>OX243989.1:20000000-22894052 GCA_945859715.1 Apamea sordens | reverse complement strand
TAACCTAACCTAACCTAACCTAACCTAACCTAACCTAACCTAACCTAACCTAACCTAACCTAACCTAACCTAACCTAACCTAACCTAACCTAACCTAACCTAACCTAACCTAACCTAACCTAACCTAACCTAACCTAACCTAACCTAACCTAACCTAACCTAACCTAACCTAACCTAACCTAACCTAACCTAACCTAACCTAACCTAACCTAACCTAACTAACCTAACCTAACCTAACCTAACCTAACCTAACCTAACCTAACCTAACCTAACCTAACCTAACCTAACCTAACCTAACCTAACCTAACCTAACCTAACCTAACCTAACCTAACCTAACCTAACCTAACCTAACCTAACCTAACCTAACCTAACCTAACCTAACCTAACCTAACCTAACCTAACCTAACCTAACCTAACCTAACCTAACCTAACCTAACCTAACCTAACCTAACCTAACCAACCTAACCTAACCTAACCTAACCTAACCTAACCTAACCTAACCTAACCTAACCTAACCTAACCTAACCTAACCTAACCTAACCTAACCTAACCTAACCTAACCTAACCTAACCTAACCTAACCTAACCTAACCTAACCTAACCTAACCTAACCTAACCTAACCTAACCTAACCTAACCTAACCTAACCTAACCTAACCTAACCTAACCTAACCTAACCTAACCTAACCTAACCTAACCTAACCTAACCTAACCTAACCTAACCTAACCTAACCTAACCTAACCTAACCTAACCTAACCTAACCTAACCTAACCTAACCTAACCTAACCTAACCTAACCTAACCTAACCTAACCTAACCTAACCTAACCTAACCTAACCTAACCTAACCTAACCTAACCTAACCTAACCTAACCTAACCTAACCTAACCTAACCTAACCTAACCTAACCTAACCTAACCTAACCTAACCTAACCTAACCTAACCTAACCTAACCTAACCTAACCTAACCTAACCTAACCTAACCTAACCTAACCTAACCTAACCTAACCTAACCTAACCTAACCTAACCTAACCTAACCTAACCTAACCTAACCTAACCTAACCTAACCTAACCTAACCTAACCTAACCTAACCTAACCTAACCTAACCTAACCTAACCTAACCTAACCTAACCTAACCTAACCTAACCTAACCTAACCTAACCTAACCTAACCTAACCTAACCTAACCTAACCTAACCTAACCTAACCTAACCTAACCTAACCTAACCTAACCTAACCTAACCTAACCTAACCTAACCTAACCTAACCTAACCTAACCTAACCTAACCTAACCTAACCTAACCTAACCTAACCTAACCTAACCTAACCTAACCTAACCTAACCTAACCTAACCTAACCTAACCTAACCTAACCTAACCTAACCTAACCTAACCTAACCTAACCTAACCTAACCTAACCTAACCTAACCTAACCTAACCTAACCTAACCTAACCTAACCTAACCTAACCTAACCTAACCTAACCTAACCTAACCTAACCTAACCTAACCTAACCTAACCTAACCTAACCTAACCTAACCTAACCTAACCTAACCTAACCTAACCTAACCTAACCTAACCTAACCTAACCTAACCTAACCTAACCTAACCTAACCTAACCTAACCTAACCTAACCTAACCTAACCTAACCTAACCTAACCTAACCTAACCTAACCTAACCTAACCTAACCTAACCTAACCTAACCTAACCTAACCTAACCTAACCTAACCTAACCTAACCTAACCTAACCTAACCTAACCTAACCTAACCTAACCTAACCTAACCTAACCTAACCTAACCTAACCTAACCTAACCTAACCTAACCTAACCTAACCTAACCTAACCTAACCTAACCTAACCTAACCTAACCTAACCTAACCTAACCTAACCTAACCTAACCTAACCTAACCTAACCTAACCTAACCTAACCTAACCTAACCTAACCTAACCTAACCTAACCTAACCTAACCTAACCTAACCTAACCTAACCTAACCTAACCTAACCTAACCTAACCTAACCTAACCTAACCTAACCTAACCTAACCTAACCTAACCTAACCTAACCTAACCTAACCTAACCTAACCTAACCTAACCTAACCTAACCTAACCTAACCTAACCTAACCTAACCTAACCTAACCTAACCTAACCTAACCTAACCTAACCTAACCTAACCTAACCTAACCTAACCTAACCTAACCTAACCTAACCTAACCTAACCTAACCTAACCTAACCTAACCTAACCTAACCTAACCTAACCTAACCTAACCTAACCTAACCTAACCTAACCTAACCTAACCTAACCTAACCTAACCTAACCTAACCTAACCTAACCTAACCTAACCTAACCTAACCTAACCTAACCTAACCTAACCTAACCTAACCTAACCTAACCTAACCTAACCTAACCTAACCTAACCTAACCTAACCTAACCTAACCTAACCTAACCTAACCTAACCTAACCTAACCTAACCTAACCTAACCTAACCTAACCTAACCTAACCTAACCTAACCTAACCTAACCTAACCTAACCTAACCTAACCTAACCTAACCTAACCTAACCTAACCTAACCTAACCTAACCTAACCTAACCTAACCTAACCGCTATATAACTTTGCTTCCCGGTGACGCATTTACAAGCTGTTTTCAGCATATTTAATATTTTTTGAGGTCCCTGAAACGTTCCCACTAGGGATAATTGACAATTTTCACGAAAAACACTTTTCGTCATTGACTTGTGAAAAATTTCTATAAAACTCCTTTAAAAAACACTATTTTTAACATTTTTCTTCAAAATTTTCATCTAAATTCCCGTTCCTGTAATTTTAGTTGATACTTACCTGCCTTACCTGTGCTCCCGTGCGCGTTCCGCGTGCCAGAGTCCCGTTTTGGTAGTGTTAGTCCAGGTTTTTACATACATTTTGGCCGTAAATTCAGTTTTTCCAGGAAAATTCCCGATTTTTCTTCTGGACTTCATCCAGAAACGCCATAGTCAGCTAGCCCGCGCGGAGACGCGTCTTTTGACACCTCGCCCGTGCGCCTAGCCCACATATAACATACAAAATTCCAGAATTTTTTGCATTTCATACATAACACAAATTGACGAAATCCACCTTAGGGAGTCCTGATTTTGATCAAGTCTATATAACTTTGCTTCCCGGTGACGCATTTACAAGCTGTTTTCAGCATATTTAATATTTTTTGAGGTCCCTGAAACGTTCCCACTAGGGATAATTGACAATTTTCACGAAAAACACTTTTCGTCATTGACTTGTGAAAAATTTCTATAAAACTCCTTTAAAAAACACTATTTTTAACATTTTTCTTCAAAATTTTCATCTAAATTCCCGTTCCTGTAATTTTAGTTGATACTTACCTGCCTTACCTGTGCTCCCGTGCGCGTTCCGCGTGCCAGAGTCCCGTTTTGGTAGTGTTAGTCCAGGTTTTTACATACATTTTGGCCGTAAATTCAGTTTTTCCAGGAAAATTCCCGATTTTTCTTCTGGACTTCATCCAGAAACGCCATAGTCAGCTAGCCCGCGCGGAGACGCGTCTTTTGACACCTCGCCCGTGCGCCTAGCCCACATATAACATACAAAATTCCAGAATTTTTTGCATTTCATACATAACACAAATTGACGAAATCCACCTTAGGGAGTCCTGATTTTGATCAAGTCTATATAACTTTGCTTCCCGGTGACGCATTTACAAGCTGTTTTCAGCATATTTAATATTTTTTGAGGTCCCTGAAACGTTCCCACTAGGGATAATTGACAATTTTCACGAAAAACACTTTTCGTCATTGACTTGTGAAAAATTTCTATAAAACTCCTTTAAAAAACACTATTTTTAACATTTTTCTTCAAAATTTTCATCTAAATTCCCGTTCCTGTAATTTTAGTTGATACTTACCTGCCTTACCTGTGCTCCCGTGCGCGTTCCGCGTGCCAGAGTCCCGTTTTGGTAGTGTTAGTCCAGGTTTTTACATACATTTTGGCCGTAAATTCAGTTTTTCCAGGAAAATTCCCGATTTTTCTTCTGGACTTCATCCAGAAACGCCATAGTCAGCTAGCCCGCGCGGAGACGCGTCTTTTGACACCTCGCCCGTGCGCCTAGCCCACATATAACATACAAAATTCCAGAATTTTTTGCATTTCATACATAACACAAATTGACGAAATCCACCTTAGGGAGTCCTGATTTTGATCAAGTCTATATAACTTTGCTTCCCGGTGACGCATTTACAAGCTGTTTTCAGCATATTTAATATTTTTTGAGGTCCCTGAAACGTTCCCACTAGGGATAATTGACAATTTTCACGAAAAACACTTTTCGTCATTGACTTGTGAAAAATTTCTATAAAACTCCTTTAAAAAACACTATTTTTAACATTTTTCTTCAAAATTTTCATCTAAATTCCCGTTCCTGTAATTTTAGTTGATACTTACCTGCCTTACCTGTGCTCCCGTGCGCGTTCCGCGTGCCAGAGTCCCGTTTTGGTAGTGTTAGTCCAGGTTTTTACATACATTTTGGCCGTAAATTCAGTTTTTCCAGGAAAATTCCCGATTTTTCTTCTGGACTTCATCCAGAAACGCCATAGTCAGCTAGCCCGCGCGGAGACGCGTCTTTTGACACCTCGCCCGTGCGCCTAGCCCACATATAACATACAAAATTCCAGAATTTTTTGCATTTCATACATAACACAAATTGACGAAATCCACCTTAGGGAGTCCTGATTTTGATCAAGTCTATATAACTTTGCTTCCCGGTGACGCATTTACAAGCTGTTTTCAGCATATTTAATATTTTTTGAGGTCCCTGAAACGTTCCCACTAGGGATAATTGACAATTTTCACGAAAAACACTTTTCGTCATTGACTTGTGAAAAATTTCTATAAAACTCCTTTAAAAAACACTATTTTTAACATTTTTCTTCAAAATTTTCATCTAAATTCCCGTTCCTGTAATTTTAGTTGATACTTACCTGCCTTACCTGTGCTCCCGTGCGCGTTCCGCGTGCCAGAGTCCCGTTTTGGTAGTGTTAGTCCAGGTTTTTACATACATTTTGGCCGTAAATTCAGTTTTTCCAGGAAAATTCCCGATTTTTCTTCTGGACTTCATCCAGAAACGCCATAGTCAGCTAGCCCGCGCGGAGACGCGTCTTTTGACACCTCGCCCGTGCGCCTAGCCCACATATAACATACAAAATTCCAGAATTTTTTGCATTTCATACATAACACAAATTGACGAAATCCACCTTAGGGAGTCCTGATTTTGATCAAGTCTATATAACTTTGCTTCCCGGTGACGCATTTACAAGCTGTTTTCAGCATATTTAATATTTTTTGAGGTCCCTGAAACGTTCCCACTAGGGATAATTGACAATTTTCACGAAAAACACTTTTCGTCATTGACTTGTGAAAAATTTCTATAAAACTCCTTTAAAAAACACTATTTTTAACATTTTTCTTCAAAATTTTCATCTAAATTCCCGTTCCTGTAATTTTAGTTGATACTTACCTGCCTTACCTGTGCTCCCGTGCGCGTTCCGCGTGCCAGAGTCCCGTTTTGGTAGTGTTAGTCCAGGTTTTTACATACATTTTGGCCGTAAATTCAGTTTTTCCAGGAAAATTCCCGATTTTTCTTCTGGACTTCATCCAGAAACGCCATAGTCAGCTAGCCCGCGCGGAGACGCGTCTTTTGACACCTCGCCCGTGCGCCTAGCCCACATATAACATACAAAATTCCAGAATTTTTTGCATTTCATACATAACACAAATTGACGAAATCCACCTTAGGGAGTCCTGATTTTGATCAAGTCTATATAACTTTGCTTCCCGGTGACGCATTTACAAGCTGTTTTCAGCATATTTAATATTTTTTGAGGTCCCTGAAACGTTCCCACTAGGGATAATTGACAATTTTCACGAAAAACACTTTTCGTCATTGACTTGTGAAAAATTTCTATAAAACTCCTTTAAAAAACACTATTTTTAACATTTTTCTTCAAAATTTTCATCTAAATTCCCGTTCCTGTAATTTTAGTTGATACTTACCTGCCTTACCTGTGCTCCCGTGCGCGTTCCGCGTGCCAGAGTCCCGTTTTGGTAGTGTTAGTCCAGGTTTTTACATACATTTTGGCCGTAAATTCAGTTTTTCCAGGAAAATTCCCGATTTTTCTTCTGGACTTCATCCAGAAACGCCATAGTCAGCTAGCCCGCGCGGAGACGCGTCTTTTGACACCTCACACGTGCGGCTAGCTCACAAAAAATTTGCCCACCCACCCGCCCTCTGGTCTATAGGAAGGTAGACGGTGGGTTTTGGGCAAAATATAAAATTCTCAATTTGGCTCTTCCAGCGACGTATGCACCAGAAGCTCTTTGTAAATTGCTAAAATAATTGTTTTTAGTGACAATTGGCCCTTTTAAAGGAGTTTTAGTGACGTATTTTAACTCACCCGACCGAGTCCTGTTTACAGGTCTCGTTTTATATCAAATTTGACTTGCTGATCCCCCCTTTACAGGGATCAGTACAGACACAAGTGTCCCCCTTTAACCTCCGTAGTCTCGAACCCGAAATCTAGCCAGGATGTTTGGCATAAGGACCCCAGTCAACAAGCCAAAGGCCTCAGAACAAAGTGCAGACGCGGGGAGGCCTCAACTGGCACAGGCTGGCCCATCGGTTAGGCGTAGCATTGGGGAATGGGAGGGTGATGGACTGAGGTCCGGACAGCCCCTCAAAACTCCAACTCCACCGAAGAGGGCCGCAACAACTACTCCCCCAAAAGTATCCCTCAGGCCTAAGGTAACACTCGCTCACCAGACTAGGCTCGATGTACCTGAGAAGCCAGAGGTGACCGAACAGAGCTCACCACGAGACGCGCCACCCGTGAGGTACGTAAACAGGACCACGGAGGCAAAGGCGTGTCTCTCAAAAGCCAAAATCCAGCTCCTTAGTTCTCGGAACCTGAAAAAGGAGATCAAGGATGAAATAACGAAAGCGGTTGAGAGACTCTACCAGCTGGTGAAGGAAGCGGAGATAGAGAGGGGATCGGGAAAGGCAGCTGAGGTGGTCGCCGAACCCGAAAAGGCCCGAAATGACCCAAGGCCAACCACGGACGAACCGACAGAGCTCATGAAGCAGCTCATGGCGAACCTCCAACAGCACAAACAAGCGTTGGAGGAATGCCAACAGCACACACGGGCTCTGTCGGAGCGTCTGCAACAGGCCCCTCGCTTTGTCGCAGGCCAGGGCCCTAGTTTCGCGGAGATGGCCGCCGTCCCGAAGCAACACATCCAAGGGCCTCTGCACTCGGTAGTCGTGTCATCCGTTAATGAACAGGACACCGGTGCAGAGGTCATTGAGAAGCTCAGAACGGCGGTCGATGCCAGGAGCGAAGGCACGAGAGTGGAGCGGCTGCGCAAAGCGAGGGACCAAAAGGTGGTCATGGGTTTTAAGACCAGGGAGGAGCTGGACAGAGTGGCAGAGAGGATAAGGAGAGCGGGGAACCTGGTGGTAGAGGAGGTAAAGAATAAGGACCCGCTCCTTATCATTAGGGACGTCCTCTCCTGCCACTCTGACGTGGAGGTCACTGACGCAATAAAACGTCAGAACGCCCACCTGCTCGGGGACATACCGGTGGAGGACTTGAGGATGGGGGTGAAGTACCGTCGCAGGACGAGGAACCCCCATACCTGCCACGTCATCCTGCAGGTGTCCCCTACGGTGTGGCAGAGGCTGACTATGGCGGGTTGCGTTCACGTCGACCTCCAGAGGGTGCGCGTTGAAGACCAAACGCCACTGGTGCAGTGCACCCGCTGCTTGGGGTACGGCCACGGCAAGCGCTTTTGCAAGGAGCCGGCCGACCTCTGTAGCCACTGTGGCGGTCCGCACCTCAGGGCGGACTGCCCAGACGCAAGGATTGGCGAGGCAGCGGCGTGCGTCAACTGCACCAGAGCCAAGATCCCCAACCGCGAACACAACGCATTCAGCAGCGAATGCCCGATGCGAAGGAAGTGGGACGCATTGGCCCGAGCCTCAGTAGCATATTGCTAAAGTTGTGCCTACGACCACCACCGAGTACAAAATTATCCAGGCCAACCTGCAACGGAGCCAGCTCGCAACAAACGAGCTCTTGCTCGAAGCTGAAAAGCGTAAAGTCGCCGTAGCAATGCTCCAGGAGCCTTACGTGGGTGGAGTAAGGAGGATGAAGGGTTACCGGGGCGTAAGGGTCTTCCAGAGCTCTGAGGGAGGAGAAGGGACTGTAAAGGCGGCAATAGCCGTCTTTGACAAAGATCTGGACGTCCTACAGTACCCGCAACTCACCACAAACAACATCGTTGTGGTGGGAATCCGAACCAGAGCCTGGACGATCACGCTGGTATCCTTCTACTTCGAGCCGGACAAACCCATGGAGCCATACCTGGAGCATTTGAAGCGGATAGAGCAAGAGATGGGCACCAACAGGTTGGTTATTGGAGGAGACGCAAATGCGAAAAGTACTTGGTGGGGTAGCAGCAACGAAGACCTGAGAGGGGAGCAGATGTGTGGGGCACTGGGGGAATCGGGGCTGCAGATCCTTAATACAGGAGACATCCCAACCTTCGACACCCTAAGAGGAGGGGTTAGGTACAGCAGCCACGTGGACGTGACGGCCTGTTCGGCGGACATGCTCGACCTGGTGAACGGCTGGCGGATCGAAGAGGGTCTCACGAGTTCCGACCACAACGGCATAGCCTTCCACATACACCTACAAAAATCAAAGGGTATGGCGATTGAACGGACCACTAGGGTGTACAACACCAGAAAAGCAAACTGGAGGCAGTTTCATGCGAAACTGTCCCAGGTTATGCTGGACAAAAAGTTAACCCTAGTGGATTTGTCAAATACACACACCATAGATCAATTAGACACAACAATAAACACATACACACAAGCCATAACCGACACATGCAGAGACACAATACCACACAAACACAACACAGAAACACTCACCATGCCGTGGTGGTCCGAGGAACTCGCGGAGATGAAGAGGCTGGTCGCCACCAGGAAAACCAGAGTCAGGAACGCAGCGCCGGTCCGAAGAGCGATGGTTGTTAGCCTGTATCTGGAAGCAAAGAGGGAGTACGAGGAAGCGGTGACGAAGGCTCAAACAGAGAGTTGGAAGAAGTTTTGCGGGAAGCAGGACAGAGAAGGGGTTTGGGAAGGGATTTACAGGGTAATGGGAAGGATAGCGAAGAGGGAGGAGGACCTGCCGCTGCAGATGGATGGGAGGACTCTGGACGCAAAGGGCTCTGTGAGGCTGTTGGCTGAGACGTTCTACCCCGAGGACCGAGAGGAAGACGACAACATGGATCATCGCCAAACCCGACAACTGGCAGAGACGGTAAACGCGTGGAGCCATGATGAACGACATGACCCACCGTTTACCCATAGCGAGCTTGATCGGTCCATGACGTCGTTCAACCCTAAAAAGGCCCCGGGAGCCGACGGCTTCACGGCCGACATCTGCTCTCAGGCCATAAAATGTGACCCCGACTACTTCCTGGCACTGTTGAACAAATGCCTGGCGCACCACCACTTCCCGAAGACCTGGAAGGAAGCCACGGTGGTTGTGCTCAGAAAGCCGGGTAAAGACTCGTACACCGTACCAAAGTCGTACAGGCCGATTGGGCTCTTGCCTGTCCTTGGGAAAGTGTACGAGAAGATGCTGGTTGCCCGTCTCAAATTCTACCTGTTACCCAGGATTAGTACTCGCCAATTCGGCTTTATGCCCCAAAAGAGCACCGAAGACTCCCTCGTTACCCTCGTGCAGTACATCCGAGGAAAGCTGGCACAGAAGAAGATCGTCACGCTCGTGTCACTGGATATCGAGGGAGCCTTCGACAGCGCGTGGTGGCCTGCCATCAAAGTGCGATTGGCTGAGGAAAACTGTCCTGTGAATCTGAGACGGGTAGTCAGTAGCTACCTCAGTGACAGGGTGGTCACAGTGAGGTATGCTGGGGAGGAGAGCAGAAGGCAAACCAGCAAAGGTTGCGTCCAGGGATCTATAGGGGGGCCCATTCTCTGGAATTTGCTGCTTGACCCGCTCCTGAAACAGCTGGAGAGTAGGGGCGACTACTGCCAGGCATTTGCCGACGATGTGGTGTTGGTATTTGACGGGGACACAGCACAAAAAATCGAGGGACAAGCCAATGCCGCTCTCGAACATGTTCGAGCGTGGGGTGTCAGAAATCGGCTGAAATTCGCGCCGCACAAAACCTGTGCGATGGTGCTAACGCGGAGGCTCAAGTATGACACGCCGCGCTTGAGCATGGGGGGGATCGACATTGGAATGTCCCAAGATGTTAAAATACTAGGGCTAGTCATAGACGCCAAACTGACCTTTAACAAACACATAGCTATCGTCTGTAAAAAGGCGATAGCTATATACAAGCAACTAGCTAGAGCAGCCCGGGTCAGTTGGGGTCTACACCCGGATGTAATAAGGGTCATCTACACCGCAGCAGTGGAACCAACTGTGCTGTACGCCGCAAGTGCATGGGCACCGGCTGCTAACAAGTTGGGGGTCAGAAAGCAGCTCAACATCATCCAGAGAGGGTTTGCTCAGAAGCTGTGCAGAGCCTACCGCACAGTCTCCCTAAACTCGGCACTGGTGTTGGCTGGGATACTCCCGCTCGACCTCCGTATCCAGGAAGCGGCCGCGCTCTACGGAGCCAAGAGGGGAGAACCCCAGCCCACACTAGGAGACCGGGAAGTGGAACGAATGGCCCCTGCGCTGGAGGCCCCGCACCCCGCGGAACAGATTAATCTGGAGTTTGGAAGCCTGGTAGACGAGGAACAATACCACAACCACAGCAATTTCGCTGTGCGGATATTCACCGACGGCAGCAAGATTGAGGGCAAAGTCGGAGCGGCGCTATCCTTGTGGAATAACACCACCGAAACAAAGGCCCTCAAGCTTGCTTTGCCGTCCTACTGCACCGTCTACCAGGCTGAACTACTGGCCCTGCAAAGAGCAGCAGGGGAAGCGCTCAAGCGCAGTGAAACAACGTTCGGCATCTTCAGCGACTCTATGGCGGCCCTTCAGTCGGTGATCAATGTAAGTTCCCCCCACCCCTTGGCCGTGGAAACAAGAGACACCTTACGGCGCTGTAAGCTCCAGAACAAGAGTGTCTCCTTGTTCTGGATCAAGGCCCACGCAGGGTTGGAGGGAAACGAGAGAGCCGACCAGCTCGCGAAGGAAGCCGCTCTAGGGTCGAAGAAGAAGCCGGACTACGATCTGTGCCCCGTATCATTCGTCAAGCGAAGAATCCGGTCGGAAACGCTTGACGAATGGAACGAGAGGTATAGGTCGGGTGACACGGCTTCGGGCACCAAACTGTTCTTCCCTGACGCGGTGGAAGCGTACAGTGTGGTGCGCAAGATGGCTCCCACGAGCATAACTACGCAAATTCTGACGGGGCACGGTGGGTTCTCTGCATACTTGAAACGCTTCAAGTGTAAGGAGAACCCATCGTGCGCCTGTGAGCCCGGCGTGGAGGAGACCGTCTTGCACATATTACTGGAGTGTCCAATCACCGCAAGAAAGAGGTATGAAATGGAGCAGCAACTCGCCGTCTCATTGGTCCCACAAAATTTACCTGGTCTGATAAAGGGAAAATTAAGGAAAACGTTTTTAAATTATTGCCAGGAAATAGCAAACATAGTAATTTTAAGAAATAAGTAATAGAAATGTTAGCGTAAGAAAAATAGGATATTAAATATATAATAAGTATATAGTTAAGTATCTTAGATAAAATAGCATAAAAATTAGAATAGGTTAAAAAATTTAAATTAAAAAAAAAAAAAAAAAAAAAAAAAAATAAAATAAATAAATAAAAATAAAAAATGGTAAGATTAAAGTCAGTTCCATAAGTACCACTTACATGCAGCAGATTATTATATAGCATAGATATAAGTATTATAGTATATTATAGATAGGAAATATTTGGTAAAATACAATAGATAGTTGTTGTTATAATGTAAGAGATAGTTGTTGCTGGTTATCGTATACTCGTAGATCTGTTGTTGCTCACCTCTCGGTGTTATTCGAGTTTCCTAAATAAAGCATGCACGTAATTAGAACTACGCAATATCAAGGGCTCTGATAATGTCAGAGGACACAAGCAGGGCAGGAGTGGGTTTTAGCCGGTAAGAGTCCGGCACTGCCCAGACTGGTTCACCAGTGAGGCAGTCTGGGCGTCCATGAGGATTTCCCACTCCTGCCAAAACAAAAAAAAAAAAAAAAAAAAAAAAAAACCTAACCTAACCTAACCTAACCTAACCTAACCTAACCTAACCTAACCTAACCTAACCTAACCTAACCTAACCTAACCTAACCTAACCTAACCTAACCTAACCTAACCTAACCTAACCTAACCTAACCTAACCTAACCTAACCTAACCTAACCTAACCTAACCTAACCTAACCTAACCTAACCTAACCTAACCTAACCTAACCTAACCTAACCTAACCTAACCTAACCTAACCTAACCTAACCTAACCTAACCTAACCTAACCTAACCTAACCTAACCTAACCTAACCTAACCTAACCTAACCTAACCTAACCTAACCTAACCTAACCTAACCTAACCTAACCTAACCTAACCTAACCTAACCTAACCTAACCTAACCTAACCTAACCTAACCTAACCTAACCTAACCTAACCTAACCTAACCTAACCTAACCTAACCTAACCTAACCTAACCTAACCTAACCTAACCTAACCTAACCTAACCTAACCTAACCTAACCTAACCTAACCTAACCTAACCTAACCTAACCTAACCTAACCTAACCTAACCTAACCTAACCTAACCTAACCTAACCTAACCTAACCTAACCTAACCTAACCTAACCTAACCTAACCTAACCTAACCTAACCTAACCTAACCTCTTGTGGTAGAAGAGGCCAAAAACAAGGACCCGCTTGTCATCATCAGGGACGTCCTCTCCTGCCACACGGATGCCGAGATCCTCCAATCCTTACGGCAGCAGAACACCCACCTGGTCGGGGACATTCCTGCGGATGATGTGAGGTTGGGGGTGAAGTACCGTCGAAGGACGAGGAACCCCCACACCTGCCACGTCGTCCTGCAGGTGTCCCCTACTGTGTGGCAGAGGCTAACGACGGCGGGTCGCGTGCATATCGACCTACAGCGGGTGCGGGTGCTGGACCAGTCACCAGTGGTGCAGTGCACCCGCTGTCTGTGCTTCGGCCACAGCCGAAAAATGTGCACGCAGCCCGCCGACCTCTGCATCCACTGCGGTGACCCACACCTGCGGGCTGACTGTCCTTCACGCATGGCAGCGGAGGCGCCGCGGTGCCACAACTGCCTGTCAGCACGGATGGAGAAGATTGACCACAACGCCTTCGACAGTGCGTGCCCCGTGCGCTGCAAGTGGGACGCACTGGCGCGCCTGTCGGTGGCATATTGCTGAGGTGGTGCCAAGGCTCCCTGGAAGAAGGAACCACAACGGTATCGTTTTTAGATTATTTAAGCAGAAACCAAAATTGAAAAATATTAACAAAGCCACAAAAAATATCAAAATAGTAAATTGTTGCCAGTTTCATGAGAAACTGGCCCAATTAAACGCCGAAAGTAATCCACGTACAAGTCAAAAAATTACACATCAAATTGTCTTAAAAATTAGATTGTACAGTAAAATAAAAAATCTTGATACTGGAATAAAAATGAATAAAAACCTTACCTTACCGTTGTGGTCCGACGCTCGAGTAGAAGCTGCGAGTTCGCCAGAATTATCTGCAAATAACAATAGCATTAGGATATTAAATAGAAAACTAGTAGTTAGAATAGGAAATGATAGCAAGTACATAAGTTTAGGAAGAAATATTATGTGTATAGAATATATTGTGTATATATTAGATAAACATAAGTATAGAATAGATTTTAAATTTTAGATGTTTAAATTTTAGAAATTATTGAAATTATACATAAATTATTATTATTTATTGAAATTATACATAAATTATTATTATTTATTATTTTAACTATTAATGAAAAGTATTGAATAGATTAAGTTTCAGATATAAATATAATCGAAATTATTTAGGAATAGTAAAACAAGAACAAAAATAGTAAAGAAATATAGAAAATAAGCATATTATTATTATAAAGCAGATAAAGTGAGGCAAAGACTGCTTCCGGGAACCCCTACTTCCTACTACGGAACTGGTCAAACAGACGAATTAAAAGAGGAAAAGAATCAGAACCCATTAGAATAAAAAGGTCTCTGATTAAGTCAGAGGGACACTGAGCAAGGGCAGGAGTGGGTTTTAGCCGGTAAGAGTCCGGCACTGCCCAGACTGGCTCATTAGTGAGGCAGTCTGGGCGTCCATGAGGATTTCCCACTCCTGCCAAAACAAAAAAAAAAAAAAAAAAAAAAAAAACCTAACCTAACCTAACCTAACCTAACCTAACCTAACCTAACCTAACCTAACCTAACCTAACCTAACCTAACCTAACCTAACCTAACCTAACCTAACCTAACCTAACCTAACCTAACCTAACCTAACCTAACCTAACCTAACCTAACCTAACCTAACCTAACCTAACCTAACCTAACCTAACCTAACCTAACCTAACCTAACCTAACCTAACCTAACCTAACCTAACCTAACCTAACCTAACCTAACCTAACCTAACCTAACCTAACCTAACCTAACCTAACCTAACCTAACCTAACCTAACCTAACCTAACCTAACCTAACCTAACCTAACCTAACCTAACCTAACCTAACCTAACCTAACCTAACCTAACCTAACCTAACCTAACCTAACCTAACCTAACCTAACCTAACCTAACCTAACCTAACCTAACCTAACCTAACCTAACCTAACCTAACCTAACCTAACCTAACCTAACCTAACCTAACCTAACCTAACCTAACCTAACCTAACCTAACCTAACCTAACCTAACCTAACCTAACCTAACCTAACCTAACCTAACCTAACCTAACCTAACCTAACCTAACCTAACCTAACCGCACATAAAAACTATGGAAAAGCGATCCTACGCCGGTGTAGCCGCGACCTCTATTGGGAAGCGGCTCCCTGTACAGACAGCTCTACACTCCTTCATAGTGACCGCGAAGGATGACCAGGAAACAGGAGAAGAGGTCATAAATAAAATAAGGAAAGCCGTTAACGCAAAAGAGGGAGGACTCGCAGTAGAGAAGGTCAGGAAAGCAAAAGACCGCAAAATAATAGTCGGCTGCAAAACTGACGAGGAAAGAGAGCGAGTAAAAAACAAAATAATAGAATCCGGTGAAAGTCTGAACGTGGAGAATATCCAGAACAGAGACCCCCTCGTTATCCTGAAGGACGTGCTCAGTTGCAACAGTGACGGGGACGTCATAAAGGCTTTGAAAAATCAAAACAAGAGGATGTTCACGAACTTGAATGAACAAGAAAATAGGTTGGAAATAGCCTATAAAAAACGCACCAGGAACCCCCACACAAATCACATCGTGATGAGGGTGTCCCCCAAATTGTGGCAGAGGCTGACGGAGGCTGAGTCGGTCCTCATTGATCTGCAGAGGATAAGAGTGACTGACCAGTCTCCGATAGTACAGTGCTCGCTTTGTCTGGGTTATGGGCATGGTAGGCGTTTTTGCCAGGAGACCCAGGCAAAGTGCAGCCACTGTGGGGGACCTCACATGAAAGCAGAGTGCCCCGACTGGCTTGAGGGTGCGGCTCCGTCATGTTGCAACTGTGTGCGTTCAAAAATAGAAAAGACTGGCCACAATGCGTTTAGTCAGGATTGCCCCATCAGGGCAAAATGGGATGCGATAGCCCGATCAAGAGTGGCATATTGCTAAGGTGGTCCCAGGTGAAAACTCTGTCTCCCAAAATAGACCATACCTCGTGGCACAAGCAAATCTCCAGAGAAAGGCTCTAGCCACAAATGAGATTATGCTTGAGGCCCACAAAAAGGGGGTGGCTTTCGCACTGCTCCAGGAGCCGTACATCGGAAGTTTGGGTAGAATGAAAGACTACCGCGGCGCCAGGATATACCAGCATACCGGCAATGGAGATGGCGTCATCAAGGCCGCAATCGCGGTATTTGATGGCGATATAGACGTTGTGCAGTGTCCGAACCTCACCACGCCCAACATCACAGTGGTGAAGATGAAGACAAGCGCCTGGGAGGTCGCGGTGGTCTCATTCTACCTCGAACCGGAACCAACACCGATAGGGCCATACCTGGAGCAGCTTACTAAGGTAGAGAGAAGTTTCGGCCAGAGAATCATCTTGGGTGGAGATGCAAATGCCAAAAGCTCTTGGTGGGGTAGCTGCAAAATCGATCGAAGAGGGATCGAAATGGCCGGTGCCCTAGACGAGATGGGTTTGCAGGTGCTCAACATAGGCGACACACCAACGTTCCACACAGTGAGGGGAACCTCACTGTATACCAGCTTTGTGGACGTCACGGCATGTACGGCGGATATGCTCGACCTTGTCGAGGACTGGAGAGTGGACGAAAGCATGACGAGCTCTGACCACAACACCATTCTCTTCAAAATTAAATTGAAAAGGGCAAAAGGCCTAGATGTAAGCAGAACAACCAGAATATTTAACAGTAAAAAAGCAAAATGGAACCAATTTCGTGAGAAACTGGGCCATTTGCTAGATAACAAGAAAATAAAGAAAACTGAAATTGATGAAATTAATAACAAAACAGAATTAGAAATGAAAATAGAGTCATATAATAACGTAATAGTAGAAGCATGCAATACAAATATACCAAAATTAAAATCAAAAATTAAAATAAAATTACCTTGGTGGACTGATGAGCTCGCCGTGATGAAAAAGGAGGTCGCCACTAGAAAGCGCAGAATCCGCTGTGCAGCGCCGATCCGGAGGTTGAAAGTCGTCGGGGAGTACCTGCAAAGTAAAGAAAAATATGAGCAAGCGGAAAGAGCGGCCCAAACAGAAAGCTGGAAAAGCTTCTGTGAAAAACAGGATAAAGAGGGACTCTGGGAGGGTATCTACAGGGTAATAGGTAGGACCACCAAAAGACAGGAGGACCTGCCCCTGACCAAGGAAGGTAGAACATTGAACCACCTAGAATCTGCTACATTGCTGGCGGAAACATTCTACCCCGAGGACAAGAAGGAAGAAGACAACGAGGAACATAGACGTATTAGGACGCTAGCCGAAAAAGTAAATGAGACAGTTCATGATGAAGAACATGACCCCCAGTTTACTCAAGAAGAGCTGAGCGTAGCCATACGCAGCTTCAACCCCAAAAAAGCCCCCGGGGCAGATGGCCTCACGGCCGATATTTGCCAGCAAGCAATAAATCGCGATCCGGGGCTCTTCCTATCACTGGCAAACAAATGCCTAGAGCTGGGCTACTTCCCGAGGATCTGGAAGGAAGCGACGATAGTCATCCTGCGGAAACCCGGGAAGGAGAGCTATAACGCTCCTAAATCATATAGGCCAATAGGACTGTTGCCAGTGATGGGAAAAGTCCTGGAAAAAATGCTGATAGGGAGGATTAAATGGCACATCATACCCAGACTCAGTACCCGCCAGTATGGGTTTATGCCACAGAAAAGCACCGAAGACTCCCTCTATGACCTGCTAGAAAACATTCGCAAAAAATTAAATGAGAAGAAACTCATCGTTATGATATCGCTAGACATAGAGGGAGCCTTTGACAGTGCATGGTGGCCAGCCATAAAAACCGAGCTGGCGAAAACGGGATGTCCGATAAATATCAGACGTATGATGGACAGCTACCTGGAACACAGGAAGGTCAGGGTGAGATACGCGGGCCAGGAGGTCACCAGGGCAACTAACAAAGGCTGTGTCCAAGGATCGATAGGGGGCCCGATTCTTTGGAATCTCCTACTTGACCCCCTATTGAAAGGCCTGGTACAAAGGGGAGACTACTGCCAGGCCTTCGCCGATGATGTAGTTTTGGTGTTCGATGGGGACTCAGCGATGGAAGTCCAGCGACGTGCCAATGACGCTCTCGAGTATGTTCATCAGTGGGGAGTCAGAAATAAGTTAAGATTCGCACCGCAAAAGACGAACGCAATGGTCATTACGCGGAAACTTAAGCATGACACCCCACTGTTGAGCATGGGCGGGGTCGGCATTGGTATGTCGCGGGAAATCAAAGTCCTGGGGCTGACTATCGATGACAAGCTGACGTTTAATGCCCACGCATCTAATGTATGCAAGAAGGCATTAAACCTATACAAGCAGTTGTCGAGGGCAGCCAGGGTCAGCTGGGGACTCAATCCGGACGTCATACGCACCATCTATACGGCAGTGGTCGAACCGACCATCATGTACGCAGCAAGCGCGTGGGCACCAGCAACTAAAAAGCTGATGGTGCGCAAACAATTGAACGCGGTCCAAAGGGGATTTGCACAGAAACTGTGTAAATCCTACCGCACAGTCTCCTTGAACTCGGCACTGGTGCTGGCTGGGATACTACCCCTTGACCTCCGTATACAAGAGGCAGCAGCCCTGTATGAGGCAAGGAGGGGGGTACCTCGGCCAGCTCTAGGAGATAGGGAGATTGAGCGACGCACCGCGTTCGATAAAATTCCCCACCCAGCCAAACATATAAGCCTGCAGTTCATATGCCTGGCAGACCAGGAACAACACAATAACCACTGCACTCAAGCAGTGCGGATATACACGGACGGCAGTAAGATCGAGGGCAAGGTTGGAGCATCATTGTCTCATTGGAGCAATGATGCTGAAACTAAAACCCAAAAACTCAAGCTGTCGTCCCACTGTACCGTCTTCCAGGCGGAACTGCTGGCTATATGCAAGGCCACGAGGGACATATTGCGCAGTCCAAACCAAAGCTTTGGTATCTACAGCGACTCCAAATCGTCGTTGGAGGCGGTCACCAACCATCGCTCTCTCCACCCCCTCGCAGTAGAAGCCCGGGAAAACCTGCGCCAGTGCAGGCATCGATGCAAAAAAGTAGAACTTTTCTGGATCAAGGCCCATGCGGGACTGGAGGGTAATGAGAGAGCAGACCAGCTGGCTAAGGACGCCGCCCTCACCATGAAGACAAGGCCGGATTATGATCAATGCCCGATTTCATTCGTCAAGCGGCAGATCCGTGCGGACACGCTTGACGAATGGAATCGGAGATACCAATCTGAGGACACAGCCGGCGTTACCAAAGCATTTTTTCCAGATGCCATCAAAGCGTATAGCCAGATAAAATCGCTGAAACTGACTGGAATATTAACCCAAGTATTGACGGGGCACGGTGGGTTCTCCGAATACCTGAACAGGTTCAGGTGTAAGGAGAGCCCATCGTGCATATGCGACCCTGACAAAGACGAGACTGTCATTCACATTTTGACCGACTGCCCCGCTTATGGTCTAGAGAGATACGAGGTCGAACAGGAGCTAGGTATGGAGGTGAAAGCGGCGAACTTTAACATGTTTATGACTAATAAGAATACCAGAGATCTATTTATAGGGTTTTGCATAAAAATAGTAATCAAAACAATAACTAGGAATAAGTAAACGAAACAATGCTTAGGATTCATATTGTAATGAGAATATGTAACAGTAGCAAACAACAAATCGTTGAAAATGTCTGAAAGGTTACAACCCATAAACTAGTATAGACTAAAATAGGTATAAGCAACTTAGAGTTAAGACGTATGTATTATAGATATAAGGATGTACAAAATGTAAATGTCTGTATAGTCGTAAGGATAGTTTTAAGGTAAGAGACCCAAGACAGATATGTAACAGCACTCAAAAGATGTAGCTGAAAAAAGGGCTCTGATAATGTCAGAGGTGACACATGTAAGGCAGGAGTGTGGTTTTAGCCGGTAAGAGTCCGGCACTGCCCAGACTGGCTCATAAGTGAGGCAGCTTGGGCGTCCATGAGGATTTCCCACTCCTGCCAAAAAAAAAAAAAAAAAAAAAAAAAAAAAAAAAAAAAAAAAAACCTAACCTAACCTAACCTAACCTAACCTAACCTAACCTAACCTAACCTAACCTAACCTAACCTAACCTAACCTAACCTAACCTAACCTAACCTAACCTAACCTAACCTAACCTAACCTAACCTAACCTAACCTAACCTAACCTAACCTAACCTAACCTAACCTAACCTAACCTAACCTAACCTAACCTAACCTAACCTAACCTAACCTAACCTAACCTAACCTAACCTAACCTAACCTAACCTAACCTAACCTAACCTAACCTAACCTAACCTAACCTAACCTAACCTAACCTAACCTAACCTAACCTAACCTAACCTAACCTAACCTAACCTAACCTAACCTAACCTAACCTAACCTAACCTAACCTAACCTAACCTAACCTAACCTAACCTAACCTAACCTAACCTAACCTAACCTAACCTAACCTAACCTAACCTAACCTAACCTAACCTAACCTAACCTAACCTAACCTAACCTAACCTAACCTAACCTAACCTAACCTAACCTAACCTAACCTAACCTAACCTAACCCAACCTAACCTAACCTAACCTAACCTAACCCAACGTAAGCCCAGTACCCCCCCAACCTCCGTGGCGGTCGGATCGTTTTCTAAGTCGCTCCGCGCTTAAAAAACCCAAAAAATTGGTTTTTGTAACCCGATTGTGAAGAGTGAGGTGTCGTTGGATGCGGAAACCAAAGCCGCTCAAAGTGCCGTTATCAATTTGTGCCATAGTACAGTGCCTAAAAAGTTATTCTTTAAAAACCTGAAATTTAGAGGTTAAGTGTAACATGCAAAACGCAAAATCCATCCCATGCGCTGCAGAAATAAGAGCGGCGACCCCCTTCTTTTTTTTGGAAATCCCGTGGACAACAAGGCCCCCGACCATCTGGGCCACTCCAAGACACCCTGACATCGCAGTTTACGGAGATATTCAGGAATTCCTGAAAACCACGTGGAAAGAAAAGTCTGAAGGAGTGGAAGCAGCAGCACGAAATTTGGAGGCATCATAGACCCACTCAATACAAGGCGAGTGCATAAATTTTTAGAATTTTATGTCTGCTAGAAAACATTATATAACATTAAGAAGTTCTCAACTTTGACCCCCTATAACTCCGGATAGAAGAAGCTTTTCAAAATTATTCAACTGCAACCTGGTGCGCGCTCACGAGTTTAGTAGAGACTGTAAGATTTAGATTTTTAGCTTTAATAGTTTTTAAGTAATATCATCTTTTATAGAAAAACCACTTTTTCAAAAAAAAATTCACACTTTGTTTTGACTTCTTAAAAATTTTATTTTTGTATCTTGTAGCGCTTTAATTTATCTATTTTTACCATATTTTTTCAAAATTTTTAGTCAAATATTGGCAAAGTTATTGATTTTTTTATGTTTTTTGCAAATAATTCCCTATAAATAGGAAAAATTCACTTTTTTATCGCCTTATTGCCTTTTTCCACCCTATTTGGGCTCACAGAAGCCGAAACTCGGCCCTTGTAACGTTAGAAACGCCGAAAATTGTAAAAGTCAGCCATTTTAATAAACCCGGGTACTTGTTTATAAATTGCATAACTCCTAAACCGCTTGGTGTATCGAGCCGCGGTTTTCGGATTGGGAAGGAGCACGTGTTGAGGATTCCTGCAATATAGTTTTCAGGCGTTTTGGGGCTGAAAGATTTTTCAGGCCTGAAACCCGTATTTTCAGACAGAGAGGGTGGAGCCTATCTGTCAGTCGAAAACCCCGACTCGATACGACCATTGGTTGCGGAGAACGCGGGAGTTTAAGTTGTCGTTTGACAGATCGGCGGCCATCTTGGATAGTCTAACTTGGCTCTAACTCCTAAACCGACGGAGATAAATCGATTCTGTTTTCAGAATATTACTCAAGGTATCAACAGCTACCTTCTCCCTCGGTTTCAGGAGGATTCGGGCCAAAAATTTTCAGCTACCTGAAACTGAGTTCAGCAGACAGGGCGAGCCGAGCTGAAGCTAGCGAGCCCAAACTCGGGTCTTCTGCGACGCTTACGACCGGAGATATTGCAGGTCAAAAAGTCACTTTGACGTTTGCGGCGGCCATCTTGTGAAAATAAAAACACCCATATCTCCGGAACGGGGGGTCGTAGAGGGCTGGGGTTTCTCTTGCTTACTCTGGCTGGACTTCGGCTACCGGGGAGGACCTGTTTCAGGAGTTTTCAGGAGGAAAATTTTTTCAGTGCTGAAAATCCGGGCAACGGGGAGGTCTCGCCGAGCACTTCCATTTTAGCCCAAACACGGTACAAATCGGTCGAGGCGTTCGGAAGATAAGGCTAATATCCGTTTTCTCAGCGGCCATCTTGCGGTATATCCGGAAATTTCGGAACGCCGTATCTCCAGAACCCCTTGAGCTACGGAACCGTGCTTGGTGTCATTTTGAAGGGCTCGGGGAGATCTACCTGTTGAGACTATTAAACCGTCTCTACATAGAGCACTGAAGACTTTCGATCCTAATTCGAGAACTGGGAACCCTGAAACATTTTTTCTTGCGGATCGGGGATACTGTGACTATCTTTTATTAATCTATAGGAACTCTACTGGTTTAATCCAGTGGAGGTTGACTCTACATAGAGACTACAGTTATTTTTAACTTGTTATTTTTTACTTTTACTTTTATTAGGATTACCACGAAGGCTTTATTGAGCCGGACTGCAACTTGTGTTCTCTTTACGACTGTTGACTGGTAATTTTCTAGTTTTCTTCGTTATTTGTTTGTTTGTCGGTTTTATTTTAATTTTAGTTTTAACTGCACACATCTTTACACTGTGTGCAGACCACGATTGACATAGACACTATTGTGCTATTGTTTTTTTACATCTTCACCTGACTCCTCCTCTGACAATGTTCGTGTCCGCCAGAACGCCCATGAAACCGGTGGAAGGAAAGGAGAAACAAAGATCTCCCCCTCGTACACAGACGCTTTCGTCTACAATATCCCCACCAGGGACACAAACCCTCTCGTCCAACGTCAGACGAAGCGTCGAGAACTTGGAAGCAGCGGCGTCAGCATCGCACCAAGTGACTCCAGCTTCTGGCAAGACAGAAGCTCAAATATTACCAAGGCAGGTTCTACCTACCCGTTTGACTCGACTGGCGGAAGCCAAACAAAACGTAATAAAGGCCAAGACAAATCTCAACAACTCACGGAACACAAAAAATGAGATTAAAAACGCTGTGCTGGAAGCAGTAGATAAGTTGTTCCAAATTATAAAAGAAGCAGACGCCGAAATTAAAAGGCTCCAAAAGACCGGGGAAACGTCCACGTCGGCAAAAACTCCGACAACACCAAGGGAGGAGTCTGAAAAGACCCCCGAAACTAACAGTCAGATCATCAGACATTTGGAAGAGCAGAGCCGGCTACTCTTAGAAAATGGCAGAAAGTTAGATGACCTGAAGGAAAAAATGGAAGAACAGCACCAACAAGTCCTAAACACGCAAACATATGCTGAAAAGACGGCAGCCCGCTCCACCTTGCACCCGCCTCCCCAAAATGCACTGCATTCAGTGGTCGTCACGTCCCAGGACGAACAAGACACCGGAGACCACGTACTCGCAAAAGTAAGAGAGGCTGTGGATGCAAAGGAAGGGTGGATCAGAGTGGAAAGAACTCGGAAAGGAAAGGACAGGAAAGTCATAATGAGCTGCAACACGGAAGAGGACAGGCAGAAAGTCAAACAAAGACTGGAAAAATCGGGAAAAAACCTGCTCGTGGAAGAGGTTAAAAACAGAGACCCACTCCTAAAGCTCGCTGATGTCCTTGCAGTAAACACTGATGAGGACATCTTAAGGGCTTTTAGGAACCAGAACAGGGGAATCTTCCACGACTTAAAGGACAACGAAGACAGAATAGAAATAAAATATAAAAGGAAAGCCCGCAACCCACACACGAGCCACATCGTCCTCAGTGTGTCTCCGGCGATTTGGAGAAGAGCTACCGACGCTGGAGCAGTCTACATCGACCTGCAACGCGTCCGGGTACTGGACCAGTCACCACTGGTACAGTGCTCGCGATGCCTTGGGTACGGCCACAGTAAGAGGTTTTGCACAGATCTAGCGGACCTCTGCAGCCACTGCGGCGAACCGCACCTTAGGGCGCAATGCCCAGAGTGGCTTGCAGGAGGTGTACCCTCTTGCAGGAACTGCACGGCGTCCAAACTCGAGCGTAATGACCACAACGCATTTAGCCAGGAATGCCCCATAAGGAGAAAGCGTGACGCCATAGCTCGCATGTCTATAGCATATTGCTAAGGGCGTCAATGTGGACAAACACCTGTACCGGGTGCTCCAATGCAACCTTCAACGCAGGAAGCTGGCTACCGAAGAGCTAATGATTGAAGCAACCGAAAGGAAGACTGCAATAGCGTTGATCCAGGAACCTTATGTGGGTGGGTCGGATAATATGAAGTCATACCGTGGTGTTAGGATATACCAAAACACCGGAGGAGGAACCACCAAAGCAGCTATTGCTGTCTTTGACCCTAACCTTGATGTCACACAACACCCGGAGCTCACCACAAATAACATCGTGGTGGTGAGCGTAAGCACCAAAGAATGGTATGTAACATTGGTTTCATACTACTTTGAACCCGACCTACCCATAGACCCGTACCTGGATCACATTAAAAAGACTGCAACGGTCAAAACACGGAGGCTCATCATCGGAGGTGACGCCAATGCCAAGAGCACCTGGTGGGGAAGCCCTGAAATCGACCACAGGGGGGACGATGTGGCTGGTACGCTTCACGAGATGGACCTCCATATTCTCAACAAAGGTGACATCCCTACCTTTGATACTATTCGTGGCGGTAAACGCTATACCAGTTTCGTTGACGTGACGGCCTGCACTATTGATATGCTGGACCTAGTGGAGGACTGGAAAGTAGTTGTAAATCTCACGTGCGCTGACCACAGTGGTATTAGTTTTAATATAAAACTTAAAAAATCGGTCGGGGTAAGTGTCAAAAGAACAACTAGAATTTATAACACAAAGAAGGCAAATTGGGAAACCTTTCATCAAAAATTTGAACAACTAAAATTAGAATACAATTTAGAAATCGGGGAAATTAAAACAATTAATACAGTAGATAAATTAGAATCATCCATAAAAAAATATCATAAAGTTATTACTGAATCTTGCAACGTCTCAATTCCACTTAAGAAAAACACAGAGACACTTACCCTGCCATGGTGGTCAGAGGAGCTCGCGAAGATGAAACAAGAAGTCACCACTAGGAAACGCAGAATCAGGAACGCCGCACCGATTCGGAAACAAAGTGTAGTAGACGCTTACAAAATCGCCAGAGACGAGTACGAAACAAAAGCCATGGAGGCCCTGATCGGAAGCTGGAAGGAGTTTTGCAGAAAGCAAGACAAGGAGAGCTTGTGGGAGGGTATTTACAGAGTTATAGGGAGAACGGCAAAAAGAGAGGAGGACATACCCCTGGAAGAAGGTGGCATCGCTCTGGACGCAAAAGGCTCGGTAGAGATGCTAGCGAAAGCGTTCTACCCGGAAGACCTAAGGGAGAACGATAACCGGACGCATCGAGAAATAAGGGATCGAGCATCAGTAGTGAACTTACAACCACTTGACGGACAGAATGATCCTCCGTTCACGACTACGGAAATGCTCACTGCTTTGGATTCCCTCAATCCGAAAAAAGCGCCCGGTGCGGACGGTTTCACCGCCGATATATGCAGCCACGCCATAAAGAGTGACCCAGAACTTTTCCTGGAAGTACTCAACAAATGCCTAGAGCTACATTATTTCCCAATTACCTGGAAGGAGGCCACAGTAATAGTGTTGAGGAAACCAGGAAAGGAATCGTACACAACTCCCAAATCCTACCGCCCTATAGGACTCTTACCGGTACTAGGCAAAGTCTATGAAAAAATGTTGGTCGCCAGGCTCAAATACCACCTGCTGCCGAAGTTTAACCCCAATCAGTTTGGATTCATGCCCCAAAAAAGCTGCGAAGACGCCCTCTGTAAATTCATGCACCATATACAAACCAAACTGGACGAGAAGAAGATCATAACCGTCGTGTCTTTAGATATAGAGGGCGCCTTTGACAGCGCATGGTGGCCAGCAATCAGGGTCCAACTGGCAAATGCGAACTGTCCACTAAACATCCGGAAAGTGTTCGACAGTTACCTTTACCAAAGGCAAGTAACGGTGAGATACAGCGGCGAAACCTACACAAAGGCGACCAACAAAGGGTGCGTCCAAGGATCCATAGGTGGGCCCATCCTATGGAACGTGCTGCTGGATCCCCTCTTAAAAAATCTGGAATCCGCAGGTCACTACGTGCAGGCGTTTGCCGACGACGTCGTCATGGTGTTTGATGGTCAGACTGCACAACATGTGCAAAGACACGCCAATGCCGCCCTCGAACTTGTTCGGGTGTGGGGAGTCGAAAATAAGCTCAAATTCGCGCCTCACAAGACCAACGCAATGGTAATCACGCGCAAGCTTAAATTCGACACTCCACACTTGAGCATGGGCGGGGTAGACATTGGCGTGTCCAAAGAAATTAAGATGTTGGGTGTGACATTTGACGAGAAGCTCACCTTCAAGTCACACGTGTCTAATGTATGTAGGAAGGCCATAAATATTTACCAACAGCTTGCAAGAGCGGCGAAGGCAAGTTGGGGCCTTAACCCCGAAGTTATACGCACAATTTACACAGCGACCATCGAACCCATCATTTTGTATGCGGCAAGCGTCTGGGCACCGGCTGCCGAAAAGCTGGGAGTGCAAAAACAGCTCGGAACTTTGCAGAGAGGCTTCGCACAAAAAATGTGCAAGGCTTATCGCACGGTCTCCCTGAACTCAGCAATGGTCCTTGCAGGAGTGCTCCCGCTTGATCTTCGTGTACGCGAGGTAGCCTCGCTATACAGGATCAGGAAGGGGGCGTCCCTGCCGGGACTAGGGGACAGGGAGATCGAGCGATTAATGCCAGCAATAGAAGCGCCACACCCTGCAACAGTAGCGAACTTAGAGCTGACATGCCTCAGAGAGCAGAGTGACGTAGACGCAAATAGCAGCTGTGCTGTAAAAATCTTTACAGACGGCAGCAAGATTGGTGGAGGGGTTGGTGCAGCGCTTTCCGTCTGGGAGGGCGATGCGGAGACCAAAGCCATCAAACTTTGCTTGCCGTCATATTGCACTGTATACCAAGCGGAACTGCTGGCCGTCTGCGAAGCCACGAGGCGGATCAAGAAACACAGAGCATCCACATTCGGGATTTACAGCGACTCAATGGCGGCATTACAGACGATCGCTAATCTCGGCTCCCTCCATCCACTAGCGGTAGAAACCCGCGAGAACCTCACAGAATCATCTCGACAGAACAAAGTAATATCTCTATTCTGGATAAAAGCACACGCAGGATTGGAGGGTAATGAGAGGGCAGATCAGCTTGCCAAGGAAGCCGCTGCAGCAACAAGGAAGAGAAAACCGGACTACGATCTGTTTCCCGTCTCATTCGCGAAGCGACAGCTCAGACTGGAGTCGATTCGCGAATGGGATTCGAGATACAGATCAGGAGAAACAGCCGGTGTAACGAAACTCTTCTTCCCGGATGTGATTGCAGCATACGGCGTGATCCGTAAATTCGAGCCGACATGCCTAAGCACTCAATTACTGACTGGCCATGGGGGATTCTCTGAATACCTATGCCGCTTTAAGTGCAAGGAGAGCCCCTCATGCACTTGTGACCCAGGTGAAAAAGAGTCCGTTCCCCACATCATCTTGGAATGCCCAGTGTTCGGATACGAAAGATATAGGATTGAACAGATAATTGACACAAAACTAACAGTGGAAAACATTAAATTAATTATGATGGATAAACGAAGGGAAAAGTTCATGGACTATTGTCTTAAAATTGTAGAAACAGTCGTAAAGAGAAATAAGTAATAAAAGTATGATGACCATATATTATGGAATATACTGTACATCATACATAGAAATTTATTAAGGAATATTGTAATTAAAGATAGGAATAAGATTAGTCTAGGTTAAAAATAAGTACTGAATGTTAATCAATTAAGTAAAATAAATGTGTACGAAAATAAAAAATACTGGGCCAAAAGAAGCTCAAAAATAGCGGGTATTGTAAACCCGGAATCCCATAAATTATGTGAAATAGAATTAGAACTAGTTATAAGAAAACTGAAAAGATAGAAGTAAGCATTAGATGTGAACTAGATATTTAAGAACAATTATAAACAAATGTCTGCTGTCCATTATTTTAATAAAGAAACAGTGTATGTTGTACCCCGAACCCAAAAATAAAGAAACAATATAATAAAAGTAGATAGAAGAGTAAGACCGGAATCCCACCGGAAATAGTATGATAGAGAAAGTAAGAAAGAAAGATAAAGTATGAGGAATAAAAGTGCGAGAAGCATAATTGATAGAACTGGAATGAAAGAGTAGTTTAGTTAATATAGGCTCTGATTTTATGTCAGAGGAGATAGAAAAAAAAAAAAAAAAAAAAAAAAAAAAAAAAAAAAAAAAAAAAAAAAAAAAAAAAAACCCAACGTAAGCTTGTGTCGACCTAACTTGAGCTGTGTCGACCTAACCGGGTGAGAGGGTATGCTCTAGAGCCTCGGCGCCTTTGGGAAATTTGGGTAAGATTGGTAGAAATGTGGGTAAGATTGGTAGAAATTTGGGTAAGATTGGTAGAAATTTGGGTAAGATTGGTAGAAATGTGGGTAAAATTGGTAGAAATTTGGGTAAGATTGGTAGAAATGTGGGTAAGATTGGTAGAAATTTGGGTAAGATTGGTAGAAATTTGGGTAAGATTGGTAGAAATTTGGGTAAGATTGGTAGAAATTTGGGTAAGATTGGTAGAAATTTGGGTAGGATTGGTAGAAATTTGGGTAAGATTGGTAGAAATGTGGGTAAGATTGGTAGGAATTTGGGTAGGATTGGTAGAAATTTGGATAGGATAGGTAGATAGTAGGATTAGATTGGTAGAAATTTGGATAGGATTGGTAGAAATTTGGTAGAAATTTGGAATAGATTGGTAGAAATTTGGATAGGATAGGTAGATAGTAGGATTAGATTAGTAGAAATTTGGAATAGACTGGTAGAAATTTGGATAGGATAGGTAGATAGTAGGATTAGATTGGTAGAAATATGGATAGGATTGGTAGAAATTTGTGTAGGATTGGTAGAAATTTGGATAGGATTGGTAGAAATTTGGAATAGATTGGTAGAAATTTGGATAGGATAGGTAGATAGTAGGATTAGATTGGTAGAAATTTGGAAAAGATTGGTAGAAATTTGGAATAGATTGGTAGAAACTTGGTACATTTTGGTAGAAATTTGGAATAAATTGGTAGAAATTTGGAATAGATTGGTAGAAACTTGGTACATTTTGGTAGAAATTTGGAATAAATTTGGAATAGATTGGTAGAAATTTGGAATAGATTGGTAGAAATTTGGTACATTTTGGTAGAAATTGGGATTAGATTGGTAGAAATTTGGAATAAATTGGTAGAAATTTGGAATAGATTGGTAGAAATTTGGAATAGATTGGTGGAAATTTGGTACATTTTGGTAGAAATTTGGAATAGATTGGTAGAAATTTGGAATAGATTGGTAGAAATTTGGTACATTTTGGTAGAAATTTGGAATAAATTGGTAGAAATTTGGAATAGATTGGTAGAAATTTGGAATAGGTTGGTAGAAATTTGGTACATTTTGGTAGAAATTGGGATTAGATTGGTAGAAATTTGGAATAAATTGGTAGAAATTTGGGTAAGATTGGTAGAAATTTGGGTAAGACTGGTAGAAATATGGGTAAGACTGGTAGAAATTTGGGTAAGATTGGTAGAAATTTGGGTAAGATTGGTAGAAATTTGGGTAAGGTTGGTAGAAATTTGGGTAAGATTGGTAGAAATTTGGGTAAGACTGGTAGAAATATGGGTAAGATTGGTAGAAATTTGGGTAAGATAGGTAGAAATTTGGGTAAGATTGGTAGAAATATGGGTAAGATTGTAAAAAATTTGGGTAGGATTGGTAGAAATTTGGGTAAGATTGGTAGAAATTTGGGTAAGATTGGTAGAAATTTGGGTAAGACTGGTAGATATATGGGTAAGACTGGTAGAAATTTGGGTAAGATTGGTAGAAATTTGGGTAAGATTGGTAGAAATTTGGGTAAGGTTGGTAGAAATTTGGGTAAGATTGGTAGAAATTTGGGTAAGACTGGTAGAAATATGGGTAAGATTGGTAGAAATTTGGGTAAGATTGGTAGAAATTTGGGTAAGGTTGGTAGAAAGTAGGATAGGATTAGTAGAAATTTGGATAGGTTTGGTAGAAGTTTGGGTAAGATTGTTAGAAATTTGGGTAAGATTGGTAGAAATTTGGGTAAGACTGGTAGAAATATGGGTAAGACTGGTAGAAATTTGGGTAAGATTAGTAGAAATTTGGGTAAGATTGGTAGAAATTTGGGTAAGGTTGGTAGAAATTTGGGTAAGATTGGTAGAAGTTTGGGTAAGATTGGTAGAAATTTGGGTAAGACTGGTAGAAATATGGGTAAGACTGGTAGAAATTTGGGTAAGATTGGTAGAAATTTGGGTAAGATTGGTAGAAATTTGGGTAAGGTTGGTAGAAATTTGGGTAAGATTGGTAGAAGTTTGGGTAAGGTTGGTAGAAATTTGGGTAAGATTGGTAGAAGTTTGGGTAAGATTGGTAGAAATTTGGGTAAGACTGGTAGAAATATGGGTAAGACTGGTAGAAATTTGGGTAAGATTGGTAGAAATTTGGGTAAGATTGGTAGAAATTTGGGTAAGGTTGGTAGAAATTTGGGTAAGATTGGTAGAAGTTTGGGTAAGATTGGTAGAAATTTGGGTAAGATTGGTAGAAATTTGGGTAAGATTGGTAGAAATTTGGGTAAGATTGGTAGAAATATGGGTAAGATTGTAAAAAATTTGGGTAAGATTGGTAGAAATTTGGGTAAAATTGGTAGAAATTTGGGTAAGATTGGTAGAAATGTGGGTAAGATTGGTAGAAATTTGGGTAAGATTGGTAGAAATTTGGGTAAGATTGGTAGAAATTTGGGTAAGATTGGTAGAAATTTGGGTAAGATTGGTAGAAATTTGGGTAGGATTGGTAGAAATTTGGGTAAGATTGGTAGAAATGTGGGTAAGATTGGTAGGAATTTGGGTAGGATTGGTAGAAATTTGGATAGGATAGGTAGATAGTAGGATTAGATTGGTAGAAATTTGGATAGGATTGGTAGAAATTTGGTAGAAATTTGGAATAGATTGGTAGAAATTTGGATAGGATAGGTAGATAGTAGGATTAGATTAGTAGAAATTTGGAATAGACTGGTAGAAATTTGGATAGGATAGGTAGATAGTAGGATTAGATTGGTAGAAATATGGATAGGATTGGTAGAAATTTGTGTAGGATTGGTAGAAATTTGGATAGGATTGGTAGAAATTTGGAATAGATTGGTAGAAATTTGGATAGGATAGGTAGATAGTAGGATTAGATTGGTAGAAATTTGGAAAAGATTGGTAGAAATTTGGAATAGATTGGTAGAAACTTGGTACATTTTGGTAGAAATTTGGAATAAATTGGTAGAAATTTGGAATAGATTGGTAGAAACTTGGTACATTTTGGTAGAAATTTGGAATAAATTTGGAATAGATTGGTAGAAATTTGGAATAGATTGGTAGAAATTTGGAATAGATTGGTAGAAACTTGGTACATTTTGGTAGAAATTTGGAATAAATTGGTAGAAATTTGGAATAGATTGGTAGAAACTTGGTACATTTTGGTAGAAATTTGGAATAAATTTGGAATAGATTGGTAGAAATGTGGGTAAGATTGGTAGAAATTTGGGTAAGATTGGTAGAAATTTGGGTAAGATTGGTAGAAATTTGGGTAAGATTGGTAGAAATGTGGGTAAGATTGGTAGAAATTTGGGTAAGATTGGTAGAAATTTGGGTAAGATTGGTAGAAATTTGGGTAAGATTGGTAGAAATTTGGGTAAGATTGGTAGAAATTTGGGTAGGATTGGTAGAAATTTGGGTAAGATTGGTAGAAATGTGGGTAAGATTGGTAGGAATTTGGGTAGGATTGGTAGAAATTTGGATAGGATAGGTAGATAGTAGGATTAGATTGGTAGAAATTTGGATAGGATTGGTAGAAATTTGGTAGAAATTTGGAATAGATTGGTAGAAATTTGGATAGGATAGGTAGATAGTAGGATTAGATTAGTAGAAATTTGGAATAGACTGGTAGAAATTTGGATAGGATAGGTAGATAGTAGGATTAGATTGGTAGAAATATGGATAGGATTGGTAGAAATTTGTGTAGGATTGGTAGAAATTTGGATAGGATTGGTAGAAATTTGGAATAGATTGGTAGAAATTTGGATAGGATAGGTAGATAGTAGGATTAGATTGGTAGAAATTTGGAAAAGATTGGTAGAAATTTGGAATAGATTGGTAGAAACTTGGTACATTTTGGTAGAAATTTGGAATAAATTGGTAGAAATTTGGAATAGATTGGTAGAAACTTGGTACATTTTGGTAGAAATTTGGAATAAATTTGGAATAGATTGGTAGAAATTTGGAATAGATTGGTAGAAATTTGGTACATTTTGGTAGAAATTGGGATTAGATTGGTAGAAATTTGGAATAAATTGGTAGAAATTTGGAATAGATTGGTAGAAATTTGGAATAGATTGGTGGAAATTTGGTACATTTTGGTAGAAATTTGGAATAGATTGGTAGAAATTTGGAATAGATTGGTAGAAATTTGGTACATTTTGGTAGAAATTTGGAATAAATTGGTAGAAATTTGGAATAGATTGGTAGAAATTTGGAATAGGTTGGTAGAAATTTGGTACATTTTGGTAGAAATTGGGATTAGATTGGTAGAAATTTGGAATAAATTGGTAGAAATTTGGGTAAGATTGGTAGAAATTTGGGTAAGACTGGTAGAAATATGGGTAAGACTGGTAGAAATTTGGGTAAGATTGGTAGAAATTTGGGTAAGATTGGTAGAAATTTGGGTAAGGTTGGTAGAAATTTGGGTAAGATTGGTAGAAATTTGGGTAAGACTGGTAGAAATATGGGTAAGATTGGTAGAAATTTGGGTAAGATAGGTAGAAATTTGGGTAAGATTGGTAGAAATATGGGTAAGATTGTAAAAAATTTGGGTAGGATTGGTAGAAATTTGGGTAAGATTGGTAGAAATTTGGGTAAGATTGGTAGAAATTTGGGTAAGACTGGTAGATATATGGGTAAGACTGGTAGAAATTTGGGTAAGATTGGTAGAAATTTGGGTAAGATTGGTAGAAATTTGGGTAAGGTTGGTAGAAATTTGGGTAAGATTGGTAGAAATTTGGGTAAGACTGGTAGAAATATGGGTAAGATTGGTAGAAATTTGGGTAAGATTGGTAGAAATTTGGGTAAGGTTGGTAGAAAGTAGGATAGGATTAGTAGAAATTTGGATAGATTTGGTAGAAATTTGGGTAAGATTGTTAGAAATTTGGGTAAGATTGGTAGAAATTTGGGTAAGACTGGTAGAAATATGGGTAAGACTGGTAGAAATTTGGGTAAGATTAGTAGAAATTTGGGTAAGATTGGTAGAAATTTGGGTAAGGTTGGTAGAAATTTGGGTAAGATTGGTAGAAGTTTGGGTAAGATTGGTAGAAATTTGGGTAAGACTGGTAGAAATATGGGTAAGACTGGTAGAAATTTGGGTAAGATTGGTAGAAATTTGGGTAAGATTGGTAGAAATTTGGGTAAGGTTGGTAGAAATTTGGGTAAGATTGGTAGAAGTTTGGGTAAGGTTGGTAGAAATTTGGGTAAGATTGGTAGAAGTTTGGGTAAGATTGGTAGAAATTTGGGTAAGACTGGTAGAAATATGGGTAAGACTGGTAGAAATTTGGGTAAGATTGGTAGAAATTTGGGTAAGATTGGTAGAAATTTGGGTAAGGTTGGTAGAAATTTGGGTAAGATTGGTAGAAGTTTGGGTAAGATTGGTAGAAATTTGGGTAAGATTGGTAGAAATTTGGGTAAGATTGGTAGAAATTTGGGTAAGATTGGTAGAAATATGGGTAAGATTGTAAAAAATTTGGGTAAGATTGGTAGAAATTTGGGTAAGATTGGTAGAAATTTGGGTAAGATTGGTAGAAATTTGGGTAAGATTGGTAGAAATATGGGTAAGACTGGTATAAGTATGGGTAAGACTATTAGAAATTTGGGTAAGATTGGTAGAAATTTGGGTAAGATTGGTAGAAATTCGGGTAAGATTGTTAGAAATTTGGGTAAGATTGGTAGAAATTTGGGTAAGATTGGTAGAAATTTGGGTAAGATTGGTAGAAATTTGGGTAAGATTGGTAGATATTTGGGTAAGATTGGAAGAAATATGGGTAAGACTGGTAGAAATATGGGTAAGACTATTAGAAATTTGGGTAAGATTGGTAGAAATGTGGGTAAGATTGGTAGAAATTTGGGTAAGATTGGTAGAAATTTGGGTAAGATTGGTAGAAATTTGGGTAAGATTGGTAGAAATTTGGGTAAGACTGGTAGAAATATGGGTAAGACTGGTAGAAATTTGGGTAAGATTGGTAGAAATGTGGGTAAGGTTGGTAGAAATTTGGGTAAGATTGGTAGAAATTCGGGTAAGATTGTTAGAAATTTGGGTAAGATTGGTAGAAATTTGGGTAAGATTGGTAGAAATTTGGGTAAGACTGGTAGAAATATGGGTAAGACTATTAGAAATTTGGGTAAGACTGGTAGAAATATGGGTAAGACTGGTAGAAATTTGGGTAAGATTGGTAGAAATGTGGGTAAGGTTGGTAGAAATTTGGGTAAGATTGGTAGAAATTCGGGTAAGATTGTTAGAAATTTGGGTAAGATTGGTAGAAATTTGGGTAAGATTGGTAGAAATTTGGGTAAGGTTGGTAGAAATTTGGGTAAGATTGGTAGAAATTCGGGTAAGATTGTTAGAAATTTGGGTAAGGTTGGTAGAAATTTGGGTAAGATTGGTAGAAGTTTGGGTAAGATTGGTAGAAATTTGGGTAAGATTGGTAGAAATTTGGGTAAGATTGGTAGAAGTTTGGGTAAGATTGGTAGAAATTTTTTAATCTTACCCAAATTTCTACCAATCTTACCCAAATTTCTACCAATCTTATCCTACTTCCTACCATCCTATCCTACTTTCTACCAAACCTATCCAAATTTCTACCAATCTTACCCATATTTCTACCAATCTTATATGGAAATATGGGTAAGACTATTAGAAATTTGGGTAAGATTGGTAGAAATTTGGGTAAGACTGGTAGAAATATGGGTAAGACTGGTAGAAATTTGGGTAAGATTGGTAGAAATTTGGGTAAGATTGGTAGAAATGTGGGTAAGGTTGGTAGAAATTTGTGTAAGATTGGTAGAAATTCGGGTAAGATTGTTAGAAATTTGGGTAAGATTGGTAGAAATTTGGGTAAGACTGGTAGAAATATGGGTAAGACTGGTAGAAATTTGGGTAAGATTGGTAGAAATTTGGGTAAGATTGGTAGAAATTTGGGTAAGGTTGGTAGAAATTTGGGTAAGATTGGTAGAAATTCGGGTAAGATTGTTAGAAATTTGGGTAAGGTTGGTAGAAATTTGGGTAAGATTGGTAGAAGTTTGGGTAAGATTGGTAGAAATTTGGGTAAGATTGGTAGAAATTTGGGTAAGATTGGTAGAAATTTGGGTAAGATTGGTAGAAATTTGGGTAAGATTGGTAGAAATTTGGGTAGGATTGGTAGAAATTTGGGTAAGATTGGTAGAAATGTGGGTAAGATTGGTAGGAATTTGGGTAGGATTGGTAGAAATTTGGATAGGATAGGTAGATAGTAGGATTAGATTGGTAGAAATTTGGATAGGATTGGTAGAAATTTGGTAGAAATTTGGAATAGATTGGTAGAAATTTGGATAGGATAGGTAGATAGTAGGATTAGATTAGTAGAAATTTGGAATAGACTGGTAGAAATTTGGATAGGATAGGTAGATAGTAGGATTAGATTGGTAGAAATATGGATAGGATTGGTAGAAATTTGTGTAGGATTGTAGAAATTTGGATAGGATTGGTAGAAATTTGGAATAGATTGGTAGAAATTTGGATAGGATAGGTAGATAGTAGGATTAGATTGGTAGAAATTTGGAAAAGATTGGTAGAAATTTGGAATAGATTGGTAGAAACTTGGTACATTTTGGTAGAAATTTGGAATAAATTGGTAGAAATTTGGAATAGATTGGTAGAAACTTGGTACATTTTGGTAGAAATTTGGAATAAATTTGGAATAGATTGGTAGAAATTTGGAATAGATTGGTAGAAATTTGGTACATTTTGGTAGAAATTGGGATTAGATTGGTAGAAATTTGGAATAAATTGGTAGAAATTTGGAATAGATTGGTAGAAATTTGGAATAGATTGGTGGAAATTTGGTACATTTTGGTAGAAATTTGGAATAGATTGGTAGAAATTTGGAATAGATTGGTAGAAATTTGGTACATTTTGGTAGAAATTTGGAATAAATTGGTAGAAATTTGGAATAGATTGGTAGAAATTTGGAATAGGTTGGTAGAAATTTGGTACATTTGGTAGAAATTGGGATTAGATTGGTAGAAATTTGGAATAAATTGTAGAAATTTGGGTAAGATTGGTAGAATTTGGGTAAGACTGGTAGAAATATGGGTAAGACTGGTAGAAATTTGGGTAAGATTGTAGAAATTTGGGTAAGATTGGTAGAAATTTGGGTAAGGTTGGTAGAAATTTGGGTAAGATTGGTAGAAATTTGGGTAAGACTGGTAGAAATATGGGTAAGATTGGTAGAAATTTGGGTAAGATAGGTAGAAATTTGGGTAAGATTGGTAGAAATATGGGTAAGATTGTAAAAAATTTGGGTAGGATTGGTAGAAATTTGGGTAAGATTGGTAGAAATTTGGGTAAGATTGGTAGAAATTTGGGTAAGACTGGTAGATATATGGGTAAGACTGGTAGAAATTTGGGTAAGATTGGTAGAAATTTGGGTAAGATTGGTAGAAATTTGGGTAAGGTTGGTAGAAATTTGGGTAAGATTGGTAGAAATTTGGGTAAGACTGGTAGAAATATGGGTAAGATTGGTAGAAATTTGGGTAAGATTGGTAGAAATTTGGGTAAGGTTGGTAGAAAGTAGGATAGGATTAGTAGAAATTTGGGATAGGTTTGGTAGAAGTTTGGGTAAGATTGTTAGAATTTGGGTAAGATTGGTAGAAATTTGGGTAAGACTGGTAGAAATATGGGTAAGACTGGTAGAAATTTGGGTAAGATTAGTAGGAAATTTGGGTAAGATTGGTAGAAATTTGGGTAAGGTTGGTAGAAATTTGGGTAAGATTGGTAGAAGTTTGGGTAAGATTGGTAGAAATTGGGTAAGACTGGTAGAAATATGGGTATGACTGGTAGAAATTTGGGTAAGATTGGTAGAAATTTGGGTAAGATGGGTAGAAATTTGGGTAAGGTTGGTAGAAATTTGGGTAAGATTGGTAGAAGTTTGGGTAAGGTTGGTAGAAATTTGGGTAAGATTGGTAGAAGTTTGGGTAAGATTGGTAGAAATTTGGGTAAGACTGGTAGAAATATGGGTAAGACTGGTAGAAATTTGGGTAAGATTGGTAGAAATTTGGGTAAGATTGGTAGAAATTTGGGTAAGGTTGGTAGAAATTTGGGTAAGATTGGTAGAAGTTTGGGTAAGATTGGTAGAAATTTGGGTAAGATTGGTAGAAATTTGGGTAAGATTGGTAGAAATTTGGGTAAGATTGGTAGAAATATGGGTAAGATTGTAAAAAATTTGGGTAAGATTGGTAGAAATTTGGGTTAAATTGGTAGAATTTGGGTAAGATTGGTAGAAATGTGGGTTAGATGGTAGAAATTTGGGTAAGATTGGTAGAAATTTGGGTAAGATTGGTAGAAATTTGGGTAAGATTGGTAGAAATTTGGGTAGGATTGGTAGAAATGTTGGGTAAGATTGGTAGAAATGTGGGTAAGATTGGTAGGAATTTGGGTAGGATTGGTAGAAATTTGGATAGGATAGGTAGATAGTAGGTTTAGATTGGTAGAAATTTGGATAGGATTGGTAGAAATTTGGTAGAATTTGGAATAGATTGGTAGAAATTTGGATAGGATAGGTAGATAGTAGGATTAGATTAGTAGAAATTTGGAATAGACTGGTAGAAATTTGGATAGGATAGGTAGATAGTAGGATTAGATTGGTAGAAATATGGATAGGATTGGTAGAAATTTGTGTAGGATTGGTAGAAATTTGGATAGGATTGGTAGAAATTTGGAATAGATTGGTAGAAATTTGGATAGGATAGGTAGATAGTAGGATTAGATTGGTAGAAATTTGGAAAAGATTGGTAGAAATTTGGAATAGATTGGTAGAAACTTGGTACATTTTGGTAGAAATTTGGAATAAATTGGTAGAAATTTGGAATAGATTGGTAGAAACTTGGTACATTTTGGTAGAAATTTGGAATAAATTTGGAATAGATTGGTAGAAATTTGGAATAGATTGGTAGAAATTTGGAATAGATTGGTAGAAACTTGGTACATTTTGGTAGAAATTTGGATTGGAATAAATTGGTAGAAATTTGGAATAGATTGGTAGAAACTTGGTACATTTTGGTAGAAATTTGGAATAAATTTGGAATAGATTGGTAGAAATGTGGGTAAGATTGGTAGAAATTTGGGTAAGATTGGTAGAAATTTGGGTAAGATTGGTAGAAATTTGGGTAAGATTGGTAGAAATGTGGGTAAGATTGGTAGAAATTTGGGTAAGATTGGTAGAAATTTGGGTAAGATTGGTAGAAATTTGGGTAAGATTGGTAGAAATTTGGGTAAGATTGGTAGAAATTTGGGTAGGATTGGTAGAAATTTGGGTAAGATTGGTAGAAATGTGGGTAAGATTGGTAGGAATTTGGGTAGGATTGGTAGAAATTTGGATAGGATAGGTAGATAGTAGGATTAGATTGGTAGAAATTTGGATAGGATTGGTAGAAATTTGGTAGAAATTTGGAATAGATTGGTAGAAATTTGGATAGGATAGGTAGATAGTAGGATTAGATTAGTAGAAATTTGGAATAGACTGGTAGAAATTTGGATAGGATAGGTAGATAGTAGGATTAGATTGGTAGAAATATGGATAGGATTGGTAGAAATTTGTGTAGGATTGGTAGAAATTTGGATAGGATTGGTAGAAATTTGGAATAGATTGGTAGAAATTTGGATAGGATAGGTAGATAGTAGGATTAGATTGGTAGAAATTTGGAAAAGATTGGTAGAAATTTGGAATAGATTGGTAGAAACTTGGTACATTTTGGTAGAAATTTGGAATAAATTGGTAGAAATTTGGAATAGATTGGTAGAAACTTGGTACATTTTGGTAGAAATTTGGAATAAATTTGGAATAGATTGGTAGAAATTTGGAATAGATTGGTAGAAATTTGGTACATTTTGGTAGAAATTGGGATTAGATTGGTAGAAATTTGGAATAAATTGGTAGAAATTTGGAATAGATTGGTAGAAATTTGGAATAGATTGGTGGAAATTTGGTACATTTTGGTAGAAATTTGGAATAGATTGGTAGAAATTTGGAATAGATTGGTAGAAATTTGGTACATTTTGGTAGAAATTTGGAATAAATTGGTAGAAATTTGGAATAGATTGGTAGAAATTTGGAATAGGTTGGTAGAAATTTGGTACATTTTGGTAGAAATTGGGATTAGATTGGTAGAAATTTGGAATAAATTGGTAGAAATTTGGGTAAGATTGGTAGAAATTTGGGTAAGACTGGTAGAAATATGGGTAAGACTGGTAGAAATTTGGGTAAGATTGGTAGAAATTTGGGTAAGATTGGTAGAAATTTGGGTAAGGTTGGTAGAAATTTGGGTAAGATTGGTAGAAATTTGGGTAAGACTGGTAGAAATATGGGTAAGATTGGTAGAAATTTGGGTAAGATAGGTAGAAATTTGGGTAAGATTGGTAGAAATATGGGTAAGATTGTAAAAAATTTGGGTAGGATTGGTAGAAATTTGGGTAAGATTGGTAGAAATTTGGGTAAGATTGGTAGAAATTTGGGTAAGACTGGTAGATATATGGGTAAGACTGGTAGAAATTTGGGTAAGATTGGTAGAAATTTGGGTAAGATTGGTAGAAATTTGGGTAAGGTTGGTAGAAATTTGGGTAAGATTGGTAGAAATTTGGGTAAGACTGGTAGAAATATGGGTAAGATTGGTAGAAATTTGGGTAAGATTGGTAGAAATTTGGGTAAGGTTGGTAGAAAGTAGGATAGGATTAGTAGAAATTTGGATAGATTTGGTAGAAATTTGGGTAAGATTGTTAGAAATTTGGGTAAGATTGGTAGAAATTTGGGTAAGACTGGTAGAAATATGGGTAAGACTGGTAGAAATTTGGGTAAGATTAGTAGAAATTTGGGTAAGATTGGTAGAAATTTGGGTAAGGTTGGTAGAAATTTGGGTAAGATTGGTAGAAGTTTGGGTAAGATTGGTAGAAATTTGGGTAAGACTGGTAGAAATATGGGTAAGACTGGTAGAAATTTGGGTAAGATTGGTAGAAATTTGGGTAAGATTGGTAGAAATTTGGGTAAGGTTGGTAGAAATTTGGGTAAGATTGGTAGAAGTTTGGGTAAGGTTGGTAGAAATTTGGGTAAGATTGGTAGAAGTTTGGGTAAGATTGGTAGAAATTTGGGTAAGACTGGTAGAAATATGGGTAAGACTGGTAGAAATTTGGGTAAGATTGGTAGAAATTTGGGTAAGATTGGTAGAAATTTGGGTAAGGTTGGTAGAAATTTGGGTAAGATTGGTAGAAGTTTGGGTAAGATTGGTAGAAATTTGGGTAAGATTGGTAGAAATTTGGGTAAGATTGGTAGAAATTTGGGTAAGATTGGTAGAAATATGGGTAAGATTGTAAAAAATTTGGGTAAGATTGGTAGAAATTTGGGTAAGATTGGTAGAAATTTGGGTAAGATTGGTAGAAATTTGGGTAAGATTGGTAGAAATATGGGTAAGACTGGTATAAGTATGGGTAAGACTATTAGAAATTTGGGTAAGATTGGTAGAAATTTGGGTAAGATTGGTAGAAATTCGGGTAAGATTGTTAGAAATTTGGGTAAGATTGGTAGAAATTTGGGTAAGATTGGTAGAAATTTGGGTAAGATTGGTAGAAATTTGGGTAAGATTGGTAGATATTTGGGTAAGATTGGAAGAAATATGGGTAAGACTGGTAGAAATATGGGTAAGACTATTAGAAATTTGGGTAAGATTGGTAGAAATGTGGGTAAGATTGGTAGAAATTTGGGTAAGATTGGTAGAAATTTGGGTAAGATTGGTAGAAATTTGGGTAAGATTGGTAGAAATTTGGGTAAGACTGGTAGAAATATGGGTAAGACTGGTAGAAATTTGGGTAAGATTGGTAGAAATGTGGGTAAGGTTGGTAGAAATTTGGGTAAGATTGGTAGAAATTCGGGTAAGATTGTTAGAAATTTGGGTAAGATTGGTAGAAATTTGGGTAAGATTGGTAGAAATTTGGGTAAGACTGGTAGAAATATGGGTAAGACTATTAGAAATTTGGGTAAGACTGGTAGAAATATGGGTAAGACTGGTAGAAATTTGGGTAAGATTGGTAGAAATGTGGGTAAGGTTGGTAGAAATTTGGGTAAGATTGGTAGAAATTCGGGTAAGATTGTTAGAAATTTGGGTAAGATTGGTTGAAATTTGGGTAAGATTGGTAGAAATTTGGGTAAGGTTGGTAGAAATTTGGGTAAGATTGGTAGAAATTCGGGTAAGATTGTTAGAAATTTGGGTAAGGTTGGTAGAAATTTGGGTAAGATTGGTAGAAGTTTGGGTAAGATTGGTAGAAATTTGGGTAAGATTGGTAGAAATTTGGGTAAGATTGGTAGAAGTTTGGGTAAGATTGGTAGAAATTTTTTAATCTTACCCAAATTTCTACCAATCTTACCCAAATTTCTACCAATCTTATCCTACTTCCTACCATCCTATCCTACTTTCTACCAAACCTATCCAAATTTCTACCAATCTTACCCATATTTCTACCAATCTTATATGGAAATATGGGTAAGACTATTAGAAATTTGGGTAAGATTGGTAGAAATTTGGGTAAGACTGGTAGAAATATGGGTAAGACTGGTAGAAATTTGGGTAAGATTGGTAGAAATTTGGGTAAGATTGGTAGAAATGTGGGTAAGGTTGGTAGAAATTTGTGTAAGATTGGTAGAAATTCGGGTAAGATTGTTAGAAATTTGGGTAAGATTGGTAGAAATTTGGGTAAGACTGGTAGAAATATGGGTAAGACTGGTAGAAATTTGGGTAAGATTGGTAGAAATTTGGGTAAGATTGGTAGAAATTTGGGTAAGGTTGGTAGAAATTTGGGTAAGATTGGTAGAAATTCGGGTAAGATTGTTAGAAATTTGGGTAAGGTTGGTAGAAATTTGGGTAAGATTGGTAGAAGTTTGGGTAAGATTGGTAGAAATTTGGGTAAGATTGGTAGAAATTTGGGTAAGATTGGTAGAAGTTTGGGTAAGATTGGTAGAATTTTTTTAATCTTACCCAAATTTCTACCAATCTTACCCAAATTTCTACCAATCTTATCCTACTTCCTACCATCCTATCCTACTTTCTACCAAACCTATCCAAATTTCTACCAATCTTACCCATATTTCTACCAATCCTATCCAAATTTCTACCAATCTTACCCAAATTTCTACCAATCTTACCCAAATTTCTACCAGTCTTACCCAATTTTTTTACAATCTTACCCATATTTCTACCAATCTTACCCAAATTTCTACCAATCTTACCCAAATTTCTACCAATCTTATCCTACTTCCTACCATCCTATCCTACTTTCTACCAAACCTATCCAAATTTCTACCAATCTTACCCATATTTCTACCAATCTTACCCAAATTTCTAACAATCTTACCCATATTTCTACCAGTCTTACCCAAATTTCTACCAATCTTACCCAAATTTCTAATAGTCTTACCCATATTTCTACCAGTCTTACCCATATTTCTACCAATCTTACCCAAATTTCTACCAATCTTACCCAAATTTCTACCAATCTTACCCAAATTTCTACCAATCTTACCCAAATTTCTACCAATCTTACCTAAATTTCTACCAATCTTACCCAAATTTCAACCAATCCTATCCAAATTTCTACCAATCTTACCCAAATTTCTACCAATCTTACCCAAATTTCTACCAATCTTACAGAAATTTCTACCAATCTTACAGAAATTTCTAACAATCTTACCCGAATTTCTACCAATCTTACCCAAATTTCTACCAACCTTACCCAAATTTCTACCAATCTTACCCAAATTTCTACCAATCTTACCCAAATTTCTACCAGTCTTACCCAATTTTTTTACAATCTTACCCATATTTCTACCAATCTTACTCAAATTTCTACCAATCTTACCCAAATTTCTACCAATCTTATCCTACTTCCTACCATCCTATCCTACTTTCTACCAAACCTATCCAAATTTCTACCAATCTTACCCATATTTCTACCAATCTTACTCAAATTTCTACCAATCTTACCCAAATTTCTACCAATCTTATCCTACTTCCTACCATCCTATCCTACTTTCTACCAAACCTATCCAAATTTCTACCAATCTTACCCATATTTCTACCAATCTTACCCAAATTTCTACCAGTCTTACCCATATTTCTACCAGTCTTACCCAAATTTCTACCAATCTTACCCAAATTTCTAATAGTCTTACCCATATTTCTACCAGTCTTACCCATATTTCTACCAATCTTACCCAAATTTCTACCAATCTTACCCAAATTTCTACCAATCTTACCCAAATTTCTACCAATCTTACCCAAATTTCTACCAATCTTACCCAAATTTCTACCAATCTTACCCAAATTTCTACCAATCTTACCCATATTTCTACCAATCTTACCAATATTTCTACCAATCTTACCCTAATTTCTACCAATCCTATCCTACTTCCTACCATCCTATTCTACTTTCTACCAATCTTATCCTACTTGCTACCATCCTATCCTACTTTCTACCAAACCTATCCAAATTTCTACCAATCTGTGTGCGACCTACTTAGGCGTCAAGTCCGGTAGTTGCGACGTCTGCGACCAGGTCGCGCGGGAAGCGCTTGTAGTCTGGTGGTCGCGCGTACCAGGGTGCGATATCCTTGATGTGGTGGTGCTCGGAGGAGTCGGCACGCGCGAACATCCCCTTCGCCAGGCGGGCGCTGAAGTCATCGATGCTCTCGACACGCAGGTCCCTGTGGATCACAGAGTTCCTCACGAACCGAGGCGCCTTGATTATTTGACGCAGCACGTAGTTTTGCTGCGTCCGGAGCTTCTTCCTGTGTGTCTCGGCCGTGAGGGCGAGCCAGGCCGGGGCGGCGTAGGTCAGTTGCGGGCGGATATATGTTTTGTAGATCCCCAGCTTGACTCGCGTGGAGAGGCGTGATGAGAGCACCGGGCGGAGTAGGTGGCGCGTTACCTTTACCCGCGCGACGGTGTTGCAGACGTGCGGGCCCATGGAGAGCCGACTGTCGAGTGTGACCCCCAGGTACTTGGCGGTCCTGGTCCACTTGATCTCGGTCCCTATGAGCTCAAGGCTCGGTGGGTGCGTACGGCCGCGTGCTGTGACGATGATCGCCTGCGTCTTACCTGCGTTTACCTACAGTCTCCACTTGCTGAGCCAGTCGGGGAGGTCGTCCAGGGCGCGCTGCATTTTGATGGCCGCGTGATCGGCCGACAGTGATGTGGTGATATACGCGGCGTCATCGGCGTACAGCGCGAGTTTTGCGGTGTGCGTGGCGGGTATGTCGTCGGTGTACACAGAGTACAACGCAGGCGAGACACAGCTCCCCTGCGGCACGCCCGCGGCAGCGGGGCGCGCGCTGGAGAGCTCGTTCTCCACAGAGACCTTGAAGGTTCTGTCCTGTACGAAGGAGGAGATCACCTGTATCAAGCGACGGGGCGCTGTGGTGAGGGCGAGCTTATAAATAAGGCCGTCGTGCCACACACGGTCGAAGGCTTTCTCCATGTCGAGGAATACTGCCACCCCGTATTCCTTGTTAAGAGCAGCTGTGAGGTGGTGCAGTACCCTCGACAGCTGGAGCGTCGTGCTGTGCTCCGCCTGAAACCCGAATTGCTCCGGGCGCGGCGTCAGGTGTGACTGGAGATGTCGCAGCAGGAGTGCTTCGAACACCTTGGAGACTGTCGGCAGCAGAGTGATCGGCCGATAGCTCTCCGGCTTCAGGATGTTCTTACCCGCCTTGGGCAGCATTATGACGCGCCCTTCCTTCCACGAAGCGGGAAAGGCCCCCGTGCGCAGTATCGCCAAGGGCCGGTGCCAACGGTGCACCGCCTTATATAGGTCTTCCCCCTCCTGATCTTCCTATCTTCTACAGTAGTATATTTGATAGTGTACGTAGTGACCGTAGGTTATTTTATAATACTGTTAGGTAGGATTAGTCATTCGTATAGATATTAGTTTTTGGGGATTTTGCTTATTTATTGAGTTTAGATTAATTATCATCAGAAATAGGTTTATTTAGGTAGGTAGGTATTTAATTTTCTGTTATTGAGTTTTTTTTTTTAAATTAGGTATGTATTTAGGTAAAGATATCATATAGGTACCCTCTTAATCACCACTAATGAGACACAATTGGTTTCCTGTTGTAATTAGCCACAATGGGCCCGCGAGATAGATGGCATTCTGGGGAAGCACATACTTTTTATCCTGTTAGCACGATCCCGTGGGATAATTTCCGACATCCACGCGGGCGAAGCCGCGGGCAGTAGCTAGTACTTAATAACATTAAAGTTAAGTTAATACGTAAGCAGGATAAATATCTCTTTTAAAACTATGATTTTATTGTGTTATGTAAATTGACCTTTCAAAAGACCGCTATTTCCGGATGGTCAAAGTAGATTGTTTTAATTGCAATTTCAAGCTGTTTTCAGCTAATTAAATCTTTTTTAAGCTCCCTGAAACGTTCCCACTAGGGAAAACTGACAATTTCGCGAAAAACGCTTTTTCGTTATTGACTTGTAAAAATTTCTCTTGTGTACAAGTGAGTGTGATAATACGTGTACCCTACTAAGTGCGTATTTAATCACCGAGACATAGATATCGCGTTCAATTCCCAGGCAAGTTCAATGTTATTGCTTTTGGCGAAAGGCCGCCACTTCCAGTATAGATAGCGGTATTCAGAAATGAAAATGCACATATAATAACTAGATCATTTAATTGTTTTATAATATTTATGTACAAAGTCATAACAGATAAATGCCGCCGCCGCTGTCCACCACTAATACTATTCATCCTCGTGCAACGAGAACAGCTTCGCCACCTCGAACAGGTCCTCGAACTCGCCCTGCGCCAGCACCTGCACACACAACCGAGTCAGCACTCGCTCGCAGAGCCACGCACACACACTCGACGACACTGACCTGGCGCGCCACGTGCATGCGGTTGAACAGGTTCCACAGCAGCACGCCCACCACGCGCTTGTCGCGCAGGTAGAACACCACGCCGCGCTCGTAGCGCCGCGCCGCCGCGTCGCGCTCGTCCGGCTGCCGGCGCAGCGCGTCCGGCGCGCTGTCCGGCCGCGCGTCCGGCGCGCTGTCGGGCCGCGCGCCCGGCGCCGCGCCCCCGGCCGCGCCCTCGGCCGCCGCGGCCGGCGCGCTGGCGGCGCTGTCCGCGACCGCGTCCGCGGAGAACACGCCCACCGTGGGCAGCCGCGAGTCGATGATGCCGATGGCCTGCGGGCAGAGGGGCGTGAGCGGCCAGGCGCGCGCGGGCGGCTGCAGCCGGCGCGCCACTCACCTCGTAGCCGAGCTGCGGGCCGAGGTCGCTCCAGAACATGCTCTGGTGCGTGTAGTGCTTGGGCGGCCCGACGGCGGCCATGTTCTCGCCCGCCAGGCGGCCCGACACCACGGCGTGGTCGTGGTGCTCCACGCGGCGCCGGCCCAGCACCACGTCGTAGAAGCACGCCACGTCGCCGGCCGCGTACAAGTCCGTGCGCGCCTGCGCACAAGACACACGCCCTCATCACTCTGATTGAATGCATAACATACGCATACTATCATCGAGTAAACCTAGTGCTCGGTACCACTCCAGCCGACTATCTCGGCAAAGACCAGCGCAGCCTCTCGGGTACCTGCAGCTCCGCGTTGACGAGCAGGCCGCCGAGCTCGGGGTGCGTCTCGAGGTCGGAGGCGCGCGCCAGCTCGTCGTCGACCTCGCTGCCCACGCACTCCACCACCAGGTCGGCGCGCACGTCCTCGCCCGCCGCCAGGCGCAGCAGCACGCCCGCGCCCTGCGCCGCGCCCGCCAGCACCTCGGCGCGCGGCAGCAGCGTCACGCCCGCCTCGCGCAGGCGCCGCGCCGCCTCGGCCGCCAGGTAGGGCGGCAGCACGCCGCCCAGCGGCGCCGCCTCGCGGAACAGCTGCAGCACGGCGCGCCCGTCCGGCGCCAGGCGCTCGGCCAGCGCCGCGCTCAGCTCGGACGCCAGGAAGCCGCCGCCCAGCACGGCCACGCGCCGCACTTCGGGCCGCTCCAGCTCGCGCGCCAGCCGCGCCGCGTCGCGCACGCCGCGCAGCGCCAGCGCGCGCCCGGCCGCGGCCGCGTCGCGCAGCGCCTCGGTGCGGCGCGCGCGCACGCCCGTGGCCAGCAGCGCCTTGTCGTAGCTGACGGACACGGGCTCGCGGCCCGGCGCGCGCAGCTCGGCCACGTGCCGCACGGCGTCCAGGCGCGCCACGCGCCAGCCGCGCGCCACGGCCGCGCCGCCCGCGCTGTCGGGCAGGCGCTCCACGGGCGTGTAGAAGGCGGAGGGCTCGTAGGCCACGGTGCGGCGGCGGCCGTTCCACTGGCGGAAGGACAACGCGTCCAGGTGCGGCGCGCGCGCAGCCAGATCGGGCTCGCGCCACAGCTCCTTGCTGAGCGGCGGCCGCATGTAGGGCAGCTCGTGCTCCGCGCCCACCATCAGCACGCGCGCGTCGGGCCGCGCCGAGCGGATGGCGCGCATGGCGGCGAAGGAGGCCGTGCCCGCGCCCACCAGCAGGAACTGCACGTGGCGCGGGATGTCGGCGCCGGCGCTGGGGATGGGCGCCTCCTCCGGCGCGCCCGCCTCCGCCGGCTCCAGCATGTTTACGACTTCGAGCTGGCGCTTCTTGTCATCGCTCAGTTTTCGATACACGTAAACCTGAAAACGACGTCGACACATGTAGGAACGATGAAGCTAGTCACTGTCGCGGCGTGTAGAGTACCGTGCTGGAGTACCGACCCCGCCGAGCGACGCGGTGACGGTGAGCGCGGTGGCCGCGAGCATCCAGGAGCGCGGCGGCTGCGGCGGCGGCGGGGGCGGCGGGGGCGGCGGGGGCGCGCGCTCGGGGAGCGAGGGCGGGAGCGGGGAGGGGGGCGCGCCCGCATGCTCGCTGCCGTCTCTTGACGACGCTAACACCGTCTGGTAAGAACACATACATACATTATTATCTACTTTAAAAATGTATTAATTTACTTACAGACAATGCACAGACCACAGACCTCTGGGTCTAGCTTCTACACCCAGAGGTCTTGGCATATAATTTTGTACAAGAGTTCCTTTTTTAACGAAGGTGATCAAGGAAGGATTTTTGAAAATTCATCCTCTAACAGGATTAATAAGATGAGGGATGGATGTTTATCGTTTCAGCCATGCGGCGCATGGCTTCTGTTTATTACAATATGGATGTCAACTTGTCAAGTAAGCTCATAGATTAGAGCATCAGACTCAGTTAGTATTACAGTTTAATAGAAATGTAACAATCGCTCTCTAAGGTTGAATTCCACCGAACTTTTATACATATAATAAGTCTTATAACAAGCTTTTTGGAACGAAGTTCCTTATCGCGCGTTGCGAAAGGGGGCTAGACGGAAAAAATTAAGACCAAAAGTTGGATAGATTTTAATTTTAAAGTATAGGTAGTATATTTGATAGTGTACAGTCGCCAGCACATCAAGCTACTACAATCTGTCAGATTTCTTTAATAGATTTTCGACTTTATTGCTAAAGCATTAGGTTCAATGTTGTTTGGGAAAATCTGACAGTTTCGGGTAGGTTGACCTGCTGGCGTCCGTACGTAGTGACCGTAGGTTATTTTATAATACTGTTAGGTAGGATTAGTCATTCGTATAGATATTAATTTTAAGGATTTTGCTTATTTATTGAGTTTAGGTTAGTTATCATGAGAAATAGGTTTATTTAGGTAGGTAGGTACCTATTTTATTTTCTGTTATTGAATTTTTTTTTTTAATTAGGTAGGTACTTAGGTAAAGATATCATATACCCTCTTAATCACCGCTAATGAGACACAATTGGTTTTCTATTGTAATTAGCCACAAAGGGCCCGCGCCGGGACAGAAGTATTAATACCGCGATAGATAACGTTCTACACAAATAGCACTTTACACAAAAAACTCATTGATAAGTTTCGTCACCCACGCGAACGAAGTCGCGGGCACAGCTAGTATGATATATAAGCTTGTCGCGAGATTTAAGTACTCGTATTTACTTAGTTTGAAAATTATAATAGTTAAAATCAATCACATCAAGTTATTTAATTTACTTATTTATCTACACAAGTAAATCTCACGACAAGCTTTTATTTATTTAGGGGAAATAATAAAGCTTCCGAAAAACAAATTAACTTCCAGCAATCTGTGGTTGACTGACTGTATAACAAAGCTGTGTTAAAATAATTACCTACCGAAAAATATATAAGTACAAAATTAACCGACAAAACTGGGCCCGTATTCCTGTAATCATCTCAGCGACCAACAAATGTCAAAAACTTGTCAAAAAGTAGGGAAATTAGACGTATTTTTGACAGATTGAGATCAGACTGTGAACGTTCTTAAAATTACGGGAATTACCCCGCTGTTGTATTCAAACAAACATGAAGCTTAATCAAAATATAATTCTACGAAAAATAATCGTCGGGGGACCGCTACTATTTTAAATTTTAACAGAACGTTAGACTAATAATTAGAGCGGTCCCCGACGGGACAACATTTAATCAAAAAATTTCATACGTACTTACGTAGGGTCATAATTTCAAGGTAATTTTTTTCTTTTTATAGGGTTTTATGTTTATACCTTTTTTGTTCTATTTGTGGCTATTTTTCAATAGTTTTTTTAAATTAAGTATTTTAGGATTTTTACATTCATACTATTTTTATTATTATTTTGTGTAATTTTTTAAATCGAAACAGTTAGGTTAGAACTGTTACCACACACAACTGTCTACGCCACACAACGCACGAGGCGAGCGAGCGAAGCGAGTGGTGCCGCGGCAGCGGCGGCGGCCGGCGAGTGCCAGAAACATATTTTGAATGTAAAACCAAACCACACAGCCACAGCGCCACAGTTATAAAATGTGTAAGAATTATTCTTTTATTATATAAAATAGGTAAATTACGATAAAAATGACTACGTGTAGATTTCAGTAAAACACAATTTAAACTGGTGGGAAAAATATTACGTCAGCAAATATTGTATTAATTTTTCGTAATTTTCAGTATTTTATTTGCTTATAAGTTGTCGAATAGTTAGTATTTAAAGCAGTAAGTTTTGAGTATGCTCATATTTAAATATTTTTTGGGGCTTTTATTACTACCCTTTATTTATAACATTTTATAAATATTATTAGCATTTATTTTATTTATATAATTTAATTGTAATGAATGACGTTATATTATAAGTTGATAGTTTTAATATTTTCTAAGCCCAATTTTGTATAACAAAATAAATAGAATTTTAAACATTTACCCCCTGACTTCACGTGAGTGTAAATCAGTAACTCATGAGTGGCTTAGCTCTCTGAATTATGAAGAGCTTGAACATCTTGCAAAAATGTAATAACAAAAACGAAAAAAAAAAGAAAAATTCCTTCCATTCCATTGCCTTCCAAATCACCTAACAGACACACATACATATACCTACACGTACTTACACATTTACTCACTCGCATACACATACTCACACATTTACTCCCTCGCAAACACATACTTACACTACACTCGTTCACATTCTCTCACTCGCATACACTTCCACTATACTCACATTCACTCTAATATGAACACACTCACGTTCACATTCATATTGTAATTAGTGCTTAAGGTTTTATTCAACTTTTTTTTTTGTACAACTTTTTCTTTTTACTTTTTTATTTCTAAATGTAAACAAAAAAAAAATTAACTTTGTTTATAGTATAAAAGCCTAGAACGCTGTCGTCTCCCTCCTGGAGGTGGGCGCTAATGGCCGCGACACAGTATTCCTTACTAATGCGGTTGTTAACATACACAAATATTGTAACTATTATTTTTCTTCCAATAAATATTTTTTTTTTTTAATAGTAATTTATTTTTTTCTTTTTAGCGCATTTAAATAAAAGCTTGTTTTTAAAAAAGTAGTAGTAGTATTTTGCTTTTAATTTTTACTGAGAATAAATTTTGAATTTTTACAGATTTTTCAAACTACATAGAAATGTCAGATGTCAATTATATTCCACGGATAAAAATTATCTGACTTTGGTAAAATCAGCCCTAATGACATTAGTAACACATTCATCTGTATAGGATATGGAACGTTTCAGCTTTACATCTCACCACTTTCTCCAACAACAAATGTTTCAATAATATTATTAAATTGTCAAACCATTGTTATAGCATGCACTAGGGATGGGCCGAAATTCGGTTCACATTCGGTTCAACCGAAATTCGGCAGCTTGAACCGAACTTCGGCATTCGGCCGAAATTCGGTTCAGATGCCGAACATTCGGCACAAGAAAAATAATACCTACTTGCACTATTTTGACCGAAATTCAATAGAATTAGAATAGCATTACTATAAAATAAAATTATGTCTTCTGTCTTTGTCATTGTCATTTATTTTAGATTTATGAAGATTGTAAATGTAAACCTTAAATTAAATTACAGGTTTTCTTATTAGTTTTGAAAATCTTTGCCTAATTAATTAGACATAAAAATTAGACATGCTATTACAAAAATGAAATAAACTTAGTATTCTTCTAACAAACATCTGGATTACAATTCGCAAATTGAATAAAAATATCACATTTTTGGTTCACAAACTAAACATTCATTAAGATCAAATATTTAAAATTCACTCATATTTAAAATTTACTAGAGGCAGGTTATGGTGCAAAAACACCAACACACTGCCTTATCTTGCAGAAGTTTGTTATGTTTTTTTTTTCGTATACATTTCCTGCCTCCGAAAAAAGTCGCTCAGAATATACAGAGCTTCTAACTCATGTTAGGGAACTTTTCTTTAATCTAAGACCACACTTTGAACCGAAGTTCGGCCGAACTTTTCATTTTAACCGAATGTTCGGCCGAAGTTCGGATTCGGTTCAAACCACATTCGGCCCATCTCTAGCATGCACTGCAGTTTGCAGTCCACACTTCAGGTACATATAAAACTGGCCCATTCAATTACATTTCTATTAAATTGCATTGAAACAATGTGGAAGTACATATCTCCAGAAGTATATTTACAAATGCTGACAGAACATCATGTGCAGACTTTTAAATATGGTTATGGTTATAAAGACCTACCGTTCTATAAGGTTTTATTTTCCTTGGCAGCTTGAAAACAAAAAACCATTGAATAACCTGTTACCAAATAGCAATACACTTTCTAGTTGTAGTTTTATCAAAACAACCAGGATGTGGCTGATAGCTATCTTGTTAGGTGAGTCATTAGAGTTGCCATTGCACTTGCAACGCCAGCAACAAGCAATAATAGCTGTTAGTTCTTGTTGTCTTGCATGAATTCAGTATTCTTTAGGGTTAAGTACATATTTTTTTATAGAGATTGCAAATAATTATATTTATTTTATTGGCATGAATATTATTGATCCACCTCTGCCTAACCCTTCGGGGAACACAGCAGGTGAAATATGCATTATTGATGTATTTTATTGCATGGTCACCCATCTGGTAAACAAGACAGTGAGCTACACTCAGCATTAGTTACCTGAGCTGAGGGCGCCTGGGTGGTCAGCGAGCTGGTGCCTGCAACAAGCCACAAGTATACAGGCGCTGCTGTGTTGGTGAGCCTGTCTGTACACACTAAATGTCAATAATAAACAAGGCCGACTGGCACTTATGGTAGGTATTCAACATAATCAGCTGGTTTATTTATCACAGTCATCTTCTATGAAGAACCTGCAAGAACTTCACGGTTACTAGAGAATGTACACGTAGAACTTAACGCGGAAGAAATATCATGACAATGTGTAGGTTATCTGCAACTAAGCATAAATGGTCAAATAAAAGTTTGAGAGTACAACAGATTTTATAGAAAGTTGAATTTAGAAAAGACTCACGAAACAGCTTGAACACATCTCTTTTAGCTGCCGAGAGTAGTTCGAGTGATTGACTCTCGGTGTAAATCGCAGATACGGCTCTCACTCTAAGCATATCTAAACTATTTCTCACTTCCCACAGAGACACAAAATCTATTCTTCCTAGTAATTAAGTATACAACAGGTTTGATGGATGAATATTCAATTAAAACCATTAATCTCGTTCCCATACATCTTTGAAATATTTTAGAATTGTTGTGAAATTAAGGTTCGCGGCTAGGTTATGAAGCTGGCTGCTGGCTGCTCTGCTACTGCTACTATTTTGACTTTGACAGTATTTTGACACAACTTGCTTTGACATCGAAGCAAAGACAAAATTATTATTTCATCTATGTCACAAAGTGAAAAAAAGCCGGCCAATTGCTGGGCGGACCCTTTGACTTTACTCTATGTAAAGTAAAATATATCCGGTCCTCAGACTAAGGAAAGAAAGGACTCGGCATAACGAACAATAGATAAAGGAATGTGATGCGGCCGGTCGCCATGTTTTGTCACAGCCAACAAGTTCAACAACAAGTACATCAGTTGTCATCGCGACTTGTTTGTTTCAGTGTTTTGAAGAAAATTTTGTGTTAATTGGCGAAAATTTTGCTTGTATAGAGTGTTCGAACTTGCATAAGACTGCATTTGTTATGGGTAGGTGCAGTGTGTTAGGCTGCCGCATGCCGCAAGCCGCCATCTTTGTGCCAGATTCACATTTTAGGTATGCACGTTTTTTTCATAGGTATGTCATGTCTATTCTTTTCCTTAGTCTGAGATCCGGTCGGACCACGCATATTATTGTTCTATGAGGAGCCCGCATTTATTTCTAATGGGCAAATAAAAGGCACTTCCGAACGTCGAAAATTACATTAAAATAGAATTGATTCTATTCGCCTCTTCCAAAAGGTAGTTTTCGTGGAGAAAAATAGGCAAGAAACTCCAGTTATTCTTTTAAAAAGTTTTACAATATTATGCATACATTTATATATATATGTGAAGACAAAGAGATTTAAGAAGTAAATAATTTAATGTCTTTGTGTGAAGACGACGTATGTACCTAGAATAAAATTACTATACCACTTGTCAAGTAAATAATTTAATGTCTTTGTATACCACAATAGGTAAAATAATTGTAATGGACAACCGGGGTACGTCCAGTACCTACGGTCGTACCTGGGACAGTCTCCCACGTAATGACGAATGTTCCTTACTCTGCTGGCGACATACGTCCCACGCACCCCTGAATGCGTAATGTTTGTGGTACAACCTACTAGGGCTTGCAGAGACGGGCAGCGAGAGACGGAAAAATAAAAGAAGATTTTCTTGATGATTTTTGCTTGCAGATTTCGGCTTCTTGCTTGTTGTTGTTGCCTCTTCGACGGCTGAGCTGCGACTGACTTTTCGATTAGAGAGATCGCGTCGCCCCCACAAGGGGGCGAGGCGAGCGGTACCGGGGCTTTGCCCCCCGGCCGCAGAGCGCTATACGGTGGCCCGTAAATACGGGCCCTTCATTTTGTTTGCGCATTTTGGCTAATAATCTATTGGACGCGCGTGAGTTGCGCGCGTCCATGTGAGTGGTTGCTATGTGTTTTTCTTGTTGCGCGCCGCGGCGCCGACTCACAGCATCGCTTTCTTCACAACACCTCGGCGCGCGGCGGTCTGTTACCTAGGGGAGGCCTGGCGGGGGACCTACAGAGGTGCCGACTCGACGCTCCTACAGAATATAGTTGTATTACTCCTGCCCGTCCCGTTTCCAGAGTTAGCCGGTTACGTTCCGAGCTAAGGAACAGTCGTGAGTGTGTGGACGGTATTGTGTTGTGTAACACCGCCCAGTGTCTACGTGTATCGCGGCCCGCGCTGCGCCTACAAGTGTGAGTTTGGGCGTCTGTATAGTGGTGGATGTCTGTGTTCGCTGCGTAACGTGCCTATATAATATTAACCTAGCACACGCTACGCAGCGAATGTTTGTTATGTGTGTGGAGTTCAATTGAATCTAGTGAGCCGCGTGTAACCTGGGTGCGGCTCGCTAGAGGCGGCAGTCCGGTGTTGTAGGGTCATCGTCCGCTACCAGGTCGTGGGGCAAGGCATTCGCGTCGGGGGGGTGCGCGTGCCAGGGCGCAAGATCCTGGATATGTGGCCAGGAAGATGCGTCGGCACGCGCGAACATTCCCTTCGTGAGGCGCCGCACAAACTCATCCAGGCTCTCAATCCCGAGGTGTCGCTGGATGACATTATTCCTCACAAAGCGGGGAGCGTCAACTATGGTCCGCAGTGCTAGGTTTTGCTGTGCGCGGAGCATCTTTCAGCTCGACCCGCTCGTGAGGGCGAACCATGCCGGGGCGGCGTACGTCAGTATCGTATGTACAACTTGTACACGCCCAACTTGACGCGCGCCGCCGCCGGGTTGTGGGACGAGAGCACTAGTTTGAGTAGGTGGCGGGCGACCCTACCCCGTGCGGCGACCGAGCGGACGAGTGGCCCCCGGTAATTGACCGAAGGTGACCATCGCCTGCGTCTTACGCACGTTAACCGACAACCGCCACTTCGACAGCCACTCGGGAAGGAGCTCCAGCGCGCGCTGCATCTTGACGGCCGCGTACTTCACATTAAGCGATGTAGTTATGTACGCGGCGTCGTCTGCATACAGCGCGAGCATCGCTTCCGAGGAAGTGGGGATGTCGTCGGTGTAACGTGAGTAACACGATGGCGACAAACAGCTGCCCTGCGGCACACCCGCGAGCACTGGCCGGGCGCCGGATAGCGCCCCGTCGAGCACCACCCTAAGGTCCTGCTGGAGAGGAAAGTAGAGACCACCTTTACAACGCGACGGGGCGCGTCGGTGGTGGCCATCTTATAGATGAGGCCGTCGTGCCACACGCTGTCGAAGGCCTTCTCCATGTCGAGGAATACTGCCACCCCGTATTCCTTCTTGTTGAGTGCAGCTGTGAGGTGGTGCAGTACCCTCGACAGCTGGAGCGTCGTGCTGTGTTCCGCCCGAAACCCAAATTGCTCCGGGCATGGCGCGATATGTGGCTAGAGATGTCGCAGCAGAGGGGCAATTCTGGTAATTTTAAGAACGTTCACAGTCTGATCTCAGTCTCAATCTGTCAAAAATACGTCAAATTTCCCTACATTTTGACAAGTTTTTGACATTTGTTTGTCGCCGAGATGAGACTGCGACTAGATTTTGAACGTTTTAAATTACGAGAATTGGCCTTCAGGAGTGCTTCGAACACCTTCGAACACCTTGGAGACGGTCGGCAGCAGAGTAATCGGCCGATAGCTCTCCGGCTTCAGTGTATTCTTACCCGCCTTGGGCAGCGTAATGACGCGCCCTTCCTTCCACGAAGCGGGAAAGGTCCCCGTGCGCAGTATCGCCGTAAACAGGCGCGCCAGCGCCGCTACCATACGGTACGGCAGGTGGGGCAGCGCTTTGTTGGTGACACCCGTCAGCACCGGGGGCCTTCCTGGGCTTCGTTCTTAGGATGGCGCGTCTGACTCTGCCAGGCGAGAAGAATATCGGGTCTTCATCGGGAGCTATCGGCGTGGCGAAGTAGTCTCCCAGATGTTTCTCGACTGCTGCGACATGGGCGATGTCGCTGGTCGGGTTGGGGTGGAACTGGCGCTCCAGGTGTTCGGTGAAGACCTCCACCCGGTCCTCCGCTACATATTTTAGCGCCCCGTCGCTGTTTAGCAGCGGTCGCACTGGGGCTGGGGGTACTCGTGAGTTGGCCGCAGACTTTGTGTATCGACGGCCAACTGTCCGTCGTAGCGTCGATTCTTTCCTCCCAGCCCGCGGCGGTATGAGCCTTGAGCTCGGCCTTGACCTTCTCCGCGAGACGGTTCAGCTGCGTCTTGAGCGACTAATTATTTTGTGTTATTGTATATGTATTATTTTGTAAAATTCGAACACAATGTAAATTGTTTGATAAATGAATGAATGAATGAATGAATGACTGTTTGCGAAGGCGCCTCTTCTCGGCGATCAGTGCCTTAATGCGTGCCGGCAGGGGCGGCAATAGCCCTCTCCCCTGCGGCTGCGTGCTCGTCGCCGTCTGTAAGGCCATAGTATAAAGAGAGGAAGTACGTTATCTTCATACAAACGCACCGCGCGCGGCTTGTATGTGTGCGCCAAAGTATCTATGCGTCGCCGCACGCACACTTAAACAAATCTCGGCCCGTTTCGCAGCGCGCCAGTCGGGGCTAACATCGCACGAGGTTCGCGCGTCATGGCTTTTCGGCACCGTTATATGAATGAAAAATGTGTGATAATCGCAGGAGAACGTATTGCTGTGTGTTTGGGTGTTTATTTTATTGGTTTATTTTGTCCTTTTTTTTAATAATACCTACTGCTATGAATCTTGAATAAATTTCTGTGTTTGTTAGGAAAACCATTGTTGAACTTTATTGACTAATGATCACTGATTTAGTTATACAGAGATATGTGTTATCTTTGGCAAGGGCCGGGCTTTAAACGAATGAATTGGTGACAGTACTATCAGTAACCTACCGTTTACTCGTGCAGTCGTGCTCATCACCGCCCCGCGCCGCCCCTCTGCTAGCCCGTCGCTCTTTCTTTCATCGTGAAAGGTTTCATCATCGTTTAGGTACCCAGACAATACAAGTAAAAAATACAACTTCCCGACCCTTACCAATTTATTGGCACTGAATTAAAATTTAACTAAAAGTGACAACGCTGAGACAGTAGGCAATTATATCGCGGATTGTGCCGGAGATGGTATTCAGCTGCATCCGGTTAGACTGGAAGCCGACCCCAACATAGTTGGGAAAAGGCTAGGCAGATGATAATTGTGCCGGAGATAGCCTACTTCCTCTCTTTATACTATGGCGGTATGGTCGAAAGAATTATAGCCTGCCTATTGGGCGAATTAAAAAAAAAAAATCATCTGTCTCTTTTCTCTTGTCCTGTTTTGTCAAGTCAAGACTGTCAACGTCAAGTCAATTAATTGTCATCGAATAAGATTCCGGTGTGCCGTAAATTGTGAAAAAAACCCGTGAACATCTAAAAGTTGTGCGTATTTACCGTCGCTAAAGGGTCAACTTATATCTAAAAAGCATTATTTTTAATGTAATTTTATTAAATTGACCGTGGTTGACTTAAAACAAATCAAAATTCCTCCTGCCTCAGTGACTCAGGGATCTTCTCTCCGAACTGCTGATTGGTACGTATCACGCATGCACTAAGATGTCTATCTGCGTAGTTATTACCCGAATGATATCGAGGGATTGCTTGATCGGATGATACGATTCTTGTAGGATGAGCAGCGGGGCTATCCCCTTTGTAAAATGTTGCTGTTGTGTAAGATAATATTATTGTTTTTCTAATTTTTATAATTTCGCTAAGTTAGATCAAATTATAATAAGACTCGTAAATAACAACATAACACAAAATGAAATCACCTTTAATGAACCTACTGCTGTACTGCTGGAACTACAGCCTTCTCTCTGTGAGAGTTGTGTCCTGACTGTGTGAGTCTGTTACCTTTCTGTTGCCTTATCATAATCATTATGTTGTTTAGCTCACAGGTAGAGCCAAACAACATCATGACCTAGGTTAGGTCATTGGATACTTTTTATCCTGGTAGGGCTTGGATCTAGTATTGTTTGGCAGGAATTAGGGGGTAAAAGGGGTTAAACCTGGTAGGGGTTCGGTCCCCGATTATAACCCTACCACTCTTATTAAAAGGTAATGCATATTTTTCGAGAAATAAATAAATTACTTACGCACTTAAATTGTCAAGGGGTCGATCAGTCAGAAAGATAAAGCTAGTTGCCCATTCCAAAGCGTAGTAGATACCTATGGAGAAGAACGGGCAAGAAACTCCACGGACACTCTTTTAAATCATAAAATGGTTACAAAATATTAGTTACATATCATTCATTTTAACTTTGATTTTGAATGCATGTGATTTTAATTATGATTGTGATTTTAATTTGGAATTTGGTTGTATAATTAATTATGTTCGGAGAGTAAATGAACTCACTCGATATAAATTAACAAATATAATAATAACGTTTATTTATAAAAATGGTGCAGATTTACAATAACTTATCTTAAAAATTATAGATGACACAGTTGCTCATTTGCCTGTACTAGGTGGGGACCTGTGTTTCAGGCTAGAAAGGTGCTTAGAATTTTGAAATATATAATTAACAAATGAGAAGACTAATATTTATATTACTTAAAAACTATTATTACCTTATTAAAACTAACATGTTTTATTTACAGACAACGAGTAAGTCCTCTGTTTCACAGTATGATATGCTAAGTAAAAATTGCAGAATAACCTTTTTACAGGCGTAATTATTTAATTTATAGTTACTTAATTTCCTATTTAACTTATTGTATAGAAAAGGGCCTAAAAATGTATAAAATCTGTTTACAAAGACATATTTATAGGATGCATTTGACTCACATACAATATCATTCCGTCTTTTATTAGTACTTTCAATGTTATAGGAGAGCATGGTGTGCTGTTTTAAAACCAAGTGCGTTATGAAAAGCTGGCGAACAGTCAGCCAGCACTTTACAGGATTTGTATAGCAGATCTGTAGGATAGAGAAAGGGATGGAAGTTAGCTACTTTTAAAATAGCTCTTTGTGCTCTTTCAAGAGGCAGTAAGTAAGTTTTAGGTGCTCCACCCCATGAAGTAATACAGTACTGTATTACAGATTGACCTAGGGCCAAGTAAACTTGTGACACTAGTTTTTTATCTGCAATTGCTCGCAATTTTTTAAAAACAAAAATTAACTTGCGCACTCTTTTAACCAAACTGTCAATATGTGGTCTAAATGAGAGCAACTCGTCTATTTGAATCCCGAGATATTTTATGTTACATGTTTTAAGGATAAAAGGACACTTACATATGCTGACTGAGCGGAGTCCACAATGATGGGCATACAGGTGAGAGTTAGTAATATTTAAAAGTGGTTTGCGGATGGAGAAGTGAATATATATTTTGTCTTGTCGGCATTTAATGTTAGTAAGTTACTTTGGAGCCAGTTAGACACAGTATTGAAACCTATTTGAGCATATTCGTACAATTCGCTATTGGTTTTAGTGGTGAATATTAACGCCGTGTCATCTGCATACGATATAATTTTGCCTTGATTAATATTTAAACTACACAAATCGTTGATATAAATCAGGAAAAGGGTGGGGCCCAAAATACTTCCCTGGGGAACACCAAACCCTGTGTTTTTTTGCTCGTCGCTACTAATATTGACAATTTTAACACATTGATAACGATCGTCTAAGTAGTCAGCAAAGAGTTTCAGCGGCGTTCCCCTTATTCCTAAGGCTTCTAATTTGTACAAAAGCGTCGAAACGGAGACTGTATCAAAAGCCTTTGCCAGATCAAGGAAGATCCCCAGGGTCTGGTTTCCTTTACCGAGTTCTTCTGGGACATAATCTGTTAGACTGTGCACTGCATCGGCTGTGGATAATTTGGCTCTAAAACCAAATTGCGCAGATGATAAGAATTCATGTTTCTCTAGATAGTTAACTAGTCTACTGTTTATAATTTTTTCTAGTATTATAGATATTGAGGGGAGTAGTGATATTGGCCGATAATTGTTAACTAGGTCTTTGTTTCCAGATTTGAAGATAGGGAGTACAATTGCTTTTTTTAGACATTTAGGGAAAATGCCTTCAGAAAGACACATACGAAAAATATGTGTTAGGAGGTACAAGGATATGCTTAAAGAGTTTAAGGGTCTTATTGTTAATGTTATCCCATCCAACAGCACAGTAATTCATGATGTGCTTACCTATAAGAAATTGGTACACTATTCTATAAGTCTATTGGATGTATCTCATATCTTTGTATCAGTGTATTCAATTGTTGGTGAGCCAAATAAATAAAATAAATTTTGAAATTGTACATATATTATGAGAACGATGTATAAATACGCACATTAAATCATCAGTACTAAATAAGATAAAAAAAAAAACAAAAATCAGAAATGAAAACAAGCCATGGTGGTTAAGAGATGACCAGTCCCTACTGACGGCGCCCGTTCACGAACATCACGTATGGATCAGCACCATTCAGCTCAACCATTTTGAAGGGAACTTAATGATCCAACACACACGCCACCACCAGCGAGAATTTAATTGAGCATGACATACTTTCAGCCGCCAGGGCACATTCAAGTCAATGAAAGATGTACACAGTAAATGGCAGCTTTATAGTTTAGTTACATAGTGCTCACACGTGTGCTATGCAATAGTACAATTACTAAACGTTTGAATTTTATTCAATAAAAAGATAGTTTTTCTAATCTTCAGCAGCTCCAACTCTCCAACTATATTATCGAATGTTACTTAATTAGTTTATGCGCTTTTGTGGAGCAATGTACTACAAAAGGCAACACTCTAGCCATTATAGGAGTAGATTTCTTATCATATTTTAATTTAATGGCAGATATTCGCAACAAACGCATAATAAATGGCACTACTAGTTTGTCAGCTGTAGCATCTATCGCCTCCTGGTTATTAAGTGTAAAGGTCGTGACTGGCGAATGCAAATACCGAATCTCCTAGCCAAATTTCAAGAAATAACACGGCCAGCAGGCGCGCCATTCACACCTGAACACAACACAGCACATCACATTCACACCACGTCAGGCCCCCCAGTATCTTGTTGCCCATGCAGACTAACGGATCAGTGGAAAGAGCATTCAAAGTGCAAAAAAATGTATCAGCCACGAGTGGAGCAGAATATTTAGACCATTGCAGGCCATTATTTAAGGAATTAAAGATTCTCCAACTCTCATGTCTGTATATTTGAAGTTTGTCTATTTGTAAAAAAATACCCTCATTTATTTCTATTAAATGAACAAGTCTCCGAAAGACTGGGCAAAAAAAAATGCCGGGAAATTACTAGTACCTGCTCAGAAGTTGCAATTATACAGTAGAAATGCCACAGGCCCTGAGAACGTTACCAATTAATAAGTTTAAATGTTTGCTTGGCTCTTAGACATGTGTTTTTATTCCGTCAATGAATTTTTAAATCATACTTTTTAATATTTTATGTATGATGTATTCGTTGACATTATGATTAATATTTTCAACATTTTGACGTATAATTATTTTAGATTTAACTATTAATTTTTTGACATTATAAATAATGCATTTCTGATAAATCTTAACCAGTCTGTATGTACATAGTTTTTAATATTTCTACACCAGCAATGGTAGTGTGTGTGAAACAATGTTTAATATAAGACCTCAATGTACCATAATACTGAGAAATAAATAAATACATACATAAAACATACATAGCCCCCATAACATACTTTAGAGCCCGTATTAGGGGGCCTAAAAAGGCCACTTTAAGCAATACCTCTAAAAGCTATTCATTTCCTGAATTCGCAGCAGGTCATTAGTAATTTTCGTAAAATATCATTTCATATTTGGTGTAAACATTGCCGCATGAAAAAAATAAAAACCGTTATTATATCGATAAATTTTTCATTACAATTTTTATTTATCAAATTGTTTTTTTATTTCTACAGTTTAAATGTTATTTCATTGTGATATGAATTGCACACCGATCAATCAATCAATCAATCATTATTTATTTGTGAACACAGGTATTACAATAAGGTCTTAATTAGTATACATTTTGGTCGAGCTCTGTGTTCTACCAATAAAATTGGTGTACAAATATTAGTTTTTCAGTAATAAGTCTGAATCTATACTATACAAAGTCACATAATTAATCAATTATATATATATATATATTTTTAATGCCTGCCAATGGTAAATCATAATAAAGGGCTAATAATGTCATATTTTATCATATTGTAAATAATGTCAATTAAATGTAATATTAATTAATAATTAGTCTATTATAATTTATTTTTACATGCATGCCATCTATGCCATCTATCTCGCGGGCCCTTTGTGGCTAATTACAATAGAAAACCAATTGTGTCTCATTAGTGGTGATTAAGAGGGTACCTATATGATATCTTTACCTAAGTACCTACCTAATTAAAAGAAAATAAACTCAATAACAGAAAATAAAATACCTACCTGATGATAACTAATCTAAACTCAATAAATAAGCAAAATCCCTAAAAACTAATATCTATACGAATGACTAATCCTACCTAACAGTATTATAAAATAACCTATGGTCACTACGTATACTATCAAATATACTACCTATACTTTAAAATTAGAATCTATACCTACGACTTATAAAAATAAACCTGAATAACTCTAAAAACTAAAGGGAATAAAAAGGTCGCACAGATAATACTGCGGGTGACGTAACCTACGACAAACTTATTATTTGTGGTTGGTACAGTAATCGGGTCTAGGGATCGAACCGCAAAATTAAGTTTGTTATAAAAAGTACCCAGTGTGGTGCCCAGGATATTAAAGAATAATTATACCAAGTTTCATCGTAATCGAACCGGTAGTTTTTGCGTGATGCCTGAACAAACAGACAGACAGACAGACAATTTTTTTTTTTATCACATTTTTGGGTTCGGTGTCGGTCTAGTAACACCCCCTGTAAATTATTTTTTTGATATTTTCAATGTACAGAATTTTCACTTCTACAGATTTATTATAAGTATGGAATAGATATGTACATAATATATTTATACGTCCTACAATAATAAACACAAACACACAATATACCTTATTACAATATATTACATTTATAAACATAAAACACTAGACAATAATTATAGCATTTATTCTAAATAATACATACAATATCACGTTTACCGTGCGGTCCGTCCGTCACTAATATAATAGCAGTACAACACTGGACACGCGCGTCGCCTGCCGAGACCCCTGGTCCAAGGCGCGTAAAGTTACATGGCGCGCACGCATACCTTACCGCGCATTCGCAAGTTGCGGGTCTCCGCTTGCGCTATTTTCGCGATCTCTATATACCCTCGCTAAATCACTGTAACTTTTATTGAATTTGTATATGCTTACTGTTTGTACAAACACGCTCGCTATTTGCTGTGCCTTCTGAATAGAAAATCAAACATTGTTGTGTAGTGTGAGGAACAGCGGAACATTAAAGTGTTGGACTATCTTTTGTTCAGACCCAGTAAGTGTACCCCCCGGCCCCCACACACCACGACAACCAAATGCCGTTAGGGTATATATGTTCTGTGACCAAATGTATTAAATGGATTTTGATGAGATTGTCACCATCTTATAGAGAATTCCTTATCTATATGTGTCGTATAATACATTAAAATGATAATTGCATAGATATAGCCGAATATACAACTATAATGTAGAAGAGAGCATCAAAGTATTGTAAAAGTTATCGATTGTCATCGACATACCAATGTAGTCCGGTCAATTTAGACATCCAAGGTTACACAAACTCACACTCGGCTGAAAATTGGTAGGATAGATTTTTGGCGATAGCATGTTGAGACTGCAGCCCCTGGACGACTTTTAAAAGGTTTCCTTTGGCAGTTTGTTTATGTCAATCACCAGAACTTGAAATTGTGTACGTTTGGCAGGCGGTTGGAGATGTTGGCGGCGTGCGAGGCGGGCGAGGTGTTTGCGCTGCTGGAGGGCGGCGCGGCGGGCGCGCGGGACGCCGCAGACGCGCTCGCCGCGCTCTACTGCGGCGTGCGCGAGCCCTGGCTCACGCGCGCGCTGCTGGCCTACCACGCGCGCACCGGCAGCGCGCGCGCACTCGACCTGTTGGCGCGCGCGCCCGAGCTGCACGCGCGTCACCTGCTGGACGCGCTGCAGGAGCAGCTGCGCGGCGAGCGCGCCCAGCGACACCACGCGCTTGCCGCCTTCGCACCGCTCGTGGCGCGGCGCCCGCCCTGGCTGCACCGCCTGCCCACGCACCCGCTGGCGCGCGAGCTGCTGCGGGCCGCGCGCCACGAGCGCGACCCGCTCCCGCTGCTGCACGCGCTGCTGGCGCTGGCGGCGCTGCTGCCGGCCGCGCCCGCGCTGGCCGCCACGCACCCCGCTGAGCTGTCGGACGCGCTGCTGCGGCCGGCTGCGCTGGAGCCGCCGCCCGCGCCCGCCACGCGTGCGCACCTGCAGCTGGCGCAGCTGGCTCTGTTCCATGCGCTCTACGCCACGCACCCCTGCACGCTGCTGGAGGCTCTGCGCGCGCAGGGCGCCGAGCTGCCCGCCAGCGTCGCGCGCGACGCCTGGGAGCGCGGCGTGGGCGCGCTGGCCGAGTCCGTGCGCCTGCACCCGGCGCTGGTGACCGGCAGCCGCCTGCGCGAGGCCGACCCGGGCCGCTGGGCGCGCCTGGAGCACCACGACGTGCTGGCCGAGTGCCGCCGCCTGTCGCTGCACTCGCGCGCCGAGGACGCCGCGCCGTCGCCGCTGCCCATCGCCGGTGCGGCCGCAGCCGCCCCGCAGCCCGCGCGCGCGTCGCCGGCGCCGGGCTCGGGCGCGCACGCCGCGCGCTCGGCGTCCGGCCTGCGACCGGGCGCCGAGCCCTGGTTCGCGCTGGGCGACCGCTGCGGCGCCGACTCCGCGCCGCACACGCCGCTGCCGAGCGACGCGGGCGCGGCCGAGCCGCCCGAGGCCGCGGTGGAGGCCACGCCGGAGAACACGCCGGCGCGGGAGACGCGCGCCCAGTTCCGCTTCCCGGCCGAGTCGGGCGCCGTGCGCGCCATCGGGCGGCGCTCGCGGCCCGCGTCGCCGCCGCGCAAGGAGACGTCGCCGTGCGGGCCGGGCGCGCCGGGCGCTCCGGGCGGGCCGGGCGGGCCGGGCGCGCCGGGCGACGCCTACACGTCGCGCCTGGCGCGCGTGGCGCTGGAGCGGCGCGCTGCGGACTCGCCGGTGCCGTTCGCCGGCGCGCCGCCGCCAGCCGGCGTGGCGCGGCCGGAGCCGAGCCGGCCGGCGCCGCCCGCGGACGCGCCGCCGCTGGAGCCGCTCAACGTGGAGGACCGCGAGGTGCTGGAGCTGACGACGCGCGCGCGGCTCGCGGAGTGGGCGGGCGCGCCGGGCGGCGAGCGCGCGCGCGCCCGGGACCCGCGCCGCTCGCCCGCGCTGGCCGCGCACCGCTCCGCGCCGCCGCCGCGCCGCTCGGCGTCGTGCGCGCCGCGGCTGGCGAGCGCGGCGCGCGCCTCTGTGGCGGTGCAGACGGTGGACACGTGGCCGGAGCCCTACGAGTTCGTCATCGCCGACTTCTTCCGCGCCCTGCCGGACGACAGTCGTCACCAAGTAAGTCGTGTGTAGTTTAAATTCTGTACTTGTTTATATATTTGTGAATATTTGTTTTCCTATGCACGATAACTCTATTGCGCACGCATCTCAAAAGCCCGAGTGTATCCGCGGCTCAATCTAAGTTTACATGAAAAGCATGTGCGAATAGTACTTATTCCTATACATGTATGGTTGATGACATCATTTTCAGTAATTAGTTAGTGGCGTCATTGGAATCAGTCAACGCAATGATGTTGGAGAAATCATACCCTTCAATGTGGACGGCACGGTTGGCGTAGTGGTTAAGCGATTGACTGCTGCACTGCATGTCGCGGGTTCGATTCCCGCACGGGACAAATATTTGTATGACCTACAAGTAGTTGTCCCGGGTCTGGCTGTTTGTGTATGTGAGTTTAAATGTTTGTAAACGCACCCACGATACGGGAGAAATTCCTAGAGTGGGGCAACGTTTTTTAAAAAAACTTGAGAGGTGTCACAGGGGGGAGGGAGGGGGGACAGGTGAAACTAAATAAATAATAATAAAATAAAAGCTTGTAATAAATGATTGAACTGAACGAACGCTCGTAGTGTGGCGAGTCGAGTCAGCCGTGCGAGAGACTGGACGCGTACATGGCGGAGCTGTACGCGGGGCGGGCCACGCGCGGCGGAGCCGACCTGGCCGAGCAGCTGGCGCTCGCGCACGCGCAGCTCATGTACGAGCGCTGGCGCCGCGACGCGCACGCCGAGCGCAACCGGCGCCTGCTGGGCCGCTGTCGCGATATGCGCAAGCTCGAGCTGGAGAACGCGGCGCTGCACGAGCGTCTGCGCGCGGCCACGCGCGAGCGCGACGAGCTGCGCCAGCTGCCGCCCGCGCCGCCCGCGCCCGCGCCCGCGCCCGCCTGCGCCGCGCTCGAGGCCGAGCTGGCCGAGGAGCGCGCCGCGCGCCTGCGGGCCGAGGCCGCGCTGCGCGAGGCGGAGGCGCAGCGCGCGCTGGACGCGGCCGAGCTGCAGCGCACTCGCGGCGAGTCCTTCGAGGCGGCGCGCCACGTGGAGGCGCTGGCGCGCGCCGCGCTGGCGGCCGAGCGGCGCGCCGAGCACGTGCGGCGGCTGCGGCGCGAGCTGCTGGTGCTGGCGGAGCGCGAGGCGCGCCTGGGGGCCGCGGCGCGCGGCGCGGGCGCGGGCGCGCCGCCGCCGGACGAGCGCGCGCTGCGGGCGGCGTGGGCGCGCGCCGAGGCCGAGGCGGAGGCCAGCGCGGCGCGCGCGGAGGCGGCCGCGGCGCGCGCGCACGAGCTGGAGGCGGCGCTGGCCGCGCGCGAGGCCACGGTGGCCGAGCTCAAGCGCGCCACGCGCCACGCGGCCGAGGAGGGCGCGGCGCGCCTGCGGGCGCTGCGCGACAAGTACGCGGCGCTGATGCGCGTGGTGCGCGCGGGCGAGGCGCGCCAGCTGGAGTGGCTGGCGGCGGGCGGCGCGGGGGGCGCGGCGCGCGGCGGGGCGCGGGACGGGGGCGCGGGGGGCGCGCGCAGCTAATCGCGTGCGGGGGGCGGGGGGCGCCTCGCGGGACTCGCCAGCGACAGTGAGGTGTCGCGAATGTTCGGGAGTGAGCCGAAGACGACCTCGCAGACGTGATTTGTAAGAGTATTGGTGAAGTAAAATATCTTGTGACAGTCGTGGCCGTGGCCGGTCCTGGACTTGTGCGAGAATAAGACAGAATATCATTGAATATATTATCGTTATCTTCTCTGTACACAAAAGGGAACATTCGCCTACTAGGAGTCAGCCGGTGTAAAAGTGGTAATGCCGGCGTCAGTGCGACGTGAGTGTGCGGGGCGCGGGAGTGACACGAGCGCGACGCGTGTGTGTGTGCACGAGGCGCGGAAGTAACGCGGGCGTGACGTGGGACGTGTGTGCACGAGGTGCGGGAGTAACGCGGGCGTGACGTGGGACGTGTGTGTGCACGAGGTGCGGGAGTAACGCGGGCGTGACGTGGGACGTGTGTGCACGAGGTGCGGGAGTAACGCGGGCGTGACGTGGGACGTGTGTGTGCACGAGGTGCGGGAGTAACGCGGGCGTGACGTGGGACGTGTGTGTGCACGAGGTGCGGGAGTAACGCGGGCGTGACGTGGGACGTGTGTGCACGAGGCTCGGGAGTAACGCGGCAGTGACGTGCGTGTGTATGCGGGGCGCGGGAGTGACGCGCCTTGCTTGTGGGTAGTTTGTGTGAAGTTTCGTAATTATGTATCGCATACAGATGTAACGCTTGTCATATTTAGTTTTCAATGTACTCATCGAAAACTATGATTCTTGATTCTATCTACATGTAATGTTTACTGGGAAAAAATAAATACAGATTTTTGTTCAAATTAGTCTTTATCTTTATCATTAAAATCCACGAGCGGATATCGCATAATAATACGTCATACATAGTATATTTGGTACAAAATTCACAACAAAGTATAATATAAATAGTTAAAATATCAACAAACTCTTATTTACAATGTACAAAATATACAAATACGTACAAAAGAATCAACAACATAAGACTACGATATGATATTTGGTGTGTGAGGGCGCGGCGGGGCTCGGCGCTCAGGGCAGCGGCTCCACGTAGTTCTCGGGCACGAGCCCCGTCTTGCCGTTGAGCGTGCCGCGCAGCCAGCCCGGCTCGCCCGACGCCGCCACGTTGGTGATGATCTGGTTGGGCTCGAACGACAGCTCGCCCTCGCTCTCGCCCAGGCACGCGTACAGCGTGCGCACGCGCGTGCAGCGCACTGCGCCCGCGCCGCCCGGGCCGCGCGGCGGCGGCGACGCGCTGTGCGACGACACCGACTCGGCCGACGAGCTGCTGGAGCGGGCCGCGCCGCCCGCCGCGCCGAAGTGCTGCAGCAGCTGGTGGTGGTGCGGCGAGTAGCGCGCGCCCACGCCCAGCATGCGCTCGCAGCCGCCCACGCTCACGCCCAGGCGCTCCACCACTCCCTGCGACAGAGCGCACGTTCATTACGCTGCTAACAATTTAATAGCCAGCCGCAAGTTATCAAGGATCGTTAATTTGCAAGAGAGAACTAATGATCGAAACAAAACAAACGAGTTATACTCAAGTAGATACCGACACTCAGCAGACGCGATGGGTATCGAATCCCAAACATGATTAAACAAAAACCTAATTGATTTGATAATACTTGTCTTGGGTCAACATTATCTTTATCTCGTTTAGATCTTGATACACATTACGTCTGCGGAGTTTCGCCAGCTAATTTAATTTGACCCTGCACCCTAAGTGCGTAACACTCAATCAATCGTAATCTGAATCATTTTGAAGCAAATTGCTAATCCATTGCTTCATAAGTTCGAAAAATTTGTCTGCTCAACACGTAAATAACGCAATGAATGTTGTTGAACTGTCGAAATGATACCGATTCCGATTGATTGTATGTTCCGCAATTAGGGTGCTGGTGTACATAGGCAACGCAGAGTGATCGACTTGAGATAAGATATGACAACCACACCAAAATCTGTCGATACCATATAGACGAGTACTTACAATATCATTCCGCGCAGAGATCGGCACCGACGTGGGCGATGTTCTGCAACAAACGACAACAGCTCATGAGTCTACGTCACTGTTACAACACTTACAACTTACATTATTATACCTGCGATCATAAATGTAAACAAATCAAATTAATTGAGCGCATGTGCCGCAGCTCGCAGCTACCTGCCACTACTAATTGACAGCTCCGCAAGAACTCATTGGAACGTGTCTGACCCGCGCCATCCGATCATTAATTATGTCTTGATTAGTCAAAACCAAGCACAATAGGTATGTCAAAAAGAGTAGAACTTATATTTCATGTCAATAATTATTGTATTTATTTGTTTATTATAAACAGGTTATTATTTAAGTTAGGGCTGATTTTTCCATCGCCAGATAACTTTTATTCGATGAATAAAATTGACGTTTAGCAGTTTTTGTAGGAAATAACTGTCAAAAATATTCCTCTAATAAAGTTATCATAAAGTTCCAACATTTATTTAGACTAGACTTTTGATAGTAAATCATTACAAATTAAATCTATGTACACACAATTAACAAAACTAAACAAATATTATAAACCAAGTTAAGTACTATTATTGTATATGAACATCGACTGTTGACTGCATGAAATGGTAATAATCAAATCGCAGGGATGTTGAACTACAAGTGTCAGAGCACCCTCAGGCTGTGTTTTCACCAGAAACGAGCGAGGATGCGCAGCGAGTGATATGAGGAAACTAACAAATGACATCACTTATTTTCACAGCGTGAGCTAAGCTAGTGTTGTTAACCAATAACTGTTTATATCAATAGTTTTACGCACATTTTTCCACATCTCGCGCATCCTTGCACATCTCTGGTGGAAACGCACTCTTAAAGGTGATCAGTACGAGTAGACGCGCACGTGACAGCTACACAGCTGATGGATGTGTTCGTCAGCCGGTCACCTGCGACACCCGTTCAAATACGAACAGTGGAGCTAGTAAGAAGTAGTAAGCAAGAGACACCAACCCAGCAATCACGAACCCGGACAGGCAGATGATCATCTTGCACAGAGAATGGTAACAACACGGCACTAGCGCGAGTATCAACTGTCGACAGCGGACCCGAGTCACGTGTGCTGCCCAAGGCTGCGGACACTGCAATGAGCAATGCGGGCGCGCGCGCGCTATATACGCGGCCGGCGGCAGATGCGCGCCTGCGCAGTGCACACCTGCCGCATGCCCGACCACCTCACAGATTTCCAACCCTGCCTACCTACAGCGCGAATCCTTACACTTTACGATCCAACTCCTTTTATTTTAATGAACAAAGGAGTAGCGCATCCTACCGCAATCTCATAGTCTATAGTCTCGATGAAGTAATTAAATACCTATACCATAATCTAATATAGAATCATAAGATCAACAAAAATTGCCCGTTGCTAATTCTGGTCCAGGCACTGTACAAACAGTTGTGACCCGTCGAAACTAATCCGATCTTGATGATTTTTCTGCAAAATGTGGTTTTCTAAAACCCCTACAATTCGAAACCTAGCGCTCTCATCAGAATTTGATCGGAAAGTATTTAGGTACTTAATATTCTTCGTCAAATCTAAATACTGTGAAATTAAGTTATGACATTTTTGGATAATTAATTCGAAAAATCGAAAGACAGAAAGATTACACAGGTGGTCCAGTAACTTTTTGCGATTACATACTTACATTTGCAGTTGGAATGTATGGGAGAACATGTTATTCAACTACAATGTTCAGTTTGTTTTTGGGACAAATACATCCCGGATATGACCCTTCATTGTGCGTGGTCCGACACGCACTTGGCTGGTTTTTTTTATGATGATGGATGACTGATTATTCGCCCAAACCGATAAGCATAGAACGATGCAGGGTTAAAGTTAGTGTTTAGTAAGAACTAGTTACTGGTAGCTATGTGAAGTACAATGTTATGTGAAGAAACTGAGGAATTGGTGTAGGTTAGGTAAGTGTCGATGTTCGGTGTCACTCAATCGACGAAACTATACTTTAACTTAAAATAAATATACTAGTTCCTTATATTTCAGTTGAAACTTAGGTGACGTTAGCTGTCAATAGTGTCAATCCCTAGCGTGAGGTAGAATGACAGCTGACTTCACCAGAGTTTACAAGTTGAGATTTTTACAGAATGTGCCTACAGGTATTGTAAAGTAGTAACGATCGCGGGACACGGGCACCAAGCACCGGGCCCACTATCAATATATCTAAGTGCTGCGCGGTGTACAGCGCGATGCAGCACGTCGCGCGGGGCGGTGCACTTCGCGCAGGTGGCAGGTGAACATTCCGCGCACGCGCAGCTGCCGCGCGCCGCCGCCCTGCATTCTTATCTCTCGTAAGGTTTCGGACACCCGGCGCCCCGCCCCGTGCACCGCGCGGTGCATCTTGTAAGTATGAAAGAGTGCAAATAATCGGGGTCACCGCTCAACGTTTTCGTTACGTTTCCAAATCTGTCAAGGGCGCTGGCTGACTGGCTCGTTGTCTGCCGAGCGACTCGTAGTGCGCAAAGAACTTGTGAAACGGAGGATCAATTCTAAAAGTGAAAGATTCTAATCCGTATATGTAGAATAGGACCGCCGCGCGCCGAGCGATGCGCATCGCGCGCATTGTATGCCAGCTGTATACATTTTTTGTGCGCCCTCGACATCTGCCAGCGCGATTACAATAAGGAACGTTGAAAAACATCTACTTTACTGACAATACAATCTTATAGGGAAGCTGCCCTCAATACGAAATGCGTTATAACTTAAGGTTATAACTTGTCAATTAGGTATCCTGTACTCAATATAGCTAGTTAGATTGATTAACGCAACAAACTGATTTCATAAATAATTATGATGTCCAAAAACTGCCTAAAACAATGATTGGCGTGCAAATTACGCTTATACACGGAGACTGGATATATATGAATACTAATGAGTACAATCTTTGAACGCCTCAAGTACGATGTTTGACAGCCAGGTAGGCTGGGACCGGGAGAACGACACACTGCTTTTCATCCTGGATATTTGTATTAAAAAAGATAAAATACATGCAGGTCGTGGGCAACAGCTAGGACTTTAGAAGTAAACTTTACGGAATAATAAGGAATACGTTAACCCAGCAGAGGAAGAGGCGAATGCAAGAACACGAATTAGCATATTGCATAAGTATGTATCTATACTGTGTATACTTGCAACATAGTCAAACAAATCCCAACTCGTCAATATACACAAATTCAAACAAAACCCCGCACCGCACCCCCTGTCGGCCAAAAAATATGTTGAATGCCTGTACGAAGGAGAACGCACAGGTGATGCGCGCGGTGCGGTGCCAGGGGCGCGGGGCGCGGGGCGGCATAATGAGGCGAGGTTTCTTTTTGTGCTTTTGTCGCGAACAGCTGTCGCGCGCAGCCTCCGCGTGCCGCCCCCCGCGCCCCCGCCTAGTCAGGCGGTGTCTTTAATTAACCCTTAGTGGCGAGCCGCGTGCCCACTACTTACCGAACTGCGCAATGCAAAATACAATACAGTTTTGCCTACCTACCCCTTGGGATGGAACAGGCGTGATGTTGGTTTTTTTTTCATTTTGATAATTCGATGTTCTGCAGATGTTAACCTGACGGTCCCACTCGTTTCAGGTAAAGTATGCAACACAAATTGCATTATTGCTTTTTTGCGTAACCGTAAAATTCAAATCATGATTATATATCTATAAATAGTATGAAACAAAGTCGCTGTTCGTGCCTGTATCGCTTAGTTCTTGTAAGCTACACATTAATATTTTGATGCAGTTTTCACCATCATGTAGAAGAGAATTGATTCCGGAAGGTTCAAGAGTGTATTTTTTTTTTTATAAATAACATTGCCCCACTCTAGGAATTTCTCCTGTATCGTGGGTGCGTTTACAGACATTTAAACTCACATACACAAACAGCCAGACCCGGAACAACTACTTGTAGGTCATTCAAATACAAATATTTGTTCCGTGCGGGAATCGAACCTGCGATACGCAGCGCAGCAGTCCTAACCGTGTCGTCAAGAGAGAGATCGAGATAGAGGCAGGAGATCGCTAGTATGGTATGAGGGAGAGGTTCTCGATCCGCCTTGCACAACTATCAAAGTACGCAGGCGCGTAATACTGAGATGATCCACAAATATCTGCATGCCTAGTGCAGTCATAGCGTAAGGCTGCTTGTTACGTGACGATCAACATTTGCACTCATACATAACGTACCCCTCTTCATTGGGAGCGGCTATCTTCAGAATAAGCCAAAGCTCAGGTAACTGTGGTACCTCTGGATGAGCGACTCGGCAGTCAGCGAGCGTGCACGCTTCACAATGGGAGTTTTTTTCCTCGCTAGCTTTGTATTATTTAAGTCTTTAATCGTTCTAATAACAAGGACGCGGTATAAACTGTAATTCATTATGGAAACAAGTAATAATATAAACAAATACCTACGCTGTTTTACGATTCGAGTACAACTATTGGTTCTTTAAGATGCCTATAGATTTGCAAAATTTTTGAAGATTCACACGTGAAGCAATAGACGTTAAAAAAAATTTAAGCAAATCTGACGGTGACTGATTTAATTGATCATCAAAACACAGCAAAAGTAGCAAACTCAAACTCAAATCATTTATTTCAATTAAACCATTTACAGGCACTTTTGAATTGTCAAAATTAAATAGTCGGTCAGTTAGTCAGAAAGTTGAAGCTAGTTGCCCATTCCAAAGCGTAGATAGCGACAATAACAATCGTCAAGTATCGAGCAAATTGCCGTATCGAGGCTATCGGGCACCTCCAGTGACATGCGACAGGAACACCACATCAATGTACTATCACATTATTACAGTACAGTAAAATAGTTACGGATAAAGCACTGACAGATTTAATCAATTGGTTAGATAGGAATAACTTAAGAATAAATATAACTAAACTAAGTTTATAACATTTTTGCCATTTAATAACCACAAAAAATTAGGAAATGAAATGAAATTAAGTTTAACATACAATAATAATGACATAGAAGAAGTAATATTATCAAATTAGGAGTAGTTATGGACAGACATTGCAATTGGAAACCTCAAGAATGTATGTAAATAAATAAACAAATTCGTATTTGCACTTAGGAGAATCAAAATTTAACAGACATTCAAACAACCTTATTGGTATAACCATAGCGATGTTTGTTCTGTTTTAAGGTATGGGATAACTGTATGGGGGAATTCCACAGATGCCCAAAGGGCATTCATAGCCCAAAAAAAGTGTGTAAGGTCAATTTTCAATCTTAAGTGGACAGACTCTTGTAAACCTGTATTTATTAAGCAAAAGCTGCTTTGCAGACAAATTTGCAGGTTTATATAAAGACGGGAGGGTTCCCGTCTTTATATAAACCTGCAAATTTGTAAGAAACGCTTTTTTAAAATATGAAAAGACTATGTCAAAGAGGAAAATAATATAAAAACCACTAGTAGTCCCGCGTAATAGACTTAAAGTCATCATCTGCCGAGCCTTTTCCCAACTATGTTGGGGTCGGCTTAAAGACTTAAAGTATGCAACAACAATTGTTATACCATGGCGGTGAAAATATATAACCAGCCGAAAGATTTAGAACTGCTACAGATTTAGAATTTAATAGAAAGCTATCTAACTGGTTGTGTGAGAGATATTATTATTCCATCAATGAATATTTTGAGTATAAAATGTAAAACTTATTTATTATACCTAATTATTATGACATCTACATATTTACATTACTTAAATAATATTGAAACATTTTTTTTTTTGACTTGACATCATTTATATTGATCTCTATTTTTTATAAAAAATATTGTTTAAAATGACTAGAATTGTATTAAATTTAATTTTATTAATTGCATTGTAATCCAAATTTAAATTATGAAATTATTATTAGTATTTTTATGTTATTGATAATTACTAAATGTGCACTGCATACGATAAGTATAACCAAGATGTAAAATCTAAATATTTGTATTTAGTTTTTTTTTTTTTTTCTCAACTTACATCTAGCCTTACAGGGAAAACCTATTGCGATAGTGTACATTTATCTAAAGTCTTATCCTAACTTATTACTAACTCCCTATTAAAATTAAATTTTGTAACTTATTACAAACAATGCATTCTTTGTAAACTCACTCAGAGAACAACAGAATAGGTCCGAGTCACTAGCTATGAGGTTGAGAGTACGGAGTGCACGCGTCAGTGGCGCCTCACTTAAAAGATTGGTCCGAGCGCGCGGCTCCGCCAACAGCCCGGCTGTCGTCGTCGCCACACGTACCTGTCCGGAACACACATACCTATGTGCTCTAAATAAATTCCTAGCTAGGAGTTTCAAGTCACTATTATACTCGCTGTTAGCACATGCGTGTGTTTCAAATAGCTTGGAGATATTGAATCTGTCCAGTCGGTCCCTGAAGCAGTGCAGTTGAGCTGTCGCACACTCCGGGAGCTTATTCCATGCTGTTACAACTCGGTTGGGCAACAATGATTTGTATATTTCTTTTTATTTAGATACTTTGTATATTTCTTTTTATTTAGACCTATGAAATGCCGATTTTTGATAATACCTATTGTGAAGATCGATATCTTTCATTCTATTTATAATTCCAAATTCAAATTAATTTTATAATATAGCATGACATTAATTTGTTTTTCAAAATCAGTTGTTCATTTGTTTTCCCGCCGTTCGATTTTTTTTTAATAACGCTGTTTCTGTGACCATGGAAAAATCGAAATTGCGCGCTATTTTCGAATACGTTCCGTTGCGGCACCAACGCAGTGCGTGCCCTCTGCACGCAATATTAACGACTTGTATAGGTGTGTTCCTCTGTGGCCGGACCACAGTTTAGTACTCAGATGCTATAGTTCGAAATAATACCTACCTAAAGTCTACTTTCATCGGAATATATATATTTTTTTAGTACCTCAAGAGATATCATTTTAATTAACAATTTATGTGGTCCGGCCGCCAGGCAGTGCTCTCTGGCCGCGCCACCTCAAATTAAATAGAGTATAATGAACTATTAATAAATCAATATCCCGAAAAAAACTACCTAAAGAGTACCTTGCATACGACAAATATGGACCAATAAAAAAATAAAAAAACTTTTATTGCATAATCAAAATAGAGCAACAAGGTGATGATTGGAGCCTCCTTTTAAGCTAAGAAAAAGCCTGTATTAGGAGACTCCGCTCTTTCATAGCTGGATAATTTTGCACCTAATATGAGTACATATTTTTGAACAGAATACTTACTTAAGAAATCATAACAATTTTATTTTTTAATTTAGGTAATTTACATTTACATTATTCACGTGATTGTCTATGGGGATGGGGGGGGAGTTGAGTGTGTTTTGTGTTTTATGTGTAGGTGAGTGTGTGTGTGTGAGGGTGAGGGGGGGGGGGGGGGTGTGTTTGTGTGTAAGGAGAAATGAATGGGTTAAACTATGTGTTGTAAGAGCGCCTCAGTGTCATCATATGTTAACGTTTTTAACCAATTTGCTACCATTTTTTTACATTAATGTATTTTTTTATCGTATATCTCTTTGTTTACCCTATTATAAAGCTGAGCAGAGCGTCTATTGTATTGTGCAGCAGCGAATTTTTTTTAGTTTGAGGGATTAGAGCAATTATGTCTTTCCGTCTTTTTGATATTGTGTTTGCATTATAAGGAAGTGTCTTATGTTTTTTTAGGACTGTGAGAGAGATGTAAAATTTCTAACAGAAAGCAGGCCACTCATCTGCTATAGACTTTCAGTTGGGTACCTTTTCTTTTTGAAGTACATTAGTTTTATTAGTGGTCGTTGTGCTCGTTCTACTTCTATAAATATAGTTTTTGCCGCACCACCCCATAAGGGGATACAGTATACTATTACAGATTGTACAAGTGCCACATAAACTTCATTAAGGAGATTTCTATGAGCGCTACTTTTTGATTTGTATTTGTGGGGAGAACATATCGTAATGTTTTAAATATCCATCCTAGTTTCCTAACTCTTCCTGCGACATGCTGAAGATGAGTCACCCATGATAGTTTTTGGTCAATAATATGACTCCTAAATATTTTGTTTGTGAGACTTAACTAATGTAGGACACCCACAATTATTATTCGAGACATTATCACATGAGTGTATTTTGAGGCTAAAATCTTTATTTGGTTGTGAACGATTCGAGATGGTAAAGCAGATGTAGTTCGTTTTTACTGTGTTTAGTGTTAGTAGATTGTCCTTGAGCCAATTGGTTATAAGGGCCATACCCGTCTCCGCACTGCGCCTAACGTCGGACCATTTATTCCCAGAAAAAACAACGGCTGCGTCATCAGCGTAAGAAAAGATTTTTGCATTATCAACTCTTAGGTTGCAGAGATCGTTAATATATGCCAGAAATAATGTGGGGCCTAACACGCTACCTTGCGGTACGCCAAATGACACATCCGCTTCGTCACTAACATACGCTCCTATTTTAACCCTCTGTGTTCTGTTTGAAAGGTAATCTTTGAAAAAATTCAGTGGGTCTCCTCTTATTCCGAGTCTTTCCAGCTTAGTCACAAGGGTTGGAACAGAAACGGTGTCAAACGCCTTTTTTAGATCTAGAAATACCGTCAGGCATTTCCTTCCTGTATCGAGATGTTCTGAAACTAATGAGCTTAAGGCAGTAACTGCGTCTTTAGTGGATACTCCCTGTTTAAAACCAAATTGTGTAGGTGATAGTAATTTAAATTTATTTAGATAGTTTATGAGTCTATTATTAGTTAATTTTTCAAAAATCTTAGACAGGCCTGGTAGGACGGAGATAGGTCTATAATTATTGACATCGTCTCTGCTCCCTCCCTTGTGTACCGGTGTAATAATTGTTTTTTTCAAAGAGGCCGGGAAAGTACCATTTTTGAAACAAAGGTTAGCCAGGTGGCTAATGATGGGAACAACTTCTTTGTAAACATGTTTTAAGAAACTAGTAGAGATGCTATTCCATCCTGGGGCACTGGTCGATTTCAGGCTCATCAGAATTCTTTCAACCTCGTTTGGGTCAGTGTCTAGGAGCACAAAAGAATCTGCTTGCGCAGGAGAACTGCTAGTCCAGTCAGCAAGGATTCTATTAGTTTTGTATTGAATTTGCTGAGCTAAGTCTTTCCCAGTGTTCACAAAGTAATCGTTTATGAAGTTGACTGATTCAGTTGGAGATGGTTTGATACCTAATAGCTCCGTGCTTTGGCTGTTTATTTTATTTGAGTAGGTGATCGATTTTATGTTTTTCCAGAGTAACTTAGTATTCATAACTGATTTACCGACTAATTCTCTTTCATATTTTCTTTTTTTTTTAATGAGATTATTACAATAATTTCTGTATCGACAGTATGTGATTTTTAAAATTTCATTATACGGATCGGAACGAAAGTTTTTTTGCAATTTGACTATTTTTGGAATTAATACTATCAGTAAGAGTTTTTGGAGTGTGTGGCACAAAGGCTGGATAAAACCCATGCGTCATTTTCATTGATATTAGAAATATATGTCTTATTATATTTGCGCATTTTCCATATAACAGTTAAGGGTGTGCATCTATTAAAATTTCCACAGTGAGAAAACCAACTTTTTTGTCTTTCTGTTTTTAAAATGAGTTTTTTATTTGTCCGGAGTTAAGTAGGTACCTAACTAATTTAAAAAAAAAACTCACTAACAGAAAATTAAATACCTACCTACCTAAAAAAATCTATTTCTGATGATAACTAATCTAAACTCAATAAATAAGCAAAATTCCTAAAAGCTAATATCTATAGGTACGAATGACTAAACCTACCTAACAGTATTATAAAATAACCTACGGTCACTACGTACACTATCAAATATACTACCTATACTTTAAAATTAAAATCTATACCTACGACTCATATAAAAATAAACCTAAATAACTCTAAAAACTAAAAGGAATAAAAATGAACTCCACTGCGGGTGACCCAACCTACGACAAACTTAGTATTTGCGGTTGGTACAGTACAGACAGTGGTAATCGGGTATAGGGATCGAACCGCAAAATTAAGTTTGTTTTTTATTGTATATACTTTTCCGGGATAAAAAGTACCCAGTGTGGTGCCCAGGATATTAATGAATAATTATACCAAGTTTCATCGTAATCGAACCGGTAGTTTTTGCGTGATGCCTGAACAAACAGACAAACAGACAGACAAAAATTTTTTTAATCACATTTTTGGCTTCGGTGTCGGTCAAGTAACACCCCCTGCCATTTATTTTTTGGATATTTTCAATGTACAGAATTTTCACTTCTACAGATTTATTATAAGTACTAGCTTCTGCCCGCGGCTTCGCCCGCGTGGATGTCGGAAATTTACCCACGGGAACGTGCTAACAGGATAAAACGTATGTGCTTCCCCAGAATGCCGTCTATGTCGCGGGCCCTTTGTGGCTAATTAAAATAGAAAACCAATTGTGTCTCATTAGTGGTGATTAAGAGGGTAGGTACCTATATGATATCTTTACCTAAGTACCTACCTAACTAATTTAAAAAAAAACTCAATACCAGAAAATTAAATACCTACCTACCTAAATAAACCTATTTCTGATGATAACTAATCTAAACTCAATAAATAAGCAAAATCCCTAAAAACTAATATCTATACGAATGACTAAACCTACCTAATAGTATTATAAAATAACCTACGGTCACTACGTACACTATCAAATATACTACCTATACTTTAAAATTAAAATCTATACCTACGACTCATATAAAAATAAACCTAAATAACTCTAAAAACTAAAAGGAATAAAAATGAACTCCACTGCGGGTGACCCAACATACGACAAACTTAGTATTTGCGGTTGGTACAGTACAGACAGTGGTAATCGGGTATAGGGATCGAACCGCAAAATTAAGTTTGTTTTTTATTGTATATACTTTTCCGGGATAAAAAGTACCCAGTGTGGTGCCCAGGATATTAAAGAATAATTATACCAAGTTTCATCGTAATCGAACCGGTAGTTTTTGCGTGATGCCTGAACAAACAGACAGACAGACAGACCGACAGACAGACAGACAGACAAAAATTTTTTTAATCACATTTTTGGGTTCGGTGTCGGTCTAGTAACACCCCCTGCCATTTATTTTTTTGATATTTTCAATGTACAGAATTTTGACTTCTACAGATTTATTATAAGTATAGATAGATTTGAAAATCAAGTAACAATTCTTCCACACAATTGCTATACGTTTGCCAATCCACGAGTTTATAATTTGGATAGATGGGCTAATGTTTATCATTCAAACAATTCCCTTATAAAACATTATTTTTGTTTCTGCTAACCATTACTTTTATGATTACAGGGATGTGATAACTACTACCGAGAGGACTATCATGTACAGACCTTTCACAATTAAGTGCCAACGGTGATGAAACCAAGGATAAATCCAGTGCATTGGGACGCCATGTTAGAGAACCAACTGTTGTTGCTTGACCATCATTAAGCAGAACCAAATTATTTTCGTCAATGACTTGTAAGATTTCTTTACCTCTTGGAGAGTCAGAAACACATCCCCAGGTGTGATGGGCATTAAAGTCCCCAGCAAATATAAGAAGACCTGGAATAGACTTCACCAATGAATCAAAATCACCTTTATTGAAAGGCGGATTAGAGTTTAAAGGACTATAAAAACTGACTAAACTTATTTCTTTATTATTAACTATAATTTTTACACAAATGTTTTGTAACGAATTATCAAAATAGGTGTTAATTTTAGTATATGTAATGCAACTTCATTAATTATAATTGCAACTCCATTGTGTTTGTTACCGCAATAATTTCTTTCAATATTGTAATTTTTTATTATAAAAGATTGATCAGGTCTGAACCATGTTTCAGAAATGATTGCTATAATATATGTATATTTTGTGCATAGAGGAAATGAATAAATATATGTTTATTGCTATTAAGACTTTGTGCATTCCATTGAACTATATTTAAGTTTGACAGATCCATTATGAGTGTGAAGGAAATTTCCTACGAGTTGTTTTTAAAGCCTATTTAATTGATGATGAGTTAATAGGTACATCTTTAGTGGTAACTATTTTTGTAATCGTTTCTACTAAAGTACTTATAAATTTATCGGATTTCATTAGGTACCTAGTAGCTTTAGAGCTGGGAATGCGTTAATGTCGAAAAGATCAGAGCATGTGACAGTTCGTGACTTGATTTTATTTTATTCAACTTTTTGTTTTTTAATTGGGCAAGATGAGGAGATAGCTACAATACTCAATACTCAATATATTTATTGCTTCCACATGTGAGCTATGTCATTACCTTTGCAGTTTGCGCATTTAGCATCCTTGGGGTCAACCTGACAATTCTTAAAATTATGGTTTAATGTACAAATTGAACATACCTCAGTATTGCGTCAGAATTTGGCAATATGTCCATATCGCAGACACATAAGGCATTGTTTTACTGGTGGTATGTATTTACTCACTTCGTGATGCCATGAGTCCAAGTAAAAGTACTGAGGAAGAATAGTGGAGGTGAAGGTTACCGCAACAGCCTGTGTAGGGACGAAAGCTACGCCAGCGTCACTTCTGACCCTGCGCATGAAGCGCCTAACTTGAATTACATCTTTGGAACTACCAATCAATGAGAAAATTTGTTTATTGGACATTTATACGGGAACCGAAGTAAGGACTCCCGTTACTTCGGTATCTCCAGCCGGTATAGTTGCCTTAAGAGATAACTGATCTAACAACTTTTTATTCTGTAAAAACATATTAGCATAATTTGGTAGATCAAATGTTATGCCGACTTTATATTAGGTTGGGGAAAAAGTCTTTTCGCATTATAGTATGTATGAACTTGTAATAAAATCTCTTTGGCTATACTATTTGTATCTGGCTGGTTTTGATATCGTTGAAAGTTTAAATTTTAAAGAACATACTTAATTTCAAATTCAAATTAGGAAAATTTGTGATTTTCATTTGTTTTTCGTACTGTCAAGATTATTATTATTATTATTTATTTATTAACTCAACATCACTATCATTACAGGAATTGAAGAAGAGAAGAAGAAGAAGAAGAAGAGAGAATTGAAAGATTGATTGATTGATTGGTTGTTTGATTGATTGAGAGATTGAAGATGAGTGAATCTAATGAAGAAATACGATACATTTTAAAATTTTACTACAAAAAAGGTAAAAATGCAACGCACGCCGCGAAAAAATTTTGCGATGTTTATGGACCTAGTGCAGTGTCTGTGAGAGTAGCACAAATTTGGTTTAAGCGTTTTCAATCCAGAAATTTTGATGTCAAAGATGCACGTCGCTCTGGTCGCCCTATTACGGATAAAATGGATGCCATTTTTGAAAAAGTGGAGCAAGATCGGCATATCAGTAGTTACGACGTAGCTGAAGAACTGGGAATTAACCACAAAACAGTTTTGGCGCATTTGAAAAAAACTGGGTACACAAAAAAGCTCGATATTTGGGTACCTCACGAGCTCACTGAAAGAAACCTAATGAACCGTGTAAGTACTCATTTGATTCTTTATTACGACGTAATGAAACCGAACCATTTTTGAAGAAGCTGATAACTGGTGATGAAAAGTGGATCACGTACGACAAGAACGTGCGAAAAAGGTCGTAGTCAAAGGCCGGTCAGGCTTCACAGACTGTGGCGAAACCCGGGTTAACTCTCAACAAGGTGATGCTGTGTGTGTGGTGGGATTGGAAGGGCATTATTCATTATGAGCTGTTACCTACCACCAGGCAGGACCATCGATTCTGAACTCTACTGCGAACAACTGATGAGATTAAAGCAAGAAGTTGAGAGAAAGCGGCCGGAATTAATCAACAGAAGGGTTGTGGTTTTTCATCATGATAACGCTAGACCTCACACATCTTTAGCCATTCAGCAAAAATTAAGAGAGTTTGGCTGGGAGGTGTTAATGCATCCGCCGTATAGTCCTGACCTTGCACCTTCAGATTTCCACCTGTTTCGGTCTCTTCAGAATTCTTTAGGCAGTGTCAGGTCAAAATCACGAGAAGACTGCCAAAACCACTTGTCGCGGTAATTTGATCAGAAGTCCCAAAATTTCTATGGCAATAGGATCAGGTCCCTACCTACAAGATGGCAAAAAGTTATCGAACAAAATGGTACCTACATACTTTAGTTAAATGTAAATAAACTATATTAAAAAATGTTTTGAATTTTCTTAAAAAATGCGAAGAAACTTTTTCCCCAACCTATTATTTATTAATGGTACGTAGATGCATGACGCCTGAAACGCCATGCTCCCGTAAACCTTTTGATAGGGCCATACGATCCCTATCGCTAAATGACACATTTTCTTCATTGTGAGTTAAAAATACAATGAGGTCCGTTTGTTTCGTTTCCTCGGGATATTTGCGTGTGTACCCTTTTACCTTGTATATGGCGTACTTATTTTGGAGTTTGGAGCTTACTACAGTCTGTTCATACTCCGCTGAATCAGAGTCCGAAGACTCGACCAACTGCTGCTGTTGCAAGTCAGGATCGGACATTTCGTCCTTCCTCCGCCTTTTTTTCCCCATTTCGGGGTGCTAATGGATTATGTACACTATGAACAAACTATTTATATGAATATTTATAAAATGTATACAATACAAATAAATGAATCTTTAAATTTGTTTGAAAAAACGCGCCTTTACACTTTTACAGTTTCCCGCCTTTTTCTGACAACAAATAAACAAGACCTTATTGATTTGACAGTTGACATGTTTGGCATTAGGTGGATAATGTTGCAAGGGGGAAGATTTGAATGTCCATTGTCCTCACACATTTTTAACAAGTTAATTCTTTAGAATGGTTGTCGCTACATATTAGTCTCCATGAAAAATATTGTTTCCAAGATATGATTTACACATTCACTACACTATTTTCAAGAAAAATAAATTATTTTGATTAAATAAATTTATCCAATTTTCCCTGTATTCAAGGAGATTTAGTTACGGCCAATAATTGTCTTTGGAAAAACCGAACTATGAATACGCTCTTCGCTAGCCTACCGACATCGCTAAGTTATTTTACGATTTTGCGCGGTATCTCGGATGTAGAGACTTGCGTCTGTCGTAAGGATCGTTACGGCAAGCGATTATTTTCGGTATTATTTAGCGATCGGTAGTTTGCGACAGCGTCGCTATCTATGTCGAGACTGCAGGTCCTGGAAATTTTGATCTCACAATGAGCCCCGTGGCCGACCGGAGACGAACGTCGATAACGATGAATTGAAAGCCATAGTGGCAGCAGATTCATTTCAAAGCACGTTGCAACTTGTAGCTCTCTTCAACGTAACTGATAAATCGATACTGATTCGTTTACTTCAAATTCGAAAGATCAAAGCTGAGAAACTCACTGAACAACAACAAAATCGCGTCGAAGCACCGCACAACGGACCGTCTCAAAACTATAGTTACGAGTGGAAACTCTCCTTCACCCACCATGCTCACCAGACCTTGCTCCAACTAATTTTCATTTTGATTCGGAATTTGGCTAACTTTCTACAGGGGGAAATTGTAAAGAGTTCATCGATTCCCGTCTCCAGGATTTTTATAGCAGAGCCATCAACGTACTTGCGAAATGGCCAATACTTCGATTAAGGAAATATAATATTTACTTTTAAAAAATAATTTTGTATTTTTAAACCCACTAATTAAACGCAAATATTTGTTGGCAATTTTTGTTGGTTTGTTTGGTGTGCAAAGGTCTTGAAGGCTGACACTGAGCACTTCGTAGTGTTCCGCCAAGGCGTTTGGTCTCTTTCGGGTATTAAAAAAATATTTTAGCTCTTCCATACCTTTTAACCGCGTAGGTATTGCACTATACTATGAAACAGATAATTTTTCGGAGGTTTAACAACCGAGAGAGACCAAAGACCTTGGTGGAACACTACGAAGTGCTCAGTGGCAGCCTTCAAGGCTACTACTGAATCTATGTACTGAATCTTCAAGACTACTACTGAACTACTACTAGTACTGGATCTATGTACTGAATCTTCAAGACTACTACTGAACTACTACTAGTACTGGATCTATGTACTGAATCTTCAAGACTACTACTGAAATACTACTAGTACTGGATCTATGTACCGAGTCTTCAAGACTACTACTGAAATACTACTAGTACTGGATCTATGTAATGAATCTTCAAGACTACTATTGAAATACTACTAGTACTGGATCTATGTAATGAATCTTCAAGACTACTACTGAACTACTACTAGTACTGGATCTATGTACTGAATCTTCAAGACTACTACTGAAATACTACTAGTACTGGATCTATGTACTGAATCTTCAAGACTACTACTGAAATACTACTAGTACTGGATCTATGTAATGAATCTTCAAGACTACTACTGAACTACTACTAGTACTGGATCTATGGTAACATGTTGCTCGTCGGTGTCCCTGCCTCCCTGTATAGCGAAAACTATCACAGCTAAGTAGGCTTTACAAGTTAACGGAGTAACCGTTGACCAACTTACATTTGCAGGTTGGAATGTTTGTTCTTGGGTTAAATTCATAACAACTACAGAAACCTTGATCGTGCGTGGTCCGACTCGCACTTGGCCAGTTTTTTTAAATACCGGTCCCAGATGACATTAGCATACTCCAAGAGAGGTCTTGTGTAGCTTTTGTACAGCCTCACAATGTGCGAGGTGTCCGGCACTCGAGTGCCTTGAACATGCAAATAATATTTGTGCCCCCATCGTAGACCGTCGTAATAATAGCAGTTAGACCTCTCCTGTGTGCGAGGGCTACCCCTGCCGGTGCGCGCTTCCGGTTCAGCGCGTAGTGTAGCTCGCGCACGTAACCGGAAGTCCAGTGTGTAACACACAATATGTCCCGGGTAGCGTCAGTGAGGCTGGATAGGCACCGGTGGTACGACACTCGAGGAAGGGAAACTCACCTGATACTTTTACAAATAAAGAAGGCTTTGAACTTATTTAAATTTGAGTACGTTTTCTTTTGTCATTGAGATAGACGATTGCATTGTTTATCATGAGTTCATGATTATAAGACAACTGAAGCTTACAGCGTGTTCTACATATAATCTGAACACAAAGAAAACCAGCGTTTCAGCGGATGAAAGCCGGCCGCCCATCTGTACACAGTGCACACTCGGTGCACCCACGGTGAGGGCCATACACCCGCTCCGAACACGACAGCTCGACTGATCGTTACTTATGCCAGGAGTTGCACTGAGATGGCTCGGCAGGGACAAACCTGACCAACAAGCAAGTTGCAAACAAAAACAAGAATCAAAACAAATTGACAATATTTAGGTTTAACATCGTATGAAACGTGCTTCGGCTAGCTGCCGGCTCGCAGCAGTCACGTCCACGTCGACTGCCTTGTATTCGATGATAATGCAGTGGACCGCAGGCCGTCCAGTGCACGCTGTAATGCCGTACTATGAAATTCGGTTGATAGGAGCATGCTGTGCAAGTCAAACATTTATGTTTTCAAATTGATTTTTATTTTGTTACAAGAAAGATCTATAATGTTATTACAGACGCCTTCATTAACCGGTACTCCCTTTGTGACGTATTAGTGCGTGGGATGCTCAATGAATGCAAACGTCGGTACATACATGTTCGCAATAATATCTACACATGTTAAGGCATGCACATCTACTACAAGTACAAAGGTTCGAACAATGTCATCAGAGCATCACTGTCCATTGGAAACTATAAAATAAAATAAGAATACTACACAATAAGTAATAGAGCCGACTGGCCGAGTGCTCGCGATACTGCGCTGTGACACTTCGCAATTCAAAGAGTGGACACACCCAAGCCACCTGCACAATGTTCGGGACAAGAGTGACGCCACATCGTCTCAATGTCGTGTGTTGACGGAGCGAGACTGGTTGCACCTCCATACACAATCGGAATTACAATCTCTTTCATTTTGACAGTATGTTTGAAAAATTTGTCTGCTTGACTGCTAAACGCGATGGGTAGCGTTGAATTGTCAAAATGTAAGGCCAATAAGGCCAAGGGGATTGTGATTCAGAGTGCATTCGCGATAGGCTAGTTGACCGTAAGAAAAACACCTTATGAATCTTATTTTACAACGCCACATGCGAACAACGCGTCATACTGACGTCACACAAATCCTGCATCTCGCAAGCAGTTTACCGCGCAATTAGCATAGATACAATTTCCCAACATTAATCGTTGGGCAATTGCCCGCCAGACACAACACGTCTGGTCGGAGGATCCTCACTTTTCAATGGAGGATGACACCCTGTTCCTCATACCTCCAAAAAGCTATGAGACTAATTAATATTATAGAGAAATAATTGCGTAAAAATAAAGCTATTGGTCACGTGACCGTGAATACTAATCAGAGCGCGACATTTGAATTCTTGTAATTGACTGTTTTAAATCTTTTATATACTTAATAACAATTTTCTATATAATAAATATGAAGCGCTGTTCGTTGGTGAGCGCAAAGCGCCTCACTTCAGAATGGCTGGAACAAATTGGCAATTTTTGTTTTAAAATGTTCGTAATAGTCCGAATCTGGGGGTCTACTCCGAAGTAGTATCCTGCTACGAAGTTACTATTTGGTTCGGTCAGTCCCACTGTGTGAAGTCGGGGTGGGGTGATGATAACGAGTCAGCCTCATGGAGTCATGGCCATATGTCAAAAGAGAGGCCTGTGCCCGGCACTGTGTGAAGTCGGGGTGGGGTGATGATAACGAGTCAGCCTCATGGAGTCGTGGCCATATGTCAAAAGAGAGGCCTGTGCCCGGCACTGGGTGAAGTCGGGGTGGGGTGATGATAACGAGTCAGCCTCATGGAGTCATGGCCATATGTCAAAAGAGAGGCCTGTGCCCGGCACTGTGTGAAGTCGGGGTGGGGTGATGATAACGAGTCAGCCTCATGGAGTCATGGCCATATGTCAAAAGAGAGGCCTGTGCCCGGCACTGTGTGAAGTCGGGGTGGGGTGATGATAACGAGTCAGCCTCATGGAGTCATGGCCATATGTCAAAAGAGAGGCCTGTGCCCGGCACTGTGTGAAGTCGGGATGGGGTGATGATAACGAGTCAGCCTCATGGAGTCATGGCCATATTTCAAAAACTGTTATTTAAGACTGTCGAATATTATAATATCCCGACTTGAGAGTTATCAAAATACTTTGTGTAGTGATGGGGAAAATATCGGTTGCTTTAAAAACTGATTTTCGAGATATATCGATTTATCATACTTAGAGTTTGTAATCGACAATTACCTACATTGCTTAAGGTGGATACTCCGAGGTAGCCCGCGAAATTAAAATTTTCTTACGTTTTTTGCAATTTGCTGGTCAGTACTAAGTTGTACGTTGGTTAAAATATGATTCGCGGCCGTAACAAATATGTATTTACAGAATTATAATCATTAGAATCAGTAATACAACTTGTTAAGTTAGCATAATCCTAAAATGTCAAGTTTTCATGAAATAGTCATTCAGTAGGAGGGTAGGTTCTCTTGATCTTAGAGAGTTGTGTTGATGACTTTAATGATTATATTATAATTACTAGCTTCTGCCCGCGGCTTCGCCCGCGTGGATGTCGGAAATTATCCCACGGGATCGTGCTAATAGGATAAAATGTATGTGCTTCCTCAGGATGCCATCTATCTCTATGCCAAATCAGAAGTTCAGTGGTTTAGGCGTGAAAATATAACATACAGTTTCAAGTTCAAATCCTCCCCATAAACACTGAATTACCCCTTTTTGTCCCGTCAGTGGTAAATTTTCGACAACTTTACATACTTATTATTAATTATTTTATGTCAAAAGTATCAATACTGAGTTTCGAGTTCCTCGGACCGCGCATTCAATTTCTTCCACACAAACTTAACACCCCTATATCCCCCTTTGAGGGGTAGTTTTGAAAAACTTATAATGATAAACTTTATTACTTACTTAGGCAAGTATTCTTGCCAAGTGTCAAGTTTATTAACTAAATGAATAAGATTTTTCATATAAACTGTATCCCCCGCTTTTCACCCCCATAGGGGTGAATTTTGAAAAATCGTTTGGTATTATTCATAACTTGATTCAAAGATTATTTATACCAATTTTCGAGTTAATCAAGCCACGCATTATAATCCTCCCTTGTAAAATTGACTACCCCTTTTCAATCCGTTAGGGGTAGATTTTCGAAAAACCCTGATAAATGTTACTCTTTATTTTTGGTCTTAAGTATAAACACTGAGTTTCGAGTTAAACGGACCGCGCATTCAAATTATTCCACTAAAACTTTAACACCCCTATATCCCCCTTTGAGGGGTAGTTTTGAAAAACTTATAATGATAAACTTTATTACTTACTTAGGCGAGTATTCTTGAAAAGTTTCAAGTTGATTAACCTAATAAAGAAGATTTTTCATATAAACTGTATCCCCGCTTTTCACGCCCACAAGGGTGGAATTTAAAAAAAAATCGTTTGGGATGTCATAACTTGACTCAAAGATTATTTATACAAATTTTCGAGTTAATCAAGCCATGCAGTAAAATCCTCCCCTGAAAAATTTACTACCCCATTTCAGCCCGTCAGGGGTAGATTTTCAAAAAACCCTGATACAATAAATTCTTTATTTTCAATATTAGGTATAAATACTGAGTTTCGAATAAATTGGACTGCGCGCTAAAATTCTTCCATACAAACTTAGAAACCCCCCAATCCCTTATTAGGGGGTAGTTTAGAAGAAAAAAAAACTGACAATCTTCATTTCAACTCAAGGAATACGATTTTTCATACAAACGAATTCCCCTCTTTTCACCCTCTTAGGGGTAGAATTTCGAAAAATCCTTTCTTAGTGGATGCCTACTCTTCACGAAGAACGCACCCTCCAAATTTCATGTCTGTAGGACCAGCGGTTTAGGCTGTGCGTTAATCTATCAGTCAGTCAGGACTTTGAATTTTATATATATATATGTCGGAGATGGTTGTCAAATTAAATTTGTGGGTAGTCAACAGAATTTGTTATGATTTGTGTTTATTATCAATTTAAGTGATTTTTACTATCAATTACTGTCTTATAAATCGAAACATAATTTATTGAGTACTTGGTGTACGTCCTAATTGATTTTTGGCAACTTATTTCAATAAATTGTACCCGTTGGTTTTATTCAAAACAACGGATGACGTGTTTCTTTGTTTTTAAAATGGTTTACTTTGTGAAATCACCATTGTTTGTTTATGACAATTATTCTTGTATTATTTGATTACTTTATAATGCAAGTCTCATTAGATTTAGCGTATTTTAGTGTTTTGTATCAAGTAAACACTTGACGTGCGTCATTGGACAGAGTTGTCGATCATCCTATAAAAGAGCGTACACTCGTTTTGCTCGTCAGTCGGTCTTCGGATTCGACTCAATACAGAGCACCTGCTCCCGACATAACTGTCGGTTTACCTGGTACAGCGTTGCTGTATATTTACATAGCTGTGTTGGCTTGCTAAATAGCGAGTAGATACACTTTGTGTTGGGTGGCTTGGCCGCTATACGAACTGTGACCCTAAAGGGTTTGTTCGATTAACTGTTTTTAATATTTACCTACCCATTATTGTGTCTTTTGTATACCTAGTGTATTTTTTTGGGTAATGTAATTTTTATTACAGTTCCCTGTAACTGTTTATACCGTCCTGTTTATCCCAATAACATGGGAACTCCAAAGCCTGACGATATAATATACCGCTCGGCACACCTGATCCTACATCAGAAGCGGGATCAGGTTTAGCCCAGGAATCGCAGGGTATTGGTGATCCATGGCGAGTAATGTTAGAGCTTCAGAACCGTAATATGGCTCAGTTAATTGAATCGCTTAATACGCATTCTGCTCCGTCTACTGTAATTCGCTTGCCTGATTTTGACCCAGATCTATCCGATTCCAATGCTCAATCCTGGAGTACAACCGTTGATATTTGCCTATCAAAAAAAGCCTCTTCAAGGTGGCGCTTTTATTATTGCCATTACTAAAGCCTTAAAGGGCAGTGCTAACGCATGGCTTTCCCAAGTGTCGTATGCAGGCATGACCTGGACAGACTTTAAGTCTCTTCCTCTCTCATTACGACGTTCCCGAAAGTTTTGCCGCTACCCTCATTAACCTTCATAATAGTCATCTTTATAACTGAACAGACAGCTGTGCTGCTGGGGAGTTTGTTGCGCCACTTCTTCTTCCCAGCGATAGCACTAGGAAGTGGTGAAGGGTGGGCGTTTTTGGGGGACTGTCTTTTGTAATTTTGACGTTCGAAAAGTTCTGATTCTCAGCCTAATTTGAATAAATGATTTTTGATTTGACATCTAAAAGAAGGAGAATCTTTAGCCACATATAATAATAATAATAATAATAATAGCTTCTTTTGTCGCCTGAAGAAGGTATTAATTAGTCTTCTTTCGGGCGGAAATAAGGTGCGCGCCTTCAATGGTTGGGTCATGCCGGTTTTGATGTACTCTTTCGGCATACTCAAATGGACTCAGACTGAACTCGACGCCCTGGATAGAAGGGTCCGTACACTACTGACCGCAAACCGGATGCATCACCCACGATCATCGGTTATGAGACTGTATATCCCGCGGAAGTGTGGGGGTCGAGGCTTTTTAAATGCGAAGACCCTCCACAACCGCGAGGTGTGCAGTCTCAGGGAATATTTTTTAAAAGCCGAAGTGGGTATGCACCGTGATGTGGTCGCAGTGGACAAGGGGCTCACCCCGCTCTCCATGGCGAAAGAGAACTGGCGCAAACCTGTAGTACTGACTACCGATGACCGCAAGAAGATATGGCAAAGCAAGGAGCTTCACGGGCGCTTCTATCGGGCTCTTCATGAGCCCGGTGTAGATTTCTTAGCGTCCGTTTCCTGGCTACGTTTTGGTGACCTCTTCGGGGAAACTGAAGGTTTCGTCTGTGCAATTATGGACGAAGTTATCTTGACGAATAACTACCGGAGACATATTATGAAGGATGGGACGGTTGACGTATGTCGGGCATGCCACCGTCCGGGTGAGTCCATCAGACATATTATCTCTGGTTGTTCTCGTTTGGCTAACAGCGAGTACTTGCACAGGCATAACCAAGTGGCCAGGATTATTCACCAGCAACTTGCTTTGAAATATAAACTTGTTAACTCTGAGGTACCATATTACAAGTATGTGCCCGACCCAGTTCTCGAAAATGACCATGTCACGTTGTACTGGGATCGGTCTATCATCACTGACAGGACTGTTGTCGCCAACAAACCTGATATAGTGGTGATAGATCGATTAGTGCGCCGCGCAATGATTGTCGATGTTACCATTCCACATGACGGGAACCTCGTGAAAGCTGAGAAAGATAAACAAATCAAATATCTTGACTTGGCACACGAGGTTGTTGACATGTGGAATGTGAGCTCGACTGTCATAGTGCCGATTGTCGTATCGGCTAATGGCCTGATGGCCGAAAGCCTCGATCAACATCTATCGAGGCTCTCGTTAGGCGGTTGGATCAAGGGCCTGATTCAGAAGGCAGTACTCCTCGATACGGCTCGCATTGTGAGGAGGTTTCTGTCTCTGGAGCCCTAACCACCGGTAGCTTGGACCCTGCTCCCGACACCGGTGGATTACTATTTTTTTATATTTTTAAATGTTTTTTTTTTTATACTAATATTTAAAAATGTATTAAAATAAGAAATATAAATAAATAAAGGACATAATAATAATAATCATTTATTTATTCAGACTACAAATGCGGTCCATTGTGTTAGTAACAATCTTACTTAGTACATATGCCAGTCGACAGGTCACTTCACTGACATCTAAATGGAATAGCCTGAGTGTCGAAAACATTGCTGTTTATTTAAAGGTCCCCCTAGAATGTTAGTAATATTGGATGGTCGTAGATATTTGTTAAAATCTTTTAGTAGCAATAGAATTTTCAAATATGCCCATGATCGTGTACGAAAAATGCCTGAATGTCCAGTCACTGATAATGATGATGTCAATGTTGACACTGATGATGATGTTTCATCTGCTACTGACATACTATAGCTGAATGGACAAGATATCTATGTTGATTCTTGTTTCGGATGTCTATGTTGACTCCTGGATTTGGACGCTGAACTTGACGCTTATGCGGGTTGTCTATGTTGACGCCTATGCGAGTTGTCTATTCGACTCCAAGTTACTTGTCAAATCCCATGGTGTGATTTTGGCTGGGAGACTATGTCTCTACTTTTATTGAGCTATGTATTGTCTGTAACAGTATGATCATTTTGAATTATTGCGATAAAATTGCTATTGATTGATTTTACTTAACTAATTCAGGATTTTTCTTTACAACATACCTTTTGTTAAGGCTTTTTGTTTGTCAGAAAGGCCGATCGATATTCACGTGATTCAAGTGATTCAGGATCACACGAGGCCGTGTAGAACGTCAGTTCTGGCCGTGTCGGAGATGGTTGTCAAATTAAATTTGTGGGTAGTCAACAGAATTTGTTATGATTTGTGTTTATTATCAATTTAAGTGATTTTTAGTAGAGTTGTCGATCATCCTATAAAAGAGCGTACACTCGTTTTGCTCGTCAGTCGGTCTTCGGATTCGACTCAATACAGAGCACCTGCTCCCGACATAACTGTCGGTTTACCTGGTACAGCGTTGCTGTATATTTACATAGCTGTGTTGGCTTGCTAAATAGCGAGTAGATACACTTTGTGTTGGGTGGCTTGGCCGCTATACGAACTGTGACCCTAAAGGGTTTGTTCGATTAACTGTTTTTAATATTTACCTACCCATTATTGTGTCTTTTGTATACCTAGTGTATTTTTTTGGGTAATGTAATTTTTATTACAGTTCCCTGTAACTGTTTATACCGTCCTGTTTATCCCAATAACATGGGAACTCCAAAGCCTGACGATATAATATACCGCTCGGCACTCCTGATCCTACATATATATATAGAAGATGTGTGTGTGATTGATTATAATTCTGTAGTTTAAATAAATTTGGGCGAGTTTCACAGCCAAACCAAGACATGAACTGAAACCCGACATACTGTTTTTTTTTCGCTGTTGGGTGTGTGCAGTACATTCTCTTCACAGCCAGAAAGCCCGTACTTTTCCCTTATAATGTTTCCAAGTGTGTTTGTGCCAATTCCAAGCGCTTGGGCGACTCGTTCTTGTACTTGGGTCATTTCTAAGTGTGGCCCTCTATGTGCTAACTCTCGTTTAAAGTACTCGTGCACTTCAAAACCAAGTCACGGGACTGGCATGTGTTGACGCGTAGTCCGGATTAGCAAGCCAATGTCACCGCAAATAACAGAAACAGACCAAAAGAAAATATACCAATAACATACAAACGTCCTAGATAGCGAGAGACTACGCGGAACATTGAGAAATCAAATCAAAAGAGGTTAAAATATATTTTTCAATATCATGGGGTGGACTCACTTCCTTCATTGACATACTAACGTATTAAAATAAAGCTAACAATATATGTGATCAGATTTTGTTTTTATGTTTAACATTTCCCTCCACCCCACCCTCACTATGCAATACACTCACAAAGAGTCGAAAGTATCCAGAGAGCTTTCACGAAGCATCTAGCATATACCTCGGGTAAAATATCTCCCAGGTGCCCGTATGAACGTGTTCGGTGCTTCAATATGAGTTCTCTGCGAGATCGTCGACTATCGCAGGGTCTAGTATTTCTGTACAAATTAGTCAATAATAGACTAGACTGCGAAGAGCTAGTCAAGCGTACTGCTCTCAGGGTTCCTTACAACATACCTAGATTTCCTATTGCTGATATATTATATTCCATGTTCAGTCATCTAAATCAAATATTGGGGTAAACTCGCCTATTAACAGACTCTGTAGAGAAATGAATACCTTTATAAAATCTGTACCAGAAGTTGACATTTACCATGATCCCTTTAAAGTCTTTAAGGCCAAATTACTGGAGTACCAAAGAATGCAACCGAATGATTAAATAATTAATTTATAGTGACATAAATATGTTTTGATAATTAATTTCTAATGTCGTGATCCTGATTATTGTTATTAATTTGTTTCTTTCATAAATGATTATGTTAATTCAATTATTTTATTCAATTGTTATTTAATTTTTATTCAATATAATATAATTCTATTCCATTTTATACAATTTTATGATTGGATTTTTTTTTCTATTTTATTCAATTTGTAACAATTTTATTTTGAATCGTTTTATTTTAATTTAATAACTTGTAAATTTTATGCTAATTGTTCTGTAATTTGTCAATTTTAATTTTTTAAATATTTTAAGTTAGTATGTGTTGTAACTCACTTTGAATGTTGGTTGACCTATTATTGGCGACTGTATAGGTCTAATATTTCTGTTACCTATTGTTAAGAAACGCTGTATACTTAAGCTGTTGGTTAACCTATAATAAATAAATAAATAAACATTTCAGAATACAATAATTATACGTTTCTCTCTTTTCTTAGTGTAATGTTTGTAAAAGTATCGATTTTACAGATCATCGATTTTATTCGTTCAAAAGTCGGCTTACAACGGTCTGAATCTGTGTGGCTCTCGGACAGGCGTTGATCTCCGCGCTCTTCAAATGATCTGACCAACATTATGTCCGGACTTTAAAATAGACTGTCCTCTGAGTTTTTTTCGGTCTTTCTTCTCAGAGTAGTCAGGTGGGAAACGCCGACCTCACCTAGTTTTCAAATGTGATTAACGTGTTTGTGCAAATCTACTTACTGAAATAAAATAATTTATCACAACACTGCGATAACGGACCTAAAGACATGACATTGTAAATAATCGTAATAACGTCCTGTCGGAATATTAATCAATGATTACTTCGTGTTTTCGAGTGCAATTTTCCAATATGAAGTGAATCTTGGTGCTTACGAATTATACTCATTGTTGAAGGTGTATGGAGATCATAGTCATTAATTATACTCATTGTTGAAGGTGTATGGAGATCATAGTCATTAATTATACTCATTGTTGAAGGTGTACGGAGAACACAGTCATTAATTAGGATTATGAATTTGATTTTTGATTTCTTACGACGACGTTCATAGTTGATTAAACGTCATATCCGACTGCTTAGATTGTCTAGTTTACTTACTATGATATTATTTCTAAAACCTCTTATTAAAGATTTTTATGATTGAAAAATATTCAGTAAAGAGAAAGGTTTCGTGCAACTAATTTATAGACAGAACCATCTAGCGACATAATTATGAACCACTTATGTGCTGCTGTAATCCTACTATAATTTAATAATATTATAAACGTGAAAGTTTGTATGGATGGATGGATGGATGTTTGTTACTCTTTCACGCAAAAACTACTGAACTGATTTGGATGAAATTTGGCACACAGATGTTTTATAACCAGAATTAACATATAGGATACTTTTTATCCCGATATTCCCACGGGATCGAAACTTATGCGGGTGAAACCGCGGGGCGCAGCTAGTATTTATATAAAAAATGTTTTACTGTGACCGACAAACAGAGTAAGTTGCATTACATTTTCATGTTAAGCATAAATGAGATTATCGATTTATTGTTAACATCGGCCGTCAACATGAAGCAGTGTCGCTAGAAGTCAGTGGTGCGCAGGCGCACGGGCACGTACCTGGGCGCGCCGTTGTGCGGCGGCGCGGGCGGCGCGGCCGGCGCGGCCTCGAACACCTGCTCGTAGTGCTCCAGCAGCGTCTCCACCAGCACGTTGTAGAACTTGAGCTCCAGGATGGACGCCACGGTCTCGCGCTCGGGCCGCAGCAGCGTGGGCCCGAAGCACACGGCCAGGTTGGACGTCGACATCAGGTTCTTGTCGCAGCGCGCCGCCACGCTGCACACACGCGCACGGGTCACAGAGCGCCACTCATACCAACTATGTTCGTCACGTTCGTGCGACATGTGTCGACGGCAGCGGCAACTGCACCCGCGCGGCTGTTGCCGCTGCCGTCGCGCGCTCGCTACTCACTTGCGCAGGTGCGTCACGACGAGCGCCAGCATGTCCCGGTTGCGCGGCGGCAGCGCGCGCACCAGCGCCGCCACGCCCGCCGCGCGCTCCGAGCGACGCTCGCACTCTGCGCACGCGGGAGCATTCCACATTACAGCTAATCCAGTGCTTATGTTCGAAAATAGGTATGCTCAACAGCGTAAACAACGCAATTAATGTTGTTGAACTGTCAAAATGAAACCATTGCTACTGAGTGTGTTACGCAATTACCCCACTGTTTTCCCGGAAGGGTTAGTTACGTTAAGTCCTGTTACAGGGGAGCCTGTTGCCACCTGCCGGGCACAGATCCAGACTGCGGCTGCTACTGAGAAACTCCTGATGGAAAAACCCAATAACACTTTGCCCAACCCGGGAATCGAACCCAGGAGTCGTGCTCAGTAGTACGCTAGCGACCACTACACCGACGAGGCAGAATAAAAAGCCCTGACTGCTGAGTGTTTATTCAGTCACAATCTCGTGTGAGCCACAGCGACGAAACCGTTCTGTGTACCTGGCATTGAACAAAATATTCAATGCCCACCACAAACACAGAAATAACATTTAATTTCAGTTTCCATCCAGCGAGGCTCATCCGCATGTAAGAGCTCCCCTACTGCTACCTGCCCTACCGCTACTATTTTAAACTTTAACAAAACGTTAGGCTAATAATTAGAGCGGTCCCCCGACGGGACAACTAAATTGTTTTAGGCTTTTTACATTCATACTATTTTCATTATTATTTTTTACATTTTATTGAAGTGATTTAGTTTGTTTTAATGCAAATCCTAATTCAACATACCTTACTAAATGTTGAGACAATTTACGGAGAATTTAAGTTGTTAATTAATCTACCCCAGATTATTTTGTCGTCAACTTCGTAACACGTTCAGATGCATTCAAAACTAAACTATAGATATCGATCGCTACAATAGAGACTAATTCGCGTAAATTCTCTTCCAAAAGAATATTATCGAGAACTTAACAACTAAGTTCTCGCTTGGAGAATATCCTCGGGAGTTCACCTCCACTCTCCAATCCAGTCTCGAAGCAATCGCTGGATGGAACTGACATTAAATTAAATACCACTTCTGTGTTTGTGGCGGAGGCACATTGGACATCGTGTTCGATCAGACGGGTACGCTCAACGAGCTGACAGGCGAAACCGTCGCCGCTGCGGCTCGCAACGCGCGGCACGTACTGGCGACGGCGATGAACTGCGCGTGCAGCGCGCGCGTGAGCAGCGGGTCGGGCAGCGCGCGCAGGTAGCTCTTGAGCGCCGACGTCAGCGTCTTGGTCTCCCAGTCCAGCGGGTCCTGCAGCGCCGGCACGCGCCGCCCCGGCGCCGCGCACGCCACCAGGCGCGCCACCTTGCTGGCCACGCCCGCCACGCGGTACAGGCCCTGCTCCTCCAGGCCGCGCGCCTCGATGGCGCCCACCAGGCGCCGCACGAAGGCGAAGCCCGCGTCGTCCAGCGCGCAGTCGGGCTCGGGCCCCGGGCGCGGCGCGGGCGCCAGCGCGGGCGCCGCCGCGTCCAGCGCGCGCAGCCAGGCGGCGCGGTCGCGCTCGCCCAGCGCCTGCAGCACCAGCGGCGCGCGCTCGCGCTCGGCCGGCACGCACTCCCAGCAGAAGCGCCGCTCCACGGGCTCGCTGCAGCCGCGCGCGCCGCACACGCACAGCGCCTCCGTGCCGCTCGCCTGCGACAGGGGCCAGGGTTCACGAGCCTACTCTATTCGCATGAGCGCACTTTGTTACGTACGCTAAAATACTCTATTTACACCTTCGATCAATAATAGTACTAGATTAAGGATCAGGAACAAAAATGAGTCGCTCAAGTGACCACGTTTGCACACACGTAAACATCTACATTTCTTAGAAAAAAGTAAACCTTAATGCTTAAACATAAAGTTTAATTACCATTGCAAAATATATTTAAAATGTCGCTTGAAAATAAAATCATTCTATTTTTAAATAAGGAGGCTCTCCAAAGCATGTCTTACGAAGAAACAGAGAATTTACTAACTGTATTAAAGTAAATATCGGTATACAAATATTTATCCATTTTAGAAACTAGGAATTATGCTACTCAACATAATAATTATTTTTCTATTGTCAACTTTTGATTAATTTTTAAAGACTATTTTAGCTCTTTTCGCCTGAAACACAGGATTACCTAGTTCAGACACGTAAGTCTTAGAAATATAATTTAAATTTAAGAAAAACTGTACTAATTTTTATGCCTTATAATTTTTTGAATAAATATATTATTAAATTATTATTATTAAATTTTCAGTCATTTATTCTAAATTAAACTTAAAGTCTAAGTAAGAAGGTTAAAAACATACTAATCTATACTTATAATAAATCTGTAGAAGTGAAAATTCTGTACATTGAAAATATCAAAAAAATAAATGGCAGGGGGTGTTACTAGACCGACACCGAACCCAAAAATGTGATAAAAAAAATTTTTGTCTGTCTGTTTGTTCAGGCATCACACAAGAACTACCGGTTCGATTACGATGAAACTTGGTAATTCTTTAATATCCTGGGCACCACACTGGGTACTTTTTATCCCGGAAAAGTATATACAATAAAAAACAAACTTAATTTTGCGGTTCGATCCCTAGACCCGATTACTGTTCCAACCGCAAATAATAAGTTTGTCGTAGGTACGTCACCCGCAATGCATAGCTATTAATAATAAGTATGTAAAGTTGTCGAAAATTTACCACTGACGGGACAAAAAGGGGTAATTCAGTTTTTAAGGGGAGGATTTGAACTTGAAACTGTATGTTACATTTTCACGCCTAAAACACTGAACTTCTGATTTGGCATAGAGATAGATGTCATCCTGGGGAAGCACATACATTTTCTCCTGTTAGCACGTTAGCGCTGTGGCTGAGCGATCGGACTGCTGCGCTGCGTGTCGCGGGTTCGATTCCCGCACAGAACAAATATTTGTAAGTCCTACATGTATTTGTTCTGAGTCTGGGTGTTTTTATTTACAAAAAAAAAAAATGTATATAAGTAGTTTATCAGCCATCTTGTTACCATAACACAAGCATTAGGTTGCTTAGCTTGTGACTAAGATGGCGCTGTGTGAAATGTCCAGGGAAAAAAAAAAAAAACGTTCCCATGAGATAATTTCCGACATCCACGAGGGCGAAGCCGCGGGCAGAAGCTAGTTTGAAATAAGACCACAAAAGTATTTGTGGTCTTATGTTTCGGGCCGTTTTTGAAGCGCTTATCGGGAATCTAGTACTATTATTGATCGAAGACTATTATTGATCGAAGATTTACACACATCACAAGTTTCTAGGGATCAACGTGCTTAACATAGTAGATTGTAACTAGTGCACAAAGAAGCCATTTTTAAGTTATGTCGAGGGGTAAAATGGCTCGTTTATGCCCGAGTTATACACTTTGCTTTTCACTTCGATTGCGATAGAATGAAACAGGCATAAATTAACTATACAACAGTATTTCATTAGTCAAAACATTTGCAAAATTGAAGAAGAGAATAACTAATTCGCGCCACGAAACTTTTTCAAGTTTTTTATTTTCATTTTCAACATGTGTCATTCGACTTGGGTACTTCATACTGCCAACAGACAAACCCTTCCCCTCTTCACCCGCGCGGGGACTGTTCTCCGTGCAGCTCGGAAACAAAAACATCGTGTTTGCGTACACAAATGTGTATGGCCACGCCTCTTTGTTTCGATGTTTCGAGAAAACACCACGCAGGAGACCACGCTTATGAGTTACAAAATATATAATAAAAAAACCTGATTTTTAGTATTTAGTAAAAACGTGCTTGATCCCTAGTCACTTGAAACTAAACCGAAAAACTTGGAAATGACGCTCGTCTATTCGAACTTAGAATGTCTAGAGTAGCACAAGTTCCGCAAAAAGTACAAAAGAAATGCTTTAGACTAACAATAATTAATACTCTTTTGTAGGTGTGTACCGTTTTGTTCCCCTCATTGAAATCAGAAGGCCAATTTCCGTAATTAAAACTTTCAAAATCTAGTTGTAATGTCATCGGGCAACAAATGAAGCTAGGTAAAGTATTCGGTATTGTTGACGATGATTTGAGATGACACTGAGATTAGAATGAGAACCTTCTTAAAAATATGGGAATTGCCCCTCAGATATACACTATTTCTGCAAAAAAATAGTTGGCGGCCCCACGACGCCCGTATACTGACCGTCTTCACGTTGATCTGGTTGTAGGGCGTGAGCGCCAGCTGCCGCGAGCTCTTCTCGTACGTGCAGTAGTGCTTGCTCCACGTCGTCGTGCCGAACGCCTCTGCGCACACATCAATAACTTCTTATCTTACAAATATGAATATCGCAGTCGCACGCCTGCCAATTTTCACGGTTGAACTGAATCAACTAATTGAACCGACACACGTCACACCATGAACCAGCCGGCACAGTTAACAACATGCTCGGACTGCTAATAACAGTTCATGGGAAGAATCGCACTTATTGACTATCAAGCCGTATGTATGCCCGATCGGGGGTCCTATCGGTCAGAATGACAAATCAAATCAATCAAATCAAACCTTGTCCTGACAATAATTAACACAAAAAAAAGAATTATCCAATTTGGTGCGGTCGATCGGAAGTTATGCGCGCACATACATTTCGGTGATTACTTTTTATTTATATAGATAGATAGATAAATGCTTTACTAAAACTTTTACTTTACTTTTCTAAAATTCTTCCTTTCGCTATATTATGTTTAGAATTTTAGACTTTTATACCCAGAGGTTTAGGTTGGACGAGTACGTTGGTTGTCAGTGAATGAATTAAAGATACTTATTAAGTAGAGAAGACACTCGGTTTGCTATAATTGTTCGTAAACTTGCAAGGTCGTGTAATCGCCGAGCACTGGGATAATGTTAATGAGGCAGCCACTCACTCTTTTCCATGAGGAACAGGTAGCCGGCGCGCGACACCCCGCCCCCCGCCTCCTCGGCGGCCGCCTGCTCCTCCTTGTTCTGCGCACACACACACACGTTACACACTCACAGACACGGTGCCGCCGGAGCCACACAATGCCACACTCACCATCTGGCGCACCTCCATCATCTTCTTCATGAGCGACTCGGTCTGCTTGCTCATCTCGTCGAAGTTGCTCCGCGTCTGCAAGCGCACACAGGTTAGTGAAGCGCCACACGCGCCACATGCGCCGCGCCACTCTCACTCACAACTCACTGACGCTCGTGCGTTCAATTGGTGCGTGTTTGCTCGGCAATAGCGTCCCCTTTCCCTAAAATGTGTTCTATCTATCTATTTCAGCCGTCGTTCTGTGTCCGTACTACAATCTGTGAAGTGGACGACTGAGGTTTTCTCCGAATGCGAATCAACCGCATCCCGCTGTGCTCGGTCTCTGTTCTATCGACAATTATTGTTTTAATTTTTTGTCTTTATTTGATTGTACAGACACCAGCACATCAAGCTACTACAATCTGTCAAATTTCTTTACTTAATAGATTTTCAACTACATCCCTAAAGCATTAAGGTTCAAGGTTGATTGGGCACGCCACAATTGCGGCGATAAGTCCCCTCTTTGAGGAGTGGCTAGAGAGGCGCTACGGCGCCCTCACCTTCCGACTGACACAGGTCCTGAACGGGTCCACTGAAGTCCCTGAGCTGGTGGCAGTCAGTATTTTTAATCTCGTGAAATAAGGCTTACATGAGCCCGTTTGAGTTAAGTTACACATAGCTCTTATACACCTTTTTTGTGCCCTGAACGCACTTTCCAAATCAGTGGAGTTGCCCCAAAAAATAAAACCGTATCGAAGAGTAGATGCTACATATCCATGGAATGCAATGTTTGTGGTTGCAATATCAACAACTTTACTGAGACCACGTAAAGCAATAACTGTTTAATTTATTACTTATGTGCTCTATTTGTTTCTTCCATGTCATTTTATTATCTATGTGTAGTCCTAAAAACTTTGTTGACTCTACTACTTCTATTGTGTGGTCATTATATTTAATGTTTAAATTCTCTGTCGCTTGCCTTTGTTTAAAGTTAATAGCTTTTGTTTTACTGATATTAATTTTTAAATTGTTACTTATTAGCCAATTAATTGTATTTTTTAATGTCAAATTTATATTATGATAGTCATGATTTCATACGAGTCAAAAAGAATGGTACTATCGTCAGCAAAAAGAGTCATAGGATTTTCGGTTACAGCTGGAATGTCATTAATGTATACTAAGAAAAGCAATGGTCCTAGCACGCTACCTTGTGGCACGCCGTATTTGACTTGTCTCTGGCTAGATTTATATACATATATTTTTTGTTTTTAGGCAAATTTTTGATATTTCAGTTTGTTGACGTCTGCCAGTCTGATATGTTTTTATTAATTTATGAGCATTACCTATTAACGTAACTCTCTCTATTTGTACCGTTTTGTCTATCTTACACATAAGTTTATATAAATGGAAACTTGTAATTGGCTTTCCTCTACGTATCACTTCTGACTACGCGAATGTATTAGCTGTAAGTTTTCTTAAAATTAATAAAATAAAAATATGAATAAGTTTGATGAATTGAAATCTGATGAATTAATAAAAGTTATAGAACAAAAGTTGTTGTTTATGACGTTACTATTATAGTCCTGAGAGGTTGTTAATGTTTTACCAATAACCCTGTATTATGGGCTATTTAATATCAAGCTACGACCATTAGGAAGCGAGCAAAAGAAAAAAAAACTTAGAAATAACGCTAAGCCAAAACGACGTAGTAGCGCGGGCGGGAACCAAAACGACGTAGTAGTGCGGGCGCGAACCAAAACAACCAACACTGCGACGCGATGGGTCGGGGGCCGAAATGTCACGAGGACCAAGTCGCGGGCAGAAGCTAGTCTTTAATAAATAGACAACATAGATAAATAGATATGTTACAACGGCCACCTAAACTACAAGTTCCAATTGAATGTAATTTGGGAATATTCGTAGTTATACTATGCCCTCTTGGTCACTGAAAATTCAGGCTTTTAGTTCTATCCACAACGAAGTTATAGAGGGGGTCCAAATTGTCCTAAATGGCTTCGAGAAAAGGGTAATACGACGCTGTCTTTATTTGTTTGTAGATGCTCGATTTGGCAGGGGCACTGCCGTGCCCACAGATTACTACTCGTGTTACCCTATAATCTGTACATTTACACAGTTTCCTTTAGAAGAGTCGAGGTCGCTTTCGCCGTGCTAGCCCGCACCTCGTGTTACATGCCGTCAGCAGTAGAAATGCAACAGATTATGTACTGTGTGCGACAAGCTCACACGCGCGCACACGCACACCGGCACATGCACGCGGTCACACTGAGTGCTCCAACTGCACGCCGCCAGCCGCCAGCCCGCTCGGAGCGGCGCCGCGCCGGTGGCCAGGGTAGCTAAGGTAGCCCACGAAATTCTTATTTTCTTACATTTTAGCAACCTGATTGTATATTGATCAAAATATAATTCGCGACCGTAACAAATATGTATTTATACAGGGTGACAGGGAAACTCAACGTATTCCTTGAAAGGCGTTATACTAGAGGCCATTATCAACTAACTAAGTCCAGTCAACTAGGGGTCAAAACTGGATGGTTACCGAGCTGTGTCGGTTCTTCGATTTTATAGAAATTTTCTGACTTGTTACCAAAAACAATTAATTATGAGAAAAACTACTCCACTCCACACATTTAATTCATACTTTACTGAAAGCTGAAAAATGAGTGATCATTTAAAAGAAAATGCTTGCAAAACTTACATAATCTCAGAAATAAAAGGTCTTTAATAGCAAAGTTTTTATTTTTTAACCATCCAGTTTTGACCCTTAGTTCACTGGACTTAATTTGTTGCTAATGACCTCTAGTATAACCCCTTTCAAGGAATACGTCGAGTTTCCCTGTCACCTGTAGAACTGTAATCACAAGAATCATCAATAGAACTCTCCAAGCTCAAATGACCCGCTGAATGAATATTTAACTGCAATGCTAAATAGATCGTCGCGTTGGTGATTCTAATGAAAATATTAGTTGGTGTCACGACTCATATTTGAATGGATATACAATCGTGAGATTTAAATGTAGCGGGCTACTTTAGCGCATCCCCCTCATGAATGAATGTAAAGTGTGAGAGGCAGATCATCAGTCAGACTCATCGGAAGCAAAAAGTCGTTAGTGTTTAGTTGGACACACACACGCGACACGCGGCACCTACGGACGTCGCGGGCGCGCGGCGGCAGCGCGGCGCGGCCGGCGCGCTCACTGCTAGAGAACAGAGCGCGTCATAGAGTGCTCACAGCCGATGTATTCTGGAAAAACCTCGCTGTGAAAACTTAGGTGAGCCGTCCAGTGTCTGTCCCTAGCATCAGGTGGAATGGCAGGTCACTGCACGTGTCTCCAGTGCGGGCGCTGTGCAATAGCCGGCTGGGGCGCTGCGCGCTACTCACCCGCTGGATGCGCAGCTGCAGGTCCTTGACGCGCGGCTCGGCGTCGGCGTGCACGTCGTGCGCCGTGTGGTGGAAGGTCCACCAGCCGAACACGAAGCCCAGCAGCGTCTCCACCAGTTCGAACTTCTTGCGCTCCTGCACCGCCTGCAGCTGGAACACGTACTCCAGCGACGCCTGGCAGAAGTCGCGCTCCGCCATGTCCATCGCCGCGTCGGCCTGCACACACCGGTGTACTGTACACTCTCAGAACCATACTCTGTTCCAAAAGCATCTGATGAAATTGTAAACAAAACCTTTTCTTGCTCAGTCACTCGCTCAGTGACACATGCATCTGTACGTCTACCATGAGTTGTTATCAAAAACTTACTCGCTAGTGTATTAACTTGGATCGAATAGATTTCGATAATGCTTGCGCCATGAGTTTTACGGAGTCTTACGCAGGCGCCAAGGTAAACTCGATAGATCGTGTCTACAGTGTTGTTTCTTTCTTTCTCAGTAATAAGAAGAGAGAACGCATAATTACATGCTCAAAATGTAGTGCTATCGCCAATGCTAAAAATGTTATGGTAGTCAATAAACCGACTAAATAGAAAGTTTGGTGGTTAGTAACTATGTACTTAAGGTAATTTAGTGGTTGTTAATTTTGTATTCCTTATATATCACTGTTGTGTCATCGAGACATCGAGTAACGTTAGTGACTTGACTATCGAATTGATTACGTTACTGACTAGTTACTTTAGATTTCTTATCTATCGAAATCTATAGTGCTCATGGTACGGATTTTAATTCTTTCTGTGACCGCTAGGGGCGCTGTACAGTATTTCATATAGTATATTATTTACGCAGACACTAGCGAGTTTTGGCTGTACAAACTCATGGTCGAGCTACTGTATTTAGAAGGACTTTATATCTCACCATTTTTTCCAACAATTATTGTTTGAATGACATTCATAATTTAAAATTGGAAAATCATAAACTCAATTGCCAAATGAAAAACATCTAAAAATGATTTAAAATTACAAACTCGGGTCTAAGTATTCAAATCCAAGCACTCAAACAGTAAGTGGCACTCACTGCACATCGGCAACCACAGGTACATTTTCTGATCCCTTTGTTTAAAATTTCATCAGATACTTTTTGGATAAGACTTTACTACAGATGTATAGTTGGTGCCCCAATAACGAGGAAATACCATGGTAGCGAGGTGGCGAGCTGGCACGGTGGCCATTGCCCTTTACCTAGTAACTCTTCCTACGGATCCCAATGACATCTATGTATGTATCATTTTCATTAGGAAACATTGTTGACTATGTGTATATTAAAGGACTTTTTGACCTATGAAGACCTCTAGAATCTATAAGGGCCATAGCAGACGCCATCATTTTAGCATCTCATATGCGACCGACCGGTAACTAGGCGACTGCACCAATGATATGCTTCACGAGTCGTTCGGTCGCGATCAGTTGCATCTGCACCCTAATTGATATGCTTCACGAGTCGTTCGGTCGCGATCAGTTGCATCTGCACCCTAATTGATATGCTTCACGAGTCGTTCGGTCGCGATCAGTTGCATCTGCACCCTAATTGATATGCTTCACGAGTCGTTCGGTCGCGATCAGTTGCATCTGCACCCTAATTGATATGCTTCACGAGTCGTTCGGTCGCGATCAGTTGCATCTGCACCCTAATTGATATGCTTCACGAGTCGTTCGGTCGCGATCAGTTGCATCTGCACCCTAATTGATATGCTTCACGAGTCGTTCGGTCGCGATCAGTTGCATCTGCACCCTAATTGATATGCTTCACGAGTCGTTCGGTCGCGATCAGTTGCATCTGCACCCTAATTGATATGCTTCACGAGTCGTTCGGTCGCGATCAGTTGCATCTGCACCCTAATTGATATGCTTCACGAGTCGTTCGGTCGCGATCAGTTGCATCTGCACCCTAATTGATTTGCTTCACGAGTCGTTCGGTCGCGATCAGTTGCATCTGCACCCTAATTGATATGCTTCACGACTCGTTCGGTCGCGATCAGTTGCATCGGCACCCTAATTGCGTAACACAATATCAATCTGAATCATTTTGAAGGATATTGCTAATCCACGGCTTCATATGTTCGTAAAATGTATCTGCTCAAAAACGTAAATAACGCAATGAATGTTGTTGAACTGTCAAAATAAAACCCATTGCCGCGCCCGCTTCCGCCTGTCTCTTCAATTCAAAATGCTATAGTGCCCGCCACTGGTTTTGTGCCCGCAGCCTTAAGCCCGACTACATCGCGGGAACTGGCATCCTTTTTTTATTGACAATGGGCTCAGTCTTGACCTCAATCCAGCCCAGAGGCAGGGATGAGATCTACGGTGGAACGAGCTTGCCCAGAAGAAGCCTATGCACTTTCGCCTTGAAGAGATTCGGGTTGTATGAACTCGGGAATGCGTGCGGAGCCAACCTGCTCGGTGCTAAAAGAATCGGTCTGCTCCGAACCTAAATATTATGTACGTCAGTCACCACCATTGCCTTCTTATGTATTTGGCAACAAGATTATTATTATAGGCGACGAGACTAGCGAGCTCGGCAGCTGCTTGCGCGGCGACGGCGACGGTTCTACACAGCGCATGCAGCGTCAAGTAATATGATTCACGTTAATTAGCGGCGAGTGGGCCAGTGGGCCAGTGGACGCCGCACCGCTGGAGTGATAAGGTCATAAGCTACCTCTTGGAACACAGCCTCTGGTTTCTTGGTGGAGAGTGAGAGCGTGCGCTCCTGACTCTGGCAGAACTTGGCAGTCTTCTTGTCGAATTTCTTCTTCCCCTCCTGCAACATGGACGCGTCGGTTATAGTAGACGTCTATATATATACAAAGGAGTCCATACAAAGGAGATACTTATCAAACAGCTATATTTTTTGAAACGGGCGCTACCTGGAGCCGATCTGTGTTAGTTATTAAGTAGGCCAAGTTATTTAACTTTTAGTTATTTATAGTTACTGAAACCGTGGACCTCGTTGGAGTGTGATTCAATAAAGTTTATTATTTAAGTTTAAATAAATAAATAATAAAGCAAGTGTTAAAAGTAATGAGACGGCGGTGGTGGGTTACCTTGACGGCGCCGATGTGCTCCTTGCGGAAGCGCTCGAGCGGCTGGATGATCTGCTCGTGCGCGCGCCCCAGCTGCAACACAAGGCCTGCGTGAGTGACCAGTGAGTACACTATCCTTTGAAAACGTCCTATAAATCATATATGTTTATATAACTAATGGTAACGTGCACATAGCTTTTGACGTTTCATAAGTGCCCATGTAGTTTTATGTGAAATAAAATAATTTGAATCAGCTGATTGTTGTATTAAAACAGGATAAAGATGCAGGACCCTCTGAATGTAACTGAGCTGGGTCTTATGAGGCAGCATTCACCTCTGGGCATGTGCCCAACTGTATCTGCAGACTCTGCAGTCTCCGTAAGGGGTTCCGAAGCCATAAAGTCTTGCCATTGGCGAAAATAGTGAATGTGGTTCTTTTGCAACAGTGTAAGTAGCTCAAGTCCTAAGTTGCTCAACGATTTGTAAGAGGCTCGAACATTGCACAGGTAGTAGGTACAGCGAAGGAATAAGCGCCACGCCCGATCTACTAGTTTATTACACTTTGCAAATGGAGTTCAAAGTAGAGGAGTTGACTGTAAATAGTAAAGTGTACAGTACTTAGATAATAACTCGTCGATATGACATCTTAGGGGCAATTCTCGTAATTTTAAGAACGTTCACAGTCTGATCTCAGTCTCAATCTGTCAAAAAATACTTCTAATTTCCCTACATTTTGACAAGTTTTTGACATTTGTTTGTCGCTGAGATGAGACTGCGACTAGATTTTGAACGTTTTAAATTACGGGAATACGGGCTCTGTTGTAACGCACGGATGCCGTAAGAGATGAGCAGGACGAGCACTACGAGCGCGTGTTACGTTTGCGCGTGTGAGCGACGCGACTGTATACACGCAAGGACGAGCGCGAGTGTGTGCCTACTGGTAGACCGAATGTGACATTCACTATTACTACTTCACTAGGCAGTGGCGGTAAGCGCGGTCAGCGGCCGCCTGCGACTACACACTACTCGCAATGATTCAGCAGCCAGTCTGTGGAGCACACCAGGCGCTCCGCAGACGACGAGAGACAAGCATGAGACCGGGCGGTTTGTACTCCGTGTGCGTTATTGCATACTTGTCCGTTCGTTCTATCCTTTCGTTGCGGGCTAACTGTCCGTCGTGCGCTCACGTGCGGACCGTCGCTGCGCCTGAGTCAGCGCGTGCAGGGCGCGCTTTGTTCGCCGCCGTGGATTGTCACTGTCGCCGCATTCTATTTGTGCACACCTATCTCGCCGGAACCCGACGCGAGTGTGATGTATGTGTCACATATCGGTTCGTAGCGATCAGTATAAGTTATTGCAGCATTCATCGAATACATGATATGATGATACCCTACCCTACTTGTCTCATCATGTTAGACTAGAGCTCCTGTTTTGGTCTGTTTGCAAGCCAGCCGAGCCCGACTGTGACCTCTCCTGAAGTCCTGACCACGGAGAAAATATACAAAAATAGTATAAGTATCTATAGTACCTACCCCTGCTATCAAAAGAATTGTGAAATAAACGATGATGAAGACAACTTGTCGACTACCACATTAAACATGAAACAGATCATACCAGCTAGTAGGTACAGTCGAGCGCACGTCGGCGGAATCACTTTGACCTTGAGCTTTGACGTGAGGCCTACTGTTCCGCTAGTACATTGCACAACCAGCCTATAATGTTATCACTGCTGGGACACGGGCCTCCTCTGTGTGAGAGGGAGTAGGCCGTAATCCACCAGGCGGGCCCAGTGCGGCTTGTAGATGTCACGTCTTCAAATTTTTGGTTCTAGAACATGCCGGTTTCCTCACGATGTTTTCCTTCAACGTTTTGAGAGCAGTGGTGACGAAATAATTGGTAACATAAAGTGAAGCGCCTGTCGGGGTCCAACCTGCGATCTATAGTTCGTAAATGGCGGCCGTTACCACTGGGCCACCACTGCTTTATTGTTTCATGAAAGACTAATAGGTATAATAATATACCGATAGATAGCTCGGAGTCTAGAGCAGAAGGAAGCTGGTCGAGAGCGGAGCGGGTGACTCGTGAAATGTAAGAGGCAGCGTTCTTCATAGTATGAATTGTTACTATCAGGAATTCGAATGGTATACAATGCTACCAACCAGTATATATTTAAGGATTCCACACATACTCGTACATATGTAAGTACGTTACAGTTATTTAGAAAAGCCAAGCGAAACTGACAAATTATAACGAGATGCTAAAACATGCGATCGTTTCAACGTACCGGATACCAGAAGTACGAATAAAAAACCGGTCAAGTGCGAGTCGACCTCGCGCATCGAGGTTTTCGTACAAAATTGTAGGTGTAACAAAAAATTAACGGTTTTCAGGATTTTTTCCTTTACTTGTGCTACATGAAATTGCTTCTTGCCAAATTTCATGAGGCTATATGTCAACGGGAAACGGGAAGTACCCTATAGGTTTTGATTCCGGAACATAAACGCCCGTATCTTTTGGTATAGCGTTAGGTTAGGTTAGCGTTTGGAAGTTTGATTTTTTCACTGCTTCAAGGCATTGCAGTTGTGAGTATTTGATATTAATTTCACCTTGATAACTCCACGCGTTCCTGAGAAAAAGGGTCTTGACATATGGACAGGCAGACGGACAACGAAGTGTTCTTATAAGGGTTCCGTTTTTCCTTTTGAGGTACGGAACCCTAAAAAGGAAGAATTTCCAAACATACTTTCATGAATTTTCGACTCTTGTTCAAAACTTCATGTTTCTAGAAACATGAAGTTTTGAACAAGAGTCGAAAAGAGTTGAAAAATATACCCAGCGGCTTAGGCTGTGCTTTGTCGGTCGTGGAAAGTGGAGTTCAGTACGCGCCTGCCGCCTGCCCCGGTGGGACGCAGGCGCGAGGGAGTGGAAAGTGGAGTTCTGTACGCGCCTGCCGCCTGCCCCGGTGGGACGCAGGCGCGAGGGAGTGGAAAGTGGAGTTCTGTACGCGCCTGCCGCCTGCCCCGGTGGGACGCAGGCGCGAGGGAGTGGAAAGTGGAGTTCAGTACGCGCCTGCCGCCTGCCCCGGTGGGACGCAGGCGCGAGGGAGTGGAAAGTGGAGTTCAGTACGCGCCTGCCGCCTGCCCCGGTGGGACGCAGGCGCGAGGGAGTGGAAAGTGGAGTTCAGTACGCGCCTGCCGCCTGCCCCGGTGGGACGCAGGCGCGAGGGAGTGGAAAGTGGAGTTCAGTACGCGCCTGCCGCCTGCCCCGGTGGGACGCAGGCGCGAGGGAGTGGAAAGTGGAGTTCTGTACGCGCCTGCCGCCTGCCCCGGTGGGACGCAGGCGCGAGGGAGTGGAAAGTGGAGTTCTGTACGCGCCTGCCGCCTGCCCCGGTGGGACGCAGGCGCGAGGGAGTGGAAAGTGGAGTTCTGTACGCGCCTGCCGCCTGCCCCGGTGGGACGCAGGCGCGAGGGAGTGGAAAGTGAAGTTCTGTACGCGCCTGCCGCCTGCCCCGGTGGGACGCAGGCGCGAGGGAGTGGAAAGTGGAGTTCTGTACGCGCCTGCCGCCTGCCCCGGTGGGACGCAGGCCCGAGGGAGTGGGAACATTCTTATTATGTAAGTACCAGTAGATTAGATGAAGCCACACTTTCAAAATCAAAAGCAAATCATTTATTTTAATTAGGCACATTCCTTTCACATCATTTTTACGAGAAAATAGAATTGATTCTTGTTGCCCGTCGAACAGATAGTTTCGTATGGAGAAGAACGGGCACGAAACTTCAGTGTCCACTTGAATTCCATTATTCCACTTTAGATATTTTCGATATTGTTCTCAGCTTATTCAAAGCTTGCGGAAAGCCAGCCCGACTCGCGAGGTGAACCATTACTCAGTACTCATACATTAGTAAGTGTATGTCGTACATGGTCGCGACAGGGGCGACACGGCCCAGTCGCCTCGCTACGGCGTGCAAGCAGCAGGATCCAACCAAACGACGTTAGCCATACTAAATACAGAATTACTCAATTTCTAAAACAAACGGTATCTTACTTAATTAACATACTTATGTGGCTTAAGTGGCTCTACACTCAATACACGAAACTCAACATTTAAAACCGAGAGCAAAAATACAGGTTAGATAAGAACATAAAATGATATGAGCACATCAAGTCATTGACAGCAGTTTCACTTTCGCCTGCGCCTGCTCGCGCGCGGCTCGGCGGCGGCGGCGGCGGGACGCGGTACACCACTCTACTAACTTCAGCATAAAAGGCCTAGAAGAAACCAGGCTGCAGCAGGTACGAGCTTCTCCACCATGAGATGGGACATGCCACTACCCGCACTATCTAGCCAGCTAATGAACCGGTGTATGTGAACGCATGCCGGCGACAACGACTCGAAGCTAATCAGGATGCGTTAGAAGCCGTCTTGGCGGCTCGTTACTGGCGCATTGTGCGGCGCCGCGTGACGTGGCGTCCGGCCGGCCGGCGCGTTGCGTCGCTCACGTAATGCTGCACTAATTATGTCAACGCCCTCATTAGCATGCACCCCGCGAGGCGCGTGAGGCGCGCGACGTGATCGTCGGCTAGCGGCATCGAAAGTGATTCCTGAAGGTCGGTGCTTGTTTACCAACAAGGCCGCGAGCTCGCCGCTCCCGCACCCGCCGCACACTGCTACGTACGCACGCATGACGATGCGTGTCCACGTGTCCTAACTCCCACCGACTCAATGTAAACGTGACGTGCACGCACTAGTTTTCCTTGACATTGAACGGAGTCGGTCAACAGTAGCGCTAATAGCTTAAATATATCTTCCGCTGTCCGTTGATCTTAGAAACTAGTTCACGAATTCACGATTTACACGAAGGCCACACGAGCGTAACCGCAGACTGGTGCTACACGATATTAACCATAGCAAGATACCTATCAAAGTTTGCATTACATTTATACGAAGGATCCTCTCCGGCACGACGCGGCGCTACCGACTGAAGGCTCTGTGACTACAGCTTGTGGTGACAGCGTGGGTGCGAGCTCGTCGACATGTGGGATGAAGACTCAGCGATCATTGTGCCGATAATCGTGACAGTAACTGGCATTAGGGACAGCCAAGAGCCTCAACAAAGACATGGGGGGCTTTCGTTGGAAAGCTGAATATACAGAAAGCGGCACTGCTGGATGTGGTGCTTGTTTGAAACGACATATCTTAGCCCATTCAGAACCGCTTTTTGCAACGAAGTTCCTTATCGCGCGTTGCGAAAGGGGGCTAGACGGAAAAAATTAAGACCAAAAGTTGGAACGACACTTTTTGCTATATGCAGTTTAAGCCGTGCGGCGGCGTGCGCGTGTTTCTCTGTCTGTCTCTCTCTCTCTTATAGAAAGCAAGCCAGTTATTTTCGTTTCGTCTTTCTATTTCGCATTGAACAGTGTGGTGTCGCGACAATTATTTTTGTTGAGTGTATACGGGTTTTTTGTACATTATAAATAATAAAAAATAATAATTAATCGAAAGGAACTTCGTTCCATCCGGGTGTCCCTTGACACCTCTCAAGTTTTTTTAACTTGATTTTTTTTTGGATAAAAGGCGGTCCCATCCCATACTAACCCTCACTAATTTGGTGGTCCCATACTAATTTGGTGGATGTGTGATGAAGATCTTCGGAGCTAGAGAATGGTTGGAATCGCGGGGGGAGGTTTACTGTCATTCATTAAAGAGAATGACAGTAAACCTCCCCCCGCGATTGCTGCTATCGCCAGTCCATGTATTGTTAGACAACATGAACTTGGAAATAATCATCATCATCTGCATAGCCTTCAGCGTCCAGTCTAAGCTGCAGTTGTAGTATTTAACAGGGAGTAAGAGTAACTGCCAATCTGACCTCCACAACCCAGTTTCTGGGTAATATGATGAAAATAAATATATCTACTTAAAATATGTAGGCGCCGATGAATGTTAATTATGTGTACGTGTGAGTGAACTACTGACCATGCGGTCCCGCTCGTCCTCGATGGTGCGGATGAGCGTGGCGAAGTGGTGCAGCGAGCGGCTGATGACGCGCTCGTCCTCCGTCATGGAGGCGCCGATGCACGCGAACTCGAACTGCTCCATGCTGGTCGCCAGCGCCATCTGCGCCGCGCCCAGACCTGCACAGAACACGCGCATGAGACCGCTGCAGCTGCTTCACACAGGCGATATACGAACTGTGTCCCGCGCACCACAACTGACGCACGTTTTGTATGCGCAGCTGTTGAACTACCGCTGGCTGCGTACTACACTAGGTATGAACTGCGAGCTCGGTAAGCTCGGTTGAGAATCTGTTATCCGGGTCGCAGGTCGCCATAGCATTTATAGAAGAAATAACCGTTCTTGAACTTCATCGACATGAGGAACAAATACGACACTCGCCAGAAAATATTGTGTGAAGAATATTATGTAGGTACTTCAGGCGAGTAAGAACTTTGTTGTGTTTAAGCGAGTTACAACTATTATACAATCATTCATGAAATCATATTATGTAAATTATTAATGTTTTTTTAAAAGGTTCAATCAAAGTGCGCCGGGTCATTGGTTCATCATCCGCCGCACCATCATCGTTCTTGAGAGCCGCTGACCTCGGCCTATGCATAGCTCAACAACGACTCGTCGTGCCGCAACTCATTGCCTCTAACACCACGACCAGGAGGCAGGTCAGGTAGGGGCTCACTGCTCAGTACAAGCTACTCCTAAAATGAACAATCAGTCAGTGTAACATACGAAGATGGATAAATAAATAAATAAAATAAATATCCCTGGACATTTCACACAGCGCCATCTAGTCCCAAGCTAAGCAACCTAATGCTTGTGTTATGGTAACAAGATGGCTGATAAACTACTTATATACATTTTTTTTTTTTGTAAATACATACATATTATAGATAGGAAACACCCAGACTCGGAACAAATACATGTAGGTCATACAAATATTTGTTCCGTGCGGGAATCGAACCCGCGACACGCAGCGCAGCAGTCAATCGCTTAACCACTGCGCCAACCGTGTCGTCAAATGACACAGCATCTTCTTCAAGACACTTGTCAATCAAAGCACAAACGTTGTTTATACTATATGTATAAACATTTCATTGTTGTTGTAGACAAGGGTCGCTTTGTTTTGTACAGACTTTACTGCAGGTGTACTGGTGTACCCACATCGCCCAAAGGACGCAATGACCTGTATTGTAAGGTTTACATACAAGGTAGGTGTAGTATCCGTTCATACCTGTAGCAGGCATGTAGCAGGGCTGTTATCACAACTTCCTCACAGGAGTTACGGGCCCATGATCACATCTAAATCCTAGTCCAGGGTCCGCTTCACCGTCAACATCCCGCCATTCGTAGTGACAGTTGGAATGAGTGGCAACTACTCGTGTGTGTGTACATAGTGATAGTGATCTAAGGACTAAGATCTAACATTGATACAGAGGATCCGCAGCCCGCCCCGTCCGCCTCGGGCCGCCTAGCAGTCGCGGCAACTCGCGTTCACCGCATTCATGTGAATGTGATCATATTCATTACACATTGCAAGGTCACTTTTTGTGTCGAGCTCATTGTATAAACGTAACGGTGTAAACATCTCGCCCGTAGGCTGAGAGGCTGCGACTGTGACTCATCCGTACATGTGATGACAATATCGCCTGCCAAGGACGACATTAAGAAACGTGCAGATAATGAGTGTAAGTTGTCCAATATCGCGATACGAGGCGATAGCGTCGCCGCTCACTATCGGCGCACCTTATCGAGCGCGACAACCAACTTCCATGTATGTAACACGTCATGCGGGAAATGGCTGCGCACGATCACTTTGTCAATAGTTAGTTGTCGGCGGCTGCGCTCCCGCAGACATGGCAAGCTAGCGAGCACGTCACACTATGTAATAGTTACGCGGAGATCGAGGGCGGCAAATAAGGCTCAGCTGACATTGAAGTGGGCGAGGCTGATAAGGCGCTGGGCAGCGCGGCCCCGTCGCCTAACTCACGCGCCGTTGTGCCGACTGCCGAGTGCGATACGTCGGACCCAGACCGATGTGCCAGCGTACGCTACGCCGCGCTTACACATATTTATTGAAAGCTAAATATTACAACTTATTATGGGTGATATTTTCAATATTTGCTAGCTTTATTTAAGAATCAAGGGTCTTACAACCATTTTAGTAACCAACCAAAACCTGTTAAGCAGTTACATTTGATATATTATATTGTAACCAACATACATGTACAATATGTTGTAAACTGTTGTTGATTTAACAGTTATGGTTTTACCACATTTTTCTGACTGAATCTCTTTTCAATGCTGTCACACCAAATAAAATGAGTCCAGATTCATGCTACTGCACGATAAATGTTATAATTGTAAATATTTGGTTTAGATACACTACTGCTCTTTATCATAGAGTCTTGATAGCAAAAACTTTAATGGAATTTAATCCCAGCATAGTGTACAACTTATGAAACTAGACATTAATGAGTGCATAGTATGTCCACTATATGAATATGTATAACTACGCATGTGAGCAGTGACTAGTCACACTAATTAACAGTCATTGACACACATACGGCGACACCGACATGAATCACTGCAGCCAGAGGGGTGCACTTGTGTACCTCACCCACTGCACAAACATCTCACAGTTGTACCGGTGATAGCATCCTATGATATAGGACAACATAGTACTCACAGGATAGACATCCAAGTAGGTAGGCATGTAGAGACTAAGGAAAAAAATTAAACTATTGAGCTGCTGCTATGATTATGTTACCCGGTATAATATAATGTAATACACTACTATAATACGAGCACCTCACAGTAAACAAGTGGACGAACAAACACAACAGGTTTACTTAGTGACACACATGTACTCGCTTGTGTGTGTTTGTGTCCGTGTCTCACACTGCACACAAGGACTGGCTCTCTGTTATCAGCTACAACTGAGTGCCTACAATAGAGAACAAGGTGCAGCCACTAACACTTGACAACTAATCAATGTGTACATCTCTACAGCTTGACAAACACACACATTTTGGAAGCAGTACCACAGCATTCTCCCTTCCTTGAGGACATCTTCTTTGCCAAGCATGGAATAGATAATCCTACTTTCACACAAGTGTGAATGTATGGAGCTTATTCTTGCAGTGAGTTATTGTTTACTGTGACATCACACAGCCCTCAGGACACCGAGATCTCTGCTACAGCACTGTACTACCTATTGTTGGATTCCCTACACAGCACGAGTCCTGCTAAGACAGCGAGAGGTGCACTTACGCTTGGCGGCCTGCACCACATCCTTGACTTCTTTGATGAGCCGCTTAATCTGCTGGCTGGTGCGCTCCAACTCCTTCTCGTGCCTCTGCAGGTTCTCCCGGAACTGGGGGCTGTCCGCGAGGCACTCGGTGAACTCGAGCGGCTGCAGGCCCACGCCCATCGTCACCCACTCGCACTCGCGCTTGGCTCACTCACGGTCACAACACCATGCACTTTCACCGAACGCGGTCCGGCCCCAGCATCGCGACCAGCCGCCCCGCACTCGCCACTACTGGACGGACTCGCTTGAGATCAGAGTAAACTGACCACTAGCCACTACTATCTAACACTACACTATTGTGCAAGACGAATAAAACGACGATATTAGTCCCTGAGACTGACGATTGCTGCGTAGCTGTCAAATTGTCAGACGAAACTGGAAAGTTGCCATTTGTAAAAAAAAAATTGTTAAAAAAGATTTTTTTCTACTAAAAATATCTACAAAACAAAAAGTGCAAGATTTTGCCATTTATATTTTCATTAATAATTTATTCATTTATTTATCATAAGTATATTAATAATGGTATACAAAGATATTAAAGAGTGCGCTATGTTATGCCAGAGGCCGTACTAATGTTTGTAACTAGGTATCTAAAATAAGTAATCAAGCCCCCACCTCTCAATAATCTCGCAACAAGGTGATGCTGTGTGTGTGGTGGGATTGGAAGGGCATTATTCATTATGAGCTGTTACCACCAGGCAGGACCATCGATTCTGAACTCTACTGCGAACAACTGATGAGATTAAAGCAAGAAGTTGAGAGAAAGCGGCCGGAATTAATCAACAGAAGGGGTGTGGTTTTTCATCATGATAACGCTAGACCTCACACATCTTTAGTCACTCGGCAAAAATTAAGAGAGTTTGGCTGGGAGGTGATAATGCATCCGCCGTATAGTCCTGACCTTGCACCTTCAGATTTCCACCTGTTTCGGTCTCTTCAGAATTCTTTAGGCAGTGTCAGGTTAACATCACGAGAGGACTGCCAAAACCACTTGTCGCGGTATTTTGATTTTCCCAAAATTTCTATAGCAATGGGATCATGTCCCTACCTACAAGATGGCAAAAAGTTATCGAACAAAATGGTAAGTAGAGGTACTACATACTTTAGTTAAATGTAAATAAACTATATTAAAAAATGTTTTGAATTTTCTTAAAAAATGCGAAGAATCTTTTTCCCCAACCTATTATAATATAGTAGCACAACACAGTAAGCTACCGGCGGTCAGGGCTCCAGATAGATGGCCCTCATACCAATTTGAGCCGTGTCCAGAAGCATTCGCATCTCAACTGCATGCAATTGCTTTTCATTCATCCCTTTTGTGGCCCAACATTCTGATCCATACTAGACAGCAGGTTTAACCATGGTTTTGTATATCTTCCCCATAAGTTTCAGGGGAATGCAGGAGTCGCAGATTGTTCCCGTGACTTGTCGCCATTTCATCCAACCAGTATTAATTCTGTGCTTAACCGTCCGATCTACTTAGCCATCGCTTTGCAAGAGTGAACCGTTATACCGAAAGTCAGAGCAGACTGGAAAAAGCAAGTCTTCAAGCGCTATGGCTCTAAAACTAGAGACACCGCCGAAATCGCAGAACATATATTCAGTTTTTGTTCTGCTGATTTTCCAACATTCTCCAGCTTAAGTTGCAATTTCTCCAATCTGCTCTGAATATCTGCTCTGACGGCACGGTTGGCGCAGTGGTTAAGCGATTGACTGCTGCGCTGCGTGTCGCGGGTTCGATTCCCGCACGGAACAAATATTTGTATGACCTACATGTATTTGTTCCGAGTCTGGGTGTTTTTCTATCTATAATATGTATGTACATATCTACAAAAAAAAAATGTATATAAGTAGTTTATCAGCCATCTTGTTACCATAACACAAGCATTAGGTTGCTTAGCTTGGGACTAGATGGCGCTGTGTGAAAAAGGGATATTATTATTATTATTAATATCAAATCCATCTTCACCTTTTTATCTCATTAGGACTATGTCATCGGAAAACAGCATGCACCAGGGACTCCGGTGCCTCCTCCTATATGTCCGCCGTTAGAGCGTCCGTAATCAACAGGAAGAGCTAAGGACTTAAGCCGATCCCTGGTGCAAGCCTACGGCCACAATAAACTCGTCGGTATTGCCAGCAGGCGGCCGAACGTAGGTACGTGATCGACTGTAAATAGCACGAATTAACTGTACATACATCCCGGGCAAACCTTTCTCTTTCAAGGCCCACTACAGCACATCCTGAGGTACCTTATCACACGCTTTCTCCAGATCAATGAACACGATGTGCAAGTTCTTGTGTGCACGTCTGTACTTCTCGCACAATTGGCGGAGTGCAAAAGTGGCATCCATTGTGCCTAGACCTGGCATAAACCCAAACTGGTTTGGGGTAATCTCACACTCCTCTCGCAGTCTTTTCTCTATTACTTTCTCCCATACCTTCATACTATGTGGCGTGAGCTTTATCCCTCGATAGTTTTTGCAGTCCTGGGGGCCTACTCCGAAGTGCAAAGTGCGAATGTTCGGATCGGACAGACATATAGCCGAACCGAATATTATTGAAAAATGCGAAAAATAATTCGGATCGGCTCAGTTGGGTCGGGACCATAATCAATATTCGAAAGAGTTTAGGAGTGTAAGATCGGAACCGACCGAACCAAATAGTATCTTCGTAGCAGGAAACTGCCGAACATTCGGCCGACATTACTTCGGAGTAGACCCCCTGTACATCACCTTTGTAGCCACAACAATCATCATAGCACATTACCACGTTTTAGACCTCTCTTAAAGAAACACGGAAGCAAACAGCCCTGAGAAGAGCTGACACCACGCTTTGACAAGCTGTTAAAGAAACACGAGGAGTATCAGGACTGCAGATGCCACACGCCGACATCGTGTTCTCCAGGAACGCCAGGGTTGTCCAACTTCGGTTCGCGGCGTCTTCCTGTCTTCTATCGCCGCGCCCGTTATGTTCGCTAACACAGACAAATCTATGAAATTGATACACAGCGCTGTCTGACATACAGGTACTTGAGGGCACACTTAGTTCCCTTTACATTAAATATGTGGGTTCTCAGAACATATTCTTGCTGCTAGTGAGTTAGTTATGTGTCAGTGTACTTGTCAGGTTTCAAATCCTGTTGCTGTCCAGCCTGAGGCAACGGAGGACACGTCCCAGACTGAGAGTTTGTCTCAAGACTGTAACCTTAACCAAGACGTACCTGATATAGTGCAAGATCTATCTCAAGTGGTACTTGTCCATCTTACAGTAGTCATGATCCAGTTATGTTCTCAGATAGTATAGGAAGAGGTTTAGGTAAATTAATTAGTGACAACCTGAGTTATTCTACTCAAAATTATTGTATGCCAGGGTCAACCTACCAACAAATAATGACATCAGTAACAGGAAATTTATTTAATCCTAAAACCAACATTACTGTATTTGTAGGTTCTAATGTAGTAGGTTCTAATGTCAAAAAATATGAAATCACTGACTGTGTAACTGAGTTGTTATAGTTAAATTGTAGAAAAGTAATATTGTGTGCTTTCCCATATTTTAAAAAATTGACAAATAGACAGAACAATTATATTGATATATGCTTAATAAGCATATGCACTTTTTAGCTAGTCATTACAGTGACAAGCTTGTATATTTTGACACCAACAGTTTTGTGGAATCTTTAAAGTCGACTAGGGATACTGTGTATCTGCCTGTTAGCTTTAGACACATAATAGCAAGGCTATTAGCTTTTTACATAAACTCAGACATAAGTAGTACCTATGTCGAAGTCTTGTATTATTAACACCATAACAGTTAGTAATAACCTGGTGGCTGACCTAAATAAGTGTTGCTCAAATGCTATAAATATTTACCTATATAAATTGTACGAAGGAGGTTCCATTTCCCTTAAGCACTACCTATGAGGTCACTGCCTGATGATGACATTGAAGTCTTGGGATTAAATCCGAATAATCACAACAGATTACAGAAGGTACCAGTAATAACATTCTTATACCTAACAACAACAAGGTATCTTCTTGCTATAAATTAAGTAAATATCAAAAAGGAGATCAGCAGAATACCTTGAAACTATTTCATCAAAATATTCAAGGTATGTCTTCCAAATTATTAGAAATTCAAATGTTTGTTCAAACAAAGTTTGACATTGTTTGTTGTACTGAACATTGGTTAAAGGATTACCAAATGCTAATTAGTTATGAGAACTATAGTGCAGGCAGTTGTTTTAATCGTAAATCTATGCTGTGTGGACGTCCTTTAATCTTGATTAAAAATTGTTTAAAATCCAAACAACAAAATGACATAGTGGGTTTATCGATTGAACATTGCATCGAACTGTCCTGTGTTGAGCTTGATAAGCATATTGTAGTGTACAAACCCCCTAATTATCAGAACTTTTCGTTATTTGAGTCAATAATGGAAGATGTCCTAGCGAAACTTGCATCCAACAACAAAGCCGCAGTTATTTGTGGTGATTTTAATATTAATATTTTGGAAAATAATTCAAATACCAGTAGATTATTAAGCCTTTTCAAATCTTTCAACTTATCTAATGTTTTTACTGAACCGGCTAGAGTAACTCCAACTTCTGCTACTTGTATCGATAATGGCTTTTGCGATTGTGATTATTTAGATAAAGCCATCGTAAATTTTCTGCCGTCTGATCATAGTGGACAAACGGTAACTTTTAAGTTTAAAACACCTTTGCAAAAAGTGCAAATACAATTTAGACCAATAACGACTGGCAAATTAAATAGTACCCTAAATAATCCTGTATTCTTTTTTATAAATGATAAATAAATAAAAAAAAAAAATTATTAATAAGTTAAATGTTCTGGATTATAATATGGACGATGCAAATAAATTGTATGAGGATTTCTTTTCAATAGTGCACACTGAATTCAATAAAACTTTTGAATAGAAAACAAAAAATATTTGCCCTCATTTCATATTTAGTGACTGGGCAACTAGAGGTATTAGGATAAGTAGGGAAAGACTTGTGGAAAGACTGTTCGAGCTGTATGGCCTTAAGCCTTACATAAATACAGAAACTTTCAGCAAGTATGTTGCTACATATTCAAAAAAATTTAGAAATACCTGCAAGATAGCCAAAGCCCTGTACATTAGCAACAAAATCAAATCAGCAGAAAACAAAACAACAAATTGATTCATACAAAATATATGTAACAGATTAAAACCGTGCCCCGTCCGGGCCCCGCCCCGGGCACGGCCCGCTCTAATGAGAATCATCCCTTACGGTATTTTACTATGGGGACGGGCTGCAGATATCGAGTCTATTTTTATTCTACAGAAAAGAGCCATCAGAGCAATATATGGCCTCCGTAGGCGCGGATTCTCTAAGGGAACTGTTTAAAGATATTAATATCATGACGGTACCTTGTCAATATATCTATGAAAACATCATGTACGTAAGGAAAAATTTAAATATTTTCAGTAAAAGAGGTGACAGACACACCTATAGAACTAGAAATAGGGACCAATTAGTTCAACCAGGTTTCAGACTGGCCAAAGTAGACTCTTCCTTCATGGGGTACTGTTTAAAATGTTACAATAAAATACCTCCCCACATACTCCAACTCAATGAAACGAAATTCAAATCTTACATAAAACGCACACTATGCAGCCAAGCATATTATAAGTTGGGGGATTACATCGCTGACTAAAATGCTTGGCTAAACGCTGGGCCTGCTCCACAGGACGCATAAATAAATTGACTAACATTTGAAAATACTTCACACGCGCCTACCCTACCTACATACTGTTGGAGCTGCTGAAGATTTTGAAATACTAATTTTGCATTATATAAATTCTATCTCCTAGTATTGTATAATTGCATAGAACGTATGTGAGTACTATGTACATACTATAAAGCTACCATTTACTAGGTACGTCTTTCATTGAATTGAATGTGCCTTGGCGGCAGAGAGTATGTCATGCTCACTCTAATGTCTCGCTGATGGTTATTCTTTTTTTTTTTTTCAGGATGGGAAATCATCAAATGGCCCCTCCCGCTCTGGGTGGAGCATAAGGGAGTGTCAGACTCTTACTGACTAAAACCTACCCGTGTTCCTTCCTTAGCCCTTTATGTTCCAGGGCAGCGGTAACCCTTTCGGACAATGCCGCTACCCTGGCAGGCTTCGGCCCTATCGGACCCCGTCGCTTATGCTGACATCTCTTTGAGGCGTACGTGGAACATATACACGCCGTCCGGCATGGGCCTAGTCCTGATCGGACCGAGAGCTACCCATTACTCTCCGCCCGCAGGCCCGCGCCTACGGTAGCCGGGAGTCGTCACGCGGCTCCCGACGCCCGCGGGGCTGAGGCGTGAGGTCATCAGAGCATTTCTTAGTCTTTGGAAGCTCAGATTCCACAGTTGAAAACTTCTTGATCCAGCTGAATGTTTTAGTAATTCCCTTTATTGAGTGATTGTGTAAAAATTTAATCTGAACAGGGTTTGTTTACACTGATCAGATACTTTGGGAACAGACTAGAGGAGTTGTTACATTTACATGACCTTGTGCAATGTATTTTATCAGCACGGTTCTCACTGAAATGGCAAAAATAAATGTCCTTTTAATTTATTGTCACTTTTGGATAAAGTTAAAATACTTTTCGGTAGGCAGCCGCAGGAAGTTACCTGTGCAGGAGCATCAGCTTGCAGCATTCAGATCAGTTTGCGATTCGATAAGTGAAATGCAATAGTTTAGTAAAGAGAAAGATTATAATGTGAACTAGCGAGTAAACAGTTTCGGAGGGCTCGCTCGTAGACGCGCCGGTCACGCGTCCTTGGTGGGTGGCGCGGCGGGGCCGGGGCCGGCGGGGGGCCCGGCGTCCTCCTCCTCCTCCTCCGAGGACTCGTCGTCATCGTCCTCGTCGTCCGACTCCGAGTAGGACGAGTAGTCGCCACCCTCGGCGCCCGCGTAGCCTGCAACACAGCACACGTATACATGTCGTAACGTATAGTATCAGTAGAGTCTACTTATACAGCTGGGTTCCAAAAATTATACAAAATAAATTAATTAATACCAAAAGAAAAATGGTAGAACTAAAAATCTGTAACAGAACAAGGAATGATTTTAAAAAAAAACATCCTCCTTTGTATACAAAAAAAAAAGTATATTTTTACTACTTTTTTGTAGAACTATTATTTAATTATTACTACTACTTATGTTAACAATAGTAAAACTGCGGGCGCCGCACGACTGTGACAGCTGTGCTCACCTGCGTCTCCGTAGCTGGCGTCTGTGTCGGCGTAGTCGTCGTCGTCGGCGAGCGCGGCGCCCTGGCGGCCGTAGCGGTGCGAGCGCGTGGACATGCTGAGGTCGGCCGTGACGTGCGTGGGGTAGGCGCAGCGCGGGCAGGGCGCCGCGCGACTGTGACAGCTGTGCTCACCTGCGTCTCCGTAGCTGGCGTCTGTGTCGGCGTAGTCGTCGTCGTCGGCGAGCGCGGCGCCCTGGCGGCCGTAGCGGTGCGAGCGCGTGGACATGCTGAGGTCGGCCGTGACGTGCGTGGGGTAGGCGCAGCGCGGGCAGGGCGCCGCGCGACTGTGACAGCTGTGCTCACCTGCGTCTCCGTAGCTGGCGTCTGTGTCGGCGTAGTCGTCGTCGTCGGCGAGCGCGGCGCCCTGGCGGCCGTAGCGGTGCGAGCGCGTGGACATGCTGAGGTCGGCCGTGACGTGCGTGGGGTAGGCGCAGCGCGGGCAGGGCGCCGCGCGACTGTGACAGCTGTGCTCACCTGCGTCTCCGTAGCTGGCGTCTGTGTCGGCGTAGTCGTCGTCGTCGGCGAGCGCGGCGCCCTGGCGGCCGTAGCGGTGCGAGCGCGTGGACATGCTGAGGTCGGCCGTGACGTGCGTGGGGTAGGCGCAGCGCGGGCAGGGCGCCGCGCGACTGTGACAGCTGTGCTCACCTGCGTCTCCGTAGCTGGCGTCTGTGTCGGCGTAGTCGTCGTCGTCGGCGAGCGCGGCGCCCTGGCGGCCGTAGCGGTGCGAGCGCGTGGACATGCTGAGGTCGGCCGTGACGTGCGTGGGGTAGGCGCAGCGCGGGCAGGGCGCCGCGCGACTGTGACAGCTGTGCTCACCTGCGTCTCCGTAGCTGGCGTCTGTGTCGGCGTAGTCGTCGTCGTCGGCGAGCGCGGCGCCCTGGCGGCCGTAGCGGTGCGAGCGCGTGGACATGCTGAGGTCGGCCGTGACGTGCGTGGGGTAGGCGCAGCGCGGGCAGGGCGCCGCGCGACTGTGACAGCTGTGCTCACCTGCGTCTCCGTAGCTGGCGTCTGTGTCGGCGTAGTCGTCGTCGTCGGCGAGCGCGGCGCCCTGGCGGCCGTAGCGGTGCGAGCGCGTGGACATGCTGAGGTCGGCCGTGACGTGCGTGGGGTAGGCGCAGCGCGGGCAGGGCGCCGCGCGACTGTGACAGCTGTGCTCACCTGCGTCTCCGTAGCTGGCGTCTGTGTCGGCGTAGTCGTCGTCGTCGGCGAGCGCGGCGCCCTGGCGGCCGTAGCGGTGCGAGCGCGTGGACATGCTGAGGTCGGCCGTGACGTGCGTGGGGTAGGCGCAGCGCGGGCAGGGCGCCGCGCGACTGTGACAGCTGTGCTCACCTGCGTCTCCGTAGCTGGCGTCTGTGTCGGCGTAGTCGTCGTCGTCGGCGAGCGCGGCGCCCTGGCGGCCGTAGCGGTGCGAGCGCGTGGACATGCTGAGGTCGGCCGTGACGTGCGTGGGGTAGGCGCAGCGCGGGCAGGGCGCCGCGCGACTGTGACAGCTGTGCTCACCTGCGTCTCCGTAGCTGGCGTCTGTGTCGGCGTAGTCGTCGTCGTCGGCGAGCGCGGCGCCCTGGCGGCCGTAGCGGTGCGAGCGCGTGGACATGCTGAGGTCGGCCGTGACGTGCGTGGGGTAGGCGCAGCGCGGGCAGGGCGCCGCGCGACTGTGACAGCTGTGCTCACCTGCGTCTCCGTAGCTGGCGTCTGTGTCGGCGTAGTCGTCGTCGTCGGCGAGCGCGGCGCCCTGGCGGCCGTAGCGGTGCGAGCGCGTGGACATGCTGAGGTCGGCCGTGACGTGCGTGGGGTAGGCGCAGCGCGGGCAGGGCGCCGCGCGACTGTGACAGCTGTGCTCACCTGCGTCTCCGTAGCTGGCGTCTGTGTCGGCGTAGTCGTCGTCGTCGGCGAGCGCGGCGCCCTGGCGGCCGTAGCGGTGCGAGCGCGTGGACATGCTGAGGTCGGCCGTGACGTGCGTGGGGTAGGCGCAGCGCGGGCAGGGCGCCGCGCGACTGTGACAGCTGTGCTCACCTGCGTCTCCGTAGCTGGCGTCTGTGTCGGCGTAGTCGTCGTCGTCGGCGAGCGCGGCGCCCTGGCGGCCGTAGCGGTGCGAGCGCGTGGACATGCTGAGGTCGGCCGTGACGTGCGTGGGGTAGGCGCAGCGCGGGCAGGGCGCCGCGCGACTGTGACAGCTGTGCTCACCTGCGTCTCCGTAGCTGGCGTCTGTGTCGGCGTAGTCGTCGTCGTCGGCGAGCGCGGCGCCCTGGCGGCCGTAGCGGTGCGAGCGCGTGGACATGCTGAGGTCGGCCGTGACGTGCGTGGGGTAGGCGCAGCGCGGGCAGGGCGGCGCGCGACTGTGACAGCTGTGCTCACCTGCGTCTCCGTAGCTGGCGTCTGTGTCGGCGTAGTCGTCGTCGTCGGCGAGCGCGGCGCCCTGGCGGCCGTAGCGGTGCGAGCGCGTGGACATGCTGAGGTCGGCCGTGACGTGCGTGGGGTAGGCGCAGCGCGGGCAGGGCGGCGCGCGACTGTGACAGCTGTGCTCACCTGCGTCTCCGTAGCTGGCGTCTGTGTCGGCGTAGTCGTCGTCGTCGGCGAGCGCGGCGCCCTGGCGGCCGTAGCGGTGCGAGCGCGTGGACATGCTGAGGTCGGCCGTGACGTGCGTGGGGTAGGCGCAGCGCGGGCAGGGCGGCGCGCGACTGTGACAGCTGTGCTCACCTGCGTCTCCGTAGCTGGCGTCTGTGTCGGCGTAGTCGTCGTCGTCGGCGAGCGCGGCGCCCTGGCGGCCGTAGCGGTGCGAGCGCGTGGACATGCTGAGGTCGGCCGTGACGTGCGTGGGGTAGGCGCAGCGCGGGCAGGGCGCCGCGCGACTGTGACAGCTGTGCTCACCTGCGTCTCCGTAGCTGGCGTCTGTGTCGGCGTAGTCGTCGTCGTCGGCGAGCGCGGCGCCCTGGCGGCCGTAGCGGTGCGAGCGCGTGGACATGCTGAGGTCGGGCGTGACGTGCGTGGGGTAGGCGCAGCGCGGGCAGGGCGCCGCGCGACTGTGACAGCTGTGCTCACCTGCGTCTCCGTAGCTGGCGTCTGTGTCGGCGTAGTCGTCGTCGTCGGCGAGCGCGGCGCCCTGGCGGCCGTAGCGGTGCGAGCGCGTGGACATGCTGAGGTCGGCCGTGACGTGCGTGGGGTAGGCGCAGCGCGGGCAGGGCGCCGCGCGACTGTGACAGCTGTGCTCACCTGCGTCTCCGTAGCTGGCGTCTGTGTCGGCGTAGTCGTCGTCGTCGGCGAGCGCGGCGCCCTGGCGGCCGTAGCGGTGCGAGCGCGTGGACATGCTGAGGTCGGCCGTGACGTGCGTGGGGTAGGCGCAGCGCGGGCAGGGCGCCGCGCGACTGTGACAGCTGTGCTCACCTGCGTCTCCGTAGATGGCGTCTGTGTCGGCGTAGTCGTCGTCGTCGGCGAGCGCGGCGCCCTGGCGGCCGTAGCGGTGCGAGCGCGTGGACATGCTGAGGTCGGCCGTGACGTGCGTGGGGTAGGCGCAGCGCGGGCAGGGCGCCGCGCGACTGTGACAGCTGTGCTCACCTGCGTCTCCGTAGCTGGCGTCTGTGTCGGCGTAGTCGTCGTCGTCGGCGAGCGCGGCGCCCTGGCGGCCGTAGCGGTGCGAGCGCGTGGACATGCTGAGGTCGGCCGTGACGTGCGTGGGGTAGGCGCAGCGCGGGCAGGGCGCCGCGCGACTGTGACAGCTGTGCTCACCTGCGTCTCCGTAGCTGGCGTCTGTGTCGGCGTAGTCGTCGTCGTCGGCGAGCGCGGCGCCCTGGCGGCCGTAGCGGTGCGAGCGCGTGGACATGCTGAGGTCGGCCGTGACGTGCGTGGGGTAGGCGCAGCGCGGGCAGGGCGCCGCGCGACTGTGACAGCTGTGCTCACCTGCGTCTCCGTAGCTGGCGTCTGTGTCGGCGTAGTCGTCGTCGTCGGCGAGCGCGGCGCCCTGGCGGCCGTAGCGGTGCGAGCGCGTGGACATGCTGAGGTCGGCCGTGACGTGCGTGGGGTAGGCGCAGCGCGGGCAGGGCGCCGCGCGACTGTGACAGCTGTGCTCACCTGCGTCTCCGTAGCTGGCGTCTGTGTCGGCGTAGTCGTCGTCGTCGGCGAGCGCGGCGCCCTGGCGGCCGTAGCGGTGCGAGCGCGTGGACATGCTGAGGTCGGCCGTGACGTGCGTGGGGTAGGCGCAGCGCGGGCAGGGCGCCGCGCGACTGTGACAGCTGTGCTCACCTGCGTCTCCGTAGCTGGCGTCTGTGTCGGCGTAGTCGTCGTCGTCGGCGAGCGCGGCGCCCTGGCGGCCGTAGCGGTGCGAGCGCGTGGACATGCTGAGGTCGGCCGTGACGTGCGTGGGGTAGGCGCAGCGCGGGCAGGGCGCCGCGCGACTGTGACAGCTGTGCTCACCTGCGTCTCCGTAGCTGGCGTCTGTGTCGGCGTAGTCGTCGTCGTCGGCGAGCGCGGCGCCCTGGCGGCCGTAGCGGTGCGAGCGCGTGGACATGCTGAGGTCGGCCGTGACGTGCGTGGGGTAGGCGCAGCGCGGGCAGGGCGCCGCGCGACTGTGACAGCTGTGCTCACCTGCGTCTCCGTAGCTGGCGTCTGTGTCGGCGTAGTCGTCGTCGTCGGCGAGCGCGGCGCCCTGGCGGCCGTAGCGGTGCGAGCGCGTGGACATGCTGAGGTCGGCCGTGACGTGCGTGGGGTAGGCGCAGCGCGGGCAGGGCGCCGCGCGACTGTGACAGCTGTGCTCACCTGCGTCTCCGTAGCTGGCGTCTGTGTCGGCGTAGTCGTCGTCGTCGGCGAGCGCGGCGCCCTGGCGGCCGTAGCGGTGCGAGCGCGTGGACATGCTGAGGTCGGCCGTGACGTGCGTGGGGTAGGCGCAGCGCGGGCAGGGCGCCGCGCGACTGTGACAGCTGTGCTCACCTGCGTCTCCGTAGCTGGCGTCTGTGTCGGCGTAGTCGTCGTCGTCGGCGAGCGCGGCGCCCTGGCGGCCGTAGCGGTGCGAGCGCGTGGACATGCTGAGGTCGGCCGTGACGTGCGTGGGGTAGGCGCAGCGCGGGCAGGGCGCCGCGCGACTGTGACAGCTGTGCTCACCTGCGTCTCCGTAGCTGGCGTCTGTGTCGGCGTAGTCGTCGTCGTCGGCGAGCGCGGCGCCCTGGCGGCCGTAGCGGTGCGAGCGCGTGGACATGCTGAGGTCGGCCGTGACGTGCGTGGGGTAGGCGCAGCGCGGGCAGGGCGCCGCGCGACTGTGACAGCTGTGCTCACCTGCGTCTCCGTAGCTGGCGTCTGTGTCGGCGTAGTCGTCGTCGTCGGCGAGCGCGGCGCCCTGGCGGCCGTAGCGGTGCGAGCGCGTGGACATGCTGAGGTCGGCCGTGACGTGCGTGGGGTAGGCGCAGCGCGGGCAGGGCGCCGCGCGACTGTGACAGCTGTGCTCACCTGCGTCTCCGTAGCTGGCGTCTGTGTCGGCGTAGTCGTCGTCGTCGGCGAGCGCGGCGCCCTGGCGGCCGTAGCGGTGCGAGCGCGTGGACATGCTGAGGTCGGCCGTGACGTGCGTGGGGTAGGCGCAGCGCGGGCAGGGCGGCGCCGCGCGTCGGTCGCAGCGCACGCCGCGCCGCCGCACGTGCTCCTCGCAGAAGCACGTCTTGCAGCGCAGGCACGAGTACTGCCCCAGGCGGTTGCACGACTGACCTGCGAGAGGAGACGAGACACGACATCGCGATAACATAGGCAAGTAAAATGTATGAAAATATATAAAGGTTTTTTGGGCCCACGTCTTGTAACGTTTATTAATCGTATTACAGTTAAAAAAATATTTCCAATTTATCATTTAAAATGGTTGATTTTTTCAATAAAGTATAACCGGAATCACGAAATCGTAATGTAAAAAGAAAATGTTTTGATAAATCACTCAATTGATTAAATTCCAGATATAAGTACCTGCAGTCTGCAAGTGAGCGTAGAGTAAGCTGTCATTCCAAATAATGCTAAGGGATTGACATTATTGACAGCTCACTTCACCTAACTTTTCGACTTGGTGCAAAGTTATCCATTTTAGGACGACCAGCAGTGCGATTCTGTAACCATCTCACCGTGAAAACTTAGGTGAAGTGAGCGTGGAGTGAGCTGTCATTCCAAATAATGCTAGGGATTGACACGACTGACAACTTACATCCAGCTCACTTCACTTGAGTTTTTACGGTGACAATTTAACAGAATCGACCGGCAGGTATCTATTCTGTTACGGGAGTTAGGATCGTTTGCAAACAATACACTGACGTTGATACAGCTCGTTTAGTCTATTTTAGTTATTTTCACAGCGTTATGTCCTACGGTATTCTGCTGTGGGGCAAAGCCGCTGATATACAAAATATATTTGTCCTTCAAAAACGAGCTGTTCGAGCAATTTACCAGCTAGGTGCCAGAGTTTATATATTAGGCAAAATTTGCACTTGTACACTAAAAACAGTGATATTCACAGTGTTAACACTAGAAATAAGGACAAACTACGTGCCCCCTTTCACCGGCTTCATAAGGTTCATAACTCATTTGTTGGGCTTGGTATAACCTTTTATAACAAGATACCCTCTTCTTTGCTAGACTTGCCTTTTAATGCGTTTAAAGCTCAAGTAAAATCTAACCTTTGTTCAAAGGCTTACTATTCCATCAACGACTACTTACACGATAAGAATAGTTGGTCGCCCTAATTAAGTCAAGACAATGTTCATGTTCTTTCTCCAGAATTAGCTTACTGACAGGTTATTGTTATTAGTATTAACTTATTTATTTATTTTACTTCGATGGTCCTAGTTTTTCATCTGTGACTCAAGTGACAGCTATGTGACCAGAACCCAGCTATGCATAAATGTGTAAGCTGTCACGCCCTTTATGCCTGGAGGCTTTTATTTAGGTAATAAGTTTTTATTTCCATTTTAATTAATTATTTTTCAGCTTGAGTACGTATAGTTTTTATTATATTTGTTGGTATATTGGCGTGGCTAGCTGACATATTTTATGGCAAAAAATTTAAGTTTCTTGTAATGTTAATTACTGAACATAGGTTCCTAGTATTGTATACATGCAACTATTTTCTAACTGAACAGACAGCTGTGCTGCTGGGAAGTTTGTTGCGCCACTTCTTCTTCCCAGCGATAGCACTAGGAAGTGGTGAAGGGCGGGCGTTTTTGGGGGACTGTCTTTTGTAATTTTGACGTTCGAAAAGTGCTGATTCTCAGCATAATTTGAATAAATGACTTTTGATTTTTGATTTAAAACGTTTCGTGCGTGAGGTGACCGACGCGTAAGAGATATTTACGTGAAATTTATTATAGGACTCTAACACCAAGGACGTCGCGTCAGCGTTACAATTTTATTCTTTAATTTATGAATCGTGCTTTATTAAGTTTTTGTTTTATCTATTATACAAAATTATTTGTTTTTATTTCGCTACAATATGACGCCCAAACTTAAAGTAAGTAAGTACTTTGATTAATCCTAACTTATTATTATTTTTTTTTTTCGTTATCTCGTGTTAGATTATCCGAGCAAATTATTTTAATTTTCATTTCTTTTTTGACATTTTCGGGTTCTAGAATTTGACAAATGGTGGAATTTTTTCGTTCCGTCTAACAAGATGGTAATTTTTATTTCGCTACACTAAACTATAAGTACATAAAGTAAGTAATAAAAATGCTTTGTTACATTTATGTGATTTTTGATTTCATGAATCGTTCAAAACACCCTATGTCACTACTATTTATTACTGAGTGTACTATTCTACTACATTATAATACCGATGAGGCCAACCTACTCACTAAACATTGGCGCCGATGCCCTTGTTCACAAACTAAACTAAATTTAAGTTCAATGCATCTTTTTCTTTCTATTTAATTTAGAAAAGGACAGAAGATAAATATTATTAGTTTAGTCCTTTCAACAAACTAGTCAGCGCCTGACGTAAATTGACGTATTTTTAGTAGCCATGTGGTTAATCAAGTCTAATCTGTCTATGGAGTTTTGACAGGACTAAACTAATATTTTATCTTCTGTCCTTTTCTTAATGAAATAGAAAGAAAAAGATGCACAGAACTTAAATTTAGTTTAGTTTGTGAACAAGGGAACCAGAGCCAATAGCATTTTTAGTGATTTTTTTAGGTTATGATCATATTTCTCAGTATTCCCGTTAGACGAAGTATAATTTTTACTACCACTGTAATCTAGAGTTCATAATACACAAATTAACCTGCCTTTCATTAGTAGACGCCACAACTTTTGGTGAGACTATTCGCCCAACAAACACAACTATCTCCTTTCCATTCACGATAACGCAATAATGTGACGTATGTACTCAATACTTTATTACTTTTTTTAATATTTACATTTTTTGGACGATAATATATATAGTCCGTTAGAAATTATAACGACTTTAACATTTTGAAAGTATGTCAATGAATAGGCCGACCCCAACATGGTTGGAACGGTTAGGCAGATGATGACGTCAATGAATGATTTTTTGGTATACCAATCATATACCCACACTTGTCTGAAATGAATGCTTGTTGCACGAAAACAGATTAATAAGATGGTTGCTCACAGTGATTGTGTCAACACTCAGCGTGTACACGAGCCATTGGATGTTCGTAACCGTAACAGTTGAGCACACAGCTGGCGCTGTCGCAGTGTGCCGGTACTTACACTTGTAGGTCTCGGACTCCAACACCTGGCAGGAGGCCTGGTGCTCGAACTGGTCGTCCTCGCACAGGAAGCCCTGGCAGAAGCAGCAGCGGAACACGCGGCCGCCGTGCTCCCACACGCCTGCGGAACACACGAGAGGAGGTCTGTACCTACCATAGATATAGAAAAGAAGGAGATGTGCCCCAGTTGTTGAAATAGTATCGGAACTCAATGTCGTTACGTCGATCCTACCACCGCGACACTACTACACATGTAGTTCAGTAAAAGCAATAAATACAAAGTCACGCGCACACTTACAGTTCATAAATCAGAGCGTACTGCACAATCAATTATGAACCTTAACTCATCAAACACAGCGTGCATTTACCATGCGCCGTACAACTTACTCACACAAAAACATCTGTCGCTATCGTTGTGCTGTGCAAAAGCCATTTATTTTACATATACGCTAGTGATTGAATAAATCGGAAAGTTGTCGATTCTCCCATTTATTATTGTACAAAAAAAAAATTTGGAGTTCTGAAAATAAAATAAATAAAAAACGATATGTCCAGAAAATATTATATTAAAAATAAAAAATAAATAGCAAAAAAAATATTTTGTAAATATTTATTTTTTCAATTATATTACATCTTCTCAAGGGTCTTCCAACCGGATTTAAATTTATGTCTTCCAACCGGAGTTAAGAAGCAATGTATTTACTGCTAGAATAGTACAGCCGCTGCAATATTTGAAAACAAAAATAACGTAGTAAAACTAATAAATATTTTACGATTTGTTGTTTTTCATGATTTTAAAGACAAATACAGTAAAATACTTGTACTTACATATGGCAAGTGATTCAATGAGATATGAAGTTTTTATTTTTACTTCGGTTTTTACAGGAAACCACTGAACAAACCGGCATTTTTATATTCTATCACGATCACGGTCGAAAGCGCACTAATTCGCGAAGACGGCCATTTGCTTAGTTTATGATCGCGTTGATCACACCGCGACGACACAAACACGCCTCCTTGCCACTTCTCCTGTTTTTTACATTTCTATGGTACCTACTGTACCGGCTGTCACTCACGGAGCTGATGGGATGCTACTACTGCTAAACCTCATATTAAAAGTAGGCACACTTTATAAACGAGCATATTATAAATTATAGGATTATATCCGGGATAAGAATGCTTGACAATCTAGAGGCAAAGTAAATTCAAACTGTTTGCATTTTTTTTCTTATGTAATGTGTCACAATTGTTGACACTTTTATACACAATATTTTTTATGACATTAATTTTACTTTCTGTGATCACTTTAATTCATTGATGACTGTATTATTTGATAATCTATCTATATAAATAAAAATACGATACAACGACAAGGCGACACGGTTTGCGCAGTGGCTGAGCGATCGACTGCTGCGCTGCGTGATGCGGGTTGTTGTTAACGTTTATATAGTAACGTTTATACAGGGTGTTAAATTAATTGCGTGCCATAGCTTCAGGATGAGTTCGGTATCGATAAAAGTAATTATACAACATTGTTTAAAATTGAAGTCGTACAGTTATTGAAATCCTAAAATCGCCAAAAGCTATAAAAAACATTAGTCAGGGGGCCTAAAAAGGCCACTTTGGCAGAATCACTATAACAATATGAACCATATTAAAAATCGTAAAATGGTCACAAACTGACAATTCATATTATGATCTGTGTGCAATTCATATCACGTAATTCATCTATTTGACAGTTTTGTATGGAGATTCGTAAAATGGTCCACAAATTATGAATTGCTTTATTGAAGTTTAATGTCAAATAGCAGATTCATAAGATGTTAGTCAAAAGCAACATCTCACAAATTATATGGGAGGTTTTGTGAAGAAATATTGTTATAGTGGAAGATTGAGGCCTTTAAAAAACAATCTGGAGCACGCGCACCCCTAGCGAAACCATTAAAAATCGCCGACGAAGTGTAGCTCCTCTGAAAATGAACATAGTCTTCGAAATGCCGGACCTCGAGTTTGTTGGCGTTTAGAGGATAGATAAACGTGTTTCATGGTCTTATTCATGAGCTGGAGCCATACATTTGTACCCGCCACGATGGCATAAGTACTAACTACCTCCAAGGCAAGTAAAAGGATTGTTTGTGATGACAGTAGTGTGTTTTAACTAAGTAGTTCCAGATAGACACTATCATATATTATTGTAGAGGTCACAGAGCATGTAACATAGAGGTTTACTCTGTACTGCACCCTCTCAATGAAATAAAAAATTTGATCATATGCCTACATGACAACTTACTACAATCTTCTATTCACATTTTAGGTGCTGAGTACACTTAGTTTTTATGCATTGGATCATACCAGAGATTTATAGGAGCAAGTGCATATCATAAGATGCACTAAGTTAGTGTATCTGTGTGAGAGCCGTGACACTAGCTCCATCAAAATCAAAACTGGGTAAGTAAGACTATACTATAATACCTACAGTAGGAATACTTGATTATAATTTATTGTGGGGATAAGCAGCTCCTCCGGTGTTAACTATAGAAGGAACCTATCATGCAGGACTAAAATTGGGTGCACACATCTATTAAAAACAAAGGGAAACATAGGGAAGTTTAAAATGCCTGATGTTTTTGGCTATATTGGTGGCACTCACATTGCTATTGTTAAGCCTTCCCAATATAAGAAGAGGTTTTTAACCGAAAACTATTACCACTCCATATCCATAAACACTCAAATTGTGAATACCTACAGTTACCAACTGTTTTTGCTAGCATTCATATATGTATATTTAATGTTATCTTGCTTACCACATGGGACTGCATGGGACTTATGTGGGTGTACTAGAAGTACACCTCTGCAGAACCCTTCAGGTTCTTATTGTCATAATTTATACTTCAATTTTATTAAATATAGCTTCTGCCCGCGGCTTCGCCCGCGTGGATGTCGGAAATTTACCCACGGGAACGTGCTAACACGATAAAATGTATGTGCTTCCCCAGAATGCCATCTATGTCGCGGGCCCTTTGTGGCTAATTACAATAGAATACCAATTGTGTCTCATTAGTGGTGATTAAGAGGGTACCTATATGATATCTTTACCTAAGTACCTAACTAACTCAATAACAGAAAATTAAATACCTACCTACCTAAATAAACCTATTTCTGATGATAACTAATCTAAACTCAATAAATAAGCAAAATCCCTAAAACTAATATCTATACGAATGACTAAACCTACCTAACAGTATTATAAAATAACCTACGGACACTATACTACCTATACTTTAAAATTAAAATCTATACCTACGACTCATATAAAAATAAACCTAACTATCTCTAAAAACTAAAAGGAATAAAAATGAACTCCACTGCGGGTGACCCAACCTACGACAAACTTAGTATTTGCGGTTGGTACAGTACAGACAGTGGTAATCGGGTATAGGGATCGAACCGCAAAATTAAGTTTGTTTTTTATTGTATATACTTTTCCGGGATAAAAGGTACCCAGTGTGGTGCCCAGGATATTAAAGAAGAATTATACCAAGTTTCATCGTAATCGAACCGGTAGTTTTTGCGTGATGCCTGAACAAACAGACAGACAGACAGACAAAAATTTTTTTAATCACATTTTTGGGTTCGGTGTCGGTCAAGTAACACCCCCCGCCATTTATTTTTTGGATATTTTCAATGTACAGAATTTTCACTTCTACAGATTTATTATAAGTATATAGATAAGAGGATAGGAGGTACATTATATCATTTACTAAAATTAAACAATAGTGTTAGGAAAAATATTTTACTTGTATATATTAACAATTTTCATCTTATATTATTAAAAAAATAAATAGAAACATAATAATGAATTAGTCTTTTTTTTTTCATTTAGGTTTGCAACTCTGATTTGTGGCGATGCTAGCTGTGGAGGGGCAAACCATGCCTCCTTTTTATGGAATCACCATCCACTTAGGACCCACTTGGAACAACTCCACCAGGCTGAAAAAGAAAATTTGTGGTTTATAAGTAAGTCAAATCATCATTCAATAATTAAAATACTTAACTTTTAAATAAAATGAAATTACAAACATCATTGTTTAATTTGACTACCTATTATAACAAATAAATATGTTTCAGGTGACGCAGCCCAGGCACAGGTGGCCCTTAAATCAACGTTGAAGACACCACTAGTGGACATAGAGCCCGATACCTTTTTGCCTTCATGAAAAGTTTTTGTGTTATTTTAATGTTAAAATGTAGTATGTTTTCTTTTTTGTATTTGTTTATAATTATCTTATATGAATTTTAATTTTATACATAATTTTTTTATTGCATGTACAAAAAAATCATATTTTACCTCTATGGGAAATCAATAAATATTCTTTCGACTGCATCAGCAAGCCTCCCAAGGTTCTGTCTGCACTATTAATTTGCCATATCAGCTGCAGCATGTTGCATCTCCATCTGAGATAAAACTCTCCGAGCCTCATCTAGTGCAGCAAGAGGGTGACCTAAAAACGTAATAAAAATACCATAATCGTTTTCAATAGTCATCATTAGTCTTAACCGTAACATGAATAGCTGTAGGGTTAGAAAAATCCACTTACTGCGGCATCTCGCTTACCGAGTTCGACGAGGCAGAAGCACTGTTGTTGCATCGGCAGGGGTAGGGCTTGGTGCTGACTGACAAGTCTGACCGAACATGGGGCAGCAGTGATCTTGATAAGGGGGTCAACACCGACAGCGCTTCCACTTCCACACACTACACAAGTGTAGAAAGTTGAGCAGAATGTTCCATTGTCTCAGACACTAGCTGCACGCCTTCCCATTTCTACAAAATATTACGTATCTACATATATACAGGGTTACTGGTAATTCGACGTATATCCGTCAGGGGCTGATAAGGGGGCCAAAATGCAACAAATTGGACCCCCCATATGTATGGCCGAAATTCAATAGTTTTCGAGATATTTGAATTTTAAGGGTTTTTCGATATTTACCCAAAATTTGACATTTAATTCCAAATAAAAAAAAAACTACATATTTGAATGGGTACCATTAAAAATGATGTTGTAGCTGGCACATATGCTATGCGCTATGGACATAATTAAAACTACTTAGTTAAACAAAATAATTAAAATAATGAGCGATATGAGAATAATATCTTACCAATATTTTCATTTTACGCTTCAAAAATGTTGTCTCGTCACAAAAATTTCTATGACATTAATCGTACAAATAACTAAAACAACTTGCCTATTCTGTAAGCTTTCCAAAAAGGTATAAAAGTCAATTTTAAAATACATAATTCGTGGCATGGCATGTGTTTGAATCGGCGCGGGGAGAGAAAGGGTCATTTGTATTTGTAAAAAATGTACGTCAAATTTTATTAAAAATTTTACACATCTTGTTCAAAATGAGCCCCTCGATTACGAATGCAGGTTCGAATTCTCTTCCTAACTTCGGTTTTCGTCACTCTTGATGTGAACGTTGTTCTCATCTGTTGCGCCGCATTTATTATTCGCTGTCGAAGTTCTTCGACTGAATTTATTGGGGTCACATAAACTAATTCCTTCATATGACCCCAGACGTAAAAATCAAGTGGTGTGATATCAGGGCTTCGTGCTGGCCACGGAATTGGCCCTCCCCTCCCAATCCATCGGTTTGGATATCTCTCGTCTAGCCACTGTCGGACAGTAATCCGGTAATGTGCTGGGCAACCATCATGTTGAAACATGAGGTTGTTTTTTATTTCTTCGGGAACATCCGCCAACAAATCGTCTAGGTTGTTTCTCAAAAACTCCTCGTAATTTTGGCCGTTCAAATTTTGGGGCAAGAAATGAGGGCCCACCAAATAATTATCAACGACACCCATCCATACGTTCAGGGAAAATCTCATTTGCGACGCAGTTTCTTTTAGTTTTTTTGGATTCCTGCCTGCTTTAGGTGCCCAAAAATGTAAATTATGGTAATTCGTTATACCATCCCGGTCAAACTTTGACTCGTCAGTCCACAAAATATTTCTTAGGAAATGTTCCTGGTCAGCGTCAGCGTTTAACATAAACCGAGAAAATTCGAGTCGCCTGGCAGGATCTCCCTCGTGCAATGTTTGGACAGGTTGATAATGGTATGGGTGTCTACCTGATAGATGAACTACCGACCACACTTTCCACTGGGACATACCGAGCTGTCTTGCAACAATGTTCGTTGAGATATTTGGGTCATCAATAAAACACTGAAGAATGGTGTCCTCTTCGTCAGCCGTGTACCGTCGAGGTCTGCCAGCGTTGAATTCTGCTCTCTGAACACTGCCAGTTTCAGACAATCGTCGGTAGGTGCTCCCGAAAACAGTAACGTGGGGAAGTCGACGATCGGGAAAGCGGCGTTGGTATTCTCGCCGAGCCGCAGCCGCGTTTCCATCGGCAAAACCATAACAAAACATTATGTCTGCGTATTCGTTATTAGAATACGAAGCCATGTTATCCGAAACAACAATGATAACAAAAAGAATAACAAGAGAAACAAGAATTAACAATAATGATCGATAACAATTTGGTTAATAGCATAACAAGATTGGTTAATAGCAAGATAACAACACACGTGCTTGCACGGCGTAGAGTCGAAACTTACTAAGGATTAGGAAGGCGACGCGAGCGCAGCAGGCGCCGTGTAGTCCCCCGCCCGCACATCCCGCCACAAGAACAACAACAAGAATTTCGCCAGTAAAATCGGTTGTTTTAGCGAGGATCATAAACTAAAAACACAGATGATTTCTCTCCCCGCGCCGGTTCAAACACATGCCATGCCACGAATTATGTATTTTAAAATTGACTTTTATACCTTTTTGGAAAGCTTAGAGAATAGGCAAGTTGTTTTAGTTATTTGTACGATTAATGTCATAGAAATTTTTGTGACGAGACAACATTTTTGAAGCGTAAAATGAAAATATTGGTAAGATATTATTCTCATATCGCTCATTATTTTAATTATTTTGTTTAATTAAGTAGTTTTAATTATGTCCATAGCTTAATTGAAGTGCCAGCTACAACATGATTTTTAATGGTACCCATTCAAATAAGTAGTTTTTTTTTTTATTTGGAATTAAATGTCAAATTTTGGGTAAATATCGAAAAACCCTTAAAATTCAAATATCTCGAAAACTATTGAATTTCGGCCATACATATGGGGGGTTCAATTTGTTGCATTTTGGCCCCCTTATCAGCCCCTGACGGATATACATCGAATTACCAGTAACCCTGTATATAAAATTCAAAGTCCTGACTGACTGACTGACTGATAGATCAACGCACAGACTAAACCGCTGGTCCTAGAGACATGAAATTTGAAGGGTGTGTTCTTCGTGAAGAGTAGGCATCCACTAAGAAAGGATTTTTCGAAATTCCACCCCTAAGAGGGTGAAAAAGGGGGAATTCGTTTGTATGAAAAATCTTATTCCTTGAGTTAATAAACTTGAAATTTGGCACGAATACTTATCTAAATAAATTATGAAGATTGACAGTTTTTTTTCTTCTAAACTATCCTCTAATAAGGGATGGGGGGGTTTCAAAGTTTGTATGGAAGAATTTTAGCGCGCAGTCCGATTTACTCGAAACTCGGTAGTTATACCTAATATTAAAAGTAAAGAATAATGTGTATCAGGGTTTTTTGAAAATCTACCCCTGACGGGCTGAAATGGGGTAGTAATTTTTTCAGGGGAGGATTTTACTGTATGGCTTGATTAACTCGAAAAAAATAATCTTTGAGTCAAGTTATGAATACATCCCAAACGATTTTTTTTTTAATTCCACCCCTGTGGGGGTGAAAAGCGGGGATACAGTTTATATGAAAAATCTTCTTCATTAGGTTAATAAACTTGAAACTTTTCAAGAATACTCGCCTAAGTAAGTAAGTAATAAAGTTTATCATTATAAGTTTTTCAAAACTACCCCTCAAAGGGGAATATAGGGGTGTTGAAGTTTGTGTGGAATAATTTGAATGCGCGCGCGGTCCGATTAACTCGAAACTCAGTGTTTATACTAAAGACCAAAAATAAAGAGTAACATGTATCAGGGTTTTTCGAAAATCTACCCTAACGGGTTGAAAAGGGGTAGTTAATTTTACAAGGGAGGATTATAATACGTGGCTTGATTAACTCGAAAATTGGTATAAATAATCTTTGAATCAAGTTATGAATAATCCCAAACGATTTTCAAAATTCCACCCCTGTCGGGGTGAAAAGCGGGGGATAGGTACAGTTTATATGAAAAATCTTATTCGTTTAGTTAATAAACTTGAAACTTGGCAAGAATACTTGCCTAAGTAAGTAATAAAGTTTATCATTATAAGTTTTTCAAAACTACCCCTCAAAGGGGGATATAGGGGTGTTAAGTTTGTGTGGAAGAAATTGAATGGGCGGTCCGAGTAACTTGAAACTCAGTATTGATACTTTTGACAGAAAATAATGAATAATAAGTAGGTATGTAATGTTGTCGAAAATTTACCACTGACGGGACCAAAAGGGGTAATTCAGTTTTTAAGGGGAGGATTTGAACTTGACACTGTATGTTAAATTTTCACGCCTAAACCACTGAACTTCTGATTTGGCATAGAGATAGATGCACGTTAGCACGTTCCCGTGGGATAATTTCCGACATCCACGCGGGCGAAGCCGCGGGCAGAAGCTAGTATTTAAATACTTTTGCACAGTTATACAATTATAATATATATTGATCTAAGTCAAACAATTATGCACTTACTTTTTATTAAAAACGATCTTACTAGAACGAAAATACGAAATACTTATGTTTTATTTATATTATAAACACATCTTGTTGATGTTTACAATAATAATTGTCAACTTGACATAACTCAGGGGATAAACTAAGTACTCCTTACCTTCTACGCGTTGCCAGCCTATAACGTTTTTATTGTTTCTAATTTCCCTTTTCAGGGCTTATCTGCGGTCTTTTTAACAGTTATAAGTATATTATAATGACATAACATTTAAACTGTAGAAATAAAAACTATAAAACCAATATGATTCATAAAAACTCAAATGAAAAATTTACCGATACAATTACGGTTTTTATTTTTGCGGCAATGTTTACACCAAATATGATTCTGATATGAAATGAATTGTAGGTGATTAAGCTATTATGTGTAACCATTTTACGAAAATTAGAGGAATTGCTTATGATCTGCTGGGAATACAGGAAATGAATGGATTTTAGAGGTATTGCTTAAAGTGGCCTTTTTAGGCCCCCTGATAATGTGATTTAAGATAGATTTATGTGCGCATAACTCGACATAATCCCTGGACATTTCACACAAATTATGATTATTTGGGCAATCGGCGAGCTTTCTTAAAGAAACAACTTTTCAAATGATAAAAATATAATAACTTTTAGTACATGTTGTCGAATGAACAGAGTAGGAGAGTCTGCCTAAAAACTAACTTACATGCTACGCGGCCGGAGCGACACGCCTACGTACCCGCACACACTTACACATATGCACTACCGACACACACTATAACACCCCCCGCACTAGTTCGAAGACCTTTCTTCTCCCAAGAAAAAGGGCTGAGTACGGCTTCCGTCTGTTGCTGGGACTACCGACGTTTCCTGGTTCCTCTTATGTATTTTTATTACATATAGTATTCCAGCAACCAATCCAATAATACATAGTACCGTATATATAGGTACAGTCCAATAGTGATAACTTTTATCTTGCAGGGCATCAAGGTTTAGAATATTCTCCTTTTCAATTAAATTCTGTAATTTATTGATTTGTTCCAGTGGGATATTTTCCAATAACAACGGCTTATCCTTATTTTCAATATTGATTTTAAATACCGGAAATGACAAAAGCTTTATAGGTGTACCTTTTAACAGATTTTTATAATTCTTTATGTGGTTTAACTTTGTAGAGACAGTGCATCCTTCAGGCACCTCAAATAAGTAGGTGCCGAGTAAAGATTGGTACTCTTCCCGATCGCACCTATACTCGATCCTTGTTTCTTTCAGGAATGATAGAATATAATGGAAATCATCCAGCTTTTGAATTATTTCTGTTCCGGCTTTAAATTGTACCAAGTTGCAGCTGCTGTCTATTTCTTGTTTTAATATCAGTTGGTAAATGCAATCGTTTGTCTTCGAAGCGGCTATAAGGTCGACTTCTGGGCAATAATATATTTCCTGGAACCTTTTACATTCTCCATCCATATAGTGATAATTATTACTATTCATTGCCAGATAAGGTTTAGGTGGAATTAATATTGTATTGTTAAATGTTGGAGTAGAAAATAAATGATAATAAGTGAAAGTATCTAAATGCATAATAGGGAACTTCAGAACAAATACAATTACATTATCTACATAGTAGGAACCACACTCAATAATATCATAATAGTCTCTTATCTCAGTGTTCTCATGTACAAGCAACTCAGAAGGTTCATATTGGTTTCTTAGAATATTATACATGAAGTTAATATTTTGTGAACTGATTACACTGTGATGGGTTACTGATAATTTGGAAAAACTCAAAGCATTTTCTAGTGATGTAATACAATTCAAAATTTTTTGTAAATTGATTTTTAACAAATTAAACAAACTGTTAATTTTAATAAAATCACTTAACCTAAAATTAGTCATATTAACATTAGACATGATCTCATTTAGTTTAATATGTATTTTGAACTCATTTGATACAATAGTAGACAAGGTCATATTGAAAGTCTGCAAAATTTGTTTGTTCAATGTAATGCCAGCATTATATTTATCTTTCAAACTATTCTGATTATTTTGCAAAATGTTTGTGGCTTTACTATAAAATAATGCGTCTTCGTGATCGAGATTACCGGTGATACTTTTTATGATGGAACCCAAACCATTGATAAGCCCACGTTTATTTCTCGGGTGTTTATACATAGTGTTGAACTTATCATAAATTGTTTCTAACATGCTACTAAGGATCTGATTAATAACTAATGAAGTATCGCTAAAATAATTTGGATCGGCTGACCTTATGTATTCTACATAAGTATCTAAATAGCCTTCTATATTACTAATACTATCTCTAATCCTATCTAACTCGTAATAATGTATGAACGCATGTTCAGTTTTAATAAACTTAGCACTACCTAACTTAAAGGGGAGTATCCCAGGATTGTCCACTAATTTCGTAGTCACGATTTGTTCAGCCCGGATTAATATCGGAATCCTGCAACAAGACATTTTGATATCTCAGAGGTTTCTTCACAATACGTTTGTGGTGGACAATGTTCTTATCGTCTATGACCTTTAAACCTAAATTTTTCTTAACTCTACGACCTAAGTAACGAGGTTTTGTCTTATGCCTAACGGCTAGCGGGTTTTTTATATATAACGCTTTTCCTTCTTCGTAAGGAATGGGTTCTTCCCGGTCTTTATTAGCATTCTGTATAGTTTTAGTCCGGTTACAGAGTAATTTTTTGTTTATTTCACTGTATAATTGTTTGGTAATTTCCCTGTGCCTAACTACATAGTTTTGAAGGTAAGTAGCTTCTATATTTATATCAAATGGATCACGATTATTTGAATGTCCATTAATGACATCGATGGGTTTTTGTTTAATTACTGAGTGAATACTATTATTATATCCTATAACAGCATATAGCAATAGCTGGTTAGTGGATAAGGTTGATTGAGTAACAGATAACACGCGGATGTGTTCTAATATGGTAGAATGGAATCTTTCAATAGCTCCATTTGACTGAGGATTATTTACACTGATAAAATGTAATTTAATTTTATGTAGGCTTGCAAACTCTTGTACGGGTAAATTTTTAAATTCGGTTCCTTGATCTGCGGTAATGCTAATTGGTACTCCGTGGTGTGAAATAAAAATAGATAATGCATTTATCACATTTATTCCTGTTACTGACTCTAGAGGATATGCTTGAGCATATTTAGAAAATACATCGATAATTGTTAAGAATTTTTGTCGATTTACTGTAAGAGTATCAATGTGCAATACCTCAAAAGGTTTTTCAGGTATAGGAACTATCTGAAAGTTTTGTTTATTTGGATTTCTCTCGTATTTACAAGTTTGACAAATGTTACAATTATTTACGAATTCTGTGACTTGATTTCTTATTTTAGGCCAATAATACTGTAATTTAATTCTTTGTTCAACTTCTTGAATCCCACGGTGATTACTTTTACCTTCGTGGTAGTTCTTAATTATTAAGTATTGTTTGTCTGGACAGGTTACATCTTCGGTTTTAGACTTACAAAAAAACAATTTATAAGCGGAATTTTGAAATACCCTTTGCAGTGTACTTGTAATCAACGGAATAAACTTAACATCTGACAGATATATACCATATTTAATATTTGGTTTTAGGTGTTCTTTGAATAAAGTAACAATACTTTTTTCTAAATCATTTTCATTTATTTGCGCTAATATTCTTTTTTTTTCGGGAAAAATATTAACGGTTTTAGTATTTGTGGGCGAATGATGTACGAAATCTAAAAATAGCTGATTATCAAAGGTGTTTACATTTTTATCAGAAATAGGGATTTCTAAGACAGGGTTTTCTAGTTCAGTATGAATGGTGTTATGGTCATTGATTTGAGTGTTAGGTGCCTTTTTTGAATGATTCATAAACATTGATAACGGTAAGTCATCTTCATCACTGTAAGACGTAGATTCAGTTTCATTATTATGTATTTCAACTCTAGATAGAGCGTCGGCATTTGTATTACTTTTTCCTTTTTGATATATGATGTTATATTCAAATTCCTCTAAGCGTAATCTCCACCTCGTTAAACGACTATTGGGTTCTTTTATATTCATCAAGTACTGTAGAGGTTTGTGATCCGTGATAATATGAAATTTCCTTCCGTATAAATACGGTCGGAAATATTTGGTGGCCCATACAATAGCCAGCAGCTCTTTTTCTATGGTGCTGTATTTTGCTTCGGTATCGTTTAGAGTCCGCGATGCATACGCAATCGGCCTATCGGCTCCTATAGGCCCTTGTGATAATATAGCACCTAGGGCAACATTTGAGGCGTCTGTACGCAAATTAAAATCTTTTTCAAAGTTAGGATATTGAAGAATAGGATCGTTAATAAGTAAATTTTGACAATGTTTAAAACAATTAACGTATTCAGGGGTAAGTTGAATTTTAGCTCCTTTTTTTAAACAAGATGTTAGTGGTTTAACAAGATGGGCAAAATTCGGTATGAACTTTCGATAATAACCAACTAAACCAAGGAAGGACTTAATTTCTTTGGTAGTTTGTGGTATAGGGAATTGTTGTATGATTTTAATTTTATTTGGATCTGGTTTTACGCCGTCGGCTGTTACAATATGACCTAGGAAAGGAGTTTCCTTTTTCAAAAATTCAGTTTTGTCAAGCTGTATTTTAAAATTAGATTCTCTAAGACGTTGGAAAACGGCTTCTAAATTAAGGATATGTTCTTGTAATGATGAACTGTATACTATTATGTCATCCATATAAACTGTCACATTTTTGAGCCCACGCAAAACATTATCCATGACCCGTTGAAAAGTCGATGGAGCGTTTTTTAAGCCAAAAGGCATGCGTAAAAATTCGTAATGACCACGATAACCGTCATCAATACTAAAAGCGGTTTTTGGGATATCCTTGGGATGTAATTCGATCTGATGAAAGCCTGATTTTAGATCTAAAACAGTGAAATACTGACTTTTACCTAGTTTATCTAAAATATCACTGATATTTGGAATTGGATACCTATCACTCACAGTTTTCTCGTTAAGTTTTCTAAAATCAATCACCAAACGCCATTTTGTTTTGCCAGAGGCGTCTTGTTTTTTCGGTACAATCCAAATAGGTGAAGACCAAGGGCTATTTGAAGGTCTTATAATTTTTTGACGTAACATTTCACTTATTTGTTTTTCTACTTCTTGTTTGTGAACATGAGGATACCTGTAGGATCGTGTAAAAATAGGACTGTCATCTTTAGTATTTATCTGATGTTTAATCTGGTTAGTGAAGGTTAAATGACTATTTTCGGTGTAAAATATGTCGTTGTAACTGCGGCATAGTTTTAGTAAATTAAACTTTTCTTCCAAATTTAAATGACCAGTACGAACCAAAGACTCAATGTCTTGTTCACTTTCATTTATCGATTCAAAATTAAATATGTCAAAATTACTGTGAATTGTCTGCGCCTTAAGTGGCGAAACTAAGCTTACGATGATATCATTCTTAGTAGGATTCACTATCTCAAGGTATGCGTAACCAGACACCGACTGTGTTATCGTCGCGGGAATATAACAATTGTTTATATAAGTCTCGGGTATGAATATATCATCACGCTGAATATTAACGGGTACCTTTACACATTTTGTCGAGTTTGACCTAACTAAAGCTTCAAAAAGATTATTAATTCCGGAATTCAGAACTTTAATAGGTATTTCCGCGTTCGGCGTAATTAACTTTTTATTATGGAGGTCAACGTTAGCTTTCAATTTTTCCAGCATTCTATAGCCAATTAAACCATCGAATACATTATGAAATTTATAGATATAAAACTTTGAGGGGCATTTTTCATTGAATTCTTGAAAGGTTGGTATTTCTATGGAGTAGTTATTGTCAGTGGTACAATTTAAGTTTGTTACAGAAAATGGTTCATAATTCATGGGTGTATTTTGAAAATGTTGTTCAATTACTTCCGGAGACAAAAAGGACTGATTGGCACCAGTATCGATTAATAACTTAAGGGGTGGCTCATTAATTTCGATAAAAGGCAACTGTCTTTTAGTATGAATATTTATTTCCGTTAAGTTTCGGGGTTGGCACTCGAACCCTGGTGAAAATTTGGATCATTCTGTGTAGGCCAATATTGTGTATTGTCATATTCGAGTTCATTATTTTCATTAATAATCTCATTGGAATAACTTGCATATGGAGCATCCTTATCAATACAAGGTACGTCGCCACTGAGCTCGGCGTGGGAGTTGTTTGGGTTAGTCTCGAGCATGTGCAGTTCTTCGAACTGATTGCACATTGCTGCCTCGGGATAATGTGTACTATGATAATTGGGCACTGATGGTCTTAATGGAATATTTGCGGAATTATAGGATATTCCACTCATGGGCACAGGTTTAGATTGAATATTATTCGGTTTATTGTTAGTATTAAAGTTATTTGGGTTTTGCTGCAACGCTCGATTTGGGTTCTGTGGTCTATTCCAGGAATTATTGTTAGAGTTTGGCACATTAAAATAAGGTTTCGGTGCGACAAAATTATTATTATTATTCCTGTTAAAATAAGGTGTAAACGGCTTGAAAGGTTGCGAGTTATTGAACTTGAAATTTTGATGAGTTTGTAAGGGTTTATTTAAATTTGGAAAAGGCAAATTTCTAGAATTATTATTGTTATTCTGGAAAGGCTTGTTGTTATTAACCATTGAAGAATTGTTACTTTTCTGAACATACCTAATATTTTCTTCTTCTTTAATATAATTAAGAGCTGTGGGCAAATCTACAGGGCGCATGGCTCTTATAGTTGTGCCAAAAGGTTCTTTTAGCCCTGCTAGAAAGGTTTTCAGGGTTTGAGCTTGGAAAAAGCTCCTTTTGCAATCCTTTACAGCCTCAACTGTTTCGTGAAGGTTTACGTAATTAATAATAGTATTTAAAATGTTCATGCAGCGGTTGTAATATTCTTGAGCGGATTCGTTTTCCTGCTTCATATTAACTAAGTCTCGGTTCAGCGAATTTTCATCCCTTTGGTCCCCAAAATTTTTTAGCAATACGGTTTTGATATGTTCCCATGATGAAACACCATTAATATTAACTATTTCCTCGGCTTTGCCTTCCAATTTGTTTAAAATATTGTGTAAAATAATGGAATTGTTAAAGCAATCTGTAGTAGTTCTGTCATAAAACTGTGTTAATATAGTTTCGGATGTTTGTATAAATCTGTGTAATTGGTTCGGGTTCCCATCATATTTAGGGATAATCATTAAAGCGGTTTTAATAGAAGATAACTTTTGCGAATCCATTTTGCAAAATATATTATTCGCCTTGCGATATTTTATAGACAACGACAACACACACAAATACACAGTATAACAACAAAATTCAATCAAAATTAACAATTCATTGAGATCTCTCCTTTTCAATACACAACAAAAATTATTAAGTACTTTTTCTGAAGTTCTCCAAAAAATATAATAATATATTAAATCCACCAACAATCAAAAGAATCTGGACTTACGATGTGATGAAGGCCCAGGTCCACAACTTCATGATTGAAGCCACTTCCGTTCTTCTCGCCGAAAACCACAGTAGGAACACGGTTTCAAATTGTTAAGAAAAGTCTTTGTTTTTGATTTTTAAAAAACGCGGTTTTTCTTCAACTTTATCCGTTGCGACTGCGCCAATTATGATTATTTGGGCAATCGGCGAGCTTTCTTAAAGAAACAACTTTTCAAATGATAAAAATATAATAACTTTTAGTACATGTTGTCGAATGAACAGAGTAGGAGAGTCTGCCTAAAAACTAACTTACATGCTACGCGGCCGGAGCGACACGCCTACGTACCCGCACACACTTACACATATGCACTACCGACACACACTATAACACACAGCGCCATCTAGTCCCAAGCTAAGCAACCTAATGCTTGTGTTATGGTAACAAGATGGCTGATAAACTACTTATATATATTTTTTTTTTGTAAATAATGTATGGGTAAATTGATTTTTTTTTCACGATTTCAGTGTTGGTCCCGTAGTAAAGGTTGTTCATAATGATGAGTACTATGACCCCTTTTAAGGATTAAAACGATCAATATGTAAGGGCGTATATAAGCACCATGTATCAGTCGCAGGCAACTAGCTTCATTAGCCTTTCAGTTAACAGCCTAGCCTTTAGAAGTAGCGCTCGCCGTGGCACCGGTTGCTTCGCTCGCTCGGCTCGCGCGCGGTCACAGTTCTAAACTAACCCATTTGGATGGGGTACCCCGGCTTAGTTACTGCGACCAATTCGGCTCGCGCACCGTTAATCACTGTCCCAACCTAACTATAATGAATATCACTCAGGACGCTAGTTGAACGGTGCCGTTTATCAATAAAAAGCTAGGCCGTTAAGTGAAAGGCTAATTAAGGTTTTATAGCTTGCTGCGACATATCTACCACAAACCTAATTTATTTATCTGTCATTGCCATAGAAATGTAAACTATGGTCATTGCCTATTTTTTATTCTTTGTACCTATTGTAGTACAGTCGTTTTAATCAAGATGCATCATTTTCACATAATTATAATGAATGTACACAAAATATTATAAAACATTTTAAAGATTAACTGTGGAGTTTCTTGCCCAAATTCTCCATACAAAACTACCTTTTGGAAGGGGCAACCATTCAATTTTCTTGTCTTTTTTTTATTTTCTTATAGGTGCCAATTCGAAATAAATCATTTGACTTTGACTGCTTGTAAACTCAACTAAATCAAACCCGCTGTAGCTGTCCCATTGCGAAAATACTAAAAAGTAAAGGATTCTTATATGATTATATTTGAATTGAGCTACTTAATCAAGTGTCACAGACACGCATTAAGTGAGGTAGGTAGGTTAGGTGCAGGTGTACCTCTCTCGCACTCCAGGCACACGGCGTCCATGAGCGGGCAGGTGCACGCGTGCGCCGTCAGGCACTTGCGGCCATGGCACACCCAGGCCTCGCAGAAGTCGCAGATAGCACCCTGCAAGTACACAGCAAATACCTCTATACTTAGAAACAAAATTTCGATTCGTTTCAAAGCGTTTAAGATTTATAACGGTTTATATGGATCACTCAGAGTGGACAATTTTACACATTGGTACAATTCAAATTATGATGCACTTTAAACGTTTTTATACAAGTAATTTGTCTGGTTTCACTACATAATTTAATTATCTTAAAATTAAATAAATAAATCTTAAAATAGCTAAGGAGTGGAATTGTCTGCCTGCGTCAGCATTCCCGAGTTCATACAACCCGAATCTCTTCAAGGCGAGAGTGAATAGGCTTCTTCTGGGCAAGCTCGTAGAACGTAGATCTCATCCCTGCCTCTGGGCTGGATTGCGGTCAAGAGTGAGCCCATTGTCTAACCCATTTAATATTATTGTTATTATTATTTTTATATATCTGAGTAATGCTAATCTAGTGGCACTTTTTACCTTATTTTAATTCTGTTAACATGCGGATAATGTAGTGGGCTGCAATATTGTTAATACTACTTATGAGCCTATTTTATTGTTATTTGTAAACATTTTATACTGTAGCTGTTTATTGTCCCATAATAAATTAAAATTAAAAATTGTCAATAAAAAAAAAATCTGAACTTTTTGTGTGTAAGAATTACTTAGAATTACGAACTTAGAATTCCATAATAAGAGCACTAAACACACAGTACATAACTTTGCAGAAACTTGTCATTTAAAAACGTAATTTTATATTATTTAAATTATGTAGTGAAACCAGACACAAATTACTTGTATAAAAACGTTTAAAGTGCATCATAATTTGAATTGTACCGGTAATGATTCCGACCGGCGATATGGTCACCCTACTCAACGTTTTCCTCAAGGATTGTAAAAAATGATTTATCTTTTTAAGTATAACACTTACAGGGACGACTGATTCGTCAAATTTTAGTACAACATTTTTCACAATTTCTGATGTATCTACCTTCTACCTATAAGTTTTGGTTTATTAAATATAGTTCAAAATAATGATCTCTCAGTTGGGACGATCGACAAAAAACAAGATTTTCATTTTCTCTTGAACCAGTAAGATTTCAATCACGATTTTTGTTTCACAAATTTTCCCAGAAGCATAATTTTGCAATAAACATGATAATTATTCATACTTTTTCAGTAATAGGTCGTGTTTTACAAGATCACTCAATTGAAAATTGTCCACTCTGAGTGATCCATATAAACCGTTATAAATCTTAAACATGTCTTTGAAACGAATCGAAATTTTGTTTAGCAGCTTTCACAAATCCTTCACAATTAATTAAAATGCAAATTATAAACACATAGGCAGTATATTCTTGGATACGCGTTATGGCTTTTTCTTCAGCTGTCCAGATTGAGAGATCCAGTTAATGAGATCTAACTTTCTTTGTTCAGGTTTCACAAATTTTATACCTTACCATGAAGTTTTCACAATTATTTCCTAAATCCTCTTATAATTTGGTTGGGATTGGAAGAGTTTTTCGAAAAGATCTCTCAATCCACATGCACATAGACGGATATTCGATCTGACTAAGATCCTACAGACGGCTAGTGTTTGTGAGGTTGCACTTGAACAGACAGACATAAAAAGCTCCTTTATTTTATACTATGTAGGTATTGATTTTATGAGTTCATACAAATAAAATCAACTTTCAATTTATTCCCCTGCAGGGCACAAGTCTCTTCTCGTACAATTATTAATTTAATAAAATTATTATACTAGTTTGTTGTTAGGTTTGGTGTTAGAATATTTAATTGTTTTTATTTTTTATTTCAAGTATTTTTTGTAATCTACTAATTAGTTGTGTTATTTTGTGCATATAGTGTTGATAGGTATAAGGTAAGATCAATCAATAACTACTAATAAATTGATTTATCTATATACTTATAATAAATCTGTAGAAGTGAAAATTCTGTACATTGAAAATACCAAAAAAATAAATGGCAGGGGGTGTTACTAGACCGACACCGAACCCAAAAATGTGATTAAAAAATTTTTTGTCTGTCTGTCTGTCTGTTTGTTCAGGCATCACGCAAAAACTACCGGTTCGATTACGATGAAACTTGGTATAATTATTCTTTAATATCCTGGGCACCACACTGGGTACTTTTTATCCCGGAAAAGTATATACAATAAAAAACAAACTTAATTTTGCGGTTCGATCCCTAGACCCGATTACGGTACCAACCGCAAATAATAAGTTTGTCGTAGGTTACGTCACCTGCAGTGGAGTTCACTAAGGTTATTTTATTTTTATTTTTTTATTGAGAGGAACGGCAAACAGTTACATTATAAGGACTTACAACTAGTTTAACAAAATAGCAATTTGGTTATAAAGTAACCCACAACTCTGTCCACAAGTAGGCATAGAAGTTTAAGAATAAAAATAGCTAATCGCTAGGAACATTAATAGCAGTACATGTAGCAAATACTTAGTTAAATTAAAAGTTAAATACTATGGAAAAAAAAAAAAAATTATGTTATGTAAGAAATATTTAAAAAAATAAGAATAGTTTGTTCAAAAATTAAAGAAAATATATAACAAAAATTATACAATATTACTATATTAAGGTTGTGCTCTAAATGTAGTGCTGAAGGTTGAATTTGGCTTGCACCGTTCGCAGCACACGCGTGGCGCGCGGCCGCCACGGATCGCTACCGTATATAAGGACATTCTTTGAACTTTGATTTGAACGGACGTGTCGAGTGGCGAGCGTTCGTTCTTATTTTAACTGCTACTTGCAATTCTAAACCGTGCTTTTCAGTGCAACCTTTTTATTCCTTTTAGTTTTTAGAGTTATTTAGGTTTATTTTTATAAGTCGTAGGTATAGATTTTAATTTTAAAGTATAGGTAGCATATTTGATAGTGTACGTAGTGACCGTAGGTTATTTTATAATACTGCTATGTAGGATTAGTCATTCGTATAGATATTAGTTTTTAGGGATTTTGCTTATTTATTGAGTTTAGTTATCAGAAATAGGTTAATTAGGTAGGTAGGTACTTTATTTTCTATTATTGAGTTTTTTTTTTTTATTAGATAGGTACTTAGGTAAGGATATCATATAGGTACCCTCTTAATCACCACTAATGAGACACAATTGGTTTTCTATTGTAATTAGCCACAAATTGCCCGCGAGATAGATGGCATCCTGGGGAAGCACATACATTTTATCCTGTTAGCACGTTCCCGTGGAATAATTTCCGACATCCACGCGGGCGAAGCCGCGGGCAGAAGCTAGTTAAGTAAATAAAACTAATTAACTTGGACATGTTCCCTTACTTGTGCTATGAATATAAGGTCTTATGTTAATTGAGTTTGCCTATTATGTTTACCAGCCTAGCTTGTGTATTGAGTAGTGTGCAGACTCACCACCATGGCTAGCCCCGTGGTGTAGACGCCGGGGTGGCGCACCACGCAGTCGCCGGACTTCAGCATGCACTTCACCTTGCCGCAGTGTGCGCACGTCGGGAGCCGCTGCACCGCCTGGCAGAAGTAGCAGAAAGCTCGGTTCTTCTGCTTCCTATGACAATAACAATCGTTAATTTCATCATTATCGTCATTGTCCAGCAGTAGGACAATACAGGCTAACTAAAAACCTATTGTATTGTAACTCCATAACTTAAAGGCGTAAACTGGTTAAATGGCAACTCCACGAGAAATCGACAGATCGTGGCAATAAAGTAATAGGAGTATTTCCCAAAGGAACAAGGACGATGCCATCTCCTTATGGTGTCTATGGTGAATACAGAGGAACAGTTACTTCTGGCACTTGTCGCAATCCATGGGCACGTTGCACGGGTGCGCCGCCAGGTCCACGTTCTCTCGCGCATTGCGGATCTCTTTCTGCCGCAGCTTCTGTTTCTCGGCTTTCTTGCGCTGGCCTGTCTTCTTCTTCGGCATTGTAACTATATTACTGTTGTGGTTACCTTTATGTTAATTAAATATAGCTAGAAATATCAGCTGATTGTAATAAAAATAAAATGAACGTTTCGTTGGCAAATTGACTGACACTAATGACAATTTGAATTTTGCATTTGCCATCAGCCATGTCTCTTGTTCTGTCATCTGTGGTATAATCTATGCATGTCTCATTGACACAAACAAAACGTCAAAACTGAGAGCTTTGCTTGTATTGCATGAACATATTATTTTATGAGCCAGAACTGATTTTAGAATATTAGAAAATAACACTTAGTAACTAAAACACATGTTGCCGATAAATCAAAAATTTGGTAATAATATTAGAACACATCATTTCATTTTTGGCAATGTAGGTAACATTGAATTGGAACGTAATTTCATGGTTTTGTTTCGTTCTAAAACAAGTGAAGAAAAATACATGAAATATTTTTGGGTGTTCAGAGGTAAAATCCCAAATAACACTATTGTAGCAGTATTCATTTGTTTCGTGCCCGGTAAAGAATGCGCAAAATTTCTTATAGGTATTCGTTTACCGGCTTTCATATCCTCGGTCCACGGCACTGAGAAATTAATCAGGAAAATCCTAGCCTCCACACTGATTCATTTTGATGTGCCATGCACGTTCACCGAGGCTATGGATGCCTGGAGACTCGCTTGCTCGACTTCAGATCTACCCGATAATCCATTTTCCCAGAGACGGTGGTGGGATGAGCCGCTCTGCAGAGTAGTACTCTCATTTATATATAACTAGCATCTGCCCGCGGCTTCGCCCGCGTGGATGTCGGAAATTATCCCACGGGAACGTGCTAACAGGATAAAATGTATGTGCTTCCCCAGAATGCCATCTATCTCGCGGGCCCTTTGTGGCTAATTACAATAGAAAACCAATTGTGTCTCATTGGTGGTGATTAAGAGGGTATCTATATGATATCTTTACCTAAGTACCTACCTAATTTAAAAAAAAACTCAATAACAGAAAATTAAATACCTACCTACCTAAATAAACCTATTTCTGATTATAACTAATCTAAACTCAATAAATAAGCAAAATCCCTTAAAACTAATATCTATACGAATGACTAATCCTAACTAACAGTATTATAAAATAACCTACGGTCACTACGTACTCTATCAAATACCTACCTATACTTTAAAATTAAAATCTATACCTGCGACTTATATAAAAAAACCTAAATAACTCTAAAAACTAAAAGGAATAAAAATGAACTCCACTGCGGGTAACGTAACCTACGACAAACTTATTATTTGCGGTTGGTACAGTAATCGGGTCTAGGTATCGAACCGCAAAATTAAGTTTGTTTTTTATTGTATGTACTTTTCCGGGATAAAAAGTACCCAGTGTGGTGCCCAGGATATTAAAGAATAATTATACCAAGTTTCATCGTAATCGAACCGGTAGTTTTTGCGTGATGCCTGAACAAACAGACAGACAGACAGACCAAAAATTTTTTAATCATATTTTTGGGTTCGGTGTCGGTCTAGTAACACCCCCTGCCATTTATTTTTTTGATATTTTCAATGTACAGAATTTTCACTTTTTCACACTACAGATTTATTATAAGTATAGAATAGATAGTCTATGAGTAGTACAGAATACTGTTAGAGCCTGGCCACAGTTTCAGGCGGTGCGTCGCGCGGTGCGGCGAGCGGCGCGGCGTTCGGCGCGTTTGGCGGTGGTATTCCACAGCTCGACTAGTTGCGACCGCGGCGGCGTCAGCAGTGGACGTATTTAGAGAACGGCTAAATTATTAAAATGGCCCTATCAAAAGTGGCACGGTATTGCCTTGAAACAAGTGCGTTCTTAGCTCAAGACATCATTCAGTCAGGAATAGGAGTGCACCGAGTAACCAGAAAAGGGGAGAACTTGGCGAATTCCACTATGATTATAGGAACTATCCCGATATTTTTTTTTTGAATATATGAGGGCAAGCATACAAACTTTTGGTTATATACTCGGCTACATACATGAAGGCTTGAAAGCTAAAGTTAATTACAAGAAAAATGTTTCGCCTCTAGAATATTTCTCTAATAAATTCTTCCGTATCCATTATTTTTAGCTCAACGCGCGTTAAAAACAAAATTATTTGTCTCGGGCGCGTTAAAAACAAAATTATTTGTCTCGGTCGTGCGATGCCTGAATGCGTCCACCGATGCCGCCGCGCGCGCCGCTCTGAGCAGTCTGAGCTGTGGCCACTCGATACTCGCTAGTACATTTGTTTCACTCGCACACTGCGCAGCCCGTCGCCGTCGCGTGCCGCGCGACTCTCCCCGCGCCGCAGTTCGCGTCGCCGCCGCCGGTAGCTGTGGCATTTTTCATAGGTTGTCTAACCATTTGTTTTCGCCGCTCACCGCTTGCCGCGCCTCACGCCGCGCCGCAATCCGCGCCGCGCTTGGCTGTGGCCAGGGGGTTACTACTGCGGAGCGTGCGTGCCTGCTCGCTGTGGGTAAATGGGAGTCGGGGGTTTGTGGCTTCATGCACTACCGTCGTCGTACATAAACACTTTGTTCGGCGACAATACTTTCCGCCTCGCTGCTTCCTTACCATGTTGTTTCTCATCGCTGTCACTGTGGCGAAGTTGTCAACAGCCTCGGACACCCAGCCTGTCTTGCAGCCGAAATGTGGGTCGCTTAGCGCGGCACGCAAACATTAACGACATCATTCGACGAGCTCTTGTCACCGTCGGCGTTCCAGCTGTATTAGAACCCAATGGCTTGGCAAGCGACGATGGCAAGAGACCAGAAGACATGTCATTATTTCCATGGAAGGTGGATAGGCCTTTAGTGTGGGATGCAACTTGTGTCGATACTCTTGCGCCGCGCCACCCCATCTTCCAGGCTCGGCGTGCTGCGCTGGTGCTGCTGCTGCGGCTGCGGAAAACCTTAAGTGGCGTACCTTATTGATAGGTAATAATATTTTCGAGCCGTTTGGGGTTGACACCCTCGGGCCGTGGGGTCCGGGGGCTCATGGTCTTTTCAAGGAAATTTCAAAACAACTGGTTGACACTTCCCGTGACCCAAGGGTTGGCTTTTTCCTTGGCCAGAGGCTAACCATTGCCATACAACGTGGTAATGCCGCCAGCCTCTTGGGTATATCTTACCAGTCGACAGCGATGCGGATGAATTTTTCGATGCTATATTTTAATTTGTGAATAGTTTTAGTTAAGTTAAGATATAATACCTAATTATGTTATTTTAGCGTTAGCTTGTAAATTATAAATGTGACTCAGGCTGGCTGGACCAATCTTAAAAATAGCTCGCATTTAACTACCTAGGTCAATAGGGCACTTTAGGTGACGGCTAAACACCCTTATTTCAGAATTTGTAACACTCCAGAATCTTAGACAATTTATCAAAAACGTGTCCAGCCAGCTTGAAAAACCACTTTTCGCTGGTCTCTCAATCTCGGTAACGGAAGTGATTTTGACGACTTAATGCATATCAATGGGCGTTACATTTTGTAACAGGCATCGAGCTAAAACAAATTCGAACTCAAATTCGCCACTGTTACAAATTAAAAATTGTGACCTCCTTCGGTAAGCTAAGGTAAACCCAAAGGGCAGGTTGTCCGGCATTGATTTATAAAGAAACAAACAAGCCATCTCAAACACTGTATATTTATAAAAATTTAAACTAACACAATAAAAAGTGAACCTTAAAGAACTAATTAACCTTATATTTAACCAAATTTAAGTAGGTGTCTAATATCATATTTAAATATTGCCAGCCAGCTAAAATTTCAGTATAAAGAGCTAGGGTCGTGGGGAGTTGGAGATAAACCCAGTACTGTACCGTTTTAAATGTTTATATTAAATAATATGCATTTCAAGATTTAAGGTATAACCTTCCAGTTATTTAAATGTTATTCTATTTATAGTAAATGGGCGCCAGGGACCTTAAGAGTCCCGGATCCCAGAGCCGATGAAGGTGTCCATAATACTTCTGGATGAATGATTCATGTCAAACTCGAGATCCTTAAGTTCAAATAAGTTGACTGGTTTCAAAACCGGACTTAGGTAACCACCGGGTTCATAGAGAATCCGTGTTAAAAATAAAAAGTAAAATAAGGGGTAAAGAAAAAAAAGGATTAATAAAAAACCGTCCCGCCTGCGTTATCGCCAGACGGATTCCATCGAACAAAAGTATGTATACACTCGGCTTTATTCAAAAGCGATTTACTCCTTTATTTTTTAATGAAATTGTATGTTGTTACGAACATAGGATTTTCGAACCCATAGGTTTATGTAATGTGTCGTATTTCAACGTTGCATTCATTAGGTATTTCACGAAAAAATCACAACAGAAAGTTGTCAAGTGTTGACATATTGGTGCTCGTGACTGTACAGAGGTTTAGTAGAAAAATGCAAAAATCTGTGTCCAGCCAGCTTGAATTTACGTATAAAACTTCTGGCTGGCACTTCTGAATCTCAATAACGGGAGCGTTTTCGAATATGGTTACTTTACTAACATTTAGTGACGCAATTTGTAACAGTAATAACATTTGATTGATGGCCTCACATGTAAGGGTTTACGAGAAATCAATAAAAACTTAACGTCCAGCCAGCCTGAGTTCAAGCTGGCTGGACACATGTATCTCCGCTGCCTGATGATCTACGGCCTTCGAAATGTGTTCAAAATTTTGTACCGGGGACGATAATGATAACCTAAATTTGTAACGGAAAAACTTTGCGTAGTTTCAAAGATATTGATCATTTAAATTTTCTCATACAAACATCCATTTATATTGTGAGGTGACCATAATTTTTACATAAATAAAGGATTTCGTTTTAATCGACTAATCGGCCGGTAGCAGCCACGCCTGCTTTGTATTTGATTTTCCCGTGGGAAGAAAAGGTTTTCCGGCAGTAAAAAGCGTAAGTATGTGTTAATTCAAAATAATAATTGAGAGAGTGGAGTTAATCGTCGTCATTTTCGTCATTTGAAACGCTGTATAAGTACAAATAAATAAATGTGATTTTAGTTACAGCAAACTATACTATTTTTTCATTTAAATACCTTAGAGCATTAATTAGTTATCCTGACACAATATTAATCTACCTATGTACTTACCAGGAAATACACCAATATCTACCTACTAAAAAGAGTAGTTAACTGCAGATAAATAATAATTAATGATCGATCAATATCTTTGAAACTACGCAAAGTTTCTCCGTTACAAATTCAGGTTATCATTATCGTCCCCGGTACAAAATTTTGAACACATTTCGAAGGCCGTAGATCATCAGGCAGCGGAGATACATGTGTGCAGCCAGCTTGAACTCAGGCTGGCTGGACATTAAGTTTTTATTGATTTCTCGTAAACCCTTACATGTGAGGCCCTAAATCAAATGTTATTACCTACTGTTACAAATTGCGTCACTAAATGTTAGTAAAGTATCCATATTCGAAAACGCTCCCGTTATTAAAATTCGGAAGTGCCAGCCAGAAGTTTTATACGTAAATTCAAGCTGGCTAGACACAGATTTTTGCATTTTTCTACTAAACCGCTGTACATATTACAAAACTTTTAGCTTGATGCCTTTTACTTTATGTAACGCCCGTTGATATGCATTAAGTCGTCAAAATCACTTCCGTTACCGAGATTGAGAGACCAGCGAAAAGTGGTTTTCCTAGCTGACTGGACACGTTTTCGATCGATTATCTAAGATTCTGTAGCGTTACAAATTCTGAAATAAAGGGTGTTTAGCCGTCACCTATAGTGCCCTATTGACCTAGTTAAATGCGAGCTATTTTGAAGATTTGTCCAGTCAGCCTGAGTCACATATAATTGTAGTAATTGTTGTGTCTTGCACAGTAAATGGAAAACGATATTAAATTAATAGCCAATGATATTCTAGTAAAAATATCATTGCCAAAGTAAACATGCCTTTCGTGGCAAAATCAATATAGCAAATTATCTCGTTTCGGAACGAACATTATTATACTTCCAATTTAAGAAGTGCAGCAGTATTCATTGTATAGGGAACAAAGCAATAGTATTTTAATTTTGTTATTGTTACAGCTGCGCACTTGTTCAGCTACTTGCTTTATCAAAACAAGAATCAAAACAAACAATTATAAATAATCTCGTGCAGTCGTGAGTCGTGCGTTTCGCGGGGAGTCAAGCGTTGCTTGTTATTATTATTACTGTTCGTTAGTTGATGTCTTCACTTGGTGCGCAGTTTGTTTATGAGTTAAGAAGGAAGTATTCTTCGCAGATACTATGATATCTCCCATGGACCTGGTACGTACGTTGTTTATTGTTGAATACCTACTATGTTTGCCTGTTCTGAAACAGATCAATATCTTTCTTGATGTTCATTGTACGAGTTGCTATGCATTTTAGGTACATATCTACTGAGTAGGTATTCTAAATAGTGTGAAGTAATATCGTGTGATTCTCGCTCTGTATCTAAATCATTTTTTCCCGGTATTAATGTATTTTACAATTACTAGGTATCTTCTGAAATATTCATAAGTATTATTTTCTAATACAAATTAAATAAACTTAAATTTATCACTGTAGGTAATTTAATTGTTTTTGATCACATTCATATTTTGTATGTCAATATTCGCAAAATAGAGCGCATTACTAATTTTTAAGATCTTTACTATGTTTTGCAAATAAATTATTCTTATACTATTAAGAAATAATTATTCTGTTCTGTGTATGCAGCAGTGAGCAGACATAAGGTCATCATCACTCATTTTATCAGCACCGCTCCGACACAGGAAATAAGTTGTCATTCAAGTTAGGTTTTTAAATCTTTTACGATGACAATACAGATTAGTGGACAGCTCTTGGGCAGCACACTGTACGTGAGCCGTCACACGTCGCGGTCGCCCCGACTCATTTTATATAAATACTTATTAGTCTATGGCCCCGACTGCGCGCTTCTAGCGAGACAAACAAGTCCCGCTCCCAGGTGGAGAAACTCCTGCAAGTGGTACGCATGCTGGCGTCACGCCGTCGGCGCGGGGACCCCTCGGCGCAGCTGTCTCCCCTTCCTCAGTGTATTTTTTGACGCGAAAGGATGCGCTCTGTTGGATTCCCCATGCTCGGCTCAACACCGAGAGTTGAAAATCCAGCACGCGATAAAATCCCACCGCGATATTTTGAGGTCCGAGCGGACGTCGACTTCCCGCCCTAGAGTGTTGCGGTGAGGGATGACCTTATGCTCCTGTTATACCTGCGTTCATGTAGGTATATGTTAATTAACGTCTAAACCACACTGTGCCTTATTTCGTTCAAACTTCGTTGCTAATCGTCATCACATTCATACTTCTGTCCAAAATGGGAATGTAAGTATGGAATATTATCCACATCTGCTAATGCGCATTCATTTACGCGTAACAACGCAGATGTGGCATAAGCATAAGTAGTAGAATTTAAAAGTTTGCAACTGACTGGTTTTGCTATCGAGACTACCTTCTGGTGGTGAGGAATGCGCATTGCAATCCCAACCAAATCTACATTAATATTAGATTGCAACATATGGTTGCGCACGTACTTACGGTCGCGATCATTAATACAGTATCACCTTAAGGACTGTATTGCTGTGAACGCGCGGTAAAGGCCGTAGGTACCTACGTCTGTGTCCATAGCCATAAACTGATGTATCAACACAGAATGCTCACCTCATAATTCGCACACTGGCTGGCGTCGAACGAAACATAATATCGCTTTTGCATATAGGCTACGTAATTACGTATGACCTTGGTTGGTTCATACCATTGCTAAAATTGAACTCATTACAAAAAGTACCGATAGCTGGTAGGCTTACGCTGTACGCATTGGATTATTGAACGCATAGGTCTGGGTTCCAATCTCGAGTTGGGACTTTTATTTTTCTTTTTCAACAATAATCTTTATCGGTTATTTTGTTATTCGTTTTTTATAGATTAATAAACAAGAATCATCTATCTATATATTTATATAAAAATCAATTGCTGTTCGTTTGTCTCGCTAAAACTCGAGAACAGCTGGGCCGATTTGGATGAAATTTTGTGTGTATATTTCAATGGGCTCCTGGATAGTTTCTGGGTAGGACTAGGTTAGGAGTAAGGTAGGAGGTGTGCGTTACCCTGGCAAAATGTTGTGCATTTGAGAGGTGCTACCATAACAAATAATTAGTGTATCATGAAGAGCAATTTGTTTATTAATAGCAAAATTTGTGTGAATTGTAGTTTTAAAGTTACTAGCTTTTGCCCGCGACTTCGTTCGCGTGGAATAGTGACTTCATCAATAGATGACACCGACTCTTGACCAATAGATCGCGCTGTATGTCCGGAATAAATTTTATTTTTTATTTTTTTGTAATAAAAACTATCCTATGTCCATTCTCAAGTTCCAAACTATGTCTGTACCAAATTTCACACAAATCGGTTCAGTAGTTTAGGCGTGAAGCAAAGACAGACAGACAGAGTTACTTTCGCATTTATAATATTAGTTTGGATTTGAGAAAAACACATTTTGCTGAAGTAACGTTTGAAACTTAACGTTACTTATAAACTTTTGCGTGACCTTTTTAATTTGGTCGGCTAATTAGAGAATTTATGACATATTCTTGATTTTGATATAACTTTCATTACAGCCGTAATTGAAAGCTGAAATTAACAGGAACGAATGTTCATGAATCATTTTAATTTGTTTAAAGTATGCCACGTTTCTTAATGTTTTGGGAACTGCGTATTTCATCGTTAAAGTACGACCAGTCTAAAATGAATAATTTTTGTTTTTTTCATAGCTTGTAAAGATACAAAATTTAATATTATTGACGTTATAGCCGTCTACCATGGGTATTTTTTTACAACTGTTTATTTGGTTGTAAGTGTTTTGGTTTACTTGCAAATCCGTTTTTATCTGATTTTTGAAACCATTTAATTCCATTGGTTTACGACAACCAAATCAAAAACTAATGTTGAAACAAATTAAGGTCTCTTATTGGTATTTTTTTTAATCTTCTGCGTTGAGCCGTTATCGAGATCTGGGAAATCCAAAAACGTTACCGCATCAAAATCTTAAATAACTCAAGAACCAATATCACACACAAATTTTGATATTTACAAACATTTACTACGCAACAAAAGCTATCTATTCATGTATTTGGTTCCGGACTGAACGAATTTTTGAAAATCGATTTTGCCAGGGTAACATTTCAAACGTTACTCCAGCAAAATTTGTTTTTCTCAAATAACTTTAAAACTACAAGTAAACAAATTGCTCCTCATGATACACTAATTATTTGTTATGGTCTCACCATCCCTATACATATTGTAGTCTTTGGGTCTCACCTCTCAAATGCACAACATTTTGCCAGGGTAACGCACACGGGTAGGGTAGGAGTAGTGTTAGGAGTAGGGTAGGAGCTACGGTAGGGGTAGGATATGGGGTAGGACACCACTCGAACGAAGTAGCGCTGGGCAGCTGGAAATAATTTAAATGGCAAAACAACGTTTGCCGGGTCAGCTAGTAATGTAATAATTATTTTATTTTCATTATTATATTGCTATTGTAATACGGGGTTAAAATAAAAATGTTTTTTAAGTGATTTCGAAATGATTATTCGTAATAATTTAATAAACTAAAAAAAAAGAAATAAATAAACTTCTAGTCAAAACAGTTTATTTTCTCATAAAGAACAATTTATTGAAGTAAAGCAGGTAATCAGTGAACTACGACTTTTTTTTTTTTTTTTTCAGTATGGGAAATCATCAAATGACTCCTCCAGCTCTGGGTGGAGCAGAAGGGAGTGTCACACTCTTACTGACTAAAACCCACCCGTGTTCCTTCCTTAGCCCTTTATGTTCCAGGGCAGCGGTAACCCTTTCGGACGATCCCGCTACCCTGGCAGGCTTCGGCCCTATCCGGCTCCGTCAATCTTGCTGACATCTCTTTGAGGCGCGCGTGGAACACATACACGCCGTCCGGCACGGGCCTGGTCCTGATCGGACGGTGAGTTACCCATTACTCTCCACCCGTAGGCCCGCGCCTACGGTGGCCGGGAGTCGTCACGCGGCTCCCGACGCCCGGAGCGTCTCCCGCGGCGGCTGAGGCGTGAGGTGCGTTCCCTCGCCCACCCCGCCACCACCTTCGCTAGCATGACTGCTTCGCAGAAGGAGGTGACTGCATCCCACTCCCTCTCGCCCCAGACCATGGCTTGAACCAGGGCCGGACGCGAGAGGTCGCCGCCGCTGCCAATCGCCTCTACGAGGACACGGCGGTGCTCTGCCCAAACAGGGCAGACCTCCACCGTATGCTCCACCGTGTCCTCTGGGCGATCCTGGCAGTGATGACACCCGGGCGTCTCCTCCCGCCTGATGATGTGCAGGAATCTCCCGAAATATTCGTGTCCGGAGAGGACCTGCGTCAGGCGGTAGGTGAGAGCGCCGTGACGCCTCTCTAGCCACTCCTCAAAGAGGGGTCTTACCGCCGCAATCGTGGCGTGCCCTACGCTGGGTTGCGATAGTTGCTCCTTCCATGCCACCATGAGATCGCGCCGGAGGTTCGTCCGCTCCGCCGCGGTTTGCCGCGGATGCGGAGTTTCCCCCCAGCGTAGTGCCTCCGCGCGTCAATCATACAGGCGCGCGAGGACTATCGCCTCCAGATCCCATGGCGGCAGTCCGGCAAGGAGGCTTGCCGCCTCGCCCGAGATCGTGCGGTAGCCCCGGATCAGCCTTACGGCTACCACCTTTTGGGGCGCGTTCAGGTAGTGTGCGGCTTGCAGCCGCAGTGAACGCGCCCATACTGGGGCCCCATATATGGCCATGGACCACACGACCCCCGCGTAAAGCCTCCGGCAGGAGGCGTTTGGCCCCCTCAGGTTGGGCAAGAGCCGCTTTAGGGCGGCCCCGGCCCGTTCAGTTTGGGGGCCAAACGTCGGAAGTGCTCGACGAAGTTCCACCGGCTGTCGAGGACGAGACCCAGGTACCTCATTGTGGTCTCGACGCCGATGTGAACCCCTCCTACCACTAGTTGGGATCCTGGAGGTGGCCCGTACCGGGGCCCATGAAAGGACATGGCCTCGGACTTGTGCAATGCCACCTCGAGACCCAACCACCGGATCCTTTCCACGACTATCGCAACCCCGCGTGTCATTGCGTCAGCCGCCGCCTGATGCGACCTCCCCTGCGCCAGGACCAGCGTGTCGTCGGCGTAGCAAATTATTTCTTTTATTTTCTTTTCGTTTTCTTTTTTTAAAAAGTTTGAACTCCTTGTCACAATACAATTAAATTACTCAGTAGTACTACATTTTGTTTACTGCTGCGTTCGATTTAGTCGCGGTAAATGAGTCGTAAGTTAACTGCATCTGTCTACCTTATAATTTATTTATTTAGATTTCTGTGGGCATAATCATAAAGTTTTAACGAATTATGTGAACAAGGCGAACATGATACGGAACTATATTCAATAGCGTGATTATTCGAGTAGGTAATTATAAAAACACTAAAAAAAATTATCACCGCGCGTGAGATTCGAACCCACGGCTCGCTAGTCGCTACGCATGAACGTGCTTACCGACGTATGATAACCGCTAGGCTATCATGCCATATAACCTAATGGTTGAATTTATGAACTACAATCAGTTGCAAACGAATGTGAGTGTGTGTTTTTGTATAGAAATTACTCATTAGAAGAAGGTCGTAAGTTAAACAGAAATGTCAATCTATTGCTTCGTGACACTGTCACTCCACTTTTGACCCTTACTGTAAATACGCAGCTCTCGTTCTATCTATCCTCCTAGGTTCCCCACTTTTGGAAGATAGTTTTTCTCCTTTCATCGAAGAAAAAAACAAAAAGTTCAACGACATTTCGGACAGACTCTCCAAAATTAATTTACATTCGGCATTCACCCTGATTAGATACTGTTGTTTTGGCACAAATTTTATGTATTTTTTACGCTTTTCCCCTTTATGGAAGCAGCCACAACTCTTGGAAAAAATTGACCAAATTATTCGCAGCACACTATTACATTATACACGTTATTAGTAAAGAGTTTGCTGCTGCCAACTTTATGCCTAAGACAACTTTTTACAAAGTAATGGTCCAACCCAATCAATTAAGTTAATCTATCGCAATTCACAGCTGGACCTTGACCTCTCCCGAGCTACTTGCATGACATAAAATGATGTGCTTCACAAGCCCCTTAAGGAAATTATGAATGTAGTTGCTGTTGGTTACTTAGATGCCACTTTCGAGTGGTTAGTATTACTCGTAGTTGATCTACGAGTAATACTAACCACTCGAAAGTGGCGTCTCAGCTTGCCACCTGGTTGCGACGATCTAGCTCCATGACGTAGAAATGATTGCTGGGTGGTGAGGAGGTAAAGGGATAACATAAACCAGTTAATTAATTCGATTATCACAGCATTTTAAAATATTTCAACAATTTGCAAATTCGACCTTTGCCAACATTATCGACTGTTTCATCTTGTATCTTGTAAGTATCTTTAAACATTTATGAAATTTTAGTACCTCATTGCATGGCTGATTAAATGAAGATGTCTTCGCCGTAATTTGTTTTAGTAAAATTTTGAGATAACTGATGTCAAATGTCGTGTACATAGATGGTTTTTGAAAATCTATTCTATACTACTTATAATAAATCTGTAGAAGTGAAAATTCTGTGCATTGAAAATATAAAAAAAATAAATGGCAGGGGGTGTTACTAGACCGACACCGAACCCAAAAATGTGATTAAAAAAATTTTTGTCTGTCTGTTGGTCTGTCTGTCTGTCTGTTTGTTCAGGCATCACGCAAAAACTACCGGTTCGATTACGATGAAACTTGGTATAATTATTCTTTAATATCCTGGGCACCACACTGGGTACTTTTTATCCCGGAAAAGTATATACAATAAAAAACAAACTTAATTTTGCGGTTCGATCCCTAGACCGATTACTGTACCAACCGCAAATAATAAGTTTGTCGTAGGTTACGTCACCCGCAGTATTATCTGTGCGACCTTCCTTTTAGTTTTTAGAGTTATTTATGTTTAATTTTATAAGTCGCAGGTATAGATTTTAATTTTAAAGTATAGGTAGTATATTTGATAGTGTACGTAGTGACCGTAGGTTATTTTATAATACTGTTAGGTAGGATTAGTCATTTGTATAGATAGTTTTTAGGGATTTTGCTTATTTATTGAGTTTAGATTAGTAATCATCAGAAATAGATTTATTTAGGTAGGTTATTTTTTTTTAAATTAGTTAGGTACTTAGGTAAAGATATCATATAGGTACCCTCTTAATCACCACTAATGAGACACAATTGGTTTTCTATTGCAATTAGCCACAAAGGGCCCGCGAGATAGATGGCATCCTCCACATACATTTTATCCCGTTAGCACGTTCCCGTGGGATAATTTCCGACATCCACGCGGGCGAAGCCGCGGGCAGAAGCTAGTAGTTAATAAACTTCTTACTTTAACATTTAACTGTTTGATATTTTAGAAAATTTGGTTACATCAATAGGTGTGTTAAAGTATTACGTAGCCAATGGAATAGCTATGAAAGCCACTCAATTAGAGAATTTAGAGATAAGCGATATTTAGTGACGAATTCTGGTAAATTTTCAAAAAAGCATGAAAATCGGTTTTTCTCGGATTCCATGAATTTTCGCCTAGGCTTTATGGGGGGTGCTTAATTGTTGCAAATGGGTCACACTATCACGCCCTGGAAGGAACACGTCGAGTTTCCCTGTCACCCTGTATAATGTATTTAAATATTTTTTTAATAAATTAACCTATACATACCAACATTACCAACGTTTTCCAGTCTATCTAAAGTGTTGTATTCTCGAACGATAAGAGCACCATTCTAAATAAAAACAGATATGGATGTGGACTCGGCGATCATTGTGCCGATAGTCGTGACTGCCAATGGATTAATAGCGTTGGGCAGTTGGATCAGGATTGATTCAGAAAGCGGTACTTCTGGACACAGCCCGCATTGTTAGGAGGTTCCTCTATCTGGAGCTTCGTATTCTAGCTTAGCGTGTTATGCTACTATTTTTTTTTTTATATTTCAAAATGTAATTCGAATATGTAATGAAATAAAGGAGAAACGCGTGTTTCGGTATCTCGGTTACGCACATAATTAACACTGGATGGATGAAATGGCGGCAGGCCACGGGAACAACCTGCGACTCCCGCAAACCATGATTAGACCTGCTGTCTTGTATCATGAATCAGAATTTTGGGCCACAAAACAAAAGGGATGAATGAAATGCAAGGCAACGCGAGGGATGTGTGGTTTTACACGAATGGATAGAATAAGAAATGAGTACATAAGACGAAATCTGACTAACTAACTGGAAAGTTGTGTGAAAATCGGTTGTCATGGTATGGGCATGTGATACGGAAGAAAAATGAGGAAAATGTCGCGAGGAGAGTTTTGGGTAAGACTGACTATAAGAGTAGGGGAAGACCAAAGAAACGATGGATGGACTGTGTGAATTTTAGTTAATATTAGATGGATGGTTCATACGAAGTCTCTCTCGCGCAAACTATTCAGTTTAGAATAAAATGATATTAGAAACCTCAATATCATTTTGGAAGGCCTATCCATAGACAACCCACACATATGAGTATGATGAAAAAAAAAAATTGAGTTTCAGTTCTAAGTATGGGGAACTCCCAAAATTTATTGGTTTTTTTTTCTATTTTTGTGTGAAAATCTTAATGCGGTTCACAGAATACATCTACTTACCAAGTTTCAACAGTATAGCTCTTATAGTTTCGGAAAAAAGTGGCTGTGACATACGGACGGACAGACAGACATGACGAATCCCTAAGGGTCCCGTGTTTTATCATTTGGCTACGGAACCCTCAAAAAGAATCGCTGAATGTGTTGCTAAGCGCAAATCTCGAGAACAGCTGAACCGATTTCGCTAATTTCGCTAATTCTTGGCTAATGGTTCTTACGCAGAGAAAAATTAAAAAACATGCCTGAAAAAGTCTTAAAACAACACTTTTCTATACTTCCATACAAACGATTCGTAATAATACTTTAAATTCAATTTGAACATTAATACCATACCATAAAGTTCTAGTGTTAGTGGAGCGGTTCCGGGAAGGCAAAACAATTGAGTGACGTAAGTATCGTATAAATATTGACATTAATAATAATAATAATAATAAATCACTGGTCTCCACACTAGGATTCCCTGTGTCGTGGAGGCCAGTCTCTTTCATCGTGGTTCAAAAAATACAGTGTAACTTAAGTATATTTTATGTACTTATAAAAAATGAAAAGTAAAACAAATAACAAAAACAAATAATTACACATGTCAAACACAAATTGTCTGTGGTAAAATGTCACTTGAAATGTAAACGTCTCTGATGTGAATCTATAACATTAGTAAATCTAAAAGCCACATTAAAAATGTGTTGTGTTTGTGACTCATTGTCACAATGTTACTTACCATACTCCTCCGAAACGGCTTGACCGATTTTTATGAAATTTTATATGCATATTCAGGAGCTCTGAGAATCGGCTAATATCTATTTTTCATAACCCTAAGTGATAAGGGTTGTCCACCCCTAACATTTTTATTTTTATTTACTGGATATTTTTTTTTTTATAATGTGGCAATAAAAAGTACAAACAACCCTAAATGTTCACCCTTCTATCACCAACCCCTGTTTTTTAATCGCGATTTTTATATTATTCTGTTCCATCCACAGATCCGCAAGATGGCAATCGAATATAATAATTCATGTATAGTTATCAATCAATCAGCGTTTTACTTATAGGAGTAGGGTAGGGTAGCCATATATTTTGACTAAGGTGTAGACTGTGTAGAGTTTGCGAAGTTAGGCCTTGTAGAGTTAGGGCGTGTAAAGTTAGAAGCTTGGCTCTACATGAGATCTGATTACTTTTTGACAGTGCGAGCTACATGGTCTCGTCTTGGCAACATTTAACATGAAATGTTTTTGTGGGATTTCATTTCTTTTTGAAAGTTGCTTATGATTTACTAAAAATCCTGAAATACATATCTTATTATTTATAACAAGGACCCCCTATATAAATTTTCAGACCTCTAGCCTCAAAATTTACGGAAGTCTCATACAAACTTTCACCCCTAAAAAAAATGGGGTTGGGGCACCACTTTACTACTTAGGTATAATATCATTCGGTTGGGGGGGTAAAAGTTTCAAGTTTTAAGATTTTTTTGTTGTTTGTGTACTATGACTAGCTTAAATACCAAATTTCAGCTTTCAGATCAAATTTCAGGACTTCAGGAAGAACCTTAAGAATATTGATGATCATCAGTGAGTCAGTGACGAAATCGGGGTATTTTAGATATCAATAAAATCTAAAGTATAAGAGCTATGCAATTGAAACTTTATAGGTTTAATAAGTCAACCACTGACATCATATCCCGAAAATTTTGTTTATCTCGTATGATCCAAACCCAAGTTAAGAAGGTTCAAAAATACGACGAAGTGCTTCGAGAAAAGGTAGGTAGTGCCCTTGCGCTTCGCTTGGCTCGTCTTGGCGGGGGCACTCCCGAGCCCCAGATATATCCCTCAGGGCTGATTTTTCCAACTCCAGATAACTTTATCGGAGGAATAATTTTGAATTTTTGACAGTTCTTCCATACAAAAACTGTCAGACGTCACCACGAATAAAAAATATTTGTCGATTGAACAATCAGCCCTAAATCATATTAAACAACAATATATAGCCTATAGCCTTCCTCGATAAATGGACTATCCAACACAAAAATAATATTTCAATTCGAACCAGTGGTTCCTGAGATTAGCGCGTTCAATCAACCAAACCAACAAACTCTTCAGCTTATAATATTAGTTTAGATACACAGTTTATAATATCAGTTTAGATACACAGTTTATAATATTAGTTTAGATACACAGTTTACATGCACAATTAATAGGAGTTTTCTTTGTGTAAAGTACCCCGACTATAATATCTACATTATCTACGACTGTTGGCGTACCTACTTTAAATAAATAAAGTCACAGGGTTAGGCTTCATTTACATAGCTGCGGAACGGAATGAAAGTAATTTTTTGTAACTTTAATTAAAAGTGTAGTTTGTAACTTTTATTAAAAAACCAACCACAAATGGTGTTATTTGCTGACGATACTTCCTTAATTTTTAAGATAAATAGACGTGTATCAAATCTTGACGACGTAAATAACGCCCTACTGCAAGTGCAAAATTGGTTCACTGCTAATAATTTAGTATTAAATGGGGAAAAAAACTAAATGCATAAGATTTACTCTACCGAATGTTAAAAGTAGTGATTGTGACATAGTATTGAATAAAGAGAAACTACAATTCGTCGATAAAACCGTTTTCCTGGGGATAACGCTCGACTCAAGGATGCAATGGGGTCCTCATATAACATCTCTTGCAGGACGGCTAAGTTCAGCAGCATATGCTGTAAGAACAATCCGTCAATTTACTAATGTAGATACCGCGAGGCTAGTCTATTTCAGTTATTTTCATAGTATCATGTCTTACGGTATTTTACTATGGGGACGGGCCGCAGATATCGAGTCTAGTTTTATTCTGCAGAAAAGAGCCATCAGAGCAATATATGGTCTCCGCAGGCGCGATTCTCTAAGGGAACTGTTTAAAGATATTAATATCATGACGGTACCTTGTCAATATATCTATGAAAACATCATGTACGTAAGGAAAATTTAAATATTTTCAATAAAAGAGGTGACAGGCACACCTATAGCACTAGAAATAGGGACCAATTAGTTCAAACAGGTTTCAGACTGGCTAAAGTAGACTCTTCCTTCATGGGGTACTGTTTAAAATGTTACAATAAAATTCCTCCCCACATACTCCAACTGAATGAAACGAAATTTAAATCTTATATTAAACGCACACTATGCAGCCAAGCATATTATAAGTTGGGGGATTACATTGCTGACAAAAATGCTTGGCTAAACGCTGGGCCTGCTCCACAGGACGCATAAATAAATTGATTAGCATTTGAAATTACTTCTCACACGCCTTACCTACATACTGTTGGAGCTGCTGAAGATTTTAAAATACTATTTTTGCATTATATAAATTCAATCTCCTAGTATTGTATAATTGCATAGAACGTATGTGAGTGTTAAGTACATACTATAAAGCTACCATTTACTAGGTACGTCTTTCATTGACTTGAATGTGCCTTGGCGGCTGAGAGTATGTCATGCTCACTCTAATGTCTCGCAGATGGTGGCGCATGTGTTGGATTGGATCATTTAGCTCCCTTCAAAATGGTTGAGCTGAATAGTGCTAATCTATGCGTCATGTTCGTGAACGGGCGCCATCAGTAGGGACTGGTCAACTCTTTGCTGCCATGGCTTATCTTGATTTAATTTAATATTTGAATTGTTTTTTTTTTATATTTTCATTACGGACGCTTTTAACGTTCTGCATCGTTCTCACGTGCATAATTTTGAACATGAATGATGTAACCAATACTTTGTAACAATATTATTATGATTTAAAAGAGTGTCCATGGAGTTTCTAGCCCGTTCTTCTCCATAGGTACCTACGGTTTGGAATGGGCAACTAGCTTCATCTTTTTGACTGACCGACCTTGACAATTCAAAAGTGCCTGTAATTGGTTTATTTGAAACTAGCTTCTGCCCGCGGCTTCGCCCGCGTGGATGTCGGAAATTATCCCACGGGAACATGCTAACAGGATAAAATGTATTTGCTTCCCCAGGATGAATCTATCTCGCGGGCCCTTTGTGGCTAATTACAATAGAAAACCAATTGTGTCTCATTAGTGGTGATTAAGAGGGTACCTATATCTATACTTATAATAAGAATGTAAAAAAGTTGTGTCTGTACATTGAATATATTTAAAAAAGATTAATTGAGGGGGTTTAAGAAACAGTAATAGAACACGAATCTAAAAAAAAAAGTCTGTCTGTTTGTCTGTTTGTCTGTTTGTCTGTTTATCTGTTTGTCTGTTTGTCTGTTTGTACACGCTAATCTCCGAAACTACTGGACGGATTTGAATGAAACTTTTTTTGTTAACTAGCTATTAAGCCTGGGCAACATATAGACTATAATTGATTTTGGAAACTGGAACACCTGATGCAGAACCGCAACAGACCAGCTAAACTATAAGAGTTACATAAATGGCGCCTTAGAAAAAAATGTTGTGTCTGATGAGCATTTTCTGTTTAGAGAATAAAATTGAAGATCCGGAACACCTGATGTGGAACTCTTAGAGCACAGCTAAACTATAATATATATAGATTTGACATCTTAGCAGTGGCGTGCACACAGTTTTATGACAGGGTAGGCAGAAAATTGTACTCACCAAAAATACTACACGTTGGTTTTGGTTCGTCGTCTTGTCGATTGATGATGTAGGTAATTGCCAAATACCAACTCAAATATCCATAGATTGACTGATTTTATAGACTGTATATCAATTTACGGATATTCGAAGTGGCCTTTCAGCGCGTTTGTTTGATGTTTTGTAATGTTTGTGTGATTTGCAAAATTTAAATAAAATCATTGAAAAGATGGTGGTGTGAGTATACTAAGTATATAGGATTGTTTTATTTGTATATTAAATCTACACGCCTATCTTTCTGTAAGAATATCTGCAATATAGAATCGTAAAAGTTGGGAAGGCGTTTTATTTCCTTAAGAAGGTTTTTTTCTATTGAAATCGTGGAAAGATCTGTAAGTCGTTGCTGGCCTTGTGTATTTCTTAGGTAGGTTTGTATACGTTTTAGCGACGAGAATGACCTTTCGGTTGAAGCACTGCTCGCGGGAACTGTAACAATTAATTTTGCCAAACGCAGTACTTCGGGAAAAACTGTATTTATGTTATTTTCGTAAAAAAATTCTATAATTTTGTAAATACTAAGGTTTTTGAATTCGGCAGATTCATAAACACATTTGAGCTCATTGATAAGGCGGTCTAAGATAAAGTCGTATAATTTATAAACATTTACGAATTGCGATACTAATTCAACCGGAAAATTGTCATTATATTTATTGAAATTTTCGCATGAAAGTAGTCCAAAAATTTTTAACTCTTTCAGATTTTTATCGGTCACGACATTCGATGGATATATTGTCTATAATTTCAATAAAAATCCGCTTAAAATTGGTTTTCGCGTCCACAACATTACGTTTTTGTTTTGGCGGCCCTGTGATTATTTTTACGCCTTCAAAAATTAATTCAAATATAGATCTGAATGATTCCAAAAACGATTCAAAGTCCCTAATTTTTTTAATGCAATAAGTCACATCTGATGTCTTTTTTTGCATAATTAAGGGAAGGGAATATTCTAAGTGTTTTTCAGATTGTTCATGTTTTCTCGCGGCGGTAGGAAAATTATGAATATCAGCGTAACCGATGTCGTTCCAGACGGTTTTATTATTTGAAATAATTATTAGACAAACGAAACAAAATAACCGATATGAATCATATTGTTTTGTACTTATTGAATTTACGATTGACTTTACCTTTAGTTTGTATTAATTGCAAATCCGGTGTAGGACGACATAACTCGATAACTTGTTTTTTTTCACTAAAAGATAGTTTTGAAAACGCGTCATATTTTATTTTATCAATACACACACCATCTGAACAACTTTCACAGACAATATTATCCATTTTTCACTCTAATCACAATGTTAAAATCCTAAATATCTGATAGCGTAAGTCACAAACACAACACACATCAAACAATAATGCACAGAACATATATACCATAACGGGCAATAATGGCTACTATTGACTATTGAAATTACGTAGTAAAAAGGAAAATTAATACGACAAAAAAATGATGGCCATCTAAATATATAAAATTCAATGAAACAATATTACTTCTTAAAATATTCGCATTGCATAGCAAACTTTCGTCGGAAATGTTCGGTTAGGATCGTAATTTTTCGTGTTAGCTTTAAAGAACAACTCGAACAAGACACTGGCTTTTCATGCAGTTGTGTGCGTGATTTTTGTCATTGTGTGTCAGCAAAGCCCACGTAGCTATAGGAACGCACACACATAAAAATACGCATGACCACGAGTTTCCACGGAGCACACATACAAAATATTCAGAGACGAATAGTTTGTGTCTTTGCCGTGGCAATGGCGAGGTGGCGCTAGTGCAGTAAACTGTATCGATCTTAATGATTACACCGGCACTCGATAGGTGGAGCTGATTTAAGATTTTTATGTTGTTTTGTAAAGTTTTGTTTATTGATAAAATAATATTAGATCTATTATCAGAACTAGGGTAGGCAGTGTCTTTCTGTCTTTATGAACCGCACGCCACTGCATCTTAGCAAAAGTTATTCAGTCTGATGAGTATTTTCTACTGCGAGAATAAAACTCGAAGATCGGAACACCTGATGTGGAACTCTAAGAGCACAGCTAAACCATAACATATATAGGAATGACATCTTTGCAAAAGTTGTTTAGTCTGATGAATATTTTCTGCTGGGAGAATAAAATTCGAAGATTGAAACATCTGATGTGGAACTCGGAGAGCACAGCTAAAATATGGCATATACAGACATGACATTTTAACAAAATTTGTTTGGTCTGATGAGTATTTTCCGCCGAGATAATAAAAATCAAGGATCAGGAACATTTGATGTGGAAATCAGTTTATACTAATATATTAACATAAGCTAGGAGTACCTCCACGCAGTGAAGGCGGTAACAGTTTGGGCCTTCTTTTCGATGACGATGGTAAATTCATTGAAAACTTGGCTTCACTGGCTAAATCATAATATAATAGATATGCCTTCGGGCTTATGTTATTTGAGTGTTTAATTTCCTTTTCCATTTATCTTCGTGACACGGTAGCCTACCCGGTAATGCAGGGGAGCAGTCACTTAGATCTTAATTGCAAAGTTATTAAAGTACATTAATAACCATAACCATGCCACGAAAGAGGTCAAATCTTTCGCAATGTTCGAAAATTAAAGATCATTAGATCCCAAGAATCAAATGAAGAACGCCAGGCAAGACTTGATGCTGTTCGACAACATCAGGCTGTATCTCGCCCAGCGGAAACTTCTTCGGATCGTGAAGCACGACTTAGCGCTGATCGTGAGCGTCATGCATCGTCTCGCGTTTCTGACACTTTCACACAAAGAGAATCACGCCTGCGTTCTCAGCGTATTTACGCATCTACATCTAGGTCTCTAGAGACCAGTGATGAACGTGAAGTGCGACTGGCCGCTGATTGTGATCGCCATGCATTGTCTCTCGAATCAGAAACGTTCACAGAAAAAGCATCACGCTTGAGTTTATGGGGATAATGATGATAGAATGCAGATCAGTCCCCATGTAGTAATAATACACTCCGTTAGAATACTGCACAGTTTATAATTCAGAGGTACAGGTTGTTGGTAATTAGTCACAGGTACACAATTCACAGTAGACATCCATAGTTAACATTAGTACGGTAAAATAGCAGAGCTAATCAAATCAACAGTAAACATTCTCTCTACCAGCATGGCGGTCAGTGTTGCCATCTCGAGACGGTGCGTTCGGAAATCGAACGCCGCCACACCACCCCCCTAGGGAGTGGGAAAGATCATAGATCGAAAGGTTTTGCGAAGCGAACACTTCTACCTGAACGAGTAGTATAAGGTAAGGTACGTTGAGTATAGTGTGTTGTATCTTCTGTTTGAGGTTTGTGAGTGCTTAAATGAGGTGTATCAGAGGATGTCTGGCTGTTGCGACTAGGAGGAATGGGTGTGTCAGCTGTGCGAGTAAGAGTCTGTGTGGGAGTGAAAGGTTGCGCAAGAGTATCCACGTATGCAGGTTTAACGCGGTCTACACTCACGACTACTTCTTTGTTCCCGACTATGATGGTCATTGTCTTTTCAGAACGACTCACGACAGGATGAGGGCCAGAATAAGGTGGTTGCAATGGTGGTTTCACGTGATCGTATCGTAAGAACACATGTGTAGCCGTGGCAAGGTCTTTGAAAAGAAAAACGTTCTTCTGGTCATGTCGTGATGCGGGAACAGGTCTCAACTCGGACATGGTTCTCCTAAGTTGCGTGACAAAATCAGCTGGATCAGCAGTAGGTTGAGCTGGCTGAAGAACAACCATCTCACAAGGTAGGTGTAGTGGTTCTCCGTAAACTAGTTCGGCTACCGAGGTACCGAGATCGTCCTTCAGCGCGGCTCGCATGCCGAGTAAGACGATGGGCAAGGCTTTGATCCATGATTCGTCGCGACACATTAACGAAGCCTTTAATTGGCGGTGGAGCCTTTCGACCATTCCGTTAGCACAAGGGTGGTAACTGGTAGTGCGTACCTTCTTAGTGCCTAGTTGTGCCATAAGTCGATGGAATAGGTCGGACTCAAACTGCCTTCCCTGGTCAGTCGTGACGCGGGACGGTACTCCAAATCTCGAAATCCAACCGGAAAGCAGCGTGTCGGCAGTTTCCTCGGCAGTAATGGTTCTCATGGGCCATGCTTCAGGCCAGCGTGAAAATCGGTCTACTGCCGTCAAAAGATAGCGATAGCCTTCGCAGACGGGCAAGGGACCCACGATATCGATATGGATGTGCCTAAAGCGGCCAGATGGCGACGCAAAAGTACCAAGGGGTGAAACTGTATGCCTCGTGACTTTATTTCGTTGGCAAGAAAGACACGTTTTAGTCCATTCGCGGATGTCTTTTCGGATGGAAGGCCACACGAATCTGTTAACCATTAGGTTAGAAGTTGCGCGAATGCCGGGATGACTCAAACTATGCAGTTTCTCAAAGTACTTTCGTCGGAAAGGGACGGTGAGAAACGGACGCGGCTTACCGGTGGACGTGTCACAGATTATAGTGACGTCCGTGCCAGGTAAGGTGACTTTTTCCAGTTTTAAAGAAGTGTCAGCGTCCCGTAAGAGACTCTGAAGTTCCTTATCGTCTCCTTGCGATTCAGCTAATGCTGAGAAGTCGTTCTCTAGAGAAACTGCCTCAATCCTCGACATCGTATCGGCTACAACGTTGTCTACACCTTTGATGTAGACAACGTCGGTCGTGTATTGCGAAATGAAAGAGAGTTGATTCAGCTGTACAGGGGGCAACTTTTCCCGGCGCTGGGAAAAAGCGTGTAAGAGAGGCTTGTGGTCTGTAAATATTGTACAGTGTTGGGCTTCCAGAATGTGTCGGAAATGTTGTACAGCCTCATATACAGCCAAGAGTTCTCTATAATAGGCCGGCCAGGAGGATTGGCGAGGATTCAGTTTCTTGCTGAAGAATGCAAGGGGTTGCCATTCAGTACCTGTACGTTGCTGCAAACAAGCGCCGACGTGCGTACCAGAAGCGTCCGTAAAGAGACCCAATTGAGCATTGAAAAGCGGATGTGCCAAAAGAGTCGCTTGTGTAAGGCTTTCCTTGCAGGCATGAAAGGCACTCTCAAGCTCTGGAGTCCAAGGTACTGGCTTTGCACCCTTGAGTTTGGAATCGGCCAAGATATTTACCAACGGCGCCTGCATCAGAGCCGCGCGTGGCAAGAAACGCCTGTAGTAGTTTATCATACCCAGGAACCTACGGAGGCCCTGAACAGTTTTAGGCAGGGGAAATTCCTGCAGAGCAGCAATTCTCTCTGCTGGCGGACCTATGCCTTCCCTGGATACACGATACCCCAGAAAGATAACCTCTTTAGCTCCCAAAACGCATTTTGCTGGATTCACGACAACGCCGTAGTCAGCCAGTTTTTGAAAAAGAAGGCGCAAATGATGTGCATGTTCTTCTTTGCTGTGGGAGAAAATGAGGATATCGTCTAGATAAGGAAAACAGAAGTCGAAATCCCTTAAAAGTTCGTCCATGAATCTCTGGAACGTTTGTCCCGCATTGCGCAATCCGAAAGTCATAAACGGAAATTCGTATAAGCCGAAAGGCGTTATGATCGCGGTCTTGCATATGTCCTCATCGTGAACAGGTATCTGCTGGTAAGCTTTAACCAAATCGATGGTACTAAATATAGTGGAACCTGCGATATTATGCCCGAAATCTCCGATGTGACGCAACGGGTACCGGTCAGGTATGGTGCGTGAATTTAAAGCGCGGTAGTCACCGCACGGACGCCAAGAAAGATCTTTCTTTGGTACAAGCTGCAAAGGCGAGGCCCAAGGACTCTTGGACGGTCGCGCGGTACCGTTTTTAAGCATCTCGTCAAATTCCCGCTTAGCAACTGCTAGTTTTTGAGGCGCAAGGCGACGAGGGCGACATGACACAGGTGGACCTTCCGTAGTTTTTATGAAGTGAACGGTCGTGTGTTTAATGTCCCTGTGAAGTCCTGGAGGCCTAGTAATAGCAGGAAATTCGGCGAGAATATTACTGAATTCAGATCCTGAGGCAACCGAGATGGTTTTGACGCTTGGCTGATCGGTAGAAGCAACAATGGTGAAAACGGAAAGGCCGGTGATGCCGTCCAGAAGACGTTTGTTCCGGCAGTCAGGCAGCAAATGGTAGTGGGCTAAAAAATCGGAACCTATTATGGGAGTGCTGACGTCAGCTACGACGAATTGCCAGCGGAATTCACGTCGCAATTCAAAATTGAGGTTAAGCGATACCACCGTAAGTCTTTATCGAGCTGCCATTGGCTGCGCTGAGCTCGTAATCGGAGGCAGGAATCTTGCCTCTCATCAACCTCCGAGGATAGCAGCAAAGGTCAGACCCTGTATCAATCAGGAATCTGACCCTTGAAGTTTTGTCTGTGACAAAAAGACGACGGCCTGGCGTAGTGGCACAGTCAGCTGCCGCCGCTACTGACTGGCTTCCTTGTTTTCCGAATTCCAAGAACAAGGAGTAATGCATTTAGTAGCTTTAGCTTTAAAATTCTGGTGGTACCAGCAAAGCTTCACATGGGGTCCTTGGGAATGACTCCTAGAACTGCTTTGTCTTCGGTTGCGGCTATGGCTGCGACTGCGCTCGCGAGTGAGCGCTGCAACAGTCGCAGTCAAATTCAGCATCTGTGCAGCGATGGCATGTAAGCCATAGGGGTCAGGAACAACGGGTGCTCCACCAGGTGCTGCAGCAGCATGTACAAAGGAAGACGTTGCGATCCCGGGTGCGACTTCCAGAATTTTGTCGGCGCGGGCTGCGATGTCATCAAGTGGATCCGCGCTGGCAGTCAATATCGCTTGAAGATGCTGCGGAAGGCGACGCATAAAAAGTTGACGCAAGATACTGTCGTCATCGTCTTTGAGTTTGACGCCGGCGAGGGAACGTAAGTGTCGTAAAAATTGGGAAGGTTTTCTATCCCCAAGCTCTTCCTCAGTGAGCAGTTGTCTTACCCTTTCCTCTTCAGACTGTGATAACCGGCGTGTCAGTTCCTTCTTAAGGTGTTCATATTTACCAGAGGTTGGAGGACTGGTAACTATATCCTCGATATCAGCCATAATTTTGAAGTCTAGCTGACTAATCACGTGATCAAACTTAGTTTGGTCACTTGTAATGCCAGCAATGCGAAACTGCGTTTCAACGTGTGCGAACCATATTTCAGGTCGTTGCTGCCAGAAGGGAGGTAGTTTTGGCGATACTTTGCATACTTGATTCCCTGAGTCATTCATTTTTAGCTCCTGTTTAGGTTCACCTTGGGGAAATTTCTGGGCTTGCATCTCAGTGCGAAGTTGGGCATTCTCCTTTATAGTTGCCTGCAACTGTGAAGACAATGATTCAAGCTCACGTCTGAGAGCTTCCAGCTTTGCGGCGGATTCATCTGTATCAGGCATGGCGAGAACTGGTAAGTTGTTAAAGCGTGTGCGTGAAAAACAAAAAGTAAGTAGTGTAAATGCGGTGAGTAGTTTTATACTAGTTGTTAGGTAGAATAACAGCAATCGCTGGTTAATAAACCCTAAGTGCAAACGGCATGTTCGTAGATGAGAGAGAAAACAATACACATACGAATAAACAAAGGCCTTAAAATTAAAAATTCAAGTGTCAGGTTTACTTATGGCTAAAATTCAAACAAATATGATTAATAAGTTTGCGTTCCGTGCAACACAATGCAAAAAGAATATTAAGTTTCAATTATGTAAGAAAATAAACATTAATACCTAATGATTCAGTTTAGCATAAACACACACAAGCAAGTTGGGTCAGCAAAATGATAGAAAATAACCAGTTTAGTATACACACACCATAAAAAGTTAGTACAGCAAAAATATTTCCTTAAAACTAAAAGATACCGTAACCAATTTAATAGTAATGTCTCTTATTTGGTAAAAATCAGTCTACCGAAAACCCGATTAAATTAAATAAAAATTCAAACACATATCCTGTCGTCGTGCGAAACATGCGATGAATGGTGCAGTAGTGGAGCAGCAATGAACATCAAACCGAGTCAGCAATGAATGTCGAAATGTACTAGCCAGTCATGAACTTCAAACTTGCAGTGGCAATGTACTTCGAACTCGTCTGCCCACCGACGCCGACGTAGAATTAGGTCAAAATGATCGACCAAACAGATCGAAGAATTCAAATGTGCTAAAAATAGTTTCGACGCTTGCGAACTTTGACCTTGAAAGATTTTCTTGAAATAACCATCGATGATTGTGATAAAAATCTGTCACTGGATTTCTCAGCTTGTGAAAATATATGTACCTTGCACGGAAATGTCCTTTTTCAGCAGATTCTTTGGGAATCGTGTTCAGTCCGGGTCACCAATATGGGGATAATGATGATAGAATGCAGATCAGTCCCCATGTAGTAATAATACACTCCGTTAGAATACTGCACAGTTTATAATTCAGAGGTACAGGTTGTTGGTAATTAGTCACAGGTACACAATTCACAGTAGACATCCATAGTTAACATTAGTACGGTAAAATAGCAGAGCTAATCAAATCAACAGTAAACATTCTCTCTACCAGCATGGCGGTCAGTGTTGCCATCTCGAGACGGTGCGTTCGGAAATCGAACGCCGCCACAAGTTCTCAGCGCATTCGCACGTTGACTTTTAGATCTCTGGAGACCAGTGAAGAACGTGATGCGCGACTTACGGCTGATCGTTATCGTCATGCATTGTCTCGCGAGTCGGAAACATTCACGGAAAGCGAATCATGCTTGAGTTCCCAGCGTATCCGCACATCCACTTATAGGTCTCTAGAAACCAGTGAAGAACGTGATGCGCGACTTACGGCTGATCGTGATCGTCATGCATTGTCTCGCGATTGAAGACAGACACTGAAAGCTGCTGGTGTTGATTTGAGAACCGGCTGTTTTTCTCATGGCCAACTTTATGTTGCTTTCTCAAGGGTTAGCCTTCCGGGTTTTATATTCTGGCACCCGACGGAAAAACCAACAATATAGTTTATAAAGATTTTTTTTAGAATAGTTATGTTAACTAATTGATATTAATTTCGCTTCATAATTTCGGAATGAAAATAATTCTACCTTTTTATTTTAATGAAGTTATAACCTACCTATTGTCTACAACACTCAATCTAAGGTATACCAAACAAAACCGATGAAGGATTTCGATTAAGTAACGCACAGTTCAAACTCTTGCCGAAATTCCTATCGGAACGAGAAAGGGACTGGATCCGCGTACGAAGTCGCGGGCAGAAGCTAGTATAAAATAAACTCAATAACAGAAAATAAAATACCTATACCTACCTAAATAAACCTATTTCTGATGATAGCTAAACTCAATAAATAAGCAAAATCCCTAAAAACTAATATCTATACGAATGACTAATCCTACCTAACAGTATTATAAAATAACCTACAGTCACTACACTCACTACGTACAGTATATATATAAATATACTACCTATACTTTAAAATTAAAATCTATACCTACGACTTATAAAAATAAACCTAAATAACTCTAAAAACTAAAAGGAATAAAAAGGTCGCACTGAAAAGCACGGTTTAGAATTGCAAGTAGCAGTTAAAATAAGAACGAACGCTCGCCACTCGACATGTCCGTTCAAATCAAAGTTCAAAAAATGTCCTTATATCCTACGGTAGCGATCCGTCGCGGCCGCGCGCCACGCGTGTGATGCGAACGGTGCAACAAGCCAAATTCAACCTTCAGCACTACATTTAGAGCATAACCTTAGTGTACTCTACTGCGGGTGACGTAACCTACGACAAACTTATTATTTGCGGTTGGTACAGTAATCGGGTCTAGGGATCGAACCGCAAAATTAAGTTTGTTTTTTATTGTACATACTTTTCCGGGATAAAAAGTACCCAGTGTGGTGCCCAGGATATTAAAGAATAATTATACCAAGTTTTATCGTAATCGAACCGGTAGTTTTTGCGTGATGCCTGAACAAACAGACAGACAAAAATTTTTTTTAATCACATTTTTGGGTTCTGTGTCGGTCTAGTAACACCCCCTGCCAATTATTTTTTTGATATTTTCAATGTACAGAATTTTCACTTCTACAGATTTATTATAAGTATAGATAAATAGTTTGAGTTTGAGTGATAATTTTTGTACATAGCATAGACACTTATGATTTTTTTTTTGGTTAAATGTTATTCCGTTGGGGGACCGCTACTATTTTAAACTTTAACAGAACGTTAGGCTAATAATTAGAGCGGTCTCCCAACGGGACAACATTTAATCAAAAAAATTCATACGTACAGTCTGTCGTCAATATTATCTGACCCACCCTAAAAACAAACGAATTTGGACCCTCTGGCTGTAACATTAAGGTTTATTCAATTTATATGAGCTTAACAGACAAGTGCTCGAGGACTCGATGAACAAATACAATAATAATACAGACACGCAAATTTCATCTTTAACACGTAACGTTAAGGTAAACCCACCCAACATTGTCGGAGCCACCGGCATTATAATATCATTTTGTTAAGCTATTTTAATCATTATCTCGTTGACATTAAAGTTGAAAAGCTTTTAAGTCACACTACATAATTACAACACAATCTTTAATTTCGCGTATTTCCGACAAGTTCTTGTGGCTTAGCGGTTTGATGCTGGATTGGCGACGAACAACATGTGGGTTCGAAAATACAGTCCACCTATATTATCAGTTTCTTTTTTAATTTGTTTTCATTTCTACAATATTGCTTGCATTATTAAAGAACGACCAATATGATTTACGCCTAATAACTTATCTTGTAAACAGGTTGAATGAATTTGAATTTGAATTTTTCAACGCTATATTTTAGTTTGTAAATAGTTTTAGTTAATTTAGGATATTATTTTGTTATTATTTAAATATTGTATTCCGAAATAAATATATCGTAAACCTAATTTGGTGTTAGAAAGCATCATGTCGCAACTTAATGACTATACCAAACATAAAATCATATTTTTACATGAGTAGAATGTTGGAATTAGAGAGATTGGTCATCGACTTAATATAGCAGTAAGTGCTTTTTTATACCTATTTTATTTTATTGATTGTTATTAACGAACGCGTAGTTGGCTATTTTACCATTACATTCACTCCTTACAAGTTGCACGGTTCCAAAAATGTTTTTTTTTTGTTTTAGAGAAATACGGTAAGTCTATGCCTAAGACGTTATGGAGACAATGGAAATATTCAGCGGATTCGTCCAGGAGCAAAAGCCATCAAGTATAGTCCCGAATTCGACCGCCACCGTTGTTTCAAGCCATGTTGAAAATCCATATTTTGCCCATTCGTGTAACCGCAATAAACCACAATATTTCAGTGGAAACAGTGAGAAGGCATTTACACGCTGCTGGGATAAGGAATTATAAACCGGCACAGAAAATTGCATTGACACCTGCTCATCGCGAAGAAAGGGTCCGTTTTACCCAGGAATATATATATATATATATTTTTTTTTCTATTTTTAAACACACCATGTAAGTAAATGTTCAATGGATTGATTGTTAAACCATTAAAATGTTGCAGATTATGTGGTGATAGATGTTTATTCACTACATAAGTAAGAATGTACTTTGTGCCAAAGCTCCTTGTACAGTGTGGCATGTCGGGTCACCCTCCAGTATCCAAGGCTTCGTCTTTTTTTTTGGGTCCATCTCATCTTTCATCTTTGAAATTCACTCTCAAACGCATAGAACCACATAGAACACTGACACATAACTTTTGCATAACACATTACATCATTGGCCATTTTGTAATTTCTTACATCATAATTCCTTTGGTGCATGTTGGGTGCGCGTACGTCAAATAGATAGGACGCTTCGGAAATGTGGCCACTACCCAAAGCGTAAAACTTCTATTAAGGATGATATTCTCTTAGCATGTATAATTATCCTCCTTTTTGTTTCTTTTTTATATTCCTGTTTGTTTTTTTCACACTTAAATTGGATTGTATTATTTTTCTTTATGTACGCTGTACCAGTACAGCGTCATAATAACTGTTTACATAAAAATAATAGCTTTATGCTTGTTTATGAATAATTGTTTGCTGCACCGGACGACGTCATTACGTCGGCGCCGGCTGTCGCTGAAAACCAGCGCTGAGGCTCTGTCTTGCATAGGGTCGCAGCATAATGCTGAGCGATAGCCGTTTTGCGTGGATGTGACGCATGTCAACCATTACTTATTGTTTTTTTCTTTATTTTGTTTTTATGTTCTTTTGTGCGTCATGTTTACCGCAAATAAACGTCTTTTCTTTCTTTCTTTCTTTCTTTCTACATAGGCAGCTATAAATCTGTAAAGCATTTCACAGACGAATTCATTTCGATAACAAACTTTTAAGCATTAGCATGCCTTGTTTAATGTTAATAAATGGTTAGATTTGATTATGGTATACTAATATAAAATGTAGGTATATTAATTTGGAAATATATATGAGCATTTACTTATTTTATCTTACCTAAGTGTTTTAATGAAATAATAAACATTTTAGGCTTGCAACTTTTTAATTTTATTTCTATACAAACTGCCCGTTTAAAAAAACAAGAGCCTACGTCGTCCATTAAAGAAATGTAAAAAAAAATATAATAATTTAAAAAAAACAGCTGAGCAAAAAGCTACCTTTAGGTTAAACTTGGTTTCGAACGTAGACAACGATGAACACCGCACTACCTTAGTGACCACAAGACCAACTCAACTCTTATAAGCCGCATTGAAATTTGATCTTAGTTGTTATGCTAGACGCAATATTCTAAAGAATTTGAACCATATAGTATACTTTCATAAAGTTTATTCTTGCACAGCACAAGCAGCCAACCTTCTCCTCGTCCAAATAGATTATTTTGTATTTTAAATAATCACTCCATTGAGACATGATAATAAAAAAATCTACCTATAAAATAGAAAATAAAAAATGGTAGAGACGTTGTTTTTGCTATTTAGTAAGACAAGGTAAAATATGTTTGAGCGTAGTCACTGCATACCCTTAGTAGCATTTGAATACCAGTTTTATAATAAATAATATTTATTTTTCAACTACCCACTTATTACAAGTTATGCGAAAATATTACCATTTTGCAAAGTTTATATTTGAAGATTATCCGTCTATAGTTCTTTATAATAATAGAAGAAATAGTTTTGGAATAAATTCTAAATTGAAAGCAAAACAATATCATCGTCGCAGGACTTGATCTCGCACCTTGATTTTCTCAGTCTTATACACAGACCACGAGACCAGAATTACTTGAACGCAGTCATTAAAATAAGCTATTACACTAATTATACTTTAGCAAGTAGTTATAACATATAACCTAATGCTAACGTTATAAAGATCAAATTTGCGTGTCTGTATTGTTATTGTATTTGTTCATCGAGTCCTGGAGCACTTGTCTGTTAAGCTCATATAAATTTAATAAACCTTAATGTTACAGCCAGAGGGTCCAAATTCGTTTGTTTTTAGGGTGGGTCAGATAATTTTGACGACAGACTGTACTTACTTAAGTAGGGTCATAATTTCAAGGTTACTTTTTTCTTTTTATAGGGTTTCACGTTTATACCTTTTTGTTCTATTTGTGGCTACTTTTTCAATATTTTTTTTATTATTTTAAGCTTTTTACATTCATACCATTTTTATTTTGTGTCGAGGGTTTTTAAATTTAATTTTTCTAGCCAATGAACTCAGATTATAACATTTAGGTTTACCGTATCCAATTATACATGAGGATCCAGGATACATAGGGGACACGATCAGTCACCAAGGGACTTGGTGAAGTGATGTTATGGTTGGAGCAAAACAGTCTCGCACTCAACGTTGCGAAAACTAACTTTATCACCTTTGGCTCAAAACGTTCCACCCTGCCGCAAGATGGTTCACTGCTTATTAAAGCCCACAAATGCTCCAACTGTCTTCCCCGTTGCACATGTCCCGTTGTAACTAGAGCAGCAGTGGTACGATATCTCGGCCTTCAATTAGATGCCTGCCTATCCTGGAAAACGCACTTACAAGCAGTGTCCGCACGAATACGGAAACTTATTTTTCTATTTAAGAAGTTAAGAGCAAACAGCGAAATCCTAAAGATTGTATACTCGGCACTAGCCCTGCCGAATCAGTACTGAGCTATTGCATCACTGCCTGGCGAGGGGCTGCCAAGTCCGACATTATACAGGTTGAACGAGCCCAGAGAGCCGTAATTAAAGTAATTCTTAAAAGATCTTTTAGATTCCCAACGCAACAACTCTACAGAGACTTTAAAACAACAACGGTTCGTCAATTATACATGTGCAGTCATGCGAAAACACGCGACTCTCTCATACAGCATAAATAACAGCCCGACAGTAAGAAGAAGACACAAACCGGCTTGCCCCACAATACAAAAGTACATTTGCTAGACGTCACTACCCCTACCTAAGTGCCCTTATAAATAAAATAAAGTACATAAAAAACTTAATATACATACGCTAAACTCACATATTTGTAAAAAAATTCCTCCTAACCCTAGATTATGATGAAACAGAAGCTCTGATGAAACCCCTATACAAATAAATAATTTTTATTATCACTAACACTTACCCACCCACAGACACCCCAAATCACCCTCCCTCTCTACAGACACACGACACGCATCACACACTCAACACACACATCACACACTCACACACACATCACATACTCTTACATTTCCTACATCACACGCACTTACTCACACACTATTACTGCTGTTACACGTTTTAGCCTCTCGAATTTTGTAAAATAATCTTATACGGACGAATGGATGGCCCCTATAACACAGGATTTTCCTAGCATCGGGGTCATTATTCACAATAATTGAGCACAACTGTAATAACTTACTAATGTAACATGCATTGTATTTCCTCTTTTTGCCAAATAAAAATTATTATTATTATTACCTAATTATACAGTTTTTGTATCCAATTATACAATCTGGCAGCCCTGCGCGCCAGCACGGCAGCGTTGCGGAAACGTGTAGAACTGTAGACGTATCTCGCATCTCGCCAGTCACTGGCGAACGTCCGTATGGTGTGTGTGTCTTTGTTTTTTTGTTAGGAATTTCTGCGACAAAATGCCTAGAAAATTCAACGAAGAGGATACTTTAAAATTCGTACAACTAAAGAGAGCACGAATGCTTGTGGGATAAGCGTTGTGATGCTTACAAAAATAAAGAAATGCGCGCTTCGGCACTAGAACAACTTCGTGTAGGAATGAATATAGAAGAACTGACTATCGATGAAGTTAAATAAAAAATCAAAAGTATTCGAAATACGTACCTACTAGGTACTTGGAACTCGACAAAATCGAAAAATCTACAAGATCGGGCTGGGGGGAGCGTATATATGCCATAGGCAAAATGGTTTGATGAACATGATTCGTCTGTTTGTACAGCCGGTTTCTTTAAGGAGAAAAACCATAGTAAGTAAAATCACATTATTATTTATTTTAAACGAAAATTACATTTAAGCAAAATTATAAAGCCACATACAGATTACAGAGACGCGTTTTGTCAGATACACAACTACCTACTACCTACCTATACACAACAACCTACTCGTCAGGTACGCATACTACAACAAAAGAAGGTCATGTATTTGATCTGTAAGTATATGTTTGTATGTATATATGTCCGTTTCAATGTTGATTTTCGACGTCGATTGTTAATGTATGCTATTTAATTGCCAAGTTGTAAACTCTTCCTCCGTTATCTATACTTACTTATAATAAATCTGTAGAAGTGAAAATTCTGTACATTGAAAATATCAAAAAAATAAATGGCAGGGGGTGTTACTAGACCGACACCGAAACCAAAAATGTGATTAAAAAAAATTTTGTCTGTCTGTTTGTTCAGGCATCAAGCAAAAACTACCGGTTCGATTACGATGAAACTTGGTATAATTATTCTTTAATATCCTGGGCACCACACTGGGTACTTTTTATGCCGGAAAAGTATCTTCTAGGTAAATGTATAAAACTCAAAGGTGACTGACTGACTAACTGACATAGTGATCTATCAACGCACAGCCCAAACCACTGGAGGGATCGGGCTGAAATTTGGCATGCAGGTAGATGTTATGACGTAGGCATCCGCTAAGAAAGGATTTTGATAAATTCTAGCCCCAAGGGGATAAAATAGGGGATGAAAGTTTGTATGAAAAATCTTATTCCTTGAGTTAATAAACTTTAAACTTACCACGAATACTTATCTAAATAAATTATGAACATTGTCAGTTTTTTTTTCTTCTAAACTACCCCCTAATAAGGGATTGGGGGGTTTCAATCAAAGTTTGTATGGAAGAATTTTAGCGCGCAGTCCGGTTGACTCGAAACTCAGTATTTATACCTAATATTGAAAGTAAAGAATAATGTGTATCAGGGTTTTTTGAAAATCTACCCCTGACGGGCTGAAATAGGGTAGTCAATTTTTCAGGGGAGGATTTTAATGCATGGCTTGATTAACTCGAAAATTAGATAAATAATCTTTAAGTCAAGTTATGAATACATCCCAAACGATTTTTTTTTAATTCCACCCGTGTGGCCGTGAAAAGCGGGGATACAGTTTATATGAAAAATCTTATTCATTTAGTTAATAAACTTGAAATTTGCCTAAGTAAGTAATAATGTTTATCATTATAAGTTTTTCAAAGCTACCCCTCAAAGGGGGATATAGGGGTGTTAAGTTTATGTCGAAGAAATTGAATGCGTGGTCTGTGCTTCCCCAGGGAAAGAAGCGAAAATGACGAGACCTTTGAAAATGAAATAAATAATAATTTAAATGACGTAATAAACTGGCTCACTGAAAATAACCTCAAAATAAATCTAGAAAAAACCACTTATATTTCGCTTGAGCAAATAATAAAGAATAAAAAACTAGAAGTTCGATATGGTGACAAGTATATTCAGGAGGCAGATAATACGAAATTTTTAGGTATCTGGATAGACAAAAAGATGAACTGGAAAATACATTTGGAAAATGTATGCAAGAAACTTAGTCAGTGTTCATATGTCCTTTATAACTTAAGGAAAATTTCAAATCAGTCAACATTATTAATGGCGTACCACGGATATGTATCATCTATATAACGATACGGACTTGTATTTTGGGGAAATTCCCCCGATAGAGAAATGGCGTTTAAAGCACAAAAGAAATGCATAAGGGCAATGTGTGGCGTTCAAAGCACAGACAGCTGTAAGCCATATTTCCAAAAGCTTCAGCTACTCACACTTCCCTGTCTTTACATATACGAAGTTGCAAGCTATGTTAAGACAAATATACACCTATACAATCACCCAAAGAGTTTACGTCACAAAAATAAAATATGCGCAATACCACATAAAAAGCTATTTTTAGTAAAAATTTTCTTGGTATGGCACCCAAAATTTACAATAAGCTACCTCAACATATAATTGAAATTAAAAATACGGATCAATTTAAAAAAAAAAACTGCATGATTTTTTAGTCTTAAGATGTTACTATCATATTAATGATTATCTAAATGAAAGACTACGAGGGCTGATTGATAAGTTTCCGAAACGACAAAGAAAAACTTTAAAAATCTATTTGAACTTCTCAGCTCACATAGATTTAATGATAGCAAGGGTTAGAAAACTAATATTCGTCTTTAAGACTCTTCGTCATGTGGCAGGTGCACAGATTGTCAAAAGGGTCTACCTTGCCCTCTGCCAATCACTCCTATCATATTGTGTTACCGCCTGGGGCGGTGCTCCAAAGACCTCAATGTTGAAATTGGAGAGGGCCCAACGAGCAGTATTAAAGGTGAGCACATTTCGACCGATACTTTTCCCAACAGAAGATTTATATAAATGTTGCAAAGTGCTTTCAGTCAGACAACTCTTTGTTCTTAATACAGTGCTATTACAACACAAAGATATCCCCTACGTGACAATCACTAAAAGACGTAAAGATTTAGTTTGTCAGCACCACAGGTGTAATTATTCATTCACCAAACGATTTCCTTGCTTCCAAGGGCCACAATTATATAATAAACTCAATAGGAAATTGGTCTTTACTCTCTTTCAGCCTCGTCCCTCAAGAAGTCTGTGACAAACTTTCTACTTGCGAATAACTACCTGGATACAGAACGCCTACTTTTCTCTGATAATAACCCACCCTAAGCCTTTATCACCGAGAATAATACACACATTCTGCATCGACACAACACCACAACACACACCATCACTATAACAAACCAACACGCACTCACTATAACACACTCACACTCACCTTAACAAACACACACACACACCCCTGTTTGTACAGACACCCTTACGAGGACCTTGTTATTCCTAGAACGAACCGAGGACCCTCCAAAAAACTGGTTTAAATACCTCGTTGGCCTTTTAGAGTAAGATAGAAAGAGACAGGTGAAAAAATCTATAGTGATGAGCTTATTGGGATAATGCTATCTCAACATTTTTCTGTATGAATTTCGGCTATCATACCGAGGACCTGAAATACTCTGCTAAATGTGACCAGCGATGCACATACGAGGACTTTGTGTAAGCCAACCGAGGACCTCTGACGTATGCTCTGCGACGCCCTTCCGAGGACGTATTTTTACACAATATTTCTTATAGCTTGTACAAAGTGCGGACGTTGTGTTAGACTTTATATCACTAAACCGAGGACAGTTTTTCGCGTAGAACTTGTACAAACCGAGGACCTGGAAAATCTACCTACCTAAAACATTTTACGTGTAAGATAATAATTATATCAATGTTAGTAGAATGTTCCGATTTATTTCTTACACACTTTTTCTAAAACGAAGTACCAAGCGAGGACAAGTCGATGTCTTTACGTTTGTCGTTGATGCGGACCGCGAATAAGATGGGTATAATCACTGTGAAGGAAAGGTAAGTTTTTAATTTTATATGTATAAACAACTTTAAAATGAGTATATTATTATAGTATCAGATGCTGCAGTCAGTGTCGTCTCTACATGACGGTACTCTTCAGCACTTGATAGCATCGTCTTCAAAATTGGCATACGCGTTAGGTTTATGTAGTAAAACTAAAATAATTACCAGTTTGTGCTGATGCTGCAGCCCAGGTTGTTTCTTCATAAAGGAACTCCTCAAGTTTATCTAGTAACACCAAAATAATTACCAGTTTGTGCTGATGCTGCAGTCAGGGTCATTTCTTCATGAGAGAACTCCTCAACAGTTGATAGCAGCGTCTTCAAATTTAGCATACGCGTTAGGTTTAAGTTGTAAAACTAAAATAATTACCAGTTTGTGCTGATGCTGCAGCCAGGGTCGTTTCTTTATGGGGGAACTCCTCAATAGTTGGTAGCATCGTCTTCAATATAGCTTACAAAAATAAAGTAAAACTAGAATTCAGGTTTTAAATGAGTAGATAAATCAGAATTCGGAAACTTCAGTTTCATGATAGGTATTCAATACAATATCAAGTTATTAGGTATTTCGTTTCTTTCACATAAGCCGGGTTAAAGAAAAGACAACTGAAGTCTAAATTCTAGATCTCAAAGATGCTGGTATTGATTATTCCAAAGAATGTTTGCTATTTTGTTTTATTAAACGTGATGTAACTAATAGTGTTGACTATACCAAAGATCGTTATTTCTTTAAGGTACATGTCACATATCAGCTCACCTGCCTTTTTTTCTTTTCTTGCGTTTTTCGCTATTTACTACGATGATCGACGATAAATACGATGATCAAAACTGATGATACAACAATAAATTAATCCATTTTATTATCAGTTTCCATGATCCCGCATTGTGTTATTTAGCGAAAAAGCAATAACTTTTGAATTTAACAGGCCGTTGACATGAATGATTTATCTTTAATCATTTTATAGCTAGTTATTAAGTTTTCAGGCTTCCCAAATTATTTTGATCTCACTTGATAATATTTCTTTGTTGTTTTCTAACTAAGCATTGTGTTAAGTAATGTTATGTTAAGTTTTTAGCCCAAATTATGTTGATCTCTTATAATGATGGTTTCTATAAGTCGTTTTGTTTGACTCGTTTTCTAATAACTGTTATGTAAGTTTTGTAATCATGCTTCTCAAAGGTATTGTTGCAACTTGATGATTATTTCTATAAGTAGATCGTTGGTAAAAGTTTGTTAAATAATTTGTTTCATATAAAGTTCAATATAGTACCATTACTAATCCGACAGACGTTGCAAACGCTTTTAATAACTATTTTATTAAACAGACATAAAATAACATGACGAAACCACCGGACACTACGAATTTGACAAGTAACCCTAACTAAATGTTAATGCATCCAGTATTACCGCAAGATATTATGAGAGCGATACAATCATTAAAAAATAAAAGTAGCACTGAATATGATGGTACATGAACAAAGGCTGTAAAATTCGTACCAGGCGATATCGCCTTGCATCTGTGTCTTAACTTATGTATCAGTACTGGAGTATTTCTGGATAGTTTAAAAACAATTATAATGAAGCCACTTTAGAATTTTTTTAAAGAAGATCTAGCAAATTATAGACCAATTGCTTTAATACCCATTTTTTCTAAGGTTATAGATAAAATGATTTATAACTCTGTTAATAATTTCCTATCCAAATATAATGTTTTAAGTGCGGAACAAAAGGGTTTCAGAAAAAAATAAGGGTATAAATACAGCGGTTTACGATTTAATAAATGTCATATTGCAAAATGTGGATAAAAAAAGTACCAGTTTGCGCAATTTTCACGGTCATGACGAGGGCATTTGATTGTGTTAATCATGAAATTATTACAAAAAAGCTAGACATCATAGGCATCAGAGGAAATGTACTTAATCTCTTAAAATCATACCTTAACAATCGTAAGCAGCACACAGAAATATCTAGAATATGTCCAAAAAGTAAGCACGAAGAAAAATATTTATCTAAGGCAAGAATTATTAGGTATAGCCACAGACTTATATTGGCATGGCGCACCACAGGGCAGTGTCCTGGGCCCTTTACTATTTTTGCTATATATTAATGATTTACCTCGACATTGAACATCATATGGTCTTATTCGCTGACGATAGTAGTGCCTTAATTGAATGTATTTACAAAAAAATATACGAACATGACATAAATGAAACGTTAATAATCATTATACGCTGGCTTGAACAAAAAAACTTAGTGTAGATGCGTATGTACTTTTTAACCTAACGCTGTATGTGTGCAATTTAATAGTACCTAACAGATAGCTGCGTACGTATTTAAGTCCCTAAAATTATTAACATTCCCATCACTTTATACTATTGAGGTGGCTGTTTTTGTTTAATAAAGTGTCCGCAAATAGAAACCGGACAATCAGGAGACAATATAAAAATTTGCTAATTGTTAGTGGTTCCGATACCGCCCTATTAAAGAAAAGTATTTAATGTATGTGTCCGATCATTTTTAGCTAAAACTGTTTGCGTGCCCTAGTTAAGGTAGTTAGTATAAGGATCATTTTAAACTTAACATGTGTAACTTGTACCTACTTTCTGTGCAAATAAAGATCTATTCTATTCATTTTAAAATAAACTTACTTCTATTTCAGTAAAGTTTATGTTGTTTTCTTTAGTACGTTCATATTCTTTATTTCTTTGTACTTTTTGTTTGCTTCAAATCTTGCTGCTGACATTTCGCCTTGGAAGACATTTACTTTAGGTTCTTTATGAAGAGCACACGTATTCAGCTCCTGCCAATATAATATTTTATTGTGCAAATCATAATGTTGTATAATCTAAGCAGGCCTAGGTACTTAGCACATACTGCAGAAGAAGCCTGATTATTCCTCGTGCACCTCGTAGCTAACGATTTTTTTAAGGATTCAGTCTACCTTCGCTTTTCTCCTTCATAATTTTATTTAAATGATAGCACATAACTCGTCTTCTACACACGAGGAAAATTGTCGAAACGAGGACTAGAATACACACTGTTCGGAAAATCTAGCAAACCGAGGTCTTAAATACACATTGTGTGGAAAAGCTACCTAACCGAGGACTTTTGTGTTAAAGTTAACACATAGGTCCTCGGATAATACAACAAACGTGAAATGAGTGTAAAGAGCCTGTGTATGAGTCGAGAGTGGCACCATCTGGTGGATACACAATGTCTGTGTATGCATATGAATATTTTTGATCAAACCGAGGTTCAGACAACTTTTTCGTGATAAGTATATAGAAAGACTCAAAATCGCTTGCAGAATACGAATCTTTGGTCAAGTCAAACCGAGGACCCTCGAAAAGGTCCTCGCTTTGAAAAGGTCCTCGGTCGTGCCTTGTGTATTCATACGCACGTCCTCGGATGGTACTTAAAACAAACACACACACACTTGTGTTTTTTTATTTTTGGAACTGTATTATGTTTGGGTTTGTACCACTGCCCTTAATACAAGTTATTTTATAACTTAGTAAGGGTGCTGGTTGCAACATCTACCTGATTTGTTAACTAGCATAAGTCAAGTGTACCTACCGACAGATTACTACTGTTTATAGTTAACATTGTTATTTCATTAAATAAATTATTATTATTTCCTTTATTACATTTACTATACATACAAATTACATTTTTAAATATTTTTGTAAACAAAAGATAAAAAAACAATTAAAAATATAAAAAATAGTAGCCCACCGGTATCGGGAACAGGGTCCAAGCTACCGGTGGTCAGGGCTCCAGAGAGAGGAACCTCGTGACAATGCGAGCCGTGTCCAGAAGTACCGCTTTCTGAATCAAGCCCTTGATCCAGCTGCCCAACGAGAGCCTCCTCAGGTGTTGGTCGAGGCTCTTGGCTATTAAGCCATTGGCTGTCACGACTATCGGCACAATGATCGCTGAGTCCACATCCCACATGTCGACAACCTCGCGAGCCAAGTCAAGATACTTGATTTGTTTATCTTTCTCGGCTTTCACGAGGTTTTCGTCATGCGGGACGGTTATGTCAACAATCATTGCGCGCCGCTCTGATCTATCCACCACCACTATATCAGGCTTATTGGCAACAATAGTCCTGTCAGTGATGATGGATCGATCCCAGTACAATGTGATATTTCCATTTTCGAGAACTGGGTCGGGCACATACCTGTAGTACGGCACCTCAGATTCGACAAGGCTGTATTTCAGAGCAAGTTGCTGATGGATTATCCTGGCTACAAGATTGTGTCTATGCAAGTACTCTCCGTTAGCTAGACGAGAACACCCGGAGATAATATGCCTGATTGATTCTCCCGGCCGGTGGTATGCCCGACAGATGTCAACCGTGCCGTCTTTCACAATAAATCTCCGGTAATTGTTCGTCATCATAACTTCGTCCATAATTGCACAGACAAAACCTTCAGTTTCTCCAAAGAGGTCACCGAAACGCAGCCAGGCTACGGACGCTAGTAAATCTACATCGGGTCCATGTAGGGCCCGGTAAAAGCGTCCGTGAAGCTCCTTACTCTACCATACTTCCATGCGATCATTGGTGTCAAGCACTACTGGCTTGCGCCAGTTCTCTTTAGCCAAGGAGAGCGGGGTGAGGCCCTTGTCCACCGCAACCACATCTCGATGCATCCCCACGTCGGTTTGTAGGAAATATTCCCTGAGACTGCATATCTCGCGATTGTGGAGGGTCTTAGCGTTTAAAAAGCTTCGACCTCCACACTTTCGCGGGATATACAGCCTCATTACCGATGACCGTGGGTGATGCATACGATTTGCAGTCAGCAGCGTCCGGACCCTCCTGTCCAGGGTGTCAAGTTCGGTCTGAGTCCATTTGAGTATGCCGAAAGAGTACATCAAAACCGGCATGACCCAACCGTTGAAGGCACGCACCTTATTTCCGCCTGATAAAAGACTATTAAATACTTTTTTCAGGCGGCCAAAGAAGCGCTCCTTCAACGATTGCTTCATGTCAGTAACATTGATGCCCAACGCTTCCGACATACCCAAATACTTATAGGTTTCGGCTGCGAGGTATGTGGAATCCGCGAGTTGGGTACCCACGGATTCCACAATCTCCCCTCGCTTTACATGCATGACCGCACATTTGTCCACACCAAATTCCATCCTGATGGCGCTACTGAAAGTTTCAGTAATTTTCAGTAACTCCATCAGTTGCAAATTGTTAGGGGCAAAAAGTTTTAGGTCATCCATGTAGAGGAGGTGAGATATAACCTGACCACCTCTCCTCAGCCGATAGCCTAGACCTGAATCTTCCAGCAGCGAGCTTAGAGGATTCAAGGCTAAGCAGAACCAAAGCGGACTCAAACTGTCGCCCTGGAATATGCCTCGCTCGATCCTTATCGGCTCGCTATTCCTCTGGATATTTCGACATCCTGGATAGCGAAGGACCGTCCTCCATTGCCCCATACACGTCATCAGGAAGGTGCGCAGAGTTGTATCTACTTTATACAACTCCAGCACCCTCATTAGCCATGTATGTGGCACCGAGTCATAGGCCTTCTTGTAATCTATCCAACATGTCGACAGATCCTTTCGGGAACGGCGAACCTGTTGGCTAATGGCCATATCAATGAGGAGTAGCTCCTTAGTACCGCGGGACCCATTCCTACATCCATTTTGAGAGACAGACATGATGGAGTTGGTGTCTATATGTTTATTAATTTTAGCTCTCAAAATGGATGTAAGAACTTTATAGACCGTCGGTAGACAAGTGATCGGCCTATAGTTTTTGGGATCCGCGGTACTACCTGATTTATGGAGCAGGTGGGTTATTCCTGTCGTTAGGAACTGAGGCAGCGACCCTGACTCTAAGGCTGACTGGAACTGGGATGCCAGGGGGGCGTGCGACCTTTGGAACCATTTTATCCAAAAGTTGTGCAGCCCGTCCGGTCCTGGAGATTTCCAGTTAGGCAACGGACGGACTGCACGAGCAATATCTTGGGGGCTGATGATAAGTGCCCCCATTTCTGGTATATGTTCGCACGCTCGCTCGATCTTCCCAGTCCAATCACCTTCGGTGTGACCGACAGGCACCGACCAGATGTTTCGCCAGAATGAACACATGGCATCATCATCCGGTAGGTGCGTGTCAGTCACAACTTGGATCGGTCGTTCCCAATCCCTGTAAACCCACCTTTCATCGCTCTGGAATGTGTGATTCTGAGTGTACCGCTCCACTCTCCGCCTGTACCGACGAATACGGTTTGCCCATGCACAGATCTTCTGCTTCAGGAAGTCGATACGCTCTGTGACGCGGGACAAATAATCTCGAGAACTAACATCAGTCCCCGAGAACGCCCGCCTCACAAAGCGCATCACTCTAGGGCGAGTATTGCCCTCCCTGAAGCAGATTAGCTTGCCGATGAGTGCTCTAGTCTCCCCGATACGACGCTCAATCCTGCACTGCCAAGCTGGTACAGCTGGTTTTAGTCGTGTAGCTCTGTCACTGTTTGGGAATTTGACATGAGCTACACGACATGCGGCAACAGCTGCACAGTACAAGATTGAATGGGTATCGGTGAGGCCTTTGCTGTCGTTAAAACAATTTGACAGCTGCGAGTCTAGAGCACACACCAGCGCCTTGTTTTTCTTGTGCATGGGCAAACGAGGTAAACGTGGTCTGAGTCCAGGCGAAATAGAGCGGTACTCACGGAAAGCATCCTCCAAAGCGCTCCTCAATCTTGCATTGCACTGGGAACTCACGGATATAGCCTCATCATCATCCTCTTCATCCACGCGGTTGGGTCGCGGTGAAAAACTGGGTAAATTTTGCAGTTGCACCGCGACCAATGACGAAGCAGGCGAAACATGGCTATTCCGTGATTCGAGGCGTAGTCGATCAAGTACAACGTCATCCAGCATATGGTTACGCTGGATGACCCGCACCTGATCCGACAGTCGTTGCGCCGACACTTTGACAGCTGGCTCAAGTACCTGAAACAGAGAGAGCATCCGACCACGGTACGCAGTCAAGTTACTTCCCCCCTCTGTAGCCCCAAAGTATGCGCGCATGACATTTTCATTTACAGTTTGTGTCCATCTCATGCGCTGCACACTTCCACCGGCAGCGGGGACCCTATCAGAGGCTGGTGGGCCTCGGAGTCCTAAGCTGGCCGGTGGTCGGCCTCTTCCGCGTCGACGTACAGGTGGTGGTGTCGTCGGCGGCGAAAAGTATTCGTCGCTCGAGCTCGACGCAACTGCAGCGGCCAATGTCACTGGACTCACGTCTGGAGCAGGTTCTGGCAGCTGCGAGGCGGAGCTGAGCGACGAACCCGAAGGTGTTGGGTGTGTGGTTTGCAGCTGTCGTGCCCGACTTCGTGTCAACATCTCGGTATCATCCGTACATCCGTGTATCGCATTATAAGCGAACTGTTATTATTATATTTCATATTTGATTTTACGTTCTATGTGGAATAATGTTCTTTAAATCCATTTCTTAAATTATTATTGTTTAAAAAATACTAGAAAATATAGGAGTAAATTTTTTTTGTACCGTCAACTTGACAGCCGGGCCACAGATTATTATTATTATTATTATTTAAAATAAATTTATTTCTCAACGTAGTTTCCTTCTACCTCAATGCATTTAGTCCATCGCTTCTCCAATGCCGATACACCAGTTTGAAAAAATGTTTTCTCCAACCCCTCAAAATACTCGTCTACGGCAACAATGACTTCATCATTTGATGAAAATCTCTGGCCACCTAACCATTTCTTCAGGTTTGGGAATAAGTGGAAGTTGCACGAGGCCAGATCTGGGGAATAGGGTGGATGCGGTAGCAATTCGAACCGCAATTCATGGAGTTTGGCGACTGCAACCATTGACGTGTGTACAGGCGCGTTGTCATGGTGGAACAAAATTTTTTTATTGGCCAAATGAGGTCGTTTCTTTCGGATTTCGTCACTTAATTTTTGCAGCAGGCTTGCATAGTGCTCTCCATTTATTGTTTTTCCTTTTTGCAGATAATCCACTAAAATAATCCCTCGTGCATCCCAAGAAACAGTCTCCATCACTTTTCCGGCCGACAAAACCGTTTTTGCTGTCTTCGGCGCAGGTTTTCCGCTCTCAGTCCACTGCTTAGATTGTTTTTTTGTTTCAGGAGTATAATGATGTATCCAGGTTTCATCTACTGTAACATAACGCTGCAAAAACTCGTTAGAATCTCGCTTAATAATAATAATAATAATAATCATTTATTTCGGAATAAAGACATCCATATATCTTGTTAGTACAATTGCGAGCTTACAACTAGGTTAGTAAACAGCGCCAAACATTCCGATGAATCGTCCACACGACGTTGCTTTTGGTCGACAGTGAGCAAACGCGGCACCCATCGCGCGCAAAGCTTTTTCATTTCCAAATGTTGGTGTAAAATAATAAAAACGCGTTTAGATGAAATGTTCACCATCTCTGCTATCTCTCGCAACTTTAAGCGCCGATCGTTCAGTATAATTTTGTGAATTTTTTTGATCATGTCCGGATTCGTGACTTCATTTGGACGGCCAGACCTGGGGAAGTCTTCGCAGCTCTGTCTTCCACGTTTAAAATCAGTTACCCAGGTGTGAATTGTACTCAATGCAGGAGCAGCATTACCTAAAACACTGTCTAGCTTGACTTTAATCTGGGTTGCTGTTTTCTCTTTTAAAACGTAAAACATTATCACCGCACGAATTTCGTTTCTTTCCATTGTTATGAAAATTCACGACAGAGAAAGTTCTAGGTCCTCTCATACAAATTCCATCCGTTCGATTAAATTCAAATTTGGTGTTCTATTTTCGAAAAGATGCTAGAATATAATGTAATATTTTTTTCTTGCGTATCTTTTTTTTAAGTTCGTCGTTTCGGAAACTTATCAATCAGCCCTAGTACATCCGATTTATTATATTAGGGAAGAATCGTGAGTTTTGTGATTATGAATTATCAATGAATTTATTTGATCTGATTTGTATTAATTTTAAATCGGACTGATGTATATTGTTACTTCGAATTGAACTATATTGTTAATTGACATATTAAAAATTTAATTTGTATTTGTTGGTAATTTAATGTTTGAATTTTATTTTGACATTTAATTTTTTATTGATTCCTTTTTTAATTTAATGCTGACATTTAAATATTATTATAATAATTTCATAACTGTAACTGACAAGGTTGACATATTTAATTTTTTATATTGTACCTACTTTGTTATTTGCACACCCATGTGATGGTTAAATATGGAGAACTTTATTATTCATTTAAAAACAAAACATCAATGTATATTTTTTACCCATGTTTGCAAATAAATAAATATTCTATTCTATTCTATATTCTATTCTATTCTGAGTAACTCGAAACTCAGTATTGATACTTTTGACAGAAAATAATCTATTCTATACTTATAATAAATCTGTAGAAGTGAAAATTCTGTACATTGAAAATATCCAAAAAATAAATGGCAGGGGGTGTTACTTGACCGACACCGAACCCAAAAATGTGATTAAAAAAATTTTTGTCTGTCTGTCTGTCTGTCTGTCTGTCTGTCTGTCTGTCTGTCTGTCTGTTTGTTCAGGCATCACGCAAAAACTACCGGTTCGATTACGATGAAACTTGGTATAATTATTCTTTAATATCCTGGGCACCACACTGGGTACTTTTTATCCCGGAAAAGTATATACAATAAAAAACAAACTTAATTTTGCGGTTCGATCCCTATACCCGATTACCACTGTCTGTACTGTACCAACCGCAAATACTAAGTTTGTCGTAGGTTGGGTCACCCGCAGTGGAGTTCATTTTTATTCCTTTTAGTTTTTAGAGTTATTTAGGTTTATTTTTATATGAGTCGTAGGTATATATTTTGATTTTAAAGTATAGGTAGTATATTTGATAGTGTACGTAGTGACCGTAGGTTATTTTATAATACTGTTAGGTAGGTTTAGTCATTCGTATAGATATTAGTTTTTAGGGATTTTGCTTATTTATTGAGTTTAGATTAGTTATCATCAGAAATAGGTTTATTTAGGTAGGTAGGTATTTAATTTTCTGTTATTGAGTTTTTTTTTTAAATTAGTTAGGTACTTAGGTAAAGATATCATATAGGTACCCTCTTAATCACCACTAATGAGACACAATTGATTTTCTATTGTAATTAGCCACAAAGGGCCCGCGACATAGATGGCATTCTGGGGAAGCACATACATTTTATCCTGTTAGCACGTTCCTGTGGGTAAATTTCCGACATCCACGCGGGCGAAGCCGCGGGCAGAAGCTAGTTAATAATAAATATGTAAAATTTACCACTGACGAGACAAAAACGGGTAATTCGGTTTTTAAGGGGTGGATTTGAACTTGAAACTGTATGTTACATTTTCACGCCTAAACCATTGAACTTCTGATTTGGCATAGATATACACTGGACAGCAAATAAACCAAGCCACCCACTACATTGGAACTCTGATTCGATTTTCTTAAAAAGTATAAAACTCACAACTATCAAAGTCATACCTACAGAAAGTCTCTTTCATGATGATTAAAATGAATGGAAAATCATTGGGATCAATCAATTTATTAAGTGTTTATTAAGGACTAGCTTCTGCCCGCGGCTTCGCCCGCGTGGATGTCGGAAATTATCCCACGGGAACGTGCTAACAGGATAAAAAGTATGTGCTTCCCCAGGATGCCATCTATATCTATGCCAAATCAGAAGTTCAGTGGTTTAGGCGTGAAAATGTAACATACAGTTTCAAGTTCAAATCCTCCCCTTAAAAACTGAATTACCTCTTTTTGTCCCGTCAGTGGTAAATTTTCGACAACTTTACATACTTATTATTAATAGCTGTGCATTGCGGGTGACGTAACCTGCGACAATCTTATTATTTGCGGTTGGAACAGTAATCGGGTCTAGGCATCGAACCGCAAAATTAAGTTTGTTTTTTATTGTATATACTTTTCTGGCATAAAAAGTACCCAGTGTGGTGCCCAGGATATTAAAGAATTACCAAGTTTCATCGTAATCGAACCGGTAGTTTTTGCGTGATGCCTGAACAAACAGACAGACAGACAAAAATTTTTTTAATCACATTTTTGGATTCGGTGTCGGTCTAGTAACACCCCCTGCCATTTATTTTTTTGATATTTTCAATGTACAGAATTTTCACTTCTACAGATTTATTATAAGTATAGATTTTACAAAGAAGAGTCATTTTCCAATCGTGTAAATCATTAGTAATCATAAAATGAAAAAAAAAATTTTAAGCCAGAAACAAAGAAAAAATTATAAAAAAGTTTTTGGTTTGGTTTACGGACTGGGTAAACTAGCTGTTAGCTTAATAAAATCATATTTAAATGATAGATTTCAGCAAGTTCAAATAAACGGTGTGAATTCATTGGGTTTAAAAGTCAAAATGGGTGTGCCGCAGGGCTCAATATTGGGGCCGTTCCTATTTTTAGTATATATAAATGATTTACCTCATTTACTAAAAACCCGACCACAAATGGTGTTATTTGCTGATGACACATCACTGATTTTTAAAGTGGATAGACGTGCAGAGCAGCTTGACGACGTAAATAATGCTATGCTTATGGTCCATAATTGGTTTACTGTAAATAATTTAGTATTAAATGAGAAAAAAACTAAATGCATTAGATTCGCTTTACCGAATGTTAGAAGTAGTGAATGTCACGTTGTATTGAATAGGGAGGTACTTGAATTCGTCGAAAGTCTTCAGTCTTACGGTTTTCTTGGGTATCACGCTTGACTCAAAGCTGCAGTGGGGTCCTCACCTAACATCACTTGCAGGGCGGCTAAGTTCAGCCGCTTACGCTGTCTGGAAAATCCGTCAATTAACAGACGTGGAAACCGCAAGACTGGTCTATTTTAGTTACTTCCATAGCATCATGTCTTACGGTATTTTGCTGTGGGGACGGGCTGCAGATATTGATTCTATCTTCATTCTGCAAAAGAGGGCTGTCAGAGCCATCTACAATCTCAGCAGACGCGAAACTCTAAGGCAACTGTTTAAAAAAATTAACATCATGACGGTTCCTTGTCAATATATATACGAAAACATTATGTACGTTCGAAAACATCTACATCTTTTTAGTAAGATAAGTGACAGGCATAACTTTAACACTAGGAATAGGAACAAACTAGATCAACCGAGCTTCAGATTGTCTAAAGTAAAAACTTCTTTTATGGGGTACTGTGTAAAATGTTATAATAAAATACCACTCGATATTCTTCAACTAAATGAGAAGAAATTTAAAACATGCATTAAACGCACACTGTGTAGACAAGCATATTATAAGTTGGAAGAGTATAGAGAAGGTACTTTTTGTTAATAGGAACACAGGGTGTGGCATCATTCGTAAATGCGCTACTGAAACAAAAGAGGGTATAAATGAATAAATTACACGTAACTCAAAATAGCAATGCTAAATATTATTGTAAGTATTAAATAACGCTTACCTTCTTCTACTAACATTTGTACCTGCTTCGTCTATTGTTATAGGTAGGTTCTTCACTTTTTTCGAATAGCATTGAATTATTGTTTATGTCACTTTTTTATAGTAGTTTTTATTATTATTACGACCATTCACGCTTCTATTCTTACAACCCATAGTTTTACTGTCGCAAAACTAACTAAATAACACATAAGTAGTGAGGTCCGTCGTGCTCGGCGGCCTGTTGCGCTTTGAGTGCACCGTGCACGGATCAATCTCATATAATATGTAGATTGATCGAGAAAACAGGTTTTGCTGAGACTTGGTTGTTTTTTTTTTTTTTTTTTTTTTTTTTTTTTTTTTTTTTTTTTTTTTTTTTTTTCTTAATTTTAATTTGTAATGATATTGTACGTGATTACTAGTTTATTTATTTATTTATAAGTAGGTATGTATTAGGTATGTTGAGACTGTGTGTGCTCCCCGTCACTTTTCCATAGAGGTTCATTAGAAAACCAGCGTCAGACAGCATCTGTCTGGCATTAATGCTGAAATGAACCTTTTTGGCGCAGCCGTGAGGCACACACTATTGTTGTCTGAAACATTATTTTATTTTTTTTTTGTATTTTGTGTTTCACGAACTGTGTCCAAATAAACTTTTTTCTTTCTTCTTTCTTTCTTTCTATATAGTAGATAAAAATGCTTGGCTTAATGCTGGTCCTGCTCCACAGGCAGTTGGGCTTACAAGTTAATAATAATAATAGTTGATCACAATTTCAATATTTGGAAAAGATGCTTCCCCTTTTTGTTTTTTTTTAGTGTCTATTTTATTTAATCAGGATTAATTTTTAATACTTCAGTATTAAATACCTCTTCATGATTGGTAGTAATTTTTTTTTCTCTCATCTATTAATTAAATTGCAAACTATAGTTTTGTATAATTTAGAAGCATTTTTGAAAATTTTGTAAATGTAAGAACCATGGATCCGTTTTTTATGATATTTTGATGTTGACTTGAAAGAGCATGGCAGTTGAGAATATGTCATGCTCACTTAAATGTCTCACTGGTGGTGGCGCGTGTGTTGGATCATTCGGTTCCCTACGAAATGGTTGAGCTGGGTGGTGCTGATCCACGCGTCATGTTCGTGAACGGGCGCCATCTGTTGAGACTGGTCATCTCTTAACTGCCAGGGCTTATTTTTAATTTTATATTTTTAATTTTATATTTTAATTTGTTTCTTTACATTGTTCTCACATATAGAAGCAATAAGAATACTGTAACCAGGATTTTGTAAAAATGTCTTGATTTAAAAGAGTGTCCGTGGAGTTTCTTGCCCGTTCTTCTCCATAGAGATCTACGCTTTGGAATGGGCAACTAGCTTCAACTATCTGACTAACTGACCGACTATTTAATTTTGACAATTCAAAAGTGCCTGTAAATGGTTTAATTGAAATAAATGATTTGAGTTTGAGTTTGAGTTTGATTTCAGTAATGTAGCGAGTGTACTAAAAAGCGACTGATTCATACATATCGATGACCTTGTTTACTCTACAGGGGCACATGCAATGGTTTTAGAGATATACGATTCATCAAAACGTTACTCCAGCAGGAAATGCAATATCTCGAAAACCTGAAGGTGCACAGATTTTATTTTTGGGGGCACATTTTGGCACACATATAAGCTCTCTGGCCATGTACAATTTTTCTCTCTCCGATCATTCGTTTAGAATTTTCCTGCTAGAAAAACGTTACCCCAGCAAGAATCGTTTTTTCCGTTTTTTTCCAAAACGACAGGGGGCACACATTTTTTATGTGGGGGCACATTTACAGCAGATAAGGCGCCAATTATACTTTCTACTCATATAACTCTAGGAGACACTTTCTTGCTGGGGTAACGTACACATGTAGCGATGAGAAGTCAATCCACGTGTAAGGCCCGTCGGTTCGATGAAAACTAACGCTGTATGTGTGGCTAACGAGATGCCGCCCCAGACCATTACAGATCCTCCTCCATAAGCAACAGTTTCCTCGATGCAACACTGAGAATAACGTTCTCCAGGGCGACGATATACTCTCTGACGTCGATCACTTCCATGTAGACTCACCCTGGTCTCATCAGTGAAGAGTACATTACCCCACTGCTCTAACGTCCAATCCATATGCTGTCGAGCAAATTCAAGTCGTGCTCAACGGTGGGCTACCGTTAATGCTGGACCTGTTGCAGCTCTCTTTGGAGTCAGGTTCCGTTCAGCTAGTCTCCTTCTGACGGTATCTGAACTTATGAACATTTGGCGTTCGTCACGCAGACTTTGTTGGACTTGAACTGCGTTGAGTCGGCGATTTCGCAGAACAGTAAGTTGGATGTAACGATCATCTGCTGCTGCTGTAGCCCTAGGTCTGCCCGTACCTGGACGGCGATCGAATGCTCCAGTCTCTAGGTATCGTCTGTAAACTCGTTGCACCGAAGATCTGCTAATTCGAAGTCTTCGAGCGACCTCACGTTGCGCAACGCCTGCTTGAAGTAGTGCTACAGCTTGAGTTGCTTCCTGAGGTGTCGTATCCATTATTGACCGAAAAAAGTAGCATAAATACACGCGTCTGAGTAAACGATGGATAAAAACTAATGAAATTATAAGAAATATCCGACTACCTCATTGTAGAAAAAAATAACGCTAATCGTGAACTCTAGCAAAAACAGAGCAAATTGTTAGCATTGTATTTGTTGCTTGATTACAATGTGAGTAGACGGTACTTTAAAATAAATTTATAGTCATTTTAATCATCATGAAACGCACTTTCTGCAGGTATAACTTTGGTAGTTGTAAGTTTTATACTCTTTGAGAAAATCGAATCAGAGTTCCAAGGTAGCGGGTGGCTCGGTTTATTTGCTGTCCAGCGTAGATGGCATCCTGGAGAAGCACATACTTTTTATCCCGCACGTTCCCGTGGGATAATTTCCGACATCCACGCGGGCGAAGCCGCGGGCAGAAGCTAGTTAAACATATTTTTCAAAACTTCTCTTTTCTCTCTTGCTATTTCGGCTGAATGATTGCTACCTTGATTGCCAATACTCTGTAGGGCATGTATTTGGCTCCTCCATGAACCGGGCAGAAAATTTCCCTGGTCATCTTCCCTATCAACACAAGTAGCGGTAATGTAAGACTTTGATTTCTTTCGTAGCCAATTATGAAGGGCACAACAAACAATTGCATCTACTGTTTCCAAGTTAGTTAGTATTGGCTTTTCTAATACCCGGAATCTACTAACTAACATTCTGCACCTCGCAGTCGACTCTGACGGTTGTACAAGCGCAAGAAAAGCCGCAGCAATGGTGGACGCCGCAACCATCGAGAAGTTGGAGGCTGGTTTCAGCAAGCTCCAGGCCTCTGACTCCAAGTCACTGCTGAAGAAGTACCTTACCAAGGAGGTGTTCGATGCTCTTAAGAACAAGAAGACCTCCTTCGGCTCGACTCTGCTGGATTGCATCCAGTCTGGTGTTGAGAACTTGGACTCTGGTGTCGGAATCTACGCCCCTGACGCTGAGGCGTACACAGTGTTCGCCGACCTGTTCGACCCCGTCATTGAAGACTACCACAATGGTTTCAAGAAGACCGACAAGCACCCCGCCAAGAACTGGGGTGATGTGGAGACCCTCGGCAACCTGGACCCTGCCGGCGAGTACGTTGTGTCGACCCGCGTGCGCTGCGGTCGCTCCATGGAGGGCTACCCCTTCAACCCCTGCCTGACTGAGGCCCAGTACAAGGAGATGGAAGAGAAGGTCTCCACCACTCTCTCTGGACTTGAGGGTGAACTCAAGGGTACCTTCTACCCCTTGACTGGCATGTCCAAGGAGACCCAGCAGCAGCTGATCGATGACCACTTCCTGTTCAAGGAGGGTGACCGTTTCCTGCAGGCCGCCAACGCTTGCCGCTTCTGGCCCTCCGGCCGTGGTATCTGCCACAACGAGAACAAGACCTTCTTGGTGTGGTGCAATGAGGAGGACCACCTCCGCCTCATCTCCATGCAGATGGGCGGTGACCTGAAGCAGGTTTACAAGAGGCTGGTGAACGCTGTCAACGACATTGAGAAGCGCGTTCCCTTCTCCCACGATGACAGGCTCGGTTTCCTGACTTTCTGCCCCACCAACCTGGGCACAACCGTGCGTGCGTCCGTGCACATCAAGCTGCCCAAGCTGGCAGCAGACAAGGCGAAGCTGGAGGAGATCGCTTCCAAGTACCACTTGCAGGTGCGCGGCAACCGCGGTGAGCACACAGAGGCTGAGGGTGGCGTCTACGACATCTCCAACAAGAGGCGCATGGGACTCACCGAGTACGACGCCGTCAAGGAGATGAACGACGGCATCGCTGAACTGATCAAAATTGAGAAGTCTCTGTAAATCGGTTAACGATCTCGCGTTATCAGTATTTTTTGTATTATTTATCGTTTTCACGTAAGAATTGATTGGATGTCGGATTGTTTGGGCCAGCAGACGGCACTAGTCAGCGCCCCGCGAGTGTGGCCGGTAAGGAAATGGAAAATAAAGACAGCTAGCGTTAAATACATATTCGATTATGCGTCTTGCCCGAGATAACCTGTAGTTAAAAACTTTTTCTTCTGTACTGAGGTTTACGCTTAATTAAAAGTCTTTAGTGGAAATGCCGCATCTCCCACAATGACTCCGTTGTCAGGTAATCAGTTATTTTCCAGGTCTTGGTAAATCGAACAATTCTTAAAAACTCCTCCATCAGATGCGCTACCACACGCGCCGACATCTATGTACGAAAAACAGTAGTCGTGATCGGCAATAGCTAACAATACGACGCTACTTGTTTTTTTTTATAATTGAAGTATAAACTTCCACTTTTAGGAGGAGCTTTAACTGTCACATGTTTTCCGTCTACGGAACCATAATATAAGGGGAAATTCCATCGTGTTTTAAACCCCCTTTCGATTTTATTCCATTCTTCTGCATTTGGCACCTGTAAAAAAAGGGTAGTAATTAAAGCGGTCTATTTAATACCATTTTTAGCCACAAAAATACTATAACATTACAATTACATTAATTTATTTTGTTTAATTACAGGATAACATGGATACCCCAAATAGCAAATAGCAATGAACCAGGACCATCGTTGGTTCCACGCTCTGAAAATGGGTTAGAAAATGAGTCTGCAGAAGAGACAACACGATTTACCCCACCCAAAAAACCTAAGCGGAGCAAGTTATCACAAATATCTAACACTATCTATTGACTTAAGAGAAATTAACGACAACACATGCGACGAAGAAACAGATCTAGATCTATTTGGAAAAAGCGTCTCGGCACAATTGAAAAATTGACAGAGGAACAGGCAGTCATTGCTAAGGAAAAGATACAGAGTATATTGACTCAATGCAGGCTTACAGATATACGAGCCAAGGATGCGTATTCTTATATCAAATGCAACAATCGGTTCAGCAATTGCAAAGTACGCTACCTACTACTTGGAATTGTACACAAGTTCTTCCGAGCTACACAGTACCCCAATACTCTCTACCAACGCCTACAATCTGTGCTCCTACAGAGCCCAGTCCATCGACATGTTCTTCTTCGTGTTCCCAGTATACCACTAATAGTGTATTATCCCCCGAAACTCCATAATAATTATGACAGTTACGGCGAAAGCGTGACGCGCGACAACAGTGATGTCATTCAACAAGCCTTCACATGTTTGTTGTATTTTGAAAAAATGGGTGCCTTATTATTTCAATTTTAAGCTATTATAAATAAACACTTAACTTAATAAACTGTTTTAATGCTTCATAAATTGTTCGAAAAACTTCTGGTATGAATTGTGATATAATATAGATGGTTGGAAACACGGTAAAAATGACTCAGGCTTCGCTAACTCATTCCAGTTGCTAAGAACGATAACGTTACTTCTAATTTTATTTTTGCTGGTAATGCATCTCTCATCAGAGTGTCTTGGCGCTGAATCGAGCTCTGTATAAGTGAAAGTAACTGATCAAAGTTTTCACCAGTAACCCGTAAGAAGGATCTTCTAATCTTAGTTGTTTCAGCAACAAGGCAGAAGCTCCAGTTATAGGTCTATCTCTTAACCATTTTCTTATCCAAAGTCGTTTTGCTTTCTTTTTTTTCTAATATATCAATCAACTCTTTTCTTAATAGTGCAGAGATGTTCCGTAAACATTTCTTTTTCAACAGACTTGCCGCAAATTCATTATTTTTTAGCTTCAAACGTGTGCACACTCAAAAAAAAAAATCCGTGAATGAATGGCCTCGTCTAAACAACAGGGGTCAGGCCAACGATGGCTTGTCTGTAGGACTGGCGCCAGCATTACTGGCTTCGTATAAACTCTGCATTAGAGCGGTTCTGCAGTGCATCCGATCCCAATCGAATCGAATTAAATCTGAATTATAAATGTTTTAAATTCGGATGGACAGAGTTTGAATCTAATGCGCAACCCCTCATACAAATAGCAAGTTGGCTACTTCGGACCGACATTTCCCGGATTCGGATCGGATGCAGTGCAGAACCGCTCTTAGTGTACAATGCCATGTGTCGACACGTTCGTCGTAAGGTTAATTATGTTTCGCGCTTGCTCATCAGCGCTATATTATTTTTGTGTGCAGAACAATCATCTAAGGTTGGTGGTTGCGTGTTTTGTGCAGGTGAAGCGAATGGGCGTGGGCGGGCAGCTGGTGCCGTTTTTCAAGTGTGTGTGCGTGTACTTCGTGGCGCTGGGCGCCGGCACGGGCGGCGCGGGGCCCTCCCCGGGGGCCGTGGCCGCCAAGTGCGCGCCCGTGCTGTGCCTGCTGCTAGTCGTGCTGCTGCACCACTCCGCGCTTCCGCATCACAAGTACGCGACAATGACAAACAGTTCACGACAATGACTTCTTGAAAATCTTGGTCATTACTGCGAATAGGTCTTCATCCTCAGATATTGGCAATTCTTTGATCTCAACATTGTTTATGCGAGACCTCTGTTCACTCACAGACTACCGATTCTCCAGCTGGGTAACTCCTGCAAATTGAATATCACTTCCCTGGTTTTCTTCATTGTCCCAATCTCATCTTCCAGAACTGACACTTTACTTGCCAAAGCTTTTATTTCCTGACTCAAAGGACGATTTCAGTTCAGAGACTTCTTGCCGTATGGTTTTTAATTCCGCCAGCTCACTCTGGATAGCCTTCACACTCTATCAACGCAGGCAATGCTTCCATTTTAGTTGACAGACGTTGAAGCTCAATCATGATGATCTCCGAGTTCCCTGGTGATGCCTTCAAACAACCAGTTTGAGGACTGGCAACCAGGGTAGCCTTGCAGGTTTGACATTTCCATGTTGATTTACGCTCGCCAAGTTTCCTCCATCCAGCCTCTGTTATCCCAGCACAGGGAAAGTCGAATTTCGCCTTACAGGCAACACACGTAGCACCATTCTTAGATTCAGTGTCACAACGATTACAGGTAAACATTACGACCGACTTTGATAGAAAGTTCTAGAAACACTGCCAGCGGCCGTTTTAGAGAAATAATGATTAAGTATGTAGTTAGCAACGCCGTGTACTAGTGCGATCGGTACGCCGACTACCGTCGAACTGTTAGTCTGCACCTGCAGTCGATTAATAAATGTACCTAAACGATGAAGGGGCGGGTACGCGCGGCGCGTGGCGGCGGGGCTGGCGCTGTCGGCGCTGGGCGACGCGCTGCTGGTGTGGCCGCAGCACTTCGTGGCCGGCATGGCGGCGTTCGCGGGCGCGCACGTGGCCTACATCGCGGCGCTGGGCTGGGCGCGGCGCGCGGCGGTGCTGGGCGTCGCGCTGTACGCGGCCACGGGCTGCTTCCTGGCGTCGGTGTCGCCGCCCGCAGGCCTGCGCGCGCTGGTGCCGGCGTACGCGCTGCTGCTGGCCACGATGGCGTGGCGCGGCGCGGCACGCGGCGGCGCGGCGGCGCCCGGCGCGCTGCTGTTCCTGATGTCGGACGCCATCCTCGGCTACAGCCTGTTCGGCGGCCCCGTGCCCTACCAGCAGGTGGGTGTGGCTACGTCCCGCGCCGCCGTGCGTGACTGGTGTTTGACGAGCGTTGTGTCCCCAGGTGCTGGTGATGTCCACATACTACCTGGCGCAGCTTGGCATCACGCTGAGTGCGCTGTGGGCGGCGGAGGAGGCGCGGCCGTGAGTGCCTGCGAGCCTGCTCACATGTACCGTAGACTCATCACGCGAACCTACAAGATGTTAATGAAATAACTGATACCTCTTAGGGTCCTTGTACGTACAAACAACTTCTACTGAAATTGCGGAAAATAAACTTTACATTATGTTCACATAACTCGAGGAAATATAGGGACCAGCTGCTTTAGAGGAGGTTTCAGTTACTTCAAATACACTTCGTCCGTGCAAGTAGTAAGTAGCATGTAATGTTGCGCACCTAGCTCCAATAGGTCCAGGGGCATGATACATGCTCCGAGACCGAGCGCCTCGAATTCTTCCTTTATTTCGTAAGCTGATATATATTTGGGATATTGATCCTGTAGTTGAAGGAACCTAGATTGTTTTAATCTTCGTAGTTAGTTTATATTTTATAAGAGCGTTTACACGAGCCGCGCGCCCCGGCCGCGCCCGCGCCGACATCCAACGAGCTTGGGTGACCAGTCTGTGATATGATCCATTACTGTCTACTTATTTATAAAAAGTTTTACAACTACGTATCTCTTCCTATTCGTTTAAAGACTTAGTATGACTCAATCGTTATCGGCTGCATTATTTATATTGGAGGGAGGAATGGTAGCCGCTAGTGGTATGTGTGCCAAACTCCACAGTGCTACTTACAACATCACGTTACACAACAAAGCAGTTTATGAACGTGCGTGTAGCTGTGAACGTGCCGCCCGGCCCGGCCGCGTTCGGCACTGCGGCACCGCGATCGGGTGAAAGCTTGTCTTATTTATGGCCGTGTCGCGTTATTTCTATATAAGCATACATTATTGATGTCGAACGGCGCAGGGCGGGCGCGGGTGCGGGGCGGGGGGAGCGCTCGCTCCGCTTGTCTCAATCAAGTGTTCGCTAGTACCAAGACTGATGTTTTACTCCCTAAGTATATATTTTCGTATTGTGTCTGTGCGCTACCACAGCTCGCGGGGCGTATGCGCAGCTCGGTGTGCGGTGCGCCGTGTTGGTGCACCGACCTAGTGGTAGCTAGTGGCCGCGGCAGGCGAGTGCAAACCGCGAGTCTACCCTTTGTACTGTTATATACATTCCAATACTGTTTGTTTCTTGGTATTGGTTAGTTATAGCGGTAGTATATTATGTAGCTCATCAGTAGTAAGTGCAGCGATAGGTATAAAGTTGATATAATAAGTAAGACAGGGACATTGTTTATCAATTGACTAGGTAGGTACCACTTTGAATTGTCCGTATATTCAAATCACAACTGTCATTGAAATGAAATAAATGGCTTTATCACGCCAAACTAACGTTAAGTCAATTTGATAAACAATTTTTCCCTGATTGTACAGTCGCCGAGCAAACAGAATCTGCTAAATGTGCTGACAGATTACAGCACATTATGATCATCTTTAGTGCAATAGTGAGGCTGGGGTATGGGGTAGGAGGACCATGATGTATGTCTTAGCATCACTTAGGTAGCAATAGCAACCAGACATATCTCCGTAGAGTCTTACCGGGTAGTGGCGGAACATGCTCCCTCCGAGCTGTGAAACGTCGGGGTGGGAGGGCCGAGGGCCAAGGGCCGCGAGGGCACTAAGGAGGCGAGTGCCAAGGGCCGCGAGGGCACTGAGGGGGCGAGACGCGAGGGCACTGAGGGGGCGAGACGCGAGGGCACTTAGGGGGCGAGGCCCGAGGGCCGCGAGGGCACTGAGGGGGCGAGGCCCGAGGGCCGCGAGGGCACTGAGGGGGCGAGGACCGAGGGCACTGAGGGGCGAGGGCTGAGGGCCGACGGCCGCGAGATCACGCGCGCTGCCGACTGTTTGATGTTCAGGAGCGTTAACGTAAACGTTATTACAAAGCGCGTGACCGCGCGTGACGTCACGCGTGCTTTACCTATTATAGATGTGATTATTGAATGTGATTTATATAATGAAATCAATATTTTATTAAACGTTATATCGTTGTAGTTAGTTTTCATAATAAGAATCAATCATTATGTGCATAATAAACGATTGGAATTGACACTTGTGTTTTTAAGTACTTTTATAATAATAGGCATTTATTTTACAAAAATATTTATTGTAATATTCTTAGATAAACTTAATTTGTATCACTTAACAACAATGTGTACAAGTGGGCGGCGCAGCGACCGGCGGCGCTCGTAACATACATATTATTACATTTATACAGATCTTGTACGACAGCGCGTCGTGTGTCTGAGCACGAGTGCTTATGAAGTTGAGACGCGTAAGATGCACTTGTTGCTTTGTAAAAATATATCAACTCAATAATCACTCGTGTTTCCGTTATGAAACAGTGAGTCCTCTGTCGAGGTGCGCGCGTCGCCACTTCACGGCGTGAGGTTTAGCGATATCACTTCTAATATAGTTACATGAAAGTGGAGCGAGGCCTAGTTTAGCGGCACGAAACGAGGCGATACAACGAAAGTAGGTTGTCGGTCGACTAAGAGCCAAACCACACGGGCGGCGCGGCTGCGGCGCGGCGCCTGAGCGGCGCCGCTGCGGTTTTCTACATACAAAAATGCATTGTAGCCACATGGCGCCGTGCGGTGTGCTCCGGCGCCGCGCCGCGCGCGCATCGGAATCGAGACGAGGCGGGGAGGGGTGTAAGCAGAGCGGAGCCGGAGCGGCGCCGCTCGCAGTTGTTGCATAGCGATGGGCAACCCCTCGTTTTGCCGCCGCTGCGGCGCCGCCGCGGCTCCGTAGAACGTTGCGACGCCGCTCTGCCCGTGTGGTCGCCAGCGCGGCGAAATGGCTTGCGGTGCGGCGCCGCACCGCCCGTGTGGTTTGGCTCTCAGCGACGAGGCCGCTGCGCTACTCGCGGCGCAGGTTGTCGAGGCGCGCCTGCAGCTCGGCGTCGGCGTCGCTGAGCGCGGCCCCCGCGCCCGCGCCGCCCGCCGAGCCGCCCGGCAGCGCCACCGCCGCAGCCGCCGCCGGGTTTTTCGCTGTAGACGACAGACAGGGTTATAACTTGTCAATTTTTTTTTTTAGTAGCATAAATATGTGATACCTCAATAAAAGTCTCGTGGAAACGATTCCAAAAATATAACACGCAAAACGAGTGAAAAAATATTAATAAGCCCGACTGCTTCTAAAAAGTTCAAAACAAGCTCACTGTTGCAGTCTGGTGCAGTTCGCGGCAGTTATAAGGCCTGAAACTGTTAAACGGGCGCCCGCAACGGGCATCCGTCGCCGCGTCGCGGGACCACGCGCGTGGACACGTGGGTTGGCTCCGTGGATTTCACAATGGGGATTTCATCCGGGATTTATTAATATTTTTTCTTTTGACGGGCCGAAGCGAACTCGCAGAGGCCCGTTAGACTTTTTAATGAAATGAGGCACCAACCGACGATTATCCCTGTTTGCACTATACAAGTACACCCAAGGACAACCCCCGGTTGGTGTAGGACTGTTGCAGGACATGGGAACAAAGATATTGGATTATAGGTTTGAGTGGCTAACGTGAACTGGTTATTGAGGACTATGGAAAGTCGGTAGCCCCTGCCTGACCAATGTTTTATTACACAGATAAAATGGCAGGGGGTGACTTGCACACTCAATAATGGGACCCCGAAAACGTTCGCTAGCACATAGTGTCATAGCGACAAGGGGGCAATATGTCCTGAGGTGCTTATGAGGAGTGGAAAGGTATTCCACCACGGCTATCAGGACAATCCCGGAAGTACGGTCAAGATCCCTACCAGCATCTTACTCGAATACTTCCTTCCTTTCGCCCGTTTACTCTTGCGAATCTCCACTCAAGCCGGCCAATAAAGGCAAAATTGAGGTGGGAGGTCTGTTCCTCGTTATTGTTCACTCCAGCCGGCCAATAATGGCAAGCCAGAGGCGAGGAACAAGACTTCTCCCGGGAGATAATGTCCGTGGGGTCGCTACTGCCCAACAGCTCGCCACATGCTGCCATGCGGGTTTCTGTATCTCTCTTGGTCTGGCTCCTACTCACCCTAGACCTGTTCCGGCAAAGTACTTTCCCGGCACAGGCCTAGAGTTCGGAGCACGCAAGCCCCACCACGACCTCAACGTGGAAATACGGCGGCGGCGGTGGGGTTATTAGTATTATTATTAGGGACGCGCGCATGCCCCCGCGACGGAATCCGTCGAACGAAGGCGGGCTCCGTTGGCCGGACGCGGGCCTTTTTTTTTTTTTGAGGATGGGAAATCATCAAATGACTCCTCCCGCTCTGGGTGGAGCAGGAGGGAGTGTCAGACTCTTACTGACTAAAACCCACCCGTGTTCCTTCCTTAGCCCTTTATGTTCCAGGGCAGCGGTAAACCCTTTCGGATGTTCCCGCTACCCTGGCGGGCTTCGGACGGAGAGCTACCCATTACTCTCCGCCCGCAGGCCCGCGCCTACGGTGGCCGGGAGTCGTCACGCGGCTCCCGACGCCCGGAGCGTCTCCCGCGGCGGCTGAGGCGTGAGGTGCGCAAAGTGCGTTCCCTCGCCCACCCCGCCACCTCCTTCGCTAGCATGACTGCTTCGCAGAAGGAGGTGACTGCCTCCCACTCCCTCTCACCCCGGACCATGGCTTCGGACGCGGGTCTCACCTACCCGCGACGGACGCCCGTGCGGGTCGCCGCGACGGAGCACTTTTGTATGGAACCGCGCGGGCGTCCGCTTAACGCAGTTTCAGCCCTTATAGTTCAATCAAGCTGGTTTCAGACCCATCAAGTCTTGCTGCAACCAGACCCTCAAACTTGTTCAACACATTGAGGATGGTTTCGAGACAGGAATGTTTTAGTGGACCTGTCAGCTTCCTACGATACAGTCAACCTCAAACGGTTGCTGTGCAAGGTGGAGACATTGATCAGCGACAGAACTTTGTCCGAATACTCCGAGAACTCCTCCATAATCTTCGATTTCAGGTACACCTTCTCTCGGAAAGAAGTCGTTGGAGAGTTCAGAAAAACGGCCTACCTCAAGGTGGTGTCCTGGCACCGCTCCTTTTTAATGTCTACACCAACGACCAACCGTCTAGCCCAAACAATTCCCACTTCCTCAATGCAGACGACCTTGCCCTCACGTCCCAAGCCACCACCAGAGGAGGAGGTTGAGGCCCACCTGTCAGACGCTCTTGGTGACTTAGCCACTTATTACTCCTCAAACTCACTCAAGCCCAATCCGAGCAAAACCCAGACTTGCATATTTCAACTCCGTAATAGAGAGGCGGGTCGCAACTTAACATCGTTTGGGGTGGGGAGTCCATCGAGCACAGCAACTCCCCTAAATATCTTGGTGTTACCCTGGACAGGTCTTTAACAGTCGCCAAAAACTGCAAGAACATCAAGCAGAAGGTGCACACTCGCAACAGTCTTCTCCGTCGACTAGTCTCATCGAAGTGGGGTGCGTCGCCTGACGTTATGCGGACTACTGGACTGGCGCTATCTTTTTCTGCGGGACAATTCGCTTGCCCCGTGTGAAGTCGTTCCGCCCATGCAAAGCTAGTGGATACAGTTTTGAATGAAACGTGCCGGATCATCACTGGTTGCCAAAAACCGACCCGGTACAAATGCTGTATCCACTGGCAGGAATAGCGCCACCAGCGGTTCGTAGAGCGGTCGCAAGCTCCAGCGAAAGAGCCAAAATGGTTTCCGACACACGACACCCTTTGCACGACAACTTCCATGTGCACAAATGCTTAAAAGTCGAAATAGCTTTTTAAAGTGTGTCGTCCCACTCACTGGCGAACGATCGCAAGAAAGACTGAAGCTGTGGCGAGACTGTGCTTCTTTACCCAAGCCTTTCGTCCCACCCGCTCTAAACGTTCTACCTGGACATGAGTTACCTTGGGTAACCTGGAAGTCTTTAAATAGACTCCGGTCCCAGGTTGGCCGAAGCAAGGAAAACCTGTTCAGGTGGAGATTCATAGACGAGTCGGCCTAGGAGTGTAAATGTGGTGCTGTTCCACAAACGATGGGACACTTTATATTGTGCCCTGCGTGTCCTGTCAGTTGCACGTTACAGGAACTGATGGACGCTGGTGGTGGTGCCAAACAAGTGGCCGAATTCTGGGCCGAGTCCATTTAGATTGCTATCGACACGCTAAGAAGAAGAAGAGAATATCAGAACAATGCTTCTCAGTTAAATTATAATTATAAATCATCATTGCATCAAATGTGATACATTCATCCAATGCAGTTAGTTTTTTTAAGAAGGGTGTTATCTGCGATACAATATTTTATTTTAATCGGTAAACTCTTAGCTCATAGCAAAGAATGGTTACAGTTTTCAATAGAACTTACAAGTTCAAAATAAAATTACAAGTTTCAAAATAAAATGAATAATAATATTCTAGCTAGACGCTAGTTAGATGCTGTCTGTGTGCGTTACCCTAGCAAAATGTTGTGCATTTGAGAGGTGAGACCATAACAAATAATTAGCGTATCATGAGGAGCAATTTGTTTACTAATAGCAAAATTTGTGTGAATTGTAGTTTTAAAGTTATTTGAGAAAAACACATTTTGCTGGAGTAACGTTTGAAACTTAACGTTACTTATAAACTTTAGCGTGACCTTTTTAATTTGGTCGGCTAATTAGAGAATTTATGATATCTTCTTGATTTTGATATAACTTTCATTACAGCCGTAATTGAAAGCTGAAATTTACAGGAATCAATGTTCATGAATCATTTTAATTTGTTTAAAGTATGCCACGTTTCTTAATGTTTTGGGAACTGCGTATTTCATTGCTAAAGTACGACCAGTCTAAAATTAATCAAATTTGATTTTTCTCCTTATCGTGGTAAAGACACAAAATTTAATATTTTTGACGTTATAAGCGTCTACCATGGGTATTTTTTACAGCTGTTTATTTGGTTGTAAGTGCTTTGATTTACTTGCAAATCCGTTTTTATCTGATTTTTGAAACCACTTAATTCCATTGGTGTACGACAACCAAATCAAAAACTAATGTTTAAACAAATTAAGGTCTCTTATTGGTATTTTTTTCAAACTTCTGCGTTGAGCCGTTTTCAAGATCTGGGAAATCCCAAAACGTTACCGCAGCAAAATCTTAAATAACTCAAGAACCATATCACACACAAATTTTGCTATTTACAAACATTTACTACGCAACAAAAGCTATGTACTCATGTATTTGATTCCGGGATGAACGAATTTTTGAAAATCGGTTTTGCCAGGATAATGCTTCAAACGTTACTCCAGCAAAATGTGTTTTTCTCAAATAACTTTAAAACTACAATTCACAATAATTTTGCTATTAGTGAACAAATTGCTCCTCATGATACACTAATTATTTGTTATGGTCTCACCTCTCAAATGCACAACAATTTGCCAGGGTAACGCACACATGCTGTATGTCAGCTAAACAATGATTGCAGAATGTTCCATCAATTTAATGATTTTGTCAGTTCTTATGGTTTTTTTTGTCAGTATGATCAATAAAATGAAAACTATATTATTTTAAAGTGACATTAGTAACATAACGTTTGGCAATGGTTGCGTGGCATCGCTAGACACCACGCACGTGCACTGACCGGCGACGGAGAGCGAGCCGGTGGCCTGCGGCAGGCCCGACAGCGTGTCGTTGAGCTGCAGGCCCAGCTCGTCCAGGATCTGTGACACCACCTGGTCGCTGCAACAGACAGTACACCTTCAATAGTTTGCATTAAGGGGTGCGATGAGGTGGCCCACGAAATTTTAAGGACTTTGAAGATCCGTTGCATACATACCGTCAGCCATTTTTTTTTTTTTTTCAAAATAACGGCCACGCGTAGTACCTATATAACTCGACAGCTGACAATAATGCAAATAGAAAACACAATAAGACCAAACCCCATATACCCTGTCCATTAGGTAAACTGTTTTTTGACGGATGCAATACGCATAACGATTATATTCTTTTTGTCAAAACTGATACACGTACGGTATTATAATGTCTGTAAGAAGTCATAAATAAGATAGTTCAATAAGATAAGGCAGTTTATACGATTATTTTTTACGCATTTTAAAGTTAAGGAATAGTTATGTTATAAGGCAGCTGCCAAAACACTGCTAACCTACTGGACAGGGTATAAAGTGTCGCGTTTCCGAGATATTAACGTCAACAATTAAGTTCTTTTCTTACTGCATAGCTCAATTAAATTTCATTAAATGAAATTACAAATAGTTTGCCAAAGTTTATGGATAACGTGAAGAACACGGTGTATAGGACAAATGCGTGGCCACCATTTTGAAAAAAAAAGAAAATTGCGCGACAGTAGTTATGCCAGGCTTCATATAAAAACCTTCAAACCCCTTTGCTTATGTTTTTTGCAATTTGCAGAGTAGTGTCAGTTAGAATGTTGATTTATTAAAATTATCGACACACCTGTATTAGTAACAATTGTCCCCAAACATCAAGATTTCATGAAAAATATTCAAGGTCATTTAGACGAGAGTTGTATTGATTATTTAGATTATTATTATAATTCTGCCAATACATCAGCCGATCTATTCTATAAAAATCTTACCGTGAAAAGTTAGGTGAAGTGAGCTTAGAGTGTGCTGTCAATAGTGTCAATCCCTAGCATTAGTTGGAATGACAGCTCACTCCACACTCAATTCACTTAAGTTTTCACGGTGAGATGGTTACAGAATCGCACTGCTATTATGATCGGGAATCATATATTGGTGAACATTCAACCTGAGAGGCAATTCAGGTAATTTTAAGAACGTTCACAGTCTGATCTCAGTATCACTGTCTAAAATACCTGTTAATTTCCTTACATTTTTGACATTGATTGTCGCTGAGATGAGATTGCGACTAGATTTTGAACTATTTTAATTACGGGAATTGGCCTTCTGATACTGATTTGTAAATTTAACCCTTTAACCGCCTACGTCGGATTAATCCGACAAATATTTTCGGGCCCATTTCGCCAGAGTCGTGTATTTACGACCAACATATCACTGCTCGTTTAATCAGCTTTTTTAATTAATTACGCTGTTTTCTATCAAAAATATGTTTATATTAGGTAAACAGTTAACTAAGTAATCATTTACAGTTTAATAAACTTTTAGTCTCTTAATTAGAAGTCCTAAAAATAATGTCCAAAGTTAGATGAATTACTAACATTATTTTTAGAAAATTGTATTGATGTCCAACGCCCATGAGGACAATATCCGACATGAGGGACGGAACATAATTATGCCAAGATTTACCGATACAAAAATAAACATAACTCAAAATATTTCTCGTTATACTGACTAATTAACTTGAAAACAAATACAGCAATTGTTAATAAATTTTTTTTTACAAATATTTATGAGTATTTCATTTAATTCCTTTAAAATTAAGTAAATTTACTTGTGAAATGTCAGCGACTGAATTGATGGTTCCCATCCCTAGCCTACATGTTCCGAAACTTACTTTGTTAGTACGCTCTGCGCCACAGTCGGATAAAGACGACCGCTTCTTACGTCATAAACGAGTGCCAACTTCTGGAATTTTCCATTAGTGTTGTGCTTGTGCTGTGCATGTAGTTTTACTTTCGTATGTCGATAAATGTGAGAAGAAAAACTATTGAGTTCACAACTCCCTCAATATGGGTATCAAATGAAAGGGCTTGACTAGTAGAATACTATGTAAATGTATAGTCCCCCGACGGGACAAAATTTAATCAAAAAAATTCATACGTACTTACGTAGGGTCATAATTTCAAGGTTATTTTTTTCTTTAGGGTTTCAAGTTTATATTTTTTCTGTTCTATTTGTGGCTATTTTATCAATAGTTTTTTTTAAATTGTTTTAGGCTTTTTACATTCATGCTATTTTTATTATTATTTTGTGTCGGGGTTTTTTAAATGTACAATTTAATTTTTATTGTGAATAGCCTAAGTACTAATTCATTTTGTTTTACTGGCTTACGAAAAATGCCGAATAATTTTGTAAGGTAAGTAGTATTCAAGTAGTCTCCACCAAGCTAAGTTTGTCAGTATAATATAATATTAAAAACAATACCTAAATGCAAAGTAAAATCTAACAAACATTTGTTTACTTTTTTAGTCATAGCGAATCCTTTTTTGCAGTCCGTACCTAAGCGTCAGTGTGACGTAATCGACGCGAGGTGCAAACTTAGCTTGGTCGAGTTGTAGTTGTTAGTTAACCACGCTCGCAAATGCAAATGTCGTTATTAAAACGAAATATCGACATCGAAAATTAAGTATTGCACATCCCTCTTTGTTGTAGGTATTTATTTTTAAATTCACTGTGCCGGGCGCTGGGGCACGCCAACTGATATGAAGTCGGGCGGTTAAAAGGTTAAGAAAACTTGAGAAAATGTCAATTTCGCGGGCTACCCTGGCGCTTTCGTTTTAACACTTTAGTCGCCCAACAATCGATGCCACTCTATGCTCAGTTGCGTGGAGGCGTGCTGTTGGCTGGTAGCTGGAGGAACTGACCTCTCTTCTTCGTCGTCGTCGGCCGCCATGGCCTCGTCGATGGAGTCGCTCATCATCTCCTCCTTCATGTCCATGATCTCCGACTGCTTCTCAAACTCCTGCAAAAAAACAGTACAGTTTATGAAAACATTATCTACTCTGTGATATTGAGTCGCAATAAATATATAATTCACCACGAAAAGAAAGGGTCTCGAGTTACAGTATGTTGGACTTATTCGGTCTTATTACAAAAAATTGCTTAAGTACTGGTTTAAACCAAGACTAAAAAGTCTAGGATTGTGACAGTATTAAGATTAGTACCAGGATCAAAATGTGTCCTGATTACAAAACGAAGACTAGGTATCTGAGGATCTGTTAGTACCAAAGAAAGTCCATGGTTCAAATAATATCCACAGATAAGAAATAAAAATGGCATTCTTTCATTCGTTCGTACAGGCTTTATTTGAAGCAACATTCTGTTTCTCTAAATAGTGATATTATAATAACACTTGAAATGATTGAATAATTATTTATCAGTACAAAAATATGTCATAAATGGTTCTTTGTTTGGATTACAATATAATGAACAAGAACAACTTGTACTTTTGGCGCGCTGATCATAATCAAGTTGTTATATTTTTAACACCTCTAGCGTGAAATGGAGCGAATTACATTCGGCGACAGCCCGCGTCATTTGAAGCGAATGTTTATCTTTTGAAGAAACAAATAATACAATTCATAATTTTATTCGTTATGGTTTGTTCGTGAGTGGATGTGTCCGATTATGCCTCGTAATAGGCAACGAAACCGTTGGTTGCTTCATTAAACTAAAACACCTCTCCATCGTCTTCCGGGTATATATGGCTGCTGTTATACCTCTCTTCTTGTGGTGTTGTGGGGTTACGCAATGGTGTAAATAAATATGGAGTGCAGTGATAGCCACAGCCACCGAATAATATTCCAGATAAAGCGCCAGCCTCAAACCTCTGTTTCAATCTACATCCTCGGAATATTCTGGAGTCATGGTCCACGTCATCTGGTAACAATGTCCATGATTTTCAGGCCAGCATCACAAACCGCCTGAAAAGTGACCGCATATTAGATCTTTAGACTCGTACTCTGTTATTTTAATATGACAAATAAAACAATAATATTGGGATATTATTTGGATTTTATTTAATGTAATGTTAGCATTGACCAAGGGTACCTACTTACTTCATGGCGAGCCCAGTTGTGTAAGTGTTGGGTTTGGATCCTTGCGGAATAAGTGGACTGTATTATCAATAAGGAACTGGTTTATTTAATACAATAATGTTACAAAATAATATAATAATCCCGACAGCGTTATTTCGTTGTTACGCGGGTGCGCGTGTGTCCTATGCGTAAACCACTTGCACTTCAGGACTCAATGGGCATCCTCGAGGGTCGTGGAGTAAATCTTCACGTAAAACATCCACAATTATTTCCCGAAAACGTTTTGTGAACCTATACTTATATTTAAAATCTTCGTCACTCAATTTAAAAGGATTTACATGATGACGACATCTGTAAGGTCGCCGAGACGTCTCCAGCATAACCAAATCCATCAAATCAATTATAACAATATCCATTTTTGACGATTTGTAAATAAAAAGACACAATAATAATCAATGCTAACCTCAAATAATTTAGTACCGATGTCAAATCCATGGTTAAACTAGGGGTCTCGGCGGACTAACTTTAGTACCTTAGTTAGTTCAAGAACTAGTGATAAACTTCATTTTGTAATAACGTTTTATTTAGTCATGGTTTAAACCTAGTAACAATCCCAGTACTAAATTTAGATCGTGTTTTGGAATAAGACGGATTCAGTTTTTTCACCCGGCTGCGCGACAGCAAAGACGGTTGTGTGTTCTATGCGTATCTTTGTATGTGGGATTCTTTATACCCGCAAAGCATCCTAACGTCTGGATAGATTTTAATACATGAGGTGACTGCCGACTCGTCTAGGTCGCACGATGGCTAGGTTGTTTTTACAAAATCAGAATGGCGGATTAAACGTCAATAATAAGAAGTCTTGAAAAAGAAAATAGTACCACTACCATGTGGGGTAAATAAAGGGCTTGAGGAGACAATTTCACAAAGGGTATTGTGCTTCGATCAATAATAGTACTACATTAAGGATCAGGAACAAAAATGAGTCGCTCAAATGGCCACGTTTGCACACACGTAAACATCTACATTTCTTAGAAAAAAGTAAAAAGGCTCACAAGGCTCGATATTAGGTCCTTTCCTCTTTTTAGTATACATAAATGACCTGCCCCATTTATTAAAAAACCAAATACAAATGGTGTTATTTGCTGACGACACTTCCTTAATTTTTAAGATAAATAGACGACGTAAATAACACCCTACTGCAAGTGCAAAATTGGTTCACTGCTAATAATTTAGTATTAAATGGGAAAAAAACTAAATGCATAAGATTTACTCTACCGAATGTTAAAAGTAGTGATTGTGACATAGTATTGAATAAAGACAAACTAAAATTCGTCGATAAAACTGTTTTCCTGGGGATAACGCTCGACTCAAGGATGCAATGGGGTCCTCATATAGCATCTCTTGCAGGACGGCTAAGTTCAGCAGCATATGCTGTAAGAACAATCCGTCAACTTACTAATGTAGATACCGCGAGGCTAGTCTATTTCAGTTATTTTCATAGTATCATGTCTTACGGTATTTTACTATGGGGACGGGCCGCAGATATCGAGTCTATTTTTATTCTGCAGAAAAGAGCCATCAGAGCAATATATGGCCTCTGCAGGCGCGATTCTCTAAGGGAACTGTTTAAAGATATGAATATCATGACGGTACCTTGTCAATATATCTGTCGGAGTTGGTTGTCAATTACAATTGTGGGTAGTCAACAGAAATTGCTATAATTTATGTTAATTTAAGTGTTTATTACTATCAATTTGTTTGGGACCCGCTGTTAAATCAGTCTAAGCTTTCTGTTGGTTAGAACTTCATGCTAATACTTGTATGTTTGTGAACTATGTGTAAGTTTTAATAAATGAATTTAAATTTGAATTATTGTCTAATAAATCGAAACATAATTTATTGAGTACTCGGTGTACGCCCTAATTGATTTTTGGCAACTTATTTCGATAAATTGTACCCGTTGGTTTTATTCAAAACAATGGATGACATGTTACTTTGTTTTTAAAATGATTTACTTTGTGAAATCACCATTGTTTACCTAAGACAATTATTCTTGTATTATTTGATTACTTTATAATGTAAGTCTTATTAGATTTAGCGTATTTTATTGTTTTGTATCAAGTAAACACTTGACGTGCGTCATTGGACAGAGTTGTCGTGGAGGGATTGCAAGGTGGCATCATCCTATAAAAGAGCGTGCACTCGTTTTGCTCGTCAGTCGGTCTTCGGATTCGACTCAATACAGAGCAACTGCTCCCGACAAAACTATCGGTTTACCTGGTACAGCGCTGCTGTATATTGCAATAAAGATTTGAGTTTGAGTCTGGAATAGCCTGAGTGTTGAAATATTGCTGTTTATTTAAAGGTCCCTATAGAATGTTAGTAAAATTGGATGGTCATAGTTATTTGTTAAAATCTTTGAATAGCAATAGCATTTTCAAATATGCCCATGATCGTCACTGATAATGATGATGTCAATGTTGACACTGATGATGATGTTTCATCGGCTACTGACATACTATAGCTGAATTGACAAGATATCTATGTTGATCCTTGTTTTGAATGTCTATCTTGACGCTTAATCGGATGTCTATGTTGACTCCTGGATTTGGACGTTGAACTTGACGCTTATGCGGGTTGTCTATTTTGACGCCTATGCGAGTTGTCTATTCGACTCCAAGTTACTTGTCAAATCTCATGGTGTGATTTTGGTTGGGAGACTATCACCCATATCCCAAGACGTTTCCTCGAAACTTCCTCGACTCCACTCAACCTCATTCAAGGAAATCGGTATTCACAGTTGTAAAAAATCATCTACACTTGGCGTCCATCGACATTTTTCCTCAGTCGAGTTGAGGAAACAACTGTCAAACTCAAGGTACATCGCGACGTACCTTAAGGAACACTCAAGGAGGATTTACGCCATTCTTTACGTTGTTTTCGCTCACGCTTGTAAACAGAACTGGTTAATTTATTTGAATCTTATAGTGTTTTCAATGGATTTCCAACAGTTTCTGAATTATCTGTATGTTAATCCGTACGATTACCCTGCACGCCGTTATTTGCGGGATGCAGAAAATCCCATAGAATTTTATGACAATGAAGAATTCCAAAGACGCTATCATTTTAGGAAAGAAACAGTGCTGAATATGTTGTTACCGCTTGTGTTCAATTAAAAAAACAACAATTAAATTATTAAAGTTTCAGCGTAAACCTACAAACCGTAGACAGACTAGACAGAGTAAACCTTACAGTACTCTTTGAAACTAGTCTACGCACACAGATAAAAAAACCGCAATCTGACAATTTTTGAGTGACCATAGACAAAAAAAACCAAAAGTGTATACTGTAATAATATTTTACAAAAAACTAAGTATTCCTCTCATTTTAAACGTCTACTAAAAGAATTTAATCTTAAAATAGAAATAGAGAAACCCACCAGGCCTTGTAGTGGTACTTGCCTAGATAATATTTTTCACAATATACGGGGATGTAAAAGATTAGGGGTATCTGACCATTTAGCGCAATTGATGCAGTTTCCTGTACAACAAACGTGTGCATTGAAATATTATTATGTTCAAAAACGGGACTACAGTAAGGCGAACATGTATCAGTTTAGACAATGCATAGGCAGCTTGAGCTTTTCAGACGTTTTTCAAGCAAATAACCCTAATGAAAAATTTAATGCGTTTTTGACTTATTCTAACTTTTTTACGACCTATGTTTCCCAAAAGTAAGATGCAAAATATCGACAAGCCATAAACCAAAGTGGATCTCACCGGGAATTAAAGTCTGCAGCAAAAAGAGACGGTCTCTGCTATGGCAATATAGACTAAATCCTAACAAAGACACAAAAAATGCTTTATTAACATTCAGCGCCAGGTACCGCCGCGTTATCAAACAGACACAAAAAGCACAAAACAGCTGCTACATAGAAACCAGTAACAATAAGTCTAAAGCTACATGGAAAATTATAAACAAGTTGAAGAGTAACGTGCCGAAAACACATATTAATGCTATTGAGGTAAACAACAAATGTATCACGAACCCTCAAAGTATTGCGCAAAACTTTAATGATTATTTCATAGACCTAGTTCAATCCAATGGAAATTGTCTAACTTATAATAATACGATTGTTTTAAAATCCCATAAATCTATGTTCATGGAACCAATAGTCCCAAAAGAAATGATAACTATAATAAATAACCTCAAAAACACAAACAGTACAGGGTATGATGACATCAAGACCAGTGTGGTCAAATCAGTAGGACCTACTATAGCACAAGTGCTATGTGATATAATGAATGCTTGTATACACAATGGGGCTTTTCCAGAAGCTCTAAAAATCTCGATTGTCAAGCCACTACACAAAAAAGATGACAAAACAGGTAGGTAGAAAACAGCTTACTCAGATCAGCCAAGTAAACATTAAGACAAAAACTGAAACAATATACTCCTCCAGCACTAAAACAATTTCGTATGGGGTGCCATAAGGGTCTGTTCTAGGTCCATTACTTTTTATCTGTTACATAAATGATTTCCCCAAAGTAACCAGTCATCGGATGTACTTATTTGCAGACGATAGCACTATTGTTTTCGACCAGGGTAATTTTAAATAAATTGAATTAGATATAAACACAAATCTGGTGTCAATTATAGAATGGTTAAATGCTAATAACCTTAAAATTAATTTAACAAAAACCAAAATAATGGAGTTTCAACTTCGACAAAAAAAACAAACACAATACCAAATTAGGTACAAAGGAGACGCAGTACTAGAAACAAACACTACAAAGTTTTTAGGATTGCACATTGACAATGACATGTCATGGAAAAATCAAATTGATAGTGTTTGTTTGAAACTTTACCGATTCTCTTATGCCCTATATATGCTAGGTAAAATTGCAAACAAAACAGCCCTCATAACGCCATACCACGGTTATGTAGCCTCCACATTGAGGTATGGACTTATATTCTGGGGTAATGCTTCAAATATATCATCCGTGCTTTTGGCACAAAAAAGATGCATCCGAGCCATCTGCAAATTAAGAACAACCGATACATGTAAGCCACACTTTAGGGATTTAAATATTCTGACAGTACCTTCGCTGTATATCTATGAGGTTCTGATGTTTGTAGTAACCAATATACACTTGTTTAGTCATGTAGAAAGTCAACGTCGCTCAGATAAGTTGAAAACAATAATCACCAGAACTGCTTTTGCTTATAAAAGTGTCTATGCAATGGCACCAAAATTGTATAACAAACTACCTTGTCATATTAGAAATTGTAAGAATAATAATGAATTCAAGAGCGAGCTCTTTAAGCTACTAAATAACAAGGTATATTATTCAGTCAAGGAGTATATGGATGACAAATTTTGAAGAATTTTTCATTTATTTTTATTTTTAATAATTTATATATATCTGTGTTTTTGAAATCTATTGACATTGTGTATTTTTCATGACATTTTCCTTATATTTTTATGACAATTTTATAACTTGACATGCCTAACAATATTTTTTTTTTCCATACAGTGCTTATGGAAATGCCCCTTGAACTGCATATTGAGAGGTTTAGTGAATGATGAAAATGTTGCTTACATAAGATAATGATATTAATTGATTATTGACATTTTTATTGCATTTATTATTGGGTACATATTTGAATGTCGAACATTAAAATACCTACGTGTAAAATGTCGACGTTCAAAACATCGAAAATTTAAATACCGATTATATCGTAATATCGAAAATTGTTATACCTAAGCTTAAAATGTCTAACATTGAAATGCCGAGTGATAAAAATATCTAATGATTTAAAATATCGATAATCATTATACCTAAGTTCAAAATGTCAACTTTAGTTCATTATATTTACGTTAAAAATACCTACTAGTTAAAATATCGAACTTGATATAGGAAAAAATGTCGGTAGATTTGAAATTGTCACACTCTGCCAATGCATAAGTCATCTCATTAGTCAGTCCACTACAAACGTATAACGTACCTATTGTTTAGCGAATAATTATTAAAAAGGCAATGAGAACTTAGGATGCAAGAGCGAGCGAAGCGAGCTCGGGAATTGGGGCACCCCGACTCGGACAGGTTAGGTTCGAAGGGGATGACGGGGGCTCAAGTGAGCGAGCGGAGCGAGCGAACGAGCCCCCGTCATCCCCTTCGTATTAGGTTACTTTAAACCCTGCAGACAGAAATAGGGGCCCCGCGAAGCGGGGCTCCGTCGACTACGCCTTATTATTATTGTTATCTATATCTATACTTATAATAAATCTGTAGAAGTGAAAATTCTGTACATTGAAAATATCAAAAAAATAAATGGCAGGGGGTGTTACTAGACTTACTAGACCGACACTGAACCCAAAAATGTGATTAAAAAATTTTTTGTCTGTCTGTCTGTCGGTCTGTCTGTCTGTCTGTCTGTCTGTCTGTTTGTTCAGGCATCACGCAAAAACTACCGGTTCGATTACGATGAAACTTGGTATAATTATTCTTTAATATCCTGGGCACCACACTGGGTACTTTTTATCCCGGAAAAGTATATACAATAAAAAACAAACTTAATTTTGCGGTTCGATCCCTAGACCCATTACTGTGTCAACCGCAAATAATAAGTTTGTCGTAGGTTACGTCACCCGCAGTGGAGTTCATTTTTATTCCTTTTAGTTTTTAGAGTTATTTAGGTTTATTTTCATATAAGTCGTAGGTATAGATTTTAATTTTAAAGTATAGGTAGCATATTTGATAGTGTACGTAGTGACCGTAGGTTATTTTTTATTACTGTTAGGTAGGATTAGTCATTCGTATAGATATTAGTTTTTAGGGATTTTGCTTATTTATTGAGTTTAGATTAGTTATCATCAGAAATAGGTTTATTAAGGTAGGTATTTAATTTTCTGTTATTGAGTTTTTTTTTAATTAGGTAGGTAGGTACTTAGGTAAAGATATCATATAGGTACCCTCTTAATCACCACTAATGAGACACAATTGGTTTTCTATTGTTATTAGCCACAAAGGGCCCGCGAGATAGATGGCATTCTGGGGAAGCACGTATATTTTATCCTGTTAGCACGTTCCCGTGGGATAATTTCCGACATCCACGCGGGCGAAGCCGCGGGCAGAAGCTAGTGCTTAATAAAGTTATGCTTTAGAATGTTATCCATAATAAAGTTATGCTTTAGAATGTTATGCTTAATCATTATTATGATTAGAGAAATTATGTGTAAAAAAAATATGCGTAAATAATTTATGCGAAAATATAATTAGGACAAACAAAAGTATGCCAAGTTATATCAGGTCTTAAAATTTTATGCAAATGGATAGGGAACTGAAAATAATATTACTTAAGCATGCAGCGTGCAAGCAAGCATGCATCATGCAAGCGAGCATGCATCATGCAGCAGGCATGGTTTCTGTCACGGCTCTGTCGCTGCTGGGCTCCGGCGGTCCCACGCGGGCTTAAATTACACTCTAGGGGTAGGGCAGACAAAACCGCGTGTAGTCGGTTTTGCAGCGATTTGTTTCTGTCACCAATTTTGGTAGCACAACATATAAATAAATATCGATATTTAGGACATTCGACACTCTGTACTTCGATATTTACGTCATTAGATAATCTGTACTTCGATATTTAAGCCTTTCGATGTCATGTTTGTCGATAATTAGATTTTAGATATATTGGACGTAGATTATCTAACTATTCGACAATATAAACTTACGTTATTTTAATTTTCGGTTTTATGGTCGTTCGATATTTAAATTTTCGATGTTTTGAACGTTGACATTTTACACGTAGGTATTTTAATTTTCGAAATTCAAATATGTACCCTTATTATTGTATACGAAATTGTGACTAAATTGATTTAATTGTGACCTATTACCTATTTTTTTTTATGTGCCGTCTTAATTTATTGACATATTATTAACTATTGCAAGAAATTGTGACGGGTACATATTTGAATTTCGAAAATTAAAATACCTACGTGTAAAATGTCAACGTTCAAAACATCGAAAATTTAAATATCGAACGACCATAAAACCGAAAATTAAAATAACGTAAGTTTATATTGTCGAATAGTTAGATAATCTACGTCCAATATATCTAAAATCTAATTATCGACAAACATGACATCGAAAGGCTTAAATATCGAAGTACAGATTATCTAATGACGTAAATATCGAAGTACAGAGTATCGAATGTCCTAAATATCGATATTTATTTATATTTTGTGCTACAAAAATTTGTGACAGAAACAAATCGCTGCAAAACCGACTCCACGTGGTCTTGTCTGCCCTACCCCTAGTGTGTAATTTAAGCCCGCGTAGGCGCGGAGAGGCGAGGCGATAAGCTCGCGTGGGACCGCCGGAGCCCTGCAGCGCCGGAGCCGTGACAGAAATCATGCCTGCTGCATGATGCATGCTCGCTTGCATGATGCATGCTTGCTTGCACGCTGCATGCTTAAGTAATATTATTTTCGGTTCCCTATCCATTTGCATAAAATGTTACCTGACCTGACCTGACCTAATATAACTTGGCATACTTTTGTTTGTCCTAATTATATTTTCACATTTTTTTTTTATAGTTTCTCTAATCATAATAATGATTAAGCATAACATTCTAAAGCATACATTTTTTAAACATAACATTCTAAAGCATAACTTTATTAACCATAACATTCTAAAGCATAACTTTATTAAGCATAACAATAATAATAAGGCGTAGTCGACGGAGCCCCGCTTCGCGGGGCCCCTATTTCTGTCTGCAGGGTTTAAAGGAACCTAACACGAAGGGGATGACGTCATCCCCTTCGAACCTAACCTGTCCGAGTCGGGGTGCCCCAATTCCCGAGCTCGCTTCGCTCGCTCTTGCATCCTAAGTTCTCATTGCTTTTTCAATAATCGATTTTTTAATAAACATTTTACACGTAGGTATTTAAATGTTCGACATTCAAATATGTACAGACGCCAGCACATCAAGCTACTACAATCTGTCAGATTTCTTTAATTGATTTTCAACTTTATCGCTGAAGCATTAAGGTTCAAGGTTGATTGGGAAAATTTGACAGTTTCGGGTAGCTTGACCTGCTGGCGTCTGTACCCTAATAATTATTCGCTAAACAATAGGTACGTTAAACGTTTGCAGTGGACTGACTAATGAGTTGACTTATGCGTTGGCAGAGTGTGACAATTTCAAATCTACCGACATTTTTTCCTATATCAAGTTCGATATTTTAACTAGTAGGTATTTTTAACGTAAATATAATGAACTAAAGTGTATTAAATGTTGACATTTTGAACTTAGGTATAATGATTATCGATATTTTTAATCATTAGATATTTTTATCACTCGGCATTTCAATGTTAGACATTTTAAGCTTAGGTATAACAATTTTCGATATTACGATATAATCGGTATTTAAATTTTCGATGTTTTGAACGTTGACATTTTACACGTAGGTATTTTAATGTTCGACATTCAAATATGTACCCATTGTGACATCTACCTGCTTACATATTGAATTTATTTTTATTTTGTTAATTGACATTCGCTTACCTAAGATATTTTGTATGCCTTTTGGCGGGACATAGCATGGATCAACATTTTTTGTATAACATCTGACATAATCCCTATGTTCACAAAATGAATAAATTAATTTGAATTTGTAATCTATGATTCAATTCAAACGTCATTAAATGACGTATTTAATGACGTTTTACCTCGACTCGACCTCGACTCAACCTCACTGGAGGATCCTCAAGATTACCTCATGACAAGAGCGAGTTTTAACTAAGAATACCGATGTCGAGGATTCCTTGAGGTAGTCCTTAAGGTAACCTCGAATGAGTGGAGGTGGAGGAACTTTCGAAGTTACTTCTTAGAATATGGGTAGAATATGTCTCTACTTTAATTGAGCTATGTATTGTCTGTAACAGTATGATCATTTTGAATTATTGCGATGCAACTGCTACTGCTGGATAAGTTTTTCGACTTAAGTAGTATGCCAATTCGATGATTATTAAATGTCATTGCAGCATTTGGCGCCATTTTACGTATTTTGATAGCTGGCAAATTTAAATCTTTGAATGTTAAATTGACCCTAATTAAATTTATATATTTTAATTAGGGTCAATTGAACATCATCAATTATTATTGTGGGCTAGAAACTATTGTGTAAAACCGATGTTGGGAATCGAACCCAACACAACACCTTGCGCGCGGCCTGCACACGCAGGCATCGTGATCAGCACGCATCGGCGAGTTGAGACGCGGCGCGGCGGCGCACAGTGGGCCCATACTGAAAATTAGTGGACTTAGGCAAAAAAGTTCCAATATCGATGCGATTTTTTTTTATATGACGTGTTATGATATTCCTGACAACTTTTATTCTTATGAAATTTCTTCTAAAGTTGATAGTTTGTCTTGAAAAAAATTAATTAGATTTTTTTGTATGGAGCGAATCACGTTTAATTTTTTTTCTTCAATTGTACAAATATGTCAGGTGTGTGGCGTGAGTATATAATAGCTAGAGTTATTCTCTATCCATGAAAAAAAAATCAGCGCCGGCCATCCGCGGCAGCGCGAGTAATCATTCGGTAAAAAAAAAATATTTTGTATGAAATTTTTTGGCATTTAAAATAAATTCAAAGTATATTTTTTGTGTCATTAGGCTGATTGATCTTCTCTTTATTAAATATATAGTTTTAATTGCGCATAGGTACTTATAACTCGTAATTTTGGTAGAGATTTAGTTATTATTGCATGTTATCGGTAGCAGCTGCATTGTGATTGATGACTCATTTGTTTATGCGCTCGGCAAAGCGCATAAGAGTCACAGAAAAATGCTTGTCTCTGATTGACTGTGTTATTTTTTGTAACTGCACGTTATCTATTTTTTTTTTACCTATCTACGTAATTCATATTTAGTAAAATCCTCTCCACAGTGTGGTCCAATAGCGCTTGCAATTTAATGTGAACTCCTTTTTCGGTAATCTCCATACTCTCTTGTGGTGAGTAACATCTTTTCTTGGCATTTACAAGCTTTGGATAAGATGGAAAGCCGGCACAGTTTTCTTCTTTCAGAAATTGTCAAAGAGTTAAGTACTTCCATTTCGAGAGCGCAACTGATGTATAAAGAGCTAAACACTTATCTTCAGAGACAGTACTTAAGCTCTGCTTTTTGAATAGTCGCTCTTCTACTTCGGATAGCGCATCTGGAATTCTGGAAAGGTATTCGACCACTTTTGCCAGATTCGTTTTGCCGTTTTCTTTCAATTTTGTTATGTACCAGTGCTGCAACTCTTCCTCGGAATTTTCTTCTACTATGGAAGTAGAACGTTTTTTTTTTTTGCTTATTACTTAACTCTTCGAACGGTTTTCTGTGCTCCTTTTCTATAGATGTTCCCGCTTCCGCAGTACATACTGCAAGAATAGGAACATGGTAATCTATATCCACAGGCTCAGATAAGGCTGCGTCCGAAAACCCCATCTCACTTCTCAGGTCAACACTGTCACAAACAGGCCAGTTGATGTTTTTTACAACGATTACTTACACGATTCATTAAAGTTTTTTGATTTCTACTTGACTCTATCCACTTTTTATTTATATTTACGCAAAAAAGTCGAGAGAACTCCTTGATTCGGTTCCTGTCTTCTTCAGAAACTTTGGTAGTCAAGATAGAAATGATACTTTCATTCATATAGAATCATATGATTTTTCAGATCACCGCCACTTCTTAATTTCACAAAAAGATCTAGATATTTCACTGTGTTCACAAATAAGCGACAAGAGCGAAACTACATGGACTTATTTTTTTATTTTTTTTATAAATGGCATCTCGTAGTTGACCTTGTGAGGTCGTGACTACTTAACCGGACTATCCTGTGGTTGCCTTAAGAAGAAATCTTAAAACCTCCAGCCAGGGCTTAAAACTAAGTTAAACTAAGCGACTGCACGCTAAGGGCACCCCCTGTGGGGTACGAACTTCGGCTTAGGGCGTTGCTGGGAGAGGGCAGCAAAGGGACAGGCTGGATCGAAAATGGACTTAATGAATGTCTTTATATTTATAGACAGTGTTAATTACTCAAGTAATGGACATAACAGTGAGTGAAAATTATCAGCCAATCAGAGACGAGCATTTTTCGACGACTCATTAGTTATGCGCTTTCGGCTAAGCGCACAAACAAATGAGTCATCAATCACAATGCAGGTGCTACCGATAACATGCAATAATAACTAAATCTCTACCAAAATTACTAGTTATAAGTACCTATGCGCAATTAAAACTATATATTTAATAAAGAGAAGATCAATCAGCCTAATGACACAAAAAATATACTTTGAATTTATTTTAAATGCCAAAAAATTTCATACAAAATATTTTTTTTTTACCGAATGATTACTCGCGCTGCCGCGGATGGCCGGCGCTGATTTTTTTTTCATGGATAGAGAATAACTCTAGCTATCATATACTCACGCCACACACCTGACATATTTGTACAATTGAAGAAAAAAAATTAAACGTGATTCGCTCCATACAAAAAAATCTAATTAATTTTTTTCAAGACAAACTATCAACTTTAGAAGAAATTTCATAAGAATAAAAGTTGTCAGGAATATCATAACACGTCATATAAAAAAAAATCGCATCGATATTGGAACTTTTTTGCCTAAGTCCACTAATTTTCAGTATGGGCCCACTGTGCGGCGACACGGCTCGGCCTGATGACCACTCGCTTCAACGGCTTCAACTCCACCGCGACGGACGATACTCGTAACTTAAATTATTAACTGTTTGTCCGGGAAAATTTATATATGTATTGTAAATAAGAACGGCAATAAACCATTGACACTCTTTATTTGCTTCCGCGTTAACAGCCGACCTAATTACTAATTACCTAGAGACGTGCATTTCTTTACTTATTGATGTCCTTTGGAACTGTGAAAAACGTGAAGTTCGGATCCTTGTTATTATTTATGCAGCCCAATGCGATGCTATATGCTTTTGCCATCATTTTAGTTAATATTTTAAGCGACGAACGGACGAGGCGATGCGGCGCGTAACTGAGTATCGAACTAACGTGCAACCCGGCCGGCGCGGCGCGCGGCAGTCCACTGAATTAGCCCGACAAATCGAAGCCGCCGCGTACTTGTAGCTTCATACCTAAAATGCGGAGTGCGCCTGAGCTGGTACTGCCCAGACGAGCTCCTTCACGAAGAGCTGCTACTGTGATGCAGCTTTGTCGGATTTGAAGTTGCGTCTCTAGCTGGGGTGCCTAGTTGATGAAGCTGTGTGTACCTGCAGTATCTTCTGTATCTGCGGCATGTTGAGCTGGCGGTTCATGGTGGCCATGGCGCGCGTAACGCCGCGCATGGCCTGCGCCATGGTGTTCTGCGACTTCAGGGTCTGGATCTTGAGCGACACGGCCTGGATGTTGGCCTTCATCAGCATGAACTTGCGCACGTACCGCCGCGTGCGCACCAGGTCTTTCGCCATTATTTTCACAGCATCCTGGCGATGGAACATTAATCAATTGAAGGACACTGAACGAGACACAGTACAAGTTGTATTGTTACTTTTGGGAGCATTTAGTGCCCACAATGTGTCAAACAATCATAATAACCACAAATATTTATTTTGATTAATGAAAACAGTTTAAACCAATTACAAAAATGAATGAATGCAGATAAAAGGGAAAACAATAGTGTAACTCATTACTTAGTGGGGTATAGTGAGTGATCATGATCACATTCATTCAGTTTATGCTCTGCTAGGCTTTATGCTCTGCTAGGCTAACTATACAATGAAGTCAGCCACAAGAGTCATGTCAAGAAATAAATTGCATGAACATGGGACTTTGTTGATAAATTGGTTTTTGAGGTATTTATTTGTTCACAAGCTGTCAAAAAAGTATCCATTTAACTCCAAAACAGGAAATTTCTCACAATTAGCAATTTGTGGTCGAGAGGTGGGAAGTTTTCAAACCAACTTAAAAAGTTTGATACCACTATCAGCATAACAGCCCATTTTGGACCCGTTACCAGGGCCAGAAATGTTGCAAATTAGCTCGAGTATCACCTGTTTCTAGGAATGCACCCAATGACCACTCAACCTTACCAACAACAAACCAATACATTTACACAAAATATTTTACACACTTTGAAATAAGGAAACATATGATGTGTATCAAAGAATTTTGTGTCTATTTAGAACTTTGGATGATTTTTTGCGAGTCACAGTGTCTTGTATATATAGCCATGTAATATATTATTACATACTTAAAAAGTTTAGAAAGATAAATAAAATAGGAGTTGAGTCACTGACAGAGCTCAGAGCTGGTACTGACCATCTGTCCTTCCTTGGCGAGCTTCTTGATGTCATTGATGACTTTCTTCTCCTGCTGCTCCATCTTCATGCGCTCCCGGTCCAGGTCCCGCATGGCCTTGTTCAGTGCGCGCTGGTTCTTGCGCAGCATCTCCTCCGGCGACATCCGGTGGCCAAATAACCACTCCATTGTTACAATTAGTACGCTTACTGCTGAAATGACAATGCGTGTTACATCACTGTGGACATCAGGTTTGTTTGGAATTTAATAATGCCTTGAAACAGGTATACTGAAGTGCATGCTCAGGTACCTACCACTTTAAACCAAATGCTACTTATAATAAGTATGCAATAATAAGGTTGAAAAAGTTTGCAATGTGCGACCTGCGACCTCCTTTAAAAACAAAGAAAAGCAAATGTTGTTGATGTATGTCAGTGCGAATAAAATGTATTTTAAGCAGACATTAAATTATTGTACCTATCTTAAATCTCTTTGATTGTATGTAAAATCAACTAATCTTGTGATTTAAAGTAATGTTATTAGTACTCAAAACGTATAACCTTTAACAGGTTATGGGCCCAGATATCCAGAAAGGAGCTAAGTAAAATACAGATACGTAAGCTTGATGGAAATAACTGGATGGATACAATGGAAACACCGCATGTCTGCTCTGTTACGGGGCATGAACGGTCTTTTGGACATTATTCAGGGAAAAACTCAAAACCCGAATAAGCCTGTAGCTGAGGGCGGTGATGCTGATGCTGCTCCTGCAGTGGCTTTGACGGATAACAAAAAGTTATCGGAGTATGTTAGGCTGGAAAGTACTGCGTTAATGCTGGTTACGAACAACATATCAGATGAAATTTTAGACCAGGTGATTCGATTCTCTCATCCTAAGGACGTATGGGATGAACTGCATAGACTCTATGACGGTGTCAATAAAGACAGGTTATATGAAGTATGTATGGAGTTCTTTAAATTTCAAAAGGATATGTGCATGACATGGCAACTCATGTATCAAAATTGAAAAATATGTGGCACAAACTGAATCAGGAAATTATTAAAAGCTAAAGAAAGTAAGCAATTGCCAGAAATACTTTTAATCTGCAAGATTTTAGATACACTGCCAGAAAGTTATTTTTCATTTAAATCGAGTTGGATTACCAGCCAACTGTGTGCACATGAAAAGTGTTGAACCATGAAGGTTTTAATGTAATGTTCTAGAAGTATCTAATCATCTTATGTTGTTGTTGCCTAGCCACGGTTGTGTTTAGTCATCTTGTATCTACCTTTATCTTATAACTACTTTTATTAAAACCACTGTTACAATGAAACAATTGTTTCATTGAAAGCAAGCTCAGCCAACAGGTTATGGGCCCAGACGTGATCTGGTGTAATATCTGAGCAAAATAAAAGGAGTATCTCAGTTTCGAATATGGAACAAGCTGTTGTAAAAAGTGTTGAGAGATTGGCAGGCCAAGCCAATTATGGTACGTGGGCTTTTGCCATGGAAATGTTCCTGACCGACCTTGATCTATGGAGTGTGTGAATGATGATTTTGTGGCAGACTCTGCGGAGGCTAAAAGAAAGGATGCCAAAGCACGGAGTAAGATCTGCCTCATGTGCAAGGAAAATATTTATCCTATGATCATGCATCTCAAGACAGCGAGAGATACTTGGCAAGCGTTGCAAAAATCTTATGCTGTCGGCGGGTTACTGCGACGGCTGTATCTGTTGCGGAAATTATTCAACGCCAAATTGACAATGTTTTCGTCAATGGAGGAATATCTCAATGACATCCTGTCAACCAACCAGTCATTACTTAGGATAAAGGCAGGTCTGGATGATGAATTTCTTGGGATCATTATGTTGGCCGGTTTAACTGATGCATACAATCCTCTGGTGATGACATTGGAGCATTCAAGCATGAAGATTACAACAGAGTGTGTGCAGGCAGCGTTGCTCAAAGAAAGCTTGAGGAAAAGCAGCTCAATGAACACGGTAGAAGATGACACGGCAACGGCACTGATGTCAAACTCCAAAAAGGGAGTTATATGCCATTTGTGTAAAAAGAAAGGGCATTATAAATGGCAGTGTCAACGTCGTAAATCAGGAAACAAGTCTGAAGACAACAAAGGCAGTAAAGAAACCTCGGGTGTAATGGCCGCTCTATCTATGACGGTTGGTGAGGGCCATTGGGTCGTAGATTCCGGAGCTACATCACACATGACGTCTGACGTGCATATTCTAGAAGATAGACAGTCCATTTTTTCTAAGCTAGTGACGACCGCGAACAATAATAACATTGTATCTAGTGAACAAGGGGATGTGTATGTCATGGGGCGCTCTGTGAGGTTCGAAGAAGTACTTATGCTTCCAGGTTTGACGACAAACTTGCTGTCCGTTAGCAAAATGTGTGCTAAGGGTTGCACTGTTGTTTTTGATGAGACTTGTTGTAAGGTTTACCAAAAGGATTACAAGGTAAAAGTAATTGGAAAGCCAGTATTGACAGCACCACTGAAACAAGGGTTATATGTTTTAGGTAAAGAAGCAGCAATGGTTCTGACGTGTCCTCCAGAAGAATCTTCTCATGCTAGTTTTGACTTGTGGCACAGAAGACTAGGTCACCTGAGTGGAGCTCTGATGGTGAAGTTAAAAAGTTTGGCAGATGGGCTGACTTTTAAAGAGGTGAGCACGGAACCTTGTGAAGGTTGCTGTAAAGGGAAGGAGTGCGTAAAAATGTTTCCAAAAGGTAAAAGTAAGAGAGCAAAAGACTTTCTTGAACTCGTGCATTCGGATTTAGCAGGCCCTATGGAAGTGGAGTCCTGGGGAGGTAACAGGTACTACCTGATTTTTGTGGATGACTTCAGCCGAAAAACATTTGGCTATTTGTTGAAATCCAAGACCGAAGTTTTCGCTAAATTCAAGGAATTCAAGGCACTAGTTGAAAATCAGACGGGAAAGAAAATAAAGAAATTTCGTAGCGATAATGGCACTGAATTTACCAATACAGTATTTCAAGGTTTCCTGAATAAACAGGGGATCCAACACCAGAGATCAGTACCTTACACTCCTCAACAGAATGGAGTGGCGGAAAGAACAATCCGCACAATAACTGAGAAGGCTAGATGTATGGTGCATGAGGCTGGTTTGGACAAGAGATTCTGGGGCGAAGCTGTTGGTTGTGCCGTGTACCTGAAGAACCGATCTCCAACAATGGCCCTTAAGGATAAAGTTCCAGAGGAGGTTTTTACAGGAGAGAGAGTCGATCTATCGAATCTGAAAATATTCGGATGTAGAGCTCAGGTTCTGGTTCTGGTCATAGTCGCAAGAAGTTTGATCCTAAAACGATTCAAATGATAATGACTGGGTATTAGACCAATTCGAAGGCGTACCGATTTATAAATTTGAAGGATGATCCAACGAGGATTGTCATCGCTCGAGATGCTACTTTTATGGAAAATGTTCCCATGGTTATTAAAGAAAAACAAGAAGCTGCTGTTCCTGTTTCTAATGGGGAAAAACAAGAAGCTGCTGTTCCTGATTCTGTTTTAAATGGGGTTTACACTGGCAACACTGGTAGCCGGTCGTCAAAAAAACGGTCTCTAGGTTAATTATTTTAGTAAATTATTAAAAGTGTTATAAATTTAGTAAAGTAGTGTAATTTAGTCAAGCCTAGGTATTAAGCATTCATAACAGTGATTATCAAGTGTTTTTTGTCGCGAAAACTTCGTAAAAACTGAGGATTCAAAACCGGCTGTCAACCCGACGTACCAACGGTGACGGATTTCAAACTCATCGATCCCGGGGAGTATTTTGTTTTATTTATGTGCTTGTATTTACACACCACAGAACTTCACAAAGTACTGCTCAGGTCTCTGAGCTACGTCCATCACACGCTGGCACGGTTTATGTCTCCTTTTGCTTGACAACTAGTGGAAGCAAAATCGACGACGAAAACATTCGCCCAGACAATAAATACTACATAATTTACTGCACAAAAATAGGCTCATTAGAGCCTATTCATACTATAAAACCTGTGTGTCATATACTTGTTATTGTCAAAAATTAAGCTCCTTTGTTTTTCACCAAAAGCAGTATTTCTTGTAATTTCATTTCTATTTAAATCTCCATCTCATTCCCTAATAACTTAATCTTAATACTAAACTTCCTTAATAACTAATTTTAAAACCTATTTGTTAACATTTCATTGCTTATTTTTCACTTACTTTAATTTAAATTTTCTTTTTTTCCCTTCTACCTCCTACTAATCTAAATATTGGAACATCTTTTCTCACACTGTTATTTAGCTGCATAACTTCACACATTCCAGGTGACTGACATTTCAAAGAAAATGATGACCCGCAGTGCTACAATCAAGGAGATGGAAGCAAAACTCAGAGCTACCTTGACGAAGCTCGAGGTTTCTGAAACTACGTGTAAACAGCTGCTCCGTGAAAGGGAAGACAGTGAGGTGGAAGTAGAAAACATTATATTAAAGAACACCTCCCTCAAGAATGAGCTGTCTCAGCTACACATGCAACACATGGACTTAACTGACCAGCACAGTCAACTACAACATCTAGTGTCATCATTTCAAGAGTGCAGTGACACCCACGAACTGGCATTGAAGCGAATCAAAGAGCTTGAACAGAGATTGAGTGAAGCCCAAGAGGCACTATCTATCTATGAGTGTATCAAAGTCAGTAACCAGGTTGCTCGCACCAGTAATCTTTTTGATGAGTTGGTAGGTAGTAAGCCAATATCAGTGTGTGAGCCAGCTGTAACGATAGATTTGACTAGTGATGATACCATACATTATGTCCTATTGTTATGAGTCACAATAAATTAAAGAAATACATTAAAATCAAGAAATTCATTAAACGGTCACAGAGAGCAATAAAAAAACAAAAACTCTTAAAATTAAACCTTTCGCTTAGAAAGGAACGTGTTGTCTTATCAAAAAGTTTAAATATTTGTTCTATTGAATTAGATAAATGTAGAGAGAAGTATGATACTGATATCCAGCTCCTTTATAATGATATATTACACAAGGAGCACTTGCTGAAGGTTATTTTTGAAAACCATGAAACTTCACAGCGACAACTAAGTGACCGCTTGTTTGAGGCTGGGGAACTACTGGATTTGGTGAAGAACAATGCTGAAAGGTATGAGTCTCTGACTAATGATCTTTCACGCAGCTGTGCCAACCAACCACCACCTCTTCAGCCTCAGCCTGACTTGTCCCCTCCAATATTGGCTCTTCCAGCAGACACCTCACAGATAAAGAAATCAATATTCTTTTCCGACGAGTTAGGTTCTGGCTTTGGAACAATTTTACTCAATTACCTTAGCCATAGTTTTATCAATCATAGTTATCATAATATAAGTTTTAACCAAATGATTAAAAGAATTGCCAACACAAACCTAGATAAATATTCTACTATGGTTTTGCTATTAGGTAATAGTACTGGTATTACCAGAAAGGACATAGTGGATGGTGTTAACACCTTATTAAAGTTAAAAATAGGAAAGCTAATGTTGTGTGCTTTTCCTTACTCTGATACTTTATCAGATAATGAAAATAATCATATCTATAAGTTGAATAATACTATTCACAAGCTGACATGTTGTCATAGTGACAAATTATCGTATTTTGACACTAACAACTTTGTTAGTGGTTTTAAGTTAACTCAGAGAACTTTATCTCTGTCTGGGGAATGTAGACATCTGATTGCTATGTTGATAGCATATAATATTAACGAGGTTATAGCTAATATAACAAATTCTAGTATTAGTGACAAATCTGTGTTGCATAGTTATACTAACAACATTGTGATTGATTATGAATCGTCATATTGTACAAAGGAGGATCCACCTACAATGCCAACATCCTTGGAGGCCACTACCAGTCAGATAGGGTATTTCCCTCCTGCTGGAACTTATACGGGCAATCTAGACTCTCCAGTTGTAGCTGTGGAGGTATCTCCCGATAATAATTTAAACTAGTCAGTGAGACAACAGAAGTTACCCCTTCAAATAACCAATTATTATTACAGAATAATAAAAAGGTATCTTCTGGCAATATAATTAATAATAATAAGAAGAAGCTAAAGGGTGTGCAACATACTTTAAAATTATTTAATCAAAATATCCAAGGTTGCGCTTCCAAATTACTGGAAATAGAATTGTTTTTGGAAAACACCAAGTTTGATGTCATTTGTTTAACAGAGCATTGGTTGAAAGATTATCAAGTAATGTCAATTAATTTTGAAAATTATCGTGTAGTAAGTCATTTCAGCCGACAACATATGATACATGGCGGGTCATTAATATTACTTAAAAATTCGATTAAATCTAAAGAACGTAAAGACATCATCGGGCTGTCTGTTGAACACATCATTGAATTGTCCTGTGTTGAGCTCGATAAGCATGTTATAGTATGCGTATACAGACCTCCTAGTTACCAGAATCTATCTGTGTTTGATTCTGTAATGGAAGATGTGTTAAAGAAACTTAGTACTAGTAGTAAGTCAATAATCGTATGTGGAGATTTTAATATTAATTTATTGGAAAATAACTCGAATACTGTCAGATTATTGAGTCTTTTTGGGTCATTTGATTTGTCAAATGTGTTTATGGAACCAACCCGAGTGACAGCTTCTTCTGCCACTTGTATAGATAATATTTTTTGTAATTGCGATTACTTACACAAACAAATTGTAAATAAGTTGCCATCTGATCACAGTGGACAAATAATAACATTTAGCGCCTACATGCCTTTACAAAAAATTGAAATAAGGTTTAGGCCAATTACATGTAAAAATTTAGAGAAATTAAACAATTCTTTGGCCAGTAAATTATGTGATCACAGTTTTAATAATATAGATGACCCCAATGAGTTCTACGCCGAGTTCTTTTCACTATTAAATGCACAATTTTATGACACTTTTCCACTGAAAACTAAAAGTATTTACACAAAGTTTTTATTCAGTGACTGGGCTACTCCAGGTATTCGTAAAAGCAGGGAAAAACTTTTTGAACTTTATGGCTTAAAGCAACATATGAAAAATACAAACTTTCATCAGTATGTTACAAAATATTCAAAAACTTTTAAAAGGGTCTGCCAAAGAGCTAAAGCTCTTTATATAAGCAATAAAATAAAATCAGCTGATGATAAAATAAAAACTACCTGGCAAATAATAAATAATGAAACAGGTAGGAAAAAACAGCGAAATAGTGAATTTAATTTAGAGACTGCACATGGCCCCATCAATTCAGATGTAGAAATTGCTCAGGAATTTGAAAACTTCTTCGCTAATATTCCCCTTAAGACTACTGAAGCTTTAAATTCTTCCCCCACGCTTTCTGCTGCCTTACTTAAAAGGAATGTAAAGGCATGCCCTTTGGAGTTTAGGTTTCAGCATACAAACCCCCAGGCTGTTATAAGAGCTTTTAAAGATCTTAAAATTAAATCAACAGAAGATCTCTGGGGTATGTCGGTAAAAGTATGTAGATCTCTCATCGAAACCATTGCGCCCTATTTAGCTTTCATATTTAACACCAGTGTTGACCAAGGAGTCTTTCCGGATCTAATGAAACATAGTAAAGTAGTACCATTGTTCAAATCCGGTGATAGTAAAGAACCAAACAATTATAGACCTGTGTCAATTCTGCCAGTTCTCAGTAAGGTGTTTGAAAAGTTGATGCTCAATCAAATGTTACGTCACTTTAATAAAAATTACATCTTTCATGAACACCAGTACGGCTTCACCAAAGGGCGTTGTACCACTGACGCCGGTGTTACCCTAATGAAGAACATTTTTAACGCCTGGGAAGAAGCACAAGATGCTATTGGAATCTTTTGCGACCTCTCTAAAGCGTTCGATTGCGTTAACCATGAAACACTTCTGATGAAACTCGAGCACTATGGAATTAGGAAAACAGCACTTGACTTGTTAAGATCATACCTGAAAGATAGAAAGGTTAAAGTCCAAGTAAATGGCGTAAACTCATTGGGGTCTGAAATGACAATGGGCGTTCCTCAAGGTTCGATATTGGGTCCATTCCTCTTTTTAGTTTATATTAATGATTTACCCCAATTACTTCAAAATCAACCGAAGATGGTGTTATTTGCAGATGACACATCATTGATATTTAAAATAGACCGACGGTCAGAAAATCTTGACGACGTGAATAACTCTATTCTTCAGGTCCAAGATTGGTTTACGGTAAATAATTTAGTACTTAATGAAAAAAAAACCAAATGCATTAGATTTAAATTACCTAATGTTAGAAGTAGCGAATGTGACATCATATTGAATGGCCAAAAACTAGAATTTGTTAATCAAACAGTTTTCCTGGGAATCACGCTAGACGAGAAATTACAATGGGGACCTCATATAACATCTATTGCGGGGCGGCTAAGCTCGGCCGCATATGCTGTTAGAAAGATAAGACAGCTAACAGATGAAGAAACCGCGCGGTTGGTCTATTTTAGTTACTTCCACAGTATTATGTCATATGGCATTTTACTGTGGGGTCGGGCTGCTGACATTGAATCCATTTTTATTTTGCAAAAGAGAGCTGTCAGAGCCATTTACAATCTACGTCGCCGCGAATCTCTTAGGGAACTATTTAAAAGGGTTAATATTATGACGGTACCTTGCCAATTCATTTATGAAAATATTATGTATGTAAGAAAAAATCAACATCTTTTTAATAAAATAAGTGATAGACATAATTTTAATACTAGAAAAGAAATAAAGATAAATTAGATCAACCTTTTTTCAGATTGTCTAAAGTACATACATCTTTTATGGGGTACTGTGTTAAATGTTACAACAAAATACCTTGTGAAATATTGCAATTAAATGAAAGAAAATTTAAAACTTATATTAAAATTACACTTTGTAAGCAAGGATATTACAAATTAGAGGATTATATCCAAGATAAGAATGCTTGGAAACATGCTGGTCCTGCTCCATAGGACAATCTCTAGAGTCTAGACAAAATCAAACTGGTTGCTAATGTAATTGTATAATTTATTCTTTTTTTTTTTTATTCTCTTTGACATTAAATTTACATTCTGTAATTACTTAAAGTCACACCCGGACTTATTACTCCTTATTTATTTATGAAAATAGTCTACTTTTGGAATGTTTGTAAATATGTGAGCACCATGTATCTATCACCTAGTGAATTTATATGTCATGGTTTCATAAATTCATTTTAATTCTTTTACCTATTGTGGTATAGTAATTTTATTTTTAGGTGCATCGTCTTCACATATAATTATATAATTAATGTATGCAAAGTATTGTAAAACATTTTTTTTTTTAAAGAGTAACGGTGGAGTTTCTTGCCCATTCTTCTCCATACGAAAACTACCTTTTGGAAGGGGCGACTAGAATCAATTTTATTTTAATTTTAATTTTGACGTTCAAAAGTGCCTTTAATGTGCCTATTTGAAATAAATGATTTGACTTTGACTTTGACTAATAAGGATGCTGTGGTCATAGATTTACAGTATGACATTCCAGGAGTTAGTTGTTCCACTACTCAACCAGAGGTGCCAAGTATTGCTGGTCCTGTTGCAGTGGGGGTTCCGGTGGCTAGTTCGAATGAAGAAGAATCTGGAAGTGCATCTAGTACAGCGAGGGCTAGTTCACTGACGAGATCGGATTCTGGAGAAAATTTTTATGACTCTATTGACGTTGAGAATTTGCAAAGTTCAGATTCTGCCGACTTAGAGTGTCCTGTGGCAGAAGACTTACAAAGTTCGAGACGGTACCCTGCTCGAAATAGGGTTCTGAAGCGGGAAAAAGACATGGTGTATAATTTCCATGTGTCAGAAGGTCCTGATCCTATTTCTGTTAAGGATGCTATGGAACGTTCTGATAAGAAGTTTTGGTCGGAAGCGATGAAGGACGAGTTCAATTCCTTGAAGGTGAATAAAACCTGGGAATTAGTTGATCGACCGTTAGACGCTAATGTTATTAAAACAAAATGGGTCTTCAAGTTAAAGATTGGAGCGGATGGCAGCACCCATCGCCATAAGGCCAGGCTGGTTGCTAAGGGTTATTCGCAAAAACCTGGTGAAGACTATTTTGAAACATTTGCACCGGTAGTCAAAATTTCGTCGATTCGTCTTCTACTAGCACTGGCAGTTGAGAAGAACCTGAGCGTTCATCATGTTGACGTTACCACCGCTTTTCTAAATGGAGATCTGCGTGAAGAAATTTATATGGAACAACCGCAATCTTTTGTTCAAGAGGGGAGTGAAGGCAAGGTTTGCAAATTAAAGAAAGCCCTATATGGCTTGAAACAAGCTGCCAAGTGCTGGAATCAAAAAATTCATGACCATATTATGATAAAGATGGGTTTTTCTAGGTCCAAATATGACCAGTGTGTTTACACAAAAATTCACAATGAAATTTTCACTGTAATAGCTCTGTACGTGGATGATTTTTATATATTTACAAATAGAGCTGTAGAAGCCAGGATGGTGAAACTTCAGATTGCCAGATCCTTCAAAATAAAGGATTTGGGTGAGGCAAGAGAATGTCTTGGAGTCCGGATTGAGCGGAAGAGTGCTAGTGAAATCCACTTATCTCAAAAGAATTACATTTCAAAAATCTTAGAGAAATATGGAATGTCGGACTGCAAACAAGTTAGTACGCCAGTTGAAGTGAAACTTCGCCTAAAATCTGGTGAAAAGAACGACAATACTCGATATCAGGAAATTATCGGTTCACTAATATACCTGGCATGTTGTACAAGACCTGATATATCGTATGCAGTTACGATGCTGAGTCAATTTAATAACTGCAACGATTCTACTCACATGGCGGCACTGAAACGTGTGCTTAGGTATTTAAAAGGGACAGCGGATCTATCGCTGTGTTTCAAAAAATGTAATAAGCCTTTAGTTGCCTATGCAGATGCAGATTGGGGAAATGGGCCTGATGGGAAATCTTTCTCTGGTTATTCCCTTATTTTCGGTGGTGCTGCGGTATCTTGGCAGTCCTCGAAACAGCGTTGTGTTTCGTTAAGTACTGCTGAAGCTGAGTACATCGCAATCTGTGAGGCCGCTAAGGAAGTGATATCAGTTAACGGATTATATTCTGAACTGACTGGCTATAACACTACTGTTACTATTTTTAGTGATAGCCAAAGTGCCAGTAAGCTAGTTTATTTTCCTGCTATTGGAAAACGTTCCAAACATATAAATATAAGATATCATTTCATTAGAGAGCTAGCAGAGCAAAGGGTTATTTGTGTTGAATATTGTGAGACTACCCTTATGCCTGCTGATATGATGACTAAGGGAGTTGGTAAGCAGAAACATGTGTTCTGCACACAACATAGTGGATTAAGTGCGGGTGTTGAACCATGAAGGTTTTAATGTAATGTTCTAGAAGTATCTAATCATCTTATGTTGTTGTTGCCTAGCTACGGTTGTGTTAAGTCATCTTGTATCTACCTTTATCTTATAACTACTTTTATTAAAACCACTGTTACAATGAAACAATTGTTTCATTGAAAGCAAGCTCAGCCAACAAAAAGGCACTCTGCAACAACGGTAAAGACTGTGAGTCTATTTGTGATGCCCTTGTGGGTAATACATGGAAGAAATGTATTAAAAAGGGTAATGAGAAAACTCCAGGGACAATTAAGAAGAAAATAAATAAAATAAGATGCTACAGCTGCAAAGAAGTTGCTCACCTAAAAAGAGACTACCCTAAGAGGAGTGTATGTCGTCAAGTTGTGGATGACAAAGGATTAACATGGTATTGCTGTCTGTGAATTCAGCTGAATCTGAGACTGATTGTGACAAATGGTAACGGTGCTACAAATCATGTTACGATGCGGTTAGATTTATATCAAGATTTTAAATATTTTGATGTTGATCACACTGTAACAACAGCTGATGGAAAAGGTGTTGTGATTCCTGACCCGACCACGACATGGAACGGAGATTTTGCTATGGCACAAAATGGTTATTTTAATTGTGTTTGATTGTGCCACTTATCCCAGGAATTTGTGCCTTGTACTTTTTGAGTAATAAGAGTACGATTGTGGTCGGGCTGGGGATCACGGTTCCTGACCCGACCACAACCAGATCTAATAAAATATCAATAGTGGGAAGTTACTGATTATGCCAAAAATATGTGTCAAATTGTGCCTATGGCACACACAACGCATTAAGTCAAGTAGTCTCTATGTATAATTTTAGTCTGCAATTAAATATTTGAATTCTGTTAGTTATGATTTAACTGAACTGTTGTCGTAACAAAACTGGTCATATAGGGTTACAGAGGCTAGAGCTGTTTCGATGTAAAGACTTTTGATCAGTCGTTCATTTGATGTCACATACATTGGGATTTTAAAATTTTTCTAAAAAAAACATTGGTCATTTAAATTTTGTTATTTCGTTTATTGTTCTTTTGAAATTTGCTCGAGAAAGTTTTGATTTTCTAATATGCAACCAGCAAAATTGCTACGATAGGTCGACGGAGCCCCGCTTCGCGGGGCTCCTATTTCTGGATGGTTTAAAAAAAAAATAACCACGAAGGCTAAGGCGGGAACTCCGCTCCGCTTCGCTCCCGCCTTAGCCTTCTAACCTAACCTATCCGAGTCGGGGTGTTAACCATAATGACGTTTTTTATATATATTAAACGTTAGACCAAATGATTTTCGATTAAATAAACAATATACATATTAAACGTTAGACCAAATGATTTTCGATTACATAAACGTTATATCAAACAACGTTATACTAATTAAGTTTTAGAATAAATAAATGTTATATGTAAAGAAATTATATCAACAGTTTGTATATCTCACGTTGATTATATTTTATGAACGATAATAAAATGAAATTAGACCAAATGAGTTTATACGTTATGAGACGCACCCCATTTGCAGTATGCTCCAGAAAATGGGATATCCTACAAAAGAGATTTCAAGACAGGTATTCTTGAGAGCTACAGTGATGCCGATCATGGCGGTGACTTGAACACAGAACGTTCAACCACTGGTATATTGTGCATGTATGCTGGAGGTGCCGTGTCATGGATAAGCCAACATCAGACAAGCGTGGCTATATCAAAACTCAAAACTCAAACTATTTATTACAAATAAACCAATTACAGGCACTTTTGAATTGTCTAGGTCGGTCAGTCAAAAAGATGAAGCTAGTTGCCCATTCCAAAGTGTAGTAGGTACCTATGGAGAAGAACGGGCAAGAAACTCCATGGACACTCTTTTAATTTAAATCATAATAATATTGTTACAAAGTATTGGTTACATCATTCATGTTCAAAATTATGCACGTGAGAACGATGCAGAACGTTAAAAGCGTCCGTAATTAAAATATAAAAAAAAAACAAATTTAATATTTGAAATATTAAATTAAATCAAAATAAGCCATGGCAGCAAAGAGTTGACCAGTCCCTACTGACGGCGCCCGTTCACGAACATGACATCTACCACCAAAGCAGAGGTTGTAGCTGCCAGTGAAGGCGCTTGGGAATCAATTCAGGTACCCTGAGTGGTATACGGGTGAAATTATCCATTGTATTAAAGAAAAGGCGATACTGCATAAACGTTACAAAAATAGTGGGGTAAGCAGTGATTACGAAATGTTTGCTCGGTGTAGGGCAAAGGTAAAAACGATGATAATGCGTGCTCATAACCATCACCGGGAGAGGGTTCAGCAAGGTTTTACAAAAGCTCCGAGATCTTTTTGGGACTATGTGAGGGCTAAAAAGGGAACAGATAATCGGAAAAGCATTCTCAAAAACGGTAAAGTTATACCCGAGTCGGAGTGTGCTGGTGAGTTCGCGCAATATTTTTATTCTGTTTACAATAATCAGGAACCACGACTCGATGTGAACGCCGCAGTGGCCTCAAGCGGCGGTAGCAGCTCGCGTGTACATATAGGTCGCCTTAAGGCAAAGCGGTCGGCGGGGCCAGACGGTATTCCTGCTTTTGTAATAAGGGATTGCCGCACTGTACTAGCGAAGCCGCTCTTATATTTATATAATCTGTGCATTGAGTCGTCTTATTTTCCTGAATGCTGGAAAATCACACGTGTGATCCCAGTTAGTACCTAAGGGTGGGATGGATTCGGACGTGAGTGGCTATAGACTAGTGGCAATTCAGTCAGCACCAGCAAAGGTCTTTGAGTCGACCGTACAAACGTGCATTTTAGACCAAGTATCTTGTTTAATATCGGATGCCCAGCACGGATTTAGACCGGGTTGCAGCACGACCAGTAATTTACTGAACTTTATGACGTACGTGGTTCCAAATGTTGAAGCGGGAGTACAAGTCGACGCTGCCTATTTTGACTTTAAAAAAAGCGTTCGATTTGGTGGATAACGACATATTATTAGAGAAGCTGGCAGCAGTCGGCTGTACTCCCAAATTATTGCAGTTCTTTGCTAACTACCTGAGAGATCGACGGTAGTTTGTAGAATATGCTGGTTATAAATCCGAGCCTTATTACACGAGGTCAGGAGTAAGCCAGGGTTGCCACTTGTCTATTATTCGCGGATGATCTTAAGTTGCTTATGGCAATTAAAGATTTGAGTGACTGTGCACGGTTGCAGCGTGATTGATATAGATAGTGTGGCAGAGTGGAGCAGGAGGAATAAACTGCAATTTAATGTTAAAAAATGCTCGGTTATAACCTTTGGCAGCATGAGAGTGCCACATCATCACGGGTATGCGTTAGATGACACGCCAATTGAGCGGGTAGAAAAGGTACGCGATCTGGGGGTGCGCCTGAACACCGAGTTAACATTTCGTGAACATATTATAAATGTTTGTAAAAAATCATACAGAAGCCTGGGTTTCATACTCCGTCGGGCATCAGGTTTTACAAACATTACAGCGGTAACAGCATTGTATAATGCTCTGATAAGAACTCAACTTGAGTGTAATGCTGTCATATGGGCTCCACATGAGATTAAATATAGTCTTATGTTGGAACGCATACAGAACAAATTTATCAGGTATTTGTATTTGAAACTTTAAGGGGTCTACCCCTTCTATCCGTTGATGTACCCAACCTTGTTCGTAATCGGCATGGTTGGGTACAAGTACAACAAACTGGAGACAAGAAGGGACCTGGCTTTTACCACGTATATTTTTAAGCTGTTGCGCGGTAAAATGTTTAATGCTGGTGTTTTGAAGGAGATATGTCTGAATGTGCCTGATAAGTACGCATTGCGACGCCGACGGCCACGATTGTTAGCAGTGCCACGCGCGCGAACCAACCTGCTCAGTAAAGCGCCCCTGACGCGACCCTTGCATACACTGAATGACACTGCTGATAGGATAGATTTATTTAATTGCTCTCTGAATGAATTCACAAAGGTAACATTGTTTGTATTATGTTATGCTAATATATAACTAGTAGCTTTAATTGTAATTTAGAATGTAACTAAAGACCACGCTACCGCATTAGGATTATTGCCTGTAATGATAGTTAATATAATATCTCTGGACATTTCACACAGCGCCATCTAGTCCCAAGCTAAGCAACCTAATGCTTGTGTTATGGTAACAAGATGGCTGATAAACTACTTATATACATTTTTTTTTTTTTGTAAATACATGCATATTATAGATAGAAAAACACCCAGACTCGGAACAAATACATGTAGGTCATACAAATATTTGTTCCGTGCGGGATTCGAACCCGCGACACGCAGCGCAGCAGTCAATCGCTTAACCACTGCGCCAACCGTGCCGTCAAGTTGTTTGTGATAAATAAATAAAAATAAAAAAACTTGAGAGGTGTTAAGGGACACCCGGATGGAAGTTCATAGAGAGAGAGAGAGAGAGACAGACAGAGAAACACGCGCACGCCGCAAGGCTTCCAACTAAAGCAAAATCCGGAGTACCAGAAACATACTAAGCATATCCAGATTAGACACTTCTTTGTCCGGGAGATGGTAACAAGTGGCTAAATATAAGCAAGATCACAACTGAAAATCAACTTGCAGATTCTTTTACAAAAGCATTAGCTAGACCAAGGCTGTTGAAGCTTTTGAAATTAATAAGTCTTCATTGAGAGAAGATAATAAGGTTAAAAAAGTTTGCAATGTGCAACCACCTTTAAAAACAAAGAAAAGCAAATGTTGTTGATGTATGTCAGTGCAAATAAAATGTCTTTTATGTAAAATCAACTAATGTTGTGATTTAAAGTAATGTTATTAGTATATTACTCAAAACGAACATTTAGCATGCAACAGTCTTGGCACAAAGGCACACAATTCACAAAATTCATATTTTGAGAAAAAATTATCAGAAAATGTGTGGCTACTCTTGTATAGTAATATAACGTATTGCTATTGTATGATGAATGAAAATAAGATGGAGTACTCAAAAACAAAGGTTACCCCAACATTGTGTGCATTATCAGGGTCATTCCATTAGTAGCACAAAAGACGGTTGTGGTGCCAAGGTTTTCAGCCATTCGTCTTTACAGTGTAAAATCGTTTTGAATTAAAGCATCGCAGTTTTCTAGTCTACTACTAGATTAGGGGCTGGGGAACAATGTGCTACCAAGTAGTAGTTCATGATTTTCGTTATGATCCAGCGTTTGACCAGAGGGTCACATTAGGGGACTGTTTCCTTGTTCTAGCGCAATAAATACAGAAAGAAGTTAATTACCTGATAAAACAGTAGTCTCAATCTAAATAACAACAACGTCCAGATATTTGGAGTGATGATTCACCATCCCCAGGTTGAGGTCACAGACTTATCAGTTAATTACCGTACTTTTCATAAGTCGATCGAGCTTGAACTAGCACTGATTGTTTAACTTAAATATCATACTTAGTTAGAAACGAATTAGGTGGGAATTAGTTAAAATAAAATATTGTTTACACAAAATATACGAGATTTTCAGATATTTACCTACTCTAAATGTCACTTTATGGAAATGTCAATGTCAAATTTTTGCCCTAGTGAAGTCCTTTTCATATAAAAAGACTTTAGGCGATAAATATTAAGATGTGTGGTTGTAAAGTTGTAATGTATTGTAAGGTGGTAAAATGACACAACACTGTCTCCAGCTTACAAAAATTGTAGTTGTCAAAGAATAAAAGCATTGAGACTGAATAAAAAAGCGCGGGAATCATCGAATTTGGCGGTCGTGATTTTTCTTTCGTTTTCTTTATAATAGTAAAAAACGTTTGCGATTGGAGATAAGTTGTGTAGATTTATGTAAATATTAATTAGATTAGTTATTTGAATTGTTTGTAGATAAAATTCTTCATATTTAGGGTAAGTTTTTTTATATTTTTATTTTTTCTGGCCACAATGGACAATGAACCGCCTGATCCGGGGGGCACAGTCCCCTCGGTCGGCCACAATATCATAATTTATGAATCCAGTATGGATACGGACTCGTCTTTAACCAGATCGGAGCGGAAAAGGGCTAGGGCTCCACGCAAAATATGTAAAAATTGCAATAAAAGAAGGCGAAATGGTCACTCAACAGGAACAAATAATGACACAAATTGTGATAATGAATCAGTAGTCACATTCAGTCCAAAAATAACTTCAGACGTACCGGTACATCCAATTTTAATTCCCGAAAAAGCTACTCCACGTTCTGTGGATGGTCCCCAGACTGAAAACATTATACAATCAGATCCTCCCCAGAAGGCGCCACAGGTTGCTAGGGCATTGTACGAAGCCACAGACCTGTCACCATACGTTGTACACATTCAAAAAATTTTTGATACACAAAACTCGGCTCAAACGTTACACCCAATAACTTTAGGGCACTTTCTTAAAAAACGCAGGTTCAACAATATAATTAACGGTTCATTAAAACGCATTGGTCGAAATAGAATATCGCTAAGCTTCTCCCGTTACGTAGATGCAAACTCTTTTATAAATGACCCAAGTTTGGCCAAAGAGAAATTAAAGGCATTCGTTCCAACAGTTAATGTGTGTCGTATTGGAATTATTAAAGGCGTACCTACCGAATGGTCTCCAGACGAAATAATGGAAAATATATCTGTCCCCGCTGGATGCGGGAAAGTCATCAAAGCAAGGCGTCTCAATTACAAAATTCACGAACCGACCCCTGTGTGGAAACCATCCCAAACAGTCGTGCTCACCTTTGACGGACAAATTTTACCAAAACGTGTTTTTTGTTGTTACAATTCCATGCCAGTGGAATTGTATACATTCCCAACAATCCAGTGTTTTAATTGTTGTCGTTTTGGCCATACAAAGGTACAATGCAGGTCGAACCCTCAGTGTTTCAAGTGTGGGGAGAAACATTCTGCTGACACTTGCAGTATTGAAGATGAAAGTAATAGCAAATGCTGTCATTGCAGTGGCATTCATTATGCCATCAATAAAAAATGCCCAGAATTTGAGAGACAAAAATCAATTAAGCATTATATGGCCCATAGCTGCGTGTCGTATGCTGAAGCGTCACAGATACATCCACCAATTTCAAAATTGTATGCAGATGTGGTAACATCTGCCCCATCACATAACACTCAAAATTCTTTCTCTTCACAACCTCCGCCTCAATCACGTAACACACCAATTGTCTCCTCACAAAGGAAAACGGTATTCCTTAAACCTCGGGATCCCCCAAAAACAGCTAAGGGGTATGACCGGGCAGCTCATCAAGCATTGACCAGTAATGAAGTTTCTGTGTCAGGGAATGGTGTTGCATTCCAAAATAAAACAACAAATAATAATGAGAGTCAAATTTTAAATTTAATAATCATGCTAATTAATACCTTATCTAAAAATAATAATATTGAACCGTCCAACGTTGCCACTGTAATTGATACTTTGTCTAACTTATTTAACCTTAATCATAATGGATCCAAATCTATCCAAGATTGTCCAGTGGAACAGTCGCAGCATTGTGAATAAAAAATCTGATCTGTCCTACATATTAAACAAATACGATCCCTTTGCAGTCGCTCTCTGTGAGACATGGCTTAAACCAGGGTTCTCTTTTAGAATTCCTGGCTATGCGTGTCTAAGAACAGACAGAAGCGATGGGTATGGCGGTGTCGCCATACTTATTAAAAATAACTTGTCTTTTCAATCTTTTCCTCTCCCAAGTCTCAGTGACGATATATCTGCTGTTGCTGCTATTGTAAATAAAATCTGTTTAGTATGTATATATTATTCTCGTCCCACTGTAAATATTCTTTATGAAATAAGTAATCTTCTTTCAGTTTTACCTAAACCATTTTTGGTAATGGGCGACTTTAATACACAACACCAGTCCTGGGGTAGTTCTAGTTCCAATTACTATGGGGAAAAGTTATTAGAAATTCTAGACTCTAATAATTTGTGTATTTTAAATACATGTCTCCCAACACGCCAAACAAATCCAGATGAGGGAATAAGTGCCCCTGACCTCTCAATCTGCACACCTGAGTTAGCATCGACATTATCCTGGTCTCCTTTACCATCTTCTTATGGTAGTGATCATTACCCTTTAATCATTTCTTTTCCACATAAAAAATCAACTGCTTGCATTCCAACACCACGATTAAAGTATAGACTTCAAAATGCAGATTGGGATACATACAAAAATTGTGTAGAAGAAAAAATTCTTGCTTTAAATAATTCCTTACAACTACATGATCCTCAGTCATTAGGTATGTAATCAAATAACAAGAATTTTAATAGAGGTGGCAGATAATACTTTTCCTATTAAGAATGGTGCTACAGGAAAAATTCCTTCACCACCTTGGTGGGATGCTGAGTGCACTCAGGCCATTAAAAAAAGAAAAGAAGCAGAAAAAAATTATGGTCATACAATGACTCGTCACAATTTTGAGATATACCTAGAAACTGCTCGTACAACTCGTAAGCTCCTTAGGAAAAAGAAATTTGAAGGTTGGCAAAGATTCTGTGCATCTATCTCGCCAGAAGTTAACGCATCTCTAGTATGGCAAAATATAAGGAGATTCAGGTCAGCATTCAGTAATACAACAGCTTCAAAACTCCCATTAGAATTAGCCAATGAGTTTATGGATCATTTAGCTCCTCCTTCAGTCCCCGAACAGAGATCTTTAATGCACTTTCCCTATGTTCCTATTACTAATTCTGAGTTGAATTCCCTGTTTACACTAAGTGAGTTGAAGGGAGTCCTCTCACATGTTAAGGATTCAGCTCCTGGTGAAGATGGTATACCATATTCATTTATAGCTAATCTGTCTGACGCTGTTCTTTTAATATATTTAAATCTCATCAATGCCGCTGTGATATCTGGAAACATTCCATCAAGTTGGAAATCTCAAACAATTATTCCTATTCTGAAACCAAATAAACCTTCCTCTAATGTTACTTCTTATCGACCAATTGCACTTTCTACAGTTCTTGCTAAAATTGCTGAACATCTCATTAAGAATCGTTTGGAGTGGTTTTTGGAAAGCAAAAACTTGCTAGCTACTTCACAGTTTGGTTTTAGGAAGGGTAAAAGTACGATGGACAGCCTTAGTGTGTTCACAACTGATATTCGCTTAGCCTTCTCTTCTAATAACTCTGTAATTGCTGCTTTCCTGGATATTAGCTCAGCTTACGATAATGTCCTGGTATCAATCCTAGAACAAAAGCTGAATTCATTACAAGTTCCAACAATGCTGTCTAAGTTCATAATTAACATGCTTTCAGAGAGATCTTTAAATCTTCACATTGAAGGTTATATTTTTACCCGTTTAGTATGGAAAGGTCTCCCTCAAGGTTCTGTACTTAGTCCAATTCTCTACAATATTTATACTTATGATTTGGAATCCTCTCTAAATGAGTCAGTACAAGTCCTTCAATATGCAGATGATTTACTTCTTTATTTACCCGGTCATTCTGTTGCAAATATTTGTACTTCCTTAACCTCTTCTTTGTGCATACTGAAGACTTGGCTAGAAACCAATGGTCTACACCTGTCAATTGATAAAAGCAACATTGTCTTGTTTACTAGAATGCGTAAGCCTCCTATAGTTACAGTAAGGTATAATAATATATCTATGCCCATTAAAAACCAGGTTAAATTTTTAGGTCTTATTTTGGATACACATCTTACTGGCTTACCACACTGTGATTATATAGCTGCTAAATGCGAACGAAATATAAACATAATTAGATGTCTTTCTGGTGTTTGGTGGGGAGCACATCCCTTTTCATTAAAACTACTGTACAATACCTTGATTAGAAGTGTATTGGACTATGGGACTTTTTTGCTGGAACCTGCTAATGTTGCTAGTCTTAAGAAACTGGACAGTGTTCAGTCCAAGGCACTTAGAGTGGTTTCAGGTGCAATGAAAAGCAGTCCTATTAATTGTCTTCAGGTGGAATGTGGAGACCCTCCACTTCATTTACGGCGTCAATTTTTAGCTGATAGATTTATGGCTCGGTGTTTACAATTTACATATCATCCTTTGCGAAATAAACTTTCCATTCTTTCTGAAGAAGTAATTTCATCCACTTACTGGAGGCACAAAGCTACTCCGTGTTTAGTTAAAAGCTTTAGAAAATACAATTTAATTGAAGCTCCTTGTCACCAATCTGAATTTCTTCCTTTATTTCATTGTAATTACAGTTCATTAATTATGTCACCAAATATACATTATAACCTTAACATTTACCGAGATGACGTATGTCATAACCTTAACTTCAACTTCACTATCGATAGAGACTGGAAGGGCTGTCAACTCTTGTTTACAGATGCTTCGAAGCATGGAAGAGACTCATGTGTGGGAGTAGGTGTATACCACTCCCAATATAATATCGTCCAAAAAATAAAGCTCCCGCCCGAATCATCTGTATTTACGGGAGAATGTTACGGGCTATTCAAAGCTGTCGAATATATACTTATGATGGGCTTACAGAATTCACTCATACTAACTGATGCAAGGAGTGCCTTACAATCTTTGGCCAGATTCCCTTTCTATTCTCATAATACGTATATTATATTTGAAACACGTGAACTCCTTTACAAGTGTTTTATTAAGGGGTATTCAGTACATTTTGCGTGGATACCCTCGCATTGTGGCATTTTAGGTAATGAGAGAGCTGACCAGTTAGCTAATGATGCTGTATTGTGTGGAGACGTTTTTCCGTACAAAAATAACACCCAAGATCTGGCAGCTCTGCCCAAGGTTTATCTACAGGAATCCTGGGGTCAGCTTTGGTCCGGGCAATCAGCGAAAGGGAAATTTTATCGTACTATTCAGCCATCCATTTTTGTTAAACCTTGGTTTAGCAAGTACAAGCTAAGCAAAAAGATTACAACAATATTCATACGTATGCGATTAGGTCACGTGTGCACTCCTGCTCATCTTACCAGGCTTGGCATTGTACAGAACCCTGCGTGTGAATGTGGCGCTGAAGTGGGAGATCTGAACCACCTTATTTTTTCCTGCCCCCTTTATGACCACTCCTCACTTTTCCAAAGTCTTGTTTCCCTCCGAGTCCCTTTACCCACTTCTATCTCATGTATTTTATTTAATTTTAATGTAGATATTTATAAAACCATATCTCTTTTCCTTGTAAATAATGATATAGCTATTTAAACATTAATTTATAAACTGTTTTTATGTAATTAATTTACCATTTTGTTCTTATTTTTCGCACCGAGTCGGCCTTTTTGTTGGGCCTACTGGTGCCGTTATATGGTTAGTTTTCCGTTGTATTATATTTCTCTACTGTTATCTTGTTATATTAATATTATTGTTAATTATTTAACACCTAATCTCCTTTCCATTTCCAAATTTCCCGTTGTAATATTTTATTGTTTCGCGAGTACTTGATTCTTACGTTTTGTTTTTGTTATCAAATAAAATATTGTTAGTGGCAATAAGCACGAATAGTGCAATGCCAAAACGAGAAAAAAAAAAAAAAAAAAAAAAAGCATTGAGATAGGAAAAAACGTGGAGATGCCGCGTTATTCTATACATACATTTGCTTATACAAATATGAGTGAAATATGATTCAGAATTTGAAATATCGTTATGTCTCATTCTTTCTTTAGTGAGATAATCTTATTTGATAAAAGAGACAACTATATTTTAAGTTGTTGCTAATTATGGCAACATTTTGTCTTGACGTAGTGTCAGTTGTAGGTAAGTGCCGTAGCAGCCATCTTATGCGATGAGTTTCGTGGTAGTTTTGCTGTCAAATGGTTGTTTGTTTTTTGTATTATTGAGATTTGCGAGAAAATTACGAGGATTTTACCTTTTAAAACTGCATGTAAATGTTGGAAAACAGAAGTTCAACATGCCTGTGTGTTGTATTGTGAAGTGTGGTGCAAGAAAGAATGAAAATCAACCTCAATTGTCTTTGCACAGGTTAGTAGCCGGTTTTCATGCATTAATACATACAATAATACACAATCGATGATACAATTGTAACGCGATCATGAATTTATGGCTAAAGTATTGATATTTGGGTTCATTTCCATATAACAGGCCTTTTTATTATATTTGTTAATTCATTCGTTTGTTTACAAACAGATGTCATAATGGAATAGTGCTGTACCGTTGCCGACTTACCGTAATAGTTTCCAGAACTAGTTCCTCCGCTGAAACGATATCCGTATATTCTGCGCGATGTTATCATAAATAATCTTGCGTCTTATTCGGTCCGAGTGACCTAGCTAGGTCCGGCCTGTGGTTCACACTTCACAGCACCAAAATCCATCGTGATCCAAACGTGATAACTAGTAAAACTCGTATATAGTATCGTTACTCGTTATAGTAACAACGAGATAACAGTTGTTCCTTGATTGACACAATCCTAGCAATGGCAGCCATTTTATGCGACAATATCAGTTGTAGGTATGCACCCTTTTTTTGTAGGTATTTCCAGTCCATACTTTTCTATGTCAATGAATAAAAGGCCCGTTTTGACATTGACAGTTCTAGTAGGTATGAATTCGCAAAACACCTAGATAGAGAATAGTAGGTAGACAAGGGCCTCAGCCATGAAGATTATCTATAGCTTCATCTTCATGGCCTCAGCGTATGCGGTATGAGATAGCGATAGTTCGACATAAGTACATTACTGCAGGTACGTGCAATTAATATTGCCATACTTAGATTTTTACCCCAATCGTGTGGGTAATATGGTACTTATTGAGTACTTTGATTCAACTCAAAGTCAAACTCAAACTCAAATCTTTATTGCATTCCATATGTGTGTAGATGGTATATATAAGGTAAAAGATCAATATGGACCCTGTCGGGCACAGCAAAAATTTAGGAGAGAGGAAGAAAGCTAAGTGGCAATTTAAACAATTAAATATTATTTATTGATTGTACATACTACGTCTACTACGTCTACGATTTTTTGATGTTATATTTATTTATTTATATATACTTGATTGTACACCACAAAAATACATAGCATAAAAAATACATGGCACACTACAAAATATACAATGGGCGGCCTTATCGCATTACTGCGATCTCTTCCAGGCATCCTTAGAATGGACAGTGATTTTCCTTGACATAAAATGGGACTGTCGTTGGTGCAAACATAATGTATAGGTACAATAAACTAAAATAGACACACAAATATATACATATCCAAAATTATAAATACATACTTACTACTATATAAATACAAGCAACGAAAAATAAAAGAAGACTGTAGATGATTGCAGTTAGGACAACAAGATCACAACGATAAGTAGTGGTCCTTTACAAGTCTTTTGAACACGTGGTCCTTTACAAGTCTTTTGAACACCTGTAACGACTGCGCGCGTTTTATTTCAACTGGCAATGCATTCCACAAACGAGCGGCCTGGACAGTAAAGGATTTATCAAGGAAAGTATATTTTACCTGATCTGGTGATAAGCCTAAAATAAAAACAGGAACGAATGCAACTAGCTTCAAAATGACGTGAGCAGATTCGGGAGTGACGACTTGGATGCCAGTTAACTCGGCCCGTACACTCAGTCCACTTATTTCTTAAAAATGGTTCTTTCGAAATACTAAAAACAAAAGTTAAAAATGAAATACGCTCAGTGATAAAAACAAATAAGTGCTGGTATCCCCGTTAAGGTATTATCCGACTATTGACAAAAGACACGAAGTAACATAGATAACCGCCTAATATAAAATGCTTCACACTTTGGTCGGTTAATACGAAAAACAAGTTAGGGTTTAATCGTCTTTTTAGATGAAATTATCACAATATTTTGCTTATTATTGACACAAAATAGTCTTAAAGTACGATATTTTGTTAATTTACTTGCTGTAATAGGTAAAAAATGCTACTTACCGATGAAAGGATATGTTTTGTTTGGCATCGATCATCGATCGATGCCAAACAACAAAAACCGATACGCAAATAGAGATAGAAAATGCATGCTATGTCCTGCTCCCACATACACATTTTGACATGTGTCATCTCACTTTCGCAATTATTATTATTTTAACAGCTTGTCTATTACTATCCTTTGTCAAAGGAAAAACACGTATTCGTTTGTATGAAACTGACAGGTGTCAAGAACGAATTCTCAAATGTCATAACGGGCCTTTTATTTTTCGACAACTTTACTAAGTAAGTAAAGTACCAAAACGGAATGACCATAATGCCCTGGAAGTTAGGCAGACCTTTGGTGTGAGATGCAACATGTGTCGACACCCTTGCGCCATCCCATCTTCTTAGCACGGTGGGCTGTGCTGGAGCGGCTGCTGCTGGTGCAGAAAACCTCAAACGGCGAAAATATTCCAGCCTGATTGGGAGTTATATCTTAGAGCCGTTTGGGGTTGAAACACTAGGGTCCGAGTGCCCACTTGGTTTTTCGAGATATCGCCAAGCGGTTAGTCGACTCTTCACGTGATACTTTATTGTTAATTAACACGGTAACACCAATTACATTAATTAACATAAAGATATGGTACGTATTCAAAAATATTTCCAGTACTAACATATAATAGAGGACACCCTAGCATACTTCTTCTCACAAAACGTCAGACATACACGCATAATTCTACTCCATTCATCGGCAAACAGATCACATTCAGGATTGGTGTTCAGGAGGCCATTAAGCATACTTTTTTTTTTTGGCAAATCATCAAATGACCCCTCCCGCTCTGGGCGGAGCGGAAGGGAGTGTCAGACTTTTACTGACTAAAACCCACCCGTGTTCCTTCAGTTACCTGTGCCAAGGGCCACGGTACCTCTTTCGAATAACCCGCAGCCCTGGGGGCATCGGCCCTAGAGGGCCCCGTCAGTTCGTGCTGACGTCTCTTTGAGGCGCGCGTGGAACACAACGCGCCGCGCCGTCGACCCGGGCCTGCCGGTCGATTCTGTAAAAATCTCCCCATGAAAACTCAAGTGAAGTGAGCTTGATGTCAGTTGTCAGCAGTGTCAATCCCTAGCATTATTTGGAATGACAGCTCACTCCACGCTCACTTCACCTAAGTTTTCACGGTGAGATGGTTACAGAATCGAACTGCTGGTTCTTACCGGGTGGCGAGCTGCCCATTGCTCGCCGCCCGCCATTAAGCATCCTTAAAGTACGACACACAGGGGACTCAGCTCTGACGACAGTTTTAGATGACAGCGGTGCGAACAGATTGTGTCAACGGCTTTGGCGATGTCCGATGAATTTGTCGGGAACAAATAGCCGACAGAAAAGATCATGGAGTTCGGGACTGTCGATGCGTCCTCTGAGAGTTTTGCAGGCTACTGTGAGCTGTTGAAAGCCACGTCTAACCTCCAACGAGTTGAAGCCCAACACTCCTAGGAGGTAATTCGTAGGGTACTTGAAAGCAAAGAAGTTTTCCTCTCAAGAAAGTTTTTTGTACTTTTTCTAACGTTAACGTTTGAGTCGCAGTGAAGGGATGCAGGTACCAGCCTCAAGTTTACTATGAACCAAAGTTGCGTACAGAAGCTTAATTACATTTGGGTCAATGATATTATAAGTAGTACTTATAATATCATTGCATTTGGGTTGTGAAAATCACGGGCATTTCTCAAAACGAAACCCAAGCGTCTAAAAGATTCCTTGGCAGGCAAGAGAGGAGACGTGATCTCTAAATGTCAGACCAGTGTCAAAGGTCACGCCCAGGTCCTATATTTTTAGTTTCTTTAGTAGATTTTCAACTTTATCGCTAAATCATTAAGGTTCAAGGTTGATTGGGAAAATTTGATAGTTTCGGGTAGCTTGACGTGCTGGCGTCTGTACATATGTATTATTATTTTAAAGTAAGTAAGGTAAAGTTGTCAAAAAATAAAAGGCCGGTTACATTTGGCACACTCCAGGATTAACAGGATACTTTTTATCCCGATATTCCCACGGGATCGAAACTTATGCGGGTGAAACCGCGGGGCGCAGCTAGTTTTAATTTAAAACTAGCTACGCCCCGCGGTTTTACGGTAAAAGTATTTTTGCAATCATTTAAAACTTTTGAATTATTGCAAAAATACTTTACCTCTAGAAAGAACCTCGTGTGTAATAGAGCCAGCACCTAGCGAAATAAGCTATGTATTTTTCGTAGACAGAGTATCCTCTGTCTACGGTATTTTTATATTATTCTGTGGTGTTGCCTGACTGTATCTGTCAGTTGTCAGTAGTGTCAGTGAATCATTGAGATACATCATTGAGATAGGAAAAAACATGGAGATGCCGCGTTATTCTATACATACATTTGCTTATACAAATATGAGTGAAATATGATTCAGAATTTGAAATATCGTTATGTCTCATTCTTTCTAGTGAGATAATCTCATTTGATAAAATAGACAACTATATTTTAAGTTGTTGCTAATTATGGCAACATTTTGTCTTGACGTAGTGACAGTTGTAGGTAAGTGCCGTAGCAGCCATCTTAGGTGACGAGTTTCGTGGTAGTTTTGCTGTCAAATGGTTGTTTGTTTTTTGTATTATTGAGATTTGCGAGAAAATTACGAGGATTTTACCTTTTAAAACTGCATGTAAATGTTGGAAAACAGAAGTTCAACATGCCTGTGTGTTGTATTGTGAAGTGTGGTGCAAGAAAGAATGAAAATCAACCTCAATTGTAGTTGCACAGGTTAGTAGCCGGTTTTCATGCATTAATACATACAATAATACACAATCGATGATACAATTGTAACGCGATCATGAATTTATAGCTAAAGTATTGATATTTGGGTTCATTTCCATATAACAGGCCTTTTTATTATATTTGTTAATTCATTCGTTTCTTTACAAACAGATGTCATAATGGAATAGTGTTGTACCTTTGCCGACTTACCGTAATAGTTTCCGAAACTAGTTCCTCCGCTGGAACGATATCAGTATATTCTGCGATGTTAACATAAATAATCTTGCGTCTTATTCGGTCCGAGTGACCTAGCTAGGTCCGGCCTGTGGTTCACACTTCACAGCACCAAAATCCATCGTGATCCAAACGTGATAACTAGTAAAACTCGTATATAGTATCGTTACTCGTTATAGTAACAACGAGATAACAGTTGTTCCTTGATTGACACAACCCTAGCAATGGCAGCCATTTTATGCGACAATATGAGTTGTAGGTATGCACCCTTTTTTTGTAGGTATTTCCAGTCCATACTTTTCTATGTCAATGAGATACATTGAGATAGGAAAAACATGGAGATGCCGCGTTATTCTATACATACATTTGCTTATACAAATATGAGTGAAATATGATTCAGAATTTGAAATATCGTTATGTCTCATTCTTTCTAGTGAGATAATCTTATTTGATAAAAGAGACAACAACTATATTTTAAGTTGTTGCTAATTATGGCAACATTTTGTCTTGACGTAGTGACAGTTGTAGGTAAGTGCCGTAGCAGCCATCTTATGCGACGAGTTTCGTGGTAGTTTTGTTGTCAAATGATTGTTTGTTTTTTGTATTATTGAGATTTGCGAGAAAATTACGAGGATTTTACCTTTTAAAACTGCATGTAAATGTTGGAAAACAGAAGTTCAACATGCCTGTGTGTTGTATTGTGAAGTGTGGTGCAAGAAAGAATGAAAATCAACCTCAATTGTCTTTGCATAGGTTAGTAGCCGGTTTTCGTGCATTAATACATACAATAATACACAATCGATGATACAATTGTAACGCGATCATGAATTTATGGCTAAAGTATTGATAATTGGGTTCATTTCCATATAACAGGCCTTTTTATTATATTTGTTAATTCATTCGTTTGTTTACAAACAGATGTCATAATGGAATAGTGTTGTACCGTTGCCGACTTACCGTAATAGCTTCCGAAACTAGTTCCTCCGCTGAAACGATATCCGTATATTCTGCGATGTTAACATAAATAATCTTGCGTCTTATTCGGTCCGAGTGACCTAGCTAGGTCCGGCCTGTGGTTCACACTTCACAGCACCAAAATCCATCGTGATCCAAACGTGATAACTAGTAAAACTCGTATGTAGTATCGTCACTCGTTATAGTAACAACGAGATAACAGTTGTTCCTTGATTGACACAACCCTAGCAATGGCAGCCATTTTATGAGACAAGATGAGTTGTAGGTATGCACCCTTTTTTTGTAGGTATTTCCAGTGAGTCCATACTTTTCTATGTCAATGCAGTGAATGAATGAATGACATTTTGTTCGGGGAAATAATACTTTCGCGCAAAATTTTGTACCTCTAAGATCTACTATTCTCTGTCTAGTTATAAGATGATAATGATGATTTAAATAATAAATATATTTCTGACATTACTGTATTCGTAACATCTTCAAAATGAGTGATAACGATGTTACAATTATGGAGGTGGATGAAGTTGTGCCAATACCCTCCAAATCACAAGCCGGCACCAGCAGTTCCAAGCCTACTTCTCATTTACCATGGATAGAGAAGTACAGGCCGATAACATTCAGCGACATCGTGGGCAACGAGGACACGGTGTCGCGGCTGGCGGTGTTCGCGCGCACGGGCAACGCTCCGAACATCATAATCGCGGGCCCGCCCGGCGTGGGCAAGACCACGACGATCCTGTGCCTGGCGCGCGCGCTGCTGGGCGCCGCATTCAAGGACGCCGTGCTCGAGCTCAACGCGTCCAACGACCGCGGCATTGACGTCGTCCGCAACAAGATCAAGATGTTCGCACAGCAAAAAGTATGACTTCCACTTGTATCAGGGACAACCCTTCCCAAGCTTCAACTGATGGGGAAAGTAGCGGTAGATATCTGGGTGCAGGAGAATGTATAAATTTTGTCTGAGTAAATGGTTTGAAATTTAAAACCTGTAGTTGCAATTTATTGTAACTGATAATAGAGCCTATAATCTGTCTCGTGGATCTGTGGTTGCAAGCACTACTGCTGAGCATGAAGTTCTGTTTGCATTGCAGGTCGGGCCAAGTGGTTTTCTGACAGGAACTTTTCAGTTTCAGTCCGGTGTCTGGATTTGTGCCCAGTTGATGGCAACGGCACGCCCCCTATTACATATGACTTAAACACCACTTAAACACCCAGCAGTATGTAGCAGTATGTGGGTGTGCTATAGGTACACCTCTGTCGAACCCTTCAGTGATCCTTATGTTGCCGTATGGTGTTCCAGTGTGAGGATAAATAAATAAATAATATATAATAATATCCCTGGACATTTCACACAGCGCCATCTAGTCCCAAGCTAAGCAACCTAATGCTTGTGTTATGGTAACAAGATGGCTGATAAACTACTTATATACATTTTTTTTTGTAAATACATACATATTATAGATAGAAAAACACCCAGACTCGGAACAAATACATGTAGGTCATACAAATATTTGTTCCGTGCGGGAATCGAACCCGCGACACGCAGCGCAGCAGTCAATCGCTTAACCACTGCGCCAACCGTGCAGTCAAAAAAATAAATGATAAGAGAGGCTTTTTCTTCTCAGAGGATCTTTGGGCCATTATTATTTTTTACATTTATTTAAGTACACTGTGTATTTTTTTATAAGGAATAGTGCTTAAAAGCATTTACCCTTGTCACTGAGATTGTATATTGGAAGAATTGTGATCGCATTCCCTTTCCTGGCCCAGCCATTGTGTTTTGAACTAACAATTTCCACATAGCTTAAACCTCGGAGTAGGAAACTATCATGTTATGTGAGGTTGTGCAAGATGATGTACTGACCACCCATCTAGAAGACATAACATTAGTCAATACATTATCTAGAAGCCATGAATTCTAGATGGGAAGTTGTTATTGATGCATGGCATTGGTACAACTATAACTTCTGCTAAATTGAAAACTTGCGACAACTCCAAAAAGGACGTTCAGTAACTGTTACGGAACTGTCAATTTATAATGATTATTATAAATTGACATTTCCCAAATCTAAATTCTTGAAAAAATCGTGTACTCATCATATTAGATTGTGTGCTTTGGACTGTGAAAGTGTTCATCATCTGCCTAGCCTTTTCCCAACTATGTTGGGGTCGGCTTCCAGTCTAACCGGATGCAGCTGAATACCAGTATTTCAACATGTAGCGACTGCCTATATGACCTCCACAACCCAACTACTGGGTAATACGATACTCCTTGGTAAGACTGGTTGCCAGACTTGGGCAACTGACAACCCGTAACAACTGTCAAAGATTCGCGAATGGCAGCCGGGTGCCCGGGACCAACGGCATAACGTGCTTTCCGAGACACGAAGGGGTCTTGCTATGTGAAGATGGTCACCCATCCACAGACTAACCGCGGCAAGCGTAGCTTAATCTGATCGACCCGTGCGGCTGTTATTACATAGCCACAATCACTGAAAGTGTTAAAACAGTTAATAGGTAATACAAGCTGGTCTCCACAACTACGTCAGTTTGCGTATGGGTGGAAAAGCAATTATTCAAGCCACCCAGCTCCTCAAGGAAGGCCAGCAACGCCTTGGTGTTAGTAACCATCTTACGAAGGGTACCTGGGTTACCGAAGTACACTGCCCTGTATGTGGCGAGCACCGGGCAGTTTTGTAGATTAAGTGCATTTTGACGTACCGACCGCCGCAATCGTTGCTTCCTGCTGTATGAATAGGTGGAGCCCAGCATGGCTTCGACTGCTGCACTCGGAATTTCCTCATGCAGCCCGTAGTCGCCATGCAGGCTAGTTATTGCATGCGTTATAGTTTGTTTGCTCCACCAGACCACGGCTCCGTAGGTGATCATGGGGCGGATCACTGCGGTGAACCGCCATAGTATAATTTTAGGGTATAGGCCCCACTTCTTACCCGTCAATTTCTTTGCCAGAAGGTTATGCAAGCCCTGTTTAGGTTGTTGTCCAAATGACTACTCCAGTTAAATTTACTGTCTAGAATAAACTCGAGGTAGTCGACCTCGTTGGGCAACTGGAGTTCTGTATTGAACAGTTTTAGGGCGTAATTCTCGTTTTTGAAAAACATGACTAGTTCAGTTATAGTAGGGTTCACTCATAATACGAGTAGGTCAAATTCCCTGCACCATCTTTCTACGATACGTAACGCTTGCTAAGTGAGGTTGCAGATCGTACCAGTCACCTTCCCGCAACAATACTTGCCAGCTTGTATGCTGATGTGTAATAGCGGTTGGCGTTGAGCTTGGTTATGAGGTCATTAACCACCAGATTCCATACGCGGGGAACAGCGCAGCTCCTTGGGGGCACCCTCTAGCTATTATGGCTTACTGCTGCTGATCCTCAAGGCGAACTATTCGTTTGCTCAACATGTTTGTTAAAACTGTTGTGAATAGATCTTTGAACTACCAAAAAGACTAAGAAGTTGTGTTGTGGCTGCAGAGCCGAGAGCTACAAGCGAGTGTGTGCGTAGGTGACGCTGCCGGCGGGGCGGCACAAGATGGTGATCCTGGACGAGGCGGACAGCATGACGGAAGGCGCGCAGCAGGCGCTGCGCCGCACCATGGAGCTGTACTCGCACACCACGCGCTTCGCGCTCGCCGCCAACAACTCCGAGAAGATCATCGAGCCCATCCAGTCGCGCTGCGCCGTGCTGCGCTACTCGCGCCTCACCGATGCGCAGATACTCGCTAAGGTAACGACAGTGTGCCAGTGCCCTAGCCCTCACATCTTATATTACCTTAAAGCCTGATCTTTCTATCTGGTCTGATAAGAGGTATAGATGGCAAAATCAATAGTTATTTTATTGTCGGTAGGGATGCCGCACTTAATTAAGCGAAATGCAAATGAGCAATTTAATGAGTAGTTTGTTATGTTGCGCAGCCACGTAAGCTCTGCGCGCTATGTGATGACACGAGTGGCTGATGGCTCATGCTCTGCTCGTCTGCCCCAGGTGCTCGAGGTGTGCGACAAGGAGCAGCTGTCGTACACAGAGGAGGGCGTGAGCGCGGTGGTGTTCACGGCGCAGGGCGACCTGCGCGCCGCGCTCAACAACCTGCAGGCCACGGCGCAGGGCTTCGCGCACGTGTCGGCCGAGCACGTGTTCAAGGTGTGCGACGAGCCGCACCCCATGCTGGTGCGCGCCATGCTGGAGGCCTGCGTGCGCCAGGACATCCACGAGGCCTACAAGGTACCGGCCGAGCTGCAGCCGGGCACGCAGTGCTGCCGAGAGCAACGCAGTTATGTATGCGCTTGATGTTTGATTATCAAGGTGGTGATTCCAAGCAAATTCTTGTGATGAAGAAAAGCGTTTATTTAAGTGTTGGATATGCTAATTGTATTCTTCATTCTGCTACCTTTTATACATATAATTGAATTCTGAAACGTCGCAGCAGTGGCACACTGCCACTGTTGGAGCGGACAGACGAAACACGAATGTGCGTAATATGCGAACAGTCGCGTGTGCAGGTGATCGCGAAGCTGTGCAAACTGGGCTACGCGGCAGAGGACATCGTGAGCAACATCTTCCGCGTGTGCAAGACGCTGGACGCGGCCGAGGCCACGCGGCTGGCCTTCATCCGCGAGGTAAAAGAGTAACCATGGAGTTTGTTCTCCAAAGGAAACAACCAAGTGAATGTGAACTGTGCATCTAGCTTCTGACATTTCATAAGTGTCCATGTAGGTTAATGTGAACTAAAAGATTTTGATTTTAGGTGGGGCTGACGCACATGCGCGTGGCGGACGGGCTGTCGTCGCCGCTGCAGCTGGCCGGCCTGCTGGCGCGCTGCTGCCGCGCCGCGCAGCTCGCCTGAGCAGCCGCGCGGGTGCGCCAGGCAGTGCTGCAGCTGGCCGGCCTGCTGGCGCGCTGCTCGCCTGAGCAGCCGCGCGGGTGCGCCAGGCAGTGCTGCAGCTGGCCGGCCTGCTGGCGCGCTGCTCGCCTGAGCAGCCGCGCGGGTGCGCCAGGCAGTGCTGCAGCTGGCCGGCCTGCTGGCGCGCTGCTCGCCTGAGCAGCCGCGCGGGTGCGCCAGGCAGTGCTGCAGCTGGCCGGCCTGCTGGCGCGCTCGCCTGAGCAGCCGCGCGGGTGCGCCAGGCAGTGCTGCAGCTGGCCGGCCTACTGGCGCGCTGCTGCCGCGCCGCGCAACTCGCCTGAGCAGCCGCGCGGGTGCGCCAGGCAGTGCTGCAGCTGGCCGGCCTGCTGGCGCGCTCGCCTGAGCAGCCGCGCGGGTGCGCCAGGCAGTGCTGCAGCTGGCCGGCCTGCTGGCGCGCTGCTGCCGCGCCGCGCAACTCGCCTGAGCAGCCGCGCGGGTGCGCCAGGCAGTGCTGCAGCTGGCCGGCCTGCTGGCGCGCTCGCCTGAGCAGCCGCGCGGGTGCGCCAGGCAGTGCTGCAGGCGTTTCTCATAGTAAAGGTGTAATATAACTATTACTAGCGGACCCGACACACATTGTCCTGTTCAAATTTTAATCAATAGAACAAAGCACTTTCAGTTTTCCCGAGCTATCCAATTATCCGAACTCCTTTTCAAAATTGTTCTTACCCTTATTCGAAATATAACGAACTTTTCAAAACTAAAATGTTCTCAAGTGATGCACTTCCCAACGAACAGCATTTTTATAGATAGGTGAGTTAGTTATAAGTTGTTAATGTTAGGATAATATTTTTACCCAACTGCGCCACGCAAAGGAGGGTAAAGTGTTTATCAGCCTATACATGTACGTATGTTCGTCCCTTTGTGACGCTTTCGTCCAAGACCAAACGCGTGGGCCGATTTTGACGATTCTTACTTCAATCGATTGTCTTAATGTTGTCATGTCACTAAATACGTAGAAAAGATATATTCCAGATGCCACATTGAAAAAGAAAACAATTATAATAGGTTTCTCTAATCATTTTGAATGACAATTTAGGATCAACCATTCTCACTTAAATTTTCAAAACTTGTGATAAACCCAGAATTATACTGCTTTGATTAACCATCGTTACCTAAACCGTTACTTTATACAGTGAGAGAGACATAACCTAATTAAGAATAAATAAATAATAATAACTAAGTGTAAAATAAAAATGTATAAAACTAAAAGGCATTTTTTTTTAGATTATGTTGCTAGGAATTACTCCTGTATCGTGGGTGCGTTTACAAACATTTAAAGTCACATACACAAACAGCCAGACCCGGTACAACTACCTGTAGGCAATACAAATATTTGTTCCGGGGAATCGAACCCGCGACACGCAACGCAGCAGTCGACCGCTCAGCCAGTCGTCAATTGTGTTTATTGTTAAATTTAAGATGCCTCCGACTGCATGAGGTTTTGCGGCCTACAAGGTACAAGTGCGGGGGGTGGAATAGGTCATGAGGTTGTGCGGCCTACAGGGTACAAGTGCGGGGGGTGGAATAGGTCATGAGGTTGTGCGGCCTACAGGGTACAAGTGCGGGGTGTGGAATAGGTCATGAGGTTGTGCGGCCTACAGGGTACAAGTGCGGGGTTGGAATAGGTTATCTGGTTTCTATCTGTTATTTACCTTTTTCATTATAGCCTTGGAATAGGTCATCTGGTTTCTATCTGTTATTTACCTTTTTCATTAAAGCCTTTATAGGTAAATTCGTGTATAATGAGCGAAATCTGTAATTTAAAGTGTTAATAAAAGAAATTAAACCAATTGGTATGCTATAAAAATTTATTCCTCGATCAGATTACACTTTAATATAATATAAAATTCTTAACAATGTATAAAAATAGGGGCCGTTGGATCAGATCGCGCCCCAAGCTAAGCTCTGCTCTGCTCGCGTCGCCTCACCGCGCCGTGAACTCGAGCAGCTTGTTGTGCTCCGCCATGAGACTCTGCAACACAACCGTCGTGCGGCGCGGTCAGTCGCTCACACCTCAAACTTACAAGTAATAACACAGACACTGGTAATATCCAGCAGCACCATTATCCTACGGTCTGGAATGTCATTCGTATCCACGATATCTTTGTACAGAGTACTACACGCATTGTTTTAGGCAAAACTAGGTTTTTTTTTTATTTTTACATCGAAGGGCACGTTTATTAGTATTGTATAAATATTCTCTGTTTGTAGCAAGTACTATAATAGATATCATCGTTTAGTCGAGGGAGGACGGAGTGGAGGGAGGGCGTGCGGTGCGTGACGTCAGAGGCGCGTGACGTCACGGTGCGGGACGCGGCTCAGTGCAACACGCGCTGCTCCTCCACGGGCACGCCGTCGATCATCCGCTGGTGCTCCTCGCTCAGCGCCTGCACACACACACACACAGTCGATCTCCGCTGCACACACACAGCGCGCGACCACTCGCAGCCGCCTCCCCATGTCTGTACACTGCAGTGCACGTGCGCCCTCCGCACGAGCCAAGCTAATTACAGATCGTTCTATGATCAGACAGTTGAATGCGTTAGTTTCTAAGGAGTATAGCAGCTGGTTTAGTTAGCAACTTAGAGTATTGACATAAGTGTCTCTGGCACCTCACAATCGAGCGGCGGCGGCGGCTGGAAGTGATCGTGCATTGTGTTGTGCTCACCTTGAAGTACTTGACGGTCTTGACGCGCAGCTCGAGCGTGGCGTCCTCGTCGCACACGAACAGCGCCTGCGCATGCTGCTGGAAGGCCGACACCGTCCACATGTGGTTCACGCCCTCCTCCACCGCCTTGGCCAGCGCCAGTGACTTGTGCACGCCCGTGATTAGGATCATCACCTGCGCAGAGAGTTACTGGTGCAGGCACGAGTCTTGTGATGGTACGAAGTGACTGATAGTAATTACAGCCACAACCAAAATATGTTCTTCATCTTATATTTTTGTGCATATTGCTCGATATAATCCGCTTTACCGTCTCGTCATTATTTATATTGCGTCGTAATTTCATTGCCGCAGAATGAAACATTCTGCCATCTTCTTTACATGCTAGACTGTTTTAAAATGTAACACTGACATACTGACAGTTAAATAAAAATATATATTTCCTAAATTGGCCATTAGAAAGGGTCTAGGTTGATGTCAACCCGACGTTGTTCAGCTATTTTACGGTTTAAGACAATTGTTTCTTAAAAGAATACATTTTGACTTTTGTTATCAAGTATTGAAATATAATTTCCTACGCAATAGACTGCTCGGTGCCTTCAAAAGGTACCATGTGTCCCGACTTGATAAAGGAAAGAATTTAAAAACTGACGAAGATGTAAAAGTACACACCTCCTTAGCGTCCATGACGGTCCCGACGCCGACGGTGAGCGCCTGGCGCGGCACCTTGCTGATGTCGTTGCCGAAGAAGCGCTTGTTGGCCTCCAGCGTGTCGTAGGCCAGCGTCTTGACGCGCGTGCGCGACACCAGCGACGAGCCCGGCTCGTTGAACGCGATGTGCCCGTCCGGCCCGATGCCTGCGCACACCGGACATACCGCACGTCAGCCGACACACTACTTCGCATGTACACTGACAGCAGGTCGATATGAGCGAAGCAAGCCGAAGATTAAAGCACCCCGCCATGTTTTCTTTTGACCAGTCATACAGAAATAGGGAAACTTATTTTGCCGACTTATGCAGAAAAGCTGAACCTAATTGTACAGCACCTAAGTAGGTATTATGAAAGGTTTTGGATCCCCTTTTCTCCGGCTAGGAACCATGCATGATATAGACGAAAAGTGAAGTTGAAACATGTGTGGTGTAACGCATCAACACCTCGACCGGACAGGTACTACCTCCGATGAAGAGATGCACGCCCCCCGCGGCGGCGATGAGTCCCTCGAAGCGGCGGCACTCGGCCACCAGGTCGGGCGCGTTGCCGTCCAGCACGTGCGCGCAGCCTGGGTCGATGTCCACGTGCTTGAAGAACTCGTTCCACATGTAGTAGTGGTAAGACTCCGGGTGGTCGCGCGGCAGACCTGTCCACGACAAATCATTCATTATTTATTCACAAGGCAACTACTACAGGTAACAATTACATCTTCTAATAAAATTCAAAGTCCTGACTGACTGACTGATAGATCAACGCACAGCCTAAACCGCTGGTCCTAGAGACATGAAATTTGGGGGGTGTGTTCTTCGTGACGAGTAGGCATCCACTAAGAAAGGATTTTTCGAAATTCCACCCCTAAGAGGGTGAAAAGGGGGGAATTCGTTTGTATGAAAAATCTTATTGCTTGAGTTAATAAACTTGAAACTTGTCACGAATACTTATCTAAATAAATTATGAAGATTGACAGTTTTTTTTTCTTCTAAACTGCCCCCTAATAAGGGATTGGGGGGTTTCACAGTTTGTATGGAAGAATTTTAGCGTGCAGTCCGATTTACTCGAAACTTAGTATTTATACCTAATATTGAAAATAAAGAATAATTTGTATCAGAGTTTTTTGAAAATCTACCCCTGACGGGCTGAAATGGGGTAGTGAATTTTTCAGGGGAGGATTTTACTGCATGGCTTGATTAACTCGAAAATTTGTATAAATAATCTTTGAGTCAAGATATGAATACATCCCAAACGATTTTTTTTAAATTCCACCCCTGTGAGGGTGAAAAGCGGGGATACGAAGTACGGGGGTACGAAGGGATACGAGTTTATATGAAAAATCTTCTTCATTAGGTTAATAAAGCCTTAGCCTAAGCCTAAGTAAGTAATAAAGTTTATCATTATAAGTTTTTCAAAACTACCCCTCAAAGGGGGATATAGGGGTGTTAAGTAGGTGTGGAAGAAATTGAATGCGCGGTCCGAGTAACTCGAAACTCAGTATTGATACTTTTGACGGAAAAAAAACTATATACTTATAATAAATCTGTAGAAGTGAAAATTCTGTACATTGAAAATATCAAAAAATTAAATGGCAGGGGGTGTTACTAGACCGACACCGAACCCAAAAAGGTGATTATATTTGTCTGGCTGTCTGTTTGTTCAGGCATCACGCAAAAACTACCGGTTCGATTATGATGAAACTTGGTATAATTATTCTTTAATATCCTGGGCACCACACTGGGTACTTTTTATCCCGGAAAAGTATATATAATAAAAAACAAACTTAATTTTGCGGTTCGATCCCTAGACCCGATTACTGTGCCAACCGCAAATAATAAGTTTGTCGTAGGCTACGTCACCCGCAGTATTATCTGTGCGACCTTTTTATTCCTTTTAGTTTTTAGAGTTATTTAGGTTTAATTTTATAAGTCGTAGGTACTTATAGATTTTAATTTTAAAGTATAGGTAGTATATTTGATAGTGAACGTCGTGAACGTAGGTTATTTTATAATAAGTACTGTTAGGTAGGATTAGTCATTTGTATAGATATTAGTTTTTAGGCATTTTGCTTATTTATTGAGTTTAGATTAGTTATCATCAGAAATGGGTTTATTTAGGTAGGTAGGTATTTTATTTTCTGTTATTGAGTTTTTTTTTTTTTTATATAGGTAGGTACTTGGATAAAGATATCATATAGGTACCCTCTTAATCACCACTAATGAGACACAATTGGTTTTCTATTGTAATTAGCCACAAAGGGCCCGTGAGATAGATGGCATCCTGGGGAACCACATAAATTTTATCCTGTTAGCACGTTCCCGTGGGATAATTTCCGACATCCACGCGGGCGAAGCCGCGGGCAGAAGCTAGTTATAATATATTGTGGCTCACATTATAGGCATTCAGTATTCAGTCATCAGCATTCAGTCATCAAAATTGGTACAACCACAGCGATAATCGCTATGTATAGATCCCCTTCCTCTAGAAACTTAGATCCTTTTAACAATTCCTTAAATCAGATTTTTCAAGCACTGAGCCCTTTTAAGAATGTTATACTAACAGGTGATTTAAATATAAATATTGGCTCCGAAAACTGCAATGCAGGGACCCAAGATTACCTTAATATCTGCTTATATCATGGTTTTCTCCCCGCTCACACATTGCCTACTCATCAGAGCGGTTCCTGTCTCGATCATATGATGATCAAAACCAGCCTATCATATGTTACGCTTGTTACTAACTCAACAATTACTGACCATCATGCAGTCTTACTCAACGTAAATTTAACGCTGCCTAAGCAAAATCGTCCTCAGACTATTAGCAAATTAAACACAATCAAACTCGAATATGATATGTGCAACTTTGATTTTAGCCTAGTTTACAATACTGCTGACGCTAATTTGGCTTTATCGTACTTAATAAAAAATGTTCAACAAGCAATATTACGTAACACGACAGTTTCAACAGTAACTAAGAAATTTTATAATATTAAACCATATTCGGTGTATAAGACACAGAGATAAACTTCATCAGAAAACTAAAAGATACCCTGATAATCTCATAATTAAAACCACCTATAAAAGATACAGGAATTTCTGCAACAATCACATAAAGAATTTAAAAAAGAATTACGATAAAACTGAATTAAATAAAGCAGGTAAAAATACCAAGCAACTTTGGAAACATATTAAAAACGTCACTAACATGTCTAAACAGCGTGAATCAAATTCGAGTTTATTGCTGGCTAATCATTCACCTCTCTTATCAGCTAACAATGTAAATAACTTTTTTGTAAATGTTGGAAAAACTCTTGCCGAACAGATTCCGAAATACTGCGACGAACCATCTTTCCAAAAATCAAGCAATAGCTGTACTTAACTCGAAATCTTTTGCTATGTTGGATACTGATGAAGATGAAATAACCCGATTAATTTCCGGGTTAAAAGACGGGTGTGCAGTTGGATGGGATAATATAAGCAATAAGATCCTTAAACACTTTAAGCATATTTTGGTACCTCCCTTTTTTTTTTTTTTTTTTGAGGATGGGAAATCATCAAATGACTCCTCCCGCTCTGGGTGGAGCAGAAGGGAGTGTCAGACTTTTACTGACTAAAACCCACCCGTGTTCCTTCCTTAGCCCTTTATGTTCCAGGGCAGCGGTAAACCCTTTCGGATGGTCCCGCTACCCTGGCAGGCTTCGGCCCTATGGGGCCCCGTCTCTTTTGCTGACATCTCTTTGAGGCGCGCGTGGAACACGAACACGCCGTCCGGCACGGGCCTAGTCCTGATCGGACGGAGAGCTACCCATTACTCTCCGCCCGCAGGCCCGCGCCTACGGTGCTCTGCCCAAGCAGGGCAGACCTCCACCGTATGCTCCACCGTGTCCTCTGGGCGATCCTGACAGTGGTGACACCCGGGCGTCTCCTCCCGCCTGATGATGTGCAGGAACCTCCCGAAACATCCGTGTCCGGAGAGGACCTGCGTCAGGCGGTAGGTGAGAGCGCCGTGACGTCTCTCTAGCCACTCCTCAAAGAGGGGTCTTACCGCCGCTATCCTGGCGTGCCCTGCGCTGGGTTGCGATAGTCGCTCCTTCCATGCCACCATGAGATCGCGCCGGAGGTTCGTCCGCTCCGCCGCGGTTTGCCGCGGATGCGGAGTTTCCCCCCGGCGTAGTGCCTCCGCGCGCCAATCATATAGGCGCGCGAGGACTATCGCCTCCAGATCCCATGGTGGCAGTCCGGCAAGGAGGCTTGCTGCCTCGCCTGAGATCGTGCGGTAGCCCCGGATCAGCCTTACGGCTACCACCTTCTGGGGCGCGTTCAGATAGTGTGCGGCTCGAAGCCGCAGTGAACGCGCCCATACCGGGGCCCCATATAGGGCCATGGACCGCACGACCCCCGCGTAAAGCCTCCGGCAGGAGGCGTTTGGCCCCCTCAGGTTGGGCAAGAGCCGCTTTAGGGCGGCCCCGGCCCGTTCCAGTTTGGGGGCCAAACGTCGGAAGTGCTCGACGAAGTTCCATCGGCTGTCGAGGACGAGACCCAGGTACCTCATCGTGGTCTCGACGCCGATGTGAACCCCTCCTACCACTAGTTGGGATCCCGGAGGTGGCCCGTACCGAGGCCCATGAAAGGACATGGCCTCGGACTTGTGCAATGCCACCTCGAGGCCCAACCGCCGGATCCTTTCCACGACTATCGCAACCCCGCGTGTCATCGCGTCGGCCGCCGCCTGATGCGACCTCCCCTGCGCCAGGACCAGCGTGTCGTCAGCGTAGCAAACTACGCTGACGCCTTCAGGGAGGTCGGCCCGCAGCACCCAGTCGTAACCGATGTCCCACAGGAGCGGCCCCAGAACCGATCCCTGTGGGACTTGGTACCTCCCTTAACGCATATATTTCGAATCTGTCTTTCCGAAGGAATTTTCCCTAGTTGTCTAAAAAAGGCAGTTGTAATCCCTATCTTTAAATCTGGAAGTAAAGACGTAGTTAATAATTATAGGCCAATATCCTTACTCCCCTCAATTTCAAAAATACTAGAGAAAATTATAAACAGTAGAGTAGTTAATTACCTAGAAAAAAACAACATCTTATCCCCTGCGCAATTTGGTTTTAGAGCCAAACTGTCGACAGCCGATGCGGTGCATAGTCTGACTGGTTATATTTCAGAAGAACTCGGCAAAGGAAACCAGACCCTGGGAGTCTTTCTCGATTTAGCCAAGGCATTCGACACAGTGTCTGCTTCTGTCCTTCTGAACAAATTAGAGGTCATAGGAATAAGGGGAACGCCGCTGAAACTTTTTACTGACTATTTAGACCATCGGTACCAATGTGTTAGAATAGATAATATTACGAGCGATGAGCAGAAAAATACTGGTTTTGGTGTTCCACAGGGGAGTATTTTGGGCCCCACCCTCTTCCTTGTTTATATTAACGACTTGTGTAATCTAAATATTAAAAACGGTAAAATAATATCATATGCCGATGACACGGCGTTAATATTTAGCGCTAAAACCAGTAGCGAACTGTTTGAAATCGCTCAACTAGGTTTTAACACTGTGACTAATTGGCTACAAAGCAATTTACTAACATTAAATGCCGACAAGACAAAATATATTCACTTCTCTATGCGCAAACCTCAACTTAACAGTACTAACCCTCATCTGTATGCCCATCAATGTGGAAACCGTACAACCATGTGTAATTGTCCCTCTATCCACAAAACGAACAACATAAAATACCTGGGGGTAATAATGGACGACACACTCTCTTTTAAAAAACATATTGAAAGCCTAGTTAAAAGAGTCCGTAAACTAATATATGTTTTTAAAAAATTGCGAACATTAGCAGATTCAAAATTAATTACACAAGTTTATTTGGCCCTATGTCAATCTATAATTCAATACTGTATCACTTCTTGGGGTGGCGCACCAAAAACTAATTTGCTTCCTCTTGAAAGAGCTCAGAGAGCAATTTTGAAGGTAGCAAACTTCCATCCCTTCTTTTTTCCCACAGATCTGCTATATAAATCCTGCAATGTACTAACTGTTCGCCAGCTTTTCATTATGCACTTAGTATTAAAACAGCACACCATGCTTGCCTACAATGCCGACAACACTAACAAGAGACGGAATGATCTAGTATGCATGTCAAATGCAGCCTCAAAACATGTCTTTGTAGAAAGATTTTTAACATTCTTAGGTCCATTCCTGTACAATAGATTAAATAGAAAACTAAGTAAGTATCTATAAACTAAACTACTATAGCTGTAAACAAATTATATTAAATTATTTACTAACCATCGATTATGCACAGACAGAAGACCTACTTATTGTCTGCAAATAAAACTACTAACATGCTATTTTACTTTTATTTACCTAAGTTTTTAAATTTAGTTTTCACGTTATATTTATTGTTAATTTATTTAATTAAGTATTTAAGCACTTTCTAGCCTGAGGCACAGGTTCAACCTAGTTCAGGCAAATTAGCAACTGTGCGCTATTTTTAAATTGTTAAGGTATTAAATGTAAATGTATTCCCTTTTTATAAATAAACGATTATTATTATTATTCAAGCTCCTTTACGGCGTATTATGAAAAATTACAACGATAATTTTGCTGATATCGACTTGTTTGCTTTGTCACTTAGGTACCCAATTCAAGAAATGTATCTATGAAAAAATTTATCACACTTCCTCATAATGTCAACATTTTACAGATTTGCTTGTTTATATTTTTAACCGACTTCAAAAACGGAGGAGGCTCTCAATTCGGATGTTTGTCTTTTTTTTATTTTTTATGTGTTTTGTTTTGTATGTTCGGACATAATTCCGTCATAATTATACATATAGACGTATTTCCATAAATATTTTCTGTTCGCACGCATTTCAATTTTATTAAAACCTAATGACGAGTTCGAAGTCGGTTGTTAAAAGTTTGTCTCGCCTATTACTAAGTGTTGTGTAATTCACATTATAACGGTAAAGTCTTTTGTTTGCTTAAGTTTGCTTGTACCTAATTAAGTTGCTACTGTATTATTATGTGGATAACGGTGCTGGTTGCGTTATTACCTAAATGTTCTAAAATCTATGTGTACTAGTATTATGCATTATTACGCAATTGTTTGTTGTCCTGAAGAAATAAAAATAAATATAATAGCATGTGTACTAGTATTATGCATTATTACGCAATTGTTTGTTGTCGTGAAGAAATGAAAATAAATATAATAGCATCCTATGGGCTGATTATGACCAATAGGGAAGCGACAGCAATAATATTATAATGATGATGATTACAGTAAAAAGGTTAGTTCACAAAATTATAGTTGCAAGGTCTGCGCGCCTGCCCTCCAGCACACTTCCTTATGTAGGCAGGGAATGTGTAGCAGACCAATCACGCCAGGTAAAGTGGCTACATATTTAACACAAAGTAACATTATGTAAAGATAACAGTATATATTTATAAGCTAACAATCCTTCAAGATCTAGTATAGCAACTGTGTGGAACGTACGCCGTCGACACGTACAGCTAACAATCCTTCAAGATCTAGTATAGCAACTGTGTGGAATGTACGCCGTCGACACGTACTAGCGCAGCCTACGTTGTTCCGCGACTCCCAAACCGCATGCCTCCAAATGATTTGGAACACGACTGTCTCATCTATCTTTGCTTCACAATGCTAATTGCCAAGTTAACGCATGTTACCACGGTGAAATAAAGATGTTTATTTATGTAAGTAGATCTTGTAAGACACTACACGTAAATTTCTCGGTCAATATTTTAAAACTAGATGGCGCCGGCATTTGCTGACTGATCCCTGACATCCCTGGCAGAAAAACCGAAACAAACTCGGAGGTCATGCTCCAAACAAGATGTCGGTACCTGCTAACGTGCCCGGTGTACCTCGGACAGTTTCCATCCAATAAGTACCTGTATGAGATGAGCCTGGTAACGTGTACTAACCGACGTACTCGTCCATGTTGAAGGTGGTGACGTACTTGAAGGAGAGCCGGCCCTCCTTGTAGAAGTCGATGAGGCGGCGGTACATGCCGAGCGGCGTGCCGCCCGTGGGCAGGCCCAGCACGAAGCGGCGGCCCGGGCCCGGCGCGAACTGCGTGATGCGTTGCAGCACGAAGCGCGCCGCCCAGTCCGCCACCACGTCAGCGTCCTCCAAGATTATCAGACGCATGTTTCTGTCTGTGTCACTGAAATTATCACTTGTCACTAAATGCAAACATCGTTCTATTTCTGCGAATCGTTTGAAGATGACGGATACAGAATGATGATGCATTTAGTGATTAGGGGTGCTAGTAGTAGCATAGGTCAATAGCATAGGTCAGTTCAATTCAAAGGCTGTGCAGATTTTTAACTACGCCTTTTCCGTTACGAAACAGTAGAAATAAACAAATTATCCGGGAATATTGAATTGTTATGAGTTTTGTTATAATTATACTAGCGCTTCGTCCTCGAGATTAGAATATAATACACATGTAGTAACACATAAGTGACACCACTCAGACACTGTAGTTGAGAGTTTTTTTTTTTTTTTTTTTACTGCGGGTATCTCTGTTTTCCTGGTAACTTGGCTTGGAATCTCTCGTCATTCACATTTTAGTGTTCAGCCGCTCCAGACGTTTAACATTTCTTGTATTACATCATGTCAAAAAGAAAGACTGTCGTTGATTACGAACATCTAACGAAGAAAATACAAAAATATGAACGCAGATTACGGCGTCTATATCCGCCCTCTCAAGACTCAACGCCTCCGATCGCGAGTACGTCTTATGAACAAACAGGTTAGTACCTACTTAACGAGTTCCTACAGAGTATTAATTTGACGTATTTACGTTAAAATTTAAGTTTTGCACTCCGGTCTACCTATGGGTTTTCCGACGCACAAACTTTACTACCGATACTCAATAACTCAGTCTAAATGTATTTACATTTAAATAAGTCTTGCACTCCGGGCTGTCTGTGGGCTGTCCCGACGCAAGGACTAATTATTAAATACCCAATTATGTTTTACGGTAACTACTCGTTACACGTGTAGGTACCATTGGGCCTTTATTGCTGTCCGAAAATGTTTCAAAACAAAAATAAGATAAATTCAAATCTATTTTAAACTTAAACTATAAAAGTTGATATTTATCTACTTTCCTTCTACCTACGAGTAAAATTAAAAAATATATTACTTACCTATGCTTTGCCATTTAAGAAAAGTATAAGTACCTACCTATTCTTAAACCGCAGTTACTTCTACTTCGTGTTTCTTTTTAGAATACACGGGTATTGAGCCTGAAGATTGGTTAATAGACTCTCCGGAGATCAGTAATCCACTTGACGAGACTATCGCTGTTCCTAATGACCCAATTGATCCTGAAATTTCGGTTGATCCTATCGTATCACTGGATCCCGTCATATCAATCGACCCTGTAAATCTGAAAGACCCTAGTACCTCGCAAGAAGCGTCAGGTGACATCATCGACGCGGACCTAGACCAGGACACGATGGTCATCCTGGGAGAAGACCCGTCAACAACTGTGAAGTATGGACCAGATTTACATAAAGAAATTACCAAACGCTTCCAGCACATCGCTACCGAGGGTTTCGACAAGGATTTTAGGAAAACATTAATAGCTAAATATTTGGTTCCATCGAACTGCAGTTATATTGCTGCCCCAGCGTTAAACGCGGAGTTAAAAGCAGCAATACCCGAAGCCGCAGCAAAGCGTGACAAGGCCATAGTTGTCAAACAAGAACAAATGGCGAGTGCTATCTCCTGCTTGGGCCAGGTGATCACTAGTCAACTCATTTCAAAAAACAATGAGTTACTACCCAAACTAATGGACGCTGCGCGAATCCTTTGCGATATCCAACATTATGACTCAGTTACCCGAAGAAATTTTATTTTATCTGCGCTAAAAAGGGACATGAAGGACGCTTTAAGTAGCACCAAGATTGATGCTTTTTTATTCGGCGACAACCTGTCAGAAACGATAAAATCGGCTAAAGCCGTAACAAAGTCGGGTACTGAACTGAAGCCCGATACTGGCAATAAAAACCTACCAAAACGACCAAACAACCCAATACCTCAGAGGTATTTAAACCGAAGAGCTCCTGCTCCAGCGCGCAGGCCGCTGGGAGCCGCGCCGAGGAGCCGCGAGCCTGCAGCGCAGCGGCCGCCGCCGCCGCCCGCCAGCTCATCGAAGAGGTTGCCGCCACAGCGCCAGCTGCAGCGCCGCTACTAGACCCAGTTAAGTATGCGGGTCGCTTGACATACTTTTATAAACAATGGTCACTTATAACTAGTGATCAATCGATACTGTCATGGATTGACGGATACAAACTCACATTTTCCTCTCAAGTAATCCAGAAGGTAGTACCTGCTGAGCAAAGCTATTCTACTTCTGAGTTCGCTAATTTTTCCGAAGCTATTAATAGCCTATTAGATATAGGAGCCATATCGAAATGTGACCCGTGCCCAGGTCAATTCGTATCTAGCGTGTTCCTCACTCCTAAACCAAATGGAAAAATGAGGTTCATATTAAACCTCAAAAATTTGAATAAGTTTATTAATACACACCATTTTAAATTAGAGGACCTAAGAACCGCTATAAAACTTGTTACTAAGGACTGCTATATGACGACCTTAGACCTAAAAGATGCTTATTTTTCTATTAAAATTCATGAAAGTTCTCGTAAATATCTTAGATTCTCGTTTAATAACCAATTATTCGAATTCAATGCGTTGCCATTCGGTTTGAATACAGCTCCATACTTGTTTACAAAAATAATGAAACCGGTTGTAAAACTATTGCGGTCGGCGGGTTTTCTATCTACCCTCTACTTAGATGATTGGTTATTGTTAGCAGATACATGTAAAAATTGCAAAACAAATGTGGCAATCACAAAGAAACTCCTTTGTTCCTTAGGTTTTATAATTAATAATGATAAAAGCAGTCTGTATCCTTCTAATATGTGTAAATTTTTAGGAGTATTTATAAACTCGGCAAATTTAGAAATTAGTTTACCCACAGATAAAAAAGTGCGTATTAAAAACGAAATCCGTAAATTTATTAATATGAAAAGTTGCAAAGTTAGAACTTTCGCGCAATTAGTAGGCATTTTAGTATCAGCCTGCCCAGCCGTGGAATACGGCTGGGTACACACTAAACAATTCGAACGCTGCAAATTTTTAAATCTTATGGGTGATGAAGATTATAACAAACAAATGATTCTCCCTGATTCATTAATGCCTGATTTTCATTGGTGGTTAAAGGTTATTGATAACTCAAAGCACCGTATTAGAGATGACAACTATAGCATCGAAATATTTTCTGACGCCTCAACAACGGGATGGGGCGCCTCCTGTGATGGTGAAAATGCAAGTGGTCAGTGGTCGAATAGCGAACGCGATAAGCACATAAATTATTTAGAGCTATTAGCCGCTTTCATCGCTCTAAAACTTTTTGCTAAGGACCTATACGACTGTCAAGTGCTACTTCGTATAGACAATTCTACTGCTATAGCATACATCAATCGCATGGGTGGGGTTCAATTTCCCCACTTAACTGGTATGTCAAGGGAGATCTGGAAGTGGTGCGAGGAACGCAAACTTTACATATTTGCCTCATATATACGATCTTGTGATAACACCATCGCGGACGCCGAGTCGCGTCGTAATCACCCAGACATAGAATGGGAGTTGTCAGAGGGGGCCTTCAATACTCTTAAGTGTAGGTTTGGGCAACCCGATATAGATTTGTTTGCCAGCCGTATCAACAAAAAATGTGCGAAATACGTTTCATGGCATAAAGATCCGGACGCCTATTCCATTAACTCATTTACAATCGATTGGGGTTTATCTTATTTCTATGCTTTTCCCCCCTTTTCAGTTATTTTAAAAAGTCTTAGGAAAATTATTAATGATAACGCTCAGGGAATTTTCATTGCTCCTTTATGGCCCACGCAACCGTGGTATCCTTTATATAGGTCTCTGCTTATATCAGACCCAATTATATTTACCCCTAACGAAAACGTTTTGATATCTCATTCCAGCAACCGTCAGGTTCACTCGACGCTTACCCTGGTTGCCGGGGTGTTATCCGGGAGGCGTTTTCACGACGATGCCTGCCGCCTTCGTCGATAGATATTATCATGATGGCTTCTTTATCAAATAACTCGATGAAACAATATGACGTTTGTCTAAAAAAATGGTGGACCTTCTGCAAAGAATCAGGGATTAATAAATACGAGGCCTCGGTTCCATCAGTAATATATTTCCTTACGCAAATGTTCAATAATGGTAGTCAATATGGGACTTTAAATTCATATCGATCAGCTTTATCACTGATTTTGGGCTCAAATACGTCTAAAGACGATCGAGTTCTTAGATTTTTTAAAGGTGTTTTTCGTCTACGACCACCTAGGCCGAAATATAACGTAACGTGGGATACTAACTGTGTGCTAAATTTTTTACGCTCTAAATTCCCCAATGACCAAGTGTCACTCGATGAAATTTCAAAAAAATGTGTAACATTACTGGCCCTTACCACGGCTCATAGGGTTCAAACATTGTCAAAAATTAGTATAGAAAATATCAATATAATGCCATCCAAAATTATTATAAAAATTCCTGATTTAATCAAAACTTCTAAAGTGGGGTCTAAGCAACCCCTATTAACTTTACCCTTTTTTAATGAGAGTGTAGAAATATGCCCCGCTAACACATTAGTATTTTACCTAAATAAAACCAAAGATCTTCGCAAATCTAGCATTCTTTTTATAAATCCAAAAAAGCCACACAATTCTGTAAGTACGCAAACACTTAGCCGCTGGATTAAGTGTACATTAAACGATAGTGGGTTAGATGTGTCTATATTCTCGGCGCATAGCACGCGTCATGCTGCTACGTCGCGTGCGCATGCCCTTGGGGTTAATATTGACGAAATTCGCAGGACTGCCGGTTGGAGCGGTAGTTCTGAAACGTTTGCTAGATTTTATAATCGCACCATCACTGATTATGATGAAAGTTCTCTAGCTAGGTCAATAATCAATCAATAAGAAACAGAATAGTCTTAAATTTTCAATGATTGTCGCTATTGCAACTTATTAATAAGAATAAATTGTACTCATGCACAAAATTAGAATTACATACATAATTTATTTTTTGTCATCGTTTAAGAAACTTGAATTATTGAAATCCTTATAATCTAAGTTTTCACTCATTTTTGTTATTTGAATAAATGATTCTTTAAGTAATGATAACAGTGCATTCTTAATATTTCCAGAAAAAACTCTCAAAATCTACATGTGTATTATATTCTAATCTCGAGGACGAAGCGCTAGTATAATTAGTGATTAAACGAACTTACCTGTACGCGAAGTTCGATCATAATTATACGAAGCGCTTCGTCCGAAGAGATTAGCTCCCTCCCACCCACGCTTCCGCTAAGCCCATAATGCTCTTTCAGAAAATATTAAGCAACGCTTATTCCTCTAAACTAAATGACGAGAGATTCCAAGCCAAGTTACCAGGAAAACAGAGATACCCGCAGTAAAAAAAAAAAAAAAAAAACTCTCAACTACAGTGTCTGAGTGGTGTCACTTATGTGTTACTACATGTGTATTATATTCTAATCTCTTCGGACGAAGCGCTTCGTATAATTATGATCGAACTTCGCGTACAGGTAAGTTCGTTTAATCACTAATTATGTAGGTACATAAAAAATATTATTAACATTTTAATTGAATCATTTATTTATAATTAACTCTACTACTATACTATACTCGTAACTATCATGTCGCAGTGTGAGCGTTTGAAATGCAAGGACTTCTTTATGTCGGACGAAGCTTTGCATCATTTCAAGTAGCAATTGTTTATAATAAACAAATTACAAACGATTAAAGTAGCATTGGCACAAGAGATAAAGTGTCGTCGTCCTAAATATCGATAAAAACAACACTCGACTCAGTGGCGGCGGCGGGCGATGGCGGCCGATGATCGTTCGAATAATACCTACCGCACGTTATCTACATCGACGGTATTGCGGTGACTGGTGACTAACAATACTATAGTTGATTGAACTTATTTATTTGCAGATATGGACAAAGAAATTAACTTTGACGAAAATCTAGCTGTGACGAGCTAGATACATAAACACGAAAAAAAACTAGGTGCAGTTGGCATATTTTGTCAGTGTGTAACCTCAGATTAGTATGTAATCGAAAGTAGCAAAGAAAATATATTGATCTTATAGCTAAAAAATAGACATCAGCTAATTTTGAACAAAACACAACTGCAGCTTGCAGTTGTTTTGTTCTGTAGAGCTTGCGAAATACACCTCCTGGCATAAGTTCACATTGTGGAATGCAAATAAATGTATTGAGTATTAAGTACCCAGTAGGTTAAACTCTCGAAGAATAGTTAATAATTGTTAGTACCTACGTCTTTTTTTGTGTTTCGTGCAGGCACCTAGTAAAAATGCGATATTGAAGATTGCCTGACCTAGAATCTTTCAAATTGGGCAAAAATACTAGACCGGTTTGGTAGTTATATATATCAAGAAGTTTTAACACTTATTATGAAGGTTAAGTATTAATTTTTTTTCTTTTACGTCCGCAGTAATGTTTTATTGACTGAACGATGGGCAACTAATCAATAGAAAAGGCTGACCAAAAGTAAGTATAAGCACTAGTTTGATTACGGTACATAATTTCATTGAAATATTATTTTTGGCAACGCGAAAAGTGTCAACAACCTTTAGAGGGGTCACTTACCTTTAGCGTGTGAAGGTCACAGGGCGCACTCTGCGTGGCACTCCTCGCTCTCAGATAGATATTGTTTTAGTTGATGAGCGGCGTGTGCGCCAACAATAACAAAACGCCTGGCTTGTTTAGGATGCCACTAGCGAGTGATAACGATGATAGTGCCCGCTCGCTGACGCAGCCACTGACATGTGTAAACGTCAGACGCGCTGACAACTGACAATCGGCGACCAGTGTTGATACCTAAGAAAAATGTTCCAGTACGGGAGAGAAATATAAAACGCTAGTTCCAATAAATGTGTTTTATTTCTAGTACAATAATACTTATCTGGAGATTATCAATAACCTAGAGACGCTAAGCCCCCGCCGTATCAACTAGCTCTTAGAACTTTAACAACAATAAATTGTGCAGATGTCTAGGACTTGATCCTTCTGTGTGAGGCGCGTTATAACGTCATAACACGTCTAACTAAAACAACAGAACTACTACTTTTTTGTAGGTTATACTTTTTGGAACAAATCTTCCTTTTACAACAATCTTTTAAACCGGTAACTCAGAAAACATTTTTTAAAGTTACATATTATTACAAAAATATAAAATCACATTCAGAGAGCGTGTACTATGTATACAAAGTTTCAAACAATTTTATTAGAAAGTGTACCGTAACCACACGACCGAGAATGTTACCTCTTCATGCTGAAGTATTTATTTAACTTTGTTAGCACATAAATGTACAGAGGCGGACTTATTGCCATAGGCAGAAAGAAGGAAGGAGGAGGGGAAGTCCAGTGTACAATGTATTTCATTAAATGGACAGTAATTTCAAGTTGAAATAATTGTTTGAAAGGTTTTAGCTTATTTTACGCGTTAAATCGTTACATATTTTATTAAACTATTGTATCTAATTATAAAAATACTTATGTCGTAGGTAATATTAACGTAACGTAATGGTACCTTATAGATATCTATACAAATGTGTCAAGTGTGATTCAAGATATACAATAAATTAAAACGACGTAGGTCGTCCCACTGACGAGCAGTTTTGTAAAGTAACTTACTAACGAATAAAGAACAGACGGAACGTCAGCCACCGCCCCATATCACAGAGCTCGATCAACTGCAGACAGTCAGAGCAGACGATCAGTGACATCTGCGACATCAGAACAATGCGCTACGTATGCTATAATCGTAAAGTATACGTTTGAACGAGAGCGAACGCAATAGATCATTCTATATCTTCCAAATTGCTGCAAGTTATAATTTATATAACTACTTTATTTATGATATTGTGATATAAATATTATTATAGCCTAGAATAAAATAAGAATATAATGGGGCTCGTGAGGCCGCATCGTAACGTAAATACTACTTATGTAGTGCTAGACAATAACATAATTTAATAGTTCAGTCGAGTCAGGCGCCTCGGAACAAAGAACAGGAGCCACTAGCTAACGTTACTTATAGTATTATGTACTAAATAATAAACAATTGCGAGTGACGCCGTCGCGCCGGGCGTCTGCAATTGTGCCTCTAGTGCAGGGACGCTAAAAAGGAACTTTCAAGATAAGAAAACAACGTATCTAATAATATCAATAAAATATTTACATTTCGCAGTCACTTCTGACGCGACGACGCGCCTTAATATTACACAGTTATCTCTGAGGTTGAAATATGTCCAGTTCAGTTCTCGTTAGTAAACGGAATAGTGTTGTTACACTGTATCATTATAGTCTGTGGTGCAAGGTGTGCGCGCCTGCACTAGTGCGGCAGGTAGCGCGCGGGCGGTGCGGGCGCGCGTCAGTCGATGCGCGCGGGCGGTGCGGGCGCGCGTCAGTCGATGCGCGCGGGCGGTGCGGGCGCGCGTCAGTCGATGCGCGCGGGCGGTGCGGGCGCGCGTCAGTCGATGCGCGCGGGCGGTGCGGGCGCGCGTCAGTCGATGCGCGCGGGCGGTGCGGGCGCGCGTCAGTCGATGCGCGCGGGCGGTGCGGGCGCGCGTCAGTCGATGCGCGCGCGCTTGCTGGGCGGCTCGCCCTCGCCGCTCCAGTAGGCGTACTCGGGCAGCCACTTCACCAGCTGCGCGTCGAAGAACTCCTCCAGCCGCTTGGCGTCCTTGTAGATGATGCTGTCCGGCTGAACACACATCACACGTTACGACACATACAAGAAAACGATATTTATTTGTTACAGATCATTACCATACACATGAATGACACTAGAAATTAATATTTATTCTGTAAAGTATTATATTATTATTTTAGTTATTGGGAATGTGAGGACTACGTGGGTCATGCTGTCTCAGTTAATTTTAACGATCATGTCAGTTTGAGTACTTTATGCGGCCTACCCAAATTTCCTTTCTTTGGTATTATGCGTCGAGTTGTTGAGCTCTTTAAGTTCTGAGATGGGCTACACGATTACTGACAAATGCGTGCAATGACTGGACAGGTCCACTCAAGTCTGTGTGGTTCTTTACCCTAAAGACTATCTCAAAAATAGCGATCTCATCTCGGACAGTCTTCGTGTTGTACTTCGTAGCACGCATTCATTATAACTTTTGATGGTAATAAAATCCTTTTAATTTAGGTATACTATTTTATACCACTAATTAGAAATTTTATACCTCTCAATTATCCTAGATATATAGGTCGTGCTGGGAAGATTCCTTCCCAGCACGACCACGCTAAAATTGTAGCTGGCATTATAGCTTTAGATAGTTATAAAATCCTTTTAATTTGTACTATTTTATACCACTAATTAGAAAGGACATCAACCAAAATGGGCTAACCGTGAACAACCGTATTGGGAAAAAAGGAATTAATAAATAATTGAGTAATAATATTTACTGAACATTGGTTCCTATTCGGGAGTGTCAAAATAAATAATATTAAAAACGAATAAAAAATATTTTTAATTGATTTGTATTTGTATGGTGACAGTTGCGGCGCGGCGTGCGAGGCGCGTTGATTTAGGATTGATTGATTAGGATAAAATCAGAAAAAATATCGATATTTCGATTCGAGAGCTTCGAAACATTAAAATATTTTCCTGGAAGACCGTGCTTTGTTCTGGCCTTTGGAGAGTTCATCATCAGCATCACCATCATCATCTTAACCTTACATAAATAAAAAGATATAGTTTACGTTGAACATTTTTTTTTTGACTTTGTAAAATCATCCATTTATTTCTCCCGCTCTAGGATGGAGCGGGAGGGCTTGCCAGGCTTTTACTGACTAAAACCACACATGTGTCATTCTGCATTCAGTTGCCCCTTGCATTCTAGAGCCACGGGTTTCCTTTTCAGAAATCCCCCGCGGCCCTAGCGAACATCGGCCCTACTACATCTCTTTGAGGCGCGCGTGGTACACTACGCGCCGTCGACGACTTGGGTTCGGTCCGGACAGTTACTGATCAGCCGGGCGGCGAGCTACCCATTGCTCGCTGTCCGCAAGCCCGCGCCGAGAAACAAAACAGCACAGCACGATGGAATCGATTTCAAATCGAGTGTTCGACTGACAGTGCAGAGAACTAGCAACACTGACCCAGACCCGATTGGCGCTCGATTTTCAAATTGTCAATGTCATTCGCTTTGCGTTTGTCGCTCTTTTCGTATCGTATTCTGAATATTATTTCGACTTTAGCTATTTTTGACGACTTATGCTGTTCCAAATGGATTCTGATGATTTTCTATCCGACGACCTCGGCTCACTCTCGGACTCAGTACCCGCTTCAAACGTTAACTCTGACATTTCTCCGTATAATGAACCCGCTTTACATAAAGACTTGCGCGTGAACATGGACTTTCCGATTTTGCCTAGTGAATCTATACATTGTGGTACTGAAATCACTCACAGGAAGGAGAAGACACATTGTTAATCTTGTGAATCACCGCAAGTGGTAAGTTCCAACTTCTGAGATGATTATCTACAGAATTGAATATTTGAGTTTGCTAAAAATCCATCACTAGTTAAAGGTTCTGGACGATCATTGTTTAAAAATCTTTATTGCACATAAATAAAAAATACATTTTTACAAGGACGATGGTCAGTGGGTATCTTAGGGGCGGAGTTTACGAAGTTAAGCTTATTTCTAGCAGAGATCTCTCGCAGTCAACCTGTGGGTGTAAGATAGCGTACAAGCCCATTGTGGAATATAAAAAGAAATGTATGTCCGTTTCTTTTTTTTAGACATTGTCCCACATTAGGAATTTCTCCTGTATTGTGGGTGCGTTTACAAACATTTAAACTCACATACACAAACAGCCAGACCCGGAACAACTACTTGTAGGTCATACAAATATTTGTTCCGTGCGGGAATCAAACCCGCGACACGCAGCGCAGCAGTCAATCGCTTAACCACTGCGCCAACCGTGCCGACTTTTTTTTTCGATCTTTGGCACACTCTTTAGCTGAATTGGCTTGGTCAATTAGAACATAAATGAGGTGTAGTATTGAAGTTTTTTTTTTGTATTATTTAACCAACTTGATACAAAACTTCTTATATATATATGTTTTCTTTGTACTGTAAACCACTCAATAAAATTAATAATAGTGCAATATTTTTATGTTCATGTTCAAGCCCAAACGCCATACAATGTGGTGGATGTCCTTTGTGTTTGAATTTGAATCTTTTGTAGTAAATATTTATACGCAAAATAATCAAATGAAACGGGTTATTCCCTTAGTACCCCAATCCCCGAGGCCCCCGTCCCGGAGAACCCCGAATACCAATAAACTGATCACATTTCTTTTTGTTATTTTATCTTTTGTATTCGAGTTGTACTGCCGCCAAGAAAAGTGTAAAAAATATATAACATGAAAGCAGTTGATTTGAAATTTTGTACAATTTAGCTCTATTCAATGTACCTGTTGTGTACAAATTCAAATTCAAAATATCTATTGCTCAACACAGTACATTTTATACATTTCCAGATGTTAGTTCAATGCGCAGTCCACTGTATTGTACCAATTCAGGCATGCAAAATTTATAGTTATACAATTTCATAAAATCCAATTAATCCGTTACATAATGACATAAATTAGAAAAAAATAAAATACAAACAATACCTTGTACAATGATATAAATTCAAATGAATAAGTAAACAATATCATAGATTCAAATTAAAAGGTAATGTTAGAGTATATAAATGTCAAATATTTAAGGGAATTTACCAATTTATAATTTTTCATGCATTGTCAAATTATTATTCAAATTAAAATATTTGCTATGAATCATTCAAATTACATTATATAATTGAACTTATTAAGCTTAAATAAATAGGACATTTGACATATCGAATTATTATTCATTTAACTTGTCTGTTAAGAATTCTCCAATGGAATAGTACGCTTTTTTAACCATAAGGTCTGTTAGCATTCTTTTGAATTTGTTACCATCATTCTCAAGTCTTATATTCGTGGGTATCATATTATAAATTTTTGGGCCATTCCCAGAAAACTTTTTGCATATAATGCTGTTTTGTGAGGCACAGCGTGAATTTTGTCCCGGTGACGTTTACTAGGCAGAGTTTCAAATAAATATATGTGGTTTTTGACAAACATTGCTACTTCAAACGCGTATAGGGATGGAAAAGTCATTATTCTTAGGTCAATAAAGTATGGTCTACAACTATCAGTAGCTTTTATTTGGCACACAGCTCTTAAACACTTTTTTTGTGCCTTAAACACTAGCTCCCTATCCGATGAATTTCCCCAGAATATTATGCCATTGCGTAATGTAGAAGGCACATAGGCATGATAGGGTACATATTTGAATGTCGAACATTAAAATACCTACGTGTAAAATGTCAACGTTCAAAACATCGAAAATTTAAATACCGATTATATCGTAATATCGAAAATTGTTATACCTAAGCTTAAAATGTCTAACATTGAAATGCCGAGTGATAAAAATATCTAATGATTAAAAATATCGATAATCATTATACCTAAGTTCAAAATGTCAACATTTAATACACTTTAGTTCATTATAATTTAAATCTTTTCAATAAAAGAGGTGAAAGACACAACTATAGGACTAGAAATAGGGACCAATTAGTTCAAACAGGTTTCAGACTGGCTAAAGTAGACTCATCCTTCATGGGGTACTGTTTAAAATGTTACAATAAAATTCCTCCCCACATACTCCAACTGAATGAAACGAAATTTAAATCTTGTATTAAACGCACACTATGCAGCCAAGCATACTATAAGTTAGGGGATTACATCGCTGACAAAAATGCTTGGCTCAATGCTGGTCCTGCTCCACAGAGGCGCATAAACTAATTAGCATTCGGAAACATTGTTGGAGCTGCTGAACATTGGAAAAAAAAAACTATTTTTGCATTGTATAAAGTCAATTGTTTAGTATTGTATAATTGCATAGCACACGTGTGAGCACTATGTACTTTCTATAAAGCTACCATTTACTGGGTACGTCTTTCATTGACTTGAATGTGCCCTGGCGGCTGTGAGTATGTCATGCTCACTCAAATGTCTCGCTGGTGGTGGCGTGTGTGTTGGATCATTAAGTTCCCTCCAAAATGGTTAAGCTGAATGGTGCTGATCCATACGTCATGTTCGTGAACGGGCGCCGTTAGTAGGGACTGGTCATCTCTTAGCTGCCTCGGCTTATTTTAATTTTTAATTTCTGAATTGTTTTTGTTTTTTATAACGGACGCTTTTTTTATTACATGCTTAATTTCAACACGAATGATGTAATCAAATATTTTGTAACAATTTTATGATTTAAAAGAGTGTCCATGGAGTTTCTTGCCCGTTCTTCTCCATAGGTACCTACGCTTTGGAATGGGCAACTAGCTTCATCTTTCTGACTGACCGACCCTTTGACAATTCAAAAGTACCTGTAATTGGTTTAGTTGAATTAAATGATTTGAGTTTGAGTTTTGAGTTTGAGTATATTTACGTTAAAAATACCTACTAGTTAAAATATCGAACTTGATATAGGAAAAAATGTCGGTAGATTTGAAATTGTCACACTCTGCCAACGCATAAGTCAACTCATTAGTCAGTCCACTGCAAACGTTTAACGTACCTATTGTTTAGCGAATAATTATTAAAAAGGCAATGAGAACTTAGGATGCAAGAGCGAGCGAAGCGAGCTCGGGAATTGGGGCACCCCGACTCGGACAGGTTAGGTTCGAAGGTTAGGTTAGGTCCCGTCATCCCCTTCGTGTTAGGTTACTTTAAACCCTGCAGACAGACATAGGGGCCCCGCGAAGCGGGGCTCCGTCGACTACGCCTTATTATTATTGTTATGCTTAATAAAGTTATGCTTTAGAATGTTATGCTTAATAAAGTTATGCTTTAGAATGTTATGCTTAAAAAATGTATGCTTTAGAATGTTATGCTTAATCATTATTATGATTAGAGAAATTATGCGTAAGCTGTTATGCGTAAATAATTTATGCGAAAATATAATTAGGACAAACAAAGTATGCCAAGTTATATTAGGTCTTAAAATTTTATGCAAATGGATAGGGAACCAAAAATAATATTACTTAAGCATGCAGCGTGCAAGCAAGCATGCATCATGCAAGCGAGCATGCATCATGCAGCAGGCATGGTTTCTGTCACGGCTCTGGCGCTGCTGGGCTCCGGCGGTCGCACGCGAGCTTATCGTCGTCGATGGTTTTAACGCTCACCACCGCAGCTTCGGCTTGCTGGCCAGCCTCAGCCGCAGCGGCGGGCGATAAAGCCACCTCCGCCTCAGCTCGCGGGCCTCCTCGCCTCTCCGCGCCTACGCGGGCTTAAATTACACTCTAGGGGTAGGGCAGACAAGACCACGTGGAGTCGGTTTTGCAGCGATTTGTTTCTGTCACAAATTTTTGTAGCACAACATATAAATAAATATCGATATTTAGGACATTCGATACTCTGTACTTCGATATTTACGTCATTAGATAATCTGTACTTCGATATTTAAGCCTTTCGATGTCATGTTTGTCGATAATTAGATTTTAGATATATTGGACGTAGATTATCTAACTATTCGACAATATAAACTTACGTTATTTTAATTTTCGGTTTTAGGGTCGTTCGATATTTAAATTTTCGATGTTTTGAACGTTGACATTTTACACGTAGGTATTTTAATGTTCGACATTTAAATATGTACCCCCCGCATGATATGCAGTCAGTACGGTTTCGCGGCTTGCTATTTTACTGAGATTAAGCAAAGCGTACTGGAACTGATTTAGTCTTTTGATTGTATGTTCAATATGTTTACTCCATTTCATATTCTCGTCTATATAGAGTCTCTCTGGCCGCGCTACCTCAAATTAAATAGAGTATAATAAACTATTAATAAATCAATATCACGAAAAAAACTACCTAAAGAGTACCTTGCACACGACAAATATGGTCCAATAAACTCCTTTAGTTAAGGAGTTATTGGTCGTAGGGTGTGGTCCGGCTGGAAGGTATACTCTGCAGCAAGTCAATTTTGCAATATTTAATATTAACTATCCATAAATCAATTTATATAATAGTACCTTTTCTCTACTCTTCGTTGATACTTTTCTCTCTCAAGAAACCAATCATTTTGATTAATTAATCTTTAAAGTATGTGGCGCGGCTAGGGAGGATTACTTTCAGCAAATATAACGAAATATGCTTTATTTCGCTAGGCCAACGAAAACTGCATAATAAGTACTTTATAAAAAGACCTGGACTTCATCTATAAACTTTTATTTTTATTACCAACAATGATTTTGGTTTTTGTTTACCTATCTACCTAAGAATAAGTAGTTAATTTGACGAAGTAAGTGAAAATTTTGCTTTAAAATAAACAATAAGTACCTATACGAAAAACAAATATATATTTTCATAATCAAATATTAACAATTGTTAATACAAGGTATTGTAAATGACGGAAAAGTGTTTTATATAACAAACTTAAGTCAATAGATTGAATTTAAACATTTAACCCTTTAAACAAGAAATAACACTGAAAAAAAGAGTGTACCGAAACCGCGTATTAAAAATATAGTCAATCAGTATTACAAATAAAGGAGTTTTGAAGTTATTTTCCTACTTTAAAATGATGAAAATAAGTTATAAATTTATAATTTACAATTTTGCGTATAAAATACAATGAACATTCATTTGGTGGTTTTTAGTCCTTGTAACTTTAGTACTTAAATCATCATGTGTTTTGTGTTTCCCAAGTATCATCCAGACGCTTGCAGTGAGCGACGTAATGGCGAATATTTGGTAAATACTCAATCACTGACAACAGTGTAAATATTAACAATTTTTTATTGTTTATATTTGATTATGAAAATATATATTTGTTTTTCGTATACTTATTGTTTATTTTAAACCAAAATACTTGGGACTTACTTCGTCAAATTAACTAACTATTCTTAGGTAGATAGGTAAACAAAAACCAAAAAGTGCACCTTTTTCAAAATCATTATTGGTAACTAGCTTCTGCCCGCGGCTTCGCCCGCGTGGATGTCGGAAATTATCCCACGGGAACGTGCTAACAGGATAAAATGTATGTGCTTCCCGACGATGCCATCTATCTCGCGGGCCCTTTGTGGCTAGTTACAATAGAAAACCAATTGTGTCTCATTAGTGCTGATTATGAGGGTACCTGTGCGGTCAAACTGTTGTGTTCAAATCCAATACACCAGTACAAAAAATTCTGATACAAACTAGACAAATAACACCAAGTAATCTAAATAGATTTAATAATAACTTAATTAGTAAGTTAAATGTACCAGGCCATATTAAAAACAATGTAAATGAATTATATGACTGGTTCTTTTCGGTAGTACGCACCGAGTTCAATAATACTTTAAAAAAGAAAACCAAAACTATTTGCCCAAGATTTTTGTTCAGTGACTGGGCAACTAAGGGTATTAGGAAAAGTAGGGAAAAATTGTTTGAGCTGTATGGCCTTAAGCCTTATATTAACTCTGAAACTTTTAATAAATATGTTGCTACCTACTCTAAAACTTTTAAAAATACCTGCAGGGTAGCTAAAGCCCTCTATATTAGCAACAAGATCAAATCAGCCGATAGTAAAATAAAGACGGTTTGGAAAATTATCAATGACGAAACTAACCGGAATAAAAGACATAATAATGATTTCACAATAGAGACTTCGCGTGGTCTCATAATCACTAACAAAGAAGTTGCTCATGAATTTGTAAATTTCTTTACCAGTATCCCACATACAACCACTGAAATCTTAAATTCCTCGCCCTTACGTTCTATTTATTTATCAAGAGCAAACGTTTCATCCTGCCAGATTGAATTTAAATTCATGCATATAAACTCCACAATAGTAATAAAAGCTTTCAAGCAAATCAAGATCAAACTAACCGAAGATCTATGGGGAATGTCTATCAAAGTTTGTACCTCCATTATTGAGACTATAGCGCCGTACTTAGCTTTAATATTTAACTTGTGTGTGGATCAAGGAGTCTTCCCGGATCTTATGAAATACAGCAAGGTGATACCACTTTTCAAATCGGGGGATAGTAAAGTTACTAATAATTATAGACCCGTATCCGTGTTACCGGTTTTCAGCAAGGTGTTTGAAAAGGTGATGCTGAACCAAATGCTCAATCATTTCAACACCAATAAAATATTGCACGACCAACAGTATGGTTTCACCAAGGGACGTTGTACGACTGATGCCGGTGTAACTTTATTAAAACACATTTTTACGGCGTGGGAAGAGTCCCAAGACGCTATAGGAATTTTTTGTGGCTTTTGATTGCGTCGACCATGAAACCTTACTTTTAAAACTTGAGCATTACGGACTTGGAAAACTTGCGCTCAGTTTAGTAAAATCTTATCTAAATGATAGACAACAGCAAGTTCAAATAAATGGTGTCAATTCACTCGGTTTAAATGTAAAAATGGGTGTACCACAAGGCTCGATATTAGGTCCTTTCCTCTTTTTAGTATATATTAATGATCTACCCCATTTGTTAAAAACTCAACCACAGATGGTGTTATTTGCTGATGATACTACCTTGATTTTTAAAATTAATAGACGTGCATCAAATCTTGACGACGTAAATAACGCCCTACTGCAGATCCAAAATTGGTTCACTGCTAATAATTTAGTATTAAATGGGAAAAAACGAAGTGCATAAGATTTTCTTTACCAAATGTCAAAAGTAGTCATTGTGAGATAGAATTGAATCAAGAGAAACTAGAATTCGTCGATGAAACGGTTTTCCTGGGGATCACGCTCGACTCAAGGCTTCAATGGGGTCCTCATTTAACATCCCTTGCAGGACGACTAATTTCAGCAGCGTATGCTGTGAGAAAAATCCGTCAATTTACTGATGTTGATACCGCGAGACTAGTCTATTTTAGTTACTTTCATAGTATTATGTCGTACGGTATTTTACTATGGGGACGAGCTGCAGACATCGAGTCTATTTTTATTCTGCAGAAAAGAGCCATCAGAGCCATATATAGCCTCCGCAGGCGTGACTCTCTAAGAGAATTGTTTAAAGATATTAACATCATGACGGTACCTTGTCAATATATCTATGAAAACATTATGTACGTAAGGAAAAATCTACATCTTTTTAGTAAAAGAGGTGAAAGACATAATTATATCACTAGAAATAGGGAGCAATTAGTTCAACCAGGTTTCAGGCTGGCTAAAGTAGACTCATCTTTTATGGGGTACTGTTTAAAATGTTACAATAAAATACCTCCCCACATAATAGAACAGAATGAAACGAAATTTAAATCTTGTATAAAACGCACACTATGCAGCCAGGCATATTATAAATTAGGGGATTACATCGCTGATAAAAATACTTGGCTAAACGCTGGTCCTGCTCCATAAGGACGCATAAATAAATTGATTAGCATTTGAAAATACTGTTGGAGCTGCTGAAGATTTTAAAATACTTTTTTGCATTATATAAATTCAATCTCCTAGTATTGTATAATTGTATAGCACATGTGTGAGTACTATGCACATACTATAAAGCTACCATATACTGGGTACGTCTTTCACTGACTTGAATGTGCCCTGGCAGCAGAGAGTATGTCATGCTCACTCAAATGTCTCGCTGATGGTGGCGAGTGTGTTGGATCATTTGGTTCCCTTCAAAATGGTTGAGCTGAATGGTGCTGATCCACGCGTCATGTTCGTGAACGGGCGCCGTCAGTAGGGACTGGTCATTTCTTTGCTGCCATGGCTTATTTTAATTTAACTTAATATTTGAATTGTACTTATTTTTATTTTTTTAAAACTTTTCATTACGGACGCTTTTAACGTTCTGCATCGTTCTCACATGCATAATTTATAACATGAATGATGTAACCAATACTTTGTAACCATATATTGATTTAAAAGAGTGTCCATGGAGTTTCTTGCCCGTTCTCCATAGGTACCTACGCTTTGGAATGGGCAACTAGCTTCATTTTTCTGACTGACCGACCCCTTGACAATTCAAAAATGCCTGTAATTGGTTTAATTGAAATAAATACTTTGAGTTTGAGTTTGACCTAATGATATCTTTACCTAAGTACCTACCAAATTAAAAAAAAAAACTCAATAATAAAATAAAATACCTACCTACCTAAATAAACCTATTTCTGATGATAACTAATCTAAACTCAATAAATAAGCAAAATCCCCAAAAACTAATATTTATACGAATGACTAATCCTACCTAACAGTATTATAAAATTAACCTACGGTCACTACGTATGTACACTATTAAATATACTACCTACCTATACTTTAAAATTAAAATCTATACCTACGACTTATAATAATAAACCTAAATAACTCTAAAAACTAAAAGGAATAAAAAGGTCGCATAGAAAAGCACGGTTTAGAATTGCAAGTAGCAGTTAAAATAAGAATAAGAACGAACGCTCGCCACTCGACACGTCCGTTCAAATCAAAGTTAAAAAAATGTAATGCCATAGATAAGGATAGGTACTGACGTAATGCGCACGCTCAGACTTCGTCCTTATACGGTAGCGACCCGTGGCGGCCGCGCGCCACGCGTGTGCTGCGAACGGTGCAAGCCAAATTCAACCTTCAGCACTACATTTAGAGCATAACTTAGGTGCACTGCACACGGCTAAGATACTGTGACGTAACCTACGACAAACTTATTATTTGCGGTTGGTACAGTAATCGGGTCTAGGGATCGAACCGCAAAATTAAGTTTGTTTTTTATTGTATATACTTTTCCGGGATAAAAAGTACCCAGTGTGGTGCCCAGGATATTAAAGAATAATTATACCAAGTTTCATCGTAATCGAACCGGTAGTTTTTGCGTGATACCTGAACAAACAGACAGACAGACATACAAAAAAAAATTATTCACATTTTTAGGTTCGGTGTCGGTCTAGTAACACCCCCTGCCATTAATTTTTTTGATATTTTCAATGTACAGAATTTTCACTTCTACAGATTTATTATATATTTATATTATTTTATTATTAGTATAGATAAAAATAAAAGTTTATAGATGAAGTCCAGGTCTTTTTATAAAGTACTTATTATGCAGTTTTCGTTGGCATAAAGAAATAAAGCATATTTCGTTATATATTTGCTGAAAGTAATCCTCCCTAGCCGCGCCACATACTTTAAAGGTTAATTAATTAAAATGAATAGTTTCTTGAGAGAAAAAAGTATCAACGAAGAGTAGAGAAAAGGTACTATTATATAAATTGATTTATGGATAGTTAATATTAAATATTGCAAAATTGACTTGCTGCAGAGTATACCTTCCAGCCGGACCACACCCTACGACCAATAACTCCTTAACTAAAGGGATTTATTGGCCCATATTTGTCGTATGCAAGGTACTCTTTAGGTAGTTTTTTTCGTGATATTGATTTATTAATAGTTCATTATACTCTATTTAATTTGAGGTGGCGCGGCCAGAGAGCACTGCCTGGCGGCCGGACCACATAAATTGTTAATTAAAAAGATATCTGTTGAGGTACTAAAAATATATATATATTCCGATGAAAGTAGACTTTAGGTAGGTATTATTTCGAACTATAGCATCTGAGTACTAAACTGTGGTCCGGCCTCAGAGGAACACACATGTAATTTAAGGTTGCCTGGAAGAGATCGCAGTAATGCGATAAGGCCGCCCATTGTATATTTTGTAGTGTGCCATGTATTTTTTATGCGATGTATTTTTGTGGTGTAATACTGGTACAGATCGCGGCACGTATGTTGAACCAAAATGGCGGTCGTCCGCGCAGGTACAATTATGGATTGAGGCCGATTGACACCCGAAAATCTGTTACTACGCATTCAAGGTCATAGTTCAACTTACGTGCCGCGAGCTTTAACACATTTTCGGGTCTCAATCGGTCTCAATCCATAATTGTACCTGCGCGGACGACCGCCATTTTGGTTCAACTTACGTGCCGCGAGCTGTATTCAGCTGCATCCGGTTAGACTGGAAGCCGACCCCAACATAGTTGGGAAAAAGCTAGGCAGATGATGATGATTTTTGTGGTGTACAATAAAGTATATATAAATAAATAAATGTGTGCGTTACCCTGGCAAAATATGTATAACTTTACTAACAAAACATCCATATCATCCCATTCATTTAAGATGGTTACGCTTATGTACGGTGCGGCCGCTTTTACGTGACCTTTTTAATTTGGTCGGCTTATAAGAGAATTTCTGAGATATTCTTGATGTTGATATAACTTTCATTACAGCCGTAATTGAAAGCTGAAATTAACAGGAATGAATGTTCATGAACAATTTTAATTTGTTTAAAGTATGCCACGTTTCTTAATGTTTTGGGAACTGCGTATTTCATCGCTTAAGTACGACCAGTCTAAAATTAATCCATTTTTTTTTTCTTTTTATCGTGTATAGATACAAAATTTTATATATTTGACGTTATAAGCCTCTACCATGGGTATTTTTTACAGCTGTTTATTTGGTTATAAGTAAGTTTATGGAAAAATACGACGCACCTTGGTTGTCGTACGCTGTGGAGGTGCTGGTCAGAAGACCCCACAGCTAACCTTACAATAAATTGTACCTATTTTTCTTTTATTTTTGTCTCTGTGTTTTTGTTTACTAACAATAGTTGTTAAGAACAATGTTACTAACAATTGGGCTTAGTTGCCATAAATAAACAAATATTGAATTGAATAAGTGTTTTGGTTTACGACAACCAAATCAAAAACTAATGTTTAAACAAATTAAGGTCTCTTATTTGTATTTTTTTCAATACCAAGGAGGAGCCCGTGGCTAAATAATAACAGCCGCACAGGTCGATCGGTCAGGTTAAGCTACGCTTGCCGCGGTTGGTCTGTGGATGGGTGACCATCTCGACATACCGAGACCCCTCCGTGTCTCGGAAAGCACGTTAAGCCGTTGGTCCCGGCTGTCATTCGTGGATCTTTGACAGTCGTTACGGGTAGTCAGAAGCCCGAAAGTCTGACAACCAGTCTTACCAAGGGGTATCGTATTACCCAGTAACTGGGTTGTGGAGTTCAGATAGGCAGTCGCTCCATGTAAAATACTGGTATTCAGCTGCATCCGGTTGGACTGGAAGCTGGGAACGCAACATAGTTGGGAAAAGGCTAGGCAGATGATGATTTGTATTTTTTTCAATCTTCTGCGCTGAGCCGTTTTCGAGATCTGGGAAATCCCAAAACGTTACCGCAGCAAAATCTTAAATAACTCACAAACACACAAATTTTGCTATTTACAAATATTTACTACGCAACAATAGCTATCTATTCATGTATTTGGTTCCAGGTTGAACGAATTTTTGAAAATTGATTTTGCCAGGGTAATGTGTCAAGCGTTACTCCAGCAAAACTTGTTTTTCTCAAATAACTTTTAAACCACAATTCACACAAATTTTGCTATTAGTAAACAAATTGCCCCTCATGATACACTAATTATTTGTTATGGTCTCACCTCTCAAATGCGCAACATTTTGCCAGGGTAACGCACACCATAATCTCCCTCCAATGCAATGCATTTAGAATAACGCGTTTCTAACTTCCTTATTCCTTGTGAAAAAATTGTTTTTCTTGACTTTCGAAAAACTCCTCTACGCGGTTATGGCTGCCCCATAACCGCGTCATTGTCGTAAAATTTTGTTCCACGGATGACCTCTTTTAATTTTGGGAATAAGTGAAAATCACTCGGGGCTAAGTCGGAGAATATGGTGGATGGTCAAGGAGATTGAAGCCAGCACAGCGGATTGCGTTGAGCGCAACTTCCGATCGTTTTCCACGTTTGACACGCCCAACGATAGTTTTCCACGACGTTTTTCTTTAATCGCTTCACGCACTTTCGGGATTAAATTTGCATAATAGGGTACAGTAATCGTCTGGCCTTTTGGCATGTAATCAATAAAAAGGATTCCTTCACTATCCCAGAACACTGAGGCCATAACTTTGCCAGCGGTAGGAGAAACTCGAAATTTCTTAATGGATGGAGAGGATGGTCGTTTCCAAGACATGCTTTGTAAGAGACAAAACGCTCCGTATCAAACGCGGATGGCGTTTGATACGGAGCGTTTCAATTTTTTTTTCCTACACAAAATACGTGTGGCCGCTGCGACAATTGCGCGCACACTGATCTCTTTCATACGAAATGGTGGATCTCGTTGGTCGCGGCGGCCAACTGGCCACTTGCGGGTCGCGATGATCCTGCTGGCCGCACGTCCATTACGTGGTCGCTGACCGTTGGCCGCCTAGTGCGCGCACTTGCATATGTCACGGAAGAACTTGGGCACACCAAAAGCAGGACCAAAAGCAGCAGAAACATGAGCAGTCAGAGAGCAGTTTGAAGGCGCCCCCTGCTTTATAACTGCTTTATGTGTGTCGTATCGATAGCCACACTCAATTTTTCATTCGTCTCCATGATAAAGTTGTACAAAATCACAACCGTTTACGACCTGCGCTGCGTCTATCCCGCTCAACTGCTCTGGTGTGACTTATCAATAAGGCGGACGTAGTAATACAACGTGTACTCAGTGCGGCCGCCCCGCGCCTGCGCTGCTCCCGTCCAAAAGTTGAGTAGAAGAGCAGTGCGTGCGCGGCGCAGTGGCGGAGCCGGTAGGATCAGCGGGCCCGCGTTTGTTCAGTGTGTCATCCCTCATATAACTACATTATTTTCTAACGTAGACGCACTGCTACCGCACTGCAACTGCTTTTGATGTGCCCAAGCTTTTAGTTGGCCGCGGCGACCTGGCCGCGTAATGCGCGGGGGCACTAAATCAAGTTGAAACTCGAAATTTATACCCTGTCCATTAGGTTAACCGTTTTTTGACAGCTGCCTTAGAACGTAACTATTCCAAATTCCGTAAAAGTTAACTTTAAAATGCGTAATAAATATTGTATAAACTGCCTTATTATTTATTTATGATCAAGTAACATAAAAGACTCAATATTTGGCAAAAAGTTTCAAAAACAACACAAACATACATGTTATGCGTATTAAATTACATTCTACTGTACTGTGATGGGATCGAATGTAATCGCTTCAAATAAATATATCGAAAATAATCATTTTATATTATATTATAGACAAATCAGTATAGAAAAACCTTGCATCCTTGCACTCCAATATCAATAAAATATAATATATAAATTATTTGCCAAGATATATATGGGTTTGCCACTATTAAGCAATATGTTAATGTTTTATTTCGATTTTAAAACTTTCATACAATCTTATGCGTAAAAAAAAAATGTAGTAAACCCCATATTTATGTGTATGCACTACAACACAATTGATACGGCAAACCAGAAACCTGCTAGATCGAAATTAAAGTAAATAAAGCAACTAATTTATATTGTTTTGTATTTAATAATAATAAACACAGACATAGAAATCGCACCGTTTTTATTCGATAGCAAAAAATCGATACTTGTTACTACATACAAATTAAAGTGTTAATTATCGATCGAAATTTATGCTATGACGTTGCTGCAATCACTAGTTCCATCTGTCAAAAACGGTTAACTTACTGGACAGAGTATAGTCAAGAACATATTAAGTACAAAATGTGAAAGACGTGAAAATTGGAGGTAACTTATCAAACTTAAACTTATCAATTTCATGAAAAATTCAATTGAAATTAGGCGATTTTGGTTACTTCCCACTAATAATTTTGAATAATTTTGAAATTTTGACAGTTATTTCATACAAAAACTGTCAAACGTGAATTTTATTCCTCGAATTAAATTTATCTTGCGATGGAAAAATCAGCCCTTAAGCGAATAGTGTTGTGCGGCCTGCGTGACTCACCGGGTTGTACCTGTAGGCGTTGCGGAACAGCAGCCGCACGTCGGCCACGAACTGCGCCACGTGCGTGTAGCGCTGCGGGCTCTGCGGCTGCAGCTTCAGGCGGATCACGTCCAGGCACATCGGCCGCGAGATCTGCGCACAAATACTTTCTTACTCGCCAGTAGCTAACTCGCACACATTACAGAAAATGGGGTAACCAATGAATATATATTTTTTACTATACTGGTACTTGTGAGAAGCGCGCTGTTGTATTTTTAACCCCCGACGCAAAAACGACGGGGTGTTATAAGTTTGATGTGTCTGTGTGTTAAATACCGAACACCTGGTATGGTACTCAGTACTTAAATTTGACCTTATGTGTATACTAGTAGGGTTGAAGGTCTAAATAAAACAACCAAACTGTATACTGTTCTATAGCTGATAATATATTTGCTGAAATTCAGTTGAACCCAACCAAATCGTTGTCACACAACGCTTGCGACTTCTAATTTGACGTCAACGCCATCTAGTTACATCTTGCAAAAACTTTTTGACAAAAACACATTGTATGGAACTTATGAGCGGCTTATGATTTTGCATGATCATTAACATAGTGTGTGTGTGTGTGTGTACCTATGTCTGTCTGTGGCATCGTAGCTCCCGAACGGAAGAACCGATTTTGATTGTTTTTTTTGTTTGAAAGGTGAATTTGTCGGGACTGTTCTTAGCTATGTTTGATGAAAATCGGTCCAAGATGGCCGCCGCCACAAAATGGCGAATTTTTTTTTCACAACTCCCTCTATATGGATATCAAATGAAAGGGCTTGACTAGTAGAATACTATACACTATGATAAATTTCAAATCCAAGATGGCCGCCACCACAAAATGGCGGATTACTTACATATTTTTTCACAACTCCCTCAATATGGGTATCAAATGAAAGGGCTTGACTAGTAGAATACTATACACTATGTTAAATTTTAAATCCAAGATGGCCGCCACCACAAAATGGCGATTTTTTTTTTCACAACTCCCTCTATATGGGTATCAAATGAAAGGGCTTGACTAGTAGAATACTATACACTATGACAAATTTCAAATCCAAGATGGCCACCGCCACAAAATGGCGAATTACAAAAAAACCTGATTAAATACCAAATTACCTGAATCTTAAAACGCAAGAAAATAAATGATAAGGAGTCCCTACAAAAAGCATGAAATAAAAAATTAAATTAAAATTTAAAAAAAACCCCCGACAGCGTAAAACCCTATAAAAAGAAAAAAATAACCTTGAAATTATGACCCTACGTAAGTTAGTATGAAATATTTTGATTAAATATTGTCCTGTCGGGGGACCGCTACTATTTTAAACTTTAACAGAACGTTACGCTAATAATTAGAGCGGTCCCCCGACGGGACAATATTTAATCAAAAAATTTCATACGTACTTACGTAGGGTCATAATTTCAAGGTTATTTTTTTCTTTTTATAGTCAACGTTCGGCTTAGCGCCGAAAATTGAAACTCCTACGCTCCGTTTTTATTTAGGCGTTCATTTAGATGTCGTCTAGTGTTAGCGGTAATAGCGGTCATTGCTCTTTTCCTCATATCTCCTCTACTAAAGACAAATTTGTTTTTCATTCGTGCAAATGATAACAATAACAGTAGGAAAACGACCAGCCCATCCATTCTGTAAAAATCTCACCGTGAAAACTTAGGTGAAGTGAGCTATTAATTAATAGTATCAATCCCTAGCGTAAGGTAGTGCGACAGCTCACCTCAAACTCACTTCACCGACGTTGGCATGGTAACAAGTTTACGGAATGGACCGGCAGCACATTAACGAAGTTGATGTATTTACTTTACTTTATTGTATCCCAGAAAATGACATCACACAAAAGAAAGCCCAAACCGCTGGGTAACCATGAAATTGTTCAGAAGAGTTCCTCGTGTGACGAAAGTGAAGGGCTTCAATAGGGATAGGACGAAAGTTCGTATCACAGTTCGTCGTTTTCGACGAAGAGAAATCCCACCGGGCGTACCTTGGAGTGGTAGTGCAGGTTCTCGGGCGGCACGGGCTCGCGGAAGGGCAGGCTGGCCTCGTACTGGCAGTACAGCTCCAGCGTCACGCGCTCCACCAGCTTCTGCGCGCGCGGCGCCAGCCCGCCGCCCGGCGCCGCCAGCTCGGCGCCCGCGCCCCACGCCAGCTCCGCGAAGTTCACGCACAGCAGGCACTGCCACGTCTCCGTCTCGCTGCCGACAGACTATGGTTCAGTACCTTCCCAGATTGTTCTGTACCGCCTGGCTTAGTTACTGCGACCAATTCTGCTCGCGCATGGTTGATCGCACACAGTTCCAGCCTAACCTATGAACTGCTGAACTATTGACCTGACTGCCGATTGCATATACCAATATTTTTGCTGGCCATTCATTTACTAAGCTACTGACTTGAGTATTTTTTATACTGACATTATAGGATTAAATAACCGACCAACTTTCCTTGTTATCACTGTTCATGTTGTATTTTGCGGTTTAACTAAACGTGTGCCGTTCCACTAGCGGCTGAATATCATTCAGGCCGCTAGTTGAAGGCGGTAGGCAGTTAACTGAATGGCTAATTAAGCTAGTCGGCGGCGACATATATACCGAACGCACGCCGCGGTACACTAGTCTTTTGTATCTTCGTCAGATTTCAAATGTTTCCTTGATTACAAACTCAAACTCAAATCATTTAATTCAACTAAACCAATTACAGGTACTTTTGAATTGTCAATGGGTCGGTCAGTCAGAAAGATGAAGCTAGTTGCCCATTCCAAAGCGTAGGTACCTATGGAGAAGAACGGGCAAGAAACTCCATTGACACTCTTTTAAATCATAAAATTGTTACAAAATATTTGATTACATCATTCGTGTTGAAATTAACCATGCGAGAACGATGTAGAAATACGTGCACGTTAAAAGCGTCCGTTATAAAAAACAAAAACAATTCAGAAATTAAAAATTAAAATAAGCCGAGGCAGCTAAGAGATGACCAGTCCCTACTAACGGCGCCCGTTCACGAACATGACGTATGGATCAGCACCATTCAGCTTAACCATTTTGGAGGGAACTTAATGATCCAACACACACGCCACCACCAGCGAGACATTTGAGTGAGCATGACATACTCACAGCCGCCAGGGCACATTCAAGTCAATGAAAGACGTACCCAGTAAATGGTAGCTTTATAGAAAGTACATAGTGCTCACACGTGTGCTATGCAATTATACAATACTAAGCAATTGAGTTTATACAATGCAAAGATAGTTTTTTTTTTTCAATGTTCAGCAGCTCCAACAATGTTTCCGAATGCTAATTAGTTTATGCGCCTCTGTGGAGCAGGACCAGCATTGAGCCAAGCATTTTTGTCAGCGATGTAATCCGAGAACTTATAATATGCTTGGCTGCATAGTGTGCGTTTAATACAAGATTTAAATTTCGTTTCATTCAGTTGGAGTATGTGGGGAGGAATTTTATTGTAACATTTTAAACAGTACCCCATGAAGGATGAGTCTACTTTAGCCAGTCTGAAACCTGTTTGAACTAATTGGTCCCTATTTCTAGTCCTATAGTTGTGTCTTTCACCTCTTTTATTGAAAAGATTTAAATTTTTTCTTACATACATGATGTTTTCATAGATGTATTGTATGATTGATGATTGTATATTGATGTATGATATTAAGTTAGGACATACGTTTCGAAGCTATAGCAGACTATCGACTGCTCGATATCAAATATAAATAGAAGACATTCGGGCAGCACTCACTCCGGCAGCTTCTCGATGGTGGGGATGTGGCAGTACTGGTGGAACACCTTGGGGCACTTGTCGCAGCACATGAGCTCGCCGCCGTCCATGCACACGGCGCACCAGTCCTCGTTGGGGTCGCCGGCCTTGGGCTCGTCCGTGGAGCTGTGCACGTGCGGCGCGGGCGACGGCGCCGGCTCGCCCGCCTCCGCCACCACCTGCACGCCGTTGGAGTCCAGCTTGGCGATGGTGGCCATGAGGTCCTGCACCGAGGCCGCGCACACCTTGTCCAGCTCGCTCGGCACGCCGCCCTGCAACACGCTCACGGCTACCGGGGGATCCGTCGGCGCGGGGCCAGGTTCGAGAGATGCAATCAAATTAATATCGAACGAAAATTATAAATCATGCCACCGATCACAGCAGTTGATGCGCGTTTGACAATTTGTCACATGAGTTAAGCGATAATTTTCGTTTGAGAAACTGGCCCTTAATGCCGCTATAGACAACCACTCAATTGAGTCGTCGCCTGCGCGGTGCGGACGTCACAGTGGTTAACTGTGAACAGGTGGTGATTTTTAGGGTTCCGTACCTCAAAAGGAAAAACGGAACCCTTATAAGATCATCTCAGGAACGCAATCCCTTGAAGCAGTGAAAAAATCAAACTTCTAAGTAAACGCAATCAAAAGATATGGGCGTACATGTTCCGAAATCAAAACCTCTACTGTCTTATTACAAAACGTATTCTAACTTTAGGTCTAGCCTAAATCTTTGACTCATTATTTGTATTCCGAACTTTATTTCAATTTAGGCAAAATTCTTAATATTAAAATGACAACTTAGCACCGAACTAAGCTGTCATTTTAGTATAAAGAACTGCATTTCTATAACAATTAGGTTCTTAATTCAATAACTGGCTCGGTGGTGTAAACCTGATCTAAAGAAAAACCTTGTTTAGTAACAAGGGGGATAAAGGCGGATAAAGTGTCATGTAGCACAAGTAATGGAGAACATCGGAAAACCGTAAAATTGCAGTTACATTACATTACATATCTTTTATGATTACAAATTTATTTCCAGTTGGTAAACTAACTGCGACTATGTCGATATATGGGGCAATAGTTTACGTACGGCAAAGTTAAGTTTGTCCCTCAATCTAGTTTATGTTTTCGTTAGAGCAATATTCAGTGCTTTCATAGTTTATGAACTTCAGCAATGTTACCTAATTATTTTGGTGAATGTAGCTGTACACACGGCTACACATCAAGCTATGCAAAACCAGTATTGGCTGACCATTCATTGTGAGAAAATATCATACAAAGTGAGGCCAAGACAAACTGGTTTTGTATAGCTTGACGTGTAGCCGTGTGAAGTACTTAACTGCTTACACTGTTTTATACGTACTAATTAATATGAAAGTGCATAGATTTGTCTCTAAATCAATGTATAATTAGATAAATATTATCGTCGTTTTGGGGACTGACTTTGGGGGGAAATTTAGAACATAATCGGAAAAACGGGAAAAATGTTCGAGACACGATTCAACTCAACTCAAACTATTTATTTCAAATAAACCAATTACAGGCACTTTTGAATTGTCAAGGTCGGTCAGTCAAAAAGATGAAGCTAGTTGCCCATTCCAAAGCGTAGGTACCTATGGAGAAGAACGGGCAAGAAACTCCATGGACACTCTTTTAAATCATAATAATATCGTTACAAAGTATTGGTTACATTATTCATGTTCAAAATTATGCACGTGAGAACGATGCAGAACGTGAAAAGCGTCCGTAATGGAAATATAAAAAAAAAACAATTCAAATATTAAATTAAATCAAGATAAGCCATGGCAGCAAAGAGTTGACCAGTCCCTACTGATGGCGCCCATTCACGAACATGACGCATAGATTAGCACCATTCAGCTCAACCATTTTGAAGGGAGCTAAATGATCCAACACATGCGCCACCATCAGCGAGACATTAGAGTGAGCATGACATACTCTCAGCCGCCAAGGCACATTCAAGTCAATGAAAGACGTACCCAGTAAATGGTAGCTTTATAGTATGTACATAGTACTCACATACGTTCTATGAAATTATACAATACTAGGAGATTGAATTTATATAATGCAAAAATAGTATTTTAAAATCTTCAGCAGCTCCAACAGTATGTAGGTAGGGTAGGCGTGTGAGAAGTAATTTCAAATGCTAATCAATTTATTTATGCGTCCTGTGGAGCAGGACCAGCGTTAAGCCAAGCATTTTTGTCAGCGATGTAATCCCCCAACTTATAATATGCTTGGCTGCATAGTGTGCGTTTTATGTAAGATTTGAATTTCGTTTCATTGAGTTGGAGTATGTGGGGAGGTATTTTATTGTAACATTTTAAACAGTACCCCATGAAGGAAGAGTCTACTTTAGCCAGTCTGAAACCTGGTTGAACTAATTGGTCCCTATTTCTAGTGCTATAGCTATAGGTGTGCCTTTTTTTTTTTTTTTTTGAGGATGGGAAATCATCAAATGACTCCTCCCGCTCTGGGTGGAGCAGGAGGGAGTGTCAGACTCTTACTGACTAAAACCCACCCGTGTTCCTTCCTTAGCCCTTTATGTTCCAGGGCAGCGGTAAACCCTTTCGGATGTTCCCGCTACCCTGGCAGGCTTCGGCCCTGTGGGGCCCCGTCACTTTGCTGACATCTCTTTGAGGCGCGCGTGGAACACGAACACGCCGTCCGGCACGGGCCTAGTCCTGATCGGACGGAGAGCTACCCATTACTCTCCGCCCGCAGGCCCGCGCCTACGGTGGCCGGGAGTCGTCACGCGGCTCCCGACGCCCGGAGCGTCTCCCGCGGCGGCTGAGGCGTGAGGTGCGCAAGGCGCGTTCTCGCCCACCCCGCCACCTCCTTCGCTAGCATGACTGCTTCGCAGAAGGAGGTGACTGCCTCCCACTCCCTCTCACCCCGGACCATGGCTTGAACCAGGGCCGGACGCGAGAGGTCGCCGCCGCTGCCAATCGCCTCTACGAGGACACGGCGGTGCTCTGCCCAAGCAGGGCAGACCTCCACCGTATGCTCCACCGTGTCCTCTGGGCGAGACATATGACACCCTTAATGATAATGTAAATATTGATTATGCTACCCATCAAATCTTATGAATGTGCGTTAAGAGGCCTGCGGAGGATGAATTCTCCATACAAACGTAGTTCTTAAATCATTTGCAATTCGAGCATATTTCCACCATATAATGCTGATATTCGGATTTACACAGTATTTATCTAGGTCCTTGTCTATTTTTTTTTCCAATATACTTGTCCAAAATGAAATTTAAACGAATTGCATTTCGAGCATATTGACAGCGTAAATGACATGTTTTCTTCTTATTTTTTCTGTATTAAAAACAACAATATTCGTAATATTGTTCGAGCAGAAACATAGCTAACATTATCAAGTTACAAATTATAAAAAAAAAATAGAAAAATATTAAGTTTTCATTCAACATTTTTGGGATTACGGATTGAGTGCTATCGCGTCAAGAAATTGTGAGTACGCGGGGTGGCACTGCTCACTCACGATGCGCTAGTGTGTGTGCATATAGGCATATACACACCGACACGCGACTCCTCGCGACTCGTTCGGGACATTCTTTGTTGTCAGTGTTAGACGATTACTTTACTGTGCTTTTAAATTTTCATTAACTTTATGTACCGCTACAACTAAAACTAAAATGTATTGCGTTATATTACTCTATCCAAGTCTTACTATATATTTTGTAAAGTAACTAGACTCATTGATTAATCTGCCCCAATAATCAGTTTGTCTAAATTGGGTAGATAGTATAACTAATGGCTGGATAGTTAGATAATATATAGATTAATTACTTTGGCTGTAACACATACATAAACATTCTGCATCGACCTTAGTACCAATACATTTCGTATTGTGTCTCGCATTTACTTTGCTGTCATTCGTGGATCTTTGACAGTCGTTACGGGTAGTCAGAAGCCCGAAAGTCTGACAACCAGTCTTACCAAGGGGTATCGTATTACCCAGTAACTGGGTTGTGGAGGTCAGATAGGCAGTCGCTCCATGTAAAATACTGGTATTCAGCTGCATCTGGTTAGACTGGAAGCCGACCCCAACATACTTGGGAAAAGGCTAGGCAGATGATGATTTACTTTGCTTGATGGGATTTAATAAAACTTCTTGCCGCTTGATTACAATGATTACGGTTGTTTATTATCTATGCATGGGTGAGCAAATAACCTATGGTAACAAGCCAAGTCTTATAAATCAGCGTGCTTAGTGTGGACTGTGGATCTTTCACACTACCTATGTATTCTGATTAGACCATACCATAATTGTATTTTTCGTAATTGGTTTACTCCATATTATATAGTCACCCTACACAAATTTATCACGTTTCGTTTCATATTTAAAAAAATAGATGAATGTGCCAATGTTTATGAAGTATGAAAATAACAAAATAAATGTTTATTCGAAATCCTTGGGTGTTTATTTTTATTATTCATACCCTAGAACGCTGTTATTTACATTTAGGTGGTATACGCACCGCACATCGCGTAAATATTAAATTTTTGAAGTATTTGTCGTTTACTAATACTTTACATAATCAGCCTATAATGTTTCCACTGCTGGGACACATACCTCCTCTCAGTGAGAGGGAGTGGGCCGTAATCGACCACGCGGGCCCAGTGCGGGTTGGCAGATGTCACAAATGTCTTTGCATTCTTATTTTTTTTTGCATAACCCATTTAATTTTGTTTTTTCGTAAATAAAAAAATAAAAATCATAAAAGATTGTATAGGATAATTGAAAAAACTGTCAAGTACCTTGTGTATGACGACATTTTTTCTACAAGCCCTAGATTTCGAGATAATTATTCTAATATGTTGAGATATTGGCATAGTAAAGAAATTTCCAAAAAACGCATTACTAGTCTGTACATTCACTAACGATTCCCCAAAGTAGTCAATAAAAATAAAGCAAACAATGAACATACCTAATTACAATTACCTACCTACTAATAAATAGAAATGCTTTGCAGTGCCTTCGGGTCGTTATCGTTAGTCGTTATGAATGAATACACTCACACACGGCTGCGCACCGTGTCCCTCACTCGCCTACTTTTGCGAAACAGAGATAGCAGTATTCCGGACGAATTTTGCCGTCGCCTCGAATTGCATTTGCGAGCGCCCTTCGCCGGCTCCTTAATTAAGAGAGTTGAATAAAAAACTCATATGTTATCGCCATTCAATCTTCCATATTTAGCGCGCAAGTTTATTAATTTACCTTTATTAAATTCAAGTCTGTAAATGCGATAATCGCCATTTTGATGACAGTGGTGGTCGAGGCTAAAAAACATAAAAATTGGGGATTTCGAAAATCCAAACTCCACCACAGGGGCAATGAATAATACATGATTTAATTATTTGATGAATTCATCCATTGTTCATGTTAAATAAGTAGTGGTAATGTAGTTTTTTGATATCTAAAGTCGAAGTTTCGCGCCAATCGTGCGTGTTTACATTTTTACTTTTCACAAAAGTCACACACACACATGTAGATAAGATGTAAAATGTGAAAAATACTATTACAAATATTATAAAAAACAAGAAAATGCCCAAATCATAACGTAATATTGAAACACAGGTCCAATAACACGTATTATTCATTACCACTACTTAATTTGTTTTTTTTTTTTTTTTTCCTTCGCCCTTCTTGGGCAGGCTAAGGTCTTGGACCATACCGCCTCGTCTTCAGTCTTTATTGTCCTTCTTGACTAAAAGTAAGGCCAAAGCCTCGTCTTCAGTTACATCCTTCTTGTTCGAAAATAAGTAAGGCCGAAGCCACGTCTTTAGTTTCATTCTTCTTGTCCAAAAGTAAATAAGGCCACAGCCACGTCCTTAGTAGTTTATACCTTGTTTTATATGTATTTTAGGCCAAAGCCACGTCTTCAGTATTCATTAGTCAAAATCTTAATAATATGTTGTCATATCCGTGTATTCGTCATAAACATTTTGTGTAATAAGGTCATATCCGGGTCATATCCTTCTATTATGTCGCCCCGAACGGTCAAATTGCCCATCCAGTGCTGTCAATAAATTTATACAGTGCTATGTATGTACTGTAATTTTCCAGCAAACTTTGAGTGTCACGCGGGATGCTTGCTGGCGTTTTATATATTTCCAATAATTTATCGATTAGAGGAATTCTTTGTAAATCATATGCAGGGCATTCAAAAATTATATGATCTAAGGTCTGATCACTTCTTAGGTCACAATTGATACAAACTGGCGATGTTATAATTTTCATTCTGGCTAAATGTGCATTGAATCTTCCATGTCCAAGTCTAAGACGATTTAAAGTGGTATAAAATTTTCTGCTTTTGGGAAGAACAGATCTGGAGAACCAGGGCGCAGAACCAATGGTTTGATTTATTTTCGCATACCATTTTCCTTTAGTTCTTAGTGTTTCTTGCCAGTTCTCATGCCAAATACAGGTGTTTTGTTCATGTAATTTAGTAAGCAGGTCGGAACTTGGTATGGCAACATTTCTTGTCTCTGGGATGTCAACATTGTCAACGTCAACAATAACTCTTGCAAGATAATCTGCGTTTTCGTTTCCTGTTACTCCTATGTGGGAGGGTGTCCATATTAAACTTATTGAAAATCCTCTAGAACCAAGCTCAGCGTATAAAGTTCGAATCTCATGTAAAATATTTCCGGTATTAGCGTCCAGTTTCGGGTTTTGTAAGGCCATGAGAACACTCATGCAGTCGGTCACTATAAGCCAAGTTGTGTGCCCAAGATTCTTTTCATGTATGTACTGCAGAGCTGTTAAAATGGCTAGAGATTCTGCTGTAAATATAGTCATGGCTCCAGGTAACCGAACTCCATGTCCAACAGTAAGATGAGGTAGATATATAGCTAGCGAAACATTTCTATTGTTTTTGGATCCATCAGTAAAAATATGCCTGTACCCAGGGAACTCAGCAATTAACTGATACACGTCTTCTTTACTCCTTAGGTCACGATTAACATAAATGTCCATGGGCCAGAATTTGCTGATATAATTACCAGTGTAACATGGCCATCTGCCTTTACATTTCTCAATTTGATATTGATCATCAATACTAATTAGATTAGAAAAGTCATGAAATATAAAAGGGACATTTACGGAATTAGAAGGACTGTATACTCTATAATAAAATAATATTTTCTTTAATAAAGGATGATTTTTGAAAGATAAAAGCTTGAGAATGTATTTGGATTTTAAAAACTGAAATCTTATATTCATAGGAGGAGTGTTACACTCAATTTGAAGTGAATTAATTGGAGTTGTCTTCATTGCACCAGTTACGCATCTAAGATTGTGGTTTTGAAGAATCTCCAATTTGTGAACCAATCTCTGATCAGACCCAAAGCATAAAAATCCATATTCAAAATGACTACGGACTAAAGATTTATATAGCATAAGCAAAATTTTAGGATCAGCTGCAATTGATAGTGATTTTATAAAATTAAATGCTTTATTAGCTCTACCTAATAGAGAATCAACATACTTAGTCCATGAGAGGTTGCTTGTAAAAATTATACCCAGAAACTTCACTTCATTCACTATTGGAAGAACACTATTATTGTAATAAATATGTAGGTCTGTTTCACATTCTCCAAATACTATAACTTTAGATTTTTCTGGACTAATATCCAAGTTTAGATAATGAAAATAGTTCTTTAGTCGAGTTAAAGCTTTGTTTAAAATACTTTCAACAGAACTTATATCTGAACCTGAAGCATAGATAATCAAATCATCTGCAAACTGCAAATTTGCCACTTCAAGACCAAGTACAATGTTTAGTCTATGTATATAAAGAAGGTAAATCAATGGACTGAGGATGCCACCTTGACATACCCCTTTGTATGAAAAACGTGGCCCTATTAAACGTTTATTCACCTTGACATATACTTCTCTACCATGTAAAAAGTTAAAGATCCATATTATAATTTTTTCAGGAATACCAAGGACACGAAGTTCACCCGACAAAATGTGCAGATTGATGTTGTTGAATGCACCCACTACATCAAAGAAGACACCAACAAAATGACTGTCCATTTTATTAGAATAGTATATGTCTAATTGCAAATGAGAAATGCTATCCCGAGTGGAGCAACCGCGTCGAAAGCCAAATTGATTGGATGGTAATAGACTATTACTTTCTATATAAAATTCTAGCCTTTGTTTAATTAATTGTTCAAAGGTTTTTCCCATGCATGATGTTAATGCTACTGGCCTATATGATTCTGCTTTGTGTCTTACTTTGTTAGGTTTAAGTACTGGAATAAGACAATCTGTTTTCCATTCATTAGGGATGATCATTTCCTGCCAGAGTAAATTAAAAACACTTAGTATGTTAGAAAGTGCCTTAATTGATACATTTTTCAACATTTTATAAGGTATTCCATCAAGGCCAAAAGCTGAATCACGTCTAGATGATATTGCAGATTTTAATTCCTGAAGAGAAAATGGATAAATTAGATACTCATAATGTCCTAAAGCTTTTACTTCATGAGGAATTGATTGAAATGGCCCCTCGACTGTATCTGGAGTATATTTTTTAAGAAAATCGAATACCCAAGGAGAAATATTATTACTTGGAGGTGTAAATGTTTTATTAAATCTTTTTGAAATTTGCCAAACTCTAGATAATGGAGTAGTTCTATTAAATGACTCACATAGAGAAATCCAACTTAAATATCTTTCTCTTTTTAACACTAACTTTTTAAGAGCTTGTAATTTTTTAAACTCAATATATTTTTCCAATGTGGGATTGTGCTTGAATACTTTATAGGCATTTCTAGAGTCTTCTACTGCTTTAGTGCAATTCAAATTCCACCATGGTAATGGAATGCGTTTTTTACGATTATTATTTACTGATGCTGTAACAAAAGATGTAGCAGGTCTTATAGTTGGTAATGATTTAGTAACAGCTAAATTTAATAACTTTATCAAGTCATTGTATGACTGTAATGGGTTATCTTGATTAATTTTAAAATCTATTAATAAACTATCAACACTCTTCCTGTATATTTCCCAATCAACCAGGTTAAAATTAAAATGTTTTGATAAATTTGAAGTTACCATATCATGTGGGATATTATAATTGTTATTAATAAGTAATCTTGTAATTACAGGCAAATGGTAACTACCTAAAGGATCATCATGAACAGACCAGTTACAAGACAATGAAATTGAAGTCGATACTACAGTTAAATCAAGTGCATTTCTTTGCCACCTATCAGAGCCTACAGTAGTCATTTCTCCATCATTTAATAAAACCAAATTATAGTCATTAATGATTTCAAGCACCTCTCGGCCGCGGATGTTCACACTGTTACATCCCCAAGCAGAATGATGTGCATTGAAATCTCCACCCATCAAGAGAGGACCAGGAATATTACGAATTAAATTATCAAACTTATACTTAGTGAATGAAGCGTTTCCGGGACTATAAAAACTGACTAATGAAATTTCTTTATTATTGCCATATTTTAAACGAATCGCTATATTTTGTATGGAATCATCATATAAAGTATCTATTTTACTAAATTGTAAACTGTTATGTATTAAAATAGCTACACCATTGTGTGTATTACCTGAGTCTAATCTTACTATATTATATCCTTTAATACTAAATCTCATGTGAGGCTTGAGCCAAGTCTCACACAATAAAGCTACATGTATGTTATACTCATATAAAAAATACGAAAAAGCATGTTTGTTACTATTTATGCTCTGAGCATTCCACTGTACAATATTCAGCTGATCCATAAAATTAAGGTTTACTTATATTATTCTGAATTTTTGATAATAGAACATCTTTTATGCTTTGAGTGCAAATACTCTTTTCGTTATTTTTATTTTGAGAAATTAATGTTACTATTGTCTGTATTAAAATATTTAAAATAGGTTCTGTTTCAACTAGTGATTGTAATTGTTTAGCAGGACTGGACTTTGAAAGAGATGGAAATGACTTTTCATTGAATAAGTCTGCATATGATTTTTTGTAAATTTTGTTTTTGTTTTCTTCCACTTTTTGTTGTTTGACAGGGCACTGTGCCGAAATAGCTACATGTTTACCTTGACAATGACAACATGTTGCCTCAGTTGGTGGTACTTGACATTCTTTATAATTATGGTCCTTTGTACATATGGAACATCTTTGGGAGTTCTTACAGAATTTAGCTATATGACCATACCTTAGACACTTCAGGCATTGTTTTACCGGCGGAATGTACGGACGTACTTCGAATCGCCAGCTGTTCAGGTCTACACTATCGGGGATCGCTGCACACGAGAATGTGATGGACACCGTCTTCGTAGGCTGGAAGGACACCCCCCCTCCTTCTGAAATAGTGCGACGCATAAATCTTCTAATAGAAATTATGTTCTTTGTGCTGGTTATTGCGTTATAAATGTGTTCGTTGCTCAGTTCAATTGGAACATGCATAATGACACCTGTATTTTCCGTAGCGGCTGCTGGAATACTGGCTTTCAATTTATAGCTATCCAAAAATTTTCGGTTTAGTAACGCTGCATTAGCTAAACCAGGACGTTCGAAAATAACGCCAATTTTGTATCGGTTCATGCGTAATAATTGTTTTACACCCTTATTATATTTTTTAATGCTGGTTGAAAGGGACATCATGTCTCTATCACCGATCGGGACTAAGTCAATGCTTTCTAAAAATACAACATATTCAAAGTTGCCTCCGTTTTCAGGATATGACCTAATGTAGTCGGGAATCCTGAATTCCCGATACTTATCCTTTTCTTCTTTTATAGATTCCTCTGAAGAGCTTGAGGCTCCACCGTCGTCTTCAGAGGACGCCAATGGTGGAGCAGAAGACGAAATATCTTCTTTTTTTCGTTTCTTCGGATTCCCTTTCTTCCCCATCATGAGAAAAGCAACCGAATTAATTTATGAATAAATAAAATAATTATTTTGAAAAATTGTTTTAAAAAAGGCGCCCTTTCGTTACGAATTTCCCGCGCTTCTTTTCTACTTAATTTGTGTTCAAAATCGCTGAACATTGTTGTTTTTTTTATCGTAATGATGTGCGAAAGCGATTATGCCAAACGATTTTTTTTTTAATTTCCACCCGAGTAATTAATATGACGAATGTCAGAAATCGATTCTCAGAAATTGAAATAAAATTATTTTAAGCATTAAATACAACAAGCATTATTTATAATAATGATTTATGCTTTCCTAATGTAATTTTAATCGTTTTTTGGACATTATATTGAAACTGAGTCAATAACAGAGGACCTATGACCATAGATAGTCATTTATTCAATTTCGCGCCGAATTGTTTCTATATTTGAATTTATATTCGGAATGCGCTCGCTATTCAAAATTATTTTTATTTATTGTGCAATTATTAATTTTTGATACTTTCTAATAGTTTGCTACAGAATGCCCAGTATACATTTTTGGGTAAGTAATAGATGATATAACAAAAAAATCTCTGATATTAACAACATATAACAACGGAACCTATAATTTTATTTAATATAGCGATTAGTTAATATAATGAACGATTGATATAATTTTAAAGTAACTAATTTTTATAAGCATAACATACATTGAATATAACATCGTTTGACATAACATACATTAAATATAAAATCGTTTGACATACCACTCAAAAGATATAAAACTTATTTGGTCTAATATGATGAAAACGCCTTAACGCCACTTAAAAACACAAAGCAAAATTGCATAGACACGGGTTAGTTTAATAAGGTTGCATATTAGAAAATCAAAACTTTCCTGAACAAATTTCAAAAGAACAACGTACAAATCAACAAAGTTTAAAATAACGATGGTCATTTGATCAAAAGTTCAGCTGACCAAAGTCTGGAATATCAATGTTTAAATTATTTATTACACTATTGACCAAATCGATGAAATCCCAAAGAGCGGCGACGTAGTTCCCGCGATTAATATTTTTCTGGCACTCGCCGGCCGCTGCCGCGGCACCGGCTCGTGCGTTGTGTGGGCACAGTTCTAACCTAACCTAACCTAGCTGTTTCGATGTAAAAACTTTTGATCAGTCGTTCATTTGATGTCACATACATTGGAATTTTAAATTATTTCTAAATAAAACATTTGGTCATTTAAATTTTGTTATTCGTTTATTGTCATTTTAAATTGGCTCGAGAAAGTTTTGATTTTCTAATATGCAACCTTTAATAAATATTTAAAAGTATTTTTTCTTTGTTTTATTCTTTGTAAGTTCTATCGTAGTTGTAGGTAATAGTAACCTAAGTAGATATTAAACATAACTAGTAACTGATTACCACCTGTGCTAAGATAGGTCGACAAAGCCCCGCTTCGCGGGGCTCCTATTTCTGAGTGGTTTAAAAAAAGTCGTCCGAGTCGGGGTAATCTGAGTCGGGGTGTTAACCATAATGACGGTTTTTATATTTAATAAACGTTAGACATAATGATTTTCGATTAAATAAACAATATACATATTAAACGTTAGATTTTCGATTACATAAACGTTATATCAAACAACGTTATACTAATTAAGTTTTAGAATAAATAAATGTTATATGTAAAGAAATTATATCAACAGTTGGTATAACTCACGTTGATTATATCTTATGAACGATAATAAAATGAAATTAGACCAAATGAGTTTATACGTTATGAGACGCACCCTACATTTTTAGATAGGCTTAGCTTAAAAGTTTGGGAAATGATGATAGATTAATTAAGTATTCCGCAAACACTTTACATTTCATTATGTTTTGTTAGCTGTATGAGCTTGGTAGTTTTTATTTATATTAGTTTACTTGAGTACTAGAAATTGTTTACTTTTTGGGGTAGTTTCCCAACGAAATTTAAAAAAAAAAAAACTGGCCAAGTGTATGTCGGACCATGCACAGTGAAAGGTCCCGTACTTGGGATGAATATTCACGCATGCACAGCGCATATCATTAATTTGATCGACTGCAGAAATAAGTTTGTATTTCATAAAAGTTCTCGAAAAAACTGTAAAAAACCAAGTTAATTCTGCGGTTTTAAACGAAAATATCTCATATCTCAAAAACGATTGACTTTAAAAGTTAAAGTCAATTAGAAACATCTTTATAATTTTAATTATAAGTTCCAACAATACCTCCCACACGCTTGTGTGCATAGATTTTTTTCAACCCTCGGGTACATGCATGGGGAATGCTACCTCTAATTATGTTTATCGTAATTTTACTACACCATTTTGCGTGCATAGAATACGAATACGATATAGTGTTATTAACACTCGTTAACGTCTACGAGTAAAATGGTTAATGGCATTAACATCCGAACGCACGCACAGACTGACATGACGAAATTATGGAAAGAAAGAAAAATGCATTTATTTGCGGCAAACATGACGCATAAAAAAAAGGACATAAACACACAAAAAAAACAAGTTGCAAGCAAGTTGGGGGTATGGGTTCCGTAAAAGTATTTTCAGATCATTTAAGTTAGAAATCAGACAATTAAAGTTCTTAAAATTTTATCCCAAGCTACAGAACGGCAGCTTGGGACATAAGGAGTGCCTACTTTGTCCCACAACGCGCGTCCACGAAAACGCCCGCGTTCACCCTGTAAGAAAGGCTGGCCGGTGCAAATTGGTCAAAATCTAGATTTTACGGTTAGTTTAGGTTTGTACAGACGGCAGAGAGGCAGACCGACCGGCACATAGACAGACGGCCACATAACTTTTGTTTTAGTTATTAAGCAAATATATTTAAAACCCCCACAACAAGCCCTTTCATTTGATATGTCACACAGAGGTACAGCAAAGATTTTTTTTTTTTCTAGATTGCCCCCCAAGAGTGACCCCATTTTCAAAATTTATTTATTTACGTTACACGTCCGTCTTTGGGTCACAGAAATTCATATTTGTACCAAATTTCAATTTAATCGGTCCAGTAGATTCGAAGCAAATAAGAAAAGACAAGACCCACAGACACAAGTGATCCTGCAAGGGTTCCGTTTTTTCATTTAGACGTACGGAACCATAAAAAAATACACACCTAACCACACCGTACGTGTACGTGTATACACACGTACGGTAATTAAAATGATTAATTTCAAAAATAAATTAATTCATGAAAAATATACCAAAGAGTTTATATAGTTTCTACACTTTTTTTTTTTTTTTTGCAAATTCCGATTATCGATTAGGCTTTATGCAATTTTTGAATCGAAATAAGAAAACTGGACGGATGGTCAGCACTAAGAAGTGTCATGTCGAAACACAATTTTTTGTAATTTTTATCAAGACTTGATTGCGTTTTATAAGTAGTTTAAGTAAGAAAAATGGTAAAAGTAAGAACGCGGAGAGAATGATATCTTTATTTTTCCCTTTTGCATATTTTCAGCAAGAGAATAGGTTGTATATGTACATATTTCCAGCGAGTTAAAGGTGCCTACCTTTTGGATAGGTGTAGTAATACCTATTTTATACAACTTTCGTAATAGACTAACGAAGTTTGACCGACCTCAACAAATAATTAAAGATATTTGCCACAAATATATTGTATGAAATAAGCGCGGAAACATATTTTTCTTAATAAATTTGAATGCTGAAAGTTGATGTAATTTACTGAATTTCATGACGTAATTCGCAACATCCCGTCGAGTCAGCTGATATGTCATATGTCAAAATCTAGTCGAGCAGAGTGGTTAAGTAGACTTAGATTATAGCCACAAAAAATTATAAAATAAAAACTTTTTATAAAAAAAATTAAACCGCCGAAAAAAGTGTAAAGCAAAAAATAATAAACCTTTTTTATTTAACCTTAATAACTAAGTTTTTAAACTAATGTGAGTATACTTAAATAATTTTGAGTCGGCGCCGTTTAAATTTAAGGCAATTTAGTAATCTTTGTTTATTGTTTGGCGCCGACTCGAAATTACTTATAGTCCATTTACAATAGCATTAGAAAGAAGTTAAAAAAAGGTTATTTTTAATGCACACTTTATCAAAAGTACAATAAACATTGTTACATTACTATAGACGCCGAATTTATTATGATCTATTTTTACAGCAGCTGTCACACTTAATTGTAACCATTTTAACTATTTATCTTATGAAATTATGTGGCTTTCATTTATTTATATTATTTAACTCCAATTTAAAATTACAGTGTCAATGCTAAAAACCTAAAAGAAGCAGGGGTGAACAATACCTGGAACGTTATTCGTTTCACTATAATATTCTACCGAATTTACAAATTAACGTTGGTGAAACTTCTTCATCTTCATCGTCAGATGATAGTGACTAAATTAGATGATGAAGACGAAGAAATGTCACCAACGTAGTTGTTATTTAAAATAAAATATTTTAAAAACATGATTATTATTTCCATTATACTTATTTTTTAAATCATCATGGTGATCGGTTGTTTCATTCATTCATTTTGTTGTAAGTTTGTAATGTGTGATGAAGACGTTACTATAAATAAAGCATAATTTTAAAATATTATTTTTATTTTATAGGTATTATACGTCCATATTTGTTAAAACAATTTTAATTAAGGTGGATGCGCTACAGTAGCCCGCGAAATCAGACGAATTCGGAGCAATTCTAATTTAAAGGGATGTATTGATGATTTTTAAGGTTAAAATTGTATTATTGCCTACATATTTCTTATCTTAATAAAAATAATATGATGCGCAACTACGCATCATATTATTTTTATTAAGATACAACCTTACACTGACCTGTAAATTGCAAAAAACGCTAGAAAATTAGAATTTAAGCATCTCCCTTAAAATTGTTTTATCATAACTTTGAAATAAAATGTTTTGCATTCCATAAATGGAGTATAGGTATTCTTACATTAGTTTAAGAACTTAGTTATCAAAAAGGTTTATTATTTTTTGCTTTTCCGATTTTTCGGCGGTTTAATTTTTTTGTTAAAAGTTTTTTTGTTAAATAATAACAACGTCATAGAAAAAAAAATCGTTTTTTTAACTTTTCGCAGCAACCTTGCAGTAATTTGTTTATTTAATACTTGTTTCTGCAGGTACACAAGAGGTACCAAATCTACATAGAGAGTGCACTTAGCTACACACATTGTTAGCAGTACACCCGCGGATCTGACATCAGGATGGCAGGTGTACCTAATTTTTTAAATATCATTGTACGTGTGTAGGTACATAGATTTTCAAGAGAGGTACGTAAAGTTACACAGAAGGTACCAAATAACTGCAATAAATTTAGGCAGATCTGAAAAGTACACCCGCGGTTCTGATGTACATTTTTTTCCGTCGGTTAAAAAGCCATTTTCTCACACTGACTATTAATTTTATGTCCAAAGATATTTCGAGTCATCTTGATAATGTAATCTCATGTATAACTCTTACAAAGCGTCCGCAACTGTCAACACGTGCGATCGCTAACCGCGCAGCGAGCGAACTGAGTTTCGACAAGAACAAGAACGCGGCCGCCGCCCTCTCCCCCCACTGTGCGTCCGCGGCGCTACTCACGTGCAGGCTGGGGCTGGGCGTCTTGGGGTTGGTGGACGTGACGGCAGCGGGCGGCGCGCGCGGTGCGCGGCCCAGCGTGATCTTGAAGTCCGCGCCCGCGCCGCCCGCGCCCGCACCCGGCGACACGGCGTTGGCTTCCAGCACGCCTGCGAGGGACACTCGTTTTAGGAACTTTTAACGGAGCTTGCGGTAGGAGTATGCTTGGAGAAATCGTCACGTAACGAAAAAGCGTTATGCCCCCTCGATGCGACCTTTTTTACACAATATAGAAAGAGATCGTTTTTATGGTTTTCGTGGGTGCCGATGCCAATAGTGAGGAAAAATTAAAATCTAAGATGGCGGCTGCGAAAATTATCATTTATCCTGCCGGGGGTCTCCCGACCCCACACGTTTTTTATTTTTTTATTTTGCATGTAATAAACGTTTCCCATTAAGGTGATACGTTCAAAAAATAATTAAAAAGTAGCTAGTGTCTTTACACACCATTGGACAGTCCTTGCTGCGGGATGTGCCACTTGGCGGCAGGCTGGTGCGGCTGCTGCGGCTGGTGCGGTTGCTGCGGCTGGTGCGGCTGGAGCGGCTGGAGCGGCTGCTGCGGCTGGTGCGGCTGCGCGTGCGCCAGGTAGGCGGGCGGCTGCGCGGGCGGCGCGGGCGAGGGCGTGCGCGGCCCGCCGCTGCGCCGCCCCGAGCCGGCGCCGCCGCCGTACGCGTTGGATGCGTACGCGCCGATCACTGCGGGTGATACGGCGTTCAACTCAACTGATTGTTATACATTTGTACATTTGATATGATTCTTATTGAGAATGAATCGCATTCCAAAATAGCTTTTTCGCATTCCAAAAAAGCTTTTCAAAGAAAACTATGCGTTTCGGGATCGGGATATCGTCTTTCTTCGGAAATACGAACGTGGGACGATGAGAACTATTATAGAGCTGTTACAACCGTGGAACTTGTTGTTGTACATAACATATTTACAAAACTAAAGATTAAAAACTATGCAAATCGTGATAATGACGATCTGAGACAGGAGTAGGTAGTCCTACAGAGAGAAAACTTCATATATTCATCGTACATTTACACAATGATAGGTGCAATACTACAAAGCGCGGTAGCACAAAACTTGTATTGCCTTGTGCTAACTCGGAAAATGAATATTACCAAAGTGCATGTCGCGCGGTACTCACTCTGGTGGTAGGCGTGGTGCATGGCCAGCTGCGCCGGGTGCTGCGGGTGCGCGGGCGGCAGGCCGCGCGCCGCGCCGCGCGCCGACTGCGCGTTCAGCAGCCCGCGCAGGTTCATCTCGTTCACACCTGCGCCACACGCAATGTCAGAGGGCCGAATGACATGACACCCACGTATGTTCGCAAAAACTTGACTTTTCAAAATATGAAACGATTTCCATAATATAAATACACGCAGTAAAAATTAAATTATGATACCTTTTAGATTAATTAAAACTAGCAAGTCATTTCTTACAAATTGCATCCGCTTTTATAACAAGTTGCAGTTACAGAACTTGGCGATGGAAAGTTCAAACCCTTATTAAACGTGCCCTTATCACAAAAAGCATATTATAAGATACTAAATAAAGAAAAACAAACATAGAGCATACTAAAGATTGCGTTGAAGACAAGCTAGTTTGGCAATAATTCCTTTTGCACGTGTGGCTTTCCTGGCGAGTGCCAGGAAAGCCACACGTGTAAAAGGAATTATTAATATTAACGTAAATAGAATTATTAATATTAATAAATATTATTACGTAAATGTCAACTGCTCTCAATTTACTATGTTTATTTTTACATACTTCTTTGACATAATCTTTTTATTATTTGACGTTATATAGGTACAGACAATTCTAATTTCAACACTTTATTAGTGGTTGTAATGGCAATCATGTCAATTGATTTTAATAGGTTGTTATATTTTATCTATCCTTTAGATAGATTCTTCTATATTTTGTAAATGTGAGGACTTTGTAGGCTTGTAGACTTTAAATCCGTAGACCATTTTTTATTTTATCAAGTACCTGGTACTTGTTGACAGGCCTACGCTGTCCTCCCATACCTACTGTAATTTGAAAACATTGTAAAAGAAAAAATGTAAATGCTATGTATGACACAGACACTCGGCAACTTCAGGATGAATTGTTTGTTGAATATGCTCTAAACGATATCTTTAGTAAATATGGGGCTTCTCAACAAGACCTGAGTAAGCGCATGCAGGAGGCTAATGAGTTGGCAGACCTGGTCAAGTATAATGCGGAGAGGTATGAGTCTTTGACAAATAACCTCTCTTTTAGCTGTACCTGCTCCGTGGGACCCCAGCTTATTACACCCACTCCCTCAGTGGCTCAGCCAGTAGGTAGCTGTATTAGTGATGATAGCAATAGTATGAATAATTTGATTAACACTACTTATATTTTTTCTGATAAATTTGGTCAACGTTTTGGTAGCTTATTAAATCAGTGTTCGCAACAATATGTAATTAATAATTGTTTACCCGGTGCCAGTATTAGCCAATTAATTAGTAATATCAAATTGACAAAAATAAACCCCACTTCAACTGTTATATTATTATACTAGCTTCTGCCCGCGGCTTCGCCCGCGTGGATGTCGGAAATTATCCCACGGGAACGTGCTAACAGGATAAAAAGTATGTGCTTCCCCAGGATGCCATCTATATCTATGCAAATCAGAAGTTCAGTGGTTTAGGCGTGAAAATGTAACATACAGTTTCAAGTTCAAATCCTCCCCTTAAAAACCGAATTACCCGTTTTTGCCCCGTCAGTGGTAAATTTTCGACAACTTTACAAATTTATTATTAATTATTTTCTGTCAAAAGTATTAATAATAAGTTTCGAGTTAATCAGACCGCGCATTCAAATTATTCCACACAAACTTAACACCCCTATATCCCCCTTTGAGGGGTAGCTTTGAAAAACTTATAATGATAAACTTTATTACTTACTTAGGCGAGTATTCTTGAAAAGTTTCAAGCTTATCAACCTAATGAAGAAGATTTTTCATATAAACTGTATCCCCGCTTTTCACCCCCACAGGGGTGGAATTTAAAAAAAATCGTTTGAGATGTATTCATAACTTGACTCAAAGATTATTTATACTAATTTTCGAGTTAATCAAGCCATGCAGTAAAATCCTCCCCTGAAAAATTTTTACCCCATTTTAGCCCGTCAGGGGTAGATTTTCAAAAAACCCTGATACACATTATTCTTTACTTTCAATATTAAGTATGAATACTGAGTTTAGAGTAAATCGGACTGCGCGCTAAAATTCTTCCATACAAACTTTGAAACCCCCCAATCCCTTATTAGGGGGTAGTTTAGAAGAAAAAAAACTGACAATCTTCATATTAATTTATTTGGATAAGTATTCGTGCCAAGTTTCAAATTTATTAACTCATGATATAAGATTTTTCATACAAACGAATTCCCCCCTTTTCACCCTTTTAGGGGTGGAATTTCGTTAGAATTACTCTTCACGAAGAACACACCCTCCAAATTTCATGTCTCTAGGACTAGCGGTTTAGGCTGTGCGTTGATCTATCAGTCAGTCAGTCAGTCAGGACTTTGAATTTTATATATATATAGATGGGGATAGTTTAAATGTAAGAAAAAAGGACATAATTGAATATGTCCATTTGATGTTGCATCTTAATGAGAAAATAATTGTAAATTTATTTTTTGTGCCTTGCCTTATTCCCATTATTTAACTGATGAGCAAAACAAGCATATTTATAATTTAAATATGTTCATTTATAATAGGACTTGTCGTCACAGTGATGCTATTTTATATTTTGATTTTAATCAATTCATTACTGATTACAAACTGACAAATTATACTATGTATTTGCCACCTAGTTGTAGGAGACTAATTGCTAATCTTTTAGCATACAATATACTCAGTGACACTGGTACTTGTAGTGTACCATCGATTACTGTTAGTACTGATACTAACACTACTTTTGATACGATGCAGTTTATATGCTACAGTTTATATTTATTTATTTACTTTTAAGAAGGCTTACAGACTAATTACAAATAATAGGCAACAACAACACATTATCAAGTTGCTAATAACAAGCCTCCACAGTTATATAAAATATTGATTACTTAAAGCTGAACAATTAAAGCACACTGTGTGCATAGGTAAGTAAGTTACGTTAGTTTTATTTATTTAAGTATTTATATTGCTACATTTATGAGTTTAAGAACCATTAGCTGGCGCATCATTCACAAAAAATGATATGATTTGCGGTTCCAAAGATTAGCGCGTTCAAACAAATGAACAAACTCTTCAGCTTTATTATTAGTATAGCAGGCGCTCTCAACCTATAAAATTAACAACCGATCGAGTGGAAATGCATTCAACACAAACCTGAGTTGAGGTAACCGAGTATATCCCGCACCTAGTTACTTCACGGTCAAAATGTTTTTTAGGGAAACGTGTGTAAGTATACCATATACTTACACACATTCTAATAATATCTGATGAAAATATATCAGAACTTACGTACGTACCTGTGGTGCCACTTACTAATTGAGGTTAATTTTATAACCTCAATTTTCGTCGATGATATTTCAATAATGTTAGTCAAACAACAATTGCTGAAAAAAGACGTCAGATATAAAATTGAAACCTACTAAATACAGATGAATGTATTAAGGTCTCTGCACACAGCGGGCGGGGCGGGGCGGGACGGGACGGCGACGCGGCGTTGAGCAGTTGTAATGTACTAGATATAGCCGCGCCGAGCGGGAATACAAGTCAGAAGCTGCGGCGCGGGGCGTGGCGGAACGCGAGCGCGTTTTTGATTTATTTCATGCACCCATTTCCGTTTACATTGTTTTTTCTTAGCTAGCGCAACTATCAGCAATAGCGTTTCCATGTTTGAATCGTTCAACATCTTTTTTGATGAAAGAAAGGCGCGGCGGGACGGGATGTGATCGCGCCCGCAGTGTAAACACAGCCGCCGCGCCAGCGCCGCGTCGCCGTCCCGTCCCGTCCCGCCCCGCCCCACCCCACCCGCTGTGTGCAGAGACCTTTACTAATACCCTTTAGTGAGTGATTGCGTAAGAATTTAACCAAAACAAGGTGTTTGTTTAATTTCATCAGATACTTACAACACTTACTTGGAACAGACTATAGTAGTGTGTATTGTATGTTGTGCTGTGTGTAGCAGTAGGAGTGTGTGGACGTACCGTGCAGGTGCTGCGGGTGCGTGGTGGAGGTGACGTGCGGGTGGCGCAGCGGCGTGGTGCGCGTGCGCAGGCCGTGCACTGTGTGTTGTGCTGTGTGTAGCAGTAGGAGTGTGTGGACGTACCGTGCAGGTGGTGCGGGTGCGTGGTGGAGGTGACGTGCGGGTGGCGCAGCGGCGTGGTGCGCGTGCGCAGGCCGTGCACTGTGTGTTGTGCTGTGTGTAGCAGTAGGAGTGTGTGGACGTACCGTGCAGGTGGTGCGGGTGCGTGGTGGAGGTGACGTGCGGGTGGCGCAGCGGCGTGGTGCGCGTGCGCAGGCCGTGCACTGTGTGTTGTGCTGTGTGTAGCAGTAGGAGTGTGTGGACGTACCGTGCAGGTGGTGCGGGTGCGTGGTGGAGGTGACGTGCGGGTGGCGCAGCGGCGTGGTGCGCGTGCGCAGGCCGTGCACTGTGTGTTGTGCTGTGTGTAGCAGTAGGAGTGTGTGGACGTACCGTGCAGGTGGTGCGGGTGCGTGGTGGAGGTGACGTGCGGGTGGCGCAGCGGCGTGGTGCGCGTGCGCAGGCCGTGCACTGTGTGTTGTGCTGTGTGTAGCAGTAGGAGTGTGTGGACGTACCGTGCAGGTGGTGCGGGTGCGTGGTGGAGGTGACGTGCGGGTGGCGCAGCGGCGTGGTGCGCGTGCGCAGGCCGTGCACTGTGTGTTGTGCTGTGTGTAGCAGTAGGAGTGTGTGGACGTACCGTGCAGGTGGTGCGGGTGCGTGGTGGAGGTGACGTGCGGGTGGCGCAGCGGCGTGGTGCGCGTGCGCAGGCCGTGCACTGTGTGTTGTGCTGTGTGTAGCAGTAGGAGTGTGTGGACGTACCGTGCAGGTGGTGCGGGTGCGTGGTGGAGGTGACGTGCGGGTGGCGCAGCGGCGTGGTGCGCGTGCGCAGGCCGTGCACTGTGTGTTGTGCTGTGTGTAGCAGTAGGAGTGTGTGGACGTACCGTGCAGGTGGTGCGGGTGCGTGGTGGAGGTGACGTGCGGGTGGCGCAGCGGCGTGGTGCGCGTGCGCAGGCCGTGCACTGTGTGTTGTGCTGTGTGTAGCAGTAGGAGTGTGTGGACGTACCGTGCAGGTGGTGCGGGTGCGTGGTGGAGGTGACGTGCGGGTGGCGCAGCGGCGTGGTGCGCGTGCGCAGGCCGTGCTGCAGCGGCAGGAAGGCGCCGGCCGCGCCCCCTGCGCCTGCGCCTGCGCCCGCGCCTCCTGCCTGCACGTACGACTGCACACACGGACAATACATTAGTACAACAACTTGTGCGCCACGTTACGGTACGGTAAATCGCACGTCACTTGTAGTAGAGTGATACAAGGATATTTACGCGCCTAAATAATATTGACAGGGGGGCAATGTTGGTAAACATTTGTGAAATTGATACAGAAATGTTATTGACAAAATAAAATGGAATCGTTAGTTCCGAATTTGGCCACGCGCCAAAATAAGCTTTTAGCGTTGTAACTCTTAACAGCTACGAAATAAAGGCGCTGTCTAAGTCAAACCGTGCGGTCGATTGTACTAACGAAGACAGAAGTGCATGGAGAATTCCAAACCAAAATCGTTTGTACAGGGTTTCATCGCCTTAATAATATGTCTTGGATGACATAGATGGCGCTAGTATAGTAGTTGGATTGGAAAATATACATCTCTCGTTAAAGAACATTATCTTGTTTTTGGCTTGTTACAATATTACTTAATTTTAACACAAATTCTCCTACGACATTACAAACCTTATAAAGCAAAGCACGTAATAACTAGGATTCGAACTCGGTGGCATAAAATTTACCGATACCATTAGCCACTGGACCATTGCGTCATTATGCAATGAGTTGAAATTATCCTACTCTTTGTTATATTGAAGTTGTTTAGCGACTTGAACCCGTATCATAAATCTCAAAAGAATTGAGGGTAGTTTAATATTGACTGTATAAAAATTAAATCTTTTTGTTCAATCATAACGTTCTTTACTATCTTTGAGTGAGTTCAGTTACGATTGCGTTTAACAAGTTTTTAATATTTATTTTTTATTTTTATCATGAGTTCGCGTTCAAATATTGATAAGGCTACGAGGGCCCAAATAATAGCATTGCATAATCAAGGCTTAAATTATTCTGAAATTTCGAGAGAAACTGGCTTAAACGTAAGTGCGCGAGCTGAATTGGTCACAGAAACTAAGCCAGGTCACCTCGACCAAATGGTTTAGGTTAGGTTAGGTTAGTAATGTTTTAAAATCACTGTTCGTTATTTATTTTATTATCAATGGTTATCGATACACGAAAATAATAAATAATATATTTCCCTTATAGGTAAAGACTGTCACTTTATGGATAAAGCGGTTTCAAGAAGAGTAGAAGAGTCACCGTAGTAGATCTGGCATAAGACGCCATATTGACCCAGACCAGCGTCAACTTATGGTGCAAGGTTATGAGGAAAATAGCTTTACACCAACAAGATATTACGCAGAGTTGTTTGATACATCTTTGCGGACGGTGTATCGTGCTCTTCATAGTGAAGGTCTGCATTATCGTCGACATGCTATTAAGCCATTGCTAACCGAAGCTAAAAAAAAACCACGATTGGAGTTCGCTTTGAAATACAGAAATTTCGACTGGAGCAACGTCATCTTCAGTGATGAAAAGACTTTCAAGTCTAGCCAGCACGGGCGAGTTAGGTCGTGGCGTAATGTTTTTCCTGTAGAAGACATGCCAGTGATAACGTTCGTGCAGGATAATTGTCCTATACACCGTTCCATAATTGTGCAAGAGTGGTTTAGCCAGCAATCGGACATACGGATTATTCCTTGGCCTGCGAGATCGCCAGATTTAAACCCCATTGAAAATTTATGGGGCGTTATGGTTCAAAGGTGGGACAATAGGAACGAAAGGACTAACGAAGCACTGAGTACTCACTGTGTGCAGGTATGGGATTCTATACGGGGTGAAAATGTATGTGAAAAGTTAATAAACTCCATGGGTTCGCGATTGCAAGCTGTTATCGATCAAAATGGCGGATACACGAAATATTAAAAAAAAGAATATAAAGTGTTGACTATTGGATTGAGTAATAACAAAGACCGGGGTAGCTATAATTTATTTGATAAATTACAGTGATCAAATTGGTTCCCTATCCATTTGCATAAAATTTTAAGACCTAATATAACTTGGCATACTTTTGTTTGTCCTAATTATATTTTCGCATAAATTATTTACGCATAACAGCTTACGCATAATTTTTTTAAGCATAATTTCTCTAACCATAATAATGATTAAGCATAATATTCTAAAGCATAAATTTATTAAGCATAAAGTTCTAAAGCATAACTTTTTTAAGCATAATATCCTAAAGCATAAATTTATTCACGCATAACAATAATAATAAGGCGTAGTCGACGGAGCCCCGCTTCGCGGGGCCCCTATTTCTGTCTGCAGGGTTTAAAGGAACCTAACACGAAGGGGATGACGGGGGCTCGTTCGCTCGCTCCGCTCGCTCACTTGAGCCCCCGTCATCCCCTTCGAACCTAACCTGTCCGAGTCGGGGTGCCCCAATTCCCGAGCTCGCTTCGCTCGCTCTTGCATCCTAAGTTCTCATTGCCTTTTTAATAAATCGAGATGTGTAAAGAAAAAATACACGGACAAAAACAATAGGATTGAAAAAATTATTAGTAAAAAAAATGAGTATACTTCTAAACTAGCATATTTACAAGCAATTGCTAAAAATATACACCTAAAATAAATAATTATACATAATTAAGGACCACTGTTTCAATCAGTTAACTTCTATCTGAGGAATAACCGCCATATTTATTTCTCATAATAGAAGTTAACTGATTGACATATTTTTTTATGCAAAAACTGTCAAAACATCTAATATATTCTTCAGATAAAAGTTATCTCGCGATTGAAAAATCGTTTAAGTTACATAATGTTATGTATAATAAATCATTTGTATGAAAATTGTTTTTGTTATTTATATTAATTGTATGCCTAAATATTATTATGCTAATAGTCATTAGGCCTACTAACGTTATGCTAATAGTCATTAGGCCTACTAACGTTATGCTAATAGTCATTAGGCCTACTAACGTTCTGCGAATCAAATTTATGCCAAAACTAATTAGTCTTTAAGATGATTATGCCAACATAAAATGTATGCCTAAAACAATTATGCCGAAGTATTATTATGCCAAAACAAATTGTGCCAAAATCGTTATGCCGAAGTATATTAGGACAAAGAACATTATGCGAAAAGAAGGGATCCCGATCAAATTTAGTGTAAGTGGGATAAATTTATTCACTGGTTTATAACAAAAAAATGTTATTACACTAATGATTTTGATTTCTTATATAATATAAGAAATAAAAACAATATAAATATAGATTCCTTTCCAATATAATAAATTATTTATTTATTATTATAAACAACTCGGTCCCAAAATGACAGCTATAACCCGGTCTTACAATTGTTATTGATTTTAGGTTTAGCTTCAATTTCTTCCTCGTTCTGGAACTAATATTTAAGCTATGGACCTTAGTCATAACATAATGCACAAATCACAAGTCAATACCACTAACCATAATTATGCAAAACGTAATATTTTTATAATTTATGAGTAGGTAAAATATTTACAGAACTAAGGTTGCATATATAGTGAAAGGTATTATAACATTATGTAAATAAAACGAAATAATAGAAGAATAGTATACAACACAGTTTTGATTTAGAATACTTATAATATCTATTATACAGTTTTACTTTGTTAATGTCTTCCATTTTGTAATAGAGTTATTCAGTTATAAATTTTACTTGTATTTCTCATAACAAGTGAATTAAATAATTGTCAATTGGGTGTAAAACTGTTAGGTTAGGTACACTGTATAAGAAAGAAAGAAATAAATAAATTGTATTCTTCTTTGAGAATTAAATGTCTTAAACTATAATATCACTAAAATAGTTTCATTTCTTATCCTTTGCGAGAATTAAACTTAGTAAATCTTAATCTGTAAGAAAAATATATCTAAATCTTCTTACATAAATGTTTCTTACTAATAATACTAATACTTACCACCAATTATGAAAGTAATTTATATATACATATATTTATATAATTTTATATTTAGTAATATATGTATACTTGTATATTATGCCTTTATTCATTTATACATCTTATACCTCATATTTTTTATATTATTTATAACAAAAAATAAAATAAAAAACGCTTCTGCATACCGATTATACGGTGAGACATGCTGAACTTCTACAATGTATAATGTAACGTAACACCCTGTAACCATGTTTCTGGCAAAATAAATTATTCTATTCTATTCTATATTCTATTCTTAAAAATATAAAAAATAGAATATGCAACAACAACTAGCTATAACTAACTAGCTTCTGCCCGCGGCTTCGCCCGCGTGGATGTCGGAAATTATCCCAAGGGAACGTGCTAACAGGATAAAAATTATGTGCTTCCCCAGGATGCCATCTATATCTATGCCAAATCAGAAGTTCAGTGGTTTAGGCGAAGATGTAACATACAGTTTCAAGTTCAAATCCTCCCCTTAAAAACCGAATTACCCGTTTTTGTCCCGTCAGTGGTAAATTTTCGACAAATTTACATATTTATTATTAATTATTTTCTGTCAAAAGTATCAATACTGAGTTTCGAGTTACTCAGACCGCGCATTCAATTTCTTCGACATAAACTTAACACCCCTATATCCCCCTGTGAGGGGTAGCTTTGAAAAACTTATAATGATATACTTTATTACTTACTTAGGCAAATTTAAAGTTTATTAACTAAATGAATAAAATTTTTTATATGAACTGTATCCCCGCTTTTCACCCCCACAGGAGTGGAATTTAAAAAAAATCGTCTGGGATGTATTCATAACTTGACTCAAAGATTACTTATACTAATTTTCGAGTTAATCAAGCCATGCAGTAAAATCCTCCCCTGAAAAATTTGTTAGAGGTTGCAAACCTGATGTTTAATATAAACTACATCTTGTCTACTGCTTTGTGTGTCCTAGCAACCGTGGTAACATTAAGTCCAATAATTATATTTTTCTGTTGCACTACAAATAAGTATTTTCTTCCTGCAACCGTATCCCATTCTCTAATATGGTAGCAGAGCGTGAGGAAGAACGCGTATGATAGGTATAATAATTAATAATTACAAAATCGCGAAAATGAGTAACCAATCCATCGCAATTGAAAAACTCTCCGGGGTGAATAATTACACCACCTGGAAATTTCAAATGAAGATGTTACTTATTCATGAAGACTTGTTTGAATGTGTCAACGAGGTTGATAAGAAAAATAAACCAGAATGCGAAGACAAGCAGAGACAAGAAAAAGCGCTAGCACGAATCTGCCAAATCATCTGCATCTGAAAAATTGCAATACTGCGTTTGACGCCTGGAAGAATTTGAGGAATTCGTTCGAGGACAAACGTCTGTGTAGAAGATTAGGTCTTCTCAGATTGATATTTAGCTTTAAATTAGAGCAGTTTGAGAGTATGGAGGCGTATGTTACAAACATTCTAGATACAGCCCAACAACTGCAAGACATAAATACTTCTCTGGAAGACGAGTTCGTTGCTATAATAATGCTCAGTGGGCTCCCCAAGCACTTTGACCCACTCATTATGACGTTAGAGCATAGTAGCCTTTCTCTCTCAAGTGAGCTGGTGAAAACGAAACTACTCCAGGAGACACAGAGACGAGGTGATGCAGAAGGTATGGAACAGAATGCCCTAACGACTTCGACTTCGATCTCGAAGCGTCCCAAGTGCTTTCGATGCAAAAAATTAGGTCATTACGCTAGAGATTGCAGACAGAAATCTCCGCATAAGGATAAGCCATCTAGTTCCAGTTGCCAAGAAGAGGAGAAGGTTCAGAAAACTCCTAGTAGAACGACTATGCTGTCGGCTCTGACGGTAAAGCTGGATCGAGATGTGTGGTACGTCGACAGTGGTGCAACTTGTCACATGACGAATAATAGAGACATTTTACATTTTTTTATTTTATTTTTTTATTAATAAGAACTAAAGTTCTTAGTAATGGATTACAATCTAGCCTTACAGACTAATAAGCAATTTAACTCTAACTTAATATTTTACGAGATAGATTATGTTATAACTAAGAATAGTGTCAATTTGCACTTTTACAGTTTCGTAGCACTTTCTTAGGGTCTGATAATTGATAAAACACTTTGTTCATGTGTTACATGTATAGCACCATTAGCACCGCACTATTATTCATTCACTATATACATACTACACTAACTCAAATGGTTTAGTTCTCTTTAGCCTACGCACTAAGTCCGTGTTGTCTAGCAGCTGAATTGCCTCGACATTCACATGTCGGTGAAGTCTGTGTTCGTGGGCTTCAGCAAATTTTTGAATGATGGTGGTGACGAGTTCCATTTTAAGGTCACGGTGGAGGTCGTCATTTCTAATGTACCATGGAGCATTTACAGCATCCCTGAGTACTTTATTTTGGAATTGTTGGATTATTTTAACGTTACTTCTCTTAGTACATCCCCAAAGTTGGATGCCATACGTCCAAATTGGCATAAGAATATGCTTGTATATTATAATTTTGTTATGTATTGATAGGCAGGATTTCCTTCCGAGTAGCCAATACATACTTTTATAACGTATGTCGAGTTCCTGTCTTTTCTTTTTGACGTGAGCTTTCCAACGTAGTTTGGCGTCAAGTTTTATGCCAAGGTATTTGGCTGTGTTAGCATAAGGCACTTGCATGCCGTTTATATAGATTGGGTGGTAATCACAATGTTTGTTAGTGAAGTCAATATGAATTGATTTTGACTCATTCAGTTTGATCTTCCATTTTTGTGTCCAGTCATAAACTTTGTTCACAGCTAGTTGAACTTTTTCTACTGCTTCTTTGTGACTTGATTCGGTAGCCATAATAGCAGTGTCATCTGCAAAGGTCGCTATGGTGTTGTTTTCCAGCTCTGGGATGTCACATGTGTATAGCAAGTAGAGGAATGGGCCTAACACACTTCCTTGTGGCACCCCAGCTTTTATAGTTTTTAGTTCAGAATATGCATCTTCTTGCCTTATTCTGAACATTCTGTTACTTATATATGATTCTAAAATGTCTGCAAATTCTGGAGGTAGCATGCGTCTGAGTTTAAATACCAGACCCTCATGCCAAACTTTATCAAAAGCTTGCGCGACATCTAGGAATACGGTGGCGCAGACTTGCTTGTTTTCGAGTGTTCTTTCAATAATGTTAGTTATTCTGTGTACCTGGTCTATCGTAGAGTGTTTTTCTCTGAAGCCAAATTGGTGGTTTGGTATTAGCTCCTTTTCTTCTATTATTGGTTTTAACCGTTTTAATAACAGTTTCTCAAATAGTTTTGATAATACTGGCAACAGGGAAATGGGTCTATATGATGATGTTTCATGGGGTGGTTTCCCAGGCTTCGCAATCATAATGACTTCAGCAACCTTCCATGACTCAGGCACATGTTTTAGCATAAATGCAGCATTAATAAGTCTGGTCAGCTTTACTATGGCTTTGCGCGTGAGATGTTTTAGTATTTCTCCTGTTATGAGATCGTAACCCGGAGATTTCTTCGAGCTTATGTTGTGTTGAATTTCTCTCAAAACTTCTTTAGGAGGTAAACTCGAATTCTTTCACTTTGTGATAATTTTTCACTCTCAATTATTTCTATGGAGCTCTCGTTGGGCCGAAAAGTGTTTTCTAAGTGTTGGGCAAACCTAACCGCCTTTTGTTCATTGCTTATGGCCCATTTTCCGTCGATGTTTTTGATAGGTGGAATTGGCATAATCGGCCTTTTAAGATTTCTTGTAGCTTTCCAAAGAGAGAAATCCGTTGATTGGTCGTTGGTAAGCTGCACAAGGTGAGTATTCAGACAGTCATCCTCAAATTGTAGAATTTTCCTCTTTAGTCGTTTAGTTAGGTTATTTAATAATGTTTTATCCCGCGGGCATCTTGTTTGCTGCCACCGCTTTCTTTGCTTTCTTTTATCAGATAGTAAACTCACAATTTCCTTGGGATAGATATGTCCCTTATATTTACGTTTTAGATTTGGCGTATTGTTCCATGCACATTGTTGGATATTAACAACGTATTTGTTTACTTCTGAGTCCAGCTGATCCGGATTTTGTAACGGAGTTTTTAGGTCGATAATATTATCTAGATCAAGGGCAAAACTAGCCCAATCTGTAGATTTATTAACCAGGGTTAAATGGTTTTTTCTCAGTAGGATTTTTTTACTGAGTCTTAGGATAATCGGGGAATGGTCCGAATTCATGTGAAAATCTTCCTCCAAATTAACGTAATTGGTGGATATATTTTTGATTATAAAAAAGTCTATAAGATCCGGTATTTTCTCGAGGTCAGTGGGCCAGTATGTTGGTTTGCCTGTGCTCATAACTTCACAGTGTGTGTCTTTAACTGCATTTAAAAGCTGCCTTCCCTTTGTTGTAGTAAGTCTTGATCCCCAGTGCGTATGCTCGGCATTGAAATCACCGCCTAGGATGAATCTCTGGCCTAGAAGTTCAAAGAATTGCAAGTATCGCTCTTTTCTTATCATATGCCTTGGAGGACAGTATACGGCTGCTATGGAAACGTGACAAAATCGGGTTTTAACACATACCGCCACGGCTTGAATGTCTGGTTCTTCAAATTTACTCTGCTCATAATGATTGATGTTTTCTTTAATTATAACGGCGCTACCTCCTCTGGCCGAGTTGTCAGGGTGGAGCGAATTATATACCTTGTATCCTCTAAATTTGATGAAAGATTGGTTAGTGAAGTGCGTTTCGGAGATCAAACACACGTCTATATTTTCTGTCTCTAGGACTGCCTGTAACTCATTCTGATGTTTGAGGAGCCCATTGGAGTTCCATGCCATTATTTTTAGTGTGTTACTCATTTTTGGTTATTAAAAACAACTGTTTTGGTGCTGGATTCCAGCTTTTCTAATCTTTTGTCAAAATTAGTAATACACTTCAAGATCTGATTTATCTTATCTTCCAGATTCGAAGGTTGTGAGCCTTGTTTTGCGGCATAGGAAAACGTTTGTACAGGTTTTGCCGCTGCCTGAAAACTTTCTTTCGGTACCTGTTTCTGAAGATTTTTTATGGAAGGAGACTGTTGGGCAGTAGGCACCACGAGTTTCTTTTTGATATTTTTATTTTTCATTATTTGCATCTCCTTGGCTACTTCACACCCTCTATAGTTGGCAGGGTGGGGTAAGCCACAGTGGACGCATTTTGGTTTCTCTTGCGGAGATTTGGTACAGTTGGCTGTAAGATGCTTGCCAGTGCATTTGACACACCTCGGCTCTTTTCTGCAGTATTTATGAGTATATCCATATGCCTGGCATCTTTTACATTGAGGAATGAGTTTTGGGTTTTTGAGACTTTATGCCATAGATTTTGTTGACATTTTCGTCATTGTTAAATGATAAGACGACCATATTGAGTGGTTCTTTGGTCTTCCAGCTCAATTTGTTGTCAACTTTTTCTATTTTCACACCTTGCGATATTAAATCATCTTTAATTCGATCTGGCTGGCAGGAAGAATGTATTTTTTTCACTACAACTCTTATTGGTCGAGCCTGTTTGTTCTCGTAAGAATGCCAAAGATATTCTTTTTCCGACAAAAAAAAATAGCAATCGCTCTATAAGAGTCTTCGGTTTTGGCGTTGATCTTCACACAATCTCCGTTCATCATTTTTGCGGCGAATGATTCAGTTGGTTGGGTTTCAGTTAGTGAGTCGTAGAACATTTGGTAGTTCTTAACTCCGTCTATTATGATTGGCGGTGGTGGAGACACTTTTTTGACTAATGTCTGTTCTTTCTCACATTTTTGTTCTTGTTGGGCGCTTGTTCCAGGATGTTGTGGTGGAGAGGGAGTTTAGCGAGTTCTTCCTCGTCTGTGCAGTACTCGAAATTTCCCTTTTCAGATTGAGCAAACTGCATGTTGCTCTTAGCTTCTAACTCTTTAGGGTCATTATTTCCTTGTCCCTTGGAGCTGGGATTTGCTTTTTGGAGGCTTTGAAGTTGTTACTGGAGGCCTTCTATTTGGATCTTCAGATTATTAACAAGAAGTTCTAGCTGTTCTCTTTCCGATTTTTCTTGGATGTAACTGTCATACAACAGCTTTTCCAGATCGGTTTTAATATTTACCTTTGTTGAAGACATAGTAAGGTAAGTAGAAATGTCACCTTTACATTTATTTAATTTCACTGTTTACACTATAATTAATAACTGGGTCATCTTGGCGACCTTCATAAACCGATTTCGCAACGCGGCAATGACGGTGTTACTGTGATGCGCCAGCGAATTACTCTAAAGTAGAGCACCCGCGCGCGAATGATACACGTCCGTTCTCGGTAGAAGCTAAACACGGAACTGATTTTACATGATTTTGTGTGTGATACGCCAAAAGAAATTAGCGTTGCGAATGGTGAAAAACTTTTTACATCGGGTCGTGGTAATGTGAAACTCTTTTTACAAAACCAATGGATAACTGTCAGTAATGTAGTTTTTATACCGAACTTGTCATGTAATTTGTTATCTGTCAGTATTTTGACACAAAAATGTTTTGAAGTGAAATTTACATCGATTTTTTGTAAAATTTACGAAAACGGAAAGGTAGTAGCTGTAGCAAAACGGGATGCATGCGGTCTTTATAAATTAGAAACCGGGGATGCGTCTTTAAATTCTGTTTCGCGCAAACACAGTATGCCAGTAAGCGTCTCCTTGAATACCCAGGTAGAGGTTCAATCTCAGGGTTTATGGCATCGTCGGCTTGGACATCTGAATAGTCGCAGCATGAACTTACTCAAGAGTGGTATGGCGGCTGGTATCGACTATGATGTATCCACATATGAGCAATGTATCGCTTGTATTGAAGGTAAGGTTACTAATTTACCTTTCCCTAAGAAATCTTTTTGACGTGCAAGTGAGGTGTTAGGACTGGTTCACACGGACGTGTGCGGCCCTATGCCAGTGAAATCTATAGGCGGTGCGAGATATTTGCTAACATTTATTGACGATTTTTCTAGAAAGACATTTTGTTATTCAATAGAATCGAAAGACAAAGTTTTTGAGTATTTTTTGATTTTTAAAGCTCTTGTAGAGAACGAGACTAATAAAAAGATTAAAATCCTGAGACGCGACAATGGTGGCGAGTACATCAATACGAGATTTAAGCAGTATTTAAGTAAGTGTGGAATCCGGCATCATACTACTGTTCCTCACTGTCCACAGCAAAATGCAGTTGCCGAACGCGCGAACCGTACGATTATGGAGGCGGTGCGCTGTATGCTTCTAGAAGCAGGTTTGGATCAACGTTTCTGGGCTGAGGCTGCGAACACTGCGGTGTACATTAAAAATCGCTCACCTACAAAGGCAGTTAGAGGTGCAACTCCAGAAGAAATTTACACTGGACAAAAGGTAAATTTAGATAACTTACGAGTGTTTGGTTGTTTAGCTTATGCTGTACAAAATAATCGTAATAAACTGGATCGCAAATCTAAACCTTACATATTCGCGGGATATTGTGAGAACACAAAAGGATACAGGCTCTTGGATGTTGAGAGCTATAAGCTAACAATAACGAGAAATGTTAAGTTCATTGAGAATCAATTCCTCCTCAGCATCTGAACTTCACTAAAGTAGAATCAGATATGATTATAGAACTTCAGACTCCTTGTGTATCCGAGAATAGAACAGAGTCAGAGCAAACTTCTGATGATGCAAATGATAGCGAGGCTTCGACCAGTAGCTTGGTCACAGATCCCCTATTTTATCCCCTTAGGGGTAGAATTTATCAAAATCCTTTCTTAGCGGATGCCTACGTCATAACATCTACCTGCATGCCAAATTTCAGCCCGATCCCTCCAGTGGTTTGGGCTGTGCGTTGATAGATCACTATGTCAGTCAGTCACCTTTGAGTTTTATATATAAGGTGCTATAAAAATATCTAATAAAATCAGACTCACAAGTCGCCGAGGCATTTGAAAATTTCTTTTCAGATATTCCCGTTTCAACTACTAAATCCCTAAACTCATCACCTTCTGTTGCTGAGTCTTTGCTTATGGAAAATGTTAATGGTTGCGATTCGGAATTTCATTTTGAACATGTTACCTGTAGAGATATAATTAAAACCTTTCACACTTTAAATGTAAAAAAGACTGCAGATCTGTGGGGCAATTCTGTAGAAGTTGCTAAGTCTATTATTGACATTGTAGCACCTACTCTAGCTCTTATCTTTAATAGTTGTATTGACAGTGGGGAGTTTCCTGACCTTATGAAAAATAGTAAAATCATACCTTTGTTTAAATCAGGTAGTACATCAGACCCTACAAATTATAGACCTATTTCTGTACTACCTACCTTTAGTAAATTTTTTGAGAAATTAATTTTAGAACAAATGCAAAGATTTTTTAATAAACACAAATTATTACATAGCAAACAGTTCGGTTTTACAAGGGGTCGTTCAACTACTGATGCCGGTGTTGAACTTATAGGACATATTTATAATGCATGGGAAGACAAATGCGATGCCTTGGGCATCTTTTGTGATTTGTCCAAGGCATTCGATTGCGTTCTTCACGAAACTTTAATCAGGAAACTCCGCCACTACGGAATCCGGAACGCTGCTCTGGATCTTCTTACTTCATACTTGAGTAAGAGGATTCAGAGCGTTGATGTTAACAGAAAAAGATCTCCCGGATCTTTAGTAACAATGGGAGTCCCACAGGGCTCAATTCTTGGTCCTTTCTTGTTTCTTATTTATATTAATGACTTGCCGTACCTCATAAAGGATAATCATGATATAGTGTTGTTTGCAGATGACACTTCACTTTTGTTTAAACTTAAACGTCAGCAGCAGGTTACTGACGATGTAAATAGCGCGATCTCTAAAGTAGTCCACTGGTTCAATGTTAATAATTTACTTCTAAACGAGAAAAAAACCAAATGCATTAAGTTTACTTTGCCTCACGTTAGACAAGTGAAAACTAATGTGTTGGTAAAGGGCGAAGAATTGAATCCTGAAGACAGCACAGTATTCTTAGGCATAACTTTGGATGCTAAGCTTCAGTGGGGTCCACATATAGACAAATTGTCAAAAAAGCTAAGTTCCGCAGCATACGCTGTTAGAAAAATTCGTAATTTAACTGATATAGAGACAGCCCGTTTAGTGTACTTTAGCTATTTTCATAGTGTAATGTCGTACGGTATTCTATTGTGGGGAAATGCCGCTGATATTCAGACTATCTTTGTTTTGCAAAAGCGAGCTGTTCGATCAATTTATAAATTAAGTCCGAGACACTCGCTCAGAGAAAAATTTAAAGAAATTAATGTTATGACTGTGCCTTCTCAGTATATTTATGAAAATCTTTTATATGCCCATAAAAATATAAAATTGTTTAAAAAATACAGTGATATCCATGATATAAATACTAGGAACAAACACAAATTTGTTCTACCTACAACAAGGCTCAAGAAAATAGGTGGCTCGTTCAGATGCCAATGTATACGCTTTTACAATAAAGTTCCAAGCCCCGTTCAAGATCTAAGCCTTAATAAATTCAAATCATTCATTAAACGTAAGTTGTGCCAGAAAGCATTTTATACCGTTAAGGCTTATATCGAGGACAAAAAGGCTTGGGATTAAGCTGCTTCCAATTTTTACATATTGAATGTGTTTATTTTTTTTATTTTTGTTTTGTTCATGTTTTTTGTTTTTTTTTTATATACACTTTGACATTGATGAATTCGATATATACTATGACATTTGCTTACTTTGTAAAGTATTCTATTATTTTAATTATTGTGAATGTGAAGACTATGTGGGTCATTGTATTTATATTATTTTTCTCTCTGTTCTCTTAGTTTTTGTCATGGTCTGGCAGTTTGAGTAATTAATGTGGCCTACCCAAATGTCCTTTCTTTGGTATTGTTCGTCGGATCGTTGAGCTCCCTAAGTTTTGAGTTGAGCTGCACGATTTCTGACAAATGCGTGCACTGACTGGACAGGTCCTCTCAAACTGTTTGGTTCTTTCTTCAAAAAAACCATCTCAGACATAAATCTACATGGTCTTCACATGATCTGACCAAGATTATGTCTGGACTTTAAAAGAGACTGTGACGTCTGAGTTTGTTTCGGCCTTTCTTCTCAGACTAGTCAGATAGGAAACGCCGACCTCATCTAGTTTTAAAATATGATTGACGTGTAAAAGTGTTTGTACAAACCTACTTACAAAAAATAAAATCATTCATCATCATTTATCATCAAATCATTTATCATTTATCACAAATCATCTGCCACGGCTGCAGTGGGAGATAGTATTGTGTTTATAGATTACAATAGTAAAGATAAATTATTGATTATTCGTCATATTTTTTTTCATACAAAAAAAATGTACGTATAAATTTGAATTGATTTATTAGTATAAAACCATCCCGTAGACTTGTAAGCTGTTACCGCACCGCACTGAATTCAATTAAAAAACGCCGGCGACGTTCATTCATACACTGTTGCCATTCTTATCAAACAATGCCGCCGTGCGCGGCGGCCACTCGGTCGTGAATTAACTGTTCCGGGGTACGAAAGTTCTTCACTATTGTAATCTATAAACACAATACTACCTCCCATTAAAGCCGTGGCAGATATTTTTATAGCACCTTATATTTAGAAGGTACTTTTCCGGCATAAAAAGTACCCAGTGTGGTGCCCAGGATATTAAAGAATAATTATACCAAGTTTCATCGTAATCGAACCGGTAGTTTTTGCGTGACGCCTGAACAAACAGACAGACAAAAAATTTTTTAATGACATTTTTGGGTTCGGTGTCGGTCTAGTAACACCCCCTGCCATTTATGTTTTTGATATTTTTAATGTACAGAATTTTCATTTCTACAGATTTATTATAAGTATAGAATATAATTAAATATAAAAAAAGTCTACTGAGAACTGGGTTTCGAACCGGTGCCCTGTGGAACGAGCTTTGTTATTCCGTCATGCTTATCCACGTGAGCTACCGATCTAATTATTATACTATGCGAAAATGAGAGCTACTTTGTGAATGTAGGGATTTCTATTATTTATGATCTACGCCATCTGTAGTCGAATTAACTAATATGCCAATTGGCTTATTTAGTTTGGTTTGGTTTAGATGGCGCTGTATTAAGTACTCGGAAATAAGAAAATAAAATAATTTATGTTTATTTGAATATAAATATATTATTATTTCTTAGTAATTATTTTATGTATTAAAAACCTTATTATGTGCCTCTGCATAATAAGGTTTAAAGCTTTGCGGTGTTATTTTCATGTTTGAACAGCGCCAGATGGCGCTGTTCAAACATGAAAATAACACCGCAAGAGACGACTAACTAGACTTTCAAGAGACGACTAGATAGTCGTCTCTTGAAAAGTAATGAAACGTAATGCAAAACCTCACAGTCAAAAGTCGACCTTAGACTCTCCATGCACTTTTGTCTTTACGTGTACAGCGAGCGAGCGTGACGCCGGCGCGGCACCTGACAGCTTATCAACTATAGGCCAACCGCTTAACACTGAGATGTTGCCTGAGGTAGCAGCGGGGGGTGGTGACGTGATGCGAGAGCTCAGTGGTTCGGCAACTTGTGACAACTATCACCCCTCCCCCCTCCCGCACTGCGCAGCTACCTCAGGCAACGCGAGAGTTAAGCGGCCGGTCTATAACGGGCAACATCGATCTACGACGTAACATAGTACTGCCTCTTACGCGTCCGACACGTCCATTAAACATACATATCTATATCTATCAACCTACAAGTTACACCGCGACGTTTATCATTTCAAGTTATTGTAGAACTACTTTGGACAGTTATACCACAGTCTAGCTACCTTACGGCCGGTCAACGCGAGCGATTTCTGATAAGATGAGTATTTTAAAATTGTGAATTTTTCTTCACGAGTGTCATTTTCCAAGTCATCATGCATACGTTTATCGTTTCCGTATATTTTTGCCCTTGTTACATCAAGGACGTTGTGTGGGACGCTATTGACGAAACTAAGGATTCTGAATAGCAAGATGGCGTTCATTTAAAATAATTGTGAATTAGTTGGTATAGACAAAATGTTTATACTAAACACATTATTTTGATAGTATAGTACCATAGTCAAAGTCAATTCATTTATTTCAAGTAGGTCATTAAAAGGCACGCTTGAACCTCAACATTTCCAAGTAAATTGAATTTATTATATTTTTTAGTACCTAATTTAATAAATTTGGGCATTTATTTTGCCCTGTCTTATCATATATTATGGGTTATGAACCGCAAGAATAGTTACACTGTGGTTATACAAAGTAAAACGTCATAAGTTCATGCAGAAGCTATACACCAATGGAACGTAAAGAAGCTAACAAGCGAATACAAAACAAACTGCACATGACAGTAAAGTCGGCCATACTACTCGTAAGTAACAGAAAGAGAGCGATAACGCCGTAGGCGTGGCTAGTTCGCTCGGCGGCGGATGCGACAACATACAGACAGAAGTCATTCGCTAGCGACGAGATGAGCACTGACCTGGTAGCGAGCCAACGTCTGAGACATGGAACAACGTCGCACATCAGCCGGGCTATTCTGTAAAAATCACCGTGGAACCTTGGGTGAAGTGAGCTGTCAACAGTGTCAATCGCTTGTACTGCTGCTTGGACTGACAGCGCACTTCACCTTCGTTGTCACGGTGAGACTTTTTACAGAATAGACTAGGCGTTATCACAGTGATGACAGTGAACGGTCACCCGCACGTCACTAGTAACACTTCAACTACGAAAACCGCCATTACTGCTCCGAAATGAAGAGGGGGAGCCAATGGCGCCGATTCCCTTGTTCACAAACTAAATTAAATTTAAGTTCAGTGCATCTTTTTCTTTCTATTTCATTAAGAAGAGGACAGAAGATAAATGTTAGTTTAGTCCTTTCAAATTAAGATACTGCATAGCAAGTTTAGACGTGATTAAAAACATGGCTAATAAAAGTACGTCAATTTACGTCAGGCGCTGACTAATTTGACAGGACTGAACTAACATTAATTATCTTCTGTCCTTTTCTTAATGAAATAGAAAGAAAAAGGTGCACTGCACTTAAATTTAGTTTAGTTTGCGAACAAGGGAATCGGCGCCAATGTCAAATTGTAACCGTGAACGTGCGGAGGACTGGTTCTCGGTGGACCGACATCGAGAACATCCGCTCACTGAAAGTTGGTTTTTGCCCTATTTACAATACTGAATTTGAGTGTTGTCAGTAGGGCAAAAACAAATAAATGTTTTAACATTGAGTATTGATCATCGGCAGTCAGCTCCTTTCTAGCCACATCATCTTTCACACAGTCCATCCATCGGTCGTCCCCGCGTCGAGCAGGTCCAGCGTCACCTACCTGGTGCATGGCCACGTGCTGCAGCGCCACGACGGCCGAGTGCGGCGCGTGCGCGGGCGGCGGGTGGTAGGGCCCCTGCGCGGGCGCGCCGTCGGGCTTGCCGTCCACCACGATGCTGCCCAGGCCGGCCAGCACGCGCACCAGCTCGGGCAGCTTGTCCAGCGCCAGCGCGATGCGCACGGGGATCTCGGGGTTGGGGATGTCTGCGCGGCGCGACTTGATGCGCTGCAGGTGCGCGCACACGGCGTGCTTGGCGTGCAGCACGGCCGTGTCCGAGCCGTCCAGCGCCTGGGGCGGGCCGAGTCGAAACATTTATTTCGAGTAAGCAGTTGAAAGATCAAAACAAGAACATTTCATTGATTCTAGGTACTCCTTCCGAAAGGTAGATTCTTTTGGAGAACGATGGGCGAGAAATTCTTTTTAAATTCATTTCCATTTTAATATGTAGTTACTCTTTTTAAATGTTTTACAATATTTTTTAAACAATAGGTACAAACTACATATTAAAAACTAAGCAATGACAGATCAATATTTATGTTCATACATACACCGGGCTCATATTTTAAATATTGCAACCATAGACAATTTTTCATAACATTTTCAACAATTATATGTGCAATATTTTATTTAATGATGCAAACGCATACTGGATCAGTGTGTGAGCTAAGATACTAACAGAATTTATTAGTAATTAAATTTGCAACCAGTTTGATTGAGTGTACAATGAAGCTTGTGACCGACCTGGTTGACGAAGGCCACACAGTGGTCCGTGATGGCTGCCAGCTGCTCCAGCGCCTCCTTCTTCTCGTTGAGCGTGCGCTGCTTGGCGTCGCACACCTCGTTGAGCCGCAGCACCAGCTGCTTGCCGCGCGTGTTGATGGCGTTCGTTAATCTGATGCAATTCATTCAATAAGCATTAGTGACACATACTTGTGCGAAATGCTAAGTAATGGATTGACGCGTGCGGCTGTGCACGCGTCAATCGTTCAGGTTAAGCTACTTGCCGAGGCCAGTCCGCGGATTGGTGACCATCTTTACATACCGAGAGCCCTCCGTGCCTCAGAAAATATGTTAAGCAGTTGGTACCAGCTGTCATTTGTAGATCGTTACGGGTCGTCAGAATCCCGAAAATCTGCCAGCCAGTCTTACCAAAAGAGCAACTGGGTTGTGGAGGTCACAGAGGTAGTCGCTCCGTGTCAAACATTGCTATTCAGCTGCATTCGGTTAGACTGGAAGTCGAAAATGCTATGCAGATGATGAGTTGAGCGAAATGTTCGCTTGTAGTTGTTGGTGTGTACTAACTTGACGACGGTCTGCGTGATCTCGTGTACGAGCGCCTTCTTCTTGTCGGCGATGAGCTGCTGGCGGTCGCGGATGACCTTCATGGCCGAGCCCAGCAGCACGCGCTTGTAGCTCACCTCCGACAGCAGTGAGCTGATGCTCGCGCGCGCCTGCACGCAAACAAACCATTTACTTCAATTAAACCAATTACAGGAACTTTTGAACGTCAAAAAGTCGCTCAGTGAGAACGTTGAGCGAGTTGCCCATTTCAAAGCGTAGTCGGTGCCTATGGAGAAGAACGGCCAAACTCCGTTGACACTCTATTAAATCAAAATATTGTTACGAAATACTGATAACATCATTCAAGTTGAAATTATACGTGTAAGAACGATGTAGAACGACGTGCACGTTAAAAGCGTGGAGTAAACAATTACAAATGAAAATAAGCTGTGGCAGCTAAGAGAGAAAAACAATCGTAATCAAAATGACGGTATAGTAGTATACACTAGAGATGCACTCGGTTGTTCAGTAGAGGAAGTATCTTTAAGTGATGCTACTTGTATGGTCATAAATAATAACGAAACTGTAGTAATAAGTATTTATAGATCCCCATTAAATCCTAACCTAGACCAATTCATAAACTCGCTAGATAGTTTACTAAACAATTATAAAAAACACCAAAACATAGTTATAATGGGTGATTTAAATATAGACGTGAAGAATGATAATACAGACCGCAAGTCGACAGATTATCTAAATCTATTAGCCTGTCATGGTTTTTTGCCTGGTCATTTATTGCCAACGAGAGATGCCAATTGCCTGGACCATGCTATGATAAAAATAAAACTCTCTACACTTACACTAGTTCTTCAGGCCTCAGTCACTGACCATGCTCCAGTTCTTTTGTGTGTTGCCTTGGTAAATAATAATAAATCTGTGACCCAAAAAACAATCTGTAAAGTTAACTATGAGGCTATCATGGATCATTTAAATACAATAAATTTTAGTAACATTATTAAATCCGAAGATGTAAATTGGACTGCCAATCAGCTAGTGAGGATCCTAAATGAAACAATCTCGAAAAACACTCTTACCGTATTAATACCTAAAAGACTGCGCTGCATTAAGCCTTGGATAACGCCAGGTTTAGTTCGATGTATAATAAACCGAGATCGCATGAACATTCGATGTAAAAAGGAACCTAACAATGTAATTCTTTCCATAACCTACAGACGATATAAAAATTATTGCAACGATTTACTGAAACGACTTAAACACAACTTCCAAAAAGATGAATTAAACAAACACGCTAAAGACCCAAAGAGGAAATGGAAAGTAATTAACTCAATAGCAAACAGATACTCAAAATAGGAGATACACCCGAACAATCTTTAGAGAAAATCAACAACTACTTTACTAGCATTGCTAGTGAGCTAGCAAGCAAGATTACACCTTATGCGGATCAAATTATACAATCTTCGGTTCCACCAATTAACTCCATGGTTTTGTTGGAAACAACGGAGCCTGAAATCGAATCTATCATAATTGGCTTTAAAAACTGATAGTGCAATAGGTTGGGACGGTATACCTACAAAACTAGTAAAAATGGCCAAACATATTATCGTACCACTTCTTACGCATATTACAAATCTATCAATAAAAGCAGGTCTATTCCCAGATAATTTTAAGATTTCCGTTATTCATCCTATCCATAAAGCGGGGAGTAGAGACTGTACTCACAACTACCGCCCTATTTCGGTACTGCCCGTCCTGTCTAAGGTCCTAGAAAAAATAATGAACAAACGATTGATTTCATATCTTGAAAAACATAACTTTTTAGCTAACAACCAATATGGGTTTAGAGCAAATAGATCAACAGCACAGGCAGTTTCTGACCTAACGAATTTTGTTGCTACCCACATTGACAATAAAAATAAATGTATTGGAATATTTATTGATTTAGCAAAAGCGTTTGATACAGTCTCTATTTCTATCCTAATAAAGAACTTGGAAAATGTTGGCATAAGAGGTAAAACACTGGATTTGTTTAGTAATTATTTAAAAGACAGAAAACAAAGAGTAACAATTGACGGGATGTACAGTAATGATGCTCCAGTTTCATTTGGCGTGCCTCAGGGAAGTGTCCTTGGGCCGACACTTTTCCTTATACAATGTGGGGATGACAATATGATCATAAATGAAACTTCGTATAAGTCATGATATTCCCAACCTGCACAAAAAAAATCAAATGAATATATCCAGTAGTTTAGCCACAGGACATTATTTTTCATTTTAAGTATTTTCTACATGATGTATTGTAAACAGGAAAGCACGCGACAAGTTAACGACACACGTTGCCAGCTCGCTACCAAGTAATCTGTGTCGCTACTTCATACCTACGCCTTTTCTTTAAAATTTATTTTCTCAATGCAAATTATACTTTATGCCTGAGCCCTAAGAGTCATAAAAGCGTATCATCACAACTAGATAAAAAAATGCATGCGGAAGTCATAACTTTCTGTTACGCACTCATGTCAATCGCAAAATATGTATGTGCGAAAGAGATAAGTAAGTTTGCTTGTTTCTACTTTGCCTACTTGTCGAAACCTGCAGGTTACGCGGTCAGTGTGTCACCGGACTTCCTTACTGCCTGTGACGCGTTTTGTTCCGCTCTGGAATTTCGGATGCGCCCGCGCCCGTTTGAAGTCGCCGCGCGAGTGTTATCGTATCTTTGTTGTTGTGTTGTGTTGTGCGAAATTTGACGCTTTGTTTTAATAGTGACAGGACACATAACGTATTATAGGTACTTAGTTAAATAGCTAAGTAAACTTTGCGAAATTAGACGCTTAATACTTGGTGTTTAAAGGTTTTATTATTAAATAACCATGCCTCGTTACAATTACACAGCTTCGGAGTACACCGATACGATTTTAGTGTATGGGGAGTGTCACGGAAATGCCGCTTTAGCTGTACGGACATACCGTGAGAGGTATGGGAACACCCGTATGTGTCCGACCCACGGGCGCACTATTGTACAAGCTGTCCAGAGGATACGGGAAAATCAATCCTTGATCCCGCACGTAGATGGTGCTCCTCCACGTGCAAATGTGATTCCAGACGAAAGAGTTATTAATTATTATGATCGCAATCCGACGTCCAGTCTGCGTAATGCAGGTCGACATTTTCGAGTAAATCACAAAACTATTCAAAAAGTTTTGAAACGTGACAAACGCAGACCTTTTAAGTACAAGAAAGTACAAGCATTGTTACCGAGAGATAAACCAATAAGAGAAACTTTCTGTCGCTGGTTAGAAACCAAACATCTCGAGAATCCTGACTTCCTGTACAATGTGATGTGGACTGACGAGAGTACATTCACAAGGAATGGTTTATGGAACCGACAGAACCTTCGGTACTGGAGCCGCGTGAATCCGCATCTAGTACGGGAGACTTCGCACCAGTACAGATTTGCTGTCAATGTGTGGGCTGGCATACACAGAAATACCATTATTGGTCCGATATTTATTGATGGCAATTTAAATGCTGTAAAGTTCATTGAACTCCTCGACAGATCTGTTTCCGAGTACACGGACGAACTTTCGCTGGACGTGTACAGACAGATGTGGTACCAGTTAGATGGAGCACCAGCTCATTCAGTGGTGTCTGCAAGAGAGCGTTTGACTCAAATGTTCGGACAGCAGTGGATTGGCCGTTTTGGACCAGTGCGGTGGCCAGCGAGGTCACCAGATCTCACGCCCCTGGATTTCTTTCTGTGGGGTCACATAAAGAATGAGGTATACTCAACAGAAGTTAATACCGTTGAGGAATTAAAAAATAGAATAATTATATCCTTTAATAAATTGAAAGAAATGGCTGCTAATGGTGGCCTATTATCAAGAGTGAGAAATAACATTATACGTCGGTGTAGTTTGTGTATTCAAGAACACGGCGGACATATTGAAAATAAAAAAAATTAATGACTGGCGACATAACTAACTGGTCGAAAAGTGATTGTGAATAATAAATTGATTAGTGAATAACTCGCGGGTGAATGATGCCCGACTATTTAGTTAATAATCTGTGATTTGATATAAGTGAGCATTACCTAATAATAATATTAATAATGGCGCCAAAACATTCCGTCGCTGCGCGCAACCCCGCGAGCGGCCGCGCGCTGCCTCGCGCTTTGTAATGAATGAAACCACGCGGCGTTGCCATTCTTACCGCAGGTCAGTGTACCAATTTTATAAATGGTGTTTTATTTTGTTTGCAGTTTTAAGCTATTTAGTTTGTTAGAAATTTTTGTTTTTTTAATTTCGATGTTCGGATATATTTGATAGTTGACAAATGTTTCTATAAACCAGTATTGCCAGTGTTTTCATTTAAAGTCATATTGTCATCTCCACATTGTATATATTAATAATCTATGTAAGCTAAACCTAAAAAATTGCAGTATCTTCTCATTCGCCGATGACACTGCACTAATTTTCTATGGAAAGACATGGGAAGAGGCAAAAAAACATGCAGAATCAGGGTTACAAACGATGGCAAAATTTCTTTCTCAAAACCTGTTAACCCTAAACATCTCAAAAACAAAGTTCATAACCTTTGCAAATACTTACACTACTCTAAAAACTACCCAAAACCTTAAAGTACAGATGCATACTTGCGAAGATATAACATCTAACCCCTGTAATTGTTACCCTCTGGAAAGACTTACAACAATAAAGTACCTTGGTATTCTGCTTGACGAAAGGTTGACTTGGTGCCCTTACATAGATCTATTGTCAGGTAGACTACGTCAACTTATTTATATTTAAAAAAAATTAAGACATGTAGCGGATAAGCAACTACTCAAGACCGTTTATTTCGCGCTGGCTCAATCAATAATATCTTATTGTATTACGTCATGGGGGGGAGCGCGTAAAACGCATATTATGAAACTGGAGCGAGCACAGCGAGCGTTGCTTAAGGTTATGATGTTCAAGCCTTATAAATATCCCACTATTAACTTGTACTCAGAATGTGATGTTTTGACAGTTCGGCAGCTATTCATTAAAGAAATGGCCCAACATAGTAAACTTAATTATAATAAAGAAATAATGAATGATAGACGTTTAGGGAGAGTATGTTCTACAATTCCGTATAACACATCCTTTATTAACAAATTCTACCAGTTAAATAAACACTCTTGCAAAAAACTTTTAATAACCTGGCTAAAATCGAAAACATATCTAGAAATTGAAAATTTACTTATTAACCTACAATAGGAACTTTTGAATAAATAAATGAAATAATAATAATAAACAATATAGAAATAATAATTAAAACAGTGATGTCCCTAAAACAATGAAATCAATTTAAGTAAAATAACATAATCAGAATACAAAAACAAAAAAAATGTAAAAAGTCGCAAGTTCATACATTCAGTGGTCAAACTATTTGTTTTTTTAAGTTGACGGTATTTGGAAAAATTGTACAATGAATATGTCAACAAACTAGTTATAATATTTCTATTACATTATACCCGCAGTAAGAGTACCCGCAGTTAATCTGTTTTTTTTATTATGTTGGTTGGTATTATTTATTGTATTGGTTTAATGTGCAAAAGTTGTTTACAATATACAATTGGATCTTAATGTACACGTCTGTAGATAGTTACCCGGGAAAGATCTAACGCCTAAGGTACAGGCTCGGCCTAGTTTAGGTGTTAGTGGTCATTCGAATTGTGTTCAATTGCAGAATTGTACCTACTGTTTACCAAAATCAACCTGTAAAATATTTTTGGTTCATTAAATAAATAAAAATAAAAAAGCTTTATTGACAATAAAGCTTTTTTATTTTTATTTATTTTTATTACAGAACGAGTTTTGACCTTTGCCCAAGATGAACCTTCAAGCAGATTTAAAGAAAATATATTTCCTTTAATTAGAATTCAGGCCGCGCCACTACCGTCATTACGGTAGCAAACGCAATGTCGCCCGCATTTATTGTATCATTTGTATCTGAGGTCGTGCTAAAACAATTGTGAAAACTATTACTTGTTAGTTAGGAAATAAGAATTGATATTGTAATTATAAGCATTAAATGTCGTTTCTTTTATTACAGGTAAGGTTTTTATAGTTAATTTAATGTTATATTTTGGAATTAGTGTCGAACAAACATGTAAATAACAAATATAAAACTTTTATTACAGAGAAACTCAATTGTGTTTTGATTGACGGTATCATCTCACCCACCTACCGAACAAATACCATTATACAGATTTAGTATTTTGATCATTATTTCGACTCAAGGTAAAGTTCTTATACAAAAGCTAACTTTAGAACTTGTATTAAGAACCTCAGCCTGACGGTATGTAGGTAGGTAAACCATACAGTTTTCATAATAAATCAGAATAAGTTTTATTGTAACTACTGGCTGCACCCCGCGGTTTCACCCGCATAAGTTTCGATCCCGTGGGAATATCGGGATAAAAAGTAATCCTATGTGTTAATCCTGGTTATAAACTATCTGTGTGCCAAATTTCATCCAAATCCGTTCTGTAGTTTTGGCGTGAAAGAGTAACAAACATCCATCCATCCGGATCATCCATACAAACTTTTGCGTTAGTAAAAGATTTAGATTTTGCGTTAGTAGTATAAGATGAACACAAAATCATTAGAATAATTTCGATTGACAGCAGCGGTGGCCCAGTGGTCGGCCCAGTGGCCGACTTACGAGTTGTATGGGTTGTATCATGTATGTAGTACTTTGTAGTAATAGGGGTTAAAGAATGACATTGCCGTTTTATTGTAATAGGTACTTCGAATTGACATAGAACCTTCATGGTTTGAGATGTTTGAGTGAAACTTTTTTCACATGGTACCTATGAAGTTCTTCTTTTAAAAAATGCAACATTCGATTATCGACTTTCAGTTGATTTTTTATTCAGCTTAGACAAGAAAGATGGATACTTCGAAAATTCGAGTTAATTTTGAATACGAGTTCCGACGCGGAACTAACGCGGCAGAAACAGCTCGCAATATCAATGTTGCGTTTGGAGAGGGGACTGCTAATGAACGAACCGTGCGATTTTGGTTTAAACGCTTTCGTGATGGAAACTTTGATTTGAAGAACGAACCACGTGGAAGACCGCCCACACAGGTGAATAACAATGAATTGAAAGAGATGGTGGAAGCCGATCCGAGCCAAACTACCCAGGAATTAGCGGCATGGTTTAACGTTACCTTACCAACAATATTGACTCATTTGCGTCAAATCAATAAAATAAAAAAATATGAGAAATGGGTGCCTCATGATTTGACTAATTTGCAGAAAGAAACGCGTGTTGAAACTTGTGTTGCCTTGTTGAATCAACACAGAAATGAAGGAAGATTGGATCGAATTGTGACTTGTGATACAAAGTGGATTCTTTACAATAACCGTAAGCGAAGAATGCAATGGCTGACCCCAGGTCAAACGCCGCAACAGTGTCCTAAAGCAAAGCTTACCAATAAAAAGGTAATGGTAACTGTTTGGTGGTCTCAGCATGGTGTTATTCACTACCTATAGCTTTTTCCGATCTGGTCAAGCAATAACGGCAGATGTCTACTGTGCCGAACTCCGAACAATGATAGCAAAACTAGCAGTGAAACAGCCCCGACTCATGAATCGATCTTCACCATTATCGCTCCATGATAATGCGAGACCTCATACAGCACGAGAAACCGTTTTAACTCTACAGGAACTGCAATTAGAAACCATTCGTCACCCTCCGTATTCGCCAGACCTTGCTCCAACGGACTACTATTTTTTTCATGATTTGGTCAATTTTCTACGTGATAAAAAGTTTTCTTCTCAGGAGGCAGTACAGAATGCTTTCACACAGTTTGTCGAATCTAGATCACGAGAGTTCTATCGCAAAAGCATAAATGACCTTCCTATTAGATGGTAATTAGTTTTTTTTAATTTTTCAGTACAAATCGGCAATTTCATACTTTAACCCCTAATACTTTGTGTAGTTTATTTCATCATTGCTGTTCTCAAAACGGTGAAGGAAAACATCGTGAGGAAACCGGTATGTCGGAGCACCAAAAAATCTAAATATGTCACATGTAGCAACCCACACGGCCCACTCCTCACAGAGAAGGCCTGTGTCCCAGCAGTGTGAAAGTTGAAGGCTTGTGCTCTGCTTATGCTAATTTCAACTGATGTGGGTTTGGATCTGTATGTATACGTCGCAGAGGGATCGTAGGATCCGCTGTTTTACAAAACCGCTAGTTGTTTTACAAAACAGCTCCGTTATGTAAAATAACTGAACAACGTTCAGCTGGATTGTCATTGCGCTACGTTTTACAAAACTGCTACCGACGTTTAGACGTAATGCAGAATGTGTTCGTCGCAATGAGCGCGCTATTATAAGTTGGTTTTGTGAGCTGTCTTCACTGGCCCCAGACGCCCGATTCATCCTTAGAAAAGCAAATCAAATTCTAGCAAAGATTGAAGAAGACCCGCAGTTCTGCGGAGCGATGAGTCAACACTCAAAAGAGATGGCTATTTGAACCTGCACAACCTGCATAGTTGGCAGCTAGTAAATCCTCATCTTATGCGTGAAGACAGCTGACAATACCAATTTAAAATAAATTATTGGACTGGAATATGAAATGGAAAAATAATAGGTCCATTTGAATTACCGGGGAATCTAACTGGCCAAAGTTATTTGGAGTTTCTACAAAATGAGCTTCTTAATTTATTAGAAGAGGTTCCCGAGGATCTAAGGGAATCTTATTGGTTACAAAATTATGCTGTACCTGTTCGTGCATATTTAAATGGTGCATAACCAAACAGATGGATCGGGCGTCTGGGGCCAACTTTGTGACCTCAACCTTCTCCTGGCCTAAATCCACTGCATTTTTTATTGGGACTGCCTCAAAGAAGAGCTGTACTCTTAAGCCAATCGGGTCTTTAGAAGATTTAAAACAAGTTAAATTAAACATATCAGTACTACACCCATTTTTTTTTTATTTCGCTAAAAGAAAAACGTGATTTGCGGTAAAACTGCAGGTGGGTCGACTTGTTTGATGAGCAGTGTACTTTGTTTCAAGCTGGATTGTATTAGAACATAATGTGAATAAATGAAAAAATAGAAGTGTGGGTACCTGCGCGGCCATCTCGGTGCTGAACTGGTACTTGTGGTCGCGGTGGTGCTGCAGCTGGCAGTCGCGGCACGTCAACCGGTCGCACGTCTCGCAGAACAGCGACAGCCGCTCCTGTCACACAACACGTTCATAACTATACTCCATTTATTACAGCACACACAAATGGGCCTAAATTCCCATGTTACAAATAGAACGCAAAAAGTGGTAGTTAATGGTTTCCATTCCAAATCCATAACTGCTTCATCAGGGGTGCCTCAAGGCTCGATACTGGGCCCTTTGTTATTTATTATATTTATCAATGATATTGACATGTGCTTTCTTAATTCTAAATTCTTACTTTACGCAGATGACCTTAAAGTCTTTAGACCCATCAAAACTATGCTTGACTGTCAACTGCTTCAACAAGACCTCAATCGTCTTGCGGATTATTGCACTAAAAACAAACTCCAATTCAGTATTTCTAAATGTTGTATTAGCCTCACTAAAAATTAAAATATATTTAAATATCCCTGCACGGTGAAACTCTGGCAAGGGAGAGTTTGATCCGCGAACTGGGAATATTACTTGACTATAAACTGCACTTAGACGCACGCACATGTTAGTAAAATTGTTAGTAATGCTTATCGAATGTACGGCTTTGTGTTGAGATCATCTACAGAATTTAACCACCCTAGTACATATTTACATCTCTATCGATCACTAGTTAGGTCTCAATTAGAATATGCAGTACCTGTGTGGAACCCATTCTACAATAAATATATTGAGTGTATTGAAAGCATACAGCATACAGGAGTTTCTTGCCCGTTCTTCTCCATAGAGATCTACGCTTTGGAATGGGCAACTAGCTTCAACTTTCTGACTAACTGACCGACTATTTAATTTTGACAATTCAAAAGTGCCTGTAAATGGTTTATTTGAAATAAATTATTTGAGTTTTGAGTTTGTTTGCATAAATTTTTAAAGTCTATGCATTATCGCTGCTTAAAAAGTTGCTATCTCTCTTATAGTAATTTACTTAAAAAATATAATTTGCTCTCTTTGAGTTTAAGGCGTATACATTTCTTGAAACTACATTTTTGTATGATTTATGCAATAACTCGTATGATTGTTTAGACAATAAGTAGCGCTATATAGTTTCCAGAACATGCCAGCGGCGCGAGGTGCGCGCACGACCTGTATTCGCCACTACTTCCAGTCGCACAAATGCCGGCTTGCGTGCGCCTCTTCGTCGCCTTACGAGCAATTTTAAGAATTTCTGCAATTTGGATCTGTTTGCTTTACTGCATACAAAGTTTAGGCTCATGTTACTTAACATATTGAAAAAATAATGTGACACTGTTGTTCCACTTATGCGGCATTATTAACGGCTTTATTTATATTTTTTGTTTTTTTTTTATACTTTTACTAATAATTTTCCTCTTTTTAGGGTTCCGTAGTCAACTAGGAACCCTTACGGTCTTATTACAAAAAATTGCTTAAGTACTGGTTTAAACCAAGACTAAAAAGTCTAGGATTGTGACGGTATTAAGATTAGTACCAGGATCAAAATGTGTCCCGATTACAAAACGAAGACTATCTGAGGATCTGTTAGTACCAAAGAAAGTCCATGGTTCAAATAATATCCACAGATAAGAAATAAAAATGGCATTCTTTCATTCGTTCGTACAGGCTTTATTTGAAGCAACATTCTGTTTCTCTAAATAGTGATATTATAATAACACTTGAAATGATTTAATAATTATTTATCAGTACAAAAATATGTCATAAATGGTTCTTTGTTTGGATTACAATATAATTTGGCGCGCTGATCATAATCAAGTTGTTATATTCTTAACACCTCTAGCGTGAAATGGAGCGAATTACATTCGGCGACAGCCCGCGTCATTTGAAGCGAATGTTTATCTTTTGAAGAAACAAATAATACAATTCTTATTCAGTTTTTCAGTCTTTCTTTTCAGTTATTCTTCAGTTTTTATTTTTTTGTTTTCACCGCACGTTTTCTCTTAACACATCTGACATTGGCAGAATTGTCGACATCGGCACCATTGCCATAGAGAAAAATAGAATAGAATACAATTCTTATTTTTATTCGTTATGGTTTGTTCGTGAGTGGATGTGTCCGATTATGCCTCGTAATAGGCAACGAAACCGTTGGTTGCTTCATTAAACCAAAACACCTCTCCATGTTCCGGGTTATTCTAAGGCTGCTGTTATACCTCTCTTCTTGTGGTGTTGTGGGGTTACGCAATGGTGTAAATAAATATGGAGTGCAGTGATAGCCACAGCCACCGAATAATATTCCAGATAAAGCGCCAGCCTTAAACCTCTGTTTCAATCTACATCCTCGGAATATTCTGGAGTCATGGTCCACGTCATCTGGTAACAATGTCCATGATTTTCAGGCCAGCATCACAAACCGCCTGAATAGTGACCGCATATTAGATCTTTAGACTCGTCTCTGTTATTTTAATATGACAAATAAAAAAAAAATATTGGGATATTATTTGGATTTTATTTAATGTAATGTTAGCATTGACCAAGGGTACTTACTTCATGGCGACCCCAGTTGTGTAAGTGTTGGGTTTGGATCCTTGCGGAATAAGTGGACTGTATTATCAATAAGGAACTGGTTTACTTAATTAATACAATAATGTTACAAAATAATATAATAATCCCGACAGCGTTATTTCGTTGTTACGCGGGTGCGCGTGCGTTATTTCGTTGTTACGCGGGTGCGCGTGTGTCATAGGCGTAAACCACTTGCACTTCAGGACTCAATGGGCATCCTCGAGGGTCGTGGAGTAAATCTTCACGTAAAACATCCACAATTTTTTCCCGAAAACGTTTTGTGAACCTATACTTATATTTAAAATCTTCGTCACTCAATTTAAAAGGATTTACATGATGACGACATCTGTAAGGTCGCCGAGACGTCTCCAGCATAACCAAATCCATCAAATCAATTATAACAATATCCATTTTTGACGATTTGTAAATAAAAAGACACAATAATAATCAATGCTAACCTCAAATAAATTAGTACCGATGTCAAATCCATGGTTAAACTAGGGGTCTCGGCGGACTAACTTTAGTACCTTAGTTAGTTCAAGAACTAGTGATAAACTTCATTTTGTAATAACGTTTTATTTAGTCATGGTTTAAACCTAGTAACAATCCCAGTACTAAATTTAGATCGTGTTTTGGAATAAGACGGTTATAGTTTCGCCATGTCTGTCTGTCCGTCCGTCTGTCCGTCCTCGCTTAATCTCTGTGACCGTTAGCACTAGAAAGCTGAAATTTGGTACCAATATGTATATCAATCACGCCGACAAAGTGGTAAAATAAAAATTGGAAAAAAATGTTTTATTAGGGTAGCCCCCCTGCCGCCAGGGCTGCGGGTTATTCGAAAGAGGTACCGTGGCCCTTGGCACAGGCAACTGAAGGAACACGGGTGGGTTTTAGTCAGTAAAAGTCTGACACACCCTTCCGCTCCGCCCAGAGCGGGAGGGGTCATATGATGATTTCCCAACCAAAAAAAAAAAAAAAAATGTAGCCCCCCTATATGTAAAGTGGGAAGTGGTTTTTTTTTTTATTTCAACCCTAACGTGTGATATATTGTTGGAAAGGTATTTAAAAATGAATAGGGGTTTACTAAAATCATTTTTTGATAATGTCAATAATTTCGGAAATAATCGCTCCAAAAGTAAAAAACAATGTGTCGTCGTCGTCGTGGTCCCCCCCCACCCCCTCTAACTTTTGAACCATAAATTTAGAAAATATGAAAAGTAGAACCTTATAAGGACTTTCTAGGAAAATCATTTTGAACTTGATGGAAACAACAGTTTTTGTACAAAAAAGACAAACAGTTGTACAAAATAATTTCTGGACTAAGTTTGTAGTATAATCGTATAAGCAAGCATTTTTTTTTAATTGTGACGGACGGGAAACTTTCGGAACCCTACACTGAGCGTGGCCCGACACGCTCTTGGCCGGTTTTTTATTGTTTACAACGCTAGTCTTAAAATTTACCAAATTGTCTCATTGTGTATCTGTGGAGAACGTGGTTGATTTCACGTTTATATCATTTCTGCATCCTATCTTTTTGTAATTCTTAATGTGTAATTGTTTGTTTTCCCGAATAAATAAAATAAAATAAATACAAATATGCTTTGACCCATTTCTTCAAATTCATGCGGATGAATTTTTCGACGCTATATTTTAGTTTGTGAATAGTTTTAGCTAAGTTAGGATATAATAAATAATAATAAAATAAAATCATTTTATTTCGGACAACTATGAGATCCATAAATTGTTAGTAATCATTTTGCACTTAAAATACTATTGTTAGAAACTTAAACTAAAGACGAATGAATGCGAAGACAACCTAACAACTAGACACCCAGAAACTGTGGAACAAGTCTGCACAAATTGCCTAATTATGGCGGAGGACGAGTCTGTCGCCACCGCCTTCAGATGCTATTGATAAGGATGTCATTGAAGTATATCATTTTGTTATTTTTATTAATTAATTAGATTTTACTGCGTACGAATAAACACAATATTTTCTATACTTATAATAAATCTGTAGAAGTGAAAATTCTGTACATTGAAAATATCAAAAAAATAAATGGCAGGGGTTGTTACTAGACCGACACCGAACCCAAAAATGTGATTAAAAAATTGTTTGTCTTTCTGCCTGTTCAGGCATCACGCAAAAACTACCGGTTCGATTACGATGAAACTTGGTATAATTATTCTTTAATATCCTGGGCACCACACTGGGTACTTTTTATCGGGAAAAGTATATACAATAAAAAACAAACTTAATTCCGCGGTTCGATCCCTAGACCCGATTACTGTACCAACCGCAAATAATAAGTTTGTCATAGTGTTGTCTAAATGTAGTGCTGAAGGTTGAATTTGGCTTGCACCGTTCGCAGCACACGCGTGGCGCGCGGCCGCCACGGATCGCTACCGTATTTATGGACGAAGTCTGAGCGTGAGCGCGCGCATCATACATTTTTTGAACTTTGATTTGAACGGACGTGTCGAGTGGCGAGCGTTCGTTCTTTTTTTTAGAGTTATTTAGGTTTATTTTTATAATTCGTAGGTATAGATTCTAATTTTAAAGTATAGGTAGTATATTTGATAGTGTACGTAGTGACCATAGGTTATTTTATAAAACTGTCAGGTAGGATTAGTCATTCGTATAGATATTAGTTTTTAGGGATTTTGCTTATTTATTGAGTATAGATTAGTTATCATCAGAAATAGGTTTATTTAGGTAGGTAGATATTTTATTTTCTGTTATTGAGTTTTTTTTTTTAAATTTGGTTGGTACTTAGGTAAAGATATCATATAGCACGTTCCCGTGGGATAATTTCCGACATCCATGCGGGCGAAGCCGCGGGCAGAAACTAGTCTTCAATAAAATAACAATAATATAAGTTTTATCTATACTTATAATAAATCTGTAGAAGTGAAAATTCTGTACATTGAAAATATCAAAAAAATTAATGGCAGGGGGTGTTACTAGACCGACACCGAACCCAAAAATGTGATTCAAAAAATTTTTGTCTGTCTGTCTGTCGGTCTGTCTGTCTGTCTGTTTGTTCAGGCATCACGCAAAAACTACCGGTTCGATTACGATGAAACTTGGTATAATTATTCTTTAATATCCTGGGCACCACACTGGGTACTTTTTATCCCGGAAAAGTATATACAATAAAAAACAAACTTAATTTTGCGGTTCGATCCCTAGACCCGATTACTGTGCCAACCGCAAATAATAAGTTTGTCGTAGGTTACGTCACCCTCAGTGGAGTTCATTTTTATTCCTTTTAGTTTTTAGAGTTATTTAGGTTTATTTTTATAAGTCGTAGGTATAGATTTTAATTTTAAAGTATAGGTAGTATATTTGATAGTGTACGTAGTGACCGTAGGTTATTTTATAATACTGTTAGGTAGGATTAGTCATTCGTATAGATATTAGTTTTTAGGGATTTTGCTTATTTATTGCGTTTAGATTAGTTATCATCAGAAATAGGTTTATTTAGGTAGGTAGGTATTTAATTTTCTGTTATTGAGTTTTTTTTTTAATTTACTAGGTAGGTACTTAGGTAAAGATATCATATAGGTAGCCTCTTAATCACACTAATGAGACACAATTGGTTTTCTATTGTAATTAACCACAAAGGGCCCGCGAGATAGATGGCATTCTGGGGAAGCACATACATTTTATCCTGTTAGCACGTTCCCGTGGGATAATTTCCGACATCCACGCGGGCGAAGCCGCGGGCAGAAGCTAGTATTTCAATATTAGAAAACCATTTTGGTTTGCAATAGGTGTTAGCAGCACTTAATACTATGTTATTCCATACGTAAATGTGGATTGAAAATACAGTTATAAAGTAGAGTTTTAGATTATCTTGCTTGAGAGTTAACTTTCATAAAAGTCCATATTCAATTAAAATTGAGACCGTGCTGGAGACTCGTGGTTTATGCATTGGTGAGTATAAGCACTGATGTAACAGAAAATAATTGCCCACACATAAAATAACTGCAACGCCGACACATAAAAATTTGTTTCCGTTTCAACTAAAAGATATGAATGTGAAAGTTGATTCCACAATGACGGAATCAACTTTCACATTCATATCTTTAATTGCATTCCATAATGTTAATAAGATGTCACAAGGTGGTAATGGATCCTATGTTCCCACAGCAAAATATTAGAAGTTTAAGAAAACGATTTTAAGAAACAATTAAACTTTAAATTGTTTTTATTATTAAATAATAGTTATTATCATTAATTATGTGAATCATTATAACATTGAATCAAGTCGTGTAGTACTGTAAAGTGGATATGAGCGTGTACCTGCACGTGCTCGCTGCAGAACATGTCGTGCGCGTTGCGCGCGCCGGCCTGCGCCTGCAGCTCCGCCAGCGCCTCCTCTTTCGACTTGATGGTGTGCTCCTTCGTTATCTTCAGCCTGCACACATGAGACACGCTTCAGCAACGTCATACTTTAAAACTCGTTTTAACGCCGCACTCCTGAAACTGTTTGTTTGGTCTAGTCGTGGTGCGGAGTAGACCAAACAAACAGTTGTAGTTGTAACAACAAACATTAAGGGCAGCAGCACATCTGGGGGCACGGGAGTGCCCCCGCCAAGACGAGCCAAGCGAAGCGCAAGGGCACTACCTACCTTTTCTCGAAGCACTTCGTCGTATTTTTGAACCTTCTTAACTTGGGTTTGGATTATACCAGATAAAGAAAATTTTCGGGATATGATGTCAGTGGTTGACTTATTAAACCTATAAAGTTTCAATTGCATAGCTCTTATACTTTAGATTTTATTGATATCTAAAATACCCCGATTTCGTCACTGACTCACTGATGATCATCAATATTCTTAAGGTTCTTCCTGAACTCCTAGAAAGCTGAAATTTGGTATGTAAGCTAGTAATAGTACACAAACAACAAAAAAATCTTAAAACTTGAATATTTTGTATGAGACTTCCGTAAATTTTGAGGCTAGAGGTCTGAAAATTTATATAGGGGGTCCTTGTTATAAATAATAAGATATGTATTTCAGGATTTTTAGTAAATCATAAGCAACTTCCAAAAAGAAATGAAATACCACAAAAACATTTCATGTTAAATGTTGCCAAGACGAGACCATGTAGCTCGCACTGTCAAAAAGTAATCAGATCTCATGTAGAGCCAAGCTTCTAACTCTACACGCCCTAACTCTACAAGGCCTAACTTCGCAAACTCTACACCTTAGTCAAAATATGTGGCTTAGCCGTTTCGCTACATTCACATGAGCGTAAGGTGAAAAACTGTTATACAATGGTTCTTGTAGTAACGAAACGGCCAAGCTATATATATATAAGCTTGGCTCTACATGAGATCTGATTACTTTTTGACAGTGCGAGCTACATGGTCTCGTCTTGGCAACGTTTAACATGAAATGTTTTTGTGGTATTACTGTGTCGCGACACAGTAATGTGCTGCTGCCCTTAATGATTAAGTCTAGCCTGCCGTCTACGGAAAATATGCGAAGGTAGAATGAAGTGCACGCCTACAATGGCTAATGGTCATTGTAAACATAGGTCGCGCGAAAGTTCGGCAACAACAAACAACAATTTTTGACATGGTTCGGTACCATGTCAAAAATTGTTATATACGACGAAACGAATATTTAGCTGCCGAGTGTCGGCACGTGTGTTGATTGACTTGTCTTGTTTTGGGCTCTTTATGTACTCGCGGAATGTTGAGGTGGAGTTGGGAGGTCGCGAGGCGGTGCACGGTGCCGGAGTGCGTGTTACCTCTGGTGCGCGTGCACACAGTTGTCGCAGATGAACTCGGCGCAGTCCACGCAGTAGCTGGTGGCGGGCTCCGTGTCGTCGCAGCTGTTGCACTGCTGCTCGCCGCTCATGCCGCCTGCGGACAGCATGAGAGCTCTCAGTCACGGCAGAAACCACCATTACCATGTGGTTCATGTATGTGTGGTGTCTAAGCATTCATTCTGTGGTCACACACTGATTTATTACTTGTAACGATTTTATTAGGAGGATTATATTAGGATAGGATTCTATGGTTAAAATATTTGTAAATATGTGAGCATCATATAATTTATGCCACATAATTAATTTATCTGTCATTGCTTCATTTCGAATTCTTCTCATATAAAATATTGTGAAACATTTCAAACAACTAATTATAGACTTGAGGTTCTTCCCTATTATTCGAAAGTACCTTTTGGAAAGGGCTAATTGAATCAATACTATTTTAAGTACCTAATTGAATTAAATGATTTGACTTTGACTTATGACTAACCGTTGGAGCCGGCCTGCTCGAGCGCCATCTTCTCCAGCACGAAACGCTGGTCGATCATGTTGGCGACCTGGCACTGCAGGCGGCACGCCGGGCACGTCACCGTCACGCGCTCTGCACCTGCACATGTAGAGGTTACACGTTTCATAAAATTAAGTAATAATTAGCAACTGTTAAAGCATAAATTTCCCATACGTTTATAATTATAACCGTAAGTTTCGGGTTTCGGGGTAAATAAATTATTACTCGCTTTGATGAAATGAGATGTCATAATTTCATTTCAAATTATTTTGTATTTAATAAAAATCTTATATTCATTCACTGACAACCAAAGCACAGCCTTAACCGCTAGCTCGAGAAACATGAAAATTTGCACACTAGAATTTTTGAAACATCATCCCCTAATGCCCTTAAGGTGGCACTACACTGGTCGATATTTTTTCCATAAAATTTCGGGAGGATATTACTCCACTGTTTGACATTGGCGCTGATTCCCTTGTTTACAAACTAAACTAAATTTAAGTTCTGTGCATCTTATTCATTCTGTTTCATTAAGAAAAGGACAGAAGATAAAATATTAGTTTAGTCCTGTCAAATTAAGATACTCCATAGATAAATTAGACGTGATTAAAAACATCGCTACTGAAAATACGTCAATTTACGTCAGGCGCTGACTAATTTGACATGGCTAAACTAATATTTATATTCTGTCCTTTTCTAAATTAAATAGAAAGAAAAAGATGCATTGAACTTAAATTTAGTTTAGTTTGTGAACAAGGGAATCGGCGCCATTGCACATCCAAACTTAAACATGATATCGTTTCGTCTTACTATTCGTTACTTATTATCGTTTTGTACAGCTAATTTTGTCTGTATGGAAACAGAATAGTAAAATAGGAAGCCACTTTAAAAAGTAATGGACCAACAAAGATTCGTTTTTCTTGCTTTCAACGTAACTTTGGGTGTAAATCTATACTTATAATAAATCTGTAGAAGTGAAAATTCTGTACATTGAAAATATCAAAAAAATAAATAGCAGGGGGTGTTACTAGACCGACACCGAACCCAAAAATGTGATTAAAGAAATTTTTGTCTGTCTGTTTGTTCAGGCGTCACGCAAAAACTACCGTTTCGATTACGATGAAACTTGGTATAATTATTCTTTAATATCCTGGGCACCACACTGGGTACTTTTTATCCCGGAAAAGTATATACAATAAAAAACAAACTTAATTTTGCGGTTCGATCCCTAGACCCGATTACTGTACCAACCGCAAATAATAAGTTTGTCGTAGGTTACGTCACCCGCAGTGGAGTTCATTTTTATTCCTATTAGTTTTTAGTTATTTCGGTTTTTTTTTAATATAAATCGTAGGTATAGATTTTAATTTTAAAGTATAGGTAGTATATATATTTGATAGTGTACGTAGTGACCGTAGGTTATTTTATAATACTGTTAGGTAGGATTAGTCATTCGTATAGATATTAAGTTTTTAGGGATTTTGCTTATTTATAGAGTTTAGATTAGTTATCATCAGAAATAGGTTTATTTAGGTAGGTAGGTATTTAATTTTCTGTTATTGAGTTTTTTTTTTTTTAATTAGGTAGGTACTTAGGTAAAGATATCATATAGGTACCCTCTTAATCACCACTAATGAGACACAATTGGTTTTCTATTGTAATTAGCCACAAAGGGCCCGCGAGATAGATGGCATTCTGGGGAAGCACATACATTTTATCCTGTTAGCACGTTCCCCTGGGTAAACCGACATCCACGCGGGCGAAGCCGCGGGCAGAAGCTAGTTAATAATAAATATGTAAAGTTGTCGAAAATTTACCACTGACGGGACAAAAACGGGTAATTCGGTTTTTAAGGGGAGGATTTGAACTTGAAACTGTATGTTACATTTTCACGCCTAAACCACTGAACTTCTGATTTGGCATAGATATAGATGGCATCCTGGGGAAGCACATACTTATCCTGTTAGCACGTTCCCGTGGGATAATTTCCGACATCCACGCGGGCGAAGCCGCGGGCAGAAGCTAGTCCAAACTATCCAAATCCAAACTTCCAAACTAATATTATAAATGCGAAAGTAACTCTGTCTGTCTGTCTGTCTATCTTTGCTTCACGCCTAAACTACTGAACCGATTTGTGTGAAAGGAGAATGACAACTAATGGGCCCTTAGTTTTGGTGCCATGTCAAGACTATTTACTTCTCAAAAATTAAACCGTATTTTTACATGTTTTAGTTTTTTTTATCAACATTTCTTTTACCCTAGCATTGGAAAACATAATTAATAGGTATTTATTTGATTGATTTTAGTTCCGCCATTAAAACTTAACCTGAATGTTGCCAGACGACAGACTATGTCAATTGAATTATAGTAATTGATTGAAAATATCGATATTTTACTAATCTGCCGACTAAAATGACCGGAGATAGGCTACAATATAGCTTTTCTCCCGTTGTAATCTAGCTAACACTCTCATGTAACTGATTAGGCGTGAAGTAGACGATGGGCGGGCTCAAATAAAGAAAATAAAAGAAGTAAGTAAATAAACTAAAAAAAATATTATCATAATTATGTTTCATGGTATTTCCTACCGTCTGAAATATTCCGGTACATTCGTATCTGATTAGTTTCTTTAAAAAACAAAAGTTAGTACCACAGACATTATCCAATATAATAATGCGTTCAGGGTGTTGATGGGGTTGCCGCGCTACTGTAGTGCTTCCAGCATGTTCGCGGAGGCGCCTAATTAGATAGAACAATTTTTCCGGGTAGCTATAAGTACACTAGTTCTAAGTTTTATTTTGTTTATTAACCAATCAATGGATTCTGTCTGAAATATAAGATTTTTATTTTATTTTATTTATTATGTGGTTAGTACCTACTCAGGTTAGTACCAGCGTTTATAATCTTTTTAATTATGTAAATAATATTATTTATAACGATAATCGATTTAGTAAATCGATTATCAAATTATTTAACATGGTCACACTAAGATTAGACAGATCTAACTGTCAAATCAATGCATCAATCCGTCAATCGCATTGTTTCGTGCCGTTCGTTTTGCGTCGAGTTGAATTTATTCCTCCGTATTTACTTCTGTTCGTTACAATTTGAAGCTGTCGAGTTGAGCGTTTACGTTCCTCCAGTGATTTGTTTTGAGATATTGGACTCCTGTTTTAGTGACAAGTGAGCACATTGACTCTATTTAGTTTAAGTGAGCTTTGGACTCTTGTTTTAGTGATAAGTGAGGAAATTGACTCTGTTTTAGTTTTTAAGTGAGCCTTGGACTCTTGTTTTACTCCTCAACAATGTCTACACCTGGTAGAGGTCGGGTAAACCGCCCTCTCTCTCGCCGATGTGTCAATTGCTCTCTACGTTTGGCGCCTAATCTTCGTAGACGTCAAATCGAAGAATTAGATGAACCAATGCATAACCTTCTGAGATCCTGGGTAACACCTACACCGGTAAGTTTATAATATGTCATTTACAAGACTTATACGAACATTTAGGATGCCTGTGTTTAGTCAATCAAGGGAGTCGTCAACTGTAAATCTCTCTTAGGTATTTCCACTATAACAGAAATTAAACAGTGTAAGGTGATGTGTGAGAAAATCTAGACCATTGCAATGCGCACATGAATAAATGTACGTATTATCTATTTAGGAAATCACTGATTTATTTTTGTTATTTTTTCAGATATCCTCTGATGACATACTGTGTGTTGAATGTTTTGTATTATTACAAAACCGGACATCATCAACTACAACACTATCCCTTGTGTCCCCTGCTCTTGGACACCTCAACATATGTTTTGCGTGTGGCATGTCAATTGCAAGTCGCAGAACTCATAGGGTTAGTCAAGACTGTCCTCAAAGGAACGTTCTACTAAGATGGATACCAGCTCATCACGTAAGGGTTTTAACCGTGGCATTATAACTACATATGATTGAACTAATTGAACAAAAATAAATAGTAAATATAAAATATTTTCTTATTTTTAGGTCGTGAATTTGGATAGAGTTTGTCGTGCTTGTTGGGAGGCTGCATCGAGAGGAATACAGAGCCAAGCCGTCGGTGGCGTTAACAGACCCACAGTGGAGTCTGCGCCAGTGATTGATAACATGGACGATGACATCGCAGATGCTGTGATTCCTGTACCACCTCCATTACCACTGCCGGTTCCACCACCTCAGGAACAACCATTACCTCGAACACATTCAAAAATTAATTCACTAAAGTACAAACGGGTTTCGGCAAGTTCCCGACATTGCCTGTTCCTTGGTTGTGCGAACACTGAACGTTTGTTAGTACCAGGAACTATAAAAGAAGTTTTGTTGTTACATCATAAAGTATATATTCCCTTCACTGCAAGAATCTGCAGATATCATTTACATAGCAATCGTTGGGATGAATTAGAAGCTCCATATTCAGATTTTACTGGATTTCAAGTAGATGATATTTTCACAAAACTTGAAAAAGCTACTGAAAGACAGTTAGACTTCAATGACATAAACTCCATGGATTCTTCATGGTTTATGCCATTATTGGTTGGGACTTACTACAGAGCAATTTAATGAGTTTCTAAGTTGTAACCCTATGTTATATGATCACTTTTCAAATCCTTAAATAGTAGAGTTGCTCTCAGCATATTCCTAGTAAAACTCAGAACAGGTGACAGTAATCAAAGACTGTCAACTCTTTTTAAAATGCCAAGATCCACTTTGGAAAGAAAAATGAATATTGTGAGAAATTGTTTAAATGAACAGTTTGTTTCTCGACATTTAGGAATAAATCACACATCTATCCAAAATGTAGCATCACGGAATAGAATCATACCGGAGGGTTTTTTTGGGGATGCCAACATGGCTTCAAATGTTAAACCTGCCATTGTAATATGTGATGGCACATATGTTTATGTGCAAAGCAGCAGCAATTATTTGTATCAAAAACAAACGTATAGTCTGCATAAGTATGCCAATCTTGTCAAACCGTTTTTAATTGTTTGCTGCGATGGATATATTTTAGAGTGCGTGGGGCCATATGAAGCCACAAAAAATGACTCATCGATTATGAGTGCCTTGTTTACTACTGAAAATGGTCCCATGCGCTCATTTTTTAGACCCGGTGATGTATTCATTTTGGACAGAGGATTTAGAGATGTGATTCCTGAGTTAGAACGATATAATTATAAAACTCACATGCCTGAGTCATTATCGGAAAACGAACATCAATTAACCACCCACCAGGCTAATAAATCTAGATGTGTAACAATGTGCCGGTGGGTGGTAGAAGTTGTAAATGGGAGAATCAAAAGAGATTTTAAACTATTTCGCCAGGAATATTTTAATAGAGCGTCAAGTCACCTTATGACTGATTTCAAAATAGCTTGTTCCCTTTTGAATAAGTTCCATCCTACAATTGATGATAGACCCGATGCTGTGGAGTACCTAAATATTGCTCTGTCGAGATTAAATACAGTAAATTATTTATCGGAATTTATTCAAAGGGAACATATAAATAGAAGACGTACGATTTTCCAAAGCATAAACAGCAGTGCTCCCCATTTAAATAACTTTCCAAGATTATCATTAATTGAATTAAGAAGATTTGCTTTAGGATCTTACCAATTAAAACAGGCAAGATCCTATTATGGGGAGCATGTGCGGGCGAATGGTACCTACAGTGTAGAAATAAGCAATGAACTAATAGAAGAAGATTTGCCCTTAATATTAGGTCAAAACAATTATTTAGTTAGGGCCAGAATAAAATCGAGACATGTGAGTAGCAGGATTTATTACACATATTTATTGATAAGTAGAGAGCAACATAGGGCAAATTCTTTAGAGAGTATCATTGCTTATTATTGTAGTTGCTTAGTGGGAAATCGTACAGTAGGGTGCTGCGCTCATACTATGACCGTATTGTGGTACTTAAGCTGGGGTCGTTTTAATGATATAAGCGCCCCAGCGCAATTTCTAGACCATATATTTCTTGAAGAATAAATGTCTTATCTACTATTTATTGTTGTTTTTTTTTAAAGTAAGCAGCCGTAGAGCAGCTTAGCTTAACTTGAGATGGATCCGTGTGGTTGTTGTAACTTAGCCATGAGCTCCTCTAACCTAAAGCTTTAGTCGTAGGTAAGTATTTATTTTTAACAACACTGCCTACTAGTGGTGATGGCACAGCCTACTTAACGCTGAATGCCGGCACGGCACGGCAAGCGATATTTGTAAGCGCAAGTACTTAACCTACATAATATCTAGCAAGAGAAGAAGTTATGTAGTGTTTTCTAAATTCAGATATCAATATTAATACTTAAACAATATTATTTTAATTTCAAATATGTATAAAACAAAACAAAACTTGTTTTATAACCTCAATTTCAGCATCCGAAAAAATAAGATTTCTCTTGAACCATGGTTAAAAATTGAAAATCGATTTCAAGATATGAAAAGGTGATTTTAGGTCTATGAAATCAAGTTAAAACCACTGTGACATGCGAAGTTTTTTAGGGGCCCAAAACTCCTAACAAAATGGGCATTCTCCTTTGCCAAACTAATATTATAAATGCGAAAGTAACTCTGTCTGTCTGTCTGTCTATCTTTGCTTCACGCCTAAACTACTGAACCGATTTGTGTGAAATTTGGTACAGACATAGTTTGGAACTTAAGAATGGATATAGGATAGTTTTTACTACAAAAAATAAAATAAAAAATAAAATTTATTCCGGACATACACGCCATCTATTGGTCAAGAGTCGGCATCAATTCAGTACTGAAAATTCATCGGAAAAATGTAAATAAATAGTAAAAAGGTATGATAATATAATACAACTTTTAGTACAAAGAAAATGCTCTAACGGAGTATAGATAATTCTATTAGTACTATATGTCGAGTTGGTGATCGCGCAATGGTGTCGATCGTTACACGAGTTCGGTTCATGTTATTGTTTTAATTCATCGGAAAAAAGTAATTATATCGTAAAAAGGTATGAAAAAAATAATATCAATATAATAAAACTTTTAGTACAAAGAAAATGCCCGAACGGAGTATAGATAAATAATCCGAGTTGTCACTATGCTCGATAGATGGCGTTGGGATCGAAATAGATCGCGCTATCGTTTCGTTACACGCATTTGGCTGGGTATCGGCCGAGCGCTTCGGTACTGTCGTGGAATTGTGGATTGATCGTTTCGTAAATTTAAAATTGGCTCCTTTGTATTAGTAGATTAAAAGGTTTATTTGTTGGGTTGTCTGGTGGTTGTTTTCAAAATTGGTTCCGTTGTTACGTTGTATTTGTCGATTAAAAGGTTTATTTGTTGGGTTGTCTGGTAATTAATAAGTATGTAAAGTTGTCGAAAATTTACCACGGGACAAAAAGGGGTAATTCAGTTTTTAAGGGGAGGATTTGAACTTGAAACTGTATGTTACATTTTCACGCCTAAACCACTGAAATTCTGATTTGGCATAGAGATAGATGGCATCTTGGGGAAGCACATGCATTTTATCCTGTAAGCACGTTCCCGTGGGATAATTTCCGACATCCACGCGGGCGAAGCCGCGGGCAGAAGCTAGTAAGTAATAAAAGAATTGTAAAATCTTCAAAACAAAGTCGGTACGAAGGAGCTCAATAATCTCAAGAAAGCTGTAATTGAGTCGGCACTTCGGCAGTACACAATCAATAAACAAAGATCACTAAACTGCCTTAAATTTAAACGGCGCCGACTCAAAATTATTTTATTATTTCTGACATTAGTTTAAGAACTTAGTTATTAAGGTTAAATAAAATAAAAAAGGTTTATTATTTTTTGCTTTTCAGATTTTTCGGCGGTTTATTTTTTTTTTTTTTTAAGTTTTTAATTTATAATTTTTTGGCTATAATCTACTAATTGTTTGCCAAAGGGCAGGCATATGTGGCACTGTAGAGTAATAATACACAACTCAGCATTTAAATCTGTGAGTGAACAATAAATCACCCCTATTTTCCCACCCTTAGGGTTGGATTTTTTTTTCCAAATTTATATGGGACCAACTTTGATAATTCAAAATCGGACTACTCTGTAAAAAGTTATGCGTGGCCATACATTAAAAAAAATATATACGCGTCGACTTGAGAACCTCCTCCGTTGGTTTTCGTCGGTTAATAAAATTCGATTTTCCAAAGGACTTTTCTTTTTTTTTTCGCGCGTCTCAGTTCGGAACACTGTGCATGTGAACTAGGCGTTATGCGTGTAGACTAACGACGTCTAACTGCTCATCACTGATACTAGCTCGGTCGGACACGATGCCAGATGAGACAGCGAGCATTTTAGTCATGCCCACCAGTGAGTACGAGCTCGCGTCTAGTTCCTTCCTTTTTGCTCCTTTGGTGTAATTGCCGTATGGCGTTCCAGTGTGAGGATAAATAAATAAATAGGGGATAAGAGTTTGTGTGGAAGTTTGCCATTTATGTTGATAGGAAATCCCATAGGGTACACAGCTTGCCACACTGGAACTAAGTAAGAATATCACGCGATACATACCCAAGAAGTCTCTAGAGCTGGCTTGTTTCTCCTCGAGCTTTGCGCGGATGCAGGGCTCACAGGCGGAGTGCAGGCACTCCATGAGCTTGGGCGTGCCGTCGGCCAGCGCCAGCGCCGTGTTGCACAGCACGCAGCGGGTGCCGGAAAGCGGAGCGCGCGCGCCGGGCGACGCCAGCGAGTCGGCCGAACCCTTGCCCGCGTCCGCCGCGCCACCCGGAGAGCCCCCGCCCGCCTCGCCCACGCCCCCGCCGCCCTCTGCGCCCAGTCCACCGTCAGGCGTACTGCTCACCTGTATACATCAAATACATTTACATTCTCCATCGTACACAATCATATTATTTCTATGGATTTACTAATCATGTGGTAGCACAACCTTTTGAAAATGCGAGAAAAGGTTCATGTAGCGTCCAATTTAAACTAGCTACCACCCTACCCTACTCCTACCCTACTTCTAACCTACTCCTACACTACTCCTACCGAGTCCTACCGAGGGGCTACGGCCGCAGAGGATAGGGAGAGCGGCAACATCACACCGACACTCCTCTCCCGCCGCGGCCTCCAATCCTCAGCCGCGATGTCTCCCTCACGGGGGACATCGCGGCCCGCCTCAGGTACGTTGCGATGTCGCCCAAGCGGCACCGCAACCTAACCGCCGGCCGCTACGTCGCGTCGTCGCCTTAGCCGCAAAGCCCTGACGAGCGGCCCCCGCTTGGGTTCCTCTTAGCTTCACCGTGGTTCTGCTAGCCACGGCTACTGAGCCCCCCCGCCTCGACAATGCGGGAACCCACTGGGGGGGCTCCTACCCTACTCCTAACCTAACCTACTCCTAAACTATTAAAAACCCTTAATTTAATACGTGCTTCAATTCGAGTGGAGCCGAGTCTACCGTACCGAAGGAACGATCGTCAAATGTTTGACAGGAAAGTAGGTAGAATAGTTTATATGGGAAAATGAAATTGTTTCAAGCAAATCAAGATCTAACTAACCGAAGATCTATGGGGAATGTCAATCAAAGTTTGTACCTCCATTATTGAGACTATAGCGCCGTACTTAGCTTTAATATTTAATTTGTGTGTGGATCAAGGAGTCTTCCCGGATCTTATGAAATACAGCAAGGTGATACCACTTTTCAAATCGGGGGACAGTAAAGTTACTAATAATTATAGACCCGTATCCGTGTTACCGGTTTTCAGCAAGGTGTTTGAAAAGGTGATGCTAATGGAGCTAAAGCTTTAGCTCCATGGTGATCCTGAACCAAATGCTCAATCATTTCAACACCAATAAAATATTGCACGACCAACAGTATGGTTTCACCAAGGGACGTTGTACGACTGATGCCGATGTAACTTTATTAAAACACATTTTTACGGCGTGGGAAGAGTCCCAAGACGCCATAGGAATTTTTTGTGACCTCTCTAAGGCTTTTGATTGCGTCGACCACGAACCTTACTTTTAAAACTTGAGCATTACGGACTTGGAAAACTTGCGCTCAGTTTAGTAAAATCTTATTTAAATGATAGACAACAGCAAGTTCAAATAAATGGTGTCAATTCACTCGGTTTAAAAGTAAAAATGGGTGTACAGTCACGAACAAAACTATGTATACACTCGGCTTTATTCAAAAGCGATTCACTCCTTTATTTTTTAATGAAATTTTATGTTGTTACGAACATAGCATTTTCGAACCCATAGGTTTATGTAATGTGTCGTATTTCAACATTGCATTCGTTATTTCACGAAAAAATCACAATTGAAAGTTGCCAAGTGTTCACATATTGGTGCTCGTGACTGTACCACAAGGCTCGATATTAGGTCCTTTCTTCTTTTTAGTATATATTAATGATCTGGGATCCCTTCTTTCCGCATAATGTTCTTTGTCCTAATATACTTCGGCATAACGATTTTGGCACAATTTGTTTTGGCATAATAATACTTCGGCATAATTGTTTTAGGCATACATTTTATGTTGGCATAATCATCTTAAAGACTAATTTGTTTTGGCATAAATTTGATTCGCATAACGTTACCTACTAGGCCTAATGATTATTAGCACAATAATATTTGGGCATACAATTAATAGAAATAACGGAAACAAATTTGAGTTATTTTTACGTATTTATTTTCACTCTATTCTGAATCACTTTTTCCAAGAGTCGGGGTGCCCCAAGGTCTAACACATCTCGATTTAGTAAAAAGGCAATGAGAACTTAGGATGCAAGAGCGAGCGAAGCGAGCTCGGGAATTGGGGCACCCCGACTCGGACAGGTTAGGTTCGAAGGGGGCGGGGGTTCAAGTGAGCGAGCGGAGCGAGCGAACGAGCCCCCGTCATCCCCTTCGTGTTAGGTTCCTTTAAACCCTGCAGACAGAAATAGGGGCCCCGCGAAGCGGGGCTCCGTCGACTACGCCTTATTATTATTGTTATGCTTAATAAAGTTATGCTTTAGAATGTTATGCATAATAAAGTTATGCTTTAGAATGTTATGCTTAATCATTATTATGGATAGAGAAATTATGCGTAAAAAAATTATGCGTAAGCTGTTATGCGTAAATAATTTATGCGAAAATTTAATTAGGACAAACAAAAGTATGCCAAGTTGTATTAGGTCTTAAAATTTTGTGCAAATGGATAGGGAACCGCCCAGGATATTAAAGAATAATTATACCAAGTTTCATCGTAATCGAACCGGTAGTTTTTGAGTGATGCCTGAACAAACAGACAAACAGACAACAATTTTTTTAATCACATTTTTGGGTTCGGTGTCGGTCTAGTAACACCCCCTGCCATTTATTTTTTTGATATTTTCAATGTACAGAATTTTAACTTCTACAGATTTATTATAAGTATAGATAGATAGATATAGATAGATAGATAACATTATGCAACTTAAACGATTTTTCAATCGCGAGATAACTTTTATCTGAAGAATATATTAGATGTTTTGACAGTTTTTGTATAAAAAATATGTCAATCAGTTAACTTCTATTATGAGAAATAAATATGGCGGTTATTCCTCAGACAGAAGTTAACTGATTGAAACAGTGGTCCATAATTATGTATAATTTTTTTTTATTTTATGTGTTTATTTTTAGCAACGAGCGAACGAGCCCCCGTCATCCCCTTCGTGTTAGGTTCCTTTAAACCCTGCAGACAGAAATAGGGTCCCCGCGAAGCGGGGCTCCGTCGACTACGCCTTATTATTATTGTTATGCGTAAATAAATTTATGCTTTAGGATATTATGCTTAAAAAGTTATGCTTTAGAACTTTATGCTTAATAAATTTATGCTTTAGAATATTATGCCTAATCATTATTATGGTTAGAGAAATTATGCTTAAAAAAATTATGCGTAAGCTGTTATGCGTAAATAATTTATGCGAAAATATAATTAGGACAAACAAAAGTATGCCAAGTTATATTAGGTCTTAAAATTTTATGAAAATGGATAGGGAACCTAATGATCTACCCCATTTGTTAAAAACCCAACCACAGATGGTGTTATTTGCTGACGATACTTCCTTGATTTTTAAAATTAATAGACGTGCATCAAATCTTGACGACGTAAATAACGCCCTACTGCAGATCCAAAATTGGTTCACTGCTAATAATTTAGTATTAAATGGGAAAAAAACGAAGTGCATAAGAATTTTCTTTACCAAATGTCAAAAGTAGTCATTGCTGCATTGTGAGATAGAATTGAATCAAGAAAAACTAGAATTCGACGATGAAACTGTTTTCCTGGGGATCACGCTCGACTCAAGGCTTCAATGGGGTCCTCATTTAACATCCCTTGCAGGACGACTAAGTTCAGCAGCTTATGCCGTGAGAAAAATCCGTCAATTTACTGATGTTGATACCGCGAGACTAGTCTATTTTAGTTACTTTCATAGTATTATGTCGTACGGTATTTTACTATGGGGACGAGCTGCAGACATCGAGTCCATTTTTATTCTGCAGAAAAGAGCCATCAGAGCCATATATAGCCTCCGCAGGCGTGACTCTCTAAGAGAATTGTTTAAATATATTAACATCATGACGGTGCCTTGTCAATATTATTATATCTATGAAAACATTATGTACGTAAGGAAAAATCTACATCTTTTTAGTAAAAGAGGTGAAAGACATAATTATATGATATTAGAAATAGGGAGCAATTAGTTCAACCAGGTTTCAGGCTGGCTAAAGTAGACTCATGTTTCATGGGGTACTGTTTAAAATGTTACAATAAAATACCTCCCCACATAATAGAACAGAATGAAACGAAATTTAAATCTTGTATAAAACGCACACTATGCAGCCAGGCATATTATAAATTAGGGGATTACATCGCTGATAAAAATGCTTGGCTAAACGCTGGTCCTGCTCCATAAGGACGCATAAATAAATTGATTAGCATTTGAAAATACCGTTGGAGCTGCTGAAGATATTAAAATATTTTTTTGCATTGTAGCGGTATCTACAACGCCACATGCGAACAACGCGTCATACTGACGTCACGCAAATCCTGCATCTCGCAAGCAGAGTTTACCGCGCAGTTAGCATAGATACAATTTTCCAACATCAATCGTTGGGCAATAGCCCGCCAGACACAACTCCCGTCTGGTCGGAGGAGCAGAGAGTATGTCATGCTCACTCAAATGTCTCGCTGATGGTGGCGCATGTGTTGGATCATTTGGCTCCCTTCAAAATGGTTGAGCTGAATGGTGCTAATCCATGCGTCATGTTCGTGAACGGGCGCCGTCAGTAGGGACTGGTCATCTCTTTGCTGCCATGGCTTATTTTAATTTAACTTAATATTTGAATTGTACTTATTTTTATTTTTTTTAACTTTTCATTACGGACGCTTTTAACGTTCTGCATCTTTCTCACATGCATAATTTCTAACATGAATGATGTAACCAATACTTTGTAACCATATATTGATTTAAAAAAGTGTCCATGGAGTTTCTTACCCGTTCTTCTCCATAGGTACCTACACTTTGGAATGGGCAACTAGCTTCATTTTTTGACTGACCGACCCCTTGACAATTCAAAAGTGCCTGTAATTGGTTTAATTGAAATAAATACTTTGAGTTTTTTTTGAGTTCAATTTTTCCATATTTTCTCACCGTTTAAACCTTCCCTGGACTACGAAAAACATTTCAAAACCAAATCTCGAGTTTTACCGACTCAAACGAACAGCAATTGATTTTTATATAATACTAGCTGACCCGGCAAACGTTGTTTTGCCATATACCTAAATTATTTCTAGCTGCCCGGCGCTACTCCGCTCACGTGGTGTTCTACCCCCTACCCTACTCCTACCCTACTCCTACCCTACTGCTACCCTACTCCTACCCTACTCCTACCCTACTCCTACCCTACTCCTACCCTACTCATACACTACTCCTACCCTACTCTTACCCTACGCCTACACTACTCCTACCCTACTGCTAACCTGCTCCTACACTATTCAAAACCCTTAATTTAATACGTGCTTCAATTCGAGTGGACCCGAGTCTACCGTACCGAAGGGACGATCGTCACATGTTTAACAGGAAAGTAGGTAGAACAGTTTATATGGGAAAATGAAATTGTTGTTTTTACTATCTTCCTGGCAATTTTTCCATATTTTCTCACCGTTTAAACCTTCCCTGGAGTACGACTACAGAGTACAGCTAAATCGGCCCAGCCGTTCTCGAGTTTTAGCGAGACTAACGAACAGCAATTCATTTTTATATATATAGATATAGATAGAAGATAGATAGATTGTTGGTAACTTTAGTACATAGGTTACTTTTAATAATAATTTATCTTTATTTCAGACATACGTCCATACATTTTTACATTTAATGCTGCTGCTGTTGATTGAGTGCATGGTCAGCAGTTCAAAAGTGTTGCATGCTGCAATTGAGAAACTATTACACGATGGAATCATGTGTTTCTGGCCCAGATTATTTCAGGTCAACAGCCGGCCCATTGCGAAAAATAATAAAAAATTCTTTGAGTAGGTACATAATCATTGAGTCCGGCGTTTCAAAATTCGCCAACCGCTCGAAATTGTTTATGATTTAGTGATGTGGTGGCATACATTTTGAGTTTTGGTTCTATCGATGTTACGATTATTTTTAGTAGTGTTTCATCAGTATTTTTTATATTGAGATATCTTCATAAGTTAAGTTAAGTTTGATTTGATTTGAAAATCGTGAAAACCAACAAGATCTTAATACAATTATATTTTGCACTGGTTGCAAAACGCATAGTTACAAACTGTAATCGAAATAAATTGATAAATATTACCTCAGATGTCAAACATACCGTCCTGCACAATATATTGCCAGTTATTCGTCATAGCTTCGTCCCTATGCACATATAAGTATAACGATACAGTAGAAGTCTAATTAGCTCGGGCGTTTTAAGACTGCTTGAAGCGGCTATAATTGAGAGTTTCAATTCCAAGGAACTGTTTTTCCACATTTGAACCCAAAGGCAACATTGGGCAATACATTGGTTCAAATCCACGGCAAACCATGCTCTTTTTTAAAGTATTTGTTATAAGTCGTAACAAATTCAATGTTATATCAGTATAAAATTTTAAAACTTGAGGAGTCCCTATACTACCAATAGACCTACGACATTATTTAATGAGGAAAATAGACGCATCTTTATTATGTAAGTAGAACGCAGGTTAGCTCCAACAGCATCTTAAAAATCCTACCTGAAAAACACGATTATTGTATAACAAATAGAAATACATTAAATTGTTTTTTTTTTTTTTTTCAATAAAGTAGTATTAAATACTGCTTGTACAAATAGTCAATATTTTTGTTCTGTTCCACTGATTGATACCTAGTTGTAAATGTCAATCACGACTCAATACAGCAAGACAATAACTATCCAATCAATTATGTTCAAAACAAAGAATATTGTTTGCAGGCTGGTGACAACAGTGCTATCAGCAGTCTTGTGAAACTTGTAAAAATACCACAAAACTTGTGAAAAAAGTTTGCAGTATTTTTACAACTTTCACAAAGTAACTTGTTTCTATATTTTGAGCCAGCACCCTTATGCTCACCCTGCCCTGTACTACAACCTTACAGGAAATACCTCAAGATAAGCCAACTGTATTATCAGTCCCATAATGGTTAGAGTGCTTATCAACAAGTCTTACTCTGTACAATTGTCTTACCACTAGTCTGATGACACACATTGTAGAGGCTATTTAATGAATTATGAGTTTGTAAATACTATTTAATTCAATGAGCATAATTGCATCCTTAACTGAACATTTGCACATGTCAGGTCATACAATATTGAAATATGTTGTCATCTTACCCTGCTCCAAGAGAGTTGCCGGATTGAGCTGGTTTCAGATTCTTCTCAGAAATAGGCAAATCTCATAAAATAATTTCAATCAATAAAAGTTCTCATCAAAGTATGACACAAAGAGCACAGCAATATGAACATTGGACCTGATCTACCAAAAAAAACAAGTTTCTGATTCGATGAGACAAATTTCTGAAATATTTTGAAAAGTAAGAAGCATCTATAAATTATTTGAATAAATGATTATAGGGCTGAAACTAATTGGGAAGGTTGCATTATTTACAAATACATGATGTTGTTGTGAAGTGTATGCAGTGCGTACATTGAGAGCGGTCGCGGGCGCCGCTCCGGCGTCTCCCAGCTCATCCTGCACCTCCTCCTTGATGGTGACGCCGAGCAGGGGGCCCAGGTCCATCAAGGCCCGCTCGATCTCCTCCCCGCTCGGCTGAAAGTTTACGTTTTCCATTCCACTGCCTGTCCCGTCCACTTTTCACTCATTTCACCAGCTGCTCCGACATAGTCAGTCGCTAGTTTGTCGCACTTTCACTAGTCAGCCCGGGGACACTGGCACGTACACATAGCTAATTGAGCACTTCGATTGCGAGATGCCGCCGCACAGCAGCGTCCTTCCACTCACACTATCTGTATAGCGATAATAGTTTGCACAGCAATTTTCCAACTTTAAAGCCTGTCTAGGTCTTCACTATACGTTTTTGCTACCGTGTCGTAAATAAGTTTATCAACAAAATTATCTCTTGGAATTTTTAACATGCGTCCGCTCGACAACCATCAACGACCATAGACAAAGAAGAAGCAATGATTGCAGCAATGTTGCCACTTGCCAGTGTCCCTACTCCCTAGCCTACTCCCTTTGTCAAAAGTAACATAACATTAGTCAAAAACCGGCCAAGTGCGAGTCGGACTCGCCCATGAAGGGTTCCGTTACGTTACGATTTATGACGTATTAAAAAAAAACTACTCACTAGATCTCGTTCAAACCAATTTTCGGTGGAAGTTTATATGGTAATGTACATCATATATTTTTTTTAGTTTTATCATTCTCTTATTTTAGAAGTTACAGGGGGGGACACACATTTTACCACTTTGGAAGTGTCTCTCGCGCAAACTATTCAGTTTAGAAAAAAATGATATTAGAAACCTCAATATCATTTTTGAAGACCTATCCATAGATACCCCACACGTATGGGTTTGATGAAAAAAAAATTTTGAGTTACAATTCTAAGTATGGGGACCCCCAAAATTTATTGTTTTTTTTTTCTATTTTTGTGTGAAAATCTTAATGCGGTTCACAGAATACATCTACTTACCAAGTTTCAACAGTATAGCTCATAAAGTTTCGGAAAAAAGCGGCTGTGACATACGGACGGACAGACAGACAGACATGACGAATCCATAAGGGTTCCGTTGCCATTTGGCTACGGAACCCTAAAAAGCAATGATATTATCGTAGACAGAGGATATATAGACAAGCTGTTAAAATAATAATAATTGCGAAAGTGAGATGACACATGTCTAAATGTGTATGTTGTTTATTGTTGTTGTTTGGCATCGATGTGATCGATGCCAGACAAATTGTGGTGTTAAAATATTTTCGTTGATAAAAAAACTGTGAAACGCATACTTTGTGTAATTTATGACTTTATTGATATTCCAAAAGGTAATATTTAGTGTGTAATGATGGTGAGTTACTGTGTAATCGGCTGTAAAAGTCGTGGTGAACGAAATCAACCAAACATAACCTTTCATCGGTAAGTAGCATTTTTTACCTATTACAGCAAGTAAATTAACAAAATATTGTACAGACGCCAGCACATCAAGCTACTACAATCTGTCAGATTTCTTTAATAGATTTTCGACTTTATTGCTAAAGCATTAGGTTCAATGTTGATTGGGGAAATCTGACAGTTTCGGATAGGTTGACCTGCTGGCGTCCGTACTTTAAGACTATTTTGTGTCAATAATAAGCAAAATATTGTGATAATTTCATCTAAAAAGACAGTAAAAAGACGATTAAATCCTAACTTGTTTTTCGTATTAACCGACCAAAGTGTGAAGCATTTTATGTTAGGCGGTTATCTATGTTACTTCGTGTCTTTTGTCAATAGTCGGATAATACCCTAGCGGGGATACCAGCACTTATTTGATTTTATCACTGAGCGTATTTCATTTTTAATTTTTGTTTTTAGTTTTTCGAAAGAACCATTTTTAAGAAATAAGTGGACTGAGTGTACGGGCCGAGTTAACTGGCATCCAAGTCGTCACTCCCGAATCTGCTCACGTCATTTTGAAGCTAGTTGCATTCGTTCCTGTTTTTATTTTAGGCTTATCACCAGATCAAGTAAAATATACTTTCCTTGATAAATCCTTTACTGTCCAAGCCGCTCGTTTGTGGAATGCATTGCCAGTTGAAATAAAACGCGCGCAGTCGTTACAGGTGTTCAAAAGACTTGTAAAGGACCACTACTTGTCGTTGTGATCTTGTTGTCCTAACTGCAATCATCTACAGTCTTCTTTTATTTTTCGTTGCTTGTATATATAGTATGTATGTATTTATGTATCTATAATTTTGGATATGTATATATTTGTGTATCTATTTTAGTTTATTGTATACATTATGTTTGCACCAACGACAGTCCCATTTTATGTCAAGGAAAATCACTGTCCATTCTAAGGATGCCTGGAAGAGATCGCAGTAATGCGATAAGGCCGCCCATTGTATATTTTGTAGTGTGCCATGTATTTTTTATGCTATGTATTTTTGTGGTGTACACTAAAGTATATATAAATAAATAAATATAACATAAAAAAATCGTAGACGTTGTACAATCAAAGTACTCAATAAGTACCATATTACCCACACGATTGGGGTAAAAGTCTAAGTATGGCAATATTAATTGCACGTACCTGCAGTAATGTACTTATATCGAACTATCGCTATCTCATACCGCATACGCTGAGGCTTTGTCTACCTACTATTCTCTGTCTAGGGATATTATAAGTAAAAAGGTCTTTACTACTTATAATATCATTGTCAAAAAGTAACATTTTGACGTAGACAGAGGATAGTAATAGACATGCTGTTAAAATAATAATAATTGCGAAAGTGAGACGACACTTATGTCAAAATGTGTAAGTGTGAGCAGGACATAACATGCATTTTCTATCTCTATTTGCGTATCGGTTTTTGTTGTTTGGCATCGACGCCATTCGATGCCAAACAAATTGTGGTGTTAAAATATTTTCGTTGATATAAACTGTGAAACGCATACTTTGTGTAATTTCTGACTTTATTGATATTCCAAAAGGTAATATTTAATGAGTAATGATGGTGAGTTGCTGTGTAATCGGCTGTAAAAGTCGTAGTGAACGAAATCAACCAAACATTACCTTTCATCGGTAAGTAGCATTTTTTACCTATTACAGCAAGTAAATTAAAAAATATTGTATTTTTATACCATTTTTTGTCAATAATAAGCAAAATATTGTGATAATTTCATCTAAAAAGACGATTAAATCCTAACTTGTTTTTCGTATTAACCGACCAAAGTGTGAAGCATTATAAGTTAGGCGGTTATCTATGTTACTTCGTGTCTTTTGTCAATAGTCGGATAATACCTTAACGGGGATATCAGCACTTATTTGATTTTACCACTGAACATATTTCATTTTTAATTTTTGTTTTAGTTTTTCGAATGCACCATTTTTAAGAAATGATTCCAAGTCGTCACTCCCGAATCTGCTCACGACATTTTGAAGCTAGTTGCATTCGTTCCTGTTTTTATTTTAGGCTTATAACCAGATCAAGTAAAATATAACATCAAAAAATCGTAAACGTAGTAGACGTAGTACAATCAAAGTACTCAATAAGTATGTAGTGACACAAGCCTAAGCCAGTCACTTACCATACCTTTACCTCCAGTACCAGAACCAACACAAACCTTTACCTCCAGTACCGTACCACCTGCATAAACCGATACCTGCCCTGCGTTGTTTGACAAATCAGTTAAAAAAACAGAGAAGAAGACCGCCCTGAAAAGGACGTACGTGACTCCGTTAAGAAACAAGAAATTCGCTCTGAAAAGAACGGTTTGGGCTCAAGGCTGACGACATGCGTGAAGACCGTCGTAGCAGTAGAGGTGGACACACGACACCGTAGAAGCCACGCGGCGCGACACGGTGACACACGACGCGATGACACGCAGAGATCTTCACGCAACGCTGTCAGCCCGAGGAAAGGACGCGCGCGATGTAGAGGTCGCGTCACCCCTGCAAGGGGGTGAGGCGAGCGGTGCCGGGGCGTCGCCCCCCGGCCGCAGAGTGCTGTGCGGTGGCCCGTAAATACGGGCCCCTTCTGATGTTCGCAGCAAAGGCTTCATAGCCTGTCGGGCGCGCGTGAGTTGCGCGCGCCCGTGTGAGTGATTGCGATGTGTTTTTCTGTAGGCGCGCACGGCACGCCCGCCTCTACTTATAGTCTAGCGAGGGAGGCGCGCGCCGGGCGACGTTGAATGGCTGTGCTATTATGCGCGCTCCGCGCATGCACGGCGCATCGAGCGACATCTGACGAATGTGGCGGTTACTGGTTACGAATAATTATGTAAATATCTTAGGCTAAGCACTATTTGTACCAAAGTGAATGTAAATATAAATAGGACAAATTATCGAATAAACACAGATCATCCTGATACGTCTTTGAATCGAGATACCCGCTCGCCCACTAAAAGTACCATATTACCCACACGACTGGGGTAAAAGTCTAAGTATGGCAATATTAATTGCACGTACCTGCAGTAATGTACTTAATGTCGAACTATTGCTATCTCATACCCCATACGCTGAGGCCTTGTCTACCTACTATTCTCTGTCTAGGGATGTTTTAAAATCCGTTCCGTTTCAAGTCACTTATAATTCGTAATTATTGTTAAGAAACAACATTATATAAAATAAAAACCTTGCTTACTTCTTTCATATTTTTAACGGACTTCTATAAAAAACCGGCCAAGTGCGAGTCGGACTCGCCCATGAAGGGTTCCGTTACGTTACGATTTATGACGTATTAAAAAAAAAACTACTCACTAGATCTCGTTCAAACCAATTTTCGGTGGAAGTTTATATGGTAATGTACATCATATATTTTTTTTAGTTTTATCATTCTCTTATTTTAGAAGTTACAGGTGGGGGGACACACATTTTACCACTTTGGAAGTGTCTCTCGCGCAAACTAATCAGTTTAGAAAAAAATTATATTAGAAACCTCAATATCATTTTTGAAGACCTATCCATAGATACCCCACACGTATGGGTTTGATGAAAAAAAAAATTTTGAGTTTCAGTTCTAAGTATGGGGACCCCCAAAATTTATTGTCTTTTTGTGTGAAAATCTTAATAAAATAAATAAAAAATAAAATCAATTTATTTCAGGTTCTCCCATATTAAAAACAAATCACAAGTTACGAAACACGAGAACGAGACACATAAAAATAATTACAATAAGTATAAAAATAAATACAATGTCATCAAATAATAAAGTACAATGTCAAATGAAAATAAGCAACTCAATGTCAAATAAAAAATAAAAATAAAAATTTAAAATTAATCGGAAATTAATAATATAAAATACAAATAAAATAAAAGTTTAGCAAATTTTGGATAAAATAATAACATAAATTAATAAAACCCAGCAAATATCACGTCGCTCGTTAACACAACGTCGTGTTCCCACCGCTGGGACACAGGCCTCCTCTCTGCGAGAGTGGGCCATAATCCAACATGCGGGCCCAGTGCGGGTTGGTACGTTGGTAGATGTTACATGTCTTCGAATTTTTGATTCTAGGACAGGCCGGTTTCCTCACGATGTTTTCCTTCACCGTTTTGAGAGCGGTGGAGATGATATAATTTACACCCACTCTTTACGCTCGTTAACATGCCCTGGCTATATGCCTACTGCAACACTTCCTAATATAAGGGCAGTCCAATCGTCCAGCAATCATCACTAGGACAGCATTGGAGCTGACCCGCACCCTGCGCACCAAGGACGCGCACCGCTTGCGCATTGTGGTGTGAAAACAGTCGGTGCGCGCTTCCGCAAACATGCCCGAGGCACTGCAGAAGCGGGGCAGCCCCAATACCGCCCTGAACGCGTTGTTGTACTGGACGCGGAGGGCACTGTAACTCGCCTGTGTATAGCTAGCCCACAGGCTACACGTGTACAAGGAAGTGCAGTATGCTTTAAAAAGTGTGATCTTAACGTGATCAGAACAGCGTGCAAACCTGCGTGCCAACATATTCGCTCTTTTTGACAAGGCCCTCCGCTCCCGTTCGATGTCAGCAAGATCCCTGAGGTCAGCTGTGACCAAATGCCCTAAGTATTTAAATTGTTTCACCCAGTCTAGGGGAACACCATTGAGAAAAACTGGTGGTATACTTTGCGGGCATTTAGCACTACCCGTCTCAAAGACCATGCACTGGCTTTTGGTCACATTATATTTAAGGCCGTGCCCACTCGCGTACTCCTCACAGATTTGCATTAACTTCCTCAAGCCACAGACCGATGCGCTCAGCAGCACCATGTCGTCAGCATAACTAAAGTTATTGACGCAAACATCATCAATATGACAGCCGACACGGGCACTGCTGAGCGCAACGATCAGCGCGTCCATGTAAAGGTTAAAAAGGGTTGGGGAGGTCAATCCGCCCTGCCTTACGCCACACTCCAACTTATATGGCTCCGACATAGCCCCCGCCCATTTTACTCTGTTGACCTGGTGCGTATACCAATATTTAAAGATTCTTACAAGTTCATGTGGTAAATTAATGTCCTCCAGTTTTTTCCATAGAACATCGTACGCCACCAGGTCGAAAGCCCTGGACAGGTCGAGGAAACACGCGTACACGGGTGTTTTACGATCTACGTAGTATCTGACGGTATGCTTAAGACACAGTATCGCACTCTCTGTAGACAGTTGGGGTCTAAATCCAAACTGATTATCATGCAGCGCTACGAACTTATTTAACTGTGTATTAAGCAGACCGTCAAAAACTTTAGCTATGATTGTGGCTAGTGAAATAGGCCGATAGTTACTTTTATCTGCAAGGTCGCCGGTTCTATTTTTCACTATAGGCACTACCACAGTCCGCATTAAATCGGATGGCAGGTAAGAGTGGCTCACGCACAGCGAATAGAACATTGCCAGTACCCTAGATATATGAGGCCCCGCGTGCTGCAGGTGCTCGATGCTGAGACCATCATGGCCAGGAGATTTGCCTTTAGTCATTTCTTTAATAATTCTCGACACCTCGCTAGCAGTGAAACCCTTTGCCTTATTTGGTATCTCAGCACCGAAAACCCCACACGCTGGAGCCAGTGGCGACTGCACAGAAAAAATATTTCTGAAGTTATTGGCAACGTCCCTATGGTCACTCACCCCATCGACGCTCACCGGAAAACCAGGTTTTACGTTTACTTTATTTGTACTCTTCCAGAATCCGCGAAAGTCACCCCTCGAATGTAATTGAGCAAGAGCGTCCATTTTTAGTTGTTCTTGGTGGTCTTGGCACCATTTCAATCTAGACTTAAACAGTCTCCGGCTCTCACACATTTCATTATACATGAAACCAAACCTCGGCCTACCACAGGCTACCCATTCGATAAACTTATTCCTGGCCGACCGATGAGCCTCTCTGACGTGTATACGTGACGTGTGTTAATGCGGTTCACACTCTGTGACGTGTGTTAATGCGGTTCACAGAATACATCTACTTACCAAGTTTCAACAGTATAGCTCTTATAGTTTCGGAAAAAAGCGGCTGTGACATACGGACGGACAGACAGACAGACAGACAGACATGACGAATCCATAAGGGTTCCGTTGCCATTTGGCTACGGAACCCTAAAAAGTGTTTGTTCGCGCAAAACTCCGTCGCTTGCCAACCGATTTGAGAAATTATTTTTTTGTTGGAAAGAATAAACATCCCAAACTACTGAACCGTTTTTGATAAAATTTCTATGGAACCCCATAGAAATTTTATCAAAAACGGTTCAGTAGTTTGGTTTTTAAACCAAAACTACTGGTAATAAAAATTACAACTTAAAAGTGAAAAAAAAAACTTTTTTGCAAAAAAAAAAACAACTGTTTTCCAAAAACGACACTAGAAAGTGAAAAATAACTTTAATTTCGGAAGTCGGTGGCAAACAACAAAAATGCGAGCCCAACGACACCGTCTTCCGAAATTAAAGTTATTTTTCACTTTGTAGTGTCGTTATTGGAAGTCGGTTGTTTTTTTTTTGCAAAAAAGTTTTTTTTTTACATTTTAATCGCAAAATTTTCTAAAATATTATATTTGCATCTTCCCTATTAGCAACAACTTAAAATATAGTTCTCTTTCTAAACCCCGACGCAAAAACGACGGGGTGTTATAAGTTTGACGTGTCTCTCTCTCTGTCTGTGTATGTGTGTATGTCTGTCTGTGGAATCGTAGCTCCCAAACGGATAAACCGATTTTGATTTTGTTTTTTTTTTGTTTGAAAGGAGAATTTGTCGGGAGTGTTCTTAGCTATGTTTGTTGAAAATCGGTCCAAGATGGCCGCCGCCACAAAATGGCGGATTACATATTTTTTCACAACTCCCTCAATATGGGTATTAAATGAAAGGGCTTGTCTAGTAGAATACTATACACTATGACAAATTTCAAATCCAAGATGGCCGCCACCACAAAATGGCGAATTACAAAAACCTGATTAAATACCAAATTACCTAAAATCTAAACCAACCTGAATCTTAAAACGCAAGAAAATAAAAGAAATGAAATAATAAGGAGTCCCTACAAAAAGCATGAAATAAAAAATTAAATAAAAAATTTAAAAAACCCCCGACAACGTGAAACCCTATAAAAAGAAAAAAATAACCTTGAAATTATGACCCTACGTAAGTATGTACTTATGAAATTTTTTGATTAAATATTGTCCTGTCGGGGAACCGCTACTATTTTAAACTTTAACAGAACGTTAGGCTAATAATTAGAGCGGTCCCTCGACGGGACAACATATAGGTACCTAATCAAAAAAATTCATACGTACATACTTACGTAGGGTCAGAATTTCAAGGTTATTTTTTTGGAACGAAGTTCCTTATCGTGCGTTGCGAAAGGGGGCTAGACGGAAAAAATTAAGACCAAAAGTTGGAACGACACTTTTTGCTATAGTTGTAAGCCGTGCGGCGTGCGCGTGTTTCTCTGTCTGTCTCTCTCTCTCTCTCTTATAGAAAGCAAGCCAGTTATACTTCGTTCCATCCGGGTGTACCTTGACACCTCTCAAGTTTTTCTTTTTATAGGGTTTCACGCTGTCGGGGGTTTTTTCAATTTTTAATTTAATTTTTTTTATCAAATAAAATTATCTCACTCGAAAGAATAAGACAACGATATTTCAAATTCTGAATCATATTTCACTCATATTTGTATAATATATGCAAAATTGTATGTATAGAATAACGCGGCGTCTCCATGTTTTTTCCTATCACAATGGTGTAAAACGTTGGTAGTGGGCGATATAAATCGATATTTCAAAAAATATCGATACATGTGCGCGATATATCGCTTCAATCCGATATTATCGAATCATTTAGTATCGAATTTAATATTGATACATTTCATCTGATATGGTACCAAATATCGTGTCACATTCCATTTTTTTTTTCTTTATATCTACTTATTCCTTTAAACCTACAACATTGTCAATTTGAGTAAAAATAAAACGAAAAAACCCGGATTATTGAAAACTAGCCTTTGCAATAACGAAACGCAGACATGAGATACTCTCCGCGAGGGCAGCACTAGTAGCAAAACTTACACAGCAGAGAAGCAGATTGCAAGCCAAAAGGGTACTTAAATAAAATTTTGTTTTGCAAGGTTAATCAAGGTTTAGAGAAAAAGTACTGGGATTTATAAATCTTTCATATTGGTATGGTAGAAAAGAAAAAGCTGCTATTCTTTACGCCCAGATGCTAAACATGGCTTTTGGGTCGTATGGCCTTGGATTCTTTTTCGTATGATTTATAAATAAAGTTCATTTGTTTCTTCTCTCTAAAGTTTTTTTACTCATAATTAACCTGATCCCTATTTAATATTATAGACTAGTTAAATACAAGTAATTACTTACGATATTTTTAAAATATCGATATATTTGTTCGATATAAATCGCAAAGTATCGATATAAAATTACGATATATTATATCGAAAAAAATATCGATATTTTTTTTAAATGAACATCCCTAACGTTGACTTGACATGCATGAGCATGACATTTATACGTGACAGATAGATAGTGACAACACGTCGAAAATGGCTGACTCTGGTCCAAGTAAAACCGATATTGAAGCAGTTTTCCAAAGATTACGCTCTATTTCATCGAATAAAGTGCGTAGATTTCAATAGCTACGTAATTATAGAATAAAACTTCAGTGATAATAATGTATGTTGTGTGGTGTGCAGGTATGTTTCGACTGCAACGCGAAGAACCCTACGTGGTCGTCGGTGACGTACGGAGTGTTCATCTGCCTCGACTGCTCCGCGGTGCACCGCAGCCTCGGCGTGCACCTCACGTTCGTGCGCTCCACGCAGCTCGACACCAACTGGACATGGAAGCAGCTCAGAAACATGCAGCTTGGCGGGAACTCGAACGCTGTATGTTCAACATTTGGCGTCATATTTTTCTAGTTTCTCGACTCCTGCCCTTATTTTTGGCTCCTCTTGCCAAGCTATTATGAAGATAACTTTGCTACTGAATTTCAAGGCCAACCGTGTCGTGTTGATACACTCCTGAAAAGCAATGGTGTAGCACTGTATTAATGTGTGATTAACTAGTACTAGTACTATTAGCGATGGAAAGTGACATTTTTGTTATTTATAAGTTACAAAAGATTAGGCATAGCTAACATTATGTTTGTCCACTTGTCAGACCCAGTTCTTCCGCACGCACGGTCTGTCAACAGAGGATGCTCGACAAAAATACAGCTCTCGTGTGGCCCAGATGTACCGTGACAAGCTGAGTGCCCAGTCCGAGCAGGCCATGAAGACATATGGGACCAAGGTCAGTCCACCACAGTTTTGATAGTGAAGTTGATTCACTTGTCAGTTTTGCGAAACTAATGCAATATGACAATTTAAGGCTGAGCTTATGAGTTCTTAGCTCATATGTATAAAGATAGATGATTTGAAGTTGGTCAAAATGATGTCAACATGGAAATTGAAATCGACTATATGTATAAAACAGTATGTTTATCTCAATGAATGTAAAACTATGACATGAACTAGTCCAACAGATTTGTTTGTTCATCCTTAGGATGTAAAGGTTGCATCACTTGACATGTTTTCATTTTGGTTCTTGGTTTTATTCACAGATTTGGGTAAGTATTTAATGTAAGTTATCAATTTAACTTTCTGGTTATCATCATCATCTGCCGAGCCTTTTCCCAACTATGTTGGGGTTGGCTTCCAGTCTAACCGGATGCAGCTGAATACCAGTATTTTACATGGAGCGACTGCCTAATTTAACTTTCTGGTTATGATTGTATTAAAATATACAATTTAGACGTCTGTTGAGCATATTTATTTATCTATTTGAGAGTTGGTGCCAATTAATTGTAAGTACCCTAAAGGCAGCATAACAGCTGTTAATATGATTCAAGAACAAGTTAAGTAAAACAATATGATTATCCACATAACAGTTATACAGAAGTGACTGTACCATTATCATGAACATAAACACATTGATATATTATAGAAAGTTATAACATTAACTACTGAGGTGCTACAAAGACTTGGAAATTAAATAAAATAAGTTTCAAAAAATTTCTGTCACTTTCAAATGTGTGCTTTGGTTGTAAAAGTATTTAAAATCACACATAATGAAGATAGGATGAGGGAAACTTATGAATTTTCATGCTTCAATAATGTCAGTGCAATAATATTGGGCTAACTTTTAATAAAAGTATAATAAATGTGTTTTAGTTTTCTCCAAAACAGCACAGCTTATGGTTGCTTTGCCAACTTTGCTCCATTTATCAAAGTATCAGTTTAGTTGTTGCTGTCCCTCCTTACATTTTATGTCCATGTGAGAGTTTAACCAATGCCTTGTGTACAGCTGCACTTGGAGGCGGCGGCGCCCGAGCCCAAGGAGGCCAAGGAGCGCGAGGTAGACTGGTTTGCGGAGCACGGCGACTCCGCCCCCACTAACACTAGCGCGTTTGACTTCACTGCACAGGTAACACAAACATCTCACCTCACACCTCATGCGCTACGTACTGAGTGCTGGTGGCTGGTCGGCTCCTTACATAGCATTTGCTAATGTTTGAGAGGAGTACAATTTAAGGCTGAATATGCTCAACAACATCCTATGTTGTTGAGCATATTCAGCCTTAAATTAAATTGTACTCCACAAAAATGTTCTTTATTATTTTAAACATAGAGGAAATTATATTGATTTCTATTTATGAATGTGACATTCACAGTATGATGTAGAAGTGAATGTGCCGGCACGGCCGCGCGTGTCCGTCAGCGCTGGTACTCTGACTATGCTTACTGGATACATTGCACTATACATTTATGTTCTGTCCTCAGGTATGTCTCGTACTAAGAGCTTGTTTTCTTTGCCGTGCTTGGTTTGAAACTGTTTACATCAACCATTATGTTAGAAACACTCCCACATATTATTCAGTTAGGCAAGTTCGCTGTATGCTGGTGTGTGTTTTTTTTTTACTAGAAAATATGTATATTGAATGGTTTTTTTTAATGATTTAACATTGTCTTCCTTGCAAATGTAAAGTTAAGTCTTTTATATGACTAGCATTTGCCATTATGTGTGTATCTGCTGCAACTGTCCGATCACTAAGTCCCTGTGCATAGTTTACTGTGTGCTTTCTTAGTAAGTCATACATTACTGTCACATACAAGTTAATGCCATTTACATGTAATTTCTTATCTTGAGAATCAGTTTCATGTACAACATAAGCAAATTGATAAAAACTCATATCTTACTTCCGTTTTCTTACAACAAATCTGTTCAGTACAGTTATTAAGCTGAAAATCTACTTAAACTTAAATGTGAATTTGCTCTTTACTGCTTCTCAAAAAACATAAATAGATATAAAGTACCGGTGTAGTCTAGTTGTGTGTGGAGTGTCCCGGGAGCACCCGCACATTTGCGGCGCGGGCCTGCGACGACATATGCCACGCAGGCCCGCGCCCTCCCGTGCGCTCTTATCAGCGCAACACCACAGCGATAACAGTTGTACTTCACGCGTTTTAAACTAAATTCATTAGCATATTGTAACACATAATACAGTCATCTGTGTTAACTAATTATTGATATCGTGGAAAACGTGAACCAACATAAAATAAATTATAATTGATTTGGAATGACAGATGACACCATATACGTTTTCTTTGTTCAGATGCATAGTTATCTCGCCACAATTGGTTGTGTTCATAAGTCGGAAGGTCTCTTTTTCGATACAACATAACACTTTGTATCTTTTGTTCACAAACAACATTAAACTTGTCGAATGTCCTTTCTGAATGTAGTATAAGTATTAATACTTCATAAAGCTTTCCCTATATGCAGATCAGACTGTACGACTAGCACGTCGCCTGCCGACGTAAGGCCGCGACATGACGTGGTATTCGTATACATGGCCGTTAATATGGCACGCCGAGTTAGAACAAGATTGTCACACAAGTATTCGCGGCAAAGGACGTTCTACAAAGTCTAACTTAAAAAAACTTGGTATGCCATATCAACAGCCGGGTAAGTACTGTACTGTAAGGGTGCAACCAGAGCGCGGCCGAATATTTTAATATTTATTATGAACATAGTTCGAAGCGACGATGGACGTCCGTCGGCCTCTGTCTGGTTGCTCTGCGATGTGTGCAGTGATGCTCAGCCGAACTATTCTGTAAAAAACCCACCGTAAAAACTTGGCAAAGTGAGCTCGAAAAGAGCTTTTAATAGTGTCAGTCCCTCGCATCAGGCGGAACGACAGCTTCACGTGAGGTTTCTCGGTGAGATTTTTGCAGAATATTCCGGCAGGTCTAGGGCGCACTCGCAAGTGGCGCGCCAGGTACAGCGGTGTGTGTGCGCAGGACGCGCGCGCGGCGCCGGCGCTGACGTCGGCGGCGCGGCTGTGGGACACGGGCTCGGGCACGGCGCGCGGCGACATGTGCGTGGGCGGCGCGCGCGCCTGCACCATCGGCGCGCGCAAGCAGCCCGCCAAGCGCGGCGGGGTAATACTACATCGTCACTTCAATAACGATTCACTTATTTCAGACTAGCTCACCCGACGGACGCTGTCCGGTGTCCTGTCCAAATTTGTTCTTGAGTTCATACAAAAATCCCATAAAAAAGCACCTTCAGTTTTTTTTTAAATGCAGTAGTAGTTTTTTGAAATACCGTAACGTTAACGAACTATGTATCGGAAATATTCGTTCGATCGTATGATGATATTTATAATATTTATTTTAATCGAAGATTTCATATATTTGATACGGCTCGCACGCGTCGCATCGAAGGCAAGGAAACGTCCAAGTATTAAAGCAATCGTTTCGCTGTACAGTTGGGCGCACGCAAGGGAGGGCTGGGCGCGACGAAGGTGGCCGCGAACTTCGAGGACATCGAGCGCGAGGCCATGCTGGCCGAGAAGCTCAAGCTGGAGACGGGCGCGACGCTGGAGCACGTGCAAGCCGAGGTAGCGTCGCTGCGCCTGGCCTACCGCGCGCCCGCCGCGCCGCGCGCGCACGCCGAGCGGCTCGGCATCGCGCAGGCCAGCTCCGCCAGCCGCTCGTGAGTACTGCTGCCCGCACGAGACACGTCTCTCCCGAATCACTTCTATGTGCACGACGAACACATGAAAAACTTGCCCGTTATTCTTTATAGGAATTACCTCTTTGGCGACTAAATTCGACTCTCTGATTTAGTAGCCCAGGAAAATAAATGTGACTCAGGCTGGCTGGACAAATCTTCAAAATAACTCGCATTTAACTAGGTCAATAGGGCACTTTATGTAACGGCTAAGCACCCTTATTTCAGAATTTGTAACGCTACAGAATCTTAGATAATCGATGGAAAACGTGTCCAGCCAGCTTAAAAACCACTTTTCGCTGGTCTCTCAATCTCGGTAACGGAAGTGATTTTGACGACTTTTTGCTTAACAACGGGCGTTACATTAATTTGTAACAGGCATCGAGCTAAAACTTTTGTTATACGTACAGCGGTTTAGTAGAAAAATGCAAAATCTGTGTCCAGCCAGCTTGAATTTACGTATAAAACTTCTGGCTGGCACTTCCGATTCTCAATAACGGGAGCTTTTTCGAATATGGTTACTTTACTAACATTTAGTGACGCAATTTGTAACAGTAATAACGTTTGATTTATGGCGTCACATGTAAGGGTTTACGAGAAATCAATAAAAACTTAATGTCCAGCCAACCTGAGTTCAAACTGGCTGGACAGATGTATCTCCGCTGCCTGATGATCTACGACCTTCGCAATGTGTTCAAAATTTTGTGCCGGGGACAATAATGATAACCTGAATTTGTAATATAACTTTGCTTCCCGGTGACGCAATTTCAAGCTGTTTTCAGCAAATTAAATATTTTCTAAGCTCCCTGAAACGTTCCCTCTAGGGAAAACTGACAATTTCGCAAAAAACACTTTTTCGTTATTGACTTGCAAAAATTTCACTAAAACTCTCCCTATTTTAATATTTTCTTCAAAATTTCCAGACTATCCCACGTTGTTTGTAATTTAAATAAATACTGTCTTACCTGCCTCACCTGTACTCCCGTGCGCGTTCCGCGAACTCGAGTCCCGTTTTGGTGGTGTTATTCGAGGTTTTCACATACATTTTGGCCGTAAAACAGGTTTTTTCAGCAAAATTCCCGATTTTTGTTCTGGATAAATTCCAGAAACTGCATAGTTCGCTAGCCCGCGTGGGGACGCGTCTTTTGACAACTCGCACGTGCGCCTAGCTCGAAAAAATTTTGACCACCCAACCTCTGGTCTTATAGGAAGGGGACGGTGAAGGGCGGGCGTTTTTGGGGGACTGTCTTTTGTAATTTTGACGTTCGAAAAGTGCTGACTCTCAGCCTAATTTGAATAAATGACTTTTGATTTTGATTGAAGACCGGGTTTTGGGAGAAAAAATAAAATTCTACATTTAGCTCCTCCAGCGTCGTTTATACCAAAACCGCTTTGTAAATTATTAAAACAATTGTTTTTAGTGATAGTTGGCACCTTCGAAGGAGTTTTACTGAGATATTTTTAAATTAAGCTTCCGAACAAACTACAGACACGGGGAGGCCACAACTGGCACAGGCTGGCCCATCGGTTAGGCGAAGCATTGGGGAATGGGAGGCTGATGGACTGAGGTCCGGACAGCCCCTTAAAACTCCAACCCCACCGAAGAGGGCGCCACCATCCACCTCCCCGAAAGCAGTAAAGTCCAAAGTAACGCTCGCTCACCAGACTAAGCTGGATGGACCGAAGCAGTCTGAGGGAACCGAACAGAGCTCGCCACGAGACGAACAATCCGTGAGGTACGCAAACAGGACCACGGAGGCAAAGGCGTGTCTCTCAAAGATCCAGCTTATAAGTTCCCGGAATCTAAAAAAGGAGATTAAGGATGAAATTACGAAGGCGGTCGAAAGATTGTACCAGCTGGTAAAGGAAGCGGAGGTCGAGAGGGGGAAAGGAGCCGAGGTGATCGCCGAACCCGAAAAAGCCCGATGTGACCCAAGGCCAACCTCGGGCGAACCGACGGAGCTCATGAAGCAGCTCATGGCGAACCTCCAACAGCACAACCAAGCGTTGGAGGAATGCCAACAGCACACGCGGGCTCTGTCGGAGCGTCTGCAACAGGCCCCTCGCTATGTCGCAGGCCAGGGCCCTACCTTCGCGGAAATGGCCGCCGGCCCGAAGCAGCACATCCAAGGGCCTCTTCACTCGGTAGTCGTATCATCCGTCAATGAACAGGACACCGGTGCAGAGGTCATTGAGAAGCTCAGAACGGCGGTCGATGCCAGAAGCGAAGGCACAAGAGTGGAGCGGCTGCGCAAAGCGAGGGACCAAAAGGTGGTTATGGGCTTTAAGACCAGGGAGGAGCTGGCCAGAGTGGCGGAGAGAATAAGGAGAGCGGGGAACCTAGTGGTAGAGGAGGTAAAGAATAAGGACCCGCTCCTTATCATTAGGGACGTTCTCTCCTGCCACTCAGATGTGGAGGTCACTGAGGCAATACAACGTCAGAACTCCCACCTGATTCAGATTCAGATTCAGATTAATTTATTTGCAAAAACATGTGTAGATAATATACATTTTATGATGCTTATTAAAGGTGTTACAGGATATTCTTTGGCACAACATGTTTGACCATGGCTGGTGTACAAATTAGGTCGGAAGACCATAAGATAAAAAATAAATAAAAATTTACAAAGTTAAATAATTTAAAAATAAATAACAATTACATTAATATTAGATTAAAAACAAAATTAAAGTAAAAAAAAAACAATTGATAATTAATATTCAAAACAAATACAATACATTCAGTCAAAATATCAGAGCGATTTGTCATTTAAAAATTCATTGACATTATAGTAGGCTTTTCCTGTCAGTATTTTTTTAAATGTTTTCTTAAACTGGTCTGAATTTAGTTTTTTTACACAGATAGGGATATTGTTATAAATTATCGGGGCTCTGCATACAACGCTTTTATACAGTAGTGCTGTCTTAGCTGGCTGAACACGAAGTTTACTATTATCCCGGCGATTTCGTATTACAAGGTCCGATATTCGAGGAAAAAAATGGGGGTTACTTCTTACAAACAAGGCAATTTCTAAAATATAAAGTGACGGCAGTGTGAGGATTTTATGTTTTGTAAAAAGTGCTCGGGGACATACCGGCGGAGGACTTGAGGATGGGGGTGAAGTACCGTCGTAGGACGAGGAACCCCCATACCTGCCACGCAGGTGCGCAGGTGTCCCCTACGTTGTGGCAGAGGCTGACTATGGCGGGTCGCGTGCACATCGACCTGCAGCGAGTGCGAGTGCAGGACCAGTCGCCACTGGTGCAGTGCACTCGCTGCCTGCGTTTCGGTCATAGTCGAAAACTTTGCACGCAGCCCGCCGACCTCTGCATCCACTGCGGCGACCCCCACCTGCGCGCTGACTGCCTGTCGCGGCTGGCAGCGGAAGCGCCGAAGTGCCACAATTGCATGTTGGCCAAACATGAAAAGACCGACCACGACGCCTTCGACAGAGAGTGCCCAATGCGACTGAAGTGGGACGCATTGGCGCGCCTGTCGGTGGCGTATTGCTAAGTTGGCCCCGGCGCTTCCAGGAAACACTACTCCCGCTATTGAGACCTATCGTTTCGTGCAGGCGAACCTCCAAAGGAAAAAACTGGCCATGGAGGAACTCATACTCGAAGCCGGGCGCACAAAAATTAGGTACGCCCTCGTACAAAAACCCTATGTCGGAGTAAAGGGTGAAATGACCTCATGAACCAAATCGGGAGACAAAGTTTTCAAGGCCGCTATAGTCATTTTCGACAGTGGAGTGGACGTGGTGGTGTGCCCGACACTGACAACCGAGAACATAGCGGTTGCGAGGTTGACGGTGGAGGACACCACCTCCGTGGTAGCATCTGTCTACTTCGAGGACTACCTCGATATTGAACCATACCTCGACCAGCTGAGGGAGATAGTGACAAAGGCAGAAGAGGCGAACTTACTGGTAGGAGGAGATGTGAACGCATGGAGCACATGGTGGGGAAGCGATAGAGAGGACGAAAGGGGAAGACTTCTATCTGGAACCTTAGACGAACTCAACCTCCATGTGCTAAATTGCGGAAACATCCCAACATTTGATACCATACGAGGGGGAAAAAGGTACAAGAGCACTGTAGACATCACGGCCGGTTCAGACGACATGCTCAGACATGTGGAAGAATGGAGAGTAGACACAGAAATGACGAGCTCGGACACAATGCGGTAATACTGCAGTCTTTAGACCTGCTTTACGCAGGGACATACAGCGATCTGCGTGTCCAATATAATAACGCGTTTAGGTGTCCAATATAATAACGCGTTTAGGATACTGTTAGGGCTGTCGTGGCGTTGTAGTGCGTCCACTATGTTTGCGGAGGCGCGCACAGACGATTTTTCTATTATTTCCTCCTTATTACTAACACTAGTCATTATTTTGTTGTTACTAACACTATGGACTTACGTCTGAAATAAAGAATTTGAATTTGAATTTTGAAAGAAAGGAATAGATAATAAAATTAAGTATAGCAATACTAGGGTATATATAATACAAAAAAAGCAGACTGGAAACGTTTTCGGGAAGAATTTACTAAAACATTTAAAGTTCGAGCCACAGAAAAATCACGCTATGCTGCTTACTAAGAAGTTAAAATTCGACATTCCACGGCTGCGCATGGGGGGGGGGGGGGTTGACATTGCGCTAGTCTAGGAGATCAAGCTGTTAGGACTTATAATTGACCGGAAGATGACCTTCCGGAGCCACGTCACATACGTCTGCAAAAAAGCCGTAAACATCTTCAGGCAGCTGTCCGGCGCAGCGAAGGTAACCTGGGGACTAAACCCGGAAGTGGTGAGGGTTACCTGCACACTGCGGTTGTGGAGCCGGTTATTCTGTATGCAGCTGGTGTATGGGCCAGAGCGGCAAATAAGATCTACATACAAAACCAGCTCAACACAGTTGTGAGGGGCTTCGCCCAGAAAATAAGCAAATCATACAGGACGGTGTCACTGAATTCGGCCCTAATCCTAACAGGACTGCTGCCGCTTGACCTGAGACTCAAGGAAGCAGCATCCCTCTACGAGGCGAAGAGAGGGAAGCCTCAGCCAATTCTAGGGGGGCGATCTGTCGAGGAGAAAGCGAGTTTTCGGGCGAGGCTTCATCCGGCTGATGAGGAAGATCTTGTCTTTCAATGCTTGGAGAGTGATGCGGAGGTGCAGCTGCGCATGAGGGAGGGTACAGTACAAATCTTTACAGACGGGAGTAAAATTGAGGGAAAAGTTGGGGCTCCCCTATCCTGGTGGAATGGGGCAGACGAAACTATAACCAAAAAATATAAACTCGAGGAGAACTTTACCGTCTTTCAAGCGGAGCTGTACGCAGTGTATAAGGCTATGGAGTTGATCGCGCGTAGCCCGGAAGAAGAGTTCGGTATTTTTAGTGACTCCAGGTCAACTCTGGAGTTATTAAGGAACGGTGACACCTGCAACCCACTCGTTTTAGAAATAAAGAAGAACGTCAGGCAGATAAGGAATTCCGGCAAAGACGTTCAACTTTACCAGGGTTAAAGCCCACGTCGGGATAAAGGGGGAACGAAAGGGCCGACGAACTGGCGAAAACAGCGGCCCTAAAAACCAAAAGGAGCCCCGATTTTGACAAATGTCCACTCTCATTCGTCAAGCGAACCATTAGAAGCGGTTCGATTGACGAATGGGAAGACAGATATCAAAGCGGGAGCCAAGCTAGTGTCACAAAAATATTCTTCCCCACAGCCACTGACGCCTACAGGAACAGGAACATCCAACTCACACACCTACACACACAACTCTTCACAGGGCACGGGGGCTTCTCCCAATACCTAAGCCGATTCAAGAAGAAGGACTCACCTGCTTGTATCTGTGACCCGGTCGCGGAAGAGTCAGTTCTGCACCTCATAGTTGAGTGTCCAGTGTTTGGCCTTGCCAGATCAACCTGGAAAATGAAATTAATATTAAATTATGTAAAAGTAGTATTTTTTTTTGTATTTGTAATTTCTTTACTTATCATTATTTTACATAATATGTAAAACAATGATAACTAAAGAAATACAAAGTAAATGCTTAGATTTTTGTTTAAATATAATTAAAAGTGTAATACATAGAAATAAAACGTAGAGTAAGAAATTTAACACCATAAATATAGTAAGTATATTATACGAGTGCTATAAATGATAATGATAAATGATTTTATTTTTGTAAGTAGGTTTGTACAAACACTTTTACACGTCAATCATATTTTAATAGCTTAAGAACTGTATAAAAAAAATTGGCTAAAAAAGTAAAAAAAGGAAATTTAACTAAACCTAAACATAAATTCTACAATAAAGTTAATAAATAAACAGTCTTAAATAAAACGATAAAATACCTTCATAAAAGAGTAAATTCAAAATAAATAGAAAAGGCAAAATAAGGAACAACGCCTTAAAAGGTCTCTGACCACGACATGGGGACACTTAGGCAGGAGTGGGTTTTAGCCGGTAAGAGTCCGGCACTGCCCAGACTGGCTCATTAGTGAGGCAGTCCGGGCGTCCATGAGGATTTCCCACTCCTGCCAAAAAAAAAAAACTGAAGTTGTAACGGAGAAACTTTGCGTAGTTTCAAAGATATTGATCATTTAAATTTTCCCATACAAACACTGCAGTAGGGTTACCAATATTGTAGGTTTTATGTAGGACTAAGTATATTTTAAGGTGTTACTCTTTAGAATAAATTTTTAATCAACGTTCGATATAACGTGTTCTGCCGGTGTACCTAATACTTAAATAAATAAAACAGGATGCATACATCCAACTGACGACACAAATCGTAAAAACTAACAACAGCCTGAGCCTGAGTCACATGAAAATAAATTAAATTAAAGACAAAACTACGAAATAACTGCTACTGAATATTTATCACCGGAATGATCTTTATTCAGGCATTAGGAATACTGTGGAGAAGCCTATTGCGATAACATGTGCGAAAAAAAATGCTGTTAAAGGTCCACGAAATATAAATTCCACGTCACTTTAAGATATGCTGAGACAAGTTTAATTCTTAATAAATTCTTCACAAAAACGTCATCATCATTCCACAAATATTCAGCTTCCAAATATTGAGGGAACCACCTTTTGGGTAGAAAAATAAGGTGAAGCTTTACGTTATTTTCCTGGACTATTAGGTACTGACGGACTTCTGGACAGTTTCAAAGTGGCTGCAATTGTTGTTGTAAATGCTGTGTTGATATTGCAGCGGCGTGTCGCACTCCGCCACGTCGGACATGACGATGATCGAGCAGGAGGACGCGCCGGCTGCGCGCGCGCAGCTCGACGACATCGACGACTTCAGCTCCTCCTTCACCATGATCAGGTGACATACGTTATTAGGATTAAAAAAAAAAAAGTACTCCTAAGGGATTACTCGATTATGTTTTATGATAAGCCAAAGGTAGTTGAATTAGTCAATAAAACGTTATAGCAGTTCAAACATTTGGATCACTACAATTTTAAATCATTTTTCAATGTTACCTTCGGACATTGACTCAGCATTCGACCCGGCTGATGCGCGGCCCAGTTAAAATACTGTTTAAGTTGCGTCTTACACGTATAGAACACACTCAAATTTGAGTAATAGTGTGTATTAAAACAAATTAGTATATAAGCTGTAAATATTCGATAATAAATCAGATTTGAATTTTATATTCTTCTCTCTTTACCCCTCACTGTGGCCAAGACACCTTTAGCCATCTCTGATCAGTCTCTTGAGTCTGCGTGACTGGCAGTGAGTGTACCCTTCCCGTACCTGGAATTCACATTCAAATTCCTGCCCACTATCCGTCTGTAACCTTAGGTCGCATGGTGCAGACATCCTGAACTTATCTATATATTTATATATCACACACTAGGTATATGTTAGGTTAGGGCTGATAGGTCTTGGGTCGTAGGGACTGTTAGGCTGGTAGGTCTGAGTAGGTCCTGTAACTAAGCATATTATTATTATATTTTCATGTACAGTCACGCCCGTAACATTACTGCGGCCGTAATTGACGTTTGTTAGGGTGTGTTACAGCCGAGTTGGAAAAATGTCAACTAAGTTTTAGAGGCCACTTCAAATTAGCCCGTCTGCAAATTAGAATTTGGCTCAAATGCAATAATGATTATAATTAGGTAAATACATGTTAGTTACAGTTGCAAGAAAAAAATGAATTTCGCGGTCCATCCTAGCGCATCCCCCTGATGTACAACTAGCGCATCCTCCTGATGTACAACTAGCGCATCCCTCTGATGTACAACTAGCGCATCCCCCGATGTACAACTAGCGCATCCCTCTGATGTACAACTAGCGCATCCCTCTGATGTATAACTAGCGCATTCCCCCGATGTACAACTAGCGCATCCCTCTGATGTACAACTAGCGCATCCCTCTGATGTACAACTAGCGCATCCCTCTGATGTATAACTAGCGCATCCCCCCGATGTACAACTAGCGCATCCCCCCGATGTACAACTAGCGCATCCCCCCGATGTACAACTAGCGCATCCCCTTGATGTACAACTAGCGCATCCTCCTGATGTACAACTAGCGCATCCCTCTGATGTACAACTAGCGCATCCCTCTGATTTATAACTAGCGCATCCCCCCGATGTACAACTAGCGCATCCCCCCGATGTACAACTAGCGCATCCCCTTGATGTACAACTAGCGCATCCTCCTGATGTACAACTAGCGCATCCCTCTAATGTACAACTAGCGCATCCCTCTGATTTATAACTAGCGCATCCCCCCGATGTGCAACTAGCGCATCCCTCTGATGTACAACTAGCGCATCCCCCTGATGTACAACTAGCGCATCCCTCTGATGTACAACTAGCGCATCCCTCTGATGTATAACTAGCGCATCCCCCCGATGTACAACTAGCGCATCCCCCCGATGTACAACTAGCGCATCCCCCCGATGTACAACTAGCGCATCCCCTTGATGTACAACTAGCGCATCCTCCTGATGTACAACTAGCGCATCCCTCTGATGTACAACTAGCGCATCCCTCTGATTTATAACTAGCGCATCCCCCCGATGTACAACTAGCGCATCCCCCCGATGTACAACTAGCGCATCCCCTTGATGTACAACTAGCGCATCCTCCTGATGTACAACTAGCGCATCCCTCCAATGTACAACTAGCGCATCCCTCTGATTTATAACTAGCGCATCCCCCCGATGTACAACTAGCGCATCCCTCTGATGTACAACTAGCGCATCCCCCCGATGTACAACTAGCGCATCCCCTTGATGTACAACTAGCGCATCCTCCTGATGTACAACTAGCGCATCCCTCTGATGTACAACTAGCGCATCCCTCTGATTTATAACTAGCGCATCCCCCCGATGTACAACTAGCGCATCCCCCCGATGTACAACTAGCGCATCCCCTTGATGTACAACTAGCGCATCCTCCTGATGTACAACTAGCGCATCCCTCCAATGTACAACTAGCGCATCCCCCCGATGTACAACTAGCGCATCCCCTTGATGTACAACTAGCGCATCCTCCTGATGTACAACTAGCGCATCCCTCTAATGTACAACTAGCGCATCCCTCTGATTTATAACTAGCGCATCCCCCCGATGTACAACTAGCGCATGCCCCCGATGTACAACTAGCGCATCCTCCTGATGTACAACTAGCGCATCCCTCTAATGTACAACTAGCGCATCCCTCTGATTTATAACTAGCGCATCCCCCCGATGTACAACTAGCGCATCCCCCCGATGTACAACTAGCGCATCCCCTTGATGTACAACTAGCGCATCCTCCTGATGTACAACTAGCGCATCCCTCTAATGTACAACTAGCGCATCCTCCTGATGTACAACTAGCGCATCCCTCTAATGTACAACTAGCGCATCCCTCTGATTTATAACTAGCGCATCCCCCCGATGTACAACTAGGGCATCCCCCCGATGTACAACTAGCGCATCCTCCTGATGTACAACTAGCGCATCCCTCTAATGTACAACTAGCGCATCCCTCTGATTTATAACTAGCGCATCCTCCCGATGTACAACTAGCGCATCCCCCCGATGTACAACTAGCGCATCCCCTTGATGTACAACTAGCGCATCCTCCTGATGTACAACTAGCGCATCCCTCTAATGTACAACTAGCGCATCCTCCTGATGTACAACTAGCGCATCCCTCTAATGTACAACTAGCGCATCCCTCTGATTTATAACTAGCGCATCCCCCCGATGTACAACTAGCGCATCCCCCCGATGTACAACTAGCGCATCCCTCTAATGTACAACTAGCGCATCCCTCTGATTTATAACTAGCGCATCCCCCCGATGTACAACTAGCGCATCCCCCCGATGTACAACTAGCGCATCCCCTTGATGTACAACTAGCGCATCCTCCTGATGTACAACTAGCGCATCCCTCTAATGTACAACTAGCGCATCCTCCTGATGTACAACTAGCGCATCCCTCTAATGTACAACTAGCGCATCCCTCTGATTTATAACTAGCGCATCCTCCTGATGTACAACTAGCGCATCCCTCTGATTTATAACTAGCGCATCCCCCCGATGTACAACTAGCGCATCCCTCTGATGTACAACTAGCGCATCCCCCCGATGTACAACTAGCGCATCCCCTTGATGTACAACTAGCGCATCCTCCTGATGTACAACTAGCGCATCCCTCTAATGTACAACTAGCGCATCCTCCTGATGTACAACTAGCGCATCCCTCTAATGTACAACTAGCGCATCCCTCTGATTTATAACTAGCGCATCCTCCTGATGTACAACTAGCGCATCCCTCTGATTTATAACTAGCGCATCCCCCCGATGTACAACTAGCGCATCCCTCTGATGTACAACTAGCGCATCCCTCTGATGTACAACTAGCGCGACTGACGTCGGCCGGGATCTATGTAGTTGCGCTCATACAAAGCGTCATTCAGTGCAAGATTCAGGCAGTTCTTCAATAACACATATTATAAAACTAATTTGTAATGTTAATTAGAAACGAGCCGTACGGCAACAGTCGCAACCTAGACAAGCTGTTCGGCGACAGCGACCGCAAGTCGTCCTCGTTCGACAACATCTCCAGCATGGCGGGCGCGGGCCGCATCTCGCCCGAGCCGGCGCGGCCCGTGCACAGCATGCTCAGCGCCGCGCCCGCCCGCGCGCCCGCCGCGCCCGCTCGCCCGCGCGCGCGCCGCGCCGACAGTGCGGACGACGACTCCGCCGTCAAGAAGTTCGGCTCCGCTAAGGCCATCAGCTCGGCGCAGTTCTTCGGTGAACAGGTCGGTTCGCACACGCATGTTTCAAATAAATAAAATCATTTTATTTCGGAGAATTAGTAGAATGGATTTTGCAAAGACTATCCAACAACCAGACACAAAACAGCAATATTTATATTCTCGCATATTGCCTTATTCTGCCGCTACAGTCTTCAGCAAAAACAAATAAGCAATACATATGATTTAAGGGAAATATTTAATAAAAGCGCGTCAAACAAATGTTTGAACTTGTAGTTTAAAAAATAAAATATCTTTATTTCAGACCTATAACAGTCCATACGTTGTTAGTGTTAGTAACACATTGTGCGTATATTGCTATGTTACTGTTATTAGTATTACTAAGGGCTGATTTTACCAACGCCAGATAACTTTTAGTTTAGGAATAAAATTGACGTCTGACAGTTTTAGTATGGAATAATAATAATAATAAACGTTTATTTGGAACAAGTTTTAGTATGGAAGAACTGTCAAAATTTCAAAATTATTCCTCTGATAAAATTATCTGGCGTTGGAAAAATCAGCCCTTAATTTAATTTAACATAAACCTGTACTTATTTAGGGCTACTTTCTAGGCTTTTTTAAGGCTGGTCAGCGGAAAATTCGTATTCGAAAAGTGATTCATAAAGGTTTAGGTGTACAGTTCAAGACTTTTAACTGACATATAATAACGATTCCTATAAACGCACCATTAAAGCTTCGGGTTCGTGACGACTCCAACGATTAATTCACTTACACATTAACAGAGAGCTTACGTCTTATTGTATAAAGTACTACAGTGAACTTATCAATTAAAGGTGTGCACAGCACTTACAGAGTTTGCCTAATTGATTTACTAGGTAGTTTACCATTTGATGGATTTGAGATTATTATTTTTCCCCAGTGAATAAAACTTTCTCTATCCTACAGATCTGCTATACAAATCCTGTAACGTGCTGACTGTTCGCAGCTTTTCATAACGCACTTGGTTTTAAAACAGCACACCATGCTCTCCTATAACATTGAAATTACTAATAAGAGACGGAATGATATTGTATGTGAGTCAAATGCATCCTCTAAATATGTCTTTGTAAACAGATTTTATACATTTTTAGGCCCATTTCTATACAATAAATTAAATAGGAAATTAAGTATATATAAATTAAATAATTACGCCTGTAAAAACGTTATTGTGCAATTTTTACTTAGCATATTATACTGTGAAACAGAGGATTTACTCGTTGTCGTTGTAGCTTTTGCCTGCGACTTCGTTCGCGTGGAATAGTGACTTCCGGCAGATTTTTGGTTTTACCCAAATAGTTCTTACTATTTATTTACATTTTACCGATGAATTTTCAGTACTGAATTGATGCCGACTCTTGACCAATAGATGGCGCTGTATGTCCGGAATAAATTTTATTTTTTGTAATAAAAACTATCCTATGTCCATTCTCAAGTTCCAAACTATGTCTGTACCAAATTTCACACAAATCGGTTCAGTAGTTTAGGCGTGAAGCAAAGACAGACAGACAGACAGACAGAGTTACTTTCGCATTTATAATATTAGTTTGGATATTAGTTTTTAAGTAATATAAATGACGACAGGTGCGGCATTTCTTCGTTGATTTCTTGGTCGGTCATGATGGAACGTGGAGTCCGACGTGAAATAATACACAGGCACTGTTCGATACACTAAACTTTACTGTTTAGAACACTTTACAATAAAAAAATAACAAAAGATTGAAGTACTATTTTCGGATTGAATTTAAATAAAATGGAATGTAGTGAGGTTAGCCAAGTTAAACGTTCGTCACCACGATTTTCAATTTGAATGTGTCAAATGCACAAGTCTACCGCCTTTTTATTCACATCAAAATGACCAACGACAACGTTATTCGACTAAACACACTCAAGCTTTGCCATACCAAAAATCAAATTAAATTAAACTAAATTAAAATTATGATAAACGCTTGACATTCCATTAAGGGATCTGCGACATAAATATTAGTCTTCTCATTTGTTAATTATATATTTAAAAATTCTAAGCACCTTTCTAGCTTGAAACACAGGTTCCCACCTAGTTCAGGCAAATGAGCAACTGTGTCATCTATAATTTTTAAGATAAGTTATTGTAAATCTGCACCATTTTTATAAATAAACGTTATTATTATTATAAATTAAATTTAAAAAAATTAAAAAGTCTGATCAACGGCAACACTGATCGCTCGACAAAGTCGTGTTACTACCTACAGTTTTGTGTCAAAGAAGCCGCCTGAGACGGTTTGTATGATCCCGGGTCATGAACCTGCTTTGTTGCGTGCCGCCAAACAAACTTTTATCGAAAGAAACCTACGCTACGTCATACCTGCCTACGCGTAGGTATCAGCTGATACTGTTTTGTAGGCATAGTGATCCGGATTTCAGATACACTCTCTGTCTTTTGTGTTTCAGACCTAATTCTGTTTATCAAGAAACAATTGAATTAAGTGTAGCCCTGATGGGCTACACTTCACATATGAACATTCGCTGATGCTAAGACAGATATTACCTCCTTGACCATTTCTACTACGTCTGAAACTGAATTTCCTCCTGAAAGGTAGTCGTCAACGTAGAAGTCACGTTCAATTGAAGACTTGACGATTGTACTGGTAGCAGCATTAGACAAGCTGACTAAGCACATTGTTGCTAAGTATGGGGCAGAAGCCGTGCCGTAGGTCACAGTATTAAGACTTTACGTCTTTAACGGTAACTTTGAATCTTCCCTGAAAATGATTTGCTGCAAAGCACGTTGAAGCACGTTGTGAAGGTGTAACAGCAACGGCACGATACATCTTGGCCATGTCTCCAGAGATGACATATTTTTATTGCCGAAACTTAACAAGATTGATAGTAGATCTTCTTGGATAGTCGGACCAACCATCTGGATTTGATTAAGTGACACGCCCGACGTGGTTGGCGCTGAGGCATCGAAGACTGCCCGTAGTTTTGTTGTCGAACTGGATTCTTTGACGACCCTATGATGACTTGAACTTGATCACATGACTTTTGACGTGACAACGTCTTATAATTCGATGGAGCCGGCTGCACGCACGAAAAAACATGACTCATGCGGCGTTACCTCGCTCTGAGGCGTTCCATTTAAAGCTAGCTTCCCACGGTGCGTGATATCGCGGACGGACGCGGACCAGCTCGCACGACGCACCGTGTGAAGGGTCTCGTCCGTGGTAGCACAGGACGTCTGTGGCGGTGCGCCGGTATCCGTCGCGAGGCGGTAACTCCAAAGGTGCGGTGCGACGCGATCCGACACTTATAAGTTTTTCCGAATCATTCCCCATGATCCCGCCGGTAGGATCACAGGACAGGGAATATTTTATGTCATTCGTTAATTTTCTACCGTGATCAATACAGAAAATAAAATTGGATATTTAAGTACCTTACCTTAAACGACTTTTGTTGTATACTGATATCCACCAGCGACGTGGTTTCTTTTTACTTTTACTAGATCGCATAATTTGGTAATTGTTAATTAATACCACAGCCGCAGCTGCAGCGACGATACGTTCTCTTTCACTTTGCATTTTGAAATGAAGCCATCAAAAGATCTACACAGACCGACGCGCACCGTTGAAAGAGCCCTGTCTGTGTGCGTTGCCGTCCGTTGTCGTCGGCTGTGCGTGATGATCCGCAGAATCACGCACCGTGGGAACCCAGCTTAAGGCTTGAAGTGCAAGCGAGCACGGAACGAGCGACAAAGAGGCACAATCGGCCTCGGCGTTCGGCAGCGTTCGACATCTGTCTCTCCTACTTGAGTGAGCGATGCGTCCGCGTGGACAGCTATACAATAATACATTTACATGTTTTCGTCAAGTATGAAGTGCAGTGAAAAGTGAATGTGGTGTCAATTGTTTAAAGCAACGATATTTCTTATGACGTTGTCACGTTCAACTATCGTCAGTAAACCGACTTTACAGACAACCGATACTTTTTTTTAAATGTGATGTGCTTTTAGCAATGTACTAACCGACTGCAGGTATCAGTTTAATAAAACGTTCACATGTTGTTGTTGCATACTTCGGCGATGGCACTCCACATGTCCACCTCCAACACTAATACACATTCGACACCTTTTCACTAAATTTGCACGTACTCTTTGCAGCGCACACGCACTTGTGTCCGATTTAAGTGACTCGAAAGCTGCCACAATCCGAGTTCTGACTTCGTTTTCCGAATCGCACTCTTTTATAAACTATTTATTTAACATATTCCTGATTGGAATACGACATTGTTCGCGAAACGTTAGCGCGTGATACGTACGGACGTCCGATCGAAAGCCATCTCCACGAAAGACTGGCAACAAGTAGCGCGCCGGTAGGCAGCCAGTCGGCGACATCAAAGAGTCGGCGACTAGTTGAAAGACTGGCAACAAGTAGCGCGCCGGTAGGCAGCCAGTCGGCGACATCAAAGAGTCGGCGACTAGTTGAAAGACTGGCAACAAGTAGCGCGCCGGTAGGCAGCCAGTCGGCGACATCAAAGAGTCGGCGACTAGTTGAAAGACTGGCAACAAGTAGCGCGCCGGTAGGCAGCCAGTCGGCGACATCAAAGAGTCGGCGACTAGTTGAAAGACTGGCAACAAGTAGCGCGCCGGTAGGCAGCCAGTCGGCGACATCAAAGAGTCGGCGACTAGTTGAAAGACTGGCAACAAGTAGCGCGCCGGTAGGCAGCCAGTCGGCGACATCAAAGAGTCGGCGACTAGTTGAAAGACTGGCAACAAGTAGCGCGCCGGTAGGCAGCCAGTCGGCGACATCAAAGAGTCGGCGACTAGTTGAAAGACTGGCAACAAGTAGCGCGCCGGTAGGCAGCCAGTCGGCGACATCAAAGAGTCGGCGACTAGTTGAAAGACTGGCAACAAGTAGCGCGCCGGTAGGCAGCCAGTCGGCGACATCAAAGAGTCGGCGACTAGTTGAAAGACTGGCAACAAGTAGCGCGCCGGTAGGCAGCCAGTCGGCGACATCAAAGAGTCGGCGACTAGTTGAAAGACTGGCAACAAGTAGCGCGCCGGTAGGCAGCCAGTCGGCGACATCAAAGAGTCGGCGACTAGTTGAAAGACTGGCAACAAGTAGCGCGCCGGTAGGCAGCCAGTCGGCGACATCAAAGAGTCGGCGACTAGTTGAAAGACTGGCAACAAGTAGCGCGCCGGTAGGCAGCCAGTCGGCGACATCAAAGAGTCGGCGACTAGTTGAAAGACTGGCAACAAGTAGCGCGCCGGTAGGCAGCCAGTCGGCGACATCAAAGAGTCGGCGACTAGTTGAAAGACTGGCAACAAGTAGCGCGCCGGTAGGCAGCCAGTCGGCGACATCAAAGAGTCGGCGACTAGTTGAAAGACTGGCAACAAGTAGCGCGCCGGTAGGCAGCCAGTCGGCGACATCAAAGAGTCGGCGACTAGTTGAAAGACTGGCAACAAGTAGCGCGCCGGTAGGCAGCCAGTCGGCGACATCAAAGAGTCGGCGACTAGTTGAAAGACTGGCAACAAGTAGCGCGCCGGTAGGCAGCCAGTCGGCGACATCAAAGAGTCGGCGACTAGTTGAAAGACTGGCAACAAGTAGCGCGCCGGTAGGCAGCCAGTCGGCGACATCAAAGAGTCGGCGGCTAGTTGAAAGACAACGGGTAGTGTAGGGCGGTGTTCTTTGAAATAACAATAGGTAAAAATAAAAAAGATTTTGCCGGCGGGTGGAGTGTTGTCAACTTATGAAAATTTGCCATATTCAGTGTTAAATTTCGCATGGTTTATAAAAATAAAAATCAATAACTTTTGGTTTTTACGAGTTACATTTTTATAACAATTTTTTCTAGTACGTATGTTGAACCAGGAATACGCCTTTATTGGATCGGGCAGGGTTTTTGGTACATATTGTATAGTGCGGCAGATAGTTCCAGAACCTTCTATTATAGAAACATCTAGAATGTTCGAGTACATACCGGCGCCGACTGACCAAATGTCGATAGTTCTAGTATCGAAATTTCTAGCAGGATTTATTAGTTCCGCTACTCGATACTAGATGGCGTTAGTGGTAAATTAGTTCTGCTACTTGATACTAGATGGCGCTAGTGGTAACTAATGTCACTATGCACCAGACATTCATTGTGGCGTGCAACAATATCAAATACTCAGGGCTGCAATCCCTTGTAGCAGTGAAAAAAATCTAACTTCTAAGTTAACGCAATCAAAAGATACGGGCGTATATGTTCCGTTTATGCCGCATATTTTGACACTCGCGAGGGGATCAAAACCGGGGTACTTCCCGTTGACCTACAAACATGAAATTTGGTAAAGAAGCAATGTCATGTAGTAGGTAAAGGAAAAAATCCGAAAACTGTAAATTTGTAGTTACATAATTATCTATAAATTTGTACGGAACCCTCGGTGCGCGAGTCCGACTCGCGCTTGACCAGTTTATTTTTGACATTACGACCTCGTCATGTCAAAATAACTGGATTTTTTTTAACAAGTGTCTCGTTTACATTTTTTCATGGATTATTGAATTTTTTATATATTTAAAACGGTGACATGTTACAGACAAAGTATATATATTGCTCATTTCATGTTTCTCGTGGACGAAAATAGCTTTGGAGGTTACCAAATTCCATTTAATGGCAGATCGCTTCTGATGTTACCGGGTTTTTTTTTCGGACGCAAAGTCTATCAAACAGTTGATCAAATGTGATTAAAATAAAGATGACTTTGGCGTTCACAAAAACAAGCGAAGTGTCCTTTTTTATGCGTCATGTTTTCCTCAAATGCATTTTATTTATTTCTTTCTTTCAAGCGCAAATATTATATTAGAGAGTTTAATAATATTTTTAGGAGAAAAATGGGAATAGTTAGAGGTTCGATTAAATATATGCCTTTTTTCGTTTTTGTGATTTGTAACCGGTGTGGCTCGGCAGGACTCCGCCTGGGAGCGCGACGGCAACCTGTCGCGCTTCCAGGGCAGCACCAGCATCTCGTCGGCGGACTACTTCGGAGCCGACGCGCCGCGCCACCCGCGCAACTCCGCCTTCAGCGTGTCCGCGCCCGACCTGGACGAGGTGAGCAGCTGCACTTTACCAAAGAGTAGTCAAGTTTCTTGTAAAACTAATCAGTGATTATATCAGCGGTATTCATATAATCGGTGTAAAAATATACTCAATGAAGCCGAGACCCACTCGTTATTCCCGTCATTGTGATCGTCGTCTGTACTTTCATTATGGTTTTTACGAAAACAAGTTTTTTTTATATGTATATAATATATATAACTTAATTTGATGTACACAATGCGTAGGTAAGGGCTATGTGACAAGTCTGTTTCCACACTGTATACAAGGAGAATTTTTCAAGTGGGCCTGGATGGCCAAATCCGCAACTATGAGGAATAGAGTGGAAGGAAGGAAGTGGTGAAGGGCGGGCGTTTTTGGGGGACTGTCTTTTGTAATTTTGACGTTCGAAAAGTGCTGACTCTCAGCCTAATTTGAATAAATGACTTTTGATTTTGATTGATTTTGATTTTAGAGAAAAGTACTCATAGAAGTCTCGGGCTCGATTTTGATGAAATCTAAAACTGCATTATTGGATTTTTGAAAAATCAATATTTCTAGCCAGGAATCGAACCCGTTGATTTTGATAAAAAAAACACTGTATTATTACACCATTCGATAGTGTCCATAATAAGGATCAAATTCTGGGAAGTAATGAAATACGGCAAACTAAAGAAAAGAGCTCATATTTAACCAAATACTTTTTATTTTTCTTACCAGCTTCGGCCGGCGACTCCGTTCGCGCGGAAGTCGTAAGACACCAAAATTTACTAATATATCTTCTCTACTTAGTTTTGGTCTCAGTAGCTAAAATATGAAGAGAGTCAAGACTGGTGATGACCGCGCCGGATCAAGCGACGTACAGTTATCCGTGTGAGAAGCAGCTCGTCTTGAGGTTGACACCCGCAGCCTTCAGTAGTAATTTCCGCTTGCGATGTTTTTCTTTTTAATACCCTGTTCATTACGTTAAACGTTTTTTGACAGCTGTCTTAGAACGTACATATTCCAGATGTGTTATTCTTTAGATTGATATAACTTTTTTATTTAAGAACCGATTGAAATGAAACAAACATTAACAAACACACACACACACTTGATTCCATTTAGAATATTTACCAAAGATCGTTTCAAGTCATTTGCATTATAGGTACGTGTTTTTGTAGATTTAATTTTTCACGTAAATACAGAAAATAATCTAAGGGGGTGACCGGTGACCTCGCTGGCACTGCAAGGACCATACGCTGGCACTGCACAGGACCATACGTCCATTTTCTTTAAGTTTTCCGTATGTCATTACTTCCCAGAATTTGATCCTTATTAGGGACACTATCAAATGGTGTAAAAATACAGTGTTTTTTTTTTTAACAAAATCAACGGGTTCGATTCCTGGCTAGAAATATAGGGTTTTCCAAAAATCCAATAATGCTGTTTTAGATTTCATCAAAATTGAGCTCGAGACTTCTTTGAGTAGGTACTTTTCGCTATTCCGGATTTGGCCATCCACGCCAACTTGAAAAATTCACCCTGTCTGTGTGTGTGACTGGCCGCTTCGACAGCTCTCATCGCATAAATACTTCTGCGATGAGAGCTGTCGCAGCGGCCAGTCTCCGCAGCCTGCCCCCCCGCAGGTGCGCGAGTCCGTGCGCGCCGGCGTGACGCGCGTGGCGGGGCGCCTGTCGTCGCTGGCCAACGGCGTGGTGTCGTCCATCCAGGAGCGCTACGGGTACTGAGGCAGCGCCGCCGAGCTCGTCGTCCCTCCAGGAGCAGCGCGACGGGCACTGAGGCAGCGCCGAGCTCGTCGTTGTCTCCCAAGGCCGCCGTGCACGTGGCGACCTCGCTAGTGGCTTGACAATAACAATAAAAATGCCAGATTTTCCAAATTTATAAGTTTTCTAAACCTTTACAGATAAGTTTCCGATCGCTAATTACAATTCCTTCAGCCTTAAAATACGTGTTGACAGAACGTAGGCCGTAGCCCCGCGGTGAGATCCTTTACCTGATACAAGTCGAGCACCACCTCTTCATCGCGAAAATAATCTTATTCCTTTATAAGATGATTTACATAACTCTAGTGAGCGCTGGATAATTTTTATTCTTGTCATTCTCTACGAAACAGGTTTGCACATCTTTTAGATATTGGTTTAATATGCGCGACGTGAACTCTCGGGCCGGGACAGGCGACTGACTTTGAGGCGTTTATTATAAAGTTTATTTTGTGTACAAAGCTATGTGTCTGCTGCAAGTTAAAATGTATGACGCAAACCTTTATATAAATATTGTTATTTGTATAAACTATAATATCAGAGAAACCTGTATGGGACGGTGTGAGCATATCTTGACTATATCTTCATGGAGTGTACATGTTCACGTTTGTAACGCAATCATAGAGTAAGACTAGTAGGTGCATGTGGCGTCATCTCTTGTACAACGATCATTATTACGACTATCATCAACAGCTTTCGCTTCATGAATGAGCGCGGCGGCCGCGAACTCTTTCAAGCTTCCTCTCGTGTACTCGAATCACTGCGCACTTTCAGTTATCTGAAGTGAAGTATACGTGTCATCGCTGACAGCACGTACCGCTCTCCCGCTCGCGGGCGAACTAACTGCACACACGCGTGCATGTAAATATTGTAAAATATAGTGGATTGTATAGTATATAGTGGCGGAGGGTCCACTCGTACATAATACTAGAGTACCTACCTAGCAGCATTTAGACGCTTAGCGCTATCTGCCTCACGCAAGCATTAAAACGTTTTATATGAAAGTTATTGTATTCTCACTTCTATTCTGTCCACTACGTTCATTTACGTTATTTCTTAACAATATAAAGTATTTAGAGAATGTATATTGTTACCATAATAACATATTTATGGAACTCTGAACATTGTTACCTGCTACTTCGCTGTCGCATTCCAAATTCGAATATATTATCTGTTTTTCTTTTGTTCTACTATTGAACGTACATTGAATGTTGCATTATTACAAAGTGAACCACCGGCAAGCGCCCGCCAGACTGCCGCACACAGCCTCCGCGGTATACTCAAACAGATTGCCAATAGCGTCGAGCGCACTCCGACCAGCACGCGGAGTAGTCTGCCAGTAACTGAGCATTTATCATTTATTTATTTTTATGTAAACGTTTTTGGTGATAGATCATTTTTATTTTTGTAGTAACTTGTTTAAGTTGATGTTGGTACGAAACTGGAGACAATCTTTGTAGCACATACAGCCGTGTCCGCACATACACCGGGCGCGGGCTGGACGTGTGCGCACCGCGCTCAGGTGCGCGACGAGCTTACACACACTCAGGAGTGTATGTGCATGTTTATTTTTAGTACTTATTTTTATCATCGACGAGTAAGTTTGTTGCGAATTATTAAGATAACCGGGCAAACAAGCCTAAGTATAATATGTATTGTGAAGTTCAATCCAAATGATATATGAAACAGATGGTTTGTGTCCACATGACGTTCTGACTGGTGGCGCAGTGTGTAGTGCTGCGAGGATCTTTTGGCGCCTGGACGACGGACCCTGTCCATGTCGTCGGGCGTTGTTGGTAAACATTAGTGAATCTGTATGTAAAGAAAACGAGATGATGGCGTTAGTTTGTATTATTGCCACGCGCCAAAAGATCCTTGTACAGTTGTATGTAATGTTGATATTCCGCTTCTAGCAGCGACGCGGCCACGCAGCCGCTCCTGGGTTCATTGAACATTTGTATAGTAATAGAATTTTGTTTTAGATAATAATTATTGATATAAATATACAAAATTATATTTGCTACTGTTTTATTTTATTTCAATCCATCTCCTTTATGATCAACTTACTCCGAGTAAACACTTGCGTGACACAATTATAATGAGTTCAAAGACAAAGTTTAAATAAATAACATTAAAAATAATAATTAGTTATAATGTTAATAAAATACTCTGTTCATTCAATAATATCATCAACTTCACGCAGAACACCGCAACCGTCAGAAGGTGACAGATCAAAAACAACACGACGTGATTGTTTTGTTAACAGTTCTCGGTTTAACGTGTGTCTTAACAATAAATGGCGTCCGAAACAGAAATAAATAAAAACGAGAAATATGATGTGGTGAAAGAAATTACCCTAACTCATGTGAAAACAGTTATTTTTAAGGACAATTTTAATATGAAGTTTTCAGAGTTATGAAAGGTCCTAAAAATACTAAATAGCCACGTAACTGTGACCAACTTGGAAGTAGCGCTCGCCAGCCGCCGCCGCGGCACTGCTCGGCACGGTCGCGGGCGGTCAAGGTTTACATCTAACCTAAACCAATTGGTCAGTCTAGCTTAGTTACTACGACCGATTGTGTGTTCCTCTGAGGCCGGACCACAGTTTAGTACTCAGATGCTATAGTATGAAATAATACCTACCTAAAGTCTACTTTCATCGGAATATATAGGTACATATTTTTAGTACCTCAAGAGATATCTTTTTAATTAACAATTTATGTGGTCCGGCCGCCAGGCAGTGCTCTCTGGCCGCGCCACCTCAAATTAAATGGAGTATAATGAACTATTAATAAATCAATAAATACTTACTTCGTCAAATTAACTACCCTATTCTTAGGTAGATAGGTAAACAAAAACCAAAAAATGCACCTTTTTCAAAATCATTGATGGTAATAAAAATAAAAGCTTAAAGATGAAGTTTATAAAGTACTTAATAAGCAGTTTACGTTAGCATAAAGAAATAAAGCATATTTCGTTATATTTGCTGAAAGTAATCCTCCCTAGCCGCGCCACATACTTTAAAGATTAATTAATTAAAATGAATAGTTTCTTGGGAGAAAACAGTATCAACGAAGAGTAGAGAAAAGGTACTATTATATAAATTGATTTATGGATAGTTAATATTAAATATTGCAAAATTGACTTGCTGCAGAGTATACCTTCCAGCCGGACCACACCCTACGACCAATAACTCCTTAACTAAAGGGGTTTATTGGACCATATTTTTGTCGTATGCAAGGTACTCTTTAGGTAGTTTTTTTCGGGATATTTATTGATTTATTAATAGTTCATTATACTCTATTTAATTTTAGGTGGCGCGGCCAGAGAGCACTGCCTGGCGGCCGGATCACATAAATTGTTAATTAAAAAGATATCTCTTGAGGTACTAAAAATATGTATATATTCCGATGAAAGTAGATTTTAGGTAGGTATTATTTCGAACTATAGAAAATCAAAATCAAAAGTCATTTATTCAAATTAGGCTGAGAATCAGCACTTTTCGAACGTCAAAATTACAAAAGACAGTCCCCCAAAAACGCCAGCCCTTCACCACTTCCTAGTGCTATCGCTGGGAAGAAGAAGTGGCGCAACAAACTTCCCAGCATATCATAGCATCTGAGTACTAAACTGTGGTCCAGCCACAGAGGAACACACCGACCGATTTGGTATTATAAGCCACAGCAAACGCTTATAGTGACTGCAAATAAGCATTATTCTGCATTACGTATAAAGGTGGGTAGCAGTTTTGTAAAACGTAACAACAGCAACAATGGCAATCCATATTACATTACATACCTACACGTAACAGAGCTATTTTGTAAAACGGCTAAAACAGCGGATTCCGCAATCTATCTTTGACTTATATGCAAGGTGGAGAGGACAATACGACAATTATGATGTGACTCAGGCTGGCTGGACAAATCTTCAAAATAGCTCGCATTTCACTAGGTCAATACGGCACTTTATGTGACGGCTAAACACCCTTATTTCAGAATTTGTAACGCTACAGAGTCTTAGATAATCGATCGAAAACGTGTCCAGTCAGCTTGAAAAACCACCTTTCGCTGGTCTCTCAATCTCTGTAACGGAAGTGATTTTGACGACTTTTTGCATATAAACGGGCGTTTACGTATAAAACTTCTGGCTGGCACTTCCGAATCTCAATAACGGGAGCGTTTTCGAATATGGTTCCTTTACTAACATTTAGTGACGCAATGTGTAACAGTAATAACGTTTGATTTATGGCGTCACATGTAAAAGGGTTTACGAGAAATCAATAAAAAACTCCAAAAGCCTGAATTCAAGCTGGCTGGACACATGTATCTCCGCTGCCTGATGATCTACGACCTTCGAAATGTGTTCAAAATTTTGTGCCGGGGACGATAATGATAACCTGAATTTGTAACGGAGAAACTTTGCGTAGTTTCAAAGATATTGATCATTTAAATTTTCTCATACAAACATCCATTAATATTGTGAGGTGACCATCATTTTTACATAAATAAAGGATTTCTTTTTAATCGACTAATCCGCCGGTAGCAGTCACGCCTGCTTTGTATTTGATTTTCCCCCGAGAATAAAAGGTTTTCCTGCAGTAAATAGTGTAAGTATGTGTTAATTCAAAATAATAATTGAGAGAGTGGAGTTGATCGTCGTCATTTTCGTCATTTGAAACGCTGTATAAGTACTAATAAATAAATGTCATTTTATTTACAGCAAACATAATTTTTTAATGTAAATACCTTCGACTTAGAGCATTAGTTATCCTGACACAATGGCCCTGATTCCCTTGTTCACAAACTAAACTAAATTTAAGTTCTGTGCATCTTTTTCTTTCTATTTCATTAAGAAAAGGACAGAAGATAAAATAATAGTTTAGTCCTGTCAAACTAAGACACTCCATAGACAGATTAGACATGGCTACTAAAAATACGTCAATTTACGTCAGGCGCTGACTAGTTTGACAGGACTAAACTAATATTTATCTTATGTCCTTTTCTAAATTAAATAGAAAGAAAAAGATGCATTGAACATAAATTTAGTTTAGTTTGTGAACAAGGGAATCGGCGCCATTATCTACCTATGTACTTACCATGAAAAACACCAATACGGTAGGTATTGGTGTTTTTTACTGAAAAGAGTAGATATCTGCACATAAATAATCAATAACATTAAAAAATGACCCCCCCCCCCCCTCCTCACTTCTTTCTTCTATTGATTTAAATACCTACAATTGTTCGTATTAGTATCACCAATACACGGATTTTCGTCCATTAAAGAAAACACCTTAAAATATACTTAGTCCCACATAAAACCTACAATATTGGTAACCCTACTGCAGTGTTTGTATGGGAAAATTTAAATGATCAATATCTTTGAAACTACGCAAACTTTCTCCGATACAAATTCAGGTTATCATTATCAGTAAGGTACCTCTTTATATTTATAATGTGTCAAAGGACGCGTCCGTGTGTGACATCATAACCTATGTTAAGAGTAAGACTAACATTGACGTACGCTTGGAGAAAATGAACATGAAATCGATGAAAGATTATGATGCTTATAAGGTGTATGTCCCTAAGTGTAAACTGGATACATTTTTATCTGATGACTTTTGGCCAGAGGGGGTAATATATCGCCCTTTTGTAGAATTTAGTCGACGTACCGCCTCCATGAAAAATCGAGATATGGCTAATTGCACACCCACACAAAGTTAATGGTTAACAAAAATACACTCATTAGCAGGGCTTTAAATACCGGTAAAATTTTCATAACGTTACCTTCATTTGACAGCGTTACCGTTAATATTAAAATAACGGTAATGGATTTAACGATATTTTTGCTCCATTTTATCGGTAATCATTATTAACGTTATTTGTTTAATAACGTTAATTTTATCGTTACTTTTAGAACGGTTAATCTAGTGAGTTTGAACTTTGAAGTAGAGGGGGACGAGGCGCGCGGGGGCGGGCCACCCGCCGTCGCACTATGGGCCAGAACCGTGCATACCGTCTCAAAAATAGGTTTTCGTAATGTTCTATATTGAATATTTTGTTAATGCACATGTCTAACTGAATGTCCAATGCATATTATATAGCAGTTAAAATACACTATTTCTCATTTTTACTATTAGACTAAGGCTTGCAAGTTGACGCTCAGAATTATGTCAATTATGTAGAACACAATTCCACCAGTTTACATGGTCATATTTTCACAGCTAATTTGTAAGTGTGATATGGTTAGAATGGTTATGAAGTACTCTATTTAAAAATAATTTAAGTGGACAATTGTGTGAAAACTGGAGAGCTATAGAATTTTTATTTTAGCAGTGTCTGCCAATGTCGTAATTTTGAAAGCACCATATAGTAGAGCAGCCGATATAGAAGTCAAGGCAAAAAAAAAAATTGCCCGACTCTGCCCCCTTTGAAATGAAATGAAAAATGCCTGATGGGGGGAAAATACAAAATATACCCAAAAAAATATTTTAGTTCTGATTGAGGAGATTTTTGGATATGTAGATTACTTTTGAACCTTTTTTCTTAAATAATATTATCTATTTAGATGGTCGCAGATGGTTTTAAGACTCACCACCGCAGCTTCGGCTTGCTACGCGGGCTTAAATTACACTCTAGGGGTAGGGCAGACAAGACTACGTGGAGTCGGTTTTGCAGTGATTCGTTTCTGTCACTAACATTTGTAGCACAACATATTATTGACTTTTCACGACAATGTTTTAATTTAAGGTTAAAAATGTTATTTTATAGAAATGTCAATATGCCTAATAAAATTATTCCAAACGAAATTCTGCCATTTTCATAAGTATGGGAATTTTTACGTTATGCTAAACGAAATTATGCGAAATTTTAACTTTGCCAAAGGTAATTATGCCAAATAAAATTCTGCTATCTTAAAACTATGCCATTGTAAATTCGGACATATAAACATTCGGCCAAACAATTATTATATTAAATCATTTTTATGCCTTAAAAATATTCGTTTAAAGAAGATTATGCCAAGTGTGTTATGCCAAATAAATTTCGGAGCATCAAGATTCTGCCAGATAGAGGGAATCCCTTACGAATATGGTTTGTCTACGTAGCACGCGTGGATCTGCCGTGCGATTCTGTAACCATCTCACCGTGAAAACTTGGGTGAAGTGAGCTGTCATTCCAATTAATGCTAGGGATTGACAGCTCACTCTAAGCTCACTTCACCTAACTTTTCACGGTGAGATTTTTACAGAATCGACAGGTGCATGGATTTAATTTGACATCTATACTTATAATAAATCTGTAGAAGTGAAAATTCTGTACATTGAAAATATCAAAAAAATAAATGTTACTAGACCGACACCGAACCCAAAAATGTGATTAAAAAAAATTTTGTCTGTCTGTCTGTCTGTTTGTTCAGGCATCACGCAAAAACTACCGGTTCGATTACGATGAAACTTGGTATAATTATTCTTTAATATCCTGGGCACCACACTGGGTACTTTTTATCCCGGGAAAGTATATACAATAAAAAACAAACTTAATTTTGCGGTTCGATCCCTAGACCCATTACTGTGTCAACCGCAAATAATAAGTTTGTCGTAGGTTACGTCACCCGCAGTGGAGTTCATTTTTATTCCTTTTAGTTTTTAGAGTTATTTAGGTTTATTTTCATATAAGTCGTAGGTATAGATTTTAATTTTAAAGTATAGGTAGCATATTTGATAGTGTACGTAGTGACCGTAGGTTATTTTATAATACTGTTAGGTAGGATTAGTCATTCGTATAGATATTAGTTTTTAGGGATTTTGCTTATTTATTGAGTTTAGATTAGTTATCATCAGCAATAGGTTTATTTAGGTAGGTATTTAATTTTCTGTTATTGAGTTTTTTTTTTTAATGAGGTAGGTAAAGATATCATATAGGTACCCTCTTAATCAGCACTAATGAGATACAATTGGTTTTCTATTGTTATTAGCCACAAAGGGCCCGCGAGATAGATGGCATTCTGGGGAAGCACATACATTTTATCCTGTTAGCACGTTCCCGTGGGATAATTTCCGACATCCACGCGGGCGAAGCCGCGGGCAGAAGCTAGTATTTCATATAAGCTTTCATTTAAAAAATGGGCTGCGAGAACTCCAGAAGATAAAAAAAGTAAAGAAGACAAGCAAAAGCTTGTACAAAGTTTGTTTCGAAGCCGAATGGGGTTACACGTTGATATGCCCGACAAGGAAGTGGAAACAGCAATGACGGTAATACAGCTCGGCGTATTGCGTACGCTCAGCTCAGCGTTTTTTTTGAGAACTACTATTGCGCTTCAGAAATTACAGGAGTTGATGAGGAACTTATTAAAAGGTTCTATGTTATCCTTCAAACTTTGGCATCCGGTATTGCTGTAAATCCAGAAAAAAATTGGTGAATATACTCGCGCAACCGCACAACTGTACGTAACAAAATATATTTGTGGTATAATATGCCTTCTTTAGTACATCAAATCTTAATACATGGGGAAAGTATAATAAGACATTTTGCTGTTCTGCCTATTGGTAATTTATCTGGGAATGCCCAAGAATTTCGTAATAAAGATTACAAAAAAATCAGATTGCATCCCGCTAGAAAATGCTCTAGGTCCGCAACGAATCAAGACGGTATTTCATTGTCTTCTATTTACGTCAGATCCTTATATATCAAGTATCAGAAAACCATCAGTCACTATTTCCAAGGAATTGTTAGACGAAGCTAAGAACCTCTTAGATATTTAAATAGAAGTAATTACGTACAATAATTTGTAAAATATATTTTTAGAGTGAGAGTGGATTATTATATCATATTTGTCATTTATTTAAATGTAGGATTTTTATATGTAATATAAAATAACATAAAATAGGTTTAATATCATAAAACTGTAAAATTATAATTCAATAATTTAAACAAACAATGGTTTATTTAAAAAAAAATACATTAATTGTTTTATTTTTGTTTTATTTTTTAAATATTATAAATTAAACATTTGACAATAAATGTGTCATTATTGGATTGTATATACTCTGGAGATACTACGTGCTAAATTTCAGCTATTTACTTCAACCAACAAAAAAGTTACATTTTTGAGACGGTTAGACGGCACGGTTCTGTCCCATAGTGCGACGGCGCAGGCGGCGTGGCAGAGCGGCAACAGTGCATCTACTCCAATGCTAAGCGAGGCGCCCGCGCGAGGGCACAAAAATGTAAACAGATGGAACGGCAACGTAGCTAAATTAACGGTAAAAATACCGTTACTGATGTATTTTGCGTTAATGTTAATTAACGTTATTTTACTGGTAATGTGATCAAGTAACGTTACATTTTTGTTAACGTTATTAAGGTATCAAATTGAAATTAACGTTACTTAACGGTAATTATTTTGTTATTTGGTAACGTTAACAAGCCCTGCTCATTAGCTTTAATTGTAAAAATGTCAAAAGATCCGTTGAATGCGTGAGAAAACTTTGTCGCTCAGCGGACATTGTGGCACTACAAGAGACCTGGCTGCTTCCTCACGATTTACCTTTCCTGGGTGATATTGACGCCGCTTTTTCATACGCGGGAAAATCCGCTGTGGATACGTCTGAAGGTGTCCTAATTGGGAGACCATACGGAGGAGTGGCTCTGCTGTGGAGGAAATCTGCCTTTCCGTCGGTGTCTGTTATACAGTGTCGTAGTGTGCGTCTCGCGGCGATTAAGGTGAAACTTGACCATGAGCGCACAATTATAGTGTTTTCGGTATACATGCCTACAAACAAAAGTGAAAACCTGCCAATTTTTTCGGAGTGTCTCGGTGAAATATGTGCAATAATTGAAAGCAATAATGTGGAATCAGTATTTTTGCTTGGCGACTTCAATTCGCACCCTGGCGGTTTATTTGCGAGAGAATTATTAGATTTCTGTGCGGAACAATCGTGGTCGTGTGTAGATATGGAGTTGTTGCCGAGTGACTCACATACGTTCGTGTGGCAGGTGACTGGTACACAGTCGTGGCTAGACCACTGTTTAACAACAAGCGCCGCGAGATCATCTGTACTTAATGTGTCCGTCATATATGATACCTACTGGTCAGATCATTATCCTATATCAGTTCAATGTAATTTTAATGTTATTTTGCCTAAGCGTATCAATATTAGTAAAGTTTGTAGTCGGGTAAAGTGGGGGGAAAGGGATCAAACTCAGATAGAAAAATATTTTGATTATTGTAATTCAAATCTTAGAGAGCTAGATTTTCCATCGGAATTTGTTAATTGTGCAGATACATTATATAATAATCAGGACCATAAGTTGTTATTAAACAAAATGTACGTTGATATCGTTGGTATATTATCTAGGGGCGCGGAACTAAGTTATAGTGTACCTAAACGAAAGTACAATACATATGTACCTGGCTGGAACAAACATGTGAGTAGCGCCCACAGGGAGGCTCGACTTTGTTTTCAGATATGGCTATCACAGGGTAAACCCGGACATATTTATAATAAAATGTGTAAATCTAGAAAACTATTTAAATCAAAATTAAAATACTGTCAAAACAACGAGGATCAGATCAGAATGGACATTATTGCAAAACATCACACTGATAAGAAATTTAATAAATTTTGGAAGTCGACAAGTAAACTGAACCCAGGGTCGAGCCTTCCGGTGAGTGTAGGTGACGCTCATGAACCATGCGACATTGCTAGCCTCTTGCAGCGCCATTTCAAGGTGGAGTCGCCGCTTGGGCCAGCGGCGCAGGTGCTTGATGCTGAGTGTCAGCATGGAGACGTTAGTATCAGCTTTACAGCCAAGGATATAGCTGTCATTATTAAGAAGATGGTTAGAGGTAAGTCTCCGGGTCATGATGACCTTAGCATCGAGCACTTGAAGCACGCTGGTGTACATCTGCCGAGGGTACTGGCAATGCTGTTTAATCTGTGTATCAGCCATAATTACTTACCTGATGATCTCATGTACACGGTGGTAGTTCCGATCGTAAAAAACAAAACGGGTGATGTGTCGGATGTATCTAACTATAGGCCTATCTCGCTCGCTACTATTATAGCCAAGGTGCTGGACAGGCTGCTTGACAGACAGCTGGAAAAGCACCTTCATATACACGACGCTCAGTTTGGTTTCACGCCTGGTTTGTCGACTGAGAGTGCTATCCTCTGTCTCAAGCAGACTGTACAGTACTACACGGCTAGAAATACTCCTGTGTACGCTTGTTACCTGGACCTCTCGAAAGAGTTTGACTTAGTAAATTATGACATGCTGTGGCACAAGTTGCGCAGTGAGGCACAGGTATCGAGTGAGATAGTGTCGATATTTAGGTATTGGTACAGTCACCAGCGGAACAGTGTGAAGTGGGCGGGAGTATATTCCGACGTGTACGGGTTGGATTGCGGTGTGAGGCAGGGGGGGTTAACCTCGCCCCGCTTGTTCAACCTGTATATGAACCAGCTGATCGGCGAGCTCAGCAGTGCTAATGCGGGTTGCTCAATAGGCGGAGTGCCTATTAATAACATCAGCTACGCGGATGATATGGTGCCGCTGAGCCCGTCGGTTGGGGGGTTGCGAAAACTCCTGCGCATTTGTGAGACATATGCTGGGACTCATGGGCTCAGGTACAACCCTAAGAAGAGTGAGTACATGGTTTTTAAGGCTGGTACCAAATGTTTCTCTTTTATACCTCCGATCACTCTTTGTGGTGCTAGTTTGAATAGGGTTAACCATTTCAAGTACCTGGGCCACTGGGTCACAGATAGCTTGTCTGACAATGAGGACATCGAGCGGGAACGTAGGGCGCTGTCGGTTCGCTGCAACATGTTGGCACGTAGGTTTTTACGTTTGCACGCTGTACTGAACAAGTAAAGGTGACCTTATTTAAAGCCTATTGTCAGTCTTTTTATACGTGCAGCCTATGGGCCAACTATGTGCAGCGGGTATACAGTGCCTTGCGCGTACAGTACAACAATGCGTTTAGGGTGCTGCTGGGGCTGCCGAGGTTTTGCAGCGCTTCAACGATGTTCGCGCAGGCGCAAACCGATGACTTTTATGCTATCATTAGGAAGCGGAGCGCCTCGCTACTAACTCGCTTCCGACGCAGCACTAACAGCATCCTGAGCGTATTGTCCGAGCGGTGGGACTCGGTGGTGTTGGAGAGGTGGATGCACCTCCATGCCAGTTCGTCACCATTTGTTAAGTGATTATTATTTTATTTTATTGTTTTATCTTTATAATTGAATGTAATCGAATGAATTTTAACCTAATAACTATAATTTTATTTTATTTTTTATTTAAATTAACTTATTTATTTGTAATGCAATTTTTGAATGTGTAGGTAATATTTTATGTATGTAATTTGTGTTGTATTTTTTGTGTTTGTTCTATATAATTTGTAGTGCTTCTTAATATGGGAATAACTTCCTGAAATAAATGATTATTTAATTTAATTTAATTTAATTATCGTCCCCGGCACAAAATTTTGAACGTATTTCGAAAGTCGTAGATCATCAGGCAGCGGAGATATATGTGTCCAGCCAGCTTGAACTCAGGTTGGCTGGACATTAAGTTTTTATTGATTTCTCGTAAACCCTTATATGTGACGCCATAAATCAAACGTTATTACTGTTACAAATTGCGTCACTAAATGTTAGTAAAGTAACCATATTCGAAAACGCTCCCGTTATTGAGATTCGGAAGTGCCAGACGTAAATTCCAGCTGGCTGGCTGAACACAGATTTTTGCATTTTTCTACTAAACCGCTGTACAGTCACGAGCAAAAGTATGTATACACTCGGCTTTATTCAAAAGCGATTTACTCCTTTATTTTTTAATGAAATTTTATGTTGTTACGAACATAGCCTTTTCGACCCCAAAGGTTTATGTAATGTGTCGTATTTCAACAAAAATCGAAAAGAAAAGCGAAAACATCGCAATTGAAAGTTGCCATGTGTTGACATATTGGTGTTCGTGACTGTACGTATCACAAAAGTTTTAGCTCGATCCCTGTTAAAAATTTATGAAACGCCCGTTGATATGCATTAAGTCGTCAAAATCACTTCCGTTACAGAGATTGAGAGACCAGCCAAAAGTGGTTTTTCAAGCTGGCTGGACACGTTTTCGATCGATTATCTAAGACTCTGTAGCGTTACAAATTCTGAAATAAGGGTGTTTAGCCGTCACATAAAGTGCCCTATTGACCTAGTTAAATGCGAGCTATTTTGAAGATTTTTCCAGCCAGGCTGAATACAATATATAAATAAAATTCAATCAAATATATCCATTAGTTTAGTCAAAAGTTTAGTTGCCAAAACCCATAGGCGGCCCATCGCTACTATTTAGTTTAGTTTAAAAAAACCCTTTTTAGAAATTTCCATAAAAAAAAATTGATAGTTCTAAAATACTCTTATGCATTAGTATTGCTAGTGTTTTCATTTACTATCTGTTACTGAAACGTGACCTACAATATTTTGTACGTTTCTTGAGCGAGAAAATAGTCGACGGCTAGTCGCTTCCTCGTCGGCGGCGGGACAGTTGAGACAGCATCAGCTGCGCTTCTTAGCGACGATGCACGCGTTCTCTAGAGACACGGCGGTGGGCACAAAGTAGCACAGGCGGGCATCGAACCCGCAGCCGCGCAGGTACAGCACGCGCGCCCAGTCCAGCAACTGCTTGGCGCGTCGCCCCACGCGCTCACGCTGCTGCTGCGGCAACACGACACGGTCAATTGGCTCTTCCACGTGAGACTCTCCATTGGCTGGTTCATGGCCCTGAATGCTTGGCTGTTTATTGTGATTGGTCACATCTCCTGCCTGGTCGTTGAGTTTGCTCGGCTCGCGGTGCTCTTGCGGCAACACAACACTGTCTACTGGCTCTTCATGAGACTCTCCATTACTATAGGCTGGTTCATGGCCCTGACTGCTTGGCTGTCGATTCTCATTGGGCAACTCTCCTGGCCGGTCATTCCGCCTGCGCGAGTCACGGCTGCGTCCGTCGCCGCACGTCGCCCACGACACGATGCCCAACATCACGTTGAACTCCTCAGTGCTTATGCCCATCTCCTGGAAATATAAACATAACTTGAGGACTAGACTCCTAAGAGCGGGCATACAATTTACAATTTTGTAAGTAAGTTTGCCGTTTTCATCGTTATTGTATAATGTAATTGTTGGCAAAGAAGCCGCCCCCATACAAATGTACATAAACTCAAGCCTTCTTCCCAAGGGGGTCGGCAGAAACTACAGAACCTGCTTCGATCCTTCAATACTCCTTCATGGGCAATAGTCGCAAGTGAGTTGCCATCGCAGACAAAGCTGAAATGTGTCACGTGACACGTGCCTGTTGCAGAACAACAAATGGAGGCAATGTGATGTGTTGATGTTGGGTACCGGATGGAGGTCCCAAGATTGCCGGATGGAGGCAATGTGTTGTATTGTGTGTGATGAAGCTGAGTACTGAATAGAGCATTGCATACTAGATTTGGTCGGAAAGTTTCATGAATTGGTTCGAAAATTAATGGTTATTGAAGAGATTTAAATGTTGAGATAAGATTTGATGAGAATATGTGATTCAGAATGAAATTGTTGTTGTTGAATTGTGAAACCTTATTTTCCGGACATCTTTGCCAGGAAGGCCGAGCAAAGGACGTTTTACTTTCCATAGATTCTTGTTTCAGACGCTTCACACGAGGACGTGTGAATTGTCAAGATGGCCGTGTCGCAGAATCAACACAGAGGCAAAACTATTAGAATCACTATTGATTATCGTTAATGTATAATTTGTTTAGTAATAAATTAAAGCTATTTCTAATAAACAAAAGCTACTATAATATAAATGAATACATGAATGATAAACTGTGACTCGAATAGCAATAAAGTTTAAATAGGTAATTGAGATTACTGCAGTAATGCGATAAGGCCGCCCATTGTATATTTTGTAGTGTGCCATGTATTTTTGTGGTGTACAATAAAGTATATATAAATAAATAAATTACTTCTACATTTGCCAATTACATTCACGTATATAAAATAAATAAATAATAAACAACTAATTCAATTTTAATTCAACTCTAATCTAAACATCTAGTATTGTATAATTATTATAATCTAAATACATTTAATTTAATTAAGAATTATTAATGTTTTAAATGCTATTACGTATTTAATTTAATTTTAATATTTTTACTTTTAATTATTTTATTCTTACTTCCGTTGCTGTGCCCTTACAGGGTCCATAATTGTATCTTAGCTTTAAGCCTATTTTTGACAACTTAATTCACATTATGGTATGCAAATAAATAAATGAAATGAAATGTAGTACAACACCATGCTTGGGTGAGGTCGGTGCGGGGCGTGGCATGTCTTGTTTGACGGCTGTCAGCGTTCGGCTGTCAGCTGTCAGCGGTCGGCTGTCGGCTGTCAGTTGTCAGCTGTCATTCTTTTTGACATTGGATGCATTTGATTTGAGAGACTTACTTTTGGAGTGAGACACGAGGGCGAGAGGTCGTTTTGCCAGCCTGCACCGAACTTACCGCGTTTCCGTACTTTAATCCATTTCCATCGGTTTGATCATTTGAGATTTTATCATTTTGTTATCGAGAGTGAATAAATAGAGTACTATAATCAGTGTTGAGACTATTTTTTCCTACCTACACCATGTCGAACTTGGACTCTGATGACGAGGTACCCCCAATGGGTGAATTCCCCTCGTTATATATGTATGTAGGATCAGGAGTGCCAAGCGGTAGGTATATTATCGTCAGGCTTTGGAGTTCCCATGTTATTGGGATAAACAGGACGGTCTAAACAGTTACAGAGAACTGTAATAAAAATTACAGTACACAAAAAATACACTAGGTATACAAAAGACACAATAATGGGTAAATATTAAAAACAGTTAATCGAACAAACCCTTTAGGGTCACAGTTCGTATAGCATGTACGTTTGCCCCGCACGGCCCCCCAGAATTTGTGTTTTAGGTGTGCACTAATGCAATGTACTCGCCTCTAGGAGTATATGTACCGGTTTCTTTTTCAATGTACCTCTGTACTTTCGAAGATATTTGCAAAAAAAGGGGGCCGTGCTGAAAACGTTTGGCTGGCACGGCCCCCTTTTTTTGCATGTAACTTGAAAAATATATAGCGTATTAAAAAGTTTCTTAAGCTCAAGGAATGTACTCTATTAACACGTTATATGTACCGCAACAGATATTGTGAATTCGTAATGACAAATAATATATAGATGTGGATAGGGGGCCGTGCTGGAATTTTGTTTTATAAGAAAATATCTAAAAAAGTCAAAACAATCTTAGCCAAAAACGATTACAAAATAATTGATGTTTGGCAAGTAACATATTATGTACCGCATTGGTTTCTCATACAACTTGCTAAATTTGAAAAATAAACCAATTTTAGTTCATTCAGCACGGCCCTCTATAGTTGCCTATATCTTTTTAAATAAGACATGTTTGTTTACAAAATTCGTATTTCTGAATTATAATTAGGAGTACATTCGTTCCATATAAATTGCGAAACTGCTGTATTAGTACTTTAAAAAATAAATAGGATCAGAAATATCATATATTACAACTGATGGGGTGACCATGATTCCTTTATTAGGTAAATATTTTCTATCCTACCTATGTACCTATATTAATTAAATTATGTGACTACATTGAAATAATAGTAGATTGTACAACTAATGCATAAAAGAAGGGATAAAATAGCTCGTTTACGGTTTATGCCCGAGTTAAACACTGCTTTTCACTTCAATTGCGAGAAAATGAAATAGGCATAAAGTATATAACAGTATTTTTACTGTTCAAAAATGTTGCAAAATTGAAGATGAGAACAGCTAATTCCCGCCACGAAACTTTATAAAAGATTTTTTTTTTAATTTTCAACATGATTTTGTTGTCATTCGACTTGGGTACCTACTTCATACTGCCAAGTCATAAAAATGTCTCTTTGCGTTTTTAAATAATAAATGACCACTAGGTATTTTATCTGGTTTTATTAAATTAACGATACAAAACACGGAAGTGATATAAATTAAAGCAAATGAAATAAAATAACAATGATATTTTAGTAAATAAAATAACGATTTAATCTGCGACGTTTTATTGCACGTGTGGCTGTTGGGCTTGATTATCTTGGCTTAGAAAAAAAAACTATTTCAAGCACGGAAATGGATTGCTAAAATAAACATGTAAGTTTAAAGTTCTAATATAATTTATTTGTACTAATTAATAGTCGGTTGCTTGCTAATTGTTTCTCTTGTAGGGCATCACGTTGTTGTTGCGTTTCGAGTATTTGTGTATAATGAGTAGTAATTATAAAAAAGTGTTGAATAATTAGGGTATAAAAAATAATGACTACATTATATTGACCGTTTTTTACTAACATAAAAAACTGAAATTAAAAATTTAAAAAACCCCCGACACAAAATAATAATAAAAATAGTACGAATATAAAAAGCCTAAAACAATTTGAAAAAAAACTATTGAAAAAATAGCCACAAATAGAACAAAATAGGTGTAAACTTGAAACCCTATAAAAAGAAAAAAATAACCTTGAGATTAAGACCCTACGTAAGTACGTATGAAATTTTTTGATTATATGTTGTCCTGTCGGGGGACCGCTCTAATTATTAGCATAACGTTCTATTAAAGTTTAAAATAGTAGCGGTCCCCCGACGAGTAACGTAACGTAATTTTTTTCTTTTTGTAGGGTTGCAAGTCAATCTATTATTACCTACTGCATAACGTCCTGGGGTGGTGCCGCTAAATCAATTAGAATGCGCCCAAAGAGCAGTTTTAAAGGTTGCTACTTTTCGTCCATTTAGATTTCCTACACACGAGCTTTATATGGCACGCAAGGTGCTAACAGTACGTCAATTATTAATTTTGAATGTAATTTAATTCCAACACACTGAACTTTATTTTAAGCCAGTACCTTCAGATAGGAGAAGAAAAGATTTGGTTTGTGCTAACTCTCAGACTAAACATGCTTTTGCTAATCGATTTTATTTATTTTTAGGACCCTATTTGTATATTGTATATTTTGTATATAACCAGTTTAACAGAGTGCTAAAGATGTATAGTTTAAGTTATAATAGGTGTAATTTACTAGTAGGTACAGGAATATTTGGCAAAACTCAATTATGCAGACACGGAAAAACTACTAGAAATTTTAAAATAAAATCTATCTACCTACTCCAATTATAAGTCTCTTCCTTTACCTAATTAATAATAGTCTCCACTTTATGTACTTTAATATTATTCGTTAATTTATCTAAACATTACTGTATATTTTAAATAATCTAGTTTTAAAATAATATATAAAAATTGTAACTGTTTAAGTCATAAAAAAATATGCCTTCTTTTCAATTTAGCTTCTATTGTTGTCTTCTTTTTAAATGTTTGATGTAAATTGATGGCCTGAAACATAGGTTTTTCATAAACCTAGATTAGGCAGGTCTACATTACAGTTAGAATTTAACTTTCCTCGATTATAATTAACGTAAATCATATTTTTACTTTATACTTGAATAAAAAATTTATTTATTTATTTTATTTATTAGTCCGCTCAACGAATAACCCAAAAGGCCCTGTAGAGTGCGTGATCTGGGACCTATGCAATTTCTTCAGAAAGTTGTTCAGGGTGCTTCGGGAGTAAACATACTAAAAGTCCCCGCGTCTAAGAGGTGAGCCAGAGTGGAGGGGGGCGGTTGTTAAAGGTCCCACTTTTGAGTTTTTTGCTAATGCGTCGTAGAGAAAAAATATCTTCTATGTAATGAAAACTCATAAAATTTTCTACAACATTTATCTTATTCACTTTTTTTAAATTCCTGCCCATTTTCGAACAACACGTTCCGTAAAAGTGAAAATTTTCGAAAAAAAGACATCAAACACTAGCTGTTGCCTGCTACTTCGTTCGCGTTATTTCGGGATAAAAAGTATATGTTAATCCAGGTCCTAATCTATCTACCTACCAAATTTCATCCAAATCCGTTCAGCCGTTGAGATGAATGGTTCCATTTGACCCAACACGGGGAGTGTTGGGTCAAATGCAACCATCCCTTCTACTTCATATGCGAACACAGGCAGTATAAATATCTTTTGTAAATGTCATAAATAAATCAAATCAAATCAAATCAAAAGTCATTTATTCAAATTAGGCTGAGAGTCAGCACTTTTCGAACGTCAAAATTACAAAAGACAGTCCCCCAAAAACGCCCGCCCTTCACCACTTCCTAGTGCTATCGCTGGGAAGAAGAAGTGGCGGAACAAACTTCCCAGCAGCACAGCTGTCTGTTCAGTTAGAATATAGTGCATGTATACAATACTAGGAACCTATGTTCAGTCATTAACATTACAAGAAACTTAAATTATTTGCCATAAAATATGTCAGCTAGCCACGCCAATATACCAACAAATATAATAAAAACTATACGTACTCGAGCTGAAAAATAATTAATTCAAATGGAAATAAAAACTTACTACCTAAATAAAAGCCTCCAGGCATAAAGGGCGTGACAGCTTACATATTTATGCATAGCTGGGTTCTGGTCACATAGCTGTCACTTGAGTCAAAGATGAAAAACTAGGACCATTGAAGTAAGATAAATAAATAAGTTAATACTAATAACAATAACCTGTCAGTAAGCTGATTCTGGAGAAAGAACATGAACATTGTCTTGAGTTAATTAGGGCGACCAGCTATTCTTATCGTGTAAGTAGTCGTTGATGGAATAGTAAGCCTTTGAGCAAAGGTTAGATTTTACTTGAGCTTTAAACGCATTGAAAGGCAAGTCTAGCAAAGAAGAGGGTATCTTGTTATAACAGGTTATACCAAGCCCAACAAATGAGTTATGAACCTTATGAAGCCGGTGAAAGGGGGCACGTAGTTTGTCCTTATTTCTAGTGTTAACACTGTGAATATCACTGTTTTTAGTGTACAAGTGCAAATTTTGCCTAATATATAAAATGTTGGCGAAGATGAATTGTGATGCAACCGTGAGAATACCAATATCTTTAAAAAAATCTCTTAGAGAAACTCTGGCACCTAGCTGGTAAATTGCTCGAACAGCTCGTTTTTGAAGGACAAATATATTTTGTATATCAGCGGCTTTGCCCCACAGCAGAATACCGTAGGACATAACACTGTGAAAATAACTAAAATAGACTAAACGAGCTGTATCAACGTCAGTGTATTGTCTTACTTTCCTGACGGCGTAGGCAGCCGAACTGAGCCTTCCTGCTAGACTTGATATATGAGGTCCCCACTGAAGTTTGGCATCTACTGTTAGTCCTAGAAAAATTGCCGAGCCTACTGTTTCAAGCACCTCTTTATTTAAGACGATGTTGGGTCCTAGATTTCTGACATTCGGTAAGGCAAACTTTACACATTTCGTTTTCTTGGCATTGAGAACTAGGTTATTTGACGTAAACCAATCTGTAACTATTGAGAGTGCACTGTTTACGTCGTCAAAATCTTGTCTATTCCTGTCTACTTTAAAAATAAGAGAGGTATCATCTGCAAACAGTACAACGTCACAGATGCCCTTCAAATGGAATGGTAAATCATTGATATATACTAAGAACAAAAATGGACCCAGTATTGAGCCTTGCGGAACACCTAACTGAACTGGTAGCCCGGAAGATTTCGCGCCATTAACATCTACACATTGGACCCTATTATGTAAATAAGAAATTATTACGTTGAGAGCCACGTTTCGGACACCGTAATGACGTAACTTACGCAAAAGCGTGTCATGGTGCACGCAATCAAAGGCTTTGGAGAGATCACAGAAAACTCCAATAGCATTCTGTGATTTCTCCCATGCGTCAAATATGTGTCTCAGCAGAGCAACACCCGCGTCTGTAGTTGAACGACCCTTTGTAAAGCCATATTGCTCATTATGAAGGAGGCTGTTTAAATTAAAATGTCTTAGCAACTGCTTGAGTATTAACTTTTCAAATATTTTGCTAAACGCAGGTAAAATAGAAATAGGCCTGAAATTGCCAACGTCATTCTTATTACCTGATTTAAATAATGGTATGACTTTGCTACTCTTCATGAGGTCAGGAAAAGTTCCTAAATCAATACATTTATTAAAAGTAACAGCTAGATAGGGGGCTACGATGTCTATTATATTACTTAAAAGTTTAATGGAGATGCCCCAATAATCACCGGTGTTTTTAGACTTAAGTGTATTAAAAATATTAACTACATCACGCGGGGTTACATGTTCGAAACTAAATAAAGGACTACATTTAGGTACACTACTATGCAAAAGGTCTTCAGCTTTAGACGGGGACGAATTTAAGGAGCGAGTCGTAGTTATCGGTATGTTGGCAAAAAACTCATTAAATGCCTCAGCTACATCAGCTGCATTATTAACTAATTTATTGTCGACCATAATCTCAAGTTGTTTTTCTTGTTTAACAGATTTACCCGTTTCATTGTTAATAATTTTCCAAGTGGTTTTTACTTTATTATTAGAATTTTTAATTGTATCGCCTAAAAATTTTGATTTAGCAAAAGCACTAATCTTTTTGAATAATTTTGAATAATTTTTGACATACTCTAGGAAAGGAGTATCAAACCTGTATTTTTTCAAACCATATAACTCGTATAGTCTCGCTCTACTTTTATAAATTCCCGGAGTAGCCCATTGATTAAAGCCAACAGAGGAACCATTAACGTTAATAGTTTTGGTCTTAAAAGTGGATTGGTACTCTTTTTGCACAACATCAAAAAGGGCACCATAAATTTCATTGGGATTCTCGTATTCTACTATAGATGGTGTAATTCTATGAGCTATATTATTTTTAAACATTTTGCAACGACTGGCTGTATAAGGCCTGCATTCAAGTTTATGCGGTTTTTTATGTACTGGCATGGGGAAGCTAGCTAATAAACCACAGTGGTCGGACGTTAAATCAGTTAACACTAATTTATGTTTGGCATCACAATCACTAAATACATTATCAAGACAAGTTGACGAAGATGCTGTGATCCTAGTAGGTTCAAAAAACAAGTTAATTAAATTATAAGACCTAAAAAGATTGAGAAGTCTAATACTTAATGGAGTAACATCTAAAATATTAATATTGAAGTCTCCACATAATATAATGCTTTTGTTACTTGATTTCAACCTATTGAGAGAATCTTCCATTACCGATTCGAAACTAACAAAATCCCCAGAGGGGGGTCGATAAACGCAAATTATAACATATCGCTCAAGTTCAACACAAGACAACTCTATAGTGCGCTCGATTGAAAGATTAACTAAATCTAAACGTTGTTTACATTTTAACTTGTTTGAAACAAGAACTAAAGAGCCACCGCGAATAGCACTTTTTCTTACAAATGCACTCTGTACTGTAAAGTTTTCATCATTAATAAACACTACTTCATGTTCCTTCAACCAGTGTTCAGTCAAACATAACACCTGAACATCATAGAACTCCATAAATAAACTTAATTCTAGCTCTTTGCCGGACAGACCCTGCATATTTTGATGTACAACATTCAACATATGCGGCTGACCCGTTGTCTCACCTAATAGTTTAAACTACAAGGCGTATCAAAAGTAGTGTTAGTATCAGTACTAACAGTAATCAATGGTACACTACAAGTACCAGTGTCACTGAGTATATTGTATGCTAAAAGATTAGCAATTTGTCTCCTACAACTAGGTGGCAAATACATAGTATAATTTGTCAGTTTGTAATCAGTAATGAATTGATTACAATCAAAATATAAAATAGCATCACTGTGACGACAAGTCCTATTATAAATGAACATATTTAAATTATAAATATGCTTATTTTGCTCATCAGTTAAATGATAGGAATAAGGCAAGGCACAAAAAATAAATTTACAATTATTAGTCTCATTAAGATACAACATCAAATGGACACATTCAATTAAGTCCTTTTTCCTTACATTTAAACTATCCCCATATAATAATATAACAGTTGAACTGGGGTTTATTTTTGTCAATTTGATATTACTAATTAATTGGCTAATACTGGCACCGGGTAAACAATTATTAATTACATATTGTTGCGAACACTGATTTAGTAAGCTACCAAAACCTTGACCAAATTTATCAGAAAAAATATAAGTAGTGTTAATCAAATTATTCAAACTATTGCTATCATCACTAATACAGCTACCCACTGGCTGAGCCACTGAGGGAGTGGGTGTTATAAGCTGGGGTCCCACGGAGCAGGTACAGCTAAAAGAGAGGTTATTTGTCAAAGACTCATACCTCTCCGCATTATACTTGACCAGGTCTGCCAACTCATTAGCCTCCTGCATGCGCTTACTCAGGTCTTGTTGAGAAGCCTCATATTTACTAAAGATATCCTTTAGAGCGTATTCCCTAACAAACAATTCATCCTGAAGGTGCCGAGTGTCTGTGTCATAAATAGCATTACACAATTCTAATTCATTGTTACAGTTTTCATAACATCTTATTCTTTAGTCTGTCTAAGAAAGAGCGGCGTCATATATAACAGGCATTATCTGCTTAAAAGGAGGCGCCATTCACCAACAAAATGTAAACAACTAATAGTTATGAAATAAACATTTTTGTATTTTGTAGGAGCCACATACCTGCAGCTGCTGGTTCGCAACGAAGGCGGCTCGCTCGCAGCGGTGGTGGCAGCACGTGGCCAGCACCACGCCACGCGTCTTGTGCAGGATACCCGGAGCCGTGATGCAGCGCAGAGCGTAGTCTGAACACAGTATGCAATCAAGTTTAAAGGTCAGGGTTTAAATACTGTTGCGCGCCACAATTAATGCCTGATACATGGTCGTATAAACTAGATGGCGCTAGTGGTAACTAATACAGGGTGGAAGGGTGAACAGTGGCAACTTTCAAAGGACGGATAGATAATCTTAAATAAAATAAAATAATATTACAAAAGTTTTAAATGTATGTCGCAATTTTTTTTTTGCGAATTTTACAGTTTTCTAATTCCGAAATTTTACGCGAAGTGACCGCACCCGACGATAACACACGAAGCGGCCGATACCGGCGCCGCGCGCCCGCCGGCGGCGCGGCGCCGGTACATGCGGGGCAGAGGCCTAACAGTAATGTGACTATGATTTTTTATTTTTCGGGATATTAGAAGAAAAACTTAGAAAAAAATAGGGTCATATTTTTTCAACGGTTTTAGAATCTACTCATGATACTTATGCACTTCCTTAAATATTTCCACTGTTCACACTAACAGCCTGTATTATTAGTAACCACTAGCGCCATCTAGTTTGGAGTAGCAGAACTAATAGAGCCACTAGCGCCATCTATTATCGAGTCGAAATTTCGATGCTACAACTTACTAGAACTATCGTCAGTCGGGTCTGGTATGTACTCGAACATTAGAAGGATTAGAATACAAGGACAATAGAAGGTTCTGGAACTATCTGCGGCACTATATAAGGCCGGGACTAGCCGCGACCAATCAGTCTTGGATCAGTAATACAGGCGAATACATCGAAAGCTATCTTCAAGTGCGACTTAAGAGCGATTGTGTTTTATAATTAGTGTGTTTGAGTTGTTATTAGTGTCGTTTAATTAAAGTGTAACTTTTGGTAAATTTTTATCGGCAGTTTTTATTGTCACGAACCCGAAGCTCGTAACAATTGGTGTCGGAAGCAAGAATTAAAATCATGCCGATTTTACCTAAAGACGACACGGAGGGTATCCGTACCTGGAGTCTACGCCAACAGGAGACGGACCAGAGACGTTTTGGTGGAACTATGCCGCAGAGGTCGGAGGGCCAGATACCAACCACTGAGGCCGACCCGTCCGCAGCAGCTTCAGCATCAGCAGCACCAGACTTCGCTGCCCTGATGATGATGCTGCAGGAGCAGTCCCGCCGACAGGAGGAACAGGCTCACCGACAGGAGGAATAGGCTCGCCGACAGGAGGAACAGGCTCGTCGGTTGGAAGAACAGCTCCAACGTGATAAGGAGGAGCAAGCGCGCCGCCAGGAAGACCAGATGCTCCTTATGAAGGACCTTCACGCTACCTTCGGGAAAGACATGAAGGAGTTGAAGGATAAGATTGTTCAACACGACAACCGCCTGTCGGAAGCTGAAATTCGGATCGACCAAGTGAATAATCGGGTTGACAACGTGGTGGCTGACGTGAAGAAAACCGTGATGGCTGACGTAAAGAAAACGCTGGATTACCTTAAACTAGGGGATGGAATCGCAGTTCCCATAGCTACAACACCTTCGCTACGTGGATTCAAAGTGCCACCGTTCGACGGAACTTCTTCCTGGTCTACCTTCAAAATCCACTTTGAGGCTGTCATGAAGGCGAACGGTTGGAATAAAAGTCAGGCCATGACTGCCCTCACCCTAGGCCTGCGCGACCAGGCCTTAACTGTTCTGGAAGCTCTTGGTAAGGAAGTGACTTACGAGCAGCTCCTTGAGGCATTGGAAGCTCGGTATGGCGACGCTCACCTGGAACACGTGTTTCGTGCGCAGCTCAAGGATCGCGTGCAACGCAGTAACGAAAACCTGCAGCAGTGGGCCCTTGAAGTGGAGAAGCTGGTGCGTAAAGCTTACCAGTCCGTACCTGCGCTTATTGATGGGAACCTGGTGCAGGCATTCATCGAAGGCATCCGTGACCTTGAAGTTAGAGCTGCTGTGAGGCACCACGGGATGCTTAAGGACGCCTTGGCCCAAGCACTGGAGGTGGAAGCCGTACGGCAGGATCATCGTTCCCATCGCGTCAGGGAGGTTGCAGCGGCTACAGTTCGCAACCGCAATAAAGGTTACAGACCTAGGTGCTACGACTGTGGGGAAAGGGGCCACCTTCGATCCAGTTGCCCCAAGCGAACTGCAGAAAGAGAAGACGGCCGATCTCCAGAGGGCAGTGCAGCTAACAGCACCGCCCAGCACCAGCAGCAGGGAAACGAGTAATAGCCAGGACTGCGGGGCGGGTGCTGGCTGATGTTCAAAGAGCCCCAAGGGTTTCGATCACAAAAACCAGCTTTCGCAAACTTTGGAAGAGAATTACGGCTGCCTGCAGACCTGATCACCGGAATACCACCTGATGCTCCACGCAGTATAACCGATTCTGCGAATAACTTGCGGAATAAAATGAATGACATTTATGAGCATGTTAGACAATCGGGCCAGCAAATGTCTAAAAAGATGAAAACCCGTTATGACCGAAAATGAACAGTACAGGGTGCGACGAAGGTTCACTAGTGTGGTTGCACAATCCAGTCCGCAGCAAGGGGAAATCTCCTATGCTTCAAGCTAAATGGGATGGAACGTACCGGATTGTGACTAAGATCAATGACGTAACCTACCGGATACAGAAAGGTGCAAGAGGTACTCCTAAGATCGTCCATGTGGATCGATTGGCGCGTTATTATGGAGCCGATATGTCTTAGGAGGGGGCAGTGTTGCGCGCCACAATTAATTCCTGATACATGGTGACATTCGTTACCAGTAGCGCCATCTAGTTTCGAGTAGCAGAACTAATAGAGTCACTAGCGCCATCTATTATAGAATAGCAGAACAAATAGAGTCACTAGCGCCATCTATTATCGAGTAGAAATTTCGATGCTACAACTTACTAGAACTATCGACATCTGGTCAGTCGGGGCCGGTATGCACTCGAACATTCTAGATGTTTCTACAATAGAAGGTTCTGGATCTATCTGCGGCACTATATAAGGCCGGGACTAGCCGCGACCAATCAGTCTTGGATCAGTGATACAGGCGAATACATCGAAAGCGATCTTCAAGTGCGACTTAGACCGATTGTGTTTTATAATTAGTGTGTTTGAGTTGTTATTAGTGTTGTTTAATTAAAGTGTAACTTTTGGTAATTTTTATCGGCAGTTTTTATTGTCACGAACCCGAAGCTTGTAACAATACTTAGGACCGCACCGCCAATCACTAAATAGTTAAATACATTTAACGCTAAACGCATCTAAAACTTCACTCGTTTATCTTCAAACGATTGTCAAAATACAAAGACGTTTTAAATTCGTTGAGCGATAAACATATTTACCGATTTGTGGTGCAGCGAAGCAGTCAAATAGCCTGAACCATAATATGGTTAGCGACCTTTCCCCTGCCTCCACGCAAGTATCACTAGCGTCAGTGTGTTACCTCTAACTACCGTCAAGTGGCAGACAGTGACTAGTATGGTCTGTTCCAAAACAATCTGATAAAAACGTAAACAATTGGTTCAGAAAACGTACCTGTGAAAGCCAATTTGTGTGTTTGTATACACAAACACACAATTTTAATTTTAAATCAACGTAAAGCTGTTCTTTATTTGACAATTTGTGGTTAATATTATAACAGCTACTTTCTCCGATAATGTTTTAAGTACAATCCGATACATAATGGAATTCAAACAATATTTTTTGGAAAAAGTGTCGAGATATAAAGTTGTTACTAATTCCCTATAGTGAGTGATTGCGTAAGAATTAAACCAGAACAGGGTTTGTGTACACTTTCATCAGATACTTTTGGAACAGACCATATATTATACAAGTAGCATAGTCACCGGTGGCCACGCCGCAGAGATGCTTGGCGAGACCGACGACGGCGTCGCACTGCGCCACCGCGGGCACGCGCTGCAGCGCCAGGTGCGCCAGGTCGGCCCGCAGGCGCGCGGAGCGCCCGCGCAGCGCGTTGTCGCGCTTGTGGCGCAGCGACGCACGGTCCACCAGCAGCGCGCTGCCGCCGCCCGCGCCGCACCACGCGCTGCACGCGTAGTACGACACGTGACCTGCACGGAATTACATAATAATATGAATTATATTATTATAAACTTTGTCTTAGCTTTGTGGCAAAAAAATTGTAGTTAAAAAAAAAACAAAAAACACGTTTTTATCACGCACTAAAAATAATTAAATTGACTTAAATTTAATTCTTAATGCGTGGAGCGCACTTAAATTATAACTATCTAGCTTCTGCCCGCGGCTTCACCCGCGTGGATGTCGGATGTCATCCCACGGGAACATACTACCTAGACAAAAAGTAGCCTATAAAGCATATTAAGGCATTAAGTCAGCCTTTGTACCTTTTTTTGCGGCGAAAAGTTTAAATAACTACAATAAAAACAATACCCAATAGAAAAATACTACAAAATCAAAGTGTAACTTATTTATTTAAAAAGTATTATTATACGATGAGACATCGCAAAAACAAATTAAAAAAATCAGTTCGCTGAGTACAACCGTTCCATATCGAGGCGATCACGCGCACAGAACACTATTACTCCTGATCACGCGTCTGAGCCGCGTGGCATGGTACCTCGCAGAGCTACCGGCGGCCGTCCAGCGCCCCTAGCAGCCCTCGCCCGCGGGCGCGTCGCTCCCCTTTAATTAGCCCGCCTTATGCGTCTGCGTTTCAATTGAACTCCGCAATAAAATACATATTATGTTATTTTTAAATTATGATACCTATCTCCTAAGATATTGATTGAAATCAAGTGATGTCAAAGGCAATTTTGTTCACAATGAAATACTTGTGATGAGTAACGCATTTATTTGGTTAAGGATTAATATTGTTGCGCGCCACAATTAATACCTGATAAATGGTGACATTAGTTACCACTAGCGCCATTTAGTTTCGAGTAGCAGAACTAATAGAGTCACTAGCGCCATCTATTATCGAGTAGAAATTTCGACGCTAGAACTTACTAGAACTATCGACATCTGAAGACCAATTCTCGTAATTTAAAACGTTCAAAATCTAGTCGCAGTCTCATCTCGGCGACAAACAAATGTCAAAAACTTGTCAAAATGTAGGGAAATTTGAGGTATTTTTGAAAGATTGAGACTGAGATCAGACTGTGAATGTTCTTAAAATTACGTGAATTGCCCCTCTGGTCACTCGGGGCCGGTATGTACTCGAACATTCTAGATGTTTCTACAATAGAAGGCTCTGGAACTATCTGCGGCGCTATACAGCATGTACCAAAAACCCTGTCCGTTCCCTAAGAGTATTATTCGGCATCGTACTGCGTACACATATACGTAACCATTTGATGGATTTGAGATTATTATTTTTCCCCAGTGAATATAATTAAATTTTAAAAAAAAAATCTGATTAAAGACAACACTGATCGCTCGACAAAGTCGTGTTACTACCTACAGTTTTGTGTCAAAGAAGCCGCCTGAGACGGTTTGTATGATCCCGGGTCATGAACCTGCTTTGTCGCGTGCCGCCAAACAAACTTTTATCGAAAGAAACCTACGCTACGTCATACCTGCCTACGCGTAGGTCATCATCTGCCTAGCCTTTTCCCAACTATGTTGGGGTCGGCTTCCAGTCTAACCGGATGCAGCTGAATATCAGTATTTTACATGGAGAAACTGCCTATCTGACCTCCACAACCCAGTTACTGGGTAATACGATACCCCTTGGTAAGACTGGTTGTCAGACTTTCGGGCTTCTGAATACCCGTAACGACTGTCAAAGATCTACGAATGACAGCCGGGACCAACGGCTTAACGTGCTTTCCGAGGCACGGAGGGTCTCAGTATGTAAAGATGGTCACCCATCCACAGACTAACCGCGGCAAACGTAGCTTAACCTGACCGATCGACCTGTGCGGCTGTTATTATTTAGCCATGGGCCCCTCCTGCCTACGCGTAGGTATCAGCTGATACTGTTTTGTAGGCATAGTGATCCGGATTAATTGAATTAAATGTAGCCCTGATAGGGGCTTTTTTTATATGTGATGTGCTTTTAGCAATTACTAACCGACTGCACGTATCTTGAACGTATGTGAAACCAGGAATACGCCTTTATTGGATCGGACAGGGTTTTTGGTACATTTTGTATAAGGCCGAGACTACCGACGACCAATCAGACTTGGTTCTGCGATAGAAGCGAATACATCGAAAGCGATCTTCAAGTGCGACTTAACAGCGATTGTGTTTAATAATTATTGTGTTTGAATTGTTATTAGTGTTGTTTAATTTAAAGTGTAACTTTTGGTAATTTTTATCGGCAGTTTTTATTGTCACGAACCCGAAGCTCGTAACAATATGATTGGTGAATAACAAACGCATCCATAGCAACGTAGCATAGGCCATAGCACATCTCTGGTGGAAAAGCAGCCTTAAGCCTTCCTCGATAAATGGACTATCCAACACAAACAGATTTTTTAAATTCGAACCAGTAGTTCCTGAGATTAGCGCGTTCAACCAAACAAACAAGCTCTTCAGCTCCAAAATAATAGGGGTTAAAGTATGAAATTGCCGTTTTATTATAATAGGTACTTCGAATTGACATAGAACCTTCATGGTTTGAGATTTTTGAGTGAAACTATTTTCACATGGTACAGGATGAAGTTCTTCTTTTAAAAAATGTGTGCAACATTCGATTATCGACTTTCAGTTGTTTTTTTTATTCAGCTTAGACAAGAAAGATGGATACTTCGATAATTCGAGTTATTTTTAATACGAGTTCCAACGCGGAACTTACGCGGCAGAAACAGCTCGCAATATCAATGTTGCGTTTGGAGAGGGGACTGCTAATGATCGCACCGTGCGATTTTGGTTTAAACGCTTTCGTGATGGAAACTTTGATTTGAAGAACGAACCACGTGGAAGACCCACACAGGTGAATAACAATGAATTGAAAGAGATGGTGGAAGCCGATCCCAGCCAAACTACCCAGGAATTAGCGGTATGGTTTAACGTTACCTTACCAACAATATTGACTCATTTGCGTCAAATCAATAAAATAAAAAAATATGAGAAATGGGTGCCTCATGATTTGACTGATCTGCAGAAAGAAACGCATGTTGAAACTTGTGTTGCCTTGTTGAATCGATACAGAAATGAAGGAATATTGGATCGAATTGTGACATGTGATGAAAAGTGGATTCTTTACGATAACCGTAAGCGAAAAATGCAATGGCTGACCCCAGGTCAAACGCCGCAACAGTGTCCTAAAGCAAAGCTTACCAATAAAAAGGTAATGGTAACTGTTTGGTGGTCTCACATTGTGTTATTCACTACCTATAGCTTTCTCCGATCTGGTCAAGCAATAACGGCAGATGTCTACTGTGCCGAACTCCGAACAATGATAGCAAAACTAGCAGTGAAACAGCCCCAACTCATGAATCGATCTTCACCATTATTGCTCCATGATAACGCGAGACCTCATACAGCACGAGAAACCGTTTTAACTCTACAGGAACTGCAATTAGAAACCATTCGTCACCCTCCGTATTCGCCAGACCTTGCTCCAACGGACTACCATTTTTTTCGTGATTTGGACAATTTTCTACGTGATAAAAAGTTTTCTTCTCAGGAGGCAGTACAAAATGCTTTCACACAGTTTGTCGAATCTAGATCACGAGAGTTCTATCGCAAAGGCATAAATGACCTTCCTATTAGATGGCAGCAATGTATAGATAATAATGGTAATTATTTTGATTAAATAAATAAGTTAAATTAAAAAAAAAACGAATTTCAATTTTTCAGTACATATCGGCAATTTCATACTTTAACCCCTAATATTAGTTTAAATTCAAAAAGCGCTTTTTTAAACTGCATGCAACTGCAACTACTGTTGTTGACGCCTATGCTTAGGTGTGTGTTAGGAGACTAAATGAAATACTGTTATAGAACAAACCAATACTTATTTGGACTTAAATTTAAACTGACAATACGCAATAAAGTATTGAGTATTGACGTGTACAAGATTACATAATTCTAGGACCCGTTACAATGTTATGCGTATGTTGACCGATCGTTGGAGCCGCGTTGAAGCAAGTGAAGTACTTAGTCCTCTGGCTTGCGACACCGCGAACCCTAGCGCGGAGCCCCCGGCCGTCGTCCCGTCGTGCAATGGCACGTCGCCATTGGTCCGCTGCGGTATGGCGTGATTACCTTCCGATGGTCGTGGCGGCGCTCCGATTGGTTCAGCGGAGATGGCCTGTGACGTCGGGCGACCGCCGCGCCGCGATGGTTGCTATGCGGGCACAGGCCGCAACAACTGTTTTTTTTACTTTTGCGTGTAGTATATTCTTTATTCGGTCAATAAGTATAAAGTCAACGAAGTTATGACGATTAGGGGCTACTAGCAAACTCGAGGGGTTTACTAGTAGCCACTGAAAAATTCCACTATCCATCTCATCATCAGATCAGCTCCATGATACCGAATCCGTCTTCCGAACTACAAATACACACAAAGTTTCATTTCGATACGACAGTTAGAAGTAGGTTAAAATTGACTTCTAAGATTTTGTTACATTGTTGATTAGTTACAAGTGAAGCTATTAAAAGCGTGTTAAAATCAGCTCAACGTCAAATACCTTACTACTCCAAGTTCAGTGTTTACTTTTGAACACACTCTATTCTCTAACTTTTACGATGTAATCAATCATGTTATTAGCAAACACGTACCTAAACGCAGGCCTAGAGGTATTTCCCATCCTGTCTGATTCACGCGCGAACTTGTTCGCCTCTTAAATGTAAAGGACAGAATGAGGCTCAAATGTCGTAAATTTAATAATACTAGAGATATACTCGAGTACGAGGACGTTAGAAGAGCTATTGACAGACTTCTACATAACTGCTACAAAAACTACGTTAGTACTATCGAAAATAACCTTAAAAAGAATCCAAAGTCCTTTTGGAGCTAGATAAAAAACAAAAAGTCTTCTTGTAACGCGCTACCCTCAGTAATGCACAGTAATATTGAAAACTACTCGTCAAATGGTTCTGACATAGCAAACCTATTCGCATCACAGTTCAATCTTGTATACACCAACGCAAAAAGCGATTTAACTTCCTCACACAAAACCAAAACCGATTTTACTGCAGAGCCAACCTGTAGTAAACTATCCACCATAAGTTTTTGCGAGAAAGATGTTTACAGCTGCTTGAAGCGGCTCAATCCGAATAAGGGAGCGGGACCAGATGGAATTCTACCACTTTTTATCAAAAGATGTCCCTCGCTTCTATCCTTTCCGTTAATGCTGATAGTTAATAAATCTCTTGGAGAGTGGTGTTTTTCCACAAGAGTGGAAGCGTGCACGTATCTTCCTGTATTAAAGAAAGGTGACAACAGTAACTTTAAAAATTATCGACCAATATCTATTTTATCATCCTTTTCCAAAATGTTTGAGTCTTGTTTGTCCCATATTAACAAAACACACCAAGTTCCAAATACGATCGGAACAGTACGGTTTCCAAAAGAAGAAGTCAGTCATAACTAATCTAATGTCATACATAACTCCTGTAATGGAAGGAGTAGACAAAAACCATCAGATAGATTCGATATATACAGATTTTGCTAGTGCTTTCGATCTCGTTGACCACAAAATACTCATCGACAAGCTCCAGAACCAGTATGGTATCAGTAATGTAATCTTGGACTGGTTTAGATCATATCTGGAAAATCGTGAGCAGGTTGTGGTCCTTGCCGGTTATGAATCTAAGAAATATATTGCTTCTTCTGGCGTTCCACAAGGATCCCATCTTGGCCCAATCCTGTTTCTATTATTCATCAATGACATTGTGGACTGTGTTTGTCACTGTCACTGTCTCCTCTTTGCGGATGATATGAAAATCTCGCGACAGGTTGACTCTTTGACGGATGTGGAATTGATTCAGGCCGATCTGGACCGTATTTATGAATGGTGCTGTGTTAACAGAATGACGCTTAACGCTTCGAAATGCCAGCATATTCGGTTCACAAGGAATAGAAAGGTGCTTGCATCAAGTTACCACATCAATACTGTAGGAATTGCTGTAGTTGAAAAACTTCGTGACCTCAGTGTGATTCTTGATTCTAGGTTAAGTTTTGTTCCACATTGTGATGACATTGTTCAAAGAGCTGCTAAAATGTTGGGTTTCATCAGACGTAACACTAAGGACTTTAGACATACAGCCTCCAAGATTGTGCTTTATAACACACTGCCGAACTCGAGAACGTTACGTGTTCTCGAGTTCGGCAGTGTGTCATATGGAACCCGAATTATATGGTTCATTCTAATTGTATTGAGTCAATTCAACGATCCCTTACGCGGCACCTTGCTTTCCTTGCCACTGGCTTCAGTGCGAGATGCTCGACTATGACGAACGACTGCGTTTCTTCCATATTTCAAGCTTACAGCTACGCCGACGCATGATAGACTTTTTTTTTTCCTTTATTGACCAACAGACAATTGTTTACACTGTAATAATTTAAAGTGCTATCTACCATAACCTAGGGTTAGTGTAACAATTTCTTACAGGTTAGCACTGCATGCCCCATAAACATTGGGTGTGCCACAAGCATTATACTATAAAATTAAAATTAAAGTTGATATCTTATTAACAAAAATTAACAAGTTAAAAATGATATTACGTGACTTGCTTGCGTAGTATTGTTGACGGTTCTTTTAAATCTGACGGGCTTCTCGAGCGCATTGATATAAACGTGCCTAAACTTAATGCTCGTAGAAAATGCACGTCCTTTTTCAATGTCCCTCGTCATAAAACCAACTTAGGCATCGTCCGAAAGGGTTACCGCTGCCCTGGAACATAAAGGGCTAAGGAAGTAACACGGGTGGGTTTTAGTCAGTAAGAGTCTGACACTCCCTTCTGCTCCACCCAGAGCGGGAGGAGTCATTTGATGATGTCCCATCCTCAAAAAAATAAAAAGGCATGAACGCTCCGATTGCTAGGCTACTGTCCACGTATAACAATTTTTGCAATATTTATGATTTGTCTGTCTGTCTGTCTGTCTGTTTGTTCAGGCATCACGCAAAAACTACCGGTTCGATTACGATGAAACTTGGTATAATTATTCTTTAATATCCTGGGCACCACACTGGGTACTTTTTATCCCGGAAAAGTATATACAATAAAAAACAAACTTAATTTTGCGGTTCGATCCCTATACCCGATTACCACTGTCTGTACTGTACCAACCGCAAATACTAAGTTTGTCGTAGGTTGGGTCACCCGCAGTGGAGTTCATTTTTATTCCTTTTAGTTTTAAGAGTTATTTAGGTTTATTTTTATATAAGTCGTAGGTATAGATTTTAATTTTAAAGTATAGGTAGTATATTTGATAGTGTACGTAGTGACCGTCGTCGGTTATTTTATAATAGGTACTGTTAGGTAGGTTTAGTCATTCGTATAGATATTAGTTTTTAGGAATTTTGCTTATTTATTGAGTTTAGATTAGTTATCATCAGAAATAGGTTTATTTAGGTAGGTAGTATTTAATTTTCTGTTATTGAGTTTTTTTAATTTTATTAGTTAGGTACTTAGGTAAAGATATCATATAGGTACCCTCTTAATCACCACTAATGAGACACAATTGGTTTTCTATTGTAATTAGCCACAAAGGGCCCGCGACATAGATGGCATTCTGGGGAAACACATACATTTTATTCTGTTAGCACGTTCCCGTGGGTAAATTTCCGACATCCACGCGGGCGAAGCCGCGGGTAGAAGCTAGTATATAATATATTGGTCAATGTTTAAGTCGATGAGGGTATTCTCTCTACTACCGAGATTTGATTTTAGCTAGAGTTTTTGTTCTCTTGTTGTTTTTGTTTTATTTTATTGTTGTTAATATTATTATTTTTTGTAGCGTGAATGCTGTTTTTTTCTTCACTTTTGTTGTGAATGGTGTGCACGTCTGTAATTGACGTAAACACTAGTCCATGTCTCTGTTCTCTGTTATTTGTAAATGTTTGTGCTTGTGTTGTTGATGTGCCGCATAATAAATAAATAAACACACATCAACTTCAAAGTAACTGGATTAGTGACCAGTGGGATCAATTAGCTTAGGTCTGCCAAAATGTACCTATGTATGTTTAGATGTCTTTGGTCATAATAAAAGGAAACAATCAAATAGAAATTGTAAATGGGGACATTCTAGACCATTTCCAGACCACAAATTAGTGTCCGACCGAAGGTTCGGTTTCGCCCAGTATCGGCCATAAAATCAGGTTTTAGCTAAAAAGTAGCATAATCTTCGGCCCTACCGAAACTGGCGTTATTGTGCTGTCGGTTTTGATAGAATAGTACATGACAGAAATACAGACGGTGTCGGTCCAGTTGTCACCCTTTTTGTACAAAACCCAATAAAAATAAGAGAGTGTGATTTCTAAGAGACTTGTATGTAAAAGTAAATAAATGGAAGTCATTTAGGTTCTTAGTGACTGCGTTCGATAGTGATAACAAAACCACACATTTCAGCGATGCTAATAGTAGCAATTCTGCTAGGCTGCAATGTAAGTTACAACCGCCGTTTTAAAAATTTACAGTTTTTTTTGCACAAAATCTGCCAAAAATCAATTTTATCTTCCAGTAACATATGGTTCGGTTTCGGTTTTGGCCGAAACCTAGAAGGGGAGCCGAAAATTCGTTTTGCTTAAAATCGCATTTCGGTTGGATGGTACCATAAATATACAGTTTCCTAAGAAAACAAAAATATAGGTAGACATTACCTTTCCCAGCTCCCAGCTCCACGTAGCAGGTGTTGGCACCAATCAGCCCCTCCTCCTCAGCCAGCCACAGCAGACTGGACACCTGGCGCAGGTGCCGCAAGGAGCCCTCGGCGCGGTCATTCTCTGTGAACTCCTCCATCACGGTGCTGTGGATGGGGTACTCAGGAGCAGTTGTTATGTTGTCTTTCACATGCTCTGTAGAATCACAGGATCTGTGGTTAGTCCTTTCAATTGGTTCATTATAATTCAAGAGAAGCCATCATACTGAAACTAAATTTTCCAAATAAATTACTTACTATCATATAAATAGTTAACTTTGTCTATGACTTTCATAACTATTTCCCGAGATAGTAGACTGAGCGGTTTCCGAAGGCATGTCTCTACCGCTGTGGGTGCATTGATATTTGGTACAATGTATGGCGGCTGCTCCATCACCCGAGCGTTGCAGATCGAGAGGTGCTTCTCCAGTTTGCTGATGTAAACAGTGCTAGAACACAATACAAGCTCATGGTAAGTGATCCTCATCACCCGCAGCCTGACTGCGCCCAATGCTGGGCATAGGCTATACTATAAATACTACAAGTAAAATGAAATAGAATTCTATATATTTATTATACTTACTGTTTGGGATCATTTGGGCAAGGTATTCGTGTGTCGTCCTAAAACAAAAAAGGCCAATGATGACACTGCTGTAGCTCTTCCATATGGAACAGTTTTCATGATTTCTTTTTCCATAAATAATATGTATACTTATACATATAAAGATCTTATACAATTTTAAATAACGTGTATGTAATTATTATAGTTATGGCGTGTGGCAATTGTTCTAAAGGTTGAAGCTGGTGGTCCTACCTGACCATTAGTGGTCTTCGGCTGAGGTTCATGCTCGCCGCAGTACTGCCGACCTGGCCGGACGGTCATCCGGCACAGCCGCTTTTTCCTTAACACAAAGTATTGGCATTGAGGCTCAATTATGCCGTTTAAAGGCTGTTGTGAGAAGGAATCCGTCATTTCTATATTGTTTACAAATAAATATTTGAAACTTTTGATTGAGGTTATGTGACGTCAGCCGTGACGTTGACGTTGACTCTCTGTTAGGAGCATTGACATAGAAAAGTATGGACTGGAAATACCTACGAAAAAAGGGTGCATACCTACAACTCATATTGTCTCATAAAATGGCTGCCATTGCTAGGGTTGTGTCAATCAAGGAACAACTGTTATCTCGTTGTTACTATAACGAGTAACGATACTATATACGAGTTTTACTAGTTATCACGTTTGGATCACGATGGATTTTGGTGCTGTGAAGTGTGAACCACAGGCCGGACCTAGCTAGGTCACTCGGACCGAATAAGACGCAAGATTATTTATGTTAACATCGCAGAATATACGGATATCGTTTCAGCGGAGGAACTAGTTTCGGAAACTATTACGGTAAGTCGGCAACGGTACAACACTATTCCATTATGACATCTGTTTGTAAACAAACGAATGAAATAACAAATATAATAAATTATATGGAAATGTTATATGGAAATGAACCCAAATATCAATACTTTAGCCATAAATTCATGATCGCGTTACAACTGTATCATCGATTGTGTATTATTGTATGTATTAATGCATGAAAACCGGCTACTAACCTGTGCAAAGACAATTGAGGTTGATTTTCATTCTTTCTTGCACCACACTTCACAATACAACACACAGGCATGTTGAACTTCTGTTTTCCAACATTTACATGCAGTTTTAAAAGACAAAATCCTCGTAATTACGAGGATTTTTTTGACAGCCAAACTACCATGAAACTCGTCGCATAAGATGGCTGCTACGGCACTTACCTACAACTGTCACTATGTCAAGACAAAATGTTGCCATAATTAGCAACAACTTAAAATATAGTTGTCTCTTTTATCAAATAAGATTATCTCACTAGAAAGAATGAGACATAACGATATTTCAAATTCTGAATCATATTTCACTCATATTTGTATAAGCAAATGTATGTATGGAATAGCGCGGCATCTCCATGTTTTTCCTATCTCAATGGTTAGGAGATATAAGTTACTCTATGGTTAGGAGTAGCGATGTGACGAGTTGGATTTTTTTTGACTCGAGTTACTCGAGTTGACTCGACTCGGTGTCTCCTGTAGGGAGAAAGAGGGGACTCGGGGAGCTCGAGTCAGCTCGACTTGAGGCTGATAGGTAATGATAATGATGTTGAATTGTTGGTGTGATATGGCTACTCGAATCCATTCGCAACTCGAAACTTCGAATTGCGAATCGACTACAAACAAAGAAAGTTTCTGTTTTAATAGCCGGATGCGCTACGCTAAATACAAGGTGATACAAGCCTACACCAATGTAGCACATATTAAAACCTGATCAGTGATCCAAATCACTGATCAGGTTTTAATATGTTACGAAAGAAATTTATCAGGTATTTGAAATAAAAAATATTTAATTATTAAAGTAAGCACACTTAGAGATATTAATCACTAACAAAGCAACAAGGTCATGTCGCGCGCGGGTCACCAACGGCCAAATAATAAAACAACAAAATGTCAATCAAAAATTCAAAATAAACTTCCACCGCGATTTTTCATTCACGCAATTCCGTTTCCGATCTTGGTCGAGCGAGCCCGACTCAGCCCGAGTTCTATTCCACTCAACTCGCATCGAGTTGACTCGTAAACTCGTAAGCCCCCACCCACGTCCGCGTCGCCGTCGTCGTGAGGTGTGTATTCGATAGACCGAGTTGATTCGAGTTGTTAATTCCGTTTCCGATCCTGGCCGAGCGAGCCCGACTTAGCCCGAGTTCTATTCCATTCAACTCTCATCGAGTTGACTCGTAAACTCGTAAGCCCCCACGCACGTCCGCGTCGCCGTCGGGAGGCGTGCGTTCGATAGACCGAGTTGATTCGAGTTGTTAAAAACTGAACTCAAGTTGACTCGTTTACGGTTTGATTCGAGTTACTCGAATCAAATAACTCGACTCGCACATCGCTAGTTAGGAGCATTGAGATAGGAAAAAACATGGAGATGTCGCGTTATTCTATACATACATTTGCTTATACAAATATGAGTGAAATATGATTCAGAATTTGAAATATCGTTATGTCTCATTCTTTCTAGTGAGATAATCTTATTTGATAAAAGAGACAACTATATTTTAAGTTGTTGCTAATTATGGCAACATTTTGTCTTGACGTAGGTAGTGACAGTTGTAGGTAAGTGCCATAGCGCCCGTAGAAGCCATCTTAGGGGGCGTCCATAAATTACGTGAGGTGTTTACGAGGGGGAGGGGGTCGAGTCAAATCTCATCTCATCTAATCTTACGCTGGAGAGAGGGGGGGTCTCGGCAAATATCACGCAATTTATTTTCTGATTGAAACAAAAAAAAAAAATATACTGTAGTGTGTACAATCTGGATTAAATGGACCAAAAGTCCATTTAATCCAGATTGTACATGCTTAAGATTTAATCCTAAGCGTAATCGTAATACGATTAAGATCATTCACAAATTAGTTCGAAAGAAAATAATTTCATTCATACTTCGACGTTATACATCTACTGACTGTCAAACCACCATATTTGTTTTATACCAAATAGCTCAATTTAATCTGAATTTACGGTAAAGTGTAGCCCGTCCTTTGTTTTCGCTTTAAACTTTAAACTCTCAGCAATATTGATTCATACTAGTCTTAGCTAGTCGTAAATAAAAGCATGAAGCAAATATTTTTTTTCTTTTTACAGTAACAATCCAACGCGTTTACGTAAGAAACCCACATTTTGAAAAATCTCACGTGAGATTGGGGGATGGGGGGAGGGGGTTGAATAAAATCTCACGACATCTCACCAGGGGGGGAGGGAGGGGCAGAAAATTTAAAAAAACACCTCACGTAATTTATGGATGCCCCCTTATGCGACGAGTTTCGTGGTAGTTTTGCTGTCAAATGGTTGTTTGTTTTTTGTATTATTGAGATTTGCAAGAAAATTACGAGGATTTTACCTTTTAAAACTGCATGTAAATGTTGGAAAACAAAAGTTCAACATGTGAAGTGTGGTGCAAGAAAGAATGAAAATCAACCTCAATTTGTCTTTGCACAGGCTAATAGCCAGTTTTCATGCATTATTACACAATCGATGATACAATTGTAACGCGATCATGAATTTATGGCTAAAGTATTGATATTTGGGTTCATTTCCATCTAACAGGCCTTTTTAATTTATTATATTTGTTAATTCATTCGTTTGTTTACAAACAGATGTCATAATGGAATAGTGTTGTACCGTTGCCGACTTACCGTAATAGTTTCCGAAACTAGTTCCTCCGCTGAAACGATATCCGTATATTCTGCGATGATAACATAAATAATCTTGCGTCTTATTCGGTCCGAGTGACCTAGCTAGGTCCGGCCTGTGGTTCACACTTCATAGCACCAAAATCCATCGTGATCCAAACGTGATAACTAGTAAAACTCGTATAAGTATCGTTACTCGTTATAGTAACAACGAGATAACAGTTGTTCCTTGATTGACACAACCCTAGCAATGGAAGCCATTTTATGAGACAATATGAGTTGTAGGTATGCACCATTGAGATAGGAAAAACATGGAGATGCCGCGTTATTCTATACATACATTTGCTTATACAAATATGAGTGAAATATGATTCAGATTTTGAAATATCGTTATGTTTCATTCTTTCTAGTGAGATAATCTTATTTGATAAAAGAGACAACTATATTTTAAGTTGTTGCTAATTATGGCAACATTTTGTCTTGGCGTAGTGACAGTTGTAGGTAAGTGCCGTAGCAGCCATCTTATGCGACGAGTTTCATGGTAGTTTGGCTGTCAAAAAAATCCTCGTAATTACGAGGATTTTGTCTTTTAAAACTGCATGTAAATGTTGGAAAACAGAAGTTCAACATGCCTGTGTGTTGTATTGTGAAGTGTGGTGCAAGAAAGAATGAAAATCAACCTCAATTGTCTTTGCACAGGTTAGTAGCCGGTTTTCATGCATTAATACATACAATAATACACAATCGATGATACAATTGTAATGCGATCATGAATTTATGGCTAAAGTATTGATATTTGGGCTCATTTCCATATAACAGGCCTTTTTATTATATTTGTTAATTCATTCGTTTGTTTACAAACAGATGTCATAATGGAATAGTGTTGTACCGTTGCCGACTTACCGTAATAGTTTTCGAAACTAGTTCCTCCGCTGAAACGATATCCGTATATTCTGCGATGTTAACATAAATAATCTTGCGTCTTATTCGTTCCGAGTGACCTAACTAGGTCCTGCCTGTGGTTCACACTTTACAGCACCAAAATCCATCGTGATCCAAACGTGGTAACTAGTAAAACTCGTATATAGTATCATTACTCGTTATAGCAACAACGAGATAACAGTTGTTACTTGATTGACACAACCCTAGCAATGGCAGCCATTTTATGAGACAATAAGAGTTGTAGGTATGCACCCTTTTTTTGTAGGTATTTCCAGTCCATGAGCACAGATATATCATATAGATAATCTGTGGTTACGAGTATTATGCACAGAAGGCACAGAACAGAACACCAACATTGACATAATATTCAATGGGGCATGTTACCTACATTTGTCAATATTATCACGATCCCAATATCGCAATATAGCAAGTATTGAGCACGATACTGTGATACGGCCTATTATACGATCAATATTACCACGGTATCGTGATATTATTGACAAAGTAACATGCCCCATTGCAACACTAATACCTGAGGGGCAATTCTCGTAATTTTAAGAACGTTCACAGTCCCATCTCAGTCTCAATCTGTCAAAAATACCTGTAATTTCCATACATTTTGACAAGTTTTAGACATTTGTTTGTCTCCGAGATGACACTGCGACTAGACTTTGAACGTTTTAAATTACGAGAATTGGCCTTCTGTGCGTTGACTGACATAACTATTCAAACATTGCCATTTAATTTGTAACATGAGTTGAGATTTGATGAGATTACGAAGCGATTCAAGCAAATGTCGATGAAATAGGTAGCAAAAAATTGGTGGATTTTTTAGAATGTAAATTAAAAATGAAGTAGTTGACTATAATAAATGGTGAAATAGGTACGTAGTTATATATAATTTAAACAAAAGTTTATGCGAAGCTTATCAAAAATTGTACGATATTTTTTAATTTTTCAATATGGCCATTGTAATGGTTTGGACGTCAACAAAATTTTAGGTTAGGCGTCGCATCGTATTGGTTTCGTTTTGTTTTTCTTTCACGTATTATGTAGTGCTGGTGGTGCAAAATGAGTTCGCCCAGTAGAGACAACGAGGAACCATCATCGAGCACGGCGCCGGCGGACGAGGGCACGGGCGCGAGCAGCGGCGGCGCCGCGGCGGTTTCGCGGCCGCCCGCCAAGCGCAGGCTCTCCAGCACAGTGATCGAGATCTCGGACACGGAAAGCGATGACTCAGACGTGTGCGCCGTCAACTCCTACCAAGCCTCTGCTGACGAGGTCAAGAGGATCCGTGGAGGTCAGTACTCATACATTTTTAGTTTGCACCAGTTTACGCGGGAAACTTGAATTCATAATAGGAATGAAACTATGTGATGCATGTTTGTAAACTTTGTAATGGACTCTATACTAGTGCCGTACGCGAGAGTGGATCAGATCACGTTAATCCATCAAACATCTTCTGATGCATGAAAGTACCCATATTGTTGACTTCAATGTTTATTTTATATCTAATCATTGTGTGCACTGCTGGACATATAAATTTCACTAACAGATCCTATTGGATCTCTTGTTTGATAGCTGAAGTAAACCAAGCAGCAGTTTGTTAAGTGTTATATAACTAATGCTTGTTGTAGCATTGGCAAATGCTACATTATAATTTTTTCACGAATAACCTTCTTTTATAACAAATCATACCTTATTTGTAACCAGAAAGGTTTTTTCTTCATATTGTGTTTTTTGAATTTTGAATCGAAAAGTGTCGTCTTTTCTCTTGCAGTGTTTTTTTCATTTGAAGCTTTTATTTGGGCACAGGACGGACGTCAATATTACTATTTTTTCCCGTTTTATCATATAACTGTTTGCCACTATAAAGATTTGAGCGTCCGAGTTTGACCGTTGTGCGACCAGACCAAAGGGAACTGTTCCCGAAATTTCAGCATCTAAAACTTCGAGTCAGGTTTCATCTTTGAGGACTTGATTTGTCCGAAGACTAGGCGAATCTTGAATTCGCCCCCCCCGCTAGCCTGGGACCTGGCGACTGCGAGCTGCGTGTTGGGATCTGTACCCTACGCTGGTGATTCCAAGTACCAGCCAGCCAGCGAGCCCTCTGACTGACATCCTGGAGGCTAGGACCGGATCTACGTATTTTTTGAAGACTATTTTTTAAATTTCTAGTAGATTCTCTAATATCGTCGTATTTTATGTAAATCAGCTATATCAATTTTATTGTTGCCTCGCTACCTGACAGATCGACTTGGTGCGCAGTTACCCATTTAGGATTACCGATTTTTTATTTATTGCGGAAGTTAGGAACGTTTGCAAACGTATCGTGACCGACGCGTAATTGTAATTTTTTTTCTTTGCGTAATTGTGAAATTTATAGGGCTTAACACCAGGGACGTCGCCTCAGAGCTATTACCATCCTTTGAATAGTGCTGTGCCCTTCATAAAATTTTTGATAACAGTTTTTTTGATTTATACAAAATTAAACGTGTACTAGTGAAGATTTGGTTTTTATTTCGCTACAATATGGCGCCCGAACTTAAAGTAAGTACTTTTCTTTATTCCTAAATAATGATTTAAATATTTTTTTCGTTATTCTGTGTGTGGTTGCTCTTTCCGAGCAAATTATTTTAATCATCATTTCTTTGTTGACATTTTCAGGTTCTAGAATTTGACAAATTGTGGATATTTTTTCGTTCAGTCAAACAAGATGGTTACCATGGATACGATGGAGTAGTCAACCTTTTCAATGCTGTTGGAGTTATTTTCTTTAATGTGGTGTTGTTGTGCAATTTAAAAAAAAGCTTTGTAATTATTCTAAATAATTTACTCTCTTATTTCCCTCCCCAAAAAATATAATCTTTTTCCCGAGTTTTATTTTAATCCAATAGTTAGCAGTAGTTAGTACCCTGTAGTGTGTGCTCGGTGTGTGAATGTGTTTAGGCGTCGTGACGAAGGTAAGCGTTCTTTGCACGGTGGTTTGCTAGTTTCTATTTGACTTATTTTTGATTTCTAGCCCATCTGTTCGTTTCCTTTTGCGCAGTTGTTTGCTAGTATCTATTTCTCTTTTTTGATTCTTAGCCCAGCCGTTCCTGTGATGTCGCGTCGTTGTACTATTCCTCTACCAGCCATATTACTCGGTATCTAACACTTTTCTGCTACGTGGAGTCTGACCCGTATATTTTTTGGATCTGTCTTTATCATGGCAGTTTAGGGTTAGTTTATTTGTTCGGTTTTGTCACGGTCTAGGATTGCTTTTGATTGTCAGCCTAGCTGTGTTAGCTTTGTGTTAGTTTGTTAGGGTCTGATTGCCTTTTGATTTTAGACCAACTATTTCTTTTCCCCTTTTTGATACTATTGCCGTACAATTCTTTATCAGACTTATCATAAATTATTTCTAACTATATACGTACTAGCAGATTTCGTAATTAATTTTGTTTGGTCCATATAGTGTGCGAGCATGTCCGAACAAAGAGATCCTATTTGTGACACCCCGCCTGGCATTATGAGTCCTATCATCTCTAGACCTCCTCCGATACCGCCTAGGGCATCATATGCCTCTTCCCGTTCGTTGGTTCCCTCCCCGGTCAAATCCGAGGAGGGTCAACATTATTTTAAAAAATTCTCCCTTTTGAAGTGGGGTATAAAATATTCTGGCGATACGTGTGTTCGTGAGTTTTTCTCCAGCATCGAGGAACAAAAGGATGCAGATGACATCACTGACTCTTACTTATTAAAAAGGTTTCACGAGGTTCTATCAGGGGTCGCGTTGCAATATTATCGGACAATACGGCGACCTGACTTAACCTATCTAGAGGTTAAGCAGGCGTTCGTAGAAACATTCGGGTCTGCGGATTTCGAATTCAAGACCGAACAACAAGTACGAAATCTTAGACAAAGAGCCGATCAGTCGGTAAGACAATTCATAATTCATATAACTTATTTAAACAGAACACTCCGCAATCCAATTGAGGAGACGAAACTGTTAGATATAATAACACACAACATGCACCAAAAGTATTTCCCTTGTCTTTCAATTCACAGATTTAGCAATATTAATACCTTGATCGAGACGGTTTCTCACTTTGAAACCTTTTTACAGGAATCCGCGAAAACCGTGTCGAGTGTGAATAATGTACCATCTCAACCAAGTGCAAGCTCGAATAAATCACAACTATGTTCGATTTGTGATTCGAGCAAGCAATGTCCCAAATGCGACAAGACCGGGCATGCCTATCGTTTTTGCCCGGAGTATCCGGGTATGGTGTGTTTCAGGTGCCGTACGCCTGGCTTCATTACACGTGATTGCCCAAAGTGCAATCCAAAAAACGTTTAAACCGCCGGCGGCACGTCTCATTCCGTACAGTGTCACCGGTGATAAGGTCCGATTCAACAGATAACCGCCCCTTTATTGAAATATTATTGCGGGATCGTTTGATTAAAGCTTTACTAGATTCAGGTGCTCAAATGTCTCTTATTAGTGATGGTTTGATCCAGGAGCTAGGTATCTCATTGAAGAATAATGATGCGCATCCTCGGGTCATTTCTGCTAACAACTCGCCTATTGATATTTTAGGTACCGTTTATCTGCCGGTTAAGTTCAATGGAACGACCTTTGTCCATGAGTTTTTAGTAGCACGTTGTATGTCTTCTTCTGTTATCTTAGGGATCGAATTCTGGAACAAATTTGGTTTAACCTCGGTTTTTAGTAAGGCTTTTGATAAGAATATCAAAGGTAACATGTATCTTTCATCTATGAATCACTCTCCTCTGCAACCTCCCTGTATTAGCGAGATACGTTATATACACCCTCGCAACGTACTATCATCGGATCAAGAGCATGGTTTACAACAGGTGATTGACGAGTTCGAGGATATTTCGTCAGACAAGATTGGCCTAGGTAAGACTACTTGGCTGTCACATAAAATAAATACAACGGGGCAGCCAATTAGACAGAGGTTTTATCCTCTTTCTCCTGTTAAATTAAAGATTCTCAACGAAGAGGTTGATAAGATGTTAGAGGTCGGTGTTATCCGCCCCTCTCGTTCTCCATGGGCTAGTCCGGTGGTTATGGTTACCAAGAAAGATGGTTCTGTTCGTTTCTGTGTTGATAGCAGAAAATTAAACAGCGTTACGATCAGAGATTCTTATCCTCTCCCTCGTATACATGATATTCTTGACAATCTTCGTGGTGCAAGATACATAAGCTCGCTTGATTTTAGGAGTGCATTTTGGCAGATTCCTCTTGCTGATAAAGAGAGTTGTGAGAAGACCGCTTTCATAGTTCCTCAACGGGGTTTATTTGAATTTGTTAGGATGCCATTTGGTCTCACAAATGCAGCCTCAGAGATGCAACGTCTTACTGATATGATTGTCAATTTTGAATTTACCTCAACCAGCGACGACTGTGTATTCGGGTACGTCGACGATTTAATAATAATTTCCAAAGACTTTCACGGTCATCTCGCGCTCCTAAGGAAGGTACTTCACCGCCTTAAGGAAGCTGGGTTATCGATCAATTTAAAGAAATGTGAGTTCTGTAAAAGTGAGTTAAAGTATTTGGGTTATATCGTGAACGAAAAAGGCTTGCAAACCGATCCCAGCAAGCTTGATTCTATCAGGGACTACCCGACTCCTTCCACCGCAAAATCACTGCGCGGTTTCATTGGAATGTGTTCCTACTATAGACGTTTTGTTGACGGTTTCTCCTCTATTATTGCTCCACTCACTGCTCTTATTGGTAAAAGAAAGGGTCGTGATCCTATAAATTGGGATGATGCTGCCGAACAAGCATTTGTCAAGTTAAAAAAGGCACTAATCGATACCCCGGTTATGGCTTGTCCGGATTTTTCAAAGCCATTCATATTACAATGTGATGCGTCAGCTGTTGGTCTTGGTTCTGTTCTTTCACAGAAGATTGATGATGTGGAACATCCTATCGCCTATTATTCCCGTCTTTTTTCTAAGGTAGAACGCAATTATAGCACTACCGAACGTGAACTTTTATCCGTTCTTGATTCCGTTAAGCATTTCCGCTGTTATTTAGATGGGATGAGATTCTCAGTTATTACAGACCACATGGCTTTGAAGTGGCTCCTTACACTGAACAATCCTTCTGGACGTTTAGCTCGATGGGCTACAATAATTTCTCAATATACTTTTGATATTGTGCACCGTAAGGGATCGCAACACGTCGTCCCGGATGCTTTATCTAGAATTTATGCAAGTCCGGTTACGTTTGATCAGGGCCCCGAGCATACAAATGATAGATGGTATAGGAAAGTCTATTGTGGTGCTCGTGATACACCCCAAATTTTTCCCGCATACGCCATACAGAACGGTGTTCTTTTAAGACGCATGCCTATCACCTGTCCTTTATCTTCTGATCCTTGGCGTGTAGTTTTACCAGTAGAGAAGGTTCCACTCGCTATTTGGGAAGTACATAATAGTTGCCCATCTATTCATCCTGGCATTACTAAGACATATCTTAAGGTAAAAGAGATTTTCTACTGGCCGAACATGTTTCGTGATGTTGCCGAGACATTGAGACAATGTGAGGTATGTAAAGCTTATAAAATAGCAAATACTCAACCTCGTGGTCAGATGTGCTATCCCAAGGATGTATCCTTGCCTTTACAGTCGATCTCTATTGACGTCATTGGACCATTACCCGTTGCTTACTATGGTTATAAATACATTTTATCTATGGTAGACGTTTTTTCAAAGTATGTTTGGCTTATTCCTCTTAAGAAAGTTGACGCTTGTTCCATTATTAAAGCTTTGGAGTCTGAAATATTTTTCAATTTCGGAGTTCCGCGTGCTATTCTCTGCGATAACGCTACCTTTTTTCGCAGTAGTCGTTTTGTTAGTTTTTTAAGATCCTTTCACATCGATTCCCCTACGTACACTCCCTATTATACTCCTCAAGCTAACACGGTTGAACGCTATAACCAAAGTGTCGTTACGTGTTTGAGCATATTAGTCGGAGAAAACCAAAGAAACTGGGCAAAACTTTTACCCAAAGTCAAACTCTATCTAAACTCTTGCATTAATTTAGCTACAGGTTTCACTCCTAATTTCCTAATGTTTGGTAGGGAAGTTGTTACTTCCGGTCGTGCCAGTAACCAGACTCAAAGCGTAAATTTAGCTGAAAGTCGGGTTCAACACGCCTCGAATCTTTCTTCCCTTGCCGAGGTTTACGCAAAAGTCGCTGATAATCTTTCTATGGCTTTCCTCCGTAATTCTCGAGCGTATAATAGGAATCGTTCCCCTGTCACTCTCAACGTTGGTGACACTGTATGGAGACGAAACTTTTCTAGATCCTCTGGGGCAGATTATTTTTCAGGAAAGCTTGCTCCACGTTTTATTAAATGTCGTGTAACTAGGGTTATCTCTAGGACCACATATGTTCTTAAAGACTGCGAATCTGTCCATTCTGGGCAATATCATATTAAAGATATTCTTAAATAATTCCCATGATTTCTAAACAAGTAATCCATTAAATCTTTCTATATTCCAAACGTTACTTTTACGTATTACGTTACTTATACGTATCATTTGTTCCCCTGTAATATAGATTCGCATAATTTTAACTTTAACTCATTTCGACAGCTAAAAAGTTAGCAGCGACATTTATTCGTTCCAAATGGAAACTATATTTGTCAACAAACTTTTGTTTGGTACTTGTCAGTTCTGTCATAATATCACTCAGATGACGTGGATTCCTTCATAGAGTTAATGACAGGTCTAGTGTTGGGACCCTGTCGATAAACTCTTGTCGATTACTTAAGAATAGTGTGGTGTTGTGTAGTGTGTTATTAAACACCTTTTTTAATTCATCGATTTAATTATCAATTAGGTACCCTATTATTATGTTGTTTGCTTATTGTTATTTCTTTTTTTTGTAATCGTTACTTCGCCTTCTATTCTTACTTCTTGATTATTTTGTAAAGAAATAACCTGGCGATGATTATTTATTAGGTAAGGCTAGTCTTATTTAGATTTATTAGTCTCTAGTTTTCATGTGATTTCTAGTTTTAGTCAACGCATCGGGAGTTCGCACTGATGGAAGACGTTTTCGTATTTATTCTGTATCCGTTGCGCTACGATGTCGTTTATTTAGGTTTAATTTCGATTAGTTACTTATTAACTTAGGCCTAGCATGGTTAATTCTTACAGAACCTTGTAAGAATTGTTCTTACCTTTGATTATTATTACTTTTTTCTTCTATCACTTAATTGTTTTTTCTTGGAAAGGGGGTACTGTAGCATTGGCAAATGCTACATTATAATTTTTTCACGAATAACCTTCTTTTATAACAAATCATACCTTATTTGTAACCAGAAAGGTTTTTTCTTCATATTGTGTTTTTTGAATTTTGAATCGAAAAGTGTCGTCTTTTCTCTTGCAGTGTTTTTTTCATTTGAAGCTTTTATTTGGGCACAGGACGGACGTCAATATTACTATTTTTTCCCGTTTTATCATATAACTGTTTGCCACTATAAAGATTTGAGCGTCCGAGTTTGACCGTTGTGCGACCAGACCAAAGGGAACTGTTCCCGAAATTTCAGCATCTAAAACTTCGAGTCAGGTTTCATCTTTGAGGACTTGATTTGTCCGAAGACTAGGCGAATCTTGAATTCGCCCCCCCCGCTAGCCTGGGACCTGGCGACTGCGAGCTGCGTGTTGGGATCTGTACCCTACGCTGGTGATTCCAAGTACCAGCCAGCCAGCGAGCCCTCTGACTGACATCCTGGAGGCTAGGACCGGATCTACGTATTTTTTGAAGACTATTTTTTAAATTTCTAGTAGATTCTCTAATATCGTCGTATTTTATGTAAATCAGCTATATCAATTTTATTGTTGCCTCGCTACCTGACAGATCGACTTGGTGCGCAGTTACCCATTTAGGATTACCGATTTTTTATTTATTGCGGAAGTTAGGAACGTTTGCAAACGTATCGTGACCGACGCGTAATTGTAATTTTTTTTCTTTGCGTAATTGTGAAATTTATAGGGCTTAACACCAGGGACGTCGCCTCAGAGCTATTACCATCCTTTGAATAGTGCTGTGCCCTTCATAAAATTTTTGATAACAGTTTTTTTGATTTATACAAAATTAAACGTGTACTAGTGAAGATTTGGTTTTTATTTCGCTACATTGTGTACAGTGGTCAACAAGTGAATTTTCACAACAATTTTCTCATTTGCCATTGATACACTAAGAAGAACCAACCATTACAAAAACCAGCTATTAGATATATTATCTTTACAATGATTTTCTGAAATTGATATTTTTACAGCTTCATTTGGCTTTATCTACTCTAATGTTACAAAGTAAATAACAGTGTGTTCTGTTTTCAGAGGACTACTCCTCAACATCCTCGTCGTCAGACTACAGCTCTGACTCGGAGGCATCCTGGGAGGATGACTCCATCTTGGTGGAGGATGACAAGAGCCATGTAAAGGCAGTGAAGGCGCAGCTCAACCCTCGCGCCAACAGAATGGATGACCCACAGTTTAACCCTAGAATTAAGGTCATTTGACAACACTACAGTATACCTTTTTGTATGTAAGCAGCAAGTTCTGCGATGCTCTCATGAAAGGTTGAATACTTATCTCATTTATGATGTTTCCATGTTATACTTCAATAACAAAACATTTTCTTTGCAGTCTGAAGAATTAATAGAGAGACTACAAACACACTGGTCAGAACAGAAAGACTTGAAGACTCCAGAGGTGTCCCTGACGTGTGAGCCATTCAGACTGTGCCTCCTGCATGACTTCTTGGCTAACCCCGAGATGATTAACAACATTGTGGATGATATGAACACACTGGACTGGTCACGCAAGAAGATGGACCTGTACGAGTTCCACCAGACGGCTGACCTGGCCAGTTTAACCTGGCAGCGCAGTATTAGAGGCATCTATGAGCTGCTCAAGACTGAAGTTATGAGTTGGGTGAGCTGCATAGAACTTCTACCTATACCTTATCCATTGAGAAATGAGGCTGTTAATGAATGAATGAATGTTATCATTAACTAGCTGACCCGACAGACATTGTCCTGTCCAAATTTCAATAATTCATACAAATATCACAAAAAGTAAAAAAAATAATTCTTACTATTGAGACCTAGTTTGGGTTATTACAAACATTCTAAGTCAAAATCTAGCCATTCTCAAGTGTTGCGCTTACCAAAATATGAACGACGAAATCCAAGAAAGCAAGAGACATCATACAGTATGCCAGTCGTGTTTAAAGAAACCCTATCAATGTAGAGCAGAGTTATGTCACATGATTATCAGTAATTTTAGTTATAACTCAACAATTTGCAATTTTGACTTTTTAAAAGCAGATACCCGGTAAGATAGCAGATTTTCTTCTGATCATGCAAAACGTCTTTCAAGACTGTCCTGCCACGTCGCGGACAGGTTGTAGTCCCATCTTAGTACATTCAGTGGCCAATCGGAGTTTCGACAACTGTAACTTGTCTAAAGTTTATTTATGAACTTTGACTTGGTAAATATTGCTGATCGATTTTATAAATAATCATTTCAAGTAAATCTGTTCTGAAAGCTTTTTGGAGCTGATGAAGTATTATAATATATATTTGAGCAAGCAATAAAGTGCCAACTCATAAATATTCATATCATATTCATAGTATATTCATATCAATAAATATTGGTTCTACCTCCATGAATTTTTCAGTATAGATAACTAAAAGTACCAAGTTTAATTATAAAGTATTGCAATTAAATCTTTATTTGGCCATAAATATGTCAGAACCGAGAGTACTGATTTTTCAAATTTTTAAAAGGCTCTCGAAACAGCGTTTTTTGAGATGAAACGGTGTCGAAAATCATGTGCGATGTGTGAAATCGTCTATCTGAAACTCGTCGTGTTATGAACGCCTGGCTAAAGGGTGCCGTACGTGCGACGCACAGGTGTCTAGGGTGACGGGCCTGGCGCTGCGCTCGGTGTCGGCGTCGTGCTCGCTGTACGGGCCCGGCGACCACCTGCTGGTGCACGACGACCTGCTGGGCGACCGGCGCGTGGCCTTCATCCTGTACCTGGCGCCGTGGCGGCCGCGCCCGCCGCGCGCCAAGCCCGTGGAGAACGGCGACGGAGACCATCATGAGGTAACGGTTATGATTCTTGACCAACGACAAAACGAAGGAGGTTCTCAAGTCTACAGCACATATAATTACAGCGTACTACGATATAACTTTAAAATTAAAATAAAATCTGTCCCTAGGGTATGAAAAATAGGGGTTGATCGATGCCTTGGCCGTCTCAAAATAAACAATTGTAATAAGAAAAAACCGGCCAAGTGCGAGTCGGACTCGCCCATGAAGGGATCCGTTTTACGATTTATTACGTATTAAAAAAAAACTACTCACTAGATCTCGTTCAAACCAATTTTCGGTGGAAGTTTATATGGTAATGTACATCATATATTTTTTTTAGTTTTATCATTCTCTTATTTTAGAAGTTACAGGGGGACACACACATTTTACCACTTTGGAAGTGTCTCTCGCGCAAACTATTCAGTTTAGAAAAAAATGATATTAGAAACCTCAATATCATTTTTGAACACCTATCCATAGATACCCCACAAGTATGGGTTTGATGAAAAAAAAAATTTTGAGTTTCAGTTCTAAGTATGGGGACCCCCAAAATTTATTGTTTTTTTTCTATTTTTGTGTGAAAATCTTAATGCGGTTCACAGAATACATCTACTTACCAAGTTTCAACAGTATAGCTCTTATAGTTTTGGAAAAAAGCGGCTGTGACATACAGACGGACAGACAGACAGACCGACAGACAGACAGACAGACATGACGAATCCATAAGGGTTCCGTTGCCATTTGGCTATGGAACCCTAAAAAATGTTTATTTCTGTTATTAGATTTTAGACAAATTTTAACGTAAATTTTTGGTCAATAGTTAAAAACTAGATGGCGCCGGCATTTCGTAGCTGACTGATCACTGAGAGAAACATTCATTTAGGAACTTAGTTAGACAACATTGTGATTTTCACTTTTGAATTTCTTTTTCATTGGTTTTTTTTGGTAAAAGGTTTATTTTTGTGCTAATAAGAAAAAAAAATTCAATCAGCCTATGGGATCGCAGTGCCGGTACTAGGGATGAGGTGATGGTGACGATTTGAGATCAGGCGGGCATTGGTTTGTTTACCATACTCCTTTGTACTAGCAACACAAAAGATGCTGATTGTCTCTGTCAATTCAAACACTTGAAGCAAGTAGAATGATGTTTTATATTTGTTTAGCGTTAAATGTAATAATAGTGTACAATCTAAAAGTTGGCAACGTTGCAAATAACTAAAATATTTCGCTGTTTTGATTAATTACAATCCGTTAGCGCTAAGTTTGCCGCTGACCGTCATCGAAACTTAACAAACATCGAGAAAACTGAAGAATATTTAGATGCCAATTAAGTAATAATCGCACGCGCTTGCGATGACGTTGCTAACGGCACAGAGGGCGGCGCAGCGGTGCGGTAGGCGGTCGCGGGACATGGGACGCGCAGTCCTCGGCCGGCAAACTGCGCGAACGGGTAGTAATTAATATTACTAAACGAAATTATGTAATATCGCTGTATTTTTTGCAATAAAACTACCAGTGTTGCAACAGTTTTAGGTATAAAAAAGGATTTGGAAAGTGCTTTTTTACACCTAAAACTAAATATTCAGCGTCATGAACATGATTTTAAGTAATTGAAAATCATAATCAATATTTGAGTACAACACAGAGCAATATTTCATAATTTCGTTTAGTGATGCATTAATCAAACCAGCAAAAAATTTGATAACCATTTGCGATGTTCGGATGTTGCCAACTTTCCGGATGCATCCTCTTAAATCACTATTGATGCAAGCTGGCCTAAGTATGTTATGGCCTAAGTGTGAGTGTGGTGTACTCTAATACTCATTGCACAATGTGTGCTTGGGAGGTAAATTTTTAATGAGATCATTATGGTTACCCTGTCGGGCACATTCAAAATGGTAGGAGAAAGGAAGCTTGAAAAGTGGAGTTTTTTCTCCCCAGCAGAGCTCGTGGGGCGGCTGGGCAGACGGCATGGGCGGCGCGCTGCAGCTGCTGGGCCGCGACGCGCGCGGGCCCACGTGCGTGCAGCGCTCCGTCAGCCCCAGGAACAACATGCTGGCCTTCTTCAAGGTCGGCGCCGACTCCTTCCACCAGGTGAGGCTCTAGCTCTACCACTCATATCATGACGAAACTCATTTTTGAAGTGAAAACTTCTTTAGCGGCGTTGTGCACTTTTTTGTGATGGGTAAAAAATGTTAAACTCGCGACAGAACACGTGACCTGATCGAAAACTCGTAAGACGGAAGGAGAGTAGACCGCATTCCACAATATCAAAAATGCACAACGTTAATATTCAAGTTTTCACTTCTGCCGGCACTCCCGGAGTGCGACCCGTTTTTTTTTCTTTAACCCATATTGCCACACCGCTGTCCATTATTGTATACATGGACTTTTAGAGTGAATTTCATTACTGTGGAATATTTGACACTGACAGCTCTTGAACGCGGTTTAGATGTGACGATCGCGTTCACGTGCATTGATGAAATTAGCACTAGATTTATGTTCAGTTCCTGACAGAAAAAGATAGTGAGAAAACGATTAAACGAAATTGACTGAACCTTACAACGTAGTCAGTACGTACACCTCTGCCTTCCCCTTCGTTGAATACAGGCGTTATGTTATGTCATGATCTGCTGGTCTATTCTGTAAAAATCTCACCAAGCGAGCTGTCATTCCACTCGATGCTAGCGATCGACACTATAGACAGCTCGCTCGAAGCTCACTTCACCTAAGTTGTCACATCGAGAGCTTTCTAGAATAGGTCGAGTGACGCGTCCCCCCCGCAGGTGGAGGAGGTGCTGTCCCTGGAGCTGCCGCGGCTGTCCATCAACGGCTGGTTCCACGGGCCCGCGCCGCCCGGGCCCGCGCCGCCCGAGGAGCCCGAGCCCGCGCCCGCGCCGCTCTGCAAGCCGCACTCCGACATCGTACGTATGTGCGCAGTGTGTGGGACGCCGCTCGCAGCCCGCGCAGGAGTGGATGTCTGTACTCGTCACGTAACGTGCCTGTATTAACTTAGCACACGCTACGTAACGAATTTATGTTGTATTTTGGTGGAGTACTATTGTTTCGAGTGAGCCGCGTGTAACCTGCACCCTAATTGCGTAAAACACGATCAATCGGAATCTGAATTCCGATTGATCGTATGTTACGCACATGAAGCTAAAACAAAGAGATGTTCTAATTCGATTTCCTTATGAAACAACGCGTGCGTGACGCTTTACGGGGTGAGGCGGTTATTAGATCCCCCCGCCCACTTCTATTTTCCATTTACCGGTCAATAGCAAAACTATTTGCTCGTTCTGTCGATTTTACTTTGTAGTTACACGGTAACTATCTCGCACTAGATGTCACTAAGTGCAAGATGCAACAGAGTCATACTCAGGATTTTCGTACCAGGGAATTGTTCATAGTTGACGATAGATGGCGGCCTGTTTACAAAATGATATAAAAACTACAAAATTAATATTTTGGCCATTAAAGGGTCTAGGGAATAAATGTTGAACAAGATAAGTATTAAGATTATTAAAATATGTTAGTTCTGAGCTCTACGCACCTAAATATTTTAAGTTTCCATGACGCCAAGTGTCGCCATCTAGTGTCGGGTAGAATTATGTTTTAAAATATGATTCGCGGTCGTAACAAATATGTATTTACAGAATTATAATCATTAAAGCTTCGATCAATAATAGTATTAGATTCCCGATAAGCGCGTCAACAGCCCGAAAAATAAGACCACACATACTTTTGTGGTCTTATTTCAAATTAGTATGTTTTTAACCTTATTACTTAAATTAAATTAAAATTCATTTATTTCAGATAACTAATTGATCCATAATTCCATACAGTCCGACTTAAAATAAAAATAAATAAATATAAGATTAAATTAAAAAAGTTAAAGAGTTAAAGTAGTTTATCAGCCATCTTGTTACCATAACACAAGCATTAGGTTGCTTAGCTTGGGACTAGATGGCGCTGTGTGAAATGTCCAGGGATATTTATTTATTTATTTAATTAAATTAAAAACTACAAATGAAAGATTAAAAATAAAAGAGATTAAAAATTAAACAAAATAAATTAAAAACTTAAACTTAGACTTTAAGTTTCATTTTAGAATAAATTACTGAAAATTTAAAAATAGAATGATTTTATTTTCAAGCGAAATTTTAAATATATTTTGTAATGGTTATTAAACTTTTTTCTAAGAAATGTAGATGTTTACGTGTGTGCAAACGTGGCCACTTGAGTGACTCAAACTATTTAATTCAACTAAACCTATTACAGGCACTTTTGGATTGTCAAAGGGTCGGTCAGTCAGAAAGATGAAGCCAGTTGCCCATTCCAAAGCGTAGGTACCTATGGAGAAGAACGGGCAAGAAACTCCGTGGACATTCTTTTAAATCATAAAATTGTTACAAAATATTTGATTACATCATTCGTGTTGAAATTAACCATGTGAGAATGATGTAGAAATATGTGCACGTTAAAAGCGTCCGTTATAGAAAAACGTAAAAACAATTCAGAAATTAAAATATTAAAATAAGCCGAGGCAGCTAAGAGATGACCAGTCCCTACTAACGGCGCCCGTTCACGAACATGACGTATGGATCAGCACCATTCAGCTCAACCATTTTGGAGGGAACTTAATCACCAGCGAGACATTAGAGTGAGCATGACATACTCACAGCCGCCAGGGCACATTCAAGTCAATGAAAGACGTACCCAGTAAATGGTAGCTTTGTAGAAAGTACATAGTGCTCACACGTGTGCTATGCAATTATACAATACTAAGCAATTGAGTTTATATAATGCAAAGATAGTTTTTTTTCCAATGTTCAGCAGCTCCAACAATATTTCCGAATGCAATTACGTTTATGCGCCTCTGTGGAGCTGGACTAAAATTGAGCCAAGCATTTTTGTCAGCGATGTAATCCGAGAACTTATAATATGCTTGGCTGCATAGTGTGCGTTTAATACAAGATTTAAATTTCGTTTCATTCAGTTGGAGTATGTGGGGAGGAATTTTATTGTAACATTTTAAACAGTACCCCATGAAGGATGAGTCTACTTTAGCCAGTCTGAAACCTGTTTGAACTAATTGGTCCCTATTTCTAGTCCTATAGTTGTGTCTTTCACCTCTTTTATTGAGAAGATTTAATTTTTTTCTTACGTACATGATGTTTTCCTAGATGTATTGACAAGGTACCGCCACTCGTTCGATGTCCACCGCGCACAGCATGGATTGAAAGCAGCACATAAAGTGATTTTTTGCTCCATTGGTGTAATTGCCGTATGGCGTTCCAGTGTGAGGATAAATAAATGATGTTAATATCTTTAAACAGTTCCCTTAGTGAATCGCGCCTGCGGAGGCCATATATTGCTCTGATGGCTCTTTTCTGCAGAATAAAAATGGATTCGATATCTGCAGTCCGTCCCCATAGTAAAATGAAAGTAACTGAAATATACTAGCCTCGCGCACTGATTCTTGTTCCTGATCCTTTACATGTACTATTATTGATCGAAGCATTAAAGTCATCAACACAACTCTCTAAGATCAAGTAATCCTACTGAATGACTATTTCATGAAATCTTGACATTTTAGGATTATGCTAACTTAACAAGTTGTATTACTGATTCTAATGATTATAATTCTGTAAATACATATTTTTTACGGCCGCGAATCATATTTTAATCAACATACAACTTAGTACTGACCAGCGAATTACAAAAAATGTAAGAAAATTTGAATTTCGCGGCTACCTTGGAGCATCCACCTTAAGATACAGATATAATTATATTTTATTAGAATCTTTAATTTAATTATAATTAGTATACATGTACATTAAAATTAAAACAATAAAACACAATTATAGAAAAACTTACTTTATAACAAAAATTGGTTTTAAGTACCATCAAGGCCAATAAGTGTGAGTGAGGGAGTTCGTTTTATAATTCGAGTGAATTAGAGATGCTTCAGTTGCTTATGAAAGAACGAGTTACCGAGGTACCCAAAGGTGATGTGAGAGGCATGTATATGTGACAGTTTGTTCCTGGTCGTGTTGTGCAGGTGGTGCTGAACCAGTGGGTGGAGGCGACGTACATGTCGCCGCGCTCGCGCATGCAGATACAGGCGCAGATGGAGCGCGAGAGCGAGGTGTGCCTCGTCGACCTGCTGCTGCACGACAAGCTGGCCGAGCTCATGCAGGCGCTGGACGAGCCAGGTACCGTGCGTTATAGTACTACAAGTGTCTTCCAAATGTTTTTGTATTTTCGTTTTTGCCGCAAATTATGCCTTGAAGAACTGCCGAGTGTTTCAAGGCAGAATTTTAATAGTTTTAAGGGTATATAAAGTTCCCAGTTGCCACCGGGTGGCGACTCACTTTTTTCAGTTTCGATTGTAATAACGCTATTACATACTTTTATAGGGATCCTGATTGACAGTAGATTTTATATTTTTAATGAAAATTTAAGGAAACTCTTTATTTGAATAGTTAAATTAACTAAGAGAATCAATAACGATCCAAATACGTTAAAATAATAATCCTCAATTGCTGCGATACTCTAAAACGTACTCGATCCCTAGACACTTTTGATGTGTGTATATTTGAAGTCCGTAAAAGAAGGACCTGGGACATGCAATAATATAATGCCGGCTTACGGCCGCGTCGCTCCCCAGAGCTGCCGTGGGAGGACGTGGGCCCGGCCAACCGGCGCCACTACCGGCGCGTCAGCCCCGCCTGGCTGGCGCGCGCGCCCGCCGCCCACGCCGTGCGCGGCGCGCTGGGGCTGTTCGCCAGCGCCGCCTTCGTGCGCCTGCTGGCCGACTGCACGGACCTGGCGCTGGGCGGCTACTCGGCGCTGGAGCTGCAGCGCTGGGCGCCGGGCGACTACTCGCTGCTGCCGCCGCGCGCCGCCTACGCGCGCGCGCGCCTGCTGGCGCAGCTGGCGCTGGGGGGGCGCGGCGTGCCGGGCGGCCGCACGCTGCTGGTGGCGCCCGAGGACTCCGCCCCGGCCGCGCTGCTGGAGCTGCCGCCCGCGCACAACGCGCTGTCGCTGGTGTACTGCGACGCGGGCGCGGCCGCCTTCACGAAGTACGTGAGCCGCCTGGCGCACCGGCCCGAGCGCCGCTTCTACGTGCTCACCGCGACCTACCACGAGTGAGCGCTCGCTCCGTCCGCCTCGAACTATACTTTCTCACGGAACCGATTGATACGAAGCGAAGTGAACTGCGCCCCGTCGCGTCGAAGCTTCTCGCGGTGCGGCATCGGCGCGGTGTAGCCTTAATTGATTTTACAAAGAAATAGCAGTCACCGTGCGAAAAACGAACGTTATGTTGATTTCCCTTCACTATTTATATATTGTTTCGAGTAAACACGAATGTATAGAATTAATCTGACGACGAAAAACATTTTTAGAAGCCATTTGGTTTGCTATTATTTTCATAAGTCTGTGTTGTCCCACTTCAGGGCGAAGACCCCCTTTCCTCTTTCCACTTTTCCTAGTCTACTGCGATTGTGGGGCAAACCTTTATATACTATCTGTATATCAATCCTATATGATAATAATTTCTATACGTGGGCGTGTTCCACGACTGTATTTTACTTAAGTTAAATTAACATCGAGATTTATGGAATGTACATATTATTAATATTTTTTATCAAATTGTGAAACTAATTCGAGTTTTGTATACGGAGCAGAGCAATAACACCATTATTAATTTATCATCATAAAGTTGTATGTAGAGAATTAGTACACGAGTCGTGCTCTGCGCGTGAGCGGTGTGCCGACGTGCGCGTGAGCGGTGTGCCGACGTGCGCGTGAGCGGTGTGCCGACGTGCGCGTGAGCGATGTGCCGACGTGCGCGTGAGCGGTGTGCCGACGTGCGCGTGAGCGATGTGCCGACGTGCGCGTGAGCGGTGTGCCGACGTGCGCGTGAGCGATGTGCCGACGTGCGCGTGAGCGGTGTGCCGACGTGCGCGTGAGCGGTGTGCCGACGTGCGCGTGAGCGGTGTGCCGACGTGCGCGTGAGCGATGTGCCGACGTGCGCGTGAGCGGTGTGCCGACGTGCGCGTGAGCGATGTGCCGACGTGCGCGTGAGCGGTGTGCCGACGTGCGCGTGAGCGATGTGCCGACGTGCGCGTGAGCGGTGTGCCGACGTGCGCGTGAGCGGTGTGCCGACGTGCGCGTGAGCGGTGTGCCGACGTGCGCGTGAGCGGTGTGCCGACGTGCGCGTGAGCGGTGTGCCGACGTGCGCGTGAGCGATGTGCCGACGTGCGCGTGAGCGGTGTGCCGACAGGCGCAGGAGCGCGGCTGCGTACGGCAGTCGATCACGTGCGCGGCCATCTTGAACTATATCAACGAGTTCCCGGCCGAGTGCACGCGCACTCTCAGTAGGTGCGCCAGTAGAAGTAGACGCACGTCCACATGTCGTGTGCGACAGTGGAGCCGACCTTCGTGCCTCTCTGTTCGGTGATAACGTGCCGTGGCCGCGACCGGTTGAGTTGGTTGCATGCGAGTACTTAGTAATAGATGATAATATATTTTTGTAATTCATTCGTCACATGTTTGTACGCGAATCAATGAAATATTCACGACGCTAGACTTGTAACAAATAATTAAATGTGTGCGTGTCGTGTGCGTGTATGAGATGTGTTCATGTTCAGTTGATGTAAGGTTACAATTATTTGAGTAATTTTTAAGTGATAAGGTAATGATAACATCGTGTTACTTACTTTTTGTACATAATAGACATATTGATTAAAATGTAAGAGTTCCAAAGTTGTGCATGTTTCTGTTGTGTCCTCGCCACTTATTCTTTTTCCAAACCATAGATTTTATTTTATTTTATTTATTAGGGACAACAAACAGCAGTATATTAAATATTACACATGATTGCAGTACTAAAATAATAGAATTAATAAATACACTACTCACGACGTTATCCACAGATTACCATATAAAAAATACTTAGCATAGGTTATGCTAATTTTACCTTTGTATTGAGTACAATACAAAGGTAAAATTATTACTCGGGTTGTTATTAAATGTACCTCGGAGAACATAAAATAAATTGAAAAAATCTAACAATATCTGCATCATAATACTAGGGACAAATTTAAAGGTTTGGAATCAAATAAAATCGGCATGTATAAAACAAGAGAAAAAAAAGGACAAACTTAGGTACATAAATACATGAGGTGTTGGAATCAAAATTAAGTAACATTAAAAATTATGGCTGTTCCTTTAAAGTGGAAATAATTTGATTTTTGAACCTATTCTTATTCAGTCAATATCAATTGATCCAAACTTTTTATTATAAGTGTCGACCAATCGGTGCAGCGGTGAGCGTGCGCCTGAGTTGGTATGACAGAGATTAGTGGCAAACAAACATCGTGAACGTACTTCTCTACTTTGTACTGTGCGAGGGACCAGGTAGCACAAACTTTTCACAAGACCAGTAGTGTGATTCTGTAACCATCTCACCGTGAAAACTTAGGTGAAGTGAGCGTGGAGTGAGCTGTCATTCCAACTAATGCTAGGGATTGACACTATTGACAGCTCACTTTAAGCTCACTTCACCTAACTTTTCACGGTGAGATTTTTACAGAATCGATCGGCAGAACAGTCAAACTTGTTGCGGCATATACTGAACAGGGTCATCATTTCTAGGAGTGTGCGTCTAGATTGTAGGGTCAGGATATTATATTTTTCGAGCAATGATTGGTAGGAAACCTTTTTAACGAAAGCATCTAAAGTGAAGCTCTCAATGTAATAATTTCTTATTTACATAATAGGGTCCAATGTGTAGATTTTAATGGTATGAAATCTTCCGGGCTACCAGTTCAGTTAGGTGTTCCGCAAGGCTCAATACTGGGTCCATTCTTGTTCTTAGTATATATCAATGATTTACCATTCTATTTGAAGGGCATCTGTGACGTTGTACTGTTTGCAGATGATACCCTCTCTTATTTTTAAAGTAGACAGGAATAGACAAGATTTTGACGACGTAAACAGTGCACTCAATAGTTACAGATTGGTTTACGTCAAATAACCTAGTTCTTAACGCCAAGAAAACGAAATGTGTAAAGTTTGCCTTACCGAATGTTAGAAATCTAGGACCCAACGTCGTCTTAGATAAAGACGTGCTTGAAACTGTAGGCTCGGCAATTTTTCTAGGACTAACAGTAGTTGCCAAACTTCAGTGGGGACCTCATATATCAAGTCTAGCAGGAAGGCTCAGTTCGGCTGCCTACGCCGTCAGGAAAGTAAGACAATACACTGACGTTGATACAGCTCGTTTAGTCTATTTTAGTTATTTTCACAGCGTTATGTCCTACGGTATTCTGCTGTGGGGCAAAGCCGCTGATATATCTATATACTTATAATAAATCTGTAGAAGTGAAAATTCTGTACATTGAAAATATCAAAAAAATAAATGGCAGGGGGTGTTACTAGACCGACACCGAACACAAAAATGTGATTAAAAAATATTTGTCTGTCTGTCTGTTTGTTCAGGCATCACGCAAAAACTACCGGTTCGATTACGATGAAACTTGGTATAATTATTCTTTAATATCCTGGGCACCACACTGGGTACTTTTTATCCCGGAAAAATATATACAATAAAAAACAAACTTAACTTTGCGGTTCGATCCCTAGACACGATTACTGTTCCAACCGCAAATAATAAGTTTGTCGTAGGTTACGTCACCCGCAGTGGAGTTCATTTTTATTCCTTTTAGTTTTTAGAGTTATTTAGGTTTATTTTTATAAAAGTCGTAGGTATAGATTTTAATTTTAAAGTATAGGTAGTATATTTGATAGTGTACGTAGTGACCTTAGGTTATTTTATAATACTGATAAGTAGGATTAGTCATTCGTATAGATATTAGTTTTTAGGGATTTTGCTTATTTATTGAGTTTAGATTAGTTATCATCAGAAATAGGTTTATTTAGGTAGGTAGTTATTTAATTTTCTGTTATTGAGTTTTTTTTTATTACTTAGATAAAGATATCATATAGGTACCCTCTTAATCACCACTAATGAGACACAATAATTGGTTTTCTATTGTAATTAGCCACAAAGGGCCCGCGAGATAGATGGCATCCTCGGGAAGCACATACATTTTATCCTGTTAGCACGTTCCCGTGGGATAATTTCCGACATCCACGCGGGCGAAGCCGCGGGCAGAAGCTAGTTCTTAATAAGTGACAGCTATGTGAACAGAACCCAGCAATGCATAAAAATGTAAGCTTTCACGCCCTTTATGCCTGGAGGCATTTATTGGGGTAGTAAATTTTTATTTATATTATAATTTTAATTAATTATTTTTCAGCTTGAGTACGTATAGTTTTTATTATATTTGTTGGTATATTGGCGTGGCTAGCTGACATATGGTAAATAATTTAATTTTATGTTCTGGTCTTGTAATGTTAATTACTGAACAAAGGTACCTAGTATTGTATGCAATCAAGTGTTTTCTAACTGAACAGACAGCTGTGCTGCTGGGAAGTTTGTTGCGCCACTTCTTCTTCCCAGCGATAGCACTAGGAAGTGGTGAAGGGCGGGCGTTTTTGGGGGACTGTCTTTTGTAATTTTGACGTTCGAAAAGTGCTGATTCTCAGCCTAATTTGAATAAATGACTTTTGATTTTGAGATAGAGCCTCGAAGTGACTATTCTCAATAATCATCAGATCATAGTGTTCACGGACAGGCCAGGAATGTGGCAGGATGCTCGGGAATGATCCAGACGCAATGAACTTCATGGCCAACTAGACATATTAAGTGCTCAACGTCAAGATGTCTGCGCGTCGCACAGCAAGGGACGACTTAAATGTTGTTCCATAACGGATCTATGGTGCGGTGGTGCAGTGGATCTAGTCTTATTGAGTTAGGCCGCTGTTGAGCTGCTTAACTTACTAAGAGTCTAAGACTAGATCAAAGTCAGCACCAAGTTTGAATGAAACTAACTTCTACCGCAGTAGAACTTTAACCAATCTATTTTAATTTTCTGCTGCAAAATAAAATAGTGTAGGTACCTACCTAAGTAGAGCAGCTTCTAATACCTGTTTGTATGTACTTACCTAAGTATGTTATGTCGAGCTAGTGGCTAGTGTGCGTCGCAATGAATGGCGAGCGCGCGTCAATAGTACTGATCCGCGGATATTGAAGTTCAACTAATGCGGACAGCTTTCAGGCGAGCTCACCTTCGCCTCCCGACGCCGCGACGTAATCCGATATTAGATACGCGCCGAAGGCTACTTCCTGTCTCACTTCATATTTCTTATTAATTATTTATTACACACATGGTCTGCGTGCCCCATAGAATATCTATGGCGAGCCCAAATTAACGGGAATTTATGATCCGTGTAACTCGTGTAAGAGGCAAGGAATACCTACGGCGACCGGACACTCCCCCGGGGAATACGTTTGTTTTAGAACGTGATTTTATGAGGTAGGTAGGTACCTAATTAATTTTTCGGCCGTAGTTTCATGTCAGTCTTAACTCTAGTTTTTGTGAAATATCTTCAGAATATGGACTCTTGGTATATAATGCGCGAGAGGATTAAAGCGCAAAACAGGGAACGGGTGCTGGTCGAAACGGCACACGCAACGCGCTCGGTCCGCATAGGTAGGTAGTTTCTTTTCTTTGTGTTTTGCGCTATGTCTATGTCTACCTACCAACCAGCGTTGCCAGATTTTTTTCGGGTAAAGCGGGATTTTGTAGCCCTTTTAGTATAAAAAGCGGGACACTTTCGTCGAAAGCGGGACAAAAGAAAAAAACGTAATTAATTGTCCGTTAAGAAAATGCGTTTCTTACACCTATCATTGCAACAATTCTAGTAGCTAATAAAGATCAATTTCGCAAAACACGTATTCGTTTGTATGAAACTGACACGCGTCAAGAACGATTCTCTCGACGGCCGCACTGTAGATTTTTTACTACTAAGAAGTAGTAAAAAAAAACAAATTAAACAAACAAAACTAAAAACAACAAACAAAAAAAAAAAAACACTAAACCATCACCATTGTAAACTCAATTAGAAACTGAAATAAAATAATAATTTTATTTGAGTTTCTAATTATGTTTACAATGATGATAGATAGTCATAGAAAATGTATTTTAATAAAAACTAGCTTCTGCCCGCGGCTTCGCCCGCGTGGATGTCGGAAATTATCCCACGGGAACGTGCTAACAGGATAAAATGTATGTGCTTCCCCAGAATGCCATCTATCTCGCGGGCCCTTTGTGGCTAATTACAGTAGAAAACCAATTGTGTCTCATTAGTGGTGATTAAGAGGGTACCTATATGATATCTTTACCTAAGTACCTAGCTAATTAAAAAAAAAACTCAATAGCAGAAAATTAAATACCTACCTAAATAAACCTATTTCTGATGATAACTAATCTAAACTCAATAAATAAGCAAAATCCCTAAAAACTAATATCTATACGAATGACTAATCCTACCTAACAGTATTATAAAATAACCTACGGTCACTACGTACACTATCAAATATACTACCTATACTTTAAAATTAAAATCTATACCTACGACTCATATAAAAATAAACCTAAATAACTCTAAAAACTAAAAGGAATAAAAATTAACTCCACTGCGGGTGACCCAACCTACGACAAACTTAGTATTTGCGGTTGGTACAGTACAGACAGTGGTAATCGGGTATAGGGATCGAACCGCAAAATTAAGTTTGTTTTTTATTGTATATACTTTTCCGGGATAAAAAGTACCCAGTGTGGTGCCCAGGCTATTAAAGAATAATTATACCAAGTTTCATCGTAATCGAACCAGTAGTTTTTGCGTGATGCCTGAACAAACAGACAGACAGACAGACAGACAGACAGACAGACAGACAAAAAATTTTTTAATCACATTTTTGGGTTCGGTGTCGGTCTAGTAACACCCCCTGTAAATTATTTTTTTGATATTTTCAATGTACAGAATTTTCACTTCTACAGATTTATTATAAGTATAGATATGTTACTTTACTATTCAAATTAATAACAATATCTGTTTGGTTTACCCTGTAAGGCAGTTAAGTCTTCAGAGGAATATAATGTTATACCCTTTACCGCATCGTGGTTCATAAATGAACCAAACCATATTATCTTAAATATTTTTAGGTTTCAAACTGATTTTCTTATTTTATGCACACTGTGTCCAATTGGTCTCAGACGAGCTTCATTTTTACCTATAAAACCGCCATCTATGAGCAAGATGTGTGAACAACATCCTTCATCAAAGTCAGTGAACAGGTACGAACCGGTGCAGAGCGAGTTTTTGATTTTCCCGTGGTGAGTGGTCCCTTCCAGGGACTACGGAACGGACCACGGGGCACAGATGTCGAAATTGTGTAAAAAATACAAATCTCAGTGTTAGTGCTTGCAAATAAATACTACAAGAAAGAAAGTTATCTAAATATTGGTACTAAGGTACAGACGCCAGCACATGAAGCTACTACAATCTGTCAGATTTCTTTAATAGATTTTCAACTTTATCGCTAAAGTATTAAGGTTCAAGGTTGATTGGGAAAATTTGACAGTTTCGGGTAGCTTGACCTGCTGGCGTCTGTACTAAGGTAAGGTTTTATTGTTTTATCAAGTACTTAATAATTACTTATAAGTGGTTCTAACTGAATGGAACAAATTTGGCACAACATGCAGAAATATTCTTTCTTCCGTACCTTCTTATGTACCTTATTTGTGCCAACATGCACTAATATGATACTTTATAATGTAAAGTTGTATACCTTATTTTGTGATGTACCATTTTATTTACGTGGTTTTATGTTTGTTTAATTGAACATCTATTTACAGTAAACTTGCGACATGGATCCACGTCGATTTTACGTAGGTATTCATACAATTCTCCAAGATTTTCCTGAAAGTAGCAGTGACGAAGACCTGTCCGAAGATGAGCGATGATGATAAGCTCTCCTTAAGAGCTCAACATTTACCTCCTCGATATATTCCTAGATCTGACGAATCCGACTCAGAATCAGACGATAAAAAAAAAATGAGAGGGCCCATAGCAATAATGCCATCTCAGGACGTTCGTTTAGATAAGATAGATCATTTGCCTGTCTGGTCTATTAGACAACGTTGTAAGGTCCCTGAATGCAATGGTAGATCTCATGTGGAGTGCCGAAAATGCAAAGTCAATCTTTGCCTCAACGATAAAAGAATAATTTTTCTTCATATTACGCATTTTTTTTTATTTTCATTTTCTGCTCAATGTACCAAATGTGATCCAAAGAGGAAAAGTGTAAAAGTTCATTTTCTGCTCAATGTACCTACCAAATGTGATCCAAAGTGGAAAAGTGTAAAATTTCCTAAAACTATTCAATAAAAAGAAAAATCCTGAAACACGTGTTCATTTATTTAGTGTTTCCTACCACATATATTTTGTCCTAACATAAATAAAAAATCATGCAGTAAAGGGTTAATAACTTAATAAGTAGGTAATACAAAAGGGAAAGGGTGTGATTACCAAGATGACGACTAATAGAGAAATATTGAAGAAAAAGACATGTTGCACCGACCACAAATAAAATGGGATAAGGACAGGAGAATGTTGAAAATAAGTAGGTAATTAATCCCCGAAAAGCGGGACTGAGCCTGTCCCACGCGGGACATTTAATTTTAGGTTAAAAATCGGGACGTCTGGCAACGCTGCTACCAGCCTAGTAAATATTCCAACGAGAGGAAAATAGGAAAAATTATAAAGTATTTCAGCGTGTGTTCAAGATGTTTCAAGTGCGGTTGTATTGCGTCACGTCCGGGGTCCCGGAGGAGGCAATCAGCGCTTGGACGACAGCGACGCCCGACGTGACGCGCCGACTGCGCCACGGGCACGTGGCGAGCACGCGGGACCGCCGCGCGCCGCAGAATTACATCTCGCGCAAACTTTTTTTGATTATTGGACCCATATTGTATTGCAGAGGGTTTTAAAGGTGTGCCTTACCCTGGCAAAATGTTGCGCATTTGAGAGGTGAGACCATAACAAATAATTAGTGTATCATGAGTGGCAATTTGTTTACTAATAGCAAAATTTGTGTGAATTGTGGTTTAAAAGTTATTTGAGAAAAACACATTTTGCTGGAGTAACGTTTGAAACGTTACTCTGGCAAAATAAATTTTCAAAAATTCGTTCAGCCTGGAACCAAATACATGAATAGATAGCTATTGTTGCGTAGTAAATGTTTGTAAATAGCAAAATTTGTGTGTGCTATGGTTCTTGAGTTATTTAAGATTTTGCTGCGGTAACGTTTTGGGATTTCCCAGATCTCGAAAACGGCTCAACGCAGAAGATTGAAAAAAATACCAATAAGAGACCTTAATTTGTTTAAATTTGTTTAAACATTAGTTTTTGATTTGGTTGTCGTAAACTAATGGAATTAAATGGTTTCAAAAATCAGATAAAAACGGATTTACAAGTACCTAAACCAAAACACTTATAACCAAATAAACAGCTGTAAAAAATACCCATGGTTGTCTATCATGGGTATTTTTTACAGCAGCTTATAACGTTAAATATTAGGTTGGGGCAATGATATTCTAGTAAACAGATATGTTATACACTTACAAAACAACAGAAAAAAGTGTTCCGCGCCGAGAGGCAGCACACATACACACTTTTCATTCATTTTACATTTCACTACAAGTAAAAAGGATAGAAAAAGGATAGCTCGATAAAACCAATAAGAAAAAAAGTGACAGCTAGATGTTGTCAATTGCACGTGAATGTAAACAAACATTATTCGGGCCACCAATCACCGCACGTTGGCATCATAGACTAACAAATTAACTACGCAGAAAGTACAAACCGCGTGTACAGAATTTGCAGTCGGGATTTGTGCCTATGCAACGAATAAACACTATTATAAGGTAGGTAGGTGAAAAATAAAACACGTTTTAAGAAGAAAGAAATATATATATTGTAAAAAAAGTCATACACCTTCGAAGAGATTTAATTTATTTCTTTTCTGTCTCTTAGAGAGCTTTTTTATTTCGTGAGCGGAATGGAGGCGAACTGTTGTATACTTATCAATTATAGTTTGTTTGTTTAATTTATAATTTAAATATATCAAACAAAATTATAAAGAAAAGTTATTAAAAGGGAAACTAGAACTCTGCTGTAAAGATGACTTTACTGCCTAATAGTCGCATCTGTACTTTTATTCTATGTCCGGAGTGCACGCATCCTTGTCGTTCTTACGACAAAAAATGTATTTTCCATCTCTTTCTTTTTTCTAACCTCCAAATATCAGAATATTAGGAAAATAATTGAAATATATTAATAAATCGAAGTATATTGTGTACTTCTGTGTGGTATGAGATCCCTTGTGTTTTATTAACTTTGGTAACATAATTGGTACACTTTTTATATACACAAGATGGCATTTTGGATGATAATTACGTAGTAGCGCGCACCGTCTATCTCGTAGACGTGCGTGACACAGACTAAAGGCAATACGTCCCAATTAGGACGTTGTCTAGTCTTCACGTTTTGCGCGCTCATAACATATCTGTTTACTAGAATATCATTGGGTTGGGGAAAAAGTCTTTTCGCATTATACTTAGTATGTATGAACTTGTAATAAAATCTCTTTGGCTATACTATTTGTATCTGGCTGGTTTTGGTATCATTAAAAGTTTAAATTTTTTAAGAACATAATTCCAAATTCAAATTAGGAAAATGTGTGATTTTCATTATTTTTCGTACTGTCAAGATGAGTGAATCTAATGAAGAAATTCCATTCTCCCATTCCTGTCTAAAGTGCTCGAGGCCTGCGTGCACAAGCAGTTTGCGGGGTTTGTTCATCGGAACAACCTCGTTAGCTCCTTTCAGTCTGGGTTCAGGCCTGGGCACAGTACAGCCTCCGCTCTCCTTAAAGTGACTGGTGACATTAGAGAGGCGATGGAGGATACTAAAATTACCGTTTTGGTATTAATTGATTTCTCCAATGCCTTTAACGCCGTCAGCCACGATATTCTCCTCTCTATCCTCTCTCACCTTATGCTTTCGTCGGAGGCCCTGGAATGGTTCTCTTCTTATCTTCGAGGACGTCGGCAGTCAGTTCGCGTTGATGAGAGGTCATCGAGTTGGCGTGACCTGGATGCCGGTGTTCCACAAGGCGGTATTCTTTCTCCATTATTATTCTCCATCTTCATTAATTTTATAACTCACTGTCTCCGGTGTTCGTATCATCTATATGCCGATGATCTTCAATCATATACAGCTGAGCGGGTAGAAGGTTTGTCGAATGCTATAGCAGATGTAAACCGAGACTTAGATGCTATCAAAAAGTGGTCTGATAGTTTCGGGGTGTCAGTAAACCCCTCGAAGTGTCAGGCCATTGTAATTGGAAGCTCACGCATGATGGCTAGGGTGACGCTTAGCTCTCTTTTACCTCTTATCTTCAATGGTACCGTCATACCCATTACACCTACCGTGAAAGATCTCGGTTTGCATCTTGACTCAACGCTTAGTTGGCAACGCCAGGTCTCTAGTGTTAGTCAAAGGGTCAACGGTACTTTGCGAGCCCTGTATCGTTTGAGGAGCTTTTTGCCCGCTAGGACGAAAACCATGCTTGTGCAGACTTTGATTTTCCCTATAATCGACTATGGTGACGTGTGCTACTTTAACTTGAATGCGGTTTTGCTGGATAAGCTCGACAGATTGCTCAACAATGGGATCCGGTTCATATTCAACCTTAGGAAATACGACCACGTGTCGAGCTATAGGTCTGAGCTCAAATGGATGTCCATTCGCCAAAGAAGAAGTTTGCGCGCTTTGACCACACTTTTCTCCCTTCTTAACTCTCCCACTCCTCCTTCTTATCTCGTATCTCACTTCCAATATCTATGTTCTTCACACGCTAAGAATCTGCGTTCTTCTAACAATCTTCTCTTACTTTGTCCTTCTCATACATCTGACTTTGTTCATTCCTCTTTTCATATTCAGTCCATTCTTCTATGGAATGCGCTTCCTCTTGATATCAGGACGGCCACCAGTCGGTATGCATTTAAGCGGAAATTGCAGAGTTATTTTCAAAACAAATTTTTAAAAAAATAGCGTAGAGTCATCTCAACACCAACACATCTCTCCCTTGATTTTGTATATATATATATATATATTATAAGTATATATTATAGTAATATATATGTATGTGTATGTAACCTATTTGTGTACCTAGTTTTAAGAGTTTTTTAAAATTATTATTGTCCCTCTCAACCAAAGCACCTGCCATCTAATCTCTTCACCACCCTTGGTTGACTGGTAGAGAATGCCTAAGGCATTAAGTCCGCCTTTGTACCTTTTTGTGCGAAAAGTTTAAATAAATAAATAAATTCGATACATTTTAAAAATTTACTACAAAAAAGGTAAAAATGCAACGCACGCCGCGAAAAATTTTTGCGATGTTTATGGACCTAGTGCAGTGTCTGTGAGAGTAGCACAAATTTGGTTTAAGCGTTTTCAATCCAGAAATTTTGATGTCAAAGATGCACGTCGCTCTGGTCGCCCTATTACGGATAAAATGGATGCCATTTTTGAAAAAGTGGAGCAAGATCAGTCGTATCAGTAGTTACGACGTAGCTGAAGAACTGGGAATTAACCACAAAACAGTTTTAGCGCATTTGAAAAAACTGGGTACACAAAAAAGCTCGATATTTGGGTACCTCACGAGCTCACTGAAAGAAACCTAATGAACCGTGTAAGTACTCATTTGATTCTTTATTACGACGTAATGAAACCGAACCATTTTTGAAGAAGCTGATAACTGGTGATGAAAAGTGGATCACGTACGACAAGAACGTACGAAAAAGGTCGTAGTCAAAGGCCGGTCAGGCTTCACAGACTGTGGCGAAACCCGGGTTAACTCTCAACAAGGTGATGCTGTGTGTGTGGTGGGATTGGAAGGGCATTATTCATTATGAGCTGTTACCTACCACCAGGCAGGACCATCGATTCTGAACTCTACTGCGAACCACTGATGAGATTAAAGCAAGAAGTTGAGAGAAAGCGGCCGGAATTAATCAACAGAAGGGGTGTGGTTTTTCATCATGATAACGCTAGATCTCACACATCTTTAGCCACTCAGCATAAACTAAGAGAGTTTGGCTGGGAGGTGTTAATGCATCCGCCGTATAGTCCTGACCTTGCACCTTCAGATTTCCACCTGTTTCGGTCTCTTCAGAATTCTTTAGGCAGTGTCAGGTTAACATCACGAGAGGACTGCCAAAACCACTTGTCGCGGTATTTTGATCAGAAGTCTCATCGTACCTACATACTTTAGTTAAATGTAAATAAACTATAGAAACTTTTCCCCAACCTATTATATAAAATTTTGTATCTTTACACGATAAGAAGAAAAAAGCCAAATTTGATTAATTTTAGACTGGTCGTACTTTAGCGATGAAATACGCAGTTCCCAAAACATTAAGAAACGTGGCATACTTTAAACAAATTAAAATGATTTTTAGAGGTATGAGGAACAGGGTGTAAAGTTCACTCATCCTCCATAGAAAAGGGAGGATCCTCCGACCAGACGGGTGTTGTGTCTGGCGGGCTATTGCCCAACGATTGATGTTGGGAAATTGTATCTATGCTAACTGCGCGGTAAACTCTGCTTGCGAGATGCAGGATTTGCGTGACGTCAGTATGGCGCGTTGTTCGCATGTGGCGTTGTAGATACCGCTACATCACTCCCCTCCGGAGACCGGAGGTCAATAGTGGGCTGAGTCTTGTATCTTGCGATGCTTGCCAGGCCAGCTGGGTTCCAGTGAGTCGGAACCGGTTGCCGCATAGTTCACGGTGAGTCGGAACTGTCTGCGGAGATGTCCCCAGTGAGTCGGGGTGGCGCTGCGTTATACTCCAGTGCGTCGGATGTCGTACAGCGCCGGTTTGAGGCTGGCTGCTGCGTCGACCAGGAGAGGGTGCTCTGCTTATTGACCGGCCGAAGGTGCAGTGTGCTGTGCCAAGGTTGCTGGTGAGGCTGAGGGTGATGACCAGGTATGCGCGGACGCTGCATGCTGGTGGTCAGGATACCCGTTGAAGCCGTGGATGCTGGCTGGCTGGGTGACTCGCCGCTGAAGCTTGCGGAAGTGATGATAATGACGTCACGCTGAAGTGTTTGCACGAAGGCTGCGCTGACGTTCATACTCGGGGTCACCAGTTTAGAGGTATGAGGAACAGGGTGTAAAGTTCACTCATCCTCCATAGAAAAGGGAGGATCCTCCGACCAGACGGGTGTTGTGTCTGGCGGGCTTTTGCCCAACGATTGATGTTGGGAAATTGTATCTATGCTAACTGCGCGGTAAACTCTGCTTGCGAGATGCAGGATTTGCGTGACGTCAGTATGGCGCGTTGTTCGCATGTGGCGTTGTAGATACCGCTACAGATTCATGAACATTCATTCCTGTTAATTTCAGCTTTCAATGAATGAAAGTTAAATCAAAATCAAGAATATGTCAGAAATTCTCTAATAAGCCGACCGAGTATGTCACGTTTCTTAATGTTTTGGGAACTGCGTATTTCATCGCTAAAGTACGACCAGTCTAAAATTAATCAAATTTGTTTTTTTTCTTCTTATCGTGTAAAGATACAAAATTTTATATAATTGACGTTATAAGCGTCTACCATGGGTATTTTTTACAGCTGTTTATTTGGTTACTAGCTTCTGCCCGCGGCTTCGCCCGCGTCGATGTCGGAAATTATCCCACGGGAACGGGCTAACAGGATAAAATGTATGTGCTTCCCCAGGGTGCCATCTATCTCTATGCCAAATCAGAAGTTCAGTGGTTTAGGCGTGAAAATGTAACATACAGTTTCAAGTTCAAATCCTCCCCTTAAAAACTGAATTACCCCTTTTTGTCCCGTCAGTGGTAAATTTTCGACAACTTTACATACTTATTCTTAATAGCTGTGCATTGCGGGTGACGTAACCTACGACCAACTTATTATTAGTGGTTGGAACAGTAATCGGGTCTAGGGATCGAACCGCAAAATTAAGTTTGTTTTTTATTGTATATACTTTTCCGGCATAAAAAGTACCCAGTGTGGTGCCCAGGATATTAAAGAATAATTATACCAAGTTTCATCGTAATCGAACCGGTAGTTTTTGCGTGATGCCTGAACAAACAGACAGACAGACAGACCGACAGACAAAATTTTTTTAATCACATTTTTGGGTTCGGTGTCGGTCTAGTAACACCCCCTGCCATTTATTTTTTTGATATTTTCAATGTACAGAATTTTCACTTCTACAGATTTATTATAAGTATATAGATAAGTGTTTTGGTTTACCTACTTGCAAATCCGTTTTTCTCTGATTTTTGAAACCATTTAATTCCATTGGTTTACGACAGCCAAATCAAAAACTAATGTTTAAATCTCTTATTTGTATTTTTTTCAATCTTCTGTGCTGAGCCGTTTTCGAGATCTGGGAAATCCCGAAACGTTACCGCAGCAAAATCTTAAATAACTCAAGAACCATAGCACACACAAATTTTGCTATTTACAAACATTTACTACGCAACAATAGCTATCTATTTATGTAGGAATTTGGTTCCAGGCTGAACGAATTTTTGAAAATCGATTTTGCCAGTGTAACGTTTCAAGCGTTGCTTCAGCAAAATGTGTTTTCATCCCACCATCTCGGAAAGAGTATTTAGGCGCGTTATGGCGCCTTGTTTATTTCAAATGAAACTCGGTCCAGTTGTACAGACGTGTATTTGTATCAACACATAACAAACAAGCGACAGCGGTGGAATCACGTAATCAACATAAGATGAACAATGGTGTTAATAATTAACTTAGAGTGGAGTAATACACAGTTCTAATATATCTTTCGAATTCTGAACTTCTGGCTAACTACTAGATACCATAGACAACCCTTCTAGCCACAGTAGTAGTGTTGTCTCCTACATCTAACAGTGGGAACCACAGACAATTAGTTTGGTTCGCCACACCACCCCCCCACGGAGAAATAAAAGGTATACACAGGAAAAAAAATAAAAAAAGAACAATATAAGATAAAAAATATAAATCTAGAATGTCCCTGAATTTGACCCGTCGGCCAGCTCTGGTGGTGACAGTGTCTGAAGGGACTGGAGTAGTTGGTGTGGAAGGATTTGGGTGTGTGGAAGGAGAATCTGGAACGGGAACTAAGACAGGTGAGGAAACTAGTTCAGAGTCCAGGTATGCTGGTTTAACACGGTCAATGCTGACCGTAGCCTCTCTTCCGTTCATCTCCAAGGTAAGGGTTTTGTCCCTTCTCCTCAGGATACGGTATGGGCCAGTGTATGGAGGTTGTAGAGGCCTTCGAACGGTGTCGTCGCGAAGTAAGACATGGGTCGACGTCGCCAAATCTTTGAACACGAAGGTTGACGGTCGAGCGTGTCGTGAGGCTGGTATTGGACGTAAAATTTCCATCCGGCTCCTCAAGTCCGTAACGAAATCGCTAATGTCGTTTGGGCTCCTGGGTTCTTCCGCTGGCATGATGAGTTCTCCAGGAAGTCGAAGAGGTTCTCCATAGACTAGCTCAGCGGACGATGTGTTAAGGTCCTCTTTGACAGCAGTCCTCATGCCAAGAAGTACCAGTGGAAGTGCCTTGCTCCATGTTTGGGGATGGCACATTAAGGAAGCTTTTAGTTGGCGGTGCATGCGTTCTACCATGCCATTTGCGCACGGGTGGTAACTAGTTGTGCGAATCCGTTTTGTGGCGCACACGTTCATAAGGCGCCGGAACAAGGCAGATTCAAACTGGCGACCTTGGTCGGTCGTCACGGTACTTGGCACCCCGAAACGGGATATCCAACCAGTTACCAGCGTGTCTGCCACTTCCTCCGCCGTGATAGACGTCATAGGCCACGCTTCGGGCCAACGCGTAAATCTGTCAACCGCGGTAAGACAATATGTGAAATTGTTTGAAGGCGGCAGTGGTCCTATGATGTCAATGTGGACATGACAGAATCTTTTTGATGCGATCGGAAAAGACATCAACGGTGCAGATGTGTGCCTGGTTACCTTACTGCGTTGGCACTGTAAGCATGACTTTGCCCATTGTCGGCAGTCGGTGTTAATATGTGGCCATACGTATCGCTCAGCCACCAATCGTAAGGTTGCTCTCACGCCAGGGTGACTAAGACGGGCACGCCACAATAGCGGCGATAAGTCCCCTCTTTGAGGAGTGGCTAGAGAGGCGCCACGGCGCCCTCACCTTCCGCCTGACGCAGGTCCTCACCGGACACGGTTGTTTCGGGAGGTTCCTGTTCAGGATAAAGCGGGAGGAAACGCCAGGGTGTCACCACTGTGTGGATCGCCCGGAGGACACGGTGGAGCACACGGTGGAGGTCTGCCCGGCTTGGGCAGGGCACCGCCGTGTCCTCGTGGCGGCGATCGGCGGCAGCGATCTCTCGCGTCCGGCCCTGGTCCAGGCCATGGTACGGAGCGAGAGTGAATGGGAGGCCGTCACCTCCTTCTGCGAAGCAGTAATGCTCGCAAAGGAGGAGGCGGAGCGCGTGAGGGAGAGGCAATCGCTGCGCCCTCACGCCCCTAGCCGCCGTAGGAGACGCCCTGGACGGGAGTCAATAGCCGACTCCCGGCCACCGTAGGCGCGGGCGGCGAGCAACGGGCAGCTCGCCGCCCGGTAAGGACCAGGCCCGGGTCGACGGCGCGTTGTGTTCCACGCGCGCCTCAAAGAGATGTCAGCACGAACTGACGGGGCCCTCTAGGGCCGATGCCGCCAGGGCTGCGGGATATTCGAAAGAGGTACCGTGGCCCTTGGCACAGGCAACTGAAGGAACACGGGTGGGTTTTAGTCAGTAAAAGTCTGACACTCCCTTCCGCTCCGCCCAGAGCGGTTTTTTTTTTTTTGGGTGGGAAATCATCATATGACCCCTTCATATGATGATTTCCCACCCAAAAAAAAAAAAAAAAAGGGTGACTAAGACCATGCAGTCGATCGAAAGCTGCTCGACGGAAAGGTAAGGTGAGGTATGGGCGAGGTCTACCTGTCGACGTGTCACAGAGTATGAAAGTGTCAGTTCCTGGAACGACGATTTTTCTCAATTTTAGAGAAGTAAATGAACCTGCTTGTTTGAGTTCCTCGTCTCTTTCTTGCGACTGTGCAAGGGCTTGATAGTCCTCCTCCAATGAAATGGATTCAACCCGCGACATAGCATCTGCAACTACGTTGTCGGTACCCTTGATATATCTTATGTCGGTGGTAAATTGGCTGATAAAAGTTAATTGGTTGAGTTGTGTTGGTGGAAGCTTGTCACGACGCTGCATGAAGGCATACACGAGGGGCTTATGGGCAGTATAAATTGCGGTGTTCTGCACTTCTAGTATGTGTCAAAATGTGTGAAAATGGTGAGTCAGGTGATTGGATAAGTTTAATGCTGGGTTGGTCGATTGAGGAGAATTCTGTTTCCGCTGACAACCCTGTTTTACCGTCTCGCAACCTTCCATGAGCACAGTCTGGTAAAAGGTGGTAATGAGCCAGGAAGTCTGAACCAATTATTGGAGTTCCTACTTCGGCGACTATGAATTTCCATACAAAGTCACGTCTTAAGCCTAAGTTCAGTTTAAGTTCGACTAGACCAAAAGTATTTATTTTAGTGCCATTGGCTGCTAAAAGTTCGTACTGGAGTGGCTGCTTTTTGCCCTGGGAGTAACGTCTAGGTAGGCACGAAAGATCGGACCCGGTGTCGATTAAAAATCGTCGGCCCGAATACCGATCAGTAACAAATAGACGGCGACTTGCTAGGGAGCAGTCAGTGGTCGCCACTACTGACTGCTGCTTGAGTTTTCCTGTAGTACGGGACCAGACCAAGTGCACGGTTGTAAACACCTGGAAGCTTTCGACGCGTATCGCGTGTGATACCAGCATTGGCCGTTACGGGTGCGTGAGCGTGAGCTTGAGCGACTGCGGTTATTTTTGTCGTTACTTGTCGTGAGGCCGGTCACAATCCGTGTCAGGTCCGCCACTTGTTGTTGGAGCAACTTAAGTTGTTCCTTGGTGTCATCACTAGGTGATGATGATACCCTACCTGCTGCATGGACATTCATTTGTTGCGGACTGATTTCTTGCAGCTTATCAGCCAACTCGCCCAAGTCCTCAAGGGATGAATGCTTTTGGGCAACTAAAATACCTTGCATGTAATGAGGCAACCTGTTCATCCAAATACTTTGGAGGAGCTGTTCTGGGAAAGAAGAGCCAGCAAGAGTCCTGAGGTGACGGAAGAATGACGAGGGCTTCCTATCCCCTATCTCCTCTTTTTCAAGAAGCCTCCTAATTTTCTCTTCGTATGACTCAGAGAAGCGGGAGATAAGGGCGTTTTTAAGACAAGTGTACGGTTGACTTTTAGGTGGCTCGATAATTATGTCTTCAACTTCAGTCAGGGGCGTAGCTACCGCCGTATCTGCCGTATCAATTATACGGGGCCCCCGAGCCACAAGGGCCCCCAACGTGCGTAAGCAAAAATTAATAAAAACTTCCCAATTTTTTTTATTTTACAAATGGCAAAAGTAAAAAAAGCAATTTCTTTTTTTCCCACGTAAAGCGTGCGTTCAAAAGTTGGCAACACCCTACATCGTCGGTTATCGCGTGGGGGATTTCCCCGTTTAAGTCACTTAAACGGGGAAATCCCACAAAAATCTATGTACATACGATACGATGATAAACCACGGAGAGCAGTCTTTATTGACGCGTTTTATTTAATTGTGCATTACATTGTTTGTAATACAATACAAACAATTGTTCTTCTGGTTTAGTAGTATTAGTAGCGATTTGTAAAAAACAATGAGTGAAAGGAAAAGAGATTATCTCAGCGGAGCTACGAAAAGAAAAAATAAACAGAAAATGGAGTCAATGGGAGGTCATAAAAAAAGTGCCCAAAATTTCTTCATTTTTTCAGACACCAGCTCCTATGAGTGATTTAGATTGCAAAGGTAAGTACTACCCAACCCATTTATCTTATCTACCTGTAGCGAAGGGTGAATTTTGTTTTTAGGGTTCCGTACCTTTAAACGAAAAAAACGGAACTCTTGCTTACCTACAGCTTATAGGTAGGCTAGACAACAAATTGATCCTACAGGCTATAGGATCAATTTGTTGTCTGTTTGTCTGTCAGTCCGTATCGTAAATTGCGTGTTCAGACGTACGCGAGCTCGGGTTGTGTTCGTTTTGTATGGCCCAGCGCTACGTTCGGATCGCACGCGGGTGTAACGCATGGGCTGTGCGCAGGTGATTTTGTACTAACACGCGCACAACCCGCGTAGAGCCTGCGTACGTCTTAACGCTCTAACCGTAATCTTACGTATAGCAATTTATTTAACATATATTTTTGAAATTTACAAAAAACATTCGCTTTTATTTTTTAACAATAATATTTTCAGATTCTTCTGAAGCACATTCTTCATCAGATGTTCATCCGGAAATAGAAGAAACCCAAGCACATTCTCCATCGGATGTCCATCCGGAAATAGAAGAAACCCAAGCACATTCTCCATGGGATGTTCATCCGGAAATAGGAGAAACTCAAGCACATTCTTCATCAGATGTCAATCCGGAAATAGAAGAAACCCAAATCGATGATTCTGAGATATCTGAAGATTGTAATATAGTTTCATCAGATAGAGGAAATTTTGGTGACAGTCCAACTGAATGCGAACGAAAATTAATTTTTAAATTGGGTCCATTTAAACCACAAGGACCGTTTCCAAAAGATTCAGGAAGTAACCGACCTTTTTCGGCCTATTATTATTCATATTTAAATAAGGCAGGCATAAAAATTTCAAGACCATGGTTATGTTATTCTAATGTCTGAAGCAAACCGTATTGCCACTTCTGTTGGTTATTAGCAGATCGTCAAAGTAAATCGTACTCCTCTGCATGGGTTAACGGTGTTTCCGTTAGAAGCAATTTTACCCAAGCTATACTTGACCATGAAAAGTCACAGCAGCATATTAATGCATCCCTCATCATCATCTTCCTGCCCTTATAACATGTTACTTGGGGTCGGCGCAACACGTTTTCTTCTTCCATTCTCCTCTGTCAGCCGTCACGCTATCATTCACTCCCTTCTCTTTCATATCATTTCTCACACAATCCATCCATCTTTTCTTCGGCCTTCCTCTCCCTCTCCATCCATCAACATGTATATTCATCACTCTTTTAGTCACATGCGTTTGTCCCTTCTCATCACATGCCCATACCAAGCCAAGCGATTTCCTTTCAACTTTTCTGTCACTGACGCCACTTTCAAACTTCCTCTTATATACTCGATTCTTACTTTATCCATTCTCGTCACTCCACACATCCATCTCAACATTCTCATCTCCGCTGCATGCAATCTTTTTTCATCCGTCTTCTTCACAGCCCAGCATTCAGACCCATAAAGTACGACAGGCCTTATCACGGACTTATAAATTTTCCCCTTTAACTTGAGGGGCATCCGTGGGTCGCAAGTTGTTCCTGTGACCTGTCGCCATTTCATCCATCCTGAGTTGATCCGGTGCGTTACGTCTCGGTCTACTTCGCCATCTCCTTGGACAAGCGACCCGAGGTACCGAAAGTCGGAGCAGATCGATAAGGGCGTTCCGGCGAGTGATATGGGCCTATCATAATTGGTTACAAGGAAATACCATCGATACTCTATTGCAAAGTGAAATCAATAGTAAAATTACTTTCTGGAGAGATGTATTGCATCGTATAATTAATGTTATAATTACTTTAGCATCTTGTAATCTACCTTTAAGAGGCCATGATTCTGATTCTGGAAATTTTATGGCCATTTTACGCTTTTTATGAGTATTATGATGAATAAATATTTCTTTTAATTTTATGCAAACATGTTTTTTTCTTTTGTGAGAAATCTTTACCCTTCCTACGGGCCCCCAAACAAATTTTTATACGGGGCCCCGCCTAGGCACGCTACGCTTCTGATTCAGTTGCGGATTTGGTGTCGAGCTGACTTACAGCATAATAATATTTAGTCAATTCTTGTGTGACACCATTAATGTGGAACTGTGCCTCCAAACTTGCAAACCAGAGACCGGGTCGGTCTGGCCAGAAAGGGGGAACGCGGATGGAAAATCGATTTAATAATATAGGTTGAGATCTAGATGGGGACGCGTCTGCGGACTGTTTACCACCAGTGCCAGGTTCAGGGTCCAGGAAAATTTCCTTTTCCTCGGTAGTCATTACGTTACTATACAAATTGTGTTTATTTCACAAACAAAAACACACAACCCTAAGAGGGGGAATACAGTATAACTTATACAATAGTAGCACAGAGGTGAAATCAAAATGTTAATAAATAGTCACCATGAGAAAACACATTCATAGCAAATAGGACACACAGAACCAAAATATATCATACAGCACACAGGCAAGTAAAACTGAGATAAAAATATTCTCCAAAACGTATTTTTAAATTATTAGCATTGCGTCCATGCCTTCAATGGAATAACCAGAATAATGACAAATCGAAGCATGCAGAATGCACAAAACAAAAAAAGAAATGCATTTAAATGTTATGTTTAGGCATTTAGATTAAAATCAAGCACATAATGTTCTTAAAGAAACACAGTATATTATAATTTACTCTGTGAGAAACACCGTAGTATTGAAGGTAGGTTGTAACTTGTACGAATGTCCATCCATGCAGCGTTGAGAAAAAAAATAATAACTTACAGGCTTCTGTTGTCACGCTATTGGATACGGAACGCACCTTTACGTTTCTAGTTTCACTGGAACGCAGCCGGTTTACGTTTGACGATTGTAGATAGTGATGACAGGAGACATGTGTCAGTGGAAAGTCAGGTTATGTCAAACTTCGCGCGTTAACTTTGAAGTTTACTTAAAATCCGCACAAGAAAAAATGGCGCTGCTATCGCGGAATTAGTTAATTGTTCTTGTTTCAGGCGGGTAAAGTTCAAACACGGTGTAATTTGGCACAGAAAGTATCCACAGCCGAACACTATCTCGTTGGTCAATGCACTAATAGCACAAAAGTTCAAATACTCCTTGATTTTCGTGGGTAACTTCGCGTAATGGCGGCGAGTAGGTACCGACTTGGACTTGTTCACGAAGAAACCCGCTGCCCGGTGTGAGTGTGAGCTCGTTGCGCTTCACAATACTGGATTCCGATTACGATTATTCTTCTATCACTGATAAGTTCTTCTATCGTCGGGGTCACCAATTTAGGCGCGTTATGGCGCCTTGTTTATTTCAAATGAAACTCGGTCCAGTTGTACAGACGTGTATTTGTATCAACACATAACAAACAAGCGACAGCGGTGGAATCACGTAATCAACATAAGATGAACAATGGTGTTAATAATTAACTTAGAGTGGAGTAATACACAGTTCTAATATCTTTCGAATTCTGAACTTCTGGCTAACTACTAGATACCATAGACAACCCTTCTAGCCACAGTAGTAGTGTTGTCTCCTACATCTAACAGTGGGAACCACAGACAATTAGTTTGGTTCGCCACAAGTATTTTTATTCTTCAATATCTGAGTGGAAAAGCCGTTTTTATTCTCTAGAGGATAAAGTAAATTGAATTTAGAACATCGTGTGCACTAAGTTTGTGAATTAAAAAAAACATTAAACCTATTTACTGCTACCTCTATGGTGCCGAATATATCATACAACTTTTTTTTAATTTGTTAAAAACTCAGACTCGGAACCTTCTTGGTGTTCTTTTTTCAATTTGCTTTGTACGCGGTTCTTTACGCGGCATTTTTTCACGTCATTGTTAAACCTTATATTAAAAACAAGAAACTTGAAAACAAGTGAACCTCAATCGGATCCTTGGACTGGCCCTTCTACATCAAAAATAAGCCGTTATGAAACACCTAACCATCTCCCTCTCTCTCCAACATTCACGCCAAGGGAATCCGATGAATCGGTACAACTATTAAGTATGACAGATAGTTTACCGAAAAACAGTACACAAGTGACTAACACCAATATTACAGTACCAAACAAAAATATTACACTCAATTTAAATAACTGTAGCAACGTTACTTTAAAATTTTCTTAATTATACCTTAGTATTATTTTGTTATAATTTAAAGATTATTCTGTAATACTTACCTGTCATAATGTAGTAATTAATACCTAAACTGAAATAAAAGTGTACCTATATCTTGTGATTGTAAACGTTTTTTTTTTGCATTTAGTCATTTCCTCGCTGAGGTGGAATGAAAAGTTACGTGTTGCACTCGAGTGCAAAGATTTTTCACCTCGTGCTCTTTTGATTCCCTCGCTTCTTCTTTTCACCTCGTGCTCTTTGATTCTCGATTCTAATTTTAGAATCCTTCGCTTGCTCGGTCATCAAAATTGAACACGCGGTTAAAAAGCAACTTTGCACTCTTGTATAACAAATAACTATTTTCTCAAATAACTTTTAAACCACAATTCACACAAATTTTGCTATTAAAATACTTTAAAAAATATGCACAAGTAAAAAAAAAAAACTACAAAAGTGAATGTAATGTCTGAGGCATTTTCTACCAGTCGACCAATTAAATACCTAGGTATGAATCGATTATGTTTGGAACAAATGCCGATTTATTATTTAAGCATAAGGAAAAAACTTTAATTAATTACAAAGTTTAATTACTTATGCTGTAAAACGTCGAGGTCTTGTATGAATTCGTGTTAGTTCGCCAGAGATACTTATTTAATTTAAAGGGCGGCGTGATCTTATCAGCGCCAGGAGGCGCGGCAGCAGCGGCGGCTCTCAAAGAGCGAGCTTCTAATAGAGCGTTACGACGGACCGGCCTGTCGCCGCCGCCGCCGCCGCCGCCGCGCCGGGCCGCGGAGACAGCGGGCGGTACTCTCATGATTGCATTTGCATGACGTGAGCTCAAGACAATGTTGCCGCGTGAATAATTTAATTATTTTTCACTTCAGTAGTTCAGTAGCTCAAACATGTAGGTTTTGCTGCCTGAAATCATTGAGTGAGACCAAGTAACTTTTTTTTTTTTTTCAGAGAGCGAGCGAATATCTTATTCAGCCTTGGGTTAATCATACAATTCGAAACCTTCACACTCTATCTCTTTCCCGCCATTAGGAAGAGAGAGAGACAAAGACTAGCCCTTTCGAAGTTCCGATTTTGAATTCGACCTCAAAGACAAACACGTTCGGAATTTCGTACTAACTAAAGAAATTTTGCAAAAAGATAATTATGTCTTTTTAATGTAATTTACTGCAAATAAAACTGATATTTAACCAGTAAATATTTATTTCTAGTTTCAATAATGTTACGTAACATATTGTGAATAATAAAATATCATGGGTGCTATTTCCGAACACGCCTTAATTTAAATAAAAGAGCGGGAATATTTCGTGGCTGGCGTAAACAGTTGAATAAGTTAAAAAATATTAAAATAATCGTAAAATATGAGTGAAACTAGCGACGAGAACAGTATTTTAAAACACCGGAAGAGTTAAAACAACAAGTTATTAATGCAGAATTAAGTTTCCTACCTGAGACGAAGTCTCTCTCTTGTGGAATATTTACTCAATGTTGAAAGCTACTTTAAAAACAAAACATAACGTGCACTTTGAACATACGCAAAACTCGTATCTTTTCTAAAAAGAATGTCAGTTGGGCATAAGGCTAAAAAGTCCAAAATTTTCACGGCCCATAACATAGAAAAGATTTCTTAATGAAGCTCCGGACTGTAGTTTTCTTGCCGCTAAAGTAAGTGGTACCTATGAATCTATGTTGTTAGTTATTAAAATTTGTGTGTAGACTGTTATGTATAAAGGTACTTACTGCCTACTACTAATTTTTGGAGGCGCAATAAGTCCTAGTCTGGCTTAGCAATACTGTTAAAATATTTATTACGATATGTAAAAGATGCTGTAAATGTTAAATTATGCATATTAATTATGTAATATTTTCATTGCAGATTGTACTGATCATAGGAATTAGTGGAGCGTGTCGCAATAACGAGCTATTACCTACAGCTCTCGTAATTTTCAATTCCTTATACGTCTTCGTATTTTTCAATTTTACTAACAGTAAAATTGAAAAATACGAAGACGAACCTTGACAGGTCTTTTGTCGTACGCGAAGAATATGTAACTATTGTAGAAAAATACCAAAAATTTACGTCCAGCCAATATAAAAAACCGACCGATTTTTCATACAATACCATAATAATAAATGCTCAAGACAGCCTATGGGAGTAAATAAAATAGGTGATATACCGCGAGAAATTGCCACTTTCTTAAAACTGGAAGAGTCTCAGCTATACACGGATCACTGCTTTCGGAGAACTTCGGCAACGCTCTTGGCTGATTCCGGAGCCGATCTCACTACTTTAAAACGTCACGGCGGGTGGAAGTCCAATACGGTTGCAGAAGGATATATTGAATACTCAATAGAAAATAAGTCGAAAATCTGTAAGCGTATAGTGGAAACAATAAGTCTGAATTCGACCTCGGATCCTTGGTCTCACCCGCGCCCATCCACTTCCAACGACGCACAGTGTACTTATACAGACAGCCGATCAGAGTCACCAACGTTCACCGTTGTTCCTTCTCAATCCGCCACCGAAACAGAAACCTTATCTTATAACGTTGCCAAATAAATCTGTTAAGTACTTACTTTTAATTTGCAGAATTGCAGTAATTTAACTTTTAAAATGTTCCATTTTATTGAATTGGTACCTCTATCTACAATGTTAATTATTTTGATTCACAATAAATACCTAGTTATTTCAATCTATTCCTGTTTATTATTTTATCTCCTAACGTGTTCTCGCTGCTGAAGTGAAAATTTATGTGTGTTACACGAGAGCAAAGTTTTTTGCATCTCGTGCCTTTGAATCCCTCGCCACACTCAGGATTGAAAATCAGCACTCGCAGCAAAAAACGAATTTGCTCTCTTCAACTAACTTCTCTCAAATAACTATTATTTTGTTATTTAAAAAAAGACAAGAAAAAAAAACAACAGAAAAATAGGTAGGTACATAGGTGATTTTTATGGTTTTCTGACTAATCGTAGGTAGTTTTATGATTACTGCATGATGATTCGGATGATTCCACATGGAATACCTCTATAACTATGGTAGGTGACTATGCAAAACCAGTATTGGCTGACCGTTCATTGTGAGAAAATATAAAAAAGTTTTTATTTTTAACCGACTTCTAAAAAAGGAGGAGGTTCTCAATTCGGATGTTTGTATTTTTTTTTAATGTTTGTTCGTGCATAACTCCGTCGCTTGCCAACCGATTTGAAAAATTCTTTTTTTGTTGGAAAGGGTAGGTACCTATACTTCCCAAATGGTGGAACCCCAATGGTGGTACTTATTTAAAGTCAAAGCAACTTTAAAAAGGTCAGGTTAAGGATCTCAGTAAATAATTTATAGTGTAATTTAAAATCAATACATAATAATACAAATATACAGGGTTACTGGTAATTCGACGTATATCCGTCAGGGGCTGATAAGGGGGCCAAAATGCAATTGAACCCCCCATATGTATGGCCGAAATTCAATAGTTTTCGAGATATTTGAATTTTAAGGGTTTTTCGATATTTACCCAAAATTTGACATTTAATTCCAAATAAAAAAAAAACTACATATTTGAATGGGTACCATTAAAAATGATGTTGTAGCTGGTACTTCAATTAAGCTATGGACATAATTAAAACTACTTAATTAAACAAAATAATTAAAATAATGAGCGATATGAGAATAATATCTTACCAATATTTTCATTTTACGCTTCAAAAATGTTGTCTCGTCACAAAAAATTCTATGACATTAATCGTACAAATAACTAAAACAACTTGCCTATTCTGTCTCAGATCTCATGTAGAGCCAAGCTTCTAACTCTACAGTTAGAAGCTTGGCTCTACATGAGATCTGATTACTTTTTGTCAGTGCGAGCTACATGGTCTCGTCTTGGCAACATTTAACATGAAATTTTTTTGTGGGATGTGTTTTTCTCAAATAACTTTATAACTACAATTCACACAAATTTTGCTATTAGTAAGCAAATTGCTCCTCATGATACACGAATTATTTGTTATGGTCTCACCTCTCAAATGCACAACATTTTGCCAGGGTAACGCACACCTAATTGGCTGCAGACTCCGCAGGAGCTGTCTGACTGTTTGACTCTATCACGAAATTAATTAGTACCTACTCGATATTCTGAATCTTAACATCCCACCCCAAGTAATTTGGGACCGGCCTCGCTACCATCGGGGCGATCCGACCAGTGCTCGACGAATGGATCGGGAGGAGGCACGGCTCCCTGTTGTTTCGGCGACACAGGAGCTCTCGGGTCCTGGTTGCTTCGGGAAGTACCTGTGTCGCATAAACAGGGAGCCGGACGCTCGGTGTCATCACTGCGCCAACGCATCATACGCTGGCAGTGTGTCGCATGGGAGGAGCAGCGCCGTGCCCTCGTATCCGAAGTTGGAGCCGACTTTCGCTCGTTCGATGGTCGGGAGCGCCGAGTCGTGGGATGCGGTGATCTCCTTCTGTGACACAGTCATTACACAGAAGGAGGCTGCGGAAAGGTTCTGGGGGGTCGAAATCACTCTTCCGACCCGCAGCAGACGTACCGGGTTTCGGCGGAGGGCAGACAACGTCCTCTTCCAGCCATAAACTGGTCCTCAGGGACGATCACGGACTTAGGGACGTCCGCCGCCCCCCATCTAGCAGGACACGAGGCGGCGGCACGTAGTGATCCACGCGCGCCCCTATAGGACGTCGCCGGGGGAGTTTTCCACGTCCCTTGAGGTGGCCGCAAAGGCGGGCCGGCACCAGCCGGGGATCGTGGAAGGCGCACATGTTCCCACGATCCCCGGTCCAAGTGTGGGAAGGGAACACTGGGGTAGTAATTAGTCAGTAAGATTCTGACAGACCCCGCCGCCCACACCAAGGCGGCGGACATCCATGAGGATTTTCCAAATCGGAACAAAAAAAAGAGACAGGAAGACGATGATGATTTTGATCTGGATCTTAAGATCGTCAGTTCAGCGTCTGATTGTCCAATCGGACACTCCTCTGCCCCTGCGCTGCTCGTCATGTGTTTGGTTGGGTTGAAGCTCTCCGGCAGCCGGCAAGCTTCATGGCCGCACACTGAAACGCAACATAGTTGATAGTAAATTGTTTAGCCGGACATTAATCAACCTTCTCGTCTTCTCCAGCTTCTTCAAGGACTGAAAACTTATAATTTTTTGTTTTGGATAAGTGCACGAAAATGCTCACCCTTTTTGTGGGAAATTCATTATGGTTAAAGTAATCTTACTTTCCGGATAATTATTTTATTTACTGGAAAAAGTAACACTTGTTAATTTTTTCCGCATTCCTGGTCTTATATTTCTCAAAATAATTTCCCGTAGTTCTGTTTCAGAAAGTTTTTTGGAAAGGCGAGAGAACATTCCCGATATAATTGAAATATAAATAATAATTGGTTCGTCACGACCTTGGGTACGACTTTTAATAGTTTATAATCATAGGCAAAACCACCAAAGTCTTATATTAATAATAAAGAAATCTCTTCCCATGTTAAGTTTGGTTTTTGTTTTAATTTGAATCTAAACCAATGGCATTCTCAGTAAAAAGCTTGAGTGATTAATACATTTTTAGGTACACTCCGAGCTAAGCAGTATTCGTTGCATTAAAGGATAACGACTCTATCGATTCACTTTTGGCTACTTGCTAAAATTATGAAAGATTCTTGGACCGAGATAATCAATTTAAAGAACCAAATTCTCAACAAAATCCCCTTACTGCGAAATTTAATTAGAAACAAGTACATTCAACTTCTTCTGAACCTTCTACCTCAATTTCTAATCCGAAGACCCTCCTGTACCTATTGGGACAAGCCTCGATCCAAGGGCCGCCTCAGAAGACTCTCCTGTACCTATTGGGCCGCGCTTCGACAGAGGGCCGCCTCACCTGGCGGGCTGACAGCGTCCCCGCCGTGCCAGCTACCTCCTGCTGCCGTGCTGCGTCCTGCTCCTGCTGCGTGGGCCCCCCTTCGGGTATCCTCCGTGCCGCACACGCACCAGCACCTGCCCTCACCTGCACCTGTCACCGGCACCTACCTCGCGTCGGTCTACCTCTTCAGCTCCATCTTCAGCTCCGTCTCAGTTACCTATCACGCATCTTGATGCTTCCTCACCCACACTATCACACATCACTCTTCAGTCCATCTCCATCTTTTGTCTATCTTGTAAACATATCTTTAATTGATTTCTACTTCCCTTTCTTTAATTGAATTACTTTTAACTTTAATTTAATTTAAAGTCAGTTAAGCTTTTCTTGTTGCACGACATTTTGCCGCCCAATTGTCGGCAATGTCATTATTAAGAAGACCGCGTAAGTCGATTAGATTAGGTCAGAAGATACATACATGGCTGGACGTTTGCTTCCCGCTACGACTGATACCAACTACGTAGCACCTCTTAGCCCTTGACTCCTAGTTACTACGTAGCACCTCTTAGTCCTAGACTCCTGGTTACTATGTAGCATTTAATCCTAGTTACTACGTAGCACCTCTTAGTCCTAGACTCCTAGTTACTATGTAGCATTTCCTAGTTACTACGTAGCACCTCTTAGTCCTAGACTCCTAGTTACTATGTAGCATTTCCTAGTTACTACGTAGCACCTCTTAGTCCTAGACTCCTAGTTACTACGTAGCACCTCTTAGTCCTAGACTCCTGGTTACTATGTAGCATTTCCTAGTTACTACGTAGCACCTCTTAGTCCTAGACTCCTAGTTACTATGTAGCATTTCCTAGTTACTACGTAGCACCTCTTAGTCCTAGACTCCTAGTTACTATGTAGCATTTCCTAGTTACTACGTAGCACCTCTTAGTCCTAGACTCCTAGTTACTATGTAGCATTTCCTAGTTACTACGTAGCACCTCTTAGTCCTAGACTCCTAGTTACTACGTAGCACCTCTTAGTCCTAGACTCCTGGTTACTATGTAGCATTTCCTAGTTACTACGTAGCACCTCTTAGTCCTAGACTCCTAGTTACTATGTAGCATTTCCTAGTTACTACGTAGCACCTCTTAGTCCTAGACTCCTAGTTACTATGTAGCATTTCCTAGTTACTACGTAGCACCTCTTAGTCCTTGACTCCTAGTTACTATGTAGCATTTCCTAGTTACTACGTAGCACCTCTTAGTCCTTGACTCCTAGTTACCATGTAGCATTTCCTAGTTACTACGTAGCACCTCTTAGCCCCAGACTCCTAGTTACTATGTAGCATTTCCTAGTTACGTAGCACCTTGTAGTTACTACGCAGCATCACGTACTTACTACGCAGCACGTCGTAGCCCATGACTTCGAGATAATGCTTCATACTTAATCATCTAAAATACATGATGATTCTATTTTGTGCTTCAATGGCACTGCAAAAACCGTTATTTTTGTTTCTCATCGTCACCTCTTTTCACGAATTATCGCAAAAGAACACTTGTTAAGAATCATAACTTATTTTTAAGTGCATAAATTGATTTTATTAATGAGTGCATTCAAATTAATACGATGCAAGTCAACTGTGTCTGTGTTATAACGTCATTCCAAAGTCTGTCCTACCGACGGCGATTAACGAAAAGCCAGTAGAGCTAGCAACTAAACGAGTTGGCGAGCAACGAGCAGCGAGTGCGGCGCAGGCGGTGGAATTCAAATTACGAATTATTTGATGTATGTTGTTATTATAATTTTTATGATTTCTGGCTACTAGCCGTGTGTTAAATTAATGTCGCCATTGTAGCGGCACGTAACGGTCCGTTGTATACATAGTATCTAATTTGACTTACTTACTATCTTTTGTATCATTCTTAAGTGAGAAAATCGTGTCTAATTAGTCCCTTCCTCGTCGGCGACTGGTCAGGTGCCTTATTGTTATTGAGCACATGCGAGTCCCTCAAACGACTAGCGCGCGACATCGCGCGCTCCGCTGTACGGGACCTGTACTGCACGTCGCAGGCACAGTCTGAACATAGTGTGAACATACTAATTCTTTATTTCCGTCCACATTTTGTACATTTTGAAATATTTCTATACCTACTTATGTTATGTAACAACGGATGAGCAATTTACAACAATTGCTTGAGATAATGCAGTATGTATCTAGGTACTTAAAAGATAATGGTTTTGTAGTACTAGGACCTAGTAGGTAGATAGTAGCGCGACAATACTAGAAAATAAATATTTAGCATGTAGTTATCGGTCGCAATAAACTTCAGCAGCTAAAATCATTGATGTTGAAGAGCACCACTAGCTGCAGCTCTTGCAACGAACAGCGCAACATCACGTACTTATAATAAATAATAGTAGTTTCCGCAAGTGTCCTAGCGTGTGACGTGTGTTCGACATGTTGGTCAATAATAAAGTAGCGAGTGCCGTCCAGCGCCGCGTTCATGCGAGTGAGCGACGACGACGTCACGACGCCGACGCCGCGCCGCATTAGCGCTAGACGCGGCACAGCGCGGCTCGACCTGCCGAACCATACAATATCACTCCATTTCTGCAACACTTTCTTTTGAACTTTGCCTGAAGCTACTAACTTCAACGTATTTAAGAGATATTTTCTGTGTTATTTTCTATTTGCTTCGAAAATGTTTCAAAGGAATTCATCTTCGTTATGAGGTCGTTCGTCAAGATTTAGAGTTTAATTGATTTTGTAAAAGTAGTTAGATGGCGATAGTTGATGAAGTTTTTGCGCTGTATACCTTACCTATCTATTGTAGCAGTCTGTCACACACAGACATTACCTCACTTCGGAGATTGAACATTCTTTGACCGAAGCTTTCAGAATGAAAATAAACTCAGTGGAAACTTGAATAGATTTGAAATGGTCGCAGCCTTATGTTGACTGTCTCTCCACTGTCCACAAAAGTAGTAGCACGTGTCACTCACGCCCGCGCGAGTGTAATAATGATATATCAAGAATATCTACTAAGTAGGTACTGTCAGCGCCTCAACTCCAGATAATTCCAAAGTTTAGCCAACCTGTCGCGGCTGCGGTACGGCGGCGGCGCGAACTCGTCACTCGCGCGCGGCTGCGGCTGCCGGCGGCTGCTCGTGCCACCTTTGCTTACCTACTTACTATAACTGCAGACTATCTGCTAAGTAATCTTAGCGACAGTTATTAAGTTTCAAAAGGGATGCCTACTATAAGAGTTATTAGGTACATCGAAAATGCAGTGAATGTAAAAATGTATCTAGTAAATGTTATAGTTTCAGGGAGAGCAGACAGATCAAATGTTCATGTCAGAGTTTGAGTACTTCTACTAAAAAGTCTACAGAAAAAGATGTTCTTAGATCTGTTTTGTCAAGTAACCTACCTGAGAACCTACCTATTAAATAAAAGATCAAACGTACATTTGCTATTCGTATATCTATATATATAAAAATGAATTGCTGTTGGTTAGTCTCACTAAAACTCGAGAACGGCTGAACGGATTTATCTTATCTTAGTCTTGAAATGTTCGTGGAGGTCTAGGGAAGGTTTAAACGGTGAGAAAATATGTAAAAATTGCGAGGAAGATAGTAAAAACAACAATTTCATTTTCCCATATAAACTGTTCTACCTACTTTCCTGTTAAACATGTGACGATCGTCCCTTCGGTACGGTAGACTCGGGTCCACTCGAATTGAAGCACGTATTAAATTAATTTTGGGGTTTTGAATAGTGTAGGAGTAGGTTAAGAGTAGGGTAGAAGTAGGGTAGGAGTAGGGTAGTAGTAGTGTAGGAGTAGGGTAGGAGTAGTGTAGGAGTAGGGTAAGAGTAGGGTAGAAGTAGGGTAGTAGTAGGGTAGTAGTAGTGTAGGAGTAGGGTAGGAGTAGGGTAGGAGTAGTGTAGGAGTAGGGTAGGAGTGGGTTAGGAGTAGGGTAAGAGTAGGGTAGGATTAGGGTAGGAGTAGTGTAAGATGGGTAGGAGTAGTGTAGGATTAGGGTAGGAGTAGTGTAGGAGTAGGGTAGGAGTAGGGTAGGAGTAGGGTAGGAGTAGGGTAGGAGTAGGGTAGGAGTAGGGTAGGAGTAGGGTAGTAGTAGTGTAGGAGTAGGGTAGGAGTAGTGTAGGAGTAGGGTAGGAGTAGGGTAGGAGTAGGGTAGTAGTAGGGTAGTAGTAGTGTAGGAGTAGGGTAGGAGTAGTGTAGGAGTAGGGTAGGAGTAGGGTAGGAGTAGGGTAGTAGTAGGGTAGTAGTAGTGTAGGAGTAAGGTAGGAGTAGTGTAGGAGTAGGGTAGGAGTAGGGTAGGGGTAGGGTAGGGGGTAGGACACCACGCGAACGAAGTAGCGCCGGGCAGCTAGAATAATTTATATGGCAAAACAACGTTTGCCGGGTCAGCTAGTTTTAATTATATATGACAATCCTGATATATATCCGTTGTCCTGGAAACCTCCATTGACAAACGTCAAACCAAAGACATAACAGCCCTCGGCCGTGATTCCAGTTGCTGCACTTGGGGTGCTGCCAACAGCTGGTCAAGATGACGGCGCCAGACCTTGCCGTCATCTGTGAGCACCTCATATTGTAAATGTCCCAGGCGAGACAGGATCCTACCGAATGTCCACCTCTGATGCGGTGACGAGTAACTCCTAGCTTGTACCCTGTCTCCCAATTTGAAGTGTCGTAAATTATCCGGCAATGTTCGGTGATGAGTGGAATTCTCTATTTTGAGCAGCATGGTGTGCAGCCTGGTCCTTACTTCCCTGCCAAACATCAACTGATAGGGGCTCTGGGAATTGGGGCCTGGCGTACGTCTCAAACGGGTTTTAATAGTAGTCAGTTTGTCGACTAGATCACCACTAACACTACCTATTTGAGTTTTAAACTGCCAACTTCTTAGGCAATTATAATTTTGTTAGAAATTAAATAGTAAGTAAGTAGGTACCTACCTAAGCACAATACTTAGTACGATTCTATCAAGTTCCACAATACTCAGTCCAGTCTAGCCGCGCGGTCTGGCTGAGTTATGCGCAGCAACTGCACCAATGTAGTAATTCCATACTTAGAGTAGTTCGCAACTGGCAACTGTAGCAAGTTTGATTATTACCGCTGACGGCTCACTACTGTACTACAAGCCACAATGGGCTGGCGATGGTAAACTGAATTGTATTCGAGACAGCGAACTCCTGACAATACAACAGCAGATCTTGAGGTGTTGGAGTTTGTCAGGGACATCAAACTGATTAATAATTTAACATTTTCCATTGTCACGATCTACTGTCTACAAGCACGAGCCTCATTATTCATTAACAAAGAGAGTCATTAGAAACTTAAAGTAATTTATTGTTTGTTTATAGTGTTGATCTCGAGGTCAATCCACTTAGCAAGATAATTAGCACACACAGTACCTTCCCAAATCACTGGCATGTGTGTTTTTTAATTTTTTCACTGCCATCTGCTTTGCTTAGTATTAGTAGGTAATAAATGAATCCTCTTCTCACATTGAACAATTCTAAAGGAACTTACTTTTTATTGCGGCTTTTATTTGGTCCAAAAAAGGTTTGGACAGTGAATATAATACGATTGTCTCAGCGAAATAAACTGATTTTGAATGTAGGGCTAACCAATATTCATGTCCATGGCAAGGTCCCATAATCACTGTGGTTAATCGCAGTTCGTTGTTTCAGCAGACACTGGATGCTGCAGCCTACGCCACGTCGTGTCTTACTCATCCTTTCAAAATAACCAAGACACTTTCAAAAACTCTCAAGAAATTTAAGTTCAAAAGGCTGATGTTAGCACTTACATAAAGTTGCTACTGCGGCTCGAGTCGTGTGCGCCACTTCAAGACGTTAGCGCTGTTGGTATCAAGTGTGTCATGTGCGGGGTCCATTAGATGCGTTACCTAGTCTGCCTGTTTGCTAAATCTGGATATATATATTATATATATATGTATAAAAGAAAGTCGTGTTAGTTACACTATTTATAACTCAAGAACAGCTGAACCGGTTTGGCTGAAAATTGGTGGGGATGTAGCTTAGAACCAGGAGACGGACATAGGATACTTCTTATTTATTTTTATTTTTATATTTTATAATCGCACAGTGAGTATTATCTTGCTCATCTATGTTAGCCTGGTACTTTGATTCCCAGATATACATATAAAAGAAAGTCGTGTTTATTACACTATTTATAACTCAAGAACGGCTGAACCGATTTGGCTGAAAATTGGAGTAACAAAAAAAAAAAGACGGACAGGATACTTTTTTTATTTAATACTTTTATTAACTTAAAGGAGTACGGTAGGAGTAGTGTAGGAGTACGGTAGGAGTAGTGTAGGAGTAGGTTAGGAGTAGGGTATCAAATCAAATCATTGCATAATACATGTTAAAAAGGTGTTACAAGTATAAAAGGTACATTGTATTATAACCTATTGAGGTGTGCAAATTAATAAAATAAGTACAACATAAATTTTAAATTGATTTACATTATTAAATAGAATGTCAATTAAAAAAAATGTCAAATTAAAAAATGTCAAATGTTATACACAAGTCAAATCAAAATTTCAATTTGTGGTGCCATTTCAGATAAAATCTCATCTTTCATTTAAATAATTAAATGAAAGATGAGATTATTATTATTCAGATAAAATCTCAAATTTCATTAATTGAATAGTAACATTTTGTAACTAAGAATTAGGTACCTAGGTAGGAGTAGGGAGGAGTGGGGTAGGAGTGGGGTAGGAGTAGGGTAGGAGTAGGGTAGGAGTAGGGTAGGAGTAGGGTAGGAGTAGGATAGGAGTAGGGTAGGAGTAGGGTAGGAGTAGGGTAGGAGTAGGGTAGGAGTAGGGTAGAAGTAGGGTAGGAGTAGGGTAGGAGTAGGGTAGGAGTAGGGTAGGAGTAGGGTAGAAGTAGAGTAGGAGTAGCGTAGGAGTAGGATAGGAGTAGGGTAGGAGTAGGGTAGGAGTAGGGTAGAAGTAGGGTAGGAGTAGGGTAGGAGTAGGGTAGGGGTAGGACACCACGCGAACGAAATAGCGCTGAGCAGCTAGAAATAATTTATATGGCAAAACAACGTTTGCCGGGTCAGCTAGTAAGATAAATAAACTAAGTATGTAGGTAGGTATGGATGAAGAAAACACGTTTCTTGTTGTTTTAATTTAATTATTTAAAAGTACACACTTCGCCACGTAGTGTCTACCTATTACGGTTCAAAAGATGCAGCTGCCCTGTCATAGACGGACGGACAGCGGAGCCTTATTAAAATGCCCCGTTGGCACCCTTTGGGTACCGTGAGTACTGAACCCTAAACCGCAAGGCAAGGAAAGGCAAGGATAGAATTATTATGTCTATCCAATACCTTGTTTCCCGTGGTTTAACTTAACCACACACGCAAACGTAAATTTACCATAACAACAGAGTTATCCAAGTTATGAACTCTGCCTGCCTGTCACGTGCTTCGACAGTGGTCACCCAAACCAACTCAGTTTCAGAATGAATAGACTAGAGTAGTCATTGAAGAAGAACCATTAACTACTAGTCATTGTATTGAGGTGAACGTATAATTTATATTTTTGTTTTATGGAAGCGACTATCGAAGTCGTCTCACGTCTCCACCGAACTGTTCGTCTCCCCGCCTTCGCCACGGATTAACATTCAGATTAGCCTCGAGCTCAGATTTGAAGACGAGATCATTTTAATTTTTGTGCCAGAACACTGTATCATTTTGTGGAACGGCATAAAAGTTCTGATAAACTTTGTCTGAAAGGAATCAGCCTAAATACGTTGGATTAAACTGCTTCAGAGGCAGCATTGTGTAAAATCTTAAACGTTGATTGAAATATGATGAATATCAGTGTGATTTATTGTCTATTTACTACCTTGAAGACATAACAAGGTAGTTTGGCAAGAATTCCTCCTTCTGCAGATGTGGCTTCCTTGGCAACTGCACTGCACCAGCACCTGCTCTCAAATTACGATGTCCACTTAATTTTTTTTACTTCTTTGACATAATATTTTATTATTTGATATTAGGTATACATATACAGATTGGTTGTAATGGCAACCATATCACTTTATTTTATTTATCCTTCTGATGGATTCTTCTATATTTTGTAAATGTGAGGACTTTGCAGGCCTTATAGACTTTAGATCTGTAGACCATTTTTTATTTTATCAAGTACCTACCTGGTACTTGTTGACAGGCCTACGCTGTCCTCTGTTTTTAAAAGAGTAACCGTGGAGTTTCTTGCCGGATCTTCTCCATAGGAAACGACCAATTGGAACCGTGCACCTAGCTTCTGACGTTTCATAAGTGCCCATGTAGGTTTATGTGAAATAAAATATTTTGGCGAATTGCAAAACCTGCATAATTTATGTAGATAGATAGTGCGATTTGGGTTCGCTAGGTAGTTACCTACCCATGTTGTTCGCTAGGTAGGTACCTACCCATGTTGTTCGTTAGGTAGGTACCTACCCATGTTGTTCGCTAGGTAGGTACTTACCCATGTTGTTCGCTAGGTAGGTACCTACCCAAGTTGTTCGCTAGGTAGGTACCTACCCATGTTGTTCGCTAGGTAGGTACCTACCCATGTTGTTCTCTAGGTAGGTACCTACCCGTGTTGTTCGCTAGGTAGGTACCTACCCATGTTGTTCGCTAGGTAGGTACCTACCCGTGTTGTTCGCTAGGTAGGTACCTACCCATGTTGTTCGCTAGGTAGGTATGCATGTTGTTGCGCCGCTTTCGTACACTTGTTTCATTCACAAGTTGTGGCTCACTGAAGGTTCGACTCCTAAAATCATATCTGTATTTTCCGTAACATCAGCTACACAACCTCGCGTGTCCGGTGTCCGGTCCCACAACGGGGAGCTATAACTCATCCGCTGTGTTATGAAATCCGTTTTGTTGGCGTGTAAGTCAATATGTTGGCGGTATAGCGTGCAGGGAGTCTGCGATATAAATCAGTCACATTTGAGTCCCGCGGTGCCTGACTGACTGATTGCACACTCGTCACTCACCGAACGATCACAATTTGTAACCTGTGGACTAAGGGAGAAAACACATCCTGCCAGGGTAGCGGGACCATCCGAAAGGGTTTACCGCTGCCCTGGAACATAAAGGGCTAAGGAAGGAACACGGGTGGGTTTTAGTCAGTATAAGTCTGACACTCCCTTCTGCTCCACCCAGAGCTGAGGAGTCATTTGATGATTTCACATCCTCAAAAAAAAAAAAAAAAAAAAAAAAGGGAGAAAACTCATCGGCACAAGTAGCACAACGTAACAACGCGGCTCACAGCACATTACATTTTTCGGAAGTAACCTAGGCACCTACTTGGTGGAATTGCATTCACTGAAAATAAACCTAGGGTCCGTATTTCTGAACGAATCTCAAGTCCAGAAAGTTGGCTCTTCCATCAGACGATCACAATTTAAGTATAGAATCAATACTTGAGCATCGGTCTTATTCCAGAACAGAAATCATCCATATTCGGCTGAATCGAGACTCATTTATCACATCGAGCCTTAAGATGTGTATTGTTTCTGCATCAGCCTGTTTTCGATTATTTTATTTATCAACTAGCTTCTGCCCGCGGCATCGCCCGCGTGGATGTCGGAAATTATCCCACGGGAACGTGCTAACAGGATAAAAAGTATGTGCTTCCCCAGGATGCCATCTATATCTATGCCAAATCAGAAGTTCAGTGGTTTAGGCGTGAAAATGTAACATACAGTTTCAAGTTCAAATCCTCCCCTTAAAAACCGAATTACCCGTTTTTGTCCCGTCAGTGGTAAATTTTCGACAACTTTACATATTTATTATTAACTAGCTTCTGCCCGCGGCTTCGCCCGCGTGGATGTCGGAAATTATCCCACGGAAACGTGCTAAAAGGATAAAAAGTATGTGCTTCCTCAGGATGCCATCTATATCTATGCCAAATCAGAAGTTCAGTGGTTTAGGCGTGAAAATGTAACATACAGTTTCAAGTTCAAATCCTTCCCTTAAAAACCGAATTACCCGTTTTTGTCCCGTCAGTGGTAAATTTTCGACAACTTTACATATTTATGTATTACTAGCTTCTGCCCGCGGCTTCGCCCGCGTGGATGTCGGAAATTTACCCACGGGAACGTGCTAACAGGATAAAATGTATGTGCTTCCCCAGAATGCCATCTATGTCGCGGGCCCTTTGTGGCTAATTACAATAGAAAACCAATTGTGTCTCATTAGTGGTGATTAAGAGGGTAGGTACCTATATGATATCTTTACCTAAGTACCTAACTAATTTAAAAAAAAAACTCAATAACAGAAAATTAAATACCTACCTACCTAAATAAACCTATTTCTGATGATAACTAATCTAAACTTAATAAATAAGCAAACTCCCAAAAACTAATATCTATACGAATGACTAATCCTACCTAACAGTATTATAAAATAACCTACGGTCACTACGTACACTATCAAATATACTACCTATACTTTAAAATTAAAATCTATACCTACGACTCATATAAAAATAAACCTAAATAACTCTAAAAACTAAAAGGAATAAAAATGAACTCCACTGCGAGTGACCCAACCTACGACAAACTTAGTATTTGCGGTTGGTACAGTACAGACAGTGGTAATCGGGTATAGGGATCGAACCGCAAAATTAAGTTTGTTTTTTATTGTATATACTTTTCCGGGATAAAAAGTACCCAGTGTGGTGCCCAGGATATTAAAGAATAATTATACCAAGTTTCATCGTAATTGAACCGGTAGTTTTTGCGTGATGCCTGAACAAACAGACAGACAGACAGACAGACAAAAAATTTTTTAATCACATTTTTGGGTTCGGTGTCGGTCAAGTAACACCCCCTGCCATTTATTTTTTGGATATTTTCAATGTACAGAATTTTCACTTCTACAGATTTATTATAAGTATATAGATTAATTATTTTCTGTCAAAAGTATCAATACTGAGTTTCGAGTTACTCAGACCGCGCATTCAATTTCTTCGACATAAACTTAACACCCCTATATCCCCCTTTGAGGGGTAGTTTTGAAAAACTTATAATGATAAACTTTATTACTTACTTAGGAATATTTCAAGTTTATTAACTAAATAAATGAGTAAGATTTTTCATATAAACTGTATCCCCGCTTTTCACCCGTGGGTGAAATATAAAAAAAATCGTTTGGGATGTAGGTATTCATAACTTGACTCAAAGATTATTTATACTAATTTTCGAGTTAATCAAGCCATGCAGTAAAATCCTCCCCTGAAAAACTTACTACCCCATTTCAGCCCGTCAGAGGTAGATTTTCAAAAAACACACACATTATTCTTTACTTTCAATATTAGGTATAAATACTGAGTTTCGAGTCAACCGGACTGCGCGCTAAAATATTCTTCCATACAAAATTTGAAACCCCCAATCCCTTATTAGGGGGTAGTTTAGAAGAAAAAAAAACTGACCATCTTCATAATTTATTTAGATATGTATTCGTGCTAAGTTTCAAGTTTATTAACTCAAGGAATAAGATTTTTCATACAAACTTTCATCCCCTATATTATCCCTTTGGGGGTAGAATTTATCAAAATCCTTTCTTTGCGGATGCCTACGTCATAACATCTACCTGCATGCCAAATTTCAGCCCGATCCCTCCAGTGGTTTGGGCTGTGCGTTGATAGATCACTATGTCAGTCAGTCAGTCAGTCACCTTTGAGTTTTATATATTTAGAAGATACTTTTCCGGCATAAAAAGTACCCAGTGTGGTGCCCAGGATATTAAAGAATAATTATACCAAGTTTCATCGTAATCGAACCGGTAGTTTTTGCGTGATGCCTGAACAAACAGACACACAGACAGACAATTTTTTTTTAAATCACATTTTTGGGTTCGGTGTCGGTCTATTAACACCCCCCTTTTTTTTTTTTTTTGTGGTTGGGAAATCATCAAATGACTCCTCCCGCTCTGGGTGGAGCAGAAGGGAGTGTCAGACTCTTACTGACTAAAACCCACCCGTGTTCCTTCCTTAGCCCTTTATGATCCAGGGCAGCGGTAAACACTTTCGGATGTTCCCGCTACCCTGGCAGGCTTCGGCCTTATGGGGCCCCGTCGCTTTTGCTGACATCTCTTTGAGGCGCGCGTGGAACACGTACACGCCGTCCGGCACGGGCCTAGTCCTGATTGGACGGAGAGCTACCCATTACTCTCCGCCCGCAGGCCCGCGACTACGGTGGCTGGGAGTCGTCACGCGGCTCCCGACGCCCGGAGCGTCGCCCGCGGCGGCTGAGGCGTGAGGTGCGCAAGGTGCGTTCCCTCGCCCACCCCGCCACCTCCTTCGCTAGCATGACTGCTTCGCAGAAGGAGGCGACTGCCTCCCACTCCCTCTCACCCCGGACCATGGCTTGAACCAGGGCCGGACGCGAGAGGTCGCCGCCGCTGCCAATCGCCTCTACGAGGACACGGCGGTGCTCTGCCCACGCGGGGCAGACCTCCACCGTATGCTCCACCGTGTCCTCTGGGCGATCCCGACAGTGGTGTCACCCGGGCGTCTCCTCCCGCCTGATGATGTGCAGGAACCTCCCGAAACAGCCGTGTCCGGAGAGGACCTGCGTCAGGCGGTAGGTGAGAACGCCGTGACGTCCTAGCCACTCCTCAAAGAAGGATCTTACCGCCGCTATCGTGGCGTGCCCATTAACACCCCCCCTGCCATTTATTTTTTTGATATTTTCAAATTACAGAATTTTCAGCTAAATGAGAAGAAATTTAAAAGATGCATTAAACGCACACTATGTAGACAAGCATATTATAAGTTGGACGAGTATATAGTAGATAAAAATGCTTGGCTTAATGCTGGTCCTGCTCCACAGGCAGTTGGGCTTACAAGTTGATCACAATTTCAATATTTGGAGGAGATGCTTCCCCCTTTTGTTTTTTTTTAGTGTTTATTTTATTCAATCAGGATAAATTTTTAATACTTCAGTATTAAATACCTCTTCATGATTGGTAATAATTTTTTTTTTTCGTCTCATCTCTTAAATAAATTGCAAACTATAATTTTGTATAATTTAGAAGCATTTTTGAAAATTTTGTAAATGTAGGAACCATGGATCCGTTTTTTATGATATTTTGATGTTGACTTGAAAGAGCATGGCAGTTGAGAATATGTCATGCTCACTTAAATGTCTCACTGGTGGTGGCGCGTGTGTTGGATCATTCGGTTCCCTACGAAATGGTTGAGCTGGGTGGTGCTGATCCACGCGTCATGTTCGTGAACGGGCGCCATCAGTTGAGACTGGTCATCTCTTAACTGCCAGGGCTTATTTTTAATTTTATATTTTAATTTGTTTCTTTACATTGTTCTCACATATAGAAGCAATAAGAATAATGTACCCAGGATTTTGTAAAAATATCGTAATTTAAAAAAGTGTCCGTGGAGTTTCTTGCCCGTTCTTCTCCATAGAGATCTACGCTTTGGAATGGGCATCTAGCTTCAACTTTCTAACTAAACTACTACCTAATACTACTACTACGACTAACTAAAGTGCCTGTATATGGTTTAATTGAAATAAATGATTTGAGCTTGAGTTTGAGTTTGAACAGATTTTTTACTTGTATAGATTTTGTTCTGATTTCCACAGGATTAGAAATATAATATATAATAATAAAAATAAAATATACCATTAAAGCCCAATTATTTAAGAAATCAGCGTTTCGATCCCGAATAGTACAAGCCCACATTTATTGAAGTAAAGCTCTTAACTACAGTAAGTATCATCGTCATTTTCTCAGCAAAATTGTCTTGTAATCTGCACCTCTTTTGATAGTTTTCACATGTTATGGGTCCCATCATCCCGTGTGAGGAACGCTAATGAACTATGATCAATGAATCGATACCTGATTCGAGGATTGTTCTGAAATTAAAACTTGACTAAAAACTAGTTAACAGAGATCAATGCTTGAATTTCTTTCTGTAATACGGACCTTAGTCTGATGAGCGGGAGAAAGTAAATTAGCAAAAGGAAATAATAAAATATTATTTATAAATTTACAGAACTACAACCCAACTATCCTAAAACCAAAACAGTTGAAGTATGTACTCGTAGCTACGTAACAGTTGTGCGCTATGAACATAAAGTCACCCAGGTAAGTATGAGGTAGTTACTCTGACCCGCGGGGTTGGTGATTGCGTAACGCACTAAAAATTACAAGTAATCGCATTGTCTTTCATCTTGACAGTTCAGTCAAGTTCATTGCGTTATTTACGTTGCTGAGCAGAGGAATTTATTAAATCTATGAAGCAATGGTTTAGAAATATCCTTCAAAACTCTGGCACTGCGATTGGAACTGTGTTAAGTACGCAATTAGGGTGTTGAACTGCAAAGTTTTTATAAGGTAGTATAGTGAAACTTCGGTCGGATAACGCGTTCAGGCGGTACTCTTTTTATTAAGTAGGTATAAGAATAATTCACATAGTTCGCTTGTACTTGGGGTTTTTTTGCCTAGCTTGGTAGGAACAGTGGGTACCTACAGGAATCCATAATCCTGATACAGGATGCTCGTGGAGGACGGCATGGAATCATCCTTCGACATGTATACGGTACCCACTTAGATAGGTACAAAAGTGCCTATGGGGTTAAATCCTACGCGTACACAACAAGCTTGATGCTGGTTCTATATTTTTTTGTTAATTTTCGCAAAATTTGAACATTGTGAACCCCTAGAACATCACAAGCTACGACAAAAAAGCCAGCATTTGACAAACCACTCAATTTTTATTACAACGTTTGTTATAGCTTAACATGTTTCAGGCTTCGTAACGAAACATATCGGGACAAAAGAGTTATATTTTGAAAATAAGTCGCGCAACCGCCAACGGCCCAACTCAGTGTTAACTTCAAAGGAAATTGAGTACAACTAGCATTCCAAAGATGGCGCTAGGTGTTCACGAGGAACATTCACGTTCAAGTTTATTGTTTGTGAACGACAAAAGGGTTCGGATTTTCTTATTTACATTCATTTTACATTTTGTGTGCGGATTCCCGCGTCTTATTCGCTCGGAGGCTAGCGCCGCGCCGCCCGCGGTATCATACAATAAATAGCCAATAACGTCGCCATTGAGCCTACCGTATTGACACAGGTCTTTTAAAAGAAAAGGGTTTCCTAATATAGTTAGCTATAGTTAGCTACTAGCTCAGTTAGGTTTCTAATAAGTTGCTTCGTTGTAGAAATGTCGCAAAATAAACTATTGACAGAAAGTTCTCCTCTGACGATTTAACGCTTCGAACTTATTAAAAAATGTGCACGTAAAAGTTTGCTTAATCGGACAGCGAATGAATTTTTATTTAAGTATAAGAATATCCGTGACGATGTCTCAACTCGATAAGCGTTCTGAAGTGAAAGTATTTTTGTGTGAAGGTGAGTCGCCCGGCGCCGGCGGACTCAAACATGGCCGGATATTGAAAAATAAGCGAGGAGGCGCGGCGCGGTACGGCCAGGTGCGGCGAGACACGGCGAGGTAACATGGTGGTGCATAAAAAGGCACAGAAGTACAGAACCCCCACTCTACAAATATATCAGCAACTTCATTTAAAATGAATACTTTGGCTAAGCATAGGTTTTGTTATCCCTAAGTTGTGAATAATCAAATTACATTTCCATCTCATATATCTTATTTACTTATGTGCACGATAAGTAGTTCAGTTTTCTGTTCATTCATGTTAGCATATTATTTTGATTTTTTTCCTTAGTAAAAAAAAAAAAAAATACTACTACTATTTATGAATAATACTATTCTACAATATTACGAACTTACATATTGAAGTTTGAAGTAGGCAAGTACCTACGTGCGTAAGTAGGTACCTATAGGTTTCTAAAATCAGATAAGGCGCCAACTTAAAGTAGAACCAGTTGCCAAAGTAAGTACGTTAAGTAGTTATCTACTTATTAATGTAATAAGTTTTGAATCTGTAGTTAAGGGGCCGGAGACACGTGGGCTTTGGTTAATCTCCATAATCATTTTCAAGACAGTGGTTGTTGTTGTCCTTCTGTCGGCTGACTGCAGTGTGCCCACAATGGATCGTGTGTAGCGTCTCAAGCACGAAGCCTTCCTGTAATAGAGACGTCGGAGCTAGCTCGATGAACTCATGGTTTTTGTGATCCTCTTTTGTTTAATCTTGGCGGTGGTTCAGGTGATCCTATTCGTCCTGGAGGTGAAGGAAGTGATTAAGGAAGGACGTAGGTAGGATACTTTTTATCCCGGTAGTACGTCTCTGTGGGATAATTTCCGACCTCTACGAGGGCGAAGCCGCGGGCAAAAGCTAGTAGATAAGCAATAAAAAGCTCCAATCGGCATTCATAAGTAAGCGATCTCGGGGGGCTCGCTTGTTCTTGCTAGTTAACATAGCGGCGCGTGCCATTAGTCCGGCGCGACGTTATCAGTCGTTATCAGTGGCCGCCGCCGCTGTCTGCTGACCGCTGTCGGGAGCTAAGCTTGGATTACATGTACACTCCACCGCACGTCCAAGGTAACAGTTTCACTTTGACAACGCCTTTATGTTGTAGCAGTAAGTTTGCAGCTCAAGTGTATCTACTGACCTGTGGCTGACCGTACAATCGTGTGGAATGTTATCAGGGGAGTGAACGTCTCCTCACCCGTAGTTTAAACAATTCGATCTGAAGGTCATAAGGTTAATTTCAAAGGATTTTCCCCTCAGAAGAAATTTTGCGGTGGTCTGCGATGCTAGAGATATAATTGTAGCTGTTTGAGTTAAACTTATAAAATCCTCAGCGCGTGATCGTTGTATGATTTTCGATACGAACATAAATTGTTAGTTTTCTATCAATAACGCAAGTAGATCAGTTACCATGTTTTACGTTCATCACCAATTTGTTGATGTTGCTATAAACGTAATGGGTCATAAACGTAAACATGTATGTCGAACGTTCGGCCGACGGCGCGCGGTGCGGTGCTGTGCGGAGCGGTGCGGCCCGGTGCGGCCCGGTGCGGAGCGGGGCGGCGCGGTGAAATGCGACTCAAATATTACTTACATAATTTATGACAAGTTTACGACTTCCCTCAGGATCGCCAGTGTTGCCACTCAAATGCAACCGCATTGCCTTCGTACCCGATCTCTAGAGCGAGCTTTCAGAGGTAGCAGAAAGCGCTTTTTTGTATCAAAATCATCAATATTAACGAAAACAAAGATATTTTAAATACGTCAACAGGTATTAGCTGGGGTGTTACAATTATAAAACAAAATATTTGTGAGGCGGGCAGCGGAGGGGGTGATTTCATTTAAATGATGCTGAATGTATAATAAATATGCCTGTGGAGCTCCACCGACCTGAACATTGATGCTGACAGTGTTGCCAGACTACAAAATCAGAGATAGCATACCTTGCAGGTTCTGGAAGACCAGAACAGTTTCAACATTTTTGGCGTGCAAAGCAAAGCGGTAACGATCAGACACCGCCAGATTAACTACAGGATCGAAGATCAGCAGGCCATCACCGTTCTCCTGTCCTTATCTCATTTTATTTGGTTTCACACCACATGTCTTTTCTTCCATTGAACAGGCCATACATTATTTATGTTTTAATATGAAAAAAATTAAAGTTTGAACGCAAGAATTTCCTGCTTAAGATTTTGCAAAATTAATTAATTTCCTCGTTCCTGGCACTGAAATAGGTTCACACTGAAAGAAATCACAAAATAAGCCATTTTGGCAACGTACAATTTAATAACTGGCAACACAAACCTCACTCACAGGACGGTCGCGGACTCGCGGCGACCTCATGAATTGCAAAACTGTAATTATGCCGCAATGAACGACATCCGGCTGTATCGAACATCCACGGAATTACATTTTGTGACAAAATATTTTGATTTAAATAAACGAATGGTTTATGGTGCCCCCCGAGATGTGATACCCTAAGCAATTGCTTAATTTCCTTAGGGACTAATCCGGAACTGACATTACCCTATATCTATTTTTATTGTTAATTTTTTTCTGGTTAATTAATTTAAAAAAGTCTGTTTTTTTCCTCTTCGTCAATAAATAATTGGTCTAGAGTTTAAAAATTGACCACTGTAATGTTAATTAGCTTTAATTCGGGGTGAGAGCCAGGTGATCCGTCGCACAGGGTAACCTAGCATGGACGCCAGGCTCCCACAAAGGATAGGACGGACATAAATATTTTGTGCATTATTGTAAAAACACTGTAATTCTTGTTTCTATATATTATTATTCTTATTATTTGTTAGTATAGCGGCAATAGAAATATTTACACACTGAAAATTTCAACTGTCTACCAGTGGCGTAACTATACCGTTCTAGGCCCGTGGCAAATTAATCGGATGGGCCCCTCCCCCCAATATAAAGAAGCTGAACCAACAATAATAATATTTTTTTATTTTTATAATACCTACTTATTTATACACTTTTACTAGTAAGAGTACAATAAATAATAAATCACTACGTTAAGTAGGTCTGTACATACAAACTTTATAATTATACTTAGTACTTGATTATCTAATAATTCACATTAAATTAAAAGTACCTAATTTAAAGTACAGTCAGCATCTAATTGATACATAGAGTAGTCAAAATGATTTGAAAAAAAAAATTGATCCGAATCATCATAAATCAAAAATCCGAATCATCCTGTGAAATTAAGATAAACCATAGACAGTTTAGACGTGATTAAAAACATGGCTACTAAAAATACGTCAATGGCGCCGAATCCCTTGTTCACAAACTAAACTAAATTTAAGTTCAGTGCATCTTTTTCTTTCTATTTCATTAAGAAAAGGACAGAAGATAAATATTAGTTTAGTTCTGTCAAATTAAGATACTCCGTAGACAAATTAGACGTGATTAAAAACATGGCTACTAAAAATACGTCAATTTACAACGTCAGGCGCTGACTAATTTGACAGGACTAAACTAATATTTATCTTCTGTCCATTTCCTAATGAAATAGAAAGAAAAAGATGCACTGAACTTAAATTTAGTTTAGTTTGTGAACAAGGGAATCGGCGCCAATTTACGCCAGGCGCTGACTAATTTGACAGGACTAAACTAATATTTTATCTTCTGTCCTTTTCTTGATGAAATAGAAAGAAAAAGATGCACTGAACTTAAATTTAGTTTAGTTTGTGAACAAGGGAATCGGCGCCATTGTCAACCTATTTTCCCAATTGACTAATGAAATATATCCTCACTTGCAACAAACACTCAATTCTTACAACAATAAACTGCTAACTGCTTGCGTAATAATAGAATAGTGGAGTCTTTCTTATATACAAACTTGAATCAGGGATTCCCTGTGAGCGTCAAATTGGTGGCGGGACGCGCAGCGGGAATTCCCCGAACATCCGCAGTATACCAACACGTGTGGCCTGTGGTGTGGCATCGGATACGTTCTAAAACTGGGTTACAACTTTTGTTTTACAAATGCTTTGAGTTTTTTACTTGTATGTATAAGCAACTGAGTAGGTAACAAAAATAAATCAAAGACAAAACTTTTTTTTACTAAACATGTATGATAAATTATAAATGTTAGGAGTTGGGATTCTCCTCTGACCGGGGGCCCCTTCCGGCTGGGGGCCCGTGGCATTTTGCCGACTTGCCACCCTGTAGTTACGCCACTGCTGTCTACCTATTACAGTTCATGAGATACAGCCCGCTGACAGACGGACGGACAGCGCCGGCTTAGTAATAGGGTTCCGTTGGCACCCTTTGGGTACGGAACTCTAAAAACTACAAACGCTGTTCATAGTTTCCGCGAACTCTTAGCATGAAGTACAACCGCCCGCAACCACTCCAGTTAAACATTAAAATACGGAAACAGACCAGCTTCTGTAACACATAGATGCACTGTTTGCCCAGTTTATGTAAGTACACGCTCTACACGCTACACTTTTTTCAACATCTCCAAATTCATAATTTCGAACAGCGAGGGTTTGCATGTTTACACTTTTTCTTTTCAAAATGCGACAACAAGATGCAGGAATCTGCATAATATTTTTACAGTATAATGCTGCTGCAGTAACGCTTTCTATGTTTTTAATACGAATATTGTAAACAGTAAACGTATTGCTCTCAACATATTGCTTGTTACAATTCGCTGAATCTCTGCAATATCATAAGTGATTAGTTATATCTAACATAATATCGACAGGGGAGCGAATATATCGTCATTGATGAACGGTCGTGTAATATATCTTCTCGTGAACAATGCTTCCATCCCCGTCCGATGTTGGGCTTACTATGTTCCTATGGCCCATGTACCTACGGCTAAGTATAATATTTAGCCTTGTATAAATCGATATTAGGATATTCAAGAGAGTTGAAACCTTTTAATATCGAAATATACAATATTAAAGAATTATGATTACACATACTAGAGCGCACTATTTCACACTCAAGGCCAATGCCTTTTATTAATTGTCTAGGAGTCTGTCAGTAAGATAAAGTTGCCCGTCCCAAAGTATTGTAGGTTTCTATGGAGAAGAAAGGGCAAGAAACGACATGGAAAATCTTGACGAATAATTTCGGCATTTCAACTATGAAGCTTAGTATAGTAAGTGGCTACAAGCGCTACAACACGGCCTCGCGGGCGGGCTTTCGTAGCGGGCGTAGGACTGAAGAACAATTCCCGTAACTAAAAATGTTTAAATCTGGTCACAATTTCATCTCAGCGACAATCAATGTCAAAAACTTGTCAAAAATGAAGGGAATAGAGGTATTTTTGACAAATGGAGACTGAGACTGAACGTTCTTAAAATAACGAGAATTGCCGTACATGGTGGCAAGCTACTGTACCCCAGCCGACGCGACGCGCGACGCCGCGACACGCGACGCGACGTGTCGACGTATGAACCGTGTGAGGACCTGTACATAACAAACTTACGCCAATTGAGTACGAGTGCTAGTGGGAGACGGATGTTGCTGATCTAATCATAATGATCCTTAAATTAATTATATCATATAACCTTACAAATGTGGAACAGGAAGTTGGTAATATACCGCGGAGTATTCACGATATATTCTTTCTGTTTGTAAGAATATAGCAATATATTTGTACGTTAATGACTGTCTGACAGACAACGCACTGCTACAAACGCGTGAGCGGGATATAGGGCGGGTGCAACAGGTATGGTTTTAACAGCTACTATCCAATATGTATTTTATGAATGCCTGTCTCACGATAGGATCGTGTTCGTCGATGTTACACGTGATTCAACGCGATTATGCACGATAATCTACGTTAATACTCCTCTCCGACTACTTACTGAGAACTTAGTAGTGGCCTTATTGACTTGTTGTTGTCCTGTTCATTAGATGTTTATTCATTCATTGATTCCTTATGTGATTGGCAGGCAAGTAGGACAGTTCAGCGACTGTTATGTGACGTCTAAATTAATCCTCCAGAAGTTTTGTCATCTAGTCGATGGCGCCGATTCCCTTATTCACAAACTAAACTAAAGTGCATCTTTTTCTTTCTATTTCATTAAGAAAAGGACAGAAGATCAATATTAGTTTAGTCCTGTCAAATTAGTCAGCGCCTGTCGTAAATTGACTTATTTTTAGTAAACATGTTTTTAATCACGTCTAAACTGTCTATGGAGTATCTTAATTTAACAGGACTAAACTAACATTTATCTTCTGTTCTTTTCTTAATGAAATAAAAAGAAAAAGATGCACTGAAATTAAATTTAGTTTAGTTTGTGAACAAGGGAATCGGCGCCAATATTATGGCTTATCTTGATTTAATTTAATATTTGAATTGTTTTTTTTTTATATTTTCATTACGGACGCTTTTAACGTTCTGCATCGTTCTCACGTGCATAATTTTGAACATGAATGATGTAACCAATACTTTGTAACAATATTATTATGATTTAAAAGAGTGTTCATGGAGTTTCTTGCCCGTTTTTCTCCATAGGTACCTACGCTTCCGAATGGGCAACTAGCTTCATCTTTTTGACTGACCGACCTTTTTAAAACCCACCCGTGTTCCTTCCTTAGCCCTTTATGTTCCAGGGCAGCGGTAACCCTTTCGGACGATCCCGCTACCCTGGCAGGTTTCGGCCCTATCGGGCCCCGTCGCTTATGCTGACATCTCTTTGAGGCGCGCGTGGAACACATACACGCCGTCCGGCACGGGCCTAGTCCTGATCGGACGGAGAGCTACCCATTACTCTCCGCCCGCAGGCCCGCGCCTACGGTGGCCGGGAGTCGTCACGCGGCTCCCGACGCCCGGAGCGTCTCCCGCGGCGGCTGAGGCGTGAGGTTCGTTCCCTCGTCCACCCCGCCACCTCCTTCGCTAGCATGACTGCTTCGCAGAAGGAGGTGACTGCCTCCCACTCCCTCTTGCCCCGGACCATGGCTTGAACCAGGGCCGAACGCGAGAGGTCGCCGCCGCTGCCGATCTCCTCTATGAGGACACGGCGGTGCTCTGCCCAAGACCTCCACCGTATGCTCCACCGTGTCCTCTGGGCGATCTTGACAGTGGTGACACCCGGGCGTCTCCTCCCGCCTGATGATGTGCAGGAACCTCCCGAAACAGCCGTGTCCGGAGAGGACCTGCGTCAGGCGGTAGGTGAGACCGCCGTGACGTCTCTCTAGCCACTCCTCAAAGAAGGGTCTTACCGCCGCTATCGTGGCGTGCCCTGCGCTGGGTTGCGATAGTCGCGCCTTCCATTCAACCATGAGATCGCGCCGGAGGTTCGTCAGCTCCGCCGCGGTTTGCCGCGGATGCGGAGTTTCCCGGCGTAATGCCTCCGCGCGCCAGTCATACAGGCGCGCGAGGACGATCGCCTCCAGATCCCATGGCGGCAGTCCAGCAAGGAAGCTTGCTGCCTCGCCCGAGATCGTGCGGTAGCCAGCGGATCAGCCTTACGGCTACCACCTTTTGGGGCGCGTTCAGGTAGTGTGCGGCTCGCAGCCGCAGTGAACGCGCCCATACCGGGGCCCCATATAAGGCCATGGACCGCACGACCCCGCGTAAAGCCTCCGGCAGGAGGCGTTTGGCCCCCTCAGGTTGGGCAAGAACCGCTTTAGGGCGGCCCCGGCCCGTTCCAGTTTGGGGGCCAAACGTCGGAAGTGCTCGACGAATTACCACCGGCTGTCGAGGACGAGACCCAGGTATCTCATCGTTGCCTCGACGCCGATGCGAACCCCTCCTACCATCAGTTGGGATCCCGAAGGTGGCCCGTACCGGGGCCCATGAAAGGACATGGCCTCGGACTTGTGCAATGCCACCTCGAGACCCAACCGCCGGATCCTTTTCATGACTATCGCAACCCCGCGTGTCATCGCGTCGGCCGCCGCCTGATGCGACCTCCCCTGCGCCAGGACCAGCATGTCGTCAGCGTAGCAAACTACGCTGACGCCTTTAGGGAGGTCGGCCCGCAGCACCCAGTCGTAACCGATGTCCCACAGGAGCGGCCCCAGAACCGATCCCTGCGGGACACCGCACTACATCTCTCGCCGGTTCCAGTTCCCGTCGCGACCGGGGTAGATGACGGCTCTGTCCGTCAAATACGCCCCGACTACTCGACGGAGGTAGGTCGGCACCCGGTGATACCGGAGTGCCTCCCCAATGCAGCTCCAGGGCAGGGTATTGAACGCGTTGGCGATGTCGAGTGACACCGCCACGACTACCCCACCCCGGGACACCGCGTCCCCCGTCGTGAGGGCTCTCACGCGCATGATGGCGTCCACCGTCGAGCGCCCCTTGCGGAAGCCAAACTGGCAATCCGCAAGATCCGGCCCCTTCCTTACCAGGTGTCCGACGAGGCGGCCCGCAATTACTCTCTCAAAGAGCTTGCCAACCTCTTGACGGAGAGTCCGCAGGGCGCCCTGGCTTCTGAATGAGGACCAGCTTCCCCGTCTTCCAACGGAGTGGAAACTAGCCTCTCTCCATACATGCGCTTAAGAGCGCCTCCAGTGGAGGCCCGAGAGCCCTCGAGGCCAGGACCCAGGCTTTACCCGGCAAGCCATCGGGTCCTGGGGCGGTATTTTTGGCCTTCAGCCTGCCTACCGCCGCTCTCAGATCTACCCCGGTCACTTCAGGGGTGTCGTCGTCGTCGTCCAAGTGGTCCGCTTCGGGCACCGCAAGTGGCGGAGCCATAGGTGGGGGAGTATGCTCCCCCCGTGAAGGGAACAGAGCGCTCACCACCTCCTCCACCAGCTGAGGGCGGAGACTCTGGGTCAGCGGGGGGGCTCAGGTGCGGAGTTTATTCCGCACCATTTTGTAAGGGCGCCCCCATGACTGACCGACCTTGAAAATTGAAAAGTGCCTGTAATTGGTTTATTTGAAATAAATAGTTTGAGTTTGAGTTTATGGTAATTCCTTATTTTTACTAACAGCGCCAGCGTAGGTGATAGCTGAATTGTAAATTAATAAAAAGTTTCTTAGGATGTTCTAGAAAAAAGTCAACCGCCTGTTACATTTATTTATTTACTTAATACTAGCTTCTGCCCGCGGCTTCGCCCGTGTGGAAGTCGGAAATTATCCCACGGGAACGTGCTAACAGGATAAAAAGTATGTGCTTCCCCAGGATGCCATCTATACAGGGTTAATTGTAAAACACCAACAACCTCTTAAGAGGGCATTGTACTCAACATTATGAACAACTTTTACTATAGGACCAAACCTGAAATCGCGAAAAAAAAATCAGCTGCTCCCTACATTTTGACGAGTTATGCGAACATAAATGTAGGGAACAGCTGATTTTTTTTTCGCGATTTCAGTTTTGCTCCCATAGTAAAAGTTGTTCATAATGATGAGTACAATGACCTCTTAAGAGGTTCCTGGTGTTTTACAAATAACCCTGTATATCTATGCCAAATCAGAAGTTCAGTGGTTTAGGCGTGAAAATGTAACATACAGTTTCAAGTTCAAATCCTCCCCTTAAAAACCGAATTACCCGTTTTTGTCCCGTCAAAGGTAAATTTTCGACAACTTTAAATATTTATTATTAATTATATTCTATCAAAAATATCAATACTGAGTTTCGAGATACTCAGACCGCGCATTCAATTTCGTCGACATAAACTTAACACCCCTTTGTGGGGTAGCTTTGAAAAACTTATAATGATAAACTTTATTACTTACTTAGGCAAATTTCGAGTTTATTAAGTAAATGAATAAGATTTTTCATATAAACTGTATCCCCGCTTTTCACCCCCACAGGGGTGGAATTTAAAAATAATCGTTTGGGATGTATTCATAACTTGACTCAAAGATTATTTATACTAATTTTCGAGTTAATCAAGCCATGCAGTAAAATCCTGCCCTGAAAAATTTACTACCCCATTTCAGCCCGTCAGGGGTAGATTTTCAAAAAACCCTGATACACATTATTCTTTACTTTCAATATTAGGTATAAATACTGAGTTTCGAGTCAACCGGACTGCGCGCTAAAATTCTTCCATATAAACTTTGAAACCCACCAATCCCTTATTAGGGGGTAGTTTAGAAGAAAAAAAAAACTGACAATCTTCATAATTTATTTAGATAAGTATTCGTGCTAAGTTTCAAGTTTATTAATTCAAGGAATAAGATTTTTCATACAAACTTTCATCCCCTATTTTATTCCCTTGGGGGTAGAATTTATCAAAATCCTTTCTTAGCGGATGCCTACGTCATAACATCTACCTGCATGCCAAATTTCAGCCCGATCCCTACAGTGGTTTGGGCTGTGCGTTGATAGATCACTATGTCAGTCAGTCAGTCACCTTTGAGTTTTATATATTTTTAAGATACTTTTCCGGCATAAAAAGTACCCAGTGTGGTGCCCAGGATATTAAAGAATAATTATACCAAGTTTCATCGTAATCGAACCGGTAGTTTTTGCGTGATGCCTGAACAAACAGACAGACAGACAGACAGACTGACAGACCGACAGACAGACAGACAGACAAAAATTTTTTTAATCACATTTTTGGGTTCGGTGTCAGTCTAGTAACACTCCCGGCCATTAATGTTTTTGATATTTTCAATGTACAGAATTTTCACTTCTACAGATTTATTATAAGTATATATATATAAGTATAAAAATTTCCCGAAGTAAATAGTCCCTTGATACACGATCTACTTAATGGTGAACTTTATGATGCAATAATGTTAGTGTTTATGTCCTGCAGCTGTAACACGACTGCATAATATACCGCTGGGTTACCCGCGGGTCGCGTCGGTGATCAGCTCCTATAACTAGTGGCCAGCGCGGGCTCACTCGCGCACCACGATTTATGTCCCACTATTAAACAATTATTTAGCCTCCACACAAAACTACTTTCAATTCACAAAACTAGGCATTTTGTACTCTATGTGGTACGTGGTAGGATATGTGTTGGGTGCTGATTTAATGTCGTGGTTGGTCATCAATGATCGTTTACTAAAACGGATGCGCGAGGACACAATATACGGGTACAGCTGAGGGCAGAAAACGTATATTGTTTTGATTATTCGAAATGCGTAACTATGCATACTAAACCCAATATGCGGTGGATTCAAATTGTCAAATGACTGACAACATTAACGCTACCTACATACAACTGACTCCACATACTCGTACCTACGTAAGTCAACCGTTGCGCCTGCTTTGCTAGGTAGGTCTGCTAAATAAGTTTTAAATTAATAAACAAATACAAATGATACGAAACTATCAAAGAACCATTTAATATGTTCAACAAATGAGTACGCGCTACTAATTCGGGATAATAGAAGCTTAGCCGGCAGTGGGACGCGCGCGGCAGCGGGCGGCGGCGGCGGCGTAACGAATGGCTTCATAAATACATTATTACGCATTAATTACTGAGCTAATTGCTATCGGCACATTAGCCACTACAGCGGATCACTACTGCGTATAATATCTACTACGCTCACGATAAAGAGATTACTGGGATTTGACATGATATTATTTATTATCTGATCAGCGGGATCATAATCTTAATCATCATCATCATCTGCCTGCCTTTTCCCAACTATGTTGGGGTCGGCTTCCAGTGTAACCGGATGCAGGTGAATACCAGTATATAATACCGGGATCATAATCTTAATATACATATATATATAATTCTTCTGTACATACGTGTGTTTGTCACGTAACTCCTCCTAAACGGCTAGACCGATTTGGATGAAACTTTGTGTGTATACAGGGTGGCAGGGACATCGACGCGCAAACTGTAACCATGGATTCAGCACATATGAGTTTAGACCCCATAGCGTCGAAATTTTTCGTCGGTTATTAAAAAAAAAATTGCTGTTCCATACATTTTGACCGCGTAGTTATTGCACTTTTCTATGAAACAGAAGATTTTTTTTTCGATAACCGACGAAAAATTTCGATGCTATGGTGTCTAAACTCATGTGCTTAATCCATAGTTACAGTTTGCGGGTCGATGTCCCTGCCACCCTGTACTTCAATGGGTTCTTGGATGGTTTGAAAACACAATTAGACCCGGTAGGTGGCGCTGCTTTGCCGGGCAGGACGACGTCTGCCGGGTCCGCTAGTATTGTATAAGTTTATGATCCTTGATGCTCGACACGAGAACAAGCTTTATTTTGTTCTTGTGCTGCATTTTATACAATTAATCGATTGCAGGACACGTAACGAGACACAATAGAAGTTTTATTGATTTTACGTCTGAGGGCGTTCAGTGTCCCGCAATGAGTTCAGTAAAAAAAAATCGAAGTTAACGAAAAATACATAAACAAAATCATACTTGCGAGCCAGAAGATGTTGCTGCCCGGCCCTTCGATATAACTTGTCTCCGACACACGCTTGGCTGCCACTTATCATAGACAATAGAGTAGGTAAGTAGATACAACAAGTAAAACTTATTAGTAACGCTTCCGTTGTGTATCCGTCTCAACAGAGTTAGACACAAGACTCGCGGCGGATAGCGAGCTTGTAACGTTGGCACTATTTGGAAACTCTATAATTGTGTGAAAACTCATTCAGCCCACATTCACCTACTTACGCCTTAACTCTAAGCGTAACCACTTCTAATATATATTCATATCGAAGATTGAAAGTAAAGGTAAGAAAAAAAAGTAAAGAGGTAGGTGGCGCTGTTGGCCACGATAACAAGTGATCCACGTATTTTAACTAATAAAAAAAGTTTAAGGAAGATTCAGGTGACAAAATATTACTCAGTTTTCCTTTAAAAGTGCAAATAGTACGGACACGTGGGTGTAAAATTCCAACAAGAAAAACTCGAGATAAACCAAATGGTAAACAAATGTGAAGTGTGACAACGAAAGTGCAAAATTAAACCAAATTATACTAGTTCAAGTGCGTTGTTAGTAGATCAGTAAGAAGGCCAGCCCTACCACGTATCTGATAAAAAAACCAGCAACGGGTGAACATTTATCTTTTTTTCTTTTTTAATTTGGGCTGTCACCACGAATAAACGCTTTTTCTTCTTCTTCTTATTTAGGTGTCCGAGCCTTCGCTTGACCCACTAACATTATTGTGAGATAACCTCTTGGATTTTACGTGTGGCAACACTGGTTTACCATTGGGCACCCTTACTATACCGAGTGCGTGACGTCACTTCCTAGCCACTCGGTCGATCGCAGCGGGGCAGGCGCTTGCGCTTCTTCAGTACGTCTTGGATTTTTGACGTGTTAATACCAGTCACCTAGAAGTAAAAAACAAAATAGCAAACTTATTAAGGTAAGCTCCCATTATGAACATATTTCTGTTCTTAACAGGAAAGCCCTGTTTCTTAATGTTTGATTGCGCTTTATGCATGGGAAAGCCCCATGCTCGCTTTTTGCTTTCTAAAAACAGAAGCTCATACAACCTTATCGCGTACCCCTAGTTTTCATCGCAATATACATACATTGTCGTCTAGTTGTTAATTTAATATGGGCCGCCGACATATCACCTGTGCCAACAGACGACGTCGGCTGTCCAGACGGCTGACAACGTCGCCTGCGCACGTTTGTTGTCTACATTCCGCTTACGCTTTCCGTTTGTCTGCAGATGACAACGACTATGAGAGAGCTGATAGACTGGCAGCCCCCGACAGCGAATGAAACTCATTTTTACGCGCTCATACATACGTTAGAAGCTCTTTATCCTGATGGTTGGAAGGATTGGGTGGTCAAGAGCGTTACACCAAAAGACCTCTTCGGTGAAACCCTTACTCCCGACACTGAGGCGCGTCTACGTTTAGCCGTGCCAACGCTCCGCCTTGCCAGAGTCTTCCGTTGTGAAAAATCATTCAGTGAACGCCGATACAAAACTGTAAGAAAAAACTTTTAGAGTGGCCAATTGGCTTAGCCCTTATTTACCAACCTCTATCCATAATGGTGAAAGTCCACCCTGACGGGCCACAAAATAAGTTTTAAGCTATGCTCCCAGGGTTGAAGAAACACTTGATATCACGCAAAGAGGCATCTAATATTCTGAAATCGGAAGCGAACGAGGAAAACACAACATCCGTCGCCCTGAGCACTTCTGCTGCCTCCAAACGACAGCAAACGCCGGATCCTGTGCAGCACCGAAAGAGACAAAGACTCGCAGATGATAGTCATTCTGCTGAGTCCCTGTCAGAGTATATGCGGCAACAAAACGAGATTTTGGGTAGGCTGTGTGAAATCACTTATGGTCTCACCCGTCAGATGCCAGAACATTCCTCAGCAGCTAAAGAGTCTACAAGCCGTAGTCTGGCAAGCTCTGAAGAAGACTCTGAAGCTCGTGAAAGGGGTTCAAATATTGAAGAATCCTGGACTGCACCATCCCTGGCGGAGGACGAGGAGCCAAAAGATGATGACGAACCCCTGTTTGATTTCACACCTGAAACTAAGGAAAGTGAAGCGAAACTTAGCAAAGCATCCGCCAAAACGGTCGAAACAGGTATGAAATGCCAAAAATTAGAAACCGACGATGGTTGGCACAACATCAGTTACGCAGAAGTGCAAAAGATGTTTCAGGCATCGCCTGTGTTTACATCACTTAAAGTTAATGGGCACTTAGCAACAGTAACTCCTCCATGGCAATTAGTGTCTACCCTGGAAAAAAGTGACCTGTGCCTGGGAGCAATAACCCACGGTTTATTACAGCAGCGAATAGCATTTGAGGAAACGTATGCTAGGGCCCCACCTGATGTGAAAACTTATCTAGAGTCTTATCTAGACTATCTTAGTTAGTAAGAATTTTCTAAACAAAGAAAAATCGCCGTTTAGAAAAATATCAGACTCTTTACTGCAATGCGTGTGGGAAAAGAGCCGAAACCATCGAACAAAGACGAGCTTTATACAGACCTCAAAATAAATCAATCAGTGAACTGCTGTACGCTATTCCACCATCGAGTACTCACCTTTTCGCTGAATCCCAGCTGTCTGATTTAATAAAATAACAAGGAGGAGTATCGAAGGTGTTCCCCGGAAAATTCAAAGTCAAAGTCAAATCATTTATTTCAAATAGGCACATTAAAGGCACTTTTGAACGTCAAAATTAAAATAAAATTGATTCTAGTCGCCCCTTCCAAAAGGTTCGTTTCGGTTTCGTATGGAGAAGAATGGGCAAGAAACTCCACCGTTACTCTTTTAAAATGTTTTACAATATTTTGCATACATTAATTATATAATTATATGTGAAGACGATGCACCTAACAATAAAATTACTATACCACAATAAATAAAAGAATTAAAATGAATTTATGAAACCATGACATATAAATTGACTAGGTGATAGATACATGGTGCTCACATATTTACAAACATTCCAAAAGTAGACTATTTTCATAAATAAATAAGGAGTAATAAGTCCGGGTGTGACTTAAGTAATTACAGAATGTAAATCTAATGTCAAAGAAAATAAAAAATAAAAAAAAGGAATAAATTATACAATTACATTAGCAACCAGTTTGATTTTGTCTAGACTCTAGAGATTGTCCTACGGAGCAGGACCAGCATGTTTCCAAGCATTCTTATCTTGGATATAATCCTCTAATTTGTAATATCCTTGCTTACAAAGTGTAATTTTAATATAAGTTTTAAATTTTCTTTCATTTAATTGCAATATTTCACAAGGTATTTTGTTGTAACATTTAACACAGTACCCCATAAAAGATGTATGTACTTTAGACAATCTGAAAAAATGTTGATCTAATTTATCTTTATTTCTAGTATTAAAATTATGTCTATCACTTATTTTATTAAAAAGATGTTGATTTTTTCTTACATACATAATATTTTCATAAATGAATTGGCAAGGTACCGTCATAATATTAACCCTTTTAAATAGTTCCCTAAGAGATTCGCGGCGACGTAGATTGTAAATGGCTCTGACAGCTCTCTTTTGCAAAATAAAAATGGATTCAATGTCAGCAGCCCGACCCCACAGTAAAATGCCATATGACATAATACTGTGGAAGTAACTAAAATAGACCAACCGCGCGGTTTCTTCATCTGTTAGCTGTCTTATCTTTCTAACAGCATATGCGGCCGAGCTTAGCCGCCCCGCAATAGATGTTATATGAGGTCCCCATTGTAATTTCTCGTCTAGCGTGATTCCCAGGAAAACTGTTTGATTAACAAATTCTAGTTTTTGGCCATTCAATATGATGTCACATTCGCTACTTCTAACATTAGGTAATTTTAATTTAATGCATTTGGTTTTTTTTTTCATTAAGTACCAAATTATTTACCGTAAACCAATCTTGGACCTGAAGAATAGAATTATTCACGTCGTCAAGATTTTCTGACCGTCGGTCTATTTTAAATATCAATGATGTGTCATCTGCAAATAACACCATCTTCGGTTGATTTTGAAGTAAGTAAGTAATTCAAAAGACCAAATGCGCCTGCGAACTCTAAGCCTAAAGGTAGACAAGGAGTCAAGCAAAGATCGACATTTCGGAAACAAAACTGCCGAATTCCAGAAAAGTCAACACGTAGCTTTAACCAGCCGCAGCGGCAACCTGCAAAAAGTAAGGGAGGATATGAGGGGAAAAAGCAATAATTTTCAGGCAGGACAGGTTAGTCATAAACTCACGGAATGGGAGGCACTCGGTGCTCCACCTTGTATAACATCAATTATATCTGGATATAGAATTCCATTTGTACGACGTCCCCCGAATTTTAGGTTGGACAAAGACACTTGCGCCCGATATGAAACAAAATCTTCGACAGACATGTCTGAAGAAATTGGTAAATTAAAAACTTTTTTGCAAAAAAAAAAAACAACCGACTTCCAAAAACGACACTACAATGTGAAATTCGAAAGTCGGTGTCGTTGGGTTCGCATTTTCGTTGTTTGCCACCGACTTCCGAAATTAAAGTTATTTTTCACTTTGTAGTGTCGTTTTTGGAAGTCGGTTGTTTTTTTTTGCAAAAAAGTTTTTATTTGACACTTTTAAGTTGTAATTTTTACCAGTAATTTTGGTTTCAAAACCAAACTATTGAACCGTTTTTGATGAAATGTCTATGGGAACATTTGGGAAGTATACCTTTTCCAACAAAAAAAGAATTTTTCAAATCGGTTGGCAAGCGACGGAGTTACGCGCGAACAAACATAAAAAAAAAATACAAACATCCGAATTGAGAACCTCCTCCTTTTTTAGAAGTCGGTTAAAAACAAATTGGTGCATTACGCACATGTCAAAGTAAAACCGGTTTCTTATCATTTATGTTCTTACGAAGGAAAGCAGACAGATCTAATAGACCCATCTTTGACCTCAGAAATCTAAACATAAATTCAAATTCATTTATTGCTTGTCACAGGTGTATGGTCAGTTCTTAGAATTATTTGTTACTAGCTTCTGCCCGCGGCTTCGCCCGCGTGGATGTCGGAAATTATCCCACGGGAACGTGCTAACAGGATAAAATGTATGTGCTTCCCCAGGATGCCATCTATCTCTATGCCAAATCAGAAGTTCAGTGGTTTAGGCGTGAAAATGTAACATACAGTTTCAAGTTCAAATCCTCCCCTTAAAAACTTAATTACCCCTTTTTGTCCCGTCAGTGGTACATTTTCGACAACTTTACATACTTATTATTAATAGCTGTGCATTGCGGGTGATGTAACCTACGACAAACTTATTATTTGCGGTTGGAACAGTAATCGAGTCTAGGGATCGAACCGCAAAAATAAGTTTGTTTTTTATTGTATATACTTTTCCGGCATAAAAAGTACCCAGTGTGGTGCCCAGGATATTAAAGAATAATTATACCAAGTTTCATCGTAATCGAACCGGTAGTTTTTGCGTGATGCCTGAACAAACAGACAGACAGACAGACAGACAGACAGACCGACAGACAGACAGACAGACAAACATTTTTTTAATCACATTTTTGGGTTCGGTGTCGGTCTAGTAACACCCCCTGCCATTTATTTTTTTGATATTTTCAATGTACAGAATTTTCACTTCTACAGATTTATTATAAGTATAGAATAGATAATATCTCTATAACATACCCATGGGGTGTACAATGTTTAAAAAAATAATTAAAATAAAATAAAATTAAATACATCACTGGTCATAATTACATTACCTACAATATATACGTCATTTTCATTTAAAAATAAAAAAAATTAAGCCGGCTACAATAAAAATACATGACTGGTTACAATATTATTCACATGTCAGTTTCAATTAAAATAAATTACGTCATGAACACTTTGTATATACTTTAATAGTCAAATTCGTTTTAGATTCATAATCTTAATTTATAATCATACAGTAATTAGTCATAATAATACCATTATACAGTCAATTTAGCTGTTTTATAATTACATTATATTATACATATTTAGTCAATAGCTCGGTCATTCAGAAATTCATTAATTGAAAGAAACTCTTTAAGCCTGTCCTTGAAAATATTCAAGGACGGGATGTTTTTAACACAAATTGGGAGTCTGTTGTAAATTTTTATTCCCATCCCAAACACACTTGATTTATACTATAAAGTTCTGCATAAACATAGACCCTAGTGTCATTCGATTTGCAAACCCCATCATTAAATATTCGTGCACTATTAGTACTCTCTAGTGTAATGGGTCTTCAGGACTACGGGACACTACAGTGGGACATTAGGACATACTTAGTTCGGGACGATGGGATCATAAAGGCGCGTATACACTTTTTGGCCAACTTTATATGTTTTACCTTCGTTGACTAATTCTCCTTTATTGCATTTGTATCTTCTTTAATACATTTCGGTATATTTATTTAAAGCCGGCAGGTACCGAAACCCATGTGGATGTGGGGCGCAGCCCGCCGGGCGGCACGGTGCGCTATTAGCTTTAGGGACGGAATTGAAATGGTTCAAAGGCTTAACATTTGTATGTCCGTCGTATATTTATAACTGGATGTTAAGTACTGACTCTGGTGTATCTAAAAAGAGAGATTATGCTCGATGAGCAACGAAACATGAACAAAAATGTTACAATTGTTCACATTAGTCATCAGTCCCTATTGAGTTCTGATTTGATCACGATATGAACTACATTAAGTATACGAGTACTCATTCATTGTCTATTTATAATGTTACGAGCGTGTGCCGGCGACTTCGTCCGCGTTCGTTTCTTGTTGCAAAAGTCGCATCGCATCGCCTGCCCGCACTACTTACTTTATTTATTACTTCGTTTTCGCATATAACATTTTTTCTTTGTGCTCGGTTTTTAGGGGCCCTGATGTGATGTTAAAGCCTTCCTCAAGAATTGGGTTATCTTCTTCAAAAACAATTGCTCAAATCCCACGGTAGTTCCAGACGTTAGCGCATTCAAACAAACAGTTAGTTTAGTTTAGCAACTTAGTAGGTATAGAAAGACATCTTTCATCTTTTAGGCGGATATGACAAATATTAAATAGTACCTATATTGTACAAGTTCTTATTTTACAGTTTACCGCTGATTTACTTAAAAATATGTAGAATAAGAACAAATAAAACAAAGCTTTTAAATCGGCAACATTGTTTAAAATACCTTGTATAGACAACACAAATAACGGGACCCCTCGGCTCACCTGCGTCCTGTCTCGGCCGCGGCTAACATTCGCTAATGTTAGTCGCTTGCACACACTATTAGCGCTGCAGCCTGCATTGTGTTCCGATTACTATACAAACACTACTTCCTGGACATGAAAAATACTAAACATTAAATTACCATAGTATAAGGATACATGTTTGCTTTGCTTTTACAACCATATTTTATTAAATCATTGTACCCGACGGGCCATCCATGTGAACTTTATAATTATCATTAAAACCTTGTATAACACATGTGTTACGCAATAAAGATTGAACGTGGAATGAACCTGTCTGCAAAAATTGCGTTTTTGTACAGATTTTTTGTCGGAGAGCAGACTTTTTGTTTTGTCTTGGTTATTCTAGCAATTTCACAAGTTGATATTAGGTTCTGCTTCTAGTAACAGCAGATGCGACTGAATATCATTATACTATACTACACAACATAGCTTGCACATAACATTAGGTCGCTACAATTTAATTTCAAGATACAGTCAGTTGCCGCTTCGTGTTGTTATATGCCGCGTGCCGCTGTGCCGACTGCCAGCGGAACTTGTCGTGCGGTCGTCGGCACGTCAACTGTCTTAACTTATTGCTTTACAGACGAACATTTACTTATAAACTAGACACAGTTTACAAAATTAACTGCAAAATGCAACAGTTTAGCGAGTCTTCACTGACACACAATGCGGTCGCGGTGGCCGCTCCCTGGCGAGTGGCGCGGCGGCCACACAAGCTACTAAATTACCCCACAGGTGAAGCTCAATTTGATTTACAAACGGAACTGCCCCCAAGTCGCCGCTATTAAATGTGATGTGCGCTGTGATCCGGTCCGGTGCGGTGCCGGGCGTCCGGCGGGACACATGATGTGGTCACAGCCTGCTAATGAGGCGAGTGATCCGGCTCAGTAGGAAGTAGGGAATGAAGAACCGGTGCTCTTCTTGCGTCCCGGGATTTTCGGGATTACTTGTTGATGGAACCGGGAGAACCGGGACTTTCGGGACTTTTGGGTATTTTTTTACCTACTGCTGGTATTTTTATTTTAATAGGTCTTTAGTACTTATGTATGTACGTAGGAAATGAAAACGACATTGTATTAATTAAAACATGTAAATATTTTAAAAAATCAACGAAAACAGAACCATTTACTATTCTTTGATAAAATAATCAACAGTTATAAAGGAATGAAATTAGCAAAATATGAAAACGTTCAATTATTTAGTACTGTCTTGCTCATTATAATGGATTCTTAAAAAAATAAGTGCGTCTAAGCTTTTGTCACTTAAGCGTGATCTTATTTTGTTGCACAGTAATACTGCTGCAGAGAATATCCTCTCGGGCTCCACACTGGTCGGAGGGATCGTCAGAAGGTGATCATAAGCTAACGACAGAAAACGGCCACGATCACCACCATTCTCAAAAATAGCCATTTCTATTCTAATTGTAGTGTTTAAATCTTCTTGATCGCTTCGAAATCGTACATTTTTGGTAGCATTCAGTATTTCAGAATTAAGCTCATCTTTTTGTTAATATAGCATCTCTGTGCAGATCATTATTTTCTTGATTTTGTGATGAAGGCTCTTCAGGTAGATGAACAGCTATCGAAGAAACGCTATATGTGCGTGTTTTTTATCTCTGAGTATGAGTGACATAGAATGTTTTACCGCGGGAAAACGGGCAGCAGTAGCAAGCACCGGATAAACCGATGAGCGAACCACTGTCTAAGTACAGTGTAGATTTTACACTATTAGGTTAGGTATTACAAAGAGGAAAGATTTGTTTTTTTTTGTAGGTATTCTAGGTAATAAACTCAAAAACTACTGATTATATTTTAAAAATTCTTTCACCACTAAAAAGCTACAAGATCCATAAGTAACAAAGGCTACTTTTGACCTCATTCGCTCGGAAAAACGTGTAGCAGCGGGGGAAACCGCTAGGCGGACCTCTAGTTTTAAATAAAATCTTAGTAAGAAACGAAAAGAATGGGGAAACTCAAATTCTTAATTTAAGTTTATACTTTTCAACTAAGTCCCGAAGGTCCCGAAAGTCCCGGGACGAGGTGTGATCGTCCCGGTTCTTTAGTCTATACAAAAATCCCGGGATTTCCCGGGATTTTCGGGACCGGGATTTCCCGGGACCATTCCCTAGTAGGAAGCTCTACTAATAATGCAATTGATCCACATTTCCTGATTGACAATTGAGCGTGTGCGGGCTGCGCTGATTAAATTTGTAGGCAGCGACGCGCAGCCACATTATGCGTGGGCCGAGTGTAGCCGGAGCCGGGCTAAGTGGCCACGAGTGGCCAGGTAAGCTAGTTAAGCTATTAGCCGACCACTGATTTACTAACAATACACCCATGCATACATCATTAAGTCACTGGGAGGTACTGTGCAGATCCTCAACACAGATGTGGACATCTTTATAAGATAAGATAAGATTTCTTTATTTGTTTAAACATTGTATACATACAAAAGCATGCAAGATATTACGTCGTTTGAGTCCAGTCATGTTTAGCCGTAAGTATCGGCGTACCAATATTTCCATAAAATTGAAAATAATTAATAAATATTATATTATATATAAATAGTTTCTTTTTGTCTTATTAATAACTAGCTTCTGCCCGCGGCTTCGCCCGCGTGGATGTCGGAAATTATCCCACGGGAACGTGCTAAAAGGATAAAATGTATGTGCTTCCCCAGAATGCCATCTATCTCGCGGGCCCTTTGTGGCTAATAACAATAGAAAACCAATTTTGTCTCATTAGTGGTGATTAAGAGGGTACCTATATGATATCTTTACCTAAGTACCTACCTAATTAAAAAAAAAATAATAACAGAAAATTAAATACCTACCTAAATAAACCTATTTCTGATGATAACTAATCTAAACTCAATAAATAAGCAAAATCCCTAAAAACTAATATCTATACGAATGACTAATCCTACCTAACAGTATTATAAAATAACCTACGGTCACTACGTACACTATCAAATATGCTACCTATACTTTAAAATTAAAATCTATACCTACGACTTATATGAAAATAAACCTAAACAACTCTAAAAACTAAAAGGAATAGAAATGAACTCCACTGCGGGTGACGTAACCTACGACAAACTTATTATTTGCGGTTGACACAGTAATGGGTCTAGGGGATCGAACCGCAAAATTAAGTTTGTTTTTTATTTTATATACTTTTCCGGGATAAAAAGTACCCAGTGTGGTGCCCAGGATATTAAAGAATAATTATACCAAGTTTCATCGTAATCGAACCGGTAGTTTTTGCGTGATGCCTGAACAAACAGACAGACAGACAGACAAAAATTTTTTTAATCACATTTTTGGGTTCGGTGTCGGTCTAGTAACACCCCCTGTCATTTATTTTTTTGATATTTTCAATGTACAGAAATTTCACTTCTACAGATTTATTATAAGTACTTATAGATAAATTAAAAAAAAAAAAAAACAAAAAAAAATACCTAGAATAAGCATTTACACAATTTATAATTATGAAACTTTAGAAACCAAAAATTATTTTTATGTTATAATTTTAAATCCGGTGATCTAGCTGGCCAAGGAATAACGCAAATGTCATTATACTGACGAAACCACGCCTGCACGCTGTGCGAACGGTGTATCGGACAGTAATTATCCTGCACAGATTTTATCTGTGGTAATTCTTCTCTTGGATACATTTCGAACGGTAGGCAACACGGTCTCCTCCAGCACTTCTATATAATTCACACTATTTGCTCGACTTGGTACTTAGTCTGACTAGTTCTTCCGGATCGGCTGCACTCATCCATCCCCACATGTTCACTGTTATATGACCAGATTGCATATTTCGCCACAAACATATCTAAGCGTCATCATCTGTAAACATAACATTACTCCAATCGAAGTTTATGTGATACAAAGCGAACTGTGATCTTGCCTTTTTATGGTTTTCCGTGAGCAAGGGTTTCACAGCATGCCTCCGATAATGCAGCCTTCACTATGAAGAGCACGACGGACAGAGTCAACACTTGTGTCAAATAAACCAGCATTGAGATCGTTGGCAGAAATCCATTCTCTTCATACTCCCTTATCATGGTTTGACGCTGCAATGTGTTTAATAAGTCGTGGTCTACCAGCCGGTCGATTCTGTAAAAATCTCACCGTGAAAACTCAAGTGAAGTGAGCTTGATGTGAGTTGTCAGTAGTGTCGTGTAGTGTTGTTTATGTTATTTTGATGTTGACTTGAAAGAGCATGGCAGTTGAGAATATGTCATGCTCACTTAAATGTCTCACTGGTGGTGGCGCGTGTGTTGGATCATTCGGTTCCCTACGAAATGGTTGAGCTGGGTGGTGCTGATCCACGCGTCATGTTCGTGAACGGGCGCCATCAGTTGAGACTGGTCATCTCTTAACTGCCAGGGCTTATTTTTAATTTTATATTTTTAATTTTATATTTTTAATTTTATATTTTAATTTGTTTCTTAACATTGTTCTCACATATAGAAGCAATAAGAATAATGTAACCAGGATTTTGTAAAAATGTCTTGATTTAAAAGAGTGTCCATGGAGTTTCTTGCCCGTTCTTCTCCATAGAGATCTACGCTTTGGAATGGGCAACTAGCTTCAACTTTCTGACTAACTGACCGACTATTTAATTTTGACAATTCAAAAGTGCCTGTAAATGGTTTAATTGAAATAAATGATTTGAGTTTGAATTTGAGTTTGTCAATCCCTAGCATTATTTGGAATGACAGCTCACTCCACGCTCACTTCACCTAAGTTTTCGCGATGAGATGGTTACAGAATCGCACTGCTGTTCTTTGATGGTGTTGCAAACAACCCTCCTCTTCAAATCGTCGTACCCATACAACAACTATTTTTCTCTGCAACAATAAAACAGAAATATATAATACCCAATAATGATTATTATGTAGTATGTTAACTAAAAAATAAGGGTTATTCCCTGAGTACGCCGATCCCCGAGGCCCCCGTCCCGGAGGAACCCGATTTATTTTTATTTTGATAAACTCAATTAATAATCAGTTTAGCTTAAAAGTACCTTCAGTAGACGAAGTGTTAAATAAAATTTTAATACTTATTATAAAACTCGACCTTAAGGAATAGGAAAAAATGATATAGTCTTGCTTGGTTAAGATAATACTTTAATGAATAATACTTTAGAGAATAGAATCACAGGTTTAAATTATTATCACAATAGTTCCTTTTCAATACAGAAAATCAAAATACACGGAACATTTACATAATTTAAAAAGTACGTAAAACCAGTCTCACTTTCAGGAATTATCTGGCTGTGCTTCCAGAATTTAAAAAAAATTGTTGTCATGAACTGTATATTTGTTAAGTATAACGTAACATTAATTTTATATTTTTAATTGTATTCATTGTAATATAATATTATTAAATTAATTTACAACTATAATATTTTAAAACTATGATTCGACATTGTACAAAATTTCAAATCAACTGCTTTCATGTTATATATTTTTTACACTTTTGTTGGCGGCAGTACAACTCGAAAACAATAGAAAAAATAACAAAAAGAAATGTAATCAGTTTATTCGTATTCGGGGTTCTCCGGGACGGGGGCCTCGGGGATTGGGGTACTCAGGGAATAACCCAAAAATAATGGGGTTTTTTATATAAAAGTGTAAAAATAAAACTACTTGCGTTTACACCGGTCTCTCTGGCTGTTTCTGACAAGTTTTTGCCTTGATTCATTATCTGCCTAGCCTTTTCCCACACATGACACTCTTTTAAATCACATCACTTTTTAAGCGCATCCCCGATGACGCGTGTTCGCGACGCGGCACCAGCAATATTCTCAGCGTGTTCGCAGATCGGTGGGATTCCCCGATGTTGCGGAGGTGGATGCAGCTCCACGCTGAGTTATAATTGTATGTAACATCTGTGTCTGTAACCTACTAACACTAGAAGTTAAGTAAAATTTTATTGTTACTAACCCTATGGACTCCTGTCTGAAATAAAAGTTTTCTATTCTATTTATGCGTCCTGTGGAGCAGGACCAGCGTTTAGCCAAGTATTTTTGTCAGCGAGGTAATCCCCCAACTTATATGGTGCTTGGCTGCATAGGGTGCGTTTTATGTAAGATTTGAATTTCGTTTCATTTCGTTTGAGTATGTGGGGAGGTTAAGAACCTAATAAAAAAACGCACAGAATTACAATACAAACCTTCAAAAAACAAGGAGGAGAAAAAGGAACTTTCAGCACTCTGCAAAACCAAAAATAAACTACTTAAAAAAGACTACGAAATTTACAGAATGGAAATAATTGAAAGACACCTATTAGCCACGGGAAGCCAAAAGAAAGCCTATAAACAATTAAACACAGAGAAAACATGGATTCCGACATTGAAGGCACAAAAAGCGACAAAGAAACAACAAACTAGAAAGGACCTTGTAAAAATTGCCTCCGACTTCTACACAAAACTATATGACGATAAATCTGTCAAAAATGACAGTTACGAAAAGCGTTCGGAAACAAAAGAAAGAAACTCGACAATCCAACCCTTCCACGAAGAAGAAATAATGATAAAAATTGAAAAATTAAAAAAAGATAAAAGCCCAGGTGCCGATAATATCCCAAATGAAGCCTTGATACTTGGAAGACATCTGCTGATAGGCCCACTCACTACTCTCTTCAATAAAATACTGAAGGAACAAGAAGTAATTCCTAACAATTGGGCAAAGTCACGGATAATACTTATCTAGAAAAAGGGAGACCCAGCGGATATAAATAACTACCGACCTATCAGCCTACTACCAACAATGTATAAGTTGTTTGCAATGTGTCTGGAGAAAAGAAAAGAGCCAATTATAGAAAAGAACCAACCAGTAGAACAGGCAGGTTTCCGCCAAGGGTACTCAACAACCGACCACATACACACCTTAGAACAAATAATAGAAAAACATGTAGAGTTTAAGGAAAAGCTCTACATAGCGTATGTTGATTACGCGAAAGCGTTCGATTCTATCTCACATAATAGTATCTGGGACGCACTAGAGCATCAAAATCTTCCATACGCATATATTAACTGCATCAAGGACATATATAGGAAAAGCACAAGCCGGGTCAAATTAGATAGACTAGGCACAGAGTTTAATATCCGTAGAGGTGTGAAGCAAGGAGACCCGCTATCACCAAAGATTTTCATTGCTGTCTTACAAAATATAATGAAAGACTTAGACTGGGACAAAAAAGGAATAATCATAGAAGGAAAAAACCTCAGCAACCTAAGATTCGCCGACGATATAGTCCTTTTCGCTAAGACATCAAAACAACTAGAGGAAATGCTGATAGAACTAAGCGCTGCTAGTGAAAATATTGGTCTACAACTAAACACCGCACCAACGGCACGAAAAATCCCATACAAATAAACCAAACACCTATAGAACACGTAGAGAGCTACATTTACCTTGGAAAACAAATATCATTCAAAAACACAAGGCACCAAGATGAAATTGACAGGCGGATCAACATGACCTGGAAAAAATACTGGAGCTACAAAGAAATATTAAAATCAAGACTCTCAACCAAATTAAAGAAAAACGTGATGGACTCGAGTCTACTGCCCTGCTTAATATACGGTGCCCAAACCCGGATCTTTAACATAAACACCTTGTCAAAAATACGTTCGTGCCAACGGGCCATGGAGAGGAGCATCCTTGGCATAAAGAGCATTGACAGAGTCAACAGTCAAAAAATCAGACACAAAACCAAAGTGATAGACGCACTACAACACGCACAGCGCTTGAAGTGGAAATGGGCAGGACACATTGCACGCTCCTCTGAAGAAAGATGGCCTAAACGAGTAACAAAATGGACAGGTCCTGGAGGTAAAAGACAAAAGGGCAGACCAAAAGCCCGCTGGATAGACGACATTATTAAAGTGGCAGGAAGTAACTGGATGAAAATAGCTAACGACAGGAAAATATGGAGGCAATTGGAGGAGGCCTATACCCGAAAGGGGCCATGACATTTATAACCCAAATACTTGCTAATCAATTTTTTTTACTGTTAATGTCTTGGAAATAAAAAAGGCTTATTATTATTATTATGTGGGGAGGTATTTTATTGTAACATTTTAAACAGTACCCCTTATAGGAAGAGTCTACTTTAGCCAGTCTGAAACCTGGTTGAACTAATTGGCCCCTATTTCTAGTTCTATAGGTGTGTCTGTCACCTCTTTTACTGAAAAGATTTAAATTTTTCCTTACGTACATGATGTTTTCATAGATATATTGACACCGTCATGATAAATTAATATCTTTAAACAGTTGTGCAAGCAACATTGTGTATTGGTCGGCGAGGCTCCTTTGTGAACTATAGTCAATATTGTTTTGTATAGAAACAAACTGTTTCACTTTATCGTGTTGTTTAGTTTAGTTCAATTATTTTCCACTTTGGCAACACATACGCAAATTGTGTTAGCTACTTACTTGTGAGAGAATCTCCCTAATCTTCTTGCATACAAAACATAATAACTTTCATTATATAAAGGAGCAAACGTGTGAGTGAACGTTGGCTCTGTTTTGATTCAAACACATAACACAACAGTAGTCCACAGAACCACCAATAATTTATGGTAAATAATATATTATTCTGCTTTTTTAAGCGATTTAAAATAAGGAGGAGGTTCTCAATTCGTCTGTATCTATCTATAAGTATTTATTTATTTTATGTTCGGGCATAACTTCTTTGTTTATGAACCGGTTTTGATCATTCTGTTTTGTTTGAAAGGGTACTTGTTAGGTGGTCCCGTATAAAGTTGGCCAAGTTCTGATGAGTGGTTTTGAGTAAGCTTCAATAATACGTATTTTTTCCCACTTAGTATATGTTATAATAGAAGTAAGAATGAAAATACGTTTACTTGCGGTAAAAATGATGCAGAAAAAGACACAAGTTGGAGGAAAATATGCGTCACATCCACGCAAAACGGCCATCGCTCAGCATAAAGCTGCGTTTCCATTATGCAAATCACTTGCATACAAGTTGCATGCAATTTGTATAGTGGAAACCACAGCTTGCAAACAAGTTACAATTTGTATGCATTTAATTAGGTTCTATCTAAAAAATCACTTGCACACAAGTGTGACGTTATACTTGCATGCAAGACTTGCTTAATGGAATCACGGCTTAAGACCTTATGCGAGACAGAGCCTCAGCGCTGGTTTTCGGCGACAATAATAATAATAACTTCCTGTCAATGTTATTTATTAAGCAAGTGGTACATGAGTACATGATGATTCTGTGGAACTGTGGGGTAGGTAGGTACATGACATACCACAACTAAAAAGTGAAAAATAATGTTAACTGTATTTAATGTGTAAAGTTTTACTCTTTGCTCGCAGAACGGATGTCCGATGGGTACGAAAAGTTCTGGAGTGTCGACCGCGTACCGACAAGTAAAGCGGCGGTAGACCCTCATTCCGCGACCTTCAAATGGTGGACCGCTGACCTGGTGAAGGTCGAGAAACCGCGGGATGCGGAACGCAATGGAACAATGGTTAGCAGTAACCTTCTAATTTAACTCCACCGATCCCAGACTCTTGCAGAGACTAATGCAGTGACTCCAGACATGATTGTTCGCTAGTTTGTCTAACAACACAATTTCTAAGCTGAACAATAAACAATGTGCTTAGAAGACTGTGTTGTTAGGAACTCTAGCTAAATACTGTACTAGGTATGGCGTTTTGTTGTGTGTGGCTAGACTCGCTACTACCGGCACACATGCAGTCCTGGACAGTTATGCAGAAGAACAATAAGTAGTTGGAAGAATGAGGTGTCGTTAGATTGACCATAGGTTTACTCATTCTGTTTTTGTAACATGATTAGCTAGTCAGCAAGGTTGGTTGGACAGGAAATTCAGCATATTATTTGAGTACTGGTTATTACATTAAACAGAAAGAATAATTTATAAAAAAATATGAAGTACCTCACGAGTAAAGGTCTCTTTCTTCTAATTGAAGAAGATTTAGCACATTACACAATAACGCACTGCTCCCGGCCGCGGCCCCGCGCTGTGTCTCGACGATAAAGCCGAGTGCTGGCTCCTAACAGTCGCGCAATACCGTTTCGATACCACATCATATCGACGATATCGATATCGCATATCGTCCTCTAATGGCGGCCGCACTGAGTGCGCTTTCTTGTACTCAACCGCGACCAACGAACGTACTTACTGACTAGACGCGACGGTTTGTGGGTAAGCAGAGACTCGTCTGCCTATTCGAGGCTAGTCTGTAACACCATCATACTTATGTCTGGAAGATGCACAGCATCTTTGTTAGTACATTTGTACCTTAGCTTTAAGCCATTGTAACACCTCGACAAAATTATGGAATCTAAATAAATATATAAATATGCTGGCAATAAATTTGCCCCCCATTACAAGTAAATATCATACTACACTTCTGCATAACCCTTCGGAGAATCTTGGTTTTGGATACGTTATGTAGGAACAATTATGTATCAACAAGGGCTTTTTAATTATCTAAATAATTAGGTTAAACTTAATAAATCTGGGAACTACTACATAGTACGTACTAATTCCATGCTGGGAACATTACCTCATCATTAGAGACTACGGCTGCCTGTATACTGTGTAATGTTAAATGATCACCTACCATAAACAATATTTGATAACTAGCTTCTGCCCGCGGCTTCGCCCGCGTGGATGTCGGAAATTATCCCACGGGAACGTGCTAACAGGATAAAAAGTATGTGCTTCCCCAGGATGCCATCTATATCTATGCCAAATCAGAAGTTCAGTGGTTTAGGCGTGAAAATGTAACATACAGTTTCAAGTTCAAATCCTCCCCTTAAAAACCGAATTACCCGTTTTTGTCCCGTCAGTGGTAAATTTTCGACAACTTTACATATTTATTATTAATTATTTTCTGTCAAAAGTATCAATACTGAGTTTCGAGTTACTCAGACCGCGCATTCAATTTCTTCGACATAAACTTAACACCCCTATATTTGAGGGGTAGTTTTGAAAAACTTATAATGATAAACTTTATTACTTACTTAGGCAAATTTCGAGTTTATTAACTAAATGAATAAGATTTTTCATATAAACTGTATCCCCGCTTTTCACCCCCACAGGGGTGGAATATAAAAAAATCGTTTGGGATATATTCATAACTTGACTCAAAGATTATTTATACTAATTTTCGAGTTAATCAAGCCATGCAGTAAAATCCTCCCATGAAAAATTCACTACCCCATTTCAGCCCGTCAGGGGTAGATTTTCAAAAAACCCTGATACACATTATTCTTTACTTTCAATTTTAGGTATAAATACTGAGTTTCGAGTCAAACGGACTGCGCGCTAAAATTCTTCCATACAAACTTTGAAACCCCCCAATCCCTTATTAGGGGGTAGTTTAGAAGAAAAAAAAAACTGACAATCTTCATAATTTATTTAGATAAGTATTCGTGCTAAGTTTCAAGTTTATTAACTCAAGGAATAAGATTTTTCATACAAACTTTCATCCCCAGTTTTATGCCCTTGGGGGTAGAATTTATCAAAATCCTTTCTTAGCGGATACCTACGTCATAACATCTACCTGCATGCCAAATTTCAGCCCGATCCCTCCAGTGGTTTGGGCTGTGCGTTGATAGATCACTATGTCAGTCAGTCACCTTTGAGTTTTATGTATTTAGAAGATACTTTTCCGGCATAAAAAGTACCCAGTGTGGTGCCCAGGATATTAAAGAATAATTATACCAAGTTTCATCGTAATCGAACCGGTAGTTTTTGCGTGATGCCTGAACAAGACAACAACAACAGACAGACAGACAGACAAAAATTTTTTTAATCACATTTTTGGGTTCGGTGTCGGTCTAGTAACACCCCCTGCCATTTATTTTTTTGATATTTTCAATGTACAGAATTTTCACTGCTACAGATTTACTATAAGTATATAGAAGATATATAGATGATCTGTATAACAAATATGGGGCCACATGTTACTAACAAATGCCGGCTGTACCTGCTTGTAATAAGTTACTAATGAGTCGAAATTAGTTATTTTACAAAGGAGTTCGAATTAATAACTGCGATGAAGGCGGCGGTAACGTGCTGTATTAACAGCCGGTGACAACAGGGGCGACACATGCTATTTGATATCACTTGTCTGTAAATACTGTCGAAGGTTTACAATAACATCCGAAGATCCGAAGTAAGATCAACCTTCACCCAGCTGTTTATCGATGGATATGTTTTTTTTTAATCAAATATAACACGTTTACAAATTGATTGCCATAGCTCATAGTGATTCATGGTACGTCCGTGATGTAGCCATGAGCATTACGCTTTGGTTGCCTAACTATACATGGTTGTAATTAATGAAAAACAGTAGAGGTATTTTGTTTTTCTTTTCACTGACTTGTTTAGTAAACGAATCAGATTCCAATTGAAAGCATAAAGCATACAGAATATGTACCAGTTAAGTGGCGTACTGTGCCCGTGGGTCCCTGGTAGGTACCGGTTGCCTGGTATATAAAGGCGAGTTAAGTTTGGGTTCTTATCCGACTATTGAAAATCAGCCCTAAAGTGCCTAAAAATCCATTTCGCTTTCAGCTTCAGTAATAAACATAGGTACGATAGGTGTAAGCAGAGATAAACAATTGACTGTGCAAATCGTAAGCTTCCGGTAAGCCCTTCGGTAACCCTCTGCGACCCTTACTTAGCGAAGTAACCCAACCACATTATATTTTTCATTACATTTAACTCCTCGATGTACTCCTGGCTTACCCACGTATTTTTCATATTTATGCGACCAGCCCCTGCTCCGCGCGGGTGCAATAGCGACATGTCTAAACATTGGTGCTGCCGTGCTACATCGAAGTTAAATATAAATGTTTTATACAAATAAACCTTTGTCTAAATGATGTTGAAAACCTCATCAAAATCCATCGTGTAGTTTATTAGAAGATCTATCTTTGTTTGAGCTATTGTGACACAACACAACACAACACAAACACACACAGACACACACACACACACACAGACAACAGAGAGAGATTATAACACAGTTTCACGTCACTACGTGAAACTGTGTTATTTGTTTAATGGAAATGAATGCATTATCTATAAGAAAGTCTAGTTGGACATTCATCTATACTCCATCTGTTTAGGTAGTTAAATATATGTAAACAATCGTAACATGTCTTTTATCTAAAAAAATGACTAAAAATGTAATCTAAAATTTTTTACAATTAGGTAAGTATTTACTTAAACCGATGTTAGGTAATTAACTAAATTTAAATAAAATTTGTTGGTCTTTTATACGATTTATTTTATATAAAAAGACATATCAAGATCGTTTACCTTTAGTTAACTACCTAAACAGATGGAGTTTAAGTGAAAACCTGAGGGGCAATTCTTGTAATTTTAAGAACGTTCACAGTCTGATCTCAGTCTCAATCTGTCAAAAAATACTTCTAATTTCCCTACATTTTGACAAGTTTTTGACATGTGTTTGTCGCCGAGATGAGACTGCGACTAAGTAGATTTTGAACGTTTTAAATTACGAGAATTTGCCTTCAGATCAATAGTCTTCTTAGTTTAATCATTTATGTTTGTCTCATTTTAAGTTTAGATTACAGGTGAAGTTGCCAGGTTATTATATGATCACACAAAAAAACAAAAAAGATCGATTTCTCAAATAGACTCGCCCCTTTTACCAGGGCCTTGCATATAACTGGCGAAATGTGGTTCATTGTATGCATTCACTGATCTACTTTAAATGATTAATGTGACATGTTTTGACGTGTCAATAATAATCATAGAAACCCCAACTAAACCAACTTACATCAATACATATAAGAATGTTATGGTGCGGCTTATTTCTTCTATCTTTTGGTATCTATTGACACTGTATTAATTTTTTATTATGTTCTCCTCTAGGTAAGTTACTGAATCAAAATCAGTTTCGTACCATAAGGCTTTTTATACACGGCACGGTTTCTTTACGGTACGGGGTAAATATCGAACCGTAGAAAAAACGTGTTTGTCCACAAGCTTCCATAGTGATCCTACAACACGACCATGCCTACACATGGCGAATAAACCGTAGTTTTTTACGTCGTCGTGTAACGTGCGCGTACAGAGGGCCTGACAGTGACAACGTGCCAAACAAAGGTAATGACAAGGTACCAAACGGCTTCATTCATTTTAGATTTTAAAATAGGTTGGTATGACCGTCGCTGCTTGACGGTACTGTATGTCTACTAATTCTTTACATAATGTGGTTACTTGTAATGTATACGTAGATGTTTTTGGTGTCAATCAATTTTTTTTTTTAAGATAAGATAATTTTTATTTGTCCAAAACATGTGTATACATACACATGGCATGCAAGATGTTACATCAAATTATCTGACAGCCATGTTTTGCCTGAACGGCGTACAAATATAAAACGTAGGACGCCACACAGCATCAAGTGATTTTAAATTCGTCCATTACACACATCAAATATAGCAATCCAATTTAGATTAGACCATAACTTATGACTGAAAGGTACAATAAAATACAATCAAATAGTGTCATAAGCTCATCATAGTAAATAATACAAATAAAAAAAATCTAATGTAAAAAGCAATGATCAATAAAATTATGATGTCATTATACAAGTCAAATTAATTTGTCAGTAAGAAATTTGTCAGTGCTACATATACTTTCTCTAACAGAAGGCCTTTTAATATATTTATTAATTTTCCAGTAGTAAATTCCCTCCAATGTTTTGGCAATCTGTTATAAAGAATTGGCGAAATACAGAATATACTTTTACGCATTAGAGTTGTCCCTGGATCTTGGGATACATAGCTTATTATTGTCGCGTCTATTTCGAACTACTTTATCTGACACTAAGGGGAATAGGTATGGATTTGATTTGACAAACATAATGGTCTCTAAAATGTACATTGATGGAAGGGTTAATATTTTACGTGCTTTAAAAAATGGTTTGCAACTCTCTGTAACATGAAGTCCAAACATAGCCTTCAGACACCTCTTTTGCGTTTTAAAAATCACATCTTTATTTGTTGAATTTCCCCAAAAAATGAGTCCATATCTTAAGTTAGAGGACACTAAGCCGTGATATGCAATTAGCAGCGCATCAACATTTAAGATGGGGGCTAATTTATACAGGTAACAGCATTAAGCAAAAAAAAATTAGTAATTCCACATATGCATGTGGGATTACAATTTTTTTTTGCTTAATGCTTCCTTATGTGCTTTCCAATCTAATTTGCTGTCTATGTTATTGTTACATTATTGGACATTTACATTAGTTTTCCCAAGGTTTATCTTTAGATTATTATTTTCCAACCATGTTACCATTGATTCTATAGAATTGTTAATGTCAGTTTCGTATGTGTCTCTATTTTTGCAAGCGATTGTTATGGTACTGTCGTCGGCAAAAAGTGTCATTGGGTGTTCAATACTTTTGGGTAGGTCATTAATGTACAGTATAAAAAATAGCGGGCCTACGACAGTCCCTTGCGGTACGCCAAATTTAACTACACGTTCCCTTGATTTATAAATAATTTCCTGTTTATTGCTTTTATTTACAGCTGAAATTTCTGTAAATTGTATTCTGTTGCTTAAATACGATCTAATAAGGTTTGAGACATTATCTTTATTGCCACATGCTTCCAGCTTCTCAATAAGTATGTCGTGCCGGACATGGTCGAAAGCCTGTGTCATGTACATTCGAATCCACTTTTTGCATGACATTATGCAAAAAATCGTATATTGCCAAGTTTATTGTTCTACCCTTTCTGAACCCTTTCTGTTCGTTAGCGAGCATATTTTCTCTTTCGAGGTAAGTATACAACTGTTTATACAAATACTTTAGAAATTATACTAATAAGGGACATTGGCCTATAAAATAGCGTTAGCTCTTTGTTTTCCTTTTTAAATAGTGGCATAATGGTAGATATTTTTAGTGCATCGGGAAAAGCACCTGTCTCGATGCACAGATTAATTATGTGGCTTAGATGCGGTGATATTTCTCCCGCTACCGATTTTAAAACTTTTGTTGAGAGGCCATCATGTCCTACACACATGTAGGTACCAGTTTGTTGATACTCAGATGTGTCTTCTCGACATCCGGGTCCGGGTCTAAAAGGATGCAGCAGAATACCAGCATGTGCCAGGTACAATACCTGAGTATTGTACCTGGCACATGCTGAGCTGGACTCCCATTTGGTGCAACCATGAGACACACACCGCCCAGAGTGATCGACCCTTATATTTACTTGTACTATGTGTCTATGGGTCAATTTAGTTTTTTAATCTTTGTTTTTTTTTACGTTTCACCTTTTTGTGATGTTTTTTCTTTTTTATTGCTTGTATTGTGTCTTTTGTTGCACTAAATAAACGTGTTATCTATCTATCTACACTATTTGTATTTTTAAATTTTTAAAATAATTTTAAACACTTCGATTGGCAGACATGGGGCAAGAAAAAAGGAATCTTTTCTTTTTGGTATCAGCGATGCAGCATTATTCCCAGATCCTTCTATAGGGTTAATCTTGTCAACGAAGTAATTATTAAAAGCATCTGCAATAGCCGTTGGGTCAGTGATGACGTCACCTTTTACCTACACAAATTTTGTTGCTTTCGATTTGTTATCTGACGTATTTATTGTATAACTATTCTGCGCCTTTTGAGTGAGTTTTACAATTTTTTTGAATACTTTTGAATAACAAGTTAGTTTTCTTTTATTAATCTCATTTTGGTTTAAGTCTATATTGCCCTAAAAGTTGTCTTTTCTTTTTACTACATAGTTTTACACCACGTGAAACCCATTTTGGTTTTCGCATCGTGCTAATTCTGATATTATTTTCAGGAAAACACAATTTATAGAATAATGAAAATATGTCAAAAAAGGATTCAATTGTTTGAACGTTCTTTTTTAAAATGTCGATATTGAAATCCCCTGTAATGACAATATTATGATTGCATTTCTTAGTAACTCTTGCAGGAGGAATTGTAATTTGTCCATACATATGTTGAAGTTTGTTAACTTATTGACAGCGATGCGGACGAATTTTTTGATGCCCAATGAGCTACTGCCTTTTTCTTTATTGTTTTAAATTATGTACTTGTATATAATAAAGCTATATATAGTTTAGTGTTAGTTTGTAAAAATAGTAATTAATCAATGTATGAATAAAAAATATTGTTATTATCATTTTAATTGGTTTTTATGGTTTAACATTTTATCGCATGGTGACTGCACGCGAGTTGCCACAGACGATTGCTCAGTAAACATGAAAAACTAACGCAAATAAATATCAATGAGATGAAAATCCGCAGAACATTTATTGACATTTTAACAAATAAAACGTACAACCATTTCCATAAAATATGAGAACAAACAGTTTTACGCCAATTTGTTTTTCGGCGATTAACAATACAAACTGTGAATAAACCGCAAATCAACATTGTTTTGTGACAGAACACACAATAAGAATAATTTTATTTGACCAAAAAGCAAGTAATTTATCAAAATATATTTCAACAAACAGTTCCGAATAGAATAGAATAATGTGCAAAACCTTCCGTTATGACGGTAATCATTTTTCAATTTATAGATGGGATAAACAGCAATACCTCAAGTAATTTATGTAATGTTAGCTTATTAAATAAAAACATAAATGTCCACTCATCATCTGCCTAGCCGTTTCCCAACTAAGTTGGGGTCGGCTTCCAGTCTAACCGGATGCAGCTGAATACCAGTATTTTACATGGAGCGACTGCCTATCTGACCTCCACAACCCAGTTACTGGGTAATACGATACCTCTTGGTAAGACTGGATGTCAGACTTTCGGGCTTCTGACTGCTAGAAGTAAAGAGTCTTGATAAGTAATTTGACCGGCGATTCTGACGTTCACAAAAGTAAGGGGTGATACTGCATGTTGCTTTGAGTTAATAGCTTTCCACACTCTTGAGAGGCATTTTTTTGTTATGTGATAGTAACCGATTTTTTTTTATCTTTTATCCAACAATTCCAGAAATAAACCGATTGATCATAATTCTGGAAAAAGGAAAACTTAACGTAAGCGACCACACTTATCATAATTAGACCAATTTTATTCGCTGTCACGTCTAACGAAAAATAATTCATAGTAGTTACCCGCACGAGTTGGCGCCGCCTGTCCGGGCTATTGGCGAGCAATCCTGCGCGATAATACGCCGAGTGCTGAGCGAGCAGAGCGCGACGAGCGACGCGAGCGGCTCGAACGACTGCTGACGAGCAGGTACAGTACGGTGACGTGGCGGGAATCAGTCGCGGTACAGATGTGCAAGCTCGCAGATTAGATAATAGAGGCTCAATAGTGGTGATTACACTGATTATATTAACTGCTAAATTGATGATAATCTTGGAAGGAAATGTAGAACATTTCATTTGAATTTGAACTAAATAAATTTGCCTTACTACTCGGCTCTGCCAAATGATTGGTGCGGCGGCATCTCTTTGTGTAGGTGCTAGTTAATTAGTAGTCATTATTTTTTGTCAATGTAGGTTTTAATATTGATTTTTTTGAAGTGAAAACTTCTTTAGCGGCTTTGTGCACTTTTTTGTGATGGGTAAAAAATGTAAAACTCGCGCCAGGACACGTGACCTGATCGAAAATTCGTAAGACGGAGGGAGAGTTTTTTGTGATGGGTAAAAATGTTAAACTCGCGACAGAACACGTGACCTGATCGAAAACTCGTAAGACGGAAGGAGAGTAGACCGCATTCCACAATATCAAAAATGCACAACGTTAATATTCAAGTTTTCACTTCTGCCGGCACTCCCGGAGTGCGACCCGTTTTTTTTTCTCTAACCCATATTGCCACACCGCTGTCCATTATTGTATACATGGACTTTTAGAGTGAATTTCACCAAGCACACATCTAAACCGCGTTCAAAACCTTTCAGCGTCATCATTACTGTGGAATATTTGACACTGACAGCTCTTGAACGCGGTTTAGATGTGACGATCGCGTTCACGTGCATTGATGAAATTAGCACTAGATTTATGTTCAGTTCCTGACAGAAAAAGATAGCGACAGTGAGGTGAGAAAACGATTAAACGAAATTGACTGAACCTTACAACGTAGTCAGTACGTACACCTCTGCCTTCCCCTTCGTTGAATACAGGCGTTATGTTATGTCATGATCTGCTGGTCTATTCTGTAAAAATCTCACCATGACAATTTACAAGCGAGCTGTCATTCCACTCGATGCTAGCGATCGACACTATAGACAGCTCGCTCGTTCGGTCGGTTCCGATCCTACACTCCTACACTCTTTCAAATATTGACTATAGTTCCGATCCAAATGAGCCGATCCGAACTTTTTTCGCATTTTTCAATAATATTCGGTTCGGCCATGTGTCGGTCCGTTCCGAACATTCGCACTTTGCACTTCGGAGTAGGCCCCCAGGATATTAAAGAATAATTATACCAAGTTTCATCGTAATCGAACCGGTAGTTTTTGCGTGATGCCTGAACAAACAGACAAAAATTTTTTTAATCACATTTTTGGGTTCGGTGTCGGTCTAGTAACACCTCCCCCTGCCATTTATTTTTTAATGTACAGAATTTTCACTTCTACAGATTTATTATAAGTATAGATAGATTTTTGGTGGAGTACTATTGTTTAGAGCGAGCCGGCACTCCCGGAGATTTTTTTTGTAATGCATATTTTTCAGAGTAAAATTGCACACTTCCTCTCTGCTTGACCTTCATCGTTATTTATAGTTCTTTGCTCTTGTGTACTGTGTAATGTCCAAAAATTATCTGTTCAGTACATTTTGACCGCGTAAGTATAGCACTTTTCTATGAAACGGCAGATTTTTTTTTAAACCGACTATAGAAATATGCGCTATTTTAGAATCATGTGCTGAATTCATAGTTACAGTTTGAGCGTCGATGTCCCAGCCACCTATATAGATAAGTATTGGCTAAAGGTGCTTCTAAACGAGCAATATTTTACTGCAATATGCATACGACACTGGGTTGCAACCGACACTGTGTTACAGCCGCAACACAGTATCCAGCAACATTGCCAGCAATACCAGCCAGACTATGCAATATTGCAGTAATATCCCGGCTATATAGCCACACATGATTGGTTTTGGTATGGCTGGGTATGGCCAGTGTATTTTAGGTTGCCGGACGATCGACAAGTGGTCGAAAATACTGTAATAGAGAGAGAGAGAGAGAGAGGGACTGAAACAACAATAGAATTAGCCGGGCAAAGCTAGTTCAGCCCCTCTCTGTTGTTGTGGCATAGTGCATCTTTTTTTACCGCGAAATGGTAACAGGTATTGCTTTCCTCATGGTTGTATCATTTGTTTTTATTTTTGGTCCAATTTTGTTTAAAAGGAACTCGAAGTCATTCTCTGACATTCTAGTAAAATTCCAAAATAACGTTTCGTGCCGGCTTACTTATTGACTTGAATATCTAAAGTTTCACGCCTGTTGAAGTAAAGTCGAAACTTGTCTTTTTCTTATGTTCTTTTAAAACAATATAAACCGCTGCGACAAGAGTGATTTCGTCGGCCATTGTTGCCTGATTGCATAGTATAAAGAGATGTGTAGTCCGTTTACGAGTGTGAATCATGGGCCATATTGTTGCAGATATATTGCATCGCATGGCCCAGCCATAGATTGCTCAGCCATAAGCTGTAATAAAATGTTTTTGTGTTGGCCGAGCAATAGTTGTCAATAGTACAGATATGTATTTATTGTATATTTAAATGTAACACCGCAGACCACCTGCAGTATTGTGTCTCCTTCTGCCTTTAAATGTAACACTGCAGACCACCTGCAGTATTGTGTCTCCTTCTCTCTTTAAATGTAACACTGCAGGTCACCTGCAGTATTGTGTCTCCTTCTCTCTTTAAATGTAACACTGCAGACCACCTGCAGTATTGTGTCATGTAACACTGCAGACCACCTGCAGTCTTGTGTCTCCTTCTGCCTTTAAATGTAACACTGCAGACCACCTGCAGTATTGTGTCTCCTTCTCTCTTTAAATGTAACACTGCAGGTCACCTGCAGTATTGTGTCTCCTTCTCTCTTTAAATGTAACACTGCAGACCACCTGCAGTATTGTGTCTCCTTCTCTCTTTAAATGTAATACTGCAGACCGCCTGCAGTATTGTGTCTCCTTCTCTCTTTAAATGTAACACTGCAGGTCACCTGCAGTATTGTGTCTCCTTCTCTCTTTAAATGTAACACTGCAGACCACCTGCAGTCTTGGGTCTCCTTCTGCCTTTAAATGTAACACTGCAGACCACCTGCAGTATTGTGTCTCCTTCTCTCTTTAAATGTAACACTGCAGACCACCTGCAGTATTGTGTCTCCTTCTCTCTTTAAATGTAACACTGCAGGTCACCTGCAGTATTGTGTCTCCTTCTCTCTTTAAATGTAACACTGCAGACCACCTGCAGTATTGTGTCTCCTTCTCTCTTTAAATGTAACACTGCAGACCGCCTGCAGTATTTTGTCTCCTTCTCCCTTTAAATCCATCCAAAGGTATCCTTTAAAAGATTGCTTTTAGCGATAACACAGTTGTGTCACTCTACGTACAATGTCTACATTTATATCGGTACTTCGTGAGGTGAACATAACAAAGAGTATCTGTTCTATTATGTTCACGCCCACATTGGCATTAACGCACACAGTCTAACTCAAGTAATTCACGAATACACTTATTAATTACAGATGCCATTTGCTTCTTATTTAGCTAATCCAGGTCACATAACATACTTAGCTAGTGAGGTACTTGGCCCGCGGTGCGGATACCCTTCACGTGCGCATGCGCTAGTGTCGTTCCTTATCTCTCCTATATTCGCTATCATTAGGGTATCGTACACACCGGTGTAAGCGCTAAGTGCACTTCTCTGTATGCAAGTTAGTTATACTTAGGACTCGCTAAGTAAAATAAAATTAACTCACATACACGCAAAACATAGAAATGTAAAAAAATCTATGACGCAAAAGCAGAACAAATTACTAAGTAAAACAAAGATTGTACTTATTAATTTGTGATACTTTCGTGTGCGCGGTGATTGAATCTAACCGTGGGCACCTAATTAGAATTAAATAGCATTAAGTTGCGTTTGTTTTATATAGGAGAAAGATCTGAATACCATATACTGAAAGCGCTCGGTCAGCTCTAATTACAAATAGCCATTAATACTACTAATTAGCACGACGCATTCTTCTAATGACCTATTCATAGTTTGCCTTCCACATCCGTGGGCCCGCACCGTCATCATTTGCAGGCGTGCATGCCCCCAGCGGCCCCGAGCGGGGCTGAATGCAATACATTGTGGTGGAATAATCAAATAAAAATTAATCACCGAAATGTATGTCATGTACGCGCATAACTTCCGATCGACTGCACCACGTTGGATAATTCTTTTTTTGTGTTTGTTATTGACAGCACAAGGTTTTATAGAAGAAAAAAAAAATGGCAGTACGACGCGACGTTCGCCGTCAGCTAGTATTATATAAAAAAGACTTCGTAAGTTTAATTACGGTTGGAGGCGATAGTCCTCGCGCGCCTGTATGATTGGCGCGCGGACGCACTACGTCGGGGGGAAACTCCGCATCCGCGGCAAACCGCGGCGGAGCGGACGGACCTCCGGCGCGATCTCATGGTGGAATGGAAGGCGCGACTATCGCAACCCAGCGCAGGGCACGCCACGATAGCGGCGGTAAGACCCCTCTTTGAGGAGTGGCTAAAGAGGCGTCACGGCGTTCTCACCTACCGCCTGACGCAGGTCCTCTCCGGACACGGATGTTTCGGGAGGTTCCTGGGCGGGAGGAGACGCCCGGGTGTCATCACTGCCAGGATCGCCCAGAGGACACGGTGGACCATACGGTGGAGGTCTGCCCCGCTTGGGCAGAGCACCGCCGTGTCCTCGTAGAGGCGATCGGCAACGGCGGCGACCTCTCGCGTCCAGCCCTGGTTCAAGCCATGGTCCGGGGTGAGAGGGAGTGGGAGGCAGTCACCTCCTACTGCGAAGCAGTCATGCTAGCGAAGGAGGTGGCGGATGAGGGAAAGGACCTCACGCCTCAGCCGCCGCGGGAGACGCTCCGGGCGTCGGGAGCCGCGTGAAGACTCCCGGCCACCGTAGGCGCGGGCCTGCGGGCGGAGAGTAATGGGTAGCTCACCGTCCAATCAGGACCAGGCCTGTGCCGGACGGCGCGTATGTGTTCCACGCGCGCCTCAAAGAGATGTCAGCACGAATGACGGGGCCCGATAGGGCCGAAGCCTGCCAGGGTAGCGGGATCGTCCGAAAGGGTTACCGCTGCCCTGGAACATAAAGGGCTAAGGAAGGAACACGGGTGGGTTTTAGTCAGTAAGAGTCTGACACTTCCTTCCGCTCCACCTAGAGCGGGAGGGGTCATTTGATGATTTCCCATCCACAAAAAAAAGTGTACTTAATTTTGGTTTCGTTTTCGGTATATTTATGAATTTAAGCGTAATAGAAAAAAAGGTTTGAGACTAATCTAAGGACCATCGCGGAATCGGCTGGTACTACGGCCAACGGACTACTACTTAATTAGGTGTGTGAATATTAAAGAAGTAGTTCGCTGGCTGGAGGTCGACATCAGAAGCATTTACTGAAAGAAATGACGAGGATGGAAAAAATGACGAGGAACTTTGCCAGGTGAGTACCAATGTAACAAAAATAGATCTAATCCCTGGAACCACCCGCGCTCTGTTCTGGCTAAGGGGCAGCTAGGTTTATTTATGTATCAAGAAAAAATTATATTGTGTTTGATACATTACATACATCATAATTAATAATATTAATATATAGGTGTAGACAAGATATACCTAACTTAGAAAGAAGTTGTGACTGCCTGATTATACGACTATACTCTGATAGTTTTGTTATCACCCCAGCTGTAGCCGTCCACTGCGCCGCAGACACACGTGCACAATAAAACAGCGGCGGACACAATTACTTGCCAGTCTTGATCCACTGCACACACACACGACACAGATGTTACAACAAACAGCAATCCAATCCGCCGCCTGCGTCAGTGCGTGCACAATCTCGTGTACTGTGTGTGTAGTCTGTGTACTAGCTGTGTGCTGTGTACTGTGTGTGCTGAGCACACTCAATCTCGCGGAGTGGTCGCGGCTGTTCGTCACGCCCCGCGCGCGCCACCACCGGATTGCGTCTCGCACTCCACTCAGGGAGATTCATTTCTATTCCGACGTCTCCATGTTATATGACTTACTTTAGCAAACTTCAATACAGTTTTGAGGCATCCACAATGGGAATAAGTTTAATTTAATAAAGTGTCTCAGTGGGCACTGTGTACTACTGGCAGGTTTCATTTTTTATATTGCTTTGTATTAGCTAATCGATTCCTTGTAAACAAAATATTCTGCTACTAATTTAAGGGATGAAAAGGATCTCTTAGCTTATGATTAGCTTTTCCAGGAGATAGCATCCAACCCTTCGGAGATAGCAGCCAACCCTTCGGAGATAGCATCCAACACTTTGGAGATAGCAGCCAACCCTTCGGAGATAGCAGCCAACCCTTCGGAGATAGCAGCCAACCCTTCGGAGATAGCAGCCAACCCTTCGGAGAATACAGGCGTGATGTTATGGTTATGTCCCGACAGAGTGCTGACAGGACGACGTTTAGCTTCATATAGATACATTTATAGCACAACATAACATCACGTCCGCTAACCCCGAAGGGCTCCGCAGAGGTGTAGGTACCTGCAGTACAGCCACATGTCACCAGTTATATTCCTCGGGTAATAAGAGACGGGCCTATTGTATCACTAGAATAATACAAATAATTCAGGTTGTTAAGTCGTTTTCATCTCTTTACATACACTACAAACATATATAATTATGTAAGTAGGCCCACTTTAGGATGATTGACAGGTTCAGACCAGCACTAGTAGATAACTATCTAATACATCTAATCGCTGAAGTAACTTTGCCCATCGCACCGGCTAAGTATAATATTGACAGTGTTGCCGAACCACTGGCCTGCACTACCCACTTATAATATTGAGCTGATCAATCACTCAGTGCTGCACACGCCTTACTTCAATATTGACATCACTAGCGCGCGGTGGTCGAGCTACTCAGATTGTTTCGTGCGTGTTGCTTCAGACTCGTTCATACCGCAATGAGAAGCATGAAGCAACACGTCCACATCCTTCAGTGTACTGCGGAAAACAGCTGTCGATATGTATGTATATCGATATATATGCCCCATTGTCTGTAGTCTTTCGTGATATTTGCATATTGCGCTGCTGTTTGATTGTTGTGAGGACGGGAGAGCAATCGGTTAACTTATGTCATAGAGTAGCTACTGTTTCATTACATCCGACTGAATTGTAAAAATATGAAGTTAAATATTAGTTATTGATTTAAATCTAGTAATAAAATAACAAAATTGTATCCTAACTTAATTAGAGCTATTTACGAACTAAAATATAGCATCCATAAATTCATCCGTGTACCCAAGACATTGGCGGCATTGCCACGTTCTATGCCAATGCTTAACCTCTGGCCAAGGTAAAGGCCAGCCCTTGGGTCATGGGAAGTCTAAAGCAGTCGTTTTGAAATTTCCTTAAAAAGTCCGTGAGCACTCGGACCCCACGGCCCGAGGGTTTCAACCCCAAACGGCCGCTTGAGGTTCTCCGCAGCCGCAGCAGCAGCACCTGCGTAGCATGCCGGCCGACCCTGGAAGATGGGATGGCGCAAGAGTATCGACACAAGCATCCCACACTAAAGGCCTTCCCACCTTCCATGGAAATAATGACATACGGTCCAGTCTCTTGCCATCGTCGCGTGCCAAACCATTGGGTTCTAATACAGCTGGAACGCCGACGGTGACAAGAGCTCGTCGAATGATGTCGTTAATGTTTGCGTGCCGCGCTAAGCGACCCACACTTCGGCTGCAAGACAGGCCGTGGTGTCCGAGGCTGTTGACAACTTCGCCACAGTGACAGCGATGAGGAGAACAACATGGTGCTCCTAGTCGTAAGGAAGCAGCGAGGCGGAAAGTATTGTCGTCGAACAAAGTGCCTATGTTTGACGACGGTAGTGCATGAAGCCACAGACTCGACACCCATTTACCCACAGCCAGCAGGCGCGTACGCAGTAGTAACAGACGTGATAAGTAAATTATCCTGAACTACTCTGCAGAGCGGCTCATCCCACCGTCTCTGGGAAAATGGATTATCGGGTAGATCTGAGTTCGGGCAAGCGAGTCTCCAGGCATCCTCGGTGCATAGCCTCGGTGAAGCACGTGTATGGCACATCAAAATTAATCAGTGTGGAGGCTAGGATTTTCCTGATTAATTTCTCAGTGCCGTGGACCGAGGATATGAAAGCCGGTAAACTAATACTAGAAATTTTGCGGACAGCGAGGCCTCCCCTACGAATGGGAAGAGTAACTTGTACCCAGCTCGGTCATCCATGGCCACATTTAAAATCAAAGTTAATGTATGCCTGATAATTAATTGATCCATTCTGTCTAAAAGGTGAGAAAAACAAAATATAATAATTGGTTTTGTATTGTTTATTTGACTCACTGTGGAACATCCACAGTGAGTCAAATTCAGTGAGTCAAAAAAAGATCGAGTAGTATTGGGTTTTGTGTAACTTTTATATGGAATTGGTTTTTAAACGAGCTGCGAAGTGTTGATATTATGCGAATAACTGTTGTTATAAGCGCTGTATCTGTGTGCTCTCAAGTGTGGGGGAACTGATGACATGATTTTATAGTTTTTGTTTTATTTTCTTCTACTATGAGATGTGGGTGTGTGAGGATTAAAAATAAATAAAACGAGGTTCGGCTTCCGAATAAACTTTTATTGGACAAACGTGAACTTCTCGCGAAGCCGTATAGTACAATGTACATCAACTTGACTAGTAAAATACAATTAATTAACTAACTAGCAGTAGGTACATACATTATCATGACGACATAGAGTCACGACGCGGCGCCGGCGCCCGCGCACTGCCGATGCCGGCGCGGACGTTGCCTCACACGCTTAATATCAAATGTCGTAAAAATAAACGCTATGTCTTAATGTAAATATATTATATTTGATAAAAATTTCGTAAGACTAGAAGGTGACATAGTAAGAACTACATTTTGTACGAGTATTACAATTTAGAAAGCGGAGCGAGGGACTGTCGAACTGAAAATTAACAATAAACACGGAAATAAATATAGCACAATTAAATTAATCTTAACTCAATTATTAAATGTCCCCCTACTCGTAATGGTGTCTGAGTAAAAGATACGTAAAACTAAACAGAACTAGGCAAGCAATAGGTACTCGACCGCCAGCGGGTAATGCGCTTCACTGGTTGGAAGTGAAACGGATTACACGCTACTTCATACTCGGTGGCCTTACAAATTAAAACTATAAGCTGTCAAATTAAATGGCGCGAAATCTAAAATTGTAGTTCACAGTTTTAACGAAGTGTTTGTGAAAAATATTATGGTCGTGTGCATTACAGAAAAAATAAAACAAAAGTCCAAGTTTTAGTCATTTAATTAACGAATTTTGAAGAAAATACTATTTTTCACAACATTAAGATAATATCTGAGTAACAATTTGGAGTTCGCGTCATTTGAGAGTATTATATTTAAGAGATCATTAAGCTTTGGTATATGAAGACTCGCTAAACATAGTGGTTGGACAGACAGACAGACAGTTGTACCTAAGATATGACACTTGTTATACAATATTTTGTTTTATTAGTTATTATTATGATACAGTTTCCAGTAGTCTAGGCCTCGTCCCTCGCACTGCTCTCTGCGGAAACAAAAGCAAAATGTTACAAGCAGAAATGATGAGAAATATTAATATTCTGAAATATTTATAGAAAGTTACAAAATATGTATAAAGTTTTTTGAGAAGACGACTGAGTACATATAGGTACCTACGTATAATTTGTAATAAGTGGGTATATTGCACAAAGAATGGTAAAGTACCTAAAGCTGGTCTAACATGTCTACAGAAGCGTATTTAATCTAAGTATGAAGTGACCTAGAACTGTATTGCGATGGTTTGCTCTTTTCCCAGCCAACTATGACGAACACATCTAACTACTTATTACATTAGTAGTTTTATAAATAAAACGGAAAATCAACTCGATTCTCCGCCGCGTGAACAGAGCATTTGTAACCGTTCCGCGCGGCCGTCATTAGCACGTCGCACCTCTATTACAGCACGTCGCACCTCTATTCTCAGCTCGCCCGTGAGCTGTGTGCTGGAAGCCCGCTACTCTAATTTAATTAAACTCATTGCGATACTTGTCGGTAATCGTTTGATTTACTTAGCGAACAGTTTCGGATTCAAGTTTTTAATTCGCGTCGGCTTCACTGAGCGCCTTGTTCGATTGATTACACCGCGCTTGTTCGATACTTACGAAGAAATGCTGAGATTAGGTAAATTTTTGAAATAGCTGGTAGAGTCGAACAGGTTTGGTTGATCGTTAAGAATGGTCTCAAAATGCGAGTGATGCTAAATATATAAATGAGCATTATGTTTTGTGAGAGTTGAATAAGTATCCATTTATCCATCTTCCTAGAGTGTGAATATTTTCATTTTGCACAAACAGTTGGTTTCCCATGGAGTGTGACATTTCAATAAAATATTTAAATCAGAATAATGGCTGCACAACGGTAAGTCACGACGCTAAGGCCACTGTTCCGGACACGTAAGTTTTGCCGCGCGGCCGCTCGACCGCTCGGCCGCTCGACCGCTCGCCCGGTTCGCACCAACTCGTGTATTCGCTCGACCGCTCGGCCGGTTCGCACCAACTCGTGTATTCCTCGACTTTCCTGCACCGACTCACTGAATCTTTGGAATCACGGAAATTTTTAAAATAATACTTCGGTTTAAAGACATTTATTTCTCAAAAAAGAACATTACGGTTCACTTACATATTGAAATGTATAGAAAATATATAATAAAAGTAGATACAGTCTCTGTGATCAGTGTGATCACCTACAGTTATATGAGTACAAAACAACAGAATTAAAAGATTTAATAGGTGACATTCGGTGTTAGTACTTCTATGGTTTTTCATATGTATACCATCTGTTACTGTTAAACACATCATCAGGTATTTTATTATAAAGTTTTGCTCCCTCTTATAGTATATTTTCCTACCATAGTTAGTTCTAGGTTTTCTTAATTATATTTTGTCTCGTCGTCTTGCGTTAAGTGTAAGTTTTTTTTAAAAGTTAAGTTGTGAATGTGTTTCTTGTGTTATGATTTTATGTATTAAGATGCATGTTTTAAGTGTATAGAGTTGGTTAATTTTCACTATTTTGGTATCATTGTAGATTTTGGTGGTTGGTGTAAGGTAGTAGTAGTTGTACCTAGTGTTTTTGTTGCTTTATTTTGTAGTATTTGTATATCCTGAATTACCAATTTTGCTGTAGTTCCCCATATCTCAATGAAATATTCTATGTGGGGTCTAACAAGAGAGTTATTTATTATTGCGCAAGCTTTTTTAGGAATGCAAGTAGACATTGGACGCAATGCTCCTACCAGAGGTGATAGTTTGGACTTAATGTAATCAATGTGGGGTTTCTAAGTTAACTTAGTATCTAAAATGACACCCAAATATTTTTTTCTTTCAGTGCTTTATTTAGCAATATTTTCGTTGTTTATTGTTAGTTGGATTTGATTGAGGATTTTATTATTTTTCGCAATAAATATCATGTATGAGGCTTTTTTTGTGTTAATAGTTAGCAAATTTGATAGAAACCATGTATTTAGGATATTCAAATCATCTTGAGCTTCTTGCACTATTTCAGTAAGATTGTGGCCAAAGTAGAACAAGCAAGTATCATCTGCGTAAAGTGTGATACTGCCCGACTTTTTAACACTGCTGATGCTATTGATGTAAATAAAAAATAATAAGGTCCGAGAATTGATCCTTGTGGGATTCCATTGGTTAATTTACAGGGTAAACTTTCATAATTATCAATTTTCACTATTTGTGTCCGATTTTCTAGATACGACTTAAGTATTCTATGTGCGGATTCCGATATTCCTATGTACGTCAGTTCATTAAAAGCAAATCATGACTAATCGTGTCAAAGGCCTTATTGCGTATTTTTAGCGTTGAAGTCGCCAACTAAGATGAATTTTTGTCCGAGTTGCTGTAAGAACTTCACATAATGGTCTTTTTTGGATATTGTATCTCGGAAGCGAGTATATGGCCGCTACGGTGACTGGATACAATTGGAATTGAATACAAACCGCCAGAGCTTGAATGTCATGACATTCATACTTAACCTCTTTATGATGACGGAGATATTCTTTGACTATAACCGCGCTACCACCTTGGGCAAAATTGTCAGGGTGCAGTGCATGGTACACTTTATAACCTCGAAACTTTATGTATGATTGCTTAGTAAAGTGATTTTCAGATATAAGGCATACATCCATCTTTTCTGTGATCAGGACTACTTCTAAATCTTGTTGATGTTTAAATAGTCCGTTTGAGTTCCATGCCATTATTTTTAATGGATTCATTTTTTCGGTCTGGAAATAGCATGCGTAGCGCTCTTTTCTAGTTTATCCAAACGAACGTTGAATGAGGACATCAATTTGATGATTTTGTCCAACTTTCTATCCATACCTTTATCAGCAATAACATTGTCATGGATAACAGTTTTGGCCGTAACATGCGTGTATGTTTTCTGTCACGTAATGACTTTGCGTTTGTGAGCTAGTTTACACTTTTTCAATGATTTAGCGCTTACTTATTGTTACCGGCTTTTATACATCCTCTATAATTAGCAGGATGCGGTTCCCCACAGTGGACACATTTTGGCTTCTCATCTGCCAGTTTTTTGCAGTCAGCAGTCAGATGTTTCCCTGTACATTTGACACATCTAGGTTCCTTAGAACAGTATTTCTGTGTATGTCCGTACGCTTGGCATCTCTTGCATTGAGGTACTAGCCTAGAAGTATGGAGAGGATGTACTTCTACTTTACAACCTAATATTGACTTAATGCTATAGATTTTATTTATGTCTTCCTCATTTCTGAAAGTCAGCATAAACATGTTGAGGCTGCTTATTTTTCTACCTCAATTGGTTTGCTGCGTCTTTAATCTGGAAGCCTTTATTTTGCAAGTCCTCAATAATTCTGTTAGGCTTGCATGTGAAATGAAGGTTTTTTACCACACCCCTTATTGGCCTGTCCTGCTTGTTTTCGTAGAAGTGCCAGAGAAAGTTATTTTCAGTCAATAATTTTGTAATAGACTTATATGTGTCTTCGTTCACTGCATTTATTTTAACGCACTTCCTATTCAAGATTTTAGTCGTGAATTTATCACCAGACTCAGACTTCAACAACAAGTCAAAACATTCCTGGTAGTTCTCGACGCCATCCACTCCAACAGGCGGAGGTGGCGGAGTCTTTTTAGCCTTAACTTTCTCGGATTGAACAGTTTCCAGGTGTTCAACGTTGGCAGTATGAGTGGGCGATGTGTTTAGTTTTCGTTTTTTCCTGCTCTTTTGCCTGATCCACTGTGTTTCCCTGGCTAGCTCCTCCCGTTAGGTTCATAACGACAACTTCCCAAAACGTTCACCCTCCCAAAACATCCACTTTCCAAAATGGTAATTCCTAAATGTCTATTTCCCATTTCGTCCACTTTCCCAAAACGACCAGTTCCCAAATAGTCCGTGAACGTTTTGGGAAGTGGTCGTTATATGAGCCTAAAGGAGCTCCTCCTCGTCCGTACAGTATTCAGGACACTGTGTTGGACTCTTTACTGACTCAGGCTTACTAGTTGAAGCTGTACTTTGTTCTGCCTTATGTAGTAGATACCTCACTTGTTGTTGGAGGCTTTCTATTTCTTTTCCCATATCTGAGATAACATTACGCAGTTTTTCGTTATCTGTTCTTTCTTCGCTGTAATATTTGTATGTACAAAAAAAACGAACAACTCGTTTTCGGTTTTCACCTTAATTTTGGTGGTCTCAGCCGTAATAGTGGCGAGTTAATAAATAACAATCATAAATAGAATGTAGGTCAATTCTTACGTAACTGTGTGTGTCATCGCGGCGAGCGCGGCCCGGCCGGCGCGGTTGGTTTGCTGCGTCTGCACTTTGCACTTTTAGTAGAGCACGCGATCTACGCGACTATATAGTCTCAACGAATATCAAAACATAATGTTTGTGTTACTTATTTTTAGCATCAAGTTATATTTTCGAAACACTTCTCGTTTTTCTTCGTTTTTGATATTTAAGTATGTAAATGATACACGTTCCCTCCGTACGTAAGACATGTTCAAAAATGACTTCATGGAATTAGTTATTCGTAAGAGAGGAACGTTTGAGGTAAGTAAGTGGTCACAAGCCGTTAGTTCTTTACATTGATATTATTTTTCTCGAAAGTTGACTTAATGTTCAGTAAACATGAGTCAAAACCGAGTTCCAGGAACAGGAGATACTTAATGAAACAATATTTAGATGCCTAAACTAAGAATAAAATTATAAATATACATTCTCAAGTAAACTATTTACACATCCATACTATCCGCTATTATCTAACATCAACTTAAGACAAAGGAAATACTAACTATGCTAGAAAAGAGAAGAAACTACAAGAACAAGCTCTAAGAACTAACTACACAGAGATACAGGAAGAAGGTGAAGATGAGATAGAAGATTGACAGGGTGCTACGACAGACTAGTGTAAGTGAGATAAAGCTAATGTGTCACTATGTCTTCGAACTTTCTACAACACAGGTGCATGTGCTGCTAGAAATGTTTCGAGTGTGGTTACCATGATCATCGTCTACCGCGTCCGCGTCCACTTGCGCTGAGCGCTTGCCCCACATTCCTCTTAAGTTAGTCCAGGCGGGCTCTCGCTTCCAGTAATAATTTCCTGTTGGTTCATAGCATACATCTATGTATTTTCTCGAATAAAGTTGTATCGCGTGCGTGTGACGTCACCTGCTACGTGCGGTCTGTACAAGTCGCGTTTCTAATTCAATGCTCTATTCAGTAACTTTAATATACCATCTCTAAATACTACAACGATATATAGTCTTAAATAAAATCCAGAAAAGTAATTTCACACGATATTCATAAATACATGAATGGATAACATTTTTCATTAAATCGTTCATCGTTAATGCGAAATTATGAATGTTAACGCGTGAAAAACTCTGCGAAGGCTCGGCGTTCGACGCGGCCATATTGACTTGGGGGCTATTTAATTTTAAAAGGCGAGCGAGGATTATTATCTAATTCTGTCGGCGGCTCGCACCAATTCCAACTTGGCTACAAATTTATTAGGGGCTTGTGGGGGCAGTTTAAATTACACACGAAATGAAGGAGCAGTTTATTACCGCGACACCGATGTCGCGGGAAGTGCCGAGCACGAGAGGGACGAGGCTCAGGCTTGAGGGCAGCAAGCTCCACAGGGACAACTTCTAATACGAGTAGATATGTGACGCGGGGACCTGACAATCTGAGCGCGATCCCGAATGTTAGTCGCCGCGCGATAACAATACGAGCTCGTTTCTAACTCCATTGCGAAATGATATTCTCTAAGTCGAGTGTTATCTTTAATCTAAACTTTAGTTATTAATGTTCGGCGCTGATGGCGCGTCCACTCTCCGGTAAACTGAACAACGCGCAGCGGACAATTGTTAATGTTGATCAATCAATTTAACGCGAGCCATCAATCAGAGCGACGCGAGATAATTACGTCCTTCTGTTATTGTTTCACCGACGAACTTTACTACCATCGACAATTTATTATTAAACTTTTATGAGCTGTCGTAATTTCGTGCGTCTCGAAATACTCTGCCTGATTGATGTCGTAACCTTAGAGTAGATGTATATTATAGCTGATAATTCTATTAGAGTGATTCAGTAGACTTACTGAGTGTTAACTAATCGGGTTAATGTTCAGCGCGTAATCTAATTATAAACGATTGAGTTACGAGCTTTATAATAGTAAAACTAAATAAGTAGGTAATGTAAACACTTGAACTACGTTACAGAACAATCAATCTATGGAGTCGAAGAAATTAAAAAATCTTTGTACCAAAAGTTTCGCATCTCTGACACGTTCACACAGGAGCACACATCGTACTACTCTACTGGACTTGCTAAGCTGGCAGGCGTACGTACCGCTGTTGTACTGGGCTTGCTTCACGGGGCGCTTGCCCCACGCGCCGTGCAACGCCGACCAAGCCTTCTTCTCGGGCGCTTCCATTCGCTCGCTGTCCGATAGCTGAACCAAATAAAACATTTTAGAATACAACGCACAAAAATTGTATTTCTTCTAAAGAATGTTTAGCAGGACCGGACAGGTGAAATAATTCTTGCATACAATTTGCATCCCAAGTTAGGAAAATTCGGTGAAAATATGCTAATATTCAAAACTTCTTTTACTTTAAGAATTTGTTGGCACAGTTTATGTTAAAATATTTTCCTAGAATAAGCTATGAAGGGGAATGAATAAGCACATTATATTATTCTATATTGAGCACCGTCTGAAGTCGGGGCCTACGAAGCAGGGATAGGCTATGTCGCACCTGTTGGATGGGGATCAGTTGTTCGATGGCCGCGTCGATCTCTTCGTAGTCAGGGTCCGCAGCGCGCTTGCCCCACGATCCGTGGAAGTTGGCCCACTTTTCCTAGACAGAAGGAAAGTAAAGTCATTTATTTTGATTGTATATCTTGTCTGTTACTTAGAAATTTCATCCTCCAGAAAATGCTCATCACAATATTATAGTGGCCGCGGAGGCCAGATCACAGCTGTGGTTGCACTGTGTTCTTCAGTAAAAGGTCATAGAAGTTAAACAGAAGCCAACTAAGCTGTCCAACCTGACACGCTTCCCTATTGTTCTGTAACCCCTGGCCTGTTACCGCCCCATACAATTTTAAAATGTATTACATATCTATTTGTAATCAATCGTAATAGTTTTTAATAGTTCTACAGCCGCCCTTGACACTTCGACATTTGGATGTGTAGAACAATGTTACATGAATGTCACATTTGGAGGTAATGCTAACAATAGTAAAATAATGTACTTACAGGTGCCCGCTTGCCCCAGGCAGAGCTCATGTCGTTCCAGCCACGCTTGCCCCAGGCAGAGCTCATGTCATTCCAACCACGCTTGCCCCAAGCCGAGCTCATGTCATTCCAGCCTCGCTTACCCCATGCGGAGCTCATATCTTGCCAGCCGCGCTTGCCCCAGGGTGACTGGGACATATCTCTCCAGGCGCGCTTGCCCCAGGCAGAGTTGAGATCTTGCCAGGCCCTCTTGCCCCAGGCGGAGTTGAGGTCTTGCCAGGCCCGCTTGCCCCACGCCGAGCTCATGTCGTTCCAGCCCCTCTTGCCCCAGGCGGAGTTGAGGTCCTGCCAGGCGCGCTTGCCCCACGCCGAGCTCATGTCCTGCCAGCCGCGCTTGCCCCAGCCCCCGCCGCCGTGCAGGCTGGACCAGGCGCGCTTCTCCTCGTCAGTTAACTCTATTTCGTTGTCGTTCTGTGAACACATTTATTTAAATCAGTGCACCACAAGAGGTTTTTATGAAAGGAAATTGCTTCGAGCAGTTTTCTTTTTAGCGCAAAAAGCGCTGGTTGAAAGATTTCAAACGTACAATGAGGTAAGCAATTCTATTAGCTCTTTGTTTATTCACAGAACATTTTCGTTTGGAATCGGTACAGCTGGCTGGGACAAAGCTCGCTCGGGGGAATTGTTCGGCGAAAAAATTTGTTCACAACATTAAGTTCGCGCCACTGAGCCACAAGTTGTTTTATTATTCTATTAAGAGGCGTTTGTCGCCGCACGGAATGTTAATTGTGTTGTTCACTTCAAACGGCGGATTCGCTTTTTTGCCACACTTTTTCTTACGCTAAGAAAATATTTTCCTTATTCCCCGAATATATGTGTTACCACATATGTGTTACCAGCTACAGCGGGGTCATTTTACTAACTTTGCGAGCTCTGACCCCGCTCCGCCCCTCTAAGGGGGATGCTTTGTTTCAATTTCCAATGACAAAGCTACATTCACCCATGAAGATAATTTCTTTCTACTAAAATAGCATAATTAACCTACACATCCAACCATCGTGCTATTTTAGGAATATTGAAAAGCCCGAAATTAAGTTTACAAGAGCGAAATGTCTACAAGCCAGTACATCCCGTTTGTTGGCATATTTATAACAAGAGCTATTTCCACAAGGCGCGGGCTGCAGGCTGCAGCGGGTTGCGTGGCTCCACATTGTACAGTCGCAACCACAAGGCGCGGGCTGCAGGCTGCAGCGGGTGGCGTGGCTCCACATTGTACAGTCGCAACCACAAGGCGCGGGCTGCAGGCTGCAGCGGGTTGCGTGGCTCCACATTGTACAGTCGCAACCACAAGGCGCGGGCTGCAGGCTGCAGCGGGTGGCGTGGCTCCACATTGTACAGTCGCAACCACAAGGCGCGGGCTGCAGGCTGCAGCGGGTGGCGTGGCTCCACATTGTACAGTCGCAACCAAAAGGCGAGGTTGTAAGTTTTCCCTCGTCGTTTAAAATAGTTGAGTTTGCGTTTGTTCCGGTTTTTACAGCGAGCTTGGTAACTACTGGGAATGTGCTGTGTCGGGGCTGGCTCGAGACTGCTCGAGATTGCTCGACTTTGCCCCGCTATTAGTGACTCGGAAAGTTGTGGGAACATAAAAATGTTGTAAAGACGAGACAAGTCTGTAATACATGCTGGATGGTGGGATGTGTAAAACATTGCTCGCGTCTTAAGTTTAGAGTTTTTTGTAATATGTAGTAGTCTTGCCACCGGTAAGTGCCCTTGTAGGTATTAAAGTTAGTTTCATTTTAAACGTGTCTATTTTGGTCGGAGACGTAAATTTTGAATAATAAATAAATAAATGACGATCCCTTATGTTGTGAGTTGTGATCGAGTTCCAAATAACATGATTGTGCCGTTACGTTAGGTAAAACGAAACTACCCTCTGAAAAATAATTTAAAGGCACCTAGCCTTTATATTATTTTTTAATGTATTAAAATAATTATCAAATATATTTTTTTACAATTTCGTTCAAAACTAAATTAATTTAATGTTCTGTGTCACGTCATGATTCTGTATTGTCTGTTCGTTGAGGTCGAAAACCAACATGTTCAAGTATTTCACAATGTCCTCGAGGACCTTTTTGCTTTTGGTGTGTGTGGTGATATGTTCCCTTGGTGGTGGTGGTTAGGTGGTTTGGTGTGGCACTGACCTGTGGTGGCGCGGGGTCATGGTGGGCGTCATCGGCGGCCGCCACCGCAAGGGTGGTCAGCGCGGACAGCCACAGAGCGGCCACGCAGTAACGCATCTGTGGACAAACAAACATTCCACATTAAAACAAATTAATTCGTTTTTGAAAAAGTAACAGGAAATTTCAGAAAAAGTCAAGATGCGCTCTGTGCGTTGTAGTCCCAGCTTAACGTCCACAGCCACCCAACATGTTCAACCTCGCCCCGGCGGTACAAAATTAAAATGTTAATGAAGTAGTTTTGTCTAAGATGAATGCACCGCTGTCGTTAAACAAGCAGTGAAGGAATGCTGGCTGAGGCGGAAGGCATCTGAGCTCCAGCGAGGTTCATCTTAAATAACAAACTTAGTGTTGTTTGTAAGTAAAATTTCTATAACGAATCGAGCATGGATTCCTTAATAGTTAATTTATGTGACGTTGGTGTTAAGTATTCTGATGATGAAGCAAAATATAAAAACGTGCGTAGCGTGGGCAGTAGAAGAAACAATGACCCCAAGGACGTGCTAGCACGACAACTCATCGGTCTCATTTCTGTCATCACTAATTCAAGTTTCCATCTGATTGACAACGACGTAGACGTGTGACGTCACCTTCTAATTATACATTCACCACAGATATACGCAGTAACATTAAAAGGATCGCGTCAGTTATAACGACGTCAGGCACCTGGAACTGCGACCTGCGACGTCCACGTCGTGGGAATAAAGGTGTGTGCAGATGAGCCGGGCGTGCAAATGTCACCGCGGTGTGCCGCGCGATAGGTCAGCGCCGGCACGCGCGGTTATTTACGTTCACTGTGATGGAAATAGCGATGACTTAGAAGCTCGCGGGTTCACACGTAGCGATAGTGGCTTTGGAGCTACGCGTCAGGTTTCTTTACGTTCTGTTGTTGTTGTGAAGTCATTGACATTTTGTTTAAAACATGTGACATTTTCTCAAGACCTAACGAATGTTAAATTTATGTTATTTTTGTTCTTTACTGAACTGTGGCTGCCTACACTGAATCTTTTCTTACTAAATTGTTTCCATCGTTCCTTTAGCAATAATGAAAGCCCGAGGGTTACAAAGGAGATGAAGTTTTATTTGTTTCATTTTAGACAAGCAACAGGCCAACAAGCATGCCTGTGTTTACAAAGCGGTTACCTACTTGGACTACTTAAGTCTTGGCAAGTTGGAGCAGCGCGAGGACGAATTCAGCGCTTCTTTGAAACAACTTGTGAGCCACCGCTGTGTTTGTACCTAAGTACACTATTGTTTTATTAAAAAGCTATTTTAGTTTGATGTTGGTACCTATTTATGATTCGAGCATTATGAATAAGTATCGTATTTTTCTTAAAAGGAGTTCGCGTTATATTCAAAGAAGCCTTCTTTATTTTTAGTCCATTCATGGAATGCCAGATGGAAGTTTTGACAAATTAAATTCCTAACGGATGAAAAGAAAACCTTTTGACGTTTGAAGAGATATGTATTTCTAAAGACGTAAAATGGTATGATTGTAAACTTTATCTTTCAGGTATCAGTTAACAGTTGCAGGAGACTTGAATAACATCTTATGAAAATGTTTTCAAAGTACAAGTTGACGTATGAATCTAACCTTCAATTTAATATCCACTGCTACCTGCTGGAAGTGGCCCGTAATGACCGACAATGAGCGGCCAACATTAACCATTTGAAATGGCTCAAACATTTGTAGCGACAGATTAGGGCCCGCATCGAATGAGAGCCATTTGTCCCACAAATCGGGCCGCCAATACGACCCGCACCGACCCGCACCGACCCGCAATGTGTCATGCCCGACTCCGGGACGTTTGCACGACAATCTAGACGTATTGTTACATATCGCTCGGGATTCGGTAATCCTATAGCTAATAGAGGTGTAATGGAGGTGGTAGACCCTGATCACGCGGGAAACGAATGTTGTTACTCGGAGCAGCAGTAGGCGTAGAATGGCTATTTTAGAAACTGTAGCGACACCCTGCGCTGCTCATGTTCTTATATTGACGGTCAAGCTGCTGTGGTCACGTCTCTCTATGCTAATGTTGTTGTAGCTGGTGATTGACACTAAACACACCTTTTTATTTATTAAGTTTACTGAACTGGTGGCATTTGTAATTGATAAATGTGTTTTGATTCCCTTCCAGGTTGAACAGAAGGCGATCCTTCGTTTGACGTTGTATCAAAAATCCGTGCGTGTGTAATGTAATCATGATTGCCTCGTGGAACGTGTCGTGTGATGTGTCGTGTCAACAAATTAGCGATCATGTCGCCGCGGCATTTGTGAAGTACACACCCGCGTCACCGACGTCACACGGTACAGAGGGACAGAATACCTTCTCCGTCCAATACACGAGTTTGTAAATGCTAAGCTAAATAAAAATATCTCTCAAAGCGCGAGCATTTGTGTCTGCGAAGTAGCGCCTGAGATTGCCACTGAAACTACAAAGAATATTATTTTTACTCAGGATAAGCCCGCGTTCATCTGCAGTCTGAGTGAGGGGATGCAATGGTGTAATTGAACACGGAGCGCGGTTGAAGATGCTTTTTTAATTTTCTCAGAAGACTCTCTCCTTGTGTTTTATATTGCGATTTCAGGTAAATAAGTATAATTTTACGTAAAACTCAACACTATTTTAAGCAACATGTAAGTTCTGCATGTAGTTCTAACGTCCCGGCCACATACCACACCGACGCGTGTCGCGCTCCGCGCCGCCACTAGTCGCGGAGTTTGCTTCAACACTTAGTTAACAAATGTGAATAGTTTGCGGTGTGGGAGATCTGAAGTTGTACCGAAATAACGACTGTGTTTCTCAAGTAGTTTTAATGAAGTGTACATATTGTGTATCAATACATATAATAAAATCGTAACTGGTCGCTGTCTGTACATGCAAGGCTTTATCAACGAAATAGAACCCAAACTATGATTGTTAGATTTTTGTCTGTTTGTCTGTACGTTTGTGCATGCTTATCTCAGAAACGGCTTAACCGATTAGTGTTTGTTTCATTCCAATCAGATCATAAATAAAAAAGTTATATCAATCTAAAGAATAACATATAAAATGCTATAGAATAACCGATCAGTGTAATTGGCTGAAACTTTACGTAGGTATTACCTAATCATTGAAGTATATTATACAATGAGGAATGAGTGAGAAGCTCGATGGCTTTGTGGTCGTAGCGATAACTCATGTTAAGCAACCCCGGTCGTGGTTCCAACTAGGATGGATGACCACAATTGGCACTGATACATCAACGCACAGCCTAAACCGCTGGTCCTGGAGACATGAAATTTGGAGGGTGTGTTCTTCGTGAAGAATATGTATCTACCAAAAGCAGGTTTTTCTAAATCCCACTCTAAGAAGGTGAAATGGGGGGATTTTGTTTGTGTGAAAAATCCTATTCTTTGAGTTAATAAACTTGAAACTTAGCACGAATACTTATCCAGGTAAATTATGAAGTCTGCCATTTTTTGTTTTTCTTAACTACCCCCTATAAGGGGATTGGGGAGTTTTAAAGTTTGTATGGAAGAATTTTAGCGTGCGATCCGATTATCTCGAAACTCAGTATTTAGACCTAAGATCGAAAGTAAAGAATAATGTGTATCAAATTTTTTCGAAAATCTACCCATGACGGGCTGAAAAGGGGTGTAGTCAATTTTACATGTTAATTAATTTTATTTACATTTTAATTAATTATTTTTCAGCTTGAGTAGTATAGTTTTTATTATATTTGTTGGTATATTGGCGTGGCTAGCTGACATTTGGCAAATAATTTAAGTTTCTTGTAATGTTAATTACTGAACATAGGTTCCTAGTATTGTATACATGCAACTATATTCTAACTAATTCATCCACTAAAAAAATTGCCATTTGGATTTAAAGTTACAGTACGGTTGGTATAAGTAGTAAGGATATGTGGTGTCAAGAACTCTGTGATGTAAGTTGAAGAAAAGTAGCGACATTGGCCGAGTAAGCAACCGGTATTCTTTTAATGCATTAATAAAGCCAGGGTCTGTTTTCTTTAATAGCACGCAGCTAAGTGTACTCTTTTGCAAATTTGTTGTTATTGTATAATAGTGATAAACTTGATAAGCAAGTGGTGAGGTTTGTTTGTGTATTTGGAATGTAAAAGTGGATCTTCTTAGTGTGTAATTCACATAACCAAAGAGGCGTGAACTTCGGTTTGTACTGGAGTTGTGCTTGTAGGGTTTACGGATATTTGTGTGTGTGTGCTTTGTACAGTCAACAGCAAAAGTAGATGATCAAAATCAGAAATTCAATACTAATGAACGGAGTTCGCGTCAGAACTGTGTGGCGTCGAAGTGATTCAAAAGTATGTGATTGTAAATTATACCAAACATTTACTACTAGTACAACTGCCTAGTATAGCTGCGAACTCCGTTCATTAGTATTGAATTTCTGATTTTGATCATCTACTTTTGCTGTTGACTGTACACAAGTGCGCTTCGGATAGGTTAACTAATTTAAAAACATAAAAAGTACACCTTGGTGGGGTAAAAACAATATAAGCCAAAGAGACCTGTTGAGCTGGGAAGAAGTTTAATAACCGACGAAAAATTTCGACGCTATGGGGTCTAAACTCATACTGTGCTGAATCCATGGTTACAGTTTGCGCGTCGATGTCCCTGCCACCATGTATAAAGTAGGCACATATATAAACACAAACTGAAATAAACCCAGTCTCCCAAAGAGCTCACTCATGCTGCTTCACAAAGTGGAGCACTGCCACACGTTACTACATATAAAACAATCACAGAAAGGTGTTTACTTCAAAGGCCACCACTACTTTAGACTGCTTCAATAACAAAGGTCAACTCGATTAGGGTTGAACATAAAACAGTGTCGTTGTCTGGCTGGTGTCCGGTGTCCGACGTCCGGTAGCGGGCGAGTTGCGGAGAGCGCCGGCTGCTCGTCCGGACGACTTACTTCAACGAATCTATTTCCTTGCACGAGCCGTTTAACTTCTATTTATTCCGTGGTCAACTTTCACACTATTGTATTAGGGGCTGAACTTCATACAAATTAATAAGTATACTTTTCTTAAAAAAACATTGACATTATTTTGAGGGAGCTCTTAAACCTATCAATATTCAATTATGGAGGACAACTTTTATCTTATATCTGAAGAAAAATAACTGTAAACAATATTCGTTAGACGTCCCCTCAATACATAATGAGCTACTGAATATACCAAAAAGTGTCTCCAACGAAATATTATCAGGATTTATTTAATAGCATTGCCAAAGAGACGTCCTCAATACAACTATATATGTATGGGAATATATATGTATATATTTATTTAATAGCATCGCCAAAGAGACGTCCTCTCTTACTAATTGACAAATGTTATTACTCCATTTGTGAATTTCTAAATGATAAAACTTTATACTTACATAATTAATCCTGACATCTTTAGTTCTTTATTTTATTTTACTGACCATTGTTAGAATTTTTCATATTGAAAGTGTTGTAGTCTATTATGCACTTGTACTAAATGTTTGCATAATTTAAGGTAGAATGTACAGGGATTTATAATTATACCTACATGCAACCTTGATAATATTTGACATTTCTGTATTAATATGACACATTGTTACTTTATTTTAAGCGATTTGACATCTTTTGCATTACCTAATATATTTTTGTGTATTTCAAACGATTTGACATCTATTGTAATTTAAACGATTTCACATTTATGAATTATTATTACATTTTTATTGTAGTTCAGACGATTGGACATTAATTTGTATTTTGTATTATAATCATTTCTTAATTGTTACTTAAAATTCTAATACGATTTGCATGCCCATGTGACGGTAGAACATGGAGCACTATTATAAAAATAAAACATCTATATGTATACTAATTACCCATGTTTGCAAATGAATAAATGATTTGATTTGATTTGATTCTATACAACTACCTGGGAATATAATATGTATATATTTCTTATTGCCGAATGTGGTAATGGCCTCATAACCCTTTATTGTAGTGATCATTGGGAGATAAAATAGTTACATTTTTTAATTTACAATTAGTGCTGCGATGAACCAACAAGTACCTATCGACACGACACACAATACTAATAGGCACCACGTGTAAACGCGACAATAGCAGTAGCTACTCAGGAAATTGAATGGTTAAATCGGTGGCATCCCTGACGTTGAGCCAAAAGCGTTCGCGCATGGAACGGTGTCGTGCTGCCGCGCCGCGTCTATATGACGGCGACGCGCGGTTAGCTCGCGACTACATAGAGGTAAAGCTCGTGATAAAACGCGCGGTTGTGTAAATACGGGTCAAATAGTGTTGTGTGACAGTGCAATTTAACTACAGTTGTAGTTTGGTTGATGAGTGATTATCGCTCGTCTATTGTTTAATTAGCGGCTCCTGTCAGAGGTCGGCCGTCTGTTCCCGCGGGGGCTCGGGGGGTCGGGGTGTCGGGGGGCAGAGGGTTTGGGTACACAACACAATAACAACATCTTCTGTTAACCTATTCATTCAAACCGACTGAATTTTCTAAAGATGGGCGATGGATAGATCACGACGGTATGGCAGCAGGGTGTGGTGGATGTGGAGCTGTGGCGCAAACTATGTCCCCCACCTCTCTGTGCCCCAAAAAATGCAGCCATAGCAATCTCTGCGCCGCCACCGACGATGCCGTGGAAGTGGCGAAGTTTTTGGTAAACTTGTATCGTGCCATCCACAGCATGAAGAAAATACCTAGATGAATGAGTATCAATAAAGCTATACGCAAAAGCAAAGCAGGTGAACAGGTAAGCAGGCAGGTTTGAGCAGGTATGGATAGATTATATTCGTATCAGTTTCACTGTATATACGTGTAGGTGAAAGAAAACTGAGCTTTCTAAAGACACTGTTGAGTCAGTCCTAAACCTTACAGACTATTTTCAGTAGTGGACTCACTACACGTAGCTCGTCTATTCAGAAGTATTAATCACTACCTCTGTCTGGTCTACCTTCATTTTTTAATAGTGTTACTATCTAGTTTTAATTGCACCACATATTAAAATAAACGAGTTAGCCCCCGTTGTGGTAACTTTAACGCAAATCAGTGTGGATAACAAATTGTAGGTTTATGTAAAAAGCTTCCTCCGAATGCGGGAACTTTAATTTATAGTTGGTTAACAATGAGTTGGTTATGTTGTATTTGGGAATAAACGTGATTAATAGTGGCTCGGTGAGTTGCATATCCGTGTGGCTCGCTGAGCTCACTGAGCTCGGTAAGCTCATGTGGACACTGCTCTTATGAGTAGAATGGACCTCAAAGGACATTTGAATTAAGCTGTACATTAATAATCAGAAGGATAGCGTTATTCGGTGCGCATAATAATAATAATAACAACGTGCTTTAGGAAGGAATCATTCCTGTTGTGCACTAAATAGGTAATTTGAGTAAAATCCTTCTAGACTACATGTAAAATAAATCCTGGATTTACGTAAAAGAAAGATGAAAGGAAGAACAAAATAAAACCGGCTTGAGTTCGAGACCCGGATGTTGGGTTGATATCGGGGAATTGATTGTCTATTAGGGAACCCTGCAGTCATCAAGGTACTGTCGGTGAGTTCATATGGGGATCAATAGATCTCAAACTTGTCGTTAGTGAAAATGGCTGTAGGATTAGATTTGTCTGCTTGCGTCCTTCAATCCTCCGCCAGACACGATAAACGCTGATTCTCAAAATGTTCAAAAAGTCAGATTTCCACAGCTCAGTTTATCCCGGCGTCGTCGGATTGAAAGAGATTGAACATTGAACAATCTGTCCTGCTTGGGTTGCCGCGTCGACGTAGATGAGGATCCCTGTCGCTCGCGCGTCAGCACTTTTGTCACATGGCGGCTAAATACCATGCAACGTGTCGCTAACATCTTGTGAGTATTGCCAATTTTATAATTTTCTAAGTTTCATGAAACTCTCTACGCTATTCGAATATCTTCGCTGTTCGGAATCGTTTGGACATTGGACATCACTTCAAGATAATTTGGTTGAGATAAAAGTGTTTTGAGTTACTTATACTTATTCGTATTGTATCTACTGGTACAATACGAATAAGTACTGATATCCAGATGTTGACTGACACTGCTCTAGATTCTAACAAGTTTATAGTGCTGGAAACTGAGTCTAACATTCCCCACAATACTACGACACAGTACGCGAGCTGCGTCAGCACATTTGATACTCGTCCCGTCGGAGCGCTTCGATGGCCGACAACGATGTCATCTACATATGGCTGAAAAACTACGTTGATACGTATGAATAATTCAGTAAGACGTGAAGCTAAGGAAAAACCAAGAGTTTATACAGGCCTTACTTTTCTGAGCACTATTTTACAACGTCGACTTGTCTCCACATTTCTGCAGATGGAGGCCAAATAAAGACATTGCAGCATCTTAAATCTGTCTTTGAGACCAAACGAAAGTTGAGCGCCTTACTCAATGTGGCTGAACATTGCTGTATTGTAGAGAATTTGATGCTTAACTGCAGGCATGTTAACTATCCGGCGCAATTTAGTAATACGCAAGTTAGTACATCGAACACCATCCAAACTACATACATACAGCTCTAGATCATCGATACACCGGACCCAGCGCTACCTCAATTTGCCAACAAATGTTCCGCGTGATTAGGAGTCAATCGTCCCACAACAAGACGTGGAGCACCCTCCGCACTCCACAGCGAGGGCTCACCGAGTGGACTGTAACTGCCAGCTATAAAACTATTAGATACACTATTAGTACCAAGATGACTAGCTTTGTGTGATCACGTCTTATGAAAGAGTATTAAAATGGTAATATCGGACGATTAAAGGGAATTATCGTTATTCTTAGAACACTCGCGTTTGATTTTGTGGGTTCCTTTAGATCGAAAGATTGCAAGAATTGGATTAAGTAAAGATTCAGAAAGCAGTTGATTTTGATGCTTAATATCACCTACTACAAGTTTATGTCAATCGCGACGAAACCTACGCTACAACATGCAAATCGCTATTAAATGGGCGTATGACCAGATGACCACGGAGGTAACACTGTGGTCGGAAGTTACCCATAGGTAGGTGACTTTTGTCATGTTTGTTAGTGGTCCATATTATGTGGATAGACCTGAACACTTGTCACATTTTATTTTAACTGCTGTTTGACTAACCTCTTTCTTTTTGATGTCGGTTGCTTGATATAAATGCTTATGCATCACTTAACACCGACTTAAATTCTACTACTTACAAATGAAGTTTGCTATTTAGCAGCTGTTTATGTGTTAAGTGTTTGTGGCTCATTAGCTGAGTTTAGAACAAAGGTTTACTGCCCCCCGCGAACCTCACCGCAGTGCAATTTAATGAGAGCTTTGACCAACTGCTGGGAGCTTAAAGCGAGTTGTGTGTTTACAAGTCTTGACGTCATTTTGACTGGAGAAGAATTTATACAAAACGTTGGTGACAACTGCTGGAATGTCACTTTGTGTTAATAAAAACTTTGTAATAAAGTTAGTTCGTTAAGGAACTTGTGTACCTCATTGTTTCAATGTAGAATCACTGAGCTAAGGAAAGGTAAGTACCTTCAGAAATATAGCCTACCAAGAATATTTTGGAAACATTGTATGTAAGCGTTATACCTATATGTATGTAAGCGTTATACCTATATGTATTCGACTTGTGGTATATAGGTCTGCGGCGTGTTTCTGAAAAGGTTACATATGGAGAGCAACCTCTTTGCATGTAACCTTTTCCGACAGATACGAGTCTAGTCATTGTGTAACATTTGTTGGTGGAGCTGACAGCCAGGATGCGTACATTTGTATTGTAAGAGAAATATGCGCCCTTTGTTCAGCAAGGATTTAGGCGAAACATTTCAGAATGTTTCACGAATCTACGAAAAAGACTTATCGAATATGTTTGTAGGAAGCAACTTCGAGAGCCAGTTCGGACGGTCGTTTGTCCGGCTCCAATTGATTCCCAGCAACCTCTCTATATCGATAATTGAGTCGATTCCTCGCTCGCGTTGTTTACGAAACATTCGATTCTGCTCTGTGAGTCGAATTTATTTTCGTTATATCATACTCTCGATGTCAAAAGAAATTTGTTTTTTTGTAATCGCCACTTTGCTCGCTTTCGTGAAAGGTAATAAAAGACTAACGTATACCTACGTCGACCAGACGTCGACTACGACGACGTATGCCGTCGTCGGCTGTGTTTTGTATTTAATTGTTTAGTTTATATCTGCTTAAAAACGAAGGCGGGAATTTGAATATTTAAAAGCGATTAGGGGAAAAGTTTATCGATGTTGTGGTTCAATATAGATTTATTGTACGTTAAAGTTCGGAGTAAAGATAAATACAACTTGTTCGTTTGACTTCCCCAAACTTTTCGCTGAATGTTTAACTTCCACGTTGATTAGTGCAACCAGTACGCCGTTCTATTTATATCTTGTTCCAAGAGTCGTTACGTAGCTTGAAGTGAACGGTTCGTGGAGCGAGGCGTTCGATTGATATCGAGTGACGTGTGGCGGTCGATGCTGCAGTATAAATAGGATATCGATGCGATGACCTGTGCCCCGTGTGCCCACCGACGTAACCAGGCCTCTCTCGCACCCTCCGTTCAATGTAACAATGAATAAAATCATACAAACTGCGTGCGACTCGCAGCTCATGCTAAGCTGGTCGTCACATAAGATTTCATTCTGACTAAGTAGGGATTATTTGCGTCATCGTGTGTGGTTTTATACTTAGCACTATAAAAATATAATCGACATTTAGTTACAGCTGTCTACGGGGAGGCTTATAGTCAGCAGCTTATGAGCGGACACTATGATGAGCGATCATAGGTTTTCAGGAAAAACTTCTACGCGATTTTCGGGTTTAACATTTGAGATAATTTCGGATTTGCCGAACTATATAGTCACGGACTACTGTTTGTTCCGGACTACATATTTTGTATTGACACGAGTATTTTGAGTCTGTAACTCTATCGCATCGAACTTTACAATTCGCTTCGTTGGATAAGTAGTGCCACTTACAGTTCTTCTTTATTCCGAACACTATAGGACAATTTGCTACAATTGCTTTGTCTGTATCGAGCATTCGCTCTTACATGAGAGTCCTCACTGATCCCTCTGTATTGCACCGTCATTTAAAAGTATCAGAGTCAGTTCTGAAGTTAGTTATAAAAACTTCAAAGAGTCATATAAAAAAATATAGAGCCCCTCTTCAGATTAGTGAGAGAGAACAGTCCGTGGAGTTTCTTACTTGTTCTTCTCCATAGGAACCGACTACGCTTTAGAACAGGCATCATCATTCTGACCGACCGACCCCTTGACAATCCAAAAGTGCATGTAAGTCGTATTGAAATAAATGCTTTGAATTTTAGGTTGTAATATTTTAGGGATTAGTATATTTTTGCGTAGTGTATTTATTTAAAATCTATTATTAATCGAAAATATTGAGTAAATATTAAGTAAATTCAATTAACATTAGATGTTAATTGAATTTCATTTTAATGATGAAATATTAATCGCCAGTAGAACTGTGCTACATGACTGACTGACTACTGACGGCACTCGAACTCTGACATTCATTCTTATTGATTCTTTCACAAATTACTTTCCTGGAAGTAGGTGATTATGTGGCAACTTCACTGCATCGACTCGTGGATGCTAATCGATGAGTTGTTCCACGACAAACTCACGTGTTGGCGGTAGATTTAAACATAGAGTAAAGGTAAATAATATTTTGTTTCTGTAAATTGGTAATAAAGTACTTTAACACGTCAAAAAGAAATTATGATATTTTAAAATATGATGAGGTCGGTACTACTACCAATCGACTACTTTGAGAAGAAACAGCGGAACTAACTCAGAGGTCACCGTCTGTTTTAAAGTCCAGATATAATCTTGGTCAGATCATGTGAGGACTATGCAGGTCTGAGATGGTCTTTTGAGGAAATAACCACACAGCTTTGAGTGGAGCTGTCCAGTCAGTGCACGCATTTGTCAGTAATCGTGTAGTAAGACAAACCGGCCAAGGCCAATTACATTAGATAACACAAAGACGATAATGTAAAGTATACAACTACAGACAGGCGTCCGCTCATCTCACAATCCTCCGCTATGTGCCTAATCATCCTTGTGCAATAAAAGCCCATTAGGTAAGTTCGTTAGATGTTGTGTTCCCTGGAGGGCGGCGACAGGCGACAGGAGGTACTTTGTAAGTACGTTAGTAGATGTTATACTAGATGCTACACCCTCACATACATAACTAATGTGAAAGGAGTGAACATTAAACTTATAACTTTTATCATTTGTTGTCACCTCAAAACAATCACAGTCTAATGGATACAATCACAGTGTAATGGATACAATATTTTAATGTTCCTTTTATTTCACACTAATAGGAGAAACTAGTAACAGTGATCAGTTTATACGAGGTTCGGTATGGAAGGTTCCAACAACCGGGACAGTTAGGGGCCTAATGTATGGCCTTACGAACAAATGACGTCACACTCACACGGCGAGAGATACTCGATGTAGTACCAATGTAAGAAATGGACGCTAATGTAGCCGTCACTTAGCATGATCAGCCTATAACGTGCCCACTGCTGGGACACAGGCCTCCTCTCGGTGAGAGGGAGTGGGTTGTACGGCTCGGTGAAGGCGTGAAATCTACCAACCAGCACGCGGGCCCAGTGCGGGTTGGTAGATTTCACGCCTTCGAATTTTTGGTTCTATGACATGCCGGTTTCCTCACGATGTTTTCCTTCACCGTTCTGAGAGTAGTGGTAATGAAATAATTTATACAAAGTAAAGCCTGTCTGGGTTCGAACCAACCTACGGAGTGGTTAATGTTGCATTTATGAGAATTGTATGTGAAAAGCGTTGCATCAAAGTAAAGTATCTTTGGCAATAGGTTTTCATGCAAATCTACCTTCATGGGGGTAGAAAAGGTGATCACTTTTGAACTCCAAAAGTGGCCTATGGGGTATACAAATTATCGTTATGGAAGCCTATGGGGTAAGACCATAACCAGTACCAGTACTACATCCACTTTACAAACATGACGTCATATTGTCACAAAATACAGTGCAACCTCGATATAACAAATCGGAAGGGAACAAGTAAATATTCGTTATATCAAGTAATTTGTTAAACTGAGGTTTGTTATGTTGAGATCTAAAGGTCTAAAATTTGTTATAAAGAGGTAAAAACGTGTCGAAACCTGTCGCGACTGAATCACATGCTATTGGGAACGTTATATAAAGGTTTTGGGTTGAAAAATTCGTTAATTAGAGGTTTACACTTTTTTTTTATAGTTGAAAATTCGTTATATTTAAAGTTCGCAAAAAATCTTCGCAATATACTTAATATATTTTACATTGACTCTTATTGACAATTCAAGGAGATTACGAAGAATTCTTTAAATCGAGGCATTCGTTATATTGAGGTACGTTATATTAAGGTTGCACTGTAATTCAGTTTCCAGTACATCAAGCCGCGTGTTCAGGCTCTTTTGAATCCGTCAGTGGTCCGTAGTCAGTGTGCGCGTGCATTGTTACTTTGTGCTACCAACGTGTTTTGTTTTATAACCTGCGTTGAGTGGTGAGCCGGTTGGAGACAGTTATTTTATTGTGAGTCCCGCATAGTGGCTGGTGGCTGAAAGCTGATGCATGTGCATCATTAATTCATTAGATTAGTGACATTTAAATATCTTTCTTATTTAGGATTTGAATTCGGAAATGCAGAGGTACCTAACTTAAAATCTAGAAAACACACAATTAATAGTTTTGAACTTTTCATGATGAATGAATTTAAGGAAATATTCATTTATGGAAAACATTTCGATGAAGTAATTGGTCTATGATGTCCGGACCCTTGACGAGGCATAAACGTTTAATATAATAGTTTGGTAATGACAGGGTGATGTTACGTCCCGGAACAGTGCTGTATCGGTCAAGTGATGCGTGTCATCGACTCTGTGGTTGGTTAATTGACTACCTACCAGTTTGCCTGTTCTAGTCTATTCATCTTCTCTTTCTACAATGAAACACATCCAAACGTAATGATAAGCAGTAAAACACGAATTAACGAGGCTTCTCCCCAAAACTCGTAAAGCGTGTAATATAACAGAGTTCTATTGTGTACCCTCAAACAACCTTTAATTGATATTCGCCAAAAATCCGCTGACAATATCGGCTTCCGAAGTCACCGCCTAAGAAACAAAAGCCGGCGTCGACTTTCAAAGTGTGTCAAAGTCGAACGGTTGGTAATGTCGGTTACTTGTTGATTTCGAGCGTGGAACCTAATATAGAAATACGCTTGTACGATATGCCTACATACAGAAAGCACAGCCAATAGAAATCTCTATTCCTATATAGACAGCACGTTTCGCCGAAAACTTCGTTGTTAGAAAACATTGTTTGTAGACATCTCGATACATAGGAAGCACTGTTGACTGAGATCTCTGTTCATAGATAGCACTTCTTGCCGTAAACTTTTTCATAGAAACCACTGTTTCCAGATAACTTGTTTCACAGAAAGCGCCTCTGAAAAAATCAAAATCAAAAAGAAGAAACTATTAATATTTATTATATTACTAAATTTCGGTTTTCTGGCTCAGATTCAGATACGCGTTATGTTAGCCGCTACGTTACATAGTATTCAGACCATTAATTCATGTAATTATAACCATGTCAATAAATTATTATCTATTTACGGAAACCAATTAGATAATTATTTAAAACTATAAAGTTTTAGTGTTTAAAACCATAAAAGAATTTTCAAAAGAGGCAAAATACACTAACCTTTTAGGTGGATTAGCTCACATTTAGCACACGAAAAATTAATAATAATGAAAAGTGAATAAACAATATTTTAAACTTATATCGAGTACTGTTTTGTTTCTATTGTTTCTATTATAAAGCTGAAGAGTTTGTTTTGTTTTCAATTTCATTTATTGCTTTCGTTTTGCTTCATTTTTTATTAAAACAACCTTTTTGTATGAAATTTACACGTTTTCTTTACGGATTAGAAACTGACACCAGAGTAGATATGAGCGCCGATGGCCAATTCTACGGCGGCGGCGTGGCCTGAAAATTTCCACGGCGGCGGCGGCGTCACGGCGGCGCGGCGTGGCCGGCTGTGGGCCTTAGATATTTTTTTACCAGGGAGATTTATATTTTTTGATAAAGCAACGTATTTTTTTATTAAAATTTAACAGTCTTCTAAGTAATTGGAGATCACGTTTAGTGAAAATTAATAATTTCATTATTTTCAGTTGAAGAGACACTGAGCGTTTTTAATCACATCACTATCTATGTATAAGTACATATAATAAAAACTAAAAAAAAATATTTATCAACATAACTGTTAAATATGTATAATTAAGTAAATTCTATAATAATGTAAAAAAACTAAGAACATAAAACAATCATAAATATATATAAGTAATTAAAGTAGTATCATCTAAGTGAGTATTGCTGGCTCTTGATATAGAAAATAAAATATCCAAATTTCAATAACAAGCACATAATTATAATAAGATATGACGGACGTAACTTTAATTCCTACATACTCACACCAAAAGGCAAAATACATAGCTGTCATGGATAAATACTATCTTAGTTAGCCTCAAAAGATTTAGTCGTGAACGTTTCGAGGTTATCACGAGTCCAGCTATGGAAAAGACTATCTGCAAGGGGCGTGCTGGTGGCTGGTATATTCAAAATTGGGCGCGTAAGAGCATACAGTGCAGGCATAGAAGTTTTCCTGTCTTTGCAGTACTGTAGAACGTCTCCACCGCAGTTATTTTCGTTTTATAAACATCAATAGTAGTCGAAGTTGCTGCCATTGTTAACACTCAACAACAACACACGTTCACTCGGTGAAATATTCGACTAAACTGAGTGAGCGACGAGCGTGGCGAGGCGACTAGACGAACTAATGCGGGCGGGCCGCGCGTGCGTGCGGGAAAGCTAGTTGCGACAACTCGTCGCGACGACGCGCGACGGCGCGCCGCGTGCGCCACTCGGCGACGACGCGTCGACGTGAACTCACGGCGACGGCGGCGCGCCGGCGCGGCGCTCATATCTACACCAGAGTCAGAAAAAAGAAATGTAGTAATAAGTATAATAAATATTAATAGTTTCTTCTCCAGAGGCGCTTTCTGTGAACCAAGGTATCTGGAAACAGTGGCTTCTATGAAAAAGTTTACGGCAAGAAGTGCTATCCATGAACAGAGATCTCAGTCAACAGTGCTTCCTATGTACCGAGATGTCTACAAACAATGTGTTCTAACAACAAAGATTTCGGCGAAACGTGCTGTCTAGGAATAGAGATTTCTATTGGCTGTGCTTTCTGTATGTAGTCATATCGTACAAGCGTATTTCTATATTAGGTTCCACACTCTTTATTCGAGGCTTGGCGTTAAACTTTAACGTTAATTAATTGTAGCTCAGGAATTGTTCATCACTTAGAATAATTGACAAAATATCAGCTCCTTACTTCGTTCAAATAATTGTAACCCGTCAAACTACTGTATTTAACCCTTTGTAAAATAGGTAGGTAGTAAGGAAAGTTCCTCTAATATTCCAAAAGTATCGGACAATGTTCCTAGTCAAACCGTTCAGGACGTTTGGCAATTCAATGTGTCAACGGGACGCGCCCCGCGAGACCCGTGTCATGGCGGCCGTATGTAACACGTGAAACATTCCAGAGCGATGTCGACACCTGTGTCGCCGCTCGGGGCTGTCTGATATCTGTTGATATTATTGAGCGACTGTAGCTAAGCGGAGTATTTGCTTTTGATGTTCCGCTGCAGGTTTGACATCAGCATCGAGAGAAAAAGTATATAATATATAATAAAGTATATAATTTCGCAAGAGGCAGATTTGTCAGCAAGAGTCTTCTTAAAGTCAGTTAAGAAGTAAGAGGGAGCAATATGAATAACCACGTTTATTAATGAAGTCTGCAAAGTTTAAATCCTCATTATAATGGTAGCTTCAATCTGGTTAAGAATCTCTCGCCACCTGTATCAAATCCTATTATGATATGGGGATAATAAGACTATCGAGTTTAGATATAAGTGCGCTGGAGTGAAATCAGCTCAAACAAACTATTAGTATTCGTGTAAGACAATCGTAATCCTCGGCTAGGGCTGGCACCCGGGCACTCGAGCGTCTGTGAGCGTGTCTTGGCGACTGACGTCGCTCACACGCCCGTGTCAGCGACGTCTGTGGCGAGTCACGGTGGCTAAGCGGTGCGTGTGGCGGTGGTGGACGATATCGACCCTGCCTGGACAATGAATCTTTCGATTTCCTTTTAAGTATTCGAGTTCAATGAGAGTCGAATCTATAATAAAGTTGAATGTAAAAGTATTTGGGTTTCGTTTATTTACATTATTATTTCTCAAATGAATGCTCACAAGTCAGCCCACCCTCGGTTGAAGAGACGTTCTATTGTGAAGGCTGTTATTAGATGTATGAAGCATGTCCTTGTTAGGGTAAGGATCACTTATTGGGGCAACCCTGCGTAGGCTTGAGCAGGAGCCGTCACTAATCGCACGGTAATAGCGGTAATCGAATAGACTCGAATATAACCGAACCGACTCGATTATCGGTTCGCTGCGATTAGTAATCGATCCGCGCCAACAAAATTAATTAAAACAAGTTTGCTTCTTGTCGCGGCTGGTATGTGGCACTCCTCATTCCTCAGTGAGCAGGAGGAGATAGCCGTTACCTTGCGGCGAGGAGATGAATGGCTTACCTGAAAAAGAAACAGAACAATTGTTGAAAATCACCGAAATACGGAAGTAGAACACAGATAAATACGGAGCCTTCCTCGGAGTTAGAACTAATTTTAGAAAAGTAGGGAACTGTGGGATTAAGTAGTTGTTTGTGTTAAAAGTCCGGTTGTTCGGATGGATTCAAGTTGTCACTAGTACCTAGGTAGGTGAGACTGGTGACAACTTGTTACTAAGTAAGTAAGAAGGCCAATGCAGTAGTTGTGTTTACACAAACACTTTACCGACCCATTTATGATAATCATTTATATTTCATTGTTCAACTCGTTATTATTCTGTGATGCTTTTCGTTGTTTGTGTCAGTAAAAGTTTATTTAGTCTATACGAGAATAAATAATGGTAAGTTGTCATGAAGTCGAACGTCGATACCTACGGTTTGTTTTCATTGATCGATAACGGAGGCATAACTTATACACGAAATTTAAACGAAACAATGTAATTATCTATATTATACTCGATTCAATATTCTCGGGGAACAAAACAAATATTTTACGTAACTTGTGAAAGGGGAAAGATTTCCATTGTAGGTATATTATGTTAAAAGTGTTATGACTGTAAAGTTCGGCAGGTACCTAAGCGAAAAACTATGTACTCGTATAAGAAGGTGCTTTTAAGTTCCTACAATATAACAGTGAAGCGAATTTTTATAAACTTGTAAGTTTTACACAGTCACACTTGTGTTTGAGAAGTTAGAGGTACCTAGTTATTTTGATAAAATAAATGTTTAGGTTAATTTCAGTACGGTTATAAAATTACATTTTGAAAAAAAAAATAGTTTTTCCTTGTTTACAGCAACTCCCACATTACATACCCGCAGCACAACTGATGTAGGTGGAAGGTAATTAAAAACTTAAATAGGAATATTCGCCAGGAAGTAGAAACACTTGCACTTGCAGGCTAATCACCCACAAGCAAAGTAACACAACTTTTGTACAAGTAAGTAACCACAGATTGAAACTCCTTTCAGCCAAACTAATCAAACTAAATTTATTTAAAAACGGCTTATTTTATAAATGAGCGATGTAGATGCGACTTGCAGAGACTAACAGAAACTTGCGGCAACTTGTAACGACGCTATGATAGTTTGTATCAATTATGTAAATACTTGCAGTGTCACATAACAGCCGGTTAACTTAACGTGAACTTAACCATCTGAAAAATAAATGTAAAGTCGTGAGCTAAGCACCGCATCTGTTAAATATTCATGGACACTGTTTTAATTACATTTTAAATGGGAAGCATAATTACTAATTTGTACAATGTTAGAGTTTGTGGAAATATTAGCAACTCGTTTGATTAAACAGATTGTCCTGCATAAATAACACTTTAGTTTGATTTCGTAAAGTCACCACATGAATCAATTCTACCTGGAACATTGCCACGTGACTTCGAGCTGCTTAGCATGCGTATTGTTTGTCTGCTTTTCTTTTTAATGGCAGAAGTTTGGACACTAGTAACCTCTATGTGCTACCGTTTAGTATTTATTATTAGCAAAGTGTCAATCGATGCGACTTACTTACTTATTCATTGAGCACATCGATCGCATTGGGGCAGGTAAGTGCCCACCGCGGCCACAACGGCCCACCGCGGCCCACCACGGGGACACGTCATGAACCGTAGTAAACATTACTTACTGTGATAATAGCAGCACTTCTTTAAAGGCAGAATACTAAAATACCTTAGTCATGCTCACGTGACGTCACTCAGGAACGTCAGTGTCTTTCGTATCGGCCATCTTTGATTCTATATTCAAAAATTGCGCGCGTAGATACATTAGATAGTTTTATTGTGACTTGTCACTTGATCATTTAAGATAGGTACAGGTGTAGGTAACAGGGTAGGAGACTGATATTATAACACATTAAATATGTCTAATAATATCAGGTTTGTCCCTAAATTGTACGTCACTATCAGTTGATCAGTAAAGGGTCGGACGACGTTGAGGCCTTCCCCTTCAAAAGTTTATTTAGTTGAAATTCGGCTACTGTTCCTGAAGGAACATGATCCTTTGCTGGAATCTTCAGGGTGAACGTATCTTTACGGTTACATAGGTAGGTATTTCGCTATGATTATTTATTTTAAGACATGAAAGTATAGATGACATAAAATAATCAGCAAACATGTCAGGTTCATAAGCACAAACAAGTATTCCAATTACTAAACAGCCCAGTCCACGTGTTTGGTGGTCGAGTTGGTGTTATTATTTGTTGACTAATCGGAGGCGCAATAACTGTTGACTGCTAAATAATGGTGATCATACCAACAGGCCCGAAATAATATAATGGTTTTAATTGGATCAATTATTGACTGTAATAGGTCGTGTCGAAAGTCAAAGTTTAGAAAACCATTATTTTGTTATAGACTTGGAATTATAATTAGCCTTTGGTGGCGAGGTGTCTCAAAAAATATTGAAAGAGTTGAATAAAGACGCGGAAAAAATTAAAAGTTATTAAAAGTTCACAATTACAACCAAAAAATACCCAATACTAGCGACCCGACAGAGCCCGTCCTGAACACTACTAGCGACCCGACAGAGCACGTCCTGAACACTACTAGCGACCCGACAGAGCACGTCCTGAACACTACTAGCGACCCGACAGAGCACGTCCTGAACACTACTAGCGACCCGACAGAGCACGTCCTGAACACTACTAGCGACCCGACAGAGCACATCCTGAACACTACTAGCGACCCGACAGAGGACGTCCTGAACAATACTAGCGACCCGACAGAGCACGTCCTGAACACTACTAGCGACCCGACAGAGCACGTCCTGAACACTACTAGCGACCCGACAGAGCACGTCCTGAACACTACTAGCGACCCGACAGAGCACGTCCTGAACACTACTAGCGACCCGACAGAGCACGTCCTGAACACTACTAGCGACCCGACAGAGCACGTCCTGAACACTACTAGCGACCCGACAGAGCACGTCCTGAACACTACTAGCGACCCGACAGAGCACGTCCTGAACACTACTAGCGACCCGACAGAGCACGTCCTGAACACTACTAGCGACCCGACAGAGCACGTCCTGAACACTACTAGCGACCCGACAGAGCACGTCCTGAACACTACTAGCGACCCGACAGAGCACGTCCTGAACACTACTAGCGACCCGACAGAGCACGTCCTGAACACTACTAGCGACCCGACAGAGCACGTCCTGAACACTACTAGCGACCCGACAGAGCACGTCCTGAACACTACTAGCGACCCGACAGAGCACGTCCTGAACACTACTAGCGACCCGACAGAGCACGTCCTGAACAATACTAGCGACCCGACAGAGCACGTCCTGAACACTACTAGCGACCCGACAGAGCACGTCCTGAACACTACTAGCGACCCGACAGAGCACGTCCTGAACAATACTAGCGACCCGACAGAGCACGTCCTGAACACTACTAGCGACCCGACAGAGCACGTCCTGAACACTACTAGCGACCCGACAGAGCACGTCCTGAACACTACTAGCGACCCGACAGAGCACGTCCTGAACACTACTAGCGACCCGACAGAGCACGTCCTGAACACTACTAGCGACCTGACAGAGCACGTCCTGAACACTACTAGCGACCCGACAGAGCACGTCCTGAACACTACTAGCGACCCGACAGAGCACGTCCTCAACAATACTAGCGACCCGACAGAGCACGTCCTCAACAATACTAGCGACCCGACAGAGCACGTCCTGAACACTACTAGCGACTCGACAGAGCACGTCCTCAACAATACTAGCGACCCGACAGAGCACGTCCTCAACAATACTAGCGACCCGACAGAGCACGTCCTGAACAATACTAGCGACCCGACAGAGCACGTCCTGAACAAAAGGTACAAATATCCCGTAGAAAAAGGACGTTCAGTAGTTAGCATTCGATCGAACCGTGCGGCTATTATCATTGAGCCACGAGCCCCTCATTTCAGATTTATTTGTCTTGATAAATAATTACCTCATACATTGACACAACTGTTAAAATGAGTAAGTATGTCAATATCATCGAACTGTTCTGCTTATAATACTTATTGCCTCAATTAATTGCAGCCTAGTTCCACCTCACATACATATGTATACACACAGTCGTCAAACATGTCTGTCTGAGCTTGTATCGATTTAGGATGGCTTTTTATTACAGACTTTTATGAAATCAATGAATATTTATTTCGGACTGGTCCTTTTTACTAAGAAACGAGGCTGTTTGATGTACTGAATAAACATCATCGTATGAAGTCATAGAGCGAGGCCAGTTCACATTCCAACAGACCTGGCCTTAGAGATAAAGTTAAGGACTCGCGTGCCTACAAGTTATTTATGAGAGTAAAATATACTGAGTATTTCCCCCGAAAAAATCCAGAACTGGAGGGTGGTTGCTTAACACACTAACCGTAGGAATGGTTTTCATTTCACAGTTCAAACACATTCATTGCGTTATTTACGTTGGTAAGCAGACAGATGTTGCATGTGAAGCAATAAATTAGCAATATCCTTCAAAATTATTTAGATTGTGACAGATAGCGATACACAATTAGCTGAGCTGCCTGCTGCTGACTGCCTGCTGCTAACTGCCTACTGCTAACTGCCTGCTAAACAACGTCTCCAATTGTAATTGAATGTTGCTAAGCTTGACATTCCTATTTTCCGCAACATGTAAGTTTAAAATAAAATAAATGATCGAAAATGTATAGTTTGCGTATGGTTAAGTCTTCAATTTGCCGTAGAATGCACCGGCGACCCGCTGATTGTTGTGGAACGATCAAATTAATGGCTGAAACAATCAGTGAATTTCACAGGAATACGTAATGTAACCACAGTAGCTACTTGTGTTTGTAGGAACAAAGGGCCATCAAAATAAAAGATTGGTCGCAAGGGCCACCGAGGACCTAGGCCGGCCACCGGGGACGTGGGGGACGATACCTAACACGGTGAGGGTGTTCGTTAGTATTACTTCCTGTTATGTTAAACATGACAAGACTATGTCGCCATCTAAGTTGGAAAACCGATATTCAGCATTGAGCTGCCATTCTTACTGGAGCGTCAAGCAACGCCGCGTAACAGATATTAGTTGACATATTGTCAATATTGTGTCACGCAATATTAGGAGCCGTAACATTAGCACCAATTTATTAAGTTGTATGTTTAAAATTACTTGTATTCCCAATACTAGTTTTAGCCGCGGGGTCGATCACGGGGCTTGAATGAGAAAATGACTAGGTACATGGATACAATTTATTGAACAAAAGTAAGAAAGTTTTTTTAAATAAATTAGTCCCATTAATCAGAGTTGTAAAACGAATTTAATTAAAGGTATAAAAATCTAATGTAAGTATACTTTGAAACTTTCGCAAATGATTCACTAGTATCAGGGAGGTTTAAAACGAGTGAGCGAACTTACAGCTAATACATGAATATACTAGTACGGTAAGTCAGTGCTTCATGCAATCATTGAGTTGTATTGTTATGAATAACAAGAGACTCTTTTAATTAGATATGTTTTAGTCCACTTTCTTCAATACACAGACAGATTTGCTGTATATTTACAAGTAATTCGAGACATAACCGTCAACGCTGTGTGCTCAGGTGTTCCACGAAAGTGCTATGCGCTAGCGCACCTCGCGAGTCTGATTTGACAAATGAAATCAACAGTTTGTAAGTGATGACCGAACGAAACAGCTGGTTTAAAAGCAGGTAATTATTAAGATTATTAATATGAATTAAAGATATTAAATTTTGTATACTTAGTAAGTGCCGCAAACAAAATCGATAAAGTGAATGCATATTTCAGTAGATCTAAATAATGAGCTCGGTAAGCTGAGAATCCGATCCTTCCAAACACAATTAAACTGTGTGACAAGTTAGACAAATGTCGACCAAAAATGTTGCAAACATTTAAATTACAGTAAATTCCCTCCGCCTCAGACCGTCAGTCCCCAGTGTTCGGGATTACTAGCCCGTTCGTGCAAGTAATTGACAATGTTTCTGAATGCAGTTATGTAATACTTTCATGTTGCTATTTTGTAATTTCAAACATGTCTTCTGGCTATACCATCTCCCATATTTTTGAGTATGTAGTTTAGTTAGTTAAACCAAACATTGTCATTAATATATTTATTGTCATATTCTTTGTCAGAGTTCAAGTTTGGTCCTCTTAGCGCTGTTCTATATAAAAGTTGGTCGTATTTAACCGCTCTATCAGTCGCACGTCTCAATTACTTCAGGATCAGATTGCGGGCGTATTGATCAGCAGCATCAAGTAGGTCCTTTGTTCCCCGAGTGTGGTCGGTGGAGCTGATAACTGATAACTCGGATCACGCTGTAGTTCCACTCGCTAGTTTGTTTGAGTTGCTGCTTGCGGCGGATATCGAGAGAACTATGTGGCGTATTGTGCAGTACGTAGTCTTGTTGGGTGATTAGTACTACCCAGTGTAATAGGATAGGTCTTCAAGAAAATAAAATATTGTTCGTTTGCATTGCATTGTGTTTCAGAATATAAGCAAGTGAAAAATTCAAGAATCGGGATCTGCTGTACACACTAGGTACCTAAGAGAGAGACAGACAGTGAGGGGACTGCTTAGTGCAACGAAAGTGCCAAAGTTATCAAATATGCTGCCAGTTATATTAACCATCTGCGTGTCATGTGAGTATTGATGATGCTATTTACATATATTCAGTATGAACCTCTCTCCGCCAATAGGTGAGACAAAAATTGTCACAGTCTTCTACTGAATGAACTTCAGAAAAAAACAAAGAACAGCTCTTAGGAGGCGGCTATAAATCATAAAATATTACAGTGCGTGTGTTTATGTTATATTGAACCCTTTCCTCATTCGTCATAAAACGTTGACGTGTCGTCACGACATTGACGTCACGTTCATAATTTGGCGATGTTCGGAGTGATGCTGTGCGGACACTAAGACGACAGCCGACGAGTGCCGACTGCCGGCAACTACCTGCGACGTGAAGCACTTAGCTGCCAAGATGGTGTGGCCTTCAGAAATAATAGTTGGTTGTTGGGAAACAAACATACTTATCCAAAGATTCATAAATATATTTTTAAAGTTGCGTCTATTATAACTCTGAACGTAAATACATAATTGTTTTAAATACCAATCAAGCCAATTAAGTATTTACCATCATGACATGACATCCGAAGCGCGCAACGAATTAACTAATGGCCGACTCGGTTAAATTATAATTATAAAACAAAAACCTCTACGCCGCGCACGCGCCCGCGACAAACTAGTAAAACACACAGATATTATGAAAGCGATTATATTAATATGAGAGGACGGATGGAAATCTGTTAGTCGGGTACTATTCAAATTTTCCAGATCGTTTGCGGTCCAGACACATTCGCTATTTATACAGTTTGGAATAAATATTACGGGTATTGAGTTTGATTTGAATCATTCATGAATTCATGGCGGTTCCTTTCACAGTAATTGGATTCTCATTTATAATGCCTGAATAATTAAACCGTGGAAATACTTACAACGTGCGCGGTCTTTGCTTAATTTGCTGGGACTAAGAAATCTATCTAACTAGGATTTTTTTTAGGAATTTCTTAGTAACAGTCGGGAGCCCGGAGTTGGCGGTGTGAGACCCCCGTGGGTCGGAAAGCACGTTAAGTCGTTGTTCCTGCGCCTGATCTCTCTCCGGTCGTGTCGGATTGCCGTCCCATCGGACTATGAGAGTGAGGGAAGGGAGAGTGCACCTGTGTCTGCGCGCACACTGTGCACTATAATATTTCCCGCGCCGAAGGCTAGTCTCCGTTAGATTGGCCGCCGCCGCCGTGGCCGACCTACGGTCTGCAGCTCTTTATTTATTTATTATCGAACGTCTGTATGGTCCCACTGCAGGGCAAGGGCCTCCCTCTCCCTTTTCCACACTAAGAATATGTATATATTTAAGAAACAGCCAGACTTCCAATCAGAGACACAGCTAAACAAAACACGTACGTCAGACTGACAGCCAATAAAATGATGGGTCTTCACGAACAGTTATGTAAGTAATTTGTACTTTATAAACTCTTATGAAAAAGCCACGCTAAACCAAAGCCTTGTAAACTCGCATACTTTGCGCGACAGCCTCGTTTAATAAACCCTTCAAACGGGACGAGCTCCCCTTGCTCTCAAGACGGTTATAAGGCCGCGTATACAAGCGCTTACGGGTTAATAAAGCAGGTTGTCTATCGCGACGTGATTGAGCTGTCACGCTGTGGCCCATCGACGGCCACCCACCGCCAGGCACTCTGTAACACCGCGGAGATACTCGTACTGTGCCTTACGTCGCGTCTTTCATTACTTTGTGCAAAGATCTAGTTTGTGATGCCTCTCTCTTTGTATACGTTGTTTTCGACAAAATGTTTGCATTAAGAGAAGAGTTTTATCAAATGAATGTGTGATGTCTCTTAGGTTCCCTATTAGAGATCGCTGGTATGGTAAAAACCTTACTTTTTGTGTTTTATTAAACTTTTTGTGTAATCGAGAAAATTCTATCCTTCAGTATCTGTTTTAGTAGTTATTACCTAGTTGTTTAACTTTCCAATTACCATTAAGTAGTCGCGTTTTCGATGGCCTAAAAATAAATACTTTCATTTAAAACTATTTAGTAAACTCTAAGCTATTGGCCGTGGACTCATTAATCATCGCAACAGTTATTATAGAAATAAGGAGCGTCAATACTTATTATTCACAAAGCTGTCGGAAGCTCGACATGGCTGGAACTTCTACTATGATTAATGACGCCCCAGTCGCCGATACAATCTCAACATTATGCCTAAAACTGAAGACGACATTCCCCACTTTAAAAAAATTTCTATAAATCCATCTTATCAGTTCCAACAGATTTTCCTGAAAAGATGACTTATTTAGAGTAAGTTTAAAACAATTTAGAGCAGCTTCGTGTTGGCGTCGTCAAAGGCTGCTGTCGATAGCAGCCGGCGATACTATCAGCAAGATGGATGATGCAGACGCTCACTTTAACTTATAAACGAGCTGTCACCGTCACAATCACTATGACAACTACCGTCATTCCGCTACAGTTGACATTTACAGTAATTAGGCAATTAGTTCAACGAAGTTAATGACATGAACATTGTGTTATTAGGTATTCTGATCGGTATTCGGTGGTAATTAATGTAAATGCCATTTGTTAACAATTTACCGTTGGATATAGTTTGTATGCGGTTTCAAAAGTATTGGAAGGTAGTGTTTATAAAATGAGCGAGGGGACATTTGATTGTATAATTATCGTAGTGTTTCGCTACAATGAATGGCACTGTTGCTCTTGTTTGTAGGTTCTTATTCTCCTTACTTTTGACAGTCAGAGAACTTCATAATTAAAAACATAAACAATCAAATTCGTCCACTTGAACACCCCTTGTGCTTGTTAACATATTATAATGTATCTCCACAGTCTCACGGCTGCGAGACATTTACCTCAACATATTAAAAACGTCACAGTCAGCACTTAAGTGCCAGACGGACAAATATAGGCACGTTAGCGATGCACCGAAGCTGGGCGAGGCTAATGAATTCGTAATGAGCGCTCGGTGACGACCCGACACCGTGCGGAGCGGTGCGGTACGGTGCAGTACGACACGGTGCAGTGCGATGAGTCAGGCCGCAGGAAATTAAGGGAATGTCTTGCTAGTTTTGTTAGAGATCGTCCGGAGATCATAACACTTAGTATAGCGGAGTAGTCCCTAATCTTTCTACATAGTATTTACAAACATGTACATTAGCATTGAATAATACAAATACACATCTGAAATAAATATATCTGAAATAAACATAACCGGCATCGACAATAGATTCTAGGCTACCCATAAACACTTCTTTTGGTAATGGTTGACTTTTAGGAATGGTTCACTGTTCATACAAGAATAAAGGCGTTACGCGTCTTTCTTCCCGTTTCTTTTTTTGTTATAAAATAGACTCTGCTGACAAAATGCCAAAGTTCTACGTACGTGTGTTATGTGAGTTGACATTTAGCAGTCCATAGCATCCGTTCTTTCCGCGATATTTAACAGCGACTCACTCGGCCGACCGTAACTCAGCGTTATTCACACACAGATTGCTCAGTTTCATTCAATACACCGCCGCACCGCCAGAGGGCGTGCGTGATTCATGTTTATGACAGAGATGACTTTGTAGGGACTACTCACACTTATTCAGCTCCATTCGCGTTTCGCTGAACGATTTTGGTCACACTTATACAGTTCTGCTTCTATCAGCCACGTACAGCGTCGTAAGAATGAGATAAGCCGTCATATCGTGTTATCTCCGCTGAAACGCTTCTCTCAGCTCAAGCATTATTTTTTCTCTGTTGATCGCTATAATGTGACGAACTAATATCGTACAAGCAAAATTATTTTTGCACTAGAATATAAGTTTCTCTTCTTTCATCATTTTATTTCGTAAAAATAATATAATTACTTTACTTTAAAGTCCGACGTCCGAACTCTTTCAATCCTAAGTGCATAATGATAACGTAATAATAAATCAAATCTATGCAGGAACTATGCAGGTCGCAACTTGTCGATAAGGAGTCGAGAACCATCCGTGTACAGCGTAGATAGAGTTCAGCGCTGTTCTGCCGCGTTCAGCGTTGAACGCGGCAGAACAGCGCTGAACTCTATCTATAGCACACGCATGATAATAACAACACATTTGTCCTCATTTTATACCTTGTTTTCCGCGAAAGCTGTATAGACGCGGAAAGCTGAACTAATGCGTACGGGTCTCCATAAAAAATCGTTGTTTTGTATGGCCATAAACTGAATAGAGCTGAATAAGTGTGAATAGTCCCTTATGGTTTGTGTTTAACGTTTATTGTCGTTTGTCAACCCATTGTGACGGTCAAAATATGTTTATGTAAGTACATACTTTTAGAAGAATACATATCGGCACAGTTTAGAAGCATGTGTTAGGTGACACGGATATTAATAAATACCGAACTTAAGACAGCCGGCACAAGAGGCTATTTCTGGTACCTACTGCGACATGACCTCTTCTCATGTAGGTCGAAAAGATATCAGTAAAACAAATTCACAAAAAACACAAAGTTGAAACACGAAATAATGTAGAATTAAGTCAGTGGATTCAACTACTTACAGTGATTTTGTTATTTGTATCATGTCATTGCTTCAGCGTTGCCAATCTTCAACAGTTTCAAATTGTGCAGTCGTTACGATGCTCATTGTTCAATTACCAGTATCGTAAGTATGTAGCCCAGTGTGCGCATTATTGAAAAAGCTAATTTTTCAGGCTTTTTTCTGTAACTACAATTGTGATAATATTTAATACGGCGCACTCTAGCGAAAGATATTTTTAATCCGAGGCAAAAAGGTTCTGTTATCGTCATTTACTTATTAAGGCTCCCGCGAACTTTACATATCCAAGGTATTGTCCACTAGCAACTGAAGCTGAAAATATGTTATACTAGCTTCTGCCCGCGGCTTCGCCCGCGTGGATGTCGGAAATTTACCCACGGGAACGTGCTAACAGGATAAAATGTATGTGCTTCCCCAGAATGCCATCTATGTCGCGGGCCCTTTGTGGCTAATTACAATAGAAAACCAATTATGTCTCATTAGTCGTGATTAAGAGGGTACCTATATGATATCTTTACCTAAGTACCTAACTAATTTAAAAAAAAAACTCAATAACAGAAAATTAAATACCTACCTTCCTAAATAAACCTATTTCTGATAAAAAATAAAAGGAATAAAAATGAACTCCACTGCGGGTGACCCAACCTACGACAAACTTAGTATTTGCGGTTGGTACAGTACAGACAGTGGTAATCGGGTATAGGGATCGAACAGCAAAATTAAGTTTGTTTTTTATTGTATATACTTTTCCGGGATAAAAAGTACCCAGTGTGGTGCCCAGGATAGTAAAGAATAATTATACCAAGTTTCATCGTAATCGAACCGGTAGTTTTTGCGTGATGCCTGAACAAACAGACAGACAGACAGACAGACAGACAGACAGACCGACAGACAGACAGACAGACAAAAATTTTTTTAATCACATTTTTGGGTTCGGTGTCGGTCTAGTAACACCCCCTGCCATTTATTTTTTTGATATTTTCAATGTACAGAATTTTCACTTCTACAGATTTATTATAAGTATAGATGTAATAAGGAGCGACGTGCACAACTTGTTAAAAGGACCAATTCCTCACCGCTTACCAGCCGTTTCCACTGTATCGCAGTTCTTACACAACACATCAGACTGCATGGAATCGAGCAGCTAACGTAGCGTGTAGTGGATTAGGATTATACTATTTATGCGCTGCAGCGAAGCCCCGCCAGTGCAGCCTCAACCTGCTGGCGTGACGTCACGGACCCACGTCACGTGACAGCGTACATTACTTACGCACGCACGTACTCGACTCAATTGATTGCGGATTATTGCTGAGCCATCATAAGTGTGATCGATATTCTCAGAAAAGAACATCTTTTTTTCACGACTGTACGAACACAAGATAAGCACACACAAACGACCCGTGAAAGACAATAAAGTTTATCGGTAGTATTTTTATGGATAGATAATAATTAAGTACCTAATATGACACGAGAATTTTAATGGGTTTACCTGTTGTGGAATGGTTTCGTGATGTAGGTGTTCCTCGCTTTTCAGGAATTTCAACCGCGACACTATATGTATTATATTTCATAATGTGAATGAAAAAGTGAGTAGATCTATCCCAAAACATTTGGGAACACATGAAGCAATATTCCCCAAGTGAGTAGCACGACAAATATTCCCCAAGTGACAAATATTTTTTAATAAACTTGTTTTATCATACGCAGTGTCGGCCTGCAGCCGGAGTAATAAAACTTTGATATTTGAACGATCCTCCCACGAGATGCAGATATTAGAAAATGGAGGTTAAAATTCGGACTGAAACTGGCGACGGGAAGAAAATTCGCACGAAGAAGTCCAGATTTAATAATAAAATGAGCCGGACTTCAATCAGATTAATTTAAAATGCCAGACTACTGGTCGCTAGCTTGATAGGTCTAAGTTATATGACACAGCCTGCGTCACAGAATTGTAGTAGAATCGACACAAGGCTAGAAATGGAACCCGGGAAATGGTTTCAATTCATAGAATAACACCAAAAATATGTTTAAATGCGACACGTTGTTCCTACTACATCGGAAAATGTAACCCATTGGGGTCAACTCTATGCAAACAGTCAGTTTACCGACACCTGCACGTACAGTTACTCGTGTAACAAGGGAAAAGAGCGCTTGTTTGAGTACAGGCTTAATGATGATCATCGCGATCCGCGCCCGGCGCCGGCTGGCACGCGCCGCCACCGCAACGAGCCGGACAGCGACATTTAAACCGGACACGTCGCTTTTGTTCACTGGTTTATGAACAAAAATAAATTACAAACTAATCACCAATGGGATTGAGCGGGCTATGTATGTAGGATGCATCGGGACAGGTGGGAGAAGTCACGCAGAGGGAGCCAGGAGACGCGGCGGGCGTCATCGCCGAGGGAGGTCAAAGAAACGCTGGCGTGGTGACTTAGAGGTGTTTATGGGAGATTGGCCGGAGAAGGCCACCCACAGGGAAGAGTGGAAAGCTGTGGGAGAGACTTTTTCCAGCAGTGGGACAAAACAGGTTGAGTAATGAAAAAATCACCTCCGTATACGTGAGTACGTACGATCTCATGATCATTTGAAATTGCCTCACGATCGAAAAATGATGCACATGATGCTGTACGCAGTCTCAATTTTCTTGCGGGTGAACTGTAAACTTTAGCTATCTATTGGTGCAGCTCACCGCTTGAGTGAAAGGTTCCAATATTGGCGGCTTATGTCCTCCCTTATGTCACAGTAAACTCCGTCTTTTGAACCAGACAGGAGTTTTGAACAGAATTAACGACTCGTGATATCAGTTGGTGACGTAAAGTGGAAGCGGTAACTTTTATAATAAAATTTTCTTCTTCTTTCTTAAAACTTTGCATATGCTTGGAGTTAAGCGAGTCAGGTATCGCTATGTATCAGTCATTAGTAAAAACAAATTATTAAAAAAAATGCACAATTTTAGCAGCTAAATTAAATGTTATGAAATATACAAAACTAGACTACACCTGAACTCAAAGAACCTCTCATAAATAAAATATTGAAGCCAACCGATATAGATGATCCTACGGCCGTTCCAGTAACTTCCACGCCACTAAGCTGCGTGTCAATGAAATCCTTATCGTTGGTATTTTTCCAATCGGAGCCAAATTATTTGATAGGTAAACGCAATAATTTACACCCATTCCGAGAGTTATCCGCGGTGTTGCCAGCGGCGATGAAATATGGCCGCGCGCAAAATTGAATGCTGACTTTTCGGTGTTGGCAACTTTGAGTTTTCCCAAATTAAGAGCGAGAATTTATGGAATGAGAGTTTTCGGCTAGGACGTAAATTGATGACATTCCGCTGGATGTCCACGCTTTGGGGAAAAGATTAATTGTTACGCATTCCTTTTATTTGTTATTGACTTTAGTTCTGGCATTTTAGAATAACCGGACTTCATTCAATTTAAATCATAGACCAAGACTAATAATAGTAAAGGGTCTTCCAACAGGGACTTCCGAACTTTGACAGTTTTTAGTGACCATATTGTTGAAGCTACTATCTGTCAAAGCTGTCATTTATTCAGTCTGTTTTGCCAAATCACCATGGACGGACATAGCGTTTAACAACACGTGCAAGTGTTAAAATTGTTTTATCAAAATGGGTGTTCTATTCGGGCAGCGTTCCGCGCGCTTCGCCCATTTTACGGTCGCCATAATCGTCCTACCGAGAGGACTATTCGCAGTGTGGTGGATTAATTTGAGTCCACTGGTGATGATACTATAATCCACAAGAGATCCAAGAGCGTCCAATACATACCGAAAAAGTCACTGTTTGGTGTGGATTTTGGGCTGGCGGGGTCATCGGTCTATGTTTCTTTGAGAACGTTGGCCAGACCATCACCGTCAACGGCGAGGCTATAGGTCGATGATACTAACTTTTTTTGGCCTGAATTGGATAATATGGACACCAACGACATGTGTTTTCAACAATACGGCGCTACGTGACACACAGCTCATGCCACATTGGATATCCTGCACGAGCAATTTGAGAACATGTTCGTCTCACGTGGAGGTGATGTGAACTAGTCACTGAGATCGTGCGATTTGACCCCGTTAGACTTTTTCTTGTAGGGTTTTCTTAAGTCGCAGGTCTATGCACATAAGCCACAAACCACAGCGGCCCTCAAAGTCAACATATCAGGCTGAATTTGACCGATAACCCATGCCGGGTTAGGCATGGGTTATCGGTCAAATTCAGCCTGATTTATGCGCTAGAGTCGAAATCTCTTACCTATTTATTAACATTGGCAATACCTGTGGGCCTGTCTAATATGAGAAACACAATTTTGTCTAGAAATTTATAATTTTTCAGAACATCCTTCACACGCTCTAAGAGGGGAATTCGTATTCCCTAATCCTAAATAACAAATACTGTCTGCTCCTGAAAATTGATAAAACATGCTTTGAAAGTAAATAGAGAGCGAAGATTTAAAGATCACTAAAATGGAGCTAAACAGATAATATCTGTACATTACATTACATTTGAACATTATCGCGACAACATTAAACTTGGGTGAGTTGTTACACTACAAAACGCGCTATAAAAGTAAGGCCGGGTACACACGCGCGGCGCGCGGTGGGCGCTGATACCGTTTACGAGCGTGTTCGGCGTATGCGACGTGTACTGTGTGCTGTTACCACTTTTATTAACGGCGTGTCAGTTATCCGACAGATCGTGTGTTTATAGCCCTTTTATCTGCAAGAGTAAAGCTTTTTATATACGTTAGTACTGTTAGTAGTGCTCAAGATAACAACGGCGTCTTGTAATATTAAGATAATGGCTCGCGACCATTATATTTTTGGTTGAAATATTTGTATTTTATTTAAACTTTATTAATTGGAAATTAAATATTTCTAAAAGCAACTAGCTGTCATGTCAAAGATCTCAATAATAGCAAGAATAGGTATTTCATTATCTCCATATCAACTTACTCTAGGACCCACAGGCATTTCATTAATTAAAACTTATAATTCTTGACACTTTTAGCTTTACAGTTACAGTCAATGATAAAACCGAGTTTACCTGCGACCTGAATACCCAAATAAAAACGGGGCTACGTAAAATCGAAACGTCAAATTAATTGAAAGCGATGCTGAGAGACATTTAACTAAATATTGGTTGATTTTGTAACGTTCGGGTGTCGAGGACTGTTGCCACGCATAGCGGTGTAAGTGCTTATTTAAATTTATTTACTCGAACGCGGGGTAATTGCGCTCCCCGGAGGTGCGAGGGGGGAGTCACAGGTGACAGGGTATACATATTATTATTTATGGCAATATACACACATTTTCGAGCTACCACGTGAATTAGGTTTCCTATTGCTGCTGTAATTGCGGAATTAAAGTGGCGTGTTCATTTGATTGTTTATCAGTATTTCTGGTGCTGTTCTTGCCTTGTCACTTGGTAGATAAAGCGTAGGTAATGGTTTGTGAATTAGTTCAAACTGACAACAAGTTACTAAACATTAATGATGCGATCAAAGCCTTTTTTCGAAATAAAGATATTAAATAAAATAATAACGATGAATGAAAAACTAAGCCAATTCCTCCTCCCATATAGATTGGTAGCGCAAAAGTTATTTCTCACCACTCTATTTACCCATTGCAATATTCAGCTCAACAGAGGAATGTTCTCGACACTAATAATAAAATATATTGTTCATCCATTACAAGAACAATATTCTCAAGCTAAAAGATATAATAGAATTATAAATGATCACGTTTACATTGCGCAACATCGCGTTATTTCCCTTGTGAAACGTTCCCGTCGTAAGTATTATATTTGTGTTACACCTTCCCACATCTAGCGTCCGCCATTACACCACAACTTGCTTGGAACCACTTGACGCGAACGCGAGCCAATTATAAATTTGAATCTGAACGAACTCGCGCTCCGTGTCTCGCGAGCCATTGTCTATGGTACACCTACCGAAATAATTTCAATTAAAATTCTGTTATTCACTGATTCGTAAAGTTGTTCGTAAAATTTTATATTGTACGCATATCGAATTATTAAAATCCTCTTTTAATTGTTGTGTAGGTATAACGGCAAAGCGATGTCAGTGCAATTTGTATGGTAATCGCACGCGTCATAGTTGTGTACACAGCTTTATTTGTTTTGCGTTTTTATTGTTAATTTATTGATTGAGGTTGCCTAAAATGGTACTGTGGGCTCTTTTATTATTATTGTACGTTTTCAATTAAAGAGTAACAGCGGTTATCAATATAATGGGTCTATTGGGTTGTGACAGGTTCAATCGTGAGCCCATTCAACGATGGGTGAAATCGAGTGGTTCTCGTTTGATTCATACTTGTGCGCGGCGATGTGGAATGAAACAATGAAGTGTTGCTGGCCGGCTGCTCGGCTGTTCGACCACAAACTGAAAAACAAATGACTGTGAACAAACCCACTATCGAACATCGTGCACTTTTTAACGAGATGCACATTTTAGGCACGTAACAGTAAATGGAACCAATTAAAATTCACAGTTTCAATTGGAAAATTGAATATTGAATTCGATTGAAAAAAAACACACTCGTCCTCTTTATGATAAATTTAAAGAATCGGCAAAAAAGATCCCAATTCGAAGTAGTGCAATGAAACGTGACTTTAGTAATTATAAAATAGAATATTGTAAACAAGAAGGTGGTTTCGCCAGTGTATAGCTTGCGTAGTTCATGTTTCCACGTAACGTCTTGATTGACTTAGATCTCTGAAAGCGCAGCTGTGATCGTGACGAACTTATTAAGTTTTATTTCCAGCTAATTTTCTTATGACGTCTCCGCTAATAAATTCTGAGTAGACAACAGAAGGTTCAGTCGTCTGCTGTGGATTTTCAGTAAGAAGCAAAAGGTTTGTGTTCTATATGACATGACCGGCATGTCGATCGACATACTGTGGACTTAGAAATTCAACAAATCTAATTTCTAGAAATCATAGATCCTAATGAACATAAACATCACGCCTTGTTGTCTCGAGGGGTTGGGCAGAGTTTTACCTATACTACACTAAAAATCCTACATGTCGCCAGTTATGCTGTAGTCCCATGTAACAGGGAGCCTGTTGCTATCGACCGGGATCAAATCCAGACTCCGAGCTGCTCCTGAGAAATTCCAGATGGAAAAACCCAACAACACTTTCCCGACACGGGAATCGAACCCAGGAGCTCACGCTCAGCAGCAATGACCATTAGACCAAACGAGTTGTATACTTTACGATTGATATACGTTTCTCAGAGAACAAGATCCCACCAAAAACCATAAAAGTGAAAAATGGGCCAAGTTCAGTAAAAAGAATGAGTGAGAGTTCCGGCGTCGACGATTAAAGTGTTAAGATCTAAAGGGGGCAAGTTCTGGAGAAGTTCCTTAAATCATAGTACACGAATGAAAACGTTCCGCAATAGACGAGGACATTTGTTATGTTACTTAATACGAATAGCTATGTCAGTTGGCAAGTTTTTAAACCGAATTCGAGATAAAAGTTAATTAACTATCAGCAACACTGGTCTATCAATGTGTTCGTTCATGATCCCCACATCTTCTAATGTATCAGTGTACAAACATCGCGCTAAGCCGTAGGGGGTGAGCAAGAACATAGTCGCGTTGAATGTTTGACAAGTGACGTCACGGATATTGGCATCGTCATGTAGGTATATGTCTAGCATGATTGTGTTCACTATGTTATGTAGAGGTACACCTCTACATAACATAATTAACACAATTTCATACTTTAACCCCTTTTACTTATCAAAATTGCGTACACGCTATTTTGATAAATAAAAGGGGTTAAAGTATGAAATTGCCGTTTTATTGTAATAGGTACTTCGAATTCACATAGAACCTTCATGGTTTGAGATTTTTGAGTGAAACTTTTTTCACATGGTACCTATGAAGTTCTTCTTTTAAAAAATGTGCAACATTCGATTATCGACTTTCAGTTGTTTTTTTTATTCAGCTTAAACAAGAAAGATGGATACTTCGAAAATTCGAGTTATTTTTGAATTCGAGTTCCAACGCGGAACTAACGCGGCAGAAACAGCTCGCAATATCAATGTTGCGTTTGGAGAGGGGACTGCTAATGAACGCACCGATTTTGGTTTAAACGCTTTCGTGATGGAAACTTTGATTTGAAGAACGAACCACGTGGAAGACCGCCCACACAGGTGAATAACAATGAATTGAAAGAGGTGGTGGGAGCCGATCCGAGCCAAACTACCCAGGAATTAGTAGCATGGTTTAACGTTACCTTACCAACAATATTGACTCATTTGCGTCAAATCAATAAAATAAAAAAAAAAAGAGAAATGGGTGCCTCATGATTTGACTGATCTGCAGAAAGAAACGCGTATTGAAACTTGTGTTGCCTTGTTGAATCGATACAGAAATGAAGGAATATTGGATCGAATTGTGACATGTGATGAAAAGTGAATTCTTTACGATAACCGTAAGCGAAAAATGCAATGGCTGACCCCAGGTCAAACGCCTCAACAGTGTTCTAAAGCAAAGCTTACCAATAAAAAAGATAATGGTAACTGTTTGGTGGTCTCAGCATGGTGTTATTCACTACCTATAGCTTTCTCCGATCTGGTCAAGCAATAACGGTAGGTGTCTACTGTGCCGAACTCCGAACAATGATAGCAAAACTAGCAGTGAAACAGCCCCGACTCATGAATCGATCTTCACCATTATTGCTCCATGATAACGCGAGACATCATACAGGACGAGAAACCGTTTTAGCTCTACAGGAACTGCAATTAGAAACCATTCGTCACCCTCCGTATTCGCCAGACTTGCTCCAACGGACTACCATTTTTTTCGTGATTTGGACAATTTTCTACGTGATAAAAAGTTTTTTTCTCAGGAAGCAGCATAAAATGCTTTCACACAGTTTGTCGAATCTAGATCACGAGAGTTCTATCGCAAAGGCATAAATGACCTTCCTAGTAGATGGCATGGATGGAATATATGTTAAAATAAAAAAAAAAATCAGTACAAATCGGCAATTTTATACTTTAACCCCTAATAATAGTGACTGCTAATGAACATTTAGGGATAATGGCGATTATCACTTTTGGAAGGCATGGACATAAGTAATTGGAAGACTTTTACGGTCTGTCTCTATGACGATGATGGCGATGTCATACTACTTATTGTAAGATGAAGAAAATAAACAGGTGCACTACCTAAATCAAAACAAAGTGGTAAGCTCATCACTAGACACTTTATCTATTCTTACAAAGCTAGTACGATTCTTTGACACACAACGCGAAAAGCCTCCTATTCCCTACAAAGTGTATAAACGATAATCCTCACTATTACCCGCCTGAGCCGCAACACTGCACTTTTCCCACGACAGATTACGGAACTAGACCTTTATGAATAAATCCACTCTTTGTGGGATATTATTCATGCTGGCAACTCTAATGCCACAGTAAACGTAGAGGGTAGAAGGCAGATTTTGTTAACTTCGCGCACATGAAGACGAGCGCACACCAAACACTGCCAGTCATTTACATTTTATCAAAAGTGAACATTAAATCAAAGCAGTGACGGTTTATGATTTCTGTATAAGTAGAAAATACGAAAATACTGAAAGTTGCTGAATGAGGACAGATTAACACAAAAAGTTTTACAAATATTATTATAGCACACGACACACAATGTTATGTGAAAATAAAAATTAAATTTAAAATTTAAAAAACCCCCGACAACGTGACAGCTATAAAAAGAAAAAAATAACCTTGAAATTATGACCCTCCGTAAGTACGTATGAAATTTTTTGATTGGATTGGATTGGATTGGATTGATGGACTCCTTATTATTTCATTTCTTTTGTTTTCTTGCGTTTTAAGATTCAGGTATTTGGTATTTAATCAGGTTTTTTGTAATTCGCCATTTTGTGGTGGCGGCCATCTTGGATTTGAAATTTGTCATAGTGTATAGTATTCTACTAGTCAAGCCTTTTCATTCGATACCCATATTGAGAGATTTGTGTAAAAAAAAAGTAATTCGCCATTTTGTGGTAGCGGCCATCTTGGATTTGAAATTTATCATAGTATTCTACTAGTCAAGCCCTTTCATTTGATACCCATAATATATTGAGGGAGTTGTGAAAAAATATGTAATCCGCCATTTTGTGGCGGCGGCCATCTTGGACCGATTTTCATCAAACATAGTTAGCTATGTTTGATGAAAATCGGTCCAAGATGGAAGAATACTCCCGATAAATTCACCTTTCAAACAAAAAAAACAAAATCAAAATCGGTTCATCCATTCGGAAGCTACGATGCCACAGACTGACAAACACCCCGTCGTTTTTGCGTCGGGGGTTAATAACACCCCGTCTTTTTGCGTCGGGGGTTAAAAAACAGATACAATAAGTATGTATAATAAAAGAGGTACGAACGACATTCAGTCTTGTTACATACGGACAGACAGAGCGCCTTTTTCTCATAAAGAAACAAATAGTGGTCCTTCTGTACGAAACTTATTGTGTCCCAACTTATACCTAATTATGTGTGTGGAAGATCTTTGTGCGCGATGTGGGTCACCGCGGCCAATAAGGTCGATGGCAGACGGCAAACAGACACGCCGATACGCGGCGGCGGTTATGATCCACAGACGGCGACATGGCCGGCCATAGGTGACTTCATATCCTTTGTGGCGACCACTCCGCCCGTTGTAGCTGTGTCTTCGAGGATTTTCGGATAAAATCGGTTTTGAAATGTGATGAGGTGTTTGCAACAAGGGGCTGTACGCAGGTTGGAAATGTAATAAGATGTTTCCGTTGGTCAGTTTTAGGGAAAATAGTGTGGAAAGAAATCACACTACTTAGTAAATATTATTCAATTATGCAGAGATCCTAAGTCTACGTGTTCACAAGTTATAACAAAACAGCTAAACGAAAAACAGAGATATTAAATCAGACGGAGACAATAGTCTCACTTACGAGAGCGAATGCTTAAGTGCAAAAGCTAGGCAACAGTTTTTGTGCATTTTCCATACTTCAAAAGACCCCCACACTGGTTGCAAATAAAGATAGATTGCCAAACTATTGACACAAAAACCCTCACTTGTCTCGCCCTTCCTCCGTAAGCATCTGGTACACGGAACATTGTGTTTTTACTCAGACATCTTATGGAAATCCTCGAGTGAAGGAAATCTTTGAAGGATTAAGTAGTTTGTTTCAACAACGGGAGGGCGTCGATTTACTCGCTCTCTTAACAAATTATGTACGTAATCATTAATCATCTGATATAACATTTAATTACTTGTTTTTTCAATAACTAGTCCTATTTTCTTTAGCAGGTTAGTTCAAATATGTATATTATCTAAACATTTCTGGCTGTTTGTGGGCTGAGAGGCTGAGACGTCTTCCAAAATCGCCTTCACAGCAACGTGTATCTGTCTTACGATAGTGCTGCCTGCTTCAACCACGGACCAATAACTTTAGCTTTGACCAATCGTCGCCGACCTGGAGGTAATTTCGGTCTGAGACACAAAAGTGGAAGATACAACGTTCTCCTTTATAAAGTTTAGGAGACCTACCTACCCCATACGAAAACTATAGGGTTGCTAGTTCAATCTAAAGCAACCTAGTTACCTAATACTGGTTCCATATTAGTTTATTACAAGTACACTAAGCAAATTATCTAGGATCGCCATTAGCAAGGCTGGCACGTAGTCCCAGGCGCACAGGCAGCTGAGGAACTAAACTAATCACCTTGTAGCGGTCAACCAAGTTATAATATTGGTATTAACATTGGACGTGTGAAAGCTTTATCATGTATATTATTATCAGATAGAGGAAAATAATTTTTAGAACAAAAAATAATTCTATAAATTATTGAACAATTAGTAGATTTGACATTATTATATGTCGAAATAGACTTGTAATGTGGTAAACCCATACATGTATATTTTAAGCCAACGGAAGTCACACACAATAACTAACGATAATTATAGCAAATTGCTGTAAAATTGCGACAGTTGTAAAATAAATGTATAGAATCTCTGCCCCGCAGGGAAACTAGCAAATATGATGTTATAAACGTAGTAAGAGGTATTCTATCCAAAGATATTGTCAGGCATGTAATGTTTCTAAATGGAATTAAAGTTATGAATTCTTTAAACATCACTTGTGTTTTAAAGCATCAGATCCCTCTCTATCCTATCTTTTAATTTACACAAAATAAACCGTAATGAAGTCCCGAGCCAGCAGTTATTAATATGTAAAACTGCTGCATAATTACGTGTTGTTAAAAGCATCCCCGTATCAACACATCACTGATATTCAGAATACAATATTTTTCGTGAATGCTGTTTAATATCCCACAACTATCAGCGAGTCCCGGGGTCCCGGAGTCCCGGGGGGATGGGGTCGGGTCTGGTATAATAACGCGTGCCCCCGAATTAATTATAAGTGTAAATTGTTCCAACATTACGAGAAGATGGCCGCGGACTGTTCAGCTGCCATTGATGGATTATATTATCTTTTATTAAATAGTATTTTTTGTTCGAAATTACCATTCCATCTAACTCTCGCAATGGGTGGATTTTATGTTGGTTAAATTGTTGTTGCTTTCATTTAATAGGCGTCAGTTAAACAAGTCACTGATTACCAGTCGGGTGGACTAGAGTTGGCGTCTTCAAGACGCCACTAAGAAATGATCATACATCACAGAATATGAGATTTAACGTTTTTGAATCTAAATGTATATCCACGGCTATGACTAGCGAGAGGTAACGGGTAAAAAATGATCACAGAAATAGCGATAAAAACGAAGCACCGTTTTGCACGAAGACATTTAAAACCTCGCATTTAAAATAAACCAAACCCTATTTTTGCATTCCAGGTTACTGGGTTAAATACAAAAAATAAGAAAGACGTTTCTCATTACACTAGCGAGCTATATAAAAGTATATTTTGCCGAGAATAAGTAAGAGATCTCGGTGTGCTTCGCTCCATAGAAATTTTAATAGTCACCGCAGGAAATAAGAGAAATACTCGCGGAATTGTTAGCCGCGGACTGCTAATGAATCTCGCCACTTCATTAGCGAAAAACGTTGTTCTCTATACATTGCTACTTTACTTCGTGGACTTAAAAGTTTTCAAGTTGAGAGCTGTGCTTGATCGCGACAGTGGTGTGAATGTCGCGGCGAGGTCCGTCGCGGGCCGCCGTGATACTCTCTCATTAGCGCCGGCATCCGTCGCCGTCAACTTTGTAAAGTCTTTCGTTTTTATGCTTAACTAAGATAAGAGTGTAACGTCCACATTTTAATAGATTTTCTCGACCACATTACTTTTTTGCACTCGACCTTCTGAAGCGTTTAGTGGTCATTTTTTATTAAATTTCTGAGACGGGCGGAGTTTATGACGTAGTTCCGCGTCTAAACCTTTTTAAGATGTTTTACTAAACTATTGGTGAGATTGTAATAAAATGAGGTTCTTAGGTAACTCTAACAAGTTATTTGCCGCAGGAAGTTGAAAAAATGTACGAGTTTGCCCCATATTTGTGTACATAAACATCAGTTTAGTGAGACACAACCAAGGTATACCTTTCGGCAGGCGCCCGCGGGGAGCACTTTGGGTCCCGCAAGGGTTACCTGAACTTAACATAAGAGCTCTTCGAAAGGTTTTTCCAGCTTCGACTCTTAGGAGGACACTTGAAGTAAATGAGATTTCTCGATTAGTATATGTTTTGTTCAACATAGTAAACTTATAACTCGTTCAGGAGAATTTGGCAATAAATTAAATAAAATTAATATTATTTCAATTATATGAGAATCAAGCAAACATAACATTCAAAAGATTGTCCTCCTTTTGGGAGCATCATTAAAAGATCTAAGCTCAGTTATATTTGGAGCATAAATAAATTATATTTCACGTCCTATATGAAATATCGTCAATAGCAAGCAAAGGACTCGATCAGTCGCCTGCTCGGCAAACAGCCGGCGGACATCATTTATTACTGAGTGGGCGCACTCTTTATTGAGGCAATTGAAAAATTATTCATATCGACATGTTTCTACCAGATTTACTTGTACTTAGGTACAGAAGTACCAGTAAGAATTTATTAATACTATTGTAACTACTTTATCGACCTTTTGTATTGTAATGATTGTTATAATCGCTCTGAATAAACAAGGTTTAAAACAATGAAATGTGTCCAGTAGTACTGAGAATTTTTTTCTTATTAATTGATTTCCCTATTTTTGGCTCAATATTGTTTTATTTTTAATTGAAAAATAATTCATTCTAAAATTAAGAACGTAACTACCGACACCTACATTTGGTTAAAACTGTATCAGTAGTCTTTGAGTTAAGATCGAAACATTAAAACAAATGTTAATTTCATTAGCTTTCATTTGCTACGCTACCACACCGTAGTGAGCATTCCTTTGCTACGCCGTAGACAGGTCATCCTTTGCTACGCCGTAGACAGGTCATCCTTTGCTACGCCGTAGACAGGTCATCCTTTGCTACGCCGTAGACAGGTCATCATTTGCTACGCCATAGTCGTCATTCTTTGCTACGCCGCAGTCGGAGAATTCGATGGAATGCCGTAGCCAGAGAGCCAATTCTCTTAATTTTAAGTACGTTCACAGTCTGAAGGCCAATTCTCGTAATTTATAACGTTCAAAATCTAGTCGCAGTCTCATCTCGGCGACAAACCAATATCAAAAACTTGTCAAAAATTTAGGGAATTTAGAGGTATTTTTGACAGATTAGGACTGAGATCAGAGGGGCAATTCTCTTAATTTTAAGACCGTTACCAGTCAGATCTCAGTCTCAATCTGTCAAAAAACCTCAAATTTCACCACATTTTGACAAGTTTTTGACATTTGCTTATCGCCGAAATGAGACTGTGACTAGATTTTGAACGTTTTAAATTACGAGAATTGGCCTTCTGGTTGTGAACGTTCTTAAAATTACGAGAATTGGCCCTCAGACCTCATTCTCAATCTCAAAATTTTTGAATCTCTACGTTTTTGATCAGTTTTTCACTTTGATTGTCGCTGAAATAAGATTGCGACTAGATTTTGAACGGTTATAATTACGGGAATTGCCCTTCAGGTCATCCGGTGCTACACGCGGTAGTCGCGGAATCTTTTGCTACGCCGCGCGTAGTCAGGTCATGCATTGCTATGCCGTAGTCGGGCAAAATACGTACGGTACAATAATTATTTTCCAGTAAGCGTATCGATATCAGCGATATCACCTCGTAAACATCTGCTACATAACAAGGCGCACTGATCATTGCATATAGTCTAGCACGAGGAATACCTAAAACTGATCGACTGGTGATTTCACAATTTTGTAAGCACCGCGAGGGAAGGCGCTGGGGCCTGTCGTTTCACTAATTTTTATACATTCATAATAAAAATCCCTGCCTTTTTATGTTTATCATTGTTTGAGGTAGCTTGGTCCTTCGTCATTGAGAACGCTTGTCGATATAAAACAATGCCTGTCTCAGATTGCAGAATGAGAGTATTTTAATTTAAGTGTTACTTTCCTCCGAATCTTTCATTATTTGGTCAAACACAAATTGACAAAAAATATTTTGGCCACTTGTAGATTAATAATTTTATTTCACCGTCTGATTATATCTTTGATACTTTTTGGTGCAAAGTTCTTTGATAAATCCAACTACATATTAAGTTTTTTACCTAAGAGCTACGTAGGAATACGCCAATTTTAGCCCCCAACCAGCAATGCAAGCATGAATCCAATTCATTCAGCTCTCAGTCACAAGGCATCCATTCAGGGCTAGTTGGAAAGTCGTGTAAATCTATTAGTTGCCGCGGTCACAATGTGCGGCTGCAGGCGGTGACAATGAGCGCTAGTGCTGTTCCGTGTTCATCGAGGCTTGTCGATATCGCGAGGACAGCACTATACGCTAACTTTATAGACTATAGACTTTCTAAAATACTGCATTATTTTGTGTAGGGGGACAAATTTTAAATTTGGTTATATGAGGTAGATTATTATGGGTTTTGCAACTGGCAAGCTCGTGAATTTAAAGATAAATAAAGACGCATATGAACAAAAGATGGGGCGCAAAATACGCGCATTGACGTGGAGTTGTGGACACCAGCCCATATTACCTATATGAACAAAAGAGTTTCCGATCTTGCGTTATGAGAAGTTTTGGGAATTTTTTGAAATTACGAGCCCATTGAATGCCAGAACTCTGTTCCCAATTCCTACGTAAGTAAAGAAGTTCTTCAGTTAATTGAGCAATTAAAACGGACGTAAAAATAAAACTGTCCTGAATGTATCCGAGGCACGCCCTCTAGCGGTGATTAATTAATTAAATTCGTTTAAATCTGAAATTCAAACGAGCCTCCTTACTCGCCCGGACTCGAACCCCCGGCCTGCTCAATTAGCTGCCTCTTTTTATTATTGTCTGAAATACAGATATTTGTTTATCTAGTTCAGACACAGATGTCTTGTCGAATTTCTGTTAGTATAAGCTCATTTATGATATGTCTTTATTTATGATGTACTATCTTACTTGAATTTGAAATAAATTATTATTATTATTATTATTATTTGTCACTATGGTTTAAAGGTTAATGGCTTATAGACCCGTCCCCATCATATGCCTATTTAATTAACGTGATTCGTGAGGCTGTGAGGTTATTCAAAAATACGACAAAAAATAAACGAAAAGCATGCTACAATAAACCAATAATTTTGAAAAGCTCGGTAATTATTCAACAAACATTGTAAAAGCATATTATTTTCAAAAGAGTAACCGTGGAGTTTCTTGCCGGCTCTTCTCCATAGGAAACGACCAATTAGAACCGTGCACCTACTCGTAGCTTGTGACGTTTCATAAGTGCCCATGTGTTTTTTTTTTATATTGCAATACAGTAACGTTTGAGACTATTTAATGAAACTTTCATCACGATACAAATGTTTCTGAATTCTGTTTAAAAGCGTAAGATAAATTCATAAATTCTTCTTTTAGCAAAGAAGCTGCTCAGACCTTTAACAGAAAAGCTAATGCCAAGTTGACGTGATAAGCTAATCAGCAAGTAGGTGTTCGCAGCCACTCGACTAATTCTCGTGTAAACGTGCACTAGCACTCGCCCACCAGTGGTTGCGTACAATAGTACATCGGGGATTATGTCTCGATCGCCTGTCAATACCTAATCCGGTTAGCTATTGTCGCTTAAGCCATGCGCTGTCTACGTATCATTGAATGCGGTTTGAGATGCTCATATTATACATACATTTTTCATGCATATACACACATGTTCAATACGAATAGAAAGCATTCAAGATAGCTAACTTATTGTGTTCAGAAGATATTATGTATAGTTACATCGCGTGCTTAATTCTCTACAGATTTTCTCTTTAGCAACGGAGATAAAGCTGTAAGCTAAAGTACTAGTGAAGTTACTATGAACGGTTTATATTTAGTTTACTATCCATAATTAAGTAAAACACTTATTCACGTAGACAGCGAGTGCTTGCGGCTGCTGAATAGGTTCAGATTGTTGTAAACACTCGCGTTTAATTAAACACAAAATTTTCCTTCTACCGCGATAATACGTGTCACTTCCAAAAGTCCGTTGTTTTTCAATTGTTTCGAATCCATTGCGCGCTCCCCACGAACAAAGAGGAACACACAATAGCCACGTGGTTCAAACTATACGTAATTTTGCGAATAAACCGCCGGCTGTTCTAAATAAGGAGTTTCCAGACGTTAGTCACCTTTTGTGTAAAATAATGTGTTCCTTACAAAGTGTGTATTGTTTTGCGTATTCGTCGCGGTTCTCCTAAATTGTGTATTGTTGTGTACTCTTGGTTAGGTATTATTTTCCTTGAGTGGCATGGCGGCCGGCGCGTGAGTCTCACAATCAAGTTGATTAGTGAAATGTATTGTCCTTATGTATAACTTAACATATTAGGTAACAGTTTGTATCGTAGTAGTTTTTTATATCGTAGATTATTTCCTAAAATTAATAGAAAAATCTCGCTAATCGCGTCTCAGTGTATGTAGCAATTTGCTAGCGCAGCTCTAACATAGTTCCAAAATACTATCGACTTTAGCAACTCTATAAAATATAATTGGTCGCCCTTATAATGAGTCACGTATCAGTAATGAAATCCGGGTGTATCTAAACGTCGGCGAGTGTCGGCCAGTTCCGGACGTGTTCGGCGCGCCGCTCACGCATAGAACACATTCATAGCTTTCAGAGCTCCGTTATCGAACTTGCAAAACTTTGATTTGAATAGAGACTTTTTGGAACCGTATTACTAGACTTGTTATATTGTTGTATTCATATTCATTTATTTACGTTCCACAAGGTAATACAACTTCGAACTAAGAGCCGTAGGAGCTTGTTCCGAGGCGTCTGTCCCACTGCACACTGCTAACGAGGAAGCGACTAGCTATAGACTATTTTCTCTTTCGAGAAACGTATGCTAGGGAGAGTTCTTGTCGGCAGTGGTAACAGACAGCGATCAACTGTTAATATAATGTATCTCTTTTACGGACGGGACCTACATCTAATGTAAGTACATTACTTGAGTGAGAAAATAGTCTATAGCTAGTCGCCTCCTCGTCGGCGATGGGACAGGAGCGACTGTCTCAAACTCAACTCAAACTCAAACTATTTATTTCAAATAAACCAATTACAGGCACTTTTGAATCAAGGTCGTTCAGTCAAAAAGGTGAAGCTAGTTGCCCATTCCAAAGCGTAGGTACCTATGGAGAAGAACGGGCAAGAAACTCCATGGACACTCTTTTAAATCATAATAATATTGTTACAAAGTATTGGTTACATCATTCATGTTCAAAATTATGCACGTGAGAACGATGCAGAACGTTAAAAGCGTCCGTAAAGAAAAAATAAAGTCTGACTTCCACAACACAACCCAACATGATAACCGTTGGTAAGTCTGCTTGTGAAACTTTTGGGCTTCTGACGGGTGTAACGAAACGATTGTCAAAGATCTAAGAATGACAGCCGGAGGCTGGGAGCCACGGATTGACGTGCTTTCCACGCACGGCACAGAGGAGTCTCGATATATAATGGATTGACATTTAAATATTTGGTGCCAAACTTGTCGGTAACGTTTTGTAAGAAGATAACAATCTCGGTTGGCGGCACGTTTGAGTTTGAGTTCAATTTGACATCACGAAAATTGTCACGGAATCCGAAATCGTATTGTAGTTTAAAGTACATTTTAATTATCAAGTTAATAAGACTAAGACAGTTTTCTGACGCTTCCTGGTGTGTATCACGCACGGACTTTGAGAAGCAAAATAAATATTATAACCAAATTAGTTAGCACGAAGAATAAACATATCTACCTTGCCAATTATGGTAATTGATTGTGCAAAATATTGATAACTCATAGTATATATTGAATTGTTGTACCATTTGTCCAATTGATTGATATCTAATAAATACTTTAACTTGATTGATTCGCAAGAGCTTTATAAGGGTGTTTATTCACCGGGGGACCAATTACGTGTCGCTCGGCCCTCGGCCCACAGATACGTATTACAAAGGAAACGATCGTCAACTGTTTCACAAAGCGTTTTAACATCATTATGTGTGCGCTGAACAAAGTGATCACGGACGACTACATTATATAGACAAATTGTTACTACAAAAAATGTTACGCAAAGTGTTACCGACAATGGCTGAGGTACTTTGGGATTCACTCAGATATAAATTACGATAACTGATTACCGATCTCGCCTACCTTTAAAATATTTTGAGAAATGGCTTAGAATTCTGTCATATATTGATAGATTAAAAATGATTCTGTGTGGATATTCTTTACATAATTAACTAGCTCCGATTCGCAGCGAAGTCGTGCGTCTGAGTCGCCTGGTGGGAAACCTCTCTAAATCCGTCAATTTGATTGATTCCTTAGAAACTCATAAATCGCACTCCGTTCAATTTCTACAGAACAGATTTTCATAATTGTTCCGATTAATATAACTTTATTCATAACTTGAGTAATTTTGATTAAATCTTATTTTAAGTGAAAGGCTGTCAAGGTAAAAGTTTTCTAAAATATACATTACATTTAGATTTCATAGAAAGCTTCCACTTGTAGATTGAGTGAGAGATGTACTTTTAACATAGGTACATTTTTGTGAAATGTCCGGCGCCATTTTATTGTTGACTGTAAACCGGAAATGCCTTTCCTGTATAGAATATATATACGTATATATTAATGTATTGCTTTGTATAGTGTAACTAACGCACAACTAATGTGTTTGTTACGATCTCATTGAATCTATCCATCTAGTGTCTATCTATGTAGTAACATGCTCAGAATGATGTCGATATTCACTTGTTTTTGACAAAGTGAGACAGTTTTGAGGATAGGCCTTTGCCCTGCAGTGGCACAGTTACAGATTTAATATACAAGCTGTTGTTTTTTTTACGATCAAAATTACGATCTCTCGTAAATAATGAATACATACTTGTTTATTTAGTTATTTAAGTTTGACAGTATTTCAGACTTTCAAAGAACAGAATCGCGCTATGGTATCGTATACGCGGCCGCGGTTTATGTGTCTGTAAAAGGGCAGTTACAGTGCGGTCTCACACAGGCCGCGTTTTAAAATGCGTGTCCCACACATGCCGATTTCCAAAAATTTGAAAAAGAATCTACTTATTTTATTACTAGCTGCTGCCCGCGACGTCGTCTGCGTGAAGGCTCTACAGCACCAAAAATACCTAAGATGCCAGTGTCGCTATAGCATTATAAGTAAACAACTTTTAAAATAGCATTAAAATATAAGTTTTTTTTTGCAAGCGAAGCAAGTGAAGAGAGTTATATGGGAATCCTGCTGAGTTCAGTCATAAGATGTGACTGAAGGAAACAGAGAAAATAATGCAGGAATACATTCCAGGACACAAAAGAGTAAAAATACGTACAAAGGTATCATACCTTAAAATACTTCCCTATAACCTACGTTGGTAGTTATGCTGCCAGGAGCCAAAATGTAAAGAGAGTCAGGACTGGTGACGCGGGAGTAAGCGACATACAGTTGGCCGTGTGAGAAGCAACTCGTCCTGAGGTCGACACCCGCTGCCCTCAGTGTCTGCCCCTGCGACTTATTGATGGTCATCGCGAAGCAAACACTCACGGGGAGTTCCCCGTGAGTGTCCCTCGTAACTTCATAACTTCCCGTTCCAGTTCAAGCGCATACAGTTGTATGCGCTTGAACTGGAACGGGAAGTTATGAGGTATGAGGGAAATGCATGGTATAAATATTGCCTCGCCGACGCTACAACCCGTAAGAATTTCCGCCTCAATGGTGTGTCTGTGGAGCGAGATGACTTTAAGGCGGGTCCCGTTACACAACTTCGGAGGAGATAGGTTCCGAAGAAGCATAATCGGGACACCGACCTTCAGCTTGATGGTATGCGCTGGAAGTCCACTTGCTGACAGGGAGTTCAGAAATTCCACGGGATAATGTGTGGCGTCATCTTGCTCGACAACAGTGTTTATCGAGGTGTAGACCACTTCATTCCCCTCAATTTCCGAGAGAATGCATTCGTTAATTGCTGCAGCCTGATCATTTTTGGGCCTCAAAATGGCCATGCTCACACACCCAAGAATTCTGCTGGTGCGGTATACGACTGATGTTCCCGTACACACAGCGAATGAGTTCTTCTAAGCTGGATTGACGCTCTACCGAGAGACTCTGGAAGAACCACCTGTCCACCTCTCTCTTCTGGTAGATTACCTTCGCCAAGAAGGACATCAAATAATTCTTGAGCATTGCCGCCGAGCCGAGCTCTCATATTAATCGTCAAGCGCAGCGTACGAACTGGTGACCACAACGAAGATCGTTTCAAAGAAGTATTCACCTCGTCAGCCCTCGATCCCCGCGTCACCACTGAACAGAACTGTGACACCGCCCATCAAATGTTCGTTCCTGCGGATGTCCTGCAGGGTTCTGTCCACGGCCTCAACTGCCTTCCTATTGGCCATCGTACACTCATCCCATACGATCAGAGAGCAATCCTTTGAGCACGTGTCCCTTATCGCTGTTACGTAACACACCACAAACAGGCATTTCGGCGCTCTCTAAATCGATGAGAATTTTAAACATGGCATGGGCTGTCTTGCCACCCGGAAGCAGTGTGGCAGCGATTCCCGACGACGCTACAGCAATAGCAACTTTGCTTTGCCTCCTGACCTCTGCAAGTATGCGAGTGGTAACAAATGTTTTTCCTGTTCCACCAGGAGCATCCAAGAAAAACATTTTACCCTGGTTTTACCCAACGCTTTCAAGGACGGTGTCATAAATTTGTTTTTGCTCTGAAGAGAACAAAGCGACATGGTCATTTCGTATGGTGGTCATTTCGCCTGGATCGTAATTTGTCTCAGCGTTATACTCCCGATTTCCACGGTCTTGATGCGGTGATAATTGGGGAGCTATTAACCCATATTCGATCAGTGGATTTCCGCCGATAGAAATGACCACATCTTGAAGTGAACTGAGACAGGTGTTCAACACGCGTTCATCAGTTACTTCGACTTCGTCTCCAGTAGCACGCCTCAAAGCTCGTAGAAAATCTTCAGACAGATGTTGGCGATACTTCTCCCACAAAGCTACCGGGTTCGCGACTCCACAAAACACCAAGATGACGGCAAACAGATGACGCATGCGGACTGTCACTGACGCTCGCCTCCGCGAGGGTGTCATCCCAATTTTGGTCACCGTCGAGAAGGTGACGTGCTACGCAGGCTGTGCGGTAAGTGGGATACTCCACGCCATCAAATGTCCTCAGAAAGGCGAAAGACGTTGGGCCTCGGACAGTGTGAAGTAACAACCGGAGAAAATAGCATTCGCCATTATTCGGATGCACGGTATAAACCCTACCCAATGCGGTGTCCTTGAAAATTCCCGGAAAACCTTCCACAGCACCTCCTCGTCGACGTCGGTTAAATACACCCCTTTGCTTGTCGTACGTGTAATATGAAGGCACCTCATCATACGTAAGGGATCTCGCAAACTGGCCGACTTCACAGAGCGTGTTTTTTTAAATTGTCTTCCTCAACTCTGCTCAAGATTTTGAGGATTTTGTTGGAACTTGAATTTGTCGAAACGAACTATAGGATACAACTTTTATGAAGAAAATGCACATTGCCATCTATGAATTTTAAGAATAACTAACTACTAACCTCGCCAACATGATCAAATTTAAATTATTAATTTCCAAAAGTGTTAACATGTAAGTTGATGTGATTTTTATGAAATCTCATAGATGGCGCTGCTATCAATATTGTCATTATACTACTAACATTCATTAAACTATGTTTCTCTGCCCAAGTTACTTAAATGGCGTAGTTTTTATAATGTAAAGCTAGATAATAGCATGGCTTACACAAAAACAACATTTAAATATGCGTCGTTAGATTACACGCTGTCACAGAATGCGTAAGAAAAACAAAGATTCACAGCTCCTCCCCCGTAGGTGATAGCGTGATAATATGTAGAATTAATGTAAACCCGACCTCTTGGTAATATTCATGCAAAATTTGAAGTATATCCATGCAGTACTTTTTGAGTTTAGCCCGGACATACATACAGACAAACAGACACACAGACAAAAATTCTAAAAACTGTATTTTTGGCTTCGATATCGATTGTAGATCACGCCCCAAGTATTCTTTTAAAAAAATATTCAATGTACAGTTTTGACTTTCCTACGATTTTATTATATGTATAGATTGATTCGTGTCGGGAATCAGTAGCATAGTTACCTCCATGAATTTGACGAGGATGCCAAATGAACGACACCTTGTATTATATCTATTACATTTTGATGTTACAATCATATTTATGTTATTCTCAATTTATTCAGAACATCTCTTTGAATAGCGAGCAGTATCACAATACAGGCATTCCTCTCCGACATGTGCCCGTAAATAAAGAGTTCAATAAAATGTTTGTCGCACCTCACACACACACACACACCCCCACACTCCCCGGCTGCGGGCGGAGGTGTGCAGGTACCTGTTACAGCTACATTGAAGTCCCGCGCAACAAGCGTCGTAACTAACACAGTTTATTTGAGCACAATACTGGGTTATACAAGAACTAGTCGCGACGGAAAAACTTATATTTTACAGAATGTTATTGTGTATATTCAAATGTTTGTAAGTCAACTGCATGTAACGGCTTTATGCCGAGGTTCAATAAATAAGAAACAATTTGCAACACGGAAACTAAAATTGTCTAACGCGAGTAAAACTACAAGTTGTATAATATATGTATTTATATTATGTATATTCAGGACAGTTGCCCGCCAGACACAACACCCGTCTGGTCGGAGGATCCTCCCTTTTCTATGGAGGATGAGTGAACTTTACACCCTGTTCCTCATACCTCTATACGGTGAAGGAAAACACCGTGAGGAAACCGACATGCCCTAGAACCAAAAAATCGAAGACATGTGACATCTGCCAACCCGCACTTGGCCCGCGTGGTGGATTCCGGCCCACTCCCTCTCACCGAGAGGAGGCCTGTGTCCCAGCAGTGGGAACGTTATAGGCTGATTGGCTGTTTGGCGTTTTGGCTGACTGTTATGTATATTATGTTTGTATATTCATATGGATGATGAACCTTCTCATTCCTTCCTTCAGAGTCAACAAGTAGGAATGTTGTAAGTTAAGAGTCCTTTAACTGGTATATTTTTAAAGCTAAGGTCTATCGAAAACAAAACACTGTCTAATGACGTTCCTTGTGTCACACAACTCGTTGAACTGTCTTAGAAGTTGCGGCAGAACAAATCACGAGAACACAGGAGTGACGCCACTCAGGAGCACTCGTGAGACTAGTGACATTGGTTTAGAGCCGGGATCAGACTGAAAACGGTAAGGTAATAAATAATAGAACACGTTGTGGCAGACTTGGTGTTAAGTTTCGTAATGACGCTTGAAGGATACGAGAGCAAGCACTAGCTAGGTATCGTGGAATGTGGCTTTCTGAGGCTGTAGCACAATGATGGTTTTACTTATGTATACGACTTAGAATGTGTCAGACCAAGTTCGAAAATAAACAGATTTCAGAGAGTTTAGTTCTTCATTATCATCTGCATAGCCTTTCTCAACTATGTTGGGGTTGGCATCCAGTCTAACCGCATGCAGTTGAATAGTATCAATAGTAGTAGTTTGTTTTAAGTGAAGAAATAAAAAAAACACCTAAAGAAAAAAAACCGTGAACAACCGGAAAAAGGTGACGGCGCTCGATAAACAGATTAAAAAATCGTGGAACAGAAATATCATCGATAAAATAATTATGAAAAGAGTGTCCCCGTCGCCTCCTTCCGCCGGATGTTGGTCGCGAGGCCGCGTATCGATCCGACGACACAAACGTCCTCACTTTTATGTTTAATCACTTTCTATCACCTTTAATCGAAGAAAATTAGAAATTACTTTCTTTGTAAAATGATAACTGTTAAATATATACGTAAAATAAAAATGTGTTGTACTTAGGTACGGCATTAGACACAATTACATTTATTTTCAGCGTTGCTTGATTATCTAAAGATATTTCATGCCGGAAAATTAATACTAATGACGCGGTTGTAGCTGCGGGTTCGAACAATAGGATATTTTTTATAATGTGAGTGTCTCGACTACACGATACATGACGTAGGTACTACATGACATACGCATTCTTCGTTATTTCTATTACTGGGACTCAGGCCTTCTCTCTGTGAGAGGGAGCAGCTCGTACCCCATCACGGGAACACGAAGCTATGTCTATAGGACAAACTGGTTTCCTCACGGTGTTTTCGTTCACCGATTTCATAGTTTTGGCGATGAATCAATCAAATCAAATTATACAAAGCCACTTACTATTGTTTACATACCTACATGAGTTACGAACTCCATAGTTAGTGAAGTTCCCAGAAGAGCTTTTATTTATAACCTGCATGCTTTGTGAGATTGTCTTCAAATGGAATACAATAATATTAAATTGAGATACACAATGCATCTTATTATCCTCGCGGTAGACTGAGTCGCGAGGTGTATAAAATATTATAAATGTAACCGTTCAGTTTATCTTCTAAAGTAAGCGAACCGTCTTGAATAAATTGAAGTCTTACAATCGTATTCCTGAAATTGTATCATAGTTGTGGGCTTTGTTTTCGAATACAATCTAGTATTTAATTTAAAGGGTGAATTTTTATTTCTGGCGCTGTAAGGAAAAGTAATGGTATCTACAGACAGCCAGGGTGCTGTCTATGTTTTTACTTATTACGAATATTTTTTCACATTCCTACTTCAATTCAAAACGTCAGTTAGTTTCCGTCGGCAAACATTACTTTAGTCAAAGATACGAGTTTTATTTTATAAAGAGGAATTAAAGCGGATCCTCTTCGTTTTAACAAGTAGCCCAAAATGAGACAAGTGAATGTGTCTTCATTTGTTTATGTTCCGTGACACATGCCAGCGGAGCTGTGAACATTGTGCGCTCAACTGAGGCAGTATGCCAACGTTACTGCTTGTCACTCAATTAGCACATTACCGAATTAATGTGAGATTTAAGCATTCACGTGATTGTGTGAGCGAGTGAATATAACGCGGTAATTGTTTTAAATGTTGTGTTCGATTGATTTAACTCATTTTATCAAGGACCAGCGGCCCGCCCTAGCTTCGTACGGTTTTGATAAAAACCGTACGAAGCTAGAACGTAAGTAAGTCGTAAGTTATAAATATCTAAATTTATGAATTATATTTAAGTTCAATACAAATGTACAGGTAGGTATACACATACACCATTCGGAATACATTCTCTAAATGATGGTGAAATCCGCAACAAAATCAGTTGCGAAGAACAACGCGCTCACACAGACACGACGCGGTCACACAGACACGATGCGTGATATTAATATATATGTATAGATATAGATAGCAAACGGCTCAACGCCAGGTACAAAAACTGGGTCTAGATTCTAGAAATCCCAGTTGTTGTTGGTATTTAACACGCGACTATTTCTGGTTACTGCACGTTAGGGGAAACACTCGCCTTGTTCATGAAATTAGAATCAGATCAATGGAGAAAAGTGTCAGTTTACGTGTGTTTGTATGTTTTAAAATCAGTAATCGCGTCAGTTTCGTGATGATTGAAAATAGCAGAAATATCATATCTTCAGATACTCTACACAAGAATATTAATAAAACCGCAAGTACATACAGTTAGATATTTAATACATATCTTATTACTTGTGGTTATCATAGTGTCTCTACAACGAGGAAAATGCTCATACCTTCATTGATGAAGATCCAGAAGTTATTACAACTACATAGATTCCGGAAAAGTAATAAAAAGTCACTAAAACAGACAAGCTCTTATTGTCCCTACACTGAAAACATGAAAATTATATCTTTCTTTAATCAAAACTGTTCAAAAAAGTTTTAATTATATTTTTTAATTCTCAATGTCAGTAAGGAAATCGTTTCCCGGTTCGTTCGGTTTCGTTTCGTTTCGTTTTCGTTTCGATACCTCGCCGATATTAACGACACTTTATTAAATCGATTAATTCAGAAGTTAGGAACCGTCACAATATCGATAAATATAAATTCAATTATTTTAATTAAAAAAATCGTAATCACAAAAGGTTCTTCGATATTATAAGTATGGTTAGAATTGTCTTCTTGTTTAATGAAAGTTTTGTTTGAAATAATCAAAACCTTTGTAGTTGTTTGATCAAATATTGAATGGTAATCAGTTAAATTAATTGTTGTTCGCACAAAGGAAGGTAATATGTATATTCCAAAACATATTGCGAAGTGCGGCTCAGCAATTACGCAAGATGGTGCTACGCCGTAGCGCTTGCTACGACGCGTAGAATTTCCGTAGCGCACTCGTAGCATGTTTCAAAGTGATTTCATAAAATTAAATTGTTTCATATATCATGTTGAATGAATTGAAATACATTTAGCAAAAACTATTTCTAATGGATTTGAAGTGGGTTACTTCATTTATTTCAAATAGAACGGCCCAAACCAATTAAGTTTATGAAAAACCTTATTCGTGGACAATTAATGAAAAATAGACAGTGATTGCGATGGGTTGAGGTTATCGATCGAGTGAATGGGATGATCGTCGAACGTTTGAATTAATTACATTGATTTTCTTTGCATTAAATTGTTATTTTTTATCAATTTTTAAAATATAATACCGTAAGGTAAACGGGTAACTTTGCTTTTAAGTTATTGCTTCAAGGCTTAATACCCAAATTATATTTCCTTCAGGGAAATATAATCATGCCGTTAATAGTTAACGGGATAAACGCGTTTTGCATAATTCCGCTACAACAATATGAACAGCTCCCCGGCGGAACATTAATTTAATTGTAATTCAAGTGAACCCGGCCGACGTAAGTTGTATTAATTACCTAAATAACACCGCCGGGGTAAGTAATAAGTACCCCACTGAATAGTAACAATGCTCTGGTAATATTAATAATGATTTAATACGATTATCAATCTATAGTACTGTATAATATATAAATTACTGTCACTCCCGAACTATCGTTTCGCGATCATATTACGGGGATCTGTAAGAGGGCGTTTAGAAACTTGAGATTTGTTCTGAGACAGACAAGGCACTTCACTAACATCGCAACAGTCAGAGTCCTGTATGACGCACTAGTCAGGAGTCATCTGGAACATAGTGCTGTCATATGGGCTCGCATGAGGCCAAGTACACAGTAATGCTGGAACGCTTACAGAACAAGTTCACGCGCCACTTGTACAAGAAACTGTATGGTGTATATCCGTTTTACCCGTTGATGTACCCCACCCTGTTTGTTCTCGGTATGGTCGGGTACAACCAACTGAGGGTACGACGGGAATTCACGCTTGTCGCGTATCTGGTTAGGTTACATCGTGGCGTTGAGCACAACCCTGGAGTGCTGCAGCACCCTGGAGTGTACCAGACCGCTATGTGTGGAGGCGGCGCCGCCCGCCACTGCTGTCTGTGCCTGTTGCCAGGACCAACCTTCTCGCCAAAACACCATTGACCCGCGTAATTCGGGTTATTAACGATCTTCACGTGAAGATCGATGTATTTACATGCCATTTGAGTGAATTCGCAAAAATACTGATGTTCTTATTTTTATGTTATAGTGTAGATTAGAGTAGGCTATCTTTTGTGTTTTTATTTTAGTTAGGGAACTTAGTAAAGTAGTTATTATTTTTAGATGTAATAAAAGTTTTTTACGTTTGTCATAGTTTTACATTGTAAGTAAGTTAATTTTAAGAGATTAGGTATACATGTGATGATAGTAATTGGAGATTTTAATAAATAAATAAAATAAATATGTTAAATAAATGGAATTGGTCTGTAATATTTTTTGGGAAAAAGTAAAAACATTTATTATGACTAATATCAGTAATATTTGTTTGATTTTATATTTTTGAGATATAATCACTTTTATGAATTCAAAATTTAATTTATAGGAAAATTCAACAATTCCAAACTCAGAAAAAAAATGCAGCTTATCCCGACAGTTTTCATGTGCAACAAGTCCCTATAACCTATAATTAATCATCAAAAATTCTTACTTATAATATGAACTTACCGTGAGAACTCGACGTAAACTTTTCTGTTGGATCGACGAGCACCTTGCGTGGAACTGCGGTGGTGACTGACGGCCTTTCGAGGGTCGCAGGCTTATATACTGGTGCGCGGTGCGGGGGCGGGGGGCGGGGCCAACGCGCGCCTCTCCCGAACACAACTCCTCCCCATTTTGACAGCAACCTGGTGACGTAGAGTCTGACGTCACTGAAATTCAGTGCTAATATACGTGGTATTGGAATCGAATCGTTACAGCAAAGTTAAAGTAAAAAAAAGCCTAATTATGCATGTTTCGGGAAAGTTTCAGCATCAGAAACCATCACGAAGATTGCCCTGAAGCGGTAAGCATGATGGTGTTGTAACAGTTAGAGCATAAGCATAAGCTTTGTTGTGTTGGATTCAAATGTGTTTACGCTGTAGCATTTAAATCTTAAATGCAATATTACATTCACCTCCAGCTTTGGAAATCACTTATAATTCCTGGCTATAATTAGGTACTGGATAATCAATTTGATCTACATTTTAAATTACTTGTAGCCAAGGCTCGCATATTCCACCATGACAAAGTTCACATGCATTACTTTACTAAATGATGTGAAAAATAGTCTATTGATTCTTCGAACACTTTTACATCATACGTCGGTTCTCAGCATGCTCCTGCTTACGGAAGGTTATCATTACATTTGAGTCAAACAACGTAGAAATAACCAAACGAGCCGATAGTTTCACAGTTTTTTAAAGTTCAGAGTTCTATGTATTAGGTACTTATGTAAGAAGTACCTCTTGTAGAAGGTTATAGGTAGGCTTAAAGGTTTATCAGTTTCTGAGTTCAAGTATTCTCGGGTGTCAGGGAACGCCAAAACTTGGGGAATTCCAATCAACGTTCCTCAAAGATCGGTCGTAAGAGTTTCCGTCACCTATTTATTGAGGACCTATTAAGGGAGTTGGTAGCTTTGTTGAAATATTTTAGGTAAGTGTGAGGAGCCTTTTATAATCTGTGACCTAGGTAGTACAGGCTGAGTTCATATCGGCCTTTAAAGGCATACACTGTTGAAGAATTCAGAGCATAATAAAATATATACAGGGTGTAAAAATACCCATCACATAGATGTCATCTACGCATTCTGTACGTCTCATACTAAGTAACATTGTATAAAATAATAGCACTTTTCTTTTAGTTTGGAAAAATCGCTGTTTACAGCAGCGTGTAGTTGTACGCACACAAAACATTGAGGTTTGTAGTTAAGTTATAACATTTTAACTTGTTTTTGTCAAGATATCCGTCAAATAACCTTCAACATCTCCATAACCAGTAAGTTCCCAGGTATGTGTACGTATCCAGTAACAACCATAATGACAAGTTACTCTCGGCTTCGTTAAGCGTCTTTTGCAACCGTTATTTAAACACCCGAAAATATCCACAGCTCAACATTCGCTTAACATTGTGACAACACTACACTAGGCAGACAGAATGTTAGTCGCTTATTAGGTAAGACGTTTGGTATGTTTCTACAGGTATGCTCAGTAAACCACCGGTCGGGAATCTGTTGTAAGGTTACGCCAACCTGGCTTTGTCTCAAGATAATGTCTCATGTTCACAAGACGTGAGGTCGCCAGTTAACCTAATTTATTTAGATTTACACTTACAGAAATGATTGAATGATCTGTTTTGTATGATACGTATTTCACAGCCCTTATCTTATTGTCGTTATTGCTCGGTGGCGGTAGCTTCCCATGGGGGTAGCCTCGTTTACGTTAATAAGTCTGACATCGCTTAGCCGTCTTCAGCACACGTGGTGATCAAAGCTCGTGCCTCCTCTATGTGAGAAGCTGTTGGCCTGCTGTGGGATGATAATACCAATATGGCTGGTATTATTATCTTGCTAATAGGGCTTGATTAGAAGTGACTAACAGTTAGTTTCTTCCAAGTCCTCATGAACTAAGTATACCTTTCTTTACATAGTGCCACTTTCGCGTCAAACTATGAAACATAACAGTAGCTAGCAGTAAGTAGTTAGTTAGTAGTCGCGACAACTCGTAACCGTTAACGGCTCGTAAACAGCTGATTAATATCCCACGGCGGCCAGCCATCACTGTTTCATGACTACTGTTCTGGAAAAATATTGCTTCATTAATTACTATCAATTAACTGCTATTCGTCATACGTTTCATGCCTCTTTTCCACAACTTGCCTTTTTTCCACTATAGAACTAATAACATTTTAAAAGAGTAACGGTGGAGTTTCTTGCCCATTCTTCTCCATACGAAAACTACCTTTTGGAAGGGGCGACCAGAATCAATTTTATTTTAATTTTATTTTTGACGTTCAAAAGTGCCTTTTAGGTGCCTATTTGAAATAAATGATTTACCTTAGACTTTGAATAAACCCACGTAATATAAGATGCATTTGTAAATAAAGATAGAATTTTGAGAAAGATATAGCGCCGCAAACATGTGCTATAAAAGAATATTTCAACAGTAATAGTAAGTGGTAATTGTTTTTATAGTGTAAAATATATTTTTAATAGAAAGTAACAGATAAATAAAAGATATGATACTGAGATTTAATTAAATTACTTTATATATCTATGATTCTTAAGTGTTCAAATAGATCTATACGAAACCCTAATACCAATGTTATTTGAAATGTTATCATTTTAATTTTAACAAACTAATGTGATGCATTAAATTTGTTACATTTCATATGTTTAAATATTTGTATGCCAGGCAATGGCGAAACATGTAAGATCATAACTTTATTTATCAGATCTTAATGTAGATACCATGTTTTAAAGCAAGTAAATATATTCTATTCTTGTAATTTTCTTAGCAAACTGATACCAAAAGTGGTTTCATAACGGAAAGTATTTAATACGGTATAAGAAATGGTACCGGTAGAATAAACACTGTAACGAAATCAACAGGCCGGTAGCTAGTATTTCTACTCCTCGTAGCTATGTGCTACGCTCGCTACGGCGCGCGGCGTTCGTAGCCGACGGCTACGAGTTACGGCCCAATTTTGTCATGTTTTATTTTGCGAAGATGCACTTATGCATATAACATTGTGATGACGACGACGACCATGACGGTTGGCGCATGACTGCTGCGCTGCGTTTCGCGGTTTCGATTCCCGCACGAAACAAATATTTGTATGGCCTATAAGTAGTTGTTCCGGGTCTGGCTGTTTGTGTATGTGAGTATAAATGTTTGTAAACGAACCCTCGATACAGGAGAATTTCCAGTGTGGGGCAACGTTTTTTTATAAAAAAAAAATGTTTTTTATTGAATGTAGTATACAGGGTTAAATTAAATTAGCTAGCTAAACTCCGTAGACGTAACGGGTATCGATATTTAAACATAAAAAAATAAATAAATTTCTTGATTGTTTTTGTGGGGTGATCGACCTCACTTATTGAAGTAACTTAAAAATTCATTTTAAAATTTTTCTTTCTCTGTAAACTTCACAGTCGTGATGGGATATCTAAGCACGATAAAACAAGTAACAACACTAACAGCTGTCATGGACCTTCCAGAAAAACATTAAATCTTTTTATTTTATAGTGTTTAGGTATCGAAAGCTATCGCGTCTGCGGAGTTTAGCTAATCAATTCAATTTCAACTCTGTACAGAGAACTTGTGTTCTATTTCTTTTCATGAACGTATAATTATAAAACTACAGGCAAACCCACGTCACTGAGTAGTGAACATAAAGTCCCGCACATCGTCACAAACGGCCGTCAATTACCGGTGGCAATTAACTTTACTTTATTATTGTTTCACTTTTTGGTTTACACGACACCGCGGGGCTGGCACACACACAACACACACACACTTCTATCTGAGGTACCTACTAACTAACAGTAATGGACAGTAAAATAACATTGAAATAGGTACCTTCGGGGGACCATATTATGATAACGTTCAATATAACTCTTCTGCTCATCACGTGTGTTATCTTTACTACTCTGCGACACAATATTATAATTTCTAATAAGCTTTTAAACTTCTTTTACTAAGCAGGACCAAGCTATACAAAAATAAGAAAATTTGCGTTTCGTGACGGAAACTTTGATTTGAAGAACGAACCACGTGGAAGACCGCCCACACAGGTGAATAACTATGAATTGAAAGAGATGGTGGAAGCCGATCCGAGCCAAGCTACCCAGGAATTAGCGGCATGGTTTAACGTTACCTAACCAACAATATTGACTCATTTGCTTGGGACTAGATGGCGCTGTGTGAAATGTCCAGGGCTATTATTATTATTATTATTTGCGTCAAATCAATAAAATAACAAAATAATAATAAAAAGGTATAAACGTAAACCCTATAAAAAGAAAAAAATAACCTTGAAATTATGACCCTACGTAAGTACGTATGAAATTTTTTGATTAAATGCTCTCACTTCGGTGGGCCGCTCTAATTATTAGCCTAACGTTCTGTTAAAGTTTAAAATATTAGCGGTCCCCCAACAGATTAATCAAAAAATTTACAACATAGCTAAGAACACTGCCGACAAATTCACCTTTCAAACAAAAAAAAAACAAAATCAAAATCGGTTCATCCGTTCGGGAGCTACGATGCCACAGACAGACATACACACGCACACACACACCCCGACACGTCAAACTTATAACACCCCGTCGTTTTTGCGTCATGGGTGCCTCATGATTTGACTGATCTGCAGAAAGAAACGCGTGTTGAAACTTGTGTTGCCTTGTTGAATCGTTACAGAAATGAAAGAATATTGGATCGAATCGTGTCATGTGATGAAAAGTGGATTCTTTTTGATAACCGTAAGCGAAAAATGCAATGGCTGATCCCAGGTCAAACGCCGCAACAGTGTCCTAAAGCAAAGCTTACCAATAAAAAGGTAATGGTAACTGTTTGGTGGTCTCAGCATAGTGTTATTCACTATAGCTTTCTCCGATCTGGTCAAGCAAAAACGGCAGATGTATAATTGTGCCGAACTCCGAACAATGATAGCAAAACTAGCAGTGAAACAGCCCCGACTCATGAATCGATCTTCACCATTATTGCTCCATGATAACCCGAGATTTCATACAGCACGAGAAGCCGTTTTAACTCATTAGAAACCATTCGTCACCCTCCGTATTCACCAGACCTTGCTCCAACGGACTACCATTTATTCGTGATTTGGACAATTTTTTACGTGATAAAATTTTTTCTTCTCAGGAGGCAGTACAAAATGCTTTCACACAGTTTGTCGAATCTAGATCACGAGAGTTCTATCGCCAAGGCCTAAATAACCTTCCTATTAGATGGCAGCAATGTATAGATAATAATGGTAATTATTTTGATTAAATAAATATGTTAAATTATAAAAAAGCGAATTTCAATTTTTCAGTACACATCGGCAATTTCATACTTTAATCCCTAACATTAATTAGCAGACCGGAGGACGTCGCTTACATCGTTGGCAGCCCTACGTGACGCTGACTCGGAGCGGGTAGTTAAACGCAATTGAGTCAGTTATGGCTATACGATTAAATACTTTATTTTGTGACTGCGGCCAGTATATAAGGGCTGGGCCACTGTCAGCCATCACTGCGGGCCGTCGGGCAGGCGGCGCGTGGGAATGGACAGATTTAGGGAAATTCAATTATTTCCGCATTTATGATTTCTAACGTGACGATATTATCATCGTGGATGTCCACGTCACGGCATCACACAGGGATGTAAAATGTATGGAAAATTATGAAGATGCTTTTGAATTTGCGTTCATACACATGTACATGTTTATACACTTTGCAATTTCTCGCGGTAACAATAAGTTAAAACTTCAATAAATTACATTAAAAGACATAATTATCTTTTTGCAAAATTTCTTTAGTTAAGTAGTACGAAATTCCGAACGTGAACGTCTTTGAGGTCTTTTTTTTTTTATTGACAATGGGCTCACTCTTGACCTCAATCCAGCCCAGAGGCAGGGATGAGATCTACGGTGGAACGAGCTTGCCCAGAAGAAGCCTATTCACTCTCGCCGGTCGAATTCAAAATCGGAACTTCGAAAGGGCTGGTCTTTGTCTCTCCCTCTTTCTAATGGCGGGAAGAGAGTGTGAATGTTTCGAATTGTATGATTAACCCAAGGCTTAATAAGATATTCGCGGCTTTCTGAAAAAAAAAGTTACTTGGTCTCACTCAGTGGGCAAAATCGCATTTTGCTCACTGATTTCAGGCAGCAAAACCTACTCGTACATGTTTGAGCTACAAGTGAAAATGTATTTATAAAGTAGTTACTCATACATATTCTCGAAGTTGTAGTGTTTATGTTACAACAGCATCTTTGTCGTTTCACAGCAACATTGCCCGTAGGAAACATGTAATGTTTCTAAAACTTGTTGGTCTCTTTATGAAGTTTTCATTAAATAAATTCTTGTGAATTTCAGTGGAATCAAGTAGAAAATAATAAGTTGGCTGCAACGTTGAAAGTAAAAAGTTTGATATTTTCTTATGTTAATTAATTTCGAGTAGTCGCATGAATACTTTAATTAATTTTGTTAATTAAAGTTTTTACTTTACATCTGCAGTGATGTTCCAAGAAAATGTTCATTTAATTAAAACTAGATCAAATCTGACAGTTAGGTTGGTTCGATCTGTCTCAATAATAACCAATAGAATTCATTCCAACTCAGGGACCACATCCGCCACCATCCTGCTCGGCTCACTAACATGTTTGTGACTACACTCACTAGCTTTGTTCATAACTAGCTTCTGTCCGCAACTTCATCTGCGTGAAAGGACATCATTCGAGTGTCGAACATTTTATCCTCAAAAATTAAAGTCAGAAAAACGTACTATTTTCTTATGGGAAATAACAACTTGAGCATTTTTCACTGTTACAGAGAAAGTCTACAATTAACCCCCGGCTGCAATTTGAAATTGAAAGTGCCAAAAATGATCTTTCTTTATCAAAACAAATATTCATGCGACTAGGCGCAAAACACACTTCACACACAATAGCTAGGTAGTATACTAGCATCAGATTAGTTACAACGAGTAGGTACACTAACTATGTGGGTAGAGCAGATTGGACAACATTACGTATCTAAACAAACAGAGGTATATTGTCTCAGTGTCCGCTCATCTTCGTAATGGCTCCTAAACCAAGAAGGTCAGTACATACATAACTATTAAATGTTGCATGATTCGAACAAGTCAGGACAGACGGGACCCATTCGTAACATGTACGTGAATAGGATAGGAACTGCGCCACGCTGGGCGGCATTCAGTATAATACGATATCTAGTATGGAATCAGTCGGAGTCGCTCCATGTAAAATACTTTTATTCAGACACATCCGGTTAGCAGATGCTATAGTATTCTAAGGAAAGCACTGACTTGTCGGAAGTCTAGATAAGTAGACGGTAGGTACGTATTTATTTGTCTGTGTGTTAATTTGTTTGTGCTGCGGTACACGAGGTTTAATGTTTGTCGTCATTTAACGGCATTTGTAGATGACATTTTTACTGTTTTTATAGATTGGATGCAGACGAGCAAAACTCCACATGTAACATACAATTAATAGATAATTTATTACACGCTAAATGAAATGAAAATTTGCATTACAGACGGTCGGGTTTTTTTTAAACAGTTTCTAAAACAATTCGGTAAAACTAGCATGCAATATTATTGATTACATGAATTAAATAAATGAAGCTAATAAAATTGGTTTATAAATCATAGTTATTATTTATAAATGTCAAATATTTATCAAATTATAATAGTAACATGTTAGTGTGAATCTTTAAAGTCTAAATACTCCTTCACAGAATAGAATGTTTTTTCACTACGCCATTTGAATAACGCTGTTTTAAATCGATTGTTTGGCAGTTCCCTATACGATTTTGGTAGTTTATTTAATATCCTTATAACCATTGGAAAGCAATTTCTATGATACATAATCGCTTTTCATTGGAGGAATAATGAATCTGTCAGGATACCTTGTCTTAAACGTAACAGTGTCTCCATGACGTTGAAATAAGTCAGTCGTTTGTATCAATTTTATGATTTAAAAGAGTGTCCGTGGAGTTTCTTGCCCGTTCTTCTCCATAGGTACCTACTACGCTTTAGAATGGGCAACTAGCTTCATCTTCCTGACTGACCGACCTTGACAATTCAAAAGTGCCTGTACTTAATTGGGTTATTTGAAAAAAATGTTTTGAGTTGAGTTGAGAGTTGAGTTTGAGTCGGAGTGCTTTTTTAACAGCATTCAAATATGTACATACTGGGAACAGTTAATATTTTTAGACCTTTAAACAGAGGTTTACATGAAGTCAATGGTGGCACATCAGAAAGTCAAACTTACCTATAAACTTGTATCGACCGCACTCCTCAGGCCCATATCCCCATCCTTTTGTTCGTTGCAGTAGCAGCAGAGATCCCGGCAACACCCGAGCTCTACCAGCAGTTCGGCAATGCGGTGCAGGTAGCGGGACAGGTGGCGGGACAGGTCACCAACACGTTGGCGCGATCCGCTGCCGACTTCGACGTGTTCCCTGATAAGTCGAAACAGGTATCTGTAATCTATATTAATAATAAAAAAAAACATTTATTGATATCCACGCAATCACTGTCCATTCCAAGGTTGCCTGAAAGAGATCGCAGTAAGTGATAAGACCATTGTATGTGTTGTGGTGATAGTCGTAATAAGTCATAAATAAAACTAAAGACTTTGTTCGTTTGACCGCGCTAATCTCTCTCGCTAATCTCTCTCGCTAATCTCTCTCGCTAATCTCTCTCGCTAATCTCTCTCGCTGCGTCGGATTTGATCAAATTATTTTTGCATTTGATAGCCCAATTCTCACGCTGGGACCCTAAGAGTCGAGCAAAAAGTGAGAAAGAACGTTCGCGAAGAGAAGTAATAACGCGGACGGGTGATGCGATACGACGCGGTCGGTGGGTCGGGGGAACAAGAAACTTCACGCGGACGGAGTCGCGGGCAGAAGTAATAACGCGGACGGGTGATGCGATACGACGCGGTCGGTGGGTCAGGGGAACAAGAAACTTCACGCGGACGGAGTCGCGGGCAGAAGTAATAACGCGGACGGGTGATGCGATACGACGCGGTCGGTGGGTCAGGGGAACAAGAAACTTCACGCGGACGGAGTCGCGGGCAGAAGTAATAACGCGGACGGGTGATGCGATACGACGCGGTCGGTGGGTCGGGGGAACAAGAAACTTCACGCGGACGGAGTCGCGGGCAGAAGTAATAACGCGGACGGGTGATGCGATACGACGCGGTCGGTGGGTCGGGGGAACAAGAAACTTCACGCGGACGGAGTCGCGGGCAGAAGTAATAACGCGGACGGGTGATGCGATACGACGCGGTCGGTGGGTCAGGGGAACAAGAAACTTCACGCGGACGGAGTCGCGGGCAGAAGTAATAACGCGGACGGGTGATGCGATACGACGCGGTCGGTGGGTCGGGGGAACAAGAAACTTCACGCGGACGGAGTCGCGGGCAGAAGTAATAACGCGGACGGGTGATGCGATACGACGCGGTCGGTGGGTCGGGGGAACAAGAAACTTCACGCGGACGGAGTCGCGGGCAGAAGTAATAACGCGGACGGGTGATGCGATACGACGCGGTCGGTGGGTCGGGGGAACAAGAAACTTCACGCGGACGGAGTCGCGGGCAGAAGTAATAACGCGGACGGGTGATGCGATACGACGCGGTCGGTGGGTCGGGGGAACAAGAAACTTCACGCGGACGGAGTCGCGGGCAGAAGTAATAACGCGGACGGGTGATGCGATACGACGCGGTCGGTGGGTCGGGGGAACAAGAAACTTCACGCGGACGGAGTCGCGGGCAGAAGTAATAACGCGGACGGGTGATGCGATACGACGCGGTCGGTGGGTCGGGGGAACAAGAAACTTCACGCGGACGGAGTCGCGGGCAGAAGTAATAACGCGGACGGGTGATGCGATACGACGCGGTCGGTGGGTCGGGGGAACAAGAAACTTCACGCGGACGGAGTCGCGGGCAGAAGTAATAACGCGGACGGGTGATGCGATACGACGCGGTCGGTGGGTCGGGGGAACAAGAAACTTCACGCGGACGGAGTCGCGGGCAGAAGTAATAACGCGGACGGGTGATGCGATACGACGCGGTCAGTGGGTCGGGGGAACAAGAAACTTCACGCGGACGGAGTCGCGGGCAGAAGCTAGTTTTATTATGAAAAGAAGGAAACCATCGCCGACTATGATCTCATATAGTGGTCACACGCACACGGGAACTGTTCCACGTTCTGATTACATTTTTCCCACGTTCTGATTCTAACCAAGTTGAAATGAAATGGGATCCAAAATATGCTTGATTTGCTTTTGAAGAATGTCAAGTAGCGTACCTACATTATGTACGATTGCATAGTTAAGAAGATAACAGCTTAGCTTGCTCCTAGAATAGAAATTCCTCTTATACAAAAACGATATAAAGGATAGATAGAGTAGGTATTCTTGCAACTACGATCATCAATCCGGCTGACAAGCGCGGCGTCGGCATTATTCCTGCTTGATCGGTTTATAAATAACACTATGAATACTCAACTAGTCTGTGTTGCACTATAAATGGAACTAAATAGAATAAAGAACTTTATTAGATGGTGATATCAACTTACCTATATTTAGAAAAGCCTATACACGAAGGATCATTCTAATAATAGACTTGCTAATTTTATTATTCATTGGGCTAGTTTGTCCACAGAACAGATAAAAGAGGTTTTATCTGTTCTGTGAGTTTGTCCGTATACTATAACTATAATATAGTCCTCCTTATCGATTTCGATAATCCATTGAAATTATTATTTCGTAGCGTCCATACTTAAGTACTATGAAGTTTGTCTCATAGAAACTCGTGTATGTATGTAATAAGGGATGGCACGTCTGTCCAATCTTCGTTCAATCAAAAATATTTAATTCACAGGTCCAGCGAGACTTTACGCTAGAGGAGGTGCGGCAGTGTACCGGGCAGGACGGCGGCTGTCTGTACGTGGTGTTCAGCGGACAGGTGCTCGAGCTCACCCAGTTCGCGCCATTCGTAAGTGCTTTATTCAACAATCTCACCATCATCACGCCTGTATTTCTCAGTAGAGGTGGGAGCTATACGGGGCCCTCGCATGTCGCAGAGGTGGGAGCTGTACGGGACCCTCGCATGTCGCAGAGGTTGGAGCTGTACGGGGCCCTCGCATGTCGCAGAGGTGGGAGCTGTACGGGACCCTCGCATGTCGCAGAGGTTGGAGCTGTACGGGACCCTCGCATGTCGCAGAGGTGGGAGCTGTACGGGACCCTCACATGTCGCAGAGGTTGGAGCTGTACGGGACCCTCGCATGTCGCAGAGGCGGGAGTTGTACGGTACCCTCGCATGTCGCAGAGGTTGGAGCGGTCCGGACCCTCGCATGTCGCAGAGGTGGGAGCTGTACGGGACCCTCGCATGTCGCAGAGGTTGGAGCTGTCCGGACCCTCGCATGTCGCAGAGGTTGGAGCTGTACGGGACCCTCGCATGTCGCAGAGGTTGGAGCTGTCCGGACCCTCGCATGTCGCAGAGGTTGGAGATGTACGGGACCCTCGCATGTCGCAGAGGTTGGAGCTGTCCGGACCCTCGCATGTCGCAGAGGTTGGAGCTGTACGGGACCCTCGCATGTCACAGAGGTTGGAGCTGTCCGGACCCTCGCATGTCGCAGAGGTTGGAGCTGTACGGGACCCTCGCATGTCGCAGAGGTTGGAGCTGTCCGGACCCTCGCATGTCGCAGAGGTTGGAGCTGTACGGCACCCTCGCATGTCGCAGAGGTTGGAGCTGTACGGGACCCTCGCATGTCGCAGAGGTTGGAGCTGTCCGGACCCTCGCATGTCGCAGAGGTTGGAGCTGTATGGGACCCTCGCATGTCGCAGAGGTTGGAGCTGTCCGGACCCTCGCATGTCGCAGAGGTTGGAGCTGTACGGCACCCTCGCATGTCGCAGAGGTTGGAGCTGTACGGGACCCTCGCATGTCGCAGAGGTTGGAGCTGTCCGGACCCTCGCATGTAGCAGAGGTTGGAGCTGTACGGGACCCTCGCATGTCGCAGAGGTTGGAGCTGTACGGGACCCTCGCATGTCGCAGAGGTTGGAGCTGTACGGGACCCTCGCATGTCGCAGAGGTTGGAGCTGTCCGGACCCTCGCATGTCGCAGAGGTTGGAGCTGTATGGGACCCTCGCATGTCGCAGAGGTTGGAGCTGTCCGGACCCTCGCATGTCAGTGATGTCTCATATTATAGGGGCGAGCCTATTGCTATAGACCGTATACTAATCCCGACCGCGGGCTCCCGGTGAGCCCGCGGTCGGGATTAGTATCCGGTCTGCTACTTAACACCTACCTATACTGTTCACAATGTATGAGAACTAATAAGGTTTAGGTATACCACTTAAAACACCCTACTAAAGACTGAAGACGTGTAAATAGGTCTTCTAAAGAAACTGTTAACATTAAAAAAATTTAGCTTTTTAGCGAAAGCGTTAATGAAGAAGCTAGCAAAGGTCAAAAGAAGAAATGTTTATATAAAAACTGCATTTCACGTGGAATTCACGGTTGGAAGGCGCCGCGTGGCGGGGTGAGGCGGCTGGCGGGTGAGGCGGCCGGACGAGTGATGGAGGTCGGACCGATTCCGAATTCGAATTTATATTTACAGTGTTCCACTAACCGCCACAGTTGAATTAATTGGTATTGTGCAAAAAGGTAATTGTGCAATTGACCATATTGACAGTGACGTGTCCACAAATAATATTTTACTGCTAATAATTGTCCTCATTTATTTTTGCATTTGTCGTTTTTCACTAGCCTGTAGCTATCGACTGTTGGGAGCCGCCCCGCCTTTGAGTAAAGATATTAGTATTATCACGTTTTCATTTTTAGATGACATAATTATTATCATCTCAAAACATGAAACTGGCCTTATGGTTAGACGTCCGAAAACTAAAAGAGTCCAGCCTTCGAGCTCGTTGTTAAAGTATTTTCTAAAAAACTGGATAAAAAGAAAGAAAAAAATTAAGAAACCCAAAAAAACTAAGATTTTACTGTGTCTTCCTTCTTCCCCTGCAGCACTTTGGCGGTTCCAGCATGCTGCAGAAGTACGGCGGTCAGGACGCGACTGCTGTCATGCGTGCCGCCGGCATGCCAACAGCGGTGTTCGACGTCTTCCTGAGGAGGTTCGTCGTGGGAAGACTTGTGAGTTCCAGTGCAACCTATAAAACTTGCTTCTAATAACACAGGTCGCCGGCGTTACTGCAGCACGGGTCGACCGATCAGCGACGCTTGCCGCGGTTGGTCCGTGGATGGGTGACCATCTTCACATACCAAGACCCCTCCGTTCGGAAAGCACGTTAAGCCGTTGGTCCTGGCTGTCATTTGTGGATCTTTGACAGTCGTTACGGGTCGTCAGTAGCCCGAAAGTCTGACAACCAGTCTTACCAAAGGGTATCGTATTACCAAGAAACTAGGTTGTGATGGTCAGATAGGCAGTCGCTCCATGTAAAATACTAGTATTAAGCTGTATCCGGTTAGACTGGAAGCCGACCCAACCAACATAGTTGGGAAAAGGCTAGGCAGATGATGATGACGTCACTAAATGATTGTAAGTCGTGCATTGTAAGCAGATCACCTTCGCCATCATCAGATCATATACAGGGTGGCAGGGAAAAACAAATCAGCTGTTTCATAGAATAGTGCAATCAATACCTACGCGGTCAAACGTACTGAACAGCATTATTTTTTTAATAACCGACGAAAAGTTGCAACGCATGGGGGTTCACAATCATGTACTGAACCCATGGTACCTAACAGGATGCGCGTCGATGACCCTGCCATCCTATATTAAGTGTAGATAAAATAAAAAACATATAACTATTTGGGATTAATCACAGAAAGTAGAGGTTTTTGAATTAGCTGTCTCCATTTCTGTGCTTAGTTAGCTAAAACACTTATTTTTGCTCACAATTTCAGGTACAGCCAGCAACAGCATCAGCGTCATCATCTCCTGTGAGCGCACCAACTCGATCACCAGCGACTATACAGACCTGTGGCTGATCCCCTCACTCATTGGGCTCTGTGAGTTCACCTCTTTATAAATATGTAGATATTTAGAATTCTAGAAAGCTAAAGTTGTTTCAGTATTTTTATCTCCAAAGCGACGCGCGCTTTACTTGTGATAACCAAGTCTACAAACTGCAAATTAGGGGTTTGTTTCAAAAGCATGGGTGCCTCTGCAACAGGCACACGAATCATTTGAACTGGAACTATGTGTTAGGCTACCAACATATTGACAAACTTAGTGGGGCTGTAGATAGTGATAGCATTACCATCAGAAGGGATGTAGAGGTTTGGACCAAACTACGAGACATAGGACGACCCAGTGGGCAGAAATATCTTCCTGTTTGAAAGTAACAAAATAAAGTGACCAACCAGTCCATCTGTGATTTATTACGACTACAGGCATTTGCGAGGGCATTCCCTAAAGTTATGAGAAAATCCATAAAACAAAAAGCCTTTCAAGCAATTCTTACCTAACCGAGTTGCAACAGCATGGAACAGGCTCCCGGAGAGTGTTGTGACGGCTCCCACACTGAACTGCTTCAAGAACCGACAAGCTATCAAGCTATTTGCTTAGAGATATCTTCTTTCGAGTCGATACACACGCTCAGCTCATCAGCTAATTAGCTGCTAGTGTATCTAACCAAATAATAATATACCCAATGTTTATAAACGTTGCTTAAAGTTAAGTACCTAATGATTAGCGTCTGCTTAACCATCAATTTGTGACGTTCAAACGTCTCTTAACTTTAAGTAACATTTATAAATAAAGCGGTTAAAGTTCATCCCATTGGAGATCTACTGAACCATGGGCTGCAATGAAATGTGGTTGCTATGATCATTAAATAAATTTTCGATCATTTAAATGTGTACAATGTTAAAATGTTATGCGTTTAATTAACACATTTTATATCATTAATTACCGCGTCGAATGGTCCGCGGTAATAGCTCTTTTAATGTTAATTGTATTTAAATAATTGTTTTTCAGGTAAAAATTGAGCAACAACTGCAATAAGTCGACTGAAAAATTATAAGTGCCGAGTGTGACGTTGGGAGGATGGTACTTGAAGATAACGCACCGTTTTAGTTTTAATATAGACATGATTAAGGCTTTTTTAATAATAAATTAGAACAAATAAAGTTGTGATAAGTAGGTACAGACGCCAGCACATCAAGCTACTACAATCTGTCAAATTTCTTTAATAGATTTTCAACTTTATCGCTAAAGCATTAAGGTTCATGGTTGATTGGGAAAATTTGACAGTTTCGGGTAGCTTGACCTGCTGGCGTCTGTACGTATGTTTTACTTAAATCAATTATCCTAAATCAATATATTTCATATACGTTGATTGTCGTCTGGAAACATTGTTTTCACAACAATATGGAACTTTCGATTGTCCTGTGACTTTGACATTGTCTTGATGTCAAAGTCAAAGTCAGAACTTTATTTATAAAACATGGTGTAAATTAAATCTGTTGTAAATACAAAAGGTAGGTATAGAGATCCCTATGTTTTGACGCTAACGGCGTAAAAATATTAATTAAGTAATAAATATTACATCAACAGAACACAGAATAACAGAATAAAATGGTCGTTAAAATTAAATGACAAAAACGATCAATAGATTATTTTTATAATATACAGGTAAAACATTCAAAGATTGACCACGGTCAGAAAACGCATCGTTCAGGTCAGATCGATGGTTCAGGTCAGATAGATGGTTCAGGTCAGATAGATGGTTCAGGTCAGATAGATGGTTCAGGTCAGGAAGATGGTTCAGGTCAGGTAGATGGTTCAGGTCAGATCGATGGTTCAGGTCAGATAGATGGTTCAGGTCAGATAGATGGTTCAGGTCAGATCGATGGTTCAGGTCAGATAGATGGTTCAGGTCAGATAGATGGTTCAGGTCAGGTAGATGGTTCAGGTCAGGTAGATGGTTCAGGTCCGATAGATGGTTCAGGTCAGATAGATGGTTCAGGTCAGATCGATGGTTCAGGTCAGATAGATGGTGGTTGTGAGTAAAAAAACACTTATTGAGTCATAAACGCTTTCCCAAGTGGACATAACGACATAAGTATGTATTTAAAAAGATAACAAAATAGCTTCTTTATCTACTTTAATAGTATTATTTGCAAAATAAAGTAAGTGGGTAAATGCAGCCAATAAACTATATCTAACTTACGTGCGAGCGAGCATGCGCAACACTATCAGCTGCATCGGTAGTGCCTAGATAACAAGGTGATAACAAGTGATAGCGTGAGAGGACAGGTCGGTAGACTCGGTCAGCAGTAGTCTGTTGACCGAGTCTAGGTGCTTGTTGTGCGACGGAGAACTTCTAGTCTCGCTAGCCTACCGCTATCCACTGCTGATAGATGCAAAATGAAGATCTCGTAACATAAAATAACATCACGCCTGTGTTACTAAGGGATAGGCGGCGGTGTGACCAACTGCTTGTAGTAGGTTCTCCCACATTTCGCTAGTTGTTTGAAAAAAGCCCCATAAAATAGGAGGCAAGCCAATTGCCACCGACCGAGCACCATCTACACTCGAGCACCATCTACACTCGAGCACCATCTAGACTCGAGCACCATCTACACTCGAGCTTGCTACTGAGAGATTTATATGTATGAAATCTAATAACACTCTCCGAAATGGGAAAAGCAACCCAGTTCGACAACGAAGTAGTCGACAACCAAGTCTGACGTCCTGACTACCGACATGTTTGACGAAGTAAGTTGTTTTATTTGACGGCACGGTTGGCGCAGTGGTTAAGCGATTGACTGCTGCGCTGCGTGTCGCGGGTTCGATTCCCGCACGGAACAAATATTTGTATGACCTACATGTATTTGTTCCGAGTCTGGGTGTTTTTCTATCTATAATATGTATGTATTTACAAAAAAAAATGTATATAAGTAGTTTATCAGCCATCTTGTTACCATAACACAAGCATTAGGTTGCTTAGCTTGGGACTAGATGGCGCTGTGTGAAATGTCCAGGGATATTATTATCTATATATATAAAATTCAAAGTCCTGACTGACTGACTGACTGACTGACTGATAGATCAACGCACAGCCTAAACCGCTGGTCCTGGAGACATGAAATTTGAAGGGTGTGTTCTTCGTGAATAGTAGGCATCCACTAAGAAAGGATTTTTCGAAATTGCACCCCTAAGAGGGTGAAAAGGGGAGAATTCGTTTGTATGAAAAATCTTATTCCTTGAGTTAATAAACTTGAAATTTGGCACGAATACTTATCTAAATAAATTATGAAGATTGTCAGTTTTTTTTTTTTCTAAACTACCCCCTAATAAGGGATTGGGGGGTTTCAAAGTTTGTATGGAAGAATTTTAGCGCGCAGTCAGATTTACTCGAAACTTGGTAGTTATACCTAATATTGAAAGTAAACAATAATGTGTATCAGGGTTTTTTGAAAATCTACCCCTGACGGGCTGAAATGGGGTAGGAAATTTTTCAGGGGAGGATTTTACTGTATGGCTTGATTAACTCGAAAATTAGTATAAATAATCTTTGAGTCAAGTTGTGAATACATCCCAAACGATTTTTTTTTAATTCCACCCCTGTGGGGGTGAAAAGCGGGGATATAGTTTATATGAAAAATCTTCTTCATTAGGTTAATAAACTTGAAACTTTTCAAGAATACTCGCCTAAGTAAGTAAGTAATAAAGTTTATCATTATAAGTTTTTCAAAACTACCCCTCAAAGGGGAATATAGGGGTGTTGAAGTTTGTATGGAATAATTTGAATGCGCGCGTGGTCCGATTAACTCGAAACTCAGTGTTTATACTTAAGAACAAAAATAAAGAGTAACATGTATCAGGGTTTTTCGAAAATCTACCCCTAACGGGTTGAAAAGGGGTAGTAAATTTTACAAGAGAGGATTATAATGCGTGGCTTGATTAACTCGAAAATTGGTATAAATAATCTTTGTATCAAGTTATGAATAATCCCCAACGATTTTTCAAAATTCCACCCCTGTGGGGGTGAAAACCGGGGGATACAGTTTATATGAAAAATCTTATTCCTTTAAACTTGAAACTTGGCACGAATACTTACCAAAATAGATTATGAAGATTGTCTGTTTTATTTCTTCTAAACTACCCCCTAATAAGGGATTGGGGGGTTTCAAAGTTTGTATGGAAGAATTTTAGCGCGCAGCCCGATTTACTCGAAACTCAGTATTTATACCTAATATTGAAAGTAAAGAATAATGTGCATCAGGGTTTTTTGAAAATCTACCCCTGACGGGCTGAAATGGGGTAGTCTATTTTTCAGGGGAGGATTATAATGCGTGGTTTGATTAACTCGAAAATTGGTATAAATAATCTTTGAATCAAGTTATGAATAATGCCAAACGATTTTCAAAATTCCACCCCTGTGGGGGTGAAAAGCGGGGGATACAGTTTATATGAAAGATCTTATTCATTTAGTTAATAAACTTGAAACTTGGCAAGAATACTTGCCTAAGTAAGTAATAAAGTTTATCATTATAAGTTTTTCAAAAGTAACTCGAAACTCAGTATTGATACTTTTGACAGAAAATAATTAATAATAAGTAAGTATGTAAAGTTGTCGAAAATTTACCACTGAGGGGACAAAAAGGGGTAATTGAGTTATTAAGGGGAGGATTTGAACTTGAAACTGTATGTTACATTTTCACGCCTAAACCACTGAACTTCTGATTTGGCATAGAGGTAGATGGCATCCTGGGGAAGCACATACATTTTATCCTGTTAGCACGTTCCCGTGGGATAATTTCCGACATCCACGCGGGCGAAGCCGCGGGCAGAAGCTAGTATTATATATTATCTCATAACACGGAAATCTGAATTTCTGTAATTAAAAACGTTCAAAATCTAGTCGCAATCTCATTACAGCGACAATCATTGTTAAAAACTTGTCAAAAATGTAGGGAATTAGTGGTATTTTTGACGTTCTTAAAATTACGAGAATGCACCTCTGATTTCATAACAACGTATTTACATTAAATGCCGGAGTGAATAACAGGGAGAATATTACATTGTTACTTAATTAAATATTGAATGTGACAAAAAGATTCATATAACATTTTAAAAACGTAGCCCACCAGCTCCAAGAACGGGTCGATGCTGCGAATTACCAGGAGGGGTGGGGGTGAGAACCTCCTCACCTTAGAAGCGATAAGATCCATCATTATCATCATCATCATTTTAGCCGAAAGTTGTCCACTGCCGGACATAGGCTTCCCCCAAGCTCCGCCACTTGCTAAGTTAATTATGCTAACGTATCCTGCACGAAGAAATAACAGAATATGCAAGGCAACTAAACACAACCCTGCTCATGTTTCCTTGCTCCTTATTTATATAATAAATTTAACTCTCTTTTAAATATATTCCCAAGAATCTCACATGAATGTAAATCTATTATCCAAAAATATCTTCTAAAGGAGATTGGCAAAACCCATGTATTTTCAGTATCACATACAGGCTTACAGTTTCATATAATGAATAATTGAATAAATGGATTTGAATGCTACAATAGAGTATAACAAAATATGTAATGGTAAGACATACATTAGACTTGGGGATATTAAATTGATTTATACAAAACCTCAAAATGGATCACCAAAAATAATACTTAAAGGTACCTATACCTACCTACTGATGTAACTCAAGGCAGACCAAGCAGGCAAGGCAGTCCGATCAGGACTAGACCCGTGCCGGACGACGTGTACGTATTCCACGCGCGCCTCAAAGAGATGTCAGCAAAAGCGACGGGGCCCCATAGGGCCGAAGCCTTCCAGGGTAGCGGGAACAACCGAAAGGGTTTACCGCTGCCCTGGAACATAAAGGGCTAAGGAAGGAACACGGGTGGGTTTTAGTCAGTAAGAGTCTGACACTCCCTTCCGCTCCACCCAGAGCGGGAGGAGTCATTTGATGATTTACCATCCTCAAAAAAAAAAAACAAAAGGTACCTATACCTACCTACTTATGTAACTCAAGGCAGACCCTTAGGTGTCGTCCTGTTTGGCTAACCATCATACGATTGAACGAGGCGATTTCGTCGCACGACGAGATCAAACCCTGTGTTCGCGCGATGATTTGCAACTTTCAATTAGGACATTCTAAAGAAATGTGTGTTTAATCTCGTCGGGCAACGAAATCACATCGTTCAATCGTACGATGGTTAGCCAAATAGGACGACGCCTTATAAATCATACATTTCAATCAGATAAAGTGGATAGATTGTATGTATGTACTTTGATAACTATAGAAGGATTTTTGTGTTACTAGTAAGATTTTAAAGTAGGGGTGTTCTAAGTTGAGATAAGAAAACGGCAATTACAGATAAGAAGATTTTGAATTATTTTAGGCCATCCAATTGCTAAACAAAAATATCATGATGGTTTATATATTTTTTTTTTATTTGACATAAGTGACAGCTGTGTTGCCAAATATTGATTAACTAATCGAATTGATTAAAATCATCGAATCGATTAGTTTAGTAAAAGCAATGCTATTTAATATGAAATGTTGTTTAAAGTGAGCATCTATTCTCGAATCAAATCGATCTACTTTCTTTTTATTTAATGAACAATATTTGCACGAAATATACTTTCCAAAACATACATAATACTCGTGGAATTGTTTTGGCCGTCTATTTAATATCCCTTTTCGTATTTTTAAGTGATTCAAAATACAACCAACACCATAACCTGTGACCTTTCAACATAACATTCTCTAACTTTTTTAACTCACACCACCACCCGTGAAATACTAATCATTCAGGAGTCACTACGTCAAATCTGATTTACGTAGTTTAATTTTCTTTATCTAGTACATGTAAGTTTGCACATATTTCTCTTCTATTGCACTTATTATATTGAATAAACGATTTTTATTCTTCTTCAGTAAAGATTTAAATTCATCATCATCAATTTGGGTTTATTTTATGGCAACACTGACGTAATATGTCTATTTTATGCGTTTTGTTTGGCATTAATGCGTTTTGTTTCCGCAACGAGGCTGCACCCTAAAATCATGGTTTTTTAATTACTCCCAACTACTAATAAAACATTTTGACCTTGGAAAATAACTACGGATATAAGACCTATAATTTACATATAACTAGATTTTGAAACGTTTAAATTTGATGAGGTACCCAACTTGCCAATCTCCTTTAAATTACAATGACACGGAATCCTTACTTATAATTTCTGAGTTCTGTCTGTAGTAATTAATACATATATACATACTCATAAAAATCATACATATATACACACTCCCACAAACACAGATACGTGCAACCGTACTCTCACTCATCACACACACAACACACACACGCACGCACCCCCCAACACACTCACAACACACATACGCACTCACAAAGACACACACAATGTATATTAATTAGACCTCTAGTTGTCATTCATTAATAAATTGTACCAACTCACTCACCGCGGGAGGAAGACCTGGAGTCCAGTCCAGTACAGGGCTGCCCTAGTTTAGGCTCCAGTCCACTCCATCTATTCTAATAATGTCAGTACTGTGTTTTGATTAGTGTGGAAAATAAATGAATTTTTACTTTTTACTTTACTTCGACCGGTTCTGCGCTTCCCGCATCCAGCTGATTCCTGCGGCCTTCGCAAGGTCATCGGTTCACATTGTGAGAGGCTTACAAATTCTACGTTATTCCTCGCCTGAGACGTCCATTGTGATTAAGTAACTCTCAAAAGTTCAATATTAAAAATTATCATTGTAATTTGTTATGGTGGAAAATAGAGTACCGGCCTTGGGGATGTGTTATCTAGCGCTTCCTGCGGCACCAAGCCTTTCCTTAGTCCTGCCGCTAAACCCTAATTAACCAATCAAATAATTGAACAGCTTGCATTATGACGTCAGCTTCTATCGGCTGCATCTGACGCGGCTGATAGCGTATCGCTGCCGAAACCATTTGCTTATCACACGTAGTTATCGCACGTAGCTGCAGGTCGACAGACGTGTCACATGTAAGTACCTACTAGCATAATTACATCATGTATGTTTTATTTCCTGGATTTTTTTGGACATTTTCAAGGTCTGTTTAAAAACATATAGGTTTGAAGGGAAAACGAGTCAAGTGCAATTAAATGAACTTTCCCACATTTAATTTTTACCAAATATGGTTGCCGGAAGTACATACTTCAGCAGTTAGCCCTCTATTTTAATTAGCGCTTAATGATTTAGTTTAGGTAACTCTTATTATTAAAAGTCTAAACAGATGGGCTGCATTTCAGACCAGACCATCCCAGACACTAATCCGTATGGTCGTAGTATGGAAGGACCAATAGTATATCGAGACTTTAAGAGAGTTTTCCCAGTGGTTCTCTGTGACAGACGGACAAAAAAATAATCTTATAAAGGTTCCATTTTTCCTTTGAAGCTCGGAACCCTAAAAATCACATTAAAATATCCAAAAAATCACTTTAAAATATTGCTGACCTAGGCTGATCTGACTGTAAAGTTATGAGATAAATCTATCACATTGTTTTTATTAGAAAATAAATTTCCCGCCGAATCTTGCCAATCATGGTCGCGATATAAGTAATAGTTTCTTCGTATAGTTGTTAGATTGAATAATTAATAGTAGCAATCTATTTCTTTTATCAAGACAGGTTTTGCCAGTTTCTTCTTGAGATCTATGCAACGTAGTTATTTGAATTTTAGTTCAATGTTAGGGCTCACTGACACGCAAATAGATCGCCATTAAAAAAAACCGGCCAAGGGTTCCGTACCATTATCTATACAACATTAGACACTATATTATAACCTGCCGGTCGATTCTGTAAAAATCTCACCGTGAAAACTCAAGTGAAGTGAGCTTGATGTGAGTTGTCAGTAGTGTCAATCCCTAGCATTATTTGGAATGACAGCTCACTTCACCTAAGTTTTCACGGTGAGATGGTTACAGAATCGCACTGCTGTTTTTGTAGTTTCACCTATCCCGATGTCTGTTAATATATTCTGTGATTATTTCAAGCGTCAACCTGTTGCCGTTATTAATATCGAGCAAAAAACGGCAAAAAAATCACGTTTGTTGTATGGGAACCCCACTTAAATATTTATTTTATTCTATTTTTAGTATTTGTTGTTATAGCGGCAACAGAAATACATCATCTTTGAGTGTGTCAAGCTATCACAGTTCATGAGATACAGCCTGGTGATAGACAGACAGATAGACGGACAGTGTGGAGTCTTAGTAATAGGGTCCCGTTTTAAACCTTTGGGTACGGAACCCTAAAAAATATACCGCTTTGATGGCATCAGGTAGGTACCTACATATCGGCATGGGTATTTTTTTCTATGGTGAGACCTATATCTTAGGATCATGTGCATTTGCACTCAAAGAAAATATGCAAAGAAAGTTAAGTGTTAAGTAATCAATTATATAATGGCGAAAATATAAGTAATATCAGATAAGGATAGTTATATAAGATAAATTTGTCAACTAAACTCAACCTTATGTAGTGCAGGCTGGCTATCAATATTAGCGCGGGTTCCATTCGAACATTCAAGCAAGTTTAGAACGGGGTGTCAAATATTATATTAGGTATTTTGTTTAGGAAAAAACAGTGCTAGTTTAGTCGACAATATGTAAAGAAGTTCAGTCAATGTAAACGTAAATAAATCGTACCGTTGTTTGATTCCAAAGTCTGTGATTCAATGACACAGCCAAATTAGCCGATGATATCCTACTATCCTACGTAATATTTTAAACGTGAAAGTTTGTATGGATGGATGGATGTTTGTTACTCTTTCACGCAAAAACTCCAGAACGGAATTGGATGAAATTTGGCACACGGATGGTTTATAACTAGGATTAACATATTGGATACTTTTTATCCCGATATTCCCACGGGATCGAAACTTATGCGGGTGAAACCGCGGGGCGCAGCTAGTAACTGATAAATATTTATTCTTTCTTTTCTACCAATTACCAAGAATCATTCAATTAATCTTTAAAAATCACTATCTTAATACTGATTTTTAAAAGATTATTAAATAAATATTTGGCAGATAACAGTTCTTTCAGCGCACTAATCTGCTTATTACTTTTGCTTACTTCCTGCAACTTTAGTTGGGAACTGTTAGTAGGTAGGTAGAATATTAACTTATTTATTTAGGACCCACAAAATTCTAACAAAACATATACATACACATTCATAATAATTATAATGGGCAACATCAGGTTTGAAGTGCTCAGTGAAGCTGAAGATGGTGCTTCACTGAGCAGTGATGGGGTCCAGTGGTGTGCCGCGAATAACGAGCTGCAGGCATCTTACTTTGCGTCATTTTTTTTCATCACCACTGCTCGCCAAACGGCGAAGAAAAAACATCGTGAAGACACCGGCATATCCTAAAACCAAATATTCGAAAACATGTGACATCCCCGGCGCATACTGGGCCCGCGTGGTGGATTACGGCCCACTCCCTCTCACACAGAGGAGGCCTGTGTCCCAGCAGTGGGAACGTTAAAGGCCGGGTCCGTGGCTGACCCCCCGTGGCCCAGTGGCCGAGTGGTCCAGAGGCACCTGTGGCCGACGCCCCCGATTCGATTTATTTAATTCAAAGCAATATCTTCACTTATATGAGACCACAGCACAATACAGTTAACAACTTAGCCAACAAAGTCTAAATATACATGATTGTTTAAAATTTTATGAATAATTAATAACGCTGTGTTTTAATATCATGTAAACCCTACATTTATGTGTATACATTACAACACAATTGATACGGCTAACCAGTGCATACTTTATTTTTACGCTGATTTCCGCTATGAAACCTGCAAAATTGAAATTAAAATAAACAAAGCGGCTAATTTATATTGTTTTTTATTTAATAATAATAAACACAGACATAGAAACCGCACCATTTTTATTCGACAGCAAAAAATCGACAATAGATACTCAACTCGATCGACATACAAATTAAAGTGAAATTATCGAAATGTGTGTTACAACGTCACTAGTTCGATCTGTCAACAAACGGTTCACCTACTGGACAGAGTTCACTAACCAATGTTTGGTAAGAAATTAAGTATTTATTTAAATACTTAATTTGACTAAAGTTCAATTCCTATCTGTTTTACACATTTTGATTCACACAATCTGTTCGACGGTCAACTTTTAATTGTGATTCCTATTGTAACATTACTCCTATAATAAAACTAATGCTTATTGAAAAGTGAATCATATCGCGCATGCGCCAATGGTTATTATTTTAATGCAATTAAGATACCTAATCTATCTATTTATCTAAAATAAACAAAGGTGGGTTTTAACGCTGCCTTATGATATATTGCAGATTATATATCAGCGTATCTTCTTACGTACTTGCCTACCAATGCGAAAAATGGTACTTATAGACCGATTTATAATCATGATTTTTCCTAAGAAGTATAATTAATAATATCTCCTGGACATTTCACACAGCGCCATCTAGTCCCAAGCTAAGCAACCTAATGCTTGTGCTATGGTAACAAGATGGCTGATAAACTACTTATATACATTTTTTTTTTTTGTAAATAAATACATATTACAGATAGAAAAACACTCTGGGTGTTTTTCTATCTATCTCAGAACAAATACATGTAGGACTTACAAATATTTGTTCTGTGCGGGAATCGAACCCGCGACACGCAGCGCAGCAGTCCGATCGCTCAGCCACTGCGCTAACCGTGTTGTCGAACTAAAATAATTACATTGTGAAGGTACCTAGTAAAATTATAACTAGAATGTGGACCTGAGCCGGTGAGGTCCTCTCGTGCTCGCGTGCGGTTGCGGCTGGCGACCGCCAGCAGAAGGGCCACGTTTCATTTTCGTCTTCCAGCCACTTTAACCATCGCAGAACATAAGTAAAGGACGAAGTTACAATCGTCAGATTACTTCCCTCTGCGTGCGACGCACGTACCGCAACATCGTTCCGATATTCTGATGACATTAGTAAGGAAATAAATAACGTAAACCATATGAAGTCCTGATTAACTTTATCAACATTTTGGTGGCTTTAGATTCTCATTTTATGAGCCACATCATTATTGTACGTAATATGAGCTATATATAGCATTATATAGCTAAGAAACCTTAAAAAAAAAAGAAAATGCCTCAGGCATTAAGTCCGCCTTTTTTTTTAACTTCTGCATTAATTTATAATAAATATATAGAATAGTACAGTTATAGAAACATAGTATAGCATAAACATAATTAGTCTATGGTTAGAGAAACATGAAAAAACAAGAAATTAAAAAAAGCAGAAAGTCATGTACGAGGCATAAACGGTCCTATCTCAGCATTACGCTGATATTCCGATAGGGCCTACTGTGACGCCTAAGGGCAGATACAGAATAAAATAAAATATATATATCCAATATCCTCTGTGATCACCAGACTGTACAATGGGCGAAGTGAATCGGTACACATTCGCGGAAGTAGCCTTATGCGACGGCAGCAAGGGGCAGCCGCTGTGGATGGTCTACAAGGACTCCGTGTACGACCTCACCAAGTACATTGACGAGGTAAGCAGCCACTGTGCTCGCTGGTGGGACAGGAAACACTGCCAGCCCACATACAGGCTAGTCTAAAAACTCTCTTTAGCAATCATTGGGAAATTAAGGAGGGTCTAAGATAAATGGTGGCTCTCCTCAACAAATAAGCAACTGCCGCCATGTTTTTCTTAAGAACAGCCACTGTCGATGATAAACACGCCATCATATTCCCTCTCTTATCTTCGATCTTAACCATCTTCATGCTCCTCATTCAAACTCATCACACATGTCAATACCATGACAATCGGTAATTCCTCTACCAAGTTCTTATTCTGTCATTGATAAAGACTGCAACTAATTGATGAAAATGTCTATCGTGCTGGCTCGAGCGTGAAACTTTCCTTCATTTAATATAAATTCATTCATTCATGCATTCATGATTTAAAAACTATTTCTCTATTTAAACGTCGCGCGTCGCGTCGATTAAAAGAGCTTTCCTCTATACCGTGAATATTTGTATATATATACATAACACGTATATACATATAGGTATGTTTATATATTTTGTAATATGTATTTATTTAAGCATACTTATGTAATTTTTTTGCATTACATAATATTTTAGTTTTACACTTCACATTATTATCCATATTGTTCTCTTCTTGTTCTCACACACTATTGTCTACCTTTCTTTTTGCTTCTCCTTTCGCAGGTCTGTTGGAAGAAATTTCTTAAGAAATAAGCAGTTACTTTGTACTCATATTATAACTATGTCATATTCATATCCCTATGTATTTTACTGTGTGTACATTAATAAAATAAATAAATTATACGTTTTCGGAAGAAACCCAACCTTATCTGGCAGACATTTGCCGTTTCTCTAGCTTGGAATTTGTTAACTGTTGCAGCACCCTGGCGGCTATGACACCATCATGGAAGTCGCTGGCAAGGACGCCTCGCGCCCCTTCGACGACTCGGGCCACTCGTCCGACGCGCTCGTCATCCTCGTCAAGTACAAGATCGGGGAGATTGTTGAGGTAGCTAACAGCTTTAGTAATAAATAATTTAGTGCACTAAAGAGCGATATTTCATATTTCCGTACAGTAATATTAACAAGGTAATAAAAACACACGGGTTAATATCTACCAGCTATTCGCTATGCATATTCAAATGTTAACTTGAGGATATCAAGGATCTGTATGGTAAGTTGCGTCATTAGTGGCTTTCGTGGAGGCACCACAGCAGGTGAGTTAGGGAAAGGTAACACATCATTGGTGCGAAGGTTAATATGAACAAGAAACTTGTCTAGACTAGCCAGTCTAGACAAGTTTCACCTACCGGATTTAGAATGATATCGTAGGTAGCCACCTACGATATCATTCTAAATCCCGTATTATCATAAACACGATAGATAATCATTACGTGTGATTTGGTATCAGCGATGACAACCCAAATACGAACACGAGTAGATTAGGTACGTCATTAAATAATAAAACATAGTCTCGAATCAGCGAGCTCTCGAGCAAAAGAACAATAGTTCGGGGATACAAGAGATCATCCGATGTGCAACCACGAGATCATCCGATGTGCAACCACGAGATCATCCGATGTGCAACCACGAGATCATCCGATGTGCAACCACGAGATCATCCGATGTGCAACCACGAATAGTACATTTGGTTGAAGAGTCTATAACCCCTACCTACCTCTACCTAGGTTAGAGACTATTCTTCTTCTTATGTGAACCACCCAATTCAATAAATACTTAATAGGAAGATTAGCTGTTTATTGCATTGTAGCAATAAACAGCTAATCTTTTGACAGCTCTATACATAATCAGACCATTAACAATTACCAGCCTAAATCTGATTGTGACTCAATAGTCACAATCAGATTTAGGCCGGTAATTTGCACGTTGGGAACACGAACCACGTGTGATAGCGCAATCGCTATCAAACGTGTTCGTGTTCCCACGTGACGAGGCGTGACGGGCATATTATATAGCGTCTGTGAAGTTGGTGAAATATTATAATCCTAGTCATTATTGAAATATATTAATTTCAACAAAACTTTAATCATTTTAGGATTTTGGTAGAATCATAGGAATTAACTTATAGAAAGGTTTTGCTAAAAGAAAATCCTTACGGGTCGTAGGGCACTCGTCTACGTACTTTCTAATTCAGCTCAAAGCTCGGTCTCCTTCCCCATCTGTTTCATCTTCCTCTTCAGGAAATACAGCAGTTATAATATATATAACACCAGGCCTGCCATTCTCCGAAGGGTTAGGTAGTCAAGGTGTACCTATAGCACACCCACGATCTGTCAGGCACCTATGTTGGAGTCTCATGTATAGCACACCCACGTTCTGTTAGGCACCTATGTTGGACTCTCATGTATAGCACACCCACGATCTGTCAGGCACCTATGTTGGAGTCTCATGTATAGCACACCCACGTTCTGTCAGGCACCTATGTTGGAGTCTCATGTATAGCACACCCACGTTCTGTCAGGCACCTATGTTGGACTCTCATGTATAGCACACCCACGATCTGTCAGGCACCTATGTTGGAGTCTCATGTATAGCACACCCACGTTCTGTCAGGCACCTATGTTGGAGTCTCATGTATAGCACACCCACGTTCTGTCAGGCACCTATGTTGGACTCTCATGTATAGCACACCCACGTTCTGTCAGGCACCTATGTTGGACTCTCATGTATAGCACACCCACGTTCTGTCAGGCACCTATGTTGGACTCTCATGTATAGGGGGCGAGCCTATTGCTCTCAATCGGGCTCAAACCTAGCCTCCGGGCTGCTACTAAAAAATCCAGATGAGAAAACCCAATAAAACCCCAGTACCTCACGCTCAGCAGTAGCCGTTATAATCTTGCACAAATACATATCAAAACCTGCCAACACACAACAAATAAAAGTTGATCACTTCTCCATATTGTTATGTGCACAATCCGACAAAGCTTTCCTTTCGCCTGTCGAGTACAGTTCGATGTTTCGCCGCCATCGCCGCGGTGGCGCAGGCTATAACCGAGCTATGTGGAGCTATAACGGGGCTATTGCGGACTATCGTATAACTGCCTTGAAAGGCATGTTGGTTCCACAGTCGCTGTGGAGGGATACCTGAAACAATTCACATTATATTTTCTTTTTTTGTCAAGAGAATATCTTTATTCTCATACCTACCGAAACATTCTGAAGTCATACACAATGGATTAAAAAACAAGCGGCAAAACTCGAAATCAAAAATAGCTTTCATCTCAATCAATTTAGTTTCAAGAAGCAGAATTTTCCTGAAAGTCTGAAACCATCTCTGTCAAGATCGTATCAAAATCAACTACCATTATTTACTGTTCTGTACCTTTGAGACTGGAATAGAACAGTATAACAGAACCTATAGATTAAAGACTATTGACAAATACCGTTCATTCGCGAGTAAACGAAGCACAATGAGTGAGAGATAAGACGCCCGACGTCTGTTTCAGCTTGATTAGTTGTTTCAAATGGTTTATCTTCCTTCATTTATCCACTTTATTTGGGAAGGAATCTACAATTTGAAGATTTTTAAGTATGTACTCTAAAAATATTAAAAAGGTTAGCTCATATTAAATTGTAATGACTATGATCATTACAAATATACAATGTAAAATTCTTCTCGGCTGCGGTAACGTCTCGAAATCTGTAAACCTATAGGCATTTATTTATTTAGGTTAGCCAACAATTGTTTACACAATAAATTTAACAAATCATTTCCTAATACATTTACGAGTGCAACAATTACTTACAGGCTAACACAACATGCACCATTAATGGTTTTACTTATTTCAAAGCCAAAAAGGATAATTACAATTATAGTTATTCAATATTTTTTTGGTAATCCATGCATAACAATAATGATAACAGCAATTACCTTCTAAATAATTAAAAAATAAAAACAAATTGGTAGTTAACAAAGAGTTAACATTAACATTAAAAAAAAACAAATACATAAAAATAAAATTACATTAATAGTGAGATCATTAATTGTGAGAATAATGCTCAACAATTATTTTATAAAATTTTCCGATGCTGTCATGGTGTATAACCGTAACATCGCTACAAATGTTTATATTTTTATGCGTGAAATGGGTGAGTTAGCACCCAGGACCGTTCTGCGCAACGGTGGGTATAATGGTGGGATAGGACTTCGCGGATATCGGGCTGGGGCACGAAAGTTTAAGAGAGTTCAGTAGATTCGGGCAGTCAATTTTATTTCTAAGCAACTTATGCATTTGCTTGCTGCATTTTCTTTCTTTCTTTCTTATAGAGGAACAAGGCATCAACAACTTCTCTTCGTGTTGATAACGAGTGCATTTTAAAATGTTTGAGACGAGTATTATAGGAGATCAGCTGTTTATTTTTTCCTCTAGAATATGCTAGGTGCCACACAAACCGTTTTTGGCCTCTTTCCAAAAATAACTTATGTGTGGCGTAGTGTGGTCTCCATACAATACTCCAAAATGCTTCGTACAAGGCTATAGTACAGCATTATTTTAGTATCAACCTGTTTAAAGGCCCTGGTGTTTCTAAGCACAAACCCTAACATTTTTGATGCTTTCCTATTAATATGCTCGATGTGGGGGACGAAAGTATTTTTTTTGTCGAACAGTACTCCCAGATCTTTAATTTCATTCACTTCTTGTATCTTTTCATTAAGTACCTATGAAGTACTCCGAGTTTATTGGGTGCGACTTTCTGAAAATGAAAAATGGTAACATTTTTTTAAATTAAGTTCCGTTTTGTTAGTCTTACACCATTCAACAACTCTGTTCAGATCCTCTTGAAGAAGCGCGATATCGCTCGATGATTCGATTCTTCGAGCAAACTTTAGGTCGTCAGCGTAAAGAAAGCACTCGGAAAAGCAAAAGCAGTGGGGAAGGTCATTTATGTATATGATAAATAATATAGGGGCTAGATGTGACCCCTGAGGAGCACCGGAAGTCATGCAATAATTGCTCGCAGATCGAAAACCGTTAACAACAACATAAAATTCGCGCTTCGATACATATGATTCAAGCCATTTCAGCAAGGGACCGGTGATACCATACGCAGCTAGTTTTTGTATGGAGTGAGGAATTTTGTCGAAGGCCTTGCTGAAATCAGTGTACCAATCTGTTTATTTGAGTCGATAGTTTCTATTAGGGACTCCGAGAAGGACAGTAAGTTTGTGGCAGTAGACCTTGAGGCAACTAAGCCGTGTTGGTGATCACCAAGATAAAGTCTGAAATGGCGTTGAATGTGATCAGATCATCGACTCAAATATCTTGGCAAACGTGGAGAGAATCGCGATAGGCTGATAATTGGAAATAGTGTCTTTTTTGTCCGACTTAAACACAGGAAAGACTTTGGCCTTTTTCCACTCAGATGGGAAGGTTCTGGTGGCCAGCGACACTTTATATATTTTTAAAAGTGGGGTAACCAAGGCCGATGCGCAGGCAGTAATAAATAATGGTGGGATTCCGTCAGGACCAGCTCCTTTTCTGGTGTTAACACATCGTAGCTTTTAGAGTAGGGAATCACTGTCACTCTTGTTAGTCACTGGCTATTGGTTTCTAATGAATATAATTCTGTAAATACATACTTGTTACGGCCGCGAATCATATTTTAATCAACGTACAACTTAGTACTGACCAGCAAATTGCCAAAAACGTAAGAAAATTTGAATTTTGCGGGCTACCTTGGAGCATCCACCTTAAGCTATTCGTGTTTTTGATGAGTATGTATTCTCACAAATATTTTGCCATGTCTGACCCAAACGTACTTGTAGTTCATTTCCTTAGCCTTAATCCTAGCCGCAGCGTGAAGAGTTTTTTGGTGGGTGAAAGATGTTTTTTGACCTGCAAATCCAAGATGTCCACAGTTAAGTTTATCCTGCGGGTTATTTTGGTTGTATAATAACGGACGCTAGGAGTTGTCCGCGCAGCCTAGGCGAAGCCAACTGAACTACTATGGATTTAGGACGGGTACTGGATGGATTGGTTTTGGCAACTCGCGTACAATTCAATATGTCTTTTTCTTGAACATCACAGTTGACAGTTTTCCCGAGTTGGGTGACAATTGTGTACACACTCTCGTTTTTCGTTTCTGGCATATATTGTGCCTCAAGATTACTTGATCGGGATTGCTGCTCTAAGTTATTAATCCGCACACTAAGATTCCGCAGTTGCCTCAGTTCCATATTTTCTATTTCTAGCCTCTTAAAATATTTTTGATCGCTCCGCGTCACTGGCCTTAATGTTATACTTAATGAATGCAAATGCCCTATGGCCAAGCAATATGATAACACTTGTCAATGGAATGAACATGGGACGGTTATAATTGTAAAATAAGTCCAGAATTCGTTTTTATTTGCATTTAACCAAAGAGTAAATTCACACGTAAACTAACCGTTCGACCGCCCAGGGCAAAGATATTGTTATTGTATAGGTATCTATTGGGTTATTGTATGTACTACGAATCATCTTGTTAAAATGTCTAATATTTTTCTAAAATTAAGGCATTATATACCTTCAGCTTTAGCAGTCATCTGCATTTAGCCGTATTCACCTGTACGTAGATTTTTTTTTTTTAGAAAAAACTTTGCCACACTCTAGGAATTTCTCCTGTATCGTGGGTGCGTTTACAATCAGCCAGACCCGGAACAACTACTATTCTGGGTTATACAATTTTTTTTGTTCTGTGCGGGAATCGAACTCATGACACGCAGCGCAGCAGTCAATTGCTTAATCACTGCGCCAACCGTGTCGTCAAAAAGCTTCCTCCTAAAGTCCTATCATCAACATTTTACTAATATGTTCTATATTTCAGGACGAGAAACGTTATGACGCCAACGGTAAGAAGAAGAAGAAGAGGGTAGTCCCCGTGAAGCCCGACGACAAGCCCACGAGCCGGAGTTGCCTCGGCGTCATCACGTGCGGCCTGCTCGGCTAACCGACACACACTGACTAGTTTTAATTAAAATATCTTAGGATAATGTAGTAGACATTAATAAGTGCAAGTTACAAGTGACGCTATTATCTAGTGATTCTGTGCTGTGTACAACATAAAAAACATCAAAAACCGTAATCATTTTTGGGAACTAATATTTTCTACCCTATATGTACAATTAATAACAGACTTTTTTACATAGTTGCTGTAAATACTGTGTGACCAACTATCAGTGTGTGCGCAACCTTACAGTGACGCTCTGTTTCGACTTATGGTGCTACAACTTGCCATAACACCGTGATAACTGCCATAAACGTATTTATTGAGAACAGCGCCATCTAGTGATTCCGGAGTGAACTGCTTTGCAGATCGATTGCGCAAACAAGATCGAAAAATTCACTATGGCTAAGTGTGGTGGCTGCGGTAAATTTCTCGCGACCACGGATGCGGCTAAATGCGACAACTGTCGATCTTGGTATCATTACCAGTGCGTTGGAATACAAGAAATAGGCCTTCTTACTTCTCCCTGGCACTGCCCGGAGTGTAACAAAAGCGTTGTGCGGGACAACCGGGCCGAAACGCCAGTTAGAGGCCTTGCAAAGGCACCGCTGGAAGTCACTATGACTAATCTCATGGACACGGACACGAGTCCCATAAATTCCACCGCAGTAATGGACGTCACACATGATATCACTCAGGACATCACTATTGAGCTGAGAAAGTTTAAGGAAGAGTTTATCAGCACGGTACGGAGTGAATTTCAATTGCTGCGCAATGATCTGGCCGACTTGAGATGCTCATTAAAGTCCACTAATGACCGTATGAGCAGTTTGGAAGAGAGAGTGGCCGTCATGGAGAGTCAAAAATTGGTACAGCCCCAAGTCTCGCCGGATGTGCATAATTTAATTGCCCAATTGCGGAGCGATATAAATGACCGTGATCAGGAGCTGCTAGCCACTGATATACAAATCTCAAACTTGCCAGAGCCGAGTGGTGAAAATCCCATACACACGGCTATGCTAGTGGCGTCAAAGATGGGCGTAAAAATCGAGGCGCGCGATATTGTGAGTGCCGAGCGCGTTGGAGGCAGACGCATAAATGCTACGCAGCCGGCGCCGGTGGAGACCCGCCCTCGTTTCCTCGTCGTGCGCCTCGCGCGCCGCGATCTACGCGACGAGATGTTGGAGGCCGCACGAGTACGTCGTGGTATGACTTCAGCTGATCTCGACATGTCCGGTCTGCCGGTGCGATTCTACGTCAACGAACGTCTTACGAAGCTGAATCGTGAGTTGTTTCGGACGGCGCGGGAGGCCGGGAACCGGCTTGGTTGGCAATTTGTATGGTGCAAGCGAGGCCGTATACTTGCCCGATACAAACCCGGGGACGCCGCTTGCCAAATACGCTGCGAGGCTGATGTGCAGCGCATCTTTGTACCTATACCTGTACCGGTTACCGACGGCCAAAATATGTCCTAATTATTTTTGTTTTACTATTACCATTATTTTTTATTATTTCTGGATTTTTTGTTTCAATTATCACTGTATATTTTTAGTTTCTAACATACCAATGACGATTCTATTGTATGTTGCAAAAGTGTCATGGTATAATTATCATTATCAGTTGTTTTCGTTCTGCCCGACCCTCTGCGGAAACAGGTGTGATATTATGTTATGTTATGTTGTTTGTCTCGCGGCGGCGGCGGCGGCGGCGCAGACGGCGCATCTCAGTGGGCTCGTGGACCGGTTTCGACATAGTACTCATATTATTATATTTTTTATATACAATATTATCCTACATCTAGCATTATTTTCAATCCTTCTTATATTTCTAATTATTATTATAATATTTCGTATACTACATATTCACATTAACTGTCCAATATTCGCAAATACTTACAAATTGTTTTTATTTAATTCGGAGCCAATAATATTATTTAGCAAAACTAGGGCTATAAAAACTGTTAAGATTTTGAATCAACGCGCATTAAAGGTGTTAGCAATTCAAGTGATACTCGTAACTGTAGTAATTTTACATTATAGTCATGATGCCTAAAAGTGGGAAATATCTTAAGGTTGGCTTCCTTAATGCAGGGTCTCTGGGTACAGGCCATGACGACTTAATTTGTGCAATGGACAGATATAATTTTGACATAATGGCTATAAACGAAACTTGGCTTCGGCCGGGGGAGGAGGGGCGCGCGCCGGTTGTACCCGGTTATCGTCTACGTCACACTCCGCGGCCGTCAACTGTTTGCGCGGGACGTGGTGGGGGCGTTGGGTTTTATCTGCGGCGGGGTCTGAGCGCGCGCATCTGTACTAGCATGGCCGATCCCAGGTTCGATTCCGTCGAACAGATGTGGCTGACAATCTCGTTAAGCGGGAAAAAAATTGCAATTGGTACAGCGTACCGGCCACCGTGGTTTGACATAGATCTTTTCCTTGACGCCATCATGAACACCTATGCTACGTTGGGTAGCTGTGATCATTATATATTGCTCGGTGATTTCAATGTGAACATGCTCAACATAAACGAGACTAAAACCAAAAAAGTACAAGAATTTTTAAGTTGCATAAGTCTCGTTCAACTTGTCACTATGCCTACTCATTTCACAGATACGAGTGAGACTCTTATTGACCTACTGTGCACAGACCTTAGGGCAAGATACACGACTGTGGAATCGATTGGTTCAATTACAGGTCATTCAATTATAGTCAGTGAATTTCACATAAGGCGGGACAAATTTTTACCATACGTAATCAAATTTAGGCCGATGAAAGACATAAGGGATAATTTTTATACGGATTTGACACAATTAAACATAGGTCGCATTTCTGAATTCGCCGACGTGAATGACATGGTTGATACTTTTAATCACCTCATTATATCAGTGTTTGATGTTCACGCGCCAATTAAGACTTGTCGTATTAGGGAGTTATCGTATCCCTGGATTACGGACACTATCCAGCTCATGATGCGATTACGGGACAATGCATTAGCCAAATATAGGAACACTAAATCGGGAACAAAAAAAGACTACTATAAACAATTAAAATCCTTAGTAGAAAGTTCCTTGTATCATGAAAAAATTGCATACTTTAAACACAATATAAATAATAAAATAAATAATCCAAGATTACTATGGAAGAACATTAAATCCACGTTTGCACCCTCAAAGCAAGGGCAAGACCTTCCCCCACATTTTAGAAACCCAGACCTCATAAATAACACATTTTTAAATGTCCCTGGAAACCCGGTAGCTAGTGCGTCACTTATGTCATTCTATGAGACCCACAGGTATAGTGAAGCTATATTCACAATTGCTCCAGTGGACCAAGATGATATCTCCCGCATTATTTCTGACCTAAAGTCAAATGCTGAAGGCTACTATAATATAACCTTAAGTATGCTTACTCTAACTTTGCCGCACATTTTAGAAACTATCACCTACATCATTAACTATTCCATATGGACATCAAAGTTTCCTTACCACTGGAAAATTGCCATAGTTAGGCCCCTTCCTAAGAATCCTAACCCTGTAGAAGTTAAAGACTTGCGGCCGATCAGTATTCTCCCCTGTCTTTCAAAAGTAATGGAGAGGGTAGTGTGCCGTCAATTGACTCGGTTTTTAGAAGAGAACGAAGTGTTACCTGATCTACAATCCGGTTTTAGGAAACAGCGCAGCACTTCTACGGCGTTACTAGATGTTACGGACAATATTCTATCAGCCCAAGATAAGGGCATGTGTTCATTGATGGTGCTACTCGATTTTTCCCGTGCATTTGATTGCATTAACGTCTCGCTTTTGCTGTCGAAGTTAAAATACTACGGTTTTGACGACAATGCCATTCAATGGTTCCACAGCTACCTCAGTAACAGAAAACAACTTGTTGAATTGCGTTTGTTGGATGGTACTACCTTAACTTCGGCCTTAGCTTCTATAGAAAGAGGCGTTCCCCAGGGATCAATTTTAGGTCCAATTCTTTTTATTCTATACTGTGCAGACCTAATAAAGTGCCTTCAGAAGTGCAAATATCATATTTACGCCGATGACGTACAACTATATTTATCTTTCAGTCCAGACGGTTATGAGTCGGCCATTAGAGACCTAAACGACGACCTAGAAAGAATCGCTACCTGGTCACACGAGAACTGTCTGGCATTAAACCCATTGAAAACCAAGTATATGTTGTTTGGTGCCAGACAGCAATTGAAGAAGATACCTTTAAATCTTAATTTAACTCTGATGGGTGAGCTTATTGACCGTGTGGATGAGGCGCGGAGCCTTGGGTTATGTATGGACAGCAGCCTCAGATTTGAGAAACACGTTGCTGACTCTGTAAGAAACTGCTTCTATCGTCTGAAACTGCTTTACAAGATGAGGCCGTTCTTATCTGAAAAGCTTCGTGAGCAGCTAGTCGAAACCCTTGTTCTATCTAAATTAAACTACGCTGATACGGTTTACGGCCCTCGCTTGCTGTCTCGTACCGATCGACTAATACAAAGAGTCCAAAATGCATGTGCGCGCTTCTGTTACTCTGTTCCCCCTAGAAGTCATGTCACCCCCGTTCTTAACAAACACTTTATTCTCAAGATGAAGTCGAGACGAAAGTTACATCTAGCGTGCCTGCTATTTGGTGTCGTTAAGTCTAAGAAACCGAAGTATTTATACGACAAGCTTAGTTGGATGGCTAGTAGACGAGATTGCGCGCCCAGGCAATGTGCACAACAACTTTCAACACAGTCTCATAGAACAGCAGCTTTCAGAGGCACTTTCCGATACGCTGCATCTAAGGTGTGGAATAATATCCCACCACCACTAAGGGTACTGGGCACTATCCACACGTTCAGAACACGGTTACGGCAGTATCTGATAGATTCGCAACAGAAATTAGATATGGTCGCCCTAAATCTTTCACTTATATGAAATGCCTACAGTACTTAGCTTAAACATAATCCCTGTTGCCTGTTGTGTCACTAATGCATAGAATGGGGTATGCGCGTGGTTGCACACTCGGTGTTTTCCCGTCCTTTGCCTTCTCAAACGTCCCCGACTCGATGGCGCTGCCGCGCCGCAGCGCCTAACTGCCTAACTGCCGCCGCAGTGGTGAGACCTGTGGGAACCATGAACGGACACATTATTTCTTTTTTTCACCGCAATCTCGTACTCTGTTCAATTTTAACGTATTGATTTTCGTACTTACACATTGTGCCTTGCCTACTTGCGACTGTGACGCACAGCTGGTGTCGACGCATCCTTTTATTTATATAATATTTATACTTCTGTTGGAATCTTGGCCGAAGAAGGTACTTTTTGTTAATAGGAACACAGGGTGTGGCATCATTCGTAAATGCGCTACTGAAACAAAAGAGGGTATAAATGAATAAATTACACGTAACTCAAAATAGCAATGCTAAATATTATTGTAAGTATTAAATAACGCTTACCTTCTTCTACTAACATTTGTACCTGCTTCGTCTATTGTTATAGGTAGGTTCTTCACTTTTTTCGAATAGCATTGAATTATTGTTTATGTCACTTTTTTTATAGTAGTTTTTATTATTATTACGACCATTCACGCTTCTATTCTTACAACCCATAGTTTTACTGTCGCAAAACTAACTAAATAACACATAAGTAGTGAGGTCCGTCGTGCTCGGCGGCCTGTTGCGCTTTGAGTGCACCGTGCACGGATCAATCTCATATAATATGTAGATTGATCGAGAAAACAGGTTTTGCTGAGACTTGGTTGTTTTGTTTTTGGTTCTCTTTTTTTTTCTTATTTTTATTTGTAATGATATTGTACGTGATTACTAGTTTATTTATTTATTTATAAGTAGGTATGTATTAGGTATGTTGAGACTGTGTGTGCTCCCCGTCACTTTTCCATAGAGGTTCATTAGAAAACCAGCGTCAGACAGCATCTGTCTGGCATTAATGCTGAAATGAACCTTTTTGGCGCAGCCGTGAGGCACACACTATTGTTGTCTGAAACATTATTTTTTTTATTTTATTTTTTTTGTATTTTGTGTTTCACGAACTGTGTCCAAATAAACTTTTTTCTTTCTTTCTTTCTTTCTTTCTTTCTAGTACCTCGTCACTCGCTGTACCTACCCGCTTGACAATTCCCCAAAATACTCTTGCAGAAAGCACGGGGCTGTATGTATGGGACGTCAAATAGTTTGAGGAAAAGTTCGGTTTTATAGAGCGCCTCATACACAACGAAAACCACAACAACACAACTGTGACACACTACACAACAAAACAGTGTGACGTGACCCTCTTTCTAAAATCGATGGATCATAATATAAACGCACGAGTACTGGATGTACCTGCGGGAATCACGTCATAATGATGCTTCATGTTCCTACTTTATGCATTAATCTTGGTATTTAAAAGTATTTTTGTTATACCTATCTTACTCGAATTGAGCTCATACGCACCAATGCATAAGTAAGTCAGGATACATGTTGCGCGGACAAAGTTAAGATTAAGTTTTTCTAATGCGAGTCTTTGAATGTGATATATTAATTTAACTTTCAGTAGCTTTCTCGAACTCTCCGGCATTCGATAAGTTTTAGTTAGCATGAAATACGTTTTGCTGAAATGGCATAATGTTTACCTATTTATGCTAAAAACTTTGTTTTGAGAATAATCGAAAAATAATGACGAAACCACATTTTTGCGATTACCAAAATACATTATTTATTTTTACTACCTAGACTAGACCAAGATTCGTGATATAAATCTATTTATTAAGTGTATTGTAAGTTTTTATAATAAAATGTGTCACAAAAGTTTGTGTTTCAACACAAAATTCCTAGTGCCCTTTTTACAGAAAGGCATGTAACAGTACTGACTAGGTTGCTAAACCCCCTTTTACAAAGTGCCTACATATTTACCTCCTCCTCACGTCCCAAATGATATGTAATTCCAATCATGTTCCAATATGATTAGGTTTTAAATCCATCACCGAGCCGCGGCGACTGATTGCGACGTTCATACGATGAGGCAGAGGGGGGGGGGGGGGGGGAGGGGTGAGTAAGAGTGACATGATGTGACAACTCTCGTGTCAGTTTGATCAGTGAGAAGTTGAGCATTGTTTTTGTGAATCACCTGACACAATATTTACAAAAAATAATCTTGAAATTATGACCCTACGTAAGTACGTATGAAATTTTTTGATTAAATGCTCTCCCGTCGGGGGACCGCTCTAATTATTAGCCTAACGTTCTGTTAAAGTTTAAAATAGTAGCGGTCCCCCGACAGGACAGTATTTCATCAAAATATTTCATACGTACTTACGTAGGGACATAATTTAAAGGTTATTTTTTTCTTTTTATAGGGTTTCACGCTGTCGGGGGTTCTTTAATTTTTTTATTAATTTTTTTATTTCATGCTTTTTGTAGGGACTCCTTATTATTTCATTTCTTTTGTTTTCTTGCGTTTTAAGATTCAGGTAATTTGGTATTTAATCAGGTTTTTTGTAATCCGCCATTTTGTGGCGGCGGCCATCTTGAACCGATTTTCATCAAACATAGCTAAGAACACTCCCGACAAATACTCCTTTCAAACAAAAAAAACAAAATCAAAATCGGGTTATCCGTTCGGGAGCTACGATGCCACAGACAGACATACACACACACACCCCCCCCCCCCACACACACACACACACACCCCGACACGTTAAACTTATAACACCCCGTCGTTTTTGCATCGGGGGTTAAGAAGACTGACTCTCCAAGTGATCACCTGACCGAGGCTCGAGCACGAATACGTGAAGTAGCTAAATGTATTATTCAGTCTTATGATTGTTTTATATATTATTGTTTTATTTTAGCCTACGCTGCCCCACTCCTGGGCAAAGGCCTCCCTCCACTCCTTTCATCTTCCGCGAGCCCGCGCGTCCTCTTTCCAGTTCTGTCGGAACCTATCCAGCTCGGCCCGCAATCTCCTACGTGGTCTGCCGCGACCTCGCCTCGCTGTCTCAGGGCACCAATTCTGTGCTATTTGGGCCCACAGTTTGTCCGGCATGCGGCAGACTGTATGTCCTGCCCAGTCTCATTTAAGTTGGGCAGCCATTTTGAGCCAAGTCAGCTATAAATATTTTTGTTTTGGAGACAGTATTGTGTTTCGAAACGATCCATTAACTTAACGCCTAGTAGGCTGCGCCCCATTGCTCGTTGGCAGACCTTAAGTTGACCTTGGTCTTTGACTAACATCCAGAAGTCAAAACCGTCCTCCCGTCTTAACCTATGATGCACAAACTTGTTTGTGCATCATAGGTTATGACGGGAAGAATACACATGTCCATGAGCCTGCGTTTCAGTGCCATGCAACTCACCCTTAAATAGATCCTTCAAGGACCAGTAGCTCATTCAGGCGTTTTCCGTTCGTCTTTTGATTTCTTTATCTTGCCTCGCCTGGAAAGAGACTACTTGGTCCAAGTAAAGGTATTCCTGCACATGTTGTATTATCTCCGTCTACTTTTATGCTTCTAGGTGTTGTGTCGTTGCACATAACTTTGGTCTTCGACATATTTATCTTCAGTCCAACCTCAAGTTTACTCTTCGTTTTTTTTTTTTTTGAGGATGGGAATCATGAAATGACTCCTCCCGCTCTGGGTGGAGCAGAAGGGAGTGTCAGACTCTTACTGACTAAAACCCACCCGTGTTCCTTCCTTAGCCCTTCATGTTCCAGGGCAGCGGTAACCCTTTCGGACGATCCCGCTACGACTCTTTACATCTTCTAGTAAACAAAAACCAACTTAGGGCATGCGAAGTGCCACAATTTGCGAATAGCCTGAGTTGGACAATTGGCGTAAGAACAGGACGTCAATTTTAGGGTGGTGAAGGTAAATATTAATGTTAACCGCGGCACCCACGATCCGAGTGAGCAGGTTCACTGTTCACCCATTAGACAAGCGTGATGGGTTAAATGTCTAATCCCCTCCACAAACATGACGAAGAAGAAGAACAAAAGGCCCCAAATGCCCGGCGGCTCCAGTGGTGTTGCTGCTGATGACGGTGGGCAGCCTCGCCCTGGAGTCAGGGGTGCTAAGAATCCCCGGGAGAGATCGATCCTCCGTTCAACGACCCCGGCAAATCAACCGGATACCGATAAATTTAATAATTTTTTTCTGTCATCTGTCAGGCAGGATGACACCTCAAAATTGTCCGTGTTTTTCAATTTTAATGTATTTACTTTGAAAAATCATTGAGTTTCAAAAATTAGCAATGAATGTGCGCAATATGGACGGATTGATGGGCTATGGAGAAATGCTGCACTTGCACGCTGCGTGAGCGTACCGTGATCCATCGCCACTCGTTCGACGTCCAGCGCGCACAGGATAGATGTAAAGCAGCACATGAAGTGATTTTTTGCTCCGTTGTTGGTTTAATTGCCGTATGGCGTTCCAGTGTGAGGATAAATAAATAAATAATAATAATAATAATAAACTACTTAACGTTATTACTTACAACATTCGTACCTTGAAATCTGAAGATCGTCTGCTTGAGCTCGAAAATGCGCTGCTGGGATAGGTATTGTTGGCTTATCAGAAGTGAGAAGAAACGGGGAAGACACCATAGAGAGAAATAACACCATATTCTATTATAATGGACAGAGTGGAGGACTTTAAGGGATAGGATTGTTAGTTCACCAGTACCCTTGAAGAAATCTTCAGGAAGTTGGCAGCCGAATGGAGGGAAAGCGGCATTGTCCTTGGCGAAGCGAGACTGACAAATCTACGTTTCGATTCATCCTCAGCCACTGAACTTGAACGGATGCTCCAAGAACTTAGCAATACAAGCTAAATGTAACGTATTCAAAAGAGTTTTGAATCGAAAAACAACTATCTTATAGCATTTTGGTTTAATGCTTTGCGCCACCCCTAGATATGAATAAAATCTTAAAACTCACCAAGTAAATATTATGTGCGAAAAGAACATTGTACATTATAAAAGGGGTCTCCCTTGTTTCATAAAAAAAAAATTGACAAATTATCACTTCCCAAACAATTTTCCGCATAATTTCATTTGCCAAATTACGAGGGCGGAGTGATAAGTCTGGTAAAAATCTATTTTGAAATAAAATGATCGCAAATTGCATGGAACCTCCATGTTCACAACTCTTCAAAAATATTCATCTATTACTTAACGAGTTCCGGCTCCGATTCAGACGTTTAGATTGAGGAGCCACTTTTGCATTAAATATAACTACTGATAAACTACTGATTTTGCTGCTAAATCTAGAATTCGTGCTGCAAAATCAGCTACATTGCTGTTAAATACCTAATGGTGAGATCAGATTTAAAAATTCTGATGTGGCTCCTCAATCCTTACTGACATAAATATTTAGTATCGTCAGTTTTCAATTTACCATTTCTATTCAGTGAATTGCTTAGTCAATGATAAAATATTTGCATCTTTATGTCAGTTGCGAAATATACAAATTAAATTACAATGTGTTTTGTTGGTTTGGCCGGTGGGTTAGAACTGTGACCAGTTCTAACCTAACCTAACCTAGCTGTTTCGATTTAAAAAAATATATAAGCGTGTTACGTTGCAAATTTCACTAAACTCTAAAAAAAATATAAACTATACATGGCAATTAAGTAATATTATATAATATTAAAATGGATTCTAACCTAACCTACAGTTCTGGTAGCAGTTCGTTTTTCGTTCGTCGTTCGTAACCATAAATTTGACTTGTTTCAAACAAATTCAAGCACTAAACTAACAAAGAAGTACGCAAATGATATCAAATAAAAGTGCATTTTTTAATTATATCATTCCCGAAAAAAATATTTTTATCTTTATATTTTTTTTTCATAACAAATCATTTGACCAAATGTTTATTGTCTAAAGATTATTTGCTGTAATATGACATACATAATCCTTGGGAATATTCTGCCGAGTAAAAATTTGGCCAAATGAAAATGTGCGTACTAAAATAATTCCAAATATTGCATTGGTATAAAAAAGGTTGCTAAAATTGGTTTGGATAATGAAATTTTGTTACTTTTTTTGGCAAAACAGCAGAATCTCATTTTAAAATCGATCAAATTCGTGCTGGGCCCACTGATGCTATTATCTAGTCTACGATATAGCTGTCTTATCTGAGGTTCACTGAGCACCAAACAGAAAGGAGGTTGCAAATTGTTTTTACCCAGATATATGATCTCATCCAGACAGGATCACGTCCCAGTGATTAACTCTGACGACATCGATTGAGCACTAACGATGCTCAACGGAGCACCGCACTACTGTCCTACGTCACAAAGGTACAATAACCGAGCAATGACAGTCAGAAGATACGCTGACTGTTAAGTTTATTGTGAATTTTGCACAATTATAAGGTAGTAAATAGGTATTAAATATTTATCCTTCGAAGATCGAAAATAAACCGCCCATTTACCTGTTGCACTAAATAATTGAATCGTCAATTTGGAGGGACCAACTTATATAATCAATATCTTTAAAACGATATATGTTTCGGGCAGCCAAAATCAATAATATTAAAATAGAATTAAGGTATTATAACACTAAGTAGGTAGAACATTCCAGGGAGTAGCATTTTGTTAAAATATTATGATATGATGAGGTAGCTAAAATTATAGCAAAGGTAGGAAATGGTAGAATAATGGTATTATTTTTTTTATATATGTATGACAGAGATTGGAGATTATTTTGGTCCCTTCATTTTGACGCTCACGTTAACTGATATCAAGAGGACTAAATGTCAAGTCAGGAGCATTTTGAACAAATGTCATTGTATAACATCTTATATCACGCCTGTATTACTCGAAGGGGTAAGCTGAGATGTACCAAATGTACTTATAATTTATTCAAATTCCACCTACTTGCCAGGCGTCCCTGGCCATTGTCGTACACAAATCCAGACTATAGATTGCTAGGTACCTACTGAGAGTTTCAAAAAACATAATAATATTTTTTAAATTAACGACAGTAGGTATCTAACCTAGTTTTTATTTCACGATAGAATAATAATGTTTCTCATTGGAAAGTGCAACCAGCTCCAATACCTACGCGTTAAAATGGCGCACAATACCTACCAGCGGCCGAGCAGACAGCGACGCGCGGCGTGCAGTGTGCAGGGCAACAGCTGACGTGTGCCGTCACTGCATTGTGCTGCCTCAATACTGCGACGAGTTAATAACTCTCGCCCTCTGTAGCGGCTGCGATGATGTGGCACAGATTGAAATAACCTTCTGAACAGAACAAATAAGGTCTCTCCACTTGGTGCTGACTCACGCGTCATGCTCGTGAACGGGCGCCGTCAGTTGAGACTGGTCATCTCTTAACTGACAGGGCGTATTATTAATCCTATATTATTTTAAATCGTGTCTTCATGTTATTTTTTACATTGTCTCACATAAAGAAGCAACAAGAATAATGTACCTACTCTCATTTCAAGATTTTTTTTTCTCCACTACGAGATAGCTACGTCTTGGAATGGGCAACTAGCTACAACTAGCTACAACTACCTACCTTCAACTAGCTTCAAATTTCTGTCTTGGGCCGGTTTTTTGATCCGTAGTTAAACTCAACCAATTGTTAAAAATAGTAATTAATGGTAATTTTTTTTCAAAATGTGTTTTTTGGTCAATTTTTAGTTTATCTAATGATATAATATCATTGCTAATGGTGAAATAATTAACTATTAGTGACCATTAGATAAACTAACAAACAATTGATCTTTTAACAATTGGTTGAGTTGTTTACGGATCAAAAAACCGGCCCTAACTGATCTAAGACTCTTTGACAATTCAAAAGTATAAATGTATTGAATTTTACAACAAAATTGAAAATTTGAGTTTTTAATTCTATTGTTCCTACATAAGGACGAATTTCAATATTCCACAACAAAGATGACACTGACAGCTCTTGAACGTGGTCTTAGATGAGCTGATGGCGTTCAGTTCCATTGTTGAAATTTGCCTTTAAAATCAGTATGTAAATCAGTATTTTTTTTTGAAAAAAATTGTAGAAAATAGACCAATGAACGAGGGCTGAACCCCAGTCTGAGGCTATAGGTATAGCGTTTTAGACTTTCGCTGTTTAACGCTTTTTGCCTCTACAACAGAATAACATTATGGTAAAATTGGTCTTTATTTCTATGGTACCTAAGTACCTACGTACAACTTGTTAAAAAAGCCTGGGGATTGTGCTTGACACTTTCAATTCCAACCACTTTTATTACAGCACTCTACACACATAAGGTAGTCTAAACCTATAAATATCTATTATACGTCCATACCTACTTGAGAAATAGTCTCCTTATTGTAACTGTAACTTATAGGTACCAGAGTAAAATTTCTTCACAAGTAGTAATTCATTTACCGAAGTAGTCAAGCGAAGCACCAGCTCCCTACATTTTTAAACGACCTTTAAAGATATCTTTTCCCGACGATAGTTCACAACAGTCACAACTAAGGCTTCGTGCAGTGTCAGATGTCCGCGATAAGTGTCCTATCCAGTAACCTTTCTTATAAAGTTTGTCACATTTATTTATTTATTAAAGAACACCAACAGCACATACATTCCGCATTGGTTTACAAAAGTATTTAGGAAAGGTGTACAGACGCCAGCGCCTCAAGCTACTACCTATAATCTATCAAATTTCTTAGATTTTCAATTTAAAAGCTAAAGTATTAAGGTTAAAGGTTGATTGGGAAAATTTTACAGTTTCGAGTAGCTTTACCTGCTGGCGTGTGTACATAACATTTAAAGAAAAAAGACATCTGGACAGAAGCTGCTTATAAACTAAAACTAAAATTTAAACAAAGTTAATTAACCTCAGTAAAATACAAATACAAATTAATGAAGGGCATGCACATAACACACATATTTCAAGACATAATTCTACTTTAACAGAAAAGATGTCACTTTTGGCGAATTTCACCAAACTTTTATACCTAGAATAAATCTTATCCTGAAATTAAATTGTAATTTTTTACAGTTATCCCATACTAGAATTATCGTACGTCAATTTTATTCCACGGATAAGATTGGTAAAATCAGCCCTATGTTATAATTGTCAAGTATTTTTTTCGAATAAGTACTAGGTACCTACTTACAGCAACGGTCAAAAGTTGAGTGACATTGTCACGAAGCAATAGATCGACCTTCTTCTAATGAGTAATTTCACTATAGACACACATTCGTTTGCATCTGATTGTAGTTCATAAATTCAACCATTAGGTTATATTTATATTATGGCATGATAACCTAGCGGTTATCGAATGTCGGTAATCACGTTCATGCGTAGCGAGCTGTGGGTTCGAATCTCACGCGCGGTGATAATTTTTTTAAATGTTTTTAAGCCACGGTATATTTTTTGTTTCGTCCGACAGACGCCAGCCAGTGTGCGAATTATGAGGTGATCGTTCTGTATTGATACATCACTTCACAGAGCATGTAACCTTTTTATCACTTTATGCACACAGACGTAGGTACGGCGTTTACCGCGCGTTCACAGCAATACAGTCCTTAAGGTGATAATGGATTAATGACCCCTACTGTAAATAAGGAGTCATGAAATATGAGGTTACGCTATCTGGCCTTATTGCGATCTAGTCCAAACACGATATAGTCCTAACAAGATCTAGTCATATCGAGATTAAGACCTATAGCGAACTAGTCATATCTGCTACTTAGTCTTATCGAGAGGTAGTCATAACGCTTCTAACCCGTCCAGGTTTGATTTTAAGTTTTTGTTCAACATAATAAAATTGTAATGGTTCGCATTAGCAGACCATGAAAACCGTAATGGTACGACAGAATGGGGGCTAAAATGTGTTATATAGAACAGCTCGGGCTCTCTAACGCGGAACTGTAATAGGAACCTCTGCTAGAAGGTGACTACAATCTGTGTTTCCGTTAACAATTTTGTGCAAAAATGAGATACTAAGCATTACTCGACGGTCACAGAAAGAAGTCATTTTGAAAAAAAGAGGAAGTCGCTGGTTATGTCTGAGTATCTATGGGAAATGCCGCGAGTGCTCAACGCCAAGGAGCGTGTGAACATATGAGTCTAGTTTGGAGTTGTTAATAGAAAGAAAATTCTTTTGATGATGATTAAATTACTATTTTTCAATAATACACTTGTGACAAAATAGTTTTATGATACCGTCCACTTAGAAAAATATAAAAATGATTTGTTCTACGTACAATGTAAAGAGCCTAAAAATTTCATTAGAGCAATATTGTATAAAAATGTGTATTAGTGTCTAACATTTTAGGAGTTAATTGTTATGCTTAGTGGTTACCTATGCCTATAAAAATGTGTTTTAATATCATTATGTGTAAATAAATTTATGCTTTAGAATGTTATGTTTAATCATTATTATGATTAGAGAAATTATGCTTAAAACATTACGCCTAAGCTGCTAAGCGTAAATAATGTTATACGAAAATATAATTAGAAGAAACAAAAGTGTGCCAAGTTATATTAGGTCTTAAAATTTTATGCAAATGGATAGGGAACCCTGCGACTTGCGAGGTTTCCCTAGCTAATTTAACTTGACCTAGTATTTATAATAACATCTACGTGTCCGATACACAATGAAGCACGAACATCTATTATTCATGTTTTAAGCAGAATATTATAACGGCTCAATGATTTAAGACCGCAGCATAAGTAAGGTAATAGCTTAACTGGAAAATTGACTGCGTTTCCCAGTAAATTAGCAGGTAGGTACTGTAATGTATAGGTAAGTGGGTAAACCTGGAAACTTGCAACCCTCGACAAGTAGGTACTGCAGGTCTGCAACTCTAGGTTGTACATCTAACTATACCTACTTAAAAAACAAGGAATAAAACAAAACAATACAACTTAGACCGCGAGAATGGCGAGAGCGGCTAAACAAAAATGCTTGAATGCATTTTGCTATTAAAATTGTTTGCTACCTATAATGCCTTTGCATAAAGATGACGTCTGTAAATTAAAGTGAACGGAAACTATTTAGTTCAATGTTTAAAGAAGTTTATGTGAATTTTGAATGTTGCGTAAAAATAAAGACAAACAGCAAACAGGTAGGTAGGTAGCTTAACTTTTATTTTTAAGCTACCTACCTACCTGCTAAGCACCAATATGTCAACACTTGGCAACTTTCAATTGCGATTTTTACGTGAAATAACGAATGCAACGTTAAAGTACGACACATTACATAAACCTATGGGTTCGAAAATGCTATGTTCGTTACAACATAAAATTTCATTAAAAAATAAAGGAGTAATTCGCTTTTGAAAAAAGCAGGGTGTATACATACTTTTGTTCGTGACTGTACAGACAGGGGAAAAGATTTAAACAAGATCTTACATCAGGAGGTAATTTTCAAAAGTGGTCAACGTAAATGCTTCTATTTACAGAGAAAACTGTTTTCTCTGTAAATAGAAACATTTACTTTATTTCTGTTATTGTTTAATAATCCTGAACTCCATAGTAATCAATAATTACCATCCAAAGCGTCACAACAGCGTACATCATGACGGCATACAAAAGTAAACTTTTCTCATTTGGCATGATAAAATGGATTTGACTGCTATTGAAAATTACCTCCTGACATCTTCTGAGATACTAGTAGCGACATCTTGTGTCATTAAAAGATACAAGAGAAGGAGAATAATGTAATTATATAGAGGCAACTAAAGATAATAATTATTACAAACTTCTGATGATAAATGAACTGCAAATTATTAAAATAAAAATATAATATCCTATACTAACTAAAAATATTAAAAAATTAAGATTTAATTAATTAATTATGGTAAAATTAAAGTGGTAAAGCTTAATTAATTAAGTATAGGTATTTATTTTATTACAGATGACACAATGGTAAACAATTTTGTTGTTCAGTTCGTAGCGTGCAGCGACACCTAGTTCCGATATACCACACTAGAAGGTAAATTTATTTTAGTACAAGCCACTGTTCATAGATGGAGCTGCATCGAATAACATTATTTTCATATTTCACAATGTCTATTTAGCGACTTGGATAAACTGTATCAAGACAAGTATTGTGAAACATTAACATAACAGTGAATGTTCGACATGCAGTAATATTATGTTGTAGTGTCACGATTCTAAGTTGCATTAGACTAATATCAATCGTGACGTGTCAGTTGCATCAGTGTACCTGAGGTTCTAGGTTCAATTCCTAGAAATTGAGAGTTGTCTATTTCTCCGATTTCTTATTTTGTACCTACTCTGATTCCCATGACTAAACAAAAGATAATAATGTATTTGTAATTGGTATTGTCATTACGCAACGATATTATCGTCACCAGTGCACAGTGGTTTGGAAATAAAAGTTGCGCTTATCCAAATCGTTTATTCAAGCAAATGAACATAATATGAACAAACTATAACATTAAATTTATCTACTTAATGATATTTACATTCCATACCTCGCTTACCTTATTATTTTATGATTATTCTACGTACGTACTCCTAGGACACTTACACTAAAATATATAAAAACGCAGAACATCATTCTCACCACGAGATCAACAGTTAAATTATAAATATTTAACACAATTTAAAAACATATTTATATGCATGCATTTTGACACGACTCGACGACGCCAATCCCTTTGATTAAGAACGAATTCGCGCCAAAAAACAACATTCTGCATTTTTATTCTATATTATTTTCGGAACATTTATTGATAAAATTATCAATCAAATCGTCAGTTTAAATTGAGGTGCCAAAGTCGTGAACACGTTGAGAACTCCCCACTCTACTTCCAGGCACAATTTCGCCGCGTGTCACCGTCGGACAGGCATTTAAGTTCATTAGCTGTCTCCTTCAGATCAATGGGGTGTCTCAAATACTAATAGCCTCGGCACTTGCAAATTAATGTAGTTAAAGATACACCATTGATCCAAAACTTCATGTCAACAAATTCCATCAAAATCAACAGCTGGTCATATAAAAAAACTTAAATAGTGCATACTACGTTGTGATTTAACTAAAACTAAGAAACAAGTCACCGTGTTCCTAATGGCCGCATCGAAAGAACCATTCACTTTGTGAACAATATGCAATTTAATGTAAGCGGCCATTAAAATCAGAGCAATAATGATATAATATAAATCTATATATCTTCTAGCACACTACATACACACAATGTGTCCGAAATCATTTATAAATTGAGGGAGGATTCTTTGGAAACTTAATAAAGCGGAAGACAGTTTATCATTAAACCATAATTTAATGTCTTGTACTTGCCATTTCCAATTTATTATATCATGTAGCTCTCAGATAAACAAATGTACTGGATAAATATTTTACATAACTAACCCAGCATGTATTTTTGAAAAATAATTTGAATAACCATAGTTGTACAACAAAATCCAATAACATACAAAAATAATCTAATACAAGTATTAAAACTTAAGTCTTACAATATAACATGAATTATTCTGTATATTATTAATGTGACGTCGGTCTCCACAAAATAACTACTTCACAAACACCTTGTCCGGTATAATATCTAAGCACAAAAACTGCACAACAGGCACTTAAGTGTAAATTCCTATTCGGGCCTGCAGAACCTGATGAGAACTCAAGGTACTTCATCCATAGTCTACTGTATGGGCACAGATCAGAACAAATCTAGGAATTGGTGCATAGTCACATACATTAATATTATTATTAATTTATAAGAGTAAATAAAGTATTTTTAGTAAAAACTCTATGAGGACATTTTCTACACAGACCCATTGTAACATATAAAAGACTCATATATTATGTTCAATATGATTTAGAATATACTGTAGTCCAAGAAACACACTCAGTGTTTTTAATATTGAAATTTACAATCTAGAGACACCTCCACATACTCATCAGTCACACACTGGCTGTGCCGGCACCCTGCGGCCGCACCGCTCTGCGCACACCGCTCACGGCTAGCTAAGGGCACTCTGAGAATACTCGTCAGTTCAGCGCAGCGCCGCTCGCGCTCACTGCTGTTGGTTGGACTGCGCCGCCTGGCTCGAGGACTTTGTGATCACGATGGTCTGCTTACCGCCCACGCCCGACTTACCCAGCTGCAGCATATTGGACGGCAGCGTGATGATCTTGTTGCCGCCGACCGTGTTCGTCGACACCAGCTTCACGATGGTGGCGCCGGGCGCGATGCTCTGCGCCTGCGCGGCCGACGACGGCACCGACGGCCGGTTCTGCATCATCGCCACCTTGGGCATGGTCGCCACCGTCATGCCAGTGGACGTCTTCACCAGGGTGACGTACTGCGGCGGATTACTCGACTGCGCGTTGGAGCCGGGTGTCTTCTTGATGATGACGGGGATGCCGGCGTTACCGCCAGCCTGTCGCAGGACGGTGGCACCACCTGCTACCGCGCTCGTGGTGGACGTGGCCGTCTGGTCGCTAGATTTGGCGGTCACGATCTTGTACACTGGCGTCTTCCCCTGCTGGCCGCCGAGCGCACTGCCCGCGATCTGTATCGCGCCGCCGCTACTCGCTATGACGGGCAGATTGCCCGCGCCTAGTTTCACAGGCATGCCCGCCGCCACTTTCGTCTGTAGATTGGCGACGCCTGCCTGGATTGGGACACCGCCTGCTGTCTTGACGAGTACATTGCTGGTGCCGATTTTAACATTACCTGGGCCCAGTTTTAACGGCATGTTAGCGCCGCCCACTTGCCCGACCTTCTGCACACTGTTAGACGTAATCTTTCCCTGGAGGTTCGCCGTGCCTATTTTTAAAGCATTTCCGGCTAGTTTGACAGGCATGTTGCCTGCGCCGAGCTTGACGGGCATGGCGCTGCTGGTGCCAGTCTTCACTTGCACGTAACGCGGGGTGGAGCCGCCGCCCGCCGTCGCTGAACTCAGCACGATCTGTGCGTTGGATTGCGACGTGGAGACGCGCACCGTGCCCGGCGTGCCGACGCCGCTCACGATCCTGGTGACGCCCTGCGGCGTCACCGCGGCCACCTTGATCTGCTGCGAGGAGCCGGCCGTCGCCGTCGCTGGTGACTTGACTACTGTCTTAGTCTGGTATGTTGCTTGTTTTAATGTTGGAGTGTTGGGTGTGATTTTGACAGAGGCCTGCACGGGTACCTTGATTGGGGTTGGAACAATCTTCTGAGGCGTGGAGACGAGCGCTGGAGCAGGGGACGCGACAGTGGGCGTCACGCGCACGGGCTCGGCTGCCGGTGGCAGACCGCTCGCGATGGGTGACGTGATGCCAAAAGCTTTGCTCGCATCAGGCTGGCTGGCCACTGGCGACGCCGGCGGCGGAGCGACCAACGGCTCGGCGGCAGCTGGGAAACGAGCCGGCGTGACCTTGCCGCATTTCTGTACTTGAAGCAAAAAGGTTGTTACTGTGTTCATAGCGGGCCAGCACAGTTCAAGAGAGGTGGTACCGGCGCGCACTAGGGCCACACGATTCGCCTGGGGCGGCACTCCAACCTCCAGGTACCACAGGTCTTTGCAGCAGATTTGATTGTTCCAAGTTTTCCGATAGCCATCTCTTCCTGACCAAATATACAATCTAGTTTGGATGGCGACAGCGCTGTGACCTGCTCGAGCTCGAGGGACGCATTCTTCAAACTTGTCCAGGGCGATGTTGTCCCATGTCATTGACTCCAGGTTGAGCGAGGCAAGTGTGTTGGTACATTTCCATTCCTTTTCATGAGTGGCAAGTTTAGATTCATCAGGCACAAGTGGTACCCATCCACCATAGACATACATGTGATGACCGATGACTGTGGCAGTGTGCAGGGAGCGGGGCAATGGTGGTGGGCCACCTACTTCAGGGCGTGACCATGACATGCTGTCCACGTCGAGAACCCATAGATCTCCCAGGCGCGAGCCACTCATACCTCCATAGATGATGAGGGAAGATTTACCACTGTTCCTGTCCGTGTATGAGACACCACTGTGAGATTCGCGTGGCGGTGGCGACTGTCCGTAGGTCAGGGGAATGTCCCATACTGTCATTGAAGAATTTGGATACAGTTCTAATGTATACAAATCATTGAGGTACCTTGGTATGTTGTTCTTGGGGTCATCGCTCTCATTGGCCAATCCACCAAATAGGTATACCTTTCCATTCAGAAGCGTAAAACTGTGGCCGAGGCGGGGACACGGCGGGAGACCCTGCTTGGGTGGTAGGGGCTTGAGGCGCTTCCATTCCCAACGTGAGGCCTGCAGCTCGTACAGATCGTTAGAATACTTGCCGTATTCCACCATGCCGCCAAAAACGAGGAGACGCGTTCCGTCGACTACGAAGCCATATGCGGCGCATCCTGGAGGCACTTCTCCCTTCGTGACAGGAACGAACCATTGGTTTGTGGTGGTGTTGAAGACGTGAAGTTCATGAACTATCCCTTCGTTTCCGCCGCCGAAAACTATCATCAAATCTTTTATGGCGACCGCGCGATGGCCATGGCGAGGTCGTGGCTGCGGACCGGTAGGATTGTAAACTTTTTGCCACTTAAGTACGGCGTTTTCCTTCATTTTTACTATACATTTGTCACTTAAAGCTTTACACCGTATGTATCGCTCGGGATGCGTATCTACGGCATAGACAATGAGAAACGTCGTAAATAAGCTTTGAAGAAAATATTCGACATAATCGAAGCTACATACTGCAGTCTTATTAAGCTCTCTCTTTCGCACTTGTTGGTAACAGCTATGAGTAAAAAAAAATCACCTTATGAAGCTTCTAGTGTATAACAAAAATGGCGTTAGCAACAGCGCTGCCAACCTGACGGATATCAAAAGAACGGCGTCGGACGTCAAGAAGTTGTCTTTGTCATGTTATAGTTTTAAAATATTCAGCCAGAATGTTTGCAGATATCAAATAAATGGATTTTAGGCTGTGAATTTTGGTTTGGGACAAATTCTAGTAAAGATATTGATTAATTATTTACTGTCAATCCGTGTTAGAATATTCGTTTTATTTATTTTTTTATTATTACTGTACGGGGTACATATTGTAGAGATACTTATTTAATTTTTCGAAGCTACCTATATTTTAGTTTGTGAAAACTATCCACAAACTAAAATACTTCGAAAAATAAGATAAGCTGATATAATTTTGTTATTTTTATTAATTAATTAGGTATTAACTGTTATTTACAGTACATTTAAGTTCTATGTTATGGGTTTGGTTTCCGCACTTATTCCTTCAAGTGGACCATTGTGCGTGGGCATGGCGGCCGTCGGTAGTTATTCCAACTCAAAGAGATTTATGATAGGTTAAATAATTTAATGTCTTTGTTCCAACTATTTATTATTTTCCAACTACTACAATTACTGTTTAGTGTCAAGCTCCAGATGAGCTGCTGGTGGACTTGACTTGCCAATAAAATTTTGGAGGTATGAGGAATAGGGTGTAAAGTTCACTAATCCTCGGAAAGGGAGGATCCTCCGACCAGACGGGTGTTGTATCTGGCGGGCAATTGCCCAACGATTGATGCTGGGAAATTGTATCTATGCTAATTGCGCGGTAAACTGCTTGCAAGATGCAGGATTTGCATGACGTCAGTATGACGCGTTGTTCGCATGTGGCGTTGTAGATACCGCTACCTACATCACTCCCCTCCGGTGACCGGAGGTCGATAGTGGGCTGAGTCTTGTATCTTGCGACGCTTGCCAGGCCAGCTGAGGTTCCAGTGAGTCGGAACCGGTTGTCGCATAGTTCACGGTGAGTCGGAACTGTCTGCGGAGATGTCCCCGGTGAGTCGGGTGACGCTGCGTTTATCTCCAGTGCGTCGGATGTCGGATGTGTACAGCGCCGGGTTGAGGCTGCCTGCTGCGTCTACCAGGAGAGGGTGCTCTGCTTTTTGACCGGCAGAAGGTGCAGTGTGCTTGTGCCAAGGTTGCTGATGAGGCTGAGGGTGATGACCAGGTATGCGCGGACGCTGCATGCTGGTGGTCAAGATACCCGTTGAAGCCGTGGATGCTGGCTGGCTGGGTGACTCGCCGCTGAAGCTGGCGGGAGTGATGATGATGACGTCTCGCTAAAGTGTTTGCACGAAGGCTGCGCTGACGTTCATACTCGGGGTCACCAGTTTGGAGGTATGAGGAACAGCGTGTAAAGTTCACTCATACTCTATAGAAAAGGGAGGATTCTCCGACCAGACGAGTATTGTGTCTGGCGGGCAATTGCCCCGTTGATGTTGGGAAATTGTATCTATGCAAATTGCGCGGTAAACTGTTAAATATGTAAATGTTAAATAATTATGTAAAATTTGTAGAGGCATCTATATTATTTTTATATTCTTCCCATTCCCGTAGTGTGACCTTGTCATGTTTTTCTGACATCATGTATATTCTAGGGGACCCCCTTGCTCAGAAGGCTGCCCTAAAGTTGACAAAGCACGAAAATTTTTATTTGTGACGTCAATCATGTTCCGTAACGATTTACAAGATTCATGTTGAATTTGTTCAAGATTAATTAAGGCCTGTACGTGATTATTAACAAGTAGTCTTTCACTGTCGTACCTTTCGGATAGTAAATGCCGAGCTGTAGCATAGTTATATGCTTTGAAATCTATGCTTTTTAATTTTTATCACTAATGACGCGCTGCTGGTTAAGGTAGCACGTAAGTAGTGAAATTTGTTAATGTCTTGTATGCTGTCATTGTTATGAATAAGCGAAAGATACGTATCTCGGAATTCAATCCACTGCTGATAGTCCCCGTCGAAGTGACGCAAGTCAATCTTAGGCAACCGAACGAAGTCGGGCCTGCAGCTAGAGCCGTGGCGCGCGACATCATCGACGAAGGTGGCAGACACGAGTGCGGGCGAGGAAGCGCGCGGTGGCTATACTTGCACTCGCGCGGGCCACCAGTGCGTGGTACTGCGTCTCGAACTGCTCCCTCTCGTTATACATTTCGTCCGCGTCCTCCGACAACAGCTCCAACTCTGTCTGTAACACGTCGAATTCCTTATATAGTATTTCCATTAAACTAAGACGGTGTTTTAATTCTGCTGCTTGGAAGCTGTCTAAATCATATCCCGTGCTTGGTAATATTCTTAAAAAGTTGCTAAAATGCGTAAGCTTTGCTTTATAGCCACCACGACTCTTTATAAGTTACCTTAATTTTGCATCAGTCATAATGAGAAGGTAGTTAGATCAGAGAAAATGGCAAAGAAAAAAAAAAAGTCTGAAGTGCAAGCGAAGACCAAGAAACCAATGTAATGTAAGGTAAGTTATAAAATTATGCGTAAACAGTTGGCCAAGCCTACGGTAAAAACAGCTGATATTGTTAATCAGTTCGGCGAACTAACCGGTGCAATAAGTACTACATTATCGAAAAAAAACACTAATGAGGTGGTTTACGCGTTTAGCAAACACGTGCGACAAGCGAACAAAGGAATGTTTTAAGAAATTGTGAGACGTTATTATGCAAAATAAGGATGATTTGATAGTGGAAACTACCACTGAATAGGTAAGCAATTTATGAAGAGATCAATGTATGCCTGATCTGTATGGCACTATTTTAACATTCCTGGATGACCAGGCAAACACACAGCCACAGCACAGAGCGCTGCGTGCGCTGTGCTTTCCTGACTTTAAAAATACAGGAAAGTAGAAAAGGATAATGGAACGGACTCACTCAGTATTATGTCCCTCTGGGCAGACTGTCGTTTAAGTGTCCTCTACAGCGGGTGAGAGCGCGGTACGGACGGCCAGTCCAAAGTCCTGCTGGTGGTCTTGACTTGCTAATAAAATTACATATATAACTAACAATATGATATAACTAACAATTACTGTATTTTTGGATGCTGATTACTAAATATTTATATGGAGACGACCGATTGTGTGCGCACGCTCAAGGTGTTGGCGAATGGGTGTTAAAGGAGGGGGGAAGCTCGCGATCGCGATGTGGTATGTGGCCCAATGTGACGTCAGGAACAATTATTTAGGTACGTATTATTTTAATTCGAACTAAAAACATACCTACCATAATAATCTACATTGGCGACATATTCGCCAACAATGTAAACAAATATGAGTTTATGGAAAAATAACTTTAATTCCTACCTACACAATAAAGTTCAGTTTACGTTACAACTTTAAACATTTTTATAACTTTTTCAATAGTGTTACTAGTCACTCTGAAATCAACTTAATGGTCATTAAAATAAAGTTGATATTTGTTTAACTTGAAATAACGTCAATTTGTAAATATTATTTAAATTAAATAATATTTTTGTTACTAATTGACTACTTTTCTTGTCTGATATGACCCCTATCTTGACCATATAATCTTTTATTAATCATTATAGCAATCTTATATGAATCGATTCATTTTGTATTTAACTTATTAATTTTTTTAGTTTTTTTTTAATTCTGCCTATTCATGCTTAGTTATTTTATGTCTGACAGCAGTACCTAATCCAGTTGCTACTGGGTTGCTGCTAGTGATAATAATATTCTATCAAAATATAAAATATCAGTGATTTTTATTTTCGTTACATTAAGTTTGCTTATTGGTTGGGTTGCTGCAGAGGTAAAATAAAATGTGAAAGTAGGTAAACCCGCAGTGAGTTTTGTTATCCGCGACTCATGCCCACGATTGCATGTCAAAACCTGTGTGTGGACATGAGATTTTGACATCGCCAGCAAGTTATCGACGGCTATAGCCGCTGCGTAGCTTAAAAAGAGAAAAACTTCTCGACACTTACTTTAATGGTTTAAGGGGGACCTTAGACGATAGATCAAAGTACGAATCGATGATCAAAGGCATCAGACAGATTGATCGTCTAAGGCCCCCCTTAAATCTCCAAAATCACGTACTGTAGTGAACATCCGTCCATGATTTTGATTTTGATAGATGTCAGAGTGACTGTTTTATGTGATGATAGATCATTGAGATAGGAAATAACATGGAGATGCCGCGTTATTCTATACATACATTTGCTTATACAAATATGAGTGAAATATGATTCAGAATTTGAAATATCGTTATGTCTCATTCTTTCTAGTGAGATAATCTCATTTGATAAAAGAGACAACTATATTTTAAGTTGTTGCTAATTATGGCAACATTTTGTCTTGACGTAGTGACAGTTGTAGGTAAGTGCCGTAGCAGCCATCTTGAGTTACGAGTTTCGTGGTAGTTTTGCTGTCAAATGGCTGTTTGTTTTTTGTATTATTGAGATTTGCGAGAAAATTACGAGGATTTTACCTTTTAAAACTGCATGTAAATGTTGGAAAACAGAAGTTCAACATGCCTGTGTGTTGTATTGTGAAGTGTGGTGCAAGAAAGAATGAAAATCAACCTCAATTGTAGTTGCACAGGTTAGTAGCCGGTTTTCATGCATTAATACATACAATAATACACAATCGATGATACAATTGTAACGCGATCATGAATTTATGGCTAAAGTATTGATATTTGGGTTAATTTCCATATAACAGGCCTTTTTATTATATTTGTTAATTCATTCGTTTGTTTACAAACAGATGTCATAATGGAATAGTGTTGTACCGTTGCCGACTTACCGTAATAGTTTCCGAAACTAGTTCCTCCGCTGAAACGATATCAGTATATTCTGCGATGTTAACATAAATAATCTTGCGTCTTATTCGGTCCGAGTGACCTAGCTAGGTCCGGCCTGTGGTTCACACTTCACAGCACCAAAATCCATCGTGATCCAAACGTGATAACTAGTAAAACTCGTATATAGTATCGTTACTCGTTATAGTAACAACGAGATAACAGTTGTTCCTTGATTGACACAACCCTAGCAATGGCAGCCATTTTATGCGACAATATGAGTTGTAGGTATGCACCCTTTTTTTGTAGGTATTTCCAGTCCATACTTTTCTATGTCAATGTGATAGATCATTGACATAGAAAAGTATGGACTGGAAATACCTACGAAAAAAGGGTGCATACCTACAACTCATATTGTCGCATAAAATGGCTGCCATTGCTAGGGTTGTGTCAATCAAGGAACAACTGTTATCTCGTTGTTACTATAACGAGTAACGATACTTTATACGAGTTTTACTAGTTATCACGTTTGGATCACGATGGATTTTGGTGCTGTGAAGTGTGAACCACAGGCCGGACCTAGATATGTCACTCGGACCGAATAAGACGCAAGATTATTTATGTTAACATCGCAGAATATACGGATATCGTTTCAGCGGAGGAACTAGTTTCGGAAACTATTACGGTAAGTCGGCAACGGTACAACACTATTCCTTTATGACATCTGTTTGTAAACAAACGAATGAAATAACAAATATAATAAAAAGGCCTGTTATATGGAAATGAACCCAAATATCAATACTTTAGCCTTATATTCATGATCGCGTTACAATTGTATCATCGATTGTGTATTATTGTATGTATTAATGCATAAAAACCGGCTACTAACCTGTGCAAAGACAATTGAGGTTGATTTTCATTCTTTCTTGCACCACACTTCACAATACAACACACAGGCATGTTGAACTTCTGTTTTCCAACATTTACATGCAGTTTTAAAAGACAAAATCCTCGTAATTTTCTCGCAAATCTCAATAATAGAAAAAACAAACAACCATTTGACAGCCAAACTACCATGAAACTCGTAGCATAAGATGGCTGCTACGGCACTTACCTACAACTGTGACTACGTCAAGACAAAATGTTGCCATAATTAGCAACAACTTAAAATATAGTTGTCTCTTTTATCAAATAAGATTATCTCACTAGAAAGAATGAGACATAACGATATTTCAAATTCTGAATCATTTTTCACTCATATTTGTGTAAGCAAATGTATGTACAGAATAGCGCGGCATCTCCATGTTTTTCCTATCTCAATGTGATAGATAGATTGAGGCAAAACCATACATTTTATTTGTCTTTCAGGTTGGTCAGATTCAGTCGTCACCATCACAAATATGTTCTATGAGGTTGAGGAAAGGAGTGTACAGTCAAAAAAAGAGATAAGTATGCAGCTTCGTCAGATATTGTTGAAGTTTAGTAAGGAACCGATGGATATTTTCAAATGAGTTTGAGAAATGAACTGTTTGTTTTCTATTAATTCAATAAAATTTTATCCGAAAACATCCATCCGTTTCTTACTAAACTTCAACTCTATCCAACGACCCTGCATACTTATCTCTTTATAATTGTATATCTACTGCGTAATGACTAGTTTCTGTTGAGACCAGTCACCGTGTCCGTTAAAGGTACTCAACTCAAATCATTTATTTCAATTAAACCATTTACAGGCGCTTTTGAATTGTCAAAATTAAATTAATAGTCGGTCAGTTAGTTAGAAAGTTGAAGCTAGTTGCCCATTCCAAAACGTAGATCTCTATGGAGAAGACCGGGCAAGAAACTCTCGCAATATAATAGAGTCAATAAAATTACCTTCTATTACCTTCTTCTTCTTCTTCTTTTTTCCTTCTTTTATCAACCCAGAACATAAATTGGCTATGGTACAATTCATAATTTTGGATGCGTATCCAAATAATTACTTTATTGTTGTTATGTTGGTATGTCTGCTTGCAAAGCGCGGCAAACTCGGCAAACGATGGCCTTCAAAACTTCATTCTCTCTTTGTGTTCTATTTTCCCGTCCCCGTCTATTATCTGTGGTCGTAATTAAATATTACTCAATGGTATTGATGAAACATGCTAAGAAAAAGCGGGAATACAAATATTGCGCTATTACGAATTAATGTTACAATTTTATTTTTATTATTAGTTATAAATGTTATTGTTTGTTAGCTTATGAATCTTGACACGCTATAATATTTTCAGAGTAGATCTATATTTAGGTAGGAACACATGGGTATCGCAATGATCAATGCTGTCTCATTGCGGTTTAGGTGTCTCGCCTGGCAACAATGCAATGAATGAGCATTCACTTAAGTTCAGTGTTTTCATAATTGTTATTGTAAGCTAGTGTGTACAGTATTATGTCAAATGCGGTGAAAATCGGTGAACTGGGTGGGTGTCATCTACTAAAAAAATATTTTTTACACTGTGTTTTCAATTCAAACCGCAATACGATGATACAACATCTTTTAAACGAACGTTATGATTAATTGTACCTTAAAAGGGGCAATCAGTCGAGGTCTAAAAATATTTAACGATCTTGTCATAGTTGCCTACATAATCATATAGCCAGCAACAAAAGTACTTAGGTCCTAAGTTGGCACTTTGTGGTGTTTCACCTTAATTTTACTGAAAAATCTGAATCCTTCGGTTTGACTGAAATTTGAAACTTGGCACATAAATACAGATCAGATACAGACTTGTAAAATAAATAATACAGATCGTAATGACCAATTTTATTTTATTTTTAAACATAAGTACCTATATCAAGTGTGTGGAGGCGGTGTCGAAGAACGCAGACGAATTAGCACGAACTCCATCGTAGATCATATAAATAAATATACACAAAAAAAGTTACTCGCTGCTGGATTACCATTTCTAAATTTGAAAAGTCCTGACATAAAACCGGACATTGTAATAAACACATTACCACTCCTTTGCGTCGCGCAGTCGGGTAAAAAGTCTGAACATTTTACTTTTTAATATTTTCATTTTCCAACAATCCCCTTTAGTTGAGAAGTCCAGGACACATGACAAAGCTGGACCGAAGTCCGGAAAAATCTGGACGAATTGAAACCTTATTCGCTGCAATGTAAGCTACAAAACCTTTTTTACAAAAAAAAAAAAAAAACAGTGGACTTCCAAAAAAAAAAACAATACAAAGAGAAAAATAACTTTAATTTTAAAGACATTTAGGTACAGAGAGACTTTTTTTTTGTTATTATGATTAGAGAAATAAAAAAAATTGCGTAAGCTGTTATGCGTAAATAATTTATGCGAGCTACACGTCAAGCTATACAAAACCAGTTTGTCTTGGCCTCACTTTGTATGATATTTTCTCACAATGAACGGTCAGCCAATACTGGTTTTGCATAGCTTGATGTGTAGCCGTGTGTACATAAAACAATAATTAGGACAAACAAAAGTATGCCAAGTTATATTAGGTCTTAAAGTTTTATGCAAATGGATAGGGAACCCACAATTACACAGACTCAGAAAAACTGTTAGAAATTTTGTCATGATTGAATTTATTCCCTTGTACCTAAGTATTTACTTTTGTATGTTTACATATGCTTAGTATTAGGTACCTGCTTCTGCCCGCGGATTCGCCCGCGTGGATGTCGGAAATTATCCCACGGGAACGTGCTAACAGGATAAAATGTATGTGCTTCCCCAGGATACTTACCATCTATCTCGGGGGCCCTTTGTGGCTAATTACAATAGAAAACCAATTGTGTGTCATTAGTGGTGATTAAGAGGGTACACCTATATGATATCTTTACCTATTAAAAAAAAAAACAATAACAGAAAATAAAATACCTACCTACCTAAATAAACCTATTTCTGATGATAACTAATCTAAACTCAATAAATAAGCAAAATCCCTAAAAACAAATATCTATACGAATGACTAATCCTACCCAACAGTATTAGGTATAAAATAACCTACGGTCACTATGTACACTATCAAATATACTACCTAGGTATACTTTAAAATTAAAATCTATACCTACGACTTATAAAATTAAACCTAAATAACTCTAAAAACTAAAAGGAATAAAAAGGTCGCACAGATAATACTGCGGGTGACGTAACCTACGACAAACTTATTATTTGCGGTTGGTACAGTAGTCATCTAAAACGAATAAGTCGGCTACTAATTTATAAAATGTCAACGAACGTGACTCACTTCTCAGTTTAACCTACTTAATTAAATTTTAATATGAACTGATAAGTTCAATGTTAATTCTCATTTTTAGGGTTCCGTACCCCAACGTGTCAACGGGACCCCATCACTAAGGCTCACTCAGTCACAGGGCTGTGTAAATCTTTCGAACCGTAGTAGACACTTGAATTTTTCACAGAATGTGTACCTACCTACTACTATTGTTAAAAAAATGATCTTTAAATATTGCTGACTAGCTTCTGCCCGCGGCTTCGCCCGCGTGGATGTCGGAAATTATCCCACGGGAATGTGCTAACAGGATAAAGTGTATGTGCTTCCCCAGAATGCCATCTATCTCGCGGGCCCTTTGTGGCTAATTACAGTAGAAAACCAATTGTGTCTCATTAGTGGTGATTAAGAGGGTACCTATATGATATCTTTACCTAAGTACCTACCTAATTAAAAAAAAAAACTCAATAGCAGAAAATTAAATACCTACCTAAATAAACCTATTTCTGATGATAACTAATCTAAACTCAATAAATAAGCAAAATCCCTAAAAACTAATATCTATACGAATGACTAATCCTACCTAACAGTATTATAAAATAACCTACGGTCACTACGTACACTATCAAATATACTACCTATACTTTAAAATTAAAATCTATACCTACGACTCATATAAAAATAAACCTAAATAACTCTAAAAACTAAAAGGAATAAAAATGAACTCCACTGCGGGTGACCCAACCTACGACAAACTTAGTATTTGCGGTTGGTACAGTACAGACAGTGGTAATTGGGTATAGGGATCGAACCGCAAAATTAAGTTTGTTTTTTATTGTATATACTTTTCCGGGATAAAAAGTACCCAGTGTGGTGCCCAGGATATTAAAGAATAATTATACCAAGTTTCATCGTAATCGAACCGGTAGTTTTTGCGTGATGCCTGAACAAACAGACAGACAGACAGACAGACAGACAGACAGACCGACAGACAGACAGACAGACAAAATTTTTTTTAATCACATTTTTGGGTTCGGTGTCGGTCTAGTAACACCCCCTGTAAATTATTTTTTTGATATTTTCAATGTACAGAATTTTCACTTCTACAGATTTATTATAAGTATAGATATAGATGTGAGTCCGAATCGCACTTGGCCGTTTTTTATCGCATAGTGTAGAGTTGCTCGCTCTGTTTATTTTATTTTTTAACGCAACCTTTCTTGCGGAGATGTTTTCATAGATAACTAGTATACAAGTAAAGTCGGAAGAACAGCCGGGCAGACGACCACCTCATAGATTGCACTGCGAGATGCCATTTATAAAAAAGTCACATAGTAATGATGTTACTGACGCGTAGGTACTTGGATTAGATGCTCTGTGCCCGCAGGTGACAGTAGAGCGCATGTCCTTTACGCATTGCCTGTGGACAGTCCCGCCCGGAGCGTGTAGCACTTGGGCCGCATCTCATTAAGTTTGTGCAGGGTACAGGGTGCTGGCCAAAGAGTAAAGTAAATATCCCAAGTAGGTACTGTCACGTGGTGCGAGTATATGGGTAGGTATACCTACCTACATCGAAAACGTTTGAGCCCCGTGCGGGCACGCTATCAAAGGGTTAATTGTCTCACTCCGGAAGTTAATTAGATTGGCAACTAAAAGTAATTAGCTCATCATTATTTGTATACATACCCTCTACATTTTATCTTTTTAGACCTTTTATACTTGCCTAAGTCCCTAAGTACCTAAGTGTTACTTGTCTTGTCTAAGTAAGTGCGAATGTCGTGTATTATCAGAACTTACCTTTAACTTTTTATTAATTGAGTAATGTTGGAAAAATGTATAATATATACTGTTATGTTGGCGTACCTATCTATTTTAAATAAATAAATAAACATGTTTGAAAAAAAAACTGATTTGTTTTTAACTATTTCTAGAAATAAAACAATTTTCAACGGACAATTATTCACAATAACAAATTAATATTGTTCGTTCCTTATGAAGGGTCGGTATTTTGAAAACCCCAGACTAGTGGGGTTGGAACCGGACGATTTTTTTTATAAATATTCCAGTTCCGGGTTTACCAACCGACCCTCACGCTCCCCAGACTAAAGCTGTGGCTTACAATAAACATTTATGGCTATAGGACCGACCCTCATCCAAATCAAACAAATACAGATAGCGGAATAACAATCACAAGGTACGTGAGTGTGGAATAGTCAGAGAGCTGTTGGTTCTACAGTAAACTAATAGATGGCGCTTGTTGTCACAACACGACAGTGTAGAGTTAGATTCAAGTTCAAGTTTGTTTATTTGTACACATAGGTGGTACAATGATGGTGTAAAAAAGAAATATGTTGTGTCACTATGTGTTGCCTTGCAAGGCGTACAAAGTGGCTCACCCATTAGGTAATGGGTGTACCAGGAAGGCCTATATAATTATAAAATACTGCTAAATAACAGTTTTAAATCTTTAGCTATACACAAAACTGAAATAAAGAAAATAGTACAAAATTATAAAACAAATATTACACAAAAAATATTACATTAACAAAATTCTTAAACTTTAATAACTTAAAATTTATAAACTTAAGTAAGAAATTAGATAGGTAATTAATAAATCTGAGAAAAAAATTATGTATTGACAGTAATCTACGTAAAAGATTACATTATGACATATATGCAACATATCAAATGTAATCCTGTAGATTTAGAACATAATAAATCCAATTAGAACATTTTTTTTTAATGACCATTTTCTTGTCCGTATACAGACGTATATAGATACCTATTTAAGTAAGTACGTGGGTGAAGATTACTGAGTAAGTCGAAAGATTAGTACCCCAACGCCTTCTACGATACAAATCCCTTTTCGTTGAGAATTATTTATAACACCGTTACAAATTTCGTTTAATCAATCAAATTATAGAAAGGCACCTGTTTACCTTGAGCGTAGGTGGAGCTTATGGAAATATAAGGTAGCTCTTTGTTATCAATCTTGAATATCATATTTCATTTTATAATATTTTGAAACAAAATTAATCTGCGAGCTGTGAGCGTGATGCAAGATATTTCGTGGTTTACGCGGCACTCCAACGACTAATTCACATAAACATTAACAGAGAGCTCAGTCTTATTTTATAAAGTACTAGCTTTTGCCCGCGACTTCGTTCGCGTGGAATAGTGACTTCACCAATAGATGGCGCTGTATGTCCGGAATAAATTTTATTTTTTGTAATAAAAACTATCCTATGTCCATTCTCAAGTTCCAAACTATGTCTGTACCAAATTTCACACAAATCGGTTCAGTAGTTTAGGCGTGAAGCAAAGACAGACAGACAGACAGACAGAGTTACTTTCGCATTTATAATATTAGTTTGGATTTGGACTACAGTGAACTTATCACTTGAAGGTGTGGACAGCACTTTCACGGTTTTCCTAATTGATTTACTAGCTAATTAAAGTGATATACTTAATCAAATAAATAAATAATAATAAAATCAAACTAATAAATAATAATCCAATCAAATGAATCAAATCAAATAAATAAATAATTACATTAAGTACCTAATTAATTAGTTTACAACTTATTAATTAGGTATTTACTTAAATCTACACACAATTAGCAATCTGTATGTTTTCGTAAAAGATGATTGCGGAATTGCGCATTGAGCGAGGGTGTTGGTGAAGATGTCAATGGTATCGGTGCGAGAGTGGTGTCTCATTATAGGTGCTCATCAAACGGCCAACGGGTCAATGGCGATGGCGGATCGCCCGAGGTAGGTTCGAACTGTAGATGGTGCAAACACATCTAAGGATATCATTCAAGTGTTGAACATTATAAACGCTGATAAAGTGCCGGTCAGAAACAAATACTTCTATTTTCTTATGGGAAATAGCAACTTGAGAATTTTTTACTATTTCAACGAAATTCTACAATTAACCCCCCGGCTGCTATTTGAGATTGAAATATAACATGCATTATGGCACGATTGGCGCAGTGGTTAAGCGATTGACTGCTGCGCTGCGTGTCGCGGGTTCGATTCCCGCACGGAACAATAACATTTGTATGACCTACATGTATTTGTTCCGAGTCTGGGTGTTTGTCTATCTATAATATGTATGTATTTTCAAAAAAAAATGTATATAAGTAATTAGTTTATCAGCCATCTTGTTACCATAACACAAGCATTAGGTTGCTTAGCTTGGGACTAGATGGCGCTGTGTGAAATGTCCAGGGATATTTATTTATTTATTTTATTATTTCCCTAAGCATAACATTTTTTTTTAATATTCAATATAGCTCCAATCAACCCCTGGCTGCTACTTGAAACCAAAATGCTTTCTAACAATATTTTGGACATTCGTTTAAATGGATTTTGATATACCTTTCTTTTAATTTTTGCAAAACGTTTTTCATTGAATAGATTGCACAAATTGTTTCATTTCAAACCAAATAAAAAAAATATGAAGCTTAGGTAAAAATAATGTATGTACTAGAATTATATTTACTCACAATCCACATGATGCCATATTCTACTGTAAGTGAAAGTTACCAAGTTTTGTTTTTCAACAACCACGCACATGTCATTGTGAGTGCGCAGCTGTATTAGAGTGAGCTATCAGTAGTGTCAATCCCTAGCATTAGTTGGAATGACAGCTCACTCCGCGCTCACTTCACCTAAGCTTGCACGGCGAGATGGTTACAGACAAAGAGTATGTACTTTTTTATAATGGAAAGAATCGCTCTGCAGCGCTCGCCGGTTTGGTCAGCACAGTCCTACATCGGCGGACGGCGGGTAGGCTATTTTAAATTTACCTACTTACATTCGTACATATCTAATAATATAGTGTTACATATTATTGGGCTCTCCGTTTAAACCGAGTCAGCGTGTTGACATTAATGTATGTAAGCCGATGCTTGTTGGAAAAAGCTAATCTATACATATAATAAAACAGTAACGAAAGAAAAACTGTGAATTGAGAATTTTCGAGAAAAAATAAGTGGCTTTTGTTAGAAAAACGTAACTGATGACAAAAAGTGACTTTTTAGAATTTTTGTCTGTGTGTATGGTACGGCTTCACGCCAAAACTACTGGATAGATTGAATTGAAATTCAGCAAAAATAATCTTTGTAAACCAAGGAAGGCTTTAGGCTACATATTATCATGCCGTGTGTTATGGTAGGTAAGCAATATTGATTTTACAAGGTTTTTGTTCGTAATTGAATGCACAGAATGACATGTTATTTATTTAGTTAAAAATAATTTAACTCTGGGAACATAATAATCACGCTATTTTATAAAGGAGCGGGGCAGTAATATTATAAATTGCAAGGGAACAGCTATTCAACAATATGTCAACGTGTCAACAATACTCTACTCTTTTATACCATACAGTAGAATAAGAAAAAGAAAAGAAAAAGAAAGAAAATGCATTGAGAGACAAGAGAATGACACAGTCCACTTGAGATATAAGTTTTTGTTGATTATTGACCGTAAACTACCTTATAATACAGGTATACCCTAGCTTAAGAGGTAGAGAATATCATTCGGTACAGATTTTTCTACATAAACTATAAATGTATTTTCTAAACCAAATATCAAACTGTATTTTAAACTGTATGTTTTTGGATAAATAAAGATTTTTTTTTTTTTTTTAAATCTCGGGACCATGGGGTCCCGGTCCTTTGGAAGGCGTAAAAGGGCCGAAGCCAACTAGCAGAGGCCCCTTAGGAAATTTTATTGTAATGTGGCACCACGCGACGATTATCCCTGTATGCACTGCAAGTGCACCCAAGGACAACCCCCGGTTAGTGTAGAACTATTACAGGATATGGAAAAAAAATACAAATTTGGGCTATGGGTTTGGGTGGCTAAAGTGGACTGGTTATGAACGAAGAATGTATTAGAAGAAACTGAACGAAGAATGTATTAGAAGAGACTGAACCAAGAATGTATTAGAAGAGACTGAACGAAGAATGTATTGGAAGAGACTGAACGAAGAATGTATTAGAAGAGACTGAACGAAGAATGTATTAGAAGAGACTGAACAAGTAATAGAAATTACATTATCGGAAATGTACTTAACCTCGAAACATTATAGGTCAATAGGAGATTACCGGTGTTCGCATCCAGCCAGCATGTTCCAGTATTGATCAATGTCAGGTTTCTTCTTACTATTTAATCCACAGACTTTAAAGAAAAATGTCGTGAGAGAGCCGGCGAGCTGCGGGGTAGTTGCATACTACACCAATAGTAGGGATGGCTTTCATTTTATTTTGTTTGTTTTCGATCAGCAATATCCTTCAAAATGATTCAGATTCTGATTGATAGTGTGTAACACAATTAGGTGCGGGATCATTTCAAATTACCAATTCGCAGCGCGTGACCCTAATGAACAAAGTCCGCGCTTTTTGTGTACAGAAGGATCCCCGTTTTTGCAGATATGACGTAAGTAATTAATCTTGCGGACAGCGGTCAGCCTGGCTCAACAAGTCAACACTGATAGCAGTGGCTGGTCAAGCAGGCCGGGTTAGACAGTCATTGTGGTGCTAAACATTTAATTGGTAGATAAATGAATTGAAATGGTTGAACTTTACAAATCTGTGGCTTAGCCCATAGGTACTAAACATTGGCGATAATTCGTGGGCGTTCGAGACTTTCAGGAGGGCAGTAGTAAAAAACCTAGAGAAAATTATATCCTATCTTACGACTATAATTATAATCTTACATGTTCAAATATAATCGTGGCAGTAGCTGTTACAGATTCAGATGAAAGGAAAGTGACAGGACTAAACTAATATTTATCTTCTGTCTTTTTCTTAACACGTTCGCGCGCGGTGCTCACTTTTTCGAAACTTGTAATGGAGCACTGTTTTCCCCCATACATTTTTTTTGACGTTTATAAACGTTAATTGGTACCTCTATTTATTTGAGTAATAAACTATGATTAGAACGACATTATACGTCGACGTATGGTGACGTTCCGCAACATATAATCATTTTTCATTTTTTTAAATTAAACACAACGTCTCGATACGTCGACGTGCAGTTACGTTCTGCCACATTTTATCCTTAGAAACGTATTAAATTATACAAAACGTATCTGTACGTCGACGTACATATACGTTCTGTAACATTATAAATCTCCTAATCTATTATACTACACACAACGTCTTACTACGTCGACGTATGGATACGTTGTGCCACATTTAATCTTTCGGTACCTGTTATATTACTCGCAACGTATCATTACGTTGACGTATTAATACGTTGTGCTATATTTAATCTTTCGTTACCTATCATATTACACGCAACGTCTCATTACGTTGACGTATGGATACGTAGTGCTGCATTTTATCTTTCTTTTCCTATCATATCACACGCAACGTGTGATTACGTCAACGTATGAATACGTTGTACCCCTTAACGTCTTTTTTTACCTATTATGTCTCGCGCAACTTCTGATTACGTCGACGTAAAGAAACGTCCCGCTTCATTTTATCTTACCTTATTGATATATATTATTCGCAACGTGTCATTACGTCGATGCATGGATACGTTTTGCTTCATTTTGTCTCATCTAATCCATTATATTACACGCAACGTTGACTGTAATACATTAAAAAAAACACTGTCTTACGTAGGTATGTATTTATTGTTATTGAAATAAAGAAAGAGATAAAAAAAATACAAAGCAACTGCTCTTTTGTACAGACGCCAGCAGGTCAAGCTACCCGAAACTGTCAAATTTTCCTAATCAATCTTAAACCTTAATGCTTTAGCGATAATGTTGAAAATCTATTAAAGAAATTTGACAGTTTGTAGTAGGTTGATGTGCTGGCGTCTGTACTTACTTACACTTACATATAACTAGTTATTTAAAAATAATATCACAATTTTTGTAATATTAATCATATTAATATTGTTTAAAACATGAAATAAAGTGTTATATTTTGACAAAATTAACATAATTAAAAAAAAAAAACTTACAGAAACTAACACAACAAAGGAAACAAAAAACTTTCTTCTATGCAAACTAGGAAAAAAATCAGTCTTCTGATGCTCAAGTTCACCTGCATTTATTTATTATTAATTACTTTTACTTATTAACAATAGTAGAACTAGCCTACAGACTTTAGCTTTGACTTAGTTTTTACTTTAGGTTTCCCTGTAAAATATAGAGATCGTAATAATCAGACTTCTGATTTGAACATCTGTACTGGGTTTATACCTCAGCTCTTTTTGTATTTTTCAAACCTGGTTATGCCATTTTTCGAAGCACAAAGCACTCAGGGGTGGCTTTTCTTCACATCCTTTGCATCTCAGTCCCGTTTCTCGCCTTATTTTATTTTTAGTACACATTCTGCACTTCATATAATTAGATGTTTTTTTGGAGCCTTCACGAACTGGTATTTTTTCTGGCCAATGACCACCGTTTCCGTGTGAATTAGTATCCGTGGCGAGGGCCGCCCTTCAAGGTCTTCGGAGTCTGGAGTCTGAGGCGAGAACGGCATCCCGCAATATGAGGTGCTTTCGGGGTCCTTAGGGTTTGGGATCTGGGGCGGGGGCGGCATCATGACATGTGGATTACCGTCGGAGTTCTCAGGGTCTATATTCTGAGACGAGGATGGTGCCCCACAGTGTGAATTGCCTTCGGGATCTTCAGGGTCTGGATTCTGAGGCAAAGGCGGCACTATGCAATGTGTGTTACCTTCAGGGTCCTCAGGGTCGGGATTCTGAGACGAGGGCGGCACCACGCGATATGTGTTGCATTCAGGGTCCTCGGGGTCTGGATTCTGAAGCGAGGGCGGCACCTTGTGATGTGGTTTGCCTTCAGGGTCCGCAGGGTCGGGATTCCGAGGCAAGGGCAGCACCTCGCGATGTGGGATGCTTTCTGTGTCCTCAAGGTCGGGACCCTGAGGTGAGGGCGGAACCACGCGATATGGGTTGCCTTCTGGGTCCTCAAGGTCTTGATTTGGAGGCAAGGTCGGCACCTCTCCACATAGAACATCTTCAGGGGCCACAAGATTCTCCGACATCATAGACAAGAGTGGCGCTCCACGATGTTGGCTGCCTTCGCAGCTATCAAAGTTCATCCTGGGTGGCAAGGACGATGTGAGCAATGAAGAAAAGCTTGAAACGTCACCAATATTATGCATAAGGGTAGATGAAGTAATAGAGATTGTGTCAGCATCTCCATCGTCTGTAGCTTTCCTTTTTTTGTGTTGACTCTTAGCACTCGTGGAACTATCGCGCTTTCGCTTATTTTTATGGGTATCAAAAATACTTTCATCACTACTTATATTACTTTCCTCTTGATCTTCGCTATAGTTTTCATTTTCAGAGTAATCAGACCTGGTTTCATCGCTACTACGGTTCTCAGAGCTCCAATCATGTTGGTCATTTTGGTCACCCGCTGGATCATAATCTACATCAGAAACTGAACCATCGGTAGCATAGGGGTCCGGCGAAGTACCACCAGAGGAAGTTGGCTCAAATATTTTCATTTTTATGTTGTTTCGTGTTCTTTTTTCCATCTACAACAAATAAATGAAATAAATTAAAGTAAGTGTAAGTATCAGTATAAATATTTTAAAGCAACCATAAATACATAAGAAATATTATTTCGATCGGACAACAGGACGTAGGTCATATGTAATTGACTAGATTTTATTACAGACACACACAGACAAACTGTCTTAGCGACACTGAAATAGATGAACTTAAATAAAAGCTAGTAAAATTAATATTATTATTCAAAAAACATGTAAATCTTATATAAACAACATTTAGTACTTACCGTTGTGCCCGAAGAACATGGTTGTGATGGATCCTTGCTTGTATTGTCACCTTTTATATTACTTTTCTTTCTTCTCGCTCGCTTTGTTTTGTTCATCTAAAACAATGGAATTTCTATAATTAGAACTAAAATAAAACTACTCTTGTTGCTCAAATATGAAAATAATTATTGTATTCTATATAATACACACTCTATTATTTAAATCCAGTAAAAATATGTGATAACTTACGATTTAAAAGTTTCGTAACTCGGAAGCTCACTTCACTGTACACGTGCGTCGCGTAACGGTGCACAGCCCGACTGACAGTATGGCGGCGCATACGCCAGTTGACGACTATGCACGTTCTGCGTTTGTGAGTAGGTGTCTTTGTATGAGTGAGAAGTACCCACAAATCGCTTAAAATGTCGATGCTGTGTGACACTACGAAATCAAGATTTTGATATGTTGTGGCACTGTGACGTCACTATAGGAGCATTATATTAGAAACGGACGTTTCCTTACGTACTGAGTGATAGAGAAACATAAAATTTGACGTATCGATACGTTGTGCGGCATCGTATCTCGATTTTTTTACGTATCCATACGTTCTGCACGCGAATGTGTTAATGAAATAGTATGGAAAAGATGCACTGAACTTAAATTTAGTTTAGTTTGTGAATAAGGGAATCGGCGCCATTAACGAACCTATTTTGTTTGACGACACGGTTGGCGCAAGCGGTTGGCGGTTGGTGGCTAAACAATCGAACCTGCGACGGCGACGGGTTCGATTCCCGCACGAAACAAATATTTGTAGTGCCTACAGGTAGTTGTTCCGGGTCTGGCTGTTTGTGTATGTGAGTTTATATGTTTGTAAATGCACCCACGATACAAGAGTAGTTCCTAGTGTGGGGCAATGTTGCAAAAAGAAGAAGAATTTGTTAAGGTGACTTTACGACCCCAAATAAAAAAAAAAGGTATATGACTCAACCAGGGCATCCAAAAGCGCTTTGACGACATCGTCAAAATCGCGGGAAACACCTGGAGGGACGCACGGAACCGGGAAGTATGGCAGAAGAAAGGGGACGCCTATTATACACAGCAGTGGCTGATTCCAGGCTGAAGTGAAGATAATGATATGACTCAAAAACTCCTGCTTCGAGCCTATACACTTTTTTTGAAAAAGTAGCCGCCCAGCCCTGACACATTATGTGGTACTTAGTTAATTACCTTCTGAAACGGAGCTAGACCGACGTACCTCCTCATTTCTTGAATATGAATATAATTAATGAGACCGCGGTCATTAAGGAGATTATTTAATTAATACCTGCCTCTATCTTCGACTCGATGAGATCTCTCTTTGCCCGAGATTCTTTGAGATGAAATAGGTAAAGAAAGAATGATATTAAATTATAATTCAATGAAACAGGAAGGGCGAAATGTTTAATTCATTTTCAGAAATGAATTATGAAGCTTTTGTAATTAAATTGTGAATATCGTTTTTGAAGTTTCATATTCTGATATTTTCAGAACATTAAACTTCAAAAAGCATGTTTTTACAAACTTTTGCCCTATTTGCATTCTATCGCCCGCCTGCGCTATTACTTTGTTTTCACGTTATTTTCTTTTCGCTCCTAAGGGTCGTCGCGTGAAGTCCAATACCCTTCTCTTCTTCTTTAAACAGCGTGATTTTTTCAAATCATTCGGGTAGTTCTAGACATGAGCGCGTTCCCAAAAAAAACTCTTCAGCTTTATTATTTTAGAGAAACTTTCGAAAAAAAGCGCTTCGATGCACAAAACGGAACACGCCGAGTGAGTAGAGAGACCCAAGCGCTCCTCTAGCTATAGCTAACTCTGCCGGTCAACTAAACACTCACAAGTTGTGACCAGAATACCAATATTCTCCTAATTTAAAACATTCAAAATCTAGTCGCAGTATAATCTCGGCGACCAAAAATAAGTCAAAAACTTGTGTGACCGTTCTTAAAATTACGAGAATAATTTTAAGAAGTGAGCTAGTTGGGCTAGTTGTGAGGGGTCGGGTATTTAAAACAAAATTCGGCCTGGCGCGTCATATTATACGCTAGGAAATAATCATTTCAAAAGGTCGCCGTTTTCGAAGTCGATAAGGAGGATAATTCAGGAGGTAATTTTCAATAGCAGTCAAATCCATTTTATCATGCCAAATGAGAAAAGTTTACTTTTGTATGCCGTCATGATGTACGCTGTTGTGACGCTTTGGATGGTAATTATTGATTACTATGGAGTTCAGGATTATTAAACAATAACAGAAATAAAGTAAATGTTTCTATTTACAGAGAAAACAGTTTTCTCTGTAAATAGAAGCATTTACGTTGACCACTTTTGAAAATTACCTCCTGAATTATACATATATAGTAATAGTAAAGTAGATATATAGGTTTGTCAGATATACAGGTACTTATAGATAGGTTACCAGCTTGTGATGACCACTTCGTTTACTAATAAATCCCCTCCTGATCCTCCTATAGGGTGGAATTCGAAAGGATCTCCTTTCTTAAAGCGTCTCTACTTCCCAAAAGACAATAGGTACCTGATGTTTTATGAAAGCGGCCCCATCTGAGGAACACAACAATATTAGACCATTTTATTTGCAGTATTTTTTTAATTTAATTAAATAGGAAATGGGTCCTTATCTACATACATAAATACATGTTAGGATTTCGAAACGAAAAATTACATACATATTTAAACAAAGGCATCTCTCGGACGCGGACGTAATTATGAAAGTTTAGGGTAAAACAAAATATTTAAACCAGCTCGTTACAAACGTTACTATTTGATTAAATTCCGAGGTATGTAATAAATTTTAAATTATATTGGACATTGCTGGTTTTATTACCCAACTGTACGACGGTAACGACAGGGTTATGGTTTTAGTTCATCTCTTGATATCCAAGAAAGGCTTTGTACGTTGTGTAAGGCATTGGTCCATTATTTATCAAAAAACGTCCATATTTTTTCCTCGAAACCTGGTTCTTCAGCAGAGCATTCTTCCTTCCCTCGACACCTGGAAGCCAATTCCCGTAACATTCTAGTCGCAATCTCACCTCAACGACAATTAATGTAAAAAATGTAGAGATTTTAGAGTTTTTTGACAGATTGAGATCAGACTGTAAACGTTCTTAAAATTACGAGAATCTCTTACTTTTTATTATTATTATTTTTTTAAAATTATTATTTTATTTATTAAAATCTCCCTACCACTATCATTACAGGTGTTTATAAAAAATCGCGTAAACTACTTCTTTTCTGTAAGCCCCTCCAACTAGCTCACTGCACTTTATATTTCCAACTAGCTCACTGCACATTATATTTCCAACTAGCGCATTGCACATTATATTTCCAACTAGCTCACTGCACTTTATATTTCCAACTAGCTCACTGCACTTTATATTTCCAACTAGCTCACTGCACATTATATTTCCAACTAGCGCATTGCACATTATATTTCCAACTAGCTCACTGCACATTATATTTCCATATAGCTCACTGCAGATTATATTTCCAACTAGCTCACTGCACATTATATTTACAACTAGCGCACTGCACATTATATTTCCATATAGCTCACTGCACATTATGTTTCCAACTAGCTCACTGCACATTATATTTACAACTAGCTCACTGCACATTATATTTACAACTAGCTCCCTGCACATTATATTTCCAACTAGCGCACTGCACATTATATTTCCAATTAGCGCATTGCACATTATATTTCCAACTAGGTCACTGCACATTATATTTCCAATTAGCGCATTGCACATTATATTTCCAACTAGGTCACTGCACATTATATTTCCAACTAGCGCACTGCACATTATATTTCCAACTAGCTCCCTGCACATTATGTTTCCAACTAGCTCACTGCACATTATATTTACAACTAGCGCACTGCACATTATATTTACAACTAGCTCACTGCACATTATATTTACAACTAGCTCACTGCACATTATATTTCCAACTAGCGCACTGCACATTATATTTCCAATTAGCGCATTGCACATTATATTTCCAACTAGGTCACTGCACATTATATTTCCAACTAGCGCACTGCACATTATATTTCCAACTAGCTCACTGCACATTATATTTCCAACTAGGTCACTGCACATTATATTTCCAACTAGCGCACTGCACATTATATTTCCAACTAGCTCACTGCACATTATATTTCCAACTAGGTCACTGCACATTACATTTCCAACTAGCGCACTGCACATTATATTTCCAACTAGCGCACTGCACATTATATTTCCAACTAGCGCACTGCACATTATATTTCCAACTAGCGCACTGCACATTATATTTACAACTAGCGCACTGCACATTATATTTCCAACTAGCGCACTGCACATTATATTTCCAACTAGCGCACTGCACATTATATTTCATCATCTGGCTAAGCTATTCCTATTCGAAGACATGTGACAACCACCAACCTGCACTGGGCCCGCGTGGTAGATTACAGCCCACTCCCTCACCGAGAGGAGGCGTGTGTCCCAGCAGTGGGAACTTTTTAGGCTGAATATTCTAGTCTTTTCCCAACCACGTAGGGGGTCGGCTTCCAGTCTAACCTGATGCAACAGTACTTTACATAGAGCGACTAACTATCGGACCTCCACAACTCAGTAACTGGGTAACACGATACCCCTTGACAAGACTAGTTGTCAGACTTTTGGGGTTGTGACTAGTAACGACTGTCAAAGATCATGGAATGACAGCCGGCACCAACGGCCTAACGAACTTTCCGAGGCACGGAGGGGTATCGATATGTAATAGATGGTCAGTTGGTCACCACCATCCACGAACCGACCGCGCCAAGAAAGGTAATCTTCAATCGACCTGTGCGGCTGTTATTATTTAGCCACGAGCCCCTCACGACCCAAAATAAGGGTATTGTCATTCAAAGTCAAAGTCAAATCATTTATTTCAAATAGGCACATTAAAGGCACTTTTGATCGTCAAAATTAAAATTAAAATAAAATTGATTCTAGTCGCCCCTTCCAAATGGTAGTTTTCGTATGGAGAAGAATGGGCAAGAAACTCCACCGTTACTCTTTTAAAATGTTTTACAATATTTTGCATACATTAATTATATAATTATATGTGAAGACGATGCACCTAAAAATAAAATTAAATTACTATACCACAATAGGCAAAAGAAATAAAATGAATTAATGAAACCATGACATATAAATTGACTATGTGATAGGTAGATACATGGTGCTCACATATTTACAAACATTCCAAAAGTAGACTATTTTCATAAATAAATAAGGAGTAATAAGTCCGGGTGTGACTTAAAGTAATTACAGAATGTAAATCAATGTCAAAGAGAATAAAAAAAAAGGATAAATTATAGCAACCAGTTTGATTTTGTCTAGACTCTAGAGATTGTCCTATGGAGCAGGACCAGCATGTTTCCAAGCATTCTTATCTTGGATATAATCCTCTAATTTGTAATATCTTTGCTTACAAAGTGTAATTTTAATATAAGTTTTAAATTTTCTTTCATTTAATTGCAATATTTCACAAGGTATTTTGTTTTAACATTTAACACAGTACCCCATAAAAGATGTATGTACTTTAGGTAATCTGAAAAAAGGTTGATCTAATTTATCTTTATTTCTAGTATTAAAATTATGTCTATCACTTATTTTATTAAAAAGATGTTGATTTTTTCTTACATACATAATATTTTCATAAATGAATTGGCAAGGTACCGTCATAATATTAACCCTTTTAAATAGTTCCCTAAGAGATTCGCGGCGACGTAAATTGTAAATGGCTCTGACAGCTCTCTTTTGCAAAATAAAAATGGATTCAATGTCAGCAGCCCGACCCCACAGTAAAATGCCATATGACATAATACCGTGGAAGTAACTAAAATAGACCAAACGCGCGGTTTCTTCATCTGTTAGCTGTTTTATCTTTCTAACAGCATATGCGGCCGAGCTTAGCCGCCCCGCAATAGATGTTATATGAGGTCCCCATTGTAATTTTTCGTCTAGCGTGATTCCCATTCCATTAGAAACTACTAAGTAATTCAAAATAACCTTTCCTGCTAAACCTCTGAAATGTTAAGTGTTAAGTACATAATTGTTAAAAAGATAATAAAAGCGATTCACTTGTTATTAATCCATCCATGTGACAATGATCGATGCCGAAGGGACGTCATTCATCACATTGACGACAGCGGCTTCACCGGTATGTCATTTGTTTAGCTCTCCCTGACTGGTGACGAAATCAATTATTGATCAGTACGCGAGATTTAATATCATGGCTGTCTGCATGTCAGTCAACCACACACGGTAACAATGTTTCATTTGGTTTTTATTTTACCTACTACTGATGTGTAGATGTTCTGACTTTCTGACTGACTGAGTCCTTGGCAATTCAAAAATGCGGTTTAATTGAAATAAATGTTTTGAGTTTAAGTTTGATCTTACGGAAATTAATTGATAAGCAAATTGTCACCCTATGCCAACTTTCCGTGTATAGTTTAGCCCTTTTATACAACTATCAAGGAATGACAGCTGTGATTTGAATTGGTATATGGATCTAGAAAAGGACGCCTGGAAGGATTTGGGGGAGGCATTTGCTCAGCAGTGGGACAATATAGGCTAAGAATTAAAGAAGTAGGTATAGGTATAAGTATAGGTGTAAGTATAGGTATAAGAGGTTACTTTAAGTTGGTAGTCAATTTTCTTAACAATTTTCCCAAACTGTACCTAGTACCGATGTACGGTAAAGCGTACATTTCCACAAGTAAATATAGTTTCCTAAGTATTCGCTCGCTTTTCTAAGCAGCTCTGTACACCAAGGGGACGTGACATTGATTACAGTTTACAGTTACTGTTGGTTTACCTCTCTCCGTCGCGCGAGTGCTCGACAGTGGGAGTATTCCTGAAACAAGCACGAGATGATTCGCTATTCTCGTAAACAAGCACGAGATGATTCGCTATCCTCGTAAATAAGCACGAGATGATTCGCTATCCTCGTAAACAAGCACGAGATGATTCGCTATTCTCGTAAACAAACACGAGATGATTCGCTATCCTCGTAAATAAGCACGAGATGATTCGCTATCCTCGTAAACAAGCACGAGATGATTCGCTATCCTCGTAAACAAGCACGAGATGATTCGCTATCCTCGTAAACATTCATTAAAACTAACACTGTGTATAAGTGTGCTCATAATTGCCTCCGAAATTAAGTCATTTTCCAAATCTATACTATACTACTTACTTACTAAGGTATTTAGCATTATCAGCACATAACATTCCCACTGCTGGGACACGGGCCTCCTCTCGAGTGGGAGTGGGCTGTAATCAACCAAACGGCCCAGTGCGGGTTGGTAGATGTCACATGTCTTTGAATATTTGGTTCTAGGACATTCCGGTGGGTTCGGTTTCCTCACGATATTTTGTTTTGAGAGCAGTGGTCGTGAAATAATTTCACAAAGTAAAGCGCCTGTCTGAGTTCGAACCTACGACCTACAACTTGTAGGTAAGTTGGGGCCGTTACCACTGTGATGAAATTATCACCAGTTGTGATGAAATTATTTACACAAAGTAAAGCACCCGGCTGGATTTGAACCCACGACCCACAACTCGTTAGTATGGGACACCACTGCGCCAAAGGGATGGAAAAAGATGTAAAACAAGTCGAACGATTTGTAGGAATCATTTTATTGAACATATTATTATGCGGTAAACCGTGCTTTAATTCCTCCCGGTACCCTGAGACCTCGTAAAGCTGCCTTCCCAACCCACCCACCTGCTCAAACTTATATTCCTGCTCCTGCTGCAATTGACATTAAAGCAGCAGGTTGGAAAGTCAGGGAAATTCATTATTAAGCAAATTGACTAACAATTTAAATTGTCTCTACATTCTCTATCCTACAGATCTGCTATACAAATCCTGTAACGTGCTGACTGTTCGCAGCTTTTCATAACGCACTTGGTTTTAAAACAGCACACCATGCTCTCCTATAACATTGAAATTACTAATAAGAGACGGAATGATATTGTATGTGAGTCAAATGCATCCTCTAAATATGTGTTTGTAAACAGATTTTATACATTAATAGGCCCATTTCTATACAATAAATTAAATAGGATATTAAGTAGGTATCTATAAATTAAATAATTACGACTGTAAAAAAGTTATTCTGCAATTTTTACTTAGCATATCATACAGTGAAACAGAGGATTTACTCGTCTGTAAATAAAACATGTTAGTTTTTTTTTAAGGTAGTATTAGTTTTTAAGTAATATTAATATTAGTCTTCTCATTTTTTTATTATATATTTTAAAACTCTATGCACCTTTCTAGCCTGAAACACAGGTCTCCACCTAGTTCAGGCAAATGAGCAACTATAATTTTTAAGATTTTTTTAGATAGATAAGTTATTGTAAATCTCCACCATTTTTTTTGTGAATAAACGTTATTATTATTCAAATCACGACAGCCATTTCATACAACTTTTAAAGAGTTACTCTTTGACAGTTGTATGAAATGGCTATAAAACCGCAAATTGTCGTAGGGTGTCAAACTCTAAGCATTTATTTAAAACTAGCTTCTGCCCGCGGCTTTGCCCGCGTGGATGTCGGAAATTATCCCACGGGAACGTGCTAACAGGATAAAATGTATGTGCTTCCCCAGAATGCCATCTATCTCGCGGGCCCTTTGTGGCTAATTACAGTAGAAAACCAATTGTGTCTCATTAGTGGTGATGAAAGATATCATATAGGTACCCTCTTAGGGTACCTATATGATACTACCTACTACCTATGGAGAAGAACGGGCAAGAAACTCCATGGACACTCTTTTAAATCATAAAATTGTTACAAGATCAATTGCTCAATCAATTGGCTTAACAATTAAATTTCCCTGACTGTACTTAACCGATTGAGCATCCTGTTTTTAACAAGTTCCAGTAACTTAACGGAACACGCGTAAACTGTAGACGACGCCAAAGGCAAAACTAAGTTCCTTTAACGAAACCGATACCAGTTTTACATTCAATTAATTCAAGAACTATAGTTCTAAAGTTCAGCCCAAACATTGAACTTCGACGCTCTTACACAAAGTTATAATAGCTATAGTAAGGGACCTTCTCAAACACAAGCAATCGTTTTTAAATCGGAATAAAAACAATAATTTAAAGTTTCTTGGTATTTCATGTTTGCAATGCAAATATTAATTTTTTTTTTCATGTGCCAAGTGAAAACATAAAGTTTCCCATAAATGTTCACAAACGCAATTATAAGCCGAAACTACAACCTTACCTATATGGGTATAGAATATAGATAAAGTTGTGTGCTTCCTTGCTTCGGCCAACCCCGAAGCAAGGAAAACCTGTCCAGGTGTGGTGCTGTTCTAGAAACGATGGGATACTTATTATCATGTCCGACGTGTCCTGTCAGCTGTACGATACAGGGATTGATGGACGCTAGTGGTGGCACCAAACACGTAGCCGAATTGTGGCCGAGGCCATCCGAACTTCTTCTTCTTCTCAGCGTGCCGATGGTAGTCATCGGCGCTGAGAAGAAGAAGAAGTTCAAAGTAATGCCCCGCGTTGTGACACTCATATTCGGCATGGAATAGTCTTCCAGAATTCTACAGTGAGTTGAAGAAGTTGGCATTTGGAGTGCTGACGATCTTCGGGTCGACATATTCGTGCGAGCAAGTGTACTCTTGAATGAATAAAATAAAAAGGGAAGTAGGAAACTAACTAACAAATAAAGAACTTGAGTCGTGCTTGAGACTTACAACAATAAGTTATGACGTATAGCGTTAACAAAAGACATGCAAAGCCAGCGCAATTGATGTTATTCAAAGGTGTAGTTATATTATTGTATTAATTATTTTATTATTCTAAAATGCTAAAATACTATATAGTATGTGTATATGGAGCACACAGAAAGAGCCACAAGTTGAGTTTAAAGTTAAGTACCTATAATATAATGTAGACGATTCTTTCCCTTGACAAGTGGTTAATTCTACAGTTATTGTCTGAGTCGCCGTGCATTGCTTAAAACGTTATAATTATAGCAAAATATTTGTGATGCACCACATCGAAGTAGGTTGCTGCGTTCGCAAAGTAAATATATAGGTACGGTTGATGAGACCGTACACTATGTTTAGTGCTAAAAATATTTGTAGGGTTTTTTTTAATTTAAAGTCGATTATTTTATCAAAAATTCTAATCAATACTACTTAAAACTGGTTTATTTTGTAAATTATAACTTGTGGCTTGTCCGTCTCACAAGGTAGCCGACCCCGGACGTAACCCAACTAAAACTAATAACAAACTAAAATATGGCGTCGAACTCAAAATATTCCCCCGCATCGCTGTCGGCTGGTAATTTATTTATTTATTTATCCATTTATTTCAGGCATCAAAGCCCATATAATCACATACAATACAATATTAATATAACTTAAAAATACTATAAATACATATGTACAACATTATAATTACACTAAAAAATAACTAACGCACACGAAGTGTTTGCCTCGTGTTTCGCTGGCTGGTGTCATATAGCCGGCCACGAAACCGGCGGTAGGTACACAACTCCTTGCGGAACTTCTTGAGATGATGTGTTGCCACGAACGACTTGAAGTTCGTGTTGTGACGCGATTCCAACTTCTCGACCGTCAAAGTCCAGTTGGTCTCACACGCATGTACTCCACGATCACCTCAACCTTCGTGGAGTGGTAACGGTGGTGGTGGTGGTGGTGGTAATGTACCCAAGAGACCAATTAAAACTTTGAGTTTGAGTTTGTTGCACGATCAGCATTTTTTAGTATAATAAAACCTAGCTGGAGAAAATATTCGACTATTTTACTGAAGTGCCTCACGAACAGCAGCACGTCGGCATAACGAACAGCAGCACGTCGGCATAACGAACAGCAGCACGTCGGCATAACGAACAGCAGCACGTCGGCATAACGAACACCAGCACGTCGGCATAACGAACAGCAGCACGTCGGCATAACGAACAGCAGCACGTCGGCATAACGAACTACAGCACGTCGGCATAACGAACAGCAGCACGTCGGCATAACGAACAGCAGCACGTCGGCATAACGAACAGCAGCACGTCGGCATAACGAACAGCAGCACGTCGGCATAACGAACAGCAGCACGTCGGCATAACGCCTGTACTCCCCGAAGGGTTAGGCAGAGGTGTAGCCGGCCACTAATCTAGACTCCAGCGTAGCTATTCATAAAGGTACGACACGCTTTCGTATTGTATCCTTTAAACGCTATTCAAAATCTATACACTATACAAGTTTGATATATAGTATATTGAATAATATAAACTTGGTAAATCTGATTTAATAAAAATTATGACTAAAGAAATCCAATAACTGAATTTTATTTCAAACGCACCTAAAACTAAAAAATAACTTGTTTTCCTCAATAATTAAGAAGTAGTAATTATTAAGTGGCATACCATTTTGGAATCCAGACTAAACGCGCCATTTTTTAAAGTTACTTGCAAAAATAGTGTAGGTAGTACATTTTTTTTACTCTACACGTGGTTAAAGTTGGTTCATGTAATAACTTTGAATTGAATGTTGGGCAAAAATTTAACATTTTATTTAAAACTGAGATAGTTATGTTTAACTTTTAACTGTAATTTACAGAAGGGTTATTCATGGGTTGCGCCACAGAAAAAAACTGACGAAACGTTAATATGTAGTCACAGGACTTGAAAGATCATCACACTGTGTCACTTTTTGTGATTTATTTTTGAATCCATAAAATTTGAAAAGTACATGACCAAGATTTATTTTTATATTTTTCTAATAACTGTCACGACTTGGCCTATTGCCCGTTTTCGGCTTGACATTGATTTCTGGGACACGTATACCATTTAGCTGTGCCTACTTTTGATTGTCGAACATCATTCATTTGTTCATCATTTATGCAAATAGTTAGTTGAAACAAAGTGTCCTGTGATCTCCTTTGAGTCTATCGTCCTGGTTCCTGATAATTAATTATATCACACCTTCGTGTTTCAGGAGGGTTGCCTGCTTCAAAATACCTAAATAAGATGTTCACTAGTGACCCTTTCATTTCTAAGACTAATTATTAATTAACGTTTCATTCCGTTGTTGTGTTTTTGGGGTAGATTAAACTTTACATAACATCACGACTGTATTCTTCAAAGGATAAAGCAGAAGTGACCGTATCTAATAGTAGGTACAGTCACGAGCACCAATATGTCAACACTTGGCAACTTTCAATTGCGATTTTTTCGTGAAATAACGAATGCATCGTTGAAATACGACACATTACATAAACCTATGGGTTCGAAAATGCTATGTTCGTAATAATATAAAATTTCATTAAAAAATAAAGGAGTAAATCGCTTTTGAATAAAGCCGAGTGTATACATACTTTTGCTCGTGACTGTACAACCACATTTCGCCAGATCAGGGGGCGAGCCTATTGTTATTGTTATTAGTATTAACTCATTTATTTATTTTACTTCGATGGTCCTAGTTTATCATCTGTGACTGCAAGTGACAGCTATGTGAACAGAACCCAGCAATGCATAAATATGTAAGCTGTCACGCCCTTTATGCCTGGAGGCTTTTATTTAGGTAGTAAGTTTTTATTTTAATTTTAATTAATTATTTTTTAGCTTGAGTACGTATAGTTTTTATTATATTTGTTGGTATATTGGCGTGGCTAGCTGACATATGGCAAATAATTTAAGTTTCTTATGTTAATTACTGAACATAGGTTCCTATCATTGTATACATGCAACTATTTTCTAATTGAACAGACAGCTGTGCTGCTGGGTAGTTTGTTACGCCACTTCTTCTTCCCAGCGATAGCACTAGGAAGTGGTGAAGGGCGGGCGTTTTTGGGGGACTGTCTTTTGAAATTTGGACGTTCAAAAAGTGCTGATTCTCAGCCGAATTTGAATAAATGACTTGATTTTGATTTTATTGCCATCTGCCGCGCACAACTCCAGGCTCCGGACTGCTACTGAGAAATTTCAGGTGGAAATACCCAACAACACACACACTAGCACTTGCGACCAGTTCAACGAGGCAGTAACCCAGCGAGGGAGGAAATGTTCACTTGTTATTTATTCATTAGCATTATCTAACACGTGTTTTAACAAAATAAACACTGAACTCATTCACTCCTGTATTATATTATTCCCCGCATTTAAACCTCATCCCACCGTGTAAACTCTTTCCCCGGAACATGCACCAAACATTCTTGTCGAGATAACCGCCCTCTATCGGCGGTTGCCCGCAGTCGTAAACATTGGCGGCCAACTCGTTGAACTACCTACGTTGTTGTTATAACTTCATAACAACACTGTCATATTCTGATTGTCGGGCGATAAGGACTTAGCAACTATGTGTTGTGGTTTACAATCTCTAAAATCCGCATTTAGACAGCGTACACATGAGCGATTTCATAACGCGGCGATTTTTTATCGTACACTGGATTTTCACATCACTGCTTAGCGCCGAGAGTTGAAAATTCAACAGTGTGTTGTTTCGACGCGCTGCACGCTGGGATGCGCTGTGTTCGATTCTCAATGCTCGGCCTAACAACCAGAGTTGAAGATCCAATGCGCCATAAAAAATCGCCCGTGCGAACGACGGTTTAGACTGTGGAGTTCGTATGCGACATAGAGGAGACGTGTGTCAATGGTAGCGGAGCGACACGGAGCGGATAAGCTTGAACAAGGAGTATGAAAAATTATTTAAGAAGTGCAATACCAATTGAAATGAAAGTAAAAATGACAATGATTCTTGAACAACATAATATTAACAAACACAAAAAAGAAAAAGTACATAACTACCCAACCAGACTTGCCAAGAAAAAGAAATTACATGTGCCTAGTGTAAATAATTATTACGGTAAGCGTACGAGACGATGGATTACATCTACATTCATTAATGTATTACCTGAAGGAATAATCGATCGTGTTCAAAGTAAAAACCACCTTAAAAGTGTCCTAAGGAAACATTACCTGTCGATGTGTCCATAGTTGCGGCGGCCGATCGGCGGCGTCGCGTCGGTCGGCTGATGTCGTGGATTCTAATCCTAGGTTTGCTTACCACATAGGTACTAAGGGATGGTCTCATGGCGTTTGTAGGCTGATGCCGCTGAGTGTAGTGACTGTGGTTGTAGAATTTATGGATGTGGGGGTAACTGCTGTATTTACATGCGGAATCTTTGCCTACAGAACCATGGTTTTAGTTTTAATTTTTCTAACTTAGATTTAATCTTAATGTTTAGTCAAGCAAAAAGTCGTGCAAAATCCACGAGAACCTACTGCCGACAAATTGCTTTGCAGTTTGGCAGGTGTTATATAAATATAAAACTGTAACATTATGGATTAAATAACTATAATAAATATATAAAAAAAACCTTGTTCGTTTTTGTTGTTTTTTTTTTGTCTAATTTGAGCACTGCGTTGTCCACGGAGACCAATTTGACATTTTAGAACAAATGTCAAGCATAGTCTCAAATATGTTTTCGGGGTATCTACTATTATTGGCACACCTCTGCCCAGCCCTTCGGAGATGACAGGCGTGATGTTATATTATGTATAGTTCCATTTAAAATAAGGTTTTTTATTTTGTTAGGTTTATGATAGTTCATTGGTATACATATACCGTCTGATTTTTTTACGGTCTGAACTAAAACTGGGTATATTAAAGGTGAACGGAGTTGCACAGAAATCTCTTTTTTTGACAAAAAAAAAAGAATACATCGCCAATAATTTAAACAATTAATCAACATAAAGGCACGCTTCTCTGCACGCAGAAAATTATCAATTCGTAGCGACATTCAATCCTTTGATTGAAGCCAGGATTGAATGTAAAAAAAAACCGGCCAAGTGCGAGTCGGACTCGCCCATGAAGGGTTCCGTTACTTTACGATTTATGACGTATTAAAAAAAAACTACTCACTAGATCTCGTTCAAACCAATTTTCGGTGGAAGTTTATATGGTAATGTACATCATATATTTTTTTTAGTTTTATCATTCTCTTATTTTAGAAGTTACAGGGGGGGGGGACACACATTTTACCACTTTGGAAGTGTCTCTCGCGCAAACTATTCAGTTAAGAAAAAAATGATATTAGAAACCTCAATATCATTTTTGAAGACCTATCCATAGATACCCCACACGTATGGGTTTGACGAAAAAAAAAATTTTTGAGTTTCAGTTCTAAGTATGGGGACTCCTAAAATTTATTGTTTTTTTTCTATTTTTGTGTAAAAAGCTTAATGCGGTTCACAGAATACATCTACTTACCAAGTTTCAACAGTATAGCTCTTATAGTTTCGGAAAAAAGCGGCTGTGACATACGGACGGACAGACAGACAGACAGACAGACAGACAGACAGACAGACAGACATGACGAATCCATAAGGGTTCCGTTGCCATTTGGCTACGGAACCCTAAAAAGAGATTTACTTATATTTTACGTCTTGTGAAAAAAAAAGTGTGCTCAATACAATAATCCGTTCACCTTGTATACCCAATTTTTATACAGAAAGTAAAAAAATATGTTTTTTCAGAATATTGTCCGATGTTCAAGCGTGACTACCTAACTGTTCAAGGTCGCCGGTCGGTGGCAAAGTTAAAAATAAACTTTATATTCAACCACAATTAGGTACCTATTTGTAACTGAATTGTGTATTTCAAATCAACATTATACTTTGTCAAATACTTATTTTACATCAATTCTAGATTGGGGTTGAAACACTACGGTCATGGGGTCCAAGAGCCCACTTGGTTTTTCACGATATCTTCAAGGTTGGTGGACTCTTCACGTGACAGAGGCTTCAGGCTATTTATTAACCGACAAAAAAAAACGGAGGAGGTTCTCAAGTCGACACGTATATACTTGTATATGTATATTTTTTTTTTATGTATGACCACGCATAACTTTTTACAGACTAGTCAGATTTTGATCATTCTTTTTTATTGGAAAGGGTATACCCCAAAGTTGGTCCCATATAAATTTGGAAAAAGAATATCCAATCCTAAGGGTGGGAAAATAAAAAATAAATAATACCGTGGCCCCTGGCATAAGGCCCCAACTGAAGGACACCAGGGATTTCCCAAAAAAATAAAAAAGGTTGGAAAAATAGGGGTTTTTATTATAAAATAAAAACTTTTTAACAAAAAAATTAAACCCCGAAAAAACTGAAAAGCAAAAATAATAAGCCCTTTTTATTTAACCTTAATAACTTAATAATGAAATTATATACTTATAAATTCACATTGAAGAAAGATTAATGGATTAAAATAACAACTGACAAACAACATCATTCATAATTTACATCAAAAAACAAATCGGTAGGTGTTAATATTTGATGAAGATTGTCGTCTGTTGAACGTGTTTGCATATCTAATAAGTATCTATTGACGTTCAGTGTAATCATTCAAATTTAAAATATTTTTGTGTAGGTACCTATATTTTTATACTTATTAGTAAAAATGAAAGCACTCTCATTTGATACTTCGTTTTCTCATTACTCTCCAAGTAATTTGGTAATAAAAGTAAAATCTTATGTAGCTATAAATTCCACAATACGCCTATCCCATCCATACCCTTCCCGCTGAACGGGCTATATAAACAAAATTGCTTCAATCTACAGCTTGTTTTACCCAAAACAAACCTCGATTAGTAAACAGTTTAAATAAAATAAACAGTGCGTCTATGAACCGCTTTTGTAATAGGTATTCAGTAGTAGTATTTCGCCTCATAATGTAATTTATCTTTGAATTACATTATAAATCTGCTGATGTGGAATCATTATTAAAATAGTTAACCATTATTGTAATAGAGTCAGTCAGCCTTGGCCGACTTGGAAACCCTTAAATAGTCTATGTACGTATCCAAGTCGGCCGCAGCAAAGATATTCTCCACAAGTGGGGGTTCATGGACGGCTAAGATGTCCTGTTGATTTGAAATACACAGACAATGGCTCTCCTCCCAGCTTGCGCCGCACCTGTCACCTGCATACATGAGGACCTAATGGCTGCGTCAGGAAAAGGTATTAGCGTTGCTGTATTTTGGGGCAAATTTGAAGGAATATGTACCTATTTTGTGTGTTCTTTTTACCATTCACATTCCACACGCTAAAAAGAAGATTTTTATCCTGTTTACACCTAGTAGGTATGTATATGCATGCTGTGTAATTAAAAGAGCACAATCATGTAAAATAAGCTTTTGTTGTGATTTATATTGTTTTATTTATTGGAGATCCCAGATAATTAAATAGTCTAATAAGAAACAGAACCAAGAACTATGGGTCTGTACTAACCAAAAGGTTAAGCTGAGGAATATAGGGCACCCAGATTTCAGCAGATGGTTTGTGAGTGTCCAGTGACAGAGAGACTCTTTTGTCATTAGATAAATCGCCAACAAATCCAGACGAGACGAGAGGCTGTTTCATCGGCTCCTCTGGGGCTCCTGAGAACAAAATATTCATATGATTACCTACTCTACCTAAAAAGGTCTTCCTTTTATGATTATCTTCCTTTATACCTAAAAAGATCTTCCTTTATATTTTTCCTAATATCGTGTACCTAGATGTTCTATTTTAGGAAGGACAAGTTACTGTACGTGATACAGTCACGTAAAACAATATGTATGCAAATAGTGACATTCATAATGTGTACGTGGTCGCAACTAATACTTAGTTCCTGTCTACCATTACGACGAAATCGCAAATCCAGGCAGGAGTCTGGATTTGCGATTTCGTCGTAATGGTGAAAATAATGTAGGAACATTATTTTGGGGCTCTGCGGATCTACCTAATGATTTCAAACGTTACCAAGGTACTTTCAACAGGATGTGCGGATTTCTAATGAGCATAGGAGGACTATTCAGTATTGTCGGACACTTTCAAAAATCAACAACAAAATGAACATGTTTTATTTCTACTCTCTTTTTTATTCTTGCCGTACGTAAGCCGACCCCAACATAGTTGGGAAAAGGCTAGGCAGATGATGATGATGATGATGAGGTAAGTTCAGGTGAAAAGTTACCTAAGCCTAATAAATAATTCTCTAGTAAAGTAACGGACCACAGTTTAGATACTTTATATTATTTACGTGTGAGAGACGCACTGTGTCTTCACTCGGGGAGGTAATGATTTCGTTTTCTGCATCAGTGGTGCGTTTGTCGTGATAACTCAATAAGCTAACGAACCACTAAACCGGTATAATTAATTATGTGTTTTCACTCTGAACAAACCTTATGAGAGATTTAAAGACATTGCTGAGATAACGAAGTTAATTTGTAAGTCGAAATTAAACTTGGGTGGGCACGAAGATAATGGTTTTTATGAATTTCAAATAACCATCTGCTCCGCTGGCGTGAATATTCATTAATTTTTCGATATGAAATTCTGATGAATAGAACTATATGTATATATACATACCCACGCTTTGTTCCGTCGGTATTTTACATAAGCCCTGTGAACAATGATTTGGTACCTACCTAATGACCTACCTATTGCTGAAACCAGAATGCGATATTAATTTTTTATTGATTACTAGATTTTGCCCGTGTGGATGTTTTCATATAGGTGTAACTGTATTGGTTTACGCGGCGCTTGCCAGTAAAGCTCCAGTTGGCATGTGCTTGCCCAAGGTTTCTTAATATAAATTTTTACTATCATATTTCCGAACGCATCTCACATTTTAAAATGCAGAATTCCGATTCGATCGCAGTTTTGAGCTAACTATATTTCCTTTCCTCTTATCCCGTTCCATGCAACAGAGAGAGAAGAAATGCTCACCGCACGCGCCATTCAGCGGCGCATTAACCGCAAAGACAACCAATTACTGCACAGCGCTGTGATTCGAGAAAAGTGTTGCCATATTGTGCTCAGTTCTATTGTAACCACACCGCAATCAGCACCGCATTACTACCGCGCCGCGCCGAAAATAAACCGCCAATATATCTAAAACTCTATTATCCGTGTTTGGCCGACACACGTGTGACATACACAGATCAAGTAAAGTGCACAGCAGTGAAAGGAAGAAGTCAGCGAACACGCACTACATCTTCTCAGGCTGTCCTTGTATCAACGTGCTTCATCCCGAAGATCCCCAAGTAAGTCCTTCATTCCCTTTTCATAGCCTGGTCAGCTCATTACTGTGTGTCGTCAATAGCTCACCCCCGCTTAAATTACATTCCCGCAACGGTCCTTCGGAGCCGCATGTAGATACTTATTCACCAGTATGATTTTTCCGACATCTTCAACAATCGTCGTCATATTTCAGCCAATTTACACAAAACCTTAATGAATTACTTAATACACCCAAACCTTCCTCATGAATCACCCCATTTGGAAAATCAATTCGGTATTTTTTGAGTTTATCGTGTTCAGACATACAGACAGAAGCGGGGGGACTTTGTTTTATAATATGTAGTGATGACATACATACCAGATACAAAGATAAACCCCGTAAAAGAGAGCTTTTTGGGATTTTACAAAAATAACTTCCAAAGTTAAAAACTAAAGTTATTTTTCTCACCGATACTGTTGCGATTACTAAAATCTAGCTGTTGTTTGTTGTCATACACGAATACCCTGACCCTTATCATGATGCAATCAATGCCAATTTACTAAATCAAATAGATAATATTCAGCCGAAACTTTGATAAGACTAGATCCCAAAATATTTAGAAAAGGCTGGTCGAGTCATTATGCCCCTAAAATAATGCTTCATCATGAAGTTCTTATCGAATCTTACAACCCAAACACACAGACCCTCCCATACTCATACACGGCCAGCTAACAATTTCCCAACTTTGTAGGTATTTGTGTTTATTATCACCAAAATTGAGGTTTCCAAAGTTCCCATTGATCAGAAGGTACGCCTATAGTGTACACACACACCCTTGTTTGTACAGACACCATTACGAGGACCTTGTTAGTTCTTGACGAAACCGAGGACCCTCCAAAAAACTGTTTTAAATACCTCGTTGGCCTTTTAGAAAAAGATAGAAAGAGACAGGTGAGTAAATCTATAGTGATGAGCTTATTGGGATAATACTATCTCAACATTTTTCTGTATGAATTTCGTCTATCATACTGAGGACCTGAAATACATAGATAAATGTGCCCAGCAAAGCAATGCACATACGAGGACATTGTGTAAGCCAACCGAGGACCTCTTACGTAAGCCCTGCAACGCCCTTCCGAGGACGTATTTTCACAATATTTCTTAAGCTTCTACAAGGTGCGGACGTTGTGTTAGACTTTATATCACTAAACCGAGGACAGTTTTTCGCGTAAAACTTGTACAAACCGAGGACATGGAAAATTTACCTACCTAAACCATTTTACGTGTAAGATAATATATCAATAGAAGAATGTTCCGATTTATTTCTTACACGCTTTTTCTAAAATGAAGTACCAAGCGAGGACGAGTCGATGTCATTACGTTTGTCGTTGATGCGGACCGCGAATAAGAAGGGTGTAAATGTGTAATCACTGTGGAGGAAAGGTAAGTTTTTAATTTTATAACAACATTAAAATGAGTATATTATTGTAGTATCAGATGCTGTAGCCAGACTCGTCTCTTCATGACGGTACTCCTCAGCACTTGATAGCATCGTCTTCAAAATTGGCATACGCATTAGGTTTATCTAGGAACGCTAAAATAATTACCAGTTTGTGCTGATGCTGCAGCCAGGGTTATTTCTTCATACGGGAGCTCCTCAATAATTGATAGCATCATCTTCAAATTTAGCATACGTATTATGTTAATCTAGTAATAAAAATAAATTACCAGTTTGTGCTGATGCTGCAGCCAGGGTCATTTCTTCATGAGAGAACTCCTCAACAGTTGATAGCATCGTCTTCAAATTTAGCATACGCGTTAGTTTTAAGTTGTAAAACTAAAATAATTACCAGTTTGTACTGATGCTGCAGCCAGGGTCGTTTCTTTATGGGGGAACTCCTCAATAGTTGGTAGCATCGTCTTCAAATGTAGCTTACGAAAATAAAGTAAAACTAGAATTCAGGTTTAAAATGAGTAGATAAATCAAAATTCAGAAACTTCAGTTTCATGATATTCAATACAATATCATGTTATTATTTCGTTTCTTTCTGATAAGCCGGGATAAAGAAGAGAAAACTGAAGTCTAAATTCTAGATCTCAAAGATGCTGGTATTGAATAGTCCAAAGAATGTTTGCTATTTTGTTTTATAAAACGTGATCTAATTAATAGTGTTGATTATACCAAAGATCATTCACATGTCAGCTCACCTGGTTTTTTTTCTTTTCTTACGTTTTTCGACTTACAACTAATAAATACGTTGATCAAAACTGATGATACAACAATTAATCTTTTTACTATCAGTTTCCATGATCCCGCAATGTGTTAATTAGCGAAAAAAGCAATAACTTTTGAATTTGACAGGCCGTTGACATGAATGATTTATCTTTAATCGTTTTATAGCTAAAAATAAGTTCAAGTACATATTTAATATGAGTAGGATATATTGTGCAGTTTTTGGTTGCATGAATTTGTCAATAACGCATCCAGAGATAACTTTTTTTAGATTACCTGGAAACCGTGAAAGGTAAGACTTTACTGACACGGAATTCAACCTACAGTAAGTTACAAATATTATAAATATTAAGTAATATTACGAACAAAACAAACTTCTTTTTATATTTTTGGTATACTTTTAATTCCAATTAACATTCTAAAATAAATAAACTGACGGAAAAAAATTAGACAAGTGAATAGCGCGTGGTAATTCTCCTACTCAGTTCTAAGCGAGTACCTAAACGTATTCATTATTTGTAGGAATCCCCGAAAATGCATTTAGTTTTCAAGCATAGACAATGTGTGGGTTGCCATATGTGTAAAAAAGTAAATAATTACTGCTGACGTTATCACCATCTAGATCCCCTCACCCCCCATGTCATCAAAAATAAGCAAAGCAAAGACCCCCCCGCCCCCCTATAGTGCTCACGTAATACTTGAACGGTCCCATGTTACTTGGGGTCGGCGCAACACGTTTTCAAGTTATAAATAAATTAATATGAAACTTCTATCTATGCTAATAATAACACTGAATAGTTTGTTTGTTTGAACGCGCTAACACCTGGAACTACCAGTCCGATTTGAAAATTTTTTCTTGCATTTGATGGTTCAATTCTCGCGGAAGGCTATTTAACATCACGCTAGGACGCTTAGGAGCCGAGCAAAAAAAAAGTAAGAAAGAACGCGAAAACGATCTAATATCTAACGCAGGCGATACGATGCGATGGGGTGGGAAATAAAGAAATCTCGATATTTCATCAAACCGTAAAAATCATGCGAAGCAGGGGCAGGTCGCTTGTCATATGATCAATATTCAATTGATATCGCACACGTATCAAAGGGCCTCACAAAGGAGTTACCTGTCTCAATAAGACACCGGCTACCTTTTCATCCGTCCGATTTCCCTCAGGATTCCTATTATATAAAGATATTCTATGTCCACCTCCACGGATGAATAATTCTTATTCAAGCTTGATATATTCGGGGATCTGCGACTTTGTACCTGTTGATGACAGATATCGAGAAAACTGAAGAGTATTACGGTGCGGTGCGGTATTAAGGTGCTCGATGTAACAATCACACGTATCTTGCGATGATGTTGCTGAAGGGACGGTGACGGGTGCGGCGGCCCTTCCCCAACGCGCATTCCTCGGACCGGCAAACTTATTAGCGCGGATGGGTAGTATACAATACAATAATATATTAATGTTAAACTTACATATAATATAGAAATCTTAATGTTATATCAAGTAAAAACGTTTAAGTACTTACCCTACATCACAATAAGTATTTTTGATACTTACAAAAAAGTCTGTGAAAAAACATGTAATATAAGGCTTTCCTTTTTAGCCTATTACTAAGACTTCGCTGTCTGTCCGTCCGTCTGTCTGTCACCAGGCTGTATCTCAAGAACCGCGATAGCTATTATAGACAGTTGAAATTTTCACAAGTTATGTATTTCTATTGCCGCTATAACAAAAAATACTAAAAACAAATAAAATAAATATTTAAGGGGGGCTCCCATTCAACAGACGTGATTTTTATAGATAATGGTACCGGAACCCTTCGTGCGCGAGTCCGACTCGCACTTGGTCGGTTTTTTTTGTAATATTATTCCAATTATTAAACTTATAATTATTAAAACTCATGCGAAAGAGCAGTCCATCGATTAATAAATATTCGATGAATCGTCAGTCGAAGTAGCGTTTGGCAATAAAAGGTTGTTTCGCAAGAAATTCCATTCGAACAATCGTTCAGTCGACTTTCCATTAATCGAACATATTACTCTCGAAGGTAAGAAATCCCCAGCACTTCTTCTTCCCAGCGATAGCACTAGGAAGTGATGAAGGGCGGGCGTTTTTAGGGGACTGTCTTTTGTAATTTTGACGTTCGAAAAGTGCTGATTTGAATAAATGACTTTTGATTTTGATTAAGTTAAGACCTGTTTCTAGCCGGTGCCATGTTGTTTTAAAATACTGACCGAGATCGATGTGTTCAAACGATATTAACACCTCTACTTAGGTACTTCGGACAGAAATCAATGTTCAATTTTATTTCAGCTGCAAGTTTTCTATAAAAATAAAATAAATAACAAAGCCTGGCAGTTGGATTGGCACATAGTTTATTGATATCAGCTGCGGAGCAGGCCGGCGCCCATCCTTTGAAGTAACATAAGTTTACCCACATGAAAAATACACAATTCTTTATAGGCTTTAATTTTAAATGAGTAGATACACACTGCTGTATGATGTTAATGAGTTTCTGAACAAACGAGCAGAGCAAACACATCAACGGTTCACTCCGGCCCTCTTTGACAGGTATCTACATATTTGTGTAGGCCGTCGCGTAGCCGCTCGTGTGGACTAATTGAGGTGAAATCAAAATTAAAAGTCATTTATTCAAATTAGGCTGAAAAAGAGAGCACTTTTTGAACGACAAAATTACATTAGACAAAACGCGAGTCATCACGTCAACGCCGGCTGTCGCTGAAAACCAGCGCTGGGGCTCTGTCTCGCATAGCATTATGCTGAGCAATAGTCGTTTTGCGTGGATGTATACACACATATATTCCCCCAACTGGTTCTTCTTTTGTGTACAAACACAAAAGAAGAACCAGTTGGGGGAATATATGTGTTGAAAATACGTTTATTTGCGGCAAACATGGCGCAGAAAGAACACAAGTTCTTTCTGCGCCATGTTTGCCGCAAATAAACGTATTTTCTTTCTTTCTTGCTTTAAAACGCTCGCCCTTCACTAATTCCTATTGTTTTATCTGGGAAGAAGATGTGGCTCAACAAACTCCCCAGCAGCACAGCTTTGTGCTCAGTTGGAATCACTTGGTTGTATACAAAGTGTAATCTCTCTCACTAACTGCCTGTATTGTTGTGTTGTCCCACTGCAGGGCAAAGGCCTCCCTCTCCCCTTTTCACACAATTCTGTCTATATAAAATAACTAACATTATAAAACAAAGGTGATAAATAAATTGAGCAAACAAGCAATTGGAAGGTTTCAATTTTCTCTGAAAACGAGGTTTTGTAGAACTGATGTAGTTGCTATGATATTGTTATAGCTTAATAAGGGTACAATGACTACTCATTGGATACAGCAGTTTGTACTGTGTCTTTCATACTAATTGAAAGTGAAAGTAAAGTTTGAGTCCGAAAAGAGTTGTGCACTCGTGAAACAAAATGTTTACTCGTATCTATTATCTTCTATATATACTTATAATAAATCTGTAGAAGTGAAAATTCTGTACATTGAAAATATCTAAAAAAATAAATGGCAGGGGGTGTTACTAGACCGACACCGAACCCAAAAATGTGATTTAAAATTTTTTTGTCTGTCTGTCTGTCTATCTGTTTGTTCAGGCATCACGCAAAAACTACCGGTTCCATTACGATGAAACTTGGTATAATTATTCTTTAATATCCTGGGCACCACACTGGGTACTTTTTATCCCGGAAAAGTATATACAATTAAAAACAAACTTAATTTTGCGGTTCGATCCCTAGACCCGATTACTGTACCAACCGCAAATAATAAATTTGTCGTAGGTTACGTCACCCGCAGTGGAGTTCATTTTTATTCCTTTTAGTTTTTATAGTTATTTAGGTTTATTTTTATATAAGTCGTACGTATAGATTTTAATTTTAAAGTTTAGGTAGTATATTTGATAGTGTACGTAGTGACCGTAGGTTATTTTATAATACTGTTAGGTAGGATTAGTCATTCGTATAGATATTAGTTTTTAGGGATTTTGCTTATTTATTGAGTTTGGATTAGTTATCATCAGAAATAGGTTTATTTAGGTAGGTAGGTATTTAATTTTTTGTTATTGAGTTTTTTTTTTAAATTAGGTAGGTACTTAGGTAAAGATATCAGAATTATAGGTACCCTCTTAATCACCACTAATGAGACACAATTGGTTTTCTATTGTTATTAGCCACAAAGGGCCCGCGAGATAGATGGCATTCTGGGGAAGCACATACATTTTATCCTGTTAGCACGTTCCCGTGGGATAATTTCCGACACCCACGCGGGCGAAGCGGCGGGCAGAAGCTAGTATGTAATAAGGCTATTCTTCCTCATCTAAAAGTAATTTATATACATAATAAATTAGGGTCGCTTTTCGTGTCTGTCTGTGACCGCGTCGTTCTTTTAATCTACGAAATGGATTTCGATGCGGTTTTCACCATAATTAATTTAACGGCTCCTCTCTCTCGCACACCGCTCGGCATCTCGCTGTACAACAGAGAGCACGCGAAGTTTAGTTCCCGTTATCGCGACAATGTAGCCGTAGCGTTAGAGAAATTATTCCAGAAGATTTATGTGTTTAATACATTTAAATTAAACTTACACATCACTAAGAAATCTTCATGTGTTGTCAAATCGTAAAAAGCATTCGAAGCAGGGTCGAGTCACTAGTTCATGATAAAAGAAAATTAAATCAGCGAAAGCATTTGACAAAAATTTCACACTTGCAGAAATCCAACAATTTCGCGAAGCGTTCGAACGAGATAGTGACCTATCTCGTTCATTCGTACACTCCTTCGATGTGATCACTGAACCCCATTCAATACCTTAATGGAACACTGTCACAACATGTGCTAAAACACCTATTGAAATATTATTTGCGGCACCTTTTGTGTGGGACCCTTGCTTGGGGCCCGGGGCCACTTCTACCTGTGTAAATTTTCCAAAAATATGAAATGAAGGGTTCACAAAAGATGAGAGAAATGAGTATGTAAGGTGACGTAAAAGAAATTGGGTGCGTTCTCATAAACTGAAAGGCTTCTGTGATTTTTATATTTTGTTATTTTAGGAAATTCGATTCGTTAAAGGCTATTTATTTATTTACTAGCTGTGCCCGCGACTTCGCATGCGTGCATATCAGAATTCATGTGTTTTATTTTTTTTCGCGGAACCCTAATAATTTTTTTTTTTAATAGAAGTAACCAAGTTACTCCTCATAACATCAGCTATCTGCCAGTGAGTTTCCGTCAAAATCGGTCGAGCCGTTTCAGAGATTAGCCAGAACAAACAGACAGGTAAAATAAAAATAAAAGATTTTTGGTATAAGCTTCATATGCGATAAGTTATTTTGAGACTAAAAACAGACACTTAAATTTTATTTATTTGTATGTATGCATAGCAAATTACTTTTGGAGATGAGTGTACGTATTACCAACCGTCAGTTTCTTTTAGGGGTTTTCCCGGAAATTGACATATTTTGAACTTACCTATTTCCGTAAATGTGTAGGAGGAAGTACAAGATGTATCGACTAAGGATTGAGGAGTTGTGTTTATGATTATGTTGAATGATAACACGATTGCCATAAACTGGTCGTTCTTTGTAAAGATTTTTAGATTAGTTGAAGTTCAATGTTTATCAGCACTGGTGTGATAAACATTGAACTGTACAGTACCTATATATTTTTTTTTTTGTTGCAAAACCTTGATACAATGTGTGCAGCAACGCCAAGTTCTCGCTATTCGCATATATCCTAGCTTTAGCGTATCCCCATACAAGACCCAAGGGGTGTAGGCATAATCCTCTCTATGACCATAACGGGCTGGTATTGTGAATACGATGCACTCCGATAGAAATGCAAAGCAAGGCAATATTTGGTTGTCCCATGCACGGCATCAAGTCTCGAGGGTCATCGTAGAAAACAGCTCATTTCCCATGACACTAACTACTAGTCAGATCACCACGGAAGCATGTGACATTGCTAACTGTAACGTTACGATAACATTTCAATCTGACGGCGTGTAAGCGTGTGTTTTGCGACGCTCAACTTGCGGAGTAGATTTCCAACGAATTTGACAGCTGTCAATTTGACGTAACCCCGGGCCAGCGGTGGCCCACCAAAATGGAAAACAAATGAAGATCGAGGAGATCGATTGATTTAATGGGATTGTGTTACAATATTGTTAGTATACATAATACGTAGGTGTATCAAGAGCTTGAGGAGTGCCATAAACGAAGCAATTTTGAAAACTCATAATCACACCCATGTTGTTCGCTAGGGAGATTTCCAAACATCTTTGCAGCATCAGCTTTTGTAAATTGTAAGTAAACAAGTCTTTTGAAGTCATTGTTCTGAACATTTTTAGGGTTCTGGACCTCAAAAGGAAAAAAGGAACGCTTATAGGATCACTTCGTTGTCCGTCTGTCTGTCAGCCTGTCAAAACCATTTTTTTCAGGAACATGAGGTTCATCATGTATAAATTAGTATCAAATACGTTCATCAAGTATAAATTAGTATCAAATACGTAGGTCTACCGTCTCTTGGAGATCTAAAAAAATCGAGTTTCTAAATCAACGAAATAAAAAAATACTGCATTTTATGCGACATATTTTGATACTCATGAAAGGCTTCCCGTTTAGGTCAACGGGAAGCCTCCTATTAATAGGTTTTGATGAACCATGAAAGGAAGATGCCACGACATGGATTATGGAAGCTTCAATAGAAATAAATAATATTATATCAGTAGAAAGGTATTAACATTATGTACAAGAATTAGAATGGGCTTTGTCTTGATTCCATGTCCGATCGGAGTACTACAGGGTACCAGTTGAGACGACGCAGTAAGGGAAGCTACCATATCTGTTGCAGCTACAGAACAACATTCTTAGGTGACTGTCCTTAACTTCTTGAGTAATTACTAACTGCATTCATAGATTTTGCGCACACGCATGGATTTGTTGAACTATGTGTGTGATCGGTATTTTGGCAAGTACCTACGACAGCGCTTATATAAGGATTTGGTTAACACATAAACTGGGGGAACCACAACCTGATGTACCTATTTTATAGGTTTTCTGTTTTCAAACGATGGTCCTATTTTCATATATTTGGAACGAAAATGGAATATAGTGTACCTATATCCGTCAATGCATCTTTTTTATAAGTCACCCTGTTTAAATTGTTTTGTTACAAAGTATAAGCGTCGGTGTAATATCGACGCTTATACTAATTGCTAGTTGTTGATAATCCCACGCGAGAGCGAAAATAAGTGCGACGTCACACACTTGCTCTCTGTGACCACACTTAAAGCACTTTTTGAGACATTCTCGAAAAAAAAGACAACTTCCATTTCAATATTTTATAATTGACGCGACGATTATAATTGAAACCTTGTGGGGCGCGAGCTGTCTCAACAATAATAAAGCTGCGTATACAGCGCGCCGCTTTAATGGCGACATTCATTTAACACACGTATACGGTTTCGTTTTATTAAAATATTTTAATTTCAGTAAACGTTATTATTTATTTTAAATTTTCTAAAATAGCTGTACTCAAAGAACTGGTAGCGCAGGGGTCATATGCCCCCGGCATATGACCCCTGCGCTACAAGTTCTTTCTTGCTGTCACGGATCATAACATCGCATCAATGAAATTAAAACGAAAAACGTGCAAAGAGTAGGCAAATTGAAGGAAAGAGAGAGAGCCCTACGTCGGCGAGCGGCGCCAACGGTAGTTTTCAAATTACGAATTATTTTATGTTGTTATAATGTTTATTAATACTGGCCACTAGGGCACCAGCCCTACCCGTGTGGTAAATTATTAATGTCGCCATTGTGGCGGCAGGTTTTATTATAAGTAGTTGATAAACACGTAACATAAATATGACATATCTACGTACTCGTTTAAACTGAAATTATAATATTCGAATGTGTATGTTATGTAACAAACAATATTTACTATTAAGTTAACATTAATTTTAGATTTTTAATTGTTTTTGAATAATTCTTAAAATTTATATTTATAATGATAATGTTTATCTACTTTAATTAATTTTGCTATTTGTTATATCAGAGAGCCTCCAATAGACATGTAACCAGATGCGTTTCAGCAAACACTCGTGTTTTGTTTCAAGATTTAACTCGCTTGGGGTTGAAGTACCAGTATTCATTGTTATCAGGTTCAATACACGCCATTTGTAACAATCATTAACGAGACATTCCTTAACACTTCTGAATACATGTTCACCTTCAAGTACGCTAAACTCATTATCTATAAAAGTATAAATACCCAAAGACACTCCGAACACAATCAGATTCCTCTAAACTTCACCATGATCGCGCTATTGTTGCTCGCCACGCTCCCTCTGATCTTCTACGCGGTCTACCTCACCTCAAAGCGAAAGTTCCATTATTGGGAGGATAAGAAAGTGCCACATTCCCCACCGGTCGCGTTTTTCGGAAATTTCTCCGGATATATTTTACAGAAGACGTACTTGGGACAACTCACACAGGAAATATGCCGGAAATTCCCGAACGTGCCGTACATTGGCGCCTACTACGGCACAGAACCCACTCTCATCATACAAGATCCAGAACTCATCAAGCTCGTAATGACGAAGGATTTCTATTTCTTCAGCGGCCGTGAAGTCTCCAACTACTCCCACAGGGAGCTGTTCACGCAAAACCTATTCTTCACCTACGGCGACAGGTGGAAGGTGCTACGTCAGAACCTGACTCCACTGTTCTCCTCCGCCAAGATGAAGAACATGTTCCATTTGATCGAGAAGTGTTCTCATGTGTTCGAGAACCTACTCGATGAAGAACTACAGAAATGCAACGAGTTAGAAGCGAAGATGGTCGTGGCGAGATTCACGATGGACTGCATTGGATCCTGTGCGTTTGGCCTTGAAACAAACACGATGCAGAAGAAAGAAAACAATCCATTCAGACACATTGGTGATGTTATCTTTGATACTCATAGGTTTAGAGCATTCAAGACTGTTGCGCGCGCTATCTGGCCAGCCATCTTCTACGCGCTGGGATTCCGATCGATGCCAACAGAAGTGGATCACTTCTTCAATAATTTGTTGACAGGAATATTCAAAAGCCGTAACTATACGCCGACGTCGAGGAACGACTTTGTTGATCTCGTGCTCAAATTGAAGAACAACCATTCGATGACTGGCGACTGTTTGACAAATATGAAAGCTGACTCAGGAAAGAAAGTACATTTAGATGTGGACGACGATCTGTTGGTGGCGCAGTGCTTGTTGTTTTTCGCTGCGGGATACGAGACTTCAGCAATCACTCTGAGTTACACTTTGTTTGAGTTGGCAAAACATCCTGAAGCTCAAGAGCGACTATTGGAAGAAGTAGATGATTACCTGCGTCGTCATAACAACGTGCTGAAGTATGAGTGCGTTGCAGAGACACCTTACATGGAAGCGTGTATTGATGAAGCTCTTCGTCTGTACCCAGCGCTAGGAGTGCTAACTCGCGAGGTGATAGAAGACTACACGTTCCCATCGGGGCTGAAGCTAGAGAAGGGTGTCCGTGTGCACCTGCCGGTGTACCACTTGCAGCACAGCCCGGAGTTCTTCCCGGATCCCGAGCAATACCGTCCCGAACGGTTCCTGGCGGAGGAGAAGCAGAACATCAGGCCGTACACATACATGCCGTTTGGTGATGGTCCCAGAATCTGTATTGGTAAGTGCTACATTATTATTTTCGGTCACCTTTGCGAGATGATTGTTTTTCATTTATGTAGAAGTAAAGAAGAAAGTAAACTACGGACAGTCTGAGTGAAAATCGAAAGAGAGAGACAGAGTACTTCAATGTATTGCTCACTATACTTGTTAAGTTTTGTTTAATGTGTTCTGCCATTTTTGACTTAAAAATTGGAGAGCACCTTTAGATCTAAGTACTTATACGGTGGAGGTCTGCCTGGCTTGGGCGGAGCACCGCCGTGTGTGTCCTCGTGGTGGCGATCGGCGGCGGCGATCTCTCGCGTCCGGCCCTGGTCCAGGCCATGGTACGGAGCGAGAGTGCATGGGAGGCCGTCACCTCCTTCTACGAAGCAGTAATGCTCGCGAAGGAGGAAATCACTGCACCCTCACGCACCTAGTCGCCGCAGGAGACGCCCTGGACGGGAGTCAACAGCTGACTCCCGGCCTTGTAGGCGCGGGTTTGCGGGCGACGAGCAATGGGCAGCTCGCCACCTGGTAAGGACCAGGCCCGGTACGACGCTGACGGCGCGTTGTGTTCCACGCGCGCCTCAAAGAGATGTCAGCACGAACTGACGGGGTCCGCTAGGGCCGATGCCGCCGGGGCTGCGGGTTGTTCGAAAGAGATACCGTGGCCCCTGGCACAGGCAACTAAAGGAACACGGGTGGGTTTTAGTCAGTAAAAGTCTGACACGCCCTTTCGCTCAGTCCAGAGCGGGAGAGGTCATTTGATGGTTTCACACCCAAAAAAAAAAAAAGATCTAAGTACTTCGCGGTATGTTATTCTCATCCAAACGCGTCCATTTGGTACTGGCGTGACTGAGTACATCTAAACTCACTTAAGTATATAAAATTACAAGATAACATGAAGCAGCACATATTCAAAAGATAATTTTATTGTAAATATTTATACAACTTATAAATATTTACTTATTGATAATGTAATGTTGATAATAATGACACGGGTCATCACCATCGCCCATGTCATTATTATCAATATTACATAACATAACATCACGCCTGTTTCCCGGAAGGGTTAGGCAGAGGTGTACCTACATAGTACACCCACATTCCAACAATTATGTTTAAGTCTCATGTAATAGGAGCCAGTCCGTTCCCTTCACCCGCCACACATCCAGATGTCGGGCTGCTACTGAGAAATTCCGCATGGCAACCCAAATAACACTTTTCCAGGCGGGAGTCGAGCCCAGGACCTCATGTTCAGCAACGATAACCTCAAACTCAATGCATTTATTTCAATTAAACCATTCACAGGCTTTTGAATTGTCAAAGAGTCGGTAAGATGAAAGTTGAAGCTAGTTGCCCATTCCAAAACGTAGATCTCTATGGAGAAGACCGGGCAAGAAGCTTCAAGGACACTCTTTTAAATCAAGATATTACAAAATCCTGGGTACATTAATGTTGTTGCTTCTACATAGGTGAGAACAATGTAAAAAAACAAATGAAGAAACAATTCCAAATATAAGATTAAACTAAGCTTTGGCAGTTAAGAGATGACCAGTCTCAACCGACGGCGCCCGTTCACGAACATGACGCGTGGCTCAGCACCATCCAGCTCAACCATTTTGTAGGGAACCGAATGATCCGACACATAGAAGATAGGGAAAATCTTGGAGGAAACCTCTGATGAACGCATGACGAACTTAAGAATACTTAATAGACGTTTAAGTATTCTTAAGTTTGTCATGCATTCATCAGAGGTTTCCCACGCCTCATCATCATCATCATCATTTCAGCCGAAAGACGTCCACTGCTGGACATAGGCCTCCCCCAAGCACCTCCACTTCGACCAGTACCGTGCTTCTCGTATCCAACGGGTTCCTGCCACACCTCCTCGCATCCACCACGCCTATATCCTGTTGATTTAAATAATTTACAATCATCGTCTTTTCCAGGTATGCGATTCTCAAGAATGGAAATGGCGGCCGGTCTGATAACAATACTGAAGAAATACCGCGTGGAGCTGGCTCCGGGCATGGAGGAACAGCTGACGTTCGAGCCCAAAGCCGTAGTGACGCAGTCAGTTGGGGGTATCAGACTGAAGTTTATTGAACGAGAGGGTTGGGAGCAAAGGCTGTTGAACTCACCTTGAATTTGTTGAAGACTTTAGTTTTAAGTCATCATTGTGTCATCCTATCTACGAGTATGTCTCTTTTTTGGATTTTAAGCAGAGGGGCAATTCTCGTAATTTTAAGAACGTTCACAGTCTGATCTCAGTCTCAATCTGTCAAAAAATACTTCTAATTTCCATACATTTTGACAAGTTTTTGACATTTGTTTGTCGCCGAGATGAGACTGCGACTAGACTTTGAACGTTTTAAATTACGAGAATTGGCCTTCTGATCTCTGTAATGAATGAACATAAGAGTAGCCCGCGAAATTCAAATTTTCTTACATTTTTTGGAATTGCCGGTCAGTGTCATGCTGAATGTTGATCAAAATGAAACATATTTTGATCAACATTTCATTAAATTACGCGAGCTTAAATAATATGACCTTACAGAATTATAATCATTAAAATCATCAATAGGTACAACTTTAAGTTCATATAAAAAAAAAATGGAATCTTTAGCATGTATTATGCTGTATGCTTTGTTGGTTTTCCTTAAATAAATAAATATAATCCTATTGAAGGATTATTTAGCTACTTAGCGCATCCCCCATAAGCATTAGGTAATATTTGTTGTAAGGTCTGCAAGGAATTCGTCGTCCTCTTTTTGAAGCCAGTTAATCAAAGAGTACCTACACCTACTGACATCATCAGCACTATCAACTCACATTAAAGCTGTATCTAGTTATAAGTATGTAAATAATTTTACAAAATTATTTACTATAGTTTTAGCTATAACGTATAGTAATACATTTTTTATTGTTTCATTATTATTAAATGTTTATAATTATAAAAATATATTATTTTTTGTAATCTAATTGATAATGCTTTCCTATATTTTTTTTGATTTCGATCAAATTTTGCACACAGATAGATGGTTTATAACCCGCGGGTAGTTTTGTAACACACTAACAGTGTGCAATAGCAATGGATTTATTTTGACAGTTCAAAAAAAATCATTGCATTATTTACATTGCTGAACTGAACACTTTTTCGAACATGTGAAGCATTGGATTAGCAATATCCTTCAAAATTATTCAGATTGTGATCGAAAGTGTGTTACGCAATTAGGATGCTGGATTAAAATATAGGGCTTTTTATCCCGGTAGCAAGTTCCCGCGGGATCACTTGTAACATCCCGCGGGCGAAGCCGCTAGCTAAAGCTGACCGCTGGCTAAACTGTAAATGTGCTCGCTGAGTTCGAGTGTGCAACGTGGTGCTCGTGACGTGAGCATAAGCCCCAGGTTCCGTGTTTTTGAACCATTACAACGTTGTAAAGCTCCTTGTGTCAACTAATTACCTTCCGGGCGGTGAAATAATGGGAGTCATTTCGTATTTTTATGGTTCCGTACCCAAAGCAAGCCCGGGACCCTGTTGCTATGGTTTGTTGCGCTGTACGTCCGTCTGTCACAGGGTTGTATCTTTTGAACCGTAATAGGTAGACACTTCACACAGAGATGTACAGTCAACAGCAAAAGTATTATGATCAAAATCAGAAATTCTCAAAAAAAGAAGTGTGTGGCGTCGAAGTGATTCAAAAGTATGTGATTGTAAATTATACCAAACATTTACTACTAGTATAGCTGCCATATTATAGCTGCGAACTCCGTTAATTAGTATTGAATTTCTGATTTTGACTTTTGCTGTTGACTGTACTACTATAGCTGCTATAACAACAAATAATAAATATAAGGGAACCCCCTTTAATTTCAAACGGGGTCCCGCCAATAAAGGAATCGTTTTTTACGGCGGTTTATAAAAATACGTAGTGTTAAATATTGTATAAGGAAACTTCCATTTTATTGAATTCAGTCGCGCGCCGTCGTCGTTATTACTTATTTTATTTTTTCCATTTTAAAGTGATCATTGTAGCGAACTCATTTATTTGTTGGTGACACATGTGTACGTTTTATTGTACAATGACATGCCTGTCGGGTCCCTTGATCGATAGTATTCGTTCACAGGAATACTCGCACATACGATTGTCAGAAATTAACAAGTTCTGTATGAAATAACAGAAAATTGAATTGAAAGGATTAACTTAAATACATAAACTCCGCCTTATTGCCATTTGGGTAGGCAGTGGAGCGCCACCTGCCACGGCCCGAAATAACAAGGAAATGTATTAAGTATGTTTTGTCAAAAGTATACACGCTCCATATAAAAAAAAAAATCAACCGTCATTTATTCAAATTAGGAAATTTAAAAACCATACTTGCAAAAACTTCTCACCTGGGGACATCGTGGCACTACCTGCCTTTACTTGAAGCGTCGTCCTATTTTCAAATCCTCATAACTTCGGCCTGCATAATGCTAGAGCTCAATTTCTCAGGATAAGATGTAGTTAGCAGATTTATAAAACACACTAAGTCTCATTTGTCTAGCTTTTATACTTTGGATTTTATAAATACCTAAAATACGTCGATGTCGTCACTGGTACACTCATTCATCAAAACCTCTAGGGTACTTCCCGAAGTCCCCTAGAGTACTGAAGGTATGCAAGCTAGGATTTGCATAAAAGCCACAACAAACAATTTTTTTTGCAGATAATTAGGTCATAATGAAAATCCAAGACAGAAGCGAAATTTTTTAATTTTTTTGTCACTAATGTTTTCGCATTGAATCATGGATTTTTAACTGACTTCAAAAAAAGGAGGAGGTTCTCAATTCGGATGTTTATATTTTTTTATGTATGTTCGGGCGTAACTCCGTCATATTTACATTTTAGATTTGCAAAATTATTTTTTGTTCGAAAGAGATTTACTTATTCCGAAATGATCCCATTTAAATTTAGTAAAGATCTGATGATGAGTTTCGGAGACAGACAACGGAACTCTTCAATAAATGCCAGCAAATCAACCGCGATTGCTGCTATCGCTTATGTATGCATTGTTTACGCAATCACACGACATAACATCACGCCTGTACCCTCTAAAGGGGTACGCAGATGTGTTCAGTATACCACGGTAAACCCTCGTTTCTGTCAAAGTTGTTATTGGGGTACCTCTAATCTTGCCTACTGAAATTTCGGAAGTCGGTGTTAAAAACGAAAATGCGGAACCAACGACACCGACTTCCTACCGACTTCCGACTACAAAGAGGTGCCTATTTACCATGTGTTCCCCTGAGCCACATAAAAAGCATTACTTATGCGAATCTACGTAATCTTATAAGCGTACACCTTTCATTTGCCTAAGAGCGGCAGAGGCCAGCCAGGCCAGGCGGAGTTGTTCAGCCATTTGCTAATTAAATATATGAGCACGATGGAAGAATTCTTTAAGTAATCTTATGTGCGGATAGGGCGCGCCTAACATCAATGTAACACACGTTGAGACAAAGGAGACCTGACATTTCATGCAAAGTTGAAAGCCAAAGTATTCAGCCAGCGAAAAATGTATTACCGTGGTCGGGGAAGTTCTCCTTATCATTTCTTACTATTGCGCCGAATCTCCACGACCATTCCTTCAGCTAGTTTTTAAAGTTGAAAAATCTAGTTTAATAAAAAAAAATTCTATGCTAGACAGAGATAGCACTATTGGGCAATGACATCACAACATGGAACCGCCATAATAACTTCGAGTCATTCAGTACAATGATTGTTTTGCTTGACGAGGATAGATGAATAATTTCAAAAGTGTGTAAATTCTCCATTTTAAAATAAGCAATTGCCTTGTTCTAGTGGTCGCGCATGGTAGTGCCACTGAGCTTGAGGTCCTGGGTTTGATTCCCGTGTCGGGTAGTGTTTTGAATTTCTCAGCAGCAGTCCAGAGTCTGGTTTCCTGCCGGTTGACAGCAATAGGCTTGCCTCCTACCTATTATATGGGACACATAACTAGACAAGATGCGAGTGTACACTAGGTACAGCTCTGCCTAGCCCTACGGGGAACACAGGACACAATGCTGTTTAAAATAAGTATTAATAAATGTATATTGTTGATAGTATCATCATCTGCCTAGCCTTTTCCCAACTATGTTGGGGTCGGCTTCCAGTCTAACCGGATGCAGCTGAATACCAGTATTTTACATGGAGCGACTGCCTGTCTGACCTCCACAACCCAGTTACTGGGTAATACGATACCCCTTGGTAAGACTGGTTGCCAGACTTTCGGGCTTCTGACTACCCGTAACGACTGTCAAAGATCCACGAATGACAGCCGGGACCAACGGCTTAACGTGCTTTCCGAGGCACGGAGGGGTCTCGGTATGTAAAGATGGTCACCCATCCATAGACCAACCGCGGCAAGCGTAGCTTAACCTGACCGATCGACCTGTGCGGCTGTTATTATTTAGCCACGGGCCCCTCGTATATTGTTGATAGTAGTCAAATATATATACTAGGCGTGCTCTCATACCCAGTTGTCAGCTTTGGCTTAACCTTTAGATTAATTAATCAAGATCATGTTATTGTCAGCTTGTATCCCCATCTGCTGCGCAAAGGCCTTCTATCGTAATTAAAGAAAATCAAGCACCGAATTCTTCTATCTTTTTCCTTCCGCACGAGATCCGCTGAGAGCTCTCACCAAAGTACAAATAAACTCGTTTAGATGCCAACGTTTCAGAACAAATAGACGGAAAATCTTTTGAAAAAGTTCCTTTGACAAAATAAAAAGTCTTAGGTACCACCGACATGTTTTTACAAAAGAGAATGATTTTGAATTGGAAAATTCCACATCATTATACATTAAAGACAAAGAGAATTGTTGATTTGAAAGTGCTCTTACTCGTACCTATATAACAACAAATACGACGTAGCCGCGTACACTTTTTCTAAACAATATGATATGAATTGACTGTGGTTTTGCTAATTAGTATAAAACCGATACTATGCTTATTCAATCATAATCAGCCTAATATGTCCCCACTGCTGACACAGGTCTCCTCTCTGTGAGAGGGAGTGGGCCGTTATCCACCACGCGGGTCCAGTGCAGGTTGGTAGGTGTCACATGTCTTCAAATTTTTGGTTCTCCAGTTTCCTCATGATGTTGTCCTTCACCGTTTTGAGAGCAGTGGTGATGAAATAATTTACACAAAGTGAAGCGCCTGATTGGCTTCGAACCTGCGACCTACTACTCGTAAACCGCAGCCGTTACCACTGGACCACCACTGCTCTTCTATGCTCATTATCGAGGTAAAATTAATTAATAAGTTCTTAAGACATCAAACAGTTTGGGTTAGGTTCAAAGTTTCCAGTTTCAAGTTCACCGCTGCTGGTTTTGAATTACAAAGGCTTTAAATATTTTAGTCGATTTATTAATTACAAGTCTTGGACGACAGATAAATGGAATTTGTAGTTTATTGTGGTTCACATTCGCGACGGAAAAGCATTTTTATTTAGAAGAAAACTAAATATTCCATGCGGTGCTCAGCGTAAGTATCCAACAATGTTTTACTTGCAAATAAATCTTCACGAATACTTTCTTTCTCTGTTTCATAGAGCACGTCAGGGACTTCACGATAAAGTGTCGGAAAGACTGACGGTCCGTGTTTATGTTTCAAATACTTTTGTGCAAAAGTCGCAGTTTCGATTCCTTCACATGACATAACATCGCGCCTGTAATCCTCAAAGGTTTGGGCAGAGGTGTGTCTGTAGTACACCAACCTGTCGCCAGTTATGTTCAAGTCCCAAATCATAGGGGGCGAGCCTATTGCCCACGTACAAAACCAGACTCCTGGCTGCTACTGAGAATTTCCAGATCCAATAACACTTTGCCCGACCGGGAATCGAACCCAGGACCTTATGCTCAGTACTTTAGCAGTAACGTTTGCGATCAATAGATCGAAGAGGCAGCTTCACAAAATTATGTAACTTACAATGAAGCTACGAGTAAGCCAGTTCCAGTAGTTATACAAGCAGGTGGTCACTCAAGGAAGAGTCACTCAAGAAGTCCACATCAAGGCGGACACCGAAATGGTCTTCTTCAATGACTGATCACCTCTTAGCTGTCATCATCATCTGCCTAGCCTTTTCCCAACTATGTTGGGGTCGGCTTCCAGTCTAACCGGATGCAGCTGAATATCAGTATTTTACATGGAGAGACTGCCTATCTGACCTCCACAACCCAGTTACTGGGTAATACGATACCCCTTGGTAAGACTGGTTGTCAGACTTTCGGGCTTTTGACTACCCGTAACGACTGTCAAAGATCTACGAAAGACAGCCGGGACCAACGGCTTAACGTGCTTTCCGAGGCACGGAGGGGTCTCGGTATGTAAAGATGGTCACCCATCCACAAACCAACCGCGGCAAGCGTAGCTTAACCTGACTGATCGACCTGTGCGGCTGTTATTATTTAGCTGCCATGGCTTATATTAATTTCAGTTTTTTTTTTGTTTTTATCTTTTTATAATGGACGCTTTTACACACGTATAATGTATAATGTCAACATGAATGATGTAAACAATATTTGTGTTACAATTAAGTGTCCATGGAGTTTCTCCCTCGTTTTTCTCCATAGGTACCTGCTAAGCTTTGGAATGGGCAACTAGCTTCATCTTTCTGTCTGACCGACCCCTTGACAATTCAAAAGTGCCTGTAATTGGTTTATTTGAATTAAATGATTTAAGTTTGAGTTGAGTTTGTAACCTTTTGTAAAACACTCGGAAATAGATAAGAAACAATACAAACAGTACTTGAGGAGCGAACAACAAACTGCGAGTGTTATGATAATAGAAACACGCTTGAGAACATTTAAGCCGTTGAGGAACACGTAGGTATGGAGAGAGGGTATACATATAATTACATAAATGTGTTTTTTGATCAATTTTTAGTTTATTTAATGGTTATTTTTTTACCTAATAGTTAATTATTTGACCATTAGCAATGATATTTTATCATTAGATAAACTAAATATTGATCAAAAATACATTTAGCAAAAATTTTACGATTAGTTACTATTTTTATCATTTGGTTGAGTTTAACTACGCATCAAAAAATCGGCCCTAAGTCAGTCATCTGTAAGTAAAGGCAGTAAAACAACTGAAATGAAAGTAAACAGTTTACACTTAACTAAGTTCTGGTTATTATTATTTAGAAACTGAAATTAAAATAGTGAGGGTAGATTAGCCATGTTCGAAGGTCCTGCGTAGTCGCTACGGCGTAGGTCATTTCTCAGCTACACGAGCTACGGCGTAGCAGACGCCCGGCCGTTAGCTGGTGACCGTACTATTTCGTCCAAGGAATATGTATATCATTGATTTTTCATCGAATGGATGTAATGGTCGTGTGTTTAGGCGCCAGTAAAGATGGGACCGTATTTATGAGCTTTTTGACATTTACAACTTATCCGACACTCGACATTTACAACTTACTCGATCACTGTCGCTGTAAATAAATATATTAATAAAAAATAAACCGGCCCAGTGCGTGTGACGCACAATGAAAGGGTCCGTATTTGGGATGAATTTATCCCAAAAACAAACTTACCATATTAGTTTAAAAACATGTGCTCTCATATGTCGATATACATCACTTTTAATTCTCCAACTGTAAAATTGTAAGCTTGTAATCGCAAAAAAAAATGTGATAAAACTACAAAAGAACAATTTTCGGACTTTTTCCTTTACTTGTGCTGTGAGACCTTTCTTCTCGCTAAATTTAATGATTCTAGGTCTTCGGGAAGTACCCGTCTTGATTTATTTGCGAGTATCAAAATATGTCGCATAAATGGCTATATGTTTATAATGAATTGACTTAGAAGCTTGATTTTTTCTGAGCTCCAAGGAATCGTAAACCTATGTACTTATTTAATATTAATTTCAACTTGATTCCTCCTCGCGTTTCTGAGATAAAGGGTCTTGACACATTGACAGACAGACAGACAGATGGAGGGACAGCGAAGTCATCCTTTAAGGGTTTGGTTTTTTCCTTTTGAGTTTGGGAAAGGAGTTTTGGAAAAAGTGTATGTATTTTTCCTAAAAAATTTAGGAAAAATACACTTTGTAAAAAATATTTTAACTGTCTTTAATATATGAAAAAAGTTGAATAGCAAATGAAACAAACATTTCAAAATTACGTAAAAAAAAAAACAATGAATTCATTGGCTATTTTCAGCCCTCCGTGTAAAGTAATTTGGGCCTCTATTACAGTGATCCAATGAGTGCGGATTAATTTAAAACTGAATAAAATGTGCTTGTGTTACCCCGTCGCCGTCGTGTTCATTACATACATTATCGTGCACGAGTGACGCGCTGATTACTCGGGGGAGAGCCACTAAAACCAAGATAATATAATCCTAGAGAGGCAATATTGTTATGTATCACCACCCTTGCTCGCTGGCCGTTCTCAATGGCGCCCCTTGGCTAAATAATAACATCAGCACGGGTCGATCTTCGATGCTAGCTCGCTGGGTGTTCAAATTCACAGTCTTAAGATTTTATTTCACATAAACCTATATGGGCACGCCAGGTCAGAAGCTAGGTGCACGGTTCCAATTGGTGGATTCCTACGGAGAAGACCCATCAAGAAACTCCACAGTTATAAAATAAAATGCCTCATTATTTTATGCGAAGTTAAAAATCCTGTGATTTTAAAGTTACAGTTATGTTAATTTTACATTGAGTTATGGATCATAATTTATTGTTAAATTTATATGTTTAAAATAAAATACTACATTTGAAATGGTGACATAACAGAAATAATAATAATAGATACTATATTAGTAATACAAAATAATCAGGCTTCCGAGAATGGTTACAGTTTTTTAATTAATTGATTTTTAATTAATTGATTGAGTGTTTGCGGCAGCACCAACACTATTTGTTTATTTATTTATCCTCACACTGGAACGCCATACAGCAATTACACCAATGGAGCAAAAAAACACTTCATGTAGGTACTGCTTTCAATCCATCCTGTGCGTTTATTCTACTATTCGAACTATTCTCCGTGTGTTCGTAAACCGGTGGGATTCCCCGATGTTGCGGAGGTGGCAAGGCGATAAGACTGTCCAGTAAACGTCCAGTAGACGTGATTGTAAGATGAGAAATACCCACATACAATTTTCATGTAAACTCCATTCAGCAAAATGTAATTGTTTTCACACGAGCGTCGCCCCCGCTGGTTTCATGGCCGCCTAAAACACGTCGAGTATTTAATTTCACTAATCTTAATTGAATAACTGCCGGAGCACTAAATCTCACAAATTGGTGTCTATAGCTGTTCCAAAACCATTCAAATTGTTGTTGATGTGACCGGAGTGTAACAGCCTACAAATTTATGCATGTAGGAATGGAACGGTGAAGAATGCATGATTGTGTGAAAGAGCTGATAAAGTGTAAGTGAGACAGATGACGTATGCCAAAGACGTATGCTTGGGATGACGTGGAAGGTATTTAAAAAGGTTGAATGACGGAGTGACAATTTTAAGACGTGAATTTTTATAAGATATATTTATATGTGTTTCAAACAGCATTTAATTCAATTAAGCCAATTATGATGAGAACCTCGTGAAAGCCGAGAAAGATAAACAAATCAAGTATCTTGACTTGGCTCGCGAGGTTGTCGACATGTGGGATGTGGACTCAGCAATCATTGTGCCGATAGTCGTGACAGCCAATGGGTTTATAGCCAAGAGCCTCGACCAACACCTGAGGAGGCTCTCGTTGGGCAGCTGGATCAAGGGCTTGATTCAGAAAGCGGTACTTCTGGACACGGTTCGCATTGTCAGGAGGTTCCTCTCTCTGGAGCCCTGACCGCTGGTAGCTTGGACCCTGTTCCCGATACCGGTGGGCTACTATTTTTTATAATTTTTAATATTTCTTTTTATCATTTTGTTTATAAAAAACGTAATTTATAAGTTTTTAAATGAAATAAGGGAAATAATGGTTACATCATTCATGTTAAAATTATGCATGTGAAAACGATGCAGAACGTTAAAAGCGTCCGTAATGAAAAGATAAAAAAAAACAAATGTTAAATATCTCTTACTAGTTTATAAGAATACACTAGTAGGTACACCACATTCATAGACTATACTACCAGCCGCTATCGACCCCGTAATCAGCTGTAGCTAATTGAAATTATGAGTTATACCCATTGATACCCATCACTCTGTGAAGTTTCGCTAGATAATTTTATTTGACTTTATTTTGCAAAAGATATTTCATTCACAAATAAGTTATTTAGAAAACATCGTCATCATCTCACTTATGCGTTTATATCGGTCATACTATGATATAAAGCTCAAGATTATTTTTTCAAACCCAAGTACTTACAATTTGATTGAACCGTCGTCGTCACATTAATCAAGCTACAAAAGCAGTTCCGAGTCACCGCACTCCGCCACCTTAGCACATCAATGGTCACGAGCAATGCACACTTTTATTAAAAGTCCCTTCCATTCAGTGTTCAATTATATCTTTTATCAGTATTTTTTTTTTTTTCCTTTTATAAAGTATCACAATTGGTGACACTTTATTTACATTACAATCTAGCCTATTAGCTAATAAGTAATATTAATAATTAAGAAATCGTCCAATAACGTCTTTCTTATTCACTATAAGTTATGGGGAAGACACTTGTTTCACGTGTTCTTTATAGGATTCAGCACTTGCACCACAGTTTGAGTTCACTTACACTGCACTAAACTAACTCAAAGGTTTTACCCTTTTTAGTCTTCGCACTAATTCAGTGTTGTCAAGGAGTTGGATCGCCTCGACATTCACGTGATGATGAAGTCTGTGTTCATGAGCTTCTGCATATTTTTGTATAGCTATGTTTACGACATCCATCTTGAGGTCGCGGTGAAGGTCGCTGTTTCTAATGTATCAGTATTTATGAACTTCATAAATTCACCGATAGAAGTCTATATTCTCGTTGCTATCTAAAACTATAAACATAAAAAAACTTGAGAGGTGTCAAGGGACACCCGGATGAAACGAAGTTCAAAGAGAGAGAGAGAGAGAGACAGACAGAGAAATACGCGCACGCCCCACGGCTTACAACTACCTATAGCAAAAAGTGTCGTTCCAACTTTTGGTCTTAATTTTTTCCGTCTAGCCCCCTTTCGCAACGCGCGAAACTTCGTTCCAATACGAATTTAGATATTTATAGGGCCTTGGACCTTATATCGAGGGGCTCGTGGCTAAGTAATAACAGTCGTACGGGTCGATCGATCAGGTTAAGCTACGCTTGCCGCGGTCGGCCCGTGGATGGGTAACCATCTTTACATACCGACACCCTCCGTGCTTCGGAAAGCACGTTAACTCTTGGATCTTTGACAGTCGTTACGGGTCGTCAGCATTCCGAAAGTCTGACGAAGGGGTACTTATCGTGTTACCCAGTAACTGGGTTGTGGAGGTCAGATAGACAGTCGCTCCAGATAAAATACTGTTATTCAGCTGCATCTGGTTAGACTGGAAGCCGACCCCAGCATAGCTGGCAAAAGGCAGGCAGATTGAATTGACTGGATCTCATATTACAATCAAACTGTGTATTTATAAAGCTGGTTTCACATGAGTCGATTACAAACTATGCGATCAAACAGACTTCGCGGCGAGAGCGTCAGGCACTATGTGCAAAAACTATTCTGCTTGCCTTGAGAAACTACGGTTTATTGGTCGTGTGTAGGCACGGTCGTCAGTGTTGTATGGATCACTATGGAAGCTTGTTGGCGGACATGTTTTTTCTACGGCGCGGTATATACGCTGTACCGTAAAGAACCTGTGCCGTGTACAAAGTGCGTCGCTGTCTCGGCCGGCACCACCCTCGTGCAAGTGCTTGAGTTCATGTATTTACTTAGTGTTAAGTGCACTGAAACCGAGAAGGGGTTTTTATTCCGAATGTATTATTTCCACCACACACCACACAAATAATACAACCGGAAAAAAAAGTTTTATCTTATTTAGGGCTGATTTTTCAATCAACTGATAACTTTAATCATCAACAATAATTATTTCATACTAAAACTGTCAAACGTCAATTTTAGTCCTCGAATGAAAGTCATCTGGCGATGGAATAATCAGTAAATACATACTTATGTACTTATAGGATAAAAAATTAAAAGGGTTTATTATTACCTAAGTGTAAGTACTAAGGCCTCGTTGGTCCAGTGGTCGCAATCGTTACTGTTGAGCAAGACGTTTTGGGTTCGATTTCCAGGTCAGGTAAAATGTTATTGGGTTTTCCATCAGGGTTTTTCAGCAGCAGCCCCGATTTGTACTTTAGGCTCTTCTAGGCGTTCTTTGAGTGCAATAGGCTCGCTTCCATTACACGGGACATAGAAATAACTTTCGAAATGTGGGAGTAGTATAGTTACACCTCTGCCTAACCCCTCGGGGGTTACAAGTGTGGTGTTGTTATGTGCACTGTACAAATATGAAAGTTAATTCGTATGATAATAGCCCCGCAGCACGTCATACTAATCGGCGTGACTTATCAGAGAACTTGCCTTAGACGCATATCCTTTAATGTGGACAGAGCAATATGAAGAGTACCTTCGTATTGAAAGTTAGTTCGTAAATAATATTCAGATGACAAAACTCTGAAGACTTTTAGAATTAAATGGCTTTGAATATACTTAACCTCGGTGTCCTGCAGCTGTCCAACACAATCGACGTACAACCTTTATTTATTTAGAGTTTAAATTAAATTTTTGTAATTTAAACTCTAAATCTGTCCAGCCCTGAATTCGTTGTCAAAATGAAGTCATATTTCAAGTGGGCCAGTCCAATCCCCGGATTCTAAATTGAGAATAACTTGAGAACTTACCAAACTGTAGGCGCTTTAGCATTATTTAGGGCTGTTCCAATTTCAGTGTTTGATCCGGAAGTGCGGCGGTGCCGGAGCGGTGCGGGGGAGCGAGTGCAGTACGACGTCGTTCTGCGCTCGCAACGAGTCAATGTAAGAAAAAACCGACCGTCCGTGCGCAGTACGAGTTCTGCTCCGGCGGCGCCACTGCAGGCGATTAAGGTGATTACTACTAAGTAGCCGCGTAATTCAAAATATCTTACGGTTTTTGCAAATAAATCTTGAACAAAACTCATGAGTATTAAACAACTTCATGCATACTGTACCAGCATACTCATAAGAAAAAATCTAAACAAGTCCATTACTCACAAATACACTTCACTAAAATACATCAAGTACATAATCGTAGCAGTCGTAGGAAGGATCACATTTTGCTCCCGCGAGTGCGAACAATCAATGGCGAGAGTAGGTACAATTATTTGTGCGGGAGTACAAAAATATTGTGAACTACCTAAAGAGGTACAGAATGCGAACTCGTTTAATATTTTCAAAACTAAATTAAAAATCACATTCTAAATCATCAAACACTACTACCATAAATAGACTTGCCCTACTGTTGCGTTGCTTTGCTGTGCCGCCGTATTTAAGAATATTTGCGACCTCTGTAATTATTTCTTTTGCGGGTGCATCGAAAAGTTTTAAGTTTTGTATTCTTTAATATTATTTGCGTGCGAAGTGAAATGTTATTACGTAAATGATTTTGTTGTAAAGGAAAAAAATAGCTGCTTAGTTTGTGTGTCAAAGTTCTTATAATATATTTAAGTTTTAAAAATGTTCTCAAGTAAGTGAAATCATTGTAATTCACCGTAACTGATGCAGTAATGCTATAGTAGGTTGACAAATTCTTAAATACAAATTCTCAATTCAGAAACCGGGTGTAAATCAAACTGAATGCTCGGCAGTTGATTTGAACTTATCTTTTGCAATTGTTCATTGTGCTCTTACACAAGTGGTTCAGCCGTTAATTGGATTCCGAGCTCCTTTCGAATCTCCATCATCATTTATTTTAAAAAAAGATTAAGGCTTTGAGATTAAGGCTTTGATATTTGATAAGGGTCCTCAAACTAGGATTGTTAGATATTGTGTTTTTTGTTTGAAAATTTAAATATCTGAAGAACAATACCTTTTGAAGAAACAAGAGAATTTTGTTAAGAGTTTTTCATAAATACGATCTCTTTTTTTCTTGACAGGCACTAAATGAGCTCGGACAATTCAAAACGAAATATTTTAGAAATAAAATTCTATTCAAAGCATTCATGTGAACACTTATAAAATTAGTTCAATATAATTCAGCTCGTTCATAGGTTACTGTCTTCTTCTGTTTATGACTGAACAGCTCTCATATAAAGTGGTGTGTCAAGCAGCAACCACTACAAAGGCCGCTCCATTTTTATTAAAAACATTAAATTGTTATGAAAATGTTGTGGAATTATTTAACTACCTACTTTATGAAAGTCTGAATATTTTCCGACTCCCTTTTATGATGGAGGGCTCACAACCTGGCATTCATATACATTTGGCATTTCTTCTTCTTTTATGATGGAGGGCTCCCAACCTGGCATTCATATACATTTGGCATTTCTTCTTCTTTTCGTGTCGATGGTACTTCTATTTTAGATAGTTAGAGGCCAGTAGGTGGCCACGTTTATTGCAGTATCAGTGGCATTCATTAAGTCATCAAAGGTGCAGGTGAACGGGCACTGCAGCCAGTGGGGTATGGTCTAATTAGGCGCACCGCACTCGCACTGGGTGTTGGATGGGTCAGTAATCCCCCACTGCGACAAATTGTGCATTTGATATCGGTAGTGTCTCTTCTTGATAGATATGAAAACACTATCTCATGCACATTAGTAGCGAGGCAGCCGTCGCTAATGTCACCTGTCAGTGACTACGAATGGCGAGAAACAGTTACGAGTTACTTACGCTGCGCCTGCACAAAAGGCTTCGGTGTGATGATGAGCCAGTGTAGTGATGGAATCAGCTTAAATACGGGATCGACAAGATTCTACAAGTGACGACAAAGATAAAGGTCAGACAAAACAAAATGATGTCTATGCAAAATACACAATTATCTAATGTAAAATGATGTATTCATTACTTGCTGGCATAAAGTATTTCATGCAGAAGCAAGGATCCTGTCATAGCTTTTATTGTAACTGTAATTAAACTTGGATCACCGGAGTTGTGACGCCACGATACATTGTAGCACCCGTGAGTTCTACAGGGTGACTTGTAATTCGACATATTCCTTCCAGCGCGTGATAGTGTGACCTATTTGCAATAATTAATCACCCCATAAAGCCTAGGCGAAAAGTGATGGAATTCGAGAAAAACCAATTTTCATGCATCATAATATACTCACTACACAGAACAATGGGCCTGTATTCCCCGTCAGGCAGAGGTACACCCACATGTCACCAGTTAATATGAGTACCACACCATTAAGGTTATATTACTAGTAGATGAGAATACAAACCACAGTCATTAAGTGACCAAATTACTAAGTACTTGAAAACTATTAACCTACTTACTACTTATTTGTTAAAGAAACTGCAGCCTCTACCTACCTAACCCCTGGACAGATAAATTTTGCATTTAATATTTGATTTGCTAATTTGATCTTTATTAGTTAGCTAGAGTTGTAGCACTGACAGGTATCAGGAGGACATTTCGACGGCCGGAATGAAATATTTAATTGTTGTTGTTTCATTTCCCTGTCAACAGCGGGTTGAAATGATAATTCAGACTTGACCCACAAAATGTCGGGTGGTGTTAAAATTCGTCTCTTAATTACAAATCCATGCCTGGAAGTTAAATTATGTTGACGAGGTTTTTCGGGGCTTTGCAGAGATTGAAGTACAAACTCAGCCTATAATGTACCTACCCACTGCTGGGAGTCAGGCCTGAGAGGGAGTGGACCGTGATCCATCACGCGGGCCCAGTGCGGGTTGATAGATGTCACATGTTCGAATGTTTGGCGCTAGGACATACCGGTTTCCTCACGATGTTTTCCTTCACCGTTTTGAGAGCGGTGGTGTTAATCGCCTATCTGAGTTCGAACCTACGACCGACAACTCGTAAGTCGCGGCCATTACAACTGGGCAATACTCTGTCAACATGATATGGTATATGGAAATATCAATTCCTAGAATGCTTCTTCATTGTAAAGTTAAGCATACACGACACAGAGAAGAATAATAACGTGCACTTCGTTATTGTACACTCAGCATATTGCGGCCCTCCGTCTGTCTGAACAGCGCCTAATATTATGTGCAACTGAAAGACTGACACTGGAACATATGCACGAGGATTTTGCATATTTTGTTCTAGATAAAGTCTGTGTTTTATCGCCAGACTTTTAGGAGCTTTAGAAACAGTGCACAGCGCTGTAGTTACGCTTTTGTTTTGCTTATATTACTGAGTTTTGCTGAGGTTTGGCGTAAATGAAATAGGTATAAAATAGGAGCTTAAATAGAGGTTGCGTGCTTATTATCGTGTGGTCAAACAGAAGTGAAAACTTACGACTTGAGCCGAGTATAGCCGATTCAGCGTCAGTTCAGTTTCGTTCATTGTCCAGAAATAGCGCAACGTGAAAGAAGTGTAAAGAAGTTTTCACCTCAAACATCTACAAACCGCCACGCATCGCTCTTACTCTAGTCTGTAGAGCCCCTGATTATGTATTCGTCAATGCCGAATGTTGGTCAGTCATGTTTGTGGTAATATTGGTGAGGTAAGTTGTCATTAATGAACTAACGCGATCGCTCGGTGTGACGTCAAAGCGTGCGGTTGTCGACACACGAAACACACGGAATATGGAATCATCTCACTAATGTTATCAACAGTTTTGTCACATTTACATAAAGTAGCTTATGTGTACATTTTCTTGTTAAACTTTGTCTCATAAGTTGTGCAAAATGTGCATGATAACACATATCTAATTCATGAGCTACGCTTTTCTCTGAGCAGTGTTCATTCCATCTCTGTTTTAGTTTATGAATAGTCACCAAAATAGATAAGTGACCAGGATCGTCGAATATACGTGAAATTTAGTAGGAAACCGGTGAATGTATTCGAATAAAATTACGTACTCCTGTTTTTTGGTGTCCTTACCACCTCATACCTTCACATTCTACTTGCTCTATGTAATATTACTCCGCACAGGTTGACTATTCTCTCTTCTTATTCTTTCCTTTAATCATATGTTTTTACGAATGACCAATTTTAAAGAGACATACAATAATCCAATTAAAAATCCGTTAAAGAAGATAATAAACTATTTTAAACGGTAAAAATGTAATTTATCACAAAACAATTCCTGTTTCTTCGATTTCTAATCGATGAAGTCTTGTTTATAGCGCTGTAAATCACCCTGAAAGTATTTGATACAAATATTTATGTTTAGACGAAGTGATAGTAAAAGTTGGCCAAGTCTCGATAAGGAAAGGGTGAGGGTCGAGATGGTCACGATTAATTTAAACTTGTTCGGAGTACTGTGATGTTAGCTTCCGTGGTCTACCAACATCTTGGCAAACCATTTACCCGGAAGATATGAAAGAAAAAGAAAGAAATAAAATACATTTATACACAATCCCAACCCAACCCCAACCCCAAATCCCCAATTCCAATTATTGATATAAAAATCCCAATCGTACCAACCCCCAATTGCTTGGCGTGAAATGGGATAAAAGCATTTGCGAACCACACGATTTTTATTAAGTAGAAGATAGTACAGTCCCAGTCATAACTTCTATATTAATTCGATCCAAAATTATATTAATCATTCGGACTGGGATTACATCCGCGTCAAATTTCTTGTTTTAACATAAAATATATCCTATGAGTTATGACAGTCGGCAACACTGTAGCTTCCAACTAGTGAAAGAATTTTCGGAATCGGAGTTTCGAAGATTACGTCCTACATACAAACTTACAAATTTTACCTCTTTCGGGTCACCAGTGAACTCCCAACGCAGTCAGATAAGAGTGGGTTAACAAACATGTTGCCTGCCATACATTAAAAAAAAAAATAAGTTCATTTTTATCTAAGCCCTCGACCTTGATCTAACTTCGTGAATGTTAGCCAGAACAGTATTCACTCCACTTCTTGTTTTTGTGATTGGTGATTTTACTAAAAGGGGTTAGCACGAAAAGTCAATTGAATGGAACGAATGGCCACGTGAATGAGCTGAAAATGTTTTTGTTGTTTGAACGCCGTAATGTCTGGAGCATTTGATAGCCCAATTCTTAAGGAAGGGTATAGGCTATTTAACACAATCACATCAAAACAATTACGACCCTTATAAGCCAAGCAAAATGAAAAAAAAAGAAAGAAAGAATGCTAAGCGAAAAAGTCTGAAAGAATGCTAAACACATACACTTTTTTTATTTTTTTATTTTTTTGTGTGTACTATAACAACCCTACTAACGCTTTCTTTGTAAAAATGTATGGACGTGTCTGAAATAAAGATAAATTATTAAAATTATTATTATTATAAACTTATGAGTACGAAAATGCTATGTTCGTAACAACATAAAATTTCATTAAAAAATAAAGGAGTAAATGGGTTTTGAATAAAGCCGAGTGTATACATACTTTTGCTCGTGACTGTACTTGCACAGGTTAGGTAAGTCAAAGAGTACTAAAGAAGTTCAGTTGCAGTTTAGTTTCGATCAAAACAACGCTTTTCGTACCTACCTACCACTGTTTGATACTCTCACGTCGAGTTCGCATTACGCGAGCGCAATAAAAGCGCATTCTACTGCAGCGCGGTGCACAGATAACAAGAATAGTTTTATTAGCACTCAAAATTAAATTACTTAACTGTTACTGCACACGGTTTTATGATGCATACACTGGCCGAAAATAAACCAAACAAATTAAACTTCCGAATTCAAACGAATACGCGTTATAATTGCCATCCTCGTCGCAACTTGTAGACTGTTGATTCCGTATTTACGTAAAATTCCGGATCCGGGAGACATCGTCCTGCCCGTAAAAGCAGCGCCACCTAGCGGGTTCAATTGTGTATACAAACCTTGTCCTGACAATAACAAACACAAAAAAAAAGAATGATCCAATGTGGTGCAGTCGATCGGAAGTTATGCGCGTACATAGGTACATTTCGGTGATTCATGTTTATTTATCGATATATAATTTCACTGACTCACTACTACACCAAGCGCCATCGTGTTTTGCCTTCACTTTATCTATTTCCCGCCATTTCTCGTGACTGACAGATGACATTAGTGACAGCAGCTACCCCGCTGGTGCTCAAAGCAAATGCGCATTCGTTCGGAATTCGATGTTTTATTTTTATTGTTTATATTCGGCCAGTCCATCATACAAAAAAGTAAGTGCAGTCTAATTTCCTCCGTTTTTTTATCCTTATAAGAAACAGGATCGATTCACATCAAAACAGGTTTTTTTTTTGTAAATCACCAATTTTTTTGCTAACTGTACAATATATCGCAGGGAGTACAAGACAGTCTCCTAAGAACGTTTTCTTGTATCGATCACGGTTCAGGTACAACAGTAACGCTCGAAACTCCAGTGGCATGCTAACAGTTCGTAGCAATGTAGTCCATTGCTATGAACTGTGCGAGCACGATACAGCCAGTGCGTGTGCGTGTATGAGTGAAATAAAATTATATTTATATTGCATTTAGAGTACGCGTCATAGTGGTGACCTGTTCTTGTTCACACCTCCATGCAATGGGCATTTAATTGTGGTATACACCTCTCATCCCGTGACTCCCACCTTTGCACCATCAAACCATAGATTTTCTATGAGGTTGAGGTCGGGTGACCGCGCTGGCCATGGAACAACAATTATCTCCGGGTGATTGTGAAACCACTCACGCCCAGTGCTCGCCCGGTGAATAGGACAACTGTCCTGGACAAATGATATTTGTGTCAACTCATCGGCTGGGTAAATGTTGCGCACAGTAGGTAGCATGACATCGTCTAATATTTCTACATAAGTAGAACTGTTGGCGCGTGGAGGAATAAAAGCCAGTTCTCCTGGCCCTGCTGCACTCATCTATCCCCACATATTAATTGTAATTCGACCGGAGTCTGTATTAGGGATTACGTTTTTATCACACCAGCGAGTGTTTTCCTTGCGCCATAAATGAAGCCTACCCTTTTGACTAGATTTGAAGGTCTTTTTATCAGAAAATATGGTAGCATTCCAGTCAAAATCTAAAAAACCCGGGCGAAACGTAATCGTTCTTGTTTATGTCTTTCTGTCAAGAAGGGCTTTTTAGCTGGTCTTCTGTGATGCAAGCCTTCAGTGTGGAGGGCACGGCGAACAGTTTGCAATGAGGTGTCGAATAATACCGCAAACTGTCTAGTTGGTGTGAAACCATTTGTTTCATACTCGCCCACCATATTATGTCGTCGCTGCGCCTCGTTAATAAGCGACGGCCTTCCACTTCGCTGTCGACTAGCAAGGCTACCCTCTTCCTTATATCTTTTGATCCAGCGACTTACAGTCATCATCATCATCTGCCTAGCCTTTTCCCAACTATGTTGGGGTCGGCTTCCAGTCTAACCGGTTCCAGCTGAATACCAGTATTTATCCAGAGACTTACAGTACCTATTCCTCTAAAACAAAAAAAGTGATATTAGGCAGCTATAATAAAATACTAAAGTGACTTCATTTTTATATAATATAATAATTTTTAAACTCAAACTATTTAGGTATTTCAAATAAACCAATTACAGGCACTTTTGAATTGTCAAGGTCGGTCAGTCAAAAAGATGAAGCTAGTTGCCCATTCCAAAGCGTAGTAGGTACCCATGGAGAAGAACGGGCAAGAAACTCCATGGAAACTCTTTTAAATCATAATAATGTTGTTACAAAGTATTGGTTACATCATTCATGTTCACAATTATGCATGTGAGAACGATGCAGAACGTTAAAAGCATCCGTAATGAAAAGATAAAAAAAAACAATTCAAATATTAAATTAAATCAAAATAAGCCATGGCAGCAAAGAGTTGACCAGTCCCTACTGACGGCGCCCGTTCACGAACATGACGCATAGATTGGCACCATTCAGCTCAACCATTTTGAAGCGAGCTAAATGATCCAACACATGCGCCACCATCAGCGAGACATTAGAGTGAGCATGACATACTCTCAGCCGCCAAGGCACATTCAAGTCAATTAAAGACGTACCCATATAATGGTAGCTTTATAGTATGTACATAGTACTCACATACGTTCTATGCAATTACACAATACTAGGAGATTGAATTTATATAATGCAAAAATAGTATTTTAAAATCTTCAGCAGCTCCAACAGTATGTAGGTAGGGTAGGCGTGTGAGAAGTAATTTCAAATGCTAATCCATTTATTTATGCGTCCTGTGGAGCAGGATCAGCGTTTAGCCAAGCATTTTTGTCAGCGATGTAATCCCCCAACTTATAATATGCTTGGCTGCATAGTGTGCGTTTTATGTAAGTTTTTAATTTATTTTCATTGAGTTGGAGTATGTGGGGAGGTATTTTATCGTAACATTAAAATCGTTACAATAAAATACCTTCCCACATCAGTACCCTATGAAGGAAGAGTCTACTTTAGCCAGTCTGAAATCTGGTTGAACTAATTGGTCCCTATTTCTAGTTCTCTATGTGTGTCTGTCACCTCCTTTACTGAATTACTTATTTAATGTAACAATATAATTTTAAAACTCTGCATTTATAAATCCAATAAAAAGAATTAATCCTGTCATCAAATAATCTTAGGTAAATTTTAAAATAAAAGTTTAAGTTCCAAATCATAAATATTATAATACTCACATGCAGCCCGGTTTCATCAGATATTTCTGTTCTATTAAGACCACTTTTTTGTAGCGTAATAATAGTCGCCCTCGCCTCAATATTAATATTTGCTTGCATTTTGAGAATAAATACAATACCGCTATCTATTAAATCACACGTCACTAATCAACAAAACTACAACCAAACGACAACGTTTATTCCGATCAAGTTAACTATTCATAAAACTCATGTCTACCTCACAGAAATCTGAATTCTTTATTTAGTTTTCTATGATCTACCTTTCTAACTTTACGAAATGTGTAAACAAAGCGAACAAGTTAAAGAATATTATATTTCTGTCTCATTACTTCCAATCGAGTAAAAACTTACAAAAAGTCGAAGTACTGCGTGAGATTTGCACACACGGCTCACTGATTCGTCATTGACTCGTATTACGTATAACGTTGAAAATAAGAACTACATACAATTACTTGTTGACGACAATGTGTTTATTTTCTTGACACTAGAAGGACGTAAGTCAAATTAAACGTCAAGCTATTACTTTGTGAGATTGCCTGGACTTTTGATCGACAATGTACCTTACTGCCACATCTCGTAAGTCCACCCTGTATATTTATAAATTCGTTTCCCAGCCAACCCATTTAAACAAAACCCTTCCACAGTACATAATTAGCCGAATTACTAATAAAATAATAACTTTGCCACCAAGTAAAACTCAATACACCAAGTTTGAGAACTCCAAGCGACTTAGTAAACTTGTTTGAAACAACTCAATGTAACGCCAAGTTCATAACTTTATGATACGATTAAACTCAAGTTACGAGCCATCAAAATATTTTCACTCCGTTCAAACGAAAGGAAATTGTGTGAAATCCGCTTTTATTTGAGTCTGTGTTGAGTCTGTTATTCTCCCACGTCTTGTTAGCAAGGTCGATAGCAATCTGCAAGGGACGTGGTGGGTAGCGATACCTACACATGATAGAACAAAAAAATACGATATTCCTACGGAATCGAGACTTGGTGAAACCACGGAGGACAGCTAGTCTATAAATCTCCACCTGTGCAGGTATTCCTAGCTTCAACCAACCTGACACTGGCGTCTATTTAGAAACTAGCCGCGCAACTCACTGCTCCACCTGCACTGGTTTGATAATTTTATGTCACACTATAAGTTAGCCGTCATTATATAAGTAGAACTGGGTGCTGGTACAGTTTCCTAACTAGCTGTCGTTACTAATATACTGTCACTTCGGGAAAACTTTGCTTCATTCACGTAGGTATCCACATGAGCAATGTGAAGGACTAATATGTATGAACATTAGATGCGGTATATTTTGTCTGTTGTCCTTCTTCACTCAACCAATCTGCCTAGCCTGTTCCCAACTATATTGGGGTCGATTGTCAGTCTAACCGGATGTAGCTGTATACCAGTATCTTACATGGAGTGACTGCCTATCTGACCACCACATCCCAGTTAGTGGGTAATACGATACCCTTGGAAAGCCTGGTAGTCAGACTTTCGGGCTTCTGACTACGCGTAACGATTACCACAGATCCACTCTTGGCAGCCGGGACAATCGGCTTTTAAAGTGTTTTCAGAGGCTCGGACTATTTCGGTATGTAAAGATGGTCACCCGTTTATGGACTGACGGCTGTTATCACTCAGCCACGAGACTTCCGTGGAACCACAATGTTCACGGAAAGGCAACATTTGTGTTAGGTATATTTTTAATCATCTTGCTGTTGTGTATTGTTAGTTGATATTTGTTTAACTTGAAATAAAGATATCTTGCTGTTATTTTTTAAAATAATAATTATTTATTTATCTCAGAGAGCTTTAGTCTATATTTTAAACTCGTACATTTAAATTCCTTATAAAAATACTCATTGCAATAAATAACCACTAACCTAAGTAGGTAATATGTATAATCTCACTTTAGCATCGAGCTGCTATTCCTTAACTAAAGAAGTCTAAGGAAACCTTCACTTCAATGGTCTTTTCACCAATATTTTTTTTCAGTTTCAAACTGACAGGTTCAGGTACCTAAACAAATTATGAATTCTAAAGCGCAGCGAGACTGCCCCAATATGAATAGATACCTGTCAATAGGTACCTGTCAATGAGTCATATTGAATAGGTATTGAGAAAAACGCCAAAGTGTTATGCCATTTATCATATTCAAAAGATCTTTCAAAATTGTGTCCTATACAATATTGTACTAAGAAGACGTATTCATGCTGCTTCACATTGGATACTGAATACATTAATTTCTTTACTTAAGGTCGATGCTCCAAGGTAGCCCGCGAAATTCAAATTTTCTTACTTTTTTTGCAATTTTCTGGTCAGTACTAAGTTGTACGTTGATTAAAATATGATTCGCGGCCGTAACAAATATGTATTTACAGAATTATAATCATTAGAATCAGTAATAAAACTTGTTAAGTTATCATAATCCTAAATTGTCAAGATTTCCGGAAATAGTCTTGATCTTAGAGAGATGTGTTGATGACTTTAATGATTATAATTCTTTAATTTTTAAATTTATTTTATTCTTATTGTTTGTTGTTATAGAGGCCATAGAAGTACACACTCTGTGAAAATTTCAAGTGCCTACCTATTACGGTTCAAAAGATACAGCCCTGCGACAGACAGACGGACGGACAGTGGAGCCTTGGTGATAGGGTCCCGTTGACACCCTTTGGGTACGGAACCCTAAAAAACTTGTAATTACACTAATTACGACTTGCGCGCCTACGCTCTACCTAACGTAGCACATCGCGGAGGTAACTAGAGCGTTAGAATTGATGGTGATTCGATTAAAGTCAGCCAGGTCCGCAGTCCGCAGGTGATAACCTGATAGCAGGATGACGGGTTAATCCAATAATGAAAACTAAATTTTCTGGGACAAATTTTTACGTAATTAACTTGCAATTATGGTGGTCTCATGTTTTGCCTATCAAATAGGCACAGATCGCTGAACAATTCAAGTGACCATAACTTGATGTTGGTGTCTATTCTATTGGTCAACTAGCATTTGCCCGCGGCTTCGCCCGTTGACAGTTATCCCATGGGAACGTACTACCGGGATGTAAGTATAATATCATTATTTGTCCAAACCCACGTGGGTTATCCGTCTACCAGCTTGCATCCAAATTCATTCAGCAGTTTAGGCGTTAAAAGGTACAGACCGTCAGACAGACAACGTTTACTTTCAAATTCAATGTAAAAGTAACAATGTCTGTCTGTTGTCGTAGTGAATGTGTGTGTAAGCGCAGGAGCTCGAGGTACCGTCCGAGAGAATGGAAATGTCGGAGCAGTGTGTTGTTGTGTGCTGACGCTACTCGTGTTCATGTAAACGGCGTGTTTGTTTACTTGGTTACCACAAGTAAAGCGCGCGTCGCTTGGAGAAATAAAAATACTATACAAACTCTTTTACGTCGATTCACAACACTCAGCACGTTAAAACGATTGAAGAGCCATCATAGGTAAGTATTATTGGTATGCATATGAACATATTGCGAAGGCTATTACTGAAATAATATTCCAATAAATACTGAACTACTATTTATTCGAGCACTTTACAGAATCATGCAAATATTTCTACAGTTCGACATGTTCATACGTTGTTCTGTTGCTCTCGATGTTCGAGGGTGGAATTGAGTTTTCATAAACTTTTAATCAAAAGCTATTGTTGATTTATCCCCAATGTTGTAGAACACAGCCGTTGTTTCCACACTTTATATTGATTTATGATAAATGTTCCTTTAAGCATTAGAAGTTCTCTCAATACACTGTTTATCATGTTTAAACATCATAGTATATATGTGCGGGGTGCAGGTCGTAGGTATATAATATTAAAGCACTGGTTGGGTTTGGATTTAAAAATGTTTATTAAAAGTTCTTCAAGGCTAATGTAAAATGTCTTAGAGTAAAATGTTAATGTTAAATGTTGTGAATGCACCCGGTCCGTTTGACGTATGGAAATGCACTGACGTTAAAGTATACATAAAATTGTCACTTATATACAAGGACCATTGTTGTAAACTGCTGCGTTAGAGGTGTTCGGTTACTTAGACCGAACAATATTAATAATGGTACCTAGTATAAATCTAAGCGCACATTTTAGGCATTGCAACACAAATAATAGAATAAATAAATAAGAGTCCTCCAGAGCGAATGTCGGTCATGGCAGACAATCTCAGCGGAGACTAGGAGATATCCACGCGGGAGATATCATAGTGCACGCGTGTGTGCGCAGACACAGGTGCACTCGCTCTTCCCTCACTCTCGCAGTCCGATCGAACGACAATCGGACACGATCGGAGAGAGATCAGGCGCAGGACCCGAGGCACGGGGGTATCACCCCGCAATAAATTAATTTAACCCAACAATAAATTAAGTCCGCCTTTGTACATTTATTTATTTATTTATTTATTTACTTTTAAGAAGGCTTACAGACTAATTACAAATAATAGGCAACAACAACACATTATCAAGTTGCTAATAACAAGCCTCCACAGTTATATAAAATATTGATTACTTAAAGCTGAACAATTAAAGTACATTGTGTGCATAGGTAAGTAAGTTATGCTAGTTTTATTTATTTAAGTATTTATATTGCTACATTTATGAGTTTAAGAACCATTAGCTGGCGCATCATTCACAAAAAAACGATTTGGCTAAGAGCGTCCTTGCTGTACTTATCTTAGTACAAAATAAGTCAATATCATGTTCTGAAGATACATCATTGAAGCTTCGAGCGCTTCTTATAAGAAAAGAATTACGCCTATAATTAGTAGTGGCAGAAGGCACACCTAGAAGCGGCCTTTCACGTAGCCTAATAGTGTTAGTACGTAGTGCTATCTTTGCCAATAGTTCAGGGCAGTCGATCGATCCATTCGCTATGCCAATCAAAAAACACACATCGTTAATGAGTCGCCTACGATCCAGTGGCAGAAAATGGTACCTCTTGCAACGGTGTCTGTAATCCATGGATACCTGGTGTGCCTTATAATCAAGATATCTCAGAAACTTTTTCTGGATACCCTCGATGCGCGAATTGTAGATCCCATACATTTGTGTGCTGCTAGTGTTAAATAAATAAATATCAATTTGCCCGACCCGGGAATCGATCCCACACACACACTAATGAGGCAGCCACGATTGTAATGCTTAATAGATTAATAATTACTTTCGTAAGAGGTTATTTTTTTAATGAGTACTTTTCAGTTAATTTGCGACCACTACAACAAGGGGCGGAAAATACAAATAAGTGCGGTGCGGCCGCGTGTCGTGTGGTAGTGTGCGTGGTTCATACAATATGTACAAAGGTGACGTGCCTAGAAGGATGTACCTATGCAATGCGGTGCGGCCCGCCCAAATCTGCTTCCGCCTTAATAATGTAAGACAACGTTCGGCAATATCCTTTGAAATGGTAAAGGATATTTCACAAAGGGAACCTAATACGTACTTAGAAGTCGGAAGTTGGCCGTAACATCCCAGCGCTGATTTGTTGGATTCCTTTTCTCCTGACCGTGAATTTTGTTTATATGTATGTATGGATCTATGTATTAGTATTTATTCTTGTACTTTATAGTCATTTCCTAGCTATTGATCCCGTATGTTGCACCTGCCCTGTTTTGTCTCTGCATCGCGCTAAGGTTGACTGGTAGTAATGCTTCACGGATTAAGTCCGACTTTGTACAGTATTTTTGTACAAATTCCAGCACATCCATAACACTGCAGCTCACTGACGAACATCAAAACTTTCATATTATTTATATTATACGAATGTAAATAAGTCACGTTTCCCTAGTCTGGCGGCTATGAATGCACACAACTTTTAATTAGGCACCGAGACTAAGCGGAGCGGTGGTGCAGGCTACTTATTAATAACTTAACTTGTTATGCGATGTGCTAACTCACTGGGGAGTTTATGTAAGTTTTGGTTGATCATGTTGCTGATATATATTACTTACATTTCTCAGTATCTTTGAGTATAGATCTTAGCCCGGTAAGTGGCAATAGGAGCGCCTCGGGACTTACATGGCTAAGGTAGCCCCACTATTTTTTGCAATTTTTAGGGCAGAGTCACGTTGTATGTTGGTCAAACCCGGTAAATCCCACCATAACCATTTCTTAGTAGTACTCCGGAGTTTGGAGCCTTTGGTCCCGGCTGTCATTCGTGGATCTTTGACAGTCGTTACGGGTAGTCAGAAGCCCGAAAGTCTGACAACCAGTCTTACCAAGGGGTATCGTATTACCCAGTCACTGGGTTGTGGAGGTCAGATAGGCAGTCGCTCCATGTGAAATACTGGTATTCAGCTGCATCCGGTTAGACTGGAAGCCGACCCCAACATAGTTGGGAAAAGGCTGGGCAGATGATGACTCCGGAGTTTGGAAGTTGACGGTGTGATACTTCCGTGTCTCGGAAAGCACTTTAAGCCGTTGTTCCTGCTGATCTCTCTTGGGTCGTGTGGGATTGCAGCCCCATCGGACTATGAGAGTGACAGAAGAGAGAGTACATCAGTGTCTGCGTATACACTTGTGCACTAAGTATATCTCCCGCGCCGAAGGCTAAGATTCGTTGAGACTGGTGCCATGGCCGAAATACTGTTTGGAGGAACTATTACTATACTTACGTACTAATTACTATACTTACGTACTAATTACTATACTTACGTACTAATTAAGATTACTTACCTGTGCTGGCTTATTTTGATAGAGATGATAATGGTGATGGCAGATTCAACCAGTATCGTTTGAGCACGTTATTATTAAGGAGGATCTGTGTGATATTTATCTGACTTTTTTGCATTTTTATAATAACTTCCCGAATCAGGCGCTTAATCTATCCAGTCACTTTTTCCCGTTTTCAATATTCCTGGCGACTTCACACTGGGTATGTAATGTTTAGAGAATACTTTCCGAGAATAACAAGCTTAGGTACGCTTACATTAACAGCGAGGGAGCTCAGCAAGCACCAATAACTTTCCTAATTACCATAATTACAGCAATTAATAAAGAGTGCAGTATTTTTCTTAAGTCGGCGGTAGTTCAAAGGGAATGGGTGAACAAAGGAAAGCGCGGGTAATCTCTTGGTCGATACCTGCTCAGTGCTCATATTATCTACTTTGTGTTGGTTTTAGTACATTTTGGAAACTCCTTCTGCCTGTCGAGTTTGTGAAGAGGATTTTACAAGGTATTACAGTATTAGCCTTTAACACGTCTACTTATTTAGGGCTCCCGCAAACAGGCGCGATACTTGGCTCCAGTCGCAAGTTTTCAGTTCTACCGTGTGGTCATAAGCACACACTCTTTTTGTTTCAAAACCTTCCATGTATAGTGTATATGTAATAGTTTCAAATAGTTTATTGTTTGGTTCATACGGAGAGATATTAGGGAAAGGGCAATGACCGCTATTACCACGCTAAAACGTGCAACAAAGTATAATGCAAAATGGGTTCTATGTTTTTATCGCTCAAAAGTGTCTGTACCTCCTACACACACACCTTATAAAATGTACATTATACTTGGACTGTTCTCAAGCTTTTGTAAAAGGAAGCTTAAAAGTTTATCACGTGTTATGAGTACGGACTTACACTAAAACGTGATGAACTTTTTGTTGTGAAAGGTTTAGGGTGGCTGGGACATCGACGCGCAGACTGTAAACATTAATTCAGCACATGATTCTAGAGCGTAGAAATTTTTAATTAATTATAATTAATTTTTGTCTTTACACGGGTAGATAAATACATTCAGATATCCCCCCCCCCCCTTCTATATCTACTGTACTAGCCCTATGTAGCAAGCATGACGCAGTTATGTAGCAAGGTGACCAGTTGTCTGGAATGAACGAGGAATGTCGGGAATGCCGCAAGCATGCCGCTCGCATGACTGTCCGTACATTTTACTCGTAGTTGTATCACTTAGAATGACTCGCAGCACACTAGAGAGAACCATGGTCCACCCATGGTCAGAACCTGGAGTAGGAGTTAGGACATAGGATACCTCGATATTCCTACGGTATCGAGACATATGCGGGTGAAACTGCGAAGCGCAGCTAGTATCTTATAATTTTTCTGTATAGCTTACTTTTCGGCATGTTGTGTATAAATAAGTACGTCAACATTTCCGCTTTGACTACCTCGATAGTGACTGTCGGAGTCTGAGTTAGTGCCCGGCTGAAGGCAGTAGGCTTGTCCCCTATGACATGGTACTTACATGACTGGCGACGTGTGGGGAACACCCACGTTATGGTGATACATTACGTCTTAACATTGTTCATGTTTATTAAAAAAATGGTCTTGCACTTTGTATGCTAGCGACGCTGACGTGAGCAAAGCGCCCTCACGTTAGGTTTACACAAATATTGTACTCAACCTTTTCGATTTGTAAAAACGTCCAGCTTTCACAAAAATCGTGGTAACTCGGTACTACAATATTATTTTACGCTGCAAGATAAATATCGAAGAGAAGTGCGTTTGTACTGCACTTGTGACCGTTTTAATATTATTAGTTTATTAACTCTGCGGCTGATGGCACCGGGGACAGTTCCAGGAGGATACACCTGTGAGTAGTCTGCAATGTTGGGGTTTAATATCACTGAGACCAAGTTCTTTGACAGAATCCTTTGGAGAAGTTTCTATTAATGTCTTTTTATTTTCTGAGAAAAATTGTAATATAAGAATACGAACTTACAGTAGTTTATCGACTTCAAAAAAAAAAACTCTACAAAGTGAAAAATAACTTTAGTTTCGGAGTTCGGTGTCTTTGGGTTTTGTATTATCGTCTTGTGTAATGACTTCTGAAATTGAAGTTATTTTTTATTCGAATGCATAACGTCCTCTTTGTGAAGTCAGTTCAAATGATATTATGTGACAAACATAACATACGGCTTCTTCCGCGGAGGGATGATTTTTTTTATAAATCTTAGCTATGAATAATGGGCTGAGGAATGATGTGGTGCGGCACGCGCTCACGGTGCGGTTTCAAAGAACCTTCTTTTTTTAATTTTTGGTCTATCTATGTTACACTGTTTATCCTTACAAGCAATATGAGAATACAAGCATAGTGTACAATATGATGCGATAGACACAACATGCAAAAACATAATTATAACATCAATAAAATTGTAATAATTGTGCAGAAATAACGCTTACAGCTGAGCACTACTTTAGGATCCTCTAATTTCCCTACAGTTTTGACAAGTGTTTCACATTTATTTGTCACCGAGATGAGACTGTGACTACATTTTGAACGTTTTAAATTACGAAAATTTACTTCCAGAACGTAAACGAAGCAGAAGGAGTATGTGCGGACCGCAGCAGGCGGCGCTATGCAGTGTCTGCCTACCCCCCCGGTGGGAAGGCGGCGTGAGCTTATGTGTGTAGCTGACTGGAGTTCTAAATTGTATTAAGTATCTACTCGTATTAATAGTGTTTCTGTGCTCAAATACAAAACTACACGAAGTGAGTTAGCGGTAAGTACCTAAGTTTGTAACTCCTCACATACAACGTGTCACAGCAAACGTTACTGTAATGTCTTTCATATTCACACACAGACCGACGGTCGGAAACTATTTTGGGACACGACTATGGGCAAATATTATACCTACTAAGTTTTAGCTAAGTTATGGTCAAATATTTAAACAGAACCCTACTGTGTTGGACTGCGTCGTTGGTGTAGTGGACGCAAGAGCATGATGTCCTGGGTTCGATTACCATGTCGAGCACAGTGATATTGGGTTTTCTTATGAGGGATTTCTCAGTAACAGTCTGGAGTAATGCCCCGATGATGACAATAAACTCGCTCCCTGTTACAGGGGACTTAAACATAACTAGCGCAATGTGGGTGTATTCTGCCTAACCCTTCAATTCAGGCGTGATGCTATTTCTTGTATGTCTACTGTAGGTAGCCACTCTTAAGCTCATGCCGTCTGTGTCACTTTAAGGTGTAATGTAGGGACAGAAATTACTTTAAAGCACGTCTGAAAGTTACGTAAATACGTTGTCCGTTTTCACTAACACTAAGCAACACCTTAAGGAATGCCTAGGTACAAGCGATTTCAACTTTCGGCGCTGAACAGAGTGCTGAAAATAAAACAGCGCTTTTTTATTCAAGTGTTCAGGTGTCGCCTAGTGTTCAGGTGTCCCCTAGTGTTCAGGTGTCCCCTAGTGTTCAGGTATCCCCTAGTGTTCAGGTGTCCCCTAGTGTTCAGGTGTCCCCTAGTGTTCAGGTGTCCCCTAGTGTTCAGGTGTCCCCTAGTGTTCAGGTGTCCCCTAGTGTTCAGGTGTCCCCTAGTGTTCAGGTGTCCCCTAGTGTTCAGGTGTCCCCTAGTGTTCAGGTGTCCCCTAGTGTTCAGGTGTCCCCTAGTGTTCAGGTGTCCCCTAGTGTTCAGGTGTCCCCTAGTGTTCAGGTGTCCCCTAGTGTTCAGGTGTCCCCTAGTGTTCAGGTGTCCCCTAGTGTTCAGGTGTCCCCTAGTGTTCAGGTGTCTCCTAGTGTTCAGGTGTCCCCTAGTGTTCAGGTGTCCCCTAGTGTTCAGGTATCCCCTAGTGTTCAGGTGTCCCCTAGTGTTCAGGTGTCCCCTAGTGTTCAGGTGTCCCCTAGTGTTCAGGTGTCCCCTAGTGTTCTGGTGTCACCTAGTGTTCAGGTGTCACCTAGTGCCAGGGAAAATAGTCCAACGATAAAATAACCAAGTCCTAAACAAAACCAACAAGTAGGTAATTACTAACGTAATATCGGAGACAAGTCAAAGATTGTCATCCACATAAGGGTAGTTTAATTACGACCCTATGTCACCCTCCCTTTTCGTCCCCCCCCCCCCCCCCCCTCATCTGCGGTTATCCTGCTGAGGTCATTATTGCGATGTTGAAAAGCTCTTTCAAACTTCAAGTATGTGATATAGGACCAATAGCTTATACCAGATGATTAATTAATTGGTGATGGCAGTTTGTTGCTACTACCAGGCACCTCGGCGCCGACGAGGAAGCGACTAGCTATAAGCGATTCTTCTTGTTCAAGAAACGTACAAAAAAATTGTAGCTCCCGTGTGTATCTTTTTGTACATTTCTTGAGCAGATTCGTTTCTCTTTTTGAAGAGATACTTATTATATTAACAGTTGATCTTGACTGTTTACTAATATTAATGGTTACTCGTTTGACGCAGCGACACGAGCTATCAAAGAGAGTACTCGCTCAGCGACGCTCGCTTAGCGTGCAGAACACCTGCTGAGAGACTGATGCTTGCTGTGTAGATTAATCACTCATCGCCGTCGCGCACTCGTTGCTCCTCGCTCGCTAACTCGTTTCAGTTAGCGAGCGACGAGCAGCGCTTTAGTAGCACTTGCTAGCTCTACTCACTTCTCGTTTGAGTAGCACTTGCTAGCTCTACTCACTTCTCGTTAGTCGCCGGTGTTGCTGTGCCAAGGACAAATGCCCCAGATAGGCGAAAATTACTTACTTACTGCTCATGTTTTATAAAGAAGATAACAAATTATCTGTACTCAATGACATTCATACATATTGAGCAACCGTAGGCTTACTCCTTTACACACAGCAGAGCACGGCAGACGTAATAGAGTTAGCTTAATAATTAACTTTGTAATTCTTAATTTGACAAAACGGTTAGCGCAGTGGCTGAGCGATCGGACTGCTGCGCTGCGTGTCGCGGGTTCGATTCCCGCACAGAACAAATATTTGTAAGTCCTACATGTATTTGTGCTGAGTTTGGGTGTTTTTCTATCTACAAAAAATGATCGATGATGATGATTCTTTTTTCTTTCTAATATGTATGTATTTACAAAAAAAATGTGTATAAGTAGTTTATCAGCCATCTTGTTACCATAACACAAGCATTAGGTTGCTTAGCTTGGGACTAGATGGCGCTGCGTGAAATGTCCAGGGATATTATATTAATTATTTAAAAGATAAAATGTTGAAAGAGAAAAAAAAGAAAAGTTTTTATATAATCTCATGAGGGTGGGCAGAGTCATGAACCATAACATTATCTTATTTTACCCGGAACAACCATTTGATCCCCGCAACCCAATTACAGGGTGTGATCTTATGTCCGGCCAAGCATCACGTGCACTAGCCCACGAACTACAAACCTACTCAATATGTGAAGCCAAGTGATACTGGCAGACGACAGTATAAGGCGTGAGCTTCATTATGAACATAAGGTTTAATTGACGTGAAATCTATTGATTTACACTATGAGTACTCAGGCGACGGGGACCGCGGTCTCACTCGCACGGTAGCCCTTTTGCATCAGTCGACATCGACACATGCTGTTTGTGTGGGACCACAAACCACGTGACGCCAATTGTACAGTCTCTAGCGAAATCAAAAACCATACACAGTTTAATCCCGACTATGGCGGAGCCCAAAAGGAGAGTAATGTTTTTCGATGGTAAGTAGTATGTAGATGTTCGACTAGCAGCGCCCCACGGTTTCACCCGCATAAGTGTCGATCTCGTAGGAATATCGGGATAACTATACGCATAATAGAATAAGCCATAGCGCTTGGTGGCGCGCTTCTCCCAGTCTGCTCCGACTTTCGGTATCTCGGTTCACTCGTGCAAAGCGCATATAATTAACACTGAATGGATGAAATGGCGGCAGGTCACGGGAGCAATCTGCGACTCCCGCATTCCCCTTAAACTTAAGGGGAAGTTATATAAAACCATGGTTAGACCTGCTTTCTTGTATGGATCAGAATGTTGGGCCACAAAAGGGATGAACGAAAGGCAATTGCATGCAGCTGAGATGAGAATGCTCAGAGGGATGTGTGGTGTTACACGAATGGATGGAATAAGAAATGAGTATATAAGAGGAGGACGAAGTCTGAAAGTGGCACCGGTAACTGAATAGTTGTGTGGAAACCGGTTGTATGGGCATGTGTTACGGAGAAATGAGGAAAATGTCGTGAGGAGAGTTTTGGGTATGAATGTCGATGGCTATAAGAGTAGGGGAAGACCAAAGAAACGATGGATGGAATGTGTGAATGATGATATGGTTAGAAAGGGGGTGACTGTCAAGATGACGGCTAATAGAGAAGTATGGAAGAAAAAGACATGTTGCGCCGACCAGAAATAAATTGAGATAAGGACAGGTGCATGATGAAGCTATATAGCTATAGCTACTGTAAAATTTCATCAAAATCTGTTCAGTCGTGTTTTCGTGAAAGAGTAACAAACATCCATCCCGCCATCCTCACAAACTTTCGATTATTAGTAGGGTTATAGTAGGATAGGATTAAAACGATTTTAACAAATGTGAGGTGTCGTTAGATTCGTCAGAATGGCTCTTCTGCGCGATTAGCACTGGCTACATAAGTTTTCAAACAAACAAGTCAGCAGTCAACAAGGCGGAACGTTGAAGCGAGCGCTGGAGAGGAACTAACTACGTTCAATATTGATGCTACGAATTATTGCTCAAAGAAAACATTTGATTTATTTCAAAACTCAAAGGGCATTTAAACATTTTAGCAAAGAAAAAAATTACTGTCTAAGTGAATTGAAATGTGGTGAAAGTCAATAGTATATTTGGCAAAATAATAAATAAATAAATAAATAATATCCCTGGACATTTCACACAGCGCCATCTAGTCCCAAGCTAAGCAACCTAATGCTTGTGTTATGGTAACAAGATGGCTGATAAACTACTTATATACATTTTTTTTTTGTAAATATGTACATACATATTATAGATAGAAAAAAACCCAGACTCGGAACAAATACATGTAGGTCACAAATATGGATAATAATATTATGAAAAAATGATATATATAAAAAAAGTGAACCGCAAAAGCTATGTAATATAAAAGTTGAAACAAGAAGATGAGTTTTCAAACAGTCCTTGTTTTTGGCGTGTGTTTAATTGAACCACAATTTTTTCCCATTTTGATAAATATTAATGAACATTAATATAATGAACGCGCCTCTTTTTGTTCACAAATAATTCTCACTTTTGCGTCCTTAAAATACTAAATAGCCAAATAACTGCGATCAACTTAAATGTAACGCTTGTCCGCCGCTGCCGAGGCTTCCCTCACTTCACTCACTAGACTCTATACTACCAACTAAAATATGTTCGACTTTTCGTTGTAACTGTACTTAAATTTCGATTAACGTGTCGCGAGTGGTCCCAGTCGCCTGAAGAAAAATACAAAAAAATGGCTCAGACAACGGGGACCGCGGTACTAGTTGCCCGAGTAACCCTATCAGAAACTTTTTAATAGTACCATTACGATACGTGTGACATAAGTAGTCTATGAAGTCGTTCAGATTTAGGTAGTTAAGAACTCTGTGAAACACGGCGTGAAATTTGCCATGCATTAATAGACTCCGTGTGACCTAAGCCTGCACTTGTCACAGAACAGCATGATTCAAGTGCGGGTTATAATAGATTTTTTTTGTACTTGGATTTAGAATTCTAGGCATTTTTTTTACAAACCTACTATTATTTACATCTCTTTTCATAAATTTGTTTAGATCTAACTTGCGGGCTGGCCATGTTTGTCGAAGGACCGATGGCCTGTGGAGCAGACAGTCTAGGGGTGGACACCGCGTATCGGCAAGCGTAGTGTGGTACGCCCTCCAGCTAGATGGACTGACGACTTAAAGAATGTGGTTGGGGCAGACTGCGATAGGCTGAGTTGATTGTCATTAAACTTAGATTAAATGAAAGTTATACATAACTTATACCCTTGTCAACCAAATGTAAGCTAACGCTGGTAAATTTGCGGGAAAGTAACAAAGTTTTTTAAACACTGAACATTATACATACGAACATTATACATGTTTTATTGCAGGTTAAAACAGTAAAAGTTAACAAAACATTCTTCACTTAGTGTTCTGTTAGTTTATATCCACAACTTCGCTTCGAATGAGCAGCTCTCGCCGTCGCACTGGAAACAGATATTACGTTCATTCAAAGTATAGTACCTCGTAATTACTATAATACTTTTGACAAAAATTCCAAGTAAACATACTTTAGCAAAGTTAGCGGCTCTTTTAAGGCTGCGGTGAACGTCACACACTTAGCATCCACAATTTACCGTCAAATGGCGGTACGTCACTGAAATGATAAAAACGCTTTCTAGGGAGACAGGCACTTACTTTATTATAATAATAAGAAAGTAAGTTGGTTTCCTTAGAGAGGGTTTTTTAAAGACAAACCCTGGTGTCATTGTTTTCATGACATCCGTCATTTTGGCCGCATGTGGCGGCCACCGCTGTTGTAGGAAACCAAAGCTTTAGGTCGAAACTTAATAACTGTCACATAGACAATTATATTATACATTGATGTTTTATGAAAGTGCAAGTGACATTCAACCGTTTGTAGGGTAATAAAACAGCTACAAAAGATATACGAAACATTTGAAGGGCGGGCGTGCCGGGGGACTGTCTTTTGTAAGTTTGATGTTCGAAAAGTGCTCTCTCTCTCAGTCTAATTTGAATAAATGACTTTTGATTTTGTTTTTGACAAGGTTGACTTGTAATACTTACAAAGCGTCACGTTGTCCGTTTGTAATACCAGCCTGTTAGTGCCCCACTGCGGGGCAGAGGCCTCTTACACACACAAGGCACGAGCATTGATCAGCACGCTTGCTCAAGATGGGTTGGCGATTTCAGACAGATTTACTCACGGTGTTTTTCCTTCACCACTGTCAGCAACGTCCAAGTTAAACTCAGAAAGTACATATGAATTGAAAAAGTCATATCATAACCTGCCCGGGCTCGAACCCACAACCGGCCTGTTACTGCTCTACTGTATAAAAACCTTTTCTGATGTAGAATTATTGTTTGCGAAGTAATTACATTTCGAAATGACCTGAACGCTTGTGTACGACAATGTGACCACATGTTTTGTTGTATTCATTATTTTCTCGGTTTGCGAATACGAGTAACAAGTTTTTCTTTCTAAGTCAATTTAAGTAATGTTTTTCTCCTGAGCTACAGTAATAAAACCAGTGTAGACTGTAAGCTTGCTGATTTGTTAAATGTACCTGCCTAATTGAACGAGAATATTTAATGTACCTCCGCCACACGGCAGCAATGGCATTTCATTTCAGTTTCCAACCGCAGCAGAACCGTTTATTATGCTATAGGTTCGTGTACCTTAAACTGGAAGGAATAACATTTTCAAGTATCCAGTATTTGTCAAAAACCTTTGATAGTAAAGTAGAAAACATATTCGAAAGTTTTTCTATTCAGCGGGGCTCTTTCTATCTTAGGTCTAATGTTGTGACGGACATGACATTCAATAAGCTAACAGTCTACACCGGTCTCGGCTCAGGTGGGACAACTAGATAAAACTTATATTTAGGTAACCGGTGCACGGAGAGGTTTGCCTGACAAACAAATGAACCTCGTACCTAACTACGCGGTTCATTTGTTTGCCAGGCATGCATTCGTGCGTAGCGTGGTTGTGGGTCGCAGTGCATACGAGTATCCCGCCATTTTCATGCAAAGCGAAGCTGTAGGTACGTTCGTAGCTTAGCCGTAAGCAGCGGTGGAGCGCTGTCTTTATGGTGAAAGTAAAGTTGTTGAGTAAAGGGTATTTTACGACAGTGGGACAAATGCAGGGCGGTACAGATAAATTAATAGAAATTTCTTAATTGGCCTGTACAAAAAAAATACTTACAAATGCTTTGCAGTTAAATCCGTAACACTAAAGAAACAACCATTGTTTTTTTATAAAATCATTTAACGCATGTTTTAGGCTGCGTTCACTGTTTTTTTATTAAATTAATGTAACGCCTTGTTTTGGGCTGCGTTCACACCACAGCGTATAGATAGCCGCCAACTGTGAGCGTCCAGTGAGCCTAGCACTAACGCGCGGAGCAAACATAATGTAACATTGAAAATACTCGTTTTGCACATAATATTTAGTTACCTAGTTTTAAGACTGCATTCATATCTATGGGTGATATTAGAAATTAACAGTGCTTGTCGCAAAAATTTAAACTAAAATGCTATAGGATAGTGTTATGCGGAGAGACGGGGACACTTCTCGACTTCGAATCTACCACGCTAGTCTGTTGCACATTGCTTTAATCATTAGAAGGCCTCTGTACATAATGCATGAAAAAACAAGTTCAGCAACCTGACTGACTGTCCTTTGTTTTTCATAAATTTTCCCAGGTCGACTCATGGAATTATGTACTATATATACTTCCAGGGGCTGCAGTCTCGACATTCATAGCGATCGCTTTACGACCGAATTCAGTCGCAAAGTCCCGGATTGACTGGTGTCATGTATGGAGTGACAGGACTTTGCGACCGAATTCGATCGTAAAGCGATCGCTACGAATGTCGAGACTTTAGCCCCTGGTGTGAGTGTGAACGCGGACTTATAGTCATTACGTAGCACAGTCTTTTGTTTCTTAGTTTATTTCTGAGCTCATATTTTTCAACTTGATAAAATGTAGGTAACTTTGTTATTAAAAAGTGGCGCAAAATGGTTTGAGGGTATTATGTAGACTGTATCTAGGGTACTCACCGTCGCATGACATTTGTCTCCTGTACACTGAAAAAAAAATTATTTACATTATACACTTATAAAAAAAAGGGGGGGAATGAATCCTAAGGAATCAAAAAATTTGTCCGCACATTATCACGTCATTCGTCACACGTCAAAAATAGACCAACCTCTGGTTGCGGCCAACCGCTTGGAGATGTCTCGATAAACACACAGTACTTATACATTATTTATTTATAATTACTTATTTTTAACCTATGTTATCACTAGAGGGCCTCCCTTTCTCCTTTCCTCTCCTCTTTGTCTTGAACTAGTGGACATTATACATAAGTAAACTTCCTTTTCACCTCTATATTTTACTTATTTTGACTAGCTACACCAAATCGGTAGCTAAACTGATACTTAATAGGTTCTGTACACACAGGCAATGCGTCCGGTGAGGTATTTTACAATAACAAATAATGGAACATGCTGAAAGGGTGCATTCGCCTGAAAGTTTCCATTCTAGTGATTACAAAATATTAGTGTAGTGTAGTAATGAATTACTCGCCGAATAAACGCAATAAAACTGTAATACATCGCTTGCTTAGTAAAGAGAAAAAACCATAAAATGTATTTGGAAACCACCACAAGGGAAAAAGTAGAATTTAACATGCCACTATTTTGTTACTTTTTTCGTTTTATTTTCTAACTATCATGCGCCGAATATGCATGTCCTCTATGCAGTTGTTCGCACCCCGTAAATTGTTAAGTATGGAGTGGCTTTTCTAGATTTTCTAGATTGACAACACGGTTAGCGCAGTGGCTGAGCGATCGGACTGCTGCGCTGCGTGTCGCGGGTTTGATTCCCGCACAGAACAAATATTTGTAAGTCCTATATGTATTTGTTCTGAGTCTGGGTGTTTTTCTATCTATAATATGTATGTATTTACAAAAAAAAAATGTATTTAAGTAGTTTATCAGCCATCTTGTTACCATAACACAAGCATTAGGTTGCTTAGCTTGGGACTAGATGGCGCTGTGTGAAATGTCCAGGGATATTATTATATTATTATTATTATTTTGCTCCGGGCCTACGGCGTAGCTCACAAAGCGTAGCACCGGCTACGCGCGCTACGAGCTTGTTGGATTATTCAAAAATATTTATTTGACACTTAGAAATACATGTTACAAGCCAATCACAATAAGAAAGCACACGAGGGTATTGCCACAAATCTGATCCTAACCCCCAAACTAGGCCTGGACCTGTATTTTAGGGGTCAGCGTTCAGCCACGGGTTCTATTTTCAATCTAACAGCATTGAGTTTCGCTACAGAGTTGACAGCAAAGGTTATTGCCATTTGGTAACCAGTATGTACTAGAAGTATATGTACCTATATATTACCCAAATAACAAGTTCTGAATATCAGAATGGTTACTAGTTAGGTATTTACTGTGTATGAAGGTTATTTTTGAATATGGTTTGTAGGGAAACGGTTTTATGAAGTAAAGCACAGACAGACAAGGCTAAACATTTATTTTAATTTAGGCTTGTCAGTAATTAATCAGAAAACTAGTCGTCCGTTCGTAAAACTAGGTCATCATGGAGAAGAAGGACAAGAAACTCCATGGAAAAAGTATGAAAAAAAATATGTAAGTATTCTATCAATGCATTTCTTACGTTGTCATATAATCTCTTGGACAACGGTCCAAGAGATAGAATTAACTATAGATAATTCAGAATAATAGCAACATAATAACAGTAGCTAGGAATATTGGCCATAATATGACTTACAGAACAACATAGTCATAAGCAATAATTAAGGAATAATATCAAATTACTTACCTGAGGTGACATCTGGTCGATCTATTCCACATCATAATAACGGCACTAGAACTAACCAACTGAACATCTACCAAGCAACTGACTTGATAACGTCGTTACAATCCTTTTTATAAACTACCTACGTCTTTTACGTCAAACATCTACCGCCATTTTGAACCAATCACAGATCATCATATATTTTGGCTTAATATCTTCTACCACAGGTATTAATAAACAAATCTGTTGTAGTGAAACCGTTTCAAAACATTATAAGATAATTAATCAATTTAATATGAGTTGATTCGTAATTCATAGACATCATCAAAAAGTATATCCACATCAACTGACAGTATTGTGCCAATCGTTTGAAACAACTTATTATATTAAAATAGCAATATAAAATCTAAGATATACTACAAGTATAATCAAGTATTACTTAATCATTTATAGTAATAACATTTAAGTGTTTTTACAAGTTAAGAAGTGTTGTTTTTTGTAAACACAATATCTAGTCAAATTAGGTACTTCTACGTTGGTCCCAAGCTTCGTAATTGTGATAGATGCCATTAATATTCCAAACAATATTCTAATATTATAATTATATCAAAATGAAATATCTAACAAGCTCGTAGCATCCCGCAAACATTGTTTTTTTCAAGCTTGTTACTAACTTGCTTGTTCGTACTATGTGTTTTCAATTACGTGTAAGCTATTACGTAAACATTACGTTAAGACGTGTATTCCATCGATGTGTCGTTGTCCTTTATCACTTATCAAACTCAAAGCATTTATTTCAATTAAACAATTTACAAGCACTTTTGGTTTATAAACCCCGACGCAAAAACGACGGGGTGTTATAAGTTTGACGTGTCTCTGTGTGTGTATGTCTGTCTGTGTCATCGTAGCCCCCGAACTTATGAACCGATTTTAATTTTGTTTTTTTTTTGTTTGAACGGTGAATTTGTCGGGAGTGTTCTTAGCTATGTTTAATGAAAATCGGTCCAAGATGGCCGCCGTTTTTTTTCTTTTTTTTTGCTACTATTTTAAACGTTAGGCTAATAATTAGAGCGGTCCACCGACGGGACAACGTTTAATGAAAAAATTTCATACGTACTTACGTAGGGTCATAATTTCAAGGTTATTTTTTCTTTTTATAGGGTTTCACGTTTATGCCTTTTTTGTTCTCTTTGTGGCTATTTTTTCACTAGGTTTTTTTTTGTTTTAGTCTTTTTACATTCATACTATTTTTATTATTATTTTGTGTCGGGGGTTTTTTAAATTTTTAATTGACAAGCCGTTGGTCTGTTAGTTCTGCCGTGTCACCTGCACACGTGAAGACCTAACGGCTGCGGCAGCAAACGAAATTCGTGTTACAAACAAATGAAAAAAGATAAATATAATTTTTCGTGTAATTTTTGCCATAGACACGCTAAGAAGAAGTGAGTCAGAAAGTCGAAGCTAGTTGCCCATTCCAAACCGTAGAGCTCTCTGGAGAAGACCAACAATCATTCTGTATAAAATACACAGTAAGTAAGTGTCACTCAACTTTTATTTATTTATTTCCAGCACACAAAAATTTACAGAGGGGGACTTAGTGACAGTCAACTTTTAAATAAGAGCCAAACACTACTTAAAAAAAAGTCACAGTTGCATTTCATGGACATGCTTTTGGAAACTGAGCTTTTGCCTGTATTGTACCATTCGTAAGAAGGTTACATTACATGGAAATGCTCGAGAAAATGCTCGTGTATACTCACATTACTCACCTTAGGCAAGCTTATTAAGTTCGGTAACAAAAGAAATAATTGTGTCTCATTAGTGACAGTTGAGCTCATATAGGAAGTGGCAACACTGGATTGACATTTATCTGACCAAAATTATGTCTGGACTTTAAAAGAGACTTTGATCTCTGAATTTTGAATCAATGATTTAACAGGCAAGGCCAACAAACACACTCAGGGGTGTGTTTGTTGGCCTTGCGTGTTAAATCATTGATTACGTAGATGGGTTGACTTGTGCACTAACACATCCCCGATGATCGATTTCAAATAGGTATCGTAAGAAGAAAGGTGCCACTTCTAAAGGTATCGTAAGATAAAAGGTACCACTTTTAAAGGCCTCCCTTCAGATCCTCTTCCCTTCTAATAGTCCTTGAACTCCGTTTCACCCATCTTTGAGGCAAAATAATAAATCTTCGGAAGAAAGGAAGGTACGGAATAAAAATGCGTCATGTACAGACCCAAACACTTCTAGGGTCTCGTAAGCCAAGTAAAAGGGGGTATTAACTTAATGATCCAACTCATCAGGAGCTCAGTCTACCTGTTGGATGTTCTGCAGGTAGACTGATGTCTGCTAACCACGGGCTAAATATTTTGGGACTTTCCTTTACAATGTTCTAGAATCGGTGTTTAGAATATGTTCAAAAAAAGACGGACTAAAGATAAATGTATTGTCAATTGTGGAATACTACAGTCTTGTCAGTTAAATAGGTTGGTGTCTTCCGCTTCATTGTTAGAGGTTTCAAAATGAAACATGAATGGGTGTATCTTTTGACGTGGTAGGGCGAATCTAATGATTTAAATATTTGCCACTGTCATCATTGACAGCTGTCACTACGGCCATTAAGTGCGGCTGCCGCTCTTCTAAGAAACCGGAACTGTGTCTGTTCGTTAGTGTTCGTCGGTTATATTTGTCAAACAAAACTTTTACGTACGTGGCTTATCATGCATCCGAAATATAAATCTAAATATAAACTATTACTAAAACCTTCCGCAAATTAGGCTCGCGAATAACGTAACCCGCTATAAGCACTCCCAAAAGTAGGAAAATATGTCGCGTGAACTTACTATATCCACGTCAAAACTTCGCTACAACGGTTTTGCGATCGCATCTCGATTACTTCTCGATCTTGCAACTTACAAATATACGAGATGCCTGTTATATAGGTCAGGATCAGAAGCTACCGTTGTCGCCCGTTGATCGCGTCAATAGAGAGAAGAGAATGAATGAATGCCTTCTCTCCTAGAAGTCGTAAACGGAGCGTGGAGTACAAACATTTGCGCTCCTTTTGCAAAAAGCGTATTATAAAACTTCGTGAGTCATTCATGCTAGACAGATTTACACGGATACTGTTTGCGTATGAGCACCATGTCGTAAAATCGTAACTTTGTAAGAAAATCTAGGTTGTTTATGGGATTTTTCTACTAAATTATATCGATAAGAAATTCAATCGATTTTTTGTCATCACTGAATCTCAATAGAGTAGTCATTATTTGATTTGTTAACAGAATGACAAACCTCTCCGTACCCAGGCTACGTGTGAGAAATATTGTAATTCTGTATAGAACTAAGTATGATAATTTTAACTCACCCCTGCTGAGCACTTCAGCCCTTTACACTGAAATTTAAAAACATCAATAAAATACTTGCTACAATCGAGGGAGCTAAGTATGAAGAATTTATTAGTTTACTGTCACACAACTTAAACTTTAGAACTATAACGGTGCTACAATCTTATGGCGTGGCCAACATCTGAAGGCCATTTCCCGTAATTAAAATCTTTAAATATCAAGTCGCAATCTCATCTCAGCGACAATCAATGTCAAAAACTTATCAAAATGCTGGGGAATATTGAGGTATTTTTGACAGATTGAGACTAAGATCAGACTGTGAACGTTCTTAAAATTACGAGAATTTCCCTTCAGGAATAACGCCATCTTGTTTTTTCAATACAATTCCTGCCACGATTTCAGAAATGTTTACTAACACAGAGAGAAGTGGTGGCCTGGTGGTAACGGCCGCGACGTACAAGTTGACGGTCGTAGGTTCGGACCCCGACAGGCGCTTTACTTAGTGTAAATTATTTCATCAGTATTGCTCTCAAAACGGTGAAGGGAAACATCGTGAGGAAGCCGTCATGTCTTAGAACCAAAAATTCGAAGACATGTGACATTTACCAACCCGCACTGGGTCTGCGTGGTGGATTATGGCCCACTCCGTCTCACAGAGAGGAGGCCTGTGTCCCAGCAATGGGAACATAGGCTAAGTATGTATGTATATTACCAAATATGTCACCCGTCACTGTCGCAGCTGTCATTCAGGCAATAAAAATTCCTTGTTGCACTGTCCTTCTGTTACTAAATAATAATGTAACTGATGTCCACTTACTGTCGACATGCAGTTTGATCCAATACACTGTAATGAGATATGGTTACGTCATACAGGGTCAAATCAGGGTCGATATCTAAACACGATGAAATGGAAAGAAAAAAATATTTGATGTTTTTTTTAGGGGTGAACGCTGGTAGTGTTGGTACTTGAAGTACGAGTTGAGAAAATATATTTTATCGTGTTTAGATATCGATACTAATTTCGTCTGTGAAGTTTACACCAAAAAAACTCTATTTCAAGTGCGAATGCTGCGGCGGAATGACCACATAAAAAAATCATCATATTAATTTCTTTTTGTTTTTGTTGTTCAGATATCGATACAAATCACGTCTGCGGAGTTTCGCTAGCTAATTTAATTTGACCTTGTATACTTGTAAGAGAATGCTCAACTAACAATATCGTTTAAGAACTGTACAAGAACTTTATCTCTAGGTACTCAGAACCTACACATTGCCATGATTTTTCCATCCTGGTTCCAGAGAGGCTGAAATGATCTCATTATCTTTGAAATGGTCTAATTTTCAGTCTGTGATTAACAGTAATCGTAGGCTAATAATACCAACCCGCACTGGGCGCGCGTGGTAGATTACAGCCCACTCCCGGTCGAAGAGATGAGGCCTGTGTCCCAGCAGTGGGAACATTATAGGCTGATAGTGCTTATACTTAAACGTTACAAGTAGGCTAATAATGACCATTCAGCCTGTAAAAGGTTTACTGAGTTATACGAGTATGGGCCACTAAATAATATAGTTATAAAAAGAGTTTTTATAAATTAAGTCTTTTTCCTACAAGACAAATCCGACTCAGTTGGTTATCATAATCTCGTAACTTCGCAAGGATAGATACATGCTCACTTGGCCTTTATTTCTCATCACAGATGGTTTCTGTAGGTACGAGGTTTTTAGTGTTTGAACAAAAAGATGGACTAAGAAAGTTATATATTGGGGCAGACTACCTAAGGCGCGCCGGCTGGACCTAAGTATCTGTGGGCCTAGTACGCACACGCGCAGTTAAGTTAGTAAGTAAGTTAGTTTCGTACAATTTTAAAATTGACAATAGGTTCGAGCCCTGTTACACGGGACTGGAACTGGTGAACTGTGGGTGCAGGTGCACCTCTGCCGTACCCTTTGGGTAACACAGGCGTGGTGTTATGTGTTTAAAATTGGAAATCATCGTCATTTTTGTGCCATCCTATATAAAATATCTAGGTATATTTATATCTGTAATATTTATGGTGTACATGAGTATTCTATTCACATGAGTAGTTTTATGACTTTATTCATATTATTATGATGAATGGGTGAGGTGAAAACACCAAAGTGGTATAAGACCGCTGTATTTTCGATAAAAAAATCCGTTTGAATTTACGTTACGTGTACCTCGCGCGTTCGTGCTAGCTCCTCTGATCTTGCAAAGTATCTTCTAATACACCCCCAGTGAAATCCAGGCTATGCAAAGTCTCATACGAACAAATGAGGAGCTATCTTATTTCCCTAGCGGTGAGCAGATGTTATTAGTCGAGCTTCAGAGCGTGTGGAGGATGTTCCACTAAGATGATGCAATATTTCATTGTGTACCCTCAGAGACGAATTTATATAAAACTAGCTTTTGCCTGGGGCTTCGACCGCGTGGATGTCGGACAGTATCCTACGGGAACGTACTACCGGGATTAAGAGTATTCTATACTGTGCCAATCCAGGTTAAAGCTAAGTATCCTACATCCAAAAATTCTGTTACTATTTTAATATACTTGTCGGGGTCATTCGTTTGACTATTCGGAACGCTAGCGCCATCTTGTGGCGCTAGATAGAGTCTAGCCTGAGTTCGTGGTGGGACGAGAGCAACAGCTACAAAACCGCTGTGAGCAGAGCTCTCGGGAGAATCGAAACATTGGACATCGTACGAACAACATGTCCATAGAAACTGTCAATTGCGTTCCGTATCGTTGAGTTGTGTGAGTGTGTCATTCGGTAGTGTGACTAACTTGTTCGGTAATTATATATAATCTGATTGGAACTGCAAACCGTTTTTCTATTGTGCTATAACCAACACTACCCATAGTACGCCCACAGTAATTAAAATAATTATGCCTGATGCTAACGAGAGACAGATATACCTTCTCCGACATACTTATGTATGTACATAGATCGCTTAATCTTATAAGAAGAAAAACAGTTAAAAAAACTATAATGGAAATGGGCAGGTCATGACATCAGGGGTAAACACGGAAGATGGGCCACAGAAGTATGGTATTCCAGAGAAGGAAAGATGAAAAAAGAAGACCATTCCAAAGATGCGAAGAAGACTTGAAAACTACTTCGAGAGGGCCATGAAGGAGAAATACTCACGACCGTGAGCTATGAAAAGGCCTGGGGAAGCCTATGCTAAAGAGTAAAACAATCCGGAGATTTCACATGACCTTTAATTTAAAAAAAATGTAAAACTAGTTTTAAGATTGTTAATAAACGCCATTTCAAATTGTAATATAAATGGCTGCTTGCTTTTCTAATTAAGATTGGTTTCTTATAAAATTCTACAGTGGTATTGTAAAATGGGAATGGAAAAATACTTCTGAAGTGCTACGTAATTAAATTGAGAATGGCTGTGGCCTTGAAAAGTAACATAGTTTTGCTTAGATGATGTATCATTGTTAATTACAGCGAAACCTTATGTCAAAGACAAAAAAAAAATGTTAGAACGGTTCAACAAGGTCAATTTTATTTATTCCTAGGTACTGTAGAGGCTTGTCTGCCGAAGGCAACCTCATATGTTGCAGGCCGGATATAATTTAGCGCGAATGATATTCGAACGTTCAAGCGAGTGTCAAAGATAGATGGTTCGAGAATAAGAAGTGACAATTAGACGATAAGATATGAAAACATTCTAGAAAATAAAGATATAAAAGGGATCACTGTGTTTGATTCCTCCCGGTACCTCGGAGGGCTCGTCTAGCCCTCCACATGTGGTGGAGGCGCCGGGTACCAGAAGATCGATCAGAAGGGTGATCAGAAGGCCTCAGTCTTATCTCGGCGACAAACAAATGTCAAAAACTTGTCAAAGTGTAGGGAAATTAGAAGTATTTTTGACAGATTAAGACTGAGATCAGACTGTGGACGTTCTTAAAATTACAAGAATTGCCCCTCTGGCCGCTAGTTCCTATGTAGCTAGCAAACATAACACCTACTTAACATCACGCCTGTCTTCTTCGAAGAGTTAGGCAGAGGCGTACCTATAATGTGCGTGTAGCGGGTGTGCGGTGCAGTAGAAATAATGCTGCTAAAACCGCACCACACCATCCCGTTGTCAGGAGCTTTCAATTCAATTAATCTTTATTGCAATCCATAATGTACACAGTCATACAGATTTATTAATCAATAGAAACAATTATGGACCCTGTCAGGCACAGCAAAATTGTTGCCATGTATCAGTAACTCTCTCAACTTTTTATCGCCAAGTGTCAGACGTTAGGTATGTAATATATTGGTAAGTTTATTTACATGAATTTGTCGTTCGAGACTGTAGCAACGTTCACCAGCCGGTCCACTTGTTGCGAGACTGTAGCAACGTTCACCAGCCGGTCCACTTGTTGCGAAACTGTAGCAACGTTCACCAGCCGGTCCACTTGTTGCGAGACTGTAGCAACGTTCACCAGCCGGTCCATTTGTTGCGAGACTGTAGCAACGTTCACCAGCCGGTCCACTTGTTGCGAGACTGTAGCAACGTTCACCAGCCGGTCCACTTGTTGCAAGACTGTAGCAACGTTCACCAGCCGGTCCACTTGTTGCGATAGAGATAGAGATATTTTATGCGAGACTGTAGCAATGTTCACCAGTCGGCCCACTTGTTGCGAGACTGTAGCAACGTTCACCAGCCGGTCCACTTGTTGCAAGACTGTAGCAACGTTCACCAGCCGGTCCACTTGTTGCGATAGAGATAGAGATATTTTATGCGAGACTGTAGCAATGTTCACCAGTCGGCCCACTTGTTGCGAGACTGTAGCAACGTTCACCAGCCGGTCCACTTGTTGCGATAGAGATAGAGATATTTTATGCGAGACTGTAGCAATGTTCACCAGTCGGCCCACTTGTTGCGAGACTGTAGCAACGTTCACCAGCCGGTCCACTTGTTGCGATAGAGATAGAGATATTTTATGCGAGACTGTAGCAATGTTCACCAGTCGGCCCACTTGTTGCGAAACTGTAGCAACGTTCACCAGCCGGTCCACTTGTTGCGAGACTGTAGCAACGTTCACCAGCCGGTCCACTTGTTGCGAGACTGTAGCAACGTTCACCAGCCGGTCCACTTGTTGCAAGACTGTAGCAACGTTCACCAGCCGGTCCACTTGTTGCGATAGAGATAGAGATATTTTATGCGAGACTGTAGCAATGTTCACCAGTCGGCCCACTTGTTGCGAGACTGTAGCAACGTTCACCAGCCGGTCCACTTGTTGCGATAGAGATATTTTATGCGAGACTGTAGCAATGTTCACCAGTCGGCCCACTTGTTGCGAGACTGTAGCAACGTTCACCAGCCGGTCCATTTGTTGCGAGACTGTAGCAACGTTCACCAGCCGGTCCACTTGTTGCGAGACTGTAGCAACGTTCACCAGCCGGTCCATTTGTTGCGAGACTGTAGCAACGTTCACCAGCCGGTCCATTTGTTGCGAGACTGTAGCAACGTTCACCAGCCGGTCCACTTGTTGCGAGACTGTAGCAACGTTCACCAGCCGGTCCACTTGTTGCGAGTTTTCCAACTAAATATCACTTTGAAAGAATGACTGATTGCTCAAACGATCAAATTATTTTATTATCTTTATCAAAAACCATATGTTTCACTAGATTAGCGTTCATAGCTGCACATCTGTGTAATGATTATCCATTAGTCGAGTTAAATAATTATGATAACTACCAAGACGAACATCGTCGAAGTTCGGCATATAAGTATGATGACCTTTATCTCGGTCGTCGGTTGTTCGAATAGTCGCTTATTAACGTTATTATGGGTAATTGTGGGTCATAGCGGAAGCGGGAGTGATTAGCAGGGCGGGGCGAATTGACTGCTAATAACCTCGCGAGGCAAAAATTCCGGGGAACGCTTTAATCAAATCAAAAGTATTTTTATCAAATTAGACAGAATCAGCACGAAATTTTTGAACGTCAAAATAACATAAAACAGTCCCACAAAACGCTCGCCCTTCACCACTTCCTAGTGCTTTAGCTGGGAAGAAGAAGTGGCGCAAACTCCCCAGTAGCACAGAACTTGATTAAACAGGGTGGCGGGACGTCGAGGCGCAACTTGTTACCATGGATCCAGGACATGATTCTGAACCTCCGTTATTAAATTTTTGTTTTTAATAACCGACCTAAAATTCAACGTAGGGCGTAATTCTTCGTCGGTTATTCAAAATAAAAAAAAAATGCATTTTTCAATACATTTTGACCGCGTAGGTAGCGCACTTTTCTATGAAAATAAACAACAGTTTTTTTTTAAATAACTGACACAACATTTCTAAAACATCTGTGTGCTGAGTTCATGGTTACAGTTTGCGCGTCGATCTATATGTCAGCTAGTGCCGTTGACCACTTGTAGGTATACGTTTAAAAGGCTATCTATACCATGTCCATTAGGTAGACCGTTTTTTGACAGATGGAACTAGTGATTGCAGCAACACACAATACATTATTTTCTTTTTTTTTAAAACGTTGCCCCACACTTGGAATTTCTCCTGTGTCGTGAGTGCGTTTACAAACATTTAAACTCACATACACAAACAGCCAGACCCGGAACAACTAATTGTAGGCCATACAAATATTTGTTCCGTGCGGGAATCGAACCCGCGACACGCAGCGCAGCAGTCAATCGTTTAACCACTGCGCCAACCGTGCCATCAACATTGATTGGTACACACGGCTACACATCAAGCTATGCAAAACCAGTATTGGCTGACCGTTCATTGTGAGAAAATATCATACAAAGTAAGGCCAAGACAAACTGGATTTGTATAGCTTGACGTGTAGCCGTGTGTACACGTAAGGTATTATAATATCTGTAACAAGCCATAAATAAGTTAATTCATTAAGATAAGGCTGTTTATATATTTCATAATCTGGAATAGTTCGTTCGAAGACAGCTGTCAAAAAATGGTTATCGTAATGGCCAGGGTATAGTACTCGTACAATTTTTGGTAGGTACCAATTTAGTCATTCTCAGCATTATTGTAGTAGGTAAATGAGTTAATTCTCCGTCATGCGGCAAATAATGATTCTAGTTCCTATCATGTAATAAACAGTTATGCAAATAAAGCCGTTGTTCCACGAACTACGCTCTAATGAATGTCCTGATTAGCTATGATGATTGCTGAATACATATGCGTGATGAAGATTGTGTGGATGCGGTGAACCTGTTAATGTCTATTAAAGCGGTGTAGCAGTACCGGTGCAGAGCATTGCTGGTCAAGTGGTAACGGCCGCGAATTATGAGTTGTAGGTCGTAGGTTCAAGCCCAGAAATGCCCTTTAGATTGTGTAAATTATTTCATCACCACTGCTCTCAAAACGGTGAAGGAAAACATCGTGAGGAAACCGACATATCCTCGAACCGAAATATTCGAAGACATGTGACGTCTACCAACCTACACTGGGCCCGCGTGGTGGATTACGGCCCACTCCTTCTCACAGACAGGAGGCTTGTGTCACAGCAGTGGGAACTTTATAGGCTGATTATGCGTGTGCTAAAGCGGTGTAAGTACCTAAGTGTAAAGACAAAAGATAGATTTCTTTCATATGTGTTCGTGCTCTTCAAGGCACATAATTGGTATGGATAACGAATGGTTACCCATCCAAGTGCTGACCGTGGTAAGCACAGTTTAATTTTATTAGGTCCTGTTAAAGCCTCGACCCTCTCACTATGTTGTTTTTCCATTGATCGAAATCTAAGGTCTTGAGTTCATGACCCCGGCTTGTTTTAAGACCCTATTAATTACCATCAATCATGTTATGGGGTCCTTACGAGTTCGTAAAACTCCATTGGTAAGTTTACCCATGGAGGTTGATGGGGAATTAACCAATAATTACGAGAAAGTTTGTAATCAGTCTTGTTATAATACATTGTGTATTTTTCATGACATTTTCCTTATATTATTATGACAATTTTATAACTTGACATGCCTAACAATTTTTTTTTTCCAAGCAGTGCTTATGGCAGTGCCCCTTGAACTGCATATTGAGAGGTTTAGTGAATAATGAAAATGTTGCTTTCATAAGATAATGATATTAATTGATTATTGACATTTATTATTGTATACGAAATTGACTAAATTGATTTAATTGTGACCTATTACCTATTTTTTTATGTACCGTCTTAATTTATTGACATATTATTAACTATTGCAAGAAATTGTGACATCTACCTACTTACATATTGAATTTATTTTATTTTGTTAATTGACATTCGCTTACCTAAGATATTTTGTATGCCTTTTGGCGGGACATAGCATGGATCAACATTTTTTGTATAACATCTGACATAATTATACCCTATGTTCACAAAATTAATAAATTAATTTGAATTTAATAATTACTAGCTGCTGCCCGCGACGTCGTCTGCGTGAAGGCTCTACAGCACCAAAAATACCTAAGATGCACGTGTCGCTATAGCATTATAAGTAAACAACTTTTAAAATTGCATTAAAATATAAGTTTTTTTGCGAAGCAAGTGAAGCGAAGCAAGTGAAGAGAGTTATATGGGAATCCTGCTGTGTTCAGTCTGATGTGACTGAAGGAAATAGAGAAAATAATGCAAGAATACATTCCATGACACAAAAGAGTAAAAATACGTACAAAGGTATCATACCTTACAACACTTCCCTATAAACTACGTTGGTAGTTATGCTGCCAGGAGCCAAAATGTAAAGAGAGTCAGGATTGGTGACGCGAGAGCAAGCGACGTACAGTTGCCCGTGTGAGAAGCAACTCGTCCTGAGGTCGACGCCCGCTGCCCTCAGTGTCTGCCCCTGCGACTTATTGATGGTCATCGCGAAGCAAACATTCACGGGGAACTGTACGCGCTTGAACTGGAACGGGTAGTTATGAGGTATGAAAGGAATGCGTGGTATAAATACTGCCTCGCCGACGCCACAACCCGTAAGAATTTCCGCCTCAATGGTGTGTCTGTGGAGCGAGATGACTTTAAGGCGGGTCCCATTACACAACTTCGGAGGAGATAGGTACAGAAGAAGCATAATCGGGACACCGACCTTCAGCTTGATGGTATGCGCTGGAAGTCCACTTGCTGACAGGGAGTTCAAAAATTCCACAGGATAATGTGTGGCGTTATCTTGCTCGACAACAGTGTTTATCGAGGTGTAGACCACTTCATTCCCCTCAATTTCCGAGAGAATGCATTTGTTAATTGCTGCAGCCTGATTATTTTTGGGCGTCAAAATGGCCCGCTCACACACCCAAGAATTCTGCTGGTGCAGTATACGACTGATGTCCCCGTACACACAGCGAATGAGTTCTTCTAAGCTGGATACCACTCTACCGAGAGACTCTGGAAGCACCACCTGTCCACCTCTCTCTTCTGGTAGAGTGCCTTCGCCAAGACTTAGAAGGACATCGGAGAATTCTTGAGCACATGCATTGCCGCCGAGCTGAGCTCTCATATTAATGGTCAAGCGCAGCGTACGAACTCGTAACCAAACCGAAGATCGTTTCAACGAAGCATTCACCTCGTCAGCCCTCGATCCCCGCGTCATCACGGGAAGCGTTTGCCGGAAATCGCCACTGAACAGAACTATGACATCAAATGTTCGTTCCTGCGGATGTCCTGCAGGGTTCTGTCCACGGCCTCAACTGTCTTCCTATTGGCCATCGTAGACTCATCCCATACGATCAGAGAGCAATCCTTGAGCACGTGTCCCTTATTGCTGTTACGTGACACACCAAAAACAGGCGTTTCGGCGCTCTCTAAATCGATGGGAATTTTAAACATGGCATGTGCTGTCTTGCCGCCCGGAAGTAGTGTGGCAGCGATTCCCGACGACGCTACAGCAATAGCAATTTTGCCTTGCCTCCTGACCTCTGCAAGTATGCCAGTGGTAACAAATGTTTTTCCTGTTCCACCAGGAGCATCCAAGAAAAACATTTTACCCTGGTTTTGCCCAACGCTTTCAAGGACGGTGTCATAAATGTGTTTTTGCTCTGAAGAGAACAAAGCGACATAGTCATTTCGTATGGTGGTCATTTCGCCCGGATCGTAATTTGTCTCAGCGTTATACTCCCGATTTCCACGGTCTTTATACGGTGATGATGTGGGAGCTGATAACCCATATTTGATCAGTGGATTGCCGCCGATAGAAATGACCACATCTTGAAGTGAACTGAGACAGGTGTTCAGCACGCGTTCATCAGTTACTTCGACTTCATCTCCAGTAACACGCCTCAAAGCTCGTAGAAAATCTTCAGACAGATGATGGCGATACTTCTCCCACAAAGCTACCAGGTTCGCGACTCCACAAAACACCAAGATGACGGCAAACAGATGACGCATGCAGCTGGGACTGTCACTGACGCTCGCCTCCGCGAGGGTGTCATCCCAATTTTGGTCACCGTCGAGAAGGTGACGTGCTACGCAGGCTGCGCGGTAAGTGGGATACTCCACGCCACCAAATGTCCTCAGAAAGGCGAAAGACGTTGGGACTCGGACAGTGTGAAGTAACAACCGCAGAAAATTGCATTCGACATTATTCGGATGCACGGTATAAACCCTACCCAATCCGGTGTCCTTGAAAATTCCCGGAAAGCCTTCCACAGCACCTCCTCGTCGACGTCGGTTAAATACACCCCTTTGCTCGTCGTACGTGTAATATGAAGGCACCTCGTCATACGTAAGGGATCTGGCAAACTGGTCGACTTCACAGAGCGTGTTTTTTTAAATTGTCTTCCTCAACTCTGCTCAAGATTTTGAGGGTTTAGTTGGAACTTGAATTTGTCGAAACGAACTATACCATACAACTTTTATGAAGAAAATGCACATTGCCATCTATGAATTTTAAGAATAACTAACTACTAACCTCGTCAACATGATCAAATTTAAATTATTTATTTCCAAAAAGTGTTAACATGTAACTTGATTTAATTTTTATGAAATCTCATAGATGGCGCTGCTTCAAAATTTTCATTATACTACTAACATTAATTAAACTATGTTTCTCTGCCCAAGTTACTTAAATGGCGTAGTTTTTATAGTGTAAAGCTAGATAATAGCATGGCTTACTCAAAAACAACATTTAAATATGCGTCGTTAGATTACACGCTGTGACAGAATACGTAGGTAAGAAAAATAAAGATTCACAGCTCCTCCCCCGTAGGTGATAGCGTGATAATATGTTTCCAGAGTTAAATTATGGTTTACTAAATAAATAACATGTCATTTTGTGCATTCAATTATTTTGTGCATTAAATTACGAACAAAAACCTTTTAAAATCAATATTGCTTACCTCCTATAACATACGGCGTGATAATATGTAGCCTAAAGCCTTCCTTGGTTTACAAAGAACATTTTTGCTGAATTTCAATTCAATCTATCCAGTAGTTTTGGCGTGAAGCCGTACCATACACACAGACAAACAGACAAACAGACAAAAATTCTAAAAAGTCACTTTTTGTCATCAGTTACGTTTTTCTAACAAAAGCCACTTATTTTTTCTCGAAAATTCTCAATGTACAGTTTTTCTTTCGTTACTGTTTTATTATATGTATAGAAGATATTCAAACTTACAATTATTGTGAGTTTGAAAACCGCAACCGTAGCAGTTTTAAACTGCATGAGGATACAACTATACTGGGTCAAATTAAATTAGCTAGCGAAACTCTGCAAACGTGGTGGGTATCGATACCTAAAGAAGAAAAAAAAAATGTTGTTTTTTTGGTGTCAACGAGCGCTGGTAGTGTTGTTACTTGAAGTATGAGTTGAGATAATATGTACTCTTTTGTTTAATCGTATTTAGATATCGATACCCATCACGTCTGTGAAGTTTACACACTAAAAACTATTTTTTTTAAATGATACTTCAAGTGACTACACTAACTGCGGTCAATGGCCCCACAAAAAAATCATCGAATTAATTTCGTTTTTATTCTATCATGTCTAGATATCGATACTATCACGTCTGCGGAGTTTCGCTAGCTAATTTAATTTGACCTTGTATAATTAGTGAACTTTCAATTAAATGTAAAAGTTACTTATTCCATACTTACTCCAGCGGAACACATGGTACCGTCGCACTGCAAGCAAGATACTTAAAATGTTAATCATATCTGTACTTAGGTTTTGTAAACTCAAGAAGACATTCCCAATTTAATATTTAGATAATTTGAAAAGCTGACAGTCTTAAAATAATAATATGTACAAGCATATATAAAAGGAAGAGAAATAAAGGGCACGAAAAAACTCGGTAGGTTTATAAATATAAGTCACTTGTGATTTTCCGAGTCTTAAGAACGTCTCAAGAATTGGTCATCCTTTATCCTACCTACGAAAAAATATAATTAAGATATTCAAGAGAAGGCAGCTGCGTCCTTCGGTCTATTAACCTTTCGAGAAATGGGACTCGTTATTTATTGTTTGTGTTCTCTTATGTGTCGGTGGGTGCCGAAACTTTTTCAAACGTACATGAGCATTAAAACCTTACAGTTGCACCAAATTCAAAAGCATTTAAATAGAAAATACTTATTTCAGAATAGGTAAGTTTCGATAGCAAGTACACCATGAATATCTATCAGTACTGAAAATTGCCTTTGAATCGTGCGAAAGTGTAAAGTATTTATGCTCGTGTCTGTACTATAATCGTGATTATTTGTTCCGAAGATTTATTCTCACTTATTTAGCCAGTATGCTGATGAGTGATTACCTCATCAGCATTTTAGCAAAACTAAAACTCAAACTCAAATCATTTATTTCAATTAAACCATTTACAGGCACTTTTGAATTGTCAAAATTAAATAGTCGGTCAGTTAGTCAGAAAGTTGAAGCTAGTTGCCCATTCCAAAGCGTAGATCTCTATGGAGAAGAACGGGCAAGAAACTCCACGGACACTCTTTTAAATCAAGACATTTTTACAAAATCCTGGTTACATTATTCTTATTGCTTCTATATGTGAGAACAATGTAAAGAAACAAATTAAAATATAAAATTAAAAATAAGCCCTGGCAGTTAAGAGATGACCAGTCTCAACAGATGGCGCCCGTTCACGAACATGACGCGTGGATCAGCACCACCCAGCTCAACCATTTCGTAGGGAACCGAATGATCCAACACACGCGCCACCACCAATGAGACATTTAAGTGAGCATGAGCAAAAGACTAGCAGATGACCTCATAGCCATTCCTCCAGGTTTCTTCACCATTTTTTCATCCACCTTACTTCAGAGTAATAATATAAAACTAGTTAGAAACCTAGAAGACCCCGAGGTCTTCTTTTTGACTAGTTTTATAATATCCTAATCTTGTTTGCTACTTACTGTAGATATACATTGTACTCCATTGAACTGCAATAGAAACAGAAAGTTTTATATTTGACGTCCGAGTGGGTTATGTCCGTAGGTCTCGTGGTTGCTTGGCAGTTAACAGGAGACAAGGCTACAGGTTCAGGAGGGCAATTCTCGCGTTTACACTCGTACTCGTAGCATGACGCATTCGTCATTGCCGCTCATCTCCTATATCGCTTATAAAATGGTGAGATTAACCAGAATCGTGTATTCTCACTACAAGTCGATCGTAAATCACGAATCTAGGGAAAAAATGTTGCCATTATGCGACGCTTGAAGTAATCCATTCCACATTTTTTTTCGTTGTCCTATATTGTGTCCCACTGCTGGGCAAAGGCCTCCCGTTTTTCCTTCCAAACCTCCCTGTGTTGTGCGATCTCTGGCCATGTTGGCCTTGCAAACCTCGCTAGATCGTCACACCACCTTCGCCGTGGTCTGGACGGCGATGTCCTCCTTCAGGCGTCCAGTGAGTGACGATCTTTGCGCATCTCTCCGGGTGCATTCGCACGACGTGTCCGGCCCAGTCCCATTTCAGCGTGGCTGTTTTTTCTCCAACATCCGCTACTTGAGTTATTTAGCGCAGCGTGGTGTTTCTGACTCGGTCTGTGCGCTTGACACCTTTTGCGCTTGCCTTTTGCTGCGCTCCATTGCCCGTTGGCAAATCTTGAGTTAGGACTTCTTTTGTTCAGTAAGTGATCAACTTTGTGCAACTTAGGTTAGGACGAGCAGGATGCACATGTCGATGAGTTTCCTTTTAAGTGCACCTTTCATGAGTTCCCTAAGGGACCAGTAGGTCTTCCAAGCATTTTGAACTCGTCTTTCGACTTCTTTGTCTTGTCTAGTCTATAAAGATACTATCTGGCCCAAATATGTATACTCATCGAAATATTGCAACACATGTCTGTCTACCTCGACCCTATGTTTCGGTTAAAGCGGTTTATTAAATTCATCGTATTTTTAGGATACTTGATTAATGGTATGGAGATGATCGGTGGTGGAGAAATGGGGACGAAATCCAGCTTGTTCGGGAGGCTGCTGAAGGTCAAGGGTCGGAGCGATACGGTTTTCTATTACTTTTATAAATAACTTGTATACATGTGAAATGAGGCTTATGGGTCGATAGTTTGAGATGTCAGCTTTGTCTCCTTTTTTGTGAAGTAACATAACGATACTATTTTTTCACGAGTTAGTAAGTCGCGTTAGGAGTCTCGTCACAACACGAATTCCAATTTCTTTGTGGTCAAAGTGCCGTACAAAAATCTATCAAAATTGATGAATACTTTGGGCGAGAGATGCGCTGGCGATTCGTAAGCTCGCGGACAGGCCGCGACATGTAACGCCGACCTTTTGTGTAAACCACTGATATACAGTACTTACGCATGAAATGAGACGTTTTTCTTTTCTCTCACAGTAGTAGTAATTTGTACATCGTCTATAGATACAGGAAGGTGTTTTCACAATTAATAATCCCTGAGAATTGCGAGTGACAGCTGCGTCACTGGATGGTACGTGACTTATGTCAAGTCGGGAATTGCCTTGCTTTTATCTTGCCAATATATATTGAGTCCGGGCAACGCTTAAAGGTAATACATAATTGATGTCGCGTGGCTTTCCTGGAGAAATGACGATAAAAAGTGACAATATGACAACATGTAAGCTCACGACAGACGTTAATACTCGTATATATTAAAGCTACATCTGTGGTGAGCTTTATTGTTCTATCTAAGCATTTATGTAGGCGGGCACATGAAAATAACATGAAGAGAGCGTTTTTCTGATATTATATTTCTCTGTATGACAAGAGGCTCTTGTTTTGCAGTAAGAACATTGGTAAGCATATTGGTATTGATCACTTACCCCCGCGTAACATGGGTCACCTGAACACTGAAAATATAAAAATCAAAAGTGATTTGCGATTTTTTCGTGTTTTTCGTTATTTTTTGTGTTTATTTTAGTTTGTGATCGTCTTGTGCGAGTCACAATAAATACTTTTTCTTTCTTTATTTGTATCTAGACTTGCCGCATTATGTTAGCTAGAGTTGACGTTCAAACAAATTTTAGAAATATATTATCACACGAGATGAAGCAAAAATGTAAGGTATTAAAGTATCCACATTAAAGTAAAGTTTTAAGGTAATTTCAACGGTACTGTACACCAAAAAGTTGTCTTTTGAATAAATAAATATATATGTATATGTATGCACCTCATATGCATAAGTGCGTGGGGAATCGTTGGCCCCTACATAAAAATGATGCTGATTTATTTTAATTAAATACTCACTCTGGCGTCACAGCTACACCATATTGTCTGAAAGGGACAAGCAGACATGAAGTACACAAAATACATTTATTATTACTCTCTTTCCACTTCTCTCTGTTTGTATGGCATGTCTGTAGCAGCTGTAGCAGGAACTTCGTTCCAAAAACAACCATTTACTATGGTTGTTTTTGGAACGAAGTTCCTTAGCGCGCATTGCGAAAGGTGGCTAGACGGAAAAAATTAAGACCTAAAGTTGGAACGACACTTTTTGCTATAGTTGTAAGCCGTTCGGCGTGCGCGTGTTTCTCTGTCTCTCTCTCTCTCTTATAGAAAGCAAGCCAGTTATACTTCGTTCCATCCGGCTGTCCCTTGACACTTCTCAAGTTTTTTAATGTTACGAGTGTTTTATTTACGGAAACGAAACAAAGAAATAATTATAAAAGATACTGTCCATGCAGTTACTGTCCACAAAAACGTATCTTGAGACTACTTATGTAAAAGGTAATTAAACTGAAAAACACCGGCCAGCACTATAACGGCGTAACACACTTTCAATCAAAATGTGAATCATTTTGAAGGATATTCCTAAGGCATTGCTTCATAATATGTTTGAAAAAAATGTCTGCTCAACAAACGTAAATAACGCAATGAATGTTGTTGAACTGTCAAAATTAAAATTTTTCATTGTAGTTAAAAACATTTTCTTCGGTACATCGATATACGTTACGGTCAGTTCTCCAACTGCAAATGTTAGTTTGTAATAAAAATTAATTAAAAGTTATAGTTTATTTCTCTTGAAACCGGTTTGGTAGCACCTATGAAGAAACTTAAAAAAAAACGACTTCCAAAAAAAGAAGTCTGCGGAAAAAAACCTATTAAAAAAAATAAAACAACCTACATTAAAATGTTTACCTATTACTTTATTATTTTTAAAAAAACTATAAATTTAAAAAATAACTTTAATTTTGGAAGTCGGTGTCGATGGTTCCGCATTTTGGTTTTTTGACACCGACTTCCGAAATTAAAGTTATTTTTAACCGACTTCAAAAACGGAGGAGGTTTTCAATCCAGATGTTTATATATTTAGGGGTTAACTAATATAACATTTAATATTATATATAATATGTATTTTTTTATGTATGTTGTTTATAACTCCGTCATATTATGAACGGATTGCAAAATTGTTCGAAAGAGGTTTATTCCGAAATGGTCCCATTTGAATTTCGTAAAGATCTGATGATGAGTTTCGGAGACAGACAACGGAACTCTTCAATAAATGCCAGCAAATCAAGCGCGATTGCTGCTATCGCTTACGTATTATTGTTTACGCAATCACACGACATAATATCACGCCTGGATCCTCACAGATAGTTTATAACCAGGATTAACACATAGGATACTTTTTATCCTGATATCCCCAGGGGATCGAAACTTATGCGGGTGAAACCGCGGGGCGCAGCCAGTTCATTTATACTTTCAAGATTAGAAATATCCCAATAACTGGTATACTGAACCATCTGGTATAAGAAAAGGCACAACTAAGCCGTCTTCTGATTGGTCGGTGGGGACGACAAAGACGAATCGTTACAGTGTTACACGACAACTCCATATTTATTAAGTGCTGAAATAACTACATAACTCATACATCTGCGTGGAGGTCGGAAGTTATCCCACAAGAACGTACTATCGAGACAAAAAGTATCCTTAGTTTTAACTTAGATCATGGTCTACGAGTGTACCAAATTTCATCAAAATCCGTTCAATCGTTTTAGCGTGAAAGCTTAATAAATAAACAAAAATAGTTGTTTAGATGTTATCTGTGACTATTTTGTTCTTCCGATCAGCTGTTAGGGCATGAGAAGGTAACAGACAGACTAGATGACAGTTGCATTTATAATAATATGCTGCTGCTCGCGACTTTGTTTGCCTACAACCGACAACTCCTGGTTAGATGTCGAATCCCCGGTCAGATGATATTTCTAGCTATAACCAATTCGATTGGACTCGAGATTACCTGCTCGTTCAATTTCCTGAATCCAGCTCCGTATTATCATGTATCTACATACCCACGTGTGCTAATAAATAGCAGTATGTAGGAACAGAATCGGGTGTCGGAAACGTAACGTAAATTCAAACGCTTTTTGAATCGAAAATGCAACTACTTATCTAATATGTAGTACCTATTTTGCTTTAATTTTTTGCGACAAGCACAATAATAATTAATATTTTTTTAAATTTTTGCTTTATTTTTCTACTTGTTATTATTTTGAACTTTAAACTGATTGTCTCTTTGTAATCTACTTGGTACCATGAGTGATGTTTACACAAAATCGGCTTTAAACCTTTTACTGAATCGTGTTGCTGTGGGGGGGCCCTGGTGACCTGTAACACAGGCTTCTCCAGAAACCTACTTCAGGCACCAGTCTCTTCCAATAGTGGCATATTACATTATTTAAATCATTGTTAACTATTAAGAAACCATTATTGTGAAGAGAGAATAAAATTAAATAAATAAAAAAAAAAATAATAATATCACAGTTATTCATTTAAGTATTTAAATTTATTGAAATAAAATTTATACACTTTGAAAAGAAAATGTAAAATTATAAAATTCAGGTAAGAACATGAAACAATAAAACCGTAGATATGAATAAACCATTAACACTAAGATAACATTATGTGCGTTAGTAAAAATTGGTAATAAACTTTTTAAAATCGTCCAAAGTTACGTTACGTTCACTTAGCGCGTCCCTGCGGGGCCCACAGACAGTACGAGATGGGGGTGCGATGACGATGACACATTCGGAGATATTTTGATTGATAGATCATCATCTGCCTTTTCCCAAGTATATCGGGATCAGCTATGGCCTTATGTCCTCGTCGATCTACTTATGTAATTATAATTTTAAATTCATTCATTTGAAGACAGACAACACACAGCTTAAGCAGCCCTTCTCAAGCCGCGGTCTTGAAGCATAATTTTTTTGTGATTTCAGCTGTTGAGCACTGAGTTCCTTTTATAACGAAGGAATCAGCACTACGGAAGGATTTTTCAAACTTATCCGGTTAAAGTGGGGTCACTTTTAAGCTATTCAATCTTTGTAAAATAAAGTTTTAGTTTTATTGTCTTTAGATATTTACTTAATTTTAAAGCTAAAGCTAAGCAAAAGCCGGACTGAAGTGATGGTCCCAGATCCACAGGTGATCACTCACTGGACGTCTGAGGGACATCGCCGTCGAGTAGACCACGGCGAAGGTGGTGTGACGATCTGGTAAGGTTTGCAGCCAACATGGTCAGATCGCACAAGACATAGGTTTGGAAGGAAAAACGGGAGGCTTTTGCCCAGCAGTGGGACACAATATAGGATAACGAAAAAAAAAGCTAAAAATAAACTAACGGTTGAAAGTTTGTACGGAAGTTCGACATTTTGACCGCTGAATAATCCCATGGGTATAGAAAGATAGGGCTTGTGAATAAATAAATATCAGTGATTACCTTGATGTGCACGAGAAACACAATCAACCAGCAGCCAATCGATCGCGACATTGTGATGAGCAGAGGCACATAATTTCACGGATCTAATCTGGTTAAATAACAATCATTCACGGCCGGGCTGCTATTAATTAGTTCTTGTTACTGTGGCTGTAATTCAGTTGTAGTGTCGCCGACAAAGACAGAAATAACACAGGGTGGCAGGGGGGGGCATCGACGCGCAAATTGTAACCATGAATTCAGCACATGAGTTTGGACCCCATAGCGTAGAAATTTTTCGTCGGTTATCAAAAAAAAAAAAACTTCTGTTTCATAGAAAAGTGCAATACCCACGCGGTCAGAATGTATAGAACAGCAATATTTTTTTTAACTGTCTCGCTTTCTATAAGAGAGAGAGAGAGACAGACAGAGAAACACGCGCACGCCGCACGGCTTACAACTATAGCAAAAAGTGTTGTTACAACTTTTTTTCCGTCTAGCCCCCTTTCGCAACGCGCGATAAGGAACTTCGTTCCAAAACTTCGTTCCAATAATAATTGTATTTATTGCTTGTTAGGTACAGGTTGAATTACAGCCTACTATGGTCCCACTGCAGGGCAATGCAGGGGGATGTAAGTCCAACCTGGTAAAGTGGGGCTACCTTGACGGAACGGCAGTTTGATGTGATTGTGGAGCTATGTCGCAAACCATGCTCCACCTCCTATCCTGCCCTCTGTGTCCCAAAACATGCAGTCAAAGTGACCTCTGGGCTGCCACCGACAACGCCGTGGATGTGGTAAAGTTTTAGGCCAACAAGATATAAAATTCATTCGTGCCAACGACACGGAGAAGAAGAAGACTGCAGGGCAAACACCTCTTCACGATGTTTTCCTACACCGATGTCAGTCATGTCCAAGATAAACTTAAAAAGGTTGAATTGATCGCGTAAACTCTGCTGGATGCGAGAAGAATATAGGCAATATGGCGACACTTGGGACTAGCCTTTGTCCAGCAGTGAACATCTTTCGCCTGAATGACAATGATGCTCAATGGCGACGCCTTGCCAATTGACGTCGAGGAAATGAAGTGGGCTCCTATCAAATGCAAGAATATTTTTTCAACAAACAAACTCTTCAGCTTTAGTTTCAGTAGTACAGTAATAATTTTTATTCAGAGCTATAGAGAGATATTAGATTAAAATCAATTTTATTTGTGATTATTTCGTTTTTCTTGAAAACCACGTCTTAGCTTGAATAGTCTGAACTTCATAAACCACGAACCTTTGTAAAGAACACTGGAGCGTTTTCCGCAACATCTCAAAGTTAAATGAAGCGGAACGTAACTTGAGAGCTCCGTATTTTATGGAAAATTGCTTGAATCTTTCAAAGTTGGCGAGCTTATTTGAATTTGAATGTACTTGGGTCCATCAGGTAGATGTGATCAAATTGATAAATTGAAAGGACATCATTGATTTTGTACCCAAAAATTAAATTGCCTGCCAGAAAAAAATGTACTGTTTTCTTATTATATCAGCATACATCTTGAGCATTCTTTACTATTCCAGCGAAAGTCCACACTTAACCCCCTGTTATTTGAGATTAGAAATGATAACAACAATCATATTCTTACAACAAGTATTTTTAAGCATAAAATTTAAAAAATACCAACTTTTAATTGAATATAACATCCATTTTAACTATTACAACATAGATCTACAATTAACCCCATGGCTGCTATTTGGGTTAGAAGGTTCAGGTAAACAAGCAACTGCTTCTTTATTTATGTGAGTGTTGTCCTTAAGTTATTGTATTTAAGTAGGTACTAACAATAGTTTTCTAAGTTTTTGTACACTAACCGGTGGATCTAGTTGTCCCAAAATAAATAATTTTGAATTTTTGAATTTGAATTTATTTTTTCTTTTGAATTTTATCGTTTTTCGATAACGATACTCATCACGCCGGCGCAGTTTCGCTAGCTAATTTAATTTGATCCCATATTTTAATTGTTACGGTATTTATTGTAACCAGTTTTATAAATAACCGAATCTAACTTAGAAACCTATTCAGTACCAATTGCGTATCTCTGAAATTTTGACCTACTTTGGTGATATAATCCATCAAATTCCAGAGAAGAAGTTTTCTTTTCAACGCAACACACAATATAACAATGTCAATTCCAAATAGTTTTCGTGAAAATAGTTTCGCTTGACTTTGACAAAGCCAATCCGATTCATCTCGCCACCCACACCAAAGAGTATATTTACAATGCCCTCCAATCGCATCTAATGGTGAATTCCGTATATTATGTGGCTAATTCAGTTTGTTATGGTGGCAGACGGCAGACAAATCATAGAGCAGTAATGATATAGCCTAGAAATAGTGCTTCTGGGTTATTTGCGTCAGAGTAAATAACACTCACAGAACTAAATGAAATACTCTTTATTAAGTACACCATAAACATTACAGACACACACAAGTGGTGGCACAATGGATGGTGTTATTGGTAAAAGCGATCTTATATAGACTCTCATACTTTTATAGTATTTTAACAACAATTTATTTATCCCACTAACATTTTTATGGAATAAACGATTGTTGCAAGTGTAAGCATAACCAGAGACTTGAAAGTATAATCTGTTCCAAAAGTATCTAATGAAAGTGTAAGTTTTAATAACAATAATTGTATGAAAAACATTATTGAATTGTTTAAAGTCACTACTTTAAATAATGATTTATTGGGCTTTTAACATACAATCCGTTAAAACACTACAGTACAGAAAAAATGGCTTCGCGACTGAGAGTCGCGGAGGATCGCAGATACACGTCCGCATCCGTTCGCGATCGGGGTTCTCTCTCTTTCTCCTTTTGCCCGCGTCGCTTTGTCAGCGCTTGCAGCGAGGTGCGCGGGCGGCGGAGGAGGGGGCGCAGGCGGAATGGCACTGCGTAGCAACAACACCGTACTTTCCGTTGCCATAGAAAAACCCGTGCTATAGTTGTAATTAAAACGTTATCGACGAAAATTGAGCTTTTTTTTAAAAAAAAATAATTAAAAACATCTTTAAGTTGATTTTAAATTTTAATTTCGGGTATACTTATGTATTCAATTTTTAAAATCAAAGCACTCCATTTGTAAGGGTCTCTACAAATTGGCATTGCAAGGTAGGTACGTTTTCTGATCCATTATTTCAAGGACACAGCGGACTCATTTGATTACCTTTTTAATGATAAATGATAAATGATTTTATTTTTGTAAGTAGGTTTGTACAAACACTTTTACACGTCAATCATATTTTAAAACTAGATGAGGTCGGCGTTTCCTATCTGACTAGTCTGAGAAGAAAGGCCGAAACAAACTCAGACGTCACAGTCTCTTTTAAAGTCCAGACATAATCTTGGTCAGACCATGTGAAGACCATGTAGATTTATGTCTGAGATGGTTTTTTTGAAGAAAGAACCAAACAGTTTGAGAGGACCTGTCCAGTCAGTGCACGCATTTGTCAGAAATCGTGCAGCTCAACTCAAAACTTAGAGAGCTCAACGATCCGACGAACAATACCAAAGAAAGGACATTTGGGTAGGCCACATTAATTACTCAAACTGCCAGACCACGCCAAAAACTAAGAGAACAGAGAGAAAAATAATATAAATACAATGACCCACATAGTCTTCACATTCACAATAATTAAAATAATAGAATACTTTACAAAGTAAGCAAATGTCATAGTATATATCAAATTCATCAATGTCAAAGTGTATATAAAAAAAAAAAAAAACATCAACAAAACAAAAATAAAAAATAAACACATTCAATATGTAAAAATTGGAAGCAGCTTAATCCCAAGCCTTTTTGTCCTCGATATAAGCCTTAACGGTATAAAATGCTTTCTCGCACAACTTACGTTTAATGAATGATTTGAATTTATTAAGGCTTAGATCTTGAACGGGGCCTGGAACTTTATTGTAAAAGCGTATACATTGGCATCTGAACGAGCCACCTATTTTCTTGAGCCTTGTTGTAGGTAGAAAAAATTTGTGTTTGTTCCTAGTATTTATATCATGGATATCACTGTATTTTTTAAACAATTTTATATTTTTATGGGCATATAAAAGATTTTCATAAATATACTGAGAAGGCACAGTCATAACATTAATTTCTTTAAATTTTTCTCTGAGCGAGTGTCTCGGACTTAATTTATAAATTGATCGAACAGCTCGCTTTTGCAAAACAAAGATAGTCTGAATATCAGCGGCATTTCCCCACAATAGAATACCGTACGACATTACACTATGAAAATAGCTAAAGTACACTAAACGGGCTGTCTCTATATCAGTTAAATTACGAATTTTTCTAACAGCGTATGCTGCGGAACTTAGCTTTTTTGACAATTTGTCTATATGTGGACCCCACTGAAGCTTAGCATCCAAAGTTATGCCTAAGAATACTGTGCTGTCTTCAGGATTCAATTCTTCGCCCTTTACCAACACATTAGTTTTCACTTGTCTAACGTGAGGCAACGTAAACTTAATGCATTTGGTTTTTTTCTCGTTTAGAAGTAAATTATTAACATTGAACCAGTGGACTACTTTAGAGATCGCGCTATTTACATCGTCAGTAACCTGCTGCTGACGTTTAAGTTTAAACAAAAGTGAAGTGTCATCTGCAAACAACACTATATCATGATTATCCTTTATGAGGTACGGCAAGTCATTAATGTAAATAAGAAACAAGAAAGGACCAAGAATTGAGCCCTGTGGGACTCCCATTGTTACTAAAGATCCGGGAGATCTTTTTCCGTTAACATCAACGCTCTGAATCCTCTTACTCAAGTATGAAGTAAGAAGATCCAGAGCAGCGTTCCGGATTCCGTAGTGGCGGAGTTTCCTGATTAAAGTTTCGTGAAGAACGCAATCGAATGCCTTGGACAAATCACAAAAGATGCCCAAGGCATCGCATTTGTCTTCCCATGCATTATAAATATGTCCTATAAGTTCAACACCGGCATCAGTAGTTGAACGACCCCTTGTAAAACCGAACTGTTTGCTATGTAATAATTTGTGTTTATTAAAAAATCTTTGCATTTGTTCTAAAATTAATTTCTCAAAAATTTTACTAAAGGTAGGTAGTACAGAAATAGGTCTATAATTTGTAGGGTCTGATGTACTACCTGATTTAAACAAAGGTATGATTTTACTATTTTTCATAAGGTCAGGAAACTCCCCACTGTCAATACAACTATTAAAGATAAGAGCTAGAGTAGGTGCTACAATGTCAATAATAGACTTAGCAACTTCTACAGAATTGCCCCACAGATCTGCAGTCTTTTTTACATTTAAAGTGTGAAAGGTTTTAATTATATCTCTACAGGTAACATGTTCAAAATGAAATTCCGAATCGCAACCATTAACATTTTCCATAAGCAAAGACTCAGCAATAGAAGGTGATGAGTTTAGGGATTTAGTAGTTGAAACGGGAATATCTGAAAAGAAATTTTCAAATGCCTCGGCGACTTGTGAGTCTGATTTTATTATGTTGTCATTAATAGACAGGCTGTAGTCAGTATTTCGGTTACTAGATCTTCCCGCTTCACTATTAATAATAGACCAGGTCGTTTTAATTACATTATTGCTGTTTTTAATCTTTGAACCCAAATAACGTGACTTGGCCATATAACAAACTTTTTTAAATAATTTTGAATAATTTCTTACATACAAATTAAATTCATCAGTGTTTACGTAAGTCCTTTCATTGTACAGTTCATAAAGCCGCTTTCTACTTTTATGAATACCAATGGTAGCCCAATCACTGAAACATGTGTTACTATTAACCGAGATAGTCTTGGGAATAAAGGTTGAATTAAATTGTTTACAGTATATATTAAAAAAATTATCATATAGATGATTAGGATCCGCATGAATGGACAAAACTGGTAATTTATCAGTGAGTTTACTTTTGAAAACCTTCAAGCGACATGCAGTTTTGGGGTTAACAGTGATATCTTTTTTAACCACTATTTTGTTTTGATTTGGAATAGTAATCCTTTGCCCGCAATGATCAGAATCTAGTAAATTTATAATTTCTTTACATTAGATACTTTTGGAACAGCCCTCTATTTAAAAAATATGAAAAAGTCTCACACAACGTGCCAATACAAACATTCTGAGGTTTTAAAACCGATAGATATATAAATCAGACTTACCTCTGTTACGTGGGCAAGTCACTTGCGATTCCACATAGAATACGAGCCCCCATTCTCCGCACTGTAGTTACGATCTTACCCGTATTGTCGAAAATAACAAGATATAACCAGATACAACAATGTTATCGTGTGTACCCCGGGATTCCGGCGTGTTTGTCTGATCCCACCGATCAGCAGCCGTCATCCTTGTTCGGATAAACAAATGTCTTGTAGGATAAAACAAACGGCGAGATAGGTAGGTAGGGGTGTAGGTGTGCGGGGGGGGGGGGGGGTTATACAGGCTGTTAGTGTGAACAGTGGCAATATTTAAGGAGGTGCATAAGTATCATGAGTAGATTCTAAAACCGTTGAAAAATATGACCCTATTTTGTTCTAAGTTTTTCTTCTAATATCCCGAAAAATAAAAAATCATAGTCACATTACTGTTAGGCCTCTGCCCCGCATGTATATTTTTTGCCATAACAAATCTTTAGACCAAATGTATATTGTCTAAAGATTGTTTGCTGTAATAAATCATTTGATTAAAGGCCAAATGCCTAAATGACATTATCCTTGATAATATTCTGCCAAGTAAAAATTTGACCAAATGAAAATGTGCGTACTAAAATTATTCCAAACATTGCATTGGTATAAAAAAAGGTTGCTATAATTTGTTTGGATGATGAAATTTTTTGCATAATCTTTTCGGCAAAACGGCAGCATCCCGGCTAGCTGACATATGGCAAATAATTTAATTTTATGTTCTGGTCTTGTAATGTTAATTAGGTAGTAAAAAAATACTTGATTGTATACAATACTGGGTGTATTGTATACAATCAAGTATTTTTTTTAACTGAACAGACAGCTGTGCTGCTGGGGAGTTGGTTGCGCCACTTCTTAAATGATTTGATTTGATTTGAGTTTCTTCTTCCCAGCGACAGCACTAGGAAGTGGCGAAGGGCGGGCGTTTTTGGGGAACTGTCTTTTGTCATTTTGACGTTCAAAAAGTGCTGATTCTCAGCCTAATTTGAATAAATAAATTTGATTTTGATTTCGAGTATCTATTATTATCAAAATTAAATTAGGTATAACTTCTTGTGACTTGACCACGACTATGTGACCCCGTAGAAAATTGTCCAAATCACGAAAAAAATAGTAGTCATAGTAGTTGGAGCAAGGTCTGGCGAATACGGAGGGTGACAAATGGTTCCTAATTGCAGGTCCTGTAGAGTTAAAACGGTTTCTCGTGCTGTATGAGGTCTCGCGTTATCATGGAGCAATAATGGTGAAGATCGATTCATGAGTCGGGGCTGTTTCACTGCTAGTTTTGCTATCATTGTTCGGAGTTTGGCACAGTAGACATCTGCCGTTATTGCTTGACCAGATCGGAGAAAGTTATAGTGAATAACACCATGCTGAGACCACCAAACAGTGACCATTACATTTTTAGTAGTAAGCTTTGCTTTAGGATACTGTTGCAACGTTTAACCTGGGGTCAGCCATTGCATTTTTCGCTTACGGTTATCGTAAAGAATCCACTTTGTATCACATGTCACAATTCGATCCAATCTTTCTTCATTTCTGTGTCGATTCAACAAGGCAACACAAGTTTCAACACGCGTTTCTTTCTGCAGATCAGTCAAATCATGAGGCACCAATTTCTCATATTTTTTTATTTGAATGATTTGACACAAATGAGTCAATATTGTTGGTAAGGTAACGTTAAACCATGCCGCTAATTCCTGGTTAGTTTGGCTCGGATCGGCTTCCACCATCTCTTTCAATTCATTGTTATTCACCTGTGTGGGCGGTCTTCCACGTGGTTCGTTCTTCAAATCAAAGTTTCCATCACGAAAGCGTTTAAACCAAAATCGCACGGTGCGTTCATTAGCAGTCCCCTCTCCAAACGCAACATTGATATTGCGAGCTGTTTCTGCCGCGTTAGTTCCGCATCGGAACTCGTATTAAAAAATAACTTGAATTTTCAAAGTATCCATCTTTCTTGTCTAAGCTGAATAAAAAAAAACAACTGAAAGTCGATAATCGAATGTTGCACTTTTTTTAAAAGAAGAACTTCATAGGTACCATGTGAAAAAAGTTTTACTCCAAAATCTCAAACCATGAAGGTTCTATGTCAATTCGAAGTACCTATTACAATAAAACGGCAATTTCATTCTTTAACCCCTAAAAAAGACAACTTTTGTAATATCGGACCTCCCTCAATTATTGTGTGCCATTTGAATGAATTTAGGCAGGTTTCGCCCAAATATATCCTCCGATACCGTAATAACATTAATATACGTGCTGCCCGTGTGACGTAGGGGTACACTTTGAGTAGGTTACTCCTAGCTGGCACGTCCTAAGCCCAGGTTCGCAGGAGCGCGTTGTTCGCGCGGCGATTTTCCCGCGCACTGGATTTTCAACGTACTGGTTAGTGCAGAGAGTTGAAAATGTGTTTGAATCAGTGTGTTTTTTTTCGCGCTGGGATATGCGCTGTTGGATTCTCAATGCTCGACTCAACAGCGAGAGTTGAAAATCCAGTGCGCGATAAAATCCCGCCGCGATATTTTTACTTCTGTGCGAACGTGGGCTAACAGAGCGGCGGCACGTTCGAGTAATTACCTTACACACTATCAGTAGCAATGGGTTTTATTTTGACAGTTCAACAACATTCATTGCGTTATTTACGTGGTTGAGCAGACACATTTTTGAACATAAGAAGCAATGGATTAGCAATAAAATCATTCAGATTGAGATTGATAGTGTTGTAGTGGTATCTACAACGCCACACGCATATCAATCGTTGGGCAGTTGCCCGCCAGACACAACACCCATCTGGTCGGAGGATCCTCCCTTTTCTATGGAGGATGAGTGAACTTTACACCCTGTTCCTTATACCTCTATAGTGTGTTACGCAATAAAGGTCTATCCACACACATCAGCGCAGGCACTGAAGCTCCGTCGCCGTCCCAGACACGGAAGTTCATATATTTATAGGTACACCGATATTTTTTTGAGCCTCTGACGGAGCACGGTCCGTCCACGTCCCGGACACGGCCCTGATATGTGTGAATAGACCTTAGGGGTGCGGGGCGGCGGCGCGCACTTAAAATATCATATTATCATACAAACGATCGAGTTGATCGCTTTGGTTTAGGACGTGGGTTAAACCTTCATGATCGTATCAAAGTTTGCGACTGTTAAAACAGTTTTAAGTGCAGACGAAGCTGCTACTTCTCAAATCCAAGCACTCGGTTATGCCGCAAATTGCTTTAGTATAAATATAGGCCATTTTCTTAAAATGAATTCTATCCAGCGCAGCGGTTGTTCCATCCTCCCTAACTCCTAAGCAAAAACTTACCAATCCTTGTCTTACAATATTGGACCTTATTGTCTACAAGCCAGCGTTCCAAATAGCTATTGATATGTGTAAGCTTGGAAATTCATTACAAATTGAAGGATTTACGACACAATGTGACGTTCAGTGTTCGTTGTGTGACTTTATATTTATGTTACTAGTACAATACTGGTTTTATATGACTTGGCTTTTGATTAACTCTGTTTTATGCGGTAGTGAATAAGGATATGCCTGAATTCGCGTAAATGTCAGATGATGGGATTATTACGTTTCGAGCTAGACTTGAACATTTTCTTACTATTTTGACCCACGTCCTACATAATAATAAATGTGAAAGTTTGTATGTTTGTTACTCAATAACGTTAAAACGAATAAACGGATTTGCATGAATGGCACACAGATAAACCATGACCCGACTTAGGATAATTTTTATTCCAGTAGTAGGTACGTTCCTATGGGACAATTTCCAAACTCACGCGGGCGAAGCCGCGGCAGAAGCTATAGTCCGGTACAAAGCAAAGCCGTGCGCACTCATACAGTCGACGTTTCCTATTTGATTCCTTGTTGGTGCAAGTTTGTGTAAAATTGCCAAACGTTGTCATACATTGTAAAGGTTGACGCAGATTTGGGCGGACCGTACCATCCGCATTACAAAAATCTTCATCATTTTGTATGAACCATGGCACACTACAGACGGGCCGCAGTGCACTTATTTGTATTTAATTTTGTATGACTGCCCCGTTGGTCCCGTGTTCTACTCCCGGGTCGGGCAAAGTGTCATTGGGTTTTTTCTTGAAACATTTCTCGGTACCAGCCCGTAGTCCGTAGTCTGCATTTTTTAACCCGTTGCTGGCAATAGGGCTGCCCTCTATTACATGTGACTTAAACATACTTATGTAACTGGTGAAATGTGGGTGTACTAACTATGGCTACAGCTCTGCCTAACCCTTCGGGGAAACAAGGCGTGATATTATAAATGATGTTTCTCATAGTTCGGGCGCTAGTATTAAAATATAATCTACTTAAAGTCTTTTTGAGCCAATTGAAGGAGGGTTGGCTAAGTGTCACTCAAGCCTGGCTGACTAAAATATTAAATTGACTACGTTTAAGTGCAATTTGCTTCAAAATGTTATCTTTTCAACCTTATTTTCAAAGCTTTTGAGTTCTTAAAATAAAAATGAAATGGCAGTAATTTATTTTAGAATTTATTCAGTTTATTTTCTTATGATTATAGTTTACATAGTGTTTTAATATTAATTAGAAGTAGTTGTTACAATGATATCATAAAACAATTTTATTACATTTATTTTTAGTTATAAATGTATGTACAAAATGTATTTTTATTTATAATTATCTCGTTTCAAGTAATTATAGTGTATTATTTTAATGTTATGATTACAACAACAACATTGTTACAATAACATTTTAGGTGTGTTATACAAAGATCTCCATTTTCTTTGTGTTTGTTTTGCATAGCGTCATTGGCCCTAAAACTATTGGGCACCGAGTAGGTACACGAGCACTAATATGTCAACACTTGGAAACTTTCAATAGCGATTTTTGCGTGAAATAACGGAAATAACAATGAAATACGACACATTGTAAAAATCTATGGGTTAATACTATGTTCGTAGCAACATAAAATTTAGAGTAAATCGCTTTTGAATAAAGCCAAGTGTACCTATACATACTTACTGTACCTCAACTAAACATAATCTTATCTTACACATGCGCGTAGAACAACAAATATATTTGCAGAAATAAAGGAAATGAAGACTAAGAACCTATTACAGACGCTCAAGCTTCACTTAAAATTAGTTTTCGACCAATCAAACGGCTTTAAACTGTTAAAAGTAGTCTCAAGTGAAGTTCTGTATCACAGCCTAACTGTAGATATAAGTCAAAAATAATTCAAGCTAAACCACTCTTTTTTAAGTTTTATATAAATAAAACATTTTAATAAAACAGGGTGGCAGGTTACCATGGATTCAGTACATGATTCTGAAATCTCCAAGCGGGGAATTTTTTTTACGGTTATAAAAAAAAAATCAGAAATGTGCAATAGGTATTACGCAGTCAAAATGTAGAGACCGGATTTTTTTTACAGTTTGCGCGCCGTTAATTCCTTACAATTTGCGCGTCCCACAGGCAGCCTGTGTATTTCAAATAACTAAACTAAAATATTAACTCAAATATAAGGGTTTAAATACATACACACATCGCGTCGATGTCTTGTTCGATAGTGACCGCGTTGGTGTGTATAATAGGTACCTACCTAGTATCACACAAACTGACGTTTTAGTTGACATTCAATTTATTACGTCCACTCCTCAGAGAATACATGGTCCCACACTCGTTCCCTTCATAACATAACCATAAGCAATCACACAAACGAATGAAAGATCGATCCACTCCACCACACTATATTCTGGGGGCTCATTCCCTTGAGAATCACGTAAATTGGAACGGTAAGTAGAAGTATATATTAATAGTATTTGTAGTTTCGGCTAATAATAGCTACTTATTTCAGTAGTTATATTTTTGTAACGTATACAGAAATTGAAGAATAAGAAAGTAAATTGTTCTACTTCCTTGAAGCAAAGGATGTAAATTAGGAACAGTGGTGGCGGGCCCGACTTACGAGTTGTTAGATCGTGGGTTTGAGCCCCGACAGGCAGGCTTACTTTATGTAAATTATTTCATTACCACTGCCAATTACCATCATCAATTCTTTCGTTGTTCGTTATAAACAATGAAATCTTCAGTGGACAAGATATGACGTAAATAATTGGAATTTCATGAGAAAAAAAATGGTGCCCATTCTGCTGAGCTCTGACTAAAACACTGTTATAATCATATAGGTTTGTGAATATTTTGTGCAGAGTGACAAAGTTTATTCACAGCCAGTTTTCCATACTTGTTTTTATATAGTATTTATATTGACTAAATAAATATACACAGGATCGACACAAAAAGCGTTTGTGATTAATAAGTATTAAGTTCCAGATAAAGAAAATACATAATGAGCTTAAATCTATACTTACTTCAACCTCAAAAATAATGTATTTTTTAGTTATCAATCGTAACAGCTGGCTGACATCGACTTGCAGCATATTTTACCAAAGAATGTATCAGGAAACGTTTAAATAATTCTTGATTTTAATATTACGTATCTACAATCATTTTATCACAATATCTGCTGAATAATCTGCTGTTACACAAACCTTACGTCTATAGATTTAAGTAACATCGCCATCTATCTTAAAGTCACTGTACATCAACTGACTATCATTGTTGTTGCACAACGTCGACGCCACGCTGTTCCTATCTTTGATCAGGATGCTTTTCATCTTCTTTGGGGTCTCCTGTCTCCATTTCTCGCTGCATAGACTGGTGGTCTCTGTGCCGTAGTAGCTGCATCTCCTGCTCCTCCTGTCGAGGCGGTTTCTTTTGTCCTGGACCTCGGAACGAACCCGAACGAGGTGGGTCCCGTCCGAGGTGTGGTTGACGGTTGTCTCCCGAATGCTGGAGTGTTCGCGGCACCTGCTCTTCTTCCTACCGACCTGCCCGCAGCAGAGAGTTTCTGTGAAGGCAATGCGGTATCTGTGGAGAGATAAATGCATCATAAAGAACTAGCCGAGGTGACGTATTGGTTAAACGAGAAAGTTTGTAAGACTTTAGAAGTTTCGTTGTTAGTTTGTACTAGGTAATTGATTCCGTGCGCGTGGCATTGTTAAGAAGCTCTCGACCTCAGCTACGCGCGGATTTTTATGGATGTAGTACGAGTAGAATTCTTTGTTGTTAGAAAATTAATCTTGTATGTAACCTTTGCCAAAGCTTTTTCAAAGTTAAATACCTACTGTGTGATTGTTCACACAGTAGGTATTTAACTTTGATACCAATCGTTAAGGCAGATCCTCACCTTGACATACCCTTTAAAGACAGTGCACAGTTTGAGCGCGTGCTCCAACTGTGCTCCACGTGTGCAGGCGTGGATCCGCCTTAAGAACACTTGTAGATCTTAGACAGTCGTTACGGGTAATCAGAAGCCCGAAAGGCTGAGAACAAGTCTTATCGTGTTACCCAGTTACTGGGTTGCTGAGGTCAGATAGGCAGTAGCTCAATGTAAAATTGGACTGGAAGCTGACCCCAAAATAGTTGGGAAAAGCTTAGGCTGATGGTAATGATAATCAAAAAGTAGGAGCACTCACCGATGGCTCATGACATTGTACAGTATAGGGTTGACAGTAGCGGAGATATAGTAGAAGGCTCCAGCCACGTAGAACAGGTACTCGTTGATTGTGTGATAATGCCGCGTTGAGGTGCCGTAGATGAAGAACAGGCGCTGGAAGTGGAACGGTGCCCAGCACACGAAGAAGGCTACCACCACCGCCGCTGTAACAAAAGGGATAGATTAACGGGGTGCTGGGATCGACTAAAGAGCAAAGTGTTGTATTAGATTTTCTCATTATGTTCTGGAGTCCTGGGATCAGTCGAGCAAAGAGTAGCTTGTAGTAGCCAGGAGACTTTATTTGTGCCCAGATAGTGTCGCTCCCCAAAAATGTTGGTACAGACGCCAGCACATCATGCTACTACAATCTGTCAAATTTCTTTAATAGATTTTCAACTTTATCGCTAAAGCATTAAGGTTCAAGGTTGATTGGTAAAATTTGACAGTTTCGGGTAGGTTGACCTGCTGGCGTCTGTACATTTTAGAAAATACATCGGTGCCACTTCGGGTATGCATTATGCTGAGGAAATAAGTAATATCATTTATCTTTGATTGTATTTTATCCAGATGCTTTTGAATTAACGTGCTAGGTTATAAATTCTTAATAAAAAGCTGTTCCAATATCCCAGATTATATTGAATGACAGCCAGTGGGTACAGAAGGTATTTTTTTAATAAGTTAGCGAAACTTTAGACGTGGGTAAGTATCGGTATTTTATACCAATAAAAACTAATAAGGAAGGAGACTACTAATAGAAAGCGGCCTATGGACCAATAACCAGCGCGAGCGCTATGATTGTAATGTTTGTGTAAGGATACCTCATATTTACCTTTGTGCAAAGTGGCATCAAAATGTGAACCGGTGAGAAAAACGCATTTTTATAATAGTCGGCCCTGTTGAATTTTTTGATCCTTAAGTGAAACAGGATCATAAAAAAAAACAGTTGGAATGGCCTATTTTTTAGCTGACTAATGTTTTTTTCCAGATCATAATGGTCAAAAAACGTTAAGGACAGTCTTCTAACAATGTTTTCAAGTGACTACAGCGGCGAGCGCCCTTGAAAATCCTGTAAATTCTGAAAATATATTTTTATTAAAATTACCCGGTTAGATTTTGATGCCTCTTTTCACGAGGGGGTATAAATGAAATATCCCATATACAGTATCCCTACACAAACAAAACTAAACCTACATATCAAAGCCGTATCGCTAGGTGTCCATAGACCACTTACCGAACAAACTCAGCCAGTCTCCTTTGAAAAAAAAATTGTCCGATGTCCGCCGTGACACACGTGCACGTTAACACAGTTTGTAAACTAACAGCGAAACCATTTCTGTTTAGGATTCTGTTTCTCTGAGTCAATTTTCGACACGTAGTGTTCTGATTGGCAGGACGTTAGATATTATTAGCAGCTCCCTTGAGCTTAGCCGTATGCTGTCTACTGCTGGATATAGGCTTCACTCAAGAATTGCCTCAAAACTGTTCTAACGATCCGAGATTTTAGGCACATACTCATTCTATAATAATACTCGTATATACTCGGACACCGCTCCGGTGTGTGGTGCTGCAGTTTTTAACTTTGTAGAATCTTGATTTGTATGCAGCCCTGTCTGGAGGCCTTGATTTATTAAGGCAACCAAAGGAAGTATAACACACTGAAACCGCATCTCCGTGCGGTCTACAGTCAAAGTTAAAAACCGCAGCACCGCTCACTGGATGCGTGTCCGGTTCAGTGTGATAACCGCCAAAATGTCGTACTATTATTTTCATATTTCCGGAGTAGCCACGTGAGTCTAAGGATAGTTTGTTACTAAACAAGTTTATCCCTAAGAAGCCTTCTCCTCAGATGAGACACCAGTAGGTACATGAGATTCGCATTAGTCTGACCTGGTGCCAATTAAATGGAACTAGACAAGACTAGACCATTTTCGTCTGCATAATTTCCGGACGTTTTCGTAAATATTTTCCTCATCGTACCCACACTAAAAGCTCTTTACAATGAAGCACTTACAAACTGCTGCAGAGCCTTCCTTTATCCTTTAACAAAAAAGGAAAGAACGCTTCAATGAAGTAGGTTAGAACCAACTTTATAGATATCCAATGCTTGTTTTTCTAGAGTGGGTGGGCAGGGGATTAAAAACCGCCCTAGGATATTAATGTTAGCTAAAAGTAGAGGTTTTTTTTAAAAGCAACCGTGCGGGTGGCACAAATTACTTTTGCTCTTCCAGCTAGGCTAATTAAAATAGGAGTGTGTTTCATAATTAGGACCGCACAGCACCTAATTGCGTAGCACACTTACAATCACAATCTCAATGATTTTCAAGGACTAAGCCGTTGCTTCATAATTTTAAGTTCTTTTTACGTTTTCATTAGGTATTTATTTCTAATTGAGTTTAGTTTGCAATGTTTTTATTGGTATATTGGCAAGTGCTAGCTGATACGGAAAATAATTTAATTTGATGTTTTGTATTTAGTATTGTTAATTCCTTACTGTTGTATAGAATCAAGTGCTTCTAATTGTACAGACAGCTTTGCTGCTGGGGAGTTTGTAGCGCCTCTTCTTCTTCCCAGCTAGCACAGCAAAGGACTAGGAAGTGGTGAAGGGCGGGCGTGGCGCCACTGTCTTATGTAATGTTGACGTTCAAAAAGTGCTGATTCTCAGTCTAGTTTGAATAAATGACTTTTGATTTCATAAGCTCGAAAAATTGGTCAACAATGTAAATAACGCAATGAATGTTGTTGAGCTGTCAAAATTAAAGCCATTGCTACTGTTTGTGTGTTACCCCGCTGGTGGAGTTCGAACATCATCATCATCACCATCCGCAGCCCACCCTCACCCACTGCTGGCATAGGCCTCTCTTTCCTTGTGCCACACAAGTTGGAGTACAAACACACGAACATAATGAGGCCAATACTCCAACTTTTGTCGCTTGTTGCGCACCTCTAAACATTGTCTTCATCTTTGTTTTCCTCTAGTAAATTATAACGGAACACCAAACCATAAATTGCACAGTTCGCTTTCGAGCCCTAGATCAATAAAGTAATCTATAACTTCGACACTCAGACATAATCACAATAATCCCTCGATCATGTGGCTCTCTGACCCAAATCAATCGAGTGGCGGGTATGTAAGTATTTATAAACAGACCCCTGTCAACCCCTCGAAGAGTTAAATACAGTCTTAGACCATTGAGGTATATGTAAAAAGTTTTGGAGACATAACACGTTTATCCTTGATCTCTCAATTATGTGGACTTTCTCAGTTGCCAATGATGGCACGGTTGGCGCGCTGCGTGTCGCGGGTTCGAATCCCGCACGGAACAAATATTTATATGGCCTACAAGTAGTTGTTCCGGGTCTGGCTGTTTGTGTATGTGAGTTTAAATGTTTGTAAAAGCACCCACGACAGAGGAGAAATTCCTAGTGTGGGGCAACGTATTTTTCAGAAGAAAAAATTTATAAATAGATACAGTCTCAATTTTGTATCACTGTTCAAATCACAGTTATCTATATTCTCATTCAAATAAGGTACTGTTGGGTGGCTGCCATTGGCAAGTCTGTCAAACTCATTGTGATCTTTATTTTCATCACAATAAGGTTGCTGTTAGATTGCTGTGGTCAGAGGTTAAATAACTTCATCGTGCTATAGGAATCTTTTGGCGCTTGAATGACATGGACAGGGGGCGCTGTTGGTAGAGATTTGTAATATTATATTGATGACAGCATTAGTACCGACTTTGGCCGGGCGTCAAAAGATCCTTGTACAAGTAATAAGAAAACTGTCTGCATTCTGTGCGACATTTTAAACCGTGCACTAACTGGACAGGTCCACTCAATCAGTGTGGTTATTTCCTCAAACGACCATCTCTGATCATGTGAAGACATAGGCTACTTTTCATCCTGGATTGCAGACGAAGTCGCGAGCAACAGCTAGTTTATCATACAACACAAGAGCCAGGCACGCAACATTTACCTGTTCGGCATCACGACAATAATGGTTTTTAGTTTCATTGTTTATTACGATACTATGAGTTTTGATTTAATTAAATGGTATAAGCGACTAAGCGAGCCCTTTTACTTAACTACAGGTGCACACACATAAGTAACACTCCTGCCTGACGTATGTACAAATCCGGAATAAAATGAATTACCCAGACACCTTGTCAGACAGGGGATAGCTGTTCGGTATAATCTGCGAAAGGTGTCTACTTTAATTGGCGAAATGTCACCCTCAGTTAGCGTGTGCGTTAACCTGGCAAAATGTTGCGCATTTGAGAGGTGAGACCATAACAAATAATTAGTGTATCATGAGGGGCAATTGGTTTACTAATAGCAAAATTTGTGTGAATTGTGGTTTAAAAGTTATTTGAGAAAACATATTTTGCTGGAATAACGTTTGAAACGTTACCCTGGCAAAATCGATTTTCAAAAATTGGTTCAGCCTGGAACCAAAAACATAAATAGATAGCTGTTGCGTAGTAGCGGAGTTTAGAAGTTGGCGGTGTGATAACTCCGTGGCTCGGAAAGCACGTTAAGCCATTGGTCGTGCGCATGATCTGTCTCCGATCGTGTCGGATTGCCATCCCATCGGCCTGTGAGAGTGAGGGAAGGGTGAGTGCACCTGTGTCTGCGCACACACGCGTGCACTATGATATCTCCCGCGAAGGCGAGAGAGAATGAGATTGGCCGCCGAGGCTGAAATATGGTCTACAGGACTATCGCTTTGATACTAGAACAGATAAAAGTGTGAAATAAAGAATGACATTAAGTAGGTATTTCCCTAACATTGACGTGACTCAGCTTTGTCAGCGCGACAGTGACAAAACACGTCTATTGTGTTTACATGTAAACATGGTTCAGTTAGAGATTTGGATCTTTAGACAACAGTTGAAAAGAAGCCGCTGTTTGTTGGTTTGGAAGTTAAATAGCGTTGTCATGGCGACGGCGATAACAGGAAGAGTTATGGTATCTTTATTTTCCTATGAAAATATAAAAGTTTGTGTGGGTATTTTCAAAAGATTGATTTTTACGATATTTATTTATTTCAACGTTCCTTAAGCGTACGCTTAAGGAACGTTGAAAGAAAATAAATATATTTTTAATAAGTTTATTTGTCACAGAAACACGTGCATACAAAAATATAAGTTTACTCAAATAATAAAGAAAAATAAAAAAATCGCGACTGAGTGACTGAATATCAGGGCTCTAGATGGAACAGGACCAGCATGTTTCCAAGCATTCTTATCTTGGATATAATCCTCCAATTTGTAATATCCTTGTTTATAAAGTATATTTTTATGAGGGCAGAGTGAGACATATTCGTGGTCATTTATTAAATCCTGAATAGGGAAAGTAAATGTTTAGCTTTTCAGTAAAACAAAACAAGCCCTTTGAGAAATACAGGGGTGAGGTTAGATTAGGCTGTGTTAATAAAACAGGTACACACACTGGATCACATCGCTTTGCTGTATGTGAGCTTGCTACTAAATGTCAGGTTATTGCAAAAAACGCGTAGAGCGATTGCAATTACAGGCACTTTCGAATTGTCAAGGGGTCGGTCAGTCAGAAAGTTGAAGCTAGTTGCCCATTCCAAAGCGTAGTAGGTACCTGTGTAGAAGAACGGGCAAGAAGGTACAGACTACATATTGCATACATCATGTTGAAATTATGCATGTGAGAACGATGCAGAACGTTAAAACCGTCCGTACTAAAAAGATTTAAAAAAAATGTAGCTACTAATCAATTCCTGGTGAAAAGTGAGACAATAGTTGGTTGAGGAGTTCTTACCCAGCATCCTGATGATGGTCTTCTTGGACTGCGCCTGTCGCGCCTCTCCGTGCACGCTGCCGTTGACGCCGTTCAAAGTGCCTGGACTGCCCGGCTTGCTGGCGTGTGTCGTTCTGAAAGTTTTGTTAGATTTAATAATGGGACACTTTAGTAAGCCCTACTGATAATAATGGAGATCAGATAGGCAGCCACTCCATGTAAAATACTGGTATTTAGCTGCATGCGGTTAGACTGGAAGCTGACCCCAACATATGGGAAAGTCTAGGCAGGTGATGATGTTGACTGATAATAAATTAATAATGTGCTGCCTAGTGAACTGTTAGCATGAGCAGCTTTAATGAATATGAGCGAGAATGACTCGCTGACACCATGGATGGATAGCAGCAGACGAAGTAAAGAAGCGAAGGTCCTTGTCGCACGTCATACTTTGCACACTTGACGAATGAGAGATAGTAGACGGAAAAAAGTGTGACATTTTGCGATGTAACGACAACGTGTTAATTTTTGTGTTTTTTTTTTAATTTCCTTTGGGTTTTTTTTCTGTTTTGTTTTGCTTTTGTATTGTTTCTTGTTCTGTTTGTTAAAGTTTAGTATTTAGTTATAGTTTAGGGGATTAGTTTTTACTTTTGTAACTTTTGCATGCCTACTGGTAAAATATGGCTGAAGTTGAACCTATTTGCAAAAGGACCATCGTTCCAACGGGGTGTCCCACGACACCTCTCAATTAACAGTTGTTTTGCCCCGTTCGTGTAATCGTTGTATGGCGTTACAGTGGGAGGATAAATGAGTAAACAAATGTAATTATGAGGAGAGATAAGACGCTGCCCCAGTTATAGAATATTACTACCTACACAGTTTTAGTTCGTAGATTTTAGCCCAGACAGGCTACCATACCACTACTATACTTGCACAGCACTGCTCTCATAACGGTAAAGGAACCAAACAGTTCGAAGACAAACCTGCACATGAGAGAGGAGGCCTGTGTCCCAGCAGTGGAAGCATTAGGTATGCTCTGGTTATGCTACATAAAGGTACATTGCTAAAAATCACGTCTTATCGTCACGCTGGGCAAACTTAGGTATTTAACAGCCAAAAAAAAAAGCAATAAATAAATGAGAACGCAGCCTGTTCCTTTTCTAAGTTTAGTTTTTTAATATTTTAAGACCTTTTGTATTAGGAGTACAGACACCTAGAGTACTACGATAACTAGGTAACAAAATAAAGCTGACATTTGAGAACACGTTTAAATTAAAAGGATCACGTTATAAAGTGACAAACTTCACGCGCTCGTTCACGTACAGAGTCAGTGACGAGGGTCACCGTGTTAGTGCCCCACTGTCCCACAGCAGGGCAGAGGCCTCTTCTCACACACAGAAGGCACGAGCATTGATCCCTACGCTTGCTCAAGACGGGTTGGCGATTTCAGGCTTTTATTAACTATAATTCCAGGTTTGCTCACGATGTTGCACCTTACCTTATTTATTAGGGCTTATTTTTAATTTTATATTTTAATTTGTTTCTTTACATTGTTCTCACATATAGAAGCAATAAGAATAATGTACCCAGGATTTTGTAAAAATATCTTGATTTAAAAGAGTGTCCGTGGAGTTTCTTGCCCGTTCTTCTCCATAGAGATCTACGCTAGTTGCCCATTGGCAACTAGCTTCAACTTTCTGACTAACTGACCGACTATTTAATTTTGACAATTCAAAAGTACCTGTATATGGTTTAATTGAAATAAATGATTTGAGTTTGAGACCCGATGTCAGTAATGTCCAAGAAAAACTCGGAAAGTACAAAAGAGTTGAAAAGTGACATTGGTACTTGCCCGGATTTAACCTACAACCTCACGCATGAGAAGCGAGGTTATAACACTTTTTTTTGTAGATTGCTATTATAATAACTCAATGAAAACGTCTTGCTACGAAGTGTGGTGTGTGTACCTCACTTGATTTGAAATCTCAGACCCAACAAAGTTCAAATTTAATTGCATCCGATTTCTTTGGATCTTTTTATTACAAACAGTCAATAAAAATCAATTTAGATTACATAACGATAAGGTAGATAGTTGATTAAATGAAAAATCATATAAATTATCTAAGATTAGGTACGTGTTTCAGTATATAAATTTATTCAAACTCCAAATAGGTAACTAAAAATACAGACGCGCGTCTAGCGGGCTTTTAAAGATCGTATTTTTAAACCGTAATGGCAGAGCTCATCGACATTGGAATACAATACAAACCCCAAAAAAGGTACACAAATTGCAAATTTATCGCGACCGTATTCCGATTTTGCTTTTTTGTATAAAACCGTCGCCAACCGAATCGGCGCCATTAAGTAAAAAAATCACATTTGCAATTCACTGAATAAAATATATTTGTGTTAAAAGCGTGACTAATGTGTGGAAAATACCACGCAGAGGGCGACGAACAAAATGAATAGCGTCTCTTAAAGGATAATAAAGTTAGATACAGCAATTTGCAATCGTTTCGCCCCCAAAGTCCAATTGTATTCTATTTAAGTTTATTAAATCAATGCAATAATACGTGATTTATTTCCTATTCAATTCCAGTTAGGAAACTGGAATTGAATAGGAGAATGTTTATATCAAACCAAGTCATGTTTTGTTTTACCATTACACTCTATCTAGGTTATTCGTTTTTTTGACAGCTGCCTAGAACGTAACTATTCAAGATTACGTAAAAGTTAACTTTTAAATGCATAATAAAATAAATATATAAACTGCCTTATCTTATTGAATTACCTCATTTATCACATTATCATACCGTAAGTACGTGTATCAGTTTTTAGAAAAAAGAAAAAAATTGTTATGCATATTGCATATGGTTGCGTCTCTGATGCGCCGCATACGGGGCAGCCCCAACAGCTTCCTGCAGCTTATTGCAGGGAGAATGGATGTGGATTGCTCATTCATGGAGCATTGGACAAAACTCAATGTACGAGTAGTGCGGATCCAATATTTCTATTGTATAGTTTGTAAAAGTTTACTAGCATAGTTTTTTAAGTCATTGTCACTAACATTATATGGATTATGTGTACTTGTATGTGTAGTCCGAAATAAAGAATATTATTATTATTATATTAAATATACTTATACTCCATTTATAATAGCATTAGAAAAAAGAGGCTCGTAGAAGCAGGAATGAAAAACATTTTATTTCAAAGTTATGATAAAACAATTTTAAGGGGGATGCGCTGCGGTAGCTGGCGAAATTCAAATTTTCTTGCGTTTTTTGCAATTTGCAGGTCAGTGTAAGGTTGTACCTTAATAAAAAATAATATGATGCGCAACAATAAGAAATATGTAGGTAATAATATAATTTTAACCTTAAAAATCATCAATACATCTCTTTAAGTTAGAAATTTTGCTCCGGATTCGTCTGATTTCGCGGGCTACTGCAGCGCATCCACCTTAATTAAAATTGTTTTAACAAATATGGACGTATAATATAAACAAAATAAAAATAATTATATTTTAAAATTATGCTCTATTTATAGCATTACAAACTTACAACAAAATGAATGAATGAAACAACCGATCACAATGATGATTTAAAAATTAAGATTAATGGAAATAATAATCATTTTTTTAAAATATTTTATTTTAAATAACAACTTACAACACAATACGTAGGTGACATTTCTTCGTCTTCATCATCTTATTTAGTCACTATCATCTGATGATGAAGATGAAGAAGTTTCACCAACGTTAATTTTTAAATTCGGTAGAATTATAGTGAAAAGAATAACCTTCCAGGTATTCTTCATCCCTGCTTCTTTTAGGTTTTTAGCATTGAAACTGTAATTTTAAATTGGAGTTAAATAATATAAATAAATGAAAGCCACATAATTTCATAAGATAAATAGTTAAAATGGTTACAATTAAGTATGACAGCTGCTGTAAAAATAGATCACAATAAATCGTCTATCGTAATGTAAGAATATTTATTGTACTTTTGTTACAAAGTGTGCATTAAAAATAACCTTTTTTAACTTCTTTCTAATGCTATTGTAAATGGAGTATAGTTACATACTATCGTACTAAGTGTTGGGATCGAATGTATTCAATTCAAATGAATAAATTGAAAATAGTTATGTACGTGAGAACAATACAGAACTGGGGCGCAGAGGTCATAAATAACCCTAAAAACAAATAAATATTGTACCACGCAAGTTTTTATTGGAAGTTCTCTATCGTTTCAGCAAATCGACTTTTCGTGAAAGAAGTGAAAAGCTTTCAGACAAAATAACTTTTTGTTTTTCTAATTTATAAGCCTGTAACATTTTCCTACGACGCGTCACCGCCTAAAATACTTCTCTATCACAATGGGGCATGTTACATTGTCAATAATATCACGATACCGTGGTAATATTGATGGAATAATAGGCCGTATCACGGTATCGTGCTCAATAATTGCGATATCGCGATATTAGGATCGTGATAATATTGACAAATGTAACATGCCCCATTGACAGCTTTCTTAACGCCGCACGATCACTATCAGTACGTCTACCATGAGTTGTTATCGAAAACTTACTCACTGGCGTATTAACTTGGATCGAATAGATTTAGATAATGAGTTTTACGGAGTCGCAGGCGCTAAGATAAACTCGATAGATTGCCTCTACTCAAGTTTTGTTTCTTTCTTTCTCATTACCTAATAAGAAGAGAGCACGGCATAATATATGCTCAAAATGTAGTGCTATCGCCTATGCTAAAAATGTTATGACAGTCAATAATCCGACTAAATAGAAAAGTTGGTTGGTTTATTTTATTTTGTTTTTAGTATTTGTTGTTATAGCGGCAACAGAAATAAATAATTTGTGAAAATTTCAACTGTCTAGCTATCGCGGTTCTTGAGATACAGCCTGGTGACAGACGGACGGACGGACAGGCAGCGAAGTCTTAGTAATAGGGTCCCGTTTTTACCTTTTCGGTACGGAACCCTAAAAACCAGTTTTTTAGAGGCCCCACTTACCGATCGCAAAGATCTAGGATGCAACAAACTGACCTATTTTGGTTTCTTTTACGCGCGGGATGTTTTGCTATGAATGTCACTCTCGTAATGAAAGTGCAAGTGTGTGTGTATTTATTGTTTCCTTGTTTGCATTGCTAACTTTTTAGTGAAATATTTGGTTGTACTTGTGATATGCGTCAGAGCAGCAACAACGCATCGTAGATTTATCGTTGTAAGGTGCATGACCTATGCTTAGACATAATCAGCTGTTAGGAAAGATATATCGTGTTCAAACGGTGTAAAAACTAAAAAAATCATTTGCGACTAAACTACTGCTCCTATTTAATTGATTTTTGGTACAGAGCTTGAATATAGGCAGTTTAAAGGAAAGCCCCTCTGTCGTATCAACTTTGTATATGTACTATTTACGGAGACGCGAACAAGTTTTGGCTGTGCAAGCTCATGGTAGAGCTTTACGCCGAAACTTTTTGACGTTCGAAAAGTGCTGATTCTCAGCCTAATTTGAATAAATGACTTTTGATTTTGATTTTTTTTTATTTTAGCTACAGAACGAAAAATGTGTCGCAACCATAAAATATATCCGAGTCGCAACCCTTCCACCAAACATTACCAAACGATATATATACTATTGGTTATGTTCGGCAGAAGACGAGTCAGATGAATCGCGAAATTGTGTCGTGTGATTTAGAGTAGATCCGGTGATACGCAGAGTGGAATTCCGGATCTACGAAACTCCGGAATTTAAGACGGATGTCAGTTATTCCTCATTTTCGGCGTATTCGCTGGCTTCATTGGAATGCGCTGGAGGGAAGCGAAGTTCCATTAACATATCGTTTGGATTGGAAAGTAGGATTTACTTACACCCTAACAAAAAACTTACCTATTCTATGCGGTGATTTCAACATTGATCTTTTAAAAAAGACCACATGCTTAGAGAAATTCAAATATCTTATAGCGGTACAATCTCAAATTTGAACTAAAAGTTCCAACAAGATTAGGCAGTGGGACTTGCATGGATAATATAATTCACAATATGCGAGGATCAAAAGGAGAAGTCTTAGAGCTGGCGGTATCCGATCATACGGCACAACTTTTACGATGTCCAGTTAGACGAACATGCATATTAAATAACTGGTTCTCAACTAAACGAGATTACTCTAAAGTAAATGTTCAAAAATTCATAGACAACATCAAACCTATCACTTTTGCTGACGTGTACGAGGAAACAGATCCTGCTAAGGCATTCAAATTATTCTATGACCTGTTTAAGCTGCTATATGATTTATGCTTTCCAAATATAAAAATACGGATATAATGACGACACGGTTGGCGCAGTGGTTAAGCGATTGACTGCTGCGCTGCGTGTCGCGGGTTCGATTCCCGCACGGAACAAATATTTGTATGACCTACATGTATTTGTTCCGAGTCTGGGTGTTTTTCTATCTATAATATGTATGTATTTACAAAAAAAAAAAAAAAATTATATAAGTAGTTTATCAGCCATCTTGTTACCATAACACAAGCATTAGGTTGCTTAGCTTGGGACTAGATGGCGCTGTGTGAAATGTCCAGGGATATTATTATTATTATTATTATATCGACTAAAGAAAAAGCAAAATGGATTAGTCGTGGCATTAGGATTTGCTGTAAGAGAAAAAGAGAATTGCTGTGGAAATACCGGTCATTACCAAATAAGTAAAATAAAGCAAACTTTAAAAAGTTTTCAAATCGGTTAAAGAAAGTTATAAATCTCACACAGAGAACCCATAATAATCGTTTTATACATTCAGCTCAGAATCTATGTAAAGCAACATGGAAAGTTATAAACAAAAATAAGAGTAAACTTAATTTGCCAGGCGAAACCATAATAAAAATCAAGTCACATGACAAAATCTTAACAAATCCTCTTGAAATAGCACAAGCTTTTAACGATTACTTTGTGGATCAAGTGAAACCAGTTACTAATTTAGACATTAATAAAAATAAACATAAAATATGCAGTACAATTACTTCAGTGTTTATGTCGCCTACAATACCATTAGAAATTCACCAAATTATTATGTCGATAAAGAATATAGCACTGGGTATGACGATATAAGCACGAACATTGTTAAATGGATATCCTCAATAATTGCTCCTGTGTTGAGTCATCTTATCAATATGTGCATATGCCATGGTTACTTTCCAGAAGAATTCAAAATAACAATTATAAAGCCTCTCTTCAAGAAAGACAATAGAGAAGATATGTCCTGCTACAGACCTATAGAATAATAATAATAATCTATCGAGGCTCTCGTTAGGCGGTTGGATCAAGGGCCTGATTCAGAAGGCAATACTCCTCGATACGGCTCGCATTGTGAGGAGGTTTCTGTCTCTGGAGCCCTAACCACCAGTAGCTTGGACCCTGCACCCGACACCGGTGGATTACTATTTTTTTATATTTTTAAATGTTTTTTTTATACTAATATTTAAAAATGTATTAAAATAAGAAATATAAATAAATAAACGACATAATAATAATAATATCCCTGGACATTTCACACAGCGCCATCTAGTCCCAAGCTAAGCAACCTAATGCTTGTGTTATAGTAACAAGATGGCTGATAAACTACTTATATACATTTTTTGTTGTAAATACATACATATTATAGATAGAAAAACACCGAGACTCAGAACAAATACATGTAGTACTTACAAATATTTGTTCTGTGCGGGAATCGAACCCGCGACACGCAGCGCAGCAGTCCGATCGCTCAGCCACTGCGCTAACCGTGTTGTCAAAATTAGTACCGATATTTTCAAGAATATTCGAAAAAGCAATAAATTATCAACTCACTTCATACTTTGAGAAAAATAGCCTATACATATACAACCAGAAGATTTTAGGAAAAACAAATCTATTGACATGGCCATCTACGATTTCTTGCATATGCTTAGCGGCAGAGTGGATAAGAGACTACCAACTCTGGCGCTTTATATGGACATGTCAAAAGCGTTTGATCGCGTAGACCATAAAATACTGATAAGTAAATTTAACGCATAAGGAATAAGAGGAAATATATCTTTAATAGAATCTTATCTTTGTGATAGGCAACCAATAACGACAATTAGTAGAATTTCTAAAAAAAAAACGAAATAACATATAAATCTAGCCAAAAAACGGTAAATTATGGAGTATCACAAGGTAGTGTACTCGGGCCGCAACTATTTATTGTTTATATTAACGACTTTCCGACAGCATGATCGTATCCTATGACAATGTTTGCAGATGACAGTACTTTACTTTTTACTAGTGACGAGGTAAGCACATTAGGCTGAGATTAATTCTACCATATTATCAGTTGTGAATTAATGCTGCAAAATAATAATTTGGTTATAAATCTCGATATAACGGTATTAATGAAATTTCAACAAAGGGTAAATTACAATCTGGACTTAAATATTAAATGCAAGGACAAAGTTATTAATTAATTGTTTGTTGTTTATTGAAATAATTGATTTACATAAATATTTACAAAATAGGGCCTTATTACTAGGTGTAGGTAAAAATATTTGGATTCTACCTGAACTAGGAATAAACCAGTATCTCAGGTATCTCACTCAAGTGCTTATACATAAGTATTATTTAAAATTCCTTAAACAAATAGTAAGTAATTTATCTACTATAAATTATGGTTATATTCTAATTGACAGAAATGTGATACTCTTGCATCATCGTAAGACATATTTGCAACAATGTTTTACTTATTATGATTTTTGCAATGTTACATTTTTAATAAGGTTGTGTTTACTTTGTCATACTTGAAAATTTTACCGTATCAACAAAATATCAAGATTGCATGTTTATTTATAACACGAATTGTAAAAATTAAAACTAAAATTATTTTTACGTAGTTAATAGAACTAGTAAAAGACAATATAATCTCAGCCATTTTCTTTGCGGGGCATTCTTGGTCGCCTGATTTGTGGTTGCTCGGTTTTTTAAATTGCAAGCATGTTGCACAATGTGACGGTTCAGCAAGTTTAGTGCACTCATTCGCCTGATGACCTTGTTCCCTACAATGTCCACAAGTATAGGTAGCCTCCCGACAAGTCTTTGCAGCATGCCCATACTGTCAAAATTTAAAGCACTTGGTCACAAGCGTGAAGTCTCCCTCACTGGGCAGGATGTCCAATTAATGAACACTCGATTTTGGTTTATAAGCGCCTTTCTTATGCTAACAGAAACTTCTAGAATAAAATTGCACGTAGGTCCCTCCTTTTTACCTGATTTGTGTCTTAAATTTATAGAGACCAAAAAAGTCACGAGACAAATTAGGCAACTTATCGGCTACATTCTACGCACGGAACAAATATTTGTATGACCTACATGTATTTGTTCCGAGTCTGGGTGTTTTTCTATCTATAATATGTATGTATTTACAAAAAAAAAAAAATGTATATAAGTAGTTTATCAGCCATCTTGTTACCATAACACAAGCATTAGGTTGCTTAGCTTGGGACTAGATGGCGCTGTGTGAAATGTCCAGGAATATAAAAAAAAAAAAAAAAACTGCTCATAGATGCAATCATAAACTTCTTGATCACTTAAAATGGTCGGTACTCCTATAACTACAATTCTTGGTCTTCTCTTATAGGGCTCTTCTACTTTTAGGCCGGAACTAATTAGCTGAGATGATTTCCTAAGTTTTTCTCCGCCTCCGTTTTTTGTTTTGCGCAGTCCTCTAACGTACAATTTAATTAAAATTTGTTAGAAAAAAATAACCTTGAAATTCTGACCCTACTTAACCCTTCAATAGTTTTTTTAAATTGTTATTATTATTTAGTGTCGGGGTTTTTTTAATTTTTTTTATAGATAAGACGTATTGACTTTGACTCTATCGAAGAATTTTTAAATGATAAAACATGACATTACCAGCCCTTTAATATAATTTACAATTGGCATGCATGTAACAATAAATTAATTTAATTTATTAATTATTTATTAATATTTCATTTAATTGACGTTATTTACAATATGATTAAATGTCACATTATTAGCCCTTTATTATAATTTACCATTGGCATGCATTTAAAAATAAATGATAATTGATCAATTATGTATAATAAAACATTTAATTGACATAATTTACTTGAACGTGACTTTATATAGTATAGATTCAGACTTATTACTGAAAAAACTAATATTTGTACACCAATTTTATTGGTAGGACAAAATGTATATTTAAGACCTTATGGTAACCTGTGTTCACAAATAAGTAATGATTGATTGATTGATTGAATTATTTGCGGAAGGATGACAAACTAGTTAAGAGAATCAGGAAAGTAACTAAATACAGGGTCGAATTATATTAAAGTTAACGAAACTCTACAGACGTGGTAGGCATAGATACCTATATCTACCAATGATGAAAAAAGAGGTAATGTTTTTTTTAGGCTCAGCGACCACTGGCCGTTTAGTTACGTATTTGAAATACTTATGATATGAGAAAATCAGTTTTTATCGTGTTGAAAGATACCTTATCACATTTACTTTTAAGTTTTGTGAAGTTAACACATAAAAACAGATTTTAAACAAATATTTCAACTAGGTAACCACAACAGGTTCAACGTTGACTCAAAAAAAAATCGCATGATATTTTTTTTTGGTCATCTCATAGTTATCGGTACACATAACGTCTGCGAAGTTTCGCTAGCTAATTTGATTTGACCCTGTATAGGTCAATAGGATATATGGAACTGCTATGTGAATGAGATATGGAGACGACTAATAGAGAAGTATGGAAGAAAAAGACATGTTGCGCCGACCACAAATAAATTGGGATACGGACAGGAGAATGATGGTGATCCGGATGGATCTGGTTGTTGTGCTTCCCGTAGCAAAGTCATAAACGTAAACAAACATCCTTCCTTGGTTTATAAACCTGACGTTGTTGTGAATATAAGTATGTGCAGAACGTTTTATTTGAAAAACGCTGTTTCTAGTTTTACAATACTGCAGTGGTTGTGACCAGTAAGGACAATAGTCTATGTATGTTCTTCAGAAGAATATCCTTCACGAAAATCACCACTACCGTAACCTTATCTTAAGCTAGGGTTTCCTAAGACGTCTGTGGCCGCTACACAGCGTCCGCAATTTACCGTCGAATGGCGTCACTGAAACGATATTAATTGAAAGTAAGTTGATGTTTTCCTAAAGAGTATTTTTGACACCGTAAAGTCAATCCCCAGTGCCATCATTTTCATGACGGCCGTTGAGTAGCGACCGCCGCGGCGCCGGACCGCTTTAGACCCTCTAACACTGCGACCCCACCTTATGACACAAACCTGAATCACTGCCGCCCCACCTCATGTTGACAGTTATTTAAAGCCAGCTTCCACTCCGGGCCGTCTTCCGGGACACTGTGCGGTAATGGCGGGATAATGGCGTCCTAATGCATTCATTACTCATTATTCAATTGACTCTGATAGCATCCACGAGGGCTGAAGAGAATGGCATCAGTATTCATCCGGATGAAATGAGTTTTATGTGCGTTCATCCCTATTGGACCCAGAATCTGCGCTTTGGAACGAGTAATTGGCGCTGATTGTGTTAAGAGCGCTTTTATTTTGCATGAGCCGGCCCGACAGACGTGGAGGTGGAATTAAATGCCGAAGATGCTGGCCGAGGAGGTGACATCGGCCAGCATCTTCGGCATTTAATTAAACTAACATTCTCTAGTAAATTTGTGTACACCACTTATTCCCAGCACGGCCACTATGAGGGAGGCAGACTTATTGCGATGAATTATTGATCCCTAATTAATTTTGTGACCTTCGATGAATCCAAGGTTTCCTAATAGAGACTGGGAAAGCGAACATATCAAATACTGATCGCGTGCTTTGAACACTGGATAAAAAAGTTCTGCACATCGTTCACAAGGTGAAAATAAATGAAGAAAATCTTGGTTAACCAATACTAATAATAAATCTGAAGAGTTTGTTTGTTTGTTTGATCGTGCTAATCTCTGGAACAGTCGGATTTGGAAAAATATTTTTGCATTTGATAGTTCAATTCTTGAGGAATTTTATAACATCACGCTACGAACCTATGGAGGCGAGCAAAAAGAAAACACTTAGAAAGAACCCTAAGCAAAAACTGCGCCAGACGTCTTCCCCTCGGGGCTTTTTAAAATCTCGCGTTTAATAAAATAAACCACAAACCTTGCAAGTCTTTATAGCCAACATTGAAGAAAAAATCGTCAATTTGGAGGATGTTTAAGAGCAACAATTTAAAATGGCCTAAAACGAGCACAAATGTGAATCAACTCAAGAGGTGGTCATTTGACCGATATCATCTTTTCGACTTAATGTTATAAATTTTACACCTTTAAATAAACTTTCCGTAATAACAGAGCCCAACTTTTTACATTTCCAACCAAATGGCAGCCAATTCATATTATGACACTAGCTGCGCCCCGCGAATTCACCCGCATAAGCTTCGATCCCGTGGGAATATCGGGATAAAAAGTATCCTATGTGTTAATCCAGGGTGTCAGCTACGTCCATACCAAATTTCATCAAAATTGTCCAGCCGTTTGAGCGTGAAGAAGTAACAAACATACAAACACAAACACACACACACACACAAACTTTCGCCCTTATAATATTAGTGTGATAACTTTTACCCAACTGTTACATACTTTCGTTAGTTTTAACGAAGTGCATACGTGCCTTCTAACTTAGGTATTATGATGAACAACTGTCAGCTTTCCATAAATACGCCGACTCGTACCTACGTACGTAATAGAAATAATAAGGCTGGTGACAGACACCTAATTAGCGCTATCTCTCCCCGCAGCTACGCGGAGGTAGAGCGTGGATGTCCTCGCGGTACATGAAGAAGACAGGACGTTATTTATGAGTATTATCTTACTGTTTACGACATTGCAGAATTAGATAGGTTTAGTTACTATAATATTAATAGCGTGGAAAATTTAAGAATAAATATTTAGTCAGTGTTACTTACTGAAGAAGGTTGGGTAGCATATTCAGTCTATAATGTTCCCACTGCTGGGACACAGGCCTCCTCTCGGTTAGAGGGAGTGGGCTGTAATCCACCACGCGGGCCCAGTGCTGGTTGGTAGATGTCACATGTCTTCGAATTTTTGGTCCTAGGACATGCCGGTTTCCGCACGATGTTTTCCTTCACCGTTTTTGAGAGCATAAAATAAACAAAGTAAAGCGCCTGTCTGGATGTTTGATATTGAAATTTGAAGACATGTGACATCTACCAACCCGCACTGGGCCGGCGTGGTGGATTACAGTCCATTCCCTCTCACAGGGAGGAGGCCTGTGTCCCAGCAGTGGCAACGTAATAGGCTGATAATGCTGATTACTGAAGAAGGTTGAAAAGGGTAATGATAAACTAGGTCAACAGGTGATTTAATGATAAACTAGGTTAACAGGTGGTTTAATGATAAACAGGTGGTTTAATGATAAACAGGTGGTTTAATGATAAACTAGGTTAACAGGTGGTTTAATGATAAACTAGGTAAACCGGTGGTTTAATAATAAACTAGGTTAACAGTTGGTTTAATGATAAACTAGGTAAACAGGTGGTTTAATGATAAACTAGGTAAACAGGTGGTTTAATGATAAACAGGTGGTTTAATGATAAACTAGGTAAACGGGTGGTTTAATGATAAACAGGTGGTTTAATGATAAACTAGGTTAACAGGTGGTTTAATGATAAACTAGGTAAACCGGTGGTTTAATGATAAACAGGTGGTTTAATGATAAACTAGGTAAACAGGTGGTTTAATGATAAACTAGGTAAACAGGTGGTTTAATGATAAACAGGTGGTTTAATGATAAACTAGGTTAACAGGTGGTTTAATGATAAACAGGTGGTTTAATGATAAACTAGGTTAACAGGTGGTTTAATGATAAACTAGGTAAACCGGTGGTTTAATGATAAACAGGTGGTTTAATGATAAACTAGGTTAACAGGTGGTTTAATGATAAACTAGGTAAACCGGTGGTTTAATGATAAACAGGTGGTTTAATGATAAACTAGGTAAACAGGTGGTTTAATGATAAACTAGGTAAACAGGTGGTTTAATGATAAACAGGTGGTTTAATGATAAACTAGGTTAACAGGTGGTTTAATGATAAACTAGGTAAACCGGTGGTTTAATAATAAACTAGGTTAACAGTTGGTTTAATGATAAACTAGGTAAACAGGTGGTTTAATGATAAACTAGGTAAACAGGTGGTTTAATGATAAACAGGTGGTTTAATGATAAACTAGGTAAACGGGTGGTTTAATGATAAACTAGGTAAACAGTTGGTTTAATGATAAACTAGGTAAACAGGTGGTTTAATAATAAACTAGGTAAATAGGTGGTTTAATAATAAACTAGGTAAATAGGTGGTTTAATGATAAACTAGGTAAACGGGTGGTTTAATGATAAACTAGGTAAACAGTTGGTTTAATGATAAACTAGGTAAACAGGTGGTTTAATAATAAACTAGGTAAATAGGTGGTTTAATGATAAACTAGGTAAACAGTTGGTTTAATAATAAACTAGGTAAACAGTTGGTTTAATGATAAACTAGGTAAACAGGTGGTTTAATAATAAACTAGGTAAATAGGTGGTTTAATGATAAACTAGGTAAACAGTTGGTTTAATAATAAACTAGGTAAACAGTTGGTTTAATAATAAACTAGGTAAACAGTTGGTTTAATAATAAACTAGGTAAATAGGTGGGTAAATCTAAATTTCCTGTTTTTAAGCACACTGCGACAAGTTAGCCGAACAAAATAAAATAAAATTAAATAAAGATCTATAAAATAAGATTAAGATCTAGATTTATTCAAAGTCAAAGTAGTCAAGTTAACATTCTCTAATCTAAATTGAATGACAAACTATATCATCTTATTCTACGATCATAAAACTATCTGAACGGCTGTTTGGGTCCATAAAGTTTATTCAATTCTTTCTTATTGAGTCCTATGACTAAATAATACACACTAACTGTCTTCAAAACTGAATAACACATCCAATCAAGAGCCCGCGGTGACCGAACACAACAATCTTATGTACTTAGGGTACTCTCGAAGTACAAGTTCATGTTTGAGTTACATTCCGGGCTATTTGATTGGACATGTAAGTTCGTACAAAGTCTTACCTAACTTTAAAACATTACCAGTCGATAGCGATGCAGAGGAATGTTTGACGTCATCATTATCTTAGTTTGTTAATAGTTTTAGTTACGTTAAGTTATTTTTATTTACAAACAGTTCATTTTAATTCTTAATCTGTACTGACGCGACGTGTGTGTCGTGGGAACAAACAAGTAAAGTAGTTATAGCTAAATGTTGAGATAACTTTTTTTTTTAATTCATGCGGACGAAGTATCTAGTACCTACCTAATTAAATAAATGTACTATTTTAGTCTAATTTGCAAATAAATTACTTTAAAATATTTTAAGTTTAACGATTAATTCAGGAAAGTTAATTAACCTTCTACTCATTATTTTTACGTCATTTTAATTCTATGAAAAGTGTATCTAATCATAAATTTTGTTTAATTATCACTCAAAGGAAAACAAATAACATTGGTACTTATATAATAAACTGGAATAAAAATGGTTTTCTAGAGTTTAATTATTTTTAGTTACTGAAAGAAGTGTGCAATTTCATTTGTTTGCATTGCTGAGAACTTAATCATTAAGAATAAATATAAATAAACTAAATGAATACAAATAGGTTTTTATTATTAAAATGGACCAACGGATTAATATTTCCTAAAATAAATATAAATAGACTACTGACTTTATTCCGAAAAATACGAATTACAGACCTAAATGTAGAAATTTTTCGTAGTGACCCAATGGGCGGTCTTGTCAATAAAAGCGATATTTTAAAGTCAAGGTTTGGATGAATATAATGGAAGAAGGAGAGACAATACAAATACGCACATAAATAATGTTTATTAAAAACTCTAAGTCAAACCATTGGCAAAAGTAATGCTAAGGTAAAAAAATATAAATCACACAATATGATACTTTAACATCAAGGTAATACATTAAATAGGTATGTAAATGAAGCTCTTTTGGCTCTTCAGTATTATCTATGGTGGCAGGAATTTTGCACTATGTTCATTCTATAACTAGAGAAATTCTCTCTGGCTTTGGGCAAAAAAAAAAAAATAATAATAGCTTTTAATGTGGTTTCTCCAAGTTAGTAAATAATAGTAACTTAAGTGTATAAGTAAGTTGTGTTTGCAAACGTCATTTTTGTGATATGTTTCATAACAAATAAATTTCTCTTTACAGAGCAACAACTTTGGTTTTTGTTTCAATAAACAGCACATTACAAATATTCGTAGGTACCATAATTTTTGTAATAGAGAAAAACTTTATTATGATAGTTAGCGTAAGTACGAAACTTTTAGGTAAATATTACATTAAATTAATGTAATATTACCTAATAGTTATTATGAAGGTAGTTTCACTTCACAACAAAGAGTTTTAATAAATGGGCGATTAGGTTATTAAATAGTTTCTTTTGTGATCGGGGCGACCCTTTTATCGGACATATACCTAACTCAGGCCTAGTCCTGATAATGTTCCAGTGATGGAAAACCAATGCCACCGTTCATTAAAAAAAAAAACTACAAAGTGAAAAATAACTTCGGAAGTCGGTGTCTTTGGGTCTGTATTTTAGTTTTTTACTACCGAATTACGATATTAAAGGTATTTTTTGGAAGTCAGTTGTCTTATTAGTACCTACCCCACACCAATTCGTATACCATTACTTGCTATGTAAACAACCGTCACAGGAAGTATTATGACATCATCAAGATACACAAAGTTGATTAAATACGTTTTATCGAAGCTAATTCAAAACCGACCCAAAGTTACAGCCCTACAGAGTTTATAATACTATCACATAATAGTATTACAAAGTTATAGGTACCCGTACAGAGTTTATAAAACTATCACATAATAGTATTACAAAGTTATACCCCTACAGAGTTTATAAAACCATCACATAATAGTATTACAAAATGTAAAAAAAGAAGCACAAGTTATATTAACTGTTGAAAAACAAACTTATGTTTGCAAAGCAGTCGCCGACCCGCACGACCATTTGCTTTGTACAAACTTCTCTAAAATAGCCGTTCATATATATTTCATGATTGACTGCTTAGCTACGGAGCTAAGCAGTAATTGATGTACTCCGTAAATCTTCTGACTCGGTCTGTACGCTTAACACCTATTATGCTGTGCTCCATTGCCCGTTGACAAATCTTGAGTTTGGACTTCTTTTGTTCACTAAGTGATCGACTTTGTTCACCATAGGTTAGAACGGGCAGGATGCACATGTCGATGAGTTTCCTTTTAAGTGTTATAGGGAGATTACCTTTCATATGTTCTTTAAGCATAACAGCCGCACAGGTCGATCGGTCAGGTTAAGCTACGCTTGCCGCGGTTGGTCTGTGGATGGGTGAACATCTCTACATACCGAACATCTGGGTGATGACACACCCAGTCTGCCTGATTTGGATTTCTTTATTATGAAAGGACTCAGCAGGCTCTTTTATGATATCCAATCTTGTTTGGATGGGTCTTCAAATCATATACCGGTTATCCTCACAATTGGCGCAACGGTTCTAAATTGCCAAAAAAGTCCTATGCAACGGCAGAACAGACTGAACAGAGTACCGCACCATCATTGATACGTCACTCATGCTCAAGGTTGCTTTAAAAAATAATGAGGATATTGACAACAATCCAAGAGGCATGTTGGAAGTGCACACATGAACTGAATAATAACAGACTGACATAACACAGTGCCACCGGATATTCGCCAGATGATACTAGAAAAGCGAAGATTGCGTCGTGTGTGGCATATTAGCCGCCATACTGATGATAAACGGGCCTTCAATAAGGCTATTCTAGACTTGAAACAAGCTATCGAAAACGCAGAAGATGTTACCGTAGTCGCCCATTTACAACCAGTGCAACCGCCTATTCACTCTGGAAGGTATGCAAAACCTCAATCCAGCCATAAAACCCAAAACTACCTATTAGAATAGAAGGAAGGAGCTGGGCTAGAACAAACCAAGAAAAAGCAAATGCGTTCGCTGAACATCTCGCCAACGTATTCGTACCAAACGAACCCGAACCTGGAGTAGATGATGTCGACATAGACATTAAAGCATGATTTTCAGCTAGAAATGCCAATCAAATCGGTAACCTCTCAGGAGATTGGGTAATCAGAGCTATGGATGATAAAAAGGCCTCAGGGTTTGATTTCATAGACAAAAAGGTCCTTGAGAAGCTACCTACAAAGGTGATTGTTTTTTTGACAACTGTTTTCAATAGTATGCTTAGGGTAGAATAGTTACTACCCATTGCTGTGGAAAGTCTCAAAAATCATCATGATACACAAGCGAGGAAAACCGCCTCATGAAGTGACGTCCTACAGTCCCATTAGTCTGCTGCCCGTACTCTCCAAACTTTTTGAGAAAATTGTTGCGCCGGCTTCTAGGGTCAATGTCGATATTTCTCGATCATCAATTTGGCTTTAGGCCAATTCATTAGGTCCCAAGCTAATCTGTCAAATTACATCATAACGATCGATTCAGTGGTTTAGGCAAAAAAGGAACAAACAGACAGACTTGCTTATTATGGAACCCGGAAAGTTACACAGATTAAACGACCTGAAAAGTTACGATACAAGCTTATTTCAATCAAAATGATTTTATATTTTAAAACAACACGCCGCAACTTACGAGTGAAGTCGAGCGTGAATGGTCAATTGAATTGGAAAGCGGAGCGTTCAATTCAATTTATTGGGATATTTCAATTGAATATAATAGATACTATTAACAGTATCTATATGTTTTTATTTAAATCGGATTACCAAGGAAATGGTTCTCGGGTGTAGTGATGTGCCTGGTGGCAATATTGCCACTGCCGGCAATATTCCCAATGTTGCCACTGCCGGTAAAATACCAATATTGCCAGCAGCATTGGCAATATTGCCAATGTTGCCTGTCAAATATTACTAATATATTTTATTATTACTGCAGGTGTAATCATCGTTTACTTATATTTGTGTAGTATATCGATCATAAAATATTTGAAATATGCACACGCGGATAAATATACTACCTATGTTAGGGGAGCAATTGTTAAAATATTTGAACTAAATTTACACAAAGAAAATTAAACAGTTTGAAGCCATTACATTATGAAGATTTACCCGATGAAGAATGTGCCGACGATGTGGAATTCGATTTTGTCGACGAAACATGTGATGAACCACTGAACGATTTCAGACCAGAATGAGACGAAGATCCATTGTCTGTGGATTTTACTTTATGTATAAATTATAAACAAAACGCTGTGATTATCAATGACTGATTATTATTAAGATTTAGAAATATATAAGTATTAACAAGAGCTGTGATTTTAAAATGATTACAAAAACTACTACGTAAGTTGTACAGTCAACAGCAAAAGTAGATGATCAAAATCAGAAATTCAATACTAATGAACGGATTTCGCGTCAGAACTGTGTGGCGTCGAAGTAATTCAAAAGTATGTGATTGTAAATTATACCAAACATTTACTACTAGTACAGCTGCCATACAGCTGTGAACTCCGTTCAGTAGTATTGAATTTCTGATTTTGATCATCTACTTTTGCTGTTGACTGTACTCTAAACGGTGATTTACTGATTATGTAAGGATTACCAAAACCAGTGCATTTAAATATTAAAATAATGTTATTTTTGTGGATTATTTGTAGTTTTGATAGAGATTTGTAAAGATTTACACTTTGTTATTTCCTATACTCGTTGTTTTTGTTATGTGATTTTACATGAAAAACAAGTACAACATTAAAAGAAATGATTCAAATTCATGTTATTTCTTATATTCACTATCGTGTGCGGCAACATGGGCAATATTACCGGTAAAATACCGGGAATATTGCCAAAAATGCTGGCATTATTGGCAATTTTACCCAAAACAATATTGTATTGTATATAATGTAGATTATGGCCATTAAATGCTAATTTTAAGTGTTATACATAGTTTCCGTACTTAATTTGACTTAAAATTAAGCAATATTCCCAAATATTTCCACTCCCGGCAATATTGCCGGCAATATTGCCACCAGTATTCCCACTTCGGGCAATGTTGCCGGCAACGGCACATCTCTACTCGGGTGTAATAAAGTTAAGAAACCCTTCTTAACTGTATTGGACCCGAGCTTAAACCATTTAGGTACTTGTTTTTGTTAAAACGGGCATGATTTAATTTTTCCCAATAAACACTGTGAAAGGCATCAGCGCGCAAGCTGCTATTATTATTTATTTATTTATCCTCACACTGGAACGCCATACAGCTATTACACCAACGGAGCAAAATATACTTCATATGCTGCTTTCCATCCTTCTTGTTGCCAATAAAACAAGATTTGACACATGAAGCATAATATATAAATGACCCCGTTGCTCGGACCGCGCTCCTGCCGCGCCCGATCGGAGCGCGCGTCCGATGTGGTCCTAGCTAATGAACAGTCTCTATGCTATTGGCAGGAGAATGCCGAATATTCAAAAATATAGGACTTTAAAGGAAATTTATAAATCTATTGCTTCAAATATTCGAAAACTTCGTCTGGTCGATTTAGTCCTAGTTCAACCTATTCATCAATTTTTACCCCCGACCAGGTTGAACCTCTAAATGTTTCCATGTTCAATCCCCTAGGGGTTGTGATGGTTGAACATGGACTAAACCGTCTGGTCGACGACATAAATAACGCAATGAGTAAGTATTGTTGAATTGTCAAAATAATAATAATAATATCCCTGGACATTTCACACAGCGCCATCTAGTCCCAAGCTAAGCAACCTAATGCTTGTGTTATGGTAACAAGATGGCTGATAAACTACTTATATAAATAACGCAATGAGTAAGTATTGTTGAATTGTCAAAATAATAATAATAATATCCCTGGACATTTCACACAGCGCCATCTAGTCCCAAGCTAAGCAACCTAATGCTTGTGTTATGGTAACAAGATGGCTGATAAACTACTTATATACGTTTTTTTTTTTTTGTAAATACATACATATTATAGATAGAAAAACACCCAGACTCGGAACAAATACATGTAGGTCATACAAATATTTGTTCCGTGCGGGAATCGAACCCGCGACACGCAGCGCAGCAGTCAATCGCTTAACCACTGCGCCAACCGTGCCGTCAAATGAAAGGGATTGCCACTGTAAGAGACGACGATGCGATGCGACATCGATTTCTGCGATTGGTGCCGTCGACATTTTTCCAATTAAAAAGTTATAACATAAATCTGTACCCCAATGTTAATTAGAAATATTTCTCGAACTGAGGTTTTTATTGAACTACTCACACGTGTAAGGTAAAATAAAATAGTTAATTAGAAAACTGGCTTCAAATGGTTTCATCATTGCTTTTGAACTGTAATGAAAATATAAATCTGAGAAAACAGTGAAAAATGCGGCACGTTGTCAATATTAATTTTCTTGTTTTGACTTCAGCAAAAAAAAAAAACGGAGCACAGCTTGACAAAAATGTATTTTGTCAAAAATGTTGTCTGAATTTTGATTATTTTTACGGTAAAACCAAAATAAAAAGGTTTTTTTCATATTCAACATTCAACATAAACTTCATAAAAGAAAACATGCACGCACAGCCACGGGGACTGCCAAAGTGCCAACAGAAGTGAAAACCTAAAACTATGAATAACAGTGTTTTTCATTCTTTCGTTTTTTTTTTGTTTTTTTAACGTTGCCCCACCATAGGTATTTCTCCTGTATCGTGGGTGCGTTTACAAACATTTAAACTCACATACACAAACAGCCAGACCCAGAACAACTACCTGTAGGCAATACAAATATTTGTTCCGTGCGGGAATCGAACCCGCGACACGCAGCGCAGCAGGCGATCGCTCAGCCACTGCGCCAACCGTGTCGCCAATTAAGTGTTAGTTACAGCGACTATATGGTCGCTGGTCAGTTAGTATTAAAAATTAAAACTATTAGTCTAGTTTTCACATCTACTGGCACACAATATAACGTCATACTCCTACTATCTATGCTACCTACAGAATACTTATATAACTAGCATGTTCTTGAAGTGAACCATAACGGCGCACGCACGTATTCACGGCTTCATTGTCGTCCGGTGAATGAATGACCGTCGATCGTGTGGGCACGTGTACGCAACTAGCCAACGTTCCCTTTGATGCGAGCTTGAACAACCGACCGCAAACGGACGCGCGCGATCATATGGCGAGCCTAGACGATGATCGGCGACTACAGACGAGTAAAGGTAAGACAGACGACTAGACGTCAGTAACCGTCCGTCACCGCCTCCAAAAATTCCACCCATAATCAAAGCCAAAAATTCCACCCGCGTGACCATCGACCGCTGGCTGCTGACACGTCACCGGTGACGTGCCAGCTTGTTGTTTACGCACCGCTCACTACTTGGTAGCTCACCGTCTACGCGCCGACGCGACGACGACGGCTAGTTTTCAGCTTACAGTAGGTTTGCGAACATTTGTGAGTGAGAGATTTAACGGGCGACGGGGAGACAGCCGTGCGAGCGGCGCGACCAGCGTGCGCGGACGGGGAGACAGCCGTGCGAGCGGCGCGACCAGCATGCGCGGACGGGGAGACAGCCGTGCGAGCGGCGCAACCAGCGTGCGCGGGCGACGGGGAGACAGCCGTGCGAGCGGCGCAACCAGCGTGCGCGGGCGACGGGGAGACAGCCGTGCGAGCGGCGCGACCAGCGTGCGCGGACGGGGAGACAGCCGTGCGAGCGGCGCGACCAGCGTGCGCGGACGGGGTGACAGCCGTGCGAGCGGCGCGACCAGCGTGCGCGGACGGGGAGACAGCCGTGCGAGCGGCGCGACCAGCGTGCGCGGACGGGGTGACAGCCGTGCGAGCGGCGCGACCAGCGTGCGCGGACGGGGAGACAGCCGTGCGAGCGGCGCGACCAGCGTGCGCGGACGGGGAGACAGCCGTGCGAGCGGCGCGACCAGCGTGCGCGGACGGGGAGACAGCCGTGCGAGCGGCGCAACCAGTGTGCGCGGGCGACGGGGAGACAGCCGTGCGAGCGGCGCGACCAGCGTGCGCGGACGCCGCCGCCGCCGCCTCCGCAGGCGGGGAGCGGGCTGCTCGCTTGAAGCGATTTACTTTAATAAAATAAAATAAAAATGTTATGCAAGTGTAAAGTAAAAATATGATTTACATTAATTATTACAATCGAGGAAAGTTAAGTTGATTTAAAATCCTAACTTGAATGTCAAGTTATTTGCTGTATTTGAGCGGTGCTGATATAATAAATAAAAAGTTTAAGAAAGAAAAATTGTTTATTCTGCACAAACAAAACGCACATGACAAAAAAACTTTTTAACAAAAACTGCCGAAAAAACTGAAAAGCAAATAATAATAAACCTTTTTTATTTAACCTTAATAACTAAATTCTTAAACTAATGTAAGTATATCTAAGTAATTTTGAGTAGGTGCCAAACAATCAATTAACAAAGATCACTAAATTGCTTTAAATTTAAACGGCATTAATTAGCGTTAAAAATAAATAAAATTAAGAAGCCGCGAATCGTGCTCGCGGGTAATCGTCTATCATCGCCGATTGTGAAGAGGTGCCACAAGATGTTCCCTTACCAAAATTCGCTCGACGCACTTAAAGAAGTTTTCACTTTAAAAACACTAATGGTAAGTAGGTACTTTGACCTTGGTTAAACCTGGCTGTTCCAAAAAGCGCAATGTTTTAGCTGTTCACTCTAAGTACACAGCACTAACAAAAGACACTGTTTCATCTTGTCATCTCGTTTCGTAACTTTCAGATTACTTAAAGTTTTAGCTGTAAGTAGTTAACGTAATTATTAAATTAAAACAGATTAACTGAACGTTCACAAAGTATTTTCAGTGAGAATCTTGTTAAACCTTCAACCCTACATTTTCCAGGCTGAATGTCATCGCCTTGTTTAATTATTTTGGTAAACTCTAAGTTAACTTCTCATCATCATAATGATTTCAGCCGAAAAACGATCCGACAGCGCGCTCTTATTTATACATCCAGCCGGTCGATTCTGAAAAAATCTCACCGTGAAAACTCAAGTGAAGTGAGCTTGATGTGAGTTGTCAATAGTGTCAATCCCTAGCATTATTTGGAACGACAGCTCACTCCACGCTCACTTCACCTAAGTTTTCACGTTGAGATGGTTACAGAATCGCACTGCAGGTGTTATTTGAGTTTAGAGGTCAACTGGTGTTAATGAAAAAATGGACTTGAAAAAGAGGGGCTTGTGGCTAAGTAATAACAGCCGCGCGGGTCCATCGATCAGGTTAAGCTACGCTTGCTGCGATCGGTCCTTGGATGGGTGACCATCTTTACATATCAAGACCTCTCCGTGCCTCGGAAAGCACGTTAAGCCGTTCGTCCCGGCTGTCAATCGTGGATCTTTGACAGTCGTTACGGGAAGTCAGAAGCCCGAAAGTCTGACAACCAGTCTTACCAAGGGGTATCGTAATACCCAGTAACTGGATAGTGAAGGGCAAATAGGCAGTCGCTTCATGTAAAATACTGGTATTCAGCTGCATCCGGTTAGACTGGAAGCCGACCCCAACATAGTTGGGAAAAGGCGAGGCAGATGATGCAAAAGTGCTCAACAACTTATTTGAGTAGACTATACATACACTTTGCATGATGCCGTACCAGAGTATTCTGTGTTGACTATAACCTATTCTGGCTACTAAAGGTGCCGTGGTAAATGTACGTGTAATCAGCTCAGACAAACCCGTGCCTCCGGACGGTCTGCACGGATTATAAAAGTTTTAAGTAAAATAAAGTGAAATATGGGGTAAGTAAACCTTTAACCTTTCCTCAACCCAACGCAACCTGTATGCAGCGAGAGGGTTCAGTACTGTAACCTTTTTGTTACTTGGTGTGCAGTGAGAGGGTTACCTACTCTTTTCCTTCGTTCTGCACTGTTTCAGCAAATCCTTTAAAAAATAGAGTCTTATATCTCTCTGTCTATTTTAAATAATGTTGGGCATTTAATTAGCTTAAAATAGAACAGATTTTAATGAGATTCGGGTGAGAGGTAGGTTGGTGTTATTTAGTTATGGACATAATATATTTTGGGGTTGGTGTTTTTAATTGGGTTATCTAAATTTAAATATTCGTTTGACTTTGAGGTTTTCGTCCCAAGTTATGAAAAATAATACTTGTTTTTAAGATAAGTCCAGTATTTCTATAAACCCCAGCGAAACTAAATATGCTTGATATGGAAATGGTTATTCGTTAAAAGGCTGACAGCACGGTTGGCGCAGTGGTTAAGCGATTGACTGCTGCGCTGCGTGTCGCGGGTTCGATTCCCGCACGGAACAAATATTTGTATGATCTACATGTATTTGTTCCGAGTCTGGGTGTTTTTCTATCTATAATATGTATGTATTTACAAAAAAAAAAAAAAATGTATATAAGTAGTTTATCAGCCATCTTGTTACCATAACACAAGCATTAGGTTGCTTAGCTTGGGACTAGATGTCGCTGTGTGAAATGTCCAGGGATATTATTTATTTAAAAGTGGTCTGGGATTTATTGATGATATATTATTTCTCTCACCAGTCCGTGGGTGCTTTATATGAATTCAATAATTATCAAAGTCTGCATCTTTTATGAGACCTGAAATAGCGTATTTGAAGTAACTTAGCATTCAATTTTAAAATCACAAAAGAGCAATCAATCTGAAAGTACACTAGCAACAATAGCCAAACTTTATGATGAATTTACGAAATAAATCTCATTGAATTTAGAAACTTTAGCTGTGTTTGTAGAATTAAATCTACAAGTATTGTAAAATAAACGAACTTCACATCAAATATTTAATTTTTAATTAATATTCGCTTTGCGCCGCCATTTCGCCATCGTGTGGAGATCAGAATAAAACACTTATCCAAACTAATATTATAAATGCGAAAGTAACTCTGTCTGTCTGTCTGTCTGTCTTTGCTTCACGCCTAAACTACTGAACCGATTTGTGTGAAATTTGGTACAGACATAGTTTGGAACTTGAGAATGGACATGGGATAGTTTTTATTACAAAAAATAAAATAAAAAATAAAATTTATTCCGGACATACAGCGCCATCTATTGGTCAAGAGTCGGTGTCATCTATTGGTGAAGTCACTATTCCACGCGAACGAAGTCGCGGGCAAAAGCTAGTTCTTATTAAATAATGAAATTAAATTAAATAAACCTTCTCCAAGAAGAAATACGTAGTTATATGCCAACTTTTATGGTTTTAGATCAAACGGTGTTGAAGTTTATCTATCTCATACAGTATGGAAACGAAATGAATGATGAAACCACAAGTTATAATAGCGTCCCGACCGATGTCGGTCACGGTGGCCAATCTTAACGGAGATTAGCCAGGTACGCGGGAGATATTATAGTGCACAAGTGTGTGCGCAAACACAGGTGCACTCTCTGTTCCTTTACTCTCATAGTCCGATGGGACGGCAATATGACACGAACGGGGAGAGATTAGTAGCAGGACCAACGGCTTTACGTGCGCACCGAGGCACGGGGGTATCACATCGACAACTTTCAAACTCCGGACTGTTACTAAGAAATTCCTAATTGAAAACCAAATAAATAACACTTTGTCCGACCTGGGAATCGAACCCAGGAGCCCACGCTCAGTGGTCGCGCTTGCGACCACGAGACCGACGAGGCAGTAACCACAAGTTATACTGTCTAGACACACAGAAGTATAGCAGTATTAAATATTTAATTAAAAATCGTAATTAAAAAAGTGAAAGGAGACCAGTCACGTTTGCCCGATTATTCCCGATGTCCACCACTTGTCTGGCCACCACTGGGGGACAGCGAGACAACTTTAAAACATTATTCTCGTTGTCCACCACTGGGGGACAGCGTCACAACTTTGTAAATTATTTCCATTCGCCACCACTGGTGGACAGCGACACGGATTTTTTAACATTCCCTATGGCCGCCGTTGGGGGACAATGGCACAACTCTTTTGATCCGATTCCTACTGGCCATCAATTTAAATTGTTTAATCTAGAGACCGGTAAAAGATAGCTTAATATACTTACGGATTTGATTTTTAGCAGGGCTAAGTAAATAATAGTCATATTCTTGAATCAACTTTTATTAAAGGTTTCACTCAAGTATTAAAAAATGATCCTACTACTTAGTATTATATAATATAGCTTTGATTGCTTATTTTTTATTGAATTAATTTCCACAGCTGGTTGACAGGCTACAATTTTTAAAATCGACTAGAACATTACAATCATAATCACAGTTTTATTATCCTATTCCTCGACGGAGGAATAAAAATTAATAATTATAAATTAATCAAAAGTTTAAAAATCACTTAGGTAGTTAAACAAAAAGACAATAATAATTTATCACAATATCTAAAAATTGGCCTACAGATATGTACTAATCAACAGTTTTAAAAATCACATATGTAGGATATAATAATTTATCCTGATTAATTTATAATATTTAATTTTTATTCCTCCGTCGAGGAATAGGATAATAAAACTGTGATTATGATTGTAATGTTCTAGTCGATTTTAAAAATTGTAGCCTGTCAACCAGCTGTGGAAATTAAGTCGGTTAATTACCCACTTCAATAAAAAATAAGCAATCAAAGCTATATTATATAATACTAAGTAGTAGGATCATTTTTTAATACTTGAGTGAAACATTTAATAAAAGTTGATTCAAGAATATGACTATTATTTACTTAGCCCTGCTAAAAATCAAATCCGTAAGTATATTAAGCTATCTTTTACCGGTCTCTAGATTAAACAATTTAAATTGATGGCCAGTAGGAATCGGATCAAAAGAGTTGTGCCATTGTCCCCCAACGGCGGCCATAGGGAATGTTAAAAAATCCGTGTCGCTGTCCACCAGTGGTGGCGAATGGAAATAATTTACAAAGTTGTGACGCTGTCCCCCAGTGGTGGACAACGAGAATAATGTTTTAAAGTTGTCTCGCTGTCCCCCAGTGGTGGCCAGACAAGTGGTGGACATCGGGAATAATCGCGTTTGCCGAATGCCGAAAATAAATAAAAGGTGACTTTGTACAATTACCTACAATACTATATGGCAACAAAGTTCTGCGAGTGTTCCTCCTATAAATATTTCTTTTTGCCTCTCGCATTTCAACCAACGAGGTTGCCGACTGCCTAGGGCTCCAGGCAGGGCATAGAACTTATAATAAACCATTCTACTACACGCTAAGGGCACCCTGTGGGGTACAGTCCTTGGCTTACGTGGCGTAGGTTATGCCGTAGTGAAACTTGCTTGGGTGGACTTTCCAGTTGATGTTATTTCAAGTTAAACAAACACTTACCTATCAACTTTATTTCAGTGGTAATTAAGTTGATTTCAGAGTGACTAGCATTATTTAAAAGATTTTTGGAGTTGTATCGTAAACTGAACTTTATTCTGTAGGAATTAAAGTTATGTTTCCAATAACTCGTATTTGTTTACATGTTTGGCAAGTAAATCATAGGCGACACACTTTCTTGGGCATCAATCAGTCATGTATAAATCCAACAGATTGCGCTTCCTGTCCTTCTCACCCTGTGTGCATGTGATTGTTAAACTCCAACACTGTTTGACCGATTACCATGAAACTTGGTAATTATACGATTCGTACCTAAAACGGAAAAAACCGAACAATTATAGGATCACTTCGGTGTCCGTCTGTCAGTCTGTCAAGATCCTATCTCTCAGGAACGCGAGGAGGTTAAAGGTCATGGCACATTATACCGGCACCGCAACAGCACCGCTCCAAACCAGCAATTAACTTGTCATTCAATTTAGAGCATTAAATCGTGTGTAGTATAGTATATTTCATAATGTCAATATGAAAAAGCCAACGGCGGGCAGTCAGCGCGCTTGCCGCTACCACACAACTCGACTCGCAGCCCGCGTGCTGCAAGCGAGCGGACCTTGTGCGCACAGCGCGCCGACGGCATGCTTATTACGCGCCGACTCCGAGTCGGCAGCGAAACGTCAACCGTACGTAAACGACACAACGTAAACCGAGACATTATGAAAATGTGCAAGTCCTAGGCGTGTTCAATCATAAATGCCATATAACAATATTGAGTTCGCGGTGACAGCAAGCTTGCACCTCGCGGCCACCGCGCGGACTGTGAGCTTACACGTCGCGGCCGGCGCGCGGACTGCGAGCTTGCACCTTGCGGACAACGCGTAGTTAGCGCGCTGGCAGCTAGCCGTAGTCTAAATTCGAGGCGACGCCGTGCTGCAGCTGCGCAGTTGCGGTGCCGGTATAATGTGCCATGACCTTAAGTCTAGAATTATGTACCTACTAAATCCATGGTAACTGGTTGTGAGTCAAGTCCGTGCCGCCCTGTACACATGTACCACTCCATTTTTATTTATTTACATATGATGGATACCTATGCCTACACATCAATTAGTCTGTGTATGTTTAATGTATGATACTAACATTTACGTTACAAAAAACGTAACTTAAGGTCTTTCCTTAGAATAAACTTATAAAAAACTAAACATGAAACATATTACTTAGAAAAGACGAAATTAACAAGCAAACAAGCCCATAATTATCTAATAGCTAAAATAAACCGAAGACGAACACGAACACAGACGAACGTCTATTTATCTTCGTCTCAGCCGACGAACACATTACCATAATGTTTACTTTACTGAGAACCCTCCTCAAATAGACCAAAATAAACATCGCTAATTTTAACTAGAATAATAAATTAAACCTTTATATTAATCTTAAGTGGTTCTTCGTGTTAAGTGAGGCAGGACCCGCGGCATTATTAATAAGAATCATTTTATGTAGGGTCCGTGTCCCAGTAGTGGGGACATTTTAGGTTGATTAAGCTATGTTTACGAGTTTGTAGAGAATAATGTTTGTAGGGAATAATGTTTGTAGGGAATAATGTTTGTAGGGAATAACGTTTGTAGGGAATAATGTTTGTAGGGAATAATGTTTGTAGGGAATAATGTTTGTAGGGAATAATGTTTGTACGGAATAATGTATGTAGGGAATAATGTATGTAGGGAATAATGGTTTATCGAGTGGGTGGTCCTTGGAAAAAGCCCAAACTTCTCTGATTTGAATGTATATTGAAGTCTACTACTTATTATATTTTTCAGTAAATGCCGAACTGTGTTCATATTTTTAAGTTATGAAACAACAAACTGAACGTAAAGCCTCGTCCCCACTAGGAACATTTGTCGAGCAACATGTGTCCCTGGAGACATCGGGCGATGTCGGGCGACGTCGGACGACATCGCCGCGACATTGTTGAAACGGTTCCTTGTCGCACAGTCGATGAAGAGTAGTGATAAGGAACAGTTTCAACAATGTCGCGGCGATGTCGTCCGACGTCGCCCGATGTCTCCGGGGACACAATGTCGCTCGACAAATGTTCCTAGTGGGGACGAGGCTTCATACTTAAACAAAATTCAAATTCTGTTGCAACCAAAAACTTAGTAGGACCTTTTTGTTACAAATGGTCACTCAAAAATCAACTTAGAATACATAAGAATGACTAAAGAATGTAAATTATCTGAGATTATGAACACTGCTATGGATTTATTTATTTATTTATCCTCACACTGGAACACCATACGGCAATTACACTAACAACGGAGCAAAAAATCAATTCATGTGCTGCTTTCCATCCATCCTGTGCGCGGTGGATATAGCCTGTATCGATCTCGTTTGAGAGCTGGCTCGCTTACAGCGGTCCAAAATATTTTTTTAGACGTCGCCCTTCGCCGAGGACAGAAAATTTCGAAAGAATTTTGTCGAACAAAATATTTAAGCTAGATACCTATCTTAAATATTTGGTTCGACAAAATTCTTTCGTTCTGTTCGTGTGTTTTATATGATGTCAGTTTTCAAACGTGTCTAACGCTATTACAAATTACACGACTTTATGTCGCCGCAAATATTACTAACTCAGTTAACAAATAGCTCAAATAAACTTTAGTGAAAAGTAAACCAACTTGTGGAGTTGTTGAGAGTTAAGTTGTATAAATGTTGAGCGGATGAGTAATGAACATTGTAACCGCAGTAGGGCTTGCGTTGGCTTGCTACCCCAGCTACCCACATGTTGTCTAGTTTATATTATTTTGTCGTTAAGCTCCTCAAGTTCTGAGTTAAACTACACGATTACTGACAAAATAGTCTTGCACTGACTGGACTGGTCCACTCAAATCTGTGTGGTACTTTCCTCAACATCATAGATTGATGTCTGAAATGACAGTTTGACATTGACTGTATTTTGAGGAATGGTCTTCAAATGATCTGACCAAGATTATGTCTGAACTTGAAAATAGACTGTGATCTCTGAGTTTGTTTCGGCCTTTCTTCTCAGACCAGTCAGATAGAAAACGCCGACCTCATCGAGCATATTTATTTTTTATAATATGACGTGTAAAAGTGATTCCGATATCCTATTTACAGAATAAAATAATTTCATTTCCACACAATTCTGTATTTTGCTAGTGCCAGTCCTTCTCGTAGGAGTCAAGCTCGTCCCGCCACCTTCCTCTTGGCCTGCCGCGATGACGTCGTGCGGTCTCGTGCGTTTAGGTAGACCCGATCGGTGGTTCTCTTAGCCCATTTTGTCATCTGACATGCGGCAGGCATGACCGGCCCAGTCCCACTTAAGCTGAGCGGCTTTCTAGGTAACATCCGCGATCTTGGTTTTGGCGCGCAGTGTTGTGTTCCTTATACGGTACGATACTCTATTTTAAAGTTTATTATAAATACTTTGAGTATGAACACCAAAGGAATGCATAGAGGTGTCAAGTGCACGATGTTTAAGTTTGAAACTATCATAATTATAAAGAGAAAGAATAAAAACTATTGATTTAGTACAGACTAAACGACACACTAAATAAATATTCAACAAAATAAAAACAAGAAAATGTAGTACTTAAATTGTCTGAGTTCAAAATTATTTCAGAGATGACCCTTTGCTAGCCAAACCATGACCTAGCATTGTATAACAATATTAAAAGCAGCTTTAATACAGCCTGGAGTGTTATTTTAGACCCACCTATGACTTTCGGGAGCTACCTTTAGCAATAGGTAGTACAAAGTGTGAATTTCACAAAGGGTTACGCCTAAGTAAACTTCTACTTTGACCTACACTTTCTATAGACCTAGCAATATAATACAAAGTTTTAAGTTTAATTACTAAAGCTTGGGTAAACATTGGAGCTATACTTATTGGCACAAAGTTATGCCAGGTCACACCGTTGTGTACCTGCTAATAGAGGGTGAGGAAAGGAAGGAAGGAAAGAGAAAGGACACATTGCACGTCGGGAACAAAATAACCTTGAAAAAAGGGGTGGTGATGGGCCAGGCGGATGGGGAAAGACACTGCGGCCAATCACCTACCTTCACTGGACTCTCTGTTACGACCGCTCTGAGAGAAGCCGAGAACCAAACGAAGTCAAAGAACATCGTGCATGAAGCCACGAAGTACTTTCAGGGACACGACCTTCAGTAATGAAGAAGAACGCCGTAGTGTAAACATACCTTCCTTATCAGCAAGATCGGTAGAGGAGCTGACATAAAGCCCTTTTCATGCAGCTCACTAACAATACCCCACGAATACTGGGTGGCACACCATACAAATATAAATCTAGAAATTTTACAAGGGGTGACATAATAAGCGGTCTTATCGCTAAAAGCGATCTTTGGATGGAATAACGGAGTAGGAGAGACAATGCTGCAGTGGTGTACAATGTACATATATACAATACATACACAAAACATAATATACTTATCCATAAAAATATATACTATATAATCATGAAACAAGTGCAAAGATCAAAAAGGTGTTTAAGAAGAGAGATAGTGTTTTAGATATTTAGTTATAGTAATGAATCGGGAAGTAGCCGTTTAGGACACCAACACACATGCAAACATACAGACTCTAAATAAAATAAAGATACATACCCCAGCACGTACCTAATTCTGAGCCCCATGCGCACGTACAAGCCGAGGATGATGAGTCCCGGCAGGATGAAGAACAGCAGGCTGCTGAGCTCGCATAGGTACCAGGACGGCATCTCCAGCATGGCGCAGAACGCTGACTCCAGGGAGGCGTTGCCGGAACCTTGGGGATAGAGAGATTGATATAAAATTGATTGATGAACGAAAGAGCGTCACACAACGCGTGGGATACTGTCAGGTAAATTAATTGATAAACAAATATTTACACCCTATTGTTCGTGTTATAATTATAATAATTTCATACAGTCGTCAATGAAAGACAGTAATTATTACCTACCCCCATGGGAAGAAGGCGTGAATGTATGTATGTGTGTGTAATAATGTTATAAAGAGAACAGATTAGATTTTTTGTATGTTTGTTTGTTACGCTTTCACGCTAAAACTTTGGGTGAAATTTGGTATATGGGTAGATCATGACCTAGATAAGATCCCCCTCCCGATCCGATCCTTGTATCCCGATATTCCTACGGGATCGAGACTAAAATTATGCGGCAGAAACCGCGGGGCGCAGCTAGTTCTGTCGTTGTATGTACATAGTATACGGAGTGGCAGGGACATCGACGCGCTAATGAACATTAGAACTCGTCTTGTGGCCAGACTATGGTCACTATGGTCTACACCACAAATATCTACGAATAGATCGACCAATACCATTATTTTGATACAATTCTATTCTTTCAATAAAGTTTTGGTCCCTGAACGCAAAAATAAAGAGTTATATTTCACAATATACGTCTGTCTTCTTGACAAGGCCGATCTGCGAATAACTTTAGCTTTTTTCAAATTCCCCTGTCAGAGCTAACCGAAAGAGAAAACTATCAATCTGTCTGGCCTTATAAAACTATGTTGGGGTCGGCTTTCAGTCTAACCTGGTGCTCAGGTGCATGCCACCTGAATATCAGTATTTTACATGGAGTGACTGCCTAAATGACCTCCACAACCCGTTACTGGCTTACACGATACCCCTTGGTAGGACTGATGGTCAGACTTTTGGGCTTCTGACGTCCCGTAACAGCCGAGACCAACGGCTTAACGTGTTTTCTACACCACGAATGGGTCTCGATATATAATGGATGGTCACCCATCCATGAACCGACCGCGGCAATCGTAGTTTCACTTTCGATCGACCCAGTGCTGTTATTATTTAGCCACGAGCCCTACCCGAAAGACATCAATCATTTATGTTTTATTTCTAACCTTCACACCAAACACAAGGTCACTAGCACGTATTGGAAAGAAAAATAAAAGACATTCGTTCGTTACGATTGTCGCTGCAGATATCGAAATATGAGGACTTGAAATATCGCTTCGACGTTCAGTTTCCAATATTTCTTTCGATAGACACATCCAGTTTTCATTATTCTTTTCATTTTTGTAAGTAGTAGAGTTCTTTGTGAGATATACGGTGATAGGATACTGGATATCAATAGTTTCATCTGTCATTTATCATGGCCGGCGCCCGGTGGTTCCATTAGCGAAGGAGGAAGGATACCAATGACAGTGACAAGTACCGCAGGTACGTGGCACTTTTCAACGTTTCCTTTCTTAACATAAACATAACATCACACCCATTTTCCCGGAAAGGTAAGGCAGATCACACTATATCGCGCCACGAGACGAGGCGTGGGAAAAAGAGCCAGATTCACCCCCTGAGCGGAAGCGCGTTTTTATTGAATTTGTTTGTAAAAAATCACGCGTCGGGGGGCTCAACGTGTTCGCAAGGCGCGTTGTATCGTGTGGTCCTCCTTAAGCAGATTTGCTCTATAGTACACCCACATTTTATCGCCGGTTGTGTCCCATTGTAATCCCCTATTACAATGGGACTTGAACACACTGGCCAAAAATATTTTTCTTTCTTTGAACGTATTTTTCTTTTTTCTTGATGATATTGAATTGTGGCATTGTACCAGTTTCTGTAAAGCTGCTTGCTATCATGTAATTAAAAAGACATTGTTTTAATTATTTTAATTAGGTACTGAATTGTTATTTTTTAAATATTTTTTTATTATTATTACGGACGCTTTTAACGTGCACGTCTTTCTACATCGTTCCCACATTTATAATTTCAACATAAATGGGGTATCTAAACAATATTATGATTTAAGTTTATTTAAGAGTGTCCATGGAGGTTCTTGCCCGTTCTTCTCCATAGATACCTGCTACGCGTTGAAATGAGCAACTAGCTTCATCTTCCTGACTGACCGACCCGACCACTTGTCAATTCAAAAGTGTTATTGGTTTATCTATATACTTATAATAAATCTGTAGAAGTGAAAATTCTGTACATTGAAAATATCAAAAAAATAAATGGCAGGGGGTGTTACTAGACCGACACCGATCCCGAAAATGTGATTAAAAAAATTTTTGTCTGTCTGTTTGTTCAGGCATCACACAAAAACTACCGGTTGGATTACGATGAAACTTGGTATAATTATTATTGGTATTATGATATAAAAAGTATATACAATAAAAAACAAACTTAATTTTGCGGTTCGATCCCTAGACCCGATACTGTATCAACCGCAAATAATAAGTTTGTCGTAGGTTACGTCACCCGCAGTGGAGTTAATTTTTATTCCTTTTACTTTTTAGAGTTATTTAGGTTTATTTTTATATAAGTCGTAGGTATAGATTTTAATTTTAAAGTATAGGTAGTATATTTGATAGTGACGTAGTGAACGTAGGTTATTTTATAATACTGTTAGTAGGATTAGTCATTCGTATAGATATTAGTTTTTAGGGATATTGCTTATTTATTGAGTTTAGATTAGTTATCATCAAAAATAGGTTTATTTAGGTAGGTAGGTATTTAATTTTCTGTTATTGAGTTTTTTTTTTTAAATTAGGTAGGTACTTAGGTAAAGATATCATAATATAGGTACCCTCTTAATCACCACTAATGAGACATAATTGGTTTTCTATTGTAATTAGCCACAAAGGGCCCGCGAGATAGATGGCATTCTGGGGAAGCACATAAATTTTATCCTGTTAGCACATCCCCGTGGGATAGTTTCCGACATCCACGCGGGCGAAGCCGCGGGCAGAAGCTAGTTTAAAATAAATGCTTTGAGTTAGGTTTAAAGAATATACCATCTAAACACATATGGAATGCAATAAAGATTTGAGTATTGAGTTTTGAATCTTTATTTCTCATAAGAACAAGATACAGTTCACTTTTATGAGATTTAAATTTTAACATAAAAATAATCGTCGTCTAATGACGAAGCATGCAGATGTAGAACAAGTAAAACAATAGTTGTTGTTGTAGTTTGATTGGTAATTGTATTTTTCGAGAGCTGATTTAGGTACCTACTGATTGTAAACTTGGAAAGTGTCAGAATGCGGGAGATTTTTAGCGATCTTTCTTCCTAATAAATGCGAGCATTTTCTTTATCTTGTATTTATTATGTAACTCAATATTTCAACCACATTTTTCAACAAATGGCGGAGCTAAAAGACTCCGAGTCTCCCTAGAATGTACTAGTTCTTGTAGCGAGACAGACGATACTATTATCTAAAAGACTCCGAGTCTCCCTAGAATGTACTAGTTCTTGTAGCGAGACAGACGATACTATTATCTAAAAGACTCCGAGTCTCCCTAGAATGTACTAGTTCTTGTAGCGAGACAGACGATACTATTATCTAAAAGACTCCGAGTCTCCCTAGAATGTACTAGTTCTTGTAGCGAGACAGACGATACTATTATCTAAAAGACTCCGAGTCTCCCTAGAATGTACTAGTTCTTGTAGCGAGACAGACGATACTATTATCTAAAAGACTCCGAGTCTCCCTAGAATGTACTAGTTCTTGTAGCGAGACAGACGATACTATTATCTAAAAGACTCCGAGTCTCCCTAGAATGTACTAGTTCTTGTAGCGAGACAGACGATACTATTATCTAAAAGACTCCGAGTCTCCCTAGAATGTACTAGTTCTTGTAGCGAGACAGACGATACTATTATCTAAAAGACTCCGAGTCTCCCTAGAATGTACTAGTTCTTGTAGCGAGACAGACGATACTATTATCTAAAAGACTCCGAGTCTCCCTAGAATGTACTAGTTCTTGTAGCGAGACAGACGATACTATTATCTAAAAGACTCCGAGTCTCCCTAGAATGTACTAGTTCTTGTAGCGAGACAGACGATACTATTATCTAAAAGACTCCGAGTCTCCCTAGAATGTACTAGTTCTTGTAGCGAGACAGACGATACTATTATCTAAAAGACTCCGAGTCTCCCTAGAATGTACTAGTTCTTGTAGCGAGACAGACGATACTATTATCTAAAAGACTCCGAGTCTCCCTAGAATGTACTAGTTCTTGTAGCGAGACAGACGATACTATTATCTAAAAGACTCCGAGTCTCCCTAGAATGTACTAGTTCTTGTAGCGAGACAGACGATACTATTATCTAAAAGACTCCGAGTCTCCCTAGAATGTACTAGTTCTTGTAGCGAGACAGACGATACTATTATCTAAAAGACTCCGAGTCTCCCTAGAATGTACTAGTTCTTGTAGCGAGACAGACGATACTATTATCTAAAAGACTCCGAGTCTCCCTAGAATGTACTAGTTCTTGTAGCGAGACAGACGATACTATTATCTAAAAGACTCCGAGTCTCCCTAGAATGTACTAGTTCTTGTAGCGAGACAGACGATACTATTATCTAAAAGACTCCGAGTCTCCCTAGAATGTACTAGTTCTTGTAGCGAGACAGACGATACTATTATCTAAAAGACTCCGAGTCTCCCTAGAATGTACTAGTTCTTGTAGCGAGACAGACGATACTATTATCTAAAAGACTCCGAGTCTCCCTAGAATGTACTAGTTCTTGTAGCGAGACAGACGATACTATTATCTAAAAGACTCCGAGTCTCCCTAGAATGTACTAGTTCTTGTAGCGAGACAGACGATACTATTATCTAAAAGACTCCGAGTCTCCCTAGAATGTACTAGTTCTTGTAGCGAGACAGACGATACTATTATCTAAAAGACTCCGAGTCTCCCTAGAATGTACTAGTTCTTGTAGCGAGACAGACGATACTATTATCTAAAAGACTCCGAGTCTCCCTAGAATGTACTAGTTCTTGTAGCGAGACAGACGATACTATTATCTAAAAGACTCCGAGTCTCCCTAGAATGTACTAGTTCTTGTAGCGAGACAGACGATACTATTATCTAAAAGACTCCGAGTCTCCCTAGAATGTACTAGTTCTTGTAGCGAGACAGACGATACTATTATCTAAAAGACTCCGAGTCTCCCTAGAATGTACTAGTTCTTGTAGCGAGACAGACGATACTATTATCTAAAAGACTCCGAGTCTCCCTAGAATGTACTAGTTCTTGTAGCGAGACAGACGATACTATTATCTAAAAGACTCCGAGTCTCCCTAGAATGTACTAGTTCTTGTAGCGAGACAGACGATACTATTATCTAAAAGACTCCGAGTCTCCCTAGAATGTACTAGTTCTTGTAGCGAGACAGACGATACTATTATCTAAAAGACTCCGAGTCTCCCTAGAATGTACTAGTTCTTGTAGCGAGACAGACGATACTATTATCTAAAAGACTCCGAGTCTCCCTAGAATGTACTAGTTCTTGTAGCGAGACAGACGATACTATTATCTAAAAGACTCCGAGTCTCCCTAGAATGTACTAGTTCTTGTAGCGAGACAGACGATACTATTATCTAAAAGACTCCGAGTCTCCCTAGAATGTACTAGTTCTTGTAGCGAGACAGACGATACTATTATCTAAAAGACTCCGAGTCTCCCTAGAATGTACTAGTTCTTGTAGCGAGACAGACGATACTATTATCTAAAAGACTCCGAGTCTCCCTAGAATGTACTAGTTCTTGTAGCGAGACAGACGATACTATTATCTAAAAGACTCCGAGTCTCCCTAGAATGTACTAGTTCTTGTAGCGAGACAGACGATACTATTATCTAAAAGACTCCGAGTCTCCCTAGAATGTACTAGTTCTTGTAGCGAGACAGACGATACTATTATCTAAAAGACTCCGAGTCTCCCTAGAATGTACTAGTTCTTGTAGCGAGACAGACGATACTATTATCTAAAAGACTCCGAGTCTCCCTAGAATGTACTAGTTCTTGTAGCGAGACAGACGATACTATTATCTAAAAGACTCCGAGTCTCCCTAGAATGTACTAGTTCTTGTAGCGAGACAGACGATACTATTATCTAAAAGACTCCGAGTCTCCCTAGAATGTACTAGTTCTTGTAGCGAGACAGACGATACTATTATCTAAAAGACTCCGAGTCTCCCTAGAATGTACTAGTTCTTGTAGCGAGACAGACGATACTATTATCTAAAAGACTCCGAGTCTCCCTAGAATGTACTAGTTCTTGTAGCGAGACAGACGATACTATTATCTAAAAGACTCCGAGTCTCCCTAGAATGTACTAGTTCTTGTAGCGAGACAGACGATACTATTATCTAAAAGACTCCGAGTCTCCCTAGAATGTACTAGTTCTTGTAGCGAGACAGACGATACTATTATCTAAAAGACTCCGAGTCTCCCTAGAATGTACTAGTTCTTGTAGCGAGACAGACGATACTATTATCTAAAAGACTCCGAGTCTCCCTAGAATGTACTAGTTCTTGTAGCGAGACAGACTATACTATTATCTAAAAGACTCCGAGTCTCCCTAGAATGTACTAGTTCTTGTAGCGAGACAGACGATACTATTATCTAAAAGACTCCGAGTCTCCCTAGAATGTACTAGTTCTTGTAGCGAGACAGACGATACTATTATCTAAAAGACTCCGAGTCTCCCTAGAATGTACTAGTTCTTGTAGCGAGACAGACGATACTATTATCTAAAAGACTCCGAGTCTCCCTAGAATGTACTAGTTCTTGTAGCGAGACAGACGATACTATTATCTAAAAGACTCCGAGTCTCCCTAGAATGTACTAGTTCTTGTAGCGAGACAGACGATACTATTATCTAAAAGACTCCGAGTCTCCCTAGAATGTACTAGTTCTTGTAGCGAGACAGACGATACTGTTATCTAAAAGACTCCGAGTCTCCCTAGAATGTACTAGTTCTTGTAGCGAGACAGACGATACTATTATCTAAAAGACTCCGAGTCTCCCTAGAATGTACTAGTTCTTGTAGCGAGACAGACGATACTATTATCTAAAAGACTCCGAGTCTCCCTAGAATGTACTAGTTCTTGTAGCGAGACAGACGATACTATTATCTAAAAGACTCCGAGTCTCCCTAGAATGTACTAGTTCTTGTAGCGAGACAGACGATACTATTATCTAAAAGACTCCGAGTCTCCCTAGAATGTACTAGTTCTTGTAGCGAGACAGACGATACTGTTATCTAAAAGACTCCGAGTCTCCCTAGAATGTACTAGTTCTTGTAGCGAGACAGACGATACTATTATCTAAAAGACTCCGAGTCTCCCTAGAATGTACTAGTTCTTGTAGCGAGACAGACGATACTATTATCTAAAAGACTCCGAGTCTCCCTGTCAGAAGACAGTTATTTACTTTAGCAAACATCCAGGACACACACATTTTTCTTGACTAGCTCTGCTCGCCACTTTGTCCGTGTGACATTTCTCACCCCCCCCCCCCAACCTCGTCGCATTACTATTACTTCGTTTTCACGGAGCGTTTTTTCTGACTTTTTTTCTTTTTGCTTGATTCTCAAGGGTCCTCTAAGCACACATTCACAGCGTGCTTATACACTTGATAAGCACAAGTAAAGCGCGCGTCGCTTCGTGAGGTACATATACAGTTACCACTGTGTCTTATCACAAGTAGCTAACATATAAATATTACAAAATTAGGAACAAAAATCGTGAACTATAACATTGCAACATACCTATCTTTACAATGTGGTAGCACCTCATAACCTGAGTGCACAACTAAGTAACATATATTTGATTTGATTCTATTCAGTGACAATGGAATGGTAGCACAGCTTGATTATTTACTAAATCTGTGCAGGAACTTACCATTGAACAATGAACATTAATATAACCGTATTTCAAACCTAGCTCCAGTAACAGGAAACATCTCACCTGGTGGGTAATCATGGTAGCTCACTGTAGTGTACAGCGCGAAAGGCGAGGCAGCCAGCAGTGACACTAGCCATAGTGCCGCCACTATGCGTAGTGCCCGACGTAGCCCCGCCATCGCGTACAGGTGGAGAGGGTGGCAGATGGCCAGGTACCGCTCCAGAGAGAATGCCACTATCGTCAGCACTGACACGTAGGAGGCTCTGGAACATAGAAAACGGACACTTAAAAAATTGTATATTGCTGTTGTAGGTAGAAACGGAGCGGGGCTTTTGGCTAAGTCATAACAGCCGCACGGGTCGATCGATCAGGATAAGCTACGCTTGCCACGGTTGGTTCATGGATGGGTGACCATTTTCACATATCATGAGTATTCAAGACTCCTCTGTGCCTCGGAAAGCACGTTAATCCATTGGTCCCGACTGTCATTAGTAGATCTTTGGCAGTTGGTACGGTTCGTCAGTAGCCAAAAGTCTGATAATCAGTCTAACCAAGGGGTATTGTATTACCTAGTTTATACTGATTTTGCTGCATCCAGTGAGACTGGAAGCCAACCCCAACATATTTGGGAAAAGGCTAGGTAGATTGAGTTTTAGGTAGAAACGTACATATTCTGCTTAAGGCTGGAAATAGTGTTACGCTGACGTCGGTCAGTGGCGTACCGTCGTCAGGCTTACCAAGACGCTGACGATAGAAGGGCGTGTACAGTGTCCGTGTTTTATTCCCCTAGTGAGATTTATAGATGTCCGTAGGTGTGTCCACCACGGTATTTTTTTAAAATTATCTCAGCATTATTTTATTCTATTCGGGAAACTCAATACTCAATTCTTTATTGCATTCCACAATGTAGGCTCAGGTGATAAATATTTGCCAAAAGTAACAATCATGGACCCTGTCGGGCACAGCAAAAGAAAGATATGTGGAGAAGAGGACTTATCACGTATCTTATAATCTAACTTATTCTAAACACACTTTTATAAAATAATTACCTAATCTATAAGTAGTAATAATAGTTTAAAAATTTTGCTTATTATTTTCTTGTAATACTTGTTACGTATGTGTTTCAAGGATTTATCGTGTAAATATTCGTTGACACTTTACTAACATTTGCTTATTAATAGCTTTTTAATTTGTTCGTGAATAGATGGAGTTTTTTTTCTTTTCTTATAAATTCGGGTAACATACTCGTATTGTTAATTTTGATTGACATAACTTGAGGGCTTTTTGAGTGTATTTTTAAGCGGGATGTTGGTATGTTGAGTCTTGTTTTGTGTCGGAGTGTGTATCTTGTTTGTATGTCTTCTCGTTTACTGTAAAAGTCTTTGTGTTTGTAAGTGAACTTGCATATTATATTTCTTACAGCTAATATAAACAGTGTTCTTAATTAATATGCAGTTGAAGGCCATTATAAGTTTCCACTGAAACAGGAGCCTTTTCGACCACGTACAGGATCTTGTTTATTATTCGTTTTAAAATGGTAATTTTCTTTTACTGTTTGTGTTTCCTGTGCATGTCCCAAATAAAATATTTTTCTTTCTCTCTACAGTGTAGCACTGGCGGTAAGCGAGCGCGAGTCCATTATAAATCGGTTTGCGACTGATATCAGAGAGCGCGAGTCCATACAAATCGGTACGCGGCTGACATCAACGAGTGCGAGTCCATACAAATCGGTACGCGACTGATATCAAAGAGCGCGAGTCCATACAAATCGGTACGCGGCTGACATCAAAGAGTGCGAGTCCATACAAATCGGTACGCGACCGATATCAGAGAGCGCGAATCCATACAAATCGGTACGCGACTGATATCAGAGAGCGCGAGTCCATACAAATCGGTACGCGGCTGACATCAAAGAGTGCGAGTCCATACAAATCGGTACGCGACCACTAACAGATCACACGATTTGTACAGTACCATACGATTTGACTCAAACAACTGTTTTACTTATTCAACAGAACAACTAGTAGCTACTAATATTTGCCTGACCTGGAAAACAAATCTACGTCCGCTGCACCGCCATACTTGGACCACCGCTAAGTCTTTCTAACTTTATTACTTTTAACTACTCGTAATTTTAAGAACGTTCACAGTCAGAGGGGCAATTCTCATAATTTTAAGAACGTTCACAGTCTGATCTCAGTCTCAATCTGTCAAAAAATACTTCTAATTTTCCTACATTTTGACAAGTTTTTGACATTTGTTTGTCGCCGAGATGAGACTGCGACTAGATTTTGAACGTTTTAAATTACAAAAATTGGCCTTCTGCCGATCGATTCTGTTAAAATCTCACCGTGAAAAGTTAGGTGAAGTGAGCTTAGAGTGAGCTGTCAATAGTGTAAGTCCCTAGCATTCGTTGGAATCACAGCTCACTCCACGCTCACTTCACCTAAGTTTTCACGGTGAAATGGTTACAGAATCGCACAGCTGATCCTAAATAATACAAAGATGAACCTCTCAACGTACGGAAACGTAGATACTTTTATTAATTAAATCCTGTGGAAAAACCAATATGGCGAATACAGGCAATTACGTCCCGATTCCTGTGTAACCGCTCGAACTCGCACTCAACTCAAATTGGATGTCGTCAGAAAGTTTCCAATTGAAAGTATTGCCAGCTTTAAATATTATTTATTAATTTAATGTGGAGTGTGTACCGCGCACGATTTTCTCATTTCGTTTTTGCAATTACGAAATATGTTTTTAATTAAATATCAAATGAAGAGCGGCGAATTACTCTGAATTGAATATTATGTAGGTACAGTAAAAGCGCCTTTTTTTCAAAATCATTTGATTGAAAAAAAAGAGGAAATATTTTAATTCACATAAACTACACTTAATAATATGGAACGTTAGAAGCTAGGTGCACGGTTCCAATTGGACGTTTCTATGGAGAAGAGCCGGCAAGAAACTCCTCGGTTAGTCTTTTACAAATAATTGTGTCATTTACAATATTATATTAATATTATTGGGAGTGTAGGCTTGTCAACAAGTACTACGTACTTAACAAAATAGAGAACGGTCAACAGAGGGGCAATTCCCGTAATTTTGAGAACGTTCATAGTCTGATCTGTCTCAATCAGTCAAAAATACCTGTAGTTTCCCTATATTTTTGACAAGTTTTTTAAACTGATTGTCGCTGAGATGAGATTGCGATTAGATTTTGAACGTCTCAATTACGGGAATTGATCTTCAGATCAAGGCCTACAATGTTCTCACGTGGTGTAGCAGTACCTGAGGGTTCTTTTCGTCTAGGAGTGTTCTGTGGGCTTCTTAGTTTTCGGTTGACAGCACAGGAACCCTCCTATGTCGATTAATACTTATTGCAGCCTATAATGTTCCCACTGCTGGGACAAAGGCCTCCTCTCGGTGAGAGGGAGTGGGCCGTAATTCATCTCGCGGGCCCAGTACAGGTTGGTAGATATCACATGTCTTCGAAATTTTGGTTCTAGGACATGCCGGTTTCCTCACAATGTTTTCCTTCACCGTTTTGAGAGCAGTGGTGATGAAATAAATTACACAAAGTAATACTTACTCTGCATGTACCTACTATTGTATAGAATCAAGTTTTTCTAACTGAACAGACAGCTGTGCTGCTGGGGAATATGTTGCGGCACTTCTTCTTGACAGCAATTTACACAAAGTAAAGCGCCTCTCTGGATTCGAACCTACGACCTACCACTCGTCGTACCACAGTAGCGATTGTCGATTAATATTTCGACAAAATTCCGAAAGTTAAAATCATTTGGGTATTGTAGTAGGACACACATAGATTAGCGTCTTTCTTTGTAGTTCTAAATAATATCCATTGAAAATCTAAACTTAGGTTTAATGCTTCTGCGTGTTTATCATTGATTTTATGTTATGCCCTATATCTCACATTTAGTAAATAACTAATTATGTTTACACATATACCCCGTGGTGGGACCCTGGTGATGCTATAGAGGTGTTCCTAGTGCAGACACCAGTCTCTCACAAACTAGTGTCAATAGTTTCTAAGCTTGTCTAAATTTATATGATGCCATTGTTTGTGAAGAGAAAAATAAATTATTTGAATGCTGCAAAATCAAAGGCGTGACTCCTCTAAAGCTTTGACTATGCGGTTCTATCCCCAAATCTCCTCGTGTAGCTACATGAGGAGATTTTGAGATAGTAATTGCACTTACATACACAGCTGTGTAGGTAAGTGCAATTACTGCCATGCAGCGGTACAGGATGAAAGGGTGACGAACTGACGACACAAAACAACGAGCAATAATAGAGCACTTTACTGTGCTCGCTGCAGACTTCAATCACTATTGAAAGGCTTCTAGTACCTAGTGGTTAACAGGCAGGGCTGGCACAGTTGTAAGACTCTTTACCCGACGCGCGACACCACTGTCATTTTTTGACGCTTGTCTGTGTATCTTTTCTATCTGTGTATATAGCAGTATGTGGGATCCTTTATACCCTCGTAGCATCTTAATGGCATACATGAGGTGCCATGGAGTCGTTTAGGCCGCGCGATGGTCATAAAATATGTTGACTTTATGTATCCTATAAAATATATTATATAGACCATGATGTCGGTCATGACGGTCAAATTACTAAAGATATTTTGATTATAAAAAAGCGTGGTTGAGGAGACGATTCATAAACTATATTCCACTAAAATGTTGAAAAACACCCCAGTAGCATTGGGGTGTTTTTATTAATAATTTTTGTTGATCATTCTTTTCCAGTCTATTTCTTAATATCACTCTCTCAAGTGAATTGGAGAAGCAACAGGGAATAATAAAAAAGAACGATAGAAGTGAAAACTTACAAGTATAGGTACCCGATTCTGCGTCACCGACCAACTGGAGCCGAGTATACCCGATTCAGCGTCACCGACCGACTGGAGCCGAGAATACCGATTCAGCGTCACGGACCGATTGGATCCGAGTATACTCGATTCTGCGTCACCGACCGACTGGGGCCGAGAATACCCGATTCAGCGTCACGGACGGATTGGAACCGAGTATACTCGATTCTGCGTCACCGACCGACTGGGGCCGAGAATACCCGATTCAGCGTCACGGACCGATTGGATCCGAGTATACTCGATTCTGCGTCACCGACCGACTGGGGCCGAGAATACCCGATTCAGCGTCACGGACCGATTGGAAACGAGTATACTCGATTCTGCGTCACCGACCGACTGGAGCCGAGTATACCCGATTCAGCGACTGGAGCCGAGTATACCCGATTCAGCGACTGGAGCCGAGTATACTCGATTCTGCGTCACCGATCTGAGCGGGGTTAAAAATTGACTAGGTCACAACTTAAATTGTCCGTATATTCAAATCACAACTGACATTATTTGACAGTGGGTATAATATCGCAAGTTGACGAAGGCGAAGTTGTCAATTTACTTAATATTTAATTGCCCTGACTGACATGGGTGACCGAGAGTGCCTAGTTATGGCTGACGATCCAGCGCAGTGGCATGTAATGTTAGAACAATATTGGTAGTGGGTGTTTTGATAAATCACGTTTCTTAAGATGTTTTAAAAGGTTTTCATTTCAATTAAGTCTGTGATGTAAGCAGTGGTGGCCCGGTAGCAGCGGCGCCGACTCACGAGTCGTAGGTCGTGAGTTCGAACCTCGGCAGGCACTTTACTTTGTGTTAATTCCATCACCATTGCTCTTAAAACTGTGGAGAAAAACATCGTGACGAAACCGGCATGTCCTAGAAACAAACATTTTAAAGACGTGTGACATCCGCCAACCCTCACTGGGCCCACTCCCTCTCACGTGGAGGAGGCTTGTGTGTCAGCAGTGGGAAAACTAAAGGCTGATATGCTGTGATGTAGATAATCTATATCTATACATAAATATTTAAGTCACTTTTCGTGTCTGACTGTGTGACGCGTGTGAGCGCAACAGATTGTGATGCGGTTTTCGTCGTCCTGAAAAGTATTAACAACCTCTAACCACATGAGACAACCCTAACATGAACAGCTGTTGTCGAACTAGATTTTGAGAATCATGGAACGATCTGTTTTCTAAACTATTCCGCCATTGTTATTGTTATTTCTTGTAAGTAATGTGCTTTTATCGTTCCGCTCAACAATGCACGCTCGGCACTGATTCAGCCATTAACGGATGTCCACACATTCTCAACAAAAACTCGTACTTCAAAACGATCAAATTCAAGTCGAAATCTCATCTCAGCCACAATCAATGTTCAAAACTTGTCAAAAAAGTAGGGAAATTTATTGTATTTTTGACAGATTGAGACTGATATTAGAATGGGAACGTTCTTAAAAAATACGGGAAATAAGTAATGTGGTTGTATTATTTCTCTTCCAAATCGATCTGTCAAAGTAGAATTGTGACATACTTGGCCGTGTCATCATTGTTGTGGAATATTGACATTGGCAGCTCTTGAACGCGGTTTAGATGTTATTGTGCTGCAGGGTAATTCTCGTAATTTTAAGAACGTTCACAGTCTGATCTCAGTCTCAATCTGTCAAAAATACGTCTAATTTCCCTACATTTTGACAAGTTTTTGACATTTGTTTGTCGCCGAGATGAGACTGCGACTAGTTTTTGAACGTTTTAAATTACGGGAATACGGGCCCTGATCGTGTTCAGTTTTATTGGTGACATTTGCCTATAGGCGGGTCCTCATCATCTTTTGACGGCTCATAAGTGTCAATTGTTTTCGCGTGAGCAAGCCTGGCCTACCGTCCGGCCGTCAAGAGATATGCATTCCTGTATGATACTGACAGACACTTATGTCAGTGTGAATTTAACATTTATTAGCTTCTAGAATTGTCGCACGGTCAGGTGTCAGAAACGCATTCTCTCGTGTCGGCCGGACTGTAGTGTTCCGAGAGATGTCACACAAAGATTTGGCAGTAGTTATTTTGTAGTAGCAACAAAATAACTACAGCCAAATCTTTGTGTGACGAGACGTTCATCTGAACGTCTCTGGTCGAAAGAGTGATTTAAAAGAACATTTTATAAATAATTGGTGATACATAACATGTATCAGAGTTTTCGAAAATCTACCCCTAACAGCTGTTAAAAAGGGGAAGTTAATTTTACTTAACTCGAAAATTAGTATTAATACTTTTGACAGACAAAAATTAATAATAAGTATGTAAAGTGGTCGCAAATTGACCCCTGACGGAGTAAAAAGGGGTGATTTGATTTTTAAGGGGAGGATTTGAACTTGAAACTGTATGTTACATTTTCACACCTAAACCACTGAACTTCTGATTTGGCAAAGAGATAGATGGCATCCTGGGGAAGGACATACTTTTTATCCTGGTAGCACGTTCCCGTGGGATAACATCCGACATCCACGCGGGCGAAGCCGCGGGCAGAAGCTAGTTGTGCAATATAATTCTTTCTTCTTTCTTTCTTTTTCTTTACTTTTTTAAAAAACGTTGCCCCACACTAGGAATTTCTCCTGTATCGTGGGTGCGTAATTTACAAACCTTTAAACTCACTTACACAAACAGCCACCCCCGAAACAACTACTTGTAGGTCATACAAATATTTGTTCCGTGCGGGAATCGAACCTGCGACACGCAGCGCAGCAGTCAATCACTTAAACCACTGCGCCAACCGTGCCGACAATATAATATACATATAATTGATTTAGGGCCCGCCCACCTTAGACACCATGCATAATGTAGGTAAAATCAAGTACCTAAGCAAACCTGCGGGGTACTGGCGTAACACACTGTCAGTAACAACGCCTTTCATTTCGAAAGATCAACAACATTCATTGCGTTATTTACGTTGTTGAGCAGACAAATTTTTCGAACATATGAAACAATGGATTAGTAATATCCGTCAAAATTATTCAGATTGTGATTATTAGTATGTTACGCAATTACATAGGGTGCTGGTGACAAATACTCGATACATGTTTGTTTGTACAGGCATTATCTATTTATTGTTATTTGTCATGTATTATAGTAAAGTAACTGCGCCCCGCGGTTTCAGTCGCATAAGTCTCGATCCCGAGGGAATATTAGGATAAAAAGTATCATTTGTCCTAACCCAGGTTATGGTCTACCCATGTGCCAAATTTCATCCAAATCCATTCAGCCGTTTTATCGTGAAACCGTAACAAACAAACATAGGTACATCTAATCTTTTCTCTTTAAGTATAATAGTTTAGATTATAAAATACGATTGTGACATATTACATTCCTACTTACATACAAACTTAACTGGGCTACAAACTCTGAAAGCTTTTTATTATTTTTTAATAAATGTTGGGTAGTGTAGGTAGTCCTAAACTTTCAAAGAGGACTTAAACCTTTCTATATTAAGAAATTAATTATTCCCGATGCTACAATGTTTGCTAGAATCATGATAGTACTATTATACAATTATCCCGCATAATTTGATACGAAAATAATTGGCAACATGGCGCTGAACATACCTTCATAAAAAGCCATAACTAATACCATAGAAAAAAGAGCACCTCATTAGACGTGATGTCCTGACATTATTGTTGTTATAACAATGTTGCTGTAACAATATGTCTTGTCCACTGTACGTCGAGAAAACCGATGTTTATTTTCGCTTTTGATTTTTGAACTAACTAGAGTAGAGTATTGTATTGTTGTTTCAGTAAATATGGGGTTTATACTCGACCATTACACAACAGAGCTTGTAGAAAACCTTTGAGTTTATTCTGGTTTTTCTTCTGAGAGTAGTCGGATAGGATACTTACACTGAACTTATCTAGTCTTAAAACATAATTTATTTTTGACGACCATGTAGAAGATATACATGAAGAATCAAAATCAAATACAAAATCAAAAGTCATTTATTCAAATTAGGCTGAGAGTCAGCACTTTTCGAACGTCAAAATTACAAAAGACAGTCCCCTAAAAACGCCTGCCCTTCACCACTTCCTAGTGCTATCGCTGGGAAAAAGAAGTGGCGCAACAAACTTCCCAGCAGCACAGCTGTCTGTTCAGTTAGAATATAGTGCATGTATACAATACTAGGAACCTATATTCAGTCATTAACATTACAAGAAACTTAAATTATTTGCCATAAAATATGTCAGCTAGCCACGCCAATATACCAACAAATATAATAAAAACTATACGTACTCAAGCTGAAAAATTATTAATTCAAATGGAAATAAAAACTTACTACCTAAATAAAAGCCTCCAGGCATAAAGGGCGTGACAGCTTACATATTTATGCATAGCTGGGTTCTGGTCACATAGCTGTCACTTGAGTCACAGATGAAAAACTAGGACCATTGAAGTAAAATAAATAAATAAGTTAATACTAATAACAATAACCTGTCAGTAAGCTGATTCTGGAGAAAGAACATGAACATTGTCTTGAGTTAATTAGGGCGACCAACTATTCTTATCGTGTAAGTAGTCGTTGATGGAATAGTAAGCCTTTGAGCAAAGGTTAGATTTTACTTGAGCTTTAAACGCATTGAAAGGCAAGTCTAGCAAAGAAGAGGGTATCTTGTTATAAAAGGTTATACCAAGCCCAACAAATGAGTTATGAACCTTATGAAGCCGGTGAAAGGGGGCACGTAGTTTGTCCTTATTTCTAGTGTTAACACTGTGAATATCACTGTTTTTAGTGTACAAGTGCAAATTTTACCTAATATATAAAATGTTGGCGAAGATGAATTGTGATGCAACCGTGAGAATACCAATATCTTTAAAAAAATCTCTTAGAGAAACTCTGGCACCTAGCTGGTAAATTGCTCGAACAGCTCGTTTTTGAAGGACAAATATATTTTGTATATCAGCGGCTTTGCCCCACAGCAGAATACCGTAGGACATAACACTGTGAAAATAACTAAAATAGACTAAACGAGCTGTATCAACGTCAGTGTACTGTCTTACTTTCCTGACGGCGTAGGCAGCCGAACTGAGCCTTCCTGCTAGACTTGATATATGAGGTCCCCACTGAAGTTTGGCATCTACTGTTAGTCCTAGAAAAATTGCCGAGCCTACTGTTTCAAGCACCTCTTTATTTAAGACGATGTTGGGTCCTAGATTTCTGACATTCGGTAAGGCAAACTTTACACATTTCATTTTCTTGGCATTGAGAACTAGGTTATTTGACGTAAACCAATCTGTAACTATTGAGAGTGCACTGTTTACGTCGTCAAAATCTTGTCTATTCCTGTCTACTTTAAAAATAAGAGAGGTATCATCTGCAAACAGTACAACGTCACAGATGCCCTTCAAATGGAATGGTAAATCATTGATATATACTAAGAACAAAAATGGACCCAGTATTGAGCCTTGCGGAATACCTAACTGAACTGGTAGCCCGGAAGATTTCGCGCCATTAACATCTACACATTGGACCCTATTATGTAAATAAGAAATTATTACGTTGAGAGCCACTTTTCGGACACCGTAATGACGTAACTTACGCAAAAGCGTGTCATGTTGCACGCAATCAAAGGCTTTGGAGAGATCACAGAAAACTCCAATAGCATTTTGTGATTTCTCCCATGCGTCAAATATGTGTCTCAGCAGAGCAACACCCGCGTCTGTAGTTGAACGACCCTTTGTAAAGCCATATTGCTCATTATGGAGGAGGCTGTTTAAATTAAAATGTCTTAGCAACTGCTTGAGTATTAACTTTTCAAATATTTTGCTAAACGCAGGTAAAATAGAAATAGGCCTGAAATTGCCAACGTCATTCTTATTACCTGATTTAAATAATGGTATGACTTTGCTACTCTTCATGAGGTCAGGAAAAGTTCCTAAATCAATACATTTATTAAAAGTAACAGCTAGATAGGGGGCTACGATGTCTATTATATTACTTAAAAGTTTAATGGAGAAGCCCCAATAATCACCGGTGTTTTTAGACTTAAGTGTATTAAAAATATTAACTACATCACGCGGGGTTACATGTTCGAAACTAAATAAAGGACTACATTTAGGTACACTACTATGCAAAAGGTCTTCAGCTTTAGACGGGGACGAATTTAAGGAGCGAGTCGTAGTTATCGGTATGTTGGCAAAAAACTCATTAAATGCCTCAGCTACGTCAGCTGCATTATTAACTAATTTGTTGTCGACCATAATCTCAAGTTGTTTTTCTTGTTTAACAGATTTACCCGTTTCATTGTTAATAATTTTCCAAGTGGTTTTTACCTTATTATTAGAATTTTTAATTGTATCGCCTAAAAATTTTGATTTAGCAAAAGCACTAATCTTTTTGAATAATTTTTGACATACTCTAGGAAAGGAGTATCAAACCTGTATTTTTTCAAACCATATAACTCGTATAGTCTCGCTCTACTTTTATAAATTCCCGGAGTAGCCCATTGATTAAAGCCAACAGAGGAACCATTAACGTTAATAGTTTTGGTCTTAAAAGTGGATTGGTACTCTTTTTGCACAACATCAAAAAGGGCACCATAAATTTCATTGGGATTCTCGTATTCTACTATAGATGGTGTAATTCTATGAGCTATATTATTTTTAAACATTTTGCAACGACTGGCTGTATAAGGCCTGCATTCAAGTTTATGCGGTTTTTTATGTACTGGCATGGGGAAGCTAGCTAATAAACCACAGTGGTCGGACGTTAAATCAGTTAACACTAATTTATGTTTGGCATCACAATCACTAAATACATTATCAAGACAAGTTGACGAAGATGCTGTGATCCTAGTAGGTTCAAAAAACAAGTTAATTAAATTATAAGACCTAAAAAGATTGAGAAGTCTAATACTTAATGGAGTAACATCTAAAATATTAATATTGAAGTCTCCACATAATATAATGCTTTTGTTACTTGATTTAACCTATTGAGAGAATCTTCCATTACCGATTCGAAACTAACAAAATCCCCAGAGTGGGGTCGATAAACGCAAATTATAACATATCGCTCAAGTTCAACACAAGACAACTCTATAGTGCGCTCGATTGAAAGATTAACTAAATCTAAACGTTGTTTACATTTTAACTTGTTTGAAACAAGAACTAAAGAGCCACCGCGAATAGCACTTTTTCTTACAAATGCACTCTGTACGGTAAAGTTTTCATCATTAATAAACACTACTTCATGTTCCTTCAACCAGTGTTCAGTCAAACATAACACCTGAACATCATAGAACTCCATAAATAAACTTAATTCTAGCTCTTTGCCGGACAGACCCTGCATATTTTGATGTACAACATTCAACATATGCGGCTGACCCGTTGTCTTACCTAATAGTTTAAACTACAAGGCGTATCAAAAGTAGTGTTAGTATCAGTACTAACAGTAATCAATGGTACACTACAAGTACCAGTGTCACTGAGTATATTGTATGCTAAAAGATTAGCAATTTGTCTCCTACAACTAGGTGGCAAATACATAGTATAATTTGTCAGTTTGTAATCAGTAATGAATTGATTACAATCAAAATATAAAATAGCATCACTGTGACGACAAGTCCTATTATAAATGAACATATTTAAATTATAAATATGCTTATTTTGCTCATCAGTTAAATGATAGGAATAAGGCAAGGCACAAAAAATAAATTTACAATTATTAGTCTCATTAAGATGCAACATCAAATGGACACATTCAATTAAGTCCTTTTTCCTTACATTTAAACTATCCCCATATAATAATATAACAGTTGAACTGGGGTTTATTTTTGTCAATTTGATATTACTAATTAATTGGCTAATACTGGCACCGGGTAAACAATTATTAATTACATATTGTTGCGAACACTGATTTAGTAAGCTACCAAAACCTTGACCAAATTTATCAGAAAAAATATAAGTAGTGTTAATCAAATTATTCAAACTATTGCTATCATCACTAATACAGCTACCTACTGGCTGAGCCACTGAGGGAGTGGGTGTAATAAGCTGGGGTCCCACGGAGCAGGTACAGCTAAAAGAGAGGTTATTTGTCAAAGACTCATACCTCTCCGCATTATACTTGACCAGGTCTGCCAACTCATTAGCCTCCTGCATGCGCTTACTCAGGTCTTGTTGAGAAGCCTCATATTTACTAAAGATATCCTTTAGAGCGTATTCCCTAACAAACAATTCATCCTGAAGGTGCCGAGTGTCTGTGTCATACATAGCATTACACAATTCTAATTCACTGTTACAGTTTTTTAATTCTTGTATTAAATTTACTTTTTCTTGCCTAAGTTTTGTATTTAATTTGTTAACTTTTTGGCATTTTAAATATTTTTGAGTTTTTCTAATTAATCTATTAATTTTAATATACTTTTTTAACTTATTGTGACTAGTATAAATAAATAAATTAAATAAATAAATTAATAGTGTTATACATATTATTATATTTTTATTACCCACGACTAGATCCCGTCACACGTCAAATAAATGCAGTACGAGGATCGACAAGTTACATACAACCTGTCCGTCGTGTCGTGGTTGCATCAAAAAGGCTCAGAACGAGGCGTGGCTATTCTTCATAGCCAGAACGTGACCACAAGGTCGAATACCAAACAGCCACGACACGAATTTCTTTTTGTGGCTGTTTTGAAAGCGCCGCACACTTTGTGGCCAGGGGGCCTACTCCGAAGTGCAAAGTGCGAATGTTCGGATCGGACCGACACATGGCCGAACCGAATAATATTGAAAAATGCGAAAAAAGTTCGGATCGGCTCAGTTGGGTCGGGACCATAGTCAATATTCGAAAGAGTGTAGGAGTGTAGGATCGGAACCGACCGAACCAAATAGTAACTTCGTAGCAGGAAACGGCCGAACATTCGACCGATACTACTTCGGAGTAGACCCCCTGGTTTTTCGCTCAAAGAGCGTTATCGGCATTTAAACTGTATGTAGCTGGCAGAAGCTTTCTGAGTCTCTAGAATCTCTTGCCACCACCGGTAGCCGTTGTTTGTAATCAGTACTGCCAGCAATATTTTTTCGATCAATAATGTTTATCATTTTATATTTATCTTTATTCGGAGTTCTAGAAGATCGAGATTTGAAAATATTTTTTTTCTTAATATTATATATTTTTTAAGAGGGGTTTTTTTATTGGTTAGAAAGGGGGTGACTACCGAGATGACGACTAATAGAGAAGTATGGAAGAAAAAGACAAGATGCGCCGACCACAAATAAATTGGGATAAGGGCAGGAGAATGATGATATATTTTTTAAGAAGTACACAATTATTTAGAAACTGTAAAGCTGATTCTAAAATAATAATAATTCACAATAAAACTTACGATTTCGTTTAATCCATTTTTTTAAGCATAGAAATATGAGGAAATTAAAGAGCCAATTATTCGGCACTTTTTCACGACTAATTGCCGACTAGTCACCGACTACAAATATGGCCGGATACTCGGCTTTCCTAATAAGTTGGCTACTAGTTGGCCCCCCTAGAAGGACATGTAGCGACCTTATTGGTGATGTTCGTCAGAAAGACAAGGTGTGTAGTAGGTAAGAAGGAGTATGTAAGGATCGTAGCAGGTGGCGCTCTGTAGTTTCTGCTTACCCCCATTGGAAGAAGGCGTGAGCTTATATGTCGGTGTGTGTAGTCGGTACATCTGTAATGATAATATAGAGGTGTGAGGAACAGGGCTTACAGTTCACTCAACCTCTATAGAACAGGGAGGATCCAGACCAGACGGGCGTTGTGTCTGTTGGGCTACTGCCCGACGATTGATACCGGGACGTTGTATATAATTATGCTAGTAGAGCGATAAACTCTGCTTGCGTGGTGCAGAAAACGAAACGGCGGCTTTAAATCTATTTCAAGTCAGTACTTCCTTTCCCACTCACATTGTTGACTGCTAATATTTAACAATAACAACAGTAACTAGACCAAACCCCTACTGTCCATATGTGTGTGGCAGTGAGCCAGCACGCCGCACAGCCGCCCGCGCCACCTGTTACAAGTAACTCAAATACTGCACTAACTTTCCTTTCTACCGCTATTTACTCTATCTACAATGTAGTTTCGCAACAGAAAAGTTAAGTATTGTTTAAGAGAGATGCTACAAGGAAGCTCGTAAAATATACATTTTCTTAAGTTTTTAGCAGTTTGCAGGTCAGTGCCAGGTTGTGTATTAAACACAATATGCGCGACAGTAACAAGTATATAGTTAATTATTTATTTATTTATTTTATTGGTTCACCAACAATTGTTTGCACAGGTTGTATGCTAAAAAGTAACATGCCGAAATGTAAATGCAACAGTGCAACAATCACTTATAGGTAAACTCCGCATGCATAAAGGAGTTGTACAATTTTATAATATTAATCTAGATTAAAAAACGAAAAATACTAATCTAAGACTAAATAATATAACAACTTATGGAACTAATTACATTTAAATATATTCTCTCTCAAACGAGAATTTTTAAAAGTAAATTAAAAGTTAAACTTTAAGAAAGGTACAATTTATTAATATAGTTTATAAAAAAAAAATACTAATCTGAAGGTCTAAGTAATTATTATTATAGGTAACATCGTAAGGAACTTATTATATTTAAATATATATATATATATTCTAATAAAATAATAATAATTATAGATAGTGAACATCATCAATACGACCCTAAGCTGTCGGGAATCGTATTTTCTTCAACATACAACATGACACTGGCCTGCAAATTGCAAAAAACTTAAAAAAATTGAATTTCGCGGGCTATCCTGGCGCTTCCCCCATAACATAACATTACAGCTGTATTCCTCGAAGGGGTAGGCAGAAGTATATACCTACATTCTTAAGTAGCTAGGAGATAAGCCTATTGACAGTTACGTAGCTGGCAGGGGACAAATCCAGCCACACACCAACAGCCGGCCAACACAAAAAAACTGGACCGTTACCGAGTTTTCTTGGGTTAACATGAAGAATATACCCTGAGACTTACATCCAGGACCAAAATCAGTTTTCAGGACCAACGGGTGACGAAGCAGTGAAAGTGATCACAATATAGAGGATATAAGGAAAATCGAATCAAACCCGATTGACCCGCAACATTGAAATGTTTCCTTGTTATTAGAGAAAAAACCGGCCAAGAGCGTGTCGGGCCACGCTCAGTGTAGGGTTCCGTAGTTTCCCGTCCGTCACAATAAGTGTTCCCACAAAATATACGAGAACATTTTAATACCGGACAATAAGTAATAAGTACCTACAGCGCCATCTCTCGGGGAATTGGGTTACTAATTAATACATAGACGTGGCAGAAGTTTTCGGTTAATTTTGGATTGCGAGAACCTGAAGAGAATTTTGTTTGAAAAAATATACGTTCAGGATAATAAAATATGTAAACGAAGTTAAAAAAAATGCTTGCATATACGATTATACTACAAACTTAGTCCAGAATTTATTTTCTACAACTTTTTGTCTTTTTTGTACAAAAACTGTTGTTTCCATCAAGTTCAAAATGATTTTCCTAGAAAGTCTTTATAAAGTTCTACGTTTCAGATTTTTTTCATATTTTCTAAACATATGGTTCAAAAGTTAGACGGGGGGGGGGACACATTGTTTTTTACTTTTGGAGCGATTATTTCCGAAATCATTGACATTATCAAAAAATGATTTTAGTAAACCCCTATTAATTTTGAAATACCTTTCCAACAATATATCACGAGTTAGGGTTGAAATTAAAAAAAAATTGCTTCCCACTTTACATATAGGACATATAGGGGGGCTACCCTAATAAAACATTTTTTTTCAATTTTTATTTTACCACTTTGTCGGCGTGATTGATATACATATTGGAACCAAATTTCAGCTTTCTAGTGCTAACGGTTACAGAGCATAAGCGAGGGCGGACAGACGGACGGACAGACAGACATGGCGAAACTATAAGGGTTCCTAATTGACTACGGAACCCTAAAAAAACAGTTGTTCCATACATTTTAATGATGTATGTTTTCGCGTCGATATCCCTTAGGTCGTGTAGAAAAAACGAAACGAGTGAGTCAGTTCTATGTATAATGATATTCCAAAATTTTAATCTCAAAATTAGCTCTAAGTAAATATGCTGAGAATTTCCGACCATCAAAGTTACAAAAAACAGCCCCTATTAACACCGTCCTTCGCGGTCTCCTGCACCCTAATTACACACTATCAATCACAATCATTTTGAAGGATAACAAAAATCCATAATCCATTGCTTATTATGCTCGAAACATTTTTCTGCTCAACGACATTAATAACGCAATGAATGGTGTTGAACAGTCAAAGTGAATGCCATTCATACTCTTAGTGTGTTACGTAGGTAATTACCCCGCGGGTCTATAATCTGACAAGGAAAGATAAATGGCATACGATGGCAGTAACATGAACAATGCGGGTCAATTAATTAGTTCCTACATCAGCTGGGGCCGCCATGACTGTTTAGAGGTATGAGGAACAGGGTAAAGGTAAAGTTTACTCATCCTCCGGTCTAAAATCCTCCGGATTCTCGGAAGACATGTGACATTTAACAACCCGCACTGGGTCTGCGTGGTAGGTAACAGCCCACTCCCTCTCGAAGAGAAATAGCCTGTGTCACAGCAGTGGGAACGTTTAGGCTGATTATGTAATCCCTGGAACTAGCTCAGATTTGAAAAAAATATATTTGCATGATATAATAGCCCATTGAGGATGGTTAGAGGCTGTTTAAAATCACGCTATGACCCTTAGGGGCCGATCAAAAACAAAAAAAAGCCTAAAAGAACGCTAAGCGAAAGGCGGGCGATGCGACGCGGTGCGCCGGGGAGCAAGACATTTCACGCCGAAATATAAAGACAAATTGTGTAACATGTTTATTCTTTCCATAACAATAAAAACTACGCTCGTAGACAACTAAATGAATTCTAGTCAAAGTATAAATCTTTTTGAGGCTGACTGTACCATAACAAGCTTATCAATTGATTAATGGAATTCCCGTTAATGAGCCCTCATGTACGGCTTAGCGGTACAGCCACTACTAATTGTGTCAAACTTCGCTATGTAATCCTGGGTGTCGTGGTTGTAGTGGTAATGGCATGAATTTGTCTGGCTTCTCACCGGTGCCAGTGGTGTGCCAGGAAGCGAGGAATGGGGATCAGCGAGACAATGGGCGGAGTTAGGAAAGCTAAGTTGAACTGTATTTTGAATGAGTTGCTGATGTAGTTTGAAGTTTAGCTGTTGTATTTCGTATAATCACTACTACTGATCTATGTACATCTATACAAACTAGCTTCAGCACGCGACTTCGTACGCGTGAAATTTCTTGTTCATATACCTACCTAAATAAAAGCCTCCAGGACCAAGGGCGTGTACGCTTACATCATATGCAATGCTGCATTATGTTCATTAGCTGTAATTTGAAGTCACAAATGATAAACTAGGGCCTTCGAAGTAAAATAAACAATCAGTTAATTACTAACAACAATAACAAAAATATGGTCAGCAAGACGACCAGTCACCACAAGCAGCACCCGTTCACGAGCATAACGCAAAGATCAGCCATTACCCCCCTCGCCATATTTGAGGGAAGGAGGCAACCCGATCCCCGACCCTACCGCAAGCAGTGACATCTAAGGGAGCATGACGAACTTGCTGCCAGTTGCTCAGGCAAGAATAATATGATCAATTCAATCTTGATCTCACCCCAACCCCGAACAATTGGCGACACGGTTGGCGCAGTGGTTAAGCGATTGACTGCAGCGCTGCGTGTCGCGGGTTCGACTCCCGCACGGAACAATCATAATCATCATAATCATAATCATTTATTCATTGTAAAACATTTGTATGGCCTACAAGTAGTTGTTCCGGGTCTGGCTGTTTGTGCATATGAGTTTAAATGTTTGTAAACGCACCCACGATAACGGAGAAATTCCTAGTGTGGGGCAAAGTTTAAAAAAAAAATGGTCCAGGTCGCTTGCTAACTACATTATACAATTCATTAAAAAAAACATTGAGTAGATTACCTATGTCAATAATAAAACTTCTACGACAAATAAAATAAACAAGTACACTCATCTAGGTACAGTAGCGGTCCAAAGCGGCGCGCCAGTTTCACGAAGCAATAGATTGACACTTCTGTTTAACTTACGACCTTCTTCTAATGAGTAATTCCTATACTTTATAGTATACACACACACACTCTATTCACACACTCAACACACACATTCTCGCATTCATTTGCAATTACTTTGAATACTTAATCACGGTATTGACTACAGTTCACTTATTCGTAAAATTTTAGGATTATACCCACAGATATCAAAATAAATAAATTATAAGGTAGATGGATGCAGTTAACTTAAAGAGAATGACCGCGGCTAAATAGAACGTTGTTCATTGTGGGTTAGCGACGTGTGTTCTATATAGCTATATATTAGCGGTGTTGTAGTTCCTTTTAAAATGCAAGCAAATTTGAACATTGAAATTAAAGCGAATATTATTGCGCTGCGTGAAATTGGACTTAATATAACACAAATATCTGATGAAACCGGACTGAGTGTAAGTGTAATGATTAAATTATTTTATTAAACAATTTATCTTATTAAAGTAGAACTGCTGATCCTTATTTTTTTAAAACGTTTTATAAAGTCTAAATAGAAGAAAATATAATTCCGAAGTAAATGTATTTACCTAGATTATTGACTGATGGATTAATATAACTATAAGTATTAATTCTATAAATATATGTAACATCTCTTGTCATTATAATTTTGTTTCTAAATCGTAGGTAATATAAGTATTTTGCTTAGTAGCCTAACAGTACTCCTTTTTTTTATTTTAGAGAAGTAATTCCATGGCCGGCACGACCTCCTGACCTCAACCCCATAGAAAATCTATGGGGTTTAATCACACAGCGATGGGACGCAAGGAATGAGAGGACTGATGAGCAATTGAAGCTGCATTGCCTAGAAATCTGGGAAAATATAAGAGGAACAGACATATGTAGTAATATTGTAGGGTCGATGCGCCAGCGTTTATTTGATTGCATTGCTAATAATGGGGGATACGAAGTATTAAATTATAAGTTGATTATAGCAATACTAAAATTATATTGTGATATCCGTAATAAGGATTATTTTGAGGTTTAGCTTCAATCTTCTTTTCATAATGAAAATGAATACTTAAGCTATAACCGCAATAAGTCCTAATAAATACAATTTGTTAACTTTGACATTTGAGATAGGCAACTTAGGTAGGCTACTACTACTGAGTAATTTAATTGTATTGTGACAAGGAGTCCGCACTTTTTTTATTTACGTGGGTAGATTTGCTAGTTGTAGTTTGTTAAAGTACTCTAACAAACTACAACCAGCAAATCTACCCACACAGTGGTAATTAAAGGACAATATTATTTTATTATATTGAATCTTTTTTTATTTTTAATTGAACAAAAGCATTCCTGAGCGATAAGGATTTTTTCTAAGTGGTTACGGACTAATGAGTGAATACAAATAAAATAGACTATATTACGTGCAACGAATTTACAAAACGCATAATTACGGTGAACCGCTATTACCTGCTTAACTTCAATAAATTGTTCTTTATGAGAAAATAAACTGTTTTAACTAGACGTTTATTTATTTCTAGTTTATAAAATTATAACGAATAAACAATTTGAAATTACTTATAAAACATTTTTATTTTTAACCCCATATTACAATAACAATATAATAATAACAATATAATAACTTATTATTATCGTTTATTAATCTATCGAATAATAAAAAAAACCGATAAAGATTATTGTTGGAAAAGAAAAATTAAAAGTCCCATCTCGAGATTGGAACCCAGACCTATGCGTTCGATAATCTAATACGTAAGACTACCAGCTATCGGTACTTGATGAAATGACTTCAATTTTAGCAATGGTATGAACCAACCAAAGTCATGCGTAATTACGTAGCCTATGTGCAAAAGCGACGGTATGTTTTTTGTTTCGTTCGACGCCAGCCAGTGTGCGAATTCTGAGATTCTGAGATGTGCGTTCTGTGTTGATACATCACTACACACAGACGTAGGTACGGACGTTACCGCGCGTTCACAGCAATACAGTCCTTAAGCTGGTAATCAATTAATGACCCTTGACTGTACTTGTTACTCAGGACTGTGATCTCTGAGCTTGTTTCGGTCTTTCTTCTCAGAGCAGTCAGATAGGAAACGCTGACCTCATCTAGTTTTAAAAAATATGATTGACGTGTAAAAGTGTTAGTACAAACCTAGTTACAGAAATAAAATCGTTTATCATACCTGTCAGTAGGAAAGCTGATCGGATCGACCAAATATTCTTATCGTTTATGTAGTCGTGGAATACGCCTTTAAACAAAATGTGCTGGTTCTCAGACTAATTTGTAAAGAAGAAACCCAACCACAACAGGCTAGTCCCTTAACTATGACTGACGTCAGTCAAATTTCGGCCTGAAACACAGGTTTGAATAAACCTAGTTCGGGCGGGTCGCTACCTAACACTAATTGCGAACCATCATTACTTGCACCTGTACCTAATTACTTTAGGTTTAGTTTATTTTAGGCACTATAATTGTATGAGAAAGCTACTCTTGACTAAATGTACAACTTTTGTACTTAAACGTTTTTATGAAATAAATTATATTAGCTTAAAAAATTATATTAGTCGCTCAGAGCTCGGTAACACTTAACTAATACGTGCCCGCAATATGGCGTCTGGTACTCTTGAAAGCCGCGCCATTAAATGCTACGGTAATGACGAGTATAATCCCCGCGGGGAACTTCAGTCAACTGTGCCGCGCGCCGTGACGGTGTAGCTACAGTTTAAAGTCGTGAGGTTATGTTGTGTAGCTATGTGTGGTGTTTGTGACGTCATAATTGCTTATTAGCTCAGTGTACTGTAGAATTCGGTTTAATCAGTTTTAAAAATGTTATGAGACGATTAAAATAAACAAGGTGGGTTTCTAAAACAGTTATTATACCCATTATCATCATTGGAGGGGCTCGTGGCTAAGAAATAACAGTCGCACGGGTTGCGGACGGTCCGTGGATGGTTGACCACGGGGGTGGCGGGCGGTCGGTGGATGGTTAAGCCGTTGCTCCAGGCACAAAAAATTTCAACCACAACTTTGTGAAACTATCACTTAGAACTTTTTATGTTGACTGTAGGTACCTAAAGTCATTTATTCAAATTAGGCTGAGAATCAGCACTTTTCGAACGTTAAAATGACATAAGACAGTCCCCCGGCACGCCCACTTTTCAACACTTCCTAGTGCTTTAGCTGGGAAGAACAAGTGACGGTACAAACTCTACAAGCACAGCTGTCTGTTAAGTTAGAAGGACGAATATATTTTGTTTTTCTATTGAACATATAAGCTAACAGACTTAAAATAATATTATCAATATTACATGTATTTAAAACAGAATAGGGCAAGTATAGGGTATCAAAAAATTCTTTTGCATCGCTGTCTAACAAACTGTGTATGTGACATAAATTGCCATAATCACATCACTTGTAATTGTAATGGTGATTAGTGGTAGTTTGGCGCAGAACAAACATCATACATCACACAACGTGTATCGAAGCTCGTAAACATTAGCAATAATGTCACTCCAGCCTGTTATCACGGTCGTTACGACCATTTTATAAGGCAATAAAAAATATTAAACACTAAGTGACACGCTTTTACTATGTTGTTCAAATTGCCATTGGATCGGTTTATAAGTATATTTATAATAGCTATCCAATCTACTTACCTATGTTAATAAACATAGCATGGCTTTACGCTTTCTTACATTAATACAAAACAGTTAATTTAGCTCTACCAAACGGATGCCAGACAGAATCACGACCATTCGTGGTATTCCGGGATGCCATATGACAACAATAATCCTTGCTAGCCATCCTATTGTTGTCCGTACAATAGCCATGAAAGGGCATGGCATACCAAAGTGGCAGGACCCGTGTCACCCCGGTTAGCAATGATAATTATGTGCGCATAAAAGCGAAGGTTTGCACGGAGATATTTGGTATTCAAATACATATGTGCCGTGTAGATTTACAAGAATTTGACAAAGCGTAAGATTTGCTTCTTAGGAGGGTCTGACACTGGGAGCATTCGTTAGCGAATATTCTCGGTTTTTGTGAAAATTATTGTGAGCCAAACCGACACGTCCTTACCAAAGAAACTGTGACCTGACGGGTAGTGCGGGTTTATTAATTCAACACACCCGTTACAACCACATACTTACATGCTCGTTTCCCGCGAATATTTATTACTAGCACGCTTTTATTAGCTTCACTTGTAACTAACTAACAACAAACTTAGAAGTCAATTTTAACCTACTTACTGTCGTATAGAAATGAAACTTTGTATGTACTCGTATATCTTGGAGCTGATCTGATGATGGAGCTAGGAGTTGGATAGTGGAACTCATCAGTTTCCAGGGTTGCGAATTCAATTTAAGTCAATTCAATTTTTTTTTTTTTTTGTGCGTGATAAAAGCGTGTATTTTTTTAAATTTTATTTAGACTTCGTGTACGCAGACGGACTTCCAAACCAAACCGCGCCTGGTGTGTTCACTTCCTTAGATGTTAGGGCGGAAAAACACACGCTTGTCGCCCTAGACGCAGATCAGAAGCCCTAGTACGAACGCGCGAAGTAAACCTAACGTAAATTGAAATTCCTACGATTTTTTTTATCGAAAATACATCTCACCTATAAAATTACCTTAGTTATGCGGCAAGCACAAATCATTCGTTTAACATTCTTATCCATAGATATGAATAAGCCTTAAAACTATGAGCTCAACTGTCATTAATGACACAATCCCCTTATTACAAAACAAAGTTTTACTTTAGATCAGGTTTAAACCACCTAGAACCTAACAGTTATAGAAATGCAGTTCTTTATACAAAAATGACAGCTTAGTTCGGTGATAAGTTGTCATTTTAGTATTAAGAACTTTGCCTAAATCGAAATAAAAATACTGGCTCAAAGATTTAGACTAGAACCAAAGTTAGATTTAATTTCGTAATTTGACGATAGTACTTTTATATTGTTACCGAACTTAATAAACTTGTTTAGCAGACGAGAAAATAAAAAAAATGTGCGAAAAGATTATTTTCAATTTTAAAATAAGAAAGAAAATAAATTAATTTGAACGTATTCACAGAAAAACAGAAAAAACGTATTTAAAACGTATAAATATAGAAGACGTCTTAAAAATCGTTCGAATTTACGTTACGTTTACTCCGCGCGTTCGTGCTGGGCCCACAGCTGATGTCAAAGACATTGTACGTACACCGCTGTAAAGAAAAGTGCTGTCTGACTTGCTTAACAAACCGAATAAAGCTGTATAAAGCTGAATAAAAATCCAGTAAAAACGTTATGAAACCTTTGACAGGGTGGTTTCTTGATCTCAATCCTACACAATACTAAGCATTTAGCTTTTCTTCTCCTGCCTCAGGGTCAGTAGAGCGCCCTCTGTGGGGCGTGACCTGAATTTATTTTCCGCCGCTTGCTTCCCCGACCGTGACATTGAAATTGAATTTCTCTGCGTGAACTTTCAACTGGTGCGAGCTATTTAATTCACATCCAACTGGAATTAGAATAACTTAGCGATAGGACCTGAATCCTCAAAACATAACATCATGCCTGTAATACCAGAAGGTTCAGACAGAGGTGTACCTAGAACTAATCAATTTGCCTAGCCTTTTCTCAACTATGTTGAGGTCAGCTTTCAATCTAACCAGAAGCTTTACATGGAGTGACTGCCCATTTGAACTTCACAACCCAGTTACTGGGTAACACAATGCCCCTAAGTAAGAGTGGTTGTCAGACTTTTGGGCTTCAGACTATTCGTAACGAATGTCACAGATCTACGAATGACAGCCCGAACCAACGTCATGACGTACTTTCTGAGCCACAGAGAAGTCTCAATATGTAATGGATGCTCACCCATCCACGGGCCAACCGCGGCAACCTTCGAACCTTCGTGCGGCTGTTATTATTTAGCAATGACCCTCCCCGAGGTTTACCTATAACCACAAAGGCACAGACAACTTATTTACCAGGAAATATAAAGCATTAAGAGAACCTCACTAATGCTCTAACACGTCCGGCGCAGCTCCGCTACCAATCTTTTCCATAAAAGCCCGAATGCATGAAAAATAATAACTTAGTATTTTCGCTTTGAGAAGCCAAAAGAAACGCGAAACAAGTGTGAACTATAGTAAGTAGGTAGTATGCTCCCTTCCACATTTAACCCTTCCAAGCACTCAAAGCAAGCGTGAACAGGCATCTTCTGGCACGCCATTCCATCAAAGTCCTTATCCATCGCTGTCAATCACGCGTGATCGGGAGCAGGCCCATTCAGCAATCTATATACTAATAATAAAGCTAAAAGTTTGTTTTTTTGTTTGCATTTGATAGCCAATTATTGAGGAAGGCTATAGGCTATTTAACATGGCGCTAAGACCCAAAGGAGCCGAGCAAAAACAAAAACAGTCAGAAAGAACGCTAAACGAAAACAAACTAATAGCGCGGGTCGGCGATGCGATGCGATGCACGCGAACGAAGTCGCGGACAGAAGCACGCGTCGATCGACGATGTGGCCACATCCTTACAACATTCGATTACCTCCACGAGAACGGATCCCGTCACATATCACTATTTTATTCATATCAATAACTGTTTATCACATCACACATGATATTAGTGAATACAGGCTTAGAATTTCGGGTCTTACTTGGTATGACTGTATGAGCTGAGAAACTGTCTCGTCAATATGAAAAAATTGCTCGTATGTAGGATGTCATACATTGTTTTTATTTATTAAGGGATAATAAAAAACTGCAACATATGTAATACATAAGGTTAACAAAAGTTTAGGAAGTAATGTTGCAGTCCACTGCATTATACGCAGATAGGACATATTAAGAGATCAGAGGTTGCCACTAGACGAGCATTACCAAAATTAACAAATATTTTAAACAAATAAATAAGTTACTATAAGACTAGCTATACTCGTAGCTACAAAACCAAATCAGATAAGAAACCATTTCTTTTACTGAAATTATGCAATAAATAATAATATTAAGATTACAATTAAGATTAAGATAAAATTTTTATAATATAAGATTTAAATTTATTTTTTGAACATGCAAATATATCAATATCAATGAAATTTGAATTATAGGATTCCAACATTCTATGAATAGGGCAGCGTAAGCCAGAGTTCGTACGACAAGAATTTAGAGCAAACAGAGTACGTGCACGAATCTGACGCACATGAACCGTTCGGGGGACAGAATAACACAGCTTACTCGTAAGATCAATGGCATCAAAATGATTGTGAACAATATCATGAAGCTCGTTGACCTCTAGGTATTTGCGCCGGTTCTCCAAACTGATAAGCTTGTATTATAACAAGAAGTCGGGAGTATGACATAAAGTCTTGGTCTTATAACATCTGTAGGACATAGCACGGAGGTACTTGCGCTGGTCCCTTTCTATTTCAACTACGTACTTTTGGTAGAAGGGGTTCCAAATAGGGACCACATATTCTAGCTGGGAGCGAATTCGAGCGTCTTATACAGATAGAGATAGGTTGAGGCACGCTTAAATTCTGTTGAAGATCTCATCACAAAACCATACATTTTAAAAGCACTATTAACTATGGCTTCGACATGCTGGTTCAAGGACAGTTTGCCATCAAAGAGAACACCTAGATCCTTCACTACGGATATTTTATTTAAGGGACAATTAAGGTTGTAATTGAAATTTAAGATATAATTATTCCTAGTAAAGTGTATATAGTTACATTTGGGGACACTAAGCGAGCGATATTAGCGAGCTATACGTTTTTAGTATAAGCTCACTTCTGATTGTACGAAAAGCTTATACAATGCGAGGTCAGCTAAAACTTGAAATGTCGCCGTGTGTACCTTTTACTGGTTTTCCGATACGTTCAAATTCAAGAAAAACGGTAATCATAACTCGAAATTCAACCAAATCAACGCTGATGGATTAATACCTAATGAATTATCTACCATGATTTATTTCATGAATTAGTCAGATACTTAATAAAAAAAAATCTTTTATTGGAAGGCATCGTAGGCCCATAGCGTGTTAGTATTACAATTAAAAACTATGTTGGTGGTAGATAAGAAATTAGGCACACTAATACAATATTAAAACATTAATAATAATAATATAATAATATCCCTGGACATTTCACACAGCGCCATCTACATTATTAACATTTTAAGACAAAATACAAGGCATCCAAATTACAGGAAGGTTTAGCCCCATGTCTGACATGTAGCTTGATAAACCTCTCCCTCCTAACCTTTCAGAAAATACTTTCAGAATGTTGCTAACATTGCCATCACTATACATTTTCGGAATAGCTGTTTTTATAAAATCAAATATGCATCTTTTTACTAAATCGTCTGACAATAGAACACAACCACTTAGAAGGCAGTATACAAAGATGCTATATTAGTGGTCATAACACTGCATTATTATGGAAATGTCTGTACATTTAATCAAGGCAGTACTATCGTCAGCGAATAAGACCATAGGATGTTTTATGCGTAGTGGCAAGTCGTTAATATAAATTAAGAACATTAAAGGGCCCAACACAGTGCCCTGTGGTACGCCATATCTAATAAGTCTATGTTCCGATAAGTATTTTTCCACACGCTTAGTTTTCAAACATATTTTTGAAATTTCTGTGTACTATTTTCGGTTGCTGAGATATGATCTTAAGGGATTATGCATATTTCCTCTGATACCTATGATGTGTGTAACAGAGTTTCATGGTCAAAACAGTCGAAGGCCCTCGTCATCGTTAAAATTGCGCAAACTGGTACTTTTCCATCGACGTTTCTCACTATCATATTCATTAAATCGTAGACGGCCGTATTTATACCTTTATTTTTCCGAAGTCCCATTTGTTCTATACTCAAAATATTATACTTAGATAAGAGTTTATTTATCGCGTCATAAATTATTATTTCCATAACTTTTGTTTTTTTTTTAATTAAACCCATATGTCTATAATTTGCCAAGTCTTCTTTAGATTTTTTCTTAAAAACTAGCTTAACAATCAATGAGCATTGACAGCAAGGCCTTCACAATCCTAATGAATGACCTACAATGTCTAGAACATCACCATTAACATCGCCATCTACCAATTACCTAAAGTGATGAAAACGTAATGGAAACGAATTAATCCAACGTTTTACAAATGATCCTTCAGCCATTCATCGTTATTATCGACGTGTTCACATCACTAGCTCATCTTGATTGGCTTTAATACCTGTTATATCCCTCTTTTAGTAATTACAGATCTAATTAGTAGATAATCTTTTGATATTATTCCACATGGACCTATATTTTAAAACAAAGCGTGTGATCAACCATACGCTCTGTGCGCACGTCCTGAGCTCGAATCGGCGTAACGTAAACTAATCCATATAATGGACTAGCAGCGCCCTGCGGTTTCACCTGCATAAGGTACGATCCCGTGGGAATATCGGGATAAAAAGTAGCCTGTGTTAATCCTGGTTATATATAAACTATCTTTGTGCCAAATTTCATCCAAATCCGTTCAGTAGTTTTTTCGTGAAAGAGTAACAAACATCCATCCATCCTTACGAACTTTCGCGTTTATAATATTAGTAGGAAGTAGGTAGTCCTGTGTGTTAGTAGCCTTAAAGCCGGAAACGGAAGTGTTTACATTCCAACTAGTCTGTGACGGTTACTGCACCAACAAAAATGAACACATACAAAATGGCCGTAATATTTTAAGGTGAGTATACACTAGAGCATTTATTTGTAACAGAACATCGAGCATTCGCTATTTCATAATTTAATCGAACCACACATCGCACACGACGCCCGATGTTTAACCTGATTTTAAAAACCAACGAGCGTATTGGAGTAACATTTTATCGAGCAAATGCACGAGCGATCAAGAACGCACAATCATCAACAATAAACGCAAGATAGAAAGAAATGTTACAGGTAAATGCTCACTCACCGTGAGCATTACGTCGAACGCAGCATCGAGCATTCGCAGGAACGTTACATTACATAAAAATGCTTTTGGAAACTGAGCTTTTGCCTGTAGTGTACCATTCGTAAGAACGTAACATTACATGGAAATGCTCGAGAAATTTTTCTAGTGTATAATTATGTAAACTCACCTTTAAATTTCGCTTGCCGGGACTCGTACGTGCCACGGCAGGGATTGCACTCAGTTTAATATAAATCATTTTACAATCGTGCGATAGCAAATGAGATATTTATTTTAATTTCATGCGCGATGACATTATACTTGCAAATTTCATTTTTTCAGATGGCATATTTTTTATCCAAGTATGTTGTGTTGCTACGTGGCAGGTGTTCATAAGTTTCACCAGCGTGTCACTGTCAGGGTACGAAAAAAGAAAAGAAATAAATTGAAACCCCTCACATGGCCATTATCTACGCATTCAGTACATCAATTAAGTAACATTGAGCAAAAAAGATTGTTGGGAAATGGCTTTTATTTTTGGTAACCAACGCAACGCATGCTTATGGATGCGTGCAACGGTACAGTAGTTGTAAATAAACTTTAAGGCGTCCCTCACACTGGCAGAAATATCGCTCAAAATTTTGTGCAAAAATATTGAGCTTAATTTTTCTGCAAAATATTGAATGGTCATTGTGTGGATTCCTAATGTGCTCACTCAGCGGAAGCCTAGCCTTTACTCTGGTGTAACACCCTATTTTATTTGTCGCAAGTGTAGAACCAGTTAAAAAAGGCTGCTTTCGGCCCTTTTTCCGGGTTCAGGACTATGTACCAGGCTTGCGGTTCTATTGTGTCGCTTTCACCAGCCGAATAGAACACACAAAAATATTTCGCAACATTTCAGTGTCGATTAAACTTTTCGCGAAGGAAAGACGGCGCCTCGCGTTGTACTTAGCCATAGCTGCCTACGTCGTGTTACCTAGGGCTGACCCGGAGGTTGCAAGTTTCATAGTTATATTGTGTGCAGTGATGGAGACTTTTAATAGGAAGAAGAAGGAAAGAGTGTGGGCCAGGAATTGGTTTAAGAATTGACTCATGGTCATCGTAACCTACTTGGTAAACTGAGCCTGGAACCTACACTACTTTTATACAAATTTCCTGAGGATGGATGGATGGAAGAGGTTTAAGAAAATATTTACGGGTCCGCTACTTTTTCTAAGGTTTCAGCAAACTTTTGAACGCCTCACGAAAAATTTAATACCCCTTTTCTCCTCACACTTTCAATATATTTTCACAAAAATGACATCTTCATAACTTTGTGCAATTTTTTTGCCAGATAGAACTTTGACCTTCAATATCTCTGTAAGCAGAAGGTTCTCGGGGATGTTCCAATAAAAAAAATAAAAAAACTCAATGACGGGGAGTATAAGTGACTTTCAGCTTAGCTAAGCGTCTTTTTTGCGCTTAAAAAAACGCAAAGTTAATTATGCTAGCCACGATGTGAGATGGTCAACTATAGGTTAGATAATAACCCACAAAAATATCAAACAATTCAATTCATGTGATAAATCCCCGTGGACTACAGACAGGTGTCTGCGGTGATCGGAGCAATGTTTAATGTACAGAAACATATTTTTTTTACCTTTAATGGATTTCCCCAGGGTGCAGGATTTGCGGACTATTGCTATTCTTATAAATATTTCACAATCGGACGGATGGGAATATAGCTAAGCAGGGTAATGTGTTTCATTTTGACAGTCACGTTCATTGCGGTATGTACGTTGTTGCGCAGATGAATTTTTCAAACCTCTGAAGCAATGGATTAGCAATATTCTTCAAAACTCTCGGATTGATTTGTTTTGATTGGTTGGGTATCCATTTTCATATCTATGGTGACACATATTTATTTAACATACACAGATTAATTACTATTTTTACAAGCTAACACTAATACATATATACCTATATACAATGATATAATACGAAAAAATATAAAAAAAAACCGGCCAAGTGCGAGTCGGACTCGCGCACGAAAGGTTCCGTATCTATAAAAATCAATCATGAGTTGATTGAATGAAATGTAAATTGCGGCTTACGATTTATGACGTATTAAAAAAAACTACTTACTAGATCTCATTCAAACCAATTTTCGGTGGAAGTTTACATGTAGGTACATCATATATTTTTTTAGTTTATCATTCTCTTATTTTAGAAGTAACAGGGGGGGGGGGGGACACTTTTTACCACTTTGGAAGTGTCTCTCGCGCAAACTATTCAGTTTAGAAAAAAATTACATTAGAAACCTCAATATCATTTTAGAAGACCTATCCATAGAAACCCACACGTATGGGTTTGATGAAAAAAAAAAAAATTGAGTTTCAGTTCTAAGTATGGGGAAAATACCCCCAAAATGTATTGTTTCTTTTTCTATTTTTGTGTGAAAATCTTAATGCGGTTCACACAATACATCTACTTACCAAGTTTCAACAGTATAGCTCTTATAGTTACAGAAAAAAGTGGCTGTTACATACGGACGGACAGACAGACAGACAGACATGACGAATCTATAAGGGTTCCGTTTTTTGCCATTTGGCAACGGAACCCTAAAAAGGCAGGAGCTCATTGGGCATCAAAAAAATTCATTTTGAGTTGAGAAAAAAAATGCTATAGGAGAAAACTAGGCGATCAATTTTGTACCGTATCGAATGCAAAATTGATCGAATTTACGATATGTTTACTTCGTCCGTTCGTGTCAGGGCCTCTGTGTCAAGGACGAAGGTCCTTTCAAAGTGCTTTTCCGTAAAACTGAATTATAATTATACACGACATTTAAAACTTCCTTGATTTCATTAAAAACAGAGTTATGCACATTTCACGTCATATTATCTATGTACGTGCCACGTTGCACACTTATGCTCCAACTATGCTCAACTTGTTAAAAGTTTGGAGTCCTACGTATTATTCAGGGCTCCAACTTTTGTTCGACTTTCACACAAGGACTGTCCTTGCTTTTGTATGAACGAAGTAAGTCGGGAGTAATGAGATTGTTGAAGTCTGAATCCTATAATAGTCAGTCGCTCCTTGTAAAACATTAATACTACCCCTGGGCATTTATTAGTTTGGTATCCGATAAGAGCCACCCAAACTACAACTTATCCAAGAATGATCTATACTAATAACAAAGCTGCAGTGCGATTCTGTAACCATCTCACCGTGAAAACTTAGGTGAAGTGAGCGTGGAGTGAGCTGTCATTCCAAATAATGCAAGGGAACGACACTACTGACAACTCACATCAAGCTCACTTCACTTGAGTTGTCACGGTGAGATTTTTACAGAATCGACCGGCTGAACAGTTTGTTGGTTTGAACGCGCTAAACTCTGAAACTACCCTGGATTTGATAAATTATTTTTGTGATAGTCAAATTATTGAGGAAGGCTATATAGTTTATTTAACACACCACACGCTGGGATCCAAAGAACCCAAGCAAAAAGAAAAAAAAATCAGAAAAAACGCTAAACTAAATCAAAGTAATATTGCGGGCGGATGCGACGCGATGGACGAAGTTGGGGGCAGAAGCTAGTTTAAGAATAGATGTTTAATAATTTGAAGACATATCCAAGTGAGCATCGAGATACAAACTGACATCATACAAGTTTGATGGGTTATTTATAATGGCTATTGTAAGCTAGACTCAGCAATTACGTAACAGCTAATTACGTAACAGATTATCGATCTCAATCTGAATCATTTTGAAGGATATTGCTAATTCATTGCTTCATATGTTCGAAAAATGATTCTGTTCAGCAACGTACATAACGCAATGATTGTTGTTGAACTGTTAAAATGAAAGCCATTGCTACTGGTAGTCTGTCACGCCGTCACCCCGCTGTTTAGTTTGACAAATGCTGGCAATGCTTAACAATGAACCCTGCGTTATTTACAAATATATTAATATCACAACACATAGCATCACGCTGAGATAGGAGCCTTTTGGCCTCGTACAGGACTTTCTGTTTAATTATTCTTTTTGTTACTTAATTTTTTTTGTTTTGTTACCTACTTTTAAAAAAAATATAATTTGGGTTTTTATTTTTGATTGTGTTTAGTTTAGTTTTATGGTCTTCCTGTGCGAGTCGCAATAAATACTTTTTCTTTTTGTCTTTCAATAAGTGTTGCCTCACCCTTCTGACCTCTTCCTCCTACTCTTACTAAGCTTCGCCCTTCAAGACAACCTGTAGATATTTCATTAATTAACCTCGAAGCAAAACTAACCCCGAAACATTCTTCATTCTTTTTATATGCTAGCCTACGCTGTCCCACTCCTGAGCAAAGGTCTTCCTCCACTCCTTCCTCTTTCGCGACATCCAGAAGTCCATACTGCCAACGAGCAATGGAGCGCAGTATACTAGGCGTTAAATTAACGGATCGTGTTCGAAACACAATACTGCGCACCACAACAAAGATAGCTGACGTGGCTCAAAAGGCTGCCCAACTTAAATGGGACTAGACAGGACATGTCTGCCGCATAACAACCAAACAAACTGTGGGCCCAAATAGCACAGAATTGGTGCCCTGAGACAGCGACGCGTTATTTATCTACTCAAAAATCTTAAGCTTTACTTAAGATTTCTGAGTAGATAAATAAAAATCTTTCTTGAAATCGTTTCACGAAGTACATAAATAGAGTCGCTCAGTAAACATCTTATCATCCGTCGTTTATCTGAAAGCAATCAACTAAAACTGCCTACGTTTTTAAATTGAAACGCGTCTCAAAGAATTCAGGTTAAGAGATCTGTAAAGAAATAAGAAACCCCATCTAGACCGTTTACTGGTCGTTAATTCATTTTTTCGGGTAGTTGAAAAAGTTGGGATAGTTTGATTAGAAATGGTTTCAGATCAATCTTAGTATGAACGTAGAACGTATGTAGTAGATGAACCATATCCTGACACATCAGTTTGTACATTTTTATATAGAACTAGCTTTTCCCCGCGGCTTTACCCGCGTGGATGTCTGAATATATACCAAGGGAATGAGCTAGGATTCAAAGTACTCTATGTGTTAATCCAGAATATAAACTATCTGTGTGCCAAATTTCATTCAAATCTGTTCAGCCGATTTTGCGCCAATCCAAACAATCAACGGAAAAAAATTCTTCGTTAGGTACTATTTTATTATATTATGTATAGATCTTGCATAGATCATAATGGTTACCTAGACAGGTGGTGGCTACCGAGATGACGAATAATAGAGGAGTATGGAAGAAAAAGACATGTTGCTCCGACTACAAATAAATTGGGATATGGGGCAGAAGAATGATGATGATCTTGCATGGGAAAATAAATAAGCAAAATTCAGAAGAAAATTATCACCACGGAACCCTAAAGTTTCCTACACACGCTTGACTTGTTTTTTTAATTTTAAATGAGGACTCATTTATTATTCTCTGACACCTTTAACTATATTTTCTGTTTTCTTAATTGTATCTATGAAACTCGGCCGAGCTAATTAGAAGAAGTTATTAAATGTGCCCCTTGTGGCTATTACAATGTCTCAGAGAAAGTTCTCAGGTAAAGTAACATACACAGATTAATTACGATTTTTACAAGGTAACAACTATATACAAGTATAATAACTATATACAAGTATTTACTACGAAAAAATATAGAAAAAGGCAGGAGCTCATTGGGCATCAAAAAATTCGTCCGCATCACTATCAATGAGATAAGTGCCCAAAAGGCTGGCAGCATTACCACGTTGGATGGCAATGCTGATTCTTTGGGCTAAAAGTAGTCCAGCCTTCTGGTCACGTGAAGAGTCAAATAAATATACCTACCGTTTAATAGATTGCCTTTCTAATAAAAATGGCTTAAAAGTGACTTGATTCTCTTTTCGGTCATACCTCGGTATGGATCAGTGGCTTATTATACGATAACAGTGAGTAGGTACTGTAGAGGCTGTAATCTGACATGGTTGTAGCATGCAACCTCCGCGATTCTGTTATAAGTTGATGGCGGACAAATATTGATACATTCAGGGTGGCAGGCACACCGACGCGCCACATGTTCCCATGGATTCAGCACATGATGCTGAAGCCCCCTAGGTTTAAATTTTTCGTCGATTATTTAAAAAAAAAAAACAACCGTTCCATACATTTTGACCGCGTACGTATTGCACTTTTTTATGAAACAGCTAATTTTCTTTTTATTCTAGACCCGTCTAGAATCATGTGCTGAATTCATGGTTACAATTTGCGCGTCGATGTCCCTGCCACCCTGTAGTTACAATAAAAGAATAAACGATAGAGGAGTCAGTTTAGCTGACAAGCATGCATGTCATAATATAAAATATAAAACTTGAGAGGTGTCAAGGGACACCCGGATGGAACGAAGTTCCTTTCGATTAATTATTATTTTTTATGTACAAAAAACCTGTATACACTCAACAAAAATAATCGTCGCGACACCACACTGTTCAATGCGAAATAGAAAGACGAAACGAAAATAACTGGCTTGCTTTGAGAGAGAGAGAGAGAGAGAGACAGAAAAAAACGCGCACGCCGCACGGCTTACAACTATAGCAAAAAGTGTCGTTCCAACTTTTGGTCTTAATTTTTTCCGTCTAGCCCCCTTTCGCAACGCGCGATAAGGAACTTCGTTCCAAAACTTCGTTCCAGTAATTATAGCGTCTGCTGTTTTATAGAAAAGTGCAATATCAACGCGGTCAAAATGTATGGAACAGCAATTTTTTTTTTGTTTTTAATAACCAAATTAAAATTTCTTACTTAAGGTTCAGAATCACGTACTGAATCCATGGTAACAGGTTGGGCGTCGATTTCCTGCCATCCTGTATAATAGTAATATTGGCACAAGTAATTTGAAAAGGGGAGCACTTTGACCTCCACCTCTGGACGTATGACCTCCTCCTCTGGATATTAATACATACATTCGAAGGCGCTTAACTTATTTGTCAAAGAAATTTGAACGAAAAACTTTTAAACGACCAATTTTAGTCCTCATAAACTTTGTACCTAAAGGTAGGTATTACAGAAATGGCCCTATAAGCAACGTACCTACATATATATAAGTGATAGTTTTAGCTTTCTTGGCTCAAGAGGCTCGTGGCTAAATGATCACAGCCGCATGGCTCAAGAGGCTCGTGGCTAAATGATCACAGCTGCATGGCTCAAGAGGCTCGTGGCTAAATGGTCGATCGAAGGGTCGTTCATGGATGGGTGACCATCTCTACATACCGAGAGCCCTACGTGTCTCGGAAAGCACATTACTCTGGCTGGTCCCAGCTTTCATACGTAGATCTTTAACAGTCATTACGGGGTAGAATCCTAAAATTCTGACAACCAGTCTTACCAAGGGGTATAACCCAGTTATTTAGTAATGGCGGTCAGATAGGCAGTTCGCTTAACGAAAAACATCTATTATTCAGCTGCATCCAGTTAGACTGGAAGCCGACCTTAACATAGTTGGGAAAACGCTAGGCAGATGATTTAGCTTTCTTGATAAAGGGACAGATGGCAGCTTGTTGCAATAGGTAGTTGTACATAATGCAGCATTGGCAAATGCTACATTATAATATTATCATCACGAACAACCTTCTTTTATAACAAATCCAACCTTATTTGTAAACAGAAATGTTTTTTATTCATTTTGGTTTCAAATTTTGAATCTAAAAGTGCCATGCCTTTTTTCCTACAGATATTTTTCTTTGGAAGGTTTTTCTGACACGACATAATTGTGAAAAATATATTTTTTTCTTGGGCTTAACCAAATTATGTGTGAATATAATTACTTGGTTTATGCGCTCAATCACTGGTCTCGAGGCGAGTCAGGTTTCTTGATTCAGACTTGGTATGTAATTTAACTTTTCTTCAGCTCTTTTGATATAAAAGATTCTGCCTGCGTCTCCGATTATCATTTTTCGTTATTTTCTGTAGATTTCTCCGAAGTTCGTAAGGTGAATTTGAATTCGTCCCCACCGCTAGCCCGGGACCAGACGACTGCAAGCTTCCTGTTGGGAATCGAACCCAACGCAGGTGGACTCTGATACCGGCCAGCGAGGAGTCTTCCGACTGCCAGCGTGGAGCCTAGGACCGGATTTGCGTATAATTTGTAGTTTTATTTTTATTTTTAGTAGTTACTATAGTCTCAATTTAATTAAAACTGTCATCTAAATTGTTGCCTCGCTACCTGATAACCGATCGACTTGGTGCAAAGTTACCCATTTTTAGGTCGACCAGGTATTTATTTTGTTACGGGAGTTAAAGGATCATTTGCAAACATTTCGTGACCGACGCTTAACAGATATTAACGTGAAATTTATTATAGGGCTCTAAAACCAAGGACGTCACGTCGGCGGCGTCACAACTTAATCCATTAATCTAATAAGAACCGTGCTGTGTCCTTTATTAATTTTTGGTTTACTGTAATATTTATTATACAAATTAAAACGTGTTAAAGTGTATTTATTTTTATTTCGCTACAATAAGTAGTACAATATTGATATTCTACCACATCCGATAAGGAAGTCAACTCAGAAGAAAGATTCATTTATTATTTATGTACAAACAACGGCCAACAATTACTTATATTACGGAAATATACAGCTTATTGAATAATAAGTAGTATATTTCTGTAATATAGTTCTGGGAAGATACATAAGTAAAAGTAAATGATCCTTAAAAATATTTTTCTTCCTGTATGAAAACGTTCCTGCTTTCAACAAGACGACGAGGATAACTCACGAAACTATATTGAACTACCTTTAGACAACCTACCTACCTTTTTTTTTCTTTCAATGGACATTGTCTGAAATATAAGATTTTTTTTTGAGCCCGCGAGCTCGCCTTCGTTGAGCTCGGAAATTATCCCAGAGAAACGTTATTACCGGGATAAAAAGTATGCCAGGTTATAATAAACTGTGTGCCAAATATCATCCAAATATGCTATCAAAAACATAATGATTGAAATACTATCGTGAATTCATGCGAGCCTAGTACTTTTTGTGAGAATACTGCTTAGAAATTCGGGTCATGATTCGAAAGACACGTAGCGCCATCTAGCGTCCTAAAGCAATTGTGACCGTCGAAAGTAATTTTTTTTTTTCTTGGGAACAGTATTTTTTTTTCTGGATGAAAGGTACTCTATGTCCCTTTGTATACTCGTGACAAGGAATATGCAAAATTTTATGATGATCGGTTCAGTGGATTAGGCGTGAAAAGGTAACAAACGAATAAACAAACAAACTTCTTAACGATATACTCCCACACTAACAACTCGAAAAAACATTACAAATAGAATTCCAACCTCCGAGCTCTTACGAATCGAGCGCCCTTATCGCATACGTTCGCAGGTATTCCAGAACTATTATTTCATGCACCTTTTCAGAACGATCGAGGTGTGCGAAGGAACGATAGTCCGTCGTTTTACACTCGAGAGCGCTCGAAAGCGTTTTAAACGTTAAAAATATTGCTGCTACATGGTTGCAAGCGCTGCAATCACGCGGAAAGTTCAGTATGCATGAGCATAGGTACAGGCGGATACGTACGGACGGATGAATGTGAATGTGATTTAATCGTTTTTTAGAATGTTATGTGGAACGTACGTTGTGCTGTATGTTATTACTGGGGTCGTAAGCGGTTTAAAACTTGCCATGTAGGAATATTTCGTTGGCATAAAATATGCTAGCTAGAGGGACCGACGACCGCTGGGTGGGGGAAGGCGCAGGACAGGGTGTTGTGGTGCAGCCTGGGAGCTATGTCCAGCAGTGGACTGCGATAGGCTGAGTTGATTGGTTGACAGATAAAATATGTAACTTTTATGAATAAATGGAATACCTCCATTATACAATCACATTATTGTCGAAATTCAATATGGGAATTCTAAATGTGGCAATCCGTTCTGGATTTGTGAAAGTTTTAATGGCTCTGTTCGCAAATCCACCTGGGGACTGGAAATGCGCCTTGACTCATTAGATTAAATCGTCGAAGTATTGAAAATGCATTAGCTCAACGAGCCTTGTCTCATTTGATTAAAACGTCGAAGTATTGAAAATGCATTATCTCTCCTCGCATCTATATAAGTACACAATATGCCAAAATAACTGCCACCGACCTTCCGCATCGCATCGCATCGCCTGCCCGCTTTTTCTCGGCTCCTGTGGGTCGTAGGGTGATGTCTGAAAGTTTTATTGGCTTTATTTTCAAATCCGCCTGGGGACTGGAAATGCGCCTTGCCTCATTAGATTAAATCGTCGAAGTATTGAAAGTCTACTTAGCTCTGATGCCACTAATCTCTCCTCATTCTCTTTATAGAATTTATGAGACAGTCGGTGGATCTATTTTGAAGGTTTCATTTTGGAAATAGATACTTTTTTTGTGCACCACAGACTATCTGCAGTATTGTCTCCCCTTGTCCCTTAAAAACCATCTAATGGTTGTCTTTAAAATATTGCTTTTAGTAATAAGACTGCCCATTGTGTCACCCTATGTAAAATTGATAGATTTGTATCTGTAATTCGTATGGTGTACAGTCACGAGCACCAATATGTCAACACTTGGCAACTTTCAGACGCGATTTTTTTATGAACTATCCAATGCATCGTTGAAATACGATACATTAAATTTTAATAAACCTATGGGTTCGAAAATGCTATGTTCACAACAACATAAAATTTCAATAAAAAATAAAGGAGTAAATTGCTTTTGAATAAAACCGAGTGTATACATACTTTTGCTCATGACTGTACATAGCATAATCAACTTATAACGTCCCAACGCTGGGACACAGGCCTCCTCTCTGCGAGAGGGAGTGGCCTGTAATCCACCACGCGGCCCAGTGCGGGTTGATAGATGTCACATGTCTTCGAATTTTTGGCTCTAGGACATGCCGGCTTCCTCACGATGTTTCACCGTTTTGAGAGCAGTGGTGATGAAATAATTTACACAAAGTAAAGTGCCTGACTGGGGTCGAACCCACGACCACACCAACTCGTAATTCGGGTCCGTTACCACTGGGCTCCCACTCCACTTCATCATTCATTCACCACTTGATTAGTCTACGTAATAGAGAGTATTCTATGCTATTCTATTTTTATTTAGTATTGATTTTCATTAGCAAATTATGTAAAGCAGTTACTTATCATTCATACAGCATAGTACAAAAACTTTGGTCAATCTCTTTCATAAAGTGAAACTAAAATGGCGTCATGGTCTACTTCCCTCTCGCTCCATTCGAATATAAATGACAAGGACAAATAGTATTACAAAGCGTTTATAAATGTCAAGTTATTTATAAAAAAGGAAGCTTTTAGGAACTTTGTAAGCGGTGGAGGAGATATTTTCGGAGAACAATAAGATGAAGGGCGAGTCTCCGGTACAAAGAGATGCTGAAGATTTACTAAGAAAAATAAAGAAAGGCTTTCTTTGAGATCACAGGTTTTTTATCCCTTTTTGTTGATGATGTCCATTATTTGGCATTTTATCAGAGAACTAACTTCTGCACACGACATCGCTCGCATGGAAATCGAAAGATACATATTTTTATAAACCGTCCTCTTCCCCGACCCACCGCCGCCTCGCATCGCATCGCATCGCACCGCCCGGCCGCACTATAGCTTCGTTTTCGCTTAGCGTTCTTTCTGACTTTTTCATCATTTTGCTCGGCTCCTAAGGATCGTAGTATGCCTATATCCTTCCTCATGAATTGGACTATCAAAAGCAAAAATATTTTTTCATATCAACAAATGTAACTAGCAGTTCCAGATATTACCGCGTTCAAACAAACAAACTCTTCAGCTTTATATCAGTATAGATAACAGCATAAGACCCCACCACTCAACTCTGCCTAAACATAAAACTTTTAAACCATCTGCGTACCCCTTTAGAGTGTACCCTCTAAAGGGGTACGCAGATGGGTTCAGTATACCACGGTACACCCTCATTTCTGTCAAAGTTGTTATTGGGGTACCTCAAATCTTGCAAGTATCTATGAATTTGTGTGGGGTAGGTAGGTTCAACTAAAAAGTGAAAAATAAAAGCTTTTTTACAAAAAAAAAAAACACTATAAATTGAAAAATAACTTTAATTTCGGAAATCGGTGTCATAAAACGAAAATACGGAACCAACGATAATTGCGATGATTCCGAAATTAAAGTTATTTTTCAATTTGTAATGCTTTTTTTTGGTAGTCGGTTGTTTTATTTTTGTAAAAAAGTTATAATTATATATTGGATCTTGTAGCTATTTCCTAACATTCATGACATTTAATTAGTTATTATTTAATCAAAACAAATCACACAAAAGACCTTTGATGCACACAAAAGACATCTTTTGTGTGCATCAAATGAATGATTTACCGACATATCGCACCTTTATATATATGCTACTCTTATTCTATGCTTAAACCCAAAATGTTTTAGAATTGCCTATATTTTTTTGATTTTTTTTGTTCCTTACTTTTGTATTTTTTTTTTCTTTTCATTGTTTTTAAAAACACTTACTTAATTGTATTTACCTAGTCTAAGCCTTCTTATGCTGATCCATGTAGCTGGAAAAACCTCGACCCCTGTCACACAGGTGTCCTAGTTCAGGGGTCAAGACCTCATTGACATAATGTGTGCTGAAGTTTTGAAAATAAATTACTATTACTATCCCTACCTATCTATCTACAAGTATCACAACTAGGGAGGGATTATGGGAGTAAACACGGGGTTACCCATATAACCCATAACAATTACAAACAAACTGGTGTACTACATATGTACAGTCGTACAGATGCTACGTTTGTTTGTACAGTTCACACGACCTAGACAGAACATACATTATTATACACGTCAGGAGCTACAGACCTCACACCGGCGCTTTGAGCGTTAAGACAATACATTCAATTTGCTCACAAACTACCTAGTCGCTCAACTCGCTTCGATAGGCACTCTTAATTAGTTCGATGGCACCTGGCTAAGAGCTTTGATCGACACGTATTAAAGTCTTCTTAAATTGAAAGTCTTTGAAGATGAAGGTGATTGACATGAACACACAGAACGTGTTCTTAAAGTTCTTTTTTAAAGAAAAACTTTTGTTACACAGACACATTAGACTCGCACCATCTACAAGGTGACATTGAATTTGAGGTAGGTACTTGTCTATATGAACCAATTTTAAATTTAGGACCAACCCTGAAAAGGTGAAAAGAAATCCACCGTTCCCTACAAGTGACAAGGTAGCCCGCGAAATTCTCTTATGTTTATTTGCAATTTGCAGGTCAGCAGTGCGATTCTGTAACCATCTCACCGTGAAAACTTAGGTGAAGTGAGCGTGGAGTGAGCTGTCATTCCAACTAATGCTAGGGATTGAAACTATTGACAGCTCACTCTAAGCTCACTTCACCTATGTTTTCACGGTGAGGTTTTTACAGAATCGATCGGCTGTATCAGGTTGTATGTTGATCTAAATATGATTCGCGACCGTAATAAATATTTATTTATAGAATTAAAATAGTAAAAATTACTATTTCAAGAAATCACAACATTTAAGGCCAATTCTCAAGGAGTTGTATTGCTGATTGTAATGATTATAATTCTATTATTAATTGTTTCAGTCGCAAATCATATTTTAATCAACATACAACATGACACAGAAGCACAGGTCGATCGATCAGGTTAAGTTTTGCTTGCCTCGGTTGGTCTGTGGATGGGTGACCATCTCTATATATGGTGGAAAATCCTCTTAGATGTCCGCCGCCCTGGGGCGGGCGGCGGGGTCTGACAGACTCTTATTGACTAAAAACCACCCCGGTGTTCCATATCACACCTACGCCAGTGGTCGCGGGAACGTACGATCCTTCCGCAACCCCCGACTGGTGCCGGCCCGCAACCGCGGGCCTCCTCGGGTCAGGGGGGGGAGTGAGGTGTTAGACTCCCCCCGCGACGTCTAAGAGGGGCGCGCGTGGAACACTACGCGCCGCCACCTCGGGTCCTGCACCCTAATTGCGTAACACACAATCAATTCATTGCGTTATTTACGTGTTGAGCAAACAAATTTTTCGAACTTATGAAGCAATGGATTAGCAATTTGCTTAAAATGATTCAGATTAAGATTGATTGTGTGTTACGCAATTAGGGTGCCGATGTGTGGGGGGCGACAGACGTCCCCGAGTCCGTCGCCCCTGGATCCATTTAGGAGGGCTGGAAGAGGGCATTGTCCACACTCCGCCAATGCGCGGTGCGCCTGCTGCAGGCCCGGTGAGTGGACGAGTCACTGCCTACTTCTGAGATGAGGGCACGGCGCGGCTCCTCCCAGGCGGCACAATCTGCCAGCGTATACCACGCCGTGTCCAGTCCCGACAGTCGACGCAGTGGTGACACCGGGCGTCTGGCTCCCTGTTTATGCGACACAGGTACTTCCCCCCCCCCCCCCCCCCCCCCCGAGAGCACCTGCGTCACCCGAAACGACAGGAAGCCGTGCCTCCTCCCGAGCCAGCGCTCGAGCACCGGCCGGACCGCCTCGATGGTGACGAGGCCAGCGGTAGGGCGTGTAAGCCTGTCCCGCCATTCCGCCACCAGGACCTCGCGAAGCTGAGACCGACGCAGCTCCGTGTGTCGCTGCATCGGTCGCTCACCCCCCGCTTCCTCGCGCCACCGATACAATGACGCGAGTACTTTCGCCTCGAGGTCCCAGGCGGGATCATCATGTGCCTAGCCTAGCCAATTTGCAGGCCAGTGTCATAACACTGATCTGCAAATTGCAAAAACAAACGTAAGACAGTTTGAATTTCGCGGACTACTTTAGTTAGGAAAGTTTTTCATAATGATGACTACAATGACCCCTTAAGAGGTTTTCATTTATCTCAGTTACATCTTGTAACTAGGTCAATGACAACGCTGTGGACGTGGCCACATTTTGCATGTGCATGTGGACTGAGGGCCCATTTTTTAAATCCTTGCAAACCAAATTGAGACTTATAGGGTCATTATTTAAATCGTATTACCCAGTAATTGGGTTGTGGAGGTCAGATAGGCAGTCGCTCCATGCAAAATACTGGTATTCAGCTGCATCCGGTTAGACTGGAAGCCGAATACATAATTGGGAAAAGGCAGCAGATGATGAAGGAAATTAGTTAAAAATAATAAAAACTGTAAGCAAAGGTCCGTAAATTTTATAAACGTGAATGATATTTATGAGAAAAATACTTGGGCTCTCATTAAGACGCTTGCATGAAGTAGCATTTATCATAAATCTCAGAAAGTACTGTCATTTCTCTGTGTTAATAATTTTTAATTTAGAAAATTAAAACGTTCTTATATCTTTTATGAAATTTCTAACTCACTAGAATATGACGTTACAGATTTATGGTGTCAACGTAACTGGGTCCCTCCGCTCATGAATTATGGTTGTAGGGTTATATAAAAATTACTAGCTGCGCCCCGCGGTTTCACCCGCATAAGTTTCGATCCCATGAGAATATCGGGATAAAAAGTATCCTATATGTTAGTCCTGGTTATAAACCATCAGTGTGCCAAATTTCATCCAAATCCGCTTAGTAGTTTTTGCGTGAAAGAAAAATAAAAATGTATATAAGTAGTTTATCAGCCATCTTGTAACCATAACACAAGCATTAGGTTGCTTAGCTTGGGACTAGATGGCGCTGTGTGAAATGTCCAGGGATATTATTATTATTCATCCATCCATCTATACAAACTTTCAAGTTTATAATATTAGTAAGATAGTAGGATAGAAACTGCGAGGAAGAGGGAGAAGACACCTAGTAAGCACCTATTTAGCTGCTGGACGATGGAGAATCGATGTACCTATCTAGAATTCCGTAGCACGGAAGTAAATTGCTCAATCACTGCGCCAATCAATCTGTCAAACACGCTACATGAACCCTATGAATGTTGGAATAATTCTATCCATCAATGATGTTATCCTGCAGCAGTGCTCTGTGATTCCGGGGTAACTGTGTAACACACTAACAGTAGCCACGGTTTTCATTTTGACAGTTCAACAACATTCAATGCGTTATTTACGTTGTTAGGCAGACAAATTTTTCGAACATATGAAGCAATGGATTAGCAATATCCTTCGAAATGTACCAGATTTTGATTGTTAGTGTGTTACGCAATTAGGGTGCTGACTGTGTATAGTCCTCCGAACACTTGAACCTTTACTAACACTAGTCTAGTAAAACTAACATTTATTTATTTATACATTTATGTACATGTGAAAAAAAAACAAGCAAAAGAATCATAGGGCATCAAAAAATTCGTCCGCATTGCTGTCAACAGGAACAGTGCCCAAAAGGCTGGCAGCATTGCCACGTTGTATGGCGATGCTAATTCTTTGGGCAAGAAACAGGCCAGCCCTCTGGTCACGTGAAGAGTCGACTAACCGCTTGGCGATATCTCGATAAACCAAGTGGGCACTCGGACCCCATGGCCCTAGTGTTTCAACCCCAAACGGCTCGAAGACTAGTCAGTTTATTTTCTAATAATTATAAAGTTACGTAAAGCTTGCAGTATCAATTAGGCTTAGTGTACGTCATGATAAAGTGACCCAAAGGGTTCCCTATCCATTTGCATAAAATGTTAAGACCTAATATAACTTGGCATACTTTTGTTTCTCCTAATTATATTTTCGCATAACAGTTTACGCATAATGTTTTAAGCATAATTTCTCTAATCATAATAATGATTAAGCATAACATTCTAAAGCATCAATTTATTTACACATAATGATATTTAAACATATTTTTATAGGCATAGCCAATAAGCATAACAATAACTCCTAAAATGATAGACACTAATACACATTTTTATACAATATTGTTCTAATGAAAATTGTAGGCACTTTACATTGCAGGTAGAATAATTTATTTTTTTATTTTTCTAAGTGGACGGTGGTGTCAAAACTATTGTGTCACTAAGTGTAATTACCAAAGACTACAATAGTATACTGTCTGTAATTACAAAGTTGTAATTTAATCTTAAAAAAAAAACAAAATTCTGTAATGAATAAGTAAATATCAGGAAACATCATACTATTATTACCTCATCTAACCCAAACCACAACCCACAACACCAACAATAGAGGCGATCTGGCGTTAATGGTCACTGTTCTAACCTAACCTAACCCATATGATTCAATAACAGTAGCGGGGATCTGGGCCTCGGTGGCCGCTGCCGAGGCACGCTCGCTTCGCTCGCTCGGTCACTGTTCTAACCTAACCCATATGATTCAGTAACAGTAATAATATCAGGAAACATCATCTTCTATATCTATATCTATCTATACTTATAATAAATCTGTAGAAGTGAAAATTCTGTACATTGAAAATATCCAAAAAATAAATGGCAGGGGGCATTACTTGACCGACACCGAACCCAAGAATGTGATTAAAAAAATTTTTGTCTGTCTGTCTGTCTGTTTGTTCAGGCATCACGCAAAAACTACCGGTTCGATTACGATGAAACTTGGTATAATTATTCTTTAATATCCTGGGCACCACACTGGGTACTTTTTATCCCGGAAAAGTATATACAATAAAAAACAAACTTAATTTTGCGGTTCGATCCCTATACCCGATTACCACTGTCTGTACTGTACCAACCGCAAATACTAAGTTTGTCGTAGGTTGGGTCACCCGCAGTGGAGTTCATTTTTATTCCTTTTAGTTTTTAGAGTTATTTAGGTTTATTTTTATATGAGTCGTAGGTATAGATTTTAATTTTAAAGTAAAATAGGTAGTATATTTGATAGTATACGTAGTGACCGTAGGTTATTTTATAATACTGTTTAGTCATTCGTATAGATATTAGTTTTTAGGGATTTTGCTTATTTATTGAGTTTAGATTAGTTATCATCAGAAATAGGTTTATTTAGGTAGGTAGGTATTTAATTTTCTGTTATTGAGTTTTTTTTTAAAATTAGTTGGGTACTTAGGTAAAGATATCATATAGGTACCCTCTTAATCACCACTAATGAGACACAATTGGTTTTCTATTGTAATTAGCCACAAAGGGCCCGCGACATAGATGGCATTCTGGGGAAGCACATACATTTTATCCTGTTAGCACGTTCCCGTGGGTAAATTTCCGACATCCACGCGGGCGAAGCCGCGGGCAGAAGCTAGTACCTAATAATTGTATGCCTAAATTCTATTAGGTATGTTAATAGTCAATAGTCATTAGGCCTAGTAACATTATGCGAATTAAAATTTATGCCAAAACAAATTAGCCTTCAAGATAATTACGTATGCCAACGTAAACTGTATGTCAAAAAAAATATGGCAAAGTATTATTATGGCAAAATAAATTATACAATAACTTAACATATACTTATCAAAACACAATCCTACAAAAAAATTCAGGAAAATAAAAAAGAACTAAAATTGCAACTAATGTTTAGTTGTCTAAATGGCCTTAAATTTAAACAGCGCCGACTCAAAATTACTTAGGTATACTTACATTAGTATAAGAACTTAGCTACTAAGGTTTACAATAAAAGGTTTATTATTTTTTTGTTTTTCAGTTTTTTCGGCGGTTTAATTTTTTTGTTAAAAAGTGTTTTGAGATTATTCCCAAATGGTAAAACCGCATCAACATTTATTGTGAACTAGCTTCTGCCCGCGGCTTCGCCCGCGTGGATGTCGGAACTTCGGAAGTTATCCCACGGGAACGTGCTAACAGGATAAAATGTATGTGCTTCCCCAGAATGCCATCTATCTCGCGGGCCCTTTGTGGCTAATTACAGTAGAAAACCAATTGTGTCTCATTAGTGGTGATTAAGAGGGTACCTATATGATATCTTTACCTAAGTACCTACCTAATTAAAAAAAAAGCTCAATAACAGAAAATTAAATACCTAGGTACCTAAATAAACCTATTTCTGATGATAACTAATCTAAACTAAATAAATAAGCAAAATCCCTAAAAACTAATATCTATACGAATGACTAATCCTACCTAACAGTATTATAAAATAACCTACGGTCACTACGTACACTATCAAATATACTACCTATACTTTAAAATTAAAATCTATACCTACGACTCATATAAAAATAAACCTAAAATAACTCTAAAAACTAAAAGGAATAAAAATGAACTCCACTGCGGGTGACCCAACCTACGACAAACTTAGTATTTGCGGTTGGTACAGTACAGACAGTGGTAATCGGGTATAGGGATCGAACCGCAAAATTAAGTTTGGTTTTTATTGTATATACTTTTCCGGGATAAAAAGTACCCAGTGTGGTGCCCAGGATATTAAAGAATAATTATACCAAGTTTCATCGTAATCGAACCGGTAGTTTTTGCGTGATGCCTGAACAAACAGACAGACAGACAGACAAAATTTTTTTTAATCACATTTTTGGGTTCGGTGTCGGTCTAGTAACACCCCCTGTAAATTATTTTTTTGATATTTTCAATGTACAGAATTTTCACTTCTACAGATTTATTATAAGTATAGATGTTAGAAGAAGAACACGGTCACACAGACAATAGACATACAAAATACGACTCCAATTTGTAATATTTTTATGAAAAAATTATCTAAGTGACTAAATAAATTAAATTAAATAATAAATAAGAGGTCAGAGCTCAATTTGCCTGTAAGTAAAGTTTTAACAACAAAGAGAAGCTACATTTAACTACAACAAGTGGTTACAAAACCCAATCGTCTGAACTATCAGTCCGAACCTGAAGTTGCTGTGTTTAAGAACTCAACAACTCAATAGGAAGATACTCACGATATGCGAGACGTACGCGGAGGTGCACGGCCTTAAATACAACAAAAGATAAAGATAAATTTATTCGCAAATATGGGTACAATACAGGTGATGCAGATACATTTTAATGGTTCAGCCATATTTTGCCATAAGGGCATGCAAATTTTAATTATAAGTACGGACCTACACAGAAATTTATTAAAAATACTAAATTAAAAATTAAATTAAATTAAAAATAATAATAAAAAAAAATAACAGATAATTACATAAGCCTTTCAATATTATTATTATCAATCCTGATTAAAATACTCTATAAAGGGTGTTATTGACAGCCCTCCGCAAACTGATAGGGTGGCTTCAGTACATCATATTAAGATGACCGGTACATGTAATTCTTTCAGGAACATTAAGGGAATCCAAAAAACCAGATTTGTTTTATTACCTCACACGCAACGTATCGTTACCATGGCAAAACGCACGTAGCGGACTTGGAGCTTGAGCGAGGCTGTTTTCAGCTGTTTTATTTACATAAATGGAGTGTTGCATACAGAGAACGTAATTTTACATTGAAATAAAGGAATATCAGTAGAAAACGCGCCATAATTTTTTTTTTTCCTGAGAAAATTTCCAGTGGGATATGATTCAGAATAAGGAGCTGAATCAATCCTGTGTTTTTGTGGAGGGCTGTCAATAACACCCTGTATAATAAAATCTTTTTCATTGAGGTATTCACTTATACTATAGTAAGTTTTATACAATAGAAATTTTCGTAGTTTCTTTTTAAATTTCAATAGGGGTAATTCTTTCCACTGTTTGGGTATTTTATTATAAATCACCGGAGCCATGCAGTAGACACTTTTGCGCATAAGTGCTGTTTTAGCTGTTTGAAGACGCAGTAAACTATTGTTGCGCCTATTCCGTGGGAAATTATCGGAAAGGAGTTGAAATTTATTCGGGTTTGATTTGACAAATAGAGCTACTTCTAGGATGTACAGACAGGGTAGGGTTAGTATGTTATATTCTTTGAAATATGGCATGCAGCTATCGGTGGTTTGCAACATAAAGATAGCTCTTATACATCTTTTTTGTGCTTTGAATGCTGTTTCTCTTCCCGAAGAGTTACCCCAAAATATAATTCCGTACCGTAGGTGCGATTCCACTAGGCCATAATAAGCCGTGAGAAGCGCATCCATATGTACTATTGAGGAGAGTGTATGCAAAGCGTATGCGGACTTAGGTACTCATTTTTTTACATAAAGTGTCAATGTGAGATTCCCAGTTTAGTTTTTGATCTATCATGAGTCCTAGAAATTTTGTATTTACTACTTCTAAAAAAAAGAGGGGTGTTAGTGTTTACGGCACCTAAACAACAGCCCCGTCGTGTACCTCCAGTATATCTCAACGGTGCGGCGTAGTACTCAATGCGGTGATTAGTTTTAGAAATAGTACCAGATTATATGAAATGTCTTGCAAATGGATTGACTTCTGTCCCTGTGGTAGAGAAAGATTTTTGAGTCGAATAACTTACTCGTATAACGAGCAAATCTAACTCTTTTGTGCTAGGTAAATAATAAGCACTTAAAAAAAAAACTTGAGAGGTGTCACACCCGGACACCCGGATGGAACGAAGTATAACTCGCTTGCTTTCTATAAGAGAACTCAAACTCAAATAATTTATTTCAATTAAACCATTTACAGGCACTTTTGAATTGTGAAAATTAAATAGTCGGTCAGTTAGTCAGAAAGTTGAAGCTAGTTGCCCATTCCAAAGCGTAGATCTCTATGGAGAAGAACGGGCAAGAAACTCCACGGACACTCTTTTAAATCAAGATATTTTTACAAAATCCTGGGTACATTATTCTTATTGCTTCTATATGTGAGAACAATGTAAAGAAACAAATTAAAATATAAAATTAAAAATAAGCCCTGGCAGGAGAGGAGGAGGAGAGAGAGAGAGAGACAGACAGAGAAACAGGCGCACGCCGCACGGCTTACAACTATATCAAAAAGTGTCGTTCCAACTTTTGGTTTTAATTTTTTCCGTCTAGCCCCCTTTCGCAACGTGCGATAAGGAACTTCGTTCCAAAAAACGTGTTCGGCTCGTGGCTAAATTACAGCCACTCATTTAAATTGACGCTTAAGCTTTTCTTGCCGCGGTCGGTTCGTGGATGGGTGATTCATTACATATCGAGAACCCTCTGTGCCTCGGAAAGCACGTTGAGCCTTTTGTCCCGGCTATCATACGTAGATTTTTGACTGTCGTTACGGGTAGTCAGGAGCCCAAAAGTCCGACTATCGTGACTGAGTATCGTGTTACCCAGTAACTGGGTCGTGGAGGACAGATAGGTAGTTGATGTAAAATACTAGTTTTCAGCTGCATCCGGGTAGACTGGAAGTCGATCACAATATAGTTGGAAAAGGCTGCGCAGACTGTTTTTATTTACATTTAAAAAGGTTGTTAACTTTCGTTTAGTTTTAAAGATGACCATTGACATATCGCCGCTGTCCGCACTCAAAGAAACTAATGGTGGCATTCCATTAGTAGATATGATATACTAAATAATACAACTTCAATCAAATAAAAAAAGCAAAGAAAATCTTTCATAACTGAAAATATGGAAAGTTTTGCGTTTCTCCCAAATTATATTGCTATAATTTCTTAGAAATACTTACGCTTCAGATATGAGTGCTCTCAGCTTACAGAACACGATGCCGAGGCTATAGGGGTACTGGTGCCAGGAGACGGACAGGTCGTTGGGAAGACCTGGAACAAAGAAGGGTTTTTTGTTATTGCTGGGTGTTGAGTAGGTAGCAAGTCTCACCAAGGAGTGCCCAATAACTTGGTTGGGCAGTGGTGGCCTACTGGTAATGACTCCAAATTACATTTTATAAGTCTTGGGTACGAACCCAGGCAGGCGCTTTACTTTGTATAAATAATTTCATCACTGCTCTGGTTATGGGAAGCAGCATGTCCTAGAACGAAGAATTCTAAGACATGTGACATCTACCATCCCGCACTGGCCCCGCGTGGTAGATTTCATGTAAAACACTGGTAATTACCTTCATCCGGTTAGACTGGAAGCCGACCCTAACATAGTTCAGAAAAGGCTAGGCAGGTAGAGAGAGATGGGTGTTGAGTAGGTACAGACGCCAGCATATCGAGCCACCCGAAACTGTCAAATTTTCCCAATCAACCTAATGCTTTAGCGATAAAGTTGAAAATCTATTAAAGAAATTTGACAGATTGTAATAGCTTGATATACTGGCGTCTATACCTTCACAATTTGTATTGCACTGCCTATGTAGATGGTACGCGACTGCGGTCCTATGTTATTTGTCAATGAGAATATAGCTGAGTAGCACGTAGGCATCAAACATTTTTTATTACCTAAATAATTTTGAGCCTGTCTAGACAGGCTGCCTGTTTTTATCACTGCGGCGGCACAGAGTTTAACAGGCTGCAGATACAGTATTTTTATCTCACGAAGTGACGCGCTCTTTACTTGTGATTACCAAATATACAAACACGCTGTGAATGTGTGTGTAGGTAAGCGCAGGAGCTCTCGGTGCCGTCCGACACAATAGCGAAGTCAGAAGTGTGTGGGGGTGTGTGTATTATGTTCACAGCGTGTTACCACAAGTAAAGCGCGCGTCACTTCGTGAGGTAAACATACTATACGTTTCTAAAGCACAGGGAGATTTCGTCCATTACTAATTATTTTTCTAAAATAAAAGTAGCCTAAGTTTACTCCCTATAACATCTACTATGTGCCAGTGAAAGTCCCGTCAAAATCGGTCCAGCCGTTTCGGAGATTAGCCGGAGCAAACAGACAGACAATTTTTTATATATTTTTTTTAATATTATATGTATCATAATTATATCATTTCATAAACGTTCAATAACATGCTGTTATTTTGAATTTACAAACAGACACTTCAATTTTATTTATTTGTATATAGATTTATGAATAAGCGAGGAAACTATAACAATGTAATACTATGTGCCTTACCTATATTTTAATATACGTACCTAAGGCAAAATATAAATAAGTTTATACTGAAAGCTATGCCTTATATTATTATCATAAAGCTCGACTGAAATATTGTTGTTACAAACTTAATAAAATAACATTTATTATTCGGGGAACATTTCCCAAAGTGTTACAAGATTAATGTTGTTTTTTATTAGAAAATAAATTGCTATTTTTTATGACTACTGTGGCAATGTGGGTCTGTGGTTTTTGTAAAGTATTCCTGCTTACCCACCTAAACTGTGGACTTGTTAAGAGTAACATCAATTTCACAGTGTAGCAAATAGGGTTAGAACTCAGAACCACACACCTTGCTGGCCGTATTTTAGCCGTTGGGCTATATTCGCTTATAGTTTCAGGTTAAAAAATAATTGTATCTGGCCGAAAACGTATTTCCATTTTCCAAAATTGCCGGAACAGGATATTTCGGCCGAAAATTACCGCAAAACCCAAACCGACATTCAGCCGGATTCTATATACCAGCTATTCACATAGGTATATCTCACTGTTGTATGATCTGTAGGTAAATGGCGTGAGATTTTTTTAAGGGACTGCTTCGTTGGTGTAGTGGTCGCAAGCGCTACTGCTGACCGTGAGTTCCTGAGTCGACGCTACGAAGCCATAGGAGCCGACCAAATAAAAATAAAGTTCTAAAGAACGCAAAGCGAAAACGGAGTAATAGCGTCGGCAGGCGATGGGATGCGACGCGGTTGGAATAACACGCAGCCGAAGTCGCGAGCAGAAGCGAATATCATGTTATTTTTAAAGGAACTAATTCAACATTGCCCTCACGCAGAAAGCTAGCGTGGTGTTTCTATAAGAAGCTTTAATACTTGATAATTAACTAATGCTCTGTTATAATCTCATTCAATTGTACCTCGTCTATACACAGAACACTTCAAACATGACCTAGGAAATTTCTCACGTGCCAGAATCCTTTCAAAGGGCACTTATCAACACGAGCCCCTTCTAAGGGCTTCCCAGAGAGAATGAGCCGCAATCATACTAACAATCAAATCAGGAGGGCTTTATTACATGATATAAGGACGGTCCTCATCGCGCCGAATTTGGGTAGATACCTACAGAAATGTGGATCTGTTTGGAATTGATGAGTTAGTAATTAAATTATTATTGTCAGACTTAGAGTAAGGGTTTACGGCCTTTTTACAAGGTTTAATTAAATTATTATTGTCAGACTTAGAGGAACGTTTTTTTTTTCTTCACTTGTGGATGTTCTGTACGCTCCGATTTTATAGAAAATCGGTGGCCGCGACATAACTCTGTCCGAAGAATATAAATTGGAATGTGGGGTGAGGCAGGGGGGAAGCGCCTCTTCAATTTGTACATAAACCAGCTGATTGTTGAGCTCAGCAATACTGGCATCGGCTGTCATGTTGATGGTGTTGCTATGAACAACATCAGCTATGCGGACGATATGGTCTTGCTGAGCCCATCGATCAGTGCTTTAAGATGTTTGTTGAAGGTCTGTGAAGACGCGGTGGCTCAAGGGGTTAGGTATAATGTCGCTAAGAGTGAGTTTCTTGTTTTTAAAGTTGGCGCCTGAAGAGCCTTGAATGTGCCGTGACTCTCATTAGCATGTATGACCTTGAAGCGAGTCTCAAAATTTAAATACCTGGGGCATTGGGTCACCGAGGACCTATGTGATGAGGATGCTGATGACCTAGACATAGAGAGAGAGCGCAGGGCTCTGTCTGTTCGAAGTAATAAGCTGGCTCGCTGACGTCACTGAATCTTTATTTATGAAAGTAAGTTGGTGTATTTTTTAAAGTGAAACCCCGGTGCCATTTTCATGACAGTAGTCACTGCGGCCGTTTTGTGGCGGCCACCGCTCTTTTAGGAAACGGTAGATTATGCTTTTGTTTTATCTCTTCATTTTTGATTCAGTCTCATTAGAAGATCTGCCAGCCTCTCGTATGATCAGGAGTACTAACGATACGAACTCGTGTTTTCGACCCCGATCGATCGACGTGAGCCCAGTCCTGATCTGGGCTCACGTCGATCGATCGGGGTCGAAAACACGAGTTCGTATCGTTAGTCCAATGATAGTCCGCTACATTTACCATTGCCGTTATTTTATTTTTTTAAACTTTTTTTAAACCCTAGGAATTAATCCTGTATCGTCGCTGTCTTCTGTGTTACTCGTGTAATTGGAAGATCCATGTTCACTACGAGTACTAGGCTATATTAAAATCTATTTCGGCGGGGTAATTAATGCGTAACACACTATCAGTGGGACAACATTTATTGCGTTATTTACGTTGTTCAGCAGACAGCTATTTTTTTTCATTGATATTGATAGTAATTAGGGATTCGGTCGCATCCAAAATGTTACTTCACCTCATTTCAGGATAATCTACTTTTGACTATAAGGTCTTCTAAGAAATAAGACAAGAATACTGAACTGAGGGGCAATTCTCGGTCTGATCTCAGTTTCAATCTGTCAAAAATACCTCTAATTTCCCAACATTTTTGACAAGTTTTTGACATTGATTGTCGCTGAGATGAGGTTGCGACTTTAACTTTTTTAATTACGGGAATTGACCCTCAGATTAGAGAATTTCCGTCTTAAAGTGGTTGACCTTTGCTTTATTCTCAGCGAACTTGTAGAGTTGCTAGAGAGCTTTATAGTTTGATCTTCGAGGCATCAGTGCAATGCTCTGCTGAACTGTTTTGTATGTAGATTCACCTTTGGCGCCTTGAACGTGTCTTTGAAATAACATATTTGCTATTTTAGTTCAAAATTGTCTGTTTTCTGTAAAGGAAATAGTGTTATGACAGTAATGCATAAAATATTGTTTTTCCGGGTAGTTGTGGGTGGGAAATTTGTGGGTATGATCGCTCTTACGACAAATTTTTTTATTATAAAATAAAATCTTTTTTACAAAAAAATTAGACCGCCGAAAAAACTGAAAAGCAAAAAGTAATAAACATTTTTCATTTAACCTTAATAACTAAGTTTTTAAACTAATTTAAGTATACCTAAGTAATTTTGAGTCGGCGCCAAACAATCAATAAACTAAGATTTAATTTTTTTGTAAAAAGTTTTTATTTTATAATTTTTTGTGGCTATAATCTACTCATTGTTTGCCAAATGACAGGCATATGTGGCACTGAGTAGAGTAATAATACACAACTCAGCATTCAAATCTGTGAGTGAAAAAATAAATCACCCCTATTTTCCCACCCTTAGGGTTGGATGTTTTTTCCAAATTTATATGGTACCAAGTTTAGGGTATACCCTTTCCAATAAAAAAAGAATTATCAAAATCGGACTACTCTGTAAAAAGTTATGAGTGGTAATACATTAAAAAAAATGTATATATACGCGTCGAATTGAGAACCTCCTCCGTTTTTTTCGTCGATTAAAAATAGAATTTGAAGTAAGTAAGAAAACTTAAAAAATAATAACCTCTAAGTAAGACGAACTTATTCTGTTGTTCTCTGAGTGAATTTACAAGGAATACATTATTTATAATTAGTTATAGGTGTTAATATATTTTACTATGAAATTCCCAATGGAAAAACCCAATAACACCGCCTGACCCGGGCATCGAACCCAGGACCCCACGCTCAGTAGTCGCACTTGCGACCACGAGACCGACTTTGTTATATATGTGTGTGTCAACATTGTGTACCTGTGCTTTTAGCTGTCAGTAGTTGCACTTGTGTCCCTACGTACCTACATATCAGTGGCGACGAGTTTACCCACAATCGCAAAAATAAATCCATGTTGAATAGTGGCTCAGTCATTTTGTGGTATTTTGACAACTTTCGATCATAATGTCAATGATTGGAAGACATACAAAGGACGTATAACGCAATGGTAAATCGCAAATAACATCGATGCGAAAAATGATGCGGCGGGAACCAGGAGGCGAGCCATACTACTCAGCGTACTCAATGATACTGTCTTTGGGCAGGGCTAAGTCTGCTGGTAACTTGTAGGTACAAGTTACCAGCAGACTTAGCCCTGCCCAAAGACGTACAAGAGGTGCCATATGAGGATCTAGTGACATTATTAGATAACCACTTCACTCCAAAACGTTGCGGGTTCAGCAAGCGGTACAACTTTTACACAGCTACGCAGCAACTGGGTGAGACATATACGCAATGGGAAAAAGAAAAAGTGTCACTAATTCCCTTTAGTAAGTGATTGTTGCGTAACAATTTCACCTGAACAGGATTTGTTTACACTTTCATCAGATACTTTTGGAACAAATTAAACCTACTCCTATTTACATAACCCTCATTCAAGTACTAATAACTACATTAGTGCCAGTAAATAACTAGTTCACTGCAGTTCGTGTCCTGCAGTATCTAACATGAAATCACGTCGTTATCATTACTGCAACAGTAATAATAGATTAGTGTATATATAATAATACATTAGGTTACTGAACAGTGGCCATGTCAAATAATAACTTAATTTTTACCGACTTAAAAAAGAAGGACAGTTTCTATTCTAGCATCATCATCATCAATTGCCTAGTCTTTTCCCAACTACATTGGGGTCGGCTTCCAGTCTAACCGGATGCAGCTGAATACCAGTATTTTACATGGAGCGACTGCCTATCTGACCTCCACAACCCAGGTACTGGATAATACGATACATCTTGGTAAGACTGGTTATCAGACATTCGAGCTTCTGACGTCCCGTAACGACTTTCAAAGATCCACGAATCACAAGCGAGACCAACGGCTTAACGTGCTTTCCCAGGCACGTAGACATAGTTTCTATTCTACCATTTAGAAAATATGTGATATTCATCGGTCCCTCTGTGAGAGGGAGTGGGCTGTCATCTACCACGCAGGCCCAGTGCGGGTTGGTAGATGTCACATGTCTTCGATTTTTTTATTCTAGGACATGTCGGCTTCCTCACAATGTTTTCCTTCGCCATCTTGAGACCAGTGGTGATGAAATGATTTACACAAAGTAAAGCTGGGTCTGGGTTCGATCCACGACCCACAACTCGTAAAGCGGGGCCATTACCACGACTGCGTAATTGCCTAATTTTTTCAAACACATTCCAGTAAATTGAAAGTTCACTAAGGTACATATTATTTAAAGCTTGGGTTTACTGCGACAGCGGCGGCCGCCACATAATGTCATCATTGACGGCCGTAATGAAAATAATGACACTAGAGTCTGAATTTAATGTTACAAAAGCGCTCTCTAGGGAAACACCAACTTACTTTCATAAATGTTTCAGTGATCTTCGATAGAGAGGAAGGTGGAGAAAGGTACTTAGTGGAGTATATCTTGTCCATTCTTCTCCATACGAAACTACCTTTTGGAAGGGGCGACTTCTATGTTTCTTTAAATTTTAACTATCAAAAGTGCCATTAAAATCCTATTTGAAACAAATGATTTGACTTTGACTTCGAGCATCATTCGACGGTAAATTGCAGACGCCATGTGGCGGCTACCGCAGTCTTAGGAAACACAGATGGTCGTGTTATGCCGTGCTGGTGACATTAAACCTAAGGGTGGTTAAGCAGTTACGAGGTTGACTATACGTATGAGTGAGATTTGAGATAGAATTACAAAGGCAAATCAGAAATATACAAAATAGAGAAAAGCGGTCTGAAAGGAGGGCTCGATTTGGGGAAACAATAAAAAAAAAAACAAAAAAGGTAATGCGGAAATCAAAATAAACATAAAGAAAGAAAGAAAATGTATTTATTGTGACTCGCATGGGAAGATCACAAACTTAACTAAAATTAGAGCTGCGATCGACCTTTGTTTGTCAACATGACATCATTTAGCATATCTATGTATTATACAGGGTGGCAAGGATATCGACGCGCAAACTGTAACCATGGATTCAGCACATGAGTTTAGACCCCATAGAATCGAAATTTTTCGTTGGTTATAAAAAAAAAAATCTAGTGTTTCATAGAAAAGTGCAATACCAATGCGGTCAAAATGTATGGAACAGCAATTTTTTTTTTTAATAACCGAGAATAATTTCGGCGCTATGGGGTCTAAACTCATGTGCTGAATCTATGGTTACAGTTTGCGCGTCGGTGTCCCTGCCATCCTGTATATTAGCTGTCAACATCATTCCTTAACATCTATCTAACATCTAACATCTTTCCTTCCATAAACTAACCGTATATATTTGAAGTTAGGTAAGCCGCATTTGAAACCTCATTAAAAACCAAACCCCGCAGTGACGCTAGCTGATTCCATAATACCAAAATAATTGGCAACATGTTCAGCCAGGCATAAGAACATATTGTGTGACAAGAATAAAAACGGTACCTACAAATACGTAGTCACAATAATGATGCTTCTTGTAAAATGTTAAGGTTACAACCGTGAGGTTGTAACCTTAACATTTTACAAGAAGCGATTGCCACCTGACCTTCACGAAATTTGCAATGTTGGATACACTGCGCGATACCAAAAATATCAGATTAAATCACACTAATATTACAAAGGCGAATGTTTGTGAGTGGGTGTGTTTTTGTATGTTTGTCACTTCTTCACGTTCAAACGGCTGGACAAATTTTGTTGAAAGATATGGACGTAGCTGACACCCTGGATTAACATATAGGATACTTTTTATCCCGATATTCCCACGGGATCGAAACTTATGCGGGTGAAACCGCGGGGCGCAGCTAGTGCTAAATAATTTTATTTCTGTAAGTAGGCTTGCACAAACACGTTTACAAGTCAATAAATTTATTAAAAAAAATGATTATATAATATATTTAAAATATATAATAATATATTAGAACCCTTAGAAGGATGCCCATGAATTTAATTTCACCCTGTATAATAACAGGGTGAAATTAAATTCATGGGCATCCTTCTAAGGGGTCGTTGTACTCATCATTATGAACAACTTTTACTATGGGACCAAACCTGAAATCGCGAAAAAAAAATCAGCTGTTCCCTACATTTATGTTCGCATAACTCGTTAAAATGTAGGGAACAGCTGTTTTTTTTTCGCGATTTCAGGTGTGGTCCCATAGTAAAAGTTGTTCATAATGATGATTACAATAACCCCTTAAAAGGATGCCCATGAATTCAATTTCACCCTGTATATTTGCGGAAAGCACGTTAAGCCGTTGGTCCCGGCTGTCATTCGTGAATCTTTGACAGTCGTTACGGGTAGTCAGAAGCCCGAAAGTCTGACAACCAGTCTTACCAAGGGGTATCGTATTACCCAGTAACTGGGTTGTGGAGGTCAGATAGGCAGTCGCTCCATGTAAAATACTGGTATTCAGCTGCATCCGGTTAGACTGGAAGCCGACCCCAATATAGTTGGGAAAAGGCCAGGCAGATGATGATGATTATATTATATATTTATAAAAAAATAAATCAGGACAGGCGAAAACCTGTCAAAAGTTCAAAATTATTCCATTGAAATATCTGACATTGGAAAAATCAGACCTAATTATTGAAATGAAATGAAGTTGTTCATTCTGTAAATAGGATATCGGAATAACGTTTATACGACATATTAAATATATATACAAAGCTATTATAGATGAAGTGAACATTTCCTATCTGACTTGCCCTGAGAAAGAAATGGCGAAACAAACTCTGGTGTCAAAGACATAATTTTCGTCAGATCATACGAGGCCCAGTACATTAGTGTCTGAAATGGTCTGAGGTTCTGAAATGGTTTTGAGGAAAGAACCACACAGATTTGAGTGAACCAGTCCAGTCAGTGCAAGCAATTGTCAGTAATCGTGTAGCTCAACTTGGAACTTAAAGAGCTCAACAACTCGAGGAACAATACCAAAGAAAGGACATTTGGGTAAGCCGCTTAAAGTACTTATTCAAATTGCTACCATTAATAAAACTAACTGAAAAAGAAAAAAATGCCAAGTGAGAGTCCAGACACGAAGGGTTCCGTAACAAAAGGCATAAAAACGCCGAAAAAAAACAAGTTTCTATATTTTATTTTTATTGTTTGTTCTTATAGCGGCAATAGAAATATACACTGTGTAAAAAATTTAACTGTCTATCTATTACGGTTCATGAGTTACATCCCGCTGACGGATAGACGGACAGACAGCAGAGGCTTAGTGATAGGGTTCCGTTGGCAACCTTTGGCCCACAAACTCTTCGCATTCAATTTTAGATCTAAGTATATTCACATCATAACTGTCAACACTTCAGGTAGGGAAAAAGGGATGGCACGTGTCGGAGTCCTCACGTCTCAGGTCGTCTGTCTAGTGTTGTGGTTCTGACAGCAAATTCTAGCTAATCATCGCTGAACTGAAGAACAAGGGTCAGGAAAACATTAGGAGCCTGTCGCGGTGACAAGTGTATAAACTGACGCGGAGACAGTTACCATATGTACAGAGGAACAGTTCCACGAACTCAATTTATATATTTTATTGTACCCGCCACTTCGCCCGCGTAAATTTCTTGCTCCCCCAACCCGTCGCATCGCATCGCATCGCCCATCCGCGCTATTACTCTTTTTCGCTTAGCGTTCGTTCTGACTTTATTTCTTCTTGCTTGGCTCCTAGGGGCCCTAGCGTGATGTCGTATATCGATAATCTTCCACAAGAATGAGGCTATCAAATGCAAAAAGATTTTTTCAAATCCAACCGGTAGTTCCAGAGATTAGCGCGTTCAAACAAACAAACTCTTCAGCTTTATTGGCTTAGAGATTTTGAATGTTTTAAAGTTAATCGGTAACCGACTCGTTGGTCTAGTGATCGCAAGCGCTACCACTAAGCATGACGTCCTGGGTTCAATTCCCAGGTCGGGCAAAATGATTATAGTATTCGGTTTTACCATTAGGAAGTACTCAGTCCTCGGAAGCGGGACTTGTGCCCGGCTGATGGTACTTGTGCCCGGCTGATGGTACTTGTGCCTGGCTGATGGTACTTGTGCCCGGCTGATGGTACTAGTGCCCGGCTGATGGTACTTGTGCCCGGCTGATGGTACTAGTGCCCGGCTGATGGTACTAGTGCCCGGCTGATGGTACTTGTGCCCGGCTGATGGTACTAGTGCCCGGCTGATGGTACTTGTGCCCGGCTGATGGTACTAGTGCCCGGCTGATGGTACTAGTGCCCGGCTGATGGTACTTGTGTCCGGCTGATGGTACTTGTGCCCGGCTGATGGTACTTGTGCCCGGCTGATGGTACTTGTGCCCGGCTGATGGTACTAGTGCCCGGCTGATGGTACTAGTGCCCGGCTGATGGTACTTGTGTCCGGCTGATGGTACTTGTGCCCGGTTGATGGTACTTGTGCCTGGCTGATGGTACTTGTGCCCGGTTGATGGTACTAGTGCCCGGCTGATGGTACTTGTGCCTGGCTGATGGTACTTGTGCCCGGCTGATGGTACTAGTGCCCGGCTGATGGTACTAGTGCCCGGCTGATGGTACTTATGCCCGGCTGATGGTACTAGTGCCCGGCTGATGGTACTTGTGCCCGGCTGATGGTACTAGTGCCCGGCTGATGGTACTAGTGCCCGGCTGATGGTACTTGTGTCCGGCTGATGGTACTTGTGCCCGGCTGATGGTACTTGTGCCCGGCTGATGGTACTTGTGCCCGGCTGATGGTACTAGTGCCCGGCTGATGGTACTAGTGCCCGGCTGATGGTACTTGTGTCCGGCTGATGGTAAATGTGCCCGGTTGATGGTACTTGTGCCCGGCTGATGGTACTTGTGCCCGGCTGAAGGTACTTGTGCCCGGCTGATGGTACTAGTCTCGCCCCCTGTTACATAGGACTTCAACATAACTGTCGCAATGTGGGTGTACTGTAGGTACATCTCTGCCTTACTCTTCGGGGGTTACGGCGTGATGATCTTCTAGGGAACTATTTAAAAGGGTTAATATTATGACGGTACCTTGCCAATTCATTTATAAAAATATTATGTATGTAAGAAAAAATCAACACCTTTTTAATAAAATAAGTGATAGACATCATTTTAATACTAGAAATAAAGATAAATTAGATCAACCTTTTTTTCAGATTATCTAAAGTACAGTCACGAGCACCAATATGTCAACACTTTTTCGTGAAACAACGAATGCAACGTTGAAATACGTCACGTAGACACATCACATAAACCTATGAGTTTGAAAATGCTATGTTCGTAACAACATACATTTTCATAAAAAAATAAAGGAGTAAATCGCTTTTGAATAAAGCCGAGTATATACATACTTTTGCTCATGACTATACATACATCTTTTATGGGGTACTGTGTTAAATGTTACAACAAAATACCTTGGAAATATTGCAATTAAATGAAAGAAAATTTAAAACTTATATTAAAATTACACTTTGTAAGCAAGGATATTACAAATTAGAGGATTGTATCCAAGATAAGAATGCTTGGAAACATGCTGGTCCTGCTCCATAGGACAAACTCTAGAGTCTAGACAAAATCAAACTGGTTGCTAATGTAATTGTATAATTTATTCTTTTTTTTTTCTCTTTGACATTGATTTAGAAGAAAGAAAGAAAGAAAGACCACATTTACATTCTGTAATTACTTAAAGTCACACTCGGACTTATTACTCCTTATTTATTTATGAAAATCGTCTACTTTTGGAATGTTTGTAAATATGTGAGCACCATGTATCTATCACATAGTTATTTTATATGTCATGGTTTCATTAATTGATTTTAATTCTTTTACCTATTGTGGTATAGTAATTTTATTTTTAGGTGCATCGTCTTCACATATAATTATATAATTAATGTATGCAAAATATTGTAAAACATTTTAAAAGAGTAACGGTGGAGTTTCTTGCCCATTCTTCTCCATACGAAAACTACCTTTTGGAAGGGGCTTCTAGAATCAATTAATTTTATTTTTGACGTTCAAAAGTGCCTTTTATGTGCCTATTTGAAATAAATGATTTGACTTTGACTATGATATTTTTATGTTATGTAGTCTTCAAAATATTAGTCATAATTCGAGTTTTTAACCTTCTTTTTTTATTGTCTTCATGATTTTGTTGCATTTAGTATTCTTTTTAACACGCCTTTTTAATTGTTTGTATTTCCTGTGCGTGTCTAAAATGTAATTTATTTTTTTCTTTCTCAAAAAAGACTGGTACGATTTTTGCTAACATTTTCGGAAATCCGCACTTAATCAAAACTTCGCTAGTAATTCATTAGCCAGTCTGTTCCAGGGCTAACAGGCTATCTGCATGAGATTGCTAAAATCACTCACAATCCATCACGAGTATTATAAATCTCTGCAAATAAAATACTTTCACGTACATGTAGCTACTGAAACGGTTTATTTTATCGACGAACAAAAAAAAATGCGTATGTAATGGAACACGTTTTAAAATGGGGTTTCAATAGGTAAAATCTAAACTATATCTAAAAAATAAATGTCATACAAAAAATCATAAAAAAAAACTAAAAAGGAAAGTCATGGTTTTACAACCTACGTTTCACACGAATCTCCATATCACATTGACAGAATTATCGACATATCGCCACAAAAAAATAAGCAAAAGAATCACAGGGCATCAAAAAGTTCAAAGTGTTTAAGTTGGTACAGATGCGCACATCAAACTATTACAATTTATCAAATTTCTTTAGTAGATTTTCAACTTTCTTACTATAGCATAAGGTTCAAAGTTTATTGGGAAAATGTTAGTTTCGGGTTTTGCTTAACAATTAATTACCCAGACTTTACCTCCAGTTCTATAGCGCTCTAAAATCCACATTTGAAAATCTGTATTTTCTGAAGCACTTACCTACAGCGTGAGCAAGGCACAAAAGCGCGGAAGCCTATAATACTCAGCCAGGCTACACATGATGATCATGGTGAACAGCCAAAATATATAAATACTAGCTCCTGCCCGCGACTTCGTCCGCGTGAAAGTTCTTATTCCTCGACCCACCCGTCGCATCGCATCGCCTCTGAGTGCTATTATTTCGTTTCAGCTTGCGTTGTTTCGAACTGTTTTTTCTTTTTCTTGCCTCCTAATGGCCCTAGCCTGATGTTACAGCTAGCCCAAGTCTTCCTCATGACTTGGGCTATCAAATGCAAAAAGATTTTTTTTAATCCGACTGGTAGTTCCGGAGATTACTCCCTACATACAAACAAACTTTTACCTTTTTATAATATGAAAAAAAAATTAAGAAGTGTTTATTCACATAACTACTTTTAACCTAGACATATTACCTCCGCCAAACTGCAAAGCAGTTTGTTGGCAAACGTAGCTCCTTTTTTTTCTTTGCACATATCATATTACCTATATATAGTTATAACTCACTAAAAAAATTCAAAGACAAATAAAAACCAAAATTCCACTGCGTAAAGGGTAATAAAATTCAATAAAATAACTAATTTAACGCAAAACTTAACTAATTTAAGTATCATAATTAATTTGCTTCTAGTGTAAACGAGTCTTTAGGTTTCAAACGCAAAACAAAGCCACCGCACGACGACCGCAGAAGAACCGACCGACCGACAGAAGTATTCGATATATGTATGCAAGTTATATGTATATAGCTAAATGATAACTATGTATATATAACGTTGGACCGCGATATTTAATATCACCAGCCACATTGCGAATTTTATCAGAAATCTAAAGAGTTTCCCCACACTAGGGCTGCCAGAAGGTTGTGTAAATGGCACAGCCGTCCCCCATCTAAGACACTATGTAGATTCGTACTAATGTGACAGTACAGCAATCAAATTAGTTTCAGGATAGGCAATCGCAGGAAAAGATAAATAGATTGTATTCTATGAGAAATTGGGGTCGTGGATCCTTTCAATGGACAGTTTTTCAAAAGTGTTCCAAGGCGCTTCATGTCCGGATACACTCATGTTAAACTTTTCCTGTTGACAGCGATGCGGACGAATTTTTTGTTGCCCTGTGATTTTTCTCCCCCAACGTACAAAATCCTGCATCATATTCTATACCTACCTAAATGTCAAAATAACAGCTTTTGACTAAATGCGTAATTATGAAAGTATTATATATACCGTAAGTACTTAAAACAAAAACAAAAACCTTTTTTTAAATTTTTGTCTGTTTTTCTATCTGTCTATTTTTTTTCGGCTAATCTCCGAAACAACTGCATTGCGATTCTGTAACCATCGTGAAAACTTAGGTGAAGTGAGCGTGGAGTGAGCTGTCATTCCAATTAATACTAGGGATTGACACTATTGACAGTTCACTTTAAGCTCACTTCACCTAACTTTTCACGGTGAGATTTGTACAGAATCGATCGGCTGGACCGATTTCGATGGGCCTTTCACTGGCATATAGCGGATGTTATAAGGAGTAACTTAGGTTATGTTTATTTTGGAAAAAGAAATAAGGCTCCACGCAAAAAAATTAAAACCCATGAAATTTTACCCATAATTTGTTTTCCGAGATGCACGCGAACGAAGTCGCAGGCACAGCTAGTTTGAAATATAATTTCGGTAACTATTTGAAGTACTTTAATTGATGGTAAAGTCCGTTGTACTAGCTATGATATACGGGCAGCCCTGCATTACATTTTTATACAGAAGCAGTAAGAGGATTTATTACCTCGTGCTGTAACTAGGGAGCAACTTCAAACATTTGTAGAAAAGCTGGGTTCAAGAGATATTAGATATTATTAGTACCTACTTACATAAGTAGGAAATCGGGCCACCCAACTAGAGAAATTGCAATGTTTTGTTTTGCTCGTTTGGGCATGGACTACCGGAATATCTCTAGACAGGAAAGATAGCGTTTGTCACCGTCGAATAACGTCAATGAAACATTATTTATGAAAGTAAGTTTTCATGACGTCTGTCACTGCGGCCCTTATGTGGCGGCTACCGCTTTTCTCTAGGGTACCGTATCTGTAGGTTGGTGACAAGCCTGAATACACACTAACTAGGTATTTGACAGTAGTAGACACTACTGAATGTGCCATTTATCAATGTCGGTAAAGTTTATGTTTCTAACTTTCTAAGGGGTACCGATAGGAATCAAGTTGTAAGAGCCCTTCGCCACTGCTGCACACAGGGTGCATTCAGTCTGTTTTGGATTGCATTCAGTTATTGCAATATTTTTTAAAATCAGATTGCAAAATATGGAAATCATTAGACGTTTAGCGTCCTTTATTGAATTTCTTGTACGCCGTTATGCATAGAAAGCATTCTGGGTCAGGAATATTCCGAGGGCTTCTAGGTTTATTGAAATTGGTTCAGTAGCTTAATAATAATAATCATTTATTCACAGAGACACTGGTAGTGGCCGCGACTTAGAAGTAAAACATCGTGAGGAAACCGGCATGTACTGAAACCAAAAATGAAGAAGACATGTGACATCTACCAACCCGCATTGGGCCCACGTCCGCCCACATGTCTTCCAAGTTTTGGTTCTAGGACATGCCGGTTTCCTCACGATGTTTTCCTTCACCGTTTTGAGAGCAGTGGGTGATGAAAATATTAACACAAAGTAAAGCGCCTGGCTGGGTTCGAACCCACGATCTACAACGATGTGTATATTTCTTTCTTTTTTCTTTTACTCTTTCACGCAAAAACTCCTCAACGGATTTGGGTGAAATTTGGCACGCAGGTGGTTTATAACCAGGATTAACATATAGGATACTTTTTATCCCGATATTCCCACGGGATCGAAACATTCGGATGAAACCGCGGGGCGCTAGTATATATGTATAATATTTTAGCGACAGATGTGCTTAAGATTTGTCAAACTAACAGAGTAAATTATTCCTTTTCATCCCTTTTCCTGTACCTGCCTTTACAAATATTTCAAACCATCCCAAGTGTTGCTTCAACTGGGTTGCACATGTCACAAGCAAGTTCCATTAGTCTGTATCACAGTACTGTCTGAAATTGAATCAAATATAACGCGGTCGTGAGCAGGCATCTATTAGTGACGCGGCACTAAACTGTTACACGAGCTCCTACTGTGGAATTTGTGCACGTCGACCGTCCACTGCTACGTATGCTCTGTTCCAAAAGTATCTGATGAATATATAAACAAATGGATCTGAAAACGTAAATGTGCAGTGTGGGTGCCAATTTATAGTTGTACGTAATTTGTGTAATACCACTTACAAATTGAATGCTTAGATTTGATTATTTAAATAGGTACTTAAATCCTAATTTTTATTCACCTTAAAGATGTTTTTCGTTTGACAATTTATTATTGAGGTTAATTTAATAACCTAAATTTTTGTCGATGACCTTTTAATTTAATTTGAAAAATTGGTGAGATCTAATGTTGATACCTACTAAACACAGTTGAATGTAATCTTTAGTGACTTATGGCACATTGCTTGAGTTTAACCTCAATAACAGGCAAGCCTCACAGGCTGTTTACAGTTTCACCTGATACTTTTGGAACTGACATTAGGATGTGCACGGAGCGGAGTAGTTTGCGACGTCGTTAGCTGCACGGTTCATTTGTTTCCCAGCCACGTCTCCGTGCGTAGCGTGACCGTGACTCACAGTGGATGATCCCGCTTACATTCTCACACAAAGCGAAGCTTAGTGTCACGTGTGTGGCTTAGCATGGCTGCTGTGGAGCGACGACGCCTTGACACGAGACTACTATGAAAATTGCTACGTCTGTGAGTAACAAGACAGCTGCTTTTATTTCAAGCACTAGGTATTTGAATACGACATATTTTTTTAAGTATTTAGATCTCTTGAAGTCGAGCTAAAGTGTTCGGGGTATCGTAAAACGCAATAAATATGTATATGACTTTCGGTTTTCACGACTTTGCGTACGTAAAATGTTAAGTTTTTCATGATAAAAAGTAATTTTGCGAGCCTTCTGCCAGGTATTCCATTGCTCAAGCAAGAGTGATCTTGTGGTAGGTATAATATATATTTGCGTTTTTCTTTTTAGTGTAGGGGCGGGTTTTTGGTGATGTTCTTCAGAACGGTCTGATGCGTAATACTCGCAATCGGCGTGAGTATGTCCAGAAGTACGAACGTAAACTAAGCAAAAGGAGTATGTGAGGCTCGTAAAAATTCTGTAGGATCTGCCTACCCCCTTGGGAAGAAAGCGTGAGTGTAGAGAACTCTAATATTCATCTTAAAAACCATTTTATTATTCCACTCGAATAAAACCGCGAGCAAAAGCGAATACAGAATTATTAACCTCCTACATACTGCAGGGAGTGGTCTTAATACACTGTTCTTAAATGTTATCAGCGGCTATAGCAACTCATGGGGTAACAACGACGTACAATGAAGTTTTATTTCAACCCTCCCGCTGTGCGAGCGCTGTCAACTGCGAGATGTACCATCAAGATTATTGAGTTCTCGTTTTAATAAAAGTTAATGTAATTTTACTTGGGGAAGTCGGTGTCATGGCTTTTTGTACGGTTCTTGCGGAATATAGACCATTCCCTAGTGACGGTTAAGGCGAATAAGGTCTGATTCTTATAGACCAGAACATGTTGTTTTATTTTTCAACGTAAAGTTCTTCATAATATGTATAAAATAAAAAGTGTGGGTCAGAATGACGGATGTATTGTTGCAGAAATAAATATGTTATATATGAAAGGAATGTACCAGCAATGTACTTGAATGTACCTTTAATGAAATTCAATGTACCTTCATGAAACAAGAACAATTATAATAATAAAGTGAGCCGCAGTCCTGACAGTCTGACTGACGGGTGAATACTGATCATTAATGTAATAGATATTTTATGGTTACCTAATATTTACCAGAGGAATGTACCTACAATGTACCTCACAAAAATATAATCTGAAATTATAATGCGACGAGTAATTAACGAGAAAATCAAGAAATTGCTTCGCTTTGCTTTCACGTGCGCTGGTACGGACATGTGATGAGGCGAGATGATGACCATATGACTAAAAGAGTCATGAATATAGAAGATGGAAAAGGAAGCCGTGTACGACGAACAATAAAAAATGACAGCAAGCAACACAACAAGAGAGACACAACCGTGCAGTGTGGCGCAGAAGTACTTACAGATTCTTCATACCTACCTGTAGCAACCATCCCCAATACCAGCCTCACTGGTTGCTTAATTAACAATACCATACCACGTGTAGGGTTCGATCGAATTTGCATCAAAAAATTGACTAATAGGTAATTCATTAATTCTTCATTACTATTATTTTTACGTTGGCGACATTGGAATTTGAACGGCGGTTGGGTAAGTTTCATCGACCAAGATCCCGGTTCTTGTTCGGTGACACATCTGGTACGAACGTCTAGCCTGAGCGAACTAAAAACTGTAATTTCGTCAAAGTACAACTTCTTTCGCTACTCCGCGTCGCGTCGCATCGCATCGCCCGCCCTATTACTTCGTTATCGCTTGGCGTCCTGTCTGCCTTTTTTCTTTTTGCTTTGTCTTAAGGGTCGTGGCGCGATGTTAACTAATGGCCTTTGTAATAAGCTAGAGGTTTTATATAAACAGCGATCTATTTTGTTCGTGAATGAAATTTAATTTTACCTAAACTCCAGGTATTTTGAAAAGTTTTCTTATCTATCATTTTATTAAGTATTTTTACGTAGTAGTGCTACCTAAACTTAATACGCAACGTAAAAAGTAGGTAACTAGTTTTATAATTGTATAAGAACAGTTCCTGCCATAGTAAAAACATTGGCCAGTCAGCAAATTGAGAGCGGTTACAGTCACGATACAAGTGGACGATATTAATTAATTAAAATAGAATAGAACAACCTATAACTTTCCTTATAAATTGGGCTACCAAATGCAAATAGATTTTTTTTAATCCGACTGGTAGTTCCAGAGAACAGCGCGTTCAAACAAACAAACGAACCCTTCAGCTATATTATTAGTAAGCTAAAAGCATACAATAACAGCAAAAGCAACAATATCGATAGTAGCTATGCGTATTAATATAGGTATATGAATAGCTCCCATCCTAACTAATATTATAAATGTGAAAGTGAGTTTGTTTCTTGTTTCCCTTTTTTTTTTTTTTTTTTGAGGATCATCAAATGACTCCTCCCGCTCTGGGTGGAGCAGAAGGGAGTGTCAGACTTTTACTGACTAAAACCCACCCGTGTTCCTTCCTTAGCCCTTTATGTTCCAGGGCAGCGGTAAACCCTTTCGGATGTTCCCGCTACCCTGGCAGGCTTCGGCCCTATGGGGCCTTCCCTTCCCTTCAGCTTTGTTTTTAGTACACAACAATATACAGTGCCCTCCTAAAGTTAGTTGACATTTTTCCGCTTCAGCTTTGACACACCACATTATAAATCTGAATAAATTCTGGTTTTTTCGAGATGGGGTCATTCCCTACGAATTGTATGGGAAAAGCTTTTGCGATTTCTGACGTTTCGCAAAATAGCTTAGCGTAAATATTGTCATGTTTGTCACAGAATTTTGGAAATCACAAACAACCAGGCACCAAACTATCTATATTCAAACTTAATTTATGTTTCAAATTGACGTGATCTCAAGCTAAACAAATATCAACTTTATTTTAATAGTAAGTACCTAAGTTGATTTCAGAATGACTAGCACTATTGAAAAAGTACTTAGTAAAAAAATGTTTGAAGTTGTAGCGTAAACTGAACTTTATTATATAGGAATTAAAGTTATTTTTCCATAAACTCATATTTGTTTACATTTTTGGCGAACATGTCGCGAATGCAGATTAGATTCTATTATCAAAGGAAATTAAATTATGACGCGTATTCGTCCGAAATTCGATGTTTTTTTTTTGTGTTTTTAGCCACCTATTCGTTGTAGCGGTCAGTTTATCATGATCATAAAAAGCAAGTTGTAGTCTCATTTCCTATCTGCCCCATCTCAAAAATCCTATATAATAATAATATATATGACGGAGAAGGTATGTGTCTCTCGTTCTCATCAGCCATATTTTAACTACTGTGTGCATACTATGGGTAGTGTTGGTTATTACGCAATAGAAAAACCGTTTGCAGTTCAAATCAGATTATAATAATTTACGACCAAATTCATCACACTAGCGAATCACACACCGTAGGTACTTACACGACACAATTAGATACGGAACGCGAGACAGTTTCTGAGCTCATGTTGTCCGTACGATGTCAAATAATCAAGATCTCCACCTCACTGCGCGCTCTCGTCGACATACGAACGCCAGGTGGCGATGGCGCTCGACAGGACTCTTCCTGCCGAGCTCCCTGGTGGCACTGGATGGCGTCCCGAATAGTGAAACGAATGACTCCGACATTTATGTAAATAGTATTGATAGATAATATAAAAAATAATAAAAGTGATTATTATCTTATCTACATACCAACAAGTTTTATTTGCAGATCCAAATGTTCCTTGCATATATTTATTTATTAATAGGGTACCACTTACAATTTACAAGCTAACACTAAAATAACAAAATTATATCCTAAATTAACTAAAACAACATATTTACAAACTAAAATATAGCGTCGAAAAATTCAACACCATCGCTGTCGACTGGTAATGTGCGGCATTGCCACGTTGTATGGCAATGCTTAGCCTCTGGCCAAGGTAAAAGCCAGCCCTTGGGTCATGGGAAGTGTCAACTAGTCTTTTCGAGATTTCCTTAAAAAGACCATGCGCACTCGGACCCCACGGCCCGAGGGTTTCAACCCCAAACGGCTCGAAAATATAATTATTAATAAGGGTATTATATTTACGCCGCTTGAGGTTTTCTGCAGCCGCAGCAGCAGCACCAGCGCAGCACGCCGACCCTGGAAGATGGGATGGCGCAAGAGTATCGACACAAGTTGCATCCCACACTAAAGGCCTACCCACCTTCCATGGAAATAAAGACATGCCGTCTGGTCTCTTGCCATCGTCGCGTGCCAATCCATTGGGTTCTAATACAGCTGGAACGCCGACGGTGACAAGAGCTCGTCGAATGATGTCGTTAATGTTTGCGTGCCGCGCTAAGCGACCCGCACTTCGACTGCAAGACAGGCCGTGGTGTCCGAGGCTGTTGACAACTTCGCCACAGTGACAGCGATGGGGAGAACAACATGGTGCTCCTAGTCGTAAGGAAGCAGCGAGGCGGAAAGTATTGTCGTCGAGCAAAGTACCTATGTTCGACGACGGAAGTGCATGAAGCCACAGACCCGACTCCCATTTACCCACAGCCAGCAGGCGCGCTCGGTCTTCAGACGTGTTAAGTAAATTATCTTGAACTACTCTGCAGAGCGGCTCATCCCACCGTCTCTGGGAAAATGGATTATCGGGAAGATCTGAGTTCGGGCAAGCGAGTTTCCAGGCATCCATAGCCTCGGAGAAGCACGTGTCCGGCACATCAAAATGAATCAGTCTGGAGGTTAGGATTTTCCTGATTAATTTCTATGTCCCGTGGACCGACGATATGAAAGCCGGAAAACTAATACTAGTTTTGCGGAATGTTTTGTTTTAATATTTAAGTTTATCCCCAGACACAATTCAAACTAGTCGAAACTGAGGATAATAAACACTATAAAAAAAGTCGCGAACCTGAAGCGAGTACCTACAACATAAACAATCAAAAAAGCCTCTCCATTAAAAGCAATGAATAAAGTATCAAGTTCTTATCTGAGAGACACTTTGTTTGTAATTAGTGAAACAAAGCGTATAAATATTCAATTGAAAATAAACTTGAGTATAGAAAAAACTGCAAAAATCTCGGAATTACTATCTGGATCGCACATTTTACAGGGTTCCGTAAGTATGCGAAGAATTCTGGATTTCTTGGAGTACTTGGCATTTGATTGTGCAATTCGTCTTCTTCTATACTTAGGTACAGGGTGTAAAAAACCGTAATCTACGCATTCTGTACATCAAGCTAAGTAACATTGAGCAAAAATGATTGCTGGGAAATAACCAAAAATAATAAGTAATTTTCATGTATTGTATTGTGATTTATTTTAATGTGTTCATCCTTGTCAAACTTGCTGTACCTAGTTAATGATGCGGTCGCCTATAATTGGAGGCGCACACTTGTATTTGTCCTTGTTCATGGTTACATGCATATAACTGTGAAGCCTCAAATAAATAAATAATAAATAAAATCGCTGTTTTATTTTTGTGTACTTTTGGGTGCACGCAACTGTACAGGAGTTGTGGGTACATTTAAAGTTACGTTATAACATTTAAAACCTGTTTTCGTGAAAATAAAGTTGGAATTTTGGCCTTTTATATCTCCGTAACCAGAAGGTTCCTAGATATGAACCTCCTGTGTAATCTTTAAATGAATAAAATACCTACTGTTGTTAGTCAGTTTTGTTCGAAACTAACTTCCACAAAGTTTGTATGGAGCTGCATCGCGTATTCGATTCGAAGTTACTCGTCTATCGTTATTGCGAAACAAACAAATATAAAGCAGTTTCCTCTGACACAGTTTCCAAAGTAGATCTACTGGATCTACGATAACTTGTTTAACTGTTTTAATACAATAACTGCCTTTCTTTTTTCATTTTACATAAAGAAGAAAATAATGTATTTATTTATTTATTTTGTTCACCAACAATTGTATACACTGGTATAAGCAAATGAAAAAAAAAAGCAACAAATCAGAATAAAGTGTGACAATCACTTACAAGTAAACTCTGCAAGCACACAAAACGTTGTCGAAACTTACAAAAAAAAATTGAAATAAGTTGAAATAAAAAGACTATATCTTATCCAAGTTGCACTGAATTAAACTTAATAAAATAATTAAACTAAATAAAATAAAGGAGGCGAATACCTAATTTTCATAAAGTAATGCACCTGTCAGGGTTTGAACCTACGACCTACAACTCGTAAGTCGCGACGTTACCACTGGGCACCTATCATAAGGTTAATAAGAATCATAAATGATTGCGGCTCCAACTTCAGGAGATGACTAATAACTCGGCTCACATGCGACTGGATTGTGGTTCAGTAGGTATTATATACAAAGTTACTGCTGATCACCGCAGGCCCATTTAGCCGATATTTGCAGAAGCAAATAAATAAATACACTTATTTACTAAACTAATATTTATCTTCTGTCCTTTTCTTAATAAAATTGAAAGAAAAAGATGCACTGAACTTAAATTTAGTTTAGTTTGCGAACAAGGGAATCGGCGCCATTCTCAATAAAAATGTGCCATTTTCAAAACCTAAACTAGCACGATATCCAATATGGTTTAGCCCATCTCTCATACATATCTTTAAAAACAAACGAAAAGCTTGGATTAAGTGGAAAACATATAAAAAATTACTCGGATTGTGAAATCTTTTCACTATACAGAACCCGTTTTAAAAGTGAGGCTACAAAACGTTACAATAAGTATATTAATTCTGTAGCGGATTCTATTCCTAAAACACTAAATCTTCGTCTTATATTATTATATCTAATAAAAAAACCAAGGCAGGTATACGGTCTAGTATGTCATACGACAACCGAACTTCGCAAGCTCCCGAAACTATCTGTAACTTATTTTCCTCATTTTTCCAGTCTGTTTATCAGCCGTCTACACTAACTTCCCAATGGTCACCACCCAATAATTATTTGGATCAGTGTGATTTATTACACCATATCTATTTTGATGTAATTGTTATTAAAAGAGAATTAAAAAAACTGGATCCCTCCAAGGTAGTTCATCTGGTCCTGGACGGACCAGATGAACTACCAGCAGTGTTTCTCAAGACACTGCTGAATCAATATGTGAACCATTACACATCCCTGAGGGTTTCTTTCCAGATATTTGGAAATGCGCCTACATTGTCCCATAAAAGTGGTTCAAAACATGACGTCACAAATTACCGTCCAATATGCCGCGACTTCGTCGGCGTGAATTGTCTTGTTCCCCCGATCCAGCCCGTCGCATCGCAACGGCTGGCCGCGCTTTTACTTTGTTTTCTCAATGACTTTTATTTTACTTTTCGGCTCCTAAGAGTCTTCGCGTGATGTTAAATAGCCTATAGCAGTATAGTCTATAGCCAAATTGTTGACGAATTTGTCTATGAAATGCAAAAATATTTTTTCAAATCCGACTGGTACTTCCAGAGATTAACGCGTTCAAACAAACAAACAAAATCTTTAGCTTACTTCAGATAGATAAAGCCCATAATCTGGTTTAGATCTATTAGTACATAACAAATCGGCCGGACCATGTGCCTTTTATTCGTCCATAAGCCGTCAAAGAATTTATATTGGAAACGTACGCTACGCTTATACGATATTATATTATATTTTAGCCCCGGGCACGATATTACGATATCTCTTCCTAATACCTTTTATTATAAATTTGGGATCGATTGCGATCCTATATCGATGTCAATCAGCCCTCGCTTGAAGATCTAATCAGTTTACTTACGTACTGATAAAAAAAAGATTATTTAGATCAATATGACGCGTACGACACGTCACAAATAGTACACAACATACTAACGATAATATTTTACGATTACATTAATCTATTAGAGTGGGCTGTCATTTGCATCTTCACCTTGACGCTGCAACCAGACGCGAGGCTGTCGTTTGCGTCCACCTCTTGACGTTGCGACCAGACGCGAGGCTGTCGTTTGCGTCTACCTCTTGACGCTGCGACCAGACGCGAGGCTGTCGTTTGCGTCTACCTCTTGACGCTGCGACCAGACGCGAGGCTGTCGTTTGCGTCTACCTCTTGACGCTGCGACCAGACGCGAGGCTGTCGTTTGCGTCTACCTCTTGACGCTGCGACCAGACGCGAGGCTGTCATTTGCGTCTACCTCTTGACGCTGCGACCAGACGCAGAATTGTCGTTTGCATTTGCAACGTAGTAGTTACGTAGACGTAGACGTCGTCGTTCAGGAAGCGATAATTTTCTTTGAGTGTGCGAGTGAGACGGTGGTGTTGTTCATCTTGTGAGTGAATATGGACCCTCTAGTTGCACTTGCCTTGGAGCTTATTTGTCGCATGCGACTTTCGTCGAGTGTGCGCGGCCAAGGAGCGCCGATAATATTGTCGACCGCAGCCTGTCGTTGCTTATAGTCGTCGAGCTGTTGCAAAAACATGTCGCATAGCGTGCCCCATGTCTTAGAAAGAAAACTGTTGTTGTTTTCACGATTTGGTGTTCATGCTACTATAAGCTAATTTTGATTTAAAAAAATACAAAATTTCGCAATTAGAGCAGTGGTGGCCCAGTGGTAATGGCTCCGAGATAAAAGTCGAGCGGTAGTGGGTTCGAACCCAGGCAGGCGCTTTACTCTGTGTAATTTATTTCATCGCCATTGCTGTCATAACCGGTAAAAAAAAACATCGCGAGAAAACAAGCATGTCATCTGCCTAGCCTTTTCCCAAATAAGTTGGGGTCGGCTTCCAGTCTAACCGGATGCAGCTGAATACCAGTATTTTACATGGAGCGACTGCCTATCTGACCTCCACAACCCAGTTACTGGGTAATACGATACCCCTTGGTAAAACTGGTTGTCAGACTTTCGGGCTTCTGACTACCCGTAACGACTGTCAAAGATCCACGAATGACAGCCGGGACCAACGGCTTAACGTGCTTTCCGAGGCACGGAGGGGTCTCGGTATGTAAAGATGGTCACCCATCCACAGACCAAACGCGGCAAGCGTAGCTTAACCTGACCGATCGACCTGTGCGGCTGTTATTATTTAGCCACGGGCCCCTCTGGCTGCGAGAAAACAAGCATGTCCGACGATAAAATAATCGAAGAATTGTGATATCTACCAACCCGCACTGGGCCCGCGTGGTGCATTACGGCCCATTCCCTCTCATAGAGAGTAGGTCTGTGTACCATCCATGAGAACGTTATAGGCTATTATGCATTAAAAGCTTTTCTCATATAACTCGTGCCGATACGAGATGAAAACAATGTATATAAGCGAGTTCCCGAAACTAAGACGATATTTTACTTGAAAGTATTATACTCTATAGTACAAGAATTACGAGAAAAGGCTACGGAAGATGGCAGAAGTTATTAATAAAATATGTATTCTTTGTTTCGAAATAATGTACCGACACAAGCAGTAGGAGGTAAAAACCAGTGCTGCAGGGAGATTGCGTAGCGCACTCACAATAGCAAAAGACATGAGATGGTGATGATGGATAGAATAAAAAATAACTACATAAAAGGAAGTCTGAAAGTGGCACCAGTGACTAAAAAAGTTGTGTGCATATCGGTTATCATGGTATGGGCATGTGTTACGGAGGAATGAGGAAAATGTCGTGAGGAACGTTATGAGTATGAATGTCGATGGCTTTATGAGTAGGGGAAGACCAAAGATATGATGAATGGACTGTATGAATGATGATATGGTTAGAAAGGGGGTTACTACCGAGATGACGACTAATAGAGAAGTATGGAAGAAAAAGACATGTTGCGCCGACCACAAACAAATTGAGATAAGTGCAGGAGAATGACATACAATAACAACGCCTTTTTAATAATAATAATAATAGGCTTAATAGCCAAGAGCCTCGACCAACATCTGAGGAGGCTCTCGTTGGGCAGCTGGATCAAGGGCTTGATTCAGAAAGCGGTACTTCTGGACACGGCTCGCATTGTCAGGAGGTTCCTCTCTCTGGAGCCCTGACCGCCGGTAGCTTGGACCCTTCCCGATACCGGTGGGCTACTATTTTTTTATATTTTTTAATGGTTTTTTTATCATGTTGTTTATAAAAATATTGAAAAATGTAAATTATATGTAATTAGATGAAATAAAGAAAATAATAATAACTTTATTTCGGGTGGAATAGACCCATAGAAACCTTAACCTAGTACACATTACATAAACTTTTATAATTTGCCATGATTCGCCACACCTACACACGACATGACCCACTGATTCTGAAAGGGACAGTCAAAACGTACTGCTATTGCGTTCAGAATGCCGTTGTTGCTACCCCGTATACGGGCCAGCAGGGAAGCTGCTTTTTTGCGCATGATGGCCTGGAAACCATCAGTGCGCGCTTCAGCAAACATCCCAGACGCGCTGCACCGCCACGGCAGACCAATAATTATTATTATTTATTTTCATATTTTTTTGATAACCAGCAACATTCATTGCGTCATTTACGAATTTTTCAAACACATGAAGCGTTTTCCTTGCAACTCTTTCGGATTGTGCAAATGGGAGCACTTTCTATAAAGCTACCATTTACTATCATTTACCTACATTTGCACGTCTTTCTTCATTGTTCACACATTTATATTTTAACATGAATGATAGAATCAATATTTTGATTTAAAATAATGTTCGTGGATTTACTTCCTCGTTCTTCACAGGTACCTACTACGGTTTGGAATATGCAACAAGCTTCATCTTTGTGATTGACGGACTCCTCGACAATCCAAATGGTTGTTATTGGTTTAATTGAGCTTTGAGTTAGAATTATATACATTTCGTGGTATAAAACCCTATGGATTAGAGGGCAGCATATTTTCATTCATTTGTTTATTTGGATCTCCAACAGAGGCTACACAATTTCATGCAAGTTTACAAGAACAGGCACAAACACTAGTGTGCGCTTCCAATCAAAGTCAAAAGTCATTTATTCAAATTAGGCTGAGAATCAGCACTTTTCGAACGTCAAAATTACAAAAGACAGTCCCCAAAAACGCCCGCACTTCACCACTTCCTAGTGCTATCGCTGGGAAGAAGTGGCGCAACAAACTCCCCAGCAGCACAATTGTATGAGACCACATCATTCTTTTATAATCTATGTAGATACAGTAAGTTTGACAAAGCGAAAAACGTACTTCCTACTTCCTTCTTAATTCCTATCCTACTAATACCCTACTTCCTACTAATTCCTACTTCCTACTTACTAGTCTTACTAATATTATAAACGCGAAAGTTTGTGAGGATGGAGGGATGGATGGATGTTTGTTCCTCTTTCACGCAAAAACTACTACACGGATTTGCATAAAATTTGGCACACAGATAGTTTATTACCAGGATTAACACTTAGGACTTTTTATCCCGATATTCACACGGGATCGAGACTTATGCGGGTGAAACCGCGGAGCACTGCTGGTATTTATAATCAAACCATATAACAAAAGGGCAGGCCTATAACCCGTAGTGGGTGATTTCAGGCTGAAATGATGATTAAACCATACAATACGAAAAAAAAGGAGAAAAAAAAAGCAAATGAGAAATAATAACAAAAAATAATAGAAACATAAAAGACAACAGATAAAAAAACAATAATCAAACAATCAATCATTTATTATTAGTAAAACATAGCTAACAAAAAAAAAAATAATAATATCCCTGGACATTTCACGCAGCGCCATCTAGTTCCAAGCTAAGCAACCTAATGCTTGTGTTATGGTAACAAGATGGCTGATAAACTACTTATATACATTTTTTTTTTGTAAATACATAGATATTATAGATAGAAAAACACCCAGACTCAGAACAAATACATGTAGGACTTACAAATATTTGTTCTGTGCGGGAATCGAACCCGCGACACGCAGCGCAGCAGTCAATCGCTTAACCACTGCGCCAACCGTGCCGTCAAATACAGATCTTAAAGGTAAATACAGTGCGCTATGTTTTGTCTATGGTAAGACATACATAATAAGTAATTCTGAATTGGATATTATGACATACAGCTTTTTTAAACTGTGATATTTTGCCTTTTTATCATTCACCTGCCAGTAATAATTTCAGGGCGCGGTCTGCTAATGAAAACTCCCTTAAATGAAAAACTCCGGGATTATTAATTGGCCAGTAGGTACTCTCAGTAATTGAACTCTTAGTAATATTTTTTCTTTTATGCTTTTAAGCCTGGCTTGAATCTCGGTTTTTGTTAGATAATATTTTTTAAGAAAAATGAACGCTATTCGGAAAAGTGGTTCTCGAAATATAAGACTGGGGTTAATATACCGACCAACAGATGGAGAGCATTGAATTTTAAAATATTGTAAGAATAACAAATATGGCCAGTCAAATTGGATCTTACAGAAAAACACCAGAGAAAACGCAGAACTCTAGAAGGTATTTCAAGCTGAAAAATATTCAACAATATTCATCTTGGCTATAAAATCCAGTATCTGAAGCTTCTAATAAAAATTAATATATTCATCTCTCTGTACTGCAGTAATAATGGCCGGCTTTCCATCGGCCAGCCGTACTCGTCGTTAATATGCAGGAGTTCGTTTAATCAAATAGCCAATTATTATCTCAATGATCTCATCTGGTTTACATTTATTGGTTTTTATGATTTCTGTTGAAGTGGAGATGGCGAAATTGAATTTAGATGGTTTTAACCAACTTCTAAAAAAGGAGGAGGTTCTCAATTCGGATATTTGTGTTTTTAATGTTTGTTCGCGCATAACTCCGTCGCTTGCCAACCGATTTGAAACATTCTTATTTTATTGGAAAGGGTATACTTCCCAAATGGTCTCATTGAAATTTAGACAAGATCTGATGATGAGTTTCGGAGACGGACAACGGAACTCTTCAATAAATGCCAGCAAATCAACGGCTGTTGCTGCTATCGCTTATGTATGTATTGATTACGCAATCAAGCAACATAATGTCACGCCTGTACCCTCTAAAGGGGTACGCAAATGTGTTCAGTATACCACGGTACACCCTCATTTCTGTCAAAGTTGTTATTGGGGTACCTCTAATCTTGTAAGTATATACGAACGTGGGGTAGGTACAACTAAAAAGTGAAAACTCTTTTTCAAAAAAAAAAAAAAAAACAACTGACTTCCAAAAAACACACGACAAAGAGAAAAATAACTTTAATTTCGGAAATCGGTGTCAAAAAACGAAAATGCGGAATTCCGAAATTAAAGTTATTTTTCTCTTTGTAGTGTTTTTTTTTGGAAGTCGGTTGTTTTTTTTGGTTTGTCTGCCCCTGCCCTGTTGGTTTTGTGGTCGCAAGGCCCTGATTCGGGCAAAGCGGGTGGGTGCTTCCATCTCCGTTGCCCTCGAAAAGTAAGAGATCCAGATAGAATAGTTCTGCCTAGGGCACCAAGGACTGCTCTGTATAAAAAGAACTGTTATAATATGAGTGGACTTATCTATAATAAAATACCTAAAAACTTTAAAGACTTACCGAATAATTTATTTTTTAAAAAGTTAAAATTATGGCTGGTGGAAAAACGATTTTATTCTGTAAATGAATTTATAAATAATGTTAAATAATGTGTTTTAGATCATGTAATATGAAGTTAATGAATTTTGAATGTATTGTAAAAAGTAAGTAATGATTGTTAGAAATTTGTATTTAAAGCATGCCTTTGGACGTAAATATACTCTATTCTAAAAAATTTGCATGTCAAATGTCTGACTATGTATTAGGAAACTTATTTTTAAATTTAAGACCAACACTGTACCAATACTTATTGCAAATAAATGATTATTATTATTATTATTTAAAAAATTCTCAGTAACAGCCCGGAGTTTAGATTTGCTTCCCGTTGCTGGCAATAGGCTCGCACACACACATTTCGACAGTAATCTGTAAGTCCCATTATAGGGGGACTTAAAGATTACTGTCGAAATGTATGCATGGTCATGGTTACCTCTGTCTAACCATGACCATGAGATCACGAAGTGAGACCACGGAAGTGCACAAATCCTTTCACGTGCATTTCCGTGAGTTTAAGCTATAAGTTCTCTGGCAATCAGTCTTTTCGTCAACCACAGAACTGTGTTGTATGTTGGTAGATGTAGGTACAGACGCCAGCAGGTCAAGCTACCCGAAACTGTCAAATTTTCCCAATCAACCTTGAACCTTAAAGCTTTATCGATAAAGTTAAAAATCTATTAAAGAAATTTGACAGATTGTAGTAGCTTGATGTGCTGGCGTCTGTACAAAGATTTTCTGCATGTCGTTATGAAATTAACATACCTATCGTGAGTAAAGCTGAACTTAATGACCTGAACACGCCAGCACCGCGGCACCGCAAGCATTTGATTAATGGGAGTTTCCCTTGTACGTTAAAGCTGGATTATTGACTGCGTTTCAACAATACCTTCTGTTTATGAGTCGGTATTGCGTTTCCATAAACAGCAGGTATGGTTTTTTAGTTACTTAGCCCCACTAGCACCACAAATCACTAAACACATTTAACACCAGTAGGGTCATGGGGTCCGAGTGCCCGCTTAGTTTTTCGAGATATCGCAAAGCGGTTGGTCGACTGTTCATGTGACCAGATCACCAGAGGGCTGGCCCATTTTTTGGTTAAAGAATCAACATCGCCATACAACGTGGCATTGCTGCCAGCCTTTTGGTCACTTTTCCCGCTAACAGCGACGTGGACGAATTTTTGATGCCCCTGATTCTTTACCCTTGTTTCGTTTTATACATACATTATTATTTTAAGTCTATTAGCTTATATATATACCTATATAGTATTATCTTGTTAGAAAAAAAAAACTAAACAAACTTAGAACATCACTTTGTTTCTAACAATCGTTTGAAGAGTGAAGAGACAGTGATGTTTTAAATTGCATGCGACTTAAACATAACAGTGACATGTGGATGTACTGTATGTATAGGTACCTCTGCCTAACCATCTTTGGAATACGTGCGTAATGTTATGTTATGTGTATTTAGTGGTTGTTGGTGCAAGCGGACCTTAGTTTGATTGGAGCAGAATCACTTCATATTATGTTCAACACCGGTCATCTATTACGAGTATTTACTCTTTGATAACATCATCATGTTAATTTGCCAAGAAGTTTGCTGCGTTATTGCTACAAAGTATTTTATTAAAAAGAGTATACTTAGATGGTTTGGTGATGCTGAGAGGAAGAGTGAAAGGCGACTAACAAAAGGCAGATCTATGGGAGAGGCAAAAACGCCCTGGGAGGACGAATAGTGACCTTATTAGTGATGTTCTTTATATGATGGTCAGGTACGTAGTACTTACTCGCAACCGACGTGCTTTATGATTACATGTATGAACGTGAACGAAGCAAAACGAGTATATGTACGGACAGTGACAGGGGGCGCTCTGTAGCTTCTGTCTACCCCTATGGTAAGAAAGCGCGAGTTTATATATTATACTAGCTTCTGCCCGCGACTTCGTCCGCGTGAAGCCACTTTCTTAACTTTTTTTCCGTACGAACCTTCTACAAAGTTCATATTAGAAAACTTTAAAAAAAAAGATGGATGAAATCGGTAAAGTCGTTTTCAAGTTATGGCGTGACCAAGGGAAATAGGGATTATATACATAGATAGATATATGTGTGTAAATTACGTAACATTTACGTAAGTATAAGCTTTTCCCCGGAACACAACACATAGAATACAAATGAGAAAACAGTACATAAAATAGTTTTGTAGTCTACTTATTGTTCCAAAGTCCAACAAAGGTCAACGTTTCAATATGTAACCGCACACGTTTGGCCCGAGTTAGTTCAACAAAACAAACATTTTGTAGAGCTTAAAATTCCTGCATTGTAGAGCTCGCTTTAAACTGGACTCGGGTGTTTTGAACTTAAATTGTTATTAAGTTACTGTAGCTGGTTTTTTAAATAGGTATCGCTGCTTTATGTTGAGACAGGAGCCGCTTTTTGGCGTCGCACAAGTCTATTTTTTGTTTTCACGTTTTTGTTAGTTTCAATCTTCTTTTCAGCGTGTCGATGGCAATCTAAATGGACTCGACCTAGAATTCGGCTACGTGTTTTAGCAACTATCTCTCGAATGACGTAATGACGTCCCACCGTGTGACATAATAAATCAGCAGAGCGATTCTGTAACCATCTCAACGTGAAAACTCAGGTGAAGTGAGCGTGGAGTGAGCTGTCATTCCAACTAATGCTAGGGATTGACACTATTGACAGCTCACTCTAAGCTCACTTCACCTATCTTTTCACGGTGAGATTTTTACAGAATCGATCGGCAGGTAGGTCTAGTTTTCCGCAGAAATAAGTGTGATTCTAGCTGAACATAGTGTGTAACTACTTATAATATAAAATAAAGAAAAATATACATCTGTATTTATGTGTAGCTCTTATAATTAAAAAATACATAAACTAAAACCATAATACAATTTTATTAAAACAAGAATACTAAGTAATAACTTTAAACGTTGTGTACACTTCTATATCTTAGTAATTATAACGTCGATACTCCATAACTAAGTAAAGAAGTCTGCATTGATACACCATATATTTTTTTATTGAATGCATCTTTTGCGACGCGATGCGATTGCGATGCCGGCCATAGTGTCGGTAAACGACAACCACGAAACATACCCATGGAATTCAAAACCATGCCGCCTTCAAAGCCTCCTGATCTTAATGGTAAGTGTTATCAGGGCATTTAACAGAAACAAAGCCTTTCATTAATTAAAATTGGTAATCCTTGTGACACCTCACTAAATATTCTACCAATTGTCTAACTTAGATAATGCAGCTTCAGAAAGACACACAGCAAACACGACCCAGATAACTGCGAGACGAACGAGCAAGTTCTGTTGCTACAGTGTTTTTATCTCGTGAAGCAATGCGCGCTTTACTTGTTGTTACAAAGTGTATAAACACGCTGTGGCAAAAGTTCGCACTGATTCTTAAAATCACCATCTGGGGGTAATTTTTGGAGATTTAGATAACTGTAAAACGACCACATAACATGATGTATGGAAATATCTCCTAGACAATTTAACTGGAACTTATCCGAGGGTGGTGAAAAAGCCATTAATTGAAGGTTATTTTGCTAGAGGATACACAAAAAGATAGTTTGTGAAACGGAATGTCATCGGGGGAGCAAGACAGGTCACAGACAACACAGTCGTATTGTTCTAAAGTTCGCGCACTTCCTACGACCAAACACTGCCCCGGGTTTTTCATTACGAATTTCTCAGTGACAGTCCAGAGTTTGGAAGTTGGCGACGTGATACTCCCATGTCTCGGAAGCTCGTTAACCCGTTGGTTCAGCCCCAGCCATTTCGACATTCATAGCGATCGCTTTACGACCGAATCCGGTCGCAAATACCTGTCACTCCATACATTACACCTGTCAATTCGGGATTTTGCGACCGAATTCGGTCGTAAAGCGATCGCTATGAATGTCGAGACTGCTGGGGCTGAGCTTGACCTCAATCCGGTCGTATCGGATTGCCGTCCCATCGGAATATGAGAGTGAGGGAAGAGTAAGTGCACCTGTGTATATTATGTACTATCATATCTCTCGCGTAAAATGGTTAGTCTCCGTTGAGATTTGCCGCCATGGCCGAAATTCGATCTGGAGGACTATACAACCAAGGAAAAAGGTCGTAATTTTATAAAGAGGTGAACATTCCGGCACCGATTTTTTATTGCCAAATAAATCCCCATTTATACGATGCAACCAAAGACATTAAATTATTTACTTGACAATATCTTAAATCTCTTTGGATGCAACACTGTTTAGACGATGCAACTTTTATTGTTGCTTCAAGTTATGGCAAGCACAGGTCAAAGTTTGAAATGTCTAATACATAAATATTGAACTTACATAATAACTACTACTACTACTTACTTAAATTAATAAATAAAATAAATAAATAAAGACATCTCGATGTTTTTTCAAGTCGTAAAAAGCGTGCAAAGCAGGGGTCGCCAGTCTAGTGGCAATCTCTGGACAAGCTTCACAACAATAGAAAATCTAAATATGTATTTTGTGCATGAAAGTGTGATCAAAGGTTAAGCAAGCTACGCTTGCCACGGTTGGTTCCTGGATGGTGATGATACCTAACATATCGAGACCCCTCCGTGCCTCGGAAAACAAAAACCAGTAAATGGGTCGTGGAGGTCAGATAGGCAGTCACTCAATGTTATATACAGAGGGGCAGTTCTCGTAATTTTAAGAACGTTCACAGTCTGAGGGGCGATTCTGGTAATTTTAAGAACGTTCACAGTCTGATCTCAGTCTCAATCTGTCAAAAAATACTTCTAATTTCCCTACATTTTGACAAGTTTTTGACATTTGTTTGTCGCCGAGATGAGACTGCGACTAGATTTTGAACGTTTTAAATTACGAGAATTGGCCTTCAGATCTCAGTCTCAATCTGTCAAAAATACCTCTACTTTCCATACATTTTGACAAGTTTTTGACATTTGTTTGTCGCCGTGATGAGACTTTTTAAATTACGAGAATTGACCTTCTCGTATTCAGCTGCATCCTTTCATAGATTGAAAGCCGAACTCAACATAATTGGAAAAGGCCAGGCTGATTAATGTCCAATGATCAAAGAGCTCCCAGTATATCGCGGTGTTTATTTACTCTGTGGTAACAAACGACTCGACCTCGTAGTTCAAATGTTTTAGAAGCCACAGCTAAAGTCCCGTAGTAGGTAATTACGTAAGAGGTTGAAATCTTAGTAATTCCTGCAAAGTGCTCGAATGTCAGGAAATGTAGGAATGTTCTACAAAGTGTACAAGCAGAGAACATCTTGAAACTTGAGTGTTTCAAGTCGTCGGTACCTACACGATGTTGAAGGTGAAAATTCTAAAGATTGTCAATTAAAAATGTATTTTTTTAAAACAGACGGATGCTTTATAATAATAATTAGTTGGCCGATGAAAGAAAGAAAGAGAAATTATTTATTGGGACACGCACAGGAGGATACGAACAAAATTATAATAAAAACCTGTACGAGGCCAAAAGGCCCATGTCTCAGATAGGTGCGACATCTATCTGTACCAATAAAAATTAATTGCGGTTCGTTGTGAAGCGAATCACTTAAGAACGGAAAGAACGATCAGATTTTTTTTTCAAACGTTCGTAATAGACCGAATAAGGTTTCTAAGGCAAGATAAATTGGAAAAGTTGCCCGGAATATCGGAAAAATTGGGAAGAATTGAGTGCTCTTTTCCCATAGAGTAGTACATATAAATGTCGCAGCGCTGGTATACAGTGTGTTTATAACTGAACTTCATGATAAAGCTATACAGCGTGTACTTAAGTAAGGTTGTGGTAACAAACCTTTTTTTTTTTGTTTGGAAATCATCATAATTATGACTTCTCCCGCTCTGGGCGGAGCGGGAGGGCGTGTCAGACTTTTACTGACTAAAACCCACCCGTGTTCCTTCAGTTGCCTGTGCCAGGGGCCACGGTATCTCTTTCGAACTACCCGCGGCCCTGGGAGTGGTACAGACCGTCAAGCTGAACAACTTTCTCCATGGGTCCAACATCGTAATCGCGAAAATATAAATAGCTATCTCATACAAAACTTAAGTATCTACTTGACCCAAATGTATGGGACAGCAGATACTTTTATCGTGATTACGATGTTGGTCCCATGTAGAAAGTTGTTCAGCTTGATGGTCTGTGCCACACCCTTAAACCTTCGTATACGTCGAACGTGTATCCACGCCAGACACAATGGATTTTTAATTATATTTCTGTATTTACGGCATTCAACCGGTTAAATATCACATACTTCTGATACACGCAGTATACTAGAAAGCGCCATATCTAGTATTTCGCATCATAAAGCCAGTCATGCGCGAGGCATAAAGACTCCTTTTTCTATCGATATCGGCACTTTATCAGCAGGTCTATTAATACTGAGATAGGTTCAACAGGCTAATAGCAATAACCAGCTAATGGATAAATATGAGCAATAAAAAACGCTTCTATTGCGACAGCCGGCCTGGTAAGCCGGCAGGGTAATAAGGTGCTCGCCTACCAGTAGATTTTTATTATTTTAAACTAGCTTCGCGACATCGTCTCGCGCCCTACCGCGTCGCGTCGCATCGCATCGCCCGCCCGTCCTATTATTTGGTTTTTGGTTAGCGTTCTTTCTGGCTTTTTTCGTTTTGCTCGGTTCCTCAAAGCCTATAATAAACTTCCTCAAGAATGCAAAGGCAAAAAGAAATTTCGCAAGTCTTTTTTATTTATTTATTCATCAACAAATTTACATTTATGTCGAACAGTGGTTTTAAAAATAACAATAAATGTAACACAAAATTAAGTACCTGATCATAGTATAGCCAGAAATGAGAGTAAATCCGACTGGTAGCTCCAGAGATTAGCACAATCTTCAAACATACAAGCAAACTCTCCAGTTTTATTATTGATTTATTTAACCATCTATGTACACACATATATTATGTATACAAACAAGAAAAATAAAAGACCAGCAAAATAGGTACCTACAAAGGTGATGCTTGTTGCTAAAGAAGTCTGATTATAGATACATTTTGTTTTTATTTTTCCTTATTATTAGAATTAATTATCTTTTTGCATACACGTATTTCTGTGACAAATAATATAAACCATTTTTTCTTTCTTTCTGTATTTCGTAGAGGTGTCCGAAAACATAGATAATATACTCCTTTGGTTTTGTATTACGTTCATACATCTGAAGGCCAATTCCCATAATTAAGAACTACCAAATCTAGTCGCAATCTCACCTCAGAGACAATCAATGTCAAAAACTTGTCAAAAATGTAGGGAAATTACCATAGTCTACATCGGCACCATTGCCATAGAGAAAAATAGAATAGAAAACATGGTCTTCTCTTCCCAGAGTGACACAAGCCTACGTCACAATAACATTGCCACATTTCAACATAACATGTTACATGGGTACATTATATCTATGATTAATTAGTTAAAATATTTCTTTATAATTTTCATTTATATGTTTTTTATCTTAAATTGTATCCGTTGTTTAAAATTCTCCCACATTTTTAAGTTTGAGAACCTGTAAACAGCATGATGACGTAGGCTTGTGTCAGTCACGTGGTTCCCGAGTCTCGGAAGAGAGTACCAGGCGGAGTTATATTATTATACCATGGAAATTACGAGGTATTTTTGACAGATTGAGACTAAGAGACTGTGAACTGACTGACGGACGGACGGACAACGAAGTGATCCTATAAGCCTTATAGGATCACTTCGATGTCAGTCCGTCGGTCAGACTGTCTATCAAAAAACGAAGCCCTTATAAGGGTTCCGTTTGTGAAGCAGTCATGCTAGCGAAGGAGGTGGCGGGGTGGGCGAGGGAACGCGCCTTGCGCACCTCACGCCTCAGCCGCCGCGGGAGACGCTCCGGGCGTCGGGAGCCGCGTGACGACTCCCGGCCACCGTAGGCGCGGGCCTGCGGGCGGAGAGTAATGGGTAGCTCTCCGTCCGATCAGGACTAGGCCCGTGCCGGACGGCGTGTTCGTGTTCCACGCGCGCCTCAAAGAGATGTCAGCAAGTGACGGGGCCCCACAGGGCCGAAGCCTGCCAGGGTAGCGGGACCATCCGAAAGGGTTTACCGCTGCCCTGGAACATAAAGGGCTAAGGAAGGAACACGGGTGGGTTTTAGTCAGTAAAAGTCTGACACTCCCTTCTGCTCCACCCAGAGCGGGAGGAGTCATTTGATGATTTCCAATCCTCAAAAAAAAAAAAAAAAAAAAGGGTTCCGTTTGTTCCTTTTGAGGTGCAGAACCCTAAAAATAACGTGTGGAACAGTACATTTCGTCAAAAAAGAGTTTTTTCATGACACATTGAAGATTAATGAATTTAAGTCGAGGAAAAACCGAGCTTAGGTTTTAAAAGAACCCTGGAAAATTTTAACGACGTGCTGAATTTTATTCTCATCTCTTCCCCTCCCTACTACCCTCGTCTACCTTGCTAATAATCATATTAAACTTTCCACGAGTTGCGTTAATTGTTGGAGGTGTAAGGCGTTCAAGAAAATGCAGTACCTAGGTGATTGGTAAACTAATCCGGGTTTAAACGCAGTTGGAACTTTTCGATCTGCAGGGAACGAGCTAGTTTTGAAAACTTTTACTCACTGGTTAATTGTTTGAGTGGTTTTTATACTTTTTGTTACCAATTTCAGAGGAAATGAGAATTGAGAGGTTTTTAACGTTTGTGTGCGTCATAACATTGTTTATTACGCACACAAACGTTATACGTTAACGTAACGTCTATTTATTCCACGAAGGAGTAGGCAGGGGTGTGCAACATTTCGCATACTTTTCGCTTTTTAGGGTTCCGTAGCCAAATGGCAAAAAACGGAACCCTTATAGATTCGTCATGTCTGTCTGTCTGTCCGTTCGTATGTCACAGCCACTTTTTTCCGAAACTATAAGAGCTATGCTGTTGAAACTTGGTAAGTAGATGTATTCTGTGAACCGCATTAAGATTTTCACACAAAAATAGAAAAAAATTGGGGGTTCCCCATCCTAGAACTGAAACTCAATTTTTTTTTGTCATCAAACCCATACGTATGGGGTATCTATGGATAGGTCTTCAAAAATGATATTGAGGTTTCTTATATATTTTTTTTCTAAACGGAACAGTTTGCGCGAGAGACACTTCCAAAGTGGTAAAATGTGTGTCCCCCCTGTAACTTCTAAAATAAGAGAATGATAAAACTAAAAAACATATATGATGTTCATTACCATGTAAACTTCCACCGAAAATTATTAGTTTGAACGAGATCTAGTAGGTAGTTTTAATACGTCATAAATCGTAAACCGCAATTTACCTTTCATTCAATCAACTCATGATTGACTTTTATAGATAACTAGCTTCTGCCCGCGGCTTCGCCCGCGTGGATGTCGGAAATTATCCCACGGGAACGTGCTAACAGGATAAAATGTGCTTCCCCAGGATGCCATCTATCTCTAAGCCAAATCAGAAGTTCAGTGGTTTAGGCGTGAAAATGTAACATACAGTTTCTAGGTCAAATCCTCCCCTTAAAAACTGAATTACCCCTTTTTGTCCCGTCAGTGGTAAATTTTGGACAACTTTACATAGGTACTTATTATTAATTATTTTCTGTCAAAAGTATCAATATTGAGTTTCGAGTTACTCGGACCGCGCATTCAATTTCTTTCACACAAACTTAACACCCCCCCCCCCCTTTTAAGGGGTAGTTTTGAAAAACTTATAATGATAAACTTTATTACTTATTTAGCTTCTGCCCGCGGCTTCGCCCGCGTGGATGTCGGAAATTATCCCACGGGAACGTGCTAACAGGATAAAATGTATGTGCTTCCCCAGGATGGCATCTATCTCTATGCCAAATCAGGAGTTCAGTGGTTTAGGCGTGAAAATGTAACATACAGTTTCAAGGTCAAATCCTCTCCTTAAAAACTGAATTACCCCTTTTTGTCCCGTCAGTGGTAAATTTTGGACAACTTTACATACTTATTATTAATTATTTTCTGTCAAAAGTATCAATACTGAGTTTCGAGTTACTCGGCCCGCGCATTCAATTTCTTTCACACAAACTTAACACCCCCCCCCCCCCTTTTTAAGGGGTAGTTTTGAAAAACTTATAATGATAAACTTTATTACTTACTTAGGCAAGTATTCTTGCCAAGTTTCAAGTTTACTAACTAAATTAATAAGATTTTTCATATAAACTGTATCCCCCGCTTTTCCCACAGGGGTGGAATTTTGAAAACTCGTTTGGGAATATTCATAACTTGATCCAAAGATTATTTATACCAATTTTAGAGTTAATCAAGCCACGCATTATAATTTTGAAAACAACCACCAGACAACCCAACAAATAAACCTTTTAATCTACTAATACAACGGAGCCAATTTTAAATTTACGAAACGATCAATCCACAATTCCACGACAGTACCGAAGCGCTCGGCCGATACCCAACCAAATGCGTGTAACGAAACCATAGCGCGATCTATTTCGATCCCAACGCCATCTATCGAGCATAGTAACAACTCGGATTATTTATCTATACTCCGTTCGGGCATTTGCTTTGTACTAAAAGTTTTATTATATTGATATTATTTTTTTCATACCTTTTTACTATTTATTTACTTTTTTCCGATGAATTAAAACAATAACATGAACCGAACTCGTGTAACGATCGACACCATTGCGCGATCACCAACTCGACATATAGTACTAATAGAATTATCTATACTCCGTTAGAGCATTTTCTTTGTACTAAAAGTTGTATTATATTATATTTTCATACCTTTTTACTATTTATTTACATTTTTCCGATGAATTTTCAGTACTGAATTGATGCCGACTCTTGGCCAATAGATGGCGCTGTATGTCCGGAATAAATTTTATTTTTTATTTTATTTTTTGTAATAAAAACTATCCTATGTCCATTCTCAAGTTCCAAACTATGTCTGTACCAAATTTCACACAAATCGGTTCAGTAGTTTAGGCGTGAAGCAAAGACAGACAGACAGAAAGACAGACAGACAGAGTTACTTTCGCATTTATAATATTAGTTTGGAGTTTGGATGGTACGGATCCCTTCGTGCGCGGGTCCGACTCGTACTTGTCCGATTTTTTATTTTTTGCGCAACTCTTTTTCCGCATTTGGGCGGCGTCGCTATTGGAGAGAACGCGGCCAAGTCACAACAGCATTCTGAAGATGTTAGTAGACAAAGGAGACCAGTCACGTTTCATACAAAGTTGGGCCCAAAACCCAAAGTACGGCCTGCGATAAAAATGTATTACCGAGGTCGGGGAAGTCCTCCTTATATTTTCTTACTATTGCGCCGAATCTCTACGACCATTCCTTCAGCTGTTTTTAAAGTTCAAAAATCTAGTTTTATACATCGCCTTTTGCGTTGAAAGCTCCTCCAAACCGTTCCAGGTGGATCTATCTTTTGCCCGTCTGGACCAGAAGTTTCCGGCTATTTGTACGATGTCGTCACTCACTCCGCAAACTATAATTAGGTATCCGAATTTCGTCCATACACTTACCGCGTTCCTCGCGAACAACTTCGTACTGAAACTTTGAAATGCAATGTAAGTCTCGAAACCAATTGAAACTAGTTTTACTTCCTTCTTCGAGCGACTTATCATTTGTGTGTTAACTTATATGTTATGAATAACGCCCAGTTTCTGAAAATGTATCCAAATTAACATAATTTAAATAAAAAGTTTTTTGGAAAGAAAGAAAATACTTTATTTGGACACAGTTCGTGAAACACAAAATACAAAATTGAAAGCTTTGATCGACTAACAAAAAATTCAAACATGTAATATGTTTTAAGGACAGATATCGTCATTCGGATTTGGCTCTTAAACACCGGGGAAAAGAGACGATATCTACTATTTTCCGATTAAAGGAGAACGGAAGCGTAACTTCAAAAAATCATAAGATATTTACAAAAGGAAAGAACTTATCAAATAAAACCCTTGCTACTAACACGACTTTTGCCTGTTGTTAGTCAGTTCGGAGTTATTGACCTACTGAGGCACCGAACTCAAAGTATTTTTGTTGGACAACCACCACTTATACTTCGACAATTTCTTCCGATCTCCGATAAAATTACATTTATGTATGTCAATTTACGGTACCTACTTAACTATTTTTATTTTTGAGTGTATCTACATAATATATGATGGGATGGATCATTAAGCACCAGCTTCAATAGGTCCAATACTCAACTATTAGACTCAGACTCTATTCATTACATAATTTAGATTTTTTTTAAAGGATTAAAACACAACTTTGCAATAATACTCTTAGTGACACAATAGTTTTATGACACCATCGTCTACTTAGAAAAATTAAAAAAAATATTTATTCTACCTACAATGTAAAGTAACTACAAATTTAATTAGAGCAATATTGTATAAAAATGTGTATTAGTGTCTAACATTTTAGGAGTTAATTATTATGCTTATTTGTTAAGCATATAAAAAATATCTTTTAATGTCATTATGCGTAAATAAATTTCATGCTTTAGAATGTTATGCTTAATCATTATTATGATTAGAGAAATTATGCTTAAGAAAATTACTATGCTTTAAGCTTTTATGCGTAAATAATGTTATGCCAAAAATTATTAGGAGAAACAAAAGTATGCCAAATTATATGTATTAGGTCTTACAATTTTATGCAAATGGATAGAGAACCATCATTTTAGACTAGTATTTGGGAACTTAATATTTATTTTCCACTTCAGCAGTGTCGGTACTTCGAAACCGTGCACGAACGCATACCTACCGTTGGTATCAAGAATTCAGTCAAAGGCAATTCAAAAAACACAGGTATTTTTGTTTGAGGTACCTGTGCGTGCAGTATAAAGGTACCAGTAATCCTAACCAGCTCAGCCGGTAGCAAGTAAAACCACGGAGTTATTCACAGACTGTAAATATTTAAAATGTCCCGTCTGTACAAAAATCTCGTAAAAAGTAAGTGGGTACTTAATCCGTCGTCGAATATAACGACTTTTAGTCAGGTTTATAAACCTGACTACGTCAGTGGCAGGGGCTCGTGGCTAAGTAACAGCGGCACCGGTCGATCGAGCAAGTAAAGCTATGCTTGCCGAGGTCGGTCCGTAAATGGGTGGCCGGGAGTCGGTTGCTGACTCCCGACGTCCAGGGCGTCTCCTGCGGTGACTAGGGGCGTGAGGGCGCAGAGATTGCCTCTCCCTCACGCGCTTCGCCTCCTCCTTTGCGAGCATTACTGCTTCGAGAAGGAGGTGTCGGCTTCCCATGCACTCTCGCTCCGTACCATGGCCTGAACCAGGGCCGGACGCGAGAGATCGCCGCCGCCAATACCCGCCACCAGGACGCGGTGGTGCGCCGCCCAAGACGGGCAGACCTCCACCGTGTCCTCCGGGCGATCCACACAGTGGTGACACCCTGGAGTTTCCTCCCGCCTTATTCTAAACAGGAACCTCCCGAAACAAACATGTCTGGTGAGGACCTGCGTTAGGCGGAAGGTGAGGGCGCCGTGGTGCCTCTCCAGCCTCTCCTCAAAGAGGGGACTTATCGGGCTTGGGGGCGCCGCAATTGTGGCGTGCCCAGCACTGGGTTGCGACAATCGCACTCTCCATGTCGCTATGAGATCCCGCCGGAGCTCTGTCCGCTGTACCGTGATTTCTCGCGGCAGCGGGCGTATGTGGGCGAGGACTTTTGCTTCCAGATCCCATGGCGGCAATTCGGCAAGAAGGCTCACCGCCTCAGCGGAGACCGTGCGGTATCCTCGAATTACCCGGACGGCCATGACCCTTTGGGACGCGTTCAACCGGCGGGCTGGTCGCCTCCTCAAGGAACGCGCCCACATCGGTGCCCCGTAAAGGGCCATAGACCGCACGACCCACGCATAAAGCCCCCGGATATATCGAGACCCCTCCGTGCCTCGAAAATCACGCTAAGCCGTTAGTCCCGGCTCTGATTCTTAGATCTTTGACAGCCGTTACGGGACGACAGAAGCTCGATAGTGTGACAAGGGGTATCGTATTACTCAGTAAAAGGCGAGGCAGGTGATGACAGGACAGGGCGACTCAAAGCTGCAATGGCTCTTTCTTCAAGAGGTCCTTCCAGACATAGCCCTGCATTGTTGGACTCACACAAAATTCTAATAATTATTTTTGGACTTTAAAAGAGACCAAGACCTCTGAGATTGTTTCGGCATTTCTTCTCAGGGATCAGTCAGCGAGGAGATGCCGGCGCCATCTAGTTTTTAAAATAAAAAATAAAAGATCTACTTACAAAAATAAACATTTCATTTCATTATATCTCAATCGCACCCATTTGAAATACTAAACTTTAATGGCCCTTTTAAAGAATCTTGGCACAATTTCACCTGTAAACGCTTTTAAAAGATGAAAGCTTCGCGTAGAGAACGCCTAACTTTTTAAGTGTCAATCAGACGAAGTTTAGCTTTAGCGCGAACAGTACAAGACCCTTATTAATAAACATATTCTTATTTGAGCGCTCTTATAAGCGTTGGGTTAAAAAGAATCTTTTGACAAGCTGATTGAAAAAGAAGCTTTTGGTCTAAGCAAAGATATTTTTTGTGAATTAAGTAATAACAGCGGCACGGGTTGAGGTTAAACTACGCTTGCCGAGGTACTCACCTCCTGACCGTGGATGGGTGATCATCCATTACATACCCAAACTCCTCTATGCCTCTGAAAGCACGTTAAGCAATCGATCCCGCCTGTCATTCATATATCTTCGACAGTCGTTACGTTAGTCACAAGCCCGAGAGTCTGACAATGAGTCGTGCCAATATCTATAGTGTTAGGTACCTAGTAACTGGGTTGTGGAGGTCAAAGAGTCGCTCCATTTAAAATACTGGTAATCAGCTGCATCGTTAAGACTGGAAGGTAACCTTAACATAGTTGGAGAAAGGCAGACGGAGATGCCATACCAATACCATGTACTTATGCCGTACATACCATTACGCTCCCACTCCTAACCTAGCCACATACCAGAAATCAACGAAAATAGCTGTTAAGTAGATTGAAAAGTTGATGAGAGATTGAGAACAGCTGGTCTATTCCATATCTATCATCTATCAATCAACTTAGCCTACCGCGGTCCACTCCTAAACATAGGCCTCTCGCAGGCTGCACCACAACCCTGTCCTCCGCCTTCTGCGTCCAGTCTGTCGCAGCCACCGTGTTAAGGCGCGCTTACCGAGACGCGGTTTCCACTCCAGGACTCGTCTGCTGCACCGGCCATCGGTCCTTCGACAAACATGACCACTGCCACTTGAGCTTCTCAGAGTAGTCGTGTAGAATCGCCAAAACTATATAATTTATAAGTCCGCTAACCTAGATTCGACTTTTCAGAAGTAAATTGATAAAACCTGCATTTTATGGTTTGAAATCGCAAACGCATGCAGCGATCATAGCACTTTTATTCCTTTTCTATATTATTATGCAAAGAGGTCTTTGTTTGCAGGAAGACGATTACTGGGCTCTTGTTGAAAATAATATCGTATAATAATAATATCGTAGTAAGTCTGAAAGCAGAGTACCTACTTACCTAATGCTTTAATGACGTAAAGATTGTACAATGTTACGTGTGTGGGGACTTATTTTGTCCGGTTCTCCCATTTGTCTTTCCTACTCTATCATCAACCCCTGATCACCATCTACCTATAACCTATTCATTGAGACCATTGCTAGGACCCTAAACACGATATATTTTCAAACTCAAACTCAAATCATTTATTTCAATTAAACCATTTACAGGCACTTTTGAATTGTCAAAAATATCTGCTGTAAGTTAATGGAGTTGGATATCCTGCAAATTCCAGATGATGCTGCAGTAGCAGTTCAAGGTTACTATGTTCTTCTAATATCATTGAAGTAACCAAATACCAAATTTCGACTCAATCAGACCTGTGGAAGATGCTCACATCAATTCATCAACTAGAAAAGAGCTGATAATCTTCAAACGGCTGAACCGATTATCTTGAATTTTAAAATAAAATACCTCCCCACATACTCCAACTCAATGAAACGAAATTCAAATCTTACATAAAACGCACACTATGCAGCCAAGCATATTATAAGTTGGGGGATTACATCGCTGACAAAAATGCTTGGCTAAACGCTGGTCCTGCTCCACAGGACACATAAATAAATTGATTAGCATTTGAAAATACTTCACACACGCCTACCCTACCTACATACTGTTGGAGCTGCTGAAGATTTTAAAATACTATTTTTGCATTATATAAATTCAATCTCCTAGTATTGTATAATTGCATAGAACGTATGTGAGTACTATGCACATACTATAAAGCTACCATTTACTGGGTACGTCTTTCATTGACTTGAATGTGCCCTGGCGGCTGAGAGTATGTCATGCTCACTCTAATGTCTCGCTGATGGTGGCGCATGTGTTGGATCATTTAGCTCCCTTCAAATTGGTTGAGCTGAATGGTGCTAATCTATGCGTCATGCTAGTCGTGAACGGGCGCCGCCGCGCCGTCAGTAGGGACTGGTCAAGTCTTTGCTGCCATGGCTTATTTTAATTTAATTTAATATTTGAATTATTTTTTTATCTTTTCATTACGGACTCTTTTAACGTTCTGCATCGTTCTCACATGCATAATTTTTAATATTAATATTAATGTGATTTAAAAGTGTCCATGGAGTTTCTTGCCCGTTCTTCTCCATAGGTACCTACTACGCTTTGGAATGGGCAACTAACTTCATCTTTTTGACTGACCGACCTTGACAATTCGACAATTCAAAAGTGCCTGTAATTGGGTTATTTGAAATAAATACTTTGAGTTTGAGTTGAGTTTGTTAGCTAAGAACACTCCCGATCAAGTCACCATTCAAACAAAAAAATAATAATCAAAATCGGTTCAGCCGTTTGGTAGCTACGATGGCGCAGACAGACACACAGATACACACGTTAAACTTATAACCCCTCTGTTATTGTCAGGGGTTAATAAATAATATTTTTTAACGAAAGCAGCTGCTGTATACAAGATTTAGATACATAATTTGTTAAGCGACCATTTTCCCAGAGCAGGCACGATAATTAGCATAAGTGGTCTGGGTTTGATTCTCCGGTCAGGAACATTACAGTGACGCTCAGGAAAAGTACATTGTGCTAGCGAGACGATTAGTATACATGCCTTTCGGGGCCCTTTGTATTCCTCAGCCCAGCGGAAATTACCTACGTGGGTCATTTTGTATCCATTTGTATTTTTTGTTTTCAATTTCCTTTCACAACACATAATGGATGTAAAAACCTTGGTCGTGTATGGCAAGCTGAATCAATGGAACACGTGGTTTTATTGAGCAGTTATTGGACTGATTATCAGAGGGGCTCGTGGCTAATTGATAACAGTCGCACGGGTCGATCGTAGGTTGAGCTACACTTACCGCGGTCGATTCCTGGATGGTGACCGTACATTACATACCGAGACCCCTCCGTGCCTCGGAAAGTACGTTAAGCCATTGGTCCCGGCTGTCATTCGTAGATCTTTGACAGTCGTTACGAGTATTCAGAAGCCCCGAAAGTCTGACAGCCAGTGTTACCAAGGGGTATCGTGCTACCCAGGTCCGATGGACAGTCGGTTCATGTAAAATACTGGTACCCAAAAATAGTTAAGAAAAAGGCTAGATAGATTGAATTGGACTGATTATGCAGTTGTATCTGCCGCCTAATTTACGGATTTAAAGGCAAATTAACAGGCAGTTAAAGCCAGCACTTTATTAGGATTAGCACCCCTTAAAAAGGGATGCTATACATATACAAAATAACTTTGCACAGCGTGGACAAAGAACCAAGCGCTGAATTCAACTGAATTTGAAGTGAAAAGGTCGTGCAACTGTCTGAAAAATATATTCTATAAATAAGTACGAGTGTGCTGGAGGCACACTTTTGTGTATAATATAGACTCAAACTTGAAGCATTTATTTCAATTAAATCAATTACAGGCGCTTTTGAATTGTCAAGGAGTCGGTAAATCAGAAAAATGAGGCTAGTTGCCCATTCCAAAGCGTATCAGGTACTTATGGAGAAGAACAGGAAACTTCATGTACACTAGGCTCTTTTTAATCAAATTATTGTTCCAAAATATTGGTAACGTCATTCAAGTTAAAATTATATATGTGAGAACTTGCAAGTTAAAAGCATCCATAGTACTCAATACAAACATTAAAATAATTAAATTAAGCCATGATCCAATGAGGCCCAACTGACGGCTCCAGTTCACGAAAATGACGTATCAATCAGTACCGAAGCATTTTGAAGGGAACTAAATGATTCAACACACACGTCACACCATCAGGGAGACATTTGTATATAATTATGTAGGTTCATGGAATTATTATGTACTACGTACAACGTAGTACTTAATAATTCCATGTGTAGGTTATACAAATGTCTCCCTGATGCTGGCGTCACGTCACATTTAGGTGTGAGCACCATGTGTCTATAATAATATATAATATCCCTGGACATTTCACACAGCGCCATCTAGTCCCAAGTTAAGCAACCTAATGCTTGTGTTATGGTAACAAGATGGCTGATAAACTACTTATATACATTTTTTTTTTTTGTAAATACATACATATTATAGATAGAAAAACACCCAGACTCGGAACAAATACATGTATGTAGGTCATACAAATAATTGTTCCGTGCGGGAATCGAACCCGCGACACGCAGCGCAGCAGTCAATCGCTTAACCACTGCGCCAACCGTGCCGTCAATCCTACATCCTACTTCCTTCTTACTAATATTATAAACGTGAAAGTTTGTATGGATGGATGGATGTTTGTTACTCTTTCACGCAAAAACTACAAAACGGATTTGGATGAAATTGGGCATACAGATGGTTATAACCAGGATTAACATATAGAATACTTTTATCCCGATATTCCCACGGGATCGAAACTTATGTGGGTGAAACCGCGGGGTGCAGCTAGTAATATTATAAACGCAAAAGTTTGTATAGATGGTAGGATGGATGATTGTTACTCTTTCACGCAAACACTACTACACGGATTTGAATGAAATTTGGCACACAGATAGTTTATAACCAGGTTTAACACATAGGATACTTTTTGTCCACTTTTCCCACGGGATCGAAACCTATGCGGGTAAAATCACGGAGCGCGACTAGTCACATAATAAATTAATTTATTATTTCGGGGAGTCGTGTCGAACACGCGTTATCGCACAGACGCGTGAGACCAACCATGGCCTCCAAATTGTTAAAATGTTCGAGTTGCAATATAGTTATCAACGAGGTTCTAGCCTTTGTGAGTAATAAGATCGATGTAATGAACGAGGAGAGCATTAGTCACATTTGTGTGAGTGCATTTTCTGACCAGGATATTCACAGTGCTAAAGATCTTCTGTGCGAATCATTACCTACAGACAAGCGTAAGAAGATAAGGAGGAGAGATGGAAAAAAGCTCCGTGAAATAGATGACATCATCTGCATGCTGAAGGAGTCCGATCCGGAGGTCTTACCGATTTTTGTGGCCCGTGATCTACACAAGTTGCCGCCGGTACTTTTTGATCATGTCGACGTCACTAGGATATTAAAGGATTTGATGAGTATGCAGCAAGTGATGAATCAGATCAAAGAACAGTATGTCACTAAAGAAAACTTAGATACTGTTAAGTCTGATCTGGAAAATCTAAAAAAGGCGTCTTTAGTAAACAGTTTTGGAAATACCTCCAGTAATGTTAATTTTAAGCGGGGTGGATTTTTGCTAGATAGTCACGATGGTTACTGCAGTGGCCCTAGGGGACTTGCATACATGGGCGCAGAACATGATAATTCATGCAAAATGCCTAGCGAGGTACGAACAGAAACCAACTATCGGGATATCGTTGAATCTTTTTCTAAAAGTGAGGGTAGACAGGAAATTTGTGGTGAGACTGGCGTATTGAATGAGAGCGGTACTTGCCTTACGGTGGCCGGTGACAAGCCCGAGCCGATGACTCACCTGCAACCAGCTGCGATCAACGTAAGTAATGAGACGGGACACACGGTCGCTAAGAGCGTAAACAGTGACGATCTCGGTAAAAAGAAATCTTTGGCCGATGTTGTACGCGATGGTGAATGGAAAATACCCAAAAAAGACAAAGAATGGACCCTAGTACAGAGGAGACGTTTAAGGAACCGCTTTGTTGCAAATAGAGGGAAGGCAGTTTTGAGCTCAGAAACGAGTTTCAAAGCTGCAGACATAAAAATTCCTATCTATATATACAATGTTGCGAAGGACGTGCCCGTGTGTGAAATACTGAGCTATATTGCGAGTAAAACTGATGTTACTGTACACCTGGAAAAAATGAATATGAAAATACCAAAATTGTATGATGCGTACAAAGTATTGGTACCAAAGCATAATTTAGAAACTTTTCTGAATGATGATTTCTGGCCAGAAGGCATCGCATACCGTCGCTTTATTGACTTCAAGACAAGAAGTAATGATATAAAGAGTGGGGAATAATTGTTATGTGTGTAGTCCAACCTTCCTTATGAATAATTACGTCAAACTAGTAACATTTAACTGCAAAAATATTGTAAGATCAGTGGAATGTGTAAGAAAAGTGTGTGAAACAGCTGACATTATAGCACTTCAGGAAACGTGGCTGTTGCCAGACGACATTCCATTCCTGGGCAGCATCAGCGACAAGTTCGCGTTCACTGGCAAGTCTGCCGTGGACACTTCGGCCGGTGTATTCCGCGGCCGACCATACGGCGGTGTGGCAGTGCTATGGAGGAAGTCTGTGTTTCCCTCAGTGTCAGTGTTACAGTGTAGCAGTGATCGCCTGGCAGCTATTAAAGTTGAGATGGGTGAGCGTTCTATGTTAATTATTTCTCTGTATATGCCTACGAACTCGAAAGATAATTTAACTGAGTTTACGGAGTGTCTAGGCGAAGTAAATTCCATAATTGAAAATAGTGATGTAGAATCTGTTTATGTGTTGGGGGATTTCAACGCCCACCCGGGTGAGTTATTTGGAAATCAACTCTTGGACTTTTGTGCGGAACAGTCATGGACTTGTGTTGATCTTGAAATGTTACCTAGCGATTCACACACTTTTGTAAGTGATGCACACGGATGTTGTCGGTGGCTCGATCACTGTGTGGTCACGAGCGCCGCGCGTGCAACCATTGATCACGTGACTATTTTATACGATACCTACTGGTCTGATCACTATCCGATGCAGTTAACTTGCAATGTAAATTTAATAAAACCCAAAATTGTAATGCATAATGCTTGTGAAAATAAAATAAAATGGGGGGAGAGGCAGGATAGTCAAATTGCAACATATCAAAATTTTTGTCATACTAAGTTAAGGGATATTGACTTTCCAGCTGAATTTGCTACTTGTGCTGATAAAATGTGTAACTGTACAATTCATAAGACATTAATTAATGATATGTATAAAAGTATAGTGCGTGTACTGACTGAGGGCGCGAAGTATTCTTATAGTGTGACTTTCAATCCCGGTAGGGGAAAACACATAGTAGGCTGGAATAGACACGTGAGGGAGGCTCACGGTAGGGCTCGGCAACGTTACCAGAATTGGCTATTGTATGGGAGACCTAGCTCTGGAAGGTTATACAATGAAATGACTGAGTCTAGGCGATTATTTAAGGAAAAATTGAAATGGTGTCAAAATAACCAACAACAAATTAAGATGGACATAATAGCACGACACCATTGCAATAGTAACTTTTCAAAATTTTGGAAATCAACGAACAAGTTGAATCTGAAACCGAGCCGGCCCGTGAGCGTCGAGGGTGTACACGAGGTGGATGACATCGCGAGATTATTTCAACGGCATTTCAGGGTTGAGCCGTCTATGAGGCCTGCTCGGTCTGAACTGTTGTCGGTGTCCGGTGTTGGGGCTACACCTGGAGATATCAATGTAAGGTTCACTGCAAAGGGTATAACTTTAGTTATCAATTCTATGAAAAGAGGAAAGTCTCCAGGACATGATAGCCTCAGCATTGAGCACCTGCGGTATGCTGGGGTACACTTGCCTAGAGTCCTGGCGTTGCTGTTTAATCTGTGTCTTAGCCACTCCTACCTTCCTGACGATCTCATGTATACTGTTGTTGTCCCCATTGTTAAAAACAAGACCGGCGATGTCTCGGACAGGTCCAACTATAGGCCTATCTCCTTAGCCACAGTTATAGCGAAGGTTATGGACAGTCTGCTTGACGGCAACTTAACAAAAAATATAAAACTGCACGACGGTCAGTTCGGCTTTCGGACTGGTCTATCCACAGAAAGTGCGATCCTGTGCCTCAAGCAGACTGTGCAGTACTACACCACGCGTAAAACGCCAGTATACGCGTGTTTCCTGGACCTGTCCCGGGCATTCGATATGGTTTCGTACGACCTACTGTGGACTAAAATGCGTCGAGACACTAGTCTGCCCCCTGAGATTGTATCTATGTTTGAGTACTGGTACAATAATCAGAAAAACACTGTTAGGTGGGTGGATAGTAAATCGGACGAGTATGTGCTGAAGTGTGGGGTGCGACAGGGGGGGTTGACCTCACCAAAACTGTTTAATTTGTATATGGACCGCCTGATTGGGGAGCTGAGCGGCACTGGGATCGGTTGTCATATAGATGGAATCTGCATTAATAATATTAGCTACGCGGATGACATGGTGCTGCTCAGCCCCTCAATCGGCGCATTGCGCAAGCTGCTTCGTATTTGTGAAGAGTACGCGGAGGCCCATGGGCTCAGATATAATGTGAAGAAAAGTGAGTTTATGGTTTTTAGAGCACCTAAAAAAGATTACTCTGTGGTACCACCCGTCTCACTTTATGATATACCATTAAACAGAGTCACTCACTTCAAGTATCTGGGCCACTGGGTCACCGAAGACCTTAAAGATAATATGGATGTAGAAAGGGAACGTAGGGCGTTGTCTGTTCGCTGTAATGTGTTGGCTCGCAGATTCGCTCGTTGCACTGAACAAGTCAAACTCAAACTCAAACTCAAATCATTTATTTCAATTAAACCATTTACAGGCACTTTTGAATTGTCAAAATTAAATAGTCGGTCAGTTAGTCAGAAAGTTAAAGCTAGTTGCCCATTCCAAAGCGTAGATCTCTATGGAGAAGAACGGGCAAGAAACTCCACGGACACTCTTTTAAATCAAGACATTTTTACAAAATCCTGGTTACATTATTCTTATTGCTTCTATATGTGAGAACAATGTTAAGAAACAAATTAAAATATAAAATTAAAAATAAGCCCTGGCAGTTAAGAGATGACCAGTCTCAACAGATGGCGCCCGTTCACGAACATGACGCGTGGATCAGCACCACCCAGCTCAACCATTTCGTAGGGAACCGAATGATCCAACACACGCGCCACCACCAGTGAGACATTTAAGTGAGCATGACATATTCTCAACTGCCATGCTCTTTCAAGTCAACATCAAAATAACATAAAAAACGGATCCATGGTTCTTACATTTACAAAATTTTCAAAAATGCTTCTAAATTATACAAAACTATAGTTTGCAATTTAATTAAGAGATGAGAGAAAAAAAAATTACTACCAATCATGAAGAGGTATTTAATACTGAAGTATTAAAAATCCTGATTATATAAAATAAACACTAAAAAAAAACAAAAAGGGGAAGCATCTCCTCCAAATATTGAAATTGTGATCAACTTGTAAACCCAACTGCCTGTGGAGCAGGACCAGCATTAAGCCAAGCATTTTTATCTACTATATACTCGTCCAACTTATAATATGCTTGTCTACATAGTGTGCGTTTAATGCATGTTTTAAATTTCTTCTCATTTAGTTGAAGAATATCGAGTGGTATTTTATTATAACATTTTACACAGTACCCCATAAAAGAAGTTTTTACTTTAGACAATCTGAAGCTCGGTTGATCTAGTTTGTTCCTATTCCTAGTGTTAAAGTTATGCCTGTCACTTATCTTACTAAAAAGATGTAGATGTTTTCGAACGTACATAATGTTTTCGTATATATATTGACAAGGAACCGTCATGATGTTAATTTTTTTAAACAGTTGCCTTAGAGTTTCGCGTCTGCTGAGATTGTAGATGGCTCTGACAGCCCTCTTTTGCAGAATGAATATAGAATCAATATCTGCAGCCCGTCCCCACAGCAAAATACCGTAAGACATGATGCTATGGAAGTAACTAAAATAGACCAGTCTTGCGGTTTCCACGTCTGTTAATTGACGGATTTTCCAGACAGCGTAAGCGGCTGAACTTAGCCGCCCTGCAAGTGATGTTAGGTGAGGACCCCACTGCAGCTTTGAGTCAAGCGTGATACCCAAGAAAACCGTACTTTCGACGAATTCAAGTATCTCCCTATTCAATACAACGTGACATTCACTACTTCTAACATTCGGTAAAGCGAATCTAATGCATTTAGTTTTTTTCTCATTTAATACTAAATTATTTACAGTAAACCAATTATGGACCATAAGCATAGCATTATTTACGTCGTCAAGCTGCTCTGCACGTCTATCCACTTTAAAAATGAGTGATGTGTCATCAGCAAATAACACCATTTGTGGTCGGGTTTTTAGTAAATGAGGTAAATCATTTATATAAACTAAAAATAGGAACGGCCCTAATATTGAGCCCTGCGGCACGCCCATTTTGACTTTTAAACCCAATGAATTCACACCGTTTATTTGAACTTGCTGAAATCTGTCATTTAAATATGATTTTATTAAGCTAACAGCTAGTTTACCCAGTCCGTAATGCTCAAGTTTCAAGAGCAGTGTTTCGTAATTCACGCAGTCAAATGCCTTGGATAGATCACAAAAGATGCCTATTGCATCTTGTGCCTCTTCCCATGCGTTAAAGATGTGTTTTAATAAGGTGACACCGGCGTCAGTTGTACAACGTCCTTTGGTGAAACCATACTGTTGATCGTGTAGGATGTTGTTACGATTAAAATGATTTAGCATTTGATTTAACATTACTTTTTCAAACACCTTGCTGAAAACCGGCAAAACCGATACGGGTCTATAATTATTTGTGTCTTTGCTGTCCCCAGATTTGAAAAGTGGAATAACTTTACTGAACTTCATTAAATCCGGGAATACCCCTTGATCTACACACAAATTAAATATTAAAGCTAAGTAGGGTGCAATTGTCTCAATAATGGATTGACAAACTTTAGTAGACATGCCCCACAGATCTTCGGTAATTTTGATCTTAAGTTGCCTGAATGCTTTTATAATAACTATAGGGTCAATATGTTTAAATTTAAATTCCACATTACAGGCTGAGACATTCGCTCTCAATAATTCTATAGCTAGTGCGGGCGAGGAATTTAACGTTTCTGTAGTTTTGATTGGGATATTGGTAAAGAAAGTTGTAAATTCCTGAGCAACATCGATGTTATCGCTAATGAGACCGTGGGGAGTGTTAAGTGTGAAATCAGTATTACGTGTTTTGTTCCTGTTCGTTTCATTGTTAATAATCTTCCAAACTGTCTTTATTTTATTGTCTGCTGATTTAACCTTGTTACTAATGAAGTGAAGGTCACTCTATTTAGGGCATTCTGTCAGACCTTTTACACGTGCAGTTTGTGGGCCAAATACACGCAGAGGACATACGATACTCTGCGTGTACAGTATAATAACGCGTTCAGGGTGTTGATGGGGCTGCCGCGGTACTGTAGCGCGAGTGGCATGTTCGCGGAGGCGCACGTGGACGGCTTTCACGCGATCATACGGAAGCGCTGTGCCTCGATGTTGGCGCGGGTGCGCGGCAGCCCCAGCGCCATCCTGGCCGCATGCGCTGATCGATGGGACTCGTTGCTGATGGCGCACTGGATAGGCCTTCACGCGAGGGCAAGCGCTTGATTTCTATTTCTATTTCTGTCAATTTTTACTTTTACTAATACTAGGCTAAGAACATTGTTACTAACGAACTTATGGACAAAGTCTGAAATAAATTACTTATTATTATTATTATCGGGGTGTTCTTTTTTCTCAGCACTAAGGCTGGTTTGAGCCACATTTACGGGCCAAAGCCAAGTAAATGCAGCGTGTGGTGAATTTATGGTGATAGTGTACTTTCGTCTAACTGCATGAATTTCCTAACGATTCTGCATGTGTTTAGGATGGCTGCTTTCTGCAGATTGATGTAAAGGGATTCTTCTAGATCTATTAATTTTAGGCTACGGAGGAGATGGTTGGGGATAACACCTGTCGTGGAGAGAACGACAGGAACAACATAAACTTTATCTTGACTCCAAATTCTTATAACTTCTTCTTTAAGCTCAGCGTATTTGCTTATTTTTTCGGCGATTGTTTTTTGTAGGTTATGGGTGTTGGGAACTGCAATGTCTATAAGGTATGTGATTTTTCTTATTTTATCCTGTAAGGTTATGTCTGGTCTATTATAATGGATGGTCCTATCTGTAAGTATGGCGCGATCGTAATACAGTTTATGTGTGTCATTTTCTAGGATAGTTTGTGGCGCGTACTTATAATAGGGAGTGTTAGTGTTTTGTATGAGACTGTGTTTGAGTGCTAGTTTTTGATGGACGATGTTTGCAACCTGGTTGTGCCTGTGGGTGTAGTCTGTCTGTGTGAGGTTTATGCATGCTCCCGTTATGTGTTGTATGGTTTCTGATTGAACGTGGCATCTGCGGCATTTATCATTTGTGATGGTAGGGTCTCTAATGATAAATTTTCTGTAGTTTTTGGTGTTGATGATCTGATCTTGAATAGCTATGATAAAGCCTTCTGTTTCAGGGAAAAGGTTTCCTATTTTAAGCCACTTGTTTGATGCTGATTTGTTTATGTGGGACTGCTCTAGGTCATGAGGGTGTCTACCGTGAAGGACTTTCTTTTTCCAATTTTCAATTTTTTGGCTTTGCGGGTCTGTGATGTTAATGTCTTGTATATTTTGTTCATTTAAGTTCAGCGGGGTGTAATTAAAATCATTTAAGGTAATAGCTTTGTGTATGTTACTTGTGCGAGATTTTGTGTAGAAAAATGTTTTTAGCCTAGTGATTTGTTTCTGCCAAAGGTGATGTATGTCGATTAGGCCTCTCCCTCCATTTTGTCTTTTGATGGTGAGTCGTTCGATCGCCGATTTAGGATGTAGGTTGTTGTATTTTGTGAGTGTAGTGCGTGTGGTTCTTTCTAACTGTTCGATGTCAGTTTTTGACCATTTTATTACTCCAAATGAGTAGGTCAATATTGGTATAGCAAATGTGTTCAAAGCTTTTATAAGATGCTTTCCAGCTAGCTGTGTTTTGCAAATTGCGTTAATTCTTCTCCGATATTCTGTATTTAGTGTTTGTTTAATTGCTGCGTGGTCGAGTCCTTTAAGTTGCTTGTATCCTAAATATTTGTATAGATCTGATGGTTCCATAGCTGCTATCGTGTCGGTGTCGCTGACTGCATAGTTGCCGGGCTTTACTTTTCCTTTTATGATATGCAATGTCCTACACTTATCTAATCCAAATTGCATATTAATATCCTGACTAAATGTTGTTGTTATGTCTATCAGAGTTTTCATTTCTTTTTCGGTTTTAGCATATAATTTAATGTCATCCATATATATGAGATGCGAGATAATAGTTTCTTCGATATTGTTTTTAAAATTATATCCAGCCCGACACCGATTGAGTAAGTGAGACAAGGGGTTCAGGGCGAGACAGAACCAAAGAGGGCTCAATGAATCCCCCTGGTAGATACCCTTCCTAATATGTATCTGTCGAGTTATGAGAGAGCTGAATCGATTATTTATCTGAAGTGTGGTTTTCCAACGCGTCATTACAATGCGCAAGAAGTCTATTATTTTGGAATTAATTTTATATATTTGTAGGATTTGTATTAGCCAAGAGTGTGGGATGCCAGGGCTTGTTAACGTTACCAAATAACAAAATAATTACCGTTAAGTAACGTTAATTTCAATTTGATACCTTAATAACGTTAACAAAAATGTAACGTTACTTGATCACATTACCAGTAAAATAACGTTAATTAACATTAACGCAAAATACATCAGTAACGGTATTTTTACCGTTAATTTAGCTACGTTGCCGTTCCGTCTGTTTACATCTTTGTGCCCTCGCGCGGGCGCCTCGCTTAGCATTGGAGTAGATGCACTGTTGCCGCTCTGCCACGCGCTAACCGCGCCGCCTGCGCCGTCGTACTATGGGACAGAACCGTGCCGTCTAACCGTCTCAAAAATCTGTAACTTTTTTGTTGGTTGAAGTAATTAGCTGAAATTTAGCACGTAGTATCTCCAGAGTATATACCATCCAATAATGACACATTTATTGTCAAATGTTTAATTTATAATATTTAAAAAATAAAACAAAAATAAAACAATTAATGTATTTTTTTTTTAAATAAACCATTGTTTGTTTAAATTATTGAATTTTACAGTTTTATGATATTAAACCTATTTTATGTTATTTTATATTACATATAAAAATCCTACATTTAAATAAATGACAAATATGATATAATAATCCACTCTCACTCTAAAAATATATTTTACAAATTAATGTACGCAATTACTTCTATTTAAATATCTAAGAGGTTCTTAGCTTCGTCTAACAATTCCTTGGAAATAGTGACTGATGGTTTTCTGATACTTGATATATAAGGATCTGACGTAAATAGAAGACAATGAAATACCGTCTTGATTCGTTGCGGACCTAGAGCATTTTCTAGCGGGATGCAATCTGATTTTTTTGTAATCTTTATTACGAAATTCTTGGGCATTCCCAGATAAATTACCAATAGGCAGAACAGCAAAATGTCTTATTATACTTTCCCCATGTATTAAGATTTGATGTACTGAAGAAGGCATATTATACCACAAATATATTTTGTTACGTACAGTTGTGCGGTTGCGCGAGTATATTCACCAATTTTTTTCTGGATTTACAGCAATACCGGATGCCAAAGTTTGAAGAATAACATAGAACCTTTTAATAAGTTCCTCATCAACTCCTGTAATTTCTGAAGCGCAATAGTAGTTCTCAAAAAAAACGCTGAGCTGAGCGTACGCAATACGCCGAGCTGTATTACCGTCATTGCTGTTTCCACTTCCTTGTCGGGCATATCAACGTGTAACCCCATTCGGCTTCGAAACAAACTTTGTACAAGCTTTTGCTTGTCTTCTTTACTTTTTTTATCTTCTGGAGTTCTCGCAGCCCATTTTTTAAATGAAAGGTTATATGAAATATGTCAAATTAAATCCATGCACCTGTCGATTCTGTAAAAATCTCACCGTGAAAAGTTAGGTGAAGTGAGCTTAGAGTGAGCTGTCCCTAGCATTAATTGGAATGACAACTCACTTCACCCAAGTTTTCACGGTGAGATGGTTACAGAATCGCACTGCAGATCCACGCGTGCTACGTAGACAAACCATATTCGTAAGGGATTCCCTCTATCTGGCAGAATCTTGATGCTCCGAAATTTATTTGGCATAACACACTTGGCATAATCTTCTTTAAACGAATATTTTTAAGGCATAAAAATGATTTAATATAATAATTGTTTGGCCGAATGTTTATATGTCCGAATTTACAATGGCATAGTTTTAAGATAGCAGAATTTTATTTGGCATAATTACCTTTGGCAAAGTTAAAATTTCGCATAATTTCGTTTAGCATAACGTAAAAATTCCCATACTTATGAAAATGGCAGAATTTCGTTTGGAATAATTTTATTAGGCATATTGACATTTCTATAAAATAACATTTTTAACCTTAAATTAAAACATTGTCGTGAAAAGTCAATAATACATATGTTGTGCTACAAATGTTAGTGACAGAAACGAATCGCTGCAAAACCGACTCCACGTAGTCTTGTCTGCCCTACCCCTAGAGTGTAATTTAAGCCCGCGTAGCAAGCCGAAGCTGCGGTGGTGAGCCTTAAAACCATCTGCGACGATAAGCTCGCGTGGGACCGCCGGAGCCCCGCAGCGCCGGAGCCGTAACAGAAACTATGCCTGCTGCATGTTGCATGCTTGCATGCTTGCTTGTATGCTGCATGCTTGGTGTATGCTTGCTTGCATGTTTGCATGCTCGCTTGCATGCTGCATGTTTGCTTGCATGCTACATGCTTGCTGCATGCATGGTGTATGCTTGTTTGCATGTTTGCATGCTTGCTTGCATGCATGGTGTAAGCTTGTTTGCATGTTTACATGCTCGCTTGCATGCTGCATGCTTGCTTGCATGCTGCATGATTGCTGCATGCATGGTGTATGCTTGTTTGCATGCTGCATGCATGGTGAATGAATGAATGAATTTTCTGTAATGATTATGGATATGAAATGTATGCCAAAAGATGATTCTAACTCTAAACTTTCTGAGATATGATAGTTCTGCCTTTTAATGACTATCGATATGAAATGTATGCCAAAAGACGATTCTGACTGTGAACTTTCTGCGATATGATGGTTCTACTTTTTATATGCCTAAAGATGATTCTGACTTACAAAATTATGAATTTTGAATGTATGATAAATGACTGTCTGCCAAACGATTTTCTGCGAAATGAAGTTTATGCTATCCGCTGCTATGCAAAACAATATTATGACATAAAAAGTTCTGCTATAAAGGGTAGACCCATTCGTAAGTGTTTATATTATCTGGCTTTGATTCAATCTTCTCCAAATTATTCATTTCGCTTGGTTTAGCCCCACACACTGTACACACAGCTCCAGAACGCATACAACATGCATGCAGCAAGCATGCAGCATACAAGCAAGCATGCAAGCATGCAACATGCAGCAGGCATGGTTTCTGTCATGGCTCCGGCGCTGCGGGGCTCCGGCGGTCCCACGCGAGCTTATCGTCGCAGATGGTTTCAAGGCTCACCACCGCAGCTTCGGCTTGCTGGCCGGCTCCGCCGGCCAGCCTCAGCTGCGGCGGCGAGCATTAATACCACCTGCTCCTCAGCTCGCGGGCCGCCTCGCCCCTCCGCGCCTACGCGGGCTTAAATTACACTCTAGGGGTAGGGCAGACAAGACTACGTGGAGTCGGTTTTGCAGCGATTCGTTTCTGTCACTAACATTTGTAGCACAACATATTATTGACTTTTCACGACAATGTTTTAATTTAAGTTAAAAATGCTATTGTATAGAAATGTCAATATGCCTAATAAAATTATTCCAAACGAAATTCTGCCATTTTCATAAGTATGCGAAGTGAACGTTATGCTAAACGAAATTATGCCAAATAAAATTCTGCTATCTTAAAACTATGCCTTTGTAAATTCGGACATATAAACATTCGGCCAAACAATAATTATATTAAATCATGTTTATGCCTTAAAAATATTCGTTTAAAGAAGATTATGCCAAGTGTGTTATGCCAAATAAATTTCGGAGCATCAAGATTCTGCCAGATAGAGGGAACCCCTCCAGAACTTGTGTCAGTTAGAACTTGTGTAACTTTTGCGTCCACCATACATAGTTAGAAATAGGTCATGACTTATTTCAATTACCTGCCTTGTGTATCTTTGAAATTTGCAAATTATTAATTTGACCCCGAATATCACCAACCAGGCAACCACTGATCGGATTTTCTCGGCAATAACGAATAGAAAAACAAGCCGGATTTTGCCTAATTACCTCATTTGTTTCTGTGTCAGTCTGTTTTGGTGCCAAAGACGCTATAAATAAGTTTGCATCTGAGACTAAGTTACTCTCATCTGTTAAAACTTGTTTATATTCACTTTGTCCCGATGAAGCATCACATCCCCACTTGGTAAAAAATTTAAGAGTTTATCTTGTTGAGTTGTAAACATTTTTAATCTTTAAAATGCGAGCAGAAGTGTGATCCAGCAAATCTTGTAGATTTACTTTAGCACTTATATAGGTTATTTCAATGCTGGATGGTGGAGGATAACACAGTTTTTTGGCGTTCGTCAATATATTATATGATGGCAATATGTCGAAGTTTTTGTTGATCAGACTTGCTCGAAGTAATCCGTATTGTGATGTCGAAAGATCTAAATCTACAAATATACTTATAGCTTCATCCACCGTAAAATCTGTTGCATTGCGACTTTCATGCAATAATTTTTCCTTCATGATCCTTTTTTACAATTCCGCATCATTGAAACAACAGTAGCTTCTTCGAATTCTCCTTCAGACCGCAATCCTTGAACGTATGCATTATGTATATACTCGAGTCCATATTCTTGTACCACTCCACATTCTTACTTTTTTTCGATTTCTCTGATAGATCTTCATAAGACTTTGGTGGACGTCCACGTTCTCCAGATGTTGTAGGTGTAATATCCATCGGTGCTTCTTCGAATTGTACCTTAAATTCACCGCCTAACCAAGATGTACTTTTAATAAAGAAACGTTCTTTAGTTCGGTTAGATTTGGTCCACCGATCGTTAAACGCTGTTAAAAGCCATTTTTAAATACGTTTCACAACTAATTCACTTTTTTTAGACGACAAATGGTGGTGTTCTTCTAAGTATTTTTGAATATCTTCTTTGTTCCATGATCAGTGAAAAATTCGCATAATACTCGTCGAGGCACAACAAATTCACTCATTTTATTTTTACTGCTAACTACTACTTTTTTTACCGAGGTTGGTGAAGACTATATTATGTCAAAGCACACTAAAGTACTGGTAAATGACAATGTAAATCCATAACTTTTATACTAAATTTCGTGTGAAAAAATATTATTATCTAGTGTCATTATCACGTTCCTAACCACTATCTATGAAGGTGGTTAGTAGTACCTACTGATATAATGTGCAATAACAAATTTAACTACCATTTCCTCCCTTTTACTTACTTTTACATGAGAAACATGTAATTCACAAAGTGATAACAAAACATTAACCACATCTGACTGAACGATGAAAAAATAAAATACCTTACCCAATACTCCTACCTTACCTAAAGATTAAGTACCTAAATAGATAATATTATTTAAGAAAAAAGGTTCAAAAGTAATCTACATATCCAAAAATCTCCTCAATCAGAACTAAAATATTTTTTTGGGTATATTTTGTATTTTCCCCCCATCAGGCATTTTTCGTTTCATTTCAAAGGGGGCAGAGTCGGGCAATTTTTTTTTGCCTTGACTTCTATATCGGCTGCTCTACTATATGGTGCTTTCAAAATTACGACATTGGCAGACACTGCTAAAATAAAAATTCTATACCTCTCCAGTTTTCACACAATTGTCCACTTAAATTATTTTTAAATAGCCATTCTAACCATATCACACTTACAAATTAGCTGTGAAAATATGACCATGTAAACTGGTGGAATTGTGTTCTACATAATTGACATAATTCTGAGCGTCAACTTGCAAGCCTTAGTCTAATAGTAAAAATGAGAAATAGTGTATTTTAACTGCTATATAATATGCATTGGACATTCAGTTAGACATGTGCATTAACAAAATATTCAATATAGAACATTACGAAAACCTATTTTTGAGACGGTATGCACGGTTCTGGCCCATAGTGCGACGGCGGGTGGCCCGCCCCCGCGCACCTCGTCCCCCTCTACTTCAAAGTTCAAACTCACTAGATTAACCGTTCTAAAAGTAACGATAAAATTAACGTTATTAAACAAATAACGTTAATAATGATTACCGATAAAATGGAGCAAAAATAACGTTAAATCCATTACCGTTATTTTAATATTAACGGTAACGCTGTCAAATGAAGGTAACGTTATGAAAATTTTACCGGTATTTAAAGCCCTGTGGGATGCTATCGAAAGCTTTTTGGTAATCTATATAAGTACAGTGTAGGTTTCTATTTTTTATGGTGGCATGTTTGTGGATAGTAGAGTCTATAACTAGCTGTTCTTTGCATCCCATGTGGCCTCTCCTGCATCCCTTCTGCTCCTCTGCTATCATATTGTGGTGTTCAACGTGTGAATTAATTTTATTAGTTATTGCTGATGTTAGTATTTTATAGATTGTGGGTAGGCATGTGATTGGTCTGTATTGGGAAGGCTCTGATGTGTATTTAGTTTTAGGTACCATGTAAGTTATTCCTGTGGCAATGAATTCGGGTATGTTCTGTTCTCCTAATACTATATCTGTTAAATTTTTTGCTATAGATTTGTGTAGTACTGTTAACTTTTTATACCAGAAATTTTGTATTTTATCAATACCCGGTGACTTCCAATTATGTAATCTAGATGTTAAATATGTTATTTCAGACTCTGTTATCTCTTTAAATTCCATTTCATCTATTGTTCTCCATTTTGTTGCTTCTTCTGAAATCCAAGTTGCTTTATCATTGTGTTGTACCTGCTCTTCCCATATGTTAGACCAAAATGTTTCTAAGCGTTCTTTTGAGGGTGTGTCTGTGTCGTTCTCTATTGTTGAGTCAGTGTGTGGTTTCTGTATATTCCTATAAAATGTTTTTTCATTTGTAGCAAATATGGCATTATCTTTTTTGCGTTGTTGTGCCTTCAAATATCTCCTAAGCCTATGGACTTTAAGTGCCAATTTCTGTTTTAATGTGTCTAAAAACTCTTCAGGTTTTCTATTGTTATTTTCGTGTCTAGTGTGTGTAAAATTGTTTTTAAATATTGTTTCTACTTTTTTAACTACTTTATGTGATCTGCTACCGTTGATGTACTGAGTTAGTCTGCCACAGTCTGCTCTTAATTTTTCAATGTCCTTTTCTAGCCTCTGTTGCCATGGTGGTTTGGCGGTGTCTCTTTGAATTGTATTTCTCGCGTGTTCAGTGATTTTAAAGTTGAGTTCTTCAGAAATAATAACCGCTGTGCAATAAATAAGGGTGTGTATGTCAATCAGTTGTGTGTCATTAGATAAGAACTGTTTTAGTATATCTTCATTAAATAAATTAACTAAGCGGAAAAGGTTGGGGCTATATCTGAGTTTAGGTAGTTTTGGTCGAGCTGCTGGGTCCATCCCAGAGTACTGTGTTAGTGTAGTTTTAAATTTGTCATGTATTTCTTGTATATACATATCAGTTATCGGGTTTTCATTCGCGGCGGTAGCTATCTCAATATCATTTTCTAACGTTAGGGTTATAGATTCGGTTTGTGTGGATATGTGTGATGTTTGTGATTGATTGTATGTTAGAGATTGACTATTAGGATGTAACTGAGTGAGCGATTGTGGTTCTTCTTGCAGAAGATTTACGTTTGTGTTTTGTGTTAGTATGATAGTGTTAGTGACTGCATAGTTTTCTGATTCTTGTTGTAATTGTGTGTGTACTTCTTCTTTTAACTGATCTAATTCGGCTTGCGACAAGAGTTTATTCCTAACTATAGTTCTTCGTTGATCTGAAATCCGTTGTTCTGAGACTGAAATCTCAGGATATCGATGTGAAAAACGTTCATGCAGTTGTTGTCTGTAGGTGGTCATGTCGGTCTCTAATTTAGTTATGTATAGATAAGTTCGCATGATGAATAGGTTAACTTCTTTGCTCCATCTCATGCGAACTCTGGTTTTCCCAGCCTTGGTGGACGTGGGTAAGAAGGTAGATACCTCCCGCGCAACATTCAAGGCCGGAGTAGGTGAAACTGTATTAAAACTAGTTATGGGGGGTGATGATGGTATTGATGGTGATGATGTTCTTGAAGGGGCGTATGATACTGTACTTGGACTATATGGTTCTACAGGGGTGTCTGTCCTGTTTGTCAGTCTATCACCATCGTCAAGAACTTCGGCTGTAGCATCTTTGTCGGTGGGAGCCCGCCTGTTCAACTCCTCACCGCTGACGGTTCGCATGCTGAGACACTCAGCGTCAGCTCCAAGTGCGCCCCGGCGATGGCCCCCGGGCAGCGGTCCTAAGCGATTTCTTTTTGAACGAGTCTCCATTTTTAAGTGGGTTTCCAGAGCCACGTTAGCCACGCCAGTAATTTCTCATTCGTGTGTCCGCCCCCCACGTGATTAGATGGTCAATCAGGACGTGTGGTTGTTTAGGGGGCTTATTATTATTATTATTATTATTATTATTATTATTATGTGATAGACATATTAGTACATATATTTGTATATTTTGTAGTGATAGTCGCATTTTTTGTTATGTTTTTTCTAGTGTACAATATAGTATATATATAAATAAATAATTAATTATTATTATTTTTAATTATTTTTCCTATTGTGGCACCTATAATAATTTTATTTAGGTGCATCGTCTTTACATAGTTATATCAATAAAATTAATGTATACAAAATATTGTAAAACTTATGTACTATACAGTAACGGTGGAGTATCTTGCACATTCTTCTCCTTTACCTTTTCGGACGCGCGACCAGAATCAATTCTATTTGTTATTTATTTATATATACATACTTTATAAATTGTAGTTTATAAAGTATGTATATATAAATAAATAAGAAATAGAATTGATTCTGGTTTATTAAAAATATAATATCCTATACTAATTCTATTGTATTGTAAATTTTGACGTTCAAAAGTGCCTTTGATTACATGGGTTAACTTTGACTTTGGTGTCGTCTAGTTTTAGTAAAAAACTGGCATTAGTGGACATTCTGCATCTCCTATTTTGTTGAGTGACCCTCAGTATCTTTTCGTATCTTTTATTTGATATTACGACTCCATTATGTTTCTGCCAAACCTTATACGGTTCATATTTATTTGACGTTTGAATAAATTGGAAACGTCCTTTGTGTGTGGCTACAATGCGATGACTTATTGTTTGTGGCTCCGCCCGGTGGTGATCTTTTTCGGGATATAAGGCTGGTGTGGATTGAATAGAACCTGATACAAAATGTCACATGCATACGGGTAGACTCAGTGAGGTTGATCCATCGTTTTAAACTTTAACTCATTATTTGAAATAAACCAATTACATGCACTTTTGAATTGACTTTTGGGGTCAGTCAGTCAGAAAGATGAAGCTAGTTGCCCACTCCAAAGCGCAGTAGGTTCCTGTGGAGAAGAAACGGGCAAGAAACTCCACAGACACTTTTTTAAATCAAAATATCATATATAATAATCAGTTCCGCTTTTTTGCCAAAATAACCACAAGTAAAGTGCGCGTCGCTTCGTCGGATAAAAAATCAACTGTTCCCTACATTTTATGTTCGTATAACTCGTCAAAATGTAGGGAACACCAGATTTTTATTTCGCGATTTCGGATTTGGTCTTATAGTAATAGTTGTTCATAATGATGAGTACAATGACCCCTTAGAGTTATGGGATATAAAAAAAAACACTGTAGGCAAAAACTGTGGACTGTATTTATATATAGGTCAATAATTACGAGTCGCTGACACAACTGCCATTTATTTTTTACAATATTCTAAAAGAGGAAAAAACCATAAATGAATATAAAAAAGGTCGCAACAAACACGTTGTATAATAGAAAACGGAACGTAACGTATCAGACTAATGTCAAGTTTTGGAATAAATTCTAAATTGAAAGCAAAACAATATCATCGTCGCATCGCGTCGATTTAATCTCGCACCTTAATTTTCTCAGTCTTATACACAGACCACGAGACCAGAATTACTTGAACGCAATTATTAAAATAAGCTATTACACTAATTATATTATAACAAGTAGTTATAACATATAACCTAATGCTAACGTTATAAAGATGAAATTTGCGTGTCTGTATTGATTGTAAGTCCTCGTGCACTTGTCTGTTAAGCTCATATAAATTGAATAAACCTTAATGTTACAGCCAGAGGGTCCAAATTCGTTTGTTTTTAGGGTGGGTCAGATAATATTGACGAGGAACTGTACATAAATGACCTGCCAAAAAACATCAACCATCCAACAGTACTATTTGCTGATGACAGTACGATAATTATAAAAAAAGACAAGTCATACAAATACGAAAAAGAAATTAACGAAAAATTAAAACAAACAATAGATTGGTTAGTGGTGAACCACTGAAAAATTAATCTAGATAAAACTAATATAACCTTCCGGATATTAGCCACAATGGAAAGCCAGTGACAAAAACTGATAGTACAAAATTTCTAGGACTTGTGATACATAGTAAACTCACATGGAAGTTACATGTTGAAGAGATCTGTAAAAAACTAAACAGTTTTGCTTTTGCTCTCCATAAAGTATCCAAATTTGTAAATCGTGAAACTGTACTAATTGCTTATCATAGCTACGTAGACAGAGGAAACTCGACAGAAAAAAATTATATTTTCATCGCACAAAAAAAAGTGTATACGCGCAATCTTTAAATTACAATCAAGGGATAACCGCCCGGTATGGACCAGGCCCGGGTCGACGGCGCGTTGTGTTCCACGCGCGCCTCAAAGAGATGTCAGCAGGAACTGACGGGGTCCGCTAGGGCTAATGCCGCCGGGGGCTGCGGGTTGTTCGAAAGAGATACCGTGGCCCCTGGCACAGGCAACTGAAGGGAACACGGGTGGGTTTTAGTCAGTAAAAATCTGACACACCCTTCCGCTCAGCCCAGAGCGGGAGAGGTCATTTGATGATTTCCCACCCAAAATTAAAAAAAAGGGATAGCTGCAACTTTGGAACATCAAAGCTTCTAACATTTCCATCCCTTTATATCTACGAGATAGCATTGTTTGTTAAAACAAATCCACAGTTATTTGAAAAACGGGCTCCAGTTGACTCACGGTTGAGGAAAAAGGAATCAAATCTACTCTGTGTTGATCATAACAAAACAGCCCTTTTGCGCAAAAGCATATAGCAAATGGTTCCAGTTATATATAATAAAATTCCACGAGAAATAAAGATTTTTAGAAACTTTTAATCAGCAGATGTTATTACTCGACAGCTGACTTTATAGAAGACAAAAACTGACATGACTTTTTGTTCATTTGACTTTTAGTATTATTCTTAAATGGTGTTGACTAATTACAATTTTAATTTATCTATATCTTTGACATCTACTGTTATGCACTTGAACTTTTAAAATTACTTTGTATTATTAGGAATGTTTTATTATTATACTTCAATTTTATTTTTTTGTTACTTAATCATTATTTTTAATTTGAATACTCGTATGTTATTTTCCGTACACAATTATAGAAGATAAATTTAACTATAATTATGTACCTACCTAAGTTAAATTCATTCACTGATTTATAATTACATCTATTGTACATACCTATAACTTACAAATAAATATTTCTGATTTCTTATGTATTAACTTGGAGTCGAACTTTATTATTAATATTGACATTTAATAATTTTTGACATTTTCAATTATTCTTACTTAGATTTAATTTTTTCGACATTTTTATAACTAAATAATTCCTCCTTTAAATCTGTCATCACTCAATTTTTTTAATAATATTATGTAATTATTTTGAAATTTTAATTAGGTATGCATGATTTTCAGACATCTTTTTTTTTATTTTGAAATTTAAACTCGTAATTTTGAGCTAGATGCACACCATATTTGTACGCCTCCTGGCATAACATAGCATTCTGTTCACCAAACTCAAGATCTGTATTTATTTACCTGTGTTAACACATAAAAGTGATTTGATTTGATTTGAAAAAGACAAACAGAAAAGGAAAGAGACTGTGAATTTAATACGCGTTTTTGATATAGAGCCATCTTGGATTTTCATGTTTTAAATGATCTCTCTAAAGGCTGATTTTTCAATAGTCAGATAACTTTTATGTGAGGAATAAATATTGCGGCTTAAGTTTTTGTATAGAAATTATGTCAAACTGAAAAATTATTCTTCTTCTTATATTAAAGTTGTCCGACTATTGAAAAATCAGTCCTAAGTCGCATGGAGAGGGCATAACACTTGTTCGTTACGTGACGATTTCTACCAGTTTACTCCTACTGCAAGCTCCGTTAAAGGACTTCGCTTCAATAAATCCTTAGTTACATAAGTATCAATGGAAAACGTTGCGGTCCACATTCATTTGTTTGTAAGAGAATACGTGTGAAGCGTATCAATGGCCAGTCTTACACAAGTTCTAATAATTAATTAAATACAATACTCTGGCAGCATTCCCACAGGATTTCATTTCTAGAAACCTTTGAAACTGATCCATTTATAATTGCAATTTCAGATTAAATTATATTTGCATCAAAATCGTTTAAAATACTATCCTCTACTTAGTTTATAAATACCATATTAGAGCTATGCATATGGTATATTATTATGCATAGCTCATACATGCATATGTATACTAATAATAAAGCTGAAGAGTTTGTTTGTTTGAACGCTTTAATCTCTGGAACTACACGCCGGATTTGTTTTTTTTTTTTGCATTGATAGCCCAATTCTTAAGGAAGGCACAAGGGTCCTTAGGAGCCGAGAAAAACAAAACAACAAACTGAAATAACGCCAAGCTTAAAGGAAGTAATTGGCCCGGGCAGGGAATGAGTGGGTAGTAGTATGGAGGAGGAAAAATATCATGACGAATCTTATATTACCGTAAAACGGGGTGAATAGGGTTGCAGTGGTGAATTTGAGACGAAACTTTAAAATGGATTTTAACGTTCGAATAATATAGTTTGTTGCCAGAAAAGACTCTAATGTGTTTACTGTTTTTTAATTAAAGATTAAGTGCAACCAACGTTTTTTGCAATTAAAGTTTCGTCCCGATTCACCCCTGCATCCCTATTCACCCCGTTTTACCAGTAGTTAGTTTGTAGTGTGAATTCGGCAAGTTGCAATAAGCTATGTGAACGCTGTTTATAATTAGCACACATATTCTAATTGTGTTTTCGAAGAGGTATGTGAGTTTGTTTAAAGGGGTCAATCATCGGAACTACTGATTCGATTCCGAATATTCTGTCACTAATGGGAAGCTACAGTATTGCAGTGTCATAGGATTATTATATTATGTTAACATGAGAATTTTCACGGAGACGAAGTAGAAACTATTATTACCTACTTAATAGGGTTTTGTAATGTGCTGCCGAAGGTATGTACCAGAGGGGTAATTCTCGTAATTTTAAGAACGTTCACAGTCTGATCTCAGTCTCAATCTGTCAAAAAATACGTCTAATTTCCCTACATTTTGACAAGTTTTTGACATTTGTTTGTCGCCGAGATGAGACTGCGACTAGATTTTGAACGTTTTAAATTACGGGAATACGGGCCCAGGTGTACATTGGTACACCTGGGCCCGTATTCCCGTAATTTAAACTTAACTTAATTAAAACTTAACTTAATTTAAACTTTCACATTTTAATTTTAATGTGATTTATTGAAATCACATTAAAATTAAAATGTGAAAGTTTGTCTGTTTAGATGTTTGTTACTCAATCAGGCTAAAACGGCTGCACATCAGATTTGGGAAGGGTCTTATGGTCTTTCATCAAGTTCTACAACGAACAAAAATATACAGGTTTCTTAAGCACTATTAGGTACTGCTTCATAATACATTTTGTTTTATTTGTGTCCTTTTCTGGGCCAAGCTTTTAAGGGACAAAAATCCATCTCCTTTAATTTGCACACAAGCAGTTTATAACTTGGAAAACACATGGGATACTTTTTATCCCAGTAGCACGTTCCTGTGAGATAATTTCCAAAACGCGGGCGAAGCCGCTGGTTTTTTTTTTTTTTTTGTCTATGGCATCTCGTAGTTGACCTTGAGAGGTCGTGACTACTTAACCGAACTATCCTGTGGTTGCCTTAAGAAAACTTAAAGCCTCCAGCCAGGGCTTATTATAAAAATTATTTAGATGAGTACACGCTAAGGGCTCCCCCTGTGGGGAACGAACCTCGGCTTAGGGTATCACTGAGAGAGGGCAGCAAAAGGGATTCGGCTGGATCGAATTTTTATTATTAGTGCTTTGATGAGCACGGCTTTTCCTAGGACTATCTCTGAGAAGAAAGGCCGAAACAAACTCAGAGGTCACAGTCATGAATTTACATTTACATTTAGCACAGCTACCGCGCGAGCTGGCACTTCACTTAAGAAGGATCGGGCGGGCGAAGCCGCTGGGAAAAGCAAGTTAAATAAATAAACAACTGTCATGAACAATGCTGGTCCCTTCTCCATATGAAGTATTTTTCCCCGCAGTGATAGGACGGCTGCAAGGATACTCAACAACATACAGAGAACATCAAAGGGCATCACGGCCAGACGTGATAGTATTAGCGAGGCCCCGATCGAGAGGGGCAGCAGTACGTGCGCGAATTATTGTAAAGCGATGCGAAAAATATCTGGCGCGTGTTTTGGTAAGTACTTACACAATCTTCCTTAAGCGGTCGTAAGACTGTGCGGGTCACCAAACAACGCGCTACACGACAAGGCACAGACAACGCACCCCGAGCGTGATTTTTTTACATACAAATTTAATAAAAAAGCGTTTCCACGCGAGCAATTTGGCTCCATTTACAGCGTCTCGTCGAGTGGCGCGTTGTAGTGTGTGATCTGCCTAAGAGTGTCCTTATACAGACCATAGACAATACAGACTGTCTTTGGTCTATGAAAACAATGATGGTGCGCAAACTCGTAACAAAACAGTATCATAGTCACAGTATGGTCAGATCCTCAGGTCTCTGCTGAAAACGTAAACAAGTTATTTTTTTTATGTTGGGCCAAATGTTATTTCTTTAGTTAAGTTGTGTAAATTGAAGATTAATATAATTTATAATAATGTAATGTTTAATAGGCAGGCCCAGACGGAGATAGCGGGATGAGCTGGTCTCCTTCAATAAGAACTGGTCCTTAACAGCTTTGAACAGAGAGGAGTAGAAAGAGATTAGGGAGGCCTTTGCCCTGCAGTGGGACATGACAGGCTGATCATGATGATGATGAAGGTTTAGTAATTATCTTCAATTCAAGGTACAGCTTGGCTTGGCTCATTTAAATAGCCCAAGCCAAAATATGGCGGAACTAGCTTCCACCCACGGCTTTGCCCGCGTGGTATGTTGATAAAAAGTAGCCGTTTAGTGGTGCAGGCGTGAAAGGTAAGAGACATCCAATAGTTACTTTCGAATTTATAATAGGATGTGATGTCATCGCACAAGAATATATACTTACCAACTTTTATAATACGAGGGAAACTGTCCTAGAACCAAAAATTCGCAGACATGTGACATTTACTAATCCGCACTGGGTCCGCCGGGTGGGTTAAAATCAAATTAGGCTGAGAATCGGCACTTTTCGAACGTCAAAATTACAAAAGACAGTCCCCCAAAAAACGCCCGCCCTTCACCACGGTTACGGCCCACTCCCTCTCACAGAGAGGAGGCCTGTGTCCCAGCAGAGGGAACATTTTATGCTGATTATGCATTCAAACAATATTTAATATAAAGTTGAAACCTTCTAGATACAGTTGAATGTGTTACCGGTTCCGTTCAGTGAGTGATTGTGTAAGAATTTAACTTGAAGAGGGTCACTGTCATTTGATACAAAAGGATCAGCTGAAAGTGTAAGCAAACCCTCTTCAGGACAGAACAGACATTAGTACCTATTCTTATCCTGAAAAACATTTTTACAAAATGACAAACAACTCCCAACAAAAACACTACAAAATGAAAAATAACTCTAATTTTCGAAAGTCGGTGTCTTTGGTTTTGTATTTTCGTATTTTCCACTGACTTCCGAAATTAAAGTTATTTTGGAAGTCGGTTGTTTAGTTTTTTTGGTTGTAGTACAGACGCCAGCAGGTCAACCTACCCGAAACTGTAAAATTTTCCCAATCAACCTTGTAAAGTAAATTAAAAAATTAAATAAATTTGACAGATTGTAGTAGCTTCGTGTGCTGGCGCCTGTACCTACCCCACACAAATTCGTATACCTTCACTTGCTACTTAATAGTGACAGGAAGTTATTATAACATCACCAACACTAAGTGGAAATAATACGTATTGTTGAAGCTAACTCAAAAACCACTCTTTAAAACTGTTATAAATGATCGAAATCTGAAGTGACCAACATTAAAAAAATACAACCGAATTGAGAACCTCCTCCTTTTTTTGAAGTCGGTTAAAAACGGTTTTAACATAAGACAAATCTAAGTATGTTGGCTAGAATGGGGGCGGGAATTCTGTCTCTCATAAACAAAACAGCTTTGACTAAAGTGTGCGCTGTCTAACCGTAGCGCGAACGATAGCCAGCTCAACTTACTGCAATCCGGTAACCTTTAACTTTACTCATGAAGTTGTTAACGTACTAGTATTAACTTAGTTTGAGAGGATTTCTGGAAAGCCAATAACTGAAACTGATGAAAAGGAATACAAACTGAAACTTAAAAACATTCGCAGTTCAGATGGTTGTCAGAAGGAGAATTCCCGTGTTTCTAGAAAAGTAATTGGCATTCTAATCACAGTCTCAATCTGTCAAAAATACCTGGAATATCTATATTTTTGACAAGTCCTTCATTGATTCTTTGTCATTGTTTCAATTTTAATTGATTGTTGCTGAAATGAGACTGCGACTAGATCTTGAACGTTTTTAGTTAGGGGGCCTTCTGAAGTTGCAGTTGTATTGTGTTTTATAAATTGTTCATTCATATAATAATAATTCTTAACGTTAAAACTCGAATTTAATTTCAAAAATTGTTATTAATTTGTGTATAATTGTAAGTTATTGTTTAACATTCATTAAATATTTGCATCACAGCAAGGCGAAATTTATCTCTGCACTGAATTTTATATGTAACATCTTTTGTATGTAGGTACCACATTTTATGCAAATAAACGATATTTTGATTCGATTCGATATTGATTCGAGTTTAAAAGAAATTTATGCGTAAAGGCTTAGGTTAGGTAACTATCTATTCTAATTCTTGCGTGTACAAACAGCTATCTAAAACAGACCAGTGTTCGTTACAAACAGTCATTACAGCGATAATATTATTACAAAAAGTATACACAAGTGCAATTTGCAAAGTAATTAGCGTCGATTACCTGTCAGGAACAAGGTCGTTACAGTTATTTATCATGTCCATTAAAAGATGTATTAATAAAAGTTTCATAAAAACATCGCATTTTATTTTCAACAACACATTATTTCCAGGCACACTCCGACTTCAATATTGACCATTAAATATAACAACACAAACATAAAACAAGACTTGTTCACTAAAGACCCAATTGGAAACAATTCATTCCTAATTGGCTATTTGCATGAGTTATGAGATCTGTGTACCTATAATTTAGCTATTATTAAGTATAATAAAATATCTAATAACCAATGTAATCGACATAACCCGAAGAATTACCAAAAGAAGCAGTGGGCAGAGCAGATGGCCGTTAGGGCCGAAAGACGTAGCGTTGGAAGGCCTCGTACAAGGTGGACCGATGACCTTATGAAGGCCACTGGAATCAGCTGGATGGAAGACAAGCACAGAACCGGTTGAAGTGGCGATACTTGGAGGACGCCTATGTCCAGTGGAAGTCTTTCAGCTGAAATGATGCTGATGAATATCTAATGGCTAAATCATTAGGCTGGCGAGCGAGAGATCAAAAGTTTTTTATCCTAGAAAGCCAAACGGGTTATCTAATTAATTTCAAACTTATACTATAGTGACATTTAAGCTTATTGTTAAAGGATTCGACTGAGCCAATACCACGCAATTGGCTACTTGTTCACCTTAGAACAACATTAATTGAATACCAAAAAAGAAATAACTAACTACGAACTCTATATGTAATAGGTATTTGTTTTAAGTATGTGATGGCCAGCTTTTCGTCTACTGTACCTACGCTCATTTGTAAATAGTACTTAATAGTACATGTTCAACTGTAGGTACATGTTGTACAATAATGAAGAACATCACTCTCGTTAGCTGGATTTATTTTATTGTCTTTAGCAGAATTATGGAAGTGATCCTCTAAAAACTTATTGACGTAAGGATACCCTTTTTTAAATTAAAAAACCTCTAAAAAAAATTAGAGCTTCTAACGATGTACACTTTTTTTACAAGCTTTTATTTAGTTTCACCTGTCCCGATGTTCGTCTGCAATCAAATCTTGCAAGTTAAATTTGATCCACTTCCCGGTTACCGATTGAGCTGAAATTTTGCATGCATGTGTCAATCAGACGACAATGCAAAATTATTATGACATGCAGCTGATCTGATGATGGAACCGGAAGGTGGCCATAGGAACTCGGTATTTAAACGACACAACCCCATCGAGTTTGGACTCGTTTGATCCGTCTTGACGAGTAATTTGGTGCTAAATGGTAACCAGGGTCTGATGATGGAGCTGGAAGATGGCCATGGGAACTCGGTAATTAAGCGACACAACCGCGTCGAGTTTGATTCGTCTTGATAGGTGGACCGTTTTTGATGGGTGGTGAGTGGTGGTTGGTGGTTTGGTGGACGTGAATATGCGACTCCATCTTTGGGAAAATAAGTTCGTTTGTTCATTAACTTAAAAACACTGCTACGCGCTACGAACTATGCTACGGCGTAGTTCGTAGCGCGTAGCAGTGTTTTTGCCAATCTCGCATCAAAAATACTAAAAAGTTAAAAAAAACTTTTTAAAAACAAGCTTTTATTAGGTACTTGTTAATAAAAAAACTAAAAAGTTAAAAATAATTAAAACCTGATAAGAAAAATACCATTATACTATACATAGGTACCTACTAAATAAAAAAAATAATAATTGAGCCTCTTTTAAATTTTCTGGCCTTTTGACACAGTTGGTTGCAGTAACGAAGCTATAGGACCAAACCGGGTAGAAAAGCTGTGATCAACCAAACACGAGCTGAATTAGCTGCATTAACGACGCTAGGTAGCTAATTAACCTCGAAAAAATGGGATAAGTGAGACCTCGAAATACGAATCATCTGAAAATAAATATAATAGAATACTCTGTAGTTACAAAGGGTGACACAATGGGTGGTCTTATCGCTAAGAGCGAAAAGAGGCGCAATCATCATATTAGAGTGTTAAATAATATTTTTAGGAGGGTAAAATTCGAATTATTTGAGAATTTATAAGTCCGACATTTATACTTAAGTATTGTGACAAGAAGTTGAGGGGCCCGTGGCTAAATAATAACAGCCACACAGGTCGATCGGTCAGGTTGAGCTACGCTTGCCGCGGTTGGTCTATGGATGGATGACCATCTTTACATACTGAGACCCCTTCGTGCCTCGGAAAGCACGTTAAGGCGTTGGTCCCGGCTGTCATTCGTGGATCTTTGACAGTCGTTACGGGTAGTCAGAAGTCCGAAAGTCTGACAACCAGTCTTACCAAGGGGTATCGTATTACCCAGTAACTGGGTTGTGGAGGTCAGATAGGCAGTCACTCCATGTAAAATACTGGTATTCAGCTGCATCCGGTTAGACTGGAAGCCGACCGCAACATAGTTGGGAAAAAGCTAGCAGCAGATGATATTGTGACAAGAAGTTATAGGTTTATTAGCTTATACCTAAAAGTCCTCCAGAGCGAATTTTGGTGATGGCAGCCATTCTCAACGGAGACTAGCCATCTACGCGGGAGATATTATAGGGCACGCGTGTGTGCGCAGACACAGGTGCACTCACTCTTCCCTCACTCTCACAGCTCGATGGGACGGCAATCCGACACGACGAGAGCTGAAGACCGCTGACGCGCCAACGGCTTAACGTGTTTTCCGAGGTACGGGGGTATCGCATTACTAAGTCCCAAACTCCAGGCTGTTACTGATAAATTCTTATTGGAAAACCCCACTAACACTTTGCCCGACCTGGGAATAAAACCCAGGGTGGGGTCCTGGCTCAGCAGTCTTGCTTGCGACCACGAAACCAGCGAGGTAGTTTACCTATGTAGTTCCTGGCTAACCGTATAAAAATCTCGAAATTATAATATGTATAAGGGTCTTTTCTTTGTCAGCAGATAATATTATATTTCCAGACCTAAATAAATCTGCGATATTTATTAACACTCGCAAATTCAACAGCGTAATATTCTACGAAATTAATAATTCTTCAAGAGTCGAGGTACGAGTACCTCTCTGCCGAATTTAATCAAATTCAAGTGATGATAGGTACTGCCGCAAATCTCTTGTCCTTTTAAATTAAAGACATTATTTAAGGTTGTTTAAACTAAACCTATTTATTTAATTTGGCGCCTTTACTATCATGCATCAATTTCTGTAACGTGCACATGACAGGGCGTATAAACAGAAAAAAAACTTTCACCTAATCTAATATCGCGACAAATTCGACAAAAATGTAAACAAATATGAGTTTATGGAAAAATAACTTTAATTCCTACACAATAAAGTTCAGTTTGCGCTACAACTTCAAACATTTTTATAACTTTTTCACTAGTGCTAGTCACTCTGAAATCAACTTAATTCCCATTAAAATAAAGTTGATATTTATTTAATTTGAAATAACGTCAATTTGAAACATATATTTTGAATATACATACAACCCTACCCCAATTCAATTCAATCCTCAATTCTTTATTGCGTACCATAATGTATAGTAAATGTGGACAAGACCCGACGAAAACTAAACACAATCCCTTCCCGCCAGCAAAAACTTTTCGCCCGGCCTATTTATCTAAGTACCGTATTTGAATCTTCTCTAGTAGTAAGTATGATCGCTGTGTACATACAAGTAGGTATAGTATTCAATATTATTGCATGTCCGTGAATCTGTTAACGAAGCTGGTGGGCTACTATTTTAAACGTTTTTGTTTACCTAAACATAATTTTTAATTCATATTCTGATGTTTTTTTGGTCAGTTACAAGAAGGCATTGATTAAAAAAAAAATACCATCGTTTATGGAACAACACCACATTTACTCTTCAAGAAGGAGTCGTCGCTATATATTGCTAAGCCTGTAACAGTCCTATATCTTCTTAACTGTAATAGGTAGCACTTCGTTACACCCTAGGATCATTTGCCTCACGGGTGTGATCTGCAGTGGCCTATATGGAAAGCTCTCAATCGATTACCCAAGGAGGCCACTGCAGAAAAAAATTGTCGAAGTGGGGGATTACTGACCCATCCAACACCCAGCGCGACTGCGGCGTTTCTGATCAGACCATGCCCCACTCGCTGGAGTGTGCTTAGTGCCCGTCCACCTGCACCTCGGATGAACTAAAGAATGCGGACTCAAAGTATATTAAAAAAAACGAGGAACAGTACCATCAACACGAAGAGATGAAGACCCATGTTAATTACAATAAGCAAATTAATACTATAGCGTAGCCTCTATCAAGTCATGACGAATCATAACCAGCCTATAATTTCCCCACTGCTGGGACACAGGCCTCCTCTCAACGAGAGGGAATGGGCCATAATCCATCACGCGGTGGACCCGCGTGGTGGATTATGCCCCATTCCCTCTCATCGAGAGTGCGGGTTAGTAGATGTCACAGTGTTCGAATTTTTGGTTCTAGGACATGCCGGTTTCCTCACGATGTTTTCCTTCACAGTTTTGAGAGCAGTGGTGATCAGCGTGGTGATGAAATTAAGTACACAAAGTGCCTGCCTGGGTTTGAACTCGCGGCCTATAACTCGTAAGTTGGTGCTGATATGACTGGGCCACCACTGCTCTCTCAGTCATGACGAATAAAGGGTTGTAAACTTGAATGGTTGTGGTGGTACCCTCAGCCTGCGACCCCGGATGGCACGTACCGGGTTCTTTCTTTAGCTAACTTTTCCTTAGATCTGTTTTCTTTACGGAGTATATGAATGACTGAGTGAGTGTGTGTACGATAATATGATATGTCCTCCAGTGCCTCTTGAAACCGATAACATCAGTTTTGTTTTATTATTGAACAAAGACAATAAGTTTTCGGACGATATTTTTGAGTGATGATAGTGATATTTTGTTTTCAAGATAGATAAGAGGCACAGGGAGAAGATCGGAAAATATATCATATACAGAGTTGATATGACAGAGGGGCATTAAATTACACTACGTATATTATACGTGTTTAGTATTAAATTAATTCGATACGACAAAAATAAAAAGCGCCAAAAATGAGAAAATATTTTTTTCAAACAAACTAAATGGCTTACAAATCAGACAATAAAACGCAAACAGCCTTTGTAAATAAATTTGACCGACCTTAGATACTTAGGTAACGAAGTGGCAACGTCTTTATCGTTGTAAGATGACCTATGCTTAGACATAATAGCTGTTAGGAAAAATACATCGTGTTCAAACGGTGCAAAAACTAAAAAAAACATTTCCGACTAAACTACTGCTCCTATTTAATTGATTTATGGTACAGAGCTTGAAAATGGTACCTAGAATAGGCAGTTTAAAAAAAGCCCCTCTGTCGTATCAACTTTGTATTATGCACATATTATTGTTGTTATTGTTCTGTTTATGTATAAAATCATCAGAACGGTGAGTATTTAGTAAGTGTTTTGCACAGTTAACTAAAGTTAGGGAAACAAAGCAAATTAACTTTTATTTTCAACCTCTTTCAGCATTGTGACAACAGCAGTGTGATTCTGTAACCATCTCACCGTGAAAACTTAGGTGAAGTGAGCTGTCATTCCAAATAATGCTAGGGATTGACACTACTGACAGCTCACATCAAGCTCACTTCACTTGAGTTTTCACGGTGAGATTTTTACAGAATCGACCGGTAGGTGGGCAAAGGTCTCCCCCATACCTAACTATCCTCTGTGTGTTGCGGCTACCTTCTCCGACAAATGAAAACTGTCTATAACACGGCTTTAACAATTCACGTGGGGTGGTGTGGCCACTGTTGGACACAGGCCTCCTCTCTTCGAGAGGGAGTAGGCCATAATCCACCACGCGGGCCCAGTGCGGGTTGGTAGATGTCACAGGTCTTCGAATTTTGGTTCTAGGACATGCCGGTTTGATGATATGTATGTCTTGTGTACCAAAAAAATGTAACATCGACAAGAATTTATTTAATATAATATAATATCCCTGGACATTTCACACAGCGCCATCTAGTCCCAAGCTAAGCAACCTAATGCTTGTGTTATGGTAACAAGATGGCTGATAAACTACTTATATACATTTTTAATAAAAGTAGTTTTTTATTGCCTACAATCTTTGTTATATAGTATTGTATCAATATATAGCCGCAAAATATATTACACAATGGGTACTTAGCAGTGAGCAGTGGTGGCCCAGTGGTAACGGCCGTGACTTGCGAGTTGTAGGTAACGGGTTCGAATCCAAGCAGGAAAATTACTTCGTGTAAATTATTTAATCACCACTGTTCTCAAAACGGTGAAGGAAAATATCGTCAGGAAACCGGTATGTCTTGGAACCAAAAGTTCGGCCAACCTGCACTGGGCCCGCGTGTGTGGATTACGGCCCTACGTGGGAACATTAAAGGCTGATTATGCTAATGGAATGAGTACTTAATTATAGCTACACATTGAAGCACTATTATGGAATACAAATTGTAGATAAATAATCAATTTAATTTTTTTTGAGGCTGACTATACGACGATGTTTATATGAATAGAAGAATACTCTTTATTATGTAGGTACACGATATAAATACAGACATAAATATAGAATTTTTACAAAGGGTGACACAATGGTCTTGTCGCTAAGAGCGATCTTTTAAATACACCTACCTTTATACATATACCTTTGATATAAATTCTTAATTGTCCAAATAAAAAAAAAACGTTGTTATAAATATCTATGAATCATACTGGTATCCTTACGAGTATTTTAATTTAGAACTTAGTTTCGAAGCTATTATAGAACAATAAAGATTTTGGAACAATAAGGGAATTTAGTCTAAGCTTTGTTTTCTCACAATGATTGCGAGTTATTCAGATTTTCAAAATTACCTAATGAAGATTAATGGCGTCGATTTATAACATAAAATATAAATTATGCTTATTAACTGAATATTTATTGTTTTGGGAATTAGTTAATAAAATATCATGAAGAAAAAGTAATATTTAAAGTAAGAATAGAATAGAATACTCTATATTGTACATCATACAAATTACAGAACATAAATATATTTTTTTTTACAAAGGGTGACACAATGGGCTGTCTTATCGCTAAGAGCAATCCTTTAAAAACAACCTTTAGATGGATTAAAATTAAGGAGTGACAAATGAAGGTAGTCTGTAGTGTACCATTTACATTATACAATTAATATATACATAAAGTATATTTTACTCATCTAAAGAAATATATACATATAGTAATAAACAAGAAAAAATATTAATAATGATGATGTTTAAGGAGAGAGGAAGTGCTTTTTTATCATAATTTTGAAAGTCGACAAAGATTGAGCACGCTTTACCGACATGGGCAAGTCATTCCATAACCGTACTGCTTGAACACTAAAAGATTTGTCATAGAACCTGGTGGAATGCATCGTCATCTTTAGTCTCAGGGTTTCCGATAACCTCAGATATCTATTGTGTGTCATGAAGGAACTTGAAACGTTCTTTAAGATAAGAGGGGGTTTTAAGATTAAACAAATTACTCTAGAGCTGAAAAAAGATATGAGAATTCCGGCGAAGACGTATGGGAAATCACTTGAGCTTTGTACGAAATTCAGATATGTGATCATGTTAAGACTAGATTCTTACTTTAAAAATGTTTTGTACTTTGCATAAGTTTAAATCTTCCAAAACATCATTATATTTCAAGACTGAAAAAAAAATCCACTCACCAAAAAGCAGTAACAGCAGGTCGCTCAACGCCAAACTGAACAGATAGTAGTTCGTCGCGGTGTGCATGGCGGGGTGCTTTACTATGACCACGCACACAGCCACGTTGCCCACCACGCCGGTCAGGAAGATCACCAGGAGGAGCACGGAGATGGGCACAATCTTCTGCAGCGGCAGGGTGCGCGGGCCCATCATCACCCACAGCATCTCTTCTTCCGAGCAGTCGAAGTAAGACAGGTTGGTGCAGCGCTGGAAGAACTGGCCGGTGGTCTCGTTGGCGCGAAAGAATTCCGCCATTTTAAAGTTTTGTTTTGTTCTTGAATATCGAAAATAGATTTATAGTGCTCGCATTTTTTTTTTTAATATTTTTGATGTGTCACTGTGTAATTGAACTTTTAATAATTATATTCATTCATATTATTTTAAGTTCTAAAATTTTATATTTGTATTTTTTTTTATGTAAACACTTAACTTCTAATTTCCTAATTTAACTTTCCATTAATCATTTTATTTAGACGATTATTATTTTAATTAACTATAATTATATCATACACTAATAAACAAAACTTTACACTAAACTCCACCTTGACGAAATAACTTCAAAAGTTGATGTCTACGCGATCGTAGCGCTACGCTGCTACGCGGCTACAAGCCTACGACCGTAGCGCGCGGTGGCATGCACGGTACTGGCGGCTCAACTTGATGCAACTCTGAAAGGCTTTTATTCAAGTTCTTAAAATATTTGTAACATGAACTTTTCTTAACATTTCTTAAATGAAGTTAGTAAAAGCTTTGAGTGAATACCACTAAGTGATTTTGATGGGTCTATTTTAAAATAGAAAAAAATAAATGAGACGTGTCTTCAACACATAACTTAGATATAAATGCTGAGATAACAGTTGATTGATATTGCATGTAAAAAGAAGAGGCTGCTCCAACCCCTGATCAAATAGATTATGGACAGGATGATGCTGATGTTTATAAATAACTGAAGATGTATTTCAGTCATCTTCATTTACAGAAAGAAGATTTCGTCTAAAAAGGAATTAAATGGTATAAAAAAGGTAAAAAGTGAATTTAGAAATAATTCAAAGGAACTAAAAGAAAAGAAAATAACTTTAATTTCTTCAAGCAAAACCATTAAATCTTCGCCGAGTGCTGCGGGTGTCCAATTAATTAATTCAATTAAGATTTTCATTGAGAATCACTTTAAACGGCAATAAATTCATTAATTAAAAGAATCGTGCGATTCTTCCAATTTTGCCAATCTTTATTAAAATGGAATAGGTACTAAACTTGTTTTAATATTGAAGTAATAAAGGCTTATGCAAATTAGGGCGAGCCGCACAAGTCAAAGTTAAATAATTTGTTCCAAATAGGCACATAAAAGGCACTTTTGAACGTCAAAATTTACAAGAAAATAGAATTGATTAAAAGACACAATACACCAGTTACATACAAGAAACTCCACCGTTACTCTTTTAAAATATTTTACAATATTTTGTATACATAAATTATATAATTTCACCTTTTTTTTTTTTTTTTTGAGGATGGGAAATCATCAAATGACCCCTCCCGCGGGTGGACACACACACACACGGGTGGGTTTTAGTCAGTAAAAGTCTGACACTCCCTTCTGCTCCACCCAGAGCGGGAGGAGTCATTTGATGATTTCCCATCCTCAAAAAAAAAAAAAAAAAAACCCCTCCCGCTCTGGGTGGAGCAGAAGGGAGTGTCAGACTTTTACTGACTAAAACCCACCCGTGTTCCTTCCTTAGCCCTTTATGTTCCAGGGCAGCGGTAAACCCTTTCGGATGGTCCCGCTACCCTGGCAGGCTTCGGCCCTATGGGGCCCCGTCTCTTTTGCTGACATCTCTTTGAGGCGCGCGTGGAACACGTACACGCCGTCCGGCACGGGCCTAGTCCTGATCGGACGGAGAGCTACCCATTACTCTCCGCCCGCAGGCCCGCGCCTACGGTGGCCGGGAGTCGTCACGCGGCTCCCGACGCCCGGAGCGTCTCCCGCGGCGGCTAAGGCGTGAGGTGCGCAAAGTGCGTTCCCTCGCCCACCCCGCCACCTCCTTCGCTAGCATAACTGCTTCGCAGAAGGAGGTGACTGCCTCCCACTCCCTCTCGCCCCGGACCATGGCTTGAACCAGGGCCGGACGCGAGAGGTCGCCGCCGCTGCCAATCGCCTCTACGAGGACACGGCGGTGCTCTGCCCAAGCAGGGCAGACCTCCACTGTATGCTCCACCGTGTCCTCTGGGCGATCCTGACAGTGGTGACACCCGGGCGTCTCCTCCCGCCTGATGATGTGCAGGAACCTCCCGAAACATCCGTGTCCGGAGAGGACCTGCGTCAGGCGGTAGGTGAGAACGCCGTGACGTCTCTCTAGCCACTCCTCAAAGAGGGGTCTTACCGCCGCTATCGTGGCGTGCCCATATAATTTCACCTCAACGCAACGTGTTGCAAAAATCATACTTTAGGTATATACGTTGGGTAGCGGGAACATCCGAAAGGGTTACCGCTGCCCTGGAACATAAAGGGCTAAGGAAGGAACACGGGTGGGTTTTAGTCAGTAAGAGTCTGACACTCCTTTCTGCTCCACCCAGAGCGGGGGGTCATTTGATGATTTCCCATCCTGAAAAAAAAAAAGAAAAGATATATGTATACGTTCATACATTTTATATAACGCACACACAAGCGGGCCGCACCCCACTTTTATGAAAATGCGTTGCGCTGCGGCCCGTTGCGGCTTTAATGTGCGCTTGGCTTTAAAGCCCGATGGTTAACTTGTCAGGCTGGCGATTTAAAAGGTCATGAGTACAATCCCTACTCTCATAGTCTCTCTACACGTGAATGTAACAAACAATTATTTATTTTTATTTCGTTCAGTTGAAGTTCAGCGCTTTGTACGTGAGGAGCAGTGGTGGCCCCGTGGTAACAGATGCGACCGTGGGTTCGAACCCAGACAGGCGCTTTACTTTGTGTAAATTATTTCATCACCACTGCTCTCAAAACGGTGAAGGAAAACATCATGAGGAAACCGGTATGTCCTAGAACCAAAAATTCGAAGACATGTGAGATCTGCCGATCCGCACTGGGCCCGCGTGGTGGATTACAGCTCACTCCCTCTCACTGAGAGGAGCAGTGGGAACATTTGAGGCTGATTATGCATTTCTGAAATATACTTTTTGCAGATAGCCCAATTTACAAGGAAAGTTGTAGGCTATATTTAACGTCACGCTACGATCCTATGGAGCCGAGCAGAAAGAAAAAAGTCAGAACGAACGCTAAGCAAAAACGAAGTAACAGCGCAGGCGGGCGATGCGATGCGACGCGGTGCGCCGGGGAGCAAGAAAGTTCACCCTGTCCGAATCGCTCTAATTGTCAGGTATATACATGATGCTCTTTATTGCACACCAAATTAAGGCAAGCAAATGAATGGTATCAGATGGTAAAGTTAGAGAAATTAATTGATGCGCAAATTGACTGCCAACTATAAGAGTGAGTTGCATCAACTAACTATAGCGATAACCAATGTTTTGACAGCCTTCAAATCTCCAGTTAAGCGAAATTCGGGTTGCATCATTTTGACTTATTGTTATAATGACGTCATAAATAACTATAACAAGCAATTATAACTATAATCATTGCTTTGACAGCCGTCAAATCTCCGGTTATGCGAAATTCGGGTTGCATCATTATGACAATTGTCACAACTGTCAAAAAAACGTCACAAATAACTATAACATTAATCGCCCAACTTTGGGCGGTTAAGGGCTATAGTTACGGTTTGTGTCGCCATTTTTTTGGAGTTTGGCATTGAATTCCTTTTCAGTGTGGTCCCATGCTTGTTTTTTTTTGGTGTTTTGTGCTAGTCTCGTCTGTTCTTTGCACAACAAAAATGTGTTTTTCTGCAAAGATTTGTAATCTAGTAACTTCTACGTTGCTAAAATTAACACCTCAGTGCAATCATCTTATTTGTTCCATAGGCACAATCAGCCTTTATTGTTTCCACTGCTGTGACACAGGCAGTGGCTACCAAGAAGAAGCCTGTGTCACAGCAGTGGGCCGCACTGGGCCCGCGTGGTGGATTACATTGCGGCCCACTAGCCGCAACGTAATCCACCACTCGGGCCCAGTGCGGGTTGGTAGATATCACATGTCTTCGATTTTTAGCTCTAGGACACGCCGGTTTCCTCGCAATGTTTTCCTTAACCGTTTTGAGAGAAGTGGTGATGAAACAATTTACACAAAGTAAAGTGCCTCTCTGGGTTTGAACCTACGATCTACAAGCTGTAAGTCGCAGCTGTTACAACGGAGCCGCCAGTGCTCAGCGATAAATAGTAGGATTAAAGGGTGTTAAGAATGGTCTAAAATCAAACATCACATAGTATATATAACAAAGCATTTTTATTACTGTAAGCGCCAGACGAGTTAGAAGTAGGTAATATTTCATCTAAAGAAGATGCAGGTCGCTCTACCGATAAAAACTTAAACACCGCACGCTCCACATTACATGTGCACTACAGCCAACAGTACCAACGTCTGCCCACCAAACAGTTATCCAGTGTAATAAAACTGCTCACTTCACTTTACGTATAGGTATTTATTGTTTTGGTTTCACAATATAACAACTTTGATAACAGTGATAACTTATATGCAGATGGAGACTAGCAATGTAAAAATACCAATCGTGCGTCCGACCTCGATGCGACCATCATTCTAGATCTCTTTTGTTTTTCTTTTTTTTAAAAACGCTTTCCCGCCAATATCTTCCACTGACAGCTTTTCCAAAAAAGAATCACACAAATTGAATGATAAATCGTTTCGGAGTTGCCAGCACAATAAGTCGATTACATTACAGATAATCGAATACAAAAGGAAATTAAATTTTAAAAACTAGATTACATCAAATTGCGTGAGATCGTTTAAATAAAATAACAAAACCTAACACTCGTCCATCCTGACAACGTGTATGTCCTCATACACGCTATCAGGTAAATACTAAAACCTAACACTCGGCTAATTTAATTGCACTTTGTGGATACATATTCAAGAGAGCAAGATACTAATTGCCCTGTATGACATTTAAACATTTATATGGGTTCTGGCCGCAATAAATGGCAATAATAATAATAATATATCTGTAATTCATTTAGTTTACAATATACTTTTAAACTAAATATCCCCAAGTTTCAGAGTTCCTCAAACTTTTCCAACTTTTGGAACTCCCCCATGCATCTCCAAATTTTGGAGTTCCCTCAGCTTCTCCAACTTTTGGAGTTCCCCCATGCGTCTCCAACTTTTGGAGTTCCCTCAGCTTCTCCAACTTTTGGAGTTCGCCTATGCGTCTCCAACTTTTGGAGTTCCCCCATGCGTCTCCAACTTTTGGAGTTCTCCAACTTTTGGAGTTCCCTAAGCTTCTCCAACTTTTGGAGTTCCCCCATGCGTCTCCAACTTTTGGAGTTCTCCAACTTTTGGAGTTCCCTAAGCTTCTCCAACTTATGGAGTTCCCCATGCGTCTCCAACTTTTGGAGTTCTCCAACTTTTGGAGTTCCCTAAGCTTCTCCAACTTATGAAGATTACCCATGCGTCTCCAACTTTTGGAGTTCTCCAACTTTTGGAGTTCCCTAAGCTTCTCCAACTTTTGGAGTTTCCCCATGCGTCTCCAACTTTTGGAGTTCTCCAACTTTTGGAGTTCCCTAAGCTTCTCCAACTTATGGAGATTCCCCATGTCTCAATCAATACAATACAAATCAAAACAATAAGTATAGTAAACAGTTAATCGTTCTCTTCTTATTTATTTTTTTATTCCTTTTTATTTTAAAACAATCTCAGAAATCACGTATTAAATATCATTCACTAATTCATATACCTAAATTACACATTTTTTTTTATATAACTCGCAAACAACTCACTGTTCATGTTCAATACCTTGCTACATCATCTTATCAAAATCATGCAAATTTATAAAGTCTTAATCAACATCAGAACATTTAGTACTAGTTTGATTAAGCTCTAAAGCAGCTACATGAACCCATGGCAACATTCTATTGGCAGGTACTACCACCGTTTTGAGTTATTGCTAGTTTTTCGCGGTACTAATAATACTCAGGGAATCGCGGCTAACTCATATCGATAATTTTTGAGTGGCGCAACTACGCAATATCGTATCCGGAAGGAGCAATTCGCATATATATATATTTTTTTTTTATATTATATTATACGGCATGTCCCAGAGTTAACGCAAATCACCAAACACCCCAATTAGAATATTGTGTTATAATCATAATACATACCTACACTGAATTTTTACTATTATGTAATAAAACATTGTTTATTTCTTAAATTAGATATACTAATTGTGGGATACAATTGTGGTCACATTATAAATCTACGCACGCACACAGTCGCACCAGTAGGTATAAGGGTCTAGCGTAGCAGAGCAGGTACTTCGGCCATTTTGGTATGTTTATACTGTACAGCGGTAGTGTAATTGTAATTTACATACATTAATTTAAAAAAAATACCTGCATTATAAAAGCAACAGAAATCGATTCAGGAAACGATTCTGAACAAACTAGTTACTGTCATAAAGTGCATCAATTCAGTTACACAATGTTTACAAAATGATGTGAATATTTAGTTTGTAAAGTATTAAATTACATTAAATATTGTGAATATGAGGACTATGTGAGTTATTTCAGTGTCAGTTAATTTTGGTGATGGCCTGGCAGTTTAAGTACTTAACACGGCCTCTACCCAAATCTGTGTGGTGCTTTCCTCAAAAGACCATTTCAGACACTTATCTGTCTTCATATGATCTGATCAAGATTATGTCTGGACTTTGAGAGACTGTGGCCTCGGTCTTTCTTCTCAGGGTAGTCTGATAGGAAACACCGAACCCATCTAATTAAAACACAACATATTTTTGAATTGATAATAGTTACAGAAATAAAATCATTTAACATTTAACTCTCCAAGTGTCAAGGCTGCTAAGGAGGTTCGACAGAACTGAGGCGCAAGGACTCAAATATCCAATTTAATGACAACTACCCAGCTTAGATTTGACAAGATTTGTGAACGAACAGGCCTAAAAAGGCAAATGATTAAATAGACAAATGTCCTACAATGTTTGACCACATAAGTACCTATAATCCATCAGTCACAACACATTGCTGACGTAGCTTACCGAACAATTTGCCATTTAAAATAATGTATCCCTCGCAACTAGGCTCTATGTTTACCAAGGCTCTTCCCGTAACATCATGGTCACGGTGCTGGGCACACTATCAATGTTTATAAATTGCAAATCTGTCACAGTTCTATGCAATAATATCAACAAGAGGCTGTTCTGTAAAAGTTTGACCAAATAAGACTGGCACGCCAGTATTTTGTCGCGTACCACACGGCAAGTGATGTTAGCGAGTATCTACATTGATTAATAAATTTAAAATTTGGTTTACATAGATGCCCAAATAAGCAGCAGTTTTGGTTGGATCCTAAGTTTCGTGCTCTTCAGAACTTGAATAACATTTGTCAGCAGTATGACCAACTTTACTACACTTGGTACATGTTATGAGGAGCTTTGGGTACCTAGAGATAATATGTCCTTTTTCCTTATAATTGTAACAGTGAAAACTTGAGAAACTATTGGTTTGGGTTGTTGCCTCAACATTTGCTACATCTGTATCGTGTCCTGGTTTAAACTAAGAATTAGGTACGCGTTCGCCTACATTAGTAACATCTTTGCTGCTCAATAGATACTGCAGTAACTGATCAGGATGACTGCACCTTAGCGCTAAGGCCGCGGATTTCACCGACTTATCACTAATTCCGTATATAATACAGTCAACCGCGCGTTTGTCATAAATATCACACTGATATAAGAGCTAGTTTGTCATAAAAATAGTTTTCAATGGGTTCATTGTATCTACTTTTTCGCTTTAGCATCTCCTTCAGGGTTTGGCCATAATTTTGTTCGAATGGAAAAATGCACTCAATAACTTTTCTTGCCACTCAAGCCACAAAAACAAAAGAGAATTTAAACTTTCGTACCAGGTTTTGACCAACCCTGCATCGCGTGATGAATAGTGTTTCTTTCGTCCCATCCATAAACAGAAGCGCACTCGTTAACCCTTTTTTTTATCCACACGCGTTAATTTTTCAGCGAAGGGTTAAATTATGCCAAAATGTTTTTAGAATCGTTACTGCAGTTGTTGATGGCTGGGACGTAAATAGTTTAATAGAACTTAACAAGTGAGCTATATTTTTGGTACCAAAGGAAACGTTTTTCCGCTTTATTAGAAACATTATTAATAATAATAATAATATCCCTGGACATTTCACACAACGCAAGCAACCTAATGCTTGTGTTATGGTAACAAGATGGCTGATAAACTACATAAATACATTTTTTTTTGTATATACATACAAATATTATAGATAGAAAAACATCCAGACTCAGAACAAATACATGTAGGACTTACAAATATTTGTTCTGTGCGGGAATCAAACCCGCGACACGCAGCGCAGCAGTCCGATCGCTCAGCCACTGCGCTAACCGTGTTGTCATTATTATAACTGTTATCGTTACGACTATGCGTACGAGGACGACTTGGCTTCACATAGTTTTAGAGATGTACGGAAGATTCACGAGAACACGGACTATGCCGGCGCTTTGACGACAAACGACTACGTGCTCTACTCACCTCGTTTTTCATAGCTTTGGTCTCGCTCTCGTTCCAGCTCCTTCTCCTTCTCGCGTAGACTCAAAGAAGTAGGACTCCGGCGAAGACTGCGACTTCGAAGACGCATCGCACTGCTGCCGCTACGCGCTCTCGATCTGGCTTCAGGTGTGTGGCGACTGCGACTTCGATAGCGCCTGAGACTGCTATGCCCCGCACCGCCGCTATGATGCGCTGTCGATCTGGTTTCGCTGCGTGGCGCGACTGACCCCGCATCAGCGTCGATAGGCGCCGCGAGCTAGTCCCTTGATCGCGCGGCATGGTTTGAAATCCATAAAACAGAAAGAAGAAAAATGGGTTAGAATTGGTAAAATTAACAAAACTACACAAAAACGTTAAGAAATGGTTTGCAGGATATTTCGAAAAATCTCAAAAATGGTGCGTCTGAGCTCAAAAACCACAAAAGGGACAAGAATCCATAATCCTCAATTTTTTAACAAATCTTTTTTTTTTTTTGTCCTAAAATACATTAAACTTGGCTATTTGATGAATACCTACTAATCTTATAGAATCATGAACTATTCACCATGTTAAAACACGTGCAGAAAACTATTTTGAAGCAACTTTAATGTTTACAAAGGCGTGTACTTACCACTTCTGAATTGTAATAAAACTGCTCACTTCACTTTACGTATAGGTATTTATTGTTTTGGTTTCACAATATAACAACTTTGATAACAGTGATAACTTATATGCAGATGGAGACTAGCAATGTAAAAATACCAATCGTGCGTCCGACCTCGATGCGACCATCATTCTAGATCTCTTTTGTTTTTCTTTTTTTTAAAAACGCTTTCCCGCCAATATATATCTTCCACTGACAGCTTTTCCAAAAAAGAATCACACAAATTGAATGATAAATCGTTTCGGAGTTGCCAGCACAATAAGTCGATTACATTACAGATAATCGAATACAAAAGGAAATTAAATTTTAAAAACTAGATTACATCAAATTGCGTGAGATCGTTTAAATAAAATAACAAAACCTAACACCAGCAAGAGCAGCTTGCTGTTAGAAATTAATGTTATCGATCGACGTATTCTAACTAATATTATTATTGTTCTTTTTGGTGTGCTGGAATCCACTGCAAAATAATTTCTTTCCCGCAGTCATCAGGCACAGTATGCGTTTGTTGTGAAAATCGACATAGAACAATCGGCACATCTGCAGCAGTCTCGGGCAATGTCTTCGCACATTGCGTTGAAATCTTACTGAATAATAAAATTAACACAACATCCTTCTGGAGTAAATGCTCTTATGCTGTAATGCATCTTCCAATAAAGCAATCCTTCAATTACATACAGGAAAACAGAAATATCAATTTCATGCAATTCGAAAGAAACGGAAAAATAAAATGAATTTTATTTATTGTCACTTGACACGTCTTGTCTTTCTGACAGTGTCAGATAGTGATGCGGCTCGATTTTATTTACCTCGTTACTCGAGTAAATAAAAGACAATTTTCTCTCGAGGTGCCACTCGATGTAGTCGCGATTAGATAAATATCACCAACTGGCAGTGTTGGTGATATTTATCTAATCACTAGTTAACTGTCATTCTTCGATAATAAACGTAGGAATAGATATATTTCGTGTAATAAACCGTCAAAATACTGTGATGTACAGTCACAGAGTTTGAATAAGAGAAAAAAAACATGTTCTATGGGTTAGTGCTGACAGTTGATAAGGTGTAATATTTTGTCATTAAAATCGTCATTGATTATCAGATCAACCTGATAATCAGTGGAATCTGAGTAGGACATAACGCTTTTTACAAAGTCGAAAAAAGACAATCTTAGCCGAATGTCACACCGATGTACCAATACAGAACGGTTACTGTATTTTGGATATTACGATACGATTCTTTTCTTGAAGTTATTTTTGTATACGTTTCAAACGTACGAAGCAACAACCAACTTGAATTGAGTTTTCGAATTACATAATCGAGACATCGAGTCCATTTATGACTGAGTAACATCACTAGAGCCAACAAAAGAAAGCGACAAGTGACGATGACAACAAGTTTGAAATGTTGCCCTTGTCAAAAAAATTACCCAACTTTAACGAAAAGAGTTCCTGGAAGGATTTGAGGGAGGCCTTTTAGGCTAACAAAAAAAAAAAATATTATGAATATGGATAGTATTGCTATTATTTATTTTATTACTTAATAATAACAGTTTCGGTTACCACCTCAGACTGTGACTTATATATAATATGTTTTCATATTTGAAAACACGTTGCGTTTAAGGAATAATCCTACCGAAAAAATAAGTTTGATCTTGGTTATTTTTGAAAGTGTGATGACAACAAGCTTGAAGAGTTGTTCCTGTCAAAAAAATTACCCACGAACATTTTGGGGAAATAAGACCTCTCATCACTTGTCACCCTTTTAACTTTAACTTTTTACATTTTACATAATTGGTGCAACAACAGATAGTTAGATTTTATGGTCATGCTTATTGTTAAAATTAAAATTCACTTTGTTGTAACTATAACGGAGCTTTTGATGCAACTCACCCTAAGTGTCCGTATATTTAAATCACAACTGTCATTTTTTGACAGATGTGTATAGTGACATGACACGCCAATTTGTTTAACAATTAATTGCCTAAATGTATGTCGGACTGTTGACTACTAAAATAAGAAAAAATCGGTAAGTTTTACTCCTGTAAAACTTACCAATTTTTTCTTATTGTATATAATTTATTGAAGCCGGCCGATGACTTTAATCAAAGGATTGAATATCTCTGCAAAATCATTGATTTCCGAGAGTAGAGAAGGGTCGATCTGTCTAACCTGTTTTTCTGTGCCATAGCTTCATCATCATCATCAGCCTACAGCAGTCCACTGCTGGACATATGCACCCCAGTCCCCTATTGCACGCTATGGCTTCTACTCAGTTTACCTTTTATACCCTGTTTTTGTACAGACAATAAAAATACACAGCCGGTATAGTGCCTATACTCGTAAATAGCGAAAGAGTTCTTATTGATACTGTCAGTCGCAGTCCAATGAAATAATATTGAGCTCTCTGCAAACAAAGTGGTAAGTAATGTTGGGAGACGTACAAAGAAAAATAAATATTTGTCACTGAAATACGATTAATTTCTAGACATTGACAGCTTTTCGTAATTTTGCAACTAAAATGTGTCAGACTGGTACAATCGAACGATCTATTAAGTTTACATGTTATATTTGTGGGTGAAGTCACGGTTATGCACACACCAAATAAAACGAGCGAGCTCTGTGTTTAGTAGTGTGCGTATGGCACGATAGTAATCATTCATCTATTCAGCTATGATCTGTATTTTTAATGAATAAATTATCCTAAAAAAATATATATATATTTTTTTTATTGTATGATTATTATCATTATCGCCGCATCAATTGAGGCCATGAGAGCCACAGTGGCCTAACTGAAAAAAATTGAACTAATTTTTAGGCCACTATGGCGCTATGACTTTTACCTGACTACCACAAAACAGTGTTTATCAGTTGTTTAGGCTAAACACCTTTTAAACACGACATAATTATAATTATGGACTTTGACATAACACTGACATTAAACACTCGTTCAACAAGTGTACAGTTTAGAGCAGTAAATGTTTTTATTGGTTTTATTTAATTAACTTTTTAGTTTTTTGCTTGAGTGATTTTTTGACCACAAAATTAATTTAACAAAAAACAAAAAGTAAAAAGCAGCAAAACAAAATTCCTCAGTTGGGATCGAACTCATGTCGTCAGTAGCTATCGCAGGCGCTTACACCACTTAGCCATGGGAACCTTTTTATATCAGACTAAAATATGGGCCCATATTCCTTCATTGTATACCCGTTTATTTTATCTATAACCGCGTGTGTTTATTAAGTATACCCACACAATAATAATGAAAGCAGTCACCGATGTATGCGCTATGTAAACTAATTAAATGGGCCCACTGTACCTAAGCGTCTCGTTTGGGAAATTGCAAATGGCCGAATTCGTAAGTCCGCTTTCAGACAAAATAAATATAACAATAATGAGAGTTTGTCTTGGACGTTACTGACATTGGTGAAGGAAAAACATCATGAGGAAACCTGGACTTATAGTTAGTCTGAAATCACCAAACCTAACTACTTCCTACTAATATTATAAATGCGAAAGTTTGTAATGATGGATGGACGGATGTTTGCTACTCTTTCACGCAAAAACTACTAAACGGATTGGGGTGAAATTTGGCATACATATAGTTTATAACCAGGATTAACACATAGAATACATAGGTATGTAAAGATGGTCACCCATCCACGGACCAACCGCGGCAAGCGTAGCTTAACCTGATCGATCATCCTGTGCGGCTTTTGTTACTTAGCCACAAGTCCCTTATGAACCATAAAAGTTCCATTCACAAAAAATACAGAGCGTAAAAATGTCAATGAATAAAATGTCGTGTCCCATTGATTTCCCCCAGTAGGTACCCAACACAATACATCGACTTAACCCTTCAAACTACATAATGATTACCTAAACACGTGTCAGATGTAAGACGGATGCTGTTCGAGCATGAATGAAGCTCCGACCATTGAAGATGACTGGCATTCGATTAGCAAGGCGAGCGGTGAAGGATAATGCTATTGGGTCGAAGGTATACGTACCGGTATACAGGTATTGCCACTCGCGGTATGAAAGGGTTGACTTATAATCCAACGAGTATATTCCATCGTACATCACTGTCACATGTAGGGTTGCCAACCCTACTATTTAATACAGGGTCAAAATAAATTAGCTAGCGAAACTCTGCAGACGCGATGGGTCAAACTCAAACTCAAATCATTTATTTCAATTAAACCATTTAAAGGCACTTTTGAATTGTCAAAATTAAATAGTCGGTCAGTTAGTCAGAAAGTTGAAGCTAGTTGCCCATTCCAAAGCGTAGATCTCTATGGAGAAGAACGGGCAAGAAACTCCACGGACACTTTTAAATCAAGACATTTTTACAAAATCCTGGTTACTTTATTCTTATTGCTTCTATATGTGAGAACAATGTAAAGAAACAAATTAAAATATAAAATTAAAAATATAAAATTAAAAATAAGCCCTGGCAGTTAAGAGATGACCAGCGCCGACTTCGTGAACATACTTGAGCCCGTATTCCCGTAATTTAAAACGTTCAAAATCTAGTCGCAGTCTCATCTCAGCGACAAACAAATGTCAAAAACTTGTCAAAATGTAGGGAAATTAGACGTATTTTTGACAGATTGAGACTGAGATCAGACTGTGAACGTTCTTAAAATTACGAGAATTACCCCTCTGTCTCAACCGATGGCGCCCGTTCACGAACATGACGCGTGGGTATCCATACTATCCATATCTAAACACGATAATATAAGAAGTTCAATGTTTTTTTTAGGGTTTAGTGACCACTGGTGTGTTGTTACTTGAAGTATGAGAAAAAAAAAATTGCGCATAAGGTATACAATAACAAGAGAGAGATAAATGTTTCATCTTGTTTAGATACGATACCACGTCTCGTCTCACGTCTTTACAAAAAAAAAAACAGTTTTTTTAAAACTCATATTTCAAGTGAATACACCAATTGCATAAATTAATTAACTAATTCCAGAAGGCTGGCCTATTTTTGACCAAAGAATCGGCATCGCCATCCAACGTGGTAATGCTGCCAGCCTTTTGGGCACTTATCCCATTGACAGTGATGCGGACGAATTTTTTGATGCCCAATGACCTCCTGCCTTTTTCTATATTTTGTCGTATTATATATTTGTATATAATTGTATATAGTATAGATAATTGTTAGTTGATATTTGTTTAACTTGAAATAGACTAAATTTAAAATCATCAAATTAATTTCCTTTTGTGTGTCATGAGAGAGTAGGGGTTTAGACAAAATCAGCCGCCGCCCTGATGTCACTCGGAAAGCGGAATTGGGCTGGACACATCTGCCGCATGTCGGACGATCAATGGGCCAAACATACGATGATACAACCCAGTGGGTCCCGCTTAGTGGTTAACGACATCGCAACAGGCCCAGACGGAGATGGCGGGATGAGCTGGACTCCTTTGATAGCTGGACAGAGAGAGATGGAAAGAGGCCTTTGCCCAACAGTGGGATATTGACGGCAAAAAAAAAACTCCTTTTCGTTTTATAATGTTTAGATGTCGATACCCATCACGTGTGTGGAATTTCGCTTTCTAATTTAATTGAACCCTGTATAGTATCCTGGTATATCACCAGAAACCTCATTTTCACTTCTCATGCTCTGAAAGTGCGTCTTTGTGCAGGGTATAGGCTGCACAAAATCGAATTTTGTGCACAAGGGCATTAACGTATCTACTCATAAATGTATTATATTAAGGCAAAGAAAATGAGCCATACAGGCAAATGCAATAAGAAGTTCATAGATAGAATTTGTTATTATATAATATTTACTTTAATTTATTTGCCTTATGTGTTTTTTAAAATATAATAGATATTAAAATTTTAATTCAAGTACGGTAGGTTAGTTGATTTAAGAAAATTATTATTACAAAATTAATTTAATAGTAGGCTGTATAGGTCTGCAGCCTAATATCAATGTCGTAAGATTTAAAAAAAATTTCCTTCAGTATTCAAAACTGTTCTAATTTTACTTTGAATTTTAATTAAAGAAATGTTATGTTATACTACTGTTTTATTTCCTCGCAATCGAAGTGAAAAGCAGAGTTTATAACTCGTCCACAAAACCATTTTTATCCTCGACATTACTATCAGCCCTCGCCTTCGGCTCGGGCTGCTAAAAGTCTCGGATAAAAATGGTTTGTTTTGTGCACTTGTTGTAAAATCTACTATTTCTAAAATAAATGTAGGCGAAACTGCTATATTTTCATTTAAATACAAAATGGCGAACTAAGCGCAATATGGTCAGTATTAACCTCATAAAAGCTGAATTAATGTAATTTGTAACCTTAATTTAGAGTGTAATAATAATTATTTACGCGAGTTATAAAAAAACTAAAAATTTGTTAATAAAGGCTCAAAGAAGCAAAAAATATACAATGTTGTTTTTTTTTAATATTCCTACTATTTTATTTTTTCGCCGTTTACTATATTTTTGCTGGCAATGGCTTCGAAAATATTTGATAATATAAAGAAAAAGTTGGTATTCCAAGTCACATGTAACATTTTTAAAAATAATTCTTTTAAATTGACCACACGTAGTCGGGTACAGTACAGTAAGTTTTGTAGGATTTAGTGCTTATTTGTTTTCAGCGAACTTTTGGACGGTATACAGTTGTTGATAATATTTATTTACGTTACGTTTTGTTTTTATAAGGTTCCGTACCCAAAGGGTGCCAAAAGCAGGGATTGAAAAGGTTCCTAAAATACCGGTAAAGAACCGGTATTTAGTGGTTCCGGGTACAAGAACCCGAACCGGAACCGGAACCTAAATTGGAACCTTTAAGAACCTTTATTTTACCGGTTCTTCAAAGCGAGTCCGAATGCATTATGTCTCTAATTGGGCGAAACCAGAGGGTCTACCCCGAAGTAGTATCGGCCGAATGTTCGGCCATTTCCTGCTACGAAGTTACTATTTGGTTCGGTCGGTTCCGATCCTACACTCCTACACTCTTTCGAATATTGACTATGGTCCCGACCCAACTGAGCCGATCCGAACTTTTTTCGCATTCTTCAATATTATTCGGTTCGGCCATGTGTCGGTCCGATCCGAACATTCGCACTTTGCACTTCGGAGTAGGCCCCCAGGAAGGGGTGTGGTTTGTCACTACCTGCGCTCCCGCAGAAATATTAATATATAAATTAATATATAATATCATCATTAATATCATTATTATTAATATTAATATCTTTTATTATTTTTTCTGTTCTGTTTTTAACCCCTGACGCAAAAACAACGGGGTGTTATAAGTTTGACGTGTCGGGGTGTATGATCCCTTGCTAGACCATACATTACTTTTAGATGAGAGATGAATGGAATAAAAGAAGGTAAGTATTAAAACACTACTGTATTGTCCCAAAGGTACTTAAAGGTAAAATGAGCTTAATGGACTGATGGTGTGGAAATGAAGTAAGTGACGCGGCCCTTGTTGGCTGTAACGAGAACGCCTGGCTGACTTGATAGCCCAACGCGAACTGAACTAATTATTATGAGTTGAAATGAATGTGTGGCGTGAACTGCTGAATTGCAGAATGTGCGGTTGCACCGTACATGCTCCCGAGCGGGAAGATGAACATGAAAAGATGAGGGCGGTGCGATGCACCGCACTTGTGGGCGATGCGATGCAACGCACTTGTGGGCGATGCTATGCACTGCACTTGTGGGCGATGCAATGCATCGCACTTGTGGGCGATGCGATGAATCGCTCTTGCGGGCGATGCGATGCACCGAACGTGTGGGCGATGCGATGCAACCGTTATTACCATCGGGTATCGATTCTGAAAACATCTCTACTTGGAACAACAGGGTTTTTGTTACATATTGTATATGTACGTATATATGCTGAGGAGTTTGTTGGTTTCAAACCGAAGAAATAGCTCGTGGGCGATTCGATGCACCGCAAGTGTGGGCGATGCGATACATCGCGCTGGTGGGCGATGCGATGCAACGCACGTGTAGTCGACGCGATGCACCTGGCTGGTCGGCGATGCGATGCGACGCACGTGTGGGCGATGCGATGCACTTCGCTGGTCGGCGATGCGATGCAACGCACGTGTGGGCGATGCGATTCACCGCACTTGTGGGCGATGCGATGCGCCGAACGTGTGGGTGATGCGATTCACCGCACTTGTGGGCGATGCGATGCATCGCACTTGCGGGCGATGCGGTGCACCTAACGTGTGGGCGATGCGATGCCACGAACGTGTGGGCGATGCGATGCAATGCACTTGTTGGCGATGCGATGCACCGCACTTTTGGGTGATACGATTCAGCGCACTTGTGGGCGATGCGATGCTCCGCACTTGTGGGCGATGCGATGCACCGCACTTGTGGGCGGTGTGATGCAACGCACTTGTGAGCGATGCATTGCACTTGTTGGCGATGCGATGCACTGCACTTGTGGGCGATGCGATGCACTGCACTTGTGGGCGATGCGATGCAACGCACTTGTTGGAGATGCGATGCAACGCACTTGTGGGCGATGCTATGCACTGCACTTGTGGGCGATGCGATGCACTGAATATGTGAGCTATGCATTGCACTTGTTGGCGATGCGATGCACTGCACTTGTGGGCGATGCGACGCACCGCACTTGTGGGAGATGCGATGCACCGCACTTGTTGGCGATGCGATGCAATGCACTTGTGGGCGATGCTATGCCCTGCACTTGTGGGCGATGCGATGCAATGTATATGTGGGCGATGCGATGCACTGAATATGTGGGCGATGTGATGCACTGAATATGTGGGCGATGCGATGCACCGCACTTGTGGGCGATGCTATGCACTGCACTTGTGGGCGTTGCGATGCACTGCACTTGTGGGCGATGCGATGCACTGAATATGTGGGCGATGCGATGCACCGCACTTGTGGGCGATGCGATGCGACGCACCGCACTTGTGGGCTTACTTACTTTTCAAATTTTAATTTAAAAATATTTATTTTGGTTTCAAACCGAAGAAATAGCGCGTGTGGGCGATGCGATGCATCACGCTGGCAGGCGACGCGATGCACCGCACGTGTGCGCGATGTGATGCGACGCACCACACCTGTGGGCTTACTTACTTTTCAAATATTAATTTAAAAATATTTTTTGTTTTTTTTTTCTTGAATATTTTTTTATTGACACGTAATTACCATCGGGTATCGATTCTGAAAACATCCCTACTTTGAACAACAGGGTTTTTGTTACATATTATATATATGCTGAGGAGATTGTTGGTTTCAAACCGAAGAAATAGCGCGTGGGCGATTCGATGCACCGCAAGTATGGGCGATGCGATACATCGCGCTGTTGGGCGATGCGATGCAAAGCACGTGTAGGCGACGCGATGCACCTGGCTGGTAGGCGATGCAATGCACCGCTCGTGTGGGCGATGCGATGCGACGCACGTGTGGGCGATGCGACGCGCCAAACTTGTGGGCGATGCGATGCACTGCACTTGTGGGAGATGCTATGCACCGCACTTGTGGGCGATGCGATGCACCGCACTTGTGGGCGATGCGATGCACCGCACTTGTGGGCGATGCGATGCACTGTATATGTGGGCGATGCCATGCACTGAATATGTGGGCGATGCGATGCACCGCACTTGTGGGCGATGCTATGCACCGCACTTGTGGGCGATGCGATGCGATGCACTGAATATGTGGGCGATGCGATGCACCGCACTTGTGGGCGATGGATGCACTGAATATGTGGGCGATGCGATGCACTGAATATGTGGGCGATGCGATGCACCGCACTTGTGGGCGATGCGATGCGATGCACTGTATATGTGGGCGATGCCATGCACTGAATATGTGGGCGATGCGATGCACCGCACTTGTGGGCGATGCGATGCACTGAATATGTGGGCGATGCGATGCACCGCACTTGTGGGCGATTCGATGCAACGCACTTGTGGGCGATGCGATGCAACGCACCTATGGGCGATGCGATGCACTGAATATGTGGGCGATGTGATGCACTGAATATGTGGGCGATGCGATGCACCGCACTTGTGAGCGATGCTATGCACTGCACTTGTGGGCGATGCGATGCACTGAATATGTGGGCGATGCGATGCACTGAATATGTGGGCGATGCGATGCACCTGGCTGGTAGGCGATGCAATGCAACACTCGTGTGGGCGATGCGATGCGACGCACGTGTGGGCGATGATGCGATGCACCGCACTTGTGGGCGATGCGATGTAACGCACTTGTGGGCGATGCGATGCACCTGGCTGGTAGGCGATGCAATGCAACACTCGTGTGGGCGATGCGATGCTACGCACGTGTGGGCGATGCGATGCTCCGCACTTGTGGACGATGCGATGCACCGCACTTGTGAGCGATGCGATGCACCTGGCTGGCAACAAAGCACTTGTTGGAAATGCGATGCCACGCACTTGTGGGCGATGCTATGCACTGCACTTATGGGCGATGCGATGCACCGCACTTGTGAGCGATGCATTGCACTTGTTGGCGATGCGATGCAACGCACTTGTGGGCGATGCGATGCAATGCACTTGTGGGCGATGCGATGCGATGTACTGAATATGTGGGCGATGCTATGCACCGCACTTGTGGGCGATGCGATGCAACGCACTTGTGGGCGATGCGATGCGATGCACTGAATACGTGGGCGATGCGATGCAACGCACTTGTGGGCGATGCGATGCACCTGGCTGGTAGGCGATGCAATGCACCACTCGTGTGGGCGATGCGATGCGACGCACGTGTGGGCGATGCGATGCCCCGCACTGGTGGGCGATGCGATGCACCGCACTAGTTGGCGCTGGGATGCACCGAACGTGTGGGCGATGCTATGCAACCGTTATTACCATCGGGTATCGATTCTGAAAACATCTCTACTTTGAACAACAAGGTTTTTGTTACATATTGTATACAGGATTAATTTTTATTCAGTGCGCAAACTTTGACAAATTAAACTTAAATGAGTTTTATTAAACACCAATTTTTTATTTTGATAAGTCTTAGTACAAAAAAATAAAGTTATCGCTAACGAAAGATGTCTATTTTGAAATTGATTTTATGGCCACTACGCGCCGCCCGGCGCGGCATGGCGAAGCGCTCGGTCGTTTTTCGAGCATAGGCGTGGGTAGATAGATATTTACGTGGGTTACATACAATGTAGTAGTTGTTTAATGTAATGTGTTTTTAAGATTAGGCCGTGATCTGAAGTTATTTGAAGAGTAATTCCAATTTTTCTTTCATACTTTCATGGGCTTAGGACCATCAAAATGCAGAAAATAACGCATTAATCAATTAAATTAAGGCACTTTTTAACGATACCTTGGGCTCACATTCGAGGTATGCTCTCCCTAGCATACATTCTGCGGGCTGCTCGTAGGCTTTCACCACTTAACAAATAGATTCGCACCATCTCATAGAACTCGCGGTTACTAAAATCCGACACCATAAGTACGACACAACGCGGGGGTTGCGCACTGCGCGGGAAAGCGACTGGACGTGACGTAACGACGACCGCGCACGCGCATGCGACGAGCAGACTGTCGAGCCGAGCGGCGGGCCGGCCGACGCCACCTGGCGCCACCCTGCCGCCCGGAAGGGGGTTTCACCCCTCTGCAAAATCACTCGTGCCGCACGGCGCACGCGCTCATTGATATTATTACGAATAGATAGTGTCCATATTTTGCTGATTTAAAGTCGGATAAAAAAATATAAAAAAGTTTTGAACAAATAATGGAAATGTGTTCTATTACTGATACTGAACCACCAAAATTTTTTTGCGCATTGCTTAAAAAATATTCCTGTATATGCTGAGGAGTTTGTTGGTTTCAAACCGAAGAAATAACGCGTGGGCGATTCGATGCAACGCACTTGTTGGCGATGCGATGCAACGCACTTGTTGGAGATGCGAGGCAACGCACTTGTGGGCGATGCTATGCACTGCACTTGTGGGCGATGCGATGCACTGAATATGTGGGCGATGCGATGCACCGCACTTGTGGGCGATGCGATGCACCGCACTTGTGGGCGATGCGATGCACCGCACTTGTGTGCGATGCGATGCACCGCACTTGTGTGCGATGCGTTGCATCGCACTTGTGGGCGATGCGATGCAACGCACTTGTGGGCGATGCTATGCGATGCACAGCACTTGTGGGCGATGCGATGCACTGAATATGTGGGCGATGCGATGCATTGCACTTGTTGGCGATGCGATGCAACGCATTTGTGGGCGATGCGATGCACTGAATATGTGGGCGATGCGATGCACTGCACTTGTGGGCGATGCGATGCACTGAATATGTGGGCGATGCGATGCACCGCACTTGTGGGCGATGCGATGCATTGCACTTGTTGGCGATGCGATGCAACGCATTCGTGGGCGATGCGATGCAACGCACTTGTTGGCGATGCGATGCATCTGGCTGGTAGGCGATGCAATGCACCGCTCGTGTGGGCGATGCGATGCGACGCATGTGTGGGCGATGCGATGTGCCAAACTTGTCGGCGATGCGATGCACTGAATATGTGGGCGATGCTATGCACTGCACTTGTGGGCGATGCGATGCACTGAATATGTGGGCGATGCGATGCACTGAATATGTGGGCGATGCGATGCACCTAGCTGGTAGGCGATGCGATACACTGCACTTGTGGGCGATGCTATACACCGCACTTGCGGGCGATGCGATGCACCGCACTTGTGGGCGATGCTATGCACTGCACTTGTGGGCGATGCGATGCACCGCACTTGCGGGCGATGCGATGCACCGCACTTGTGGGCGATGCTATGCACTGCACTTGTGGGCGATGCGATGCACTGAATATGTGGGCGATGCGATGCACTGCACTTTTGGTTGATGCGATGCAACGCACTTGTGGGCGATGCGATGCAACGCACTTGTTAGCGATGCGATGAATGCACTTGTGGGTGATGCGATTCACCGCACTTGTGGGCGATGCGATGCACATGGCTGGTAGGCGATGCAATGCACCGCTCGTGTGGGCGATGCGATGCGACGCACGTGTGGGCGATGCGATGCACTGCGCTTGTGGGCGATCTGATTCAACGCACGTGTAGGCGATGCGATGCGCCAAACGTGTGGGCGATGCGATGCGCCAAACTAGTAGGCGATGCGATGCACCAAATATGTGGGCGACGCGATGCAACGCACTTGTTGGCGATGCGATGCATCTGGCTGGTAGGCGATGCAATGCACCGCTCGTGTGGGCGATGCGATGCGACGCATGTGTGGGCGATGCGATGTGCCAAACTTGTGGGCGATGCTATGCATTGCACTGGTTGGCGATGCGTTGCGTCACACTTGTTGGCGATGCGATGCACTGCACTTGTGGGCGATGCGATGCAACGCACTTGTGGGCGATGCGATGCACTGCACTTGTGGGCGATGCAATGCACCTAGCTGGTAGGCGATGCGATACACTGCACTTGTGGGCGATGCTATACACCGCACTTGCGGGCGATGCGATGCACCGAACGTGTGGGCGATGCTATGCAACGCACTTGTAGGCGATGCGATGCGCCTAACGTGTGGGCGATGCTATGCATCTAACTTGTTGGCGATGCGATGCACCGCATTTTTGGGGAACGCGATGCGCCCAACGTGTGGGCGATGCGATGCGCCGCATTTGTGGGCGATGCGATGCACCGAAAGTGTTGGCGATGCGATGCGCCGCACCTGTGGGCTTACTTACTTTTCAAATATTAATTCAAAAAAAATAATTTTGTTTTTTTGTCACCGCACATGTTGGCGATGCTATGCACCGCTCGTATTAATAATTTAAAAATATTTATTTTGTTTTCAAACCAAAGAAACAGCGCGAGTGGGCGATGCGATGCAATGCACCGCACGTGTGGGCTTACTTACTTTTCAAATATTAATTTAAAAATATTTATTTTGGTTTCAAACCGAAGAAATAGCGCGTGTGGGCGATGCGATGCATCGCGCTGGCAGGCGATGCGATGCACCGCACGTGTGGGCGATGCGATGCGGCGCACCGCACTTGTGGGCTTACTTACTTTTCAAATTTTAATTTAAAAATATTTATTTTGGTTTCAAACCGAAGAAATAGCGCGTGTGGGCGATGCGATGCATCACGCTGGCAGGCGACGCGATGCACCGCACGTGTGCGCGATGTGATGCGACGCACCGCACCTGTGGGCTTACTTACTTTTCAAATATTAATTTAAAAATATTTTTTGTTTTTTTTTTCTTGAATATTTTTTTATTGACACGTAATTACCATCGGGTATCGATTCTGAAAACATCCCTACTTGGAACAACAGGATATTTGTTACATATTGTATATATGCTGAGGAGTTTGTTGGTTTCAAACCGAACAAATAGCGCGAGTGGGCGATGCGATGCAACGCACCGCATGTGTGGGCGTTGCGATGCACCGCACCTGTGGGCGATGCGATGCAACGCACCGCACGTGTGGGTGATGCGATGCACCTGGCTGGTCGGCGATGCGATGCATCGCGCTGGTGGGCGATGCGAAGCACCTGGCTGGTCGGCGATGCTATGCACCGCTCGTGTCGGCGATGCTATGCTACGCACAGCACGTGTGATGCGATGCACCGCACGTGTGGGGGATGCGATGCATCGCGCTGGCAGGCGATGTGATACCACACGATCAACCACAAGTTGAATCATTTTCAAGGATATTGCTAATCCACTGCTTCATATGTTGGAAACATTTGTCTACGCAACAACGTAATTAACGCAATGAATGTCGTTGAACTTTCAAAATGAAAGCCATGCCTACTAATAGTGTGTAACGCGCTTACCTCGCTCTATTCAGAACGCTAAGTGAAAACGCACCTTTACAAGTATTATCATAAAAACCGATATTTCTAAACAAAAACGATGTAGGTTAAAGTAATATTTTATCCTACAAGTCTTTGTTTGAGAAAAAAAGCATCTGTGACATTTTACTGTTCTTCTGCGTGTATTAGTTGATTGATGTCCTCACTTGCCTGTAACAGATGTCTGTATAAATGGTCTTCAGCGCAAAGGAGGTCTACGACGCAGGGCGGCCATCTTTATGTTAGAACTCTAACGAGTCCACAACTTTATAAATTACTTTTATTTGAGTTTTATAGTTTGATATCTGTACGAAATGGTTATTTCAATAGTTTTGAGTAACTATTAGGGTAGTCGGGTATATTCAGTAGGTAGTTTTAGTAGAGTTAAGTTAATTTCAGGAGCGGTGACTGCTTGTACGAATCCCGCACCCGGGCATAGGCAGAGCTGGAACACCGCGGTGGTTTTAGCCAGTAAGAGTCCGGCACACCCCTCTGTCACCCCCACGATGGAGGAAGTCCATGAGGATTTCCACTGGGCAACCAAAAAAAAGGGTGAAGATAATTTGTAGATGAATTGAACTGTCTATACTATTTTTAATATTATGTTGATTCCATAAAACTAAACAGTACGCGATTGTTGAGGAAGCATCGCTTATGTTTATTGATTACTCTTTATTACAAGATAATATAATTATAAATATTTACACTTGCCTGCGATCGTCCAACTGCAAAGGACCTTCTCACATAGAGGTAAGTATTATGTACTCATTTCCACGCTTGCTGAGAGCAGTGGTGACCAGTGGTAACGGCCGCCACTTACAAGTTGTAGGTCGCAGGTTCGAACCCAGACAGGCGCTTTCAAAACGGTGATGGAAAACATCGTGAGGAAACCGGCATGTCCTTACACCAAAAATTCGAAGACGTGACATCTACTGGGGGGTGTTTTTATCTTTAATGTGTATGTATTTACAAAAAAAAAATGTATATAAGTAGTTTATCAGCCATCTTGTTACCATAACACAAGCATTAGGTTGCTTAGCTTGGGAATAGATGGCGCTGTGTGAAATGTCCAGGGATATTATTATTTCGTTTATTCATTTAACTGTCATCTACCAACCCGCACTGGGCCCGCGTGGTGGATTATGGCCTACTCCCTCTCATCGAGAGGAGGCCTGTGTTCAAGTAGTGGGAACATTCTAAGCTGATTATGCTTGCTTACCGCAAGTTGGCGATGTAGACTTTTCCAGACTGGTTACATAATTATCTTAAACTAGTTGCGCCCCGCGGTTTTTCCCGCATAAGTCTCGATCCCGTAGGAATATTGGGATACGTTGTTGGTTCGTTAACATTCGGGTCATACTAGTTAGAAAATTAGACCTGTTTTTAGCACATTTACTTAAATCTAATACAAACAGACACTCCAATTTTGATTAATTGTATAGATATATAGATTATCTAGAACAAAGTTTAAATACGTTCTCTTAAGTACTCCTTAAGCTACAACTTTCTTTGATACTTGTACTTCAAAAAAGAAAGTTCTAAACTTGTTGCCTTTAACTTTGAAAGTTGCTCTATCTGGGACAGCGCGATCAAGTGATGAGATTTAGATCGGTTTTCTACAGACTATCCTGATTTGTTAGTTCGTTCGAAGTGAATTTGTTACTTTTTCTTTAGGATAAAGGTATTTAAGTAGATATAAAGATTAATGCCCGTTCCTTGTTTACCATTCGTTATCATACTGAATAAGTATTTCATTTCAAAATTTAAAAATATTTCTACACGATGGAAAGATTACTTAAATTTTTCTCCTTCTAGGTATATTATAAATACCCAGCTGTTATTCTTAGATCGTTGACAGTCGCTACGGGTAGTCAGAAGTCCAAAAACTGATGACCAGTCATTCTTTGAAAAAAAAAGTCTTACCAAGGAGTATCGTGTTACCCAGTAACTGTTTTGTGGGTGTGACAAGCCTAAAAGTCCTTTCGTGTTACCCAATTAACTGGGTAGTGGAGGTCAGCTAGGCAGTCGCTCCATGTAAAATACTGGTATTCAGCTGCATCTGGTTAAACTGAAAGCCGACCCCGAGATAATTGCGAAAAGCAATTGCGCAAAGCAGCGGCAGATTGATTGATATATTATTATAAATACTCTATGGAAACATCGACAATGTGAAGTTAGCTGAACTGTCAAAATCAACTGACAGATCGAACATAACGTCGTTGGACACTCACTTTTGCTCAAGACAGCTCCGCGGACGAGCGCATCACTTACGTATCATATAAAATTAATATTACTGTGTTTTTAAGTGTGCAACAAGACCGAAATCAATCATCGTTGTAATAGTTTTAATTGAATCACTAAAATGATTATTTTTGCAAAGAGATTGTTTTATTTGCTTTTTAATATATTATTCTGGGTTAATCTTGTAGCGGTATCTACAACGCCACATGCGAACTTGGCGTCATACTGATGTCACGCAAAATCCTGCATCGCGCAAGCAGAGTTTACCACGCAATTAGCATATATACAACTGCCCGACATGATTCATTGGGCATTCATCCTCCCTTTTCTATGGAGGATGAGTGAACATTACACCGTTCCTCATACCTCTATAATCTCATCTGATTCATATCACAAAATCTATTGTTACAAATTCTCGTCTAATTCTTTAGACTGGATTAATTTACTGCAACAAACCTAGGTGATAATAAGGTAGCCAGGTATACTGTCACGCCAAGCCAAGACAAAGCCTATTGTTGTGATATAACAGCCGTACCGAGTTAGGTCGCGGACACCATTCATGTTGGAGCTATTGTTGAGCTTAGGCGGATCTCACACTACAACACGCCACGCGACGGGGTGCGGGGACCCAAATGCCCCGCGGGCCTGTCATCCACGACCCTACTCAAAAGTAACGTCAATCGGCAATCATATCATTCGGTTTTAAAAGGATTTTATTATTTATCTTTTTGATAGATTATTTTATATTCTGTGAATACGACGTTGTAGGCCTTGTAGACTGTAAATTTGTAGACCACTTTATTTTTATTAAGTTGTAATAATAATTATAAAAGCCAATTATTTTTAAAAGAGCAACCGTGAAGTTTCTTGCTGGCTCTTTTCCATAGGAGACGACCGATTGGAACTGTGCACCTAGATCTGACGTTTCATAAGTGCCCACGTAGGTATAGGTGAAATAAAATATTTTGATTTTGAACGTGATACAAACTCAAATCACAATTGAGTAGCCAGAATATCACCGCACTAGTATTTCAATGGATGTCCGAAAACAACGCAATAACTCGTAACAACGTCTCGTGTATAACTCGTAATAACTACCTAGTTTGAGATTGGTTGCGTCGTGTGCAGCCATTGATACTTTTGGTACTTTTGAGTAGCGAAGTAGACGATGAGCCTTAGGCCAAAGCTACATACGACTAAATAGGAGCTTTGTTGAAGTGATTCGCGTAGCTCGCACGAGTGACATATCATGCAGCGTAGCACCAAAATGTCAGTGGGGCTACTGGCTATTTGAAATAGTAAAACCATGCGTTGATTCGCAAGTAAGATAGCATTATCAGCCTATAATGTTCCCACTGCTGGGACACAGGCCTCCTCTCTTCGAGAGGGAGTGGGCTGTAATCCACCACGCGGGCCCAGTGCGCGTTGGTAGATGTCACATGTCTTCGAATTTTTGGTCCTAGGACATGTCGGTTTCCTAACGATGTTTTCCTTCACCGTTTTTGAGAGCAAATTCGACTGGTAGTTCCAGAGACGACCCCCTACACTACATACAAACAAACAAACAAACTTTTACCTCTTTTTAATATTAGTATAGATTCTACTGAATTTCATATATTTGTTGACATCAGACTGTTTCTTGAATCTCTTTAACAACCCGTACCTATACAGGTTGTTAGAGAGAAATATTTAACTGATCCTCTTGTTGACCTTCATTCTAATGATGAACACTATTTTAAAATGAATAAACCATTTAAAACTGTATGCGATCTTTTTAAAATAATTGACCCTCTTTTTAACTTTCTGGCCTTTTCTGACAGTTGGTCACAGTAACTAAGCTAGGGTACCCCGATCAAACGGGGTATTAGGTTAGGTTGGAACTTTGACCAACCACGCACGAGTCCAATTCGTCGCAGTAACTAAGTTAGAGCACCCTGACCAAATGGGTGTGATAATGTTAGACCTGTGACAAACCGCGCGCGAGCCGAGCAAGCGAAGCGAGCGATGCCACGGCAGCGACCGGTGAGCGCTACATCTAAGTTAGTCACAGTTACTTGGCTATTTAGTATTTTTAGGTTCCTAAATTTGAATTATTTACGATAAACAAAAAGAGGCACAATTATTATATTAGAGTGTTCAATCATATTTTTAGGAGCGCAAAATAGAAATCATTAGAGGTTCGATTAAATACATACTTTGTTGAGGTAATAAAGTGCGAAGGTACCTAGTCGTGATGGGGTGGTTTACTTCTCCTTATTTACGGCACCTACAGGTGTTTGCCGTAATTTTCCAATAGCTCAATTCACTTAGTAGTGTGGGTATCCCGTACGTGCGCCTGACGCTACATATACAGGCTGTTCGTTTGCATATTTTGCGCGATAAAATTCCGCCGCGATATTTTTGCGTCCGTGCGGACGTAGGCTTACAAGGCAGTTTGTTTTGACAAAGAATTAGGGCACACTTATTATTCTGACGCTGTTGTGGAAAACGATTAAAGGATTATATCCTGAAGGCCAATTCTCGTAATTTAAAACGTTCAAAATCTAGTCGCAGTCTCATCTCGGCGACAAACAAATGTCAAAAAACTTGTCAAAATGTAGGGAATTTAGACGTATTTTTGACAGATTGAGACTGGGTTTAGACTGTGAACGTTGTTAAAATTAAGAGAATTGCCCCTCAGAGCCAAATCAGATGCTAGGAAAATTGGTTATAACATTTTTTTATCCTTTGAAACCTACAGTATTATTCGAAATAATGTGAAACAAAGTGATAATCTGAAAAAAAAAAACAAAATGTATTCACTACAAACCACCAAGCCGTTAGTCCTGCGCCTGATGTCTCCCCGGTCGTGTTGGATTGCTATTCCATCAAAATATGATGTTCAAAAGTGCCTATTTGAAATAAATGCTTTGTCTTATGAAGGTGAGGGCCGCGTGCTTGCCACACACTTGTGCCTTATAATACAGGGTTATTTTAAATTGGCTAGCTAAACTGCGCATCGCGTGATTGGCATTCGTATATCCTGCATACTTGGCTAATCTCCGTTCAGATTTACCATCGTGGCCAAAATTCGGTCGGGAGGATATTATTAATGTTACTACCCAGGTACCTAAAGCACCATTTACACGATGCAAGCTTTCTTCCAGTAGTACCTATACTCGTACAATAGAATTTAAGCAACAAAAATGACTTGCAACGTCTGAACACAACTTTTATCGCTACTTCAACTTACGATATGCCACAGGTATATAATATTGCACCGATAACATACATAATGGGCTTATAATGTTCCCAATGCTGGGACACAGGCCTCCTGTCTGTGAGAGGGAGTTCCGTAATCCATCACGCGGGCCCGCAATGGGCCCGCGGATTGATGGATTACGGAACTCCCTGTGTATAGATGTCACATGTCTTCGAATTTTTGGTTCTAGGACATACCGGTTTCCTCACGATGTATTCCTTCACCGTTTTGAGAGCAGTGGTGATGAAATTTCACCGTGTATCAGGTTTTATTTATAGCAAAGATGGCGCATAGAGCATGACGACATACTTAGAGCTTCCGCGTTCGTACTCCTCATTAACGTGTAGTATTTACTATTCGACGACAGGCCCAACGATACGGCGCCATTGACACAAAGTCAAAGTCAAAGATCTTTATTGTGAGACAGTGGTTACAGAGTTGATATTATGTTAATTGGTGTGCTTTTGCACTGCTCCACCATGTTAGGCAAACTGTAGTTTGCAATTTGTTATATTAGACCTAAGTTTATGTGACATACCTATTATTATATTAATTCAAATAAATATTTCAATCGTAATAGAGCTTTATTTTGCGACAAAACATAAAAACAGTTCGGTACAAACTCATCGCGAATCTGTCGGACAAAAATTCATGTACTGTATAATATAGTAAGTTTACTAAGAAGTCATTTAATTTTCCTTAAAAAAAATATGTTTTCAATTTCTCTTATTTGCTTAGGAAACTTATTATAAATTCGTGAAGACATTCCGAAGAAAATTTTAGAAAGTTGGGCTGTTTTTGAGGGCATATTATTTGCTATTTTGTCGGCATGCCGACGGGAGCTCACCAAACTTTTCCCTATTGCCCTTTACGAATGTAGCGCCCTCATAGATGTAGGGGGCAGGAAATCTTAAAATCTTAAGCTTTTTATAATATGGCACACAGCTATCTGGGGCACGTAGAAAAAAAAAAGAAAAAAATCATTACTAATTACGGTCTTTAAAGTTTTTAATCAACACTTTCCTGCTCGGAATTTCCAAGAAGTATAAGGCGCCTTCTCACCGGATCGCCGCGTTTTCGTTTCGTTTTTGTTTCTGTAGCGAATCTGTATAGATTCTTTACTGAGTGCATACAATTAATGTGAGCTTCCTCACTGATTAGTTTCGGTACAGATTCTTTACCGAGCGCATACACACGTGGCTGTACCGAGTACTACCGAACCATTGGGGAACTGTACCCCACGCCGCAGTTCCCCAATATTTCCTTCTTTTTCGCAACCGCAAATAAATATAGCACGCTATTATATCATCATCTTCAGAAGTTACCCAATATTTCCTTCTTTTTCGCAACCGCAAATAAATATAGCACGCTATTATATCATCATCTTCTGAAGTTACCCAATATTTACTTCTTTTTCGCAACCGCAAATAAATATAGCACGCTATTATATCATCATCTTCTGAAGTTACCCAATATTTCCTTCTTTTTCGCAACCGCAAATAAATATAGCACGCTATTATATCATCATCTTCTGAAGTTACCCAATATTTCCTTCTTTTTCGCAACCGCAAATAAATATAGCACGCTATTATGTCATCATCTTCTGAAGACGACATATTGACGTGACGGCAACAAATGACAAAAACCGTAACAAACCGAGCCAGTCAAGAAGTGGTTCTCGGTAAAGAATAAGGGGGCCTACTCTGAAGTGGAAAGTACGAATGTTCGGATCGGACCGACACATGGCCGAACCGAATATTATTGAAAAATGCGAAAAAAGTTCGGATCGGCTCAGTTGGGTCGAGACCATAGCCAATATTCGAAAGAGTGTAGGAGTGTAGGATCGGGACCGACTGAACCAAATAGTAACTTCGTAGCAGGAAACGGCTGAACATTCGGCCGATACTACTTCGGAGTAGACCCCCCTGTACAGATTCTATACAGAGACGAAAACGAAACGAATACGCGGCGATCCGGTGAGGAAGACGCCTTATGCATCTTGGAAATTCAGAACAGGAAAGTGTTGATTGAAAACCTTAAAGACCGTAATAACTGTACCTAATACATAAGCTATAACATTTTACGAAGGAGTGTAAGCTTGGAGCAGCCCAGCCCTGCTTCATAAGTAATGTCGTACGTAAATTATTCTGTTAGGCCTCGTGCTACAATGCAGCTATGTTTGGTTCAAATAACAACAAGTAATCATATTACTTGATAACAGTTGAACAGGTTTTTAAGTACAGAGTGGTTTATTATTAGGTAATCATTCATTTTAATTAGTGTGACTAAATAGTAACCGCCGCACGGGTCGATCGAAGGTGACGGGAGACCCCTCCGTGCTTCGGAAAGCATGTCAAGCCGTTGGTCCCGGCTGTCAATCGTAGATCTTTGACAGTCGTTACGGATAGTCAAAAGCCTAAAAAGTCTGACAACCGGAGTCTTACCAAGGGGTATTGTGTTACCCAGTAACTGGGTTGTGGAGGTCAGATAGGCAGTCGCTCCATGTAAAATACTGGTAGCTGCATCCGGTTAGAAAAAGCCGAAAAAGAGTTCGGGTTGAAAAGCGACCTCAACATAGTTGGAAAAGGCTAGGCATATTGATTCATTTTAATTCACCCCACGTCTTAACCGAAAGCGACCGTCGCGCGAGTACGCGATCGACGCAATCGTTTGTATGAATTATGACGTAATAACGCGACGTGATTGATCGCGCGTGTACGTCATATTCCTATAAAAGAGCGCGACGATCGCTCGGTTAGGACGCGACCTTTGTGATGGTGGTCACCCAGTGGTAACGGCCCCCACTAACGAGTTGTACCTACATAGGTCGTGGATTCGACCCCAGACGGGCACTATGTTATGTATTTTATTTCATCACTACTGCGCAAAATGGTGAAGGAAAACATCGTGAGGAAACCAGCATGTGTTACAATAAAAAATTCGAAGACATGCGACATCTACCAACCCGCACTGGGCCCGCGTGGTGGATTACAGTTCACTCCTTCTCGAAGAGGCCTGTCTCCCAGCAGTGGGAACGATATTAAATTAATTTATTAATACTAATTATTCTATTCCTGACGGACGTTAGCTTAAGAAAAAGCACCAAATACCCAATTAGAAGCCTTTATTAAAAATTAAAAACCCTCAAAGATCTTCTTGATAGACTTGAGGTAGAAGCTGGCATTCCTGCCCAGCTCCGCGATGTCCGGGTCGTTCCTCCTCCCGATGCGGTGATGCTGGGCATGTATAGCGTTAGCTTCCCCTGAACTTCCGCTTGAAGAATCCGACATTTTTGCGTTTAGTTCCGCATTCAATGCTGAAGCAAGAACAGTTTGTTTCATACCTGAATAGAATGTATTACCAAGGTAGTTCTCTATATTTTTATTATAAAGAGGACCTCTAATCTCTGGAATTACCAGTCGGATTTGAAATTATATTTGTATTTGATAGCCCAGTTCTTGAGGAAGGCTAGGCTATTTAACGTCTCGCTATGACCCTTAGGAACCGAGCAAAAAGAAAAAAAACTTGAGAGGTGTCAAGGGACACCCGGATGGAACGAAGTTCAAAGAGAGAGAGAGAGACAGACAGAGAAACACGCGCACGCCGCACGGCTTACAACTATAGCAAAAAGTGTCGTTCCAACTTTTGGTCTTAATTTTTTCCGTCTAGCCCCCTTTCGCAACGCGCGATTAGGAACTTCGTTCCAAACATTGCGAAGAACGAAGAGATAGCGCGGGCAGGCGATGCGACAGGGGAACAAGAAATTTCACGCGGATGAAGTCGCAGGCAGAAGCTAATTTTTGATACATGGGTCTCGTTTTTGGCCTCGAGTTTGTGGTGGAAAACGATGAAAGAGTTTGTGAGGTGTCTACAACGCCACATGCGAACTACGCATCACACTGACGTCACACAAAATATCTGCAACATCCTGAGATCACACACTCTTTCATCTTTAGGTACGTTTACTTCTGGTTTCTGTTCAATATTACCTTCTTGGTCAGGTATCCAGACTTCTACATTATTTTCACTTGTCGCATCTGAAGTAGATTGACAATTATTATAAAACACGGTAGTATATAAGTACCTATTATTTACAAACTTTTTGGAATATGGGACTAAAATCTTTGCTATACAGTTTGCCAGTGACAGCAAACTGAAACCCTGAATGCAGCTCATGATTCTAGACCACAGAGCGTCCACATTTTTAGTCGGTTATTAAAAATACAATCCTGTTTTAGAAAAAAGTGATATTGGTCATAAGCGGCCATGATGAATGGAACAGTTTTTTTTTTTTAATATAACCGACAAACGCAGGTGCTTCAGAATCATGTACTGAATCCATGGTAACTGGTTGCGCGTTGATATCCCTGCCACCCTGTATAGCAAAGATTTTAGGCCCATATTCCAAAACGATGGTCAATAATTAATCGCAGAGGACATCAAACGCAATATAGAAGCCCTGCAGATGGACCGGCGATTTTCGCAGGTTGGCTGGTATTGTGTGGACTAGGAGTGGCGGAAGATGGTCTAGCAGTAGAGTGCATATACAGGCCTTACACTGATAGTAGCTAATTGAATAAATCAAGATCATCAACATCGACAAACGATGGTGTAATTAATATCGCGCCCTGCGTGTCCGGTTACAGGAACTGATGAACGCTACGCTTTTGACGTCCAAAAGTGCCTTTTATGTGCCTATTTGAAATAAATGCTTTGAATTTGCTATTGATGGCGTCAAACTCGTAGCTGAATTCTGGGCCGACTTTATTTAGATGACCAGCGACACGCTCAGAAGAAAGACGCCCTTCTAGAACACGAGCCATATCTATACATACCAGTTTTTTTTGTCGTTTCTTGTCCCTCCGTTGGGTTTGGATGACTTTTTTCCGAAGCTTCTAGCTTTTTTTGTCCCCTGTTTGTTGGAGGCCGATCCTCATCCAATTTGGAGTCAGTCCGCATTTGCGCGTTGTTTCCCGATTGCCTCTCCTGGTGCTGGTAGAAGATGGAGGAGGCGCGGCGGATAATGTCGTGGAGCTGGTTGGCCACCGGGGAGGACGCTAGCTGCTGGGCTAAGGAGTGCACATCATCCAGGTTCGCAGTCAGCAGGATGTAGGAGTGCGCTGCGTGGAGCGAAAGCAGCACGACTGTAAGATAATAAAGGAGGTTTTTGGTGAGTAGTGCCTTTTTTTAAAACTCCATGTTGTGTTTACTTTTAATATAAAAAGTAATATAAATCATTTAGCATAATCAGCCATGTATTGCTGGAACACAGGCATCCTCTTTTCGAGAGCGAGTCGTATGTAATCTATCACGCGGGCCCAGTGCAAGCTGGTAGAATTCCCATGTCTCCGAATTTTTGGTTCTAAGACGTGCCGATGTCCTCACTAGGTATGTTTTCTTTCACCGTTTTGATAGCAGTGGTGATGAAACTATTTACACAAAGTAAAGCTCCTGTCTGGGTTCGAACCCATGACGTACAGACGCCAGCAGGTCAAGCTACCCGAAACTGTCAAATTTTCCCAATCAACCTTGAACCTTAATACTTTAGCGATAAAGCTGAAAATCAATTAAAGAAATCTGACAGATTGTAGTAGCTTGATGTGCTGGCGTCTGTACCTACATCTCGTAAGTCGGGGCCGTTTGAAAATAGTCCCGACTATTTTTACTTTGTATACATTTACCTACACATTTTACCTTTCGACATGCAAATAACAATGATTATTAAGACTTTGCAAAATAAATATTTAGTAAGTAGGTATTTTAAACAGCTAAGTTAAGTTTGCTATAACAGTAAGTTAGATCGAGGCTTTTTAAAGCTAAAGCCAATTATTTTAAAAGCTAATCACTCAAACAACAAACGACAAATACCTACGAACGACCAGAAATCGTGTATTTTTCTTTGAAAACCAACATTGTTCGTAATCACTGGAATGGTTTGGCAGGAAGTAACACAGGAAGTCGGTAGTGAAAGATCAACAAAGAGATGGGACATATTGCCTTTGTCAAGTTCAGCAGTAAAATGGGTCACAAACACGAAAATAAAGTCGTTAAGAGAATTTAATTAGACTGGTATTCGACAAGCATTCTCTGCAAAAGACCAAAGATTTTGCAAGTGAATAGAACCTTTTTGCAACCATTTGTTTACCTACGTATTATTTCTTTTTTTTCTATCTGAAGCGGCTTTAAAAAGCTTACATCGCGCTCAGACTAGAATAGCAATTCATTATGTTAACTAGATTTTTATTTAGATTCTAGACTTTAAATAAAGTAAGTAATTACCTACACAAAGTATATTAAGTGACGAAAAGGTCTGAAAGTAATTAATGAAACTTGGAAACGTCTAATTACCTACTATGTTGTTAAAAACTTTGTTATGGTGCGTCACTCTTCTCTCGTATAATTTTATTTATTAAATAGGTTTTAATCTACTATACTAATATTATAAAGAGTAAAAATTTATTTGTTTGTTTCTTTGTATGTATGTAGGGGGTAATCTCCAGCGTTAATGATCCAATTCTAAAAATGTTTCCACTGGTAGAAAACTACATTATGTGTGAGTGCTATAGGCTATAAATTATGCTTACATCATGCATTTTAGCTGAGCTAAGATGCATGATGTAAACATGATGCAGCTAACTTTTGTCTAGCAAGTCGGAAAGAAATACCTCATAAAACAATTATTTGCAAGCGCTGCCTAAACAGTTGTATATGTATAACTAAAAACAATGTATGACAATCTGGTCCGCCTTAAATACTTCTACAAAAAAGTCCGCGACACCATATTTCTATCTTTAATATTTTATCTTTTAATATCACTTTGATTTTTTATTAAAAATTAAAGAAAATTACTAAAACGCTAAATGCCGCTAAAACATTCACGAATACAACTTTCATCAACATAGATGGCGTTGTACAAATAAAATTTTCTGACTCGCGGTGTCCATACTTTACGCGGATTGATGACATTGTCGGTATTGTCATTGGGTGATGTAAATAGGTTGGACGTCGTTCTATTGATTTCTATTGGTTTTGGCTGTTTTGAATACTTCGTTCCTTCTCCTCTTCGTAATTCTGGTTTACGATTGTTTCTAACTATCTCGTTTGTTTGAACGCGCTAATCCCTGGAAGTCTGATATGAAAAAAAAAGGCGATGTGGGTCGGAGGAACCAAAAATTCCACGCGCACAAGTCGCGAGCAGAAGCTAGTTATGGATAAAAACATTGCAGACGGTTTCCCAACACTCTACCAGAATGTTGAAAAGGTTGGTTGGTACACTAATACATAAGTACATATACATAGGTTCCCATGGGGGTGGCGGACACTATACGTACAGAGCGCCACCTGCCACGATGCTTACATACTCCTTGTGCCACGTTCACGTTTCATAAACACACGCCAGTGGCGAGTACTACGCACCCGACCTTTCTAAAGAACATCACCAATAAGTTTCCCGATTCCCGATTCCGGATTCCCGTAGTAGCCGGTCGGGTAGCCGGTCGTCAAAAAAACGGTCTCTAGGTTAATTATTTTAGTAAATTATTAAAAGTGTTATAAATTTAGTAAAGTAGTGTAATATAGTCAAGCCTAGGTAATAAGCATTCATAACAGTGATTATCAAGTGTTTTTTGTCGCGAAAACTTCGTAAAAACTGAGGATTCAAAACCGGCTGTCAACCCGACGTACCAACGGTGACGGATTTCAAACTCATCGATCCCGGGGAGTATTTTGTTTTATTTATGTGCTTATATTTACACACCACAGAACTTCACAAAGTACTGCTCAGGTCTCTGAGCTACGTCCATCACACACTGGCACGGTTTATGTCTCCTTTTGCTTGACAACTAGTGGAAGCAAAATCGACGACGAAAACATTCGCCCAGACAATAAATACTACATAATTTACTGCACAAAAATAGGCTCATTAGAGCCTATTCATACTATAAAACCTGTGTGTCATATACTTGTTATTGTCAAAAATTAAGCTCCTTTGTTTTTCACCAAAAGCAGTATTTCTTGTAATTTCATTTCTATTTAAATCTCCATCTCATTCCCTAATAACTTAATCTTAATACTAAACTTCCTTAATAACTAATTTTAAAACCTATTTGTTAACATTTCATTGCTTATTTTTCACTTACTTTAATTTAAATTTTCTTTTTTTCCCTTCTACCTCCTACTAATCTAAATATTGGAACATCTTTTCTCACACTGTTATTTAGCTGCATAACTTCACACATTCCAGGTGACTGACATTTCAAAGAAAATGATGACCCGCAGTGCTACAATCAAGGAGATGGAAGCAAAACTCAGAGCTACCTTGACGAAGCTCGAGGTTTCTGAAACTACGTGTAAACAGCTGCTCCGTGAAAGGGAAGACAGTGAGGTGGAAGTAGAAAACATTATATTAAAGAACACCTCCCTCAAGAATGAGCTGTCTCAGCTACACATGCAACACATGGACTTAACTGACCAGCACAGTCAACTACAACATCTAGTGTCATCATTTCAAGAGTGCAGTGACACCCACGAACTGGCATTGAAGCGAATCAAAGAGCTTGAACAGAGATTGAGTGAAGCCCAAGAGGCACTATCTATCTATGAGTGTATCAAAGTCAGTAACCAGGTTGCTCGCACCAGTAATCTTTTTGATGAGTTGGTAGGTAGTAAGCCAATATCAGTGTGTGAGCCAGCTGTAACGATAGATTTGACTAGTGATGATACCATACCATTATGTCCTATTGTTATGAGTCACAATAAATTAAAGAAATACATTAAAATCAAGAAATTAATTAAACGGTCACAGAGAGCAATAAAAAAACAAAAACTCTTAAAATTAAACCTTTCGCTTAGAAAGGAACGTGTTGTCTTATCAAAAAGTTTAAATATTTGTTCTATTGAATTAGATAAATGTAGAGAGAAGTATGATACTGATATCCAGCTCCTTTATAATGATATATTACACAAGGAGCACTTGCTGAAGGTTATTTTTGAAAACCATGAAACTTCACAGCGACAACTAAGTGACCGCTTGTTTGAGGCTGGGGAACTACTGGATTTGGTGAAGAACAATGCTGAAAGGTATGAGTCTCTGACTAATGATCTTTCATGCAGCTGTGCCAACCAACCTCTTCAGCCTCAGCCTGACTTGTCCCCTCCAATATTGGCTCTTCCAGCAGACACCTCACAGATAAAGAAATCAATATTCTTTTCCGACGAGTTAGGCTCTGGCTTTGGAACAATTTTACTCAATTACCTTAGTCATAGTTTTATCAATCATAGTTATCATAATATAAGTTTTAACCAAATGATTAAAAGAATTGCCAACACAAACCTAGATAAATATTCTACTATGGTTTTGCTATTAGGTAATAGCACTGGTATTACCAGAAAGGACATAGTGGATGGTGTTAACACCTTATTAAAGTTAAAAATAGGAAAGCTAATGTTGTGTGCTTTTCCTTACTCAGATACTTTATCAGATAATGAAAATAATCATATCTATAAGTTGAATAATACTATTCACAGGCTGACATGTTGTCATAGTGACAAATTATCGTATTTTGACACTAACAAGTTTGTTAGTGGTTTTAAGTTAACTCAGAGAACTTTATCTCTGTCTGGGGAATGTAGACATCTGATTGCTATGTTGATAGCATATAATATTAACGAGGTTATAGCTAATATAACAAATTCTAGTATTAGTGACAAATCGGTGTTGCATAGTTATACTAACAACATTGTGATTGATTATGAATCGTCATATTGTACAAAGGAGGATCCACCTACAATGCCAACATCCTTGGAGGCCACTACCAGTCAGATAGGGTATTTCCCTCCTGCTGGAACTTATACGGGCAATCTAGACTCTCCAGTTGTAGCTGTGGAGGTATCTCCCGATAATAATTTAAACTAGTCAGTGAGACAACAGAAGTTACCCCTTCAAATAACCAATTATTATTACAGAATAATAAAAAGGTATCTTCTGGCAATATAATTAATAATAATAAGAAGAAGCTAAAGGGTGTGCAACATACTTTAAAATTATTTAATCAAAATATCCAAGGTTGCGCTTCCAAATTACTGGAAATAGAATTGTTTTTGGAAAACACCAAGTTTGATGTCATTTGTTTAACAGAGCATTGGTTGAAAGATTATCAAGTAATGTCAATTAATTTTGAAAATTATCGTGTAGTAAGTCATTTCAGCCGACAACATATGATACATGGCGGGTCATTAATATTACTTAAAAATTCGATTAAATCTAAAGAACGTAAAGACATCATCGGGCTGTCTGTTGAACACATCATTGAATTGTCCTGTGTTGAGCTCGATAAGCATGTTATAGTATGCGTATACAGACCTCCTAGTTACCAGAATCTATCTGTGTTTGATTCTGTAATGGAAGATGTGTTAAAGAAACTTAGTACTAGTAGTAAGTCAATAATCGTATGTGGAGATTTTAATATTAATTTATTGGAAAATAACTCGAATACTGTCAGATTATTGAGTCTTTTTGGGTCATTTGATTTGTCAAATGTGTTTATGGAACCAACCCGAGTGACAGCTTCTTCTGCCACTTGTATAGATAATATTTTTTGTAATTGCGATTACTTACACAAACAAATTGTAAATAAGTTGCCATCTGATCACAGTGGACAAATAATAACATTTAGCGCCTACATGCCTTTACAAAAAATTGAAATAAGGTTTAGGCCAATTACATGTAAAAATTTAGAGAAATTAAACAATTCTTTGGCCAGTAAATTATGTGATCACAGTTTTAATAATATAGATGACCCCAATGAGTTCTACGCCGAGTTCTTTTCACTATTAAATGCACAATTTTATGACACTTTTCCACTGAAAACTAAAAGTATTTACACAAAGTTTTTATTCAGTGACTGGGCTACTCCAGGTATTCGTAAAAGCAGGGAAAAGCTTTTTGAACTTTATGGCTTAAAGCAACATATGAAAAATACAAACTTTCATCAGTATGTTGCAAAATATTCAAAAACTTTTAAAAGGGTCTGCCAAAGAGCTAAAGCTCTTTATATAAGCAATAAAATAAAATCAGCTGATGATAATATAAAAACTACCTGGCAAATAATAAATAATGAAACAGGTAGGAAAAAACAGCGAAATAGTGAATTTAATTTAGAGACTGCACATGGCCCCATCAATTCAGATGTAGAAATTGCTCAGGAATTTGAAAACTTCTTCGCTAATATTCCCCTTAAGACTACTGAAGCTTTAAATTCTTCCCCCACGCTTTCTGCTGCCTTACTTAAAAGGAATGTAAAGGCATGCCCTTTGGAGTTTAGGTTTCAGCATACAAACCCCCAGGCTGTTATAAGAGCTTTTAAAGATCTTAAAATTAAATCAACAGAAGATCTCTGGGGTATGTCGGTAAAAGTATGTAGATCTCTCATCGAAACCATTGCGCCCTATTTAGCTTTCATATTTAACACCAGTGTTGACCAAGGAGTCTTTCCGGATCTAATGAAACATAGTAAAGTAGTACCATTGTTCAAATCCGGTGATAGTAAAGAACCAAACAATTATAGACCTGTGTCAATTCTGCCAGTTCTCAGTAAGGTGTTTGAAAAGTTGATGCTCAATCAAATGTTACGTCACTTTAATAAAAATTACATCTTTCATGAACACCAGTACGGCTTCACCAAAGGGCGTTGTACCACTGACGCCGGTGTTACCCTAATGAAGAACATTTTTAACGCCTGGGAAGAAGCACAAGATGCTATTGGAATCTTTTGCGACCTCTCTAAAGCGTTCGATTGCGTTAACCATGAAACACTTCTGATGAAACTCGAGCACTATGGAATTAGGAAAACAGCACTTGACTTGTTAAGATCATACCTGAAAGATAGAAAGGTTAAAGTCCAAGTAAATGGCGTAAACTCATTGGGGTCTGAAATGACAATGGGCGTTCCTCAAGGTTCGATATTGGGTCCATTCCTCTTTTTAGTTTATATTAATGATTTACCCCAATTACTTCAAAATCAACCGAAGATGGTGTTATTTGCAGATGACACATCATTGATATTTAAAATAGACCGACGGTCAGAAAATCTTGACGACGTGAATAACTCTATTCTTCAGGTCCAAGATTGGTTTACGGTAAATAATTTAGTACTTAATGAAAAAAAAACCAAATGCATTAGATTTAAATTACCTAATGTAAGAAGTAGCGAATGTGACATCATATTGAATGGCCAAAAACTAGAATTTGTTAATCAAACAGTTTTCCTGGGAATCACGCTAGACGAGAAATTACAATGGGGACCTCATATAACATCCATTGCGGGGCGGCTAAGCTCGGCCGCATATGCTGTTAGAAAGATAAGACAGCTAACAGATGAAGAAACCGCGCGGTTGGTCTATTTTAGTTACTTCCACAGTATTATGTCATATGGCATTTTACTGTGGGGTCGGGCTGCTGACATTGAATCCATTTTTATTTTGCAAAAGAGAGCTGTCAGAGCCATTTACAATCTACGTCGCCGCGAATCTCTTAGGGAACTATTTAAAAGGGTTAATATTATGACGGTACCTTGCCAATTCATTTATGAAAATATTATGTATGTAAGAAAAAATCAACATCTTTTTAATAAAATAAGTGATAGACATAATTTTAATACTAGAAATAAAGATAAATTAGATCAACCTTTTTTCAGATTGTCTAAAGTACATACATCTTTTATGGGGTACTGTGTTAAATGTTACAACAAAATACCTTGTGAAATATTGCAATTAAATGAAAGAAAATTTAAAACTTATATTAAAATTACACTTTGTAAGCAAGGATATTACAAATTAGAGGATTATATCCAAGATAAGAATGCTTGGAAACATGCTGGTCCTGCTCCATAGGACAATCTCTAGAGTCTAGACAAAATCAAACTGGTTGCTAATGTAATTGTATAATTTATTCTTTTTTTTTATTATTCTCTTTGACATTAAATTTACATTCTGTAATTACTTAAAGTCACACCCGGACTTATTACTCCTTATTTATTTATGAAAATAGTCTACTTTTGGAATGTTTGTAAATATGTGAGCACCATGTATCTATCACCTAGTCAATTTATATGTCATGGTTTCATAAATTCATTTTAATTCTTTTACCTATTGTGGTATAGTAATTTTATTTTTAGGTGCATCGTCTTCACATATAATTATATAATTAATGTATGCAAAGTATTGTAAAACATTTTTTTAAAAGAGTAACGGTGGAGTTTCTTGCCCATTCTTCTCCATACGAAAACTACCTTTTGGAAGGGGCGACTAGAATCAATTTTATTTTAATTTTAATTTTGACGTTCAAAAGTGCCTTTAATGTGCCTATTTGAAATAAATGATTTGACTTTGAAGGCGAATCACACACTACAACGCGCCACGCGACGGGGCGCAGATAAAGCGCCCCGCGCGTAATTTATTACATACAAATTCAATAAAATTTGGGAATTCGGCTCCGTTTTCCACGCCCCGTCGTGTGGCGCGTTGTAGTAGGTATGCGTTCCGCGTAAGGTTTTTATGTCCTCCTGGGCGTCTCCTCCCGGCGGCTTTTGCCACTCACATCCGCCTTGTAGATACCTTTTGTTAGTGGCCTTTCAATCATCCTCTCAACATGACCACACCATCTAATCGTACTCTTTTCAATTGTTGTCACTACATCTTCTTCTAAAGCGCACCGTTGCCTCATCACATTCATTCTTAGTCTAATTGATAGACTATTAGGTATAAACCCAAATTACGCAAGTGGTAATGGCGAATTGATCAATGTAGGTAGGTAGATACTACGTCTAAGAAGGTACCTGTCGGAGACAGTGATATGGTGAGTACCGAATAAGATTTGAGGAAATATTTTTATGAAAGAATCGATTATTATTATGATTATTAATGATTTATTTATCGCTCCCATTTTGTACCCTAAGTAATAAATGGATGTCTGAGCAAATTCCTTTGATCGGTGACAATTCTTAAAACGATTATTTTGGGACTTTTCCGGCAAAAAGGCGAGAGGGAGGGGAGTGAACTCAAATCAAATATAATTAAATTTCTGACACCTCATCGCGAGCCATCAGAAGTGAAGTGTCCTATTTAATTCCAAAAATGATTACAGTAAAATCTTGAAATTGGACTATCTAACATTAATATGTAGGTAAGTATGTACTTAAATAATAAGGAAAGTGATTTGACGGTATATAAATACCTTTTCCCAATGATTGTCCATTCATTCTCTGCGCAATCCGCAACTAAGTTAACGGACCAATGACAAAAGGGCTCGTCGACTTTTGTAAATCAATTTCAATTCTATTCTCAATTTGTCATATTGTTCCCTGATAATGTAGTTGGGCCGTTATTGGCGCCCAAGTGGGACCATATTGAGCTGTAATGATTAGGTACTATACACATATCGGGGATCGGAACTTTTTCTCCTAACAGGTTATTTTGTAATCTAGGAGAGCAGTACGGCATCATGCTTGTGCTTAATAAGTATTATATTACTTTGCCACGTAATCTAGTTCTAGTTGATCAATAAATCTACGGTAAATATGCTACCTTTAAAAGTGCTATAAGCGATTAAATTCAGGTACAGACGCCAGCAGGTCAAGCTACCCGAAACTGTCAAATTTTCCCAATCAATCTTGAACCTTAATACCTACTTCAGCGATAAAGTTGAAAATCTATTAAAGAACTTTGACAGATTGTAGTAGCTTGATGTGCTGACGTCTGTACAACCCACATAAATTTTTAGGACTAAGTAAGTAAGTAAGTAAATTTTATTTGTTTAAACATGGTGTACAACCTACATGGTGCGCATGCAGGATATTAGTGGGATACAGAAAAGTTCTAACTGTCTAACATGTTTAGCCGCATATCGTGTGTACAAATTGGTAGGAAGAGATGGTGCATAAACCGAGATAATATTCATCAAAATTACATTTCATCATTAAAGATTAATTACAATTCATGCATATTTTTAGACACAATTCCAATGTCAAAGTAATCATTATATAAATTGGTCAATAAAAATATAGATTACTGTCATTAAAAATTTCAATTCCAAATTAGGTACAATTATTCCAAAAAATACAACAGATTACAATAAAATGTCTGCTATGTATGCTCTCTTATTTAGTAAGTACTTCAATTTACTTTTAAGAGCAGATATATATTTCATGTTTTCCATGATTTGGGAAATTTATTAAAAATGGTCGGAGCCATGCAAAAGATGCTCTTAATGATTCAATCCATGATGGTGAACTTTTTCCACCGGATTATAAAATACTACGGTGTGATCGAGCGGATGGGCGCAAGCAAGGAGGAGTCTTCTTAGCAACATCGCCGCGTTTTGATTTAAAATATGTGCCGATCGCTAATGTGAACTCAGCTTTATTTGAAATTGTTTGTGCTACCGTGCACCTGGGAAATAATTGTTTGTTTTTATGCTGTGTGGTTTATATTCCTCCGAAATGTGATAGTAATGAATACATGCGATTGTTTAATATTTTAGAAACTGTATGTATAAATTATGAGAATGTTATAGTGATGGGTGATTTTAATATGCCATCTACATCAGTGGAAGTGCAAAGTTACTTGGAGTATGTAAACGCTTTCTGTGGATTTCAGCAGGTAAATAGTGTTTGTAATGTAAATAATCGTATATTGGATTTGGTACTGACTACGTTTTTGGCGAGTGAGATGGAGGTAGAACTGTCTGGTGAACCGTTGGTGGGCATTGACGTTCAGCATCCTCCACTGATAGCAACAGCGAAGTTTGGAGGTCGTGTCAATGAGTTATTGACGGTACACAAACCGAGTTCTGATTGCGATGAGAAATTCGTGTTAACTAATGAACCGAAATGGGTTTTTACCAAATGTGACTTTTTCACACTATATCGTATTTTACAATCAGTAGACTGGAATTCGTTATATGAGATTTTGGATCCCGCTAAGGCATTAACGTTTTTTTATAGCGTAGTTAATGAAGCCATTAGCCAATGCACCCCGACGAAAAAAAAAAGTGGCAATAAAGGCAAATATACTCGTATGTATCCAACCTGGTACACATCTGAGTTAATTCGCGATATCAAAACAAAGTGGAGGTATCATAAATTATTTAAAAGGACTGGTTCCAATAGTGACTATAAATGGTTTTCTTACTATAGAACTCAAGTTAAATATAAATTAGCGTCAACGTATGAAAATTACCAGCTTAGGCTACAGACAAATATTAAAAACGATCCTAAATCTTTTTGGAATTTTGTTAGAAGCAAGCGTGCAAGACGCAACAAAACTCGAGTTACAAAAGATGGAAAGGAGTTGAGTGACGAAGAATGTTCGGAGTGTTTGGCTTCCTTCTTTCATTCGGTGTATAGCGAGGTGCGCCCGGCGCTGGACCCCGTGGAGGCGGAGCGCGCGGCGGGCGCGAGCGCGGGCGCGGCGCGAGTGCACGTTGGTCAGGTCGACTTGCGTGAGATTCGCGCCGCGTTCCGCCGCCTCAAGCCCAAGTATTCGGCGGGACCAGACGGGATGCCTCCTTATATAGTGAAAGACTGTAGCGCGGTGTTTGAAAAGCCCTTGCTGCACATTTTAAATTTGTTTTTAAAGTTAGGTCAATATCCCAGCCAATGGAAAATCACCAAAGTGATCCCAATCCCTAAGGGAGGTTCGGGAACTGATGTTAGTGGCTACCGACCGGTGGCGGTGTTGTCGGCGTTTGCTAAGGTGTTTGAGTCGGTATTGCACAAGTGTATTTCAGATCAAGTAACTTCTCGCCTGACTGACGCTCAACACGGTTTTCGGACGGGTCGAAGTGTGGGGAGTAACTTGTTGTCTTTCATGACATACCTGGCGCCTGTTGTTGACGCTGGGGGACAGGTGGACACTGCATACTTTGACTTTCGGAAGGCATTCGACACCGTCGACAACGATGTCCTGTTGGCTAAGTTTGCTGCGTTTGGTTTCACACCGCACCTTCTGAAATTTTTCGCAAACTACCTTGGTGATCGCCGGCAGTACGTCGAATATGGCGGATACGTCTCCAAGCCTTATTTCACGTTTTCGGGCGTGAGTCAGGGCAGCAATATCGGTCCATTAGGGTTCATTCTGATGGTCAATGATCTTCCGGAAGTCGTAAGGGAGGCGAAGTGTTTGCTATTCGCGGACGATCTCAAGTTGTTCCTGTCGGTGGCGGATACTTCGGACTGTGAACGGCTTCAACAGGATATTGATAGGGTGGTGCAGTGGAGTGTTGATAATAAGTTAGGTTTTAACGTTTCCAAATGCGGTATAATGAGTTACACTCGCGCGCGGGAACCTCTGCTGCATCAGTATGGGATGGAAGCCGCGGTCATGTCACGAGTCACGCATGTGCGGGACCTGGGGGTAGAGATGGTTCCGGAATTACTGTTTCGAGAGCACATCTTAGACATATGTGGCAAATCCTTCCGAAATCTGGGATTTATACTCAGGCAGTGCAAAGACTTTCGGAATACTGCAGTGGTTAGAATGATGTACAATGCGCTGGTACGGAGCCGTCTTGAAACGAGTGCTATCGTTTGGAACCCCCATGAGGCTAAATACAGTATCCTGGTGGAAAGAATCCAGAACAAATTCACCCGGTTTTTGTTTTTAAAGCTCTACGGTGTCTATCCCTTCTTCCCGTTGATGTACCCGAGTCTCTTTGTAATAGGGATGGTAGGGTACAGCAGGCTGGCGGTGCGTAGGGACGTCGCCCTGTGTAGCTTAGTGTTTCGGGTGCTGCGAGGCTGGCTTCACCACCCCGACCTGTTGGCGGAGCTGGGGTTGCGCGCGCCGCCGGGCTGCGGGGGTGCGCGTCGCCCCACGCCAACCCTACTGGAGCCATCCGCTAGGACTAACCTGAACAAGTTCGCCCCCTTGTCACGCGCCATAAGATTATTAAATTTGATATCTATTGAGGTGGATATATTTCACTGTAGCCTGATGAAGTTCACAGGAGCAGCAGTGAGGTGCATTGAAAATGTAATGTAGGAATTTGTAATTGTGCTTTTATTTTTATTTTATTGTAATTTTGATTGTATTTTTAATTGTTTTAATGTAATTAGGATTGTATTTTTTTTAAAATTGTAATTATGATGATTTTTTAATACTTAATTGAATTTTTTGGGTAGTAACATCGCATTAGCGTTATAGCTGTTAAGTTGTTATTTACGAAATTTGGAAATAAATAAATAAATAAAAAAAAATAAAAAATGCTCAAAATGTAGTGCTGAAGGTTGAATTTGGATTGCACCCACCGATCGCTACCGTATATAAGGACATTTTTTGAACTTTGATTTGAACGGACGTGTCGAGTGGCGAGCGTTCGTTCTTATTTTAACTGCTACTTGCAATTCTAAACTGTGCTTTTCAGTGCGACCTTTTTATTCCTTTTAGTTTTTAGAGTTATTTAGGTTTATTTTTATAAGTCGTAGGTATAGATTTTAATTTTAAAGTATAGGTAGTATATTTGATAGTGTACGTAGTGACCGTAGGTTATTTTATAATACTGTTAGGTAGGATTAGTCATTCGTATAGATATTAGTTATTATGGATTTTGCTTATTTATTGAGTTTAGTTATCATCAGAAATAGGTTTATTTAGGTAGGTAGGTATTTTATTTTCTGTTATTGAGTTTTTTTTTATTAGGTAGGTACTTAGGTAAGGATATCATATAGGTACCCTCTTAATCACTACTAATGAGACACAATTGGTTTTCTATTGTAATTAGCCACAAAGGGCCCGCGAGATAGATGGCATCCTGGGGAAGCACTGCATACATTTTATCCTGTTGGCACGTTCCCGTGGAATAATTTCCGACATCCACGCGGGCGAAGCCGCGGGCAGAAGCTAGTAATATAATATATTTACAACTGTCCGTTGTTTGCAGTCTAACCATCGATCTAATGACGTTTTCTGTTCCCAACACGCTATTTAATTGTCCGTGCTATTCCCCCAAAACATGACTCCTTATCTAAGAATTGATTCGGCTAATCCATAGTAGCGCATCGGTGTTGAGAAACACAGCAAGCTGTTTCAGAGCGTAAGCTGCACTACTCAATTACTAAGTGCCTCTATTTGAGGTTTCCAATTCAATTTAGAGTCTATTATTAGTCCCAGAAATGTTGTTGTGTCAGTTTCATTGATATTTATATTAATTATTAAAGGACCATGCGTCATTTTGGGCCCACTTTTTCAACATTGTTCAACAGTGATGAAACCTATGTCATATGAAAGCTCTTGGCGTGTACTTTATTTCATTCTATGGCAGCTAAGTTCAAATCCAGCGCGAAATTGGTGTTTTAGTACGTCAAAAGAAAATGCGAAAAAAAAATCGTCTAAATGTATTGCTGGTCGATGGAAGCCATCACCATGTCTACCTAGTCCCAAGTACCATATTATGGATATGACATGGGCACAACTTCCGATAGTGCGTCTACCCGTGAGACACGTACAGTAGTATTGTATAATGGCGTCTTTGCCTACTTGGTCATGGTCAATTAAGTCATAGGTATAATATACCCTCGATCTAAAGTGTCGTGAATGCACACGTCCCCTAAGCAGCCATACATTATTATGATGAATATTGCATTGCTCTAAATCATTTAAATTGTTTTCACTTTTTCAACATTGTTCAACAGTGATGAATTATATCATTAATCATATGAAACCTCTTGGTGTGTACTTTATTTCATTCTATGGCAGTTAAGTTCAAATCAATGTTCAATGTTTTATTTTTAGCGGTTTTTTTAATCTGTTTTATTTTGATATTAAATTATAATAAGCTGTCAGTCAGTAGCTAGGATTATAGATAGCTCGTGTTTGACTAAAATACACTAAACACATAGACTATTTATTGCCTACGAATCGTAGGTAGATTATCTCCTAAAATATGGCGTCTTGTCCGCAAAACACGCGAGCGCAAACACTTAATACAGCAATTTTCTGCCATTGCAAACAGTCACAATTCAATTAAATCAATGTCCGTATGCTAGCCAGGGTCACAATGATAGATTCATCAAATCAAAATAAAACGTTCCAGGGCAATAAATGGTGTATGTGTTTAGTGTATTTTTTGCCAAACAGGAGCTATCTATAATCCTAGCCCTATTATATAGTGTATAATCTATGATCCTAGCTGCTGCTGACAGCTTATTATAATTTAATATCAAAATAAAACATTAAAAAACCGCAAAAAAAACATTTTCGCGCTGGATTTGAACTTATCTGCCATAGAATGAAATAAAGTACACACCAAGAGGTTTCATATGACATATAATTCATCACTGTTGAACAATGTTGAAAAAGTGAAAACAATTTAAATGATTTAGAGCAATGCAATATTCATCAAAATAATGTATGGCTGCATAAGGGACGTGTGCAGTCACGACACTTAAGATCGAGGGTATATTATACCTATGACTTAATTGACCATGGCCAAGTAGGCAAAGACGCCATTATACAATACTACTGTACGTGTCTCACGGGTAGACGCACTATCGGAAGTTGTGCCCATGTCATATCCATAATATGGTACTTGGGACTAGGTAAACATGGTTATGGCTTCCATCGACCAGCAATACATTTAGACGATTTTTTTTTTCGCATTTTCGTTTAACGTACTAAAACACCAATTTGAACTTAGCTGCCATAGAATGAAATAAAGTACACGCCAAGAGCTTTCATATGACATAGGTTTCATCACTGTTGAACAATGTTGAAAAAGTGGGCCCAGTGTTCATACAAAAGTGCCCATGGTCCTTTAATATTAAGATTGCTGATTGTTTGTGTACGTTGTCTAAAGTGCATTACGTTAGTCTTTTTTAAATTAATTATTAAATTATTATCATTTAACCAATTTATAATAGATATCAGTGAATTATTAATGTCATGTTCATGCGTGTTTATATCATTACAAGCTATTGTCAAAGTGCAATCGTCAGCATAAACTGTCATCGGATGTTCAGTTATTATATGGAAGTCATTTATATACAAAGTGAACAACGGAGGCCCCAATACACTGCCTTGAGGTATTCCGTATATAACTTCGCGTTCTTCTGATCTTGAAGTTTCATCACGTTTACTTTTTTTATTTATTTTACTGATTTCTGTAACTATGAAGATACGATTTAATTGATTCTAAAATATTGTCTCTAACACCATAGGCTTCAAGTTTCTCTGCCAGGGAATTATAATGGACGCAGTCAAAGGCCTGTGTCATGTCGCAGAATATGGCACAGACTGGTGTTCTCTTATGTATCTACATTTAGCATGACATTATTTAAAAACTCATAAATAGCCAAATTTATACTTTTATTTTTTCGAAATCCCTTTTCCCGTCACTTAATATTTTATATTTTTCTAAATAGGTATTCATTTCACCATATATGTATTTTTCGAACACCTTAAGCGCGATCGGTTTGTAATTTATCATTAATTCGTGATCATCTTTCTTCTAATAGCGGTTTCACTATAGACTTCTTTAATGCATGAAGAAATACACCTGCACTTATGCAAAGATTATAATATATAATAATCAATATAGATAATGAAACACAAATGAGTACATCTGTACATATTTCAAATGCAACTGCTTTCAATATTTTTGTGGCAATACCATCGTAGCCAACGCTGTTCGTGTTTGTTAGCTTCATAATAATGTTTGGTAGGTATGTCATAGTTAGACGGAGCCATAAACATAGATTGTGCCCCGTTAGGGTATATATGTTCTGTGGATTGTGCTCTGCCAAGAATGAATGAAGTTGAGTTTGTACCTACCCGCGTTAAATGTTGGTTGTATTTTATCTATAAAATAATTATCAAATGTATTGGCAATGTCCTTTGGGTGTGTGATGTCATTACTTTCAAAATTGATGCATGAAATTGAGTTTTTCGGGGCATTGTAGTTACTCTTAACTCTTATTAATTATTTGCCACGTAGTCTTAGATTTGTTATTAGAGGTTTTAATATTGTAATTGTTTTGTGCTTTCTGAGTTAGATTCATAATTCTTTTGAGTAATTTTGAATATCTTTTGAATGTATCTCTATTAGATTGACTTGGTTTTAGCCTATATTGCCATAGAAGCTTCCATTAATTTTACTACACAACTTTATCCCACGTGATACCCAAGTAGGATTTTTAGTGGTCTTAATGGTAATCATTTTGCTGGTGAAACATAATTCGTACAATACTTGGAACGTTTCAGTTGTAGGCTGCATTAGGATCGTACATTTCGTAAACATCTGAGAAATCAAACCAATAAATGAATTTGAATTTGAAGGAAACTACTTAAAAAAATCTTGATTTTTCTATATTTACCCGACTGTAGTTTCTTGTACTTTTGCGATAGTATGTACTTAAGAACATCCTTTTTTTTAAAGGGGCACTTTAACAGTTGTGCTGTGTGATCGGATAGCGCGAACTCCAATACTTCTGATGCACAACGACACTTGTTAAAATTATGAGCAAAATTATCTGCATGTTTAGCTCGCAGCCCGAGTAGGTTGTCTCAAAACAAGTTTTAAATTTAAAAGAATACAATCGAATTCGGCTGACAGTCTACTTCTCTTCAAAATGTCAATGTTGTAATCATCAGCTAAAACTATATTCTTACATCGTTGTTTGGATAAATACATATTCTTTTCACGAGACGACGTTTTTCAAAAGAGTTTCCACTTTATCAAAAAAACTCATTGGTATTATTTGAGTTAGGTACACACAATTATAATGTTATAGTCCGTCCATTTAACCGCACAACACTCGAATATATTTTGCGAGGACATGTTTGCTACATTGGACAATCCTTTCCATTGAACACCATGCTTAATAAGTATACATGCACTGCCTCGCTTACTTGTCTGTCTACTATAACAAACAGCTAAACTATAATTAGGTAAATTAGGTAGGTGTAGCTGATTCTCACAGCCAGCCATCATAAAATGCTCTGAAATGCATATTACATCAATATCTCGTTCTGAAAGTTCACATAAACATACTGTGAGAACGTCAGATTTACTAACGAGACCGGCAAGGGCGGCCGACCGTTCTGATGTAATATAGTAAATATTGAATAGGTACATAAATATTTATTCAGGAAAAAAAAGTGTTCTTATTTGTCAAATTATTATCAATGGTTATGTCTATTGTATCACATAAACTATTATTATATTGTATGTCAATTATTAAACTATCTATGTCCTTATATATTATTACCTATACATTCCATGGTTACTTACTAAGCCAGTTCGTTTGTTATAAATTTTGTAGTCAAAGGATAAATTTAAATTAGATACTGCCTAACAGATATAAATGTTCAGATGTCAGTACATCTAGATACAAGAGGTTGTTGAAAGTTTCTATTCTACTGTTAAATAAATTAGCATAGTATCCAAATGAATACTATGCTAATTTATTTAAAATGCTAAATTATTCAAAACATGAATAATACGAATGTGATCATCTGTTTACCGAACAGATTCATAACATTCGTATTATTTATGTTTTGAATAATTTCTCTTATACGGAATTTAATTTCAAAATAATTATTAGTATTTTTGAAATCTTCATCACCTAAAAGAATTACACAAAAGTCATTCATGGTGGATTTCACAAGTTTTTCTTTTAAACCTTTCAAGAGACGTTCAGTTTTCCCGTTAGGTACGTATTTTATAGTGACAACAGTCCAATTTGTTTGCGAAGGTATTTTGCGCTATGGATAGTATTTTATTCTATTATTCGTGCTCAGTATGCATAGTTTATTTTTGTGGGCAAAGCTGGCGGCTGGCAGCTGACTTTCCTTGCACACATATAGGGTGGTATCTTTTTAAAAAAAATCCTGGATGCTTGTAGAATTCTGCTGCTTCACTTGCTTCGGTTTTTCTACATTTATGGGCTTGTGCTAATACTTCGCCTTCGATCGCACAAATTGGGAGCTCGTCCGGGATAGAAATAAAAACAAAGTGCACTATGACGCGACCGCGTGCTCGACGAGGTTAGCCGTACCGGTGAATTTTTTTTAATAAAAAAAACTGGTATAAAATACGAATGACGAAAGATGACGATGACGCACGCTACAACGATACCAGGAAGAATCTAAACGACCATGGCGAACATTTATCTACTGCCACACATTTGCCTAATAGGTAATAGTAAACTTAGGAATAGGCAAACATGAGAACTACAACACATCATGGTAAAGATGACGTTAATTACCTACATCAATAATAATTAATTACCAAAACACTGTTCAAATGTTTCCCCCGTTACGTCTCCTTAACCACTCCGTACTTACTTAGTTAGGCTCCCGTCCAACCACGTACGATTAGCGAGAAGCGACTAGAGCTATGTAGCAATTAGATATAATTCGGTGAGCAACGAGTAGTGAGTGTGTATTTCAGATAGGTTTTTCGCTAGACTATGAGCAAATGTGACGAGTAGAATCAAATGACTGCCCAGTCACTTGCTAGTATACGTATGTGCAAAACGAGAGTTTCTCAGCGAGTTTTCTGCCCGCACAAGCAAGCGTCGCTGAGCCAGTACTTTCTTTGATAACTCTTGTTGCTGCGACAAAAGCGCACGCGAGGACGCAAGTGGATTGAGAGACCTCGCCGGCAGCAGTGTGAACAGTCAGCGATCAACTATTAATACAGTCGCCAGCGCATGTAACTTGGCCAGGTTTTAGTGTAATGAGTGGGATTAAGTTTGCGCATGTATACTTAGTGCAACAAAACATTTGTCACTTTTATTATGTACTTGTCATTACTCTATGGTTATTGCCATAATTTATTTTTAATCATATCTGTTGTGAAGAAAGTTAAAAGAAAGGAGAGAAACGATTCAAGACTAGCCAAGTTACATTCTGTACCACATGTCCCGGAATTAATGCGCACCACCAAACACCCCAATTAGAATACAGTTTATTATTTTATGATCATAATACATACCTACGCTGAATTTTTACTATTATGTATGAAACATAGTTTATTTATTAAATATGTTATACTAATTATGGGAAAAAATTGTGGTCACAATACAAATCTATGCACGCACACAGACGCACACGTAGAGTTTTAGTAGGTCCATTTTTATTTGTTTTGACTGAATCTACAGCGGAAGTGGGACTGTAATTGCCATAGTTTCAATTATTTTTGGGACTAAAAATTACCTACCTACCTATATTAAAAATGTCAGAAATCGCTTCAGTAAACGATTCTGAACAAACTATTTTCATAATGTCCCAGTTGGAGTATGGCAAAAACACATCGATCCTAGTTCAACACTATATTTCTCATTCTAACTCATAAATATTATTTTTTGTATGCGAGCCCGCCCTTACCACTTGACCGAAATCCTTACTTTCTCATAGTGACAGTAGGTACCTACTCATAGGGACAGTAGGCTCTTTAAGCCTTGTGTGGGATCACACGTCTTACGTAATATTAGTAAGCACACCTTAAAATACCTATATACCTAAAAGGATAATTATTGAAATCCTTAGAACGGCCTTTCCTTTGGTTCTCCTTTAACCCTAACAGTATATTAATTAAGTTACATATTGTATATCTCTTTTATAACTGACACGAGACCTACCTACATACATAAAATATATTAGTAGTGAAAATAGTCGATGGCTAGTCGGTTCCACTTCAGCGGTGAGGCTGGTGCCTTGGGTACAACATGTTTGCTATTAATTTTATACTTTACTTTAAGTGGCCTATTTAGATTATTTCCCAATATCACACTATCATGATACACAATGACATTGATGAATTTTACTTAAACAATAACATGAATATTTACTTTGTAAGGTATTATATTATTTTAATTATTGTGAATGTGAAGACTATGTGGGTTATTTTTTATTAGAGTTCCGTAGCCAAATGGCACGAAACCCTTATGGATTCGTCATGTCTGTCTGTCTGTCTGTCTGTCCGTCCGTATGTCACAGCCACTTTTTTTCGAAACTATAAGAACTATACTGTTGACTTGGTATATTCTGTGAACCCGCATTAAGATTTTCATACAAAAATAGAAAAAAAAACGATAAATTTTGGGGGTTCCCATACTTAGAACTGAAACTCAAAATTTTTATTTTCATCAAACCCATACGTGTGGGGTATCTATGGATAGGTCTTCAAAAATGATATTGAGGTTTCTAATATAATTTTTTTCTAAACTGAATATTTTGCGCGAGAGACACTTCCAAAGTGGTAAAATGTGTCCCCCCCCCCCCCCCCCTGTAACTTCTAAAATAAGAGAATGATAAAACTAAAAAAAATATATGATGTACATTACCATGTAAACTTCCACCGAAAATTGGTTTGAACGAGATCTAGTAAGTAGTTTTTTTTAATACGTCATAAATCGTAAAACAGAACCCTTCATGGGCGAGTCCCACTCGCACTTGGCCGCTTTTTTTCTTATTCTCAGTTAGTTTTAATCATGGTCTGGTGAGTAATTTATGCGGCCTACCCCCAAAAGTCCTTTCTTTGGTAGGTATTGTTCGTCGAATCGTTGAGTTCCTTAAGGTCTGAGTTGAGCTACATGATTATTTAGATTTTTATAATATTATATGTCCCGCTTTATTACTTAGAAGGTATCAAAATCCCGCTTTGCCCGATAAAATATTCTTCAACGCTGCTACCTAGGTAGGTAGGTACTTAAGTATCTGCCTATTTTCCCTGGCTTTGCTTTGCTGAGCTTGATAGGTTTAAATTCGTATCTTTATAATATAATATAAAGATACGCATTTAAACCTATCAGACTGAGGAATACATAAACATTTGAAACATTATTTTAAATATTTATGTATTCCTCAGTTTTCATGATTGTACCTACCACTGCAGTGCGATTCTGTAACCATCTCACCGTGAAAACTTAGGTGAAGTGAGCGTGGAGTGAGCTGTCATTCCAAATAATGCTAGGGATTGACAATACTGAAAACTCACATCAAGCTCACTTCACTTGAGTTTTCAAGGTGAGATTTTTACAGAATCGACCGGCTGTTTGTCTTTTGCATCACCCAACGGTTGACTGGTAGAAAATGCTGATGGTATTAAGTCCGCTCTGTACATTTATCTGTACATTTATCTGCTTGAAGTATTATATAAATATGAAGGTATGATTTATTAAAAACTTACGCGCCACACAGATCTTGGTAGTAAACATGATTCCACTGAAAATGTTATTTTATTGCATTAGGAAATTAGTCTAGCAGGTAGTAAGTAACATTGAATTATCGAGTTTTATTGAGTGTGGCATAAACAGTTAAGAGCGTTAATTGGCAGTAAATTAAGAATATTTTATAGCAGCACCTAGATATCTACAACTTCTATACATACCTTCTGCCTTCTATCTATGATAGGTATGTATGTACAGTTACCAAAGGAGATAAGTAACCAGGGTCGTCGGATATAGTTAAAGTTTTGTAAGAAACCGATAGATGTTTTCGATTAAAATTGAATTTAATTAATAGAAAACATACATTTCATTTATCAAATTAAATATCATTCGATAAAATCCATCGGTTTCTTACTAAACTTCAACTATATTCGACGACCCTGGTTACTTATCACCTTTGGTGACTGTACATAGGTACAGACGCCAGCACATCAAGCTACTACAATCTGTCAGATTTCTTTAATTGATTTCAACTTTATCGCTAAAGCATTAAGGTTCAAGGTTGATTGGGAAAATTTGACAGTTTCGGGTAGCTTGACCTGCTGGCGTCTGTACATACTGTACATAAAAGTCCAGACCGAATCTCGGCGGAGACTAGCCTTCGGGAGATATTACAGCACACGCGTGTGTGCGCATACACAGGTGCACTCAGTCTTCCGTCACCCTCATAGTCTGATGGGACGGCAATCCGACACGACCGGGGAGAGATCCGGCGCAGGAACAACGGCTTAAAATGCTTTCAGTATCACACCACCAACTTCCAAAGTCCGGACTGTTACTACGAAATTCCTAATGGAAAAACCCAATAACACTGGAATCGAACCCAGGACCAGTCTAGCAGTCGCGGTTGCGACCACAAGACCAACGGGACAGTGGGCATAAAGACAAACACACGCCTGCAATTTCTATACCTAGGAATTTTACGATTAAAAACGAATTCACAAGTAAATTCTAGATATAACGAATATACATTATTACATTATATACGTATCTAGTTGCCGGGTCCAGACGGGTGTAACGTGTAATGTAAGATTACGTGTAATTTAGCGTCAACAGTGTGGACGGCACACGAACTCAAAGCGAATTGTGTACGCGAATCTATTTCAATAGCTGTTTCCACTCCAAACGAGCACTGCAAGCGCCTTTGTGTTAGGAACTTAGTACGCTTTGGAATAGGCTAGTTGCCCATTCCAAAGCGTAGGTACTAAGTTCCTATGGAGAAGAGCGGGCAAGAAACTCCTGAAAATCAATGAGAAGTCGTGACCGTTTATAAAATGGTATGAGCTCCTGCTCATTGATTATGGCACCATACTAAAACTCTTCGCCTGTTTTCCATTCGGGCAGGTAGGAACTTTAATATTCTTGGAACATTATAGGTACAAAGGTAAGTATGTAAGAATCGTAGCAGGTGGCGTTGTGGCTTTAAAATTATTGCCTTCGACACTGCGTGTAATTCATTCAGCTAAAGGCTAATTTTAATTCGTTTCTCGAATCTAGCTCCTGCGTGTGGAATCCGCACATAAGTACCTATGAGCTTTTACTGGAAAAGTTACAAAGCGTTTCTTAGGTTTGTCTATAGGTAAGCGTAAACAGAGCGGTAATTCTCGTAATTTTAAGAACGTTCACAGTCTGATCTCAATCTCAATCTGTCAAAAATATGTCTATTTTTCCTACATTTTGACAAGTTTTTGACATTTGTTTGTCGCCGAGATGACACTGCGACTAGATTTTGAACGTTTTAAATTACGGGAATACGGGCTCAGGGCTATTACCTTGACACCTATCCGAGTAAATTTCTTCTGGGATGCCTCGGATATAACTCGTTAAGGTTTACTCGTTAAGGCGAGCAAAAGACCAGCTCACCATATCCTGTAAGACGTCCGTGGCACTATTGACGCGCCTGATCTACATGCTGTGCTAGCTTGCTTCTTTGAGCCAGACAACTACTGCCGCGGCAGAAAGCACAGGCTGTTTGCTGTGCCTCCATGTCGCACACTTGCACGTGCTAAGTCCCCAATACTCTGGCCGCATTTAATGATCTCTTGGACCCTAATCCAACAAACGGTCTTTTTGCGAACGAATGAACAGACAGTATACTATTGTAGTCTTTGGAATGAACGAAGATTTTGTCGGCATGTCAGAAGTAGGTACTGATAAAGGGGTTAGAGGGATATACGAAAGTGTTGTTTTACTTGATGATTTTATTTTTTGTGTATACATACTTTTATCTTATCTTGTGTTCGTGTACATACAAATTGTATCTTTAATTACTGTAATTTGTTTTAAACCATTTTAATTAAAGAAATAAATAAATGATTATAGGAATAAATCTATTGCAATTTTATTTGAATCAATAACAATGTCTTTACATGAATCGAACAAGCCCGATTGTTATCTGTGCCGGCTGTCAATGTCAGCTGTCACCTAAAGAACAGAATTTCGTGAAAAATAGTTGGTGTTTTTGCGAATCATTCTGTTGAATTCTTTATTTGTGTGTTTCAAAATGGAGAATAATCTCCAACACGAAGATTTGTTGATAAAACTGCGTGCCAAATTGAACGAGGAGAAGATAAAATTATGGGAACCGCCTTATATCACACCGGATAATGAAATCACCCAAAATTTCAAGGTATGTAGAAAATAAGGCGCTATTTGTTGTTGATGCCAGGGATTTTGAGTTATTTACGCCGGGTTTACTAAGAACAGGCATATTGTCTACGTATTAATTAAGTTTAATACGAAGGAGCCTAATTTTTACATCTGGGCGAGACTCGTTCAAAGAAAGTAGGTACGTATATAAAATATTATTTCCCGATCATTTCATCGTAGGTAAGTAAGTAGTTACCATCCTGCTTATATATATAAGTAAGTTTTGTTGTTGAAGCCAAATATAATCGTACAGACACAAAACATGATTCAGCAGTTTTCTGGGCTGACCCAATTTCAAAATTGTTTGTATTTAATCTGACAAAGATTTACAAAAAATATGCAGTATGTATATCTTGTATGGATCAGAATGTTGGGCCACAAAAGGGATAAATGAAAGGCAATTGCATGCAGCTGAGATGAGAATGCTAAGAGGGATGTGTGGTGTTACATGAATGGATAGAATACAAAATGAGTACATAAGAGGAAGTCTGAAAGTGGCACCGGTAACTGAAAAGTTGTGTGGAAATCGGTTGTCATGGTATGGGCATGTGTTACGGAGAAAAGAGGAAAATGTTGTGAGGAGAGTTTTGAGTATGGATGTCGATGGCTATAAGAGTAGGGGAACACTAAAGAAACGATGGATGGACTGTGTGAATTATGATATGGTTAGAAAGGGGGTGATTGCCGAGATGACGACTAATAGAGAAGTATGGAAGAACAAGACATGTTGCGCCGACCCCAAATAAATTGGAATGAGGGCAGGAGAATGATGCAGTATTTTAATTCATAAAATTATCTTCATCAAAATTGTTTTTATAGTTTTAAGGTGTATTTTTTTAACATTAATTAAATTACCAGTTTGTTTTATTTGTATCTTCACAAGTAACACTAAGGGCTAGGCAGAAGTGAAGACATTGTATTTAGCCTGTAATGTTTAAGTCTGGGCTAAGCCTGCCATCAACTGGACAAAGAGCCAAACTCTGGGCTGATGATTACCAACAATTCCATAGCTTTAGTTCCAGTTTCTAAAGCTACAGTAGTCATGCAAATGGTTTGCTAACACAGCCTTATTCCTCTTACAGGATGTTGTTGCAAAGTACGCAACAGATCTGTCACTGGACAATGAGGTAATGCTTCAAGCGTTGCGTGAACTTCAACTCCACTCCCTCGAAAGATCTAAGGACAATGCAGAGTTCCAGGAGACCGGGTTTGCGACCTTCAGGGTCAAAGCAACAATACCGGGGGAGAAACCCAGGATGATGAAAATGCAGAAAAAGTTGGAGGCTATGGGAGATGAGCTGATTGCTGCTGTTGCTGGAGAGATCGGGGTGGCAGAGAATAGGTAAGAATAAAAGAAAATACATTTATTTAGCTCAGACTAAATGGCACACAACACAGCCTGAATTTCTCCTTTATTTGTTTGATTACAAATCTTAATGTCTGTTCTGTTTGGTTTCTGGACTTAGTCCTTAGTCCTTCAAGTGGACCATTGTGCGTGGGCTATGGCAGCCGTCGGTGGTTATTCCAATTTAATATTAATGCCTGTTACATCTGCTTAAAGGTTTAAAAATAATAAATAATACTATTGTTTAAATGAGAGATCTCTGTTGTAGTTATGCACAAGTTTAAAATACAATGTCTTGCTGCAAATCCAATAATCCAACTCTCTTTATGATTGTATAGAGTGTAGACTCCAGACCCAGGTTGGCCGAAGCAAGGAAAACCTGTTCAGGTGGAAATTCATTGATTCCACAAACAATGGGTGTCCAGTGCATCCTGTCAGCTGCACATTACAGAGACTGATGCATGCTAGTGATGGCCCCAAACATGGAGCTGAATTCTGGGCCGAGTGCATTTAGATTGCCATTGACACGCTAAGAAGAAGATCCCCAACATATTGCACATTGTAACACTAATTTTTATTATTTCAGGGTGAAATTAATATTCAATGGCAAAGTCATAAAACCTACTCCAAGTTTAGAGGAGCAGGGCTTGAAGAATGGTGCCACACTGATGGCACTTGTTATGGCAGGTGCGTATTGTATAATATCTACATAAAAACAACATTTTAAACCAGTGTTTAAGAAGCCTGGGGGTCTACTCCGAAGTAGTATCGGCCGAATGTTCGGCCGTTTCCTGCTACGAAATTACTATTTGGTTCGGTCGGTTCCGATCCTACACTCCTACACTCTTTCGAATATTGACTATGGTCCCGACCCAACTGAGCCGATCCGAACATTTTTCGCATTTTTCAATAATATTCGGTTCGGCCATGTGTGGGTCCGATCCGAACATTCGCACTTTGCACTTCGGAGTAGACCCCCTGGAGTAAGTACTGTTACTTCAGCTCATTTTCTTAGAAATGTAAAAATTCTTACACAATCACTCACTTCAGGGAAATAAACACTTAAAGGTATTATAGGAAGATAGAAATAATACTCTTTATTGGACTCATACACCATAATTTATAATTAATGTTGATCTGTTTTAATAAGGTTTCATCTTCATATATCACCACCTTTTCGAACAATATTCCTTTCAATAAATAACAGAGATTTTTTTTACATTCCTAAGATCAATGTGGTACTGAGTCAACTTTGACTAGAAAGTTGAATTTATTTCGGTGTTTATTTTTAGAGTAGAATAAATAAAAAAGAAAATAGAATAGTTAGTTAGGAAACACCAACCTCGTCTAGTTTTAATATATTATTATTTCTTTCTAACAGGTAAGTGTTTTTAAAATCAATGTATAGTAATAATGTTCTTATTTTTAATAGAAACCCCTGAGGAGGTGAAGAAAGAGGACAACATGTACATGGAGATGAAGACAGTGCGTGATGATGCCACGCTGCTGTCAGAGTATGTGGATGAGCTCGCTGAAGATGATGAGTATATGCAGGTAGGTTATTAATGACTTCATTCATTTGTGCAGCCTGAAATTCCAGTTTAATCAAAGAAGGCTTTTGATTTCTTATATACAGTCACTAGCACAAGTATGTATACTCTTGGCTTTATTCAAAAGCGATGTACTCCTTTATTTTTAAATGAAATTTTATGTGGCTACGAACTACGAACATAGTATTTTCGAACCCATAGGTTTTGCAATGCAAATGTTTATTTCATTGTTGTTTTCTTTATTATTTATTCACGCTAAAATTGCTATTGAAAGTTTCAAGTGTTGACATATTAGTGCTTGTGACTTTACATACATAAGCTCACGCCTTCTTCCCATGGGGGCAGCAAAAACTACAGAACGCCAACTGCTACAATCCTTCACGTTATTTATTAAAATAATGTAAAAATTACATGAGCGACTGTGAACTATAAAAAACTAAAACTAAAGGGAGCGATAGATACAGCACGCCAGAGGAGAGATGTGACAAATGTTAAGAAACAACAAGAAAGCTACCGTTTCAAAAATATAACAATCCCGAATGATTGTTTGTGCCCAGATGCTTTTGCGATTATAATAATAATATCCCCACCGCCGTATCTCTATGTTGACGTCGTGGTGGGGCTTGCGCGCTCTAAACTCTAGGTCTATGACAGTTGCCGGATCAGGTCTAGGCTGAGGAGCCAGAGATACAGGAATCCGCAGGGCAGCATGTGGCGAGCTGTTGGACAGTAGCGACACACGGACCCTGTCTCCCGGGGAAAGTCCTGTTCCTCACCTCTGGCTTGCCTTTATTGGCCGGCTGGAGTGAAAATTGACGAGGAACAGACCTCCCACCTCATTCTTGCCTTTATTGACTGGCTTGAGTGGAAATTCGCAAGAGCAAACGTGCTCTGAGGAAGGAAGTATTTCAGTAAGATGCTGGTAGGGATCTTGACTTGAGCACCTCAGGACATTTTGCCCCCTTGTTGCTACGTCACTATGTGCTAGTGACAGTTTCCGGTTGCCCATTATTGAGTGTGCAAGTCACCCTCTGCCATTTTATCTGTGTATATATAAAACATTGATCAGGCAGGGGGCATAGTTCTTCCATAGCTATTGGTAACCGGTCCACTTTAGCCACCCAAACCTATAGTCCAAATTGTGTTTTTCCATATCCTGCAATAGTCCTACACTAACCAGGGTTATCCTTGGGTGCACTTGCATAGTGCATAGGAATAATTGCGCTAACACGCGATATATATATAAAATAACGATAATAGCGGTTGATCGGAGAAACAAGAACATTTACTCAGACGAAGTTGCTGGCAGAAGCTAGTAAATAATAATAAAATATGTTAAATAAAGGCTTATAGGTAAAAACTATGGACCATGTTAAAGCAAGAGAATGAAAATTTAAAAAAATATTAAAGCTATTAATAATTTAAAAATATGTAATGGGTTAAATAAAAAAGATCAATGCCAAAATGATCACTTCCCATATCACTGTAGACTCCATTGCTCACAGCTAGAAGACCAGTCGGGCAAGGCGGTGGAGCTGCCGGCCGCGGAGCGCCGCTCGCTGCTGGTGGGGCTGGCGCTGCACGAGCGCGGCCGCGCCGCCGCGCGCCTGCACGACTACCCGCTGGCGCTCGTGCTGCTGCTGGAAGCTGACAGGCAGCTCAGGTCAGGCGGTAGGGCTTGTGAACCAGTCTGTACAGGGTGCAGGGTGGCAGTAATATCGACGTGCAAACTGTAATATTGAATTCAACACAAATGATTCAACACCTCCCCCTAGACTCGAAATTTTCAAAAGTTATTAAAAAAAAAAAGTTTTCTTATATTTTAACCGCGTAGGTGTTGCACTTTTCTATGAAACGGCAGATTTGTATGTAGGTTTATGTGCTGAGACACGGTTTGCGCGTCGAAGTCCCTGCTATCCGGTCGGAAGGCTCATTTACTTTAAGTTGCCAGCTAATTGACTGATGTGCGTGTATCAAATAGCTTGAAGATATTTAATCGGTCCAGTCGAGTCAGTTCTCGAAGCAGTTTAGTGTGGGAGCCGTCACACCATTCGCATGTAATGTGTTCACGAACCGCCCCCGCAGCGAGTGCCGCTCGTCCATCCTGCAGAGCGTGGACAACTGGGCCGTGCTGCAGCTGGACGTGGCGTGGTGCTACCTGTGCCTGCGCAGCCTGCCGCACGCCGGCGACGCGTGCGCGCGCCTGGCCGCGGCCGAGCGCGCCTTCAAGCTCACGTACGGCGAAGACCTGCAGCGGCTCATCGCGCTCAAGGGGAGCGCTGGTCAGTTCCAACAAATGTTTCACGATCGTATTGGATGTAGATAAAGCTAACCCAAATAGCAAACGATATCGAGCGACCCCTCTGATCCAAATAGCTGAATTGCTCTACGGCTAATTGCTCGACGTCAGTTGTGACGGCCGTCGTGCCGCAGTTGCCTCTGCCGTCGACACGTGCCGCTCGTGAGTATGCGCTGATCTCTTGCGTTTCCTTCCAGCCAACGAGCGAGTGCTGCTGATGCGCCTGTACTTGCTGCAAGGCATCGTGGCGTACCATCAGAACAAACGGAACGAAGCCAAGGCGTTGCTCATGAAAGCTGAGACAGAGCTCAATGCGCTGAGGGTGAGTTTTGTTCATTACTGTTTAGTGGGCAGGGTCTGGAAAAGATAGCTTATTTTCCTCTCAGACATGAACATTATTGGGTGCTATAGTAGCAGGTTACTGGTATTCATCAACATCATCATCATCAGAATATAGCAGTCCACTGCTGAACATAAGCCTCTCCTATTGCACGCCATTCAACTAGATTTTCAGCAACTCTCATCCAGATGCAACCAGCCATCCTGCGAAGATCGTCGCTTCACCTAGCTTGAGGGCGTCCTACCTTACGTTTACTGAGTCGCGGCCTCCACTCAAGAACACGTCTACCCCAACGGTCATCGGTTCTACGGGTAATATGGCCGGCCCGTTGCCACTTCAGCTTGCTTATTCTGTGAGCTATGTCGACAACTTTAGTTCTCTGCCGGATCACCTCGTTGCGGATTCGATCCCTCAGAGAGACTCCAAGCATAGCCCGTTCCATAGCTCGCTGAGCGACCTTGAATTTATGGACCAGCCGTACCGTGAGTGTCCACGCTTCGGCTCCGTAACTTCGACTTTGTTAGCCTCCCTTTCAAAGTGGTTCTTACCAAACTGCAGAGTTTACCCGAGGTGAAGGTATTCTTGAACAACCTTGAGAGCACCGCCATTGACAGCAATCGGTCCCGGGGTAACGTGTTCGTTGAACATAACCTGGGTTTTGTCCAAGTTCATCCGGAGACCAATACGTACAGAAGAATCAACTAGGCCGTCCAGCATCTGCAGCAAGTCCTGCACCGAATCAGCCAGTATGACGATGTCATCTGCAAATCTCGATTGTGAGATGTACTCGCTGTTAATGTTTATGCCGCGTCCTTCCCAGTTCAGCGTCTTAAATACACCCTCCAACGTGTTAGAGAACAGTTTCGGGGAAATTACATCCCCTTGTCTCACCTGACACAGGGGGATAAGTTCAGTTCGCTGGTCATGAGTTTGGACGGTCATTGTCGCGTGTTCATAAAAACATTTCTGCACTTGGATGTATCACTTGGCACTTGGTGTACCAGTCGACTTGGCATCGCTGCAGACTCCAAAACAGACCAAGTCTCGATAGAGTCAAAAGCTTTCTCATAGTCCACAAAGGCAAGACATAGGGGCCGATTATATTCTTCTGACTTCTGTATAATTTGTCGCACAGTGTGGAGGTGGCCAATAGTGCTAAATCCTCATCGAAACCCGGCCTGCCCCGGTGGCTGAAACTCGTCGAGTCTTCGCGTTAGACGATTCGTGATCGTGACGACTCTTGAAAACAACTTATATACGTGGCTAAGGAACGAGATGGGTCTGGTAGTCTGAGAAGGGTATTATCACCATTTTTAAAGAAAAGATCGATCACGCTCCTCCGCCACGCTACAGGCGGCAACATACACTTTTTAGCCTATGTTGTCCCACTGCAGGGCAAATGCCTCCGTTTCTTCTTTCCACTCCTCTCTGTTTTGAACTAGTGTGGACTAATCCTGTCTGTAGGCGTTAAGCTCGTCTTGCCGTTTTCTCCTGAGTCTGGGATTTTTTCTGGGTTCCACATGGGTGATAGATTTGGCCCATGACTAGTTCGACTTGCGGCAAACATGTCCGGCCCAGTTGCACTTAAGCTTGGCTGGTTTTGGGTGACGTCGGCGATTTGTGTTTTGGAGCGTAGCACTGTGTTCCTAGCACGTCGTCTTTATAATGATCAAGGAATTACAACAGAAGCTATAATAGAACTATAATGGAAAAAATGATTAAGATATTATAAAATTTCTGTTTTAAACTAGAGTTGTTTATTGTATTCCGCAATCGGTGGGAAAGCAAAGTAAAAAGACGATCTCTTGACTGACGTGTATCGATCGACTTCAATCATCATAAGTGAGTCTCGGCTGTGTCGCGTCTTTTACAGCAGTCATGTCCCCCCCGCGCAGGTGGACGAGAGCTCCGTGCTGACGCTGATGGAGCTGGGCTGGTCGCGCGCGGCGGCGCGCTCGGGGCTGCGCGCGGCGGGCGGCGCCGAGCGCGCGCAGCACTACCTCGCCGAGCGCGCGGCGCAGCGGGAGCGCGCGCGGGAGGCGCACCGGCTGGAGAGGTGATATTTGATGATGTTCGCGCTGAGTGAAACATTATTAGCTGCAAACCATTTCGGAAGAACGGCCAGGCTATCGTTGACATGTAAAACATCCGTATCTTTTCTATTTTAAAAATAAAGGAAGTGCCATCGGCGAATAAAATGATATCCGATAAGTTCGCCATCGCCATGTAAGGAAGATCATTAATATATACTAGAAATAGGAAAGGGCCAAGTATTGAGCCTTGAGACACGCCCCATCTTAACTAGAGACCCCGAGGACGTCGCCCCGTCAACGTTTACTTTTTGCTGCCTCTGATAGATAGGAAAGAACAAGATCAGCAGCTTGTCCACGAATTCCGTAATGATATATTTTACAAATCTGTGTATTGTGGTCAACGCGGTCAAACTCTTTTGAGAGGTCACAGAAAATGCCAATTGCATCCTGAAATTTATCTAGGGTTCGAAAATGTGACTGATGAGTTTTACTCCCGCGTCGGTTACAGACTTACCTTTCTTGAAACTAAACTGGCCACCAACCTTATTGCTTAGTAATTATATTTGTAATGAATAGTATAAATATGTAGGTATATGACAGAAGCCATGCTGCCCAGACCCCAAAGAAATTGGGATAAGGGCAGGAAGATGATCTTCTAGAGTGTCGATGGCAATCTAAATGGACTCGGCACAGAAGTCGGCTGCGTGTGTTGTTCAACGCTAAGGAAGGTGATGATGTCATTCGTTGCGTTTTCGAACTAGAATAATGACTTACTTAATAATATTAACAGTCGATTGTTTGGAATAAACAAGCTCAAGTGGCAATGGGCCGGCCATATTAGCCGTAGAACCGATAACCGTTGGGGTAGACGTGTTCTTGAGTGGAGACCGCGAATCGGCAACGTAAGGTGGGATGCCTCGAGCTAGGTGGGGCGACGATCTTCGCAGGGTGGCTGGTAGGAGCTGAATGAGAGTTGCCGAAAATCCAGTTGAATGCCGCGAGGATCGTTTCGTGCTAAATTTTCGATTTTCTTATTTGCAGGCAACGCCGAGCTATCGGCGTGTGCATGGACGGCTCAGTGGTCAGTCAGCAACTCATCGACGCGCTGGTGGGCATGGGCTACACGCGCCGCCTCGCCGCCATGGCGCTGAGGAACTCCAACAACCACGTCGCTGAAGCTGTCAGGCTCATACAAGAGCAGCCAGAACTGGTAAGCTTCATTACCACTTACCTCAAGATCTGATCAGAAAACCAATTCCCGTATTAAAAAACGTTCAAAAGGTAGTCGCAATGTCATCTCAGCGACAATCAATGTCAAAAAAAATGGTAAGTAAACTACAGAGAATGCGTTCTTGACACCTGTAAGTTTCATACAAACGAATACGTGTTTTGCGAATTTGATCTTTATTAGTTACTAGAATTATCGCACTGACATGTGTCAGAAACGCATTCTTTCGACGGTCGTACTGTAGAGATGTTTATGAAAAATGAGACTGATCTTAAAGTGCGACCGTAATTATAAATTCGGGAATGTCCGCTCAGAAGTCTGTTATAGTAGTGAAGATCTTTATTTCCCATATCAGTTATAATTCACTTGCATGTGAAAAATTAAACTTAAAAAAAACAACAAGCACAATAACAATATTTTTAATGAAGTATTTGTTTTTTACAGCTAGCGGACAGCGACGAGTCGTCAGACGACGCGTCTACGCTCAGCTCGGACGACTCCGCGGTCATCCCGGACAACAAACTAGTCGCCGAGGTAAGATCACAGACACACATACATAAACTCACGCATTCTTCCCATGGGAGTAGGCAGACACTACAGAACGCCAACTGTTATGATCCTTACATACTCATAGGTAAGATCACATCACCATTTATTTTGTAGATAGAAGATATAACAACTCTTCATCATCTGCTTAGCTTTTTCCCCAACTATGTTGGCGTCGGCTTCCAGTCTAACCGGATGCAGCTGAATACCAGTATTTCACATGAACCAACTGCCTATCTGACCTCCACAACCCAGTTACTGGGTAATACGATATCCCTTGGTAGGCCTGGCTACCCGTAATGACTGTAAATGATCCACGAATGACAGCCGGAAGGTAAATGATTGTAAAACCGCATCAAAAATCCATTGCGAAGTTTAGAAGAACAACGCGGTCACATAGACAGTCACGAATAACGACTTTGTTTTATACGATTCGTAGATTATAGATGAATGTGGACCACTCAATAACTGCTCGTTTAATAGAGCTAAGGGCCGGTTGTCTCAAACAGTTGGTTAACGTAACGTACTCGTTACTATTTGACGTACGGCAAGGCCATAATTTCGTAATTGTATTTTGAAACAACGCTTTTTTTTATTTGACGATAGTTAGCGCCATTTTGGACGTATACGTGTGCGTCGAGGGGACGTGAAACAACCCGCCCTAATTATTTTAATTTAAATTAAAATCGAGTTTTCCGGTTTTCGTCGTAGATCTATTGTCTCCATAATAAACCCGGAGTAATGTTACCCCTATCTGTTAATAATTTACGTTCCATGTTTATGATGAGGGGACTAGTGTTCATGTTTTTATATTCCCCAGTTGGAAGCGATGGGCTACGACCCCGAGGAGGCGAAGACAGCGCTGCGCTTGTCGCGGAACCACATCAGCGGAGCTGTCGACGTGCTGGTGGCGGGCGGCGGGAGGGTCGCGCGGGGTCGGTGTCTCGTAGTGGTACTGCTGGGGTACAGTCACGAGCACCAATATGTCAACACTTGGCAACTTTCAATAGCGATTTTTTTGTGAAATAATGAATGCAACGTTGAAATACGACACATTAGATAAACTTAAGGGTTCGGAAATGCTATATTCGTAACAACATAAAATTTCATTCAAAAATAAAGGAGTAAATCGCTTTTGAATAAAGCCGAGTGTATACATACTTTTGGTCGTGACTGTACTACCCGACGGTCCAGGGGTCTTTTGGCGCGTGACCAAAATCGGAACAACCCAGCCATCTTGCTTTTCAGTACATCAAAAGACAGACAAATATTTAAAAAAAAAATTTTTTTTAAATATTTGTCTGTCTGTCTGTTTGTTCCGGCTGGACCGATTTTGATGAAATTTAGTGTGCCTAAAGATCTTTGAAGCAGTACTTTACATTCTATCCACTACCCTTATTCCAACTATGTTGGGGTCGGCTTCCAGTCTAACCGGAAACAGCTGAATACTAGTATTTCACATGGAGTGACCAAATCCCAATCCTATCTGATGCCAAAACCCAGTTACTGGATACCCGTTGGAAAGAATGGGGAAGATGTCGTGAGGAAGGTTGTGTGTATGAATGTGATGGATAATTAATAAGGGTAATTACATACCGAAGATATGCCTCACTGCGATAACTGACGGTCGCAGTTTAGCTCGTTACCTCGACCTCACAACTCGCTCTACCTCCATATAAAACAAATGCATGCTTGCATTAGCATGTGACATTGTAGCGGTATCTACAACGCCACATGCGAACAACGCGTCATACTGACGTCACGCAAATCCTGCATCTCGCAAGCAGAGTTTACCGCGCAATTAGCATAGATACGATTTCCCAACATCAATCGTTGGGCAATAGCCCGCCAGACACAACACCCGTCTGGTCGGAGGATCTTCCCTTTTCTACGGAGGTTGAGTGAACTTTACACCCTGTTCCTCATACCTCCAAAACATCAATGTGGCAGTGGGGCATCTTCGGCATATAATTACCCTAAAAACGGTGGATGCACGGTGTAAGATGTGGCTAGAAAGGGGTGACTACTGAGATGACGGCTTATAGAAAGTTATGGAAGAAGATGTCATCTTCTTGCAGCGACGACCTCGAATAAATTGCAACATTCGTGACAGCTGAGCGTGGAACCTAATATAGAAATACGCTTGTACGATATGACTACATACAGAAAGCACAGCCAATAGAAATCCCTATTCCTAGACAGCACGGTACATACATAGGAAGTACGGATAGCACACAAGTGCTATCTATGAACAGAGTTCTCAGTCAACAGTGCTTCCTATGTACCGAGATGTCTACAAACAATGTTTTCTAACAACAAAGTTTTCGACGAAACGTGCTGTCTAGGAATAGGGATTTCTATTGGCTGTGCTTTCTGTATGTAGGCATATCGTACAAGCGTATTTCTATATTAGGTTCCACGCTCGTGACAGCTGCGGTCATTAGACGCGAGAGCGAGATCACACGAGATTTAGATCAGAATTTTTAAAAATCCAGTACAAACTACTCACCATCCTACTCGCACGTTTCATGACTGTGACTGCCGCAACTCTTGGCATTTGTGCTCAAATTGAGTGAGAGACCCGCTAACTTCCCTGTAATTTTGTTTCATGCTAGACTTCGGCCCCAGGCAACCGCGTAAGTAGTATAATCATAGTTAAACAGCATGGCCGGTCTGATATGCAATGTAATAATGCACTTTAAAGACAAAAAGACGACTGCGAAGGGTTTAGTCGACCAAAATAGTGGTCTTCAAAGTTGAAATTCGTTTGTAGTTCAGAATATAATAATAAAGACTTCACGTTCCTAGCTTGCCTTAACTATACTTTTTATGACGTATATTATGCATAATGCTACGTTGTGTTTGCTCATGTTTGTTTCGTTATGTTGAGCTCGATTTGTGACCATAGCTGGGTTTCCAAAGGGAATTGTGATACGTAACCTTGTTTCTACTACAGGTGACGACCAAGCGGATCCGTCTACGAGTGCTGCGACTGCTGGAGTGGCCAACAAGAGGAAGTCGAGGAAACACAAGAAAGATAAAAGGTATGTGACCTTACACAACCTTAGTTTTTGTGTCCCTTAAACCTGACAAGTATTAATTAGCTAACTAGCTATTGAATACTTTTCATAGTGTTCATGCAATTCGATAAAATGTATTGAACAGCAGATTTTATTTCATTTTGTTGTGTTTGGGTACAATACAATACAGCTAACAATACAAAATTAATAGCGAGGTAATTCATTACAAGCCATTTACAAGCCTCCACGGTTAGCAGGAGTATTGTTGTACCGACGCCAGCAGGTCAAGCTACCCGAAACTGTCAAATTTTCCCAATCAACCTTGAACCTACTGCTTTAACGATAAAGTTGAAAATCTATTAAAGAAAGGACATTGCTCTGCGCCCATACATTGTTCGCCCTGGAACCAAGAGCATCGGAAAATTATGTGTTGTATTGTCGATCATTAGTAAACTACTATAAGATCTTATTTGTATAGCGGACTAGCTGCAGAATAGATATATTTAAAAAACGTATCAGATTTTGAGGTTATAAGCGAACCACAACAACGAATATTAGGTATAGTTTTTCATAGCTCCGAAAGATTTTTAAGAAACTAAAAAGCTGTAACATAATACATTTAGCTGTTTTTTGTACCTACCTAGATAATTAGGTATATATGCAGCTTTTTTCTAAAGCCTATGTAATTACAACGTTTAAATGCATATAATCTAATTAACATAGGTACCTGTATTCTTAGCATTGGTTTTGGAATGAGATAAAATGTTTGTGTGTATTAATGTAAAAATAATGCTGTCTCCTTAGATGATAGTGGCTACGTAGCGCGGTAGATAGATGGCGTTAGTGTGCATTGATAAATGGCTGAGCTCTTTTGTGTGAATGTTCTAGTGATTCAGATTCAAAAATATGCAACAATTCATCAAAAATTCGATCGATCGATTGCAATTGATTGGGCATCCCTAATCTTTTTCGATACAACGACTTGACGTTTGGCGAAGATGGCGGCGATTAATGTTATTAGTCGTGTAAAATAATTTAAAATGTTCATTTTGGTATACATCTAGTCCGTGTTACAAAAGTATTTGCAACTAATATAATAAAATAGACAATTAATTATCGTGTATGTCCGATATTTCTTGTACACAGGGCGATTCTGGACAATGTCCTTTGACAGATTGTAGTAGCTTGATGTGCTGGCATCTGTACAAGTTTTGAAATTGATAAACTATTCTTTAAGAATAACACAGGGAGGAGTGATAATTCTGGTAAAAATCTGTTTTGGAAAAAAATCATCGCAAATTACATGGAACCTCCTTGTTCACAACTCTTTTGAAGGACAAAATAAAATTTTCAGCCAGTACTGCCGGTTAGTTTTTTTTTTTTTGACAGTCTTTAAAGAAAAACAACACGTTTTTGCAAAGATGGAGAAAAGTGAATTTCGTGTCGTGATTAAACATTATTTTTTGCGCAAAATATCTATAACGGAAACGAAACAAAGACTATAAATATTATGGGGACTCCGCTCCGTCGATTTAAATGATTCATAAGTGGTTCAACGATTTTCGGTGTGGTCGTACAAGCACAAGTGATGCTGTGCGTCCATGACGCCCAGTTGAGGTCACTACTCCAGAGATGATCGCTAAAATCCACGATATAGAATTGAACGACCGAAGAGTAAAAGTGAGGGAGATACTCGTAGTCGAGATAGTAGGCATCTCAGACGAACGTGTTCGCAATATCTTACACCAACATTAAGGTATGAAGAAGCGATCCGCGCGATGGGTGCCGCTTTTACTGACTGTTGATCTAAAACGCATGCGTGTGACGACTTCGGAGGCAGGTTTGGCGTTGTTTCAAAGGGATAAAACCGAATTTTTGCGTAGTTTTATAACAGTAGTCGAAATATGGATCCACCACCATACCCCAGAAACCAAGCAACAATCGAAACAGTGGATTGCTACCGACGAACTAGCTCCAAAGAATTAGGCCAAAGCAGTTTTATCGGCCAATAAAGTGATGGCTACAGTTTTTTGGCATGCACGTGGGGTAATCCATATGCATATTATGCCAATTTATTGGACCAGTTTGACAAAATTTTACGTGAAAAACGACCGCATTTGGCTAAGAAGAAAATCCTCTTCCACCAAGACAACGCACGAGTGATTGCCATGGCCAAACTTCATGAGTTGCGCTATGAGTGGCTTTCTCACCCACCGTATTCGCCAGATTTAGCCCCTTGCGACTATTTTTTTATTTCGAATTTTAAAAAATGGCTTGGTGAGAAAAGATTTGGCTCCAACAAAGAGGTCATGCACGAAACCAATGCCTATTTCGAAGGGTTACCTAAGTCGCACGCGCGCGGCCCGCCCTGCCGCCGGCCGCGGGTGGAGCTGCCGCCAGCTGCGACGTAACCCTCGCGCTATTATACACTTTTTTAAGCCCTGGCTGGAGGCCTTAATCTATTGAGGCATCCACAGGCAAACCCAGTTAAGCCACCAAGTAAAACTCGATATGCGATATTTACGACCGGCTACTGTCAACAAAATTAACGTATTCACAAATTGTGTTTGAGTCTCATTATGTTATTAATATTTTCAGGCGAAAACAGCGCGAGTTAGCTCTGCGTCGCCTGAACGCGACCATCCGGACCGAGGAGGACGACTACCTCGACACGTCGCTCGCTGAGGAGGAGGAGTTCCTCGTGCAGTATAAGTCACTGCTGTAGATTGGCATCCACGATCACAGCACACGTGGACCGGTGTTAAGATGGGTACACGTATGTGACATGTAACTCACGTTGAAACAAATTCGCCTAATTGTCAAGTTAAAAAAGAAAGACTTTAATAAAGAAGAGATTTTAATATGGAGCCGAGCATATTAAATGTCGCGCCATTTTGAAAAAAAATAATAAAATGGCGGACATTTTATGTATCAAACCCAAAGCATTTAATTCAATTAAACCTTTTACAGGCACTTTTGAATTGTCAAAATTAAATAGTCGGTCAGTTAGTCCCGAAAGTTGAAACTAGTGGCCCATTCCAAAACGTAGAGCTCTATGGAGAAGAACGGGCAAGAAACTCCAAGGACACTCTTGTATGCCACGGACCTTCAAATACCGTTCATGTTGTATTGTGGTGAGGCGTTTATGGTATACTAGCTGCAGCCAACGATTTCGGCCCCGACCTCTCACGTCGCATGCCTTCGCTCGCCCGTTCTATTAGTTCGTTTTCGCTTAGCATTCTTTTTTACTAAATGTCTTTTTGCACGGCTCCTAAAGGTCGTAGCGTGATGTTAAATAGCCTTTAACCTTCTCAAGAAATGGACTATCAGAGGCAAAAAAAAATTCCAACCTCACTGGTAGTTCCAGAGATTAGCGCGTTCAAACAAACAAAAAAAAAACAAGCAGTTCAGATTTATTATTAGTATGTATACTTAGATAATATAAGATGGCCGATAGCACCATCTCTTTTTTGCAATGGAATAATGATCGCATTAATACTTCATAATACGGCCCCAGGTAGTGTTGCGGCGCGGCGAGTCCCGCGCAGATCGTGGAGCGAACGACTCATGAACGGAGGCGCTCCAAACACTCGTCGTTCGTTCACTCGTTAGCTAACTTAGTACCCAAACCTTACTCTATGATTGGGTGAAGAATTGGCGCGAACACATCGCATGTATTCGTATGGCATGTTCGTTTCAACGTATGTTACATATCACATATGTGTACCTACTATTACAAAACCTAACTCGAAGCCTTCATTTCATTTTCGAACCTTCATTTCGGCCTCTATTTCATGAATTCCAGTCGGATACAAACAAAACGCCGTCAGTGTCAGTTCAGCGTCCTTCAACCTATCAACCAAACGGTTCTTATATCCGGGGCACCTCAGAAACCATCAATTAATCACGTGATTATTCTACACTGTGATTTTATAAAAGTAATACATACAGCTGATTTTACAATATTTGAGTGAAAGTGTCAAAACACGCATGGCGTGCCAGCTTACGGCACCTGAGAAAGTATTTAAGTGAGTTTAAAGCAGTTGGTGAAGGTTGGTCAAACCAAGTAACCGCCCTCACTGGACTCTGTTACGACCGCCGAGAGAAGCCGAGAACCAAACGAAGTGGCAGAACATCGTGCATGAAGCCATGAAGGCTTTTCAGGGACATGACCTTCAGTAATGAAGTACGCGACCTAAGAGAGAGAAAGCCATTAGTTTTAAATCATTTCATTGGTTGAAACTAGTTTGGTGGGTGGATCTTTGGCAGGCGTTATGGGTCGTCAGAAGTCCGAAAGTCTGACAACCAGTCTTACCAAGGGGTGTCGTGTTACCCAAGCCGACCCCAACATAGATGGGAAAAGGCTAGGCACAGATTCAGATGGTGGTTGAAACTAGTAAAGCCATTTTATTGAGAGAACAATGTTTGAGTCTTCGAGTTAGGTTCTGCAATACCGGCCTATATCTCACACACTTCTTGGCCGCTCTGATTTAGCGCAGAATGATTGCACAGTAAATATGGTCTTTAGCGCAAACAAAGTTTGTGCACGATTTTTGCGCAGTAAATTGGGGTATAATCCTTAGCGCAACAGTTTGCGCCAGTTGATTAACACGTCTGTTCTAAAATAATCCAACGAGAGAGTAAAAAACCGTGTTCAGGTTAAATTCTTGCGGAATCATTTATTAAAAGGAATATGTAACACACTTATCAGCAGCCTAATTACGTAATAAACTATCAATCGCAATCTGAATCATTTTGAATGATATTGCTAAACTATTGCTTCGTATGTTCGATAAAATTGTCTGCGCTACAACGTAAATTGTGCAATAAATGTTGCTGGACTGTCAAAATTAAAGCCGATCTACTATTAGCGTGTTACGCAACTACCCCGCGGTATTTAGCAGGTTTTTACCTGATATCTCTGCACTTTTTCCAACAATTGTGGTTTAAATACCATGATTAAATTGTAATTGAAAAATCATCGACGAAAATAACATGAATTGTCAAATTTAAAACATATTTGTGAGGTGAAATAAATTATAATTTCGGGTCAAAGTATTCAAATAATCAAATCAATGCATTCAATTTATAAGTGACACTACAAATTGACTTCCACGGGTACGTTTTCTGATCTATTTGTACACTTTCAGCAGATACTTTTGGAACAACCTACCCAGTAACCCAGTAACTGGATTGTGGAGGTCAGATAGGCAGTCGCTCCATGTAAAATACTGGTATTCAGATGCATCCGGTTAGACTGGAAGCTGACCCCAACATAGGTAGAAGCTAGGCAGATGATGACTTTTGGAACAACCTATCCGTAATCTTTGCACTGTATGGTCCCCACACATTAATTATAGCGTTATAATCAGAGCGGCCAAGATATTTGACGATCTCTACACAGGTGTACCTTTAGTTCAGGTCCTACAGGTTTACATGACGATGTATACGATGTGTAATATTGTACAGACAACAAAAGAACTTGATATGCATTCAAGAAATATGCATTTTTGCACTACACAAGCAACCTGTTTTGCACGATTTTAAAATAAAACAAGTGTGCACACGAGCGACACGCGTCAACGGCATGGCAACTGCAGCCATCGATGGGTGTCGGTCGCGGCCGTCGACCGTGCCGCTCGTGTGTATGAGGCTATGAGCATTAAGACAAAAAAAAAAGGTTTCTTTTTCATGTATGTACACCGATTTGTCAGCGATACCTTACCTCTTTTGTTGGCTGTACATGTTTAATGTAATCTATCAATTTCGATGTAATTTGTGTGTATCAATCATGATTGTATGGAATTGTGTAACTTTGGTGTGTATTAACTTCAATCGAGCTTGATTCTCGTGATAATTGATTATTAGACTAGTTGTAGTGTCTGTCTGTGTATAACCTTACGCCACATAGTCAGCGGAAAGGGCCCTAGGGGTGCTATACACATTGTTCGGTAAAAATGACATGTTGTGCGTGTTAGTAAGCGCATCACTTGAGAACGGCTGAACCGATTTGCGTATGTTCTGCCTACGGTTTTTGTGGAAAGAAAAATCAATTCGGGACAAACCGAAAGTTGTTTTGTGGGACTGTCTTTTGTAATTTTCCTTCACCACTTCCTAGTGCTATCGCTGGGAAGAAGAAGTGGCGCAACAAACTTCCCAGCAGCACAGCTGTCTGTTCAATTAAAAAATACTTGATTGTGTATCAACTAGTCGAATGTACCGGTAAAACGGGGTGAATAGGGATGCAGGGGTGAATCGGGACGAAACTTCCAAATGGATTTTAACGTTGAAATAATATAGTTTATGGCCAGAAAATACTCTAATGTGTTTACTGCTTTTTAATTAAAGATTAAGTGTCCTTGTTAGCAACAAACTATATTATTTTAAAGTACAAATCCATTTTAAAGTTTCGTCCCAATTCACCCTTGCCTCCCTATTCACCCCGTTTTCCCGGTACTCGGCGGCCCGGCCTTGCCGACCCGAACAAGCGCATAGCACGCCTAACTGGGTATGTATGAACAACTCCAGGGTGGCGAAGCGACGTTTTTACGCGCTCGTATTATTCACACATAATATTATATTTGCATTTAGTTATTAAAGAACGCGCCTACTCGTGCTTACAGTGTTTTAAGGATCGTTTGGCGCGTTGTTGATTGCCACCTTTTAAATTGTTTTGTGAATATTGAAAAAACAAAATGGCAGCGTTAATACAGATTCTTGCAACGCGTCAAAAGATTCTTGTCTATTTATATTATACACGAGTCGTTCAACAATCAATATTTAGTGATCACAGCACCATAGACTCACATTCTATCAAATAGGATCTCACTTACAATGTTGTCATACTCTCACGGTGTCACATTTAATAATAAGTAATATTCAATTCTTCTGGATGTCTATATTCAATCTCGCCGTAAAGGCTGAACAGTTTTCGATGATATTCACATAAAGTAGAGAAATATATCCGATAGCTTGTAAGGTCGATTTTCATCGTAGATTACTAAGAACTTCTAAAACATACAGCCAATTGTATTAAAAGTAAAAAGAGGTAGGTTACCTACCCAACATTTGATCTACAAAAACGCCACAATGTCACACTATGGCAGATGGCACGTGGAAGTGGGATGGCATGTCGTAACTATCGGGAGCGAGAAAGAGAAGACGATACGTAACTAGGCTAATTATAAATAAATAATAATAAATAAAATTTATTTTCTCACCACAATATTAAAAGTCAACAAGTACTGCTTAGTAATAAGCTATTAAAACACGTTACAATATTGTGGGAGACTGGTGCCTAAGCTAGGCCGAAACCTGTGTTTCAGGACACCAGAAGGCCAATTCTCGTAATTCAAAACGTTCAATATGTAGTCGCAGTGTCATCTCTGCGACAAACAAATGTCAAAATGTAGGGAAATTAGACATATTTTTGACTGATTGAGACTGAGATCAGACTGTGAACATTCTTAAAATTACGAGAATTGCCCCTCAGGTCTCCACCCCGAGGAACAAAGTCTGCGCGTACTATAGCGTCACACCATATAATTATTATGCGGCGAGTACAGCGTTGTGGAAAGTTGTGAGATTGTGTACGAGAGTGAGTGTGCGAGTGTATTATTATTATTATAATTTTTTTAGTTAGCCAGGTTTTTAAGTGCCACTTGCGCAGCGTGTCTAACTTACCTACCTCTTTTTACGTATAATATCGTTGCATACAGCAGTCAACATTTATATGACCGACTGTAAATTAGTGCCATTTTAAAATTTAAAACCTATGTAATAAACTACCTATGTAGTTGTGAAAAAATGTCCTGGAAATGTTATAATTTGTCAAAAATATTTTTTATTGATTTATCCATGACTTCTATGTAATAAGTATAAAATACTTGTATTAAATAAAAATATGTATACAGTAAAATATAGTTTTATTTAATATTAATTTCATTGTACAATTTAGAGAGAATTTGTTTAAATAGTCTTATGTTCGTAAGATAGAAAAGTTTTCATTACAACGAATAAACTTTGTATATGTGTGCGTCAATGCTGTCATGGGATTGGTTGAAATCATGTGCCAATCTAGTTAAAAGCGGGACGTACCAAGGTAGCCCGCGACATTCTTTAAAAATAAGTTTTTTTTTTGCATTTTACAATCAAGTGTCAGGTTTTGTATGTTGTTAAAAATACGAATCGTGACCATAACTAATATGAATTTACAGAGTTATAATTATTAAAATCATCTACAACTCTTGTAAGTTAGAATTGGCCACACAAATGTCTTGATTTTATGATAATCATTCAATAGTGCTCTTCAAAGCATTCGCACATGCGCACAGGCACTGCTCATGTTTTGTCATAAAAGTTAAAATATTTTGGTGAAAAAAGTACTAGTGCTACTTAGTGTCTAGGATGTTTTATAATAATTATATTGTACTATTCTACATTGAAATACTTATACACGGTATAAACTTACATTCAAATGGTCCCTGTGTAGTGTATTTTATAAAATGATGTCCATCATGAATCTGTAGACAATCGCTCTTCGCCTTCTATCACACGGGAGTTTAACGGTCCTGACAAAATGTAGGTCTACTAAACACTGCCCTGCAGTACCTAATCTGCGTTCGCGATTTTAGTTGCCATGCACATGTCAACAAATATGAGTTTTTCGAAAAATAACTTTAATTCCTACACAATAAAGTTCAGTTTACGCTACAACTTCAAACATTTTTATACATTTTTCAATAGTGGTAGTCACTCTGAAATCAATCTAACTACTACTGAAATAAAGTTGATATTTGTTTAACATGAATAGGAAACCAATTACCTGTACCTACGCGAATCCGTTCTAATTAGAATATCTATCGATAAGGTCGTACCTTCCTTATCTCTTATTAGCTCAAGCACAGAAACTGATTAACCTAAACTCTAACAAATCCAGATAATAATATAGATTGTATTGTTAGCGTTACTAGAAACTACTTCCCGGTCACTACATTTATCAAAAAACTAAGATTTCGTTGAACAACGCAATAAATGTTGTTGAAATGTAAAACTATAGACATTTTTGTTTAATATCTATAAGGCTGAGGACTGTTTCGCAATGTGGATAAATTATAATTTATTTATGCGTCCGAATCAAACGAATTCAATTTCATTTTTGAATTTATCTGGTGTCGAGTGGCCATCTTGAAACAACTTTAGTGATTTGCGCAGCTGTGTTGCGCAATCACGTATACTTTCTCTAACTACCCACCTCTCTCACTGATTAACAATAAACTCAACAAACATAACGTCATTCTTGACATACTCGAACTTGTCCAAACTGGTGTGTGGTATGAAGATGTACTGCCTCTTCAGCTGCGTCACGGACTTGTCCAGGGTTTCAGACGACTTGTTCTTCTCTTCGTCGCCATCGTCGTAATCGTGGCGTTTCGACGATGACTTTCGCCGAAGTTGAAGGGACTTCACTATGTCCATTGCCTGGGAATTATGTGACGAGTAAAATGTCAGTGGAAAGAGAAATACCTAAGTAACATTCAAAAGTACAGTGACACAAGGGGCTTGTGGCTAATAGATAACAGCCGCACTAGTCGATCGAAGAGTTAATGTTCGCTTTCCGCGGTCGGTTCGTGGACGGGTGACCATTACATCGAGACCTCTCCTTGTGAAAGCACGTTAAGCCGTTGCACGTTGGTTCTGTTAGTCATCTACCAATTTATCAAAGCTACTCAGACTCACCTGACTCCTATTATTAGGCTGGTCCTTCAGCACGATGTTGATGTTGAAGTCGCAGGGCCACTCCAGCAGCGCGTCGTAGGGCCCGGCCACCAGCCGCACCGTGGACGTGATGTGACGCCCCTTCCACTTGCCTATGCCGTTCAGGTTTAGTTCCGCCTGGAATAATTCAATAGAAGTGTATAATAGTATAGGTACCGAAAGGGGCTTTTGGCTAAGTAATAACAGCCGCACGGGTCGATCGATTAAGTTAAGTAAGTGACCATCTTTACATACGCAGGCTTTACCCAGGTTCGTGCCTCGGAAAGCACGTTAAGCCGTTGGTTCAGGCTGTCATTCATGGATCTTTGACAGTCGTTACGGATCGTCATAAGCCCGAAACTCTGGAATGGCAACTCGCGGTTCAACCTAGAAAATTGTCATAAGCTTACGAGTAATGGTATTGTATAACTAGCTTCTGCCCGCGGCTTCGCCCGCGTGGATGTCGGAAATTATCCCACGGGAACGTGCTAACAGGATAAAAATGTATGTGCTTCCCCAGGATGCCATCTATATCTATGCCAAATCAGAAGTTCAGTGGTTTAGGTGTGAAAATGTAACATACAGTTTCAAGTTCAAATCCTCCCCTTAAAAACCGAATTAACCGTTTTGGTCCCGTCAGTGGTAAATTTTCGAAAACTTTACATATTTATTATTAACTAGCTTCTGCCCACGGCTTCGCCCGCGTGGATGTCGGAAATTATCCTACGGGAACGTGCTAACAGGATAAAATGTAGGTATGTGCTTCGCCAGGATGCCATCTATCTCGCGGGCCGTTTGTGGCTAATTACAATAGAAAACCAATTGTGTCTCATTAGTGGTCATTAAGAGGGTACCTATATGATATCTATACCTAAGTACCTACCTAATTAAAAAAAAAAAAACAATAACAGAAAATAAAATACCTACCTACCTAAATAAACCTATTTCTGATGATAACTAATCTAAACTCAATAAATAAGCAAAATCCCTAAAAACTAATATCTATTCGAATGAGTAATCCTACCTAACAGTATTATAAAATAACCTACGGTCACGACGTACACTATCAAATATACTACCTATACCTACTTTAAAATTAAAATCTATACCTCTACGACTTATAAAATTAAACCTAAATAACTCTAAAAACTAAAAGGAATAAAAAGGTCGCACAGATAATACTGCGGGTGACGTAACCTACGACAAACTTATTATTTGCGGTTGGTACAGTAATCGGGTCTAAGGATCGAACCGCAAATTTTTTTTTTAAGTTTTTTATTGTACCTATATACTTTTCCGGGATAAAAAGTACCTACCCAGTGTGGTGCCCAGGATATTAAAGAATAATTATACTTACCAAGTTTCATCGTAATCGAACCGGTAGTTTTTGCGTGATGCCTGAACAAACAGACAGACAGACAAAAATTTTTTTAATCACATTTTTGGGTTCGGTGTCGGTCTAGTAACCATTGTGTAGTAACCAACCATAGTAAACAAAGTGCCATTTATTTTTTTGATATTTTCAATGTACAGAATTTTCACTTCTACAGATTTATTAAAATTATTATATGTAATAATAGATATTGTAGGTAATCAACGTATGTACACAAAACAAATATAATGAAGTAATTTTATAAAATCAATGTTTTTTGGCAGGAGGTTCATTTTCATCAATATTAAGTATATGCAATATTATGAACACGTTTTCTTTTCACAGTTTCTGGCTTGGCTGGTCGTTCTTTTTATAAGGATATGGTCTAGACAAGAGCCACTCTGGTGGGTCGGGTGATAATGAGCTGGTAACAGTCCATGAAATGAGCAAATAATATATTAAGGTAATTTAGTGAATGAGTATCGATTTTTTCGGCAGCAATGTTTCATCTTGATATCACCTACCAGTATGATATTTTTAAACGAAGATAATTTTCCTAAGTTACTGTTAAGGGTATCCAAAAACCCATTAATACTTTAGGATGGAGGCCTATAAATAGCCATAATTGCTGTGTCGGGAATAATTTTAATTACTAAGCAGTTGCAGTCTAGAAAATGGGGTTCATCTACTAATGTTCTTAAATTATTTTTAATATAAACCACTACACCATCATTCTGATTGAATGTTCTATCGCTTTTGTGAAGATTAAAGCCATCAAGAGATGGTATATTGGCCGTTTGTTTGGATAACCAACATTCTGTTAGAACGATAATGTCGCAGTGTTAACGCCTAGCATGTGTGCGCTCACCAACGTCTCACGCACACACGCACACGACACGGAAAGACAACAGCCGCGAGCGACGATGTCACGTCATTCGTCCATAGATCGTTGAATCCGCCATATGCATACATATTTGTTTTTTGTAAATTTCTCTTGGTCATTAAACCAATAATTGTAAAAATCAAGTTTGCATCATTCTTCCACCCCGTCATAGTCCACGTGAAGCTCAGTACCGGCGTTTACATTTGGTCCCTCGATGCCGGATTGACCTGCGGCCCCAGATTATTGAATCACCCACAGGCAAGACGAACAAAGGAAATACTGCGCTGACATGGATGGCGGCCGTCACGTGGAAGATTCATACTACGGGTTCAACATTCAACGAATCATATAAACGATTCTTCTACAAGGAATCTCATCATTATACCTAGAAGAATTTCGTGAACATTGAGTTACTTGGAGTTGGGAGCTGAAGACAAAGAGAACTACACCTACAACGAAGGTCACACGTGAGTCCTGAGGGTAGCGTTACTGTAAGTTCGTTCCAATTTGTCTATTTGCCCCGTAAATCTTCTAAATTTCCCCACAAATCCTTTATTTTGTGATTCTTATATTTATCCCCATTAAAACGGCCACTAATCCTTAATTTAGTGCTGTCTATTATCATAACATATTCACAAATCCTTTATTTTGTGATTCTTAATCTATCCCCATTAAAACGGCCACTAATCCTTAATTTAGTGCTGTTTAATATCATAACATATTCACAAATCCTTCATTTTGTGATCCATTTCGTAGATCTAAAGATCAGTCATTTATTGCATTGCGCAACAAACATCCCAACCTATACATAAAAAACAGGTTAGGCTATTCTTATCTATTCCTGCATTACTTATTACACTCATTAAAATCTTATTTAAAAACATATCTTACAACTTATTCGTAATCTAACGTAAATTTCATTTCAGAGGCTCCAGGTATTCTAGATTCCATTGGTGTGTATAGGAACTGTATTATATCGCGTATTTAACTACCTACTTGTTATTTCGCATGTTCTAGTGCATTCGATTGACCGCTGCCTATCGCCCGCGCTAACAGCGGGCCCGGGCCGGACCGGCTAGTCGCGCGATTGCTGTTTCTGCGTACCACCCGCTGCTTGCTTTTGCACATTTTACGCGTACCCTCACTGCGCGTCATTATGCTGATTTAAGTAATCGTTCCATTTTTCTTATCTTTAAACTAATTGCATTGTAATAATTGTTTGTGATTCTTTCTAGCAACTCATTTCATCGCGTTGTTTGGTATAATAAACATAATATATTCTTATTTTCACTTAACTTAGCTTGCATTTGAATTCAATAGTCACTTTAAACATAGATTTCATTTCTTACATCCATTTACTTGCTTCACCATGGAAGATAAAACTTTAATTAAAAGACGTGCATCATACAAAGCTAAGCTTACGCTATTTGAAAATTATTTGCAAACCGTCGAGAGTTGTGACAGCTTGAGTAGATTGCAAATAAATGAATTGAACGTCCGTTTATCTAAAATTGAAGAAATCTATACCGATTTTGATTCAATTCAGTGTGACATAGAAAATTCTATGGAAATTCCAGACGAGCAGTACAAAGAACGTGAGGCGTTCGAGACCAAGTACTTCGGGACGATCGCGCGCGCTCGTGATCTGCTGGCTCCAGCAGCCGGCGTAGCGGGCAGCGACCGCTCGGGGACAGGTTCTTGTTGTACTGCGCTTGAAGGTGGGCCAAAACTTGCACTTCCTACTATTAATTTGCCTATCTTTTCGGGTCAGTATCATGACTGGCTGGAATTCCGTGACACATTTAGTACTCTCATACACTTAGACAAGTCGATACCAAACATTAACAAATTTCATTATTTACGTGCCGCGTTGAAAGACAGTGCCGCTGTAGTAATTCAGTCTTTAGATTTCTCGAGTGATAATTACGAAGTAGCTTGGGAACTTCTTTGCGATCGCTATAATAATAAAAGGTCATTAGTAAACAATCACATTCAAGCTATTTTTAACTTGGAACAATTAGCGAAGGAATCATCTAAATCATTACGAAACTTAATCGATACAGTCAATAGGAACCTCAGAGCACTCAAAAAACTTAACCTCCCTACTGAGCACTGGGATGTACTATTAATTCAAATAATTTCAAACAAACTTGACACAGACACGAGCATTAAGTGGGAATCATATCGAAATAAGTTGAAAGAGTTGCCTACACTCAAAATGTTTAATGACTTTCTAAAAGATCGTGCTGATTTTTTGGAAACAATGGATAATGCTCATAAAAAGCGTAGGTCAAGTGACACTACACATGTTCGTCAAAAAACATTCGTGGGTAACTCATCTTCTCCCCCAGCTCGCAAATACACTTGTCCATATTGCAAAGGTACTCATGCACTTTATGTTTGTCAAAAATTCAAATCATTACCCTTAGAAACCAGACTTGGCAAAGCTAAGTTACTTAAATTGTGTTTAAATTGTTTACGTCAAGGTCATGCTGACGATTTATGCAAGTTAGGGCCATGTCGCTCATGCGGCCTGTGGCGCAACAGCTTGTTACACGAGCATGAAGCTCCTGCGCCGTCTGCGCCTGTACCTTCAACAAGTAACGTCATGTTACACACTCTGCCACAGCCTGACGTTAACGGTCGACTTCGTAGTCCTCCTCAAGACATTGCTTTGTCAACTATTCAAAATAATTGTGTTCTACTGTCCACGGCCTTAATTCATGTGACAGACATCAATGGTGATTGCCATCAAATACGTGCACTACTCGACAATGGAAGTACCTCAAGTTTTCTAACTGAAAGCATATGTGCTAAACTTAACTTACCTACTTCTTCTACTTCAACCGTAGTCGAAGGGTTAAATTCCCAAATATCATGCTTAACAAAGCGTTGTGACGTACTCATATCGTCATTATTTAACAACTATAGCGAGAGCGTCTCCTGTCTTGTCGTTCCGCGCATCACTCAGTTATTGCCAACTACAAAAGTTGACTACACAACATTTAATATACCGCCACACATTACATTGGCAGACCCTAAATTCCACATACCTGCTCCAGTCGATATGCTTCTTGGAGCTGATATATTTTGGACAATACTCGGTTCTCAAAATATATCGTTGGGTAAAAATAAACCAACATTAAATAAATCTAAACTGGGTTTCTTAATATCAGGCCCAGTGCCAACACAACATACAAAATTCATTAATACAGTCCACTGCAATCATCTTATTTTACAAAATAACGACGATCAATTACATAATCAATTATCTAAATTTTTTGAATTGGAAACAGTCGCTACACGTAAACAAATATCTAAGGAAGAGCTCGAATGTGAACATTTATTTAACAGTCATGGTCTAAACAACCGTCACACCTACAAGAGCCTGAATTACCAGAGTACAAGGTCAAATGTCATCTGACTGCTGACTGTACCGATTATGTTACTTACTACTCTGACTTCATAAAGAGTTTCTCCAGTTTTAGTAAATTACAACGTGTGATTGTATACGTGCATCGGTTCATTCACAATTGCTTACACCCACTAAACAAACGCAATGGTTTCATAAAAATCCATGAATTAAATTAATCTTTAAATTCATTATGACCATGATTCATTTTGATTAACTTGAAGTTTTCAGCTTAGAATATAACTTATTAAAAAATAATAAACAATTGTCACTTAAAAATAAATTACTTCAATTAACTCCATTTTATAACGAAAATGACGCATTGTTACGAGTAGGTGGGCGACTTAATAATTCACCTTATGATTTTGATACGAAACATCCTATTCTGCTCGATTCACGGCATCATTTTGCCACATTAATATTTAGGCATTACCTATCATATAATTTTGTTGCATGCACCACCGCAATTATTACTTTTTACACTTCGTCACAAATTCTGGTTTATTAATGGTCGAAACCTTGCCAGACAGATTGTTCAAAAATGCATTAAATGCTGTCGTTTTGCAGGAAAAAGTATTCAACCCATCATGGGGAACCTTCCTTCCAGTCGCCTGCATACGGATTATGTGTTTAACAACACAGCAGTCGATTACGCCGGTCCTGTCATGATACTGAACCGAAAGGGCAGAGGAAGCAGACTCATAAAGTCTTATCTCTGTATATTTATTTGTCTGGCCATTAAAGCGGTTCATATAGAACTTGTCACCGATTTGAGTAGCACAACATTTTTAGCTGCATTAGACAGGTTTATTGCCCGCAGAGGACGACCGCGAACCATTTATTCTGATAATGGTACTTGTTTTGTCGGTGCATGTAATGAGTTGGCTAGATTTTTAAAGTCAAATTCTGAGGAAATTAGCTCTCAAGCATCTAACTCACATATAAACTTCAAATTTTCACCAGCATATAGCCCACATTTTAATGGATTAGTCGAGGGTTCCGTAAAATCTGTAAAATATAATTTAAAGAGGGTTCTAGGTTTCGCTAACTTAACTTACGAAGAGATGAATACAGTTCTTGTACAGATCGAGGGTCTTTTGAATTCTAGGCCTCTTACTCCGTTATCATCGGATCCTTCTGATCTTACAGCGCTCACCCCATCACATTTTCTAATTGGACGAACGCTAACAGCTTTACCTTCTCCTCAGGACACAGAACCTTCGGTGATACCTACTCTCTCACGATATATGAGAATCCAGCAATTAAAAGCCCATTTCTGGAAACGTTATTACATAGAATACATTACAGAACTCCAACGACGACAGAAATGGCGCCAGCAAGGAAAGCAACTCCAGCTCGGAGAAATGGTGCTGGTGAAAGATGACCGGTTGCCTCCCTCCCGGTGGCTGCTAGGGCGCGTGGCGCGCCTGTACCCCGGCTCCGACGGCGTGACCCGCGTGGCCGACGTGTTCACCAATTCGGGCACTCTTCAACGAGCCTTCAACCGACTGTGCCCGCTACCAGTCATGGACCAGAACTGCGTTCCTGGGGCGGCAACATGTTAACGCCTAGCATGTGTGCGCTCACCAACGTCTCACGCACACACGCACACGACACGGAAAGACAACAGCCGCGAGCGACGATGTCACGTCATTCGTCCATAGATCGTTGAATCCGCCATATGCATACATATTTGTTTTTTGTAAATTTCTCTTGGTCATTAAACCAATAATTGTAAAAATCAAGTTTGCATCATTCTTCCACCCCGTCATAGTGCACGTGAAGCTCAGTACCGGCGTTTACACGCAGCCTATTTCGAGATTTTGTAACAAAACTTGGAAACCGTTAAAATTTCGGGTTATACTGCGTATGTTTTGTGTAAGTAAAGTCAATGTTTTATCCCCAGTATAGACTATGTTTTTACACTCCTCAACATTACAGATTTTAGCTTCAGACACGGAAAACCCATCTAGATCACATATTAGCTGATTAGCCATAATAAATAATAATAATAATAAAAATTATATGTAGAAGTTAACCTACTACTATGTGCTTAATTGACTGGGTAGTCGGCGGCGCTCCTAGGCGCCTTCATAGTCAATGGAGTTAATGTAATTGTCTTCTGCATATTTACGTGCTGGGCAATTTACGTCACCAGTTGGATGATCGGTTTTTCTCTTGAATCGTCTGCAGGTCGCACATTGAGGCGGAGAACCTTTACTATTGCATTCCGTGAAAGAATGTCCCGTTTCGCCACAGAGGTTGCAAGTAGGGCTCGTTTCTCTGCAAAATTTGGCTGCGTGTCCAAACTGCTGGCAGTTGAAACACCTGGTCACAATCGTGAAATCTCTTACTGGACATGATGTCCAATTTATGAAAATTCGGCCTTGGTCCATCATAATTTTCCTGATATTAGCAGGAACTTCCAATATATAATTGCAGGTAGGACGATCTTTCTTCCCTGACTTATGGCTCAGTTTCACACTTTCTAAAAAGGACTCAAGAGTAATATTCAGCAAATTATCTGTCAAGTTTTGGACGTAAATGCAATCAAATACCTCTTTTTCAGACAAGGCTACGGGGACACCGATGACAGCAATCCTAAGACGGCGTTTGGTTGGTTCTTCAACTGTAAGGTCTGAGGAAACTAGCTTCTGTGAGGTTTTTAATTTATCTATGTCGTCTTTGTTATCCGTCCTAATGATGACGCCTCCGTTTCTAATTTTCCTTAGACCGCGAACATGGAGTTTTAATTCCTCAGACGAGATAATTTTTTGTAACAACGACTTGGTGTCGTCACTGGTTTTGGTTTTATCGCTGGGATATATAGCGACTTTGTAAATACTCTCAAAACTGAAACTAGAAAAGTGTATACAAATAATAAAGCCACACTATCCACCGAAACAATTCAATTACTTAAGGGAAGAAAATTTCTTTTACAAGGCAAACAAACCAAAGAAACACGTAAAGAGATCGCAGAAATAAGTAAAAATATCAACATAAATATATGGAAACACAGAAAGCAAAACAGGGCAAATACTTTTCAATATCATATTAAAAAAGCAGGCGGAGTAAAGAAAGCGTTCAAAGAATTAGAATCGAAAAAGAATTGGATGCCAAATATGAAGGATAAACAAGGAAGAAGTACTTCAAAAAGACCAGATATATTAAATATTGCTACGGAATATTATAAGGAGCTGTACAAAAGCAAAAGTAATGAACTTGCAATGATTATGACGGACGACACGCAAGATACTGAACCTATACCACCAATTCTAAAAGAAGAAACAGAGAGAGCTATTTCTACGCAGAAGTTAGGAAAAACACCTGGACCAGACCAAATCCCCAATGAACTCCTTAAAATAGCCATGCCGGTAATTGTTAAATTAACCAATTTGTTCAACGAAATAGTAACGGCTGAAGTTATCCCAGAAGATTGGACGAAATCAGTGATAGTTTTGTTACACAAAAAAGGAGACAAAGGAGATATTAACAGTTATAGGCCAATAAGCTTATTGTCTAATATATACAAGGTCTTTTCTAAAATAATATTGTTTAGATTAACTAACACCCTTGATGAAAACCAGCCGATGGAGCAAGCTGGATTTAGGAGCAACTTCTCGACCATTGACCACATTCACGTCCTACGCCAGATACTTCAGAAATACAGGGAATACAACAAAATATATTATTTGGGTTTTGTAGACTTCAACAAGGCATTTGATTCCCTGGAACACCACTATATATGGGAATCATTAGAACAACAAGGGGTCCATAAAAAGTACATACGCATACTGAAAATCATTTATGGAAAAAGCACAGCACAAATAAAACTGGAAAGGCCAGGTAAAGAGTTTCCGATAGAAAGAGGCGTCCGTCAAGGTGACCCTATCTCGCCGAAGACATTCTCGGCTGTGTTGGAGTTGATCTTTAGGAGATTGGGTTGGGATAATTTCGGGCTTAACGTGAACGGAGACAAATTGAGTCATTTGCGATTCGCTGATGATTTAATACTTTTCGCCGAATGCCCGATGACCTTGGAAAAAATGCTACAGCAATTATCAGACGAAAGTGCAAATGCAGGGCTCACAATGAATTCAGGATAAAGCGGGAGGAAACGCCAGGGTGTCACCACTGTGTGGATCGCCCGGAGGACACGGTGGAGCACACGGTGGAGGTCTGCCCGGCTTGGGCAGGGCACCGCCGTGTCCTCGTGGCGGCGATCGGCGGCAGCGATCTCTCGCGTCCGGCCCTGGTCCAGGCCATGGTACGGAGATGTCAGCACGAACTGACGGGGCCCTCTAGGGCCGATGCCGCCAGGGCTGCGGGTTATTCGAAAGAGGTACCGTGGCCCTTGGCACAGGCAACTGAAGGAACACGGGTGGGTTTTAGTCAGTAAAAGTCTGAGCTATTTTAGTTAATAACTAGCTGCTGCCCGCGACGTCGTCTGCGTGAAGGCTCTACAGCACCAAATAATACCTAAGATGCCAGTGTCGCTATAGCCTTATAAATAAACAACTTTTAAAATAGCATTGAAATATAAGTTTTTTTTGCAAGCGAAGCCAGTGAAGAGAGTTATATGGGAATCCTGCTGAGTTCAGTCATAAGATGTGACTGAAGGAAATAGAGAAAATAATGCAGGAATACATTCCAGGACACAAAACATACCTTACAACACTTCCCTATAAACTACGTTGGTAGTTATGCTGCCAGGAGCCAAAATGTAAAGAGAGTCAGGACGGTGACACGGGAGCAAGCGACGTACAGTTGGCCGTGTGAGATTCAACTCGTCCTGAGGTCGACACCCACTGCCCTCAGTGTCTGCCCCTGCGACTTATTGATGGTCATCGCGAAGCAAACACTCACGGGGAACTGTACGCGCTTGAACTGGAACGGGAAGTTATGAGATATGAGGGAAATGCGTGGTATAAATACTGCCTCGCCGACGCCACAACCCGTAAGAATTTCCCCCTCAATGGTGTGTCTGTGGAGCGAGATGACTTTAAGGCGGGTCCCGTTACACAACTTCGGAGGAGATAGGTTCCGAAGAAGCATAATGGAGACACCGACCTTCAGCATGATGGTATGCGCTGGAAGTCCACTTGCTGACAGGGAGTTCAGAAATTTCACGTGATAATGTGTGGCGTCATCTTGCTCGACAACAGTGTTTATCGAGGTGTAGACCACTTCATTCCCCTCAATTTCCGAGAGAATGCATTCGTTAATTGCTGCAGCCCGATCATTTTTGGGCGTCAAAATGGCCATGCTCACACACCCAAGAATTCTGCTGGTGCGGTATATGACTGATGTCCCCGTACATACAGCGAATGAGTTCTTCTAAGTTGGATACCACTCTACCGAGAGACTCTGGAAGAACCACCTGTCCACCTCTCTCTTCTGGAATAGTGCCTTCGCCAAGAAGGAGAACAAAGAATTCTTGAGCACGTGCATTGCCGCCGAGCCGAGCTCTCATATTAATGGTCAAGCGCAGCGTACGAACTCGTGACCACAACGAAGATCGTTTCAACGAAGCATTCACCTCGTCAGCCCTCGATCCCCGCGTCACCACGGGAAGCGTTTGCCGGAAATGGCCACTGAACAGAACTGTGACACCACCCATCAAATGTTCGTTCCTGCGGATGTCCTGCAGGGTTCTGTCCACGGCCTCAACTGCCTTCCTATTGGCCATCGTACACTTATCCCATACGATCAGAGAGCAATCCTTGAGCACGTGTCCCTTATCGCTGTTACGTGACACACCACAAACAGGCATTTCGGCGCTCTCTAAATCGATGGGAATTTTATACATGGCATGTGCTGTCTTGCCACCCGGAAGCAGTGTGGCAGCGATTCCCGACGACGCTACAGCAATAGCAATTTTGCCTTGCCTCCTGACCTCTGCAAGTATGCCAGTGGTAACAAATGTTTTTCCAGTTCCACCAGGAGCATCCAAGAAAAACATTTTACCCTGGTTTTACCCAACGCTTTCAAGGACGGTGTCATAAATTTGTTTTTGCTCTGAAGAGAACAAAGCGACATGGTCATTTCGTATGGTGATCATTTCGCCCGGATCGTAATTTGTCTCAGCGTTATACTCCCGATTTCCACGGTCTTGATGCGGTGATGATTGGGGAGGCGGTAACCCATATTCGATTAGTGGATTGCCGCCGATAGAAATGACCACATCTTGAAGTGAACTAAGACAGGTGTTCAGCACGCGTTCATCAGTTACTTCGACTTCGTCTCCAGTAGCACGCCTCAAAGCTCCTAGAAAATCTTCAGACAGATGATGGCGATACTTCTCCCACAAACCTACCGGGCTCGCGACTCCACAAAACACCAAGATGAAGGCAAACAGATGACGCATGCGGCTGGGACTGTCACTGACGCTCGCCTCTGCGAGGGTGTCATCCCAATTTTGGTCACCGTCGAGAAGGTGACGTGCTACGCAGGCTGCGCGGTAAGTGGGATACTCCACGCCATCAAATGTCCTCAGAAAGGCGAAAGACGTTGGGCCTCGGACAGTGTGAAGTAACAACCGCAGAAAATAGCATTCGCCATTATTCGGATGCACGGTATAAACCCTACCCAATGCGGTGTCCTTGAAAATTCCCGGAAAACCTTCCACAGCACCTCCTTGTCGACGTCGGTTAAATACACCCCTTTGCTTGTCGTACGTGTAATATGAAGGCACCTCGTCATACGTAAGGGATCTCGCAAACTGGTCGACTTCACAGAGCGTGTTTTTTTAAATTGTCTTCCTCAACTCTGCTCAAGATTTTGAGGGTTTTGTTGGAACTTGAATTTGTCGAATCGAACTATACGATACAACTTTTATGAAGAAAATGCACATTACCATCTATGAATTTTAAGAGTAACTAACTACTAACCTCGCCAACATGATCAAATTTAAATAATTAATTTCCAAAAAGTGTTAACATGTAACTTAATTTGATTTTTATGAAATCTCATAGATGGCGCTGCTTTAAAATTTTCATTATACTACTAACATTCATTAAACTATGTTTCTCTGCCTAAGTTACTTAAATGGCGTAGTTTTTATAGTGTAAAGCTAGATAATAGCATGGCTTACTCAAAAACAACATTTAAATTTGCGTCGTTAGATTACACGCTGTCACAGAATACGTAAGAAAATAAAGATTCACAGCTCCTCCCCCGTAGGTGATAGCGTGATAATATGTAGAATTAATGTTGACCCGACCTCTTAGTAATATTCATGCAAAATTTGAAGTAAATCCATGCAGTACTTTTTGAGTTTAGCCCGGACATACATACAGACAAACAGATAAACAGACAAACAGACAAAAATTCTAAAAACTATATTTTTGGCTTCCATATCGATTGTAGATCACGCCCCAAGTATTCTTTTAAAAAAATATTCAATGTACAGTTTTGACTTTCCTACGATTTTATTATATGTATATAGATCAGCAATTAGAATATGTATTTACATATTGTCCCAAATAAATGTATTCATTTGAATACATTTATTTGGGACAATTAGTATCAACGACAGAGAGCATGCAGAAAGAATTAGAAAGAAGAATAGCAAACACTTGGAAGAGATTCTGGTCGTTGAGCGAAATAATGAAAAATAAAGAAATGCGGCAGAGAAACGAAAAGTCTTCAATGCTTGCATACTGCCTTATCTCACATACGGGTGCCAAACTTGGGCCCTAACCGAACAACAACAAAATAAATTAAATATATGTCAGAACGGGATAGAGAGAAGCGTATTGGGAGTAAGAAGAAGGGATAAAATACAATTAAGAAAGATCAAAGGAAAGACTAAGTTTGGAAAAGTTCAATCAGTATGCAGAAAATTAAAATGGCGTTGGACAGGACATATGTTGAGAGAGGAGAAAGAGAAATGGACCAGAATAATAACGGAATGGTACCCCAGAGAAAGCGGTAGAAGTAGAGGAAGACAACCAAAACGATGGGAAGACGATTTAAAGCAAGTAGCTGGGCCAGAATGGTTACGTACAGCAAAGGACAGAAAGAAATGGAAATCCTTAGAGGAGGCCTTTGTCGAAAGACAAGCTGTTAAGAGGAGAGACAAGCCGAATGCCGAGAACATATTTTAGTTTAGTTAATTTATATGTAGTTTTCTTACTTCTATTGTTATAATTTTTATTTTATTCTTTAAGTAATGTTTAGTCAAATAAGTTAAAATCTAACAGCAATAAGGGCTTATTTTATTTTATTTATTTTTATATAGCGACCGAACTGAGATTTGCTGGGCGAGATCAAGGGCAACATCTGTCGTCACAGCCACATAACCAAAATGCACAGTCGTCTCAAAAGATAAACCACCAAAATATATTGCCTAATTTTGACCCTTCAACTAAAAATCAACGAATTGATATATGGCTGAAAAAGGTCAACGAATGTGCGTCGGTATATGGTTGGGACGACAGAACTACCACTCATTTTGCCATGCAGAAACTTCAAGGCCTGGCTAAAATGTGGTACGAAAGCTTGAATTCCATTCTTTTCAGCCGTCGAAGTTTATTATTACGAAAAGCTTACTCACGTGAATCAATGCGATATAGTAGGAAAGCGTGCCGTGGACTGCATTATTCACGGCTTGAGTGATAGGACGCTTAGATCGAGTGCTTTGACATTACGTTGCAATCACCCTGACCAACTTTTGAAGTTCTTATTAAGCAATAAAGATACTCATCAGCCTTCAGTGGACTGTGGCCATTTTCGTAATAAAATAGTAGACAATACACGTCAGAATGATAGCCAAAACCAAGCTCCAAAATCAATAGCTAGATCGGGTCAACCTAATGGTTGCTATAATTGTAAGGAGAAGGGACATAGTTTCCTACATTGTCCTAAACCTCTCTTGAAGTGCCAACGATACAATAAAATCGGTCATACGATAGACACCTGTTTTAGCAAGCCATGGGAAAAGCGGACGAATTCTAGCGCTACTGTCTCGAAGACAATGCGCATAGATTCTGTCAAAAAGAGTACTGAAACTCCAAATTTATAAAAGAGGTTATTGTTAATGGGGTGCCCCTACAGGGGTTCATAGATTTTGGGAGGTTACTTTGATTACGGAGTCGGTAACCAAGGAGCTAGGCTTGATTCACGATAACTCACCCTCTCAAATGAAAGGTTTCGGTAATAGTGTTGTGCAATCTCTTGGAGAGTTGTCGCTTGATTTGAGTAGAGACGACGACGTCAACGCCAGGGTTAATTCTAAGGTTGTGAGTGACGATTTTTTTGGAGAAGCCTTTGCTAATTGGTCAGTCTTACACGGAACTTCCCCATATAGTTGCTTATAAAAATGTTTTTGAATTGAAATTTTTCGACAACGGTAATAAATAGCCTTTTTCTGATGTTGACATTGAAAGTGGAAACTCTTTAAAGGTTCGCACTTTAGGAGCTGTCAAATTTTGGGGACCTGTTTCGATCAGAGCCTGCGTTGACCCTACCATTAGTGGCAGTATTTTACTGAAAAATAGTGTTGCAGGAGTAAGACCTGGGGAGAAAAAAAATCTCTAGTGTAATGAATTTCCCGCGTCCTGAAAATGTACTATCATGGACACTTCCGCCTGATCACCACTAAGTTCATTTTTGCTTGCACTCAAAAAATAGAAGCGCTCTCTAGCCCCGCCCCGTTGACCTTGAATAGATGAATGAAAGATAAGACGGGCCGACTGCACTGTCGACGCGGTGACGCACGCGCCGTTCGAGATTTATTGTTATTTTCAAACTAAGCAGTAGTATTACCTATTTATTATAATTATTATGGATAGATCTGGGAAAATTCGTTGAGTTAATAATACATTTTGTCTTTATTATTCTAATTAGTTTGGTTTTTTTTTTTTTTTTTTTAATAAAAATCGTTTATTTTGGAACAAAAACAGATACAATCATAAAAATAGTAAAACGATGATAACTGCAAAAGTTAATAACTGTGGCGCAGCTATCAACGCCCGGCTCCTATTGAGAGGGTAGTTCGTTCCAGATAAGAAAAATACTAAACACACTACTTAATATTATACACTTTAAATAAGTAGTTAAAAAAAAAAAAAGGAAAAAGAAAAAAAAAACAAAATTACGGGACAAAGACAATAAAATTACGGGATAAGTGTAGTGTAAGTAAGCCCTGGTGTATGTGTGTGTGTGTGTGTTTGGGAGGGTGTGTTCGTGTGTGAGTGTGAATGTGTTACACTTCCACAAGTTTTTCAGTTGCATCATATGTAAGCGATTTTAGCCAAGTATCGAGCCTTTTCTTGCATTTATTTTTCGTAAGAGAATAGATGTTGATCGTTTTGTTTATTCTATTGTACAATTTTGAGCTTATGTAAGTACAATGGCGACGAGCTGCTACATTAGTACAAGGTTTTACATCGCATACTCGATTAGAACGGCGTCTACTGTTACATCTGGCTGGTTCATAGGGAAGCTGGGCATGTTTACGTAACACTGCCTGAGAAACAAATAGCTGTCTGACTGTTAGGACCTGGCAGAGAGAATACAGGGAGATTGTAGAAAAGCGTATAGGTTTCCTCGCAAGGACTTTCAGAACTGCTCTTTGAGCTCTCTCAATGCGTAACATAGAAGTCTTATGAGCGCGTGTTTTGGAAAATGTTTGATAAATCCTATTGACGGTTAGGCATTAATTAAAAAGTAAAATAAGATTTTGAAGGTTTATCAGTTTTATTTATTTATTAACTGAATAAAATAAACAAATATATTCATAAAATATTGGATATAGTAAGTAGGTAAAACTTTTTTGCAATAAAACAACCGCCTTCCAAAAACGACACTACAAAGTGAAAAATAACTTTGTTTTCGGAAGTCAGTGGCAAACAACGAAAATGCGAACCCAACAACACCGACTTTTTTGGAAGTCTGTTGTTTTTTTTTTTGCAAAAAAGTTTTTATTTTTCACTTTTAAGTTGTAATTTTTACCAGTAATTTTGGTTTAAAAACCAAACTACTGAACCGTTTTGATGAAATTTCTATGGGACTATTTGAAAAGTATACCCTTTCCATCAAAAACAGAATTTTTCAAATCGGTTGGCAAGCGACGGAGTTATGCATGAACATACATAAAAAAAAAATACAAATATCCGAATTGAGAACCTCCTCCTTTTTTAGAAGTCGGTTAAAAACACACAATCAGCAATATAAAATTTTCTTAGGCTTTTTGCAATTTTCAGTACAGTATCAGGTTGTATGGTAATAAAAAAATTCAAGACATGCCCTTCAGAACATATCATTGAACGCGTTAGAACGCGGGTTTTTTAAATTTAGAACTAGGAAGTTGGTGTGGCCTAGCTTTCATTTCATAAGCCGTTGGCGATTAAGTCGCCAAAAACTTAACGAGAAAAACAATGTCCTGTATACTTAAAAATAAATTCCGGGAGCTCTGCTCTCGGATAAACGAGTGCGCACAGTAGGCACCATTACGTTTTGTAATAGTTCGCGGTAAGTTTCGCTATTTACTCGCCCTGGGAAATGGACAAGCTCTCCGGGACCATCAGCACTCATCCATCCCCACATATTAGCGCATACCCTTCCAGAATCATGATTAGGAATCACGTTTCTAGGTTCGTAGCGTGTACCTATTCATCACGCGCCACAAGTGTCGACGACCATGTTGGCTCGACGTAAAACATTTCTCATCTGAGAATATAGCGCTTGTGAAATAGTGTCCACCATACGTTGGAGGCAGGCCCTGATTAACCCTTAGGCTAATTAGGCTGCAGCCTAGGGCGCGAGGGTCGAGGGGGGCGCGCCAAAATCGTGTCTTCGCATGCACTAATTTAGCATCATTGCATCTACCCTACATATTTCAACTAGACCGAGACAAAACACTAAAACTAAGTGCGCTTGTGAGTACCTACCTGATTTTAACGATAAATTTTGAAATTTATAAAGCGCGCGTCAAACAAACACTTATTTGTTACTCGAATCGGTCGGTGGTCGAGCGAGTGGGTGAGCTGGCAACAGAGTGCCTAGCCTAGTGCGAGTTTTGTTTAAGCCGCTTTGAAATAACGGGCGTAAATTTTAACTTCATTTTGTATGGGAAATTCGAAATTTAAACAATGCAATCTAGTTCTCGCGTTTGCCGCTAGATGATGGGTATCGTAGTGTATTCTTTATCGTCTAGGTTGCACTGTTTAAATTCCCGTACAAAATAATCTTCACGTATACGCGCGTTTCTGTGAGGCGACTTAAACAAAGAAACACATGTGCGGGGACTCCCCAGTGTGGTTAATAGTTATGTAGTATACTTTGCCTTGCTTCATTCATTTGTCTTAGCTCTTTCGAAATCGATGTTCGTCCGTAATATCACGCACTCGCGTATATTCGTTTTTGGTGATTAATATTTATTGTCCTTTCTTTAGTGTTTCCGTGTTTTTTTAAGACTATGAGTGGTAATGAGAGTTGTTCGTTAGTGAAAAAGCCAAGTGGAGCAGAATACAGAAAAAAGGCAAAAGAAAAGGAAAAGAAAATAGTACACATTTTTAAACATACTCGTAAACTAGAAACATTTTTTACGAACTCTGCAGAAAGGAACGAAACGGTGACGAATGCTGCACTATCGCCAGCGATTTCTTGCCCTGGTTCCTCTACCGCGGACTGTGACGTTTCTCCGTCCAACACTAACCCTATAGTAGCGACGACGCCGACGATCTACAATGAAGACGAAATTCTAGTAGAAGAAAATTCGTCTATTCCGTCAAGTGACCCTGCACTGTGGCAAGTAAATGATGAATTTCGAGATTTTATTGTTAAAAATGGACTGCAACAAAACGAAGAATTAGATTTTTCCAGATCAGAAAGGCAGTATAAAAATCAAAAAAGATTTCTATCTAAAAATTTGTTTGAGAAAAAGCTTGTTAATGGCGAAAATGTGAAGAGAAGCTGGTTAGTATACCAACTCAGAATCCACAGGTCATGTGTTTTGTGGTCCTTGCAAATTATATGGAGGAACATCCATATTTGCCAAAAGTGGATTTAATGACTGGAAAAATTCTAACCTAATAACTGATCATGACAATTCTCCAGATCATCGTAAATGTTTGGGACAATATGTATGTAGAGGTAAACTTTTACAACGACTGGATACCCAAATAGTCAAACAATATTATGAAGAAATAACTTATTGGCGAAATGTATTACTACGGGTAATAGAAACAATTAAGTTTTTAGCTTCTCGTGGGCTTCCATTTCACGGTCCAAATGAAATTATTGGATCTGCATTAAACGGAAATTTTCTTGGCTGTATTGAGCTTCTATCTAAATTTTATCCTTTTATGGCTGAACATTTGGTGAGATTTGGACAAAAAGGCAGAGGTTCTCCTTCGTACTTGTCATCCTCTATAATCGATGAATTTATTTTACTTCTCGCTGACGAAGTTCGACTTTCGATTATAGGAGAAATAAAAAAAGCAAAATATTATTCGATTAGCATTGATTCTACTCCAGATATTTCACACACCGACCAGTTGACATTTATAATTCGTTATATTTTGCCTGACGGAGAACCAGTCGAACGATTTGTCACATTTTTACCCAATTGTGGTCATAAAGGTGAAGACATGAAGAAGGCTGTTCTTGCCACAATTGATAAAACTTTGGAACTTGATATTAAAGACTGTCGTGGCCAAAGTTATGATAATGCTAGCAATATGTCTGGTCAATACAAAGGTCTTCAGTCAAGAATTAAAGCTGTAAATTCATTGGCTACTTTTGTCCCTTGTGCAGCCCATTCTCTACAACTCGTGGGATCGGCTGCTGCGGAAAGTAGTGACGAGTCAGCTGCTTTTTTTACACTGGAACAACAACTTTACAATTTTTTTTCTGGATCTACAAGCAGATGGCAAATTTTGTTATCCAAATTGGATGAAAAATCGACGGTACTAAAAAATCTATCGAAAACCCGATGGAGTGCGCGAGCAGATGCAAGCAAAGCCTTATACAGTTCATACAAACAAGTTCTGGAAACATTAAACTCTATTTGCAAAGATGAAAATCAAAGTAAAGAGACCAAAATAGAAGCAAAAGGAATATTAGAAAAAATTAAAAGTCTAGAAATTACAATAATGTTGTGCTTTTGGAACTCTGTGCTCGTAAAGTTTCAAATCGTTAGTGCACAGCTACAAGCAAGTTCTGTTGATTTATCTAACGTTGTTACTCTTTATGAGACATTACATGCTTATCTTGATACGTTGCGTGACGAAAAAGAGTTCGAAAATTTTGAATCAGAGGCAATCAAGAGATGCGAAATGACCACATAGAAAAAAGATGTAACAAGAAGAAAGAAACCAAAATTTCATTTTGATGAAGTTAAAACGGAGCACATTGAGTTAGAAGGGAGACGATCTTTCATCGTTGATAATTATTATGCAGCTATTGATTGTCTTAAAATGCACTTAAAAAACCGGCGAATTATTTATAATACAGTAAACACAAAGTTTGGTTTCTTATGGAAACTGCATGAACTAGACGACAGTGAATTTATTAGAAGCAAAGCAAAGCATATATAAGGAAATTACACCTGTTATAACGCATTTAATTAACACATGCATTGCCACGTCGTTGTACCCAGATCAACTTAAGGTTGGAATAGTAAGACCGATCCTTATGAATGGCTCGTACACAGATGTCAACAACTATAGGCCTATAACTATTTTATCATGTATTGATAAGATAATTGAGAGGTATCTCGGACTTGAAATTAACAATTATTTGAAATCTAATGATGTTATTAACGAGAAACAGTACGGCTTTCTAAAAAACAAAAATACCTCACAACTATTATCAAAGTTTAGTAATGAGGTCAACGGGTACCTGAACAATCGTGAACACGTACTTGTTGTCCTCATTGACTTTAGCAAAGCTATTGATTGTTTAGAATATAAGACACTTTTTAATAAATTACAGCAAAATGGTATACGGGGACCACTCTTAGATTGGTTTAAAAACTACCACAGAAACCGCTTCACGTCGGTAAATGTCTCAGGTTCATTTAGTAGCATGATTCCAACCGATAAAGGCACGGCACAAGGTTCGATTCTTGGGCCGACCGAATACTTACTGTACGTGAATGATATGTGTAACATTTTCACGGAAGGCTCCGTGTACCAGTTTGCTGACGACACATGTTTAGTTGCTGCACACAAAGACATACGTGAGGCACAGAGAGTGATGCAGAGTAACTTTGATCTGTTATGTAAGTGGGCTCACGACGTTGGTCTTGTGATTAATGCAAAAAAAAACCAAACTACTGCATATACACTCGCCTTACATGACCGACGTCTTGTGTGCCTTCTGTCGTTGCCCATGAGCATTTGTGTCTTCACCGACCGGTCACAGCGTGTAGTTGCCAGATATTAGAGTTGGTGACACAACATATGTATCTTGGTGTGATAATAGATAGTAATTTCCACTGGCGGCCGCACATTGATCATGTATGTAATAAGCTTAGGTCTATATTAGCAAAATTATCGATACTTAAGTATAAACTACCTTATAGAACACTTAGAACATTGTATTTGGCACTGGCCGACTCCGTTATTGATTACGGCCTAAGTAGCTACGGGCGTACATACAAGACTTACATCGAGGACATTTACAAGTTACAGTTACGCATTTTAAAAACGATTGTACCCACAAAAATAAAACATAAATTTTCAAGATAATGACACAGGCTTATTTAAGCACTGCCAAATTGTAAATGTCTTTGACAAGGTACGTTTACGTGTCATAAGTGAGAATTAGCATAATTTAAGTAATGTTCGTAAATACGAAAGATTAAAGTCGTTGCGTTGTTTGACCTACTTACCCACATTTATCGAACCTAAATCAAATAATGTTTATGGAGCGCGGACGTGGGAATGCATGCTACCATCGTATATGAATGATTTACCTATGGAAATCTGCAATGTAATAAATGCGAAGAACTGTTCAAAGGTATTAAAAAGATACTTTCTAGATTGCAGTGCGATCTAGAAAAAAAAAATAATAATAATATCTATGTACCCACTTGACGGTACCTGCTGGCGTAGGTATGTACCTAATTTGCACCGGGTTGCCGTGTCTGGCCATACCGCTGTTAAACCCGCGATGGTTTGTGCGGTATGTTTCATTGTTTCACTTGTATCTGTTTTTGTTTTTTGATTAATAAATAAATAAAAAAAAAAAATTAAAACAACTATATGCCACTGATTTAGAAGAAACCTTTGCAGAAGAATGCGTCCATTTGGCGCAGTTTTTAAAATCTGACACCGAGGTCGAGCACTCTATTTCTGCCAGAAACCCAAAGGGTTTGTTGTTTTTAATTAAAAGTTTTAATATTTCATGCATGTTCCCGAATGTGGAGATAATATTAAGATTTTTTTTTGACGATGAGTGTTACCAATTGCAGCGGCGAAAGGTCTTTTTCAGTCACTAGGTAACGACGCGGCTGACGAGCTGGCCAGAAGGGCCTCAAGCACGCCAGTCTACGGACCGGAACCAGTCGTGCCCATCCCCTTCAATCAACTACGCAGGTGGCTACAAAAGCACACCCACACACAGGCAGAGAACTGGTGGTCCTCGTCACCGGGCTGTAGGCAGTCCAAGGAAGCCATGCCATCATTAGATGGCAAGCTAACCAAAAGACTGCTACGTCTGGACAGGAAAGGCCTGCGCCTGGTGACGGGGACCATCACGGGACACTGCTCACTGAACAAACACTTCCATACGATAGGCATAACGGACAGCCCCCTATGCAGAGCCTGCATGGAGGCTGATGAAACCGTTGCGCATGTGCTCTTTGAGTGCACAGGCGTCACCCAGATTAGATCAGAAACCCTCGGGACACCCAGATCCTACACAGATGTTCTCGACAAACCAGGAGACCTAATAAGCTTCTGGAGGGAGGTGGGCTGGTTGGAATAACCACCGACGGCCACCATGGCTCACGCACAATGGTCCACCTGAAGGACTAAGTGCGGAAACCAAACCCATAACATAGAGGTCTTTTTCAGCACTTAAAAGAGTAAAAAATTACTTGCGCTCCACACTCCGCCAGCAAAAACTTGCAGCGCTCTCGCTATTGTACATAGAAAGTGATTTTTTACAAACTATTAAATTTGAAAAAATTGTGGAAAGGTTTGCAAACGCTAAAGCACGAAAAAGGACTTTTGTATAATCTAATAATATGTATGTAATCTAATAATGGCAGAGTTATTTTCAAAACAAATTTTTAAAAAAATAGCGTAGAGTCATCTCAACACATCTCTCCCTTGATTTTGTATATATATATATATATATTATAAGTATATATTATAGTTATATATATGTATGTGTATGTAACCTATTTATGTATTTGTGTACCTAGTTTTAAGAGTTTTTTTTTTTTATTATTATTGACCCTCTCAACCAAAGCACCTGCCATCTAATCTCTTCACCACCCTTGGTTGACTGGTAGAGAATGCCTAAGGCATTAAGTCCGCCTATGTACCTTTTTGTGCGAAAAGTTTAAATAAATAAATAAATAATCTAATAATATGTAATTACTTAATTACTATAATTTTCAAATAAATCATTAATCAGTTGCAAAAATGTTTCACTTGTATGATGCCTCTCCTCTTTTTTTTTAACAATAACAGAAGTGTAAATATTTACTCAAGTCGAAGCAAGTTCACATACTATTAGATGATCACGCTCATGGTCAATGGCAATGGCAACTAAGTTGTCTATAGAAACTAAGCTTATATATGTATATATAGCTATAATAAGCGTATTCTACTTGGTAGCCTGCAGTCACTTGTCATGATTTTGGTCTTATAATGCGTGAGGTACTTTGCCTATATGTACGGTCAACTTAAAAAATGGTTTGCCACCCTAAGGTTGAATGTCATGCAGATTAAAGTACAACGTTAGTTTCGCTTGCAGATCGATCTGAAAACTTTTAGAGGTAGTATGAACCATGTTAAAATTTTCACACTATTACTCTACCTACTCACTTACTACTTTTTAGGCCGTCCGTAACACACCTGACGGGAGCGCATTCTCATAATTAGCCTAGGGCGGTCAGAACCCTTGATCAGTCGCAGGTTGGAGGTTGTCCTCTGTTATCAGATATGGATGTGCTGCCCGCGGCCTATCCTCTAAGACACCCTCTTCTTCATGGCGTCTGATCCACAGCCGGACAGTGTTTCTCTACAAGGAATAAAAAGTCTAATAACCAGTGACTTCATTAAAAAAAACTGACTTGTTTCAAAAAACCCGACCGCAACAAACGACTAAATAGTTCTAAACAAATCACTTTTCAGGTTTCGTCCATACTGAACCCTATTCCCACATTTCTCGGTCCGTATACCGGATGACTTTTTTTACCGTCTTGAAAACAATAGGGTATAATAGGTGAACGGAGTAGAAGCCTATGGCATAGAATTTTTCGTTTTTTTTTTTTTTTAATAACATACAAAGAAATAGATCTAGCATTAAATACTACACATTTGAAGTAAACTTTTCATATTAGAACAATAAAATCTGAAATTATGAAAAAAAAATTAAAAACGACTTAAAAATGTAAACATTCAAATCATACGCACCCTACTAAATGCGCGTAATTTATCAATGAATTCGTAGCGCAATGCCTACTATCCTTTGAAACCGGCCGATAGGCGTTAGAGTACTCGCCGCACATGCCGTCGGTCTCTTTATTACCCATTTCTGCGAAAAATATCAAAGAAGCCGACCGACGGCACACGAGCCGCTTGCGCATCCCTCCCGCCCGTAATATGTCAACCGAATATTCAAATGTGGAGTACCTAGCAATGGTGCGATTTTATATTCTATCTGGTGAAAATTTAGACGGTGCGAGGCGAATGTACGCCGAAGAAGTTCACCTACAGTCGTTGCGAAGGAGCGGTATCCCTGACCCTCAAATTCCCAGCACTGCTCTAATCCTACGAACGTATCAGCGGTTACTTGATCATGGGCAGTTCCGGCTACCCAATCATGCCAGAGGCAGGGGCCGGCCACCCTTGGCCAGAAACATAGAAGACGCCATACTGGATTATTTTGAAAGACACCCGAGGAGGAGCACTCGGCAAGCCGCTCGTCGATTTGGCGTAAGTCAGTATGTGGTGTGGAAGCTACTTCGCTCAATGGACATGCATCCATACCATTACGCACGCGTGCAACATTTGCATGCACCGGACCCTGGACCCCGCATAGACTTTTGTCACTGGCTGCAGAACCATGCGGAGGCTAATATCTTGTGGAGCGACGAATCCATATTTACCCGCGTTGGTATTTACAACGTGCACAACGAACACTGGTGGAGCTTCCAAAACCCACACAAAATTAAAGAACATGCACATCAAGTTTTTTTTTTTTTTTAATCTTTATTTAAAGAGCTTTTTCGCTAAATGCGAATATGACACTCTATACATATATTAACATTAGTGCTTTTTACATCTAGGTTCTGGGTCTGTTCTTCAAGGCGAACTTAACCATATTTATTATAGCAGTTATATTATCAGATAACGGGTTTGATAGGTTTATGTTATGCGCGCCAATTTGTGTTCTGAGCGATTGATTCCGGACACATCTCATCAATATATGATACGTGTCCTCATCTTCATTACACGTACTGCAAACAGGTGTCGTTAACTTTTTCATCATAAAGCCGAATTTATTGAGAGGCATATGTCCTGAACGAAGCCTTAATAATATGGTTAAGTCCTCCCTGGTAACAAAACACTTATCAATCCAGGGTGAATATGAAGGTTGTGAATGGATTGTTCTATACCAAATGCCTTTTTCCCTGGAACGAAGATCAAAGTAGTCTTTCCAATTTTGTAGACATATCTTTTTAAGGACAGGAATGTAGTCCGTGTAATGTGAATTAGCTACGAAATCTGTGCCATCCGAACATGCTTGTTTTGCCAAATAATCTGCCTTATCATTACCATCTATGCCTATATGGGACGGAATCCACTGAATTATTATTTGCTTACCCTGAGATTTTAGTTTCAAAATTGATTTTATGATTGTGTAGGCTATCGGTCTACCTCGAAAAGTCGAGGTGCATCGAGCCAGATGTTGAATAGAACTCTTTGAGTCTGTATAAATGATATATTTGCCTTGATCCAGGGATTCAATAAATGATAACGCTTCAGAAATGGATATGAGTTCGGCAACCATGATAGACACATTGGTGGAGATTTTAAATTTCATGAAACATTCAGTTTGTTTGTCATAGAATGCGCATCCTATATGATCTCCGTCTTTTGATCCGTCCGTATAGATTTTATAAAATTCTGAACATACATTTTAATGTTTCCTCTTTTATTTTAGAAATACTATACTTATTCTTTGCTTTATTAATTAAGTCTAAATCGGTTTTTAATACATTATTTAAATCAATATCAGCCATCCATGTGTCAAAGGAAAACATTTCTAGTTGTTTACAGGAGGTGACTGGAAATTCTTTTAATTTATTGTGAATGATGGCGAGCAGGGGCACTTTTTTATTTCTTTCATTAAAATACATGTCACTTAATTTTTGTAATGTTGGCGTAACTGTATTAGAATCATAAGAATTAATTTTTAACCAAAATTTTCCTGACAAAAACCATCTTCTAACTTCCAATGGAGGTAAGCTAAGCTCGCATTCCATGACATGTGTAGGTGTAGTTCTAATAAATCCTCCAATTACCCTCATACATTGATTTTGTGTAACATCTAACTTATGTAAATATTTTTTGGCACTTGTATTGTACAAAAAACTAGCATAATCTAAACGACTTCGAATAAGTGATATGTATAATCTTCTTAAGTGCTTTTGGTGTACCCCCCATCCAGATCCAGACAAAACTTTAAACACGTTAAGGAATTTGTGGGTTTTCTCAACAACCTCATTTAAATGTTTCCCCCATCTAAGGGAACAATCCATCCACAGACCCAAATACTTAACACAATCCACTACAGGTAAGGACGTACCATTTACAATAATATCAATTGGATATCTAGAATATTTACGACCCTTATAGAAGAGACATACTTTACTTTTAGAAGCTGATATTTCAAGACCCAGACCTGCTAGAATAGATATAGTGTTGTTCAGCATGTGTTGAATATCAGTAACGGCGTCTACAATACATTTGCTTGTTACATACATAACCATATCATCTGCATATTGAGACACGACTACGTCATGATAGACTTGTTTACAAATCTGAATAGTTGCCACGTTAAATAGTAGTGGAGATAACGGATCCCCCTGCGCTAATCCAATTCCCGTATTTCTATGCATAGACATAGTGTCACATTTAATGAGCAAAGATCTCTTTTTCAAAAAATTTAACAAATATGAACATATTTTAGAACCCGCTCCTAAATTGTCTAGAATTATCAGTAAATTATGGACATCGACATTATTATAAGCATTATTTATGTCTATAAAGCAAGATAGAGTAAATGAATTCATAGCAAAGCCATACTGTATTTTAGACACAAGACTAGACAGACTATCCAGACAGGAGCGTGTTTTCCTAAACCCCACCATGTTATTAGAAAAAAAATTGTTTTTTTCAATATACCACTCCAATCTTTTATTTAGTATTGTATGAAATGTCTTGCACAAGCAAGACATCAAGGATATTGGCCTAAGTGAATCTGATGAGTCGGGATTTCTTCCTGGTTTTGAAATGGGGAAAATACAGATATCACGCCACTGTCTGGGGACAAAACCGTTTTGTAAAAACAAATTGTATAAATGAATTAGTATAAGTTTAGCATTAGTCGGTAGCTTTTTTAACATTGAAAATGATATACCGTCACAACCTGGAGCTGTATCTGATGATTTTATACTTTTCTCTAATTCATGTTGAGAAATACATTTTTCTAAATCTAAATTACAGGATTTAAAACTTGGCTCCTTATTACTAACATAATCAGGTGTCAGACTTTGTAACAATTTAATTGCTTGATTTTCACTTACATACCGGTTTCGATTATTGTGATAGCCTTTAAACCATTTCATTTTTCTCCACATATCATTAGGACAGGTTGAACAATCAATTGATGAACAAAAGTTTTGAAACGACTCACTTCTCGCTCTTCTCAAGTCTTTTTGCGCGATTCTAGTTTTAGATTGTAACAACGATAAATTATTAGGAGTTGGGTTACCACGAAACTGAGCCAGTGCAAGTCTTCGTTCCGCCACAATTTTGGACAACGCGGGATTCCAGTAAGTTTTTGGTCTAAAGTTATTGCTAGGGTTTTGATTCGTTTTTATCACAGGAATGTGGTGCTCCGCTGCTTTATTTAAAATATCCAAAAAATTGTCGTATGTCTGCTGTAAATCATAATTATGTGATATTAAAATCATAAAAGGCCTCCTCTAGATATAGGCGGTACTGCTGCCAATTAGCCTTCCTAAAGTTTCTTCTGATATCAGGTTGTCTGGTTGATACACAGTTGACTGAGATTTTAATGATAAGGTGGTCGCTTCCTAGGCATTCATTGGTCACGGTCCAATCGTACTTTATAGCAATATCTGTAGTTATGAGTGATACGTCAGGAGATGATCTTTGTAAGGCTCCGTTTACCCATTTAATTCTGGTCGGAGCTCCATCATTCATCACTGTAAAGTTGTGACTCAACAGGGAATCAAAAAGTTGTTTGCCCCTTGTGTCATTTTTACATGACCAGTTACTATGGTGCCCATTAAAATCTCCAAGCAGCAGAGTTTTATCATCACAGCTTGATAATAGGTCATCCCAATCCTGTAAACATGTGCGCACGGAGGGTGGGCAGTATACGGATATAATATTATTCAGTGACTCACAATTATATATCTTCACGCGTATGATTTCAAAGCCGGGATTTCCAGTCTGACATTGAACAACCTGGGCTCTAATTGAGTGGTGAACTAAGATTAAAACTCCTCCATAACCGTCCCATCTATCTTTCCGATATACATTATATCCACTAACTCGCAGGTTGAACTCAGGTTCCAACCAGGTCTCTGTCAGTGCAGCAATATGTATCTTTTCTTGAGAAAGAAGGGCTTCTAATTCATTTAACTTTATTTTTAGGCTTTGGCAGTTCCATTGGATAATTTTAAATTTATAATTACCTTTATTTTTCTGAGCCATTGTTCGCATAGGGCTGATAACCGGACAAGTCAAAAATCTTATCTAAAATCAATTGTATGAACCACTCAAATAGTATGTGAAAACATGCTTTAATTTTATTAGTTAAAGTATCTTTCTTCTTAAAAATAACTGCCTTCATTTTTTTAAGTAGCTCCCTTATTTTGTTGGTTGTAGTGTCTTTTTTGTGGTCTTTAGATTTTTCAGTATCTTCTTCTTCTTTTCTGCTATTATCACTATCCGAATCAGAACATATACATTCCCACTCATAGGATAAACCCGTATCACTAATTTTCTGACTATGTTTTTTTTTTTCTTTGGTTTGTTAGTACGTGAAGTGGAAGGGACTACTGGATCTGTTGAACTTTTAGTTACTTCAGTTGTCATCAAATTGGGTAAACAAGCAGAAGAATATAATTGCCGCGGCGTATTTTGAGAAGGGGTTGTATTTATATGCTCAGTCACAGATTGGGGTACAGAGTATGGTGCAGAATTAACTGTATTATAGGTTTCTTTCCCTGGAATTGGAGTCGAAGATGGAACGTACAAGGTGAGAGCTTTTTTGTAGGTACAGTTGAATTGAGACATTATACTTCTAATTTTCTTCTCCTTTTCATACACAGGACAAACTTTACTCAGTGCCATGTGATCCCCTTTACAATTAACGCACCTATACGAAGTAGTTTCACAACATTCGTGGTTTTTGCTACATTTAGGGCAAACAATTTTCTTGTAGGGACAGATTTTTTTGTAGTGACCGAATTTCCAACAATTAGAACATTGTGTTACTGGATAGACATATGGCTCCACATTTATTCTAACACCATACATTCTTATATACGCCGGTAATGAGGAACCTTTGAAGCATACCCTCAATGACTCACTCTCAGTCCATCCAGAACCATCTGTCTGTCTGCGACTAAGCCGTTTAACAGATATTATTTCTGTATCAGACGTCAAACTTTCCATTATTTCTTCCTCGCTGCAATCGAGTTCTATGTTTTTAATTATCCCGTAAGTTATTTCAACTTCCATGGTTTTTGAGACAGCCCATTTCTTTTCCTTAAATTCTGTACAGTTAATTAGCTTTTGTAGGTCTACCTCACTTTCAAATTGTAACATCACTTTAAACTGATTAACATACTTTATACGTGAAATACGTCTAATATTGTTGGCTTGCAATAGTTTAGCTAATTTAAACTGTTTAGGTAGGGCTTCCTTACAAGTGATTGCAACTTCTATTTTTTCTTCGTTGTCTAGAGTAGCCAGGTTATTTAAACTCTTGTATCTTTTTCTGTTTTTATTTTTATTTATAACAGTCCAGTTATCATCTAAGTCATAGATTGATCTTTTTTTTCGTGTTTGTAGGTTATCGTTTGTTTGTTGGTCTTCTAAGTTTATCTCCATCTCATCTGATTGTGTATTGTCTTCTCTCTCTTGGGCATTCGTCTGAATGTAAGTTGGGTCAGTATTATTTACTAATGGGTTGGGACTCGACATTGTTTACACTTCGCGCGGCTACACAGGTAGCTGATAACGCGACGCCGACCCGAACACGTGCGGTGCCGGTGGCGTCACAAAAATAGTTTTAAACGACAAGTAATTAGCTTGTTATTGTGCACGTCTATCTCGACCGTTGGACGAACACACACTGATGCACATCAAGTTCGTTTCAGTGTCAACGTTTGGGCAGCGATAATTAAAGACCGCATAATTGGTCCAGTTTGGATCGAAGGTCGTTTGACGGGAATAACGTATCTACAAATGATACGCTCCGTCATCGACACCCTGTTGGACGACGTTCCTCTGGGCTATCTGCAAGACATGTACTTCCAGCACGACGGATGTCCAGCTCACTATGAGCGATCTGTGCGCGCATATCTTGATAGCCAATTTAGTGATAAGTGGATAGGTCGCGGTGGACCTGTGAACTGGCCGCCGAGATCGCCAGACCTAACACCCCTTGACTTTTATTTGTGGGCCGAACTAAAACGTTTAGTGTATACCGAAGAAGCTCAAAGTGTGAGTGATTTAAAACAGCGAATAATAGAAGCTTTTAATGTTTTAAAAAGTGATAGAGACACGCTAAGAAGTTTAACAAACAATTTGCAAAGACGTGCTAGTTTATGTTTAGAAAAAAACGGTGGACATTTTGAACAATTACTGCGATATCGCTAAAAAGGTACCTTATTTTTTTGTAAATATTTATAAGTTAGTGTAATTCTGTAATCAATCAGTGTAATTTGTAAATAAGTTGATTTCCATATTTTAAATACACCTAGGATGTTGTAGCAGACGATTTACATTAAAAACTTGTTAGAAGCATTTTAATAGTCAACTATAAAAAGTTAAAATTTAACATGTACCTAACCTGCTCAACATTTAGACGGTCCTAAGCCCGCAACAGTATGAAGGAATGATCGAAATCAAAAAATAATAATGTTATTAAACGGATCACCTCGACCTTGGATTTTTTGGTTAGTGATGGCACAGTAATGGGTAATTCCACTGCCATTTACAAATACATTAATTAATTGATTAATAAACACCAATTAAGAACTTAATTTCCAATCGCCTTATCTTCGATAACATCACCTAACGTCAGATTTCTCAATTAAATTAAAAATAATAATGTTATTCTAATGAATATTATACGAAAAAGTGGTTATGTACCTACTTACTTATTTATCAAGTTAAAATCTTAAAAATACAGATGAATAAACTTATTAAGTTATTACTAATTCCATTTACTGAGTGATTGTGTAATAATTTTACCTAAACAGTTTTGTTTTTTACACAACAGACCTTAAAGTACCTACTCGCCACGGATAATAATCGTTGTCTCTAAAAACCTAAAAAGTACTTAGTCAGCATGCGCGGGCGCGCGCGAATTTACCTACCTCTCAGCTGCTCTGCTGTCGTACGTGAACCCGTAGGTGAACTCTCACGCACACATAAGAGCTTCTGTGATCGTGCGCAAAACGCTGAAATATGCGCGCCGTCGTAGATAATATTACCGTGTCGTAGCTTAGCAACGCGAACGGGGCGACCGAACGACTGTAGACGTTCTCGCTCTCGCATGTATGCACGTCCTTTTCATTTTGCTTGAAGTACAGTCGAGTAATTCTTGCTTATTCAAGTATTGTTTCGATTATTTAAAAAAAAATATTAGATTAAGTGTTTTAAATTTTCGTTCGTTGTTTTGTTACTGTTATCGTTTTATTGGTACGGTTAGGTTTTTCTTATTGTGGGTAAATTGTTGTGTTTTTTTATTTGTAGGTTAGGTTTTCTTATAGGCTTATTTAGTTAATTGAGTATTTGATTTAAGACTTTGTTGATGTTAGGGTATAAATTGATTAGCAGGCACATCAGGTTTGTCTTATTATCTTAGTTTATTAGAAGTGGGATATTAATGTTATTATGTTGATTTTGAAAACGTTTAAATGCGACTGTACAAGTGGCTGCATAGTACCTACAACTTTCATTCATGCGCAATCGCAGTTTACGTTCTTTACTATCTCTTATTTAGCTATTACTAGTTTTACGCACGGCCGTAGGTTGGATACTTTTCATGATTTTGAAGGATTTTCCGAACTTTTACAATCTTAATGGTATTAAGCAAATATCCTTGTGTATGACTTCTGTTCCACTTACACAACACACCCTATTATTTCCGAGACGGTAAAAAAATTCATCCGGTATATCTACCTCCATGTATAGCTAGAAGGCGCAAAAGTACTGATGGTAAGAAAAGTGCTTGTATGGTTTCTATTTATTTTTATTCAGTCATCACAAATCACAGTCTGTATATAAATTAATTTAAACCCTCGTCTGACATGTTGCTGACACACATGTTACTGATACATAAAATGACTTGTTATCAGTTGCACTGTAACGTCAAACAAAGAGTGCTTCTTATTTTATTATTACTCTTTTGTTCGGCTTAGGCTCATTGTAAAATTTCTAGAAATGAATTATTTAATAACTAGCTTCTGCCCGCGGCTTCGCCCGCGTGGATGTCGGAAGTTATCCCACGGGAACGTGCTAACAGGATAAAATGTATGTGCTTCCGCAGAATGCCATCTATCTCGCGGGCTCTTTGTGGCTAATTACAGTAGAAAACCAATTGTGTCTCATTAGTGGTGATTAAGAGGGTACCTATATGATATCTTTACCTAAGTACCTAACTAATTAAAAAAAAAAAACAATAACAGAAAATTAAATACCTACCTAAATAAACCTATTTCTGATGATAACTAATCTAAACTCAATAAATAAGCAAAATCCCTAAAAACTAATATCTATACGAATGACTAATCCTACCTAACAGTATTATAAAATAACCTACGGTCACTACGTACACTATCAAATATACTACCTACACTTTAAAATTAAAATCTATACCTACGACTCATATAAAAATAAACCTAAATAACTCTAAAAACTAAAAGGAATAAAAATGAACTCCACTGCGGGTGACCCAACCTACGACAAACTTAGTATTTGCGGTTGGTACAGTACAGACAGTGGTAATCGGGTATAGGGATCAAACCGCAAAATTAAGTTTGTTTTTTATTGTATATACTTTTCCGGGATAAAAAGTACCCAGTGTGGTGCCCAGGATATTAAAGAATAATTATACCAAGTTTCATCGTAATCGAACCGGTAGTTTTTGCGTGATGCCTGAACAAACAGACAGACAGACAGACAGACAGACAGACAGACCGACAGACAGACAGACAGACAAAAATTTTTTTAATCACATTTTTGGGTTCGGTGTCGGTCTAGTAACACCCCCTGTAAATTATTTTTTTGATATTTTCAATGTACAGAATTTTCACTTCTACAGATTTATTATAAGTATAGATTACACTATACACACCTACTTATTTGCACGGAATCTTAAGTAGGTTATTATTAACCAACAAAATACTTTTTATAGAGATACACAACAATGGCAAGCATTTTTTTTACTTAAAACCAACTATTTTTATTTATTTATTCATATAACAATTCGCATTGTGTTTGAATTATGCACATTAATTAATAAAAAAAATAAAATAAAATTCGTTTAATTCAGACTATTTAAATGTCCATATTTTGTTAGAATTACATTATCTTAAAATTTTTCATTATCAAAAAAAAAAAAATTAATGCAAATTATTATAATCAATAACATTGAAACAAATAGTGCGTGTGTGAGCGAGAAAGTGTTCCAAGTTCGCGCGTCACAACAAAGCAGTAACACATACCACTCTCATAAAGGTATAAGTAATTGTTTTACCAAGTGTATATTGATATGATAAGTTTAGCCAAGAAGTAAAATCACCAGGTATCCCGATTAATCGATCATTGGGACCTGAGTTCCTTAATGGATTAAACACGACTAATCGATCGTTGTGTTGTGATATCTACACCTTGCCTATGATTAATTTTAAGTTACTCTTCAGTAGAAGTCCGTACATTCATAAAAGATAAACAATTTTGTAAATAAGTAATATTATTTATTTAGATATTTCGTATTCTTTGTTACAACAATAGTTATAATTAGTTTATACATTTCTAAATAGGTAGTCAATGAGGTAAAGTAAATTTGTATTTAATAAATAATTTGTAAAACTTCTAATAGTCAATAAATTAGATAGTGACTATAATATAATAATAATAATATCCCTGGACATTTCACACAGCGCCATCTAGTCCCAAGCTAAGCAACCTAATGCTTGTGTTATGGTAACAAGATGGCTGATAAACTACTTATATACATTTTTTTTTTGTAAATACATACATATTATAGATAGAAAAATACCCAGACTCGGAACAAATACATGTAGGTCATACAAATATTTGTTCCGTGCGGGAATCGAACCCGCGACACGCAGCGCAGCAGTCAATGGCTTAACCACTGCGCCAACCGTGCCGTCAAACTATAAAGATTTGAATGTTAATAAAATGATTATGTGTGTTAATAGCATATAATTTGAATTCATTTTGAAATATTGTGTACGTGGATTGTGAAGTTTGTTTAACTGACCTAATTCCGATTGTTAGGGTTCCACCCGGTACCGTGTGCAGGGACGCACACGATATCAGGATGGTCGATTGTTAGGGTTCGCTAATTTACATTATTATTTAATTAAATTGAAACGCAAAATTACTAGTTTCCAGGCCAGTAACTATTTGATTCGAATATTTATGTACTGACAACACTTTAGTTTGACAATTGGTCGTTGGATGCTTCTGATTGGCTAATCAATCTGCGGCAAGCACATTGTCATCTGTGGTTGGTTGACGACATTGAATCATGATTGGTTAATCACAGAACTCGATTTTACCGCGGAAATGGAAAAAAAACCTGCGAGGCGGGAAGAGGTCGATTGAACATTCTGACTCGAGCTGTTGGTGGGAAGAAAAAGGAATAATGTTGTGTTTCCTGTTACTTGGATTTTCTTCAGTACTTCAGTTTAAGTAAGTGTACTTGAAAGGTATTTGTTGGTTGTATTTTTAGGAAAATTACCTATGCAAAACCAAAGATTCTTTCATTTTTAGTCAATTTTTCCAAATCTCGAGTCAAATGTGCCAGAATCAAAAGTGCGAGATTGGAGAACACGTGCTTTGAATTGAACACGAGTTTGTAAAGGCATTTAGCGCGACAAACCCGTGCGTGTTTCAAGGCAGTACTGCCTCCTATTATCACGGAAATGGAAATACGCGGTCAGGGCGGACTACTGAAGGAACTACATCCCTGACTTATATCCGGTTGGTGAACGAAACATTTGCGAGTTCGAATTCGATGCCATCTGTCGAATTGATTGAAAACTAGTTGTGGCATTCATCCTAGCTATATGAACGAAGGAACATTGAAAAGAAACCATAACCAACATAAATACAGGATCAAATTAAATCAGCTAGCGACAATCCCTAGACATGACAATACAAAGATAAATGTTACATGAAATTATGAGTTTAGACAATCTTTTTTGAAGATGTCGTGACAACAATTGAAAAGAGTATGCTTGGATTTCTGATGGTGTGGTCGCCTTTCAATCATCCAATCAACATGGATTGGATGATTGAAAGGCGACTAACAAAAGTTATTAGGTAATAATGCAGATGTGAGAGGAAACGCCGGGACCCCGCGACCTAGGACCACATATTGGTGATTTTCTTCAGAAAGGACCGGTGCGTAGTACTCGCAACCGACGTGCGGGTGCTAGATGTATAAACGTAAACGAAGCAAAAGGTTTATGTAAATCTTTTTTTTTTTCGTCATTAGATATCGATACCGATCACATTTGCAAAGTTTCGCTATCTAATTTAATTTGGCCCCTCAGTAGGTACAACTATACAATACCTTCAAAGTGTATCCATATTTGCTAGTCCTGAACATCGGACTGCTGAGCACTGTGTCATTCTCTTTGGCTTCCTTCATTCGCGCCAGGAAGCGGTCTATCCTCCAGATGAAGTGGCCTGGAACATTCAATGAAACAAGAATAAAATGTATGTTTCCAATTGATGTTAATTCAAGTTAAACAAATATCAACTTTATTCTAGTGTAAATTAAGTTGATTTCAGAGTGACTAGCACTAACTATTGAAAAAGGTATAAAAATGTATTAAAGTTATTTTTCTAAAAACTCATTGGTTTAAATTTTTGGCAAATAAATCGCATCGAATGCAGATTAGGTAGGTGCAGTCGATCGCACGCAGGGCTTGAAATACCGGTATTTTTGGGAACCGGTACCATTGGCCTTGATGTGATACCGGTACCGGTATGTGGGTAGTACATGTACTATTGGTATTTCCAATCTGTACCGGTGCCAAACATTTTTTTTTCCGTATACGTTAGCGGTTAGTGTGAGGAAAAGTAAAAAAAGGATTCATCATCATCATCATCATCTGCCTAGCCTTTTCCCAACTATGTTGGGGTCGGCTTCCAGTCTAACCGGATGCAGCTGAATACCAGTATTTTACATGGAGCGACTGCCTATCTGACCGCCACAACCCAGTAAAAAAAGGATTATTAATAGGAAATAGTTTGCCAACCGTACGAGGTACCTACCTTGTTCAAATATGAGATTTGTTGTACACACTGGTTAGGTACCTGAATTTGATGCCGGTACTTGTTAGGTCGAGTACCGGTACCCGACTAGAATCGGCACCCAGGTATCGAAACGGGAAGAACCGCTAAGTATGGATACAGAACCTGTACTTTTGGTACCGGTTCCAAGCCCTGATCGTCGTCTAACATTGAGCTGGCCTAGGGCAGTACAGAGTTTCAATGAACCAAGAGGCCAACTTATACTGGATATGTTGCAAATGACGTGCGGCCTAGTTCACCATTCGTTTTCAGAATAAGGTTGTGTGCATACACATGAGCGATACTCGTCAACGGCAGAGGTAGTTGCACCCGTCGACACACGTCGACACCCATCGACACTCATCGACACCCGGCGACACCCGTCAGCGGCAACGTGCCACTCGTGTATTTGAGTACAGTGCTCAAATACAGGAGCGGCATATTGTCGGCGACGCGTCGACGGCTGCCGTCGACACGTGTTGGCGGCTGTTTTGTTATTGACGCATGTCGTTTGTGTATTCATGAACACTAAGTTATCGAGTATGAGTTTTCTTGGCTATGAAGAAGGTAGGATGGTATTTATGAGAATGAAAACTTAGCTAGAACAAATACATTCTAATAAACACCTTCTGGGGGGCCATACAGCTGCTGCCATAGATATCCGTGGCTGCTGCTGACCTGCCCTCATCATAGGACACCTCATACGTACCATCATCAGTGCCCATCTCACTCCTATCAAACGTGACCCTGGCCTGGAAGTCAGCGAGCTCGTTCCTCAACTTGTGGTAAGACTTGGTGAGCGCCCTCAGGTCTCGGAGTACGGCGTCCACTTTAGTAGAATGCTCTGATAGTTCCGCTCTGGAATCTGCCGTGGCTACTTCTAGAACTGCTACGCGGTCTATCGCCTGAAATTAAGCGAGGTCTATCTGCATTATAATAGCAGCCTATTACGGTTCACTCCTGCTACAAGGCAAAAACCTCTTCACATACAGAGAGACTTATGTAGAAGATACTAGCATTGATCAACACTCTTGCACATGTACAGACGCCAGCACATCAAGCTACTACAAGCTGTCAGATTTCTTTAATAGATTTTCGACTTTATTCCTAAAGCATTAGGTTCAATGTTGATTGGGAAAATCTGACAGTTTCGGGTAGGTTGACCTGCTGGCGTCCGTACATTGAGTGTTTGCGATTCCTGACATGTATTTAAAAAAAAGTTAAGGTCCAAATATATTTCTACACTGCCAATAAAGCTCGAAATCGCGCCACCAAGACGTTTCCGTGCTCTGAGACTGAACCCATAATAGGGCAGTTTTGGCAAGTACCAAAATGTCTTTACAGAACTGTGTGACCAAAATCCGCATTTGAGTCACGCTTTTCTGTGACTTAAGTAGTTCATTTTTACACAGAAAAGCGTGACTTGAGTGCGCGTTTAGGTCACACGTGTTATAAAATAGTATACGATACGTGTGACTTAGTATTATATATTCACGGCGAACAATAATGGAGTCGTATCGTAATGTATGCACTATTACTACACATACATAACTTGAACACCATAAACACACAATGTCGAAAAAAATCGTGAATTAGTGAGGAAACAAGTCTACATTACGAGGTATATTTACGAGCTGGTATTAGACACAATTGAGTATCAAGTTGAATAAGTTATTCACTCACCGGTCTTTCGCTGGACGTGGCTTGCAGTTGGGCCCTCAATGCTGACAGGTTGGCCAGCTGCTCCGAGGACCTCCTGGCTTCGATGAGCTCAGCCTCAAACGCCGCGTGGTTCTCCGCATTCCTCTCCCGTTCCTCTTCGACTGTTTGCTTTATGTAGCCTATCACGTCCTCTGAAAGTTGATATTCAATCCTTTATTTATTTTTCCCAACACTTAAACGTTTGATGATTATAGGGTCTAGTCATCATTTCAGCCGAAAGATGTCCACTGCTGGACATAGGCCTCCCCCAAGCACCTCCACTTCGACCGATTCTGTGCTTCTCGCATCCAGCGGGTTCCTGCGGCCTTCACAAGGTCGTCGGTCCACCTTGTGGGAGGCCTTCCAACGGTACGACTTCTGAGGGGCAATTCTCGTAATTTTAAGACGTCGTCGACTCGTTCACAGTCTGATCTCAATCTCAATCTGTCAAAAAATACTTCTAATTTCCCTAGATTTTGACAAGTTTTTGACATTTGCTTGTCGCTGAGATGAGACTGCGACTAGATTTTGAACGTTCTGGTATGCGGTCCCGGTCGGGTATAGTATGTATTTAAGATTCTAGTGACGTTGTTGCAACTCGCGGATAGAGAAGGGAGGTGAGCAAGAAGTATGGGGGGGGGGGGGACAGGAAATCACAGCAATGTCCTGTGCTGCCTGTGCCCCCCTTTCTCATGATATCCAAATTTTATGTAAATTGAATGAGGAATTAATTCAAACTAGAGGGTGTTATGCTCTGCAATAAAATAACGTAGTTACTGCAATCGTATTTATTTTTCCGTCGCGATAGCAATATTATTTTGCAGCTGTTATATTTGAAACTAAATTCCACTGCGGCGGCTCCATGTTACACTCTACCTATAAGATCAATTTATTATGATATAATTATATATTTCCTTACCTAAATTATTGACAGCTCTGATCCTGTTGTCATGCTGCGTCAGAGCTTGTTCCAGCAGCTCCCTTTCATGTTGTTCGTGTACGAGACTGCTGACCGCACTCTCCAGCCGCATTACTGTGGTCAGCTGCTGGCTTTGAAGTTCCTGAAAATAATGGGAAGTTATATGATGCAGTATAGACGCCTAGACGGTATGTCCCCACTCACCAGGAGTATAACAATGAGGAGTTGGCCAAGTTGGAAGTGTTTTCTTATGTAGTCCTGTGCGTTTTCTAGTGGCGCCGATTCCCTTGTTCACAAACTAAACTAAATTGAAGTTCAGTGCATCTTTTTCTTTCTATTTCATTAAGAAAAGTACAGAAGATAAATCTTAGTTAGGTCCTGTCAAATTAGTCAGCGCCTGACGTAAATTGAAGTATTTTTAGTAGCCATGTTTTTAATCATGTCTAAACTGTCTATGGAGTATCTTAATTTGACCGGACTAAACTAATATTTATCTTCTGTCCTTTTCATAATAAAATAGAAAGATAAAGATGCATTGAACTTAAAAGTTTAGTTAGTGAACAAGGGAATCGTCGCCAGTATTTGGTTCGGATAGTTGAAAACTTTTCATTCAGTTTTCGTTGAGTAGCGGTATTTACAACGTGCGGAGCATTCAGCACCCTAATTGCTAGGATATTGCTAATCCATTGCTTCACATGATTGAAATTTTACCTCCTCAACAATGAAAATAACGCAATGAATGTTGTTGAACAGTCAAATTGAAAGTCATTGTTACTGTTAGTGTGTTACTCAATTATCCCCCCCCCCCCCACCGCTAGACAGTCAGCAGCGCAACCATTCTTGAATCCTGGCTTGTTTTATCACCACGACACAAATTATTACCATCAAAATGATTACGAAAAATCTAAAATGGAACTACCATATCTACATAGATTGTTAGCAACTCATAAAACATACTTGCAAAGCCAACTGCACATTGGCCAGGTCATGTTTGAACTGCGCGGCCCAGTTCGCAGACCGTTCGGCCTCGTCATCCACGGCTGCCCTCAAGGAGACCAGGGTCGAGAGGAAATGTTGGCTGCGTTCCTCCACGAGCACTAGCTTGGAGCGAATAGTTTCTATCTCTGTCGTTTGCACGTCGCGGCGGCCGGACTCTTCGGTTAGGACTAATCTGGAATTTTGAGTAAAATTAAATCAGGGTATTAGTAGTTCATAGTTGTGTAAACCGTGGTTAGTGGTGCATCAGTGTTTTTATCTAATAGATATATCTACTATCAGGTAATATACAGAGGAGGTAAGGTAAGAAGCAGTGGTGGTCAAGTGGTATCGGTCTCGACTCACGTGTTGTAGGTCGTGGGTTCAAACCCAGGCAGACTCTTTACTTTGTGTAAATAATTTCTTCACCACTGCTCTCATAACTGTGAAGGAAATCATCTGAGGAAAAAATTCGAAGACATGCGACATCTACCAACCCACGTCGGTAGATTACATCCCACTCTCTCTTGAAGACAGGAGGCCTGGGTCCCAGCCGTGAGATCATGAGGCTGATTACGGTATGGTTATGGGAATATACAGTACCTATTATACCTATGAAGTAGTTTATCAAAACTATCAACAAATTTCTTAAAATCATGAGCTAATAGATATCTCAAAACTATGGACTAGAATCTCCAAAGAAGATTAATAAGTAACTTTCGGCTTTGTAGCATGTTACCTCCTTGAATTTGACGAGGATGCAAAACAACAGCTTGTATAATGACCCTCAATCATCGGCTCCTCGGAGCTCGGTTTTAAGGTTACATCTCCGGACAAGTTCCGGTTACTTATCCGGCAGTTATTTTCATACAAAATTTGCACGATTTTTATTGCATGCCTATCCGGACATACAAGACTTGTTATATACTCCATGTTTACACATTTAAAACATATCTTACTTGATAGAAGCAACTTCCTTCTCCAGATAAGATACGCAGTCGTCCAGAGGGACTCTGTTGGGTGACCACGTGTGGTTGGAGACCGGTACGGGGGGTGGAGGCGGCGCCGGTGCAGGCACGCTGACGTGACTTGAAGACGTGCGAGTCTGTGGTCAACAGATGATGAGGAAATTCACATGACGCAATATTTATATGATAATGGTTTGATGTCGAAATCGTTTTTTTTTTTCGTAGGAAGGAAAGGTTTCTTAAGTAGCCTACTTCCCGCTGGCCTAGGTTTTGATTTATTTGTGAGTATCAAAATATGTTGATAAATGGCCGGATTCTTTATAGCATAGACTTAGAAGCTTGATTTTTTTAGAGCTCCAAAGGACCGCAGACTTACGTATTTGACATTAGTTTCAAACTGATACCTCCACGCGTTCCTGAGAAAAAAGGGTTCTGACAGACCGACGGACAGACAGGCGGACAACGAAGTTTGATCAACGGATCCTATAAGGGTTCCGCTGTTTCCTGTTGAAGTACGGAACCCTAAAAACAAGATGGCGATGTTAGTTTAGATTTAGGCCACGCGCCAGAAGACCTTTGTACCGTTGTTGCATTGAAATCAATTCGTTGCTGCTGTCATTCGCAAATATTTTGGCAAGCCTGACACCCAGTCCCACCAAGAGGTATCGCATTACCAAGCAACAGGGTTGTGGAGGTCAGATAGGCAGTCGTTCTTTATATAATACCCCGTCATTTTTGCGTCGGGGGTTAAAAATACTGGTATTCATTTGCATCCGGTTAGACTGGAAGCTGACCCCAATATGGTTGGGAAAAAGGTTACGCGGACGTTATTTCTGTCAACCGTGCACGTCAGTGCAGTTACTATGAGTAGTTAATGACGCAGTGACTTGCGGTTATCGCAAATGCTTAAGGTTGTACTTAAAACATATTAATGTAAGCATGTGCTGGAAATCGTTCGGTTTGGGCATGTGATGAGAAGGGAAGAAACGCATGTGGATAAAAGAGTGATGAATATATAAATGCTGATAGATGGAGAGGGAGAGGAAGACCAAATTAAAGATGGATAGGTTGTGAGAGGAATGATAAAAATCAAAATCAAAAGTCATTTTTCAAATTAGGCTGAGAATCAGCACTTTTCGAACGTCAAAACTACAAAAGACAGACTTCCCTTGTCTTTCATATCTTCTATATGAAAGAGAAGGGAGTGAATGATAGCGTGACGGTTGACAGGGGAGAATGGAAGAAGATAACGTGTTGCACCGACCACAAGTACCATGGGGATAAGGGCGGGAAGTTGATGATGACTTTAAGATCAGAATCCTCTTCCTAGTTGTATCAAAAAAATCAACGGATTGCACTCCGGGAGTGCCGGCAGAAGTGAAAACTTGAATATTAACGTTGTGCATTTTTGATATTTTGGAATGCGGTCTACTCTCCTTCCTCCAGATTATTTAAAAAAAGTTAAGCCAGTCTAAAGTAGATAATTATAACGTTTGACAACTTCCTCTTACCTTCTCCATTTTCGGGCACTCCTTGACATGTGTCTCCTTGTGTTTCCTCTGAATCCAGGCGCCGCAGCGAAGTGGACACTGTTCCAGTATGCTGCCGCATAGTTTCAGGTGGGCCTGGTGACAAATTAATTCGTTAATCAATGATAACGAAATGTGTGTTTACTATACAGGGTCAAATTAAATTAGCTAGCAAAATTCTGCAGACGTGGTGATATCTAAACACGATAAAATAAAAATGTGATGGTTTTTTTTTGGAGTTCAACGACCGCTGGTTTTGTTGTTACTTGAAGTATGAGTTGAGAAAATCTGTTTTCTGTAGTTTTGTCATGTTTTGTTTAATTGTCGATACCCATAAATTCTGTGAAGTTGATTTTTTTACTGATATATCAACACTACTGCAGTCGGTGACCGCCACAAAAAAAATCGTCAAATACTTAGATATCGATAAGTATCTATCACGTCTGCGGAGTTGCGCTAGCTAATTTAAGTTGACCCTGTATAGCTCTGCCAAAACCCTTTAGGGAACACAGACGTGATGTTATTTTGAATTTAATTAATCGCCTTTTATGGTGCTTCGAGCCGGATGCATCCATCGTGAAGTCCCGAAAAACACAATCTTTTTTTTTTTTTTTTTTCTTTATTAATAAGAACTAACGTTCTTAGTAATGGATTACAATCTAGCCTAACAGACTAATAAGTAATTTAACTCTAACTTAATATTTTACGAGATAGATTATGTTATAACTAAGAATAGTGTCAATTTGCACTTTTACACAGTTTCGTAGCACTTTCTTAGGGTCTGATAATTGATAAAACACTTTGTTCATGTGTTACATGTATAGCACCATTAGCACCGCACTATTATTCATTCACTATATAAATATTACACTAACTCAAATGGTTTAGTTCTCTTTAGCCTACGCACTAAGTCCGTGTTGTCTAGCAGCTGAATTGCCTCGACATTCACATGTCGGTGAAGTCTGTGTTCGTGGGCTTCAGCAAATTTTTGAATGATGGTGGTGACGAGTTCCATTTTAAGATCACGGTGGAGGTCGTCATTTCTAATGTACCATGGAGCATTTACAGCATCCCTGAGTACTTTATTTTGGAATTGTTGGATTATTTTAACGTTACTTCGTTTAGTACAGCCCCAAAGTTGGATGCCATACGTCCAAATTGGCATAAGAATATGCTTGTATATTATAATTTTATTATGTATTGATAGGCAGGATTTCCTTCCGAGTAACCAATACATACTTTTATAACGTATGTCGAGTTCCTGTCTTTTCTTTTTGACGTGAGCTTTCCAACGCAGTTTGGCATCAAGAGTTATGCCAAGGTATTTGGCTGTGTTAGCATAAGGCACTTGCATGCCGTTTATATAGATTGGGTGGTAATCACAGTGTTTGTTAGTGAAGTCAATATGAATTGATTTTGACTCATTCAGTTTGATCTTCCATTTTTGTGTCCAGTCATAAACTTTGTTCACAGCTAGTTGAACTTTTTCTACTGCTTCTTTGTGGCTTGATCCGGTAGCCATAATAGCAGTGTCATCTGCAAAGGTCGCAATGGTGTTGTTTTCCAGCTCTGGGATGTCACATGTGTATAGCAAGTAGAGGAATGGGCCTAACACACTTCCTTGTGGCACCCCAGCTTTTATAGTTTTTCGTTCAGAATATGCATCTTCTTGCCTTATTCTAAACATTCTGTTATATAAATATGATTCTAAAATGTCTGCAAATTCTGGAGGTAGCATGTGTCTGAGTTTAAATACCAGACCCTCATGCCAAACTTTATCAAAAGCTTGCGCGACATCTAGGAATACGGTGGCGCAGACTTGCTTGTTTTCGAGTGTTCTTTCAATAATGTTAGTTATTCTGTGTACCTGGTCTATCGTAGAGTGTTTTTCTCTGAAGCCAAATTGATGGTTTGGTATTAGCTCCTTTTCTTCGATTATTGGTTTTAACCGTTTTAATAACAGTTTCTCAAATAGTTTTGATAATACTGGCAACAGGGAAATGGGTCTATATGATGATGCTTCATGGGGTGGTTTCCCAGGCTTCGCAATCATAATGACTTCAGCAACCTTCCATGAGTCAGGCACATGTTTTAGCATAAATGCAGCATTAATAAGTCTGGTCAGCTTTACTATGGCTTTGCGCGGGAGATGTTTTAGTATTTCTCCTGTTATGAGGTCGTAACCCGGAGATTTCTTCGAGCTTATGTTGTGTTGAATTTCTCTCAGAACTTCTTTAGGAGTTACAAGTCGAATTCTTTCACTTTGTGATAATTTTTCACTCTCAATTATTTCTATGGAGCTCTCGTTGGGCCGAAAAGTGTTTTCTAAGTGTTGGGCAAATCTAACCGCCTTTTGTTCATTGCTTATGGCCCATTTTCCGTCGATGTTTTTGATAGGTGGAATTGGCATAATTGGCCTTTTAAGATTTCTTGTAGCTTTCCAAAGGGAGAAATCCGTTGATTGGTCGTTGGTAAGCTGCACAAGGTGAGTATTCAGACAGTCGTCTTCAAATTGTAGAATTTTCCTCTTTAGACGTTTAGTTAGGTTATTTAATAGTGTTTTATCTCGCGGGCATCTTGTTTGCTGCCACCGCTTTCTTTGCTTTCTTTTATCAGATAGTAAACTCACAATTTCCTTGGGATAGATATGTCCCTTATATTTACGTTCTAAATGTGGCGTGTTGTTCCATGCACATTGTTGGATATTAACAACGTATTTGTTTACTTCTGAGTCCAGCTGATCCGGATTTTGTAACGGAGTTTTTAGGTCGATAATATTATCTAGATCAAGGGCAAAACTAGCCCAATCTGTAGATTTATTAACCAGGGTTAAATGGCTTTCTCTCAGTAGGATTTTTTGACTGAGTCTTAGGAGAATCGGGGAATGGTCCGAATTCATGTGAAAATCTTCCTCCAAATTAACGTAATTGGTGGATATATTTTTGATTATGAAAAAGTCTATAAGATCCGGTATTTTCTCGTGGTCAGTGGGCCAGTATGTTGGTTTGCCTGTGCTCATAACTTCACAGTGTGTGTCTTTAACTGCATTTAAAAGCTGCCTTCCCTTTGTTGTAGTAAGAAAAACACAATCTGATAATTTATTATTACTTTGGAAATTCTTTACATTTTTATGATTTGTTTTAGAAGCTATAGATACTTTCCATTGTGATCTCATTTCTATTTATATTGTTTAGTCTCAAGTGGATCGAATTGCAATGTTGTTCGTCTTTTTATTTTACTTTTTGTTATTAATCTTAAGTTTCAGAAGTATTTTGTCATAATTTTTAAATTCTAGCCTTTACTTTTGTTATGTGTGATCACTTATTTCTGAGACTGCAGCAATGGTATTCTGTGAAAATCTCACCGTGAAGACTTAGGTGAAGTGGGCTGTCATTCCACATGATGCTAGGGATTCACACTAGGGAGTGATCTATAGTACTTAAGATATACAAGATATACATAGAAGCTGTTGGTGTACCTACCTTAATAAATAAATAAATAAACGTGTGCGAAATCACAAGTTTGATTAAGTACCGTAAAGTTTTTAACAATAAATGTCAAGCTTTTATCTAATTGCCACGTCACCATACCTTTTTTTTTTTTGAGGATGGGAAATCATCAAATGACTCCTCCCGCTCTGGGTGGAGCAGAAGGGAGTCTCAGACTCTTACTGACTAAAACCCACCCGTGTTCCTTCCTTAGCCCTTTATGTTCCAGGGCAGCGGTAAACCCTTTCGGATGTTCCCGCTACCCACGTCACCATACCTCGAGTTGTAAAAAGTCGTCTTGTCACCACACGCCGACATCTATGATTAAGAACTAACTAATTCATAATCAGCCTATAATGTTCCCACGGGAGTGAGCGAGAGCGGGCCGTAATCCACCACGCGGGCCAGTGTGGGTTAGTAAATGCTACATGTTTGTACCATTTATCATGTTGTGTTTGGTTCTAGCACATACCGCTTTACTAAGTACCTACTTGAGTCAAAGGATAATTGAGACTGACCTTCATTACCGCTAAAATCAGCCGTTTCCAACGAATGGTCCAGTTCAATACAATTGTGACAATGACGAGACGTGTGTGACCCTTAGCACTCTCAGCATGCTGAGGACTCATTTTACACCTGTTTTACTTTAAGTGACACTGTTTTTTCTTTCTATTAAAACCTGTTATCATTCAAGACACACTTATACCCGCGGAATAAGCGCACGTCTGATTAGAAACAAACCAAATTAAGAAAATATTAATTATATCAGCATTTCAATGGCCATTCTTTTGATTACACTATGATGTCATAGGTATTCATAATAAATCTATGAATAGGACTGGTATTGCCTCGTTGTTGTAATGATCACAGGCGCTACTGCTGACTGTGAGGTCCTGGGTTCGATTCCCAGGTCGGGCAAAGTGTTATTGGGTATTTCCATCAAAAATTTCTGAGTAGCAGCCTGGAGTCTGGATTTGTGCCCGTTAATGGCAACGGCCTCGCCCCCTGTTACATGGGACAGCTGGCGAAATGTGGGTCGAGGTGTAGGCACTGTACATATACGTGGTGGTACCCACGCGGGGTTCTGAACATAGATATAAGATGTACGGAAGCCATGGTAACAGGTTGCGCGTCGATATCTCTGCCTAACCCTTCAGGGAGTACAGGCGTGAGGTTATGTATGTGTAATAAATTATTTTCTTCCTTAAAGTTCTGTTTAGTTTGGTACCATAATTACTTAATCGGCAGACTTTTAGTAAAATAGATTCGTGTTTAGGTAGGTACACACGGCTACACATCAAGCTATGCAAAACCAGTATAGGCTGACCGTTCATTGTGAGAAAATATCATACAAAGTGAGGCCAAGACAAACTGGTTTTGTATAGCTTGACGTGTAGCCGTGTGTACCTAATCACGAATCTATTTTATTAAAAGTCTGTCGATTGAGTATATTTATAAAATAATCTCAAGACATCCACACGGCCGCTCCCCGCTCCCGGTGTTACAACATTGACACTTTAAACAACAGTAGGTAGGTATATGATAACAAATACCTCGCGGAGATCTTATCTCTGGAAAATACACAAACAGCAATGCAATCGGAACTACCAAAATAGACGTAGGTATTTGTAACGATACGTGTAAGGTTATCGAGATTTTCCTCCAATGCTGAAGATAGATATCCTAATATTAAAATTATTTATTGACATAAAACAAGATGAATATGTCGCAGCCAACTGGTTAAATTAGCCGTTTAGTCAACCGCCTTTTTTTTTTTTTTTTTTTTTTTTTTTTTTTTTTTTTTTTTTTTTTTTTGTCGCTGAGAAATGCTTTATGCATCCCCGTCTCGCGGGGGACCGAGACGGGGTATGTGGGACTCCCTGTCGGAAAGGACAGTATACCCACTAAAACTCAGCGGTGTTCCTACAAACGCCGTAATGGGAGGGCTATGGGAATTCAATACTTCCACGGCCCTCCCGGCGCACGCCCGCCAAGATGGTATGGCGGGCCCCGCATGCCCCCCAGGTTGGGGGGCTACGGGAATGGCCGGGAACACCTGGCCATTCCCGTCCCACAAGGTGGAGGCCTGTGCAAAACAGGCAACGGAGCCCCCGCACCCGTTGCCTGCTGGCCTCCACGCCCGCCTAAAAGGCGGGCCCCGCATGCCCCCCGCGTTGGGGGAGCTACGGCCGCAGAGGATAGGGAGAGCGGCAACGAAACACCGACACTCCTCTTCCCCTGCGGCCCCGCCGCGTCCGCCATCTCACGGTGGCGGCCCCGTCAAGGCCGCGGAAGGAAGGGAGAGCCCCTCCCGCCGCGGCCTCTATCCTCAGCCGCAATGTCTCCCTCACGGGGGACATCGCGGCCCTCCTCAGGTAGGTCACGATGTCGCGCAAGCGGCACCGCAACCTACCCGTGGGCCGCTACGTCCCGGGCTAAACCGCACAGCCCGGACGAGCGGCCCCCGCTGGGGTTCCTCTTAGCTTCACCGTGGCCCAACTCGCCACGGCTACTGAGCCCCCCCGCCTCGACAATGCGGGAACCCACCGGGGGGGTTAGTCAACCGCCTGGCTTTTGGTAGTAGTGCTCGCCTCGCTTCACTCTCTCGGCTCGCACGCGGTTGATCACAGTTCTAACCTAACCCATTTGGTCGGGGTGCCCTGGCTTAGTTACTGCGACCAATTCGGCTCACACGTGACTGGTTACAGTTCCAACCTAAACTATAATTTATTGAATATCATTAGACGCAAGTTGAACGGCCGCCGTTTAGTTAAAAGGCTAGGCGGGTAACTAAACGGCTAATTAAACCAGTTGGCTGCGACATATACATATAATAATAATCAGCCTTTTTAACCGACGAAAAAAAACAGAGAAGGTTCTCAAGTCGACGCGTATATATATATTTTTTTTATGTATGACCACGCATAACTTTTACAGAGTAGTCCGATTTTCATAATACTTTTTTTATTAGAAAGGGTATACCCCAAAGTTATATTGGAAATAATAAATATAGGGATACCCAATATAAATTTGGAAAAAAAAAATCAACCCTAAGGGTGGGGAAAATAGGGGTGATTTATTGTTCACTCACAGATGTGAATGCTGAGTTGTGTATTATTACTCTACTCAGTGCCACATATACCTGCCCTTTGGCAAACAATTAGTAGATTATAGCCACAAAAAATTATAAAATAAAAACTTTTTAACAAAAAATTAACCGCCGAAAAAACTGAAAAGCAAAAAATAATAAACTGTAGCAAGAAAAACGCACTCGATGATTTTTAGCACTATATTTACGTAGCGATATATTTAACAGGTACAGAAAACTTCTATAGACTAACAGTACAGGGAGCGGGACCCCGTGCGTACGCTAGCGTAGTACTGTTTCGCAGAGCTGTCCAACCAGAGAGGTTGAAGCAGACTGAGAGCGCAGCGGATACTGACTGCGTACGCGGCGGTGGTCGTCTTTTATAGCCACTCGCCGGCGGCGGCGAGCGGCGGGGTTATCGTGCGCGGGGAGGCCACGCCCAGTGTGACGTGTAGCGTTCCGTTGTGGTTGTTACAGTCTCCCCCTCTGGATCTGAAGTCGTCCCGACGATGATCCAGCAATTGGTGGCACGTTCTTGGGTCTTCCGCGTTTCTTCGCTTGCCCTTCGCCACTACCATGCTCTGGGTTTTGCTTTCGTGGTCGTCCTCTTTTCCTCAAGGGTTGTACAGGGGCTGGTAACGTGGATGATTTTCCGACATAGGGTACCAAAGCCGAGGAGTGATATACGCCAACCACAACTTCTGGATTGTGTGGGTCCGCAATTTCGTAGGACGATGGACCATGCCGCTTCTTGATGGTGTAGGGTCCATCCCGTCGCGGTGCAAATTTATTGCTTATACCTCGGGAGGCATTGCTCAATGAGTGGGTTGTAGCAAGTACCAGATCACCAGGATTGTAACCCGGATCTTCTCGCCGCTGTTGATCAACGTACTTCTTACGCCGTTCTTCGCCATGTTCCTGTATTTCTCGAGCTTTTTGCAGGGTATCGGCTAATTGCATCAACTTCGGGGTGATTTCTGGGATGAAATTCTCAGATTGCAAAACCTTCCTAAAATCATGAGATGTGTCATCTGGTGTTCTCAGTTCCCTACCAAAAGTTAAGAATGCTGGCGTGAATCCAGTTGATAGGCTGCTCGCGGTATTCATCGCAAACCTAATACTCGGGAGGTGCTCCGGCCATTCTCGGTGCTTATCCTTGACCAGGATAGCTAACTGGGGTTTCAAATCCCTGTTCTTCCTTTCTACTGGGTTCGTCTCTGGGTGATATACAGGCGTGAATGCATGTTTAATTTTTAGCGAGTAAACAACTTGTTGCATGATGGAGCTAACGAACTGAGGTCCGTTATCGCTTATTATACGTCGAGGAAGTCCAAAGCGAAGAAACACCTCATTGATGAGTGTCATAGCGCAGGTCTCTGCAGTGGCCTGTTGTAGGGCAAACAGTTCCACCCAACGAGTTGCCACATCTTCCACGATGAGGATCCATGTTTTTCCATCCGGGGATGTTGGCAATGGTCCAAATAGATCAAAAGATATGACTTCAAACCTTTGACTCATCACGGTTGTTTGAAGTAGTCCCGATGGTTTCTGGTTTGATGATTTGTATCGTTGACACTCTAAACAATTCTTCGTATAGCTATCAATATATTTCCTCATTCCAGTCCAATAATATCGGCAACTAATCCGCCGATAAGTCTTATCCGGACCATAATGGCCTGCTAAAGGGTCATCATGATATATTGTTAGCACGTTAGCCCATTCGTGTTCTGGTACAACCAATTGTGCTTCGTCAGAGTCGGAGTGAGGGCTGTGTCGGTAGAGTATCCCATTATTTAGTAGGTACCCCTTGTTGCTCCAATATACTGCCTTTTCGTCGTTGTCTATCCCTTCCAGATCCTTCACAATCAGTCTTAATCTTTCGTCCTTTAGCTGTTCTTCTCTAATTTCAGCTATGCTTCGTAAGGGCAAGTCAACGGTCACTGTACAAACGTCACATGCTTGAAGCGTTTCTTCATTACAAGGTGGTCTAGAAAGACAGTCAGCGACAGTATTTGTTCTACCAGGAGCGTATTTGATTGTTATATCAAATGCTTGCAATAATAGTGCCCATCTTGCAAGCCTTCCTGTCGGCGTTTTTAATGACATTAGCTACTTCAAGGCTTGATGATCTGTTACTGTGGTAACAGGAAGACCTTCAATATAACCACGGAACTTTGTTACTGCCCAGACGACAGCAAGTGCCTCTCGTTCTGTGGTAGAGTAGTTGCGTTCGGCTGATGTCAGAAGACGACTAGCAAACTCGACGGGGTGCTCGTCTTCTCCCTCCCCCTGGACCAATACTGCTCCGATCGCATAAGAACTCGCGTCAGTTTTTATTATGTAAGGCTTGGTTTCATCAGCCTGTCTGAGTATTGGGGCAGAAGTCAAACGGCTCTTCAGTTCGTGGTAGGCATTCTGCTGGTCCTCTGTCCATTCCCACTTAGCGTTCCTTTTCGTTAGACGAGTAAGAGGTTCCGCAATTTTTGCGAAGTCTTTGATAAATCGCCGGTACCAGGAGCACATTTGTAGAAAGCTCACTAGATGTTTTAAGGTTTTCGGTGTGTGAAGCTTCGTGATCGCAGCTGTTTTCTCAGGATCCACTTGCAGTCCTTTCGGCGTAATATAGTGACCTAGGTATTTAATTAATGAACAGCAAAAGCGACATTTCTCTCGATTTACTGTTAGGCCAAATTCTGTAAGCCTATCAAAAACTTTTCCCAGATCTTTGAGATGTATTTGAAATGACGGTGATAGAATTACCAGGTCATCTAAATACGCGAGGAGCTTCACATCAGGCAGACCCACTCGCATCCGATCAATCAATCGCTGAAACGTGGCTGGAGCATTACGCAAACCGAACGGCATGCGAGTGAAATGGAATATCCCAAATGGCGTAATAAATGCAGTCTTCTCTTGGTCTTGTTTGCGTACTCCAACTTGCCAATAGCCTGCTTTCAAATCTAGTAGTGACATGTATGGGGTTGGCTTGGCTTCATGCAAGAGGTCATCAATCCGAGGTATTGGGTATGAATCGGGTATCGTAACTGCATTGAGCCGACGATAATCCACGCAGAGCCGGATCTTCCCGTTGGGCTTCGGTACAAGAACTACAGGTGCGGCCCATGGGGATGAAGAGGGTTCAATAATACCGTCTGCCAGCATCGCGTTGATCTCACGCTGCAGAGTCTCCTTGCGAGGCGGTGAGAGTCTGTACGGTGGGACCGAGATTGGCTTATCGTCTAAGGTTCTGATACAGTGCTCAATCAGCTTGGTTGGTTCTCGCTTGGTATTGAAAACGTGCCTGTTTTCTTGTAGAAGCCTGTCCAGCTGCTCCCTCTGAGCACTCGTGATGTGTGTTTCGATGTCAATTGAGTCAATTCTTATTTCCCAACTGTTTGCGTCAAAGAGACTAGCACTTTGTGGGGATAATTCGATGTCTTCCCGGTGAACATTGATTTGTGCGTCTCGTAGCATAAAATCCGTGAAACTGGGAGAATAGCCATCGAATAGTCGTGATTTCTTCTTTGCTGGGGGCGTACTGGAAAGATCTATTGGTGCCAGCTTATACGCGACGTTACCGACTGACTGATTCTCTGGTGTTGACGGAGGTTCGGGTATTTCCATCGGTGGAGGTGTTATTGGTGGAGTAGGTGGTATTGTCGCAATACTTATGCTGCCTTCGCTGTCTGTCATTGTAAGCGAAGTTACTGGGCTTGGCAAATCCCTCATTTCACCGATGACAGTTGTCTCAAAGACGGCAAATTCTTCAGAGTATAGCTCGTATTGTTCTTCTGGTTCGTCGATAAAATTCCATGTGTACTGCGGCACGTTAATGACCATACCCGCGTCCCGCAGAAAACCAACACCCAAAAGAGTGCGGTTCTCCTTTGCTCCAGGTAACACGATGAATGTCGTATACACTTTACGACCTATTAGATTAACCTCAGCTCTGCACCTTAGTACTCTTTGACTTTTTGTTACTCCGTCAGCTAACGTTAAGTTGGCGGGCTGTTCCTCGAAATTGCATCCGTTTTTGACCAGCGCTAAGTACAAGGAGTACGATGCGACACTCATCTTTGCACAAGTATCAATGTAGGCGGTACCTTTTATTCCCTCGATCTCCACGAACACAACTGGCCGTGAATATGCATCTAAATGTACATCGATGGCGCAAAACTTCAAGTCCTCCTTCTTAATGGGCGACGACTTCTTACAGGTGGTACAATTGCTTCTAAATACCCCGGGTGCGCCGCAACCATAACAGGAAAATTTTGGTTGAGAAGGAGATGGTGCCTGCGTCTGGATTTCAGCGACATCTTTCGCCGCCATCGAGACTGTGCCTTCAACTCGCTTTTTCTTTCGGCATACGTCCACCGTGTGTCCCGGGTTTTTGCAAAAAGTGCATCGCTGCTTTCCTTTTCGCATCTGAGCTGTAGATGTTTCGGTATGTTTAGCTCCATGTGCGTATTCTTGCAGAGTTTCTTCGATACCGCGTGCCGTTTCTAGAAGTTTCTCGAACGTCGGTACCGTATCTCGCGGCATACGGTTTCGTAGTTCCAACCGTATGAGCGCGAACACCATATCTATTTGTTGAGTTTCAGTTGGTGCGGGAGGAGGAAGTGATGAAAATAATGCCCGCTTTTTGGCAATAAATGCTTCCGTGGTGACATCAGACTCCTGGACCTCGTGTGTGATCTGGTGATAAATCATAAACGCTGGTTTCCGGGGCGCGAACGTATGACGCAGTTTGCTACAAAACTGTTCCCACTTTCCTACACCGCTTTTCACTCCTTGCCACCATACCGCTGCTTCATCACGTAGTAGGAGTGGAAGCCCTTGGAGCGCATCCGAGTCACTAAGTTTTTCCACATTTTTGTAGGTGGTCGCTGCTGCTAAAAAAGCTTCGACTGCGTCCGTGTCCTTTTGCCCATTGTAGGTGATGTTGCAGGCCGCAAAAGTTCCCTGCTTGGAAGCCATGATGGTCTGTAAGAACATCTGGAACTGTTCGTTGGACATCGCCATCTTCAAGGTCCGATGTGGGAGTCTTCGTAGATTTTCTAACTTGATCCCTGGATTCGGCCCCACGTTGGGCGCCAGATTGTAGCAAGAAAAACGCACTCGATGATTTTTAGCACTATATTTACGTAGCGATATATTTAACAGGTACAGAAAACTTCTATAGACTAACAGTACAGGGAGCGGGACCCCGTGCGTACGCTAGCGTAGTACTGGTTCGCAGAGCTGTCCAACCAGAGAGGTTGAAGCAGACTGAGAGCGCAGCGGATACTGACTGCGTACGTTTTTTTTTTTTTTTTTTTTAGAATATGGCATCTCGTAGTTGACCTTGAGAGGCCGTGACTACTTAACCGGACTATCCTGTGGTTGCCTTAAGAATTCTTAAAGCCTCCAGCCAGGGCTATATCTAGATTAAAGCTAAGCGACTGCACGCTAAGGGCACCCCCTGTGGGGTACGAACCTCGGCTTAGGGCGTCGCTGGGAGAGGGCAGCAAGGGGACAGGCTGGATCGGATTAATATTAATGCTTTGATGAGCGCGGCGTTTCCTAGGACTATCTCTGAGAAGAAAGGCCGAAACAAACTCAGAGGTCTCAGTCGGGGAATTTAAAGCTACAGGCTCAGCTACGGCGCGGGCTGGCACTTCAGCGGGCAAGGGTCGGGGGGGAGAATTTACTTGGGGACGTCGCGAGGGACCTCGGCGGCGAGGTCGGAATGTCGGTTGTTTCTGTTTGTATACTGTACTGGTTGCCCTATCGCTCTCCTGGAGGAGGGTTATGGGGTCATCGGGTTCGTCGAGAACATGCCTTGGACGGCGAATATTGCTGATTTTGGAGGGGGTGTAGTTGGCGGCCGCTACCACCAGAGGGTTGCGGTGATTGGCGGCTTTGGCAAAGAAACGCTTGGAGAGGCGTTTCATGAACTGCTGGATGGTGGGAATCTTGAGATCTACGTGGAGGATCTCATTGCGAACGAACCAAGGGGAGTTTGTGGCCTTGCGGAGAAATCGGTTCTGCAGGACTGCGTACGCGGCGGTGGTCGTCTTTTATAGCCACTCGCCGGCGGCGGCGAGCGGCGGGGTTATCGTGCGCGGGGAGGCCACGCCCAGTGTGACGTGTAGCGTTCCGTTGTGGTTGTTACAAAACCTTAATAATTAAATTCTTAAACTAGGTACTAAGTATGCCTTCAAATAATTTTGAGCCGGCGCGGCGCTACGATGACGAGCTTTGCGTCTTTGGATGTCGTTGCTTGAATGCATAGAAAAATCGAATTTGTAGTCTACTTTTCGATTATTCGACGTTTCTATGTTATGTATTTAATACTCTCTCACGTTGTGTCGGGAGTGCCGAACCTTCAGACTGGAACAAAGAGTGCATCGAGTGTGTTTACGTACACATTTGTGCACTATACTATCGCCTGCGTACATGGCTAATCTCCGTTAATCTCCGTGAGAAATCAATCAGAGGGCGTTCGGTGTGGAGTATATTATTATTATTTACTACTGTTTACCTGCAGATGGCCCATTTCGAACATCTCATTGCAGAAGTAACAAGGACTATCCTTGGACTTGCTCATCGCTGCGTCGAGGTTCTGGCTGTAACTGTTCAAACTCATTTTGATGGCGATCTGTATGTTCTTTTAGTCAAAAATGTAATCTTTCAAGATTGCTCCATTTGTTCTTCTGAAATTAAGAATAATAAGAAGTTGAGCGTTTTAGCCCAGGGAGGCACGGGCGCGTTTTTCCCGCGGCGATTATTTTTTCGCGCACTGAATTTTCAGTGCACTGCTTAGCGCTGAAAGTTGAAAATCCAACAGTGGGTATTTTTTGACGCGCAGGAATGCGCTCTGTTGGATTCTCAATGCTTGGATTAACACTGAGAGTTGAAAATCTAGTGGGCGGTAAAATCCTGTCGCGATAATCGTGGGTCCAAGCGGACAGTCATGGGCTTTGACCATGTTTAATGGACGAGGAATTCAATTCATCACAAAACATTTTATTATCATCACGTAAACTAATTGATAACAATTTACGTTGTTTGAAACACATTTTTACTTATGATGATGTTTTTACTCCAAAGATTGTCTAACTTCTCAAATATTATTTTTGTTTATATGCTCTCTTCTATCTGTGAAAACTTGTAATTGGCCTTATTTTTGTTACTCTCAATCGTGCAAAAGTGTTTAGCTGAAAGTTTTCCAAAAACTGTAAAATAAAATTAGTGGTCTATTATCTTCCTGAATCCTCCATACGATAAAGTTTAGTCCTTACAGCACAAAGTTTGAAATTGCCTGAAGATAAACTGAACTTTTAATAAGTTACATAAAGAATCCTACTATCCTACTAATATTATAAATGTGTAAGTTTGTATGGATGGATGGATGGATGGATGTTTGTTACTCTTTCACGCAAAAACTACTGAACGGATCTGGATGAAATTTGGCACACAGACGGTAATAACCAAGATTAACATATAGGATACTTTTTATTCCGATTTCCCACGGGATCGAAAATTATGCGGGTGAAACCGCCGGGCGCAGCTAGTATAGAATAAATAACAAATTCATTCAAATAAAGGCGCAGTTGTAAATACCTACCTGATGATATGTTTGCTGAACATGTGTACTCTACTAGTCACCGCTATCGCTGAATGGAAATATATATGACATTTACTATATGTAGGTACCTACCTTTGTCCTAAACACGTAACAAAATAAATAACTGCACATAATTATGTACAGACGGTCAGCAGGTCAAGCTACCCGAAACTGTCAAATTTTCCCAATCAACCTTGAACCTTAGTGCTTTAACGAAAAGTTGAAAATCTATGACAGATTGTAGTAGCTTGATGTGCTGGCGTCTGTAAGTACATGTGTTTGCAATCTACAGCGCAGGAAAGAAATGAACGAAACAAAATTATGCATAACAAGGAATCCAAAGCGTGACCCTGAGGACCAGAAACATTAATGCCCAATGCCCGCTTCGTGTTAATGATATTATGATTTTAGTTCTGTACGTAGGTTTGTACAAACACTTTTACACGTCAATCATGTTTCAAAAACTAGATGAGGTCGGCGTTTCCTATCTGACTACTCAGACATAAAAGTGAACTCAGCTCAGAGGTCTTACTAGTCTCTTATAAAGTCCAGACCTATTTTTTTTTACTTTTCTATGGTCCAGACCATAGTATCCTATATCTATGGACCAGACATAATCTTGGTCAGATCGTGTGAATAAATTGATGTCAGAAATGGTTTTTTGAGGAAGAACCAAACAGATTGAGTGGATCTGTCCAGTCAGTGCACGCATTTAGGAGCTCAATGATTGAATGATTCGACGAACAATACCAAAAAAAGGACATTTGGGTAGGCCGCATAAATTAGGTAAGTACTCAAACTGCGAAACCATGATTAAGATTAAAACAAAAAGTAATAACAGCCGCTCGGGCCGATCGATCAGGTTAAGCTACGCTTGCTGACAGTTTGTACACTTTTACTCTTTAGCCCAGTTTGTGTGTGTGCTGACTAGTCAAGTCTTTCTTGTCTAAGAAATAATTACGCATTCAATTAATACTAATATTGACTTCATAACATACATATTAACTTAATCAGCATATAACGTTCCCACTGCTGGGACACAGGCCTCGACCTTTCTGCGAGAGGGAGTGGGCTGTAATCCACCACGCGGCCCAGTGCGGGTTGGTAGATGTCACATGTCTTCGAATTTTTGGTTCTAGGACATGTCGGTTTCCTCACGAAGTTTTCCTTCACCGTTTTGAGAGCAGTGGTGATGAAGTAAACATAAAGTAAAACGCCTGTCCAGCACCCTAATTGCGTAACACACGATCAATCGTAATCTGAATCATTTTGAAGCACTACGCTAATCCATTGCTTCATAAGTTCGAAAAACTTGTCTGCTCAACACGTAAATAACGCAATGAATGATGTTGAACTGTCAAACCACCCACTGGGTCACCACAGGTCCTCCTTCATAACACAATCAGCCTATAAAGCGCGGAATACACATGCCTGTAACATGCACAAAAGTATACAAACAGCTTGCTTGCCGTGTGGCATAACCACTTCTGATCGGTGAATACCGTAATGGCATGCAAGCTACTTGTATTTGTGCAAGTTTTAGGCATGTGTATTGCGGGCTTAATTTTCGCACTGCTGGGGCACAGGCCGTGAGACGGAGTGGGCCGTAATCCACCACGCGGGCACAGTACTTACGGGTTTGTGGATGGATTATTGCCCGGTTAGTGGGAATTATGATTATATTCTCATCGCATATCAAATCCTTTTGATCCGAGTGACATCACTATTGTGTTATAATAAGTACCAGCTGGACTTCGTTTGTGTGCATGCTGGAAAACAAATTGGATTTCATGGGTTTTAATTTTTTTGCTTGAAACCTTTGTCTAAAATAATAATATTCAGTTACTCCTACGTTACATCATCTATTTGCCAGTGAACGTCCCGTCAAAATCGGCCTAGTCGTTTCGAAAATTAGCCGGAACAAACACAGACAAAAAATTTAAAAATTGTTTTTTTTTTTGTTATAAGTAGGTAGGTACCGTAGATGCATTCACATGCTTTTATTTTTTAAAAACTGTTATTTTCGCATTACAGATAGACACTTCAATTTTATGTATTTATATGTGTGTAGGTATTATGAGCTGATGTTGTCAATCATTAAATAAACGACTGTGTTAGTACTCTTTGTATCTGGGTTAAATTGTAGTGCGTACCTAGTCAGTTGTTTTTCATAAACACAATTACCTTTCCTACATTTAAAACATAATCATTTGGTCATCATGTAGCTCAGGGCTGAAATGAAGATAACTAGGTACTACATACTACCTACCTACATCCATTCTCACCGAACGCCGAATTAGTAGCATTGTAGGACCCTTTCTAATCACCAAACAAGAATGTAAAGAATTAGTGTGGAGTTAGTGTGTGAATTAGTGTGTAGTGTGTGTTAGTTAGTTTAGTTTGTGAACAATGGAATCAGGGCCACTGAGTCTGTTCTTGCCTAATATTTAGCAATTGACATTAAAATCTTACCTTTTTCTAATGAATCGAGTTCAGTCCTCAATTTACACAAAAGGAACACTTACAATATTTTTCAGGATATTTGCATTCAGTCCAACACTTTAATCGAAACTTAACCAACCAGAAAGATAAAACCGTGTCGATTGATAAAACAATCCCCAGATCAATCACTATTTTAGCGTATTTTGATTTTAAAAAGTAGAAAAACTCGAGAAAAATTAATCAAAACCTCGAACAACACTGCTTTCAAACCCCATTTTGTTTAAACAGGCATTATTCTATTTACTTGTACATAACAAAAGGTTGCAACAAAACAGATTCCAAGTATTGTAGTGCTGTTAGTCTCCACTAAAATGAATCATGGTATCTTCAGCGTTATCACTGATACCTGATACGGGGCGTTGTTTGACGCTGATAAGCACTCGCAAATACTATGTGATCAAATATGTGGTATTGTAGGTCAGTCAGCGTCAGGATGGCTGGACCAAACAAGATATGTCCTTGAGACCATGTGCACTATTTATTACCTACTTGCTACTATTTACTACCTATAGTGAAATATTTGCTACCTTTTCATTAAGAAATTTATCAAAGAAATAAAGTGGTCAGCCAACCTGACGTCAGGTTGGCTGACCACTTTCAAGTTCTATAGTTTTAGCGTTGTATTAACCGCGTTGTTAATGTAAATATTCACTACCTGATTGCTACCTTCACATATATTTTTTACACAACTCTATGAAGCTCGTATAAAAAGTTATTAATAAAAGCCATTTAAACGCCTGTACATCAATTATTAACATCTTTTCTTCTCAGAACAATTGCTAAAAATGTTTTTATAGGCGCTTAGTAGCTTATGAACAACTTGTTTCTGGATAATTTTATAATTATTAACATGTCGCATTTATGTTATAAGTGTGTACAGACGCCAGCACATCAAGTTACTACAATCTGTCAAATTTCTTTAGTAGATTTTCAACATAATCGCTAAATCATTAAGGTTCAAGGTTGATTGGGAAAATTTGACAGTTTCGGGTAGCTTGGTGTGCTGGCGTCTGTACATACATACTTATAACATAAACGTTTAGTTCATTTAAAATGAATGTAAATATTACTTTAAAGTCGAAAAGCAAAAAAAAAATTCTAGTGACTTCTTGGCGGCCAATCTCAACGGAGACTAACCTTCAGCGCAATATTGTAGTGAACAAGTGTGTGCGTAGCCACAGATGTACTCTCTCTACCCTCACTCTCATTGTCCGATAGATGAATAGATGGTTTTTGGTGTGATAACCTCGGAAAGCACGTTAAGCCGTTGGTCCTGCGCCTGATCCGTCTCCGGTCGTGTCGGATTACGTGCCATCCCCGGAGTGACTTTAAGGGCATCACTCTTCATAATTGTCGTTAAATAAAAGTGATTGTACAGACGCCAGTACATCAAGCTACCCGAAACTGTTAAATTTTCCCAATCAACCTTGAAGCTTGATGCTTTAGCGATAAAGTTGAAAACCTGTTAAAGAAATTTGGCTGATTGTAGTAGCTTTATTAAATTACGATACAATATTTGATAATAATTAATTGACATCTTTGATTATTTTTATTTAAAACTACCTACAATATTCACAACTATGATGATAAATTATTCTGTTCAAGTTTTGTTGTTTCTGACGTTCACACGTTAACAATAATTTATTAAAAATCACATTAGATATAAGAGTGTTTTCACGATGAAGCGAGGAAGACAATTAAAAGTATCGTTAAAAGATCAAAAAAGTGTTTATTCAACGTTCGAAAATATTTTTTCTGAAAAAAATGATCTTCCGTCACCGTGTGATCCAGTGTTTCATAAACTTAGTGAACTTTTAGAATATAAAATGTCAGAAAAAGCTATATATCAATCAATAAAAAAAATTACGATTTTTTTTTTTCGACAATTGTAGACCTGTAAGTAGTAAATGCATAACTGAAAAGAATACAGTGATTACAACAATCCCAGCTTCTAACTGCAAAACTTTTGATTTTTACATAGATTTTTATCAGTGGCAGAAAATCCAGCCTATCGTACAATGTGTAAAAAGAAATAAAGATAAATTCTCTAACTTTAGGACAAAGACTCTTTTACCAAAACATCAGTGGGCTAATATCTTACGAGAAAAAATTTGGAACACAATTCGAAGTCCGTGTAGCTGGATTTTCAAAAATTATTCGATTAAGGATAACGATTGTGTTATATGCACTGGAGCTTGCAAGCAGTGTCGAGCGGAAATTAAAGTAATTATCAACTGGCCAACTGATAAAATTGCTAAATGTATTTGTACGATACGCAATTTTACTGAATGTTCACATAAGTTAGCGAAAAAGATAAAGCTTTCTCCTATTCAACGATGTGAACTTGCTAATGAGTTAAAATACGAGTCTGCTATTGTAGTCAAGAATAAAATAGCAAATACTCTGATGAATGTAGAAGACAGGGAACCGACCCATTTACCCACTGTCGGTTGCCTACGACAAATAAAGTACGAAAACAGAAAAAGCTCTTACTATGATTCTAATGCAATGCTGGCTTTGTGGATTATGTATACACTGGCACCCTATAACGAAATAATAAAACTCGTATCGCTTTTGCCTCTCAATGTGTATTATTGGTCACCTGCGCAAGATAAATACTATAAAGATTATAGTAAAAAAGAGAGAACTGTTTTAAGTATTGATGCTACTGGTAGCATTTTTAAACCAGTTAGAGCAGGAAATTTAAATTTATCAAAGCAGATATTTTTCTATTCATGTGTGATGAAGTCTCGTAACGATGAAAGCAGTGTTCCAGTAGCTCAACTTATTTCTGACAGTCACACACTAGACACAATATACAAATGGCTGAATACTTGGGCTAAAAACAAAACATTACCAAATGAAGTAGTTACAGATGACTCAGCTGCTTTGATTGGTGCTGCTGTAAAAGCATTTACAAAATTCAACACTACAAAAGAATACATTAATGATTCATTTATGAAATTAGAAAAACAAGAATCTACCCCAGAAAAATGCTACATGCGCATCGATACGAGTCATTTTATAAAGATTTTATTTAATCTACCTTGTTTTAAACATATTGATCAACGGGTGAAATTTTTTTACATAAAGTGTCTGCTAGAACTAAAGATATGCGACGATTATGACAAATTGAAACAAATTGTTATAGATATGATCACATTATCTATAAATAAATATGATGGTATAGACAGTGAAGGTAACAATACAAGATGTGAAGAAGCAAAAATTAGGCTGAAAAAACTAGAATCTTTTTCACGGACCGTGGATTCTGAAATTGATATTGAAGATAGTAACAAAATAATTAGCTTCAAATCATTGAACTACTCTTCTTTCCAAGGTCTGGAAGCTTCATTTGAAAGCGTTCGGGAAGAAGGATCTGCTTTAAAAAGTCCTAAATGGTTCTATAATGCAATAGACTCCGAACAGTTGATTATCACCTTAACGGAAGGAGACGTTAACTATGGTCATGATAACTTGTATTATTTCCCAAACTTTTTGAACACTTTAATGCGACTTGTAGGTCAACTTCCGTTGTGGTCCAATATTATGAAAAATGTATATAATTCAAGCATATCTAATCCCACATCGTCGAATGTGGAAAGCTATTTCAAAAACGTGAAAAGGCATTTATGTAGAATCATCAGTAAAAGTGACAGATACCGTGTAGATGAGTTTTTCATGAAGCATTTAGAATTCTTATCTGGTGAATTAAAAGTTGCTATCAGTAACCTAAATGAAGGTAAAACAACAAGAACAAAGAAGCCAAATAATAAAACGGAGACGAAGAATGTAAAAGTGGATAAGTATATAGAACATGCAGAAGAATCTATTTTTACGGAAAATCCAAGATTAATAGAAAACTGGCGAGGACTAGCAACAAAAAGAGAAAAAATAAATAAGTCTTCCAAGAAGACAGCCAACGTTATTTTATTAAAGAATGGATTTAGAACAAAATTTACCGGTGGGAAAAATGTAATTGTAAAGAATACCTGCGCATTTGATTCGGTGTCACAAGCAATCGCTGTTGCGGTTGTAGATGGATTTTGTATTGGCCGAATTGTCAATACGAGTAATCAAGTTTACTGTAAATTCATCAAAATGCTTATTGAAAATGCTTCACTGCAAAATATTTATCAGAGTCGAACGGAAATTTTGAAGCAGTATTTTAATACAGAAAATATATCTGACGACAGGATTATTATTAGTTGCGAATGTAATGTGGCGCACATTTTTGAAAAAATACTAATCGATGTAATATATAGTGCAGATAGAACCGAATCTTGCACAAATACAGAGTGTCCGGTAAATCTGGTTAAGCGTAAATGTGCCTTTTTGCCTTTGGACTATAACATAAAATCATTATCAGAATCTGCCAATTCCAGGATAGACCCTGAAAATAACATGTCTAGTTGTCGGCATACTGGATGCACAGGTATCAAGACGTTTGAATATGAACTAAAAGATTTGATTTCTTTTGAACTCAATTCTGAAGAAGAAATATATTTATACGATATACCAACTATAATTTCATTGAATAATATTGAATATAATTTAGCATCAGTTATAGAGTTTGTTCCTTCATCGAGCGAGGGAATTGGTCATTATAAATCTCACTGTTTTAGAGGTACTTCATTTCAATGTTACGATGACATGTCAAATCGAATAACCAAAAGTCATAAAAAAATGTTGGCCCATTGCATCATTTATGGCAGAAAATATAAATAATGTAATATAGTATAATTATAATCCGACAGCTATTTTTGAATCAAAATTAAAATTGACAGAAATTTTTGATATTTATTTTGAATCATGTATTAACTAACGTAATTAAATAATTTCGAATATCTTGTTCTTTTTCTATTTTTGACAGCCTTCCAAATACACAGGAGAATGACTAAAATTTTTATTCTCAGTAGTTTCGTGATTTGTTCCCGGTTGATGGCAATTGGCTCGCCCCTATTACATAGGACTTAAACATATCTGGCGAAATGTGGGTGTACCTACTATGGGTAGCTACACCTCTGCCTAACCCTTCGAGGCAACAAGGCGTGATGTTTTGTTATGTAGTTTCATTTATAAGGTCGAAAGTGGGGAGAGGGGTGGAGATATTTTACATGTCCGTGTACATACGAGTACACACGGAAAGTTATTAATTAAAGACAATAAAACGCCTGCACATAAATTAATAACGCCAAGTCTTATTTTCGTAATATTGCTAATAATGGTTTTTCAGGCACTAACGTTAATTTATAGTAGCTTTCATAACTTCTTATAGGAGCATCTGAAAGTTGTGTAAAAAATATATGTGAAGGTAGCAATCAGGTAGTGAATATTTACATTAACAACGCGGTTAATACAACGCTAAAACTATAGAACTTGAAAGTGGTCAGCCAACCTGACGTCAGGTTGGCTGACCACTTTATTTCTTTGATAAATTTCTTAATGAAAAGGTAGCAAATATTTCACTATAGGTAGTAAATAGTAGCAAGTAGGTAATAAATAGTGCACATGGTCTCAAGGACATATCTCGTTTGGTCCAGCCATCCTGACGCTGACTGTAGGTCAAGGTAGATCGATCCGTGGCAATATGTATTGGGAAAATGGTTTGGATTATTTTGAATAAAGGATTTAGGATTTAACAATAATTATGTACCTAGGTACCTAATTTTCGGTAGCTTTATTTCGCAACGAACTTGCCTAATACCACAGAATAACTAACTTATCTTGTAATACCTAAATTATACGTAGGTAAGTATAATTACCTCATTTTTTTGGTCCTGGAAATCTAAGACCACGAGACAAAAATTGATGATGTGGTCACCATAAATTTTTTTAAACTTTTGTAAGTGCTATGAGAAAAGACTCAGAGTATTAAATGTACCTACATATTTATATAATAAAAATAAATAATAAACATTATTTAATTTATTTATCTACCGGCCTTACCTACATAAAATAATCTTAACATGCGCTATTTATTTAACAGACGATAATTTACAGAATGCCATGTTTACATAATGACAAAAATTACTCACAATTTTGAGTGTTGCGTGTGTTAAGTTCATGGTGTGTGTGTACGGAGAGAAATTAAACTATATTATTTATTAAATATTATACAAATATTATTTATTTATTATTTATTCCTACTAATGCTAGGGATTGACACAATTGACAGCTCACTCTAAGCTCACTTCACCTTACTTTTCCCGGTGAGATTTTTACAGAATCGATCGGCTGGAGGAGTTTACGGGCGAACGAATGTGTCAGCGTCCCTCAGTCCCACTACAATGAGTAATTTTTGTCATTATGGGAGATCGGCATATTCGTACCTAAGTAAATTAAATAAATATATTAATTTTCATATATTTTAGACTATTATTTGTCCATAATTGAAATAAAAAAAATCAAATCAAATCATCATTCATAATATTCAAAATTCAAATAATAAAATCACTCATGTCAAAAATATCACGCAAAAGTCATCACCCTGTCGTAAGTATGACACTGTAGGGACAAGTATGACACTGATATCCAGCTCCTCTATAATGATATATTACACAAGGAGCTCTTGCTGAAGGATATTTTTGAAAAATATGAAACATCACCACGACGACTAAGCGACCGCTTGTTTGAGGCTGGGGAACTACTGGATTTGGTGAAGTACAATGCTGAAAGGTATGAGTCTCTGAATAATGATCTTTCATGCAGCTGTGCCAACCAACCACCACCTCCTCAGCCTCAGCCTGACTTGTCCCCTCCAATATTGGCTCTTCCAGCAGACACCTCACAGATAAAGAAATCAATATTCTTTTCTGACGAGTTACTCGTAAGTTCTGGCTCTGGAACAATTTTACTCAATTATTAGCCATAGTTTTACCAATCATAGTTATCATAACATAAGTTTTAACCAACAACACAAACCTAGATAAATATTCTACTATGGTTTTGCTGTTAGGTAATAGCTCTGGTATTACCAGAAAGGACACAGTGGATGGTGTAAACACCTTGTTAAAGTTGAATATTGGAAAGCTAATGTTGTGTGCTTTTCCTTACTCTGATACTTTATCAGATAATGACAATATTACCTACATTTATAAGTTGAATAATACTATTCACAAGCAAGCATAGTGACAAATTATTGTATTTTGATACTAACAAGTTTATACATAGGACAATCTCTAGAGTCTAGACAAAACCAAATTGGTTGCTAATGTAATTGTAAAATTTATTCTTTTTATTTTGACATTAATTTACATTCTGTAATTTATTTTTATTTATTTACACAATTTATTAACAGTCACAATACCCCCTTTACTAGTACTAGTGTTACTGGCGGCCTTTTTTTTTTTTTTGAGGATGGGAAATCATCAAATGACTCCTCCCGCTCTGGGTGGAGCAGGAGGGAGTGTCAGACTCTTACTGACTAAAACCCACCCGTGTTCCTTCCTTAGCCCTTTATGTTCCAGGGCAGCGGTAAACCCTTTCGGATGTTCCCGCTACCCTGGCAGGCTTCGGCCCTATGGGGCCCCGTCGCTTTTGCTGATATCTCTTTGAGGCGCGCGTGGAACACGTACACGCCGTCCGGCACGGGCCTAGTCCTGATCGGACGGAGAGCTACCCATTACTCTCCGCCCGCAGGCCCGCGCCTACGGTGGCCGGGAGTCGTCACGCGGCTCCCGACGCCCGGAGCGTCTCCCGCGGCGGCTGAGGCGTGAGGTGCGCAAAGTGCGTTCCCTCGCCCACCCCGCCACCTCCTTCGCTAGCATGACTGCTTCGCAGAAGGAGGTGACTGCCTCCCACTCCCTCTCACCCCGGACCATGGCTTGAACCAGGGCCGGACGCGAGAGGTCGCCGCCGCTGCCAATCGCCTCTACGAGGACACGGCGGTGCTCTGCCCAAGCAGGGCAGACCTCCACCGTATGCTCCACCGTGTCCTCTGGGCGATCCTGACAGTGGTGACACCTGGGCGTCTCCTCCCGCCTGATGATGTGCAGGAACCTCCCGAAACATCCGTGTCCGGAGAGGACCTGCGTCAGGCGGTAGGTGAGAACGCCGTGACGTCTCTCTAGCCACTCCTCAAAGAGGGGTCTTACCGCCGCTATCGTGGCGTGCCCTGCGCTGGGTTGTGATAGTCGCTCCTTCCATGCCACCATGAGATCGCGCCGGAGGTTCGTCCGCTCCGCCGCGGTTTGCCGCGGATGCGGAGTTTCCCCCCGGCGTAGTGCCTCCGCGCGCCAATCATATAGGCGCGCGAGGACTATATCGCTTCCGGCAAGGAGGCTTGCTGCCTCGCCCGAGATCGTGCGGTAGCCCCGGATCAGCCTTACGGCTACCACCTTTTGGGGCGCGTTCAGGTAGTGTGCGGCTCGAAGCCGCAGTGAACGCGCCCATACCGGGGCCCCATATAGGGCCATGGACCGCACGAACCCCGCGTAAAGCCTCCGGCAGGAGGCGTTTGGCCCCCTCAGGTTGGGCAAGAGCCGCTTTAGGGCGGCCCCGGCCCGTTCCAGTTTGGGGGCCAAACGTCGGAAGTGCTCGACGAAGTTCCATCGGCTGTCGAGGATGAGACCCAGGTACCTCATCGTGGTCTCGACGCCGATGTGAACCCCTCCTACCACTAGTTGGGATCCCGGAGGTGGCCCGTACCGAGGCCCATGAAAGGACATGGCCTCAGACTTGTGCAATGCCACCTCGAGACCCAACCGCCGGATCCTTTCCACGACTATCGCAGCCCCGCGTGTCATCGCGTCGGCCGCCGCCTGATGCGACCTCCCCTGCGCCAGGACCAGCGTGTCGTCAGCGTAGCAAACTACGCTGACGCCTTCAGGGAGGTCGGCCCGCAGCACCCAGTCGTAGCCGATGTCCCACAGGAGCGGCCCCAGAACCGATCCCTGTGGGACACCACACGACATCTTACTGGCGGCCTGAGGTATATATTGTAATGTCAACAGTACCTACACTTAAGCTAATAAATTGTGTAAATAAATAAATTGTGTAATTCGGCACGGTTGGCGCAGTGGTTAAGCGATTGACTGCTGCGCTGCGTGTCGCGGGTTCGATTCCCGCACGGAACAAATATTTGTATGACCTACATGTATTTGTTCCGAGTCTGGGTGTTTTTCTATCTATAATATGTATGTATTTACAAAAAAAAAAAAATGTATTTAAGTAGTTTATCAGCCATCTTGTTACCATAACACAAGCATTAGGTTGCTTAGCTTGGGACTAGATGGCGCTGTGTGAAATGTCCAGGGATATTATTATTATATTATAATTACTTAAACTCTACCTACACCCGGACTTATTACTTTTTTTTATGAAAATTGTCTACTTTAGAATATTTGTAAATATGTCAGCACCATGTATCTATCACACAGTTAATTTATTTGTCATGGTTTCATTAATCCATTTTAATTCTTTCACCTATTGTGGTACCTTAAGTAATTTTATTTTAGGTGCATCGTCTTCACATAAAATTAATAACATAATTAATGTGCAAAATATTGGAAAACTTAATAAAAGCGGTGGAGTTTCTTGCCCATTCTTCTCCATACGAAAACTACCTTTTGGAAGGGGCGACTAGAATCAATTCTACTTTAATGTAATTTTTGACGTTCAAAAGTGTCTTTTATGTGCCTATTTGAAATAAATGATTCGACTTTGACTTTGGAAGACGCTATAATTTTTGCAAATGGTGACAAAAGTCCATTCTACTTTGAAATTTGTGAAGTAAACAAATACAAAATACACGTCAACAAGACATGAATCGCTATACTTATAAAGAACGCGGAATAATTGTTTGGGCTCGCCTAATGTCTCTTGTTTAGGGGATTTGCACTGGCCGGCAAGATCGTCTGATTTAACCGTTCCACACTTTTGTGGGTCACGAGTCTCTGTGAACATCAGACTCCTGAAGCCCTCAAAGAGAACGCGAGGACCTATCGCCGGTAGTTCTGGCAAGAGCGATGGAAAATGCCATATATCGGACCCGAATGGTTATCAATTCTGGCGGCGGCCACAAAGCCAATATCATTTTCTCGACTCAATAAGAAAAAAATAAGACGTCAACTAAACATAATCCAAAAGCTGAAACAAAGGTTTTCATTCAAGGTCATCATTTAAAAAAATCTGCCAAAGAACATCGGGTGACAACTTTTGCGCCACCTTGTAAGTACTTCTGGATTCTCTTCACATGAATCTGCCCAGCCCTGCAGACTGTGGCCTATCAGAGATCATCCTTAGTACCTTTAGTAACTTCAATATTTCTGCATAGAAATGTAGTTTTAGGCATTATCTTAAAAGTGCTGAAATTACCATATACTTACCAAAATCAAAATAATTTATCTATATCTATACTTATAATAAATCTGTAGAAGTGAAAATTCTGTACATTGAAAATATCAAAAAAATAATTTACAGGGGGTGTTACTAGACCGACACCGAACCCAAAAATGTGATTAAAAAAATTTTTGTCTGTCTGTCGGTCTGTCTGTCTGTCTGTCTGTCTGTTTGTTCAGGCATCACGCAAAAACTACCGGTTCGATTACGATGAAACTTGGTATAATTATTCTTTAATATCCTGGGCACCACACTGGGTACTTTTTATCCCGGAAAAGTATATACAAGAAAAAACAAACTTAATTTTGCGGTTCGATCCCTATACCCGATTACCACTGTCTGTACTGTACCAACCGCAAATACTAAGTTTGTCGTAGGTTGGGTCACCCGCAGTGGAGTTCATTTTTATTCCTTTTAGTTTTTAGAGTTATTTAGGTTTATTTTTATATGAGTCGTAGGTATAGATTTTAATTTTAAAGTATAGGTAGTATATTTGATAGTGTACGTAGTGACCGTAGGTTATTTTATAATACTGTTAGGTAGGTTTAGTCATTCGTATAGATATTAGTTTTTAGGGAGTTTGCTTATTTATTGAGTTTAGATTAGTTATCATCAGAAATAGGTTTATTTAGGTAGGTAGGTATTTAATTTTCTGTTATTGAGTTTTTTTTTTTTAATTAGTTAGGTACTTAGGTAAAGATACCCTCTTAATCACCACTAATGAGACACAATTGGTTTTCTATTGTAATTAGCCACAAAGGGCCCGCGACATAGATGGCATTCTGGGGAAGCACATACATTTTATCCTGTTAGCACGTTCCCGTGGGTAAATTTCCGACATCCACGCGGGCGAAGCCGCGGGCAGAAGCTAGTTTCACATAAACTTACATTGGCACTTATGAAAACATCAGAAGCTAGGTGCACGGTTCCAATTGGTCGTTTCCTATGGAGAAGAGCCGGCAAGAAACTACTTTTTTACTGGTTACTCTTTTAAAAATATGGCTTTTACCAGGCTTTTACAATGTTTTCAAATTAAATTTCTAATAGGTATCCCATACCTATTAGCAATGGGCAGTGTAGGCCTGTCAACAAGTCATCATCATCAGTCTATAGCAGTCCACTGCTGGACATAGGTAGGCCACTCCTATTGCACGCCATTCAACTTGATTTTCGGCAACAACAGTACCAGGTACTTAATAAAATAGAGAAGTTGTTTCAAGTTGTGTGTTTGTTGGAACAACAAATCAGTTTGTTTGATTAATTATATGTAGTTTATAAATAGGAACAGGCGAGCTCAATTGTGCGCCTAAAGTTTTGTTTTGAATGAACTGTTCCCATTCATAAAGAATGGTCTTCGACCAGTGCGTCCTGCCCGTTAAAACATACTGATACGATGCGCAACGCGGACTCTGACAGTCAGGCTGGTTCAGAGATTCAAGGTCGCTCAGCCCGCTATGGAGTGGGCTATGCTCGGAGTTTCCTTGAAGGATAAAATCATAAAAATGACAAAATGTCATTATCCGGAAAAGAAACGGAGTTTCCGACATAGCTTGCAAAGTAAGCAAACTGAAGTGGCAGTGAGCTGGCCATGTTTATCGAAGGACCCATGGCCCATGGAGCAGACGAGTCCTGGAATGGAGACCGCGTATCGGCAAGCGTAGTCCCCCAGATAGATTGACCGACGACCTTAAAAAGGTGGCTGGGATAGACTGGATGTGGAAGGCGGAGGACAGGGTCTGGTGGCGCAGCCTGGGAAAGGCCTATGTCCAGCAGTGGACTGCGATAGGCTGAGTTGATTGATTCATAAAGACTAGGATTAAAATAATGCCTATGCCTAAGACTAAAATCTCGCATGCACAAATAAAAAAAAATCATGCAGAAATGGAACCCGCGACCTTTAATAGCTCAACCACTGAACAATCAAGTTTTTATTTAACTACGATGCCGTATACCTACCTATTCAAGGAAATAAAACACTCCACCTTGATCACAAACAACCGTTCTACCAATTGTAACATCTGACCAACAATAATAGTCATATCAAACCGGCACATATCATCACGCTGTTACGTAAGGGACTGAGCTGAGCAGAACAATACGCTCTTCGACTTAGTTAGGTAATACTTTATACTGCACGGAGTCGAACCGGTCGACCGTGGGCCGCATACTTTCAGGGCTAAGCCATGGGGCTAGGGCAGGCCGCTTGTATCAATGAAGTTGTGTAATGGTTGGTTACTATGCAAAAATGTTATTCTCTACGTTATACAATGTTGATAGTTTTGGCTGTTCATTGAATATAGCAGGGCTACCTGATTGTTGGAGGATACCAATCTGGGCTGATCTAGCTAGATTGTAGGTAGCATGTTTTGAACCATAAATAATCAAGACTTAATCAAACTACAACATATATTTTTATTCGATCAATACAAAGAATTACAAGAAGATTGTTTACTGTTGCTTAGCTTGGGACTAGATGGCGCTGTGTGAAATGTCCAGGGATATTTATTTATTTATTTACTGTGAAATCAAAAACTTTTTAACAAAGAAAGAAAGAAAGAAAAGACGTTTATTAAACATGACGCAAAAAAGAACATAAAAACAAAATAAAGAAAAAAACAATAAGTAATGGTTGATGAACACAAAAAAAATGAAACCGCCGAAAAAACTGAAAAGCAAAAAATAATAAACATTTTTAATAACTAAGTTCTTAAACTATGTAAGTACACACGGCTACACGTCAAGCTATACAAAACCAGTTTGTCATGGCCTCACTTTGTATGATATTTTCTCACAATGAACGGTCAGCCAATACTGGTTTTGCATAGCTTGATGTGTAGCCGTGTGTACCTATACCTAAGTAATTTTGAGTCGGCGCCAAACAATCAATAAACAAAGATCACTACGGCGGCGCCGACTCAAAATTATTAACGTGGTCATACATAAAAAAAAACGCGTCGACTTGAGAACCTCCTCCGTTTTTTTTCGTCGGTTAAAAATGGGTAAATTTCGAATATCCTGCCCCAAAACAATGTTCCATTGCGTTTTAATCACATCTCTAGTAAAGATAGTGTGGCAACATTTTTTAACAGAATGACAGTAAGAAATGTTATTTTACTGCAGTCAACTAAAAGCCCCTCTATAGGCATGGAATAATAATCCCTTTGAATTAACGCCTGTGGGGGAGTACCACTGCCACGTTCAGGCAAGCGCTGGTGTCGGCGAGCGACTAATGAAGTTCTACAGCATATAGCTATTCAAAACCATTCGACAGGCTTCCAAATCGAAAATGACACATTTTCGGTTACCTGCCGGTCGATTCTGTAAAAAAAAGTGAGCGTGGAGTGAGCTGTCATTCCAACTAATGCTAGAGATTGACACTATTGACAGCTCACTCTAAGCTCACTTCACCTAACTTTTCACGGTGAGATTTTTACAGAATTGATCGGCAGTTCCCTGTAACTGTTTATACCGTCTTGTTTATCCCAATAACATAGGAACTCCAAACCCTGACGATATATACCGCTCGGCACTCCTGTAGAGCGATTCTCACACATCTCGCGTTCGTTATTGACGTTCGACTCGAACTTTTGCCACGACAAAATCAAGCCGAGCTATTCTCACCATGACGATTCGAGCATTTCTCGCAGGAAAGACACGCGACATGCCTTAGTTTACATGCGACATGCAAAGAATAGTCATGACCAGTCGACACGTGACGTATGATCTGTGTCGACCACCGTACGAACGTCAAACAGTGGTTATGTCAATCATATTTGTGTCAATTGCGAAAAGAAAATAATAAATACCTATATTTTAACAAAATGTGTTCATAAACATCTTAGAAGACTCTACGACCACAAGGAAAAACACACGAAGAAAACTTCAGGTTTCCGCCAAAGTTATCAACTGTGGATAGTTGTTGCTTGTGTAGCGTCGATGAATGAGACACATGAGATACAGAAGCGGAAGGCGCCGGATTTAAAACCAGTCAAATGGACCAAGACGGCTTTGCCAGGCTTTACTCTGGTTGAGGGCAAGAAAGGTCGATCGCGTCGCAACCACAATAAACGCGGTACTACTCCTGCAAGCGAGGATTTTTGAGCTGTAGTGCCCACTTTGCTCCCGTACATTTCCCGGTTGGATCGACAGATATCGAGAGAGAAGGAGCCAAGGTCTTAAGTGCCGAAAGAAGGACGTTGCAGTCGAACTAGACTTTGAATTTTGACCGGCTGGAGTTGTGTATAGATGTTACAGAGAAGCATGACCAAAAGTAAACTCCCATGTGTGGTGTGATAATAATTATGTTTTTGTGGTTTATACTTGGACGTATACTGAATTTATTTATTAGTCTGTAAGGTATTCTTAAAAAGGTTCTTTGGTAACTAGAAATAAAGTGGTTCAAAAGCATTTCAAACAATAAATATTTCAAATGTCTTTATTTTATTTTTTTCAATGTGAAACTTAGCTAAGTAACAAAAATAATATAGGTATGCAAATAATTGAAGGGCTTTGTAGTTAGGTGGCGCAGGCCGTTAACAAGTTGGGTTAGGAAATAGAAACACAAGCAAAGTTCATACGTATAATACTCACTGGGTTACAAATTTACAATAGGTAGGGTACAATAGATACGTTGTAGTAGACTGGTCGCGGGACGCCCCGCCCGGTAGCGCGTGGATAGGTGTGCGTGCAGCGCAGTGTCAGTCAAAAACTGCGCTTTTATTTATGCGGCCTACGTTACTTTGAAGCGGGCCGTGTATTTTGAGCCCTTTTGCTTGTTAATTTTCTGTCAAGCCCCTTTTTTATTAATTTTTTCCATGTTATATCTTTACAATTTTGTTATATAATCTTCCTTACATAATACTTAAGCTAATTAAACCTTAGTGTATAACTTAACTATGCACAATAAAAAGTTTCTAGAACAAAAACTGTTACAAAAGTGAGTTGGCACATTTTGATTACCTATACAAAATCCCATATAATTTCTAAACTTATGGTCCGATTTTTACAATTTAAACGGAAATATTCGTTTTATATCTAGACCTATCTTTTACAATAAAAATTATTAAAATCTATCCAAAAACAAAAAAGTGAGTTTTCAAGTTACGTAAATATGCTAGAACAAAACTACACTTATAGGAATCCTTTTAAAAACAGTCTTATTGATCCGTGCAGCACATGGACAGTATAATAATCACTGGTTTACACGAAAGGTCGGCGTGATGAGTCAAGCGTTGTCCGTGAGCTTAGGAATCGGCGGACCACTTCACGTTTCGCCCAGTCTTCATGGTTGTGAGGCACATCGACCACAAAAAAAATTGAATTCGTGTTGTGACGAGACTCCTAACGCAAGCCTCAGGGTGAAATCTGTTTTCGCAAGGATTTCCCAACAATCTTTTGGGCCTTTGTAAAGTAATGAAGCCAGGACACGTAGGTACAGCCTAGCGTTCGTTGGAAAAGCATGTAGCAGAAATTTCCGGTGCAGTACCGCACTCTTTAAAACAACAACACTTCTCCTCTTCTTCTCCATCTTGATAAACTTTTATGTTATTGTGCTGGTCATCAGCTTACTTACAATATCATTAGCTCGTTCTGTTTTATTTAATTACCTATTAGTATGTAGACCAATGTAAACAAACAACATAAATTTTATTTTGACTTTACTTTGACGTGACATTGGACGTGACAAATATCGATGACATGACTTGACAAATCAACATGAGCTATGCATTCCGTAGTACCTACGGAGGTCTTTTATTAATGTTAATAATAAAATAAAAATGGAGTTACGAAAACAATAATGATTATTAAATTGATAAATGTTAATGAAATACCTTTAAAATGCTGCTCAAAATATGTTTTTGCTTTAAAAATCATTTTTAAAGATGGTCAAAAGTACATTAACGATTACGTAAAAAAATCGCATCGTTATGTGGAAGGGATTACTTCGTGGGACGCTTAATGGCAACATTATTGTCCCTAGATTCGTGATTTAAGATCGACTTGTAGTGAGAATAGCTGTTTCAGGATTATCTCACCGTTTTATAAGCGACATACGGAGACGAGCGGCAATGACGTCATGCGACACGAACGCGAGTTTCCGGAGAATCGGGCTCCTGATCCTACACATATATATATTTTTTTTAATGCATGCCAATGGTAAATTATAATAAAGGGCTAATAATGTCATATTGTAAATAATGTCAATCAAATGTAATATTAATTAATAATTAGTCAATTATAATTTATTTTTACATGCATGTCAATTGTAAATTATATTAAAGGGCTAGTAATGTCATATTTATTTTTATCATTTAAAAATTCTTTGATAGAGTAATGTCTTATCTATTAGAAATAAATACAATTTACTTTTGAACTTTCGGACACTATCTTCACTCCTTATACATTTTGGTAATTTATTATTATTATTATTTATTTATTTACTTTCGGAGCCATTACAAAAATACTGTTTCTGTATAGTGCGGTTCTGGATCCGACTGTTTGTAACCGATCACAGCGGCGCTGACTAGTTACTTGATCAAATTTATGTAAATTGTTTTTGACGAACATAGACGTTTCATAGATGTACAGCGAGGGCACCGTTAATATTTGCATATTTTTAAAAAACGGTTTGCAGCTGTCTGTTGTCTCCAAATTATAAATAGCTCTTATACACCTTTTTTGGCACTTAAATACCATATCTTTACCGGTGGCATTGCCCCAAAATATAATTCCATATCTCAATGTAAAACCCAAAACTAAAATACACATATTTATGGCTGAAATCATTTTGCACTTAACATCAAACTTCAATGCTCGATTCTGACACTTTAAATGATTTTGACTCCTTTGGTATGAGTGATTCACATATTTGTGTAACCGAGTCATGCAGCCGTTTCATTAATGACACTAACAAGTCTCTTATACACCTAAATATACGTAGTGTAAACTGTAATTTTGATAGTTTCCTTGTGCTCTTGGCTAGAATAAAAATTTCATGTGATGTTTTAATACTATCGGAATGCTGGCTGTGGGCGGCAACAGTCCCACCTCTGGAAGGGTATGTTTCTTATCACACGAGCAAACTTGCTAATAAAAATGATGGTGTTATAATATATGTAAAATCAGAATTACCTCATATCGTCACCGAACCTTCTATATCTGGTGCTAGTTGTCTGATCTGCAATGTAACATCTCACAATATCTTACTTTTAGCGTTATATCGCTCTCCCTCCACACGAAACCTTGACAACTTTGTCGATAGCTTGGATACTATTCTTACCCAGACGTCAGTCCATAAAAAAATTATGATTATGGGTGACATCAACATTGACATCACTCCGAATGCTATCTCCCAACAAGCGAATCAGTACCTTAACCTTATTGCTTCACATAGTCTCCTTCCTACACATCTATTCCCAACCCGTATTAGCTCTTGTATCGATCACGTAATGTTAAGATCTGACCTTAAAAATACGACTCTGGTACTCGACACTTATATTACTGATCATAAACCTACGATTATTAGCATCCAACGTCTGATGTCACTCCCTGCCTCTAAACTTAGTCGCATAGTTGTTGATTATACAGCCGCAATCATGGACATCTTATCAACGGACTTCAGTGAAATATTGACTATTCAAGACCCCAACAATGCCGCCGAGTCTCTGGTCTCCATCTTTAGCTCTGTCATCGCCAATCACTCCAAATCGGTACACATGTCTTCGAAACGGCGAATCCTGAAACCTTGGATTGCAAATGGACTGCTCTGCTGTATCCGAAATAGAGATAGCATGGCTCGAACGCTGAAGGCAGATCCTAAAAACTTAATTCTCATGATTACATACAAGTGATACCGTAATTTCTGTAACAAGCTTCTTAAAAATTTAAAACACGCATATGAAAGGAAGGAGTTCCATATGGCAAAAAACAACTCTAAAGCTACTTGGAAGGTCGTTAAAAATGTTACTGGAAATAGTCGTAATGCTAAATCCCACAACGAGCTACTAAGAATATCTTCAGATGAAAAGTCTTCGGTCAATAAAGTCAACGAATTTTTTGCCAATGTTGGCAGGAAATTGGCTGACAAATTCTTGCCCACCTCGTGTACCTCGGATTATTGCCTCGATGCGCTGCCCTCTAACTCGCTAGTACTTCTACCTACAGATGAAGTGGAGGTGTCAAATCTTATTATTGGGTTACGTACGGATGCTGCGGTTGGTTGGGATGGCATTTCATCGAGAATGTTAAAATCCTGTCTCACCGCGATTGTCCCAGCCATTACTCATATCTGCAATCGCTCTATTTCCACAGGCTGTTTTCCCAGGGTTTTCAAAAGGGCAATTGTTCACCCGATTTTCAAAAATGGGGACAGACACAGTGTAGATAATTATAGAGCAATCTCAGTCTTGCCTGCCATCTCTAAAATATTAGAAAAGATCCTCAATAATCGACTGGTAGACTATCTTGAGTCTTACAAGCTATTAAGTAATAACCAGTATGGTTTTAGACGTGGCAGGTCAACTGAAAATGCTGAAAATGCTGTTGCTGCCTTGGTAGACCATATAGTATCAAAGTTAGATAGCAAAATGAAATGCTTGGCTATCTTCTTGGATCTTTCTAAGGCCTTCGACACTGTGTCCGTTCCCCACCTCTTATCTAAGCTGGAAGCTACTGGCATTCGCGGACAATTCTTAAAAGTTTTCCAGGATTACCTGTGTGATAGAACTCAATGCGTTAAAATAAATGATGTTATTAGTGACACCATTTCTCTGAGTTTTGGCGTTCCCCAGGGCTCAATCTTGGGTCCTACCCTGTTTCTTATATATATTAACAATTTATGCAGAATGTCTTTAATTAATTGTTCAATCTTCACTTACGCAGATGATACAGCCCTATTAATTTATGGTAGTGACTGGCCTGAAACCGTAAAGTACGCGGAACTAGCTCTAAACTCAGTTATGAAATGGCTGTCAAAAAACATCCTAACCTTAAATTTAAATAAAACGGTATACTTACCTTTCTCCCTAATATCCACCAACCTCCCTCCTCCGATTTCAATGCTGCTCAGAGCCCATACTTGCCCACTTGGTCTACCTCCTCCGATTTCAATGCTGCTCAGAGCCCATACTTGCCCACTCGGTCTATCTTCTTCACAATGTGGCTGTCCTCAACTCAAAAGATGTGATTCTGTCAAGTATCTCGGGGTCTATGTGGATGGTTCTTTGAGCTGGAAACCTCACCTTAGTCATATCGCGAGTCCGCAAGTGTATTTTCATTTTTTTTAAACTAAGGCACTCCGCGGGCCTCCTTACGATTAAAACGGTATATTATGCCCTATGTCAAAGCATTATAAACTACTGCATCACGGTGTGGGGTGGAACTCCTAAGACAATCTTCCTGCCTCTGGAACGAGCACAGAGAGCGGTTCTCAAAGTTATGACCTCGAAGCCTTTTAGGTACCCCACTGTGGCTCTCTACAGCGAATGTCAGGTCCTCACTGTGAGACAGCTCTTTATCCTTGCTACTATTCTCCGCAAACATCCCTCTGTGGCTTACGATCCAAATGCTACCAAAAAACGTAGACACTTCGAATTATGTTCAACTCACGGATGTAGAACGGCCCTTGCTCAACGTCATTTTGGTATACTGTCAAACCATTTATATAACAAAATAAATAAACTCTGTTCCATTGCTCCAAATGAATGCAAAACCAAGGTCACGAAGTGGCTCTTGACATTGACCTACAACAAGACTGAAGATTTACTACAGATATCGTTTGCTTAATATAGTTAATACAGTAATATATTCATAATTATTCTCTTAAACAGACTTACAAAAATATGGTGAAAACTTGTGGTTATAAGTTTTCACCATATTTATGTCCCCCTCACACACTCAAATACACACACATATACATGGCTACATAAATAGGACACAACATTAGCTAGTAATTTAATGACGTACTGTGCTCGTCTTACAACTGCGGCTACATGTTCAAATCTTAGGCGAGGACGCTGGCACCCTAAGCACAAGTTAAATCTTACATTGGGTGCCAGAGCTCATTGAAGACACTCTGTTTCCCTAGTTTGTTGAGATAAGTGTTTTCTTGTACAATTGAAGGTAATAAAACTTATTTTTTTTTTTTATGTTGAGGCTACTAGACCATAATACGCCGTTAAGACTGTTGCTCGATTGGCCGTTTTACTTAACATGTGCAAAGCATAGTGTTACGCGCCACAATTAATGCCTGATACATGGTGACATTAGTTACCACTGGCGCCATCTATTGTGGAGTGGAAGAACTAATAGTCACGCCATCCGTCAGCGCCATTTATTGACGAGTAGATATGTCGAAGCTAGAACTAACTAGAACTATCGACATCTGGTCAGTCGGGGCCGGTATGTACTCGAACATTCTAGATGTTTCTACGATAGAAGGTTCTGGAACTATCTGCGGCACTATATAAGGCCGGGATTAGCCGCGAGCAATCAGACTTAGTTCTGCTACAGATGCGAATACATCGAAAGCGATCTTCAAGTGCGACTTAATAGCGATTGTGTTTTATAATTAGTGTATTTCGAGTTGTTGTTAGTGTCGATTAATTAAAGTGTAACTTTTGGTGATTTTTATCGGCATTTTTATTGTCACGAACCCGAAGCTCGTAACAATTGGTGTCAGAAGCAAGGATTAAAATCATGCCGATTTTACCTAAAGACGACACGGAGGGTATCCGTACCCGGAGTCAACGCCAACAGGAGACGGACCAGAGACGTTTTGGTGAAGCTATGCCGCAGAGGTCGGAGGGCCAGCTACCAACCAGGGAGGCCGACCCGTCCACAGCAGCCTTAGCATCAGCAGCACCAGACTTTGCTGCCCTGATGATGATGCTGCAGGAACAGGCTCGCCGACAGGAGGAGCAGGCTCGCCGACAGGAGGAACAGGCTCGTCGGTTAGAAGAACAGCTCCAGCGGGACAAGGAGGAACAGGCCCGCCGACAGGAGGAACAGGCCCGCCGACAGGAGGAACAGCCTCGCCGACAGGAGGAACAGGCTCGCCGACAGGAGGAACAGGCTCGTCGGTTGGAAGAACAGCTCCAACACGATAAGGAGGAGCAAGCGCGCCGCCAGGAGGAGCAAGCGCGCCGCCAGGAAGAGCAGATGCACCTTATGAAGGATCTTCACGCTACTTTCGGGAAAGACATGAAGGAGATGAAGGATAAGGTTGCTCAATGTGACTACCGCCTGACGGAAGCTGAAATCCGGATCGACCAAGTGAATGATCGGGTTGACAACGTGGTGGCTGACGTGAAGAAAACCGTGATGGCTGACGTAAAGAAAACGCTGGATTACCTTAAACTTGGGGATGGAATCGCAGCTCCCGTAGCTACAACACCTTCGCTATGTGGATTCAAAGTGCCACCGTTCGACGGAACTTCTTCCTGGTCGGCCTACAAAATCCAGTTTGAGGCTGTCATGAAGGCGAATGGTTGGAATAATAGTCAGGCTATGACTGCCCTCACCCTAGGCCTGCGCGACCAGGCCTTAACTGTTCTGGAAGCTCTCGGTAAGGATGTGACTTACGAACAGCTCCTTGAGGCATTGGAGGCTCGGTATGGCGACGCTTACCTGGAACACGTGTTTCGTGCGCAGCTCAAGGATCGCGTGTAACGAAGTAATGAAAACCTGCAGCAGTGGGCCCTTGAAGTGGAGAAGCTGGTGCGTAAAGCTTACCAGTCCGTACCTGCGCTTATTGATGGGAACCTGGTGCAGGCATTCATCGACGGCATCCGTGATCTTGAAGTAAGAGCTGCTGTGAGGCTCGGGCACCACGGGACGCTTAAGGACGCCTTGGCCCATGCACTGGAGGTGGAAGCCGTGCGGCAGGATCATCGTTCCCATCGCGTCAGGGAGGTTGCAGCGGCTACAGTTCGCGACCGCAATAAAGGGTACAGCCCTAGGTGCTACGCCTGTGGGGAAAGGGGCCACCTACGATCCAGTTGCCCCAAGCGAACTGCAGAAAAAGAAGACGGCCGATCTCCAGAGGGCAGTGCAGCTAACAGCACCGCCCAGCACCAGCAGCAGGGAAACGAGTAATAGCCAGGACTGCGGGACGGGTGCTGGCTGATGTTCAAAGAGCCCCAAGGGTTTCGATCACACAAACCCAAGACGGGAACAGCCTAATCATCAAGGGCGAGGTCAACGGAACGCCGTGTAAGCTGACCATAGACACTGGAGCCACTCGCACGGTTGTCAGTTCCCAACTCATAAGACGGTCCCTTGGGGACTCCGCATACAACCGAGAACACATCAATTTGGTAACAGCCACCGGTCAGCGCATACCCGTCCATGGAGAGAAGAAGATGGGGTTGAAGCTAGGCAACAGAATCTACCTGCATAATGTCATCGTGGCTGATATAATGGACGATTGCATCCTCGGCCTTGACTTTATGAGGAAGAATTGTTGCGAAATTGACGTCAAGCAAGGTGTTTTAAAATGTGGACAAGAGGAACTTTTCGTGGAAGGGGCGTTACCAGGGAACGTGTACAGTCAAGGGTCATTAATTGATTACCAGCTTAAGGACTGTATTGCTGTGAACGCGCGGTAAAGTCCACCTACGTCTGTGTGTAGTGATGTATCAACACAGAACGCACATCTCAGAATTCGCACACTGGCTGGCGTCGAACGAAACAAAAAACATACCGTCGCTTTTGCACATAGGCTACGTAATTACGCATGACTTTGGTTGGTTCATACCATTGCTAAAATTGAAGTTATTTCATTAAGTACCGATAGCTGGTAGTCTTACGTAGTAGATTATCGAACGCATAGGTCTGGGTTCCAATCTCGAGATGGGATTTTATTTTTTCTTTTCCAACAATAATCTTTATCGGTTTTTTTTTATTATTCGATAGATTAATAAACGATAATAATAAGTTATTATATTGTTATTATTATATTGTTATTGTAATATGGGGTTAAAAATAAAAATGTTTTATAAGTAATTTCAAATTGTTTATTCGTTATAATTTTATAAACTAGAAATAAATAAACGTCTAGTTAAAACAGTTTATTTTCTCATAAAGAACAATTTATTGAAGTTAAGCAGGTAATAGCGGTTCACCGTAATTATGCGTTTTGTAAATTCGTTGCACGTAATATAGTCTATTTTATTTGTATTCACTCATTAGTCCGTAACCACTTAGAAAAAATCCTTATCGCTCAGGAATGCTTTTGTACTCACTCACGGGTTGATCGATGACTTGAATCCAGTTCGATTTAAGACCATATGTTTAATGCAATAAGGTTGTATTTGGTTTAAAGGACTAGAAAAAATAGAAGTGTGTTTGTCGCAAAGATTCAATTTAATATAATAATATTGTCCTTTAATTACCACTGTGTGGGTAGATTTGCTAGTTGTAGTTTGTTAGAGTACTTTAACAAATTACAACTAGCAAATCTACCCACGTAAATAAAAAAAGTGCGGACTCCTTGTCACAATACAATTAAATTACTCAGTAGTTGTAGCCTACCTAAGTTGCCTATCTCAAATGTCAAAGTTAACAAATCGTATTTATTAGGACTTATTGCGGTTATAGCTTAAGTATTCATTTTCATTATGAAAAGAAGATTGAAGCTAAACCTCAAAATAATCCTTATTACGGATATCACAATATAATTTTAGTATTGCTATAATCAACTTATAATTTAATACTTCGTATAACCCCCATTATTAGCAATGCAATCAAATAAACGCTGGCGCATCGACCCTACAATATTACTACATATGTCTGTTCCTCTTATATTTTCCCAGATTTCTAGGCAATGCAGCTTCAATTGCTCATCAGTCCTCTCATTCCTTGCGTCCCATCGCTGTGTGATTAAACCCCATAGATTTTCTATGGGGTTGAGGTCAGGAGGTCGTGCCGGCCAAGGAATTACTTCTCTAAAATAAAAAAAGGAGTACTGTTAGGCTACTAAGCAAAATACTAATATTACCTACGATTTAGAAACAAAATTATAATGACAATAGATATGTTACATATATTTATAGAATTAATATAGTTATATTAATCCATAATTCAATAATCTAGGTAAATAAATTTACTTCGGAATTATATTTTCTTCTATTTAGACTTTATAAAACGTTTTAAAAAAATAAGGATCAGCAGTTCTACTTTAATAAGATAAATTGTTTAATAAAATAATTTAATCATTACACTTACACTCAGTCCGGTTTCATCAGATATTTGTGTTATATTAAGTCCAATTTTACGCAGCGCAATAATATTCGCTTTCATTTCCGTTTTTCTTTCACACCGCTAATATATAGATATAGAACACACGTCGCTAACCCACAATGAACAACGTTCTATTTAGTCGCGGTTGAATGACTCTTTAAGTTAACTGCATCCATCTACCTTATAATTTATTTATATTGATATCTGTGGGTATAATCCTAAAATTTTACGAATAAGTTAACAAGACGAACATGACAAGGAACTGTGGTCAATAGCGTGATTAAGTATTCAAAGTAATTGCAAACGAATGCGAGAATGTGTGTGTTGAGTGTGTGAATAGAGTGTGTGTGTGTATACTATAAAGTATAGGAAATACTCATTAGAAGAAGGTTGTAAGTTAAACAGAAGTGTCAATCTATTGCTTCGTGAAACTGGCGCGCCGCTTTGGACTGCTACTGTACAGCCTCAAGAAGATTGTTCTTCCGCCGAGATCGGAAACGATTGTGCCGGTTAGTCTTCCTCGGAATCCTGGGCAAACTCATCGTTGTGTACTTGTGGAAAGAGTAGACAATGACCTTCCATGGAAAGTGGCACGAACTTTGGTCAGAGCCACCGACATCTCAGGGGTACGTGTGCTGAACCTTTGTGATCAGGAACAGGTTATAGAAAAAGGCACGCTAGTTGGTACTTGCGAGGAAGTGGATTGGTTGCGTCGATGCCAACATCTATCGACTGGGACCCTCAGCAAGGATGCACAAACGAGAGTGACCACACTTTTAGAAGAATGCCACAGCGCTCTGTCCCAAAATGAAATGGTCAAGGCGAAGAAAATGTTACTCAAGTATGCGGATGTTTTCTCGTCAAACGATGCTGACATCGGGAGGACTGGCTTAGTTCAACACAAAATAAACACAGGAGAAGAATTGCCTATCCGTCAGCGGCCAAGAAGATTGCCGGTAGCACGCGAAAAGGAAGTGGAAACCATGATTGAGGGAATGGTGAAGGATGGTGTTATTGAACCTTCATCTAGTCCATGGTGTTCACCTGTAGTGCTGGTAAGAAAGAAGGACGGCAGCATGAGGTTTTGTGTTGACTATCGTCGTCTGAACGACGTTACGAAAAAGGACAACTATCCTTTGCCAAGAATTGATGACACGCTGGACATGCTTACTGGAGTAAAGTGGTTTAGCACGCTGGACCTGAAAAGTGGCTATTGGCAAGTTGAAATTGATCCTAAGGACAAGGAGAAAACTGCATTCTCGACAGGAAAGGATCTGTGGCAATTTAAAGTTATGCCGTTTGGATTATGCAATGCTCCGGCAACGTTTGAAAGGTTGATGGAACTTGTACTCACCGGGCTTATTGGCGATGCCTGCCTGGTCTACTTAGATGACATCATCATCGTAGGCCGTACGTTTGAAGAACATCTTCAAAACTTGGAACGCGTGCTCATGAAGATCCAGAGTGCCAACCTCAAGTTAAGTCCGAAGAAGTGTTCACTATTCAAACGGCAAGTTAGCTTTTTGGGATATGTAGTGTCTGAAGAAGGTATCCGCACGGATCCAGAGAAAATCGCCGCTGTCAAGGATTGGCCAATTCCAAAAGACAAGACTCAGGTCAGAGTATTTCTGGGTTTGTGCTCCTACTATCGGCGATTTGTTAAGAACTTTGCAGATATAGCCAAACCCCTGCATAAGCTAACCGAGGAGAAGCGATATTTCTGCTGGGGTGAAAGTTGCGACATCGCATTCCAGGAGCTAAAGGACCGTCTGTGCAAAACACCTATTTTGGGGTACCCTGATGCGGGCAAGGAATTTATAGTTGACACAGACGCAAGCGACATAGGACTTGGCGGTGTGTTGTCCCAGCGGAATGGCGATCAAGAATTTGTGATAGCGTACTTCAGCAAGTCATTGTCGAAACCTGAAAGGAACTATTGTGTTACGAGACGAGAACTGCTTGCTGTGGTAAAGTAATTGCAGCACTTTAGCAAATATCTTCTGGGTCATAAATTCCACTTACGAACTGACCATGCTGCACTGAAATGGCTATTGCAGTTAAAAAATCCAGAAGGACAAGTTGCGAGATGGATTGAACTACTGCAGGAATACGACTTCGTGGTCGAACATCGCAACGGAAAATCTCATGGCAACGCAGATGCATTGTCAAGAAGACCTTGTCCTGAAGACTGCAAGCATTGTGCTAGGCAAGAAAGTAAAGAAGTCGTACCTGTGAGGATGCTCAAGACAGACCTCAGCATCGAGTGGAAGGAAAGCCTACAACGTGCACAGCAAGAAGATTCGGACATCAAGCCGATTCTAGAGTGGATGAAGGCCAGAGCTCCTAAGCCCAAGTGGAGCGACGTCTCAGCGATGAGTTCGATCACGAAAAGCTATTGGGCCCAATGGGACAGCTTGGTGATTCAGGATGGAGTCCTGTGCCGAAAATGGGGAAATGCTCGGGGAGATAGCTGTCATTTGCAAATGGTTGTCCCTAAAACTCAAGTACCGGATGTTCTACAGCTGTACCATAATGATTATTCAGGAGGTCATCTAGGAGTAAAACGGACTCTACTGAAGATACGAGAACGGTTTTACTGGGTCCACTGTCGGGACGATGTCGAGGACTGGTGTCGCAAATGTACAAGTTGTGCAGCTGTAAAGGAACCTCAGACTCGTAGTAGAGGTGCATTGAAATTGTACAATGTTGGTGCACCATGGGAGAGGATAGCCCTTGACGTTGCGGGGCCGTTTCCGGAAAGTGAAAGTGGTAACAAGTATTTCATGGTTGTGATGGATTACTTCACTAAGTGGCCGGAAGTCTTCGCCATTCCAAATCAAGAAGCTTCGACAGTTGCAGATAAATTAGTTTATGAAGTCTTCTGTCGTTTTGGAGTTCCTTTAGAGATTCACAGTGATCAAGGAAGGAATTTTGAGTCCCAAATATTCCAGGAAACTTGTCGAGTTATGGGTACTCATAAAACAAGAACAACTTCTTACCACCCACAATCGGATGGAATGGTGGAACGATTTAATCAGACACTGGAGAGGTACTCCTAGCAAAAGTTGTGGAAAAGAGGCAACGAGATTGGGACAAGCACATACAACCGTTTTGGTTGTCATATCGAAGCGCTGTTCACGAAAGTACATCGGTGACACCAGCTTTCGCAAACTTTGGAAGAGAATTACGGCTGCCTGCAGACCTGATCACCGGAATACCACCTGATGCCCCACGCAGTATAACCGATTATGCGAATAACTTGCGGAACAAAATGAATGACATTTGTGAGCACGTCAGACAATCGGGCCAGCAAATGTCTGAAAAGATGAAAACCCGTTATGACCGCAAAATGAACAGTAAAGGGGTCGACGAAGGTTCACTAGTGTGGTTGCACAATCCAGTCCGCAGCAAGGGGAAATCTCCTAAGCTTCAAGCTAAATGGGATGGACCGTACCGGATTGTGACAAAGATCAATGACGTAACCTACCGGATACAGAAAGGTGCAAGAGGTACTCCTAAGATCGTCCATGTGGATCGACTGGCGCGTTATTATGGAACCGATAATGCTCGGGACGAGCATGTCTTAGGAGGGGGCAGTGTTACGCGCCACAATTAATGCCTGATACATGGTGACATTAGTTACCACTGGCGCCATCTATTGTGGAGTGGAAGAACTAATAGTCACGCCATCCGTCAGCGCCATCTATTGACGAGTAGATATGTCGAAGCTAGAACTAACTAGAACTATCGACATCTGGTCAGTCGGGGCCGGTATGCACTCGAACATTCTGACTTAGTTCTGCTACAGATGCGAATACATCGAAAGCGATCTTCAAGTGCGACTTAATAGCGATTGTGTTTTATAATTAGTGTATTTCGAGTTGTTGTTAGTGTCGATTAATTAAAGTGTAACTTTTGGTGATTTTTATCGGCATTTTTATTGTCACGAACCCGAAGCTCGTAACAATAGGAATGTTGGTTTAGCTTACTGCATACTTTGTCAATATGTGAATTCCATTTTAAATGTTTTATAATGGTAATGTGAATTTATCGCTTATGTCTACTACATCAGTATTTTGTTGATGAAATCTATTATTACTTACCTGTTTTGTATTAATTATTACAGTCAGGCAGAGGTGCCTATCGTCACCGACATGTCGCCCTTCGGGGGGTACAGGCGCGGTGATATTTTATGTTATACGTGTTTTTTATTACGGACAGTCGTCCAATATCTTCTAAAATTAGGAGAGCACTCACTAATTCACGAAATTGTGTTAAAAAGATACAGAAGTCTTTGTGCGACACAAGTGTTGTTATCGTATAATTGTTACGTTGTAATCAGCAAATTTTGCCGATTCCGAATATGTAGGTTTAAATCATTTATTCTCATAAAGACAAAAAACGCCACTCACATGAGAGCAGACAAGATACATTCAGTAAAACTTATTTTAGGTAACCGTCACCAAAGTACTATATGTATAGTATTATAATTATTCTATACTCATTCAGCAGTTCAACTCTCAACCATTTAAGAACATTGGCGGACTTTAGTCAAGGCAGTTTTCAATTATGTGTTTGGATAGCCGAGATTTAAAACTGCCGAGAGAGCTAACATTTTTTATGTAAGTGGGTAGATTATTAAATAGTTGTGCTCCTTCATATGTAATATTCTTTCTTGCGTAGTTAGTGCGTATTCTTGGCAAAACAAGTAGACTTGGTCGACGTAGACTGCGTTTAGTAATTTGAGATTTTTTAGTAAATGATAAGTAAGTGTGGATGGTTCTGTCTATAATTTTTCTAATCAGAACGCAAGTATTATATGTGTAGAGTTGTTTGATATTCATTAGTTTTGTTTCTTTAAAAATTTTACAGGTTGATGTTAGATACGGATAGCGAAACAATATCTTTATGACCTTATTTTGTACTCTTTGTATTTCTTGCAACTTCGTTTTTCCGGCACTTCCCCAAATTTCTATGAGATATAACAGATGCGACTTAATAAGAGAATTATAAATAGTATAACGTATCTTTTTAGGTATGCACTGGTTTATACTATGAAGTGATCCTGTAAGCGCTGATAGTTTATTTTTAATATGGTCTATTTGATTGTGCTATATTAAGTGATGATCTATTCTCAAACCAAGATACTTTTCGCAGGTTTTTTTGATCTAGTGGGATGTTATCGATTGTTAGTGTGTCGTACTGTGGATTTTTTTTATTTTTAGCTCTAAAGACAACGTAACAAGTTTTAGAAATATTTATGGTTAGTAAATTATATTTGTATAACTCATTAGTGCAAAAAAATGTCACTAAGACCAATTAGCCTTTCAACCGTCGAATGAATGTCTACGTTTCTTGACACCTTCCTTAACAGACAGCAAGTAGGACTCATGTTGCAGTACTTAACTATTATCTTGTTTATTCAGAAGCTTATAATATAACCTGTGACGTAACCTGTCGGTGAATATGGCGGACTGCTGTTTTATAATGATAATGGAAATTTATCGCTTATGTCTCCTACATCAGAAGAAACAAAGAAAGAAAATACATTTATTTGGCACAAACTAAAAGACACACAATACACCAGATACATACATCAGACAAAACAGACAATATATAAGAGATTAAATAAAAAGTGTGAAGTCCGATGTAAGAAAATCGCAGGAAAGTGTGCCTCACGGCTGCGCCAAAAAGGCCCAGTTCAGCAAAAATGCCAGACAGCTAGTGCCTGACGCTGGTTTTCAACTGGACCTGATGTGTGAGGTGACAGATGTAAATCAGTTTTATACTGCAACGTGACGTGTGTGTGCATACTTAAATATATAAATAAAATAAATTTGTGTTAGATAAAAAAAAACAGTAAGGAATATGTGAATAGGTATGTCTAAATAGTGTGATATTGAGTATTTATTATTTACATTACCAAAATAACAAACAAAAAAAATACTGATAAATAAATAAGTGAGACCGCATCATGAAAACCTTCCAAAGCAAACAAAGAGATTCCTGGAAACGAGTCAGAACAGAAACCTTTTTTAAACTTACTTTTTTATATGTATTTTCTTTCTTTCTTTCTTCTTTCTTTCTTTATCAAAATGGCGATTATCGCATTTACAGACTTGAATTTAATAAAGGTAAATGAATAGGGTCTACCCTTTATAGCAGAACTTTTTATGTCATAATATTGTTTTGCATAACAGCGGATAGCATAAACTTCATTTCGCAGAAAATCGTTTGGCAGACAGTCATTTATCATACATTCAAAATTCATAATTTTGTAAGTCAGAATCATCTTTAGGCATAAATTTCATATCCATAATAATTAAAAAGTAGAACCATCATATCGCAGAAAGTTCACAGTCAGAATCGTCTTTTGGCATAAATTTCATACCGATAGTCATTAAAAGGCAGAACTATCATATCTCAGAAATTTTAGAGTTAGAATCATCTTTTGGCATACATTTTATATCCATAATCATTACAGAAAATTCATTCATTCATTCACCATGCATGCAGCATGCAAACAAGCATACACCATGCATGTAGCAATCATGCAGCATGCAAGCAAGCATGCAGCATGCAAGCGAGCATGCAAACATGCAAACAAGCATACACCATGCATGCAGCATGCAAGCAAGCATGCAAACATGCAAACAAACATACACCATGCATGCAGCAAGCATGTAGCATGCAAGCAAGCATGCAGCATGCAAGCGAGCATGCAAACATGCAAGCAAGCATACAACATGCATGCAGCAAGCATGCAGCATGCAGCAAGCATGCAGCATACAAGCAAGCATGCAAGCAAGCATGCAAGCAAGCATGCAAGCATGCAGCATGCAGCAGGCATAGTTTCTGTCATGGCTCCGGCGCTGCGGGGCTCCAGGGTCCCACGCGAGCTTATCGTCGCAGATGGTTTCAAGGCTCGCCACCGCAGCTTCGGCTTGCTGGCCGGCTTCGCCGGCCAGCCTCAGCTCCGGCGGCGAGCATTAATACCACCTGCTCCTCAGCTCGCGGGCCGCCTCGCCCCTCCGCGCCTACGTGGGCTTAAATTACACTCTAGGGGTAGGGCAGACAAGACTACGTGGAGTCGGTTTTGCAGCGATTCGTTTCTGTCACTAACATTTGTAGCACAACATATTATTGACTTTTCACGACAATGTTTTAATTTAAGGTTAAAAATGCTGTTGTATAGAAATGTCAATATGCCTAATAAAATTATTCCAAACGAAATTCTGCCATTTTCATAAGTATGCGAAGTGAACGTTATGCTAAACGAAATTATGCCAAATAAAATTCTGCTATCTTAAAACTATGCCATTGTTAATTCGGACATATAAACATTCGGCCAAACAATAATTATATTAAATCATGTTTATGCCTTAAAAATATTCGTTTAAAGAAGATTATGCCAAGTGTGTTATGCCAAATAAATTTCGGAGCATCAAGATTCTGCCAGATATAGGGAACCCAAATGAATAAACTTGCGCGCTAAATATGGAAGATTGAATGGCGATAACTTATGAGATTTGTATCCAACTCTCTTAATTATATAATATAATAATATATATAATATCCCTGAACATTTCACACAGCACCATCTAGTCCCAAGCTAAGCAACCTAATGCTTGTGTTATGGTAACAAGATGGCTGATAAACTACTTATATACATTTTTTTTTGTAAATACATACATATTAGATAGAAAAACACCCAGACTCAGAACAAATACATGTAGGACTTACAAAATATTTGTTCTGTGCGGGAATCGAACCCGCGACACGCAACGCAGCAGTCCGATCGCTCAGCCACTGCGCTAACCGTGTAGTTGTAATTAACGCACATTCTAAAGATTTGATGGGTAGCATAATCAATATTTACATCATTTATTTTTTTTTATTTTTTATTTTAATTAGGGATGTCGTATGTCGTCATTTCAAGGTCCAATGGGACCCACTTCTGAGCGGCGGAGGTTCGTGTGTTCGGGTCCATTCGGGGGCGCTACCGAACTATACGGTTAAATCAGTTATATCAATTGTTGCCTCTCTACCTGACAGATCGACTTAGTGCGCTGTTAGCCATTTAGGATTACCGAATATTTATTTATTGCGGAAGCTAAAGGAAAGTTTGCAAACGTATCGTGACCGACGCGTAGGTAATTGTGAAATTTATAGGGCTCTAACACCAGGGAAGTCGCCTCAGAGCTATTACTTAATCTTTTGAATCGTGCTGTGTCCTACATTAAATTTTTGTTTACAATATTTTTATTATTACTAAATTAAACGTGTACAAGTGAAGACCTGGTTTTTATTTCGCTACAGTAAGTTGTGCCAGAAAGCCTTTTATACCGTTAAGGCTTATATCGAGGCAAAAAGGCTTGGGATTAAGCTGTTTCCAATTTTCACATATTGAATGTTTTTATTTTTTTTGTTTTGTTGTTGTTTTTTTTTATATACACTTTCACATTAATGAATTTGATATATACTATGACATTTGCTTACTTTGTAAAGTATTCTATTATTTTAATTATTGTGAATGTGAAGACTATGTGGGTCATTTTATTTTTCTCTCTGTTCTGTTAGTTTTTTTCATGGTCTGGCAGTTTGAGTAATTAATGTGGCCTACCCAAATGTCCTTTCTTTGGTATTTTTCGTCGAATCGTCGAGCTCCTTAAGTGTTGTGTTGAGCTGCACGATTTCTGACAAATGCGTGCACTGACTGGACAGGTCCTCTCAAACTGTTTGGTTCTTTCCTTCATTTATTATTTAAAAACGCAAAGAAACATTTTTATGACTTGGCAGTATGAAGTAGGTACCCAAGTCGAATGACACAACAAAATCATGTTGAAAATTAAAAAAAAATCTTTTATAAAGTTTCGTGGCGGGAATTAGCTATTCTCATCTTCAATTTTGCAACATTTTTGAACAGTAAAAATACTGTTATATACTTTATGCCTGTTTCATTTTCTCGCAATCGAAGTGAAAAGACCGTATACATCTCTTTTGCATTTTAAAAACAAGTTCTCGATTTGTTGACTGTCCCCAAAAAACAACACCGTAACGCAAAACCGAGGCTACCAATCCATGATAAGCCGTTAAGAGTGTTTCAGTACTTACTTTTTTTGCCTTTTTTCGCCTGTAAAGATTTGAATATTTTTTAAAAGTAGCTTTATTTTCCAAATTAGGCTTCAGTCTATATTCCCAAAGTAGTTGTCTCTGCTTTTTACTGCAAAGTTTTATACCACGGGACAACCATTTCGTTTTCTTATTGGTATTAATCTTCACAATTTTAACTGGAAAGCATAAGTGGTAGAAGAGTAAAAATTCGTCTATAAAATTATCATACGCTTCGTTAGCGTCTTTTGCTTTATAAACTTGCGGAAAAGATAGACATTTCAAGCAATCCTAAAACTTAGCCAAGTTAGACGCTGATAAATCAAGTTTTTTAGTTTTCCAATATTTTAGAGTGCATTTTTTATTAAAAGGTACTTTTAATAATTGTGCTGTATGGTCCGAGAGAACTAAATCCCTTACATCCGCTTTACATCCACGTTTAAATGAATGTGCAAAATTATCAATGCAAGATTTACTGCTTAATCTAGTTGGTTCAAAGAGTGATAGTTTGAGATTGTATTGTCGAAGAAAATATTCAAATTCGTATGTAATTTTATTTCTTTTCAAGATATCGATATTGAAATCGCCGGTCAAAATTACGTTTTTATTCGAGTACTAGCTTCTGCCCGCGGCTTCGCCCGCGTGGATGTCGGAAATTATCCCACGGGATAAAATGTATGCAGTGCTTCCCCAGGATGCCATCTATCCCGCGAGCCCTTTGTGGCTACCTATATGATATCCTTACCTAAGTACTTACCTAATAAAAAAAAAAAACTCAATAACAGAAAATAAAATACCTGCCTACCTAAATAAACCTATTTCTGATGATAACTAAACTCAATAAATAAGCAAAATCCATAATAACTAATATCTATACGAATGACTAATCCTACCTAACAGTATTATAAAATAACCTACGGTCACTACGTACACTATCAAATATACTACCTATACTTTAAAATTAAAATCTATACCTACGACTTATAAAAATAAACCTAATAACTCTAAAAACTAAAAGGAATAAAAAGGTCGCACTGAAAAGCACGGTTTAGAATTTCAAGTAGCAGTTAAAATAAGAACGAACGCTCGCCACTCGACACGTCCGTTCAAATCAAAGTTCAAAAAATGTCCTTATATACGGTAGCGATCCGTGGCAGACGCGCGCCACGCGTGTGCTGCGAACGGTGCAAGCCAAATTCAACCTTCAGCACTACATTTAGAGCATAACCTTAGTGAACTCCACTGCGGGTGACGTAACCTACGACAAACTTATTATTTGCGGTTGGCGCAGTAATCGGTCTAGGGATCGAACCGCAAAATTAAGTTTGTTTTTTATTGTATAAACTTTTCCGGGATAAAAAGTACCCAGTGTGGTGCCCAGGATAATAATGAACAATTATACCAAGTTTCATCGTAATCGAACCGGTAGTTTTTGCGTGATGCCTGAACAAACAGACAGACAGACAGACAGACAGACAGACCGACAGACAGACAGACAGACAAAATTTTTTTTAATCACATTTTTGGGTTCGGTGTCGGTCTAGTAACACCCCCCGCCATTTATTTTTTTGTTTTTTTTTTTTTTGATTTTTTTTTTTTTTTTTTTTTCATTTTTTTTTTTTTTTTTTTAATGTACAGAATTTTCACTTCTACAGATTTATTATAAGTATAGAAGATATAGATGAACAGACCTTGCGTAATACGTCATCTAGTTATCATAGAAAATGTTATAGTTATGTTTAGGTATTCTGTACACACATATTATTATGACATTATAAGACACTAGTTCAATGCCGCAGCATTCGGTAACACCTGACACTGAATGTTTTGAAATGTCTGTTAATTCTCTATAGTGCAATCCTGCTCGAACAAAAATACACGCTTCTCCTCGTTTAGCGTCTCTTGAAAAGAAGGCAGCGAGGCAATAATTAGGTATATGCATGAAATTTTCATAACCAGTTTCGACAAAGTGTTCAGTTATGCAGACAATATCTATATCAATCCCAGTATTCGAAAGCTCTTCTAGTTTAACCGTCAACAACCGGTGAAGAATATACAAATAATGACTAAAGAAAAAACTGAGAATTATCCTGAAGTTGAGTTTCAGTTGGCGCATTATTTATTTGGGGACAGCCAGCATCCGACGACGCGTTTGCTGTGTTTAAATCTAGGACGAGATCCTGCAAATCAGTTAGCACAATATTCAATCCTTTGTTATTCAAACTTCCATACCGTTGATTGTATGTGTCATAAGTGAATGGAAGGTTCAAGTTGGAGTCCAGCAGATACGCATAATTATATGTTTCCACGTCCATGACCATTAAGTTATTAAACGTGTCAACTCTGCTGTTAAACATTAAATTTTTGTTTTCCATATATTTAAAAGTAGGCAGACATACTATGAAATTCGTGTGGGTTAAAGGTTGTATTTTATTACGAATAAAAGTGACTAATTCTATGTAATTTTGGGTCTTTTTAAAATCTTCCTCCCCAACATAAATTACACAGTAGTCTGAGTAGGTAAAGTTTTGTACTTTCTTATCAAGACTATCTAGCAGTTGCTGTAGACTACAGTTTGGCATACGATAATGACATATATTACTATTACTTAACCTAGTTCTTTGACAAATTGTGTATAATCTATTAGATGTTTCACTACTAATAATACATAGATTACTCTTTACAATTGGCAATGATGATACTGAATTGTCAATAGGGTCTTCAGCAGTGGACGTGCGGCAGTCCGAACTTTCCAAAGTCTGTGATTTACTGGTCACCTTATTTGTAAGACTAATTCTGTTTCTTTTTGGTGTTTGTACCCTTTTCTTTATCGGACTACTGGTGACTTTTTTATACATGTCATTTTTCTTCAATAAATCGGCGTTACTTTGCTTTAAGGAGCTATTTTCCAGTGATAGTATTTCTATTTCTAGATGCGCGCTTTTTAATTGAGATCTAAGGTCCTCAAGTGACCAGTTGAAGTGAAGTGTTGAAGTGACAAGTTGACAAGTTTGACATTTATTTTTTTAATCTGCATGAACCGTTCTCGAACTATTGTCGTATTTTTAGCATGAAGAAACGTCTTTAGATTCGAGTAAAAAAGAGAAAGGGTATTAGAAACATCGTGTGTTAGAAAGAATTCCACATAATGACATCATATCGTACTAGGTTTAAAATGGGAGAATTCTACCTTGTAGCGCTCGGCTGTCACCGGTAGTAATCTACCGTAGAGCGGTCAACCGGTTAGAATTTTCCTATACATTTTAGTAATATCTCCGGTAAGAACAAACATAAGCTCTCGAAAACGTAGTAATATGGACATTAAGTCACTCTGAATGACTGGACCTACTGCTTGTATCTCATTCAGCTATTTTCCAGAGGTAGTCTTCGCAGATGCGTCGAAGACTACTCTGAGTTTGGTGGTTTCACTATGTTCCCGAATGACACAGTGATGGGGTAGGTAGTACCCGAACTGCGGTTGTGCAATTTCGGTTAGGTGACCTAATTCCTTATACTCCTTAATGAACTCTGAGTAAGCTTTCTTTAGTTGGGGGTTTTTGTTTAATCTGGTTTCTAAGTGGGTAAGTCGTTTCCTATAAGCCAATGAGACTCCAAAGGAAGGTGCTTGCACCTCCCTTGCCCCTGGTGGCCTTGCAGCTAACGCTGCGGGTACCAGCGCGGGTACCGGTCCGGCTGTGGCGAAAACCGCAGCTAAGACCAAAATAAAAAAGTCCCAAAATAAACAAAGGACGTCGGCGCTGACTGGGACCAGTACTGACCCTTCTAAAACTCAGGGGAAGACAAAGGCGACGATTAATACCACTGCCGGTCAGACCCTCCCCACACAGAACCCGGCGCCGGCAAACACCGGCACTGGGGTCCCCAAACACCCTCCTTCTCCTATGGCTTCTCAAGCCTCCTCCCATCAAGCAGCCGTCACCGGTCAAACGGAGATGGTCGGCTGCACTGAGGACGCATTCTCGCGCGCCTGGCAAGTGCAGAAACGCAAGGGCAAGGGTAAAGGCACTCAATTAGCCCGATGCCCCTGCACTGACCCTTCAGGTCCACCAGGCTGCCTCAACAAAAGGCAAGCAAAGGGTGAGAGTGACGAGGAAGGAGCGACGGCAAGAACGCAGGCTGCTGGGTAAAGGCAGTCGTCACAAGCAGGTACCTGCCGCTAGGCCGGCCAATTCGACGAGCGGCCAGTTGAACTTCGCCGCCGGCAAACGGTCGCAGGCAGAGGCCGGCACAAGCCGACCAACGCCCAGTCGACCGCCAACCAGCGTGGAGAAACCGGCAACAGGTACCGTAAAAACACCGGGACCCGATTGGTCGAAAAGTCAGGCCGCGGCCAAGCGAGCTCTCAACGAGACTTTGTCACCTCGGGGAGAGCATAAGCGGCCATGTCTTGATCGATCCAAACTGGTCCCACAAAAAAGCTACGCCCAAGCTGCCAGTGCGACCCTGGACGTCGCTATCACCTGCGAGCGCACGGGTATACTCAGCAGGGAAGTATCGGACCAGGTACTCGCTGCCATCCAGAGGCAGATCATTCTCGAGGCCTGTTCCCCCAAACCAGACACTCCGGGACCGACGTTCAACGCCAAGCCGCTGGTCGCCGGCGGAGTCGTGAAACTGTGGTGCGGTAACGACCACACTTTAAGCATGGCTGAAGAAAACAGTATCCGACCTATCTCTTCCTGACGGCACCTCGCTGGTGGTCAAGAGTCAGTCGGAGATTCAAAAACGATCAAGGTGCGGAATCGTGATCCCAGACGAACAGGGGGTATTTGAAGAGTCGACCAACATCGGGCGGGCTCTCAGTTACCAGAACCCCTGGGTCGACATCAAGAGGTGGGTACTCCTCTTTGCCGACAAGCAAAACGCGCAATGGTTCGTGGTGGTCGGTGTTCCTGTGGATCAAATCCCGACGCTCATGGAGGCCGGACGCCGTCTCTCAATTGGATTGGAGACGGTGTACGTTAAATTCCAGGGACGGAACGGTAGGTTTACCGACACCCCTCAGGGATGGGACCCCGCCACCGGGACCATGGGCGAGGTGCATAACCAGCCGCCAGCACTAGCGGGGGAGCCCTCTCCCGCCTTAAACAACCCGGAAGCATCGGCGGCTGAATCTGCTCTGGCAGAGTCGGCCACCCCTGCTGCCGCCACCGTGGGAGCCGTCCCCTCATCGGGTGAGGAGCTGGACGACATGATCCTGTCCCCGGCTTCGGACCAGGGTGGGGACGGCTTCGACGAGGGCGACCTGATTGCCGGGCTCAAACTGGGGGACGAGGAGGGTTCAGCCAGCGATGGCGTCCCTTTCGTCGGCCTGTAAAGTCTTCCAGGCAAACCTCCACCACAGTCAGACCGCGACGGCTCAGCTTCGCAAGTGGCTGGTCAACACACGGCCATTGCCTTGATCCAGGAGCCGTAGATTAGGGCGGGCCATATACAAGGACTCTCCAATCTTGGCGGTAAGCTCCTGGTCACCACAGATCATGATCACCCCAGATTGTGTATCTATGTCACAGGTAACCTCAAAACACAGCTACTAACTGACTTCTGTTGCAGAGATGTCTCTGCAGCAAGGCTGCTAATACAGCGTGCAGACGCCATGGAGATGGTGATCGTTATCGCCTCGGCCTACATGCCTGAGGCGAAGGCGCCGCCCCCGCACGATCTCGCCCGCCTTGTGAGCCATTGCGAGAGCTGCGGGTTCGAGGTCATAGTCGGTACCGATGCCAACGCTCACCATCAACTGTGGGGTATGAACACGCAAAACGAGAGGGGTAAGGCCTTGGTTGATTACTTATTTTCGACTAACCTATCCCTACTAAACACGGGCTCGGAACTGACTTTCGTAACCAGGCGAAGCCGTACAATCATAGACCTCACTCTGGCGACAGAGAGAGTGGCGGAAACTATCACTGGGTGGCGGGTCTCCGAGGAGGCTTCCTGCTCTGACCACAGGTGGATCCGCTTTGACATCCAGGTCTGTATTCCGCCTATGCAACCACGGCGCAATCCGCGAAAAACGGACCGCGCCACATATACACGCAGCCTCGAATCAAAGCTGGCGACATCAAACGATCCGACAACTTTTGCGGATACGACACAGATTGAGGTACAGGTAAGCCACCTTACTAAATCAATGATAGACAGCTACCATACCGCCTGCCCAGAGACCACCCCGCGCAGCACACCGGGCAAACAACCCTGGTGGGGCGCTGAGCTGGAGCGAAAGCGCGGCAAGGTACGGAAAGCTCTGAATAGAGCCATGAATACATGTGCGGATGTGGACTGGGATAACTATTACACGGCCAAATCCAGCTACAAGAAATGCATCAGATTCAGGAGCACCACGGGATGGCGCAAATTCTGTGGGAGCATTGAATCTTGTCAGCAAGCGAACAGGGTAAGGAAAGTACTAGCGCAACAGCATACGTCTGCGCCCGCTACCCTCCGGAAACCTGACAACACACTAACATCCTCGCCAGAAGAAGCGAGACGCGTCCTCATCAAAACTCACTTCCCGGGATGTATCTTCGCACAGGTTATTGACTGGCAGGATGTTATCCAAACACCATCAGATAATGACTGGAATTATGCTAGCAGGGTGATCACGCTGGAGAAACTCCAATGGGCCATCCGGAGTTTCCATCCGTTTAAGGCAGCTGGTACCGACGGGGTGTTCCCCGCCCTATTGCAGTGGGGCGGCACACCTGTCGCAATAAGACTGATGCCTTTAATGAGAGCGTGCCTGGCTTTTAGATACGTTCCTAAAGGATGGAGGGAAGTGAAAGTTATATTCATCCCCAAGCCAGGTAAGGGTGACTACACAAACGCCAAATCCCACCGACCAATCAGCCTAACCTCCTTCCTACTAAAGACTCTGGAAAGGCTATGTGATAGGGAACTGAGGGATGGCGCTCTCAAAACTTTACCGCTACACGGTAACCAACATGCATACAGCTCAGGTAAGTCGACCGAATCCGCCCTTCATCTGGTAGTCAGCCAGATAGAGGAAGCGATCCATCAAAAGGGCACCTGCCTGGGCACTTTCATACAACTTGCTCTGAAATACAGCCTTGTGGAATATGAGGTGCCGTACTACAGGTATGTGCCCGACCCAGTTCTCGAAAATGGAAATATCACATTGTACTGGGATCGATCCATCATCACTGACAGGACTATTGTTGCCAACAAGCCTGATATAGTGGTGGTGGATCGATCAGAGCGACGCGCAATGATTGTTGACATAACCGTCCCGCATGATGGGAACCCCGTGAAAGCCGAGAAAGATAAACAAATCAAGTATCTTGACTTGGCTCGCGAGGTTGTCGACATGTGGGATGTGGACTCAGCGATCATTGTGCCGATAGTCGTGACAGCCAATGGGTTAATAGCCAAGAGCCTCGACCAACACCTGAGGAGGCTCTCGTTGGGCAGCTGGATCAAGGGCTTGATTCAGAAAGCGGTACTTCTGGACACGGCTCGCATTCTCAGGAGGTTCCTCTCTCTGGAGCCCTGACCGCCGGCGCCGGTAGCTTGGACCTTGTTCCCGATACCGGTGGGCTACTATTTTTTATATTTTTTAATGTTTTTTTATTATGTTTTTTATAAAAATATTTAAAAATGTAAATTATATGTAATTAGATGAAATAAAGAAAATAATAATAAAATTATTTATTTCCATAAGTAGTGTACAGAGTAGGTATGCGCAGCATTTACAGCGTAGGACTTACAAGTGCACAGAGATTTGATCAATAACCCCCATGCTAGGTGGAACCTGTGTTACAGGGGTCATCCATCCGTCCATTATACAGATTACAGGTAAGTAAGTAAGTAGTACCTACTGTAGCGAAATAAAAACCGGATCTTCACTTGTACACGTTTAATTTAGTAATAATAAAAAAAAATTAAAGCAAGAATTTAATGAAGGACACAGCACGATTCAAAAGATTAAGTATTAGCTCTGAGGCGACGTCCCTGGTGTTAGAGCCCTATGAATTTCACAATTACGAAAACAAAAAAAATTACAATTACGCGTCGGTCACGATACGTTTGCAAACATTCCTATAACTTCAGCATTATATAAATATTCGGTAATCCTAAATGGCTAACAGCGCACCAAGTCGATCTGTCAGGTAGCGAGGCAACAATAAAATTGATATAGCTGATTTAAATAAAATACGACGATATTGACGATTCTACTAGAAATTTAAAAAAATACAACAAAATACGTAAATCCGGTCCTAGGCTCCAGGCTGTCAGTCAGAAGACTCGCTGGCTGGCTGGTACTTGAAACCACTAGCGTAGGGTTCGAATCCCAACACGCAGCTCCCAGTCGCCAGGTCCCAGGCTAGCGGTGGGGGCGAATTCAAGATTCGCCTACAGTCTTCGGACAAATCTACAGAAAATAACTAAAAATGATAATCCGAGACGTAGGCAGAATCTTTTATAACAACAGAGATGAAGTAACGTTAAATTACATACCACAACTGTACGTTTTGTAACAACCAAACTGTGTGTAAATATTATCAAACACAGTTTCATATGAACTGAATGGTTGTGAAAAGTTTAGAGTGAGAGAAATACCAGAATTTGTAATGTTTTCGAATAAATCATATAAATTAATAGGTGCTATAGAATTCATTCCTGCAATTATCGAAACTGGCACAGGCCACTACAAGTGTCATCTTACACCGAAAGATGAGATGTTCTGTTACGATGATTACGATTCTAAAATTCGTATAAGCACTGATCAGCCAATATTCATTCATTCTATGTATAACTTATAGCGAAATTGATTGCTAAATAACCAAATCGTAGGTACGATAGGTGTAACCTGTTATGAAAATATAAATTTAATAAATTCATTATCCTGGTTTCATTAATACGAGTATAATATGGTCACCCTTCACACTGAATTTACAAGAAAATAGTTAAGTATTGTTTTTTCAGAATCCAAAATATATGTATACATTGCTGAACAGCTGTGTTAGTATCTCTGGCTTTAGATTCCGTTGAGATTTCAGGTGGCTGGAGTCAAACATATATAATTAGAACGTCAGGATGGAGGAGCCAAAGAAAATGCGTTCATCTACAAAATTTACTCTGTTTTACAATTTTATTCCTATACTGCAAAAACAAACACAACACCTGCTAAATGATCATTATGTCGAATATATTAATTGATCGCTCACATCCAATAGAAATTCACCTCTTGAGTGTAGATTGAGGAGCCATACTAAAAGTATTGTATTTTCTTTCATTTTAGCGCTACAGAAACTAAATTTTTAGACGGTAATATGCACAATTGCTACTAAATGATTCAAAATTTTCAAAAATATTCATCTATTACTTAACGAGTTCCAGGTGGCTCCTCAATTCTGACGTTTAGACTGAGGAGCCACTTTTGCATTCAATATAACTAGTGATATAACTATTTTGCTGCTAAATCTAGAATTCGTGCTGCAAAATCAGCTACATTGTTGCTAAATAATGGTGAGATCAGATTTTAAAAATCTGATGTGGCTCCTCAATCCTTTCGGACATCCTGTGTCTAGTAACGCTCTTGCCTGGTAGAGTTCCCCAGTTTGCGGGTGCACTATGTCTAATAGAGCCGTGCCTAGCAGTACTTGACCTACTGAGGCTGCTGAGAGAGCGGTAAGTTAGAGGGCTCAAGGGCCGGAGCGTCTGCTGTGGACCTATTGGTCTTAAACTCGTTATTGTGTAGTAGTGAATGATGTTTCCGTTTACATACACGACACATAAGCCTGGCCTTGCATTGAAATAAGTTGTGACACGTACGATACACACCATACATACACGATACGTGCTGCTTTTGGAGTATTTTAAAATGGAATCGGCGGCTGCTGGCATTAATTTTCCGTATGATAAATATTATAATAATTTTATGACGAGCTTTGACCTTTGCAGAAGCACAGTCTCATGTTTTCCAGACGACATAACGCCGCGGGATCTGAGCGAAGTAGCAGAAGTATTCAAAAATATTTATTTTTTCTTCCTGAAGCTTGACATGTTTTAATTTGTTTATAAATATTTCATTTGCAAAACTTGTCAAAATGTAGAGAAATTAGAGGTATTTTTGACAGATTGAGACTGAGATTAGACTGTGAACGTTATTAAAATTACGAGAATTGCCCCTTAGAAAGACAAGACGTGTCAAGTGACAATAAAATTCATTTTATATTTCCGTTTCTTTCGAATTGCATGAAATTAATATTTCTGTTTTCCTGTATGTAATTGAAGGATTGCCTTATTGGAGGGTTCCCTCTATCTGGCAGAATCTTGATGCTCCGAAATTTATTTGGCATAACACTATTGGCATAATCTTCTTTAAACGAATATTTTTAAGGCATAAACATGATTTAATATAATTATTGTTTGGCCGAATGTTTATATGTTCGAATTTACAAAGGCATAGTTTTAAGATAGCAGAATTTTATTTGGCATAATTTCGTTTAGCATAACGTTCACTTCGCATACTTATGAAAATGGCAGAATTTCGTTTGGAATAATTTTATTAGGCATATTGACATTTCTATACAATAGCATTTTTAACTCAAATTAAAACATTGTCGTGAAAAGTCAATAATATGTTGTGCTACAAATGTTAGTGACAGAAACGAATCGCTACAAAACCGACTCCACGTAGTCTTGTCTGCCCTACCCCTAGAGTGTAATTTAAGCCCGCATAGGCGCGGAGGGGCGAGGCGGCCCGCGAGCTGAGGAGCAGGTGGTATTAATGCTCGCCGCCGCAGCTGAGGCTGGCCGGCGAAGCCGGCCAGCAAGCCGAAGCTGCGGTGGTGAGCCTTGAAACCATCTGCGACGATAAGCTCGCGTGGGACCGCCGGAGCCCCGCAGCACCGGAGCCGTGACAGAAGCCATGCCTGCTGCATGTTGCATGCTTGCTTGCATGCTTGCTTGTATGCTGCATGCTGCATGCTTGCTGCATGCATGTTGTATGCTTGCTTGCATGCTTGCTGCATGCATGGTGTATGCTTGTTTGCATGTTTGCATGCTCGCTTGCATGCTGCATGCTTGCTTGCATGCTGCATGATTGCTGCATGCATGGTGTATGCTTGTTTGCATGCTGCATGCATGGTGAATGAATTAATGAATTTTCTGTAATGATTATGGATATGAAATGTATGCCAAAAGATGATTCTAACTCTAAAATTTCTGAGATATGCCTTTTAATGACTATCGGTATGAAATGTATGCCAAAAGACGATTCTGACTGTGAACTTTCTGCGATATGATGGTTCTACTTTTTAATTATTATGGATATGAAATTTATGCCTAAAGATGATTCTGACTTACAAAATTATGAATTTTGAATGTATGATAAATGACTGTCTGCCAAACGATTTTCTGCGAAATGAAGTTTATGCTATCCGCTGTTATGCAAAACAATATTATGACATAAAAAGTTCTGCTATAAAGGGTAGACCCCTTATTGGAAGATGCATTACAGCATTAGAGCATTTACTCCAGAAGGATGTTGTGTTAATTTTATTGTTCAGTAAGATTTCAACGCAATGTGCAAAGACATAATCAGTGCCCGAGACTGCTGCAGATGTGCCGATTGTTCTATGTCGATTTTCACAACAAACGCATACTGTGCCTGATGACTGCGGGAAAGAACATTATTTTGCAGTGGATTCCAGCACACCAAAAAGAACAATAATAATTTTAGTTAGAATGCGTATAGATCGATCGATAACATCAATTTCTAACAGCAAGCTGCTCTTGCTGGATAACTGTTTGGTGGGCAGACGTTGGTACTGTTGCGGTATTTATGTTTTTATCGGTGGAGCGACCTGCATCTTCTTTAGATGAAATATTACCTACTTCTAACTCGTCTGGCGTTGAAATTAATATAAGTACTTACAGTAATAAAAATGCTTTGTTATAAATATACTATGTGATGTTTGATTTTAGGCCATTCAAAACGCCCTTTAATCCTACTATTTATCGCTGAGCACTGGCGGCTCCGTTGTAGACAGCTGCGACTTACAGCTTGTAGGTAGATTGTAGGTTCAAACCCAGAGAGGCACTTTACTTTGTGTAAATTGTTTCATCACCACTGCTCTCAAAACGGTTAAGGAAAACATTGTGAGGAAACCGGCGTGTCCTAGAGCTAAAAATCGAAGACATGTGATATCTACCAACCCGCACTGGGGCCGCGTGGTGGATTACATTGCGGCCCACTAGCCGCAACGTAATCCACCACGCGGGCCCAGTGCTGTGACACAGGCTTCTTTTCGATGGGCGGGAGTGCCGTCCCACAACCACTGCCTGTGTCACAGCAGTGGAAACAATAAAGGCTGATTGTGCTTATGGAACAAATATGATGATTGCACTGAGGTGTTAATTTTAGCAACGTAGAAGTCACTAGATTACAATACTTTGCAGAAAAACACATTTTTGTTGTGCAAAGAACAGACGAGACTAGCACAAAACACCAAAAAAAACAAGCATGGGACAACACTGAAAAGGAATTCAACGCCAAACTCCAAAAAAATGGTGACACAAACCTATATACTATACAAACATAACTATAGCCCTTAACCGCCCGAAGTTGGGCGATTAATGTGTTATAGTTATTTGTGCACTAGGAAGTGGGTGAAGGGCGGGCGTTTTTGGGGGACTGTCTTTTGTAATTTTGACGTTCGAAAAGTGCTGACTCTCAGCCTAATTTGAATAAATGACTTTTGATTTTGATTTTGATTTTGATTTGTGTGTGTTTTTTGTTTTTGTTTATTTCGCTTAACCGGAGATTTGACGGCTGTTGGGGCTTCAAGTATCTTCAATGAAACTCCCGTATCGAGGTAATTATTTAATTTGCGGATATAAACTGTATTTTACATTGCTGTACAAGTTTCGATGATGGTGAAGAAATTTTGACTAAGATTATAATTAATGAAGGTAGGTTTGTAAAACTAAAAAATACGTATGAAGCGCCTGGCCCTTTAGATTAGCACCGCGACACGCACTGAACGTATTCACAATTAAGCCAGGCGTAAACATCCTTCCCCCGTTGAAATTCAGAGATTTCAACCCTTAAATAGCTCTTCTTCGGTTGGTAAAGGGCAGATGCGAACCAAGGGGCGCCGTATAGTTCCTCTATTCGTGTTTATGTCGGCTACTCGTGCAACTCCATCTTGTCCCGGGAAGAGCCGTTTAATACGCCCGAGCCTCCAACATAGGGGTGGGACCGGACGCCATCTTCTTTCAGTAGGACCATGTCCCCAAACTTGACTGCGTCGGCGTTGGTCTTCCATTTACGGCGAAGCGAAGTTGTAACTCGGCGATGTACTCGGATTGCCAGCGCCGCCAAAAATGTAGGTATATTTGCTGCAGCATAGCGCTGCAAGTTGGTTGAGTGGCAATCTTCCAAAGGTGGTTCAGGCAGCGCGGTGAGAGCCCGGGGTGCGTCTCATAACGTATAAACTCATTTGGTCTAATTTCATTTTATTATCGTTCATGAGATATAATCAACGTGAGATATACCAACTGTTGATATAATTTCTTTACATATAACATTTATTTATTCTAAAACTTAATTAGTATAACGTTGTTTGATATAACGTTTATGTAATCGAAAATCATTTGGTCTAACGTTTAATATGTATATTGTTTATTTAGTCGAAAATCATTATGTCTAACGTTTATTAAATATAAAAAACGTCATTATGGTTAACACCCCGACTCAGATTACCCCGACTCGGATAGGTTAGGTTAGAAGCTTAGCCTTCGTGGTTATTTTTTTTTAAACCACCCAGAAATAGGAGCCCCGCCAAGCGGGGCTCCGTCGACCTATCTTAGCACAGGTGGTAATCCATTACTAGTTATGTTTAATATCTACTTAGGTTACTATTACCTACAACTACGATAGAACTTACAAAGAATAAAACAAAGAAAAAATACTTTTAAATATTTATTAAAGGTTGCATATTAGAAAATCAAAACTTTCTCGAGCAAATTTAAAATGACAATAAACGAAATAACAAAATTTAAATGACCAAATGTTTTATTTAGAAAAAAATTCAAATCCCAATGTATGTGACATCAAATGAACGACTGATCAAAAGTCTTTACATCGAAACAGCAAGGTTAGGTTAGGTTAGAACTGTGACCACACAACGCACGAGCCGAGCGAGCGCAGCGAGCGGTGCCGCGGCAGCGGCCGGCGAGTGCCAGAAACATATTAATCGCGGTAACTACGTCGCCGCTCTTTGGGATTTCATCGATTTGGTCAATAGTGTAATAAATAATTTAAACATTGATATTCCAGACTTTGGTCAGCTGAACTTTTGATCAAATGACCATCGTTATTTTAAACTTTGTTGATTTGTACGTTGTTCTTTTGAAATTTGCTCAGGAAAGTTTTGATTTTCTAATATGCAACCTTATTAAACTAACCCGTGTCTATGCAATTTTGCTTTGTGTTTTTAAGTGGCGTTAAGGCGTTTTCATCATAATATGATGAAAACGCCTTAACGCCACTTATAAGTTATATATCTTTTGAGACCAAATAAGTTTTATATCTTTTGAGTGGTATGTCAAACGATTTTATATTTAATTTATGTTATGTCAAACGATGTTATATTTAATGTATGTTATGCTTATAAAAATTAGTTATTTTAAAATTATATCAATCGTTCATTATATTAACTAATCGCTATATTAAATAAAATTATAGGTTCCGTTGTTATATGTTGTTAATATTAGAGATTTTGTTGTTATATCATCTATTATTTACCCGAGAACCCGACCAATAAGAAAATGCCCAGGAGTAAGGCACTGGGAATCGTCAGGAGAGGAAGATAAAGGATAGAGAGGTCTACTATTTAAAACAGCATCTACCTGAGCGAAGAGAGTTTTGAAGTTCTTCAAAACTTACATGAGAATTACCCATTACTCGCCTAATATGAAATTTTGCAGAACGAATACCGGCCTCGAAAATACCGCCAAAATGAGGAGCGTAAGCTGGTGAAAAGTAAAACTGAATGCCTTCTGAACATGCAAAATCAGTCAGATCGTTTTGTTAAATCTTTAAAAAATCGTTAATTTCTTTAACTCCTGCGACAAAGTTGCGTCCATTGTCGCAGAATACTTCCGCTGGCCTGCCTCTTCGTGACACAAACCTACGGAATGTCATAACGAAAGCGTCCTTTGATAGATCGCTCACGGCTTCGAAGTGAGAAATTTTATATGGAAGGCATATGAAAAAACAAAGATAGCATTTGATTAACGATGCGCCACGTCCCCTTCTGTTTACAATAAGGAATGGGCCCGCGAAATCAATTCCCACAGTACGAAATGGAAAGTTTGGCGTGACACGTTGTGAGGGCAAAGGTCCCATTATTGGCGCAATCGTTTTGCCCTGCAAGCGTCTGCACCTGGAGCAGTTATGAAAAACGCGTCTAGCTAAATTTCTGCCGGCTAAACGTTTTCCCTAACAACGGCCAATAATAATTGTGGGCCAGCATGTAATCCGCGTTTATGTTCGAATTCGAAAATCAATTTAGTAAAATGATGCGAAGCATGCAGGAGAACAGGGTGTTTTTTATTATAGGTATAGTCAGATGAGTCGGCCACCAACTAGGATGACCTTGTCGTCATTTAAAAATGGAGTTAATGATAAAATATTTGATTTAGAAGCTTTATTGTTGCATAGTAAATTATATTCAGAGGAGAATGATTCTTGCTGTGCGAGACGACACAAAGAATGAAAAAAATGAATTATTTAATTCGTCGACTGTCAAGGGGCCGAAAAATTTATCTTTATTAGTTTTTAGATTATTAATAAATCTTACAAGTCTGTCAAGCGAGTCGAGTCCACAACCCTTTTACTGATTTCTTATAATGGCAATACTATGATCTGTCAAACAGATTGTCACAAATTCTGTTGTAACCTCGTAATAATCCGGTTTTTGTTGAGTTTTTTAATGTTATAATGCCGAAACCTATTAAAAGTAGTGTCAGGAGCTTGTTGTTTACAATGATTAATAAATATAATCATGTACAGAGTGAATCTGACGACGTGTTATCGCAAAAACGACGACTTTTGGATGAAATCGTTTCAACATCAGGTAGGTTGGCAACAACGTGTTGATACTTTTAGCACAATTGTCTAACTTTTTTTATTTTACTGTGATGTGATCACGATTTCCGTTTTGGTTTAGATCCAGACGTCGTGTTCATGACCTTGAAACTTACTGGGGCATCTTTAAGTGAAAACTACTATAAAGATTGTTGTCATTTTTTTTCAGCCACCTTGGATGATGAATTAATAAAAAGCACAATTCATAATTTAGTTAAGCAAGTCATAGCCATAGAAGACAATAAAAAAATGAAATCTGAAACAGACTATCTGACAAAAATTGCTGCTATGACAGGTTAGTACACATTTATTGGTTTACCCTGCATTTTCTACGTATTATTATGTTATCATAAAATTTGTGCGTTTGATACTGAACTGACATATTGAATTTTCAGATTTAAGTGTGAAAACACTGCGGAGAATTAAAGAAGAAGGTGCTATTAACAAGGTGAGTGGAACACACCAGGGAAAAAGCGTCCACGACAGCCAACTGTAGCCAACCTGGATAGTTTTGATTTATCAGCCATACGCAATAAAATTAATGAATTTTACTGTGTGAAAAGGCAAGTTCCAACTCTACGAAGTTTGCTTGCAGATTTATGAGAGTCTATTGGATTTACTGGATGTCATGAAACATTGAGACAATTATTACTCAAAAATGGATTTGAATTAAAAAAAATAAAAATGAGAGATCTCTTCTTCTTGAAAAGTATGAACCAGCTGCATGGCGACATAGGTATCTCAGAGCTATTGATGAAAAGCGGAAACAAGGAAAATTAATAGTTTACCTCGATGAAACCTATGTCCACCAAAATTATAAAGTTAAAAAATCATGGCAAGGGCCATCAACAAGCGGTGTAATTGATAAAATAATATCATCTGGCAAAAGACATATTGTCTCTCCTCTTCTCTTTTCTATTTTTATTAACTCTGTCACCAGAGTCATCTCTTCTTACTTCCATCTCTATGCTGACGACCTGCAGCTTTACAATAATTTCCTAAGGGAAGATGCGGAAGCTGCTGTTTCAGCCATGAACAGTGACCTGGATTTGATTAGTGAGTGGTCGCGGTCTTTTGGACTGCAAATCAACCCTAGGAAATCCCAGGCCATAATTATCGGCGGCAGGTATATGCGGAATAGGCTCGATGTAGCGTCGCTGACTCCACTCTGTCTGAATGGAGTTCAGATTGAATACGCACAAACGGTTAAAAACCTGGGAGTGACCATGGACTCCTACCTGTCGTGGACTGCTCATGTTGCTCAAGTCAGTCGCAAAGTGCACTTTACTTTCCATTCCTTGAAATGTCTTCAGGGCCTATTGCCCCTGAACACCAAAATTTCTCTTGCTCAAACCCTCATTCAACCCAATATTGATGACGCCGATGCCTGTTACTTGGATACCACAGAGGAGCTTTTAAATAAACTTGAGCGTTTGCAAAATATTTGTATTCGTTTTATTTTTAACCTTAAAAAGTTTGATCATGTCTCCAACTTTCGCAAGATACTCAAGTGGCTCCCCATTCGACTTCGCAGGAACTCTCGGATATTATGTCTGCTATTCAATCTCCTTCACAATCCCAAAACACCATCCTATCTGCGGGAGCGTTTTTCCTACGCCCGTCCTTCAGATGCACCTTGTAGGTCGCATCTTAAAAACCTTCTTAAGTCCCCTCCCCATTCCACCGACTTCTACTACTACTCCTTCACAGTGCACGCGGTGCGATTGTGGAATTCACTACCGCCTGACATTAGGGACTGCCAAACTATTGCAGTTTTCAAAAGAAGAGTGAAAGAATACTATCTGTCAACTTCATCATAGTTGTGTATGTATTTATTTTATTTTAGAAGTATTTATGTATGTTTATTTGTATGTATATATTCTCGTAATATTTGTTTAATTTTTAAGTGAATAGTTTATTTTTGATTCTATGTATTATTGTTTGTCTCCTTTGCTCTATCACACGCTGTCTACATCTCTGTATTTATTGTCCTATCTCAGGTATGCTGGAAGAGATTTCTTACGAAATAAGCATCACCTCTGTACCTATTTTTTCTGTTCTGATTTTCAATGTCTGTTTATATATGTGTGTACATAAATGGTTAAAGAAATATTGTTGTTCATGCTGGATCCGAAAAAGGTTTTGTCCCCAATGCTTTATTAGTATTCAGTACTAAATCAAAAATGGCAGATTATCATGATGATATGAACAGAAATAATTTTATGAAATGGTTACGTGAAAAATTAATACCTAATTTAAGTCAGCCCAGTGTCATTGTTATGGACAGCGCTAGCTACCATGTAACACAAATAAATAAGCCACCATCTATGAACGATTTAAAGGCTGACATTCAGAAATGGCTAACTGAAAATGGAATCCATTATGAAGAATTTTTCACAAAGGCTGAGCTTATGTGCCTTGTGAATGAAAATAAAACCACTCCAATATATGAAGCTGAAGAATGTTTGAAACAACATGGCCATGAAGTTTTGAAACTTCCACCATATCATTGTGACCTGAACGCTATTGAACTCATATGGAGTTTAGCTAAAAGAAAAATAGCCAGCAAAAATTTAGGGATTCCAGGTAATGAAATGGAGAACCTTATAAAAGAATGTTTTAATAGTGTCACAGCCAATGATTGGAAAAAATGCACAGATCACACTATTAGTGTCGAAAACAAATATAAAGTAAGAGACAGGATATCCGAAACTGAGTTGGAACCTTTCATCATTTCTGTGCGTAATGATGATACTGACAGTGATTTCTCATATGAAGGCATTGAATTTCTTGATTCTGATTTTAGTTCTGATTGTGACAAATAAATACTTACATTGAAATGCTTTTTTTTTATTTATTTCAAATATGTTTTTTTTTATCAAAATTCAAGTATCAATAAGTTTTCAGCGTGCTATATCAGTGTTGACACCTGAAAGATTTTTGAATTTGCCGCCTTTTTCATGGGACTAGACTCGCTTGACAGACTCTAGCACGTAAGCTAAAGATCCTTTTATTTTAGTTAAGGTAGAAAAGTCCTTAAAATTAATTATAGATTCATTTTGAGTAGCAACATGAGTGATAGTACAATTAGGTTTAGTTTCCGGTAAGTCATTAGAATTAATTTTATTAGGTTTTAAGATAGGCCAATTACTTTCAGGCTCCACGAGGAATGGAGGGCCTGACCACCACAGCTGGGTACTGCCGAGCTTATCTGGACTGATTCCTCTAGATATGAGGTCTGCAGGATTGACAGATGTGGGCACATAGCGCCACGAGGAGGCATCTGTTAGCTCACAGATCTCCGAAATCCTATTAGTTACAAATGTTTTCAAATTTATAAATCAGGTGTGGAGCCAGGCTAGCACTACTGACGAATCACACCAGTGTAAGTACCTACTTGATGCTGAACTTCATATCGGAGTGACTTTCTGACAGCTTTGCATAACCTTGCTGCCAGTAGTAGACGAGGGATAGTCGTACTTTTAATCGGAGCTACTTTGGACTTAGAACAAAGCAAACTGACTGTGACTTCGTTCGCAGCATTAACTGAACGTAAATAAATGCAAGCACCGTATGCATGTTGTGATGAGTCACTGAATGAATGTAATTCTACAGAGGCGGGTTCATTACAAAGTACACGCCGCGGAACTTCTAGATCTAAAAGAGAGGGTAAATACTGCATAAAATTGTCCCAGTCTCTTTGAATTTCATGTGGGACTGGAGAGTCCCAAGACAAATTATGTAGCCACAGTTGTTGTTGTAATAACATTTTCATTTTAATTACACACGGACTAATCAGTCCTAATGGATCAAATATTTTAAAAAGAGACGATAGAAAAGATCTTTTAGTTAAATTACTGTTAGATGAAAGGGGGTATTCACAGAACGAGCTAATGATATTGTAAGTAAGCTGATGACCAGCACAATAACATAAAAGTTTATCAAGATGGAGAAGCAGAGGAGAAGTGTTGTTGTTTTAAAGAGTGCGGTACTGCACCGGACCGTCCTGCTACATGCTTTTCCAACGAACGCTAGGCTGCTGTACCTACGTGTCCTGGCTTCATTACTTTACAAAGGCCCAAAAGATTGTTGGAAAATCCTTGCGAAAACAGATTTCACCCTGAGGCTCGCCACAACACGAATTCAATTTTTTTTGTGGTTATGAAGACTGGGCGAAACGTGAAGTGGTCCGCCGATTCCTAAGCTCACGGACAACGCTTGACTCATCACGCCGACCTTTCGTGTAAACCAGTGATTATTATACTGTCCATGTGCTGCAAGGATCAATAAGACTGTTTTTAAAAGGATTTTTATAAGTGTAGTTTTGTTCAAGCATATTTACGTAACTTGAAAACTCACTTTTTTGTTTATGGATAGATTTTAATAATTTTTATTGTAAAGGATAGGTCTAGATATAAAACGAATATTTCCGTTTAAATTGTAAAAATCGGACAATAAGTTTAGAAATTATATGGGATTTTGTATAATCAAAATGTGCCAACTCACTTTTGTAACAGTTTTTGTTCTAGAAACTTTTTATTGTGCATAGTTAAGTTATATACTAAGGTTTAAGGTAAGGGTAAGGAAGATTATATAACAAAATTGTAAAGATATAACATGGAAAAAATTAATAAAAAGGGGCTTGACAGAAAATTAACAAGCAAAAGGGCTCAAAATACACGACTCGCTTCAAAGTAACGTACGCACACCTATCCACGCGCTACCGGCGTCCCACGACCAGTCTACTACTACGTATCTATTGTAACCCTACCTTGAGTGTGGATTATACGTATGAACTTTGCTTGTGTGTTTCTATTTCCTAACCCACTTGTTAACGGCCTGCGCAACCTAACTACAAAGCCCTTCAATTATTTGCATACCCATATCATTTTTGTTACTTCGCTAAGTTTTACATTGAAAAAAATAAAATAAAGACATTTGAAATATTTATTGTTTGAAATGCTTTTGAACCACTTTATTTCTAGTTACAAAAGAACCTTTTTAAGAATACCTTACAGACTAATAAATAAATTCAGTATACATCCAAGTATAAACCACAAAAACATAATTATTATCACACCACACATGGGAGTTTACTTTTGGTCATGCTTCTCTGTAACATCTATACACAACTCCAGCCGGTCAAAATTCAAAGTCTAGTTCGACTGCAACGTCCTTCTTTCGGCACTTAAGACCTTGGCTCTTTCTCTCTCGATATCTGTCGATCCAACCGGGAAATGTACGGGAGCAAAGTGGGCACTACAGCTCAAAAATCCTCGCTTGCAGGAGTAGTACCGCGTTTATTGTAGTTGCGACGCAATCGACCTTTCTTGCCCTCAACCAGAGTAAAGCCTGGCAAAGCCGTCCTTGTCCATTTGACTGGTTTTAAATCCGGCGCCTTCCGCTTCTGTATCTCATGTGTCTCATTCATCGACGCTACCTACACAAGCAACAACTATCCACAGTTGATAACTTTGGCGAAAGCCTGAAGTTTTCTTCGTGTGTTTTTCCTTGTGGTGATGGTCGTAGAGTCTTCTAAGATGTTTATGAACACATTTTGTTAAAATATATGTATTTATTATTTTCTTTCGCAATTGACACAAACATGATGACATAACCACTGTTTGACGTTCGTACGGTGGTCGACACAGATCATACGTCACGTGTCGACTGGTCATGACTACTCTTTGCATGTCGCATGTAAACTAAGGCATGTCGCGTGTTTTTCCTGCGTGAAATGCTCGAATCGTCATGGTGCGAATAGCTCGGCTTGATTTTGTCGTCGGAAAAGTACGAATCGAACGTCAATAACGAATGCGAGATATGTGAGAATCGCTCTACAGAAGATTCTTCACCAATCTGCCATATACACCGAGTGCTTAAATAGCTAGAACTTGCCATTCCGTAAGTCACAGTACTAAGCTGAAGCGTTTTAAAGGGCAAAGACTCATCCTCTCTCCATAAAATACGTTGAAGATTGCGATCCTTCTCATGGACCCGGACTTGGCGGTACATTTTCTCGACGTCACCCGTGAGGAGGAACTTATGCTGTCGAGCTCTTATTAAGATAGAGAACAGTGAGTCCTGCATATTAGACCCAACCATGAGGATGTCATTACATCCTCATGGTTGGGTCTAATATGCAATGCAATGTCGGGTCAGGCAGTCCAGTGGACAGCCTGACCCGACGAAGTAGGAGCTGAGCCATCGAATACGACTCTTATTTTCGTGGACTCACTACTGTATTTGAAGACAGCGTGATGGCAGAGGAAGTAAGATGTAGAAGGTATCGGTACAGCGGATTCTGAAAGGTGACCTAAGTCTGCGTACTCACGCATAAATTCTACGTACTGAGAAATCGCCTTTCTAAATTTACCAAGCGTTTTTTAGCTAGTGAATAAGATTCACCAAGACAATCTGTAACATAATGTACATACTCACAGTTACCTTCAATCATTCCTCCAGGTCAGAACAAGCATTCTGTGACCGTTAGGCGCTGGTCTGATTATTTCTTACGACACGTTCTATCCACAATCAGTACACAGACACAGCTCCAACTTTAACATGAGACTAAGACGATTTAGTGACAACCAAGGGTTGGTAATTTCGCCCACATTGATGGATATCATTTTTCCTATAAACACTTACTTCTAATACAAAATAACTATAGATTTTATTATATTTTATTATAATATATTTTATTATGACAGCTTTGACAACGACGTTTAATACGTCGCCATAGCAACGTACCTTTCAAATTCTTACCGGCCTGTATCTTTTTAACGGAATAGATATACAAACTCATGTAAAGTAATCACTGGCTGAATTCTTATTTCAAATTCATATTTTCTACATGATTTTGTTCTACGAGTTAACTTTATAGATCCACGCAATACAAGGATCAGTTCTGGCTTCGCCTCTAAAGCGAACACTTCAAGGAGCCTGATACTCCAGGGCCTCTTATCCCGGAAATACCCAGCGTACTGTTATAAATAATTTCCGAACCAATACTTTAAATTTGCTGATTCGAGAATCAATGTAATATATAAAACTGCTTGCCATGCACGCAAGGCAGTCAACCTACAAAATTTTTTCAATAAACACTTTTTTCCGACTCATTGTAATTTTTGTGTGCAAGTTAAAATAAATTCAGTGCAGTAGAACCAAAGTGTTTCAATTAAAAGGGACCCACGGAGTGCCATCCTAACAAACTGGTGTCAGAAGTGGAAAGTATCTCAGAAAAAATCATCGAGTACTGGGATCGATATAGGTGTAGGCGTTGTCAATTCGTTGCCACTCGTCTGCCACCTAATATTTGTTGGCTCCGTGGCCTAGTAGTCCTTTTGGGAAGTGGTCGACGATAAGCCTTGGGTTCCTCAAAAACCTAAGCCCGCGCTACTAAATTCCACGTGATCGACGATCAGCCTCCGCTATTGAGCGTGAGCCCGCATCACCCCGGAACACCTCCTGCTGCCCGTGATCGACGATCAGCCTCCGCTATTGAGCGTGAGCCCGCATCACTCCGGAACATCTCCTGCTGCCTTGTGGTCAACGGTCAGTCTCCACTTCCGAGTGCGAGCTCGCATCACAAGAGGACCCTCCGTCGAGGTCTTGCTGAAGACCTCCAACTGCACATCATCCGTCATCAGCTACGTGGTCGCGTGCAAGTAGAACGCAACGTGTCGTGTCGACGACCTGCAATACGATTCGCTGAATCGCCAGGTCACCACATCTCGCGCCGTGTCTCGCCATACTACGCGTGTGTGACGTCATCGTTCCAGAATGTTCGCGTGCACTGCTGCCATATCACTATTACTGTGAGTTTTTCTATCTATTTACCTAGTGAAAGTGATCTCAAGTCTATTTTAGTGAAGTGAATTTTCCCAAATTTTTGAAGATAACTCAATTTTCCTATAACTCTCTTAAGATTAGATTTATCCTATTTTACAACTTTTAAGTTCAAGTTTTGTACACAATTTTATATTCGCATTTTGTTTTAACATTTATGTGTCAGGCTAACCAGAGCAAAAGGGAAATAAAAGTATTCACTTAAAAAATAAGCATGATTTATTTACTGGGTTCAAATAAAAGCACAAATATTACGGCAATATACATTTATAGTTATATTATTACAATTCTCAGTACTTACATGGGTATTACAAGCTCCTTACACTTTCACAGTTCAACTTCAACTGTCTTGCTAAAATGGCGCTACCACGTAAGTTTTTAAATCCCTCCACTTTATCAGAATGAAATAGTCAGTTGACAGTTAATATCCGGTGGCGCCATTTTAGTATTTTAAACAAATCAAATAACTGTCAAATTATGACCAAATGCAATATTCTGTTATTTCTAAAATACTGTAAGCATCATAAAAATACCTAAAGATTTATATAAATAGCTAACATTCGGCCATCCAAAATATCGTACGTCCTCGTACGGTAAAAAAATACTATTAAAAGTGACAGTAGGTTAATAATCAATTGTTTCTTGTACACACTATACAATGCTTTCATATATACTCAATAGTTTTATCTTCTATAAAAATAATAATACCAACCTGTTAACATATAATGAAATACTAATTTAATTTAAATATTTAAGCTATCACAAGTTCCCTTGTACCTACAAAAGAACCTATGATAACTCAATTATTCACATTTACTACGTTACATAATTATTTAGTATCTTCTCTTACGCACTAGGTACACATTTTACAATAATATTGAAAATTAGAAGCAATTCTCTTTGTTTTAATCCTAAATCGCACATTATGTTCTTATTATTTTACAATGCATGTTTATCAAATCAAAGTCCTGAATACTATAGGCAACAGGCTTCCTTACATCCTTAATACTAATAACAATAGCTCTATTATGTCCTGAATACCAGTGGCAACAGGCCCCACTATGTCCTGAATACCAGTGGCAACAGATTCCACTATGTCCTGAATACCCCTGGCAACAGGCCCCACTATGTCCTGAATACCAGTGGCAACAGGCCCCACTAAGTCCTGAATACCAGTGGCAACAGGCCCCACTATGTCCTGAATACCAGTGGCAACAGATTCCACTATGTCCTGAATACCCCTGGCAACAGGCCCCACTATGTCCTGAATACCAGTGGCAACAGGCCCCACTAAGTCCTGAATACCAGTGGCAACAGGCCCCACTATGTCCTGAATACCAGTGGCAACAGATTCCACTATTTCCTGAATACCCCTGGCAACAGGCCCCACTATGTCCTGAATACCAGTAGCAACAGGCCTCACTATGTCCTGAATACCCCTGGTAACAGGCCCCATTATGTCCTGAATACCAGTGGTAACAGGCCCCACAAAATTATTCTTACATTTGATGGCGATATTATCCACGTCAACAAAAGAAAAATGACCTATAAAATTAATACAAGTTAATAAAACAAATATTATCAATTCATAGTTTCATTTACCAACAGTATCATCGTATTTATGTCATTAATATTGTAACAAATATTATCAATTATCATTGATTAAGCAAGGATCGATCACCCACCACATAGCCGCACATCTACTACCAGATAGACAAAAATAAATTATTCTGGGTCAGTACCATCACTTTCCTCACTTAGAGATTCATCGTGGGGTCTACTAAAGTTCAACCAGGGTTTTATTTTGTCCACCGCCACTACAGCGGAGTATAATTTATTGCCCTTTCTGGTCAAAGGGGTGTCTTCTATTTGGAACCTATCACAATCGTAGACCTTTGTTATCCTGTAGGGACCCTGATATTTAGGTACAAGTTTTTTTACTCTGTCCTGTAGCGGGTACTTGCCTTTCTACACTAACTAAGTCACCTATGGAATACTCAAGAGGCTTACAACGTTTCTTATCATATAGTTCTTTGGCCTTTTGTTGAGACAATCTTATATGAGAATTAATATTTTCCCTAATGTCAGTAATATTCTGTTCGTCAGAAATATCTGTTACATCGTCGCCTAATTCCGAGACTATTTTATTATCACTTGGTCCTGACAACTTTGTACCGAAGAGAGCCTCAGAAGGAGTGCGATTAATGCCTTTATTTAAAGTGTTGTTCATACCCCATTGCACATCTAACAAGTGCTCGTCCCATTTATTGTCAGCCGTGCCTACACACTTTGCAGTGAGAGCGTCTATTATTGTTTTGTTGTAGCGCTCTACCTGCCCGTTGGCTCTAGGAGTGGCTACAGCATTCAATATATGTTTCACACCCTTATCGATCATAAATTTCCTAAAAATATCACTGGTAAATGAAGTACCGCGGTCAGATATAAGCCGCCTTGGGACTCCAAAAATACCAAAATACTCGCGGAATACTTTTATTGAGGTAGAAGACTTTGTATTCCTAACGGGTTTTAAATAGATATACCGACTGTAAGCATCCACAATTACCAGTATGAACATGTTTCCTTTACTACTTCGTATAAACGGTCCTACATGGTCCACGTGGATTGTATCAAAAGGAGTAGCGACTTTATCAATCGGATGTAAATACCCAGGTTTTTTCCCACCCATAGATTTCGAGTAACTACATTCTAAACATGAATTAACGTATTTTTTTACAAAATTTCGCATTTTTTTGAACCAATAATGCGACTTAATTTTATCTAATGTCTTGTCAATAGCAAAATGACCAATGTCATCGTGGTTCTGCTTAACTATTTGCCAGCGAACTCCTTTCGGTACAACCCATTTATCCCCAGATGCCGTTATTCTAAACAACTTATCATTTTTCAATTTGTAATTGGTTTTAATGTCTGTAACATTATCTAAATTAGGGTCTTTTAATATTCCTACAATTCTTTGGATCTCGCTATCCGAACGTTGTACTGTGGCTAACCAATTATCATCATTTACAATCATTACATTGAATTTTATCTGTACGTCGTTTATAGGATTACGGCTTAGGGCGTCCACGTGAGACATTGATTTTCCTGGTCGGTATTCAATACTAAAGTTAAACTCCTGCATTTGCTCCCACCATCGAGCTACCCGAGGGATCATGTCCCTTTTCTGGAAAGTGGCTCTTAAAGAATTGCAATCAGAGACGATCTTAAATGGGATCCCAATTAAATAAACTCTAAATTTGTGTAAAGATGATACAACTGCTAAGGTTTCAAGATCATAAGAAGAATAATTCTGCTCCTCTGGAGTCGTCTGCCGACTAAAATATGCAACAGGTCTAAGAGCACTATCATATTTTTGAAGGAGGATACCAGCAACGCCTAATTTACAAGCGTCAGTATGCAGTTCTGTGGTTAAACTTGGATCGTATAAAGCCAATGTAGGCTTACGCATTAGTTCAGCCTGTAACTTTCTAAATGCATTTTCTTGATCTGGGCCCCAAGCCCATTTAATATCCTTCCTCAACAAATATGTCAGTGGTTTTGCTATAACTGAGAAATTAGGCACAAATCTTCTAAAGAAACTGGCTAAGCCAAGGAACTGTCGAACGTTATGTTGACTAATAGGAGTTGGAAACTTTTCTATTGCTTCTACCTTCTTTGATCCAGGTCGAATACCATCAGCAGATATCTCAAACCCCAAGTATTCTACTTTAGGACTAAAGAACGTACATTTGGATAAGTTCAATGTCAGACCAGCCTGAGTGAATAACTGTAATATCGATTCTAACCGTAAAATGCCTTCATTAAACGTTTTAGATGGTATAATAACGTCATCTAAATACGCCAACGCCTCCCTATGACGCGCTTTACCTAATATTTGGTTCATAAGACGTTGAAAGGTTGCTGGAGCGTTTGCAAGACCAAACGGCATTCTGTTGAATTCAAAATGGCCGTCTGGCGTTACAAACGCAGTTTTATGTTTATCCTCTTCTCTAATCTGTATTTGATAATAGCCTGATTTTAAATCAAGTGTAGTATAAAGCTTATGGCCTGCAAGTACATCTAACTGATCATCGATCAACGGCATAGGATATTTTTCTTTAATAGTCTTCTTATTTAACGCCCTATAATCTATGCAAAGTCTAACCTCGCCACTCTTCTTCCTGACAAGCACAATTGGACTAGCATATGCCGATGTTGATGGACGGACTATACCATTGTCCAATAGTTCAGAAATCATATTTCTAACCTCCTCTTTTTCTTTAATTGCTAACCTATATGGTCGATAAACTACAGGTTCATTATTATTAAGATTTATTGCCATTTCTCCTACTGAGGTACAGCCTAACTCATTTAAATTGAATGCGAAACAACCTCTAAACCGGTTTAATAAAGTTAGTAACTGTTCCCGTTCGGCAGTAGATAAATTTGAACCAGTGTCAACATTTAAATCACTAATAGGATCTAAGCACGAAACTGAATGAACTTTAATTTGACTTTCTTCACGTGCGACTCTGCCTCTAGCAATAAGCTTGTTCTTATGCAACGTAATAGGAACAACACCCCATGAATTTAGCACTATTTCCCCTGTTCCGCCTTGAATATGAAATAACCCTGTTAAAACTGAGAACATAGAATCAGCTTCAATCCTAAAACCTCCATCAACAAATATTGCTCCATCATAACTAGGCTCTGTGTAAACGTCAACTGTTGTTATTCCAGAAACGGTGGTGTCACTTTTACAGTACAAATCAATCTTGTTATTTTCAGTAATTGTATGACTTAACTCCTTAATTTCTAAATGATCTGTAGTCTTATGGATCTCAATGTGTGGCTGCTCTGTAAAAGTGTGACCAATCATCACTGGTACTTGCATGACACTATCTGGTACTATCATCAACTCTACGTTGGCGACTACGTCATCAATAGAAATACAAACAGATTGTTTGCCTAAAGAGAGAACAGTTGAATTTCCAAATCCTACTAGCACTGAATTGTCTACTTCATAACCTACACCTAGCTTTTTAAATTCAGTTAACTTCATCATAGAACACTCACTACCTAGATCTACATACGATTCAAATGGAACATTATTAATTAATGCGACCTTAAAATATTTATCATTGGTTTTCCTCAAACTAGAGACACGCATGACATTCTTTTCAGCCACTGGAAGTTTAGTAAAACAATTATTTGTTTCATGCCCAAATCTGTTGCATCTAGTACATTTTTTGACAGGTTGTGGGCATTGTTGAATATGATGGCCCTCTTGCTTACAGTTAAAACAGCGTTGAGGCTTATTTGGGATACGCGGTTGAAGGTCTTGTTTACCGACATTTTTACTGGTGGCAGTAGTAGTTTTACGGTCACCAGGTTTTACGTTTTTAGAATTTCGTAAATATGTAAGTAGTTTATCGGGGTCATCGAATTGTACTGCTTCTGCCCCTAATCGTACTGAACGGTCGTCAATCCCATGTAAGATACAGTCTACTGCTCTCCTACCTACTATACCGCACCTATTGATCAACGCTATTTTATCATAGTAATAATTTTCTAAAGAGTCTCCGAAACGAGCTCGTTTGAAAAGCATATCGCTAAGCATCTGTCCGTAATTTTCATCGGAAGGGAAAGCTGACTGTAGTTTATCCTGCCACTCTCCCCATGTAAAAAGTACGGATGGTAAACCCTCGTACCAACGCTGAGCTACCCCACGCAATTTCGGGAGGGCAAAATGAACGGTTTGCTTTCCGGACCACCCATAAATAGAAGCGCACTCATTTACTTTATGTAGCCACATCAACATAGTTTGTTCTTTCTTTGCCGGGTCAAATTCTGGCACAGCATTATTAAGATTCCCTAGTTTATGCATAGGATCTTCTCCTTTCAAAGACGTTAAAACTTGTAGAAGTTGCGACATGCTAACATTGTTAGTAATACACTCACCGACATCATTTGGTTGCTGATTGTCGTTTTCAACCCGGTGCGTGGCTGCATTCGGTCTCGAGCTGCGTGTTCCATTCCTGGGCCGGCTGCAGGATCGGCTCCTGGGCCGGCGGCAACCACCGCGGCGCCTATCGCAGCACCGCGAGTCGCGCCTGCCCAGTACCACAGAACGTTGGCTGCACTCGCTCACCGGTGACAGCGACCGGCTGGTGCGCCGATGTGAGCGGCGACAGCTCCGACTTCTGTACCGCTGTCTTCGATGAACTTTTCTGGCATCTGCACGACTCCGGGAGCGGGGCGAATGGCTGAAGCCATGACCCCTTTCCCGACTGCATGAGCGCCTCTCTGATCTTCGTAGAGGCGTCCTCACAGCACGGCTACCCGAAGGTAACACCCGGCTCCGTGATCTTCGCGCACTCTTGTCACGTTCTACGGCGTGAGATTGCTCACAAGGCGACAATTGGTGTACGTTTTCCATCATTAAACTGAAACAAGACATCAACGGACAAAAAGCTGCATTTAAAGTCAATTAAACGCTAAGCATGGCTTAGAAGTGGACTACAAACAATTTAAAACAAAAACTGGATCAAATAATGACCACGGACTTGGATAATTTCAAACTATTTTGTAGGGTATTTAAATAAATTGAGCAACAGAAAAAAAATTGAAAGAAACAAGAAAAAAAAACAGTATAGAAACAAATAACAGTAATAGAAGTTAGGTACAAACAATCCCACTTCTGAAATGTCAGGCTAACCAGAGCAAAAGGGAAATAAAAGTATTCACTTAAAAAATAAGCATGATTTATTTACTGGGTTCAAATAAAAGCACAAATATTACGGCAATATACATTTATAGTTATATTATTACAATTCTCAGTACTTACATGGGTATTACAAGCTCCTTACACTTTCACAGTTCAACTTCAACTGTCTTGCTAAAATGGCGCTACCACGTAAGTTTTTAAATCCCTCCACTTTATCAGAATGAAATAGTCAGTTGACAGTTAATATCCGGTGGCGCCATTTTAGTATTTTAAACAAATCAAATAACTGTCAAATTATGACCAAATGCAATATTCTGTTATTTCTAAAATACTGTAAGCATCATAAAAATACCTAAAGATTTATATAAATAGCTAACATATGTGTGTCTGATGTTCTGTAGTGCTCTACGATAATTTTATCATCAGTATTTTAATGCCTCTAAAAAAGGAGAACTCCGAAGAAATCGCATCTTCATCTAATTCAGATTCTTCAGAGGACAGTCCAGCACCAAAACCAAAAGCAACTAAAATGGCAGATAAAATTACCCTCTCTGTCCTCACAAAATTCATCAAACCCTATAATGGGGACCGTGAGGCGTTGCCCACGTTTTTAACGAATTGCGAAAATGCGATTGGCCTAGCAACTACAGAACAGCAGAACGTCTTATGTAAATATATCATCTCGCAGTTGGAAGGCCAAGCCCAATTAGCATGTTGTTTAAAACAATTTAATAGTTGGTCTGAGATTAAAAAATTCCTTAGAACCACTTTTGGAGAGAGAAAGCACTCCACTCACTTATTAGTCGATTTACAACAATGCAAACAGTTGCCTTCCGAAGACGTGATGCAATTTTCTATCCGCATTGAATCATGTTTAACACGACTACAAGCTGACATCCATTATAGCTGCGAAAATGATAAAGAACTTGTAGGTCGTATAGCCGCAATGGAAGATTTGGCTCTAAATACGTTCTTGTTAGGGTTGAACTCAATTTTTTCCCATATTGTGCGGTGCAGGAATCCTAAGACTTTATCAGAAGCGATAACAAATGCCATTGAAGAAGAAAAAATATTTAATTTATCAAAACTTTCAACTCGTTCTAATAAACAATGCACAACATGTAATATGAGCGGCCATGTCGCTTCAGAATGTTATAAAAATAAAAACAAGCGCTCTTCTCCTAATTTCTATCATGCAAACACACCGAATAATAACGAACAAGATAATTCTAACACTAATCAATATTCTAATTCTAATTTTGATCCAAATAAATTTTGTGCTTATTGTAAAAAACCTGGTCATTTAATAGGCGAATGTCGTAAACTTAAAGCGAAAAACAATAACAATTTGCGGACCGATCCACGTAACTCTACACTATCAAGTGCAACTGCACTGAGTTCAAATAACGTGTCGAGCAATAATCGCTCTAAAGTGCATCATGTCGACACTTCTAACGACAATTATTTAGTTTCGAACATGTAACCCCGCGTGATGTAGTTAATATTTTTAATACACTTAAGTCTAAAAACACCGGTGATTATTGGGGCATCTCCATTAAACTTTTAAGTAATATAATAGACATCGTAGCCCCCTATCTAGCTGTTACTTTTAATAAATGTGTTGATTTAGGAACTTTTCCTGACCTCATGAAGAGTAGCAAAGTCATACCATTATTTAAATGAGGTAATAAGAATGACGTTGGCAATTTCAGGCCTATTTCTATTTTACCTGCGTTTAGCAAAATATTTGAAAAGTTAATACTCAAGCAGTTGCTAAGACATTTTAATTTAAACAGCCTCCTCCATAATGAGCAATATGGCTTTACAAAGGGTCGTTCAACTACAGACGCGGGTGTTGCTCTGCTGAGACACATATTTGACACATGGGAGAAATCGCAAAATGCTATTGGAGTTTTCTGTGATCTCTCCAAAGCCTTTGATTGCGTGCACCATGACACGCTTTTGCGTAAGTTACGTCATTACGGTGTCCGAAACGTGGCTCTCAACGTAATAATTTCTTATTTACATAATAGGGTCCAATGTGTAGATGTTAATGGCGCGAAATCTTCCGGGCTGCCAGTTCAGTTAGGTGTTCCGCAAGGCTCAATACTGGGTCCATTCTTGTTCTTAGTATATATCAATGATTTACCATTCCATTTTAAGGGCATCTGTGACGTTGTAATGTTTGCAGATGATACCTCTCTTATTTTTAAAGTAGACAGGAATAGACAAGATTTTGACGACGTAAACAGTGCACTCTCAATAGTTACAGATTGGTTTACGTCAAATAACCTAGTTCTCAATGCCAAGAAAACGAAATGTGTAAAGTTTGCCTTACCGAATGTCAGAAATCTAGGACCCAACATCGTCTTAAATAAAGAGGTGCTTGAAACAGTAGGCTCGGCAATTTTTCTAGGACTAACAGTAGATGCCAAACTTCAGTGGGGACCTCATATATCAAGTCTAGCAGGAAGGCTCAGTTCGGCTGCCTACGCCGTCAGGAAAGTAAGACAATACACTGACGTTGATACAGCTCGTTTAGTCTATTTTAGTTATTTTCACAGTGTTATGTCCTACGGTATTCTGCTGTGGGGCAAAGCCGCTGATATACAAAATATATTTGTCCTTCAAAAACGAGCTGTTCGAGCAATTTACCAGCTAGGTGCCAGAGTTTCTCTAAGAGATTTTTTTAAAGATATTGGTATTCTCACGGTTGCATCACAATTCATCTTCGCCAACATTTTATATATTAGGCAAAATTTGCACTTGTACACTAAAAACAGTGATATTCAAATCATCAAATGACCCCTCCCGCTCTGGGTGGAGCAGAAGGGAGTGTCAGACTCTTACTGACTAAATCCCACCCGTGTCCCTTCCTTAGCCCTTTATGTTCCAGGGCAGCGGTAAACCCTTTCGGATGGTCCCGCTACTCTGGTAGGCTTCGGCCATATGGGGCCCCGTCTCTTTTGCTGACATCTCTTTGAGGCGCGCGTGGAACACGTACACGCCGTCCGGCACGGGCCTAGTCCTGATCGGACGGAGAGCTACCCATTACTCTCCGCCCGCAGGCCCGCGCCTACGGTGGCCGGGAGTCGTCACGCGGCTCCCGACGCCCGGAGCGTCTCCCGCGGCGGCTGAGGCGTGAGGTGCGCAAAGTGCGTTCCCTCGCCCACCCCGCCACCTCCTTCGCTAGCATGACTGCTTCGCAGAAGGAGGTGACTGCCTCCCACTCCCTCTCGCCCCGGACCATGGCTTGAACCAGGGCCGGACGCGAGAGGTCGCCGCCGCTGCCGATCGCCTCTACGAGGACACGGCGGTGCTCTGCCCAAGCGGGGCAGACCTCCACCGTATGCTCCACCGTGTCCTCTGGGCGATCCTGACAGTGGTGACACCCGGGCGTCTCCTCCCGCCTGATGATGTGCAGGAACCTCCCGAAACATCCGTGTCCGGAGAGGACCTGCGTCAGGCGGTAGGTGAGAACGCCGTGACGTCTCTCTAGCCACTCCTCAAAGAGGGGTCTTACCGCCGCTATCGTGGCGTGCCCTGCGCTGGGTTGCGATAGTCGCTCCTTCCATGCCACCATGAGATCGCGCCGGAGGTTCGTCCGCTCCGCCGCGGTTTGCCGCGGATGCGGAGTTTCCCCCCGGCGTAGTGCCTCCGCGCGCCAATCGTATAGGCGCGCGAGGACTATCGCCTCCAGATCCCATGGTGGCAGTCCGGCAAGGAGGCTTGCTGCCTCGCCTGAGATCGTGCGGTAGCCCCGGATCAGCCTTACGGCTACCACCTTTTGGGGCGCGTTCAGGTAGTGTGCGGCTCGAAGCCGCAGTGAACGCGCCCATACCGGGGCCCCATATAGGGCCATGGACCGCACGACCCCCGCGTAAAGCCTCCGGCAGGAGGCGTTTGGCCCCCTCAGGTTGGGCAAGAGCCGCTTTAGGGCGGCCCCGGCCCGTTCCAGTTTGGGGGCCAAACGTCGGAAATGCTCGACGAAGTTCCATCGGCTGTCGAGGACGAGACCCAGGTACCTCATCGTGGTCTCGACGCCGATGTGAACCCCTCCTACCACTAGTTGGGATCCCGGAGGTGGCCCGTACCGAGGCCCATGAAAGGACATGGCCTCGGACTTGTGCAATGCCACCTCGAGACCCAACCGCCGGATCCTTTCCACGACTATCGCAACCCCGCGTGTCATCGCGTCGGCCGCCGCCTGATGCGACCTCCCCTGCACCAGGACCAGCGTGTCGTCAGCGTAGCAAACTACGCTGACGCCTTCAGAGAGGTCGGCCCGCAGCACCCAGTCGTAACCGATGTCCCACGGGAGCGGCCCCAGAACCGATCCCTGTGGGACACCGCACGACATCTCTCGCCGGTTCCAGTTCCCGTCGCGACCGGGGTAGATGACGGCTCTGTCCGTCAGATACGCCCCGACTACTCGACGGAGGTAGGTCGGCACCCGGTGATACCGGAGTGCCTCCCCAATGCAGCTCCAGGGCAGGGTGTTGAACGCGTTGGCGATGTCGAGTGACACCGCCACGACCACCCCACCCCGGGACACCGCGTCCCCCGTCGTGAGGGCTCTCACGCGCATGATGGCGTCCACCGTAGAGCGCCCCTTGCGGAAGCCAAACTGGCAATCCGCAAGATCCGGCCCAGTTCCTACAAGGTGCCCGACGAGTTACCCTCTCAAAGAGCTTGCCAACCTCGTCGAGCAGCACTATGGGCCGGTATGCGGACGGAGAGTCCGCAGGGCGCCCCGGCTTCTGAATGAGGACCAGCTTCCCCGTCTTCCAACGGAGTGGAAACTGGCCTCTCTCCATGCATGCGCTTAAGAGCGCCTCCAGTCGAGGCCCGAGAGCCCTCGAGGCCAGGACCCAGGCTTTACCCGGCAAGCCGTCGGGTCCTGGGGCGGTGTTTTTGGCCTTCAGCCTGCCTACCGCCGCTCTCAGATCTACCCCATTTGTTGGGCTTGGTATAACCTTTTATAACAAGATACCCTCTTCTTTGCTAGACTTGCCTTTCAATGCGTTTAAAGCTCAAGTAAAATCTAACCTTTGCTCAAAGGCTTACTATTCCATCAACGACTACTTACACGATAAGAATAGTTGGTCGCCCTAATTAACTCAAGACAATGTTCATGTTCTTTCTCCAGAATCAGCTTACTGACAGGTTATTGTTTATTTTTTTATTATTTTATTTTTTATTTAAAGGAACAGCAAACAGTTACATTATAAAAACTTACAACTAATTTCACAAAAAAAACAACATTTTAGTGATAACATAACCCACAACGCCCAACTAGCAAAAAGTGGTTTTTATACTATCCTAGAACCATAATTTATCGAGGACTATATGAGACTTATATCCACATATAAGTCGCGAAAAGGGCCCACTTTATAAGTCTACTTTTACTTATAACGCATTTATATTAGACCGCTGAAATGCCATATATACGCCTATATTGCTCCTGTAATTGAATTACGTCAATGCAAATACTCCTGTTAATAATAATATAAGTAAGTTATAGTAAAAAAATAGATTAATACGCGCCTAGAAATGCTTCCATAAGCTCATATATTGTGAACAGTCAAAGTGAGTGTATCGGAACTTTTGTGCTCTGTAAAAAAATATTTTTAACATCTTGAAGTATCTAAATGAATCAGAATTTATTAATGTCAACCATAGTTGAAAAACAAAATGTTAGTGTTGTCAAATCTTTAGTCTTATAGCTTATTCGTAGGGGAACATGAATTTTCCGTGAAATCTATCATGGTTTTTATAACAATTTTAAAGCGCCTCTTGAAATTTGCTTATTTACATTTTAGTATTAATTAATATTAAATTTATATTATGAAGGCAGCTGACATTTTCTTAGTAAGCATTTCCAAGTGTGATATAGTGCTAAAATAAGTATTTTTAGCATTTTCAAGTGTGACATAGTACCAATATGAGTATATTGGTTCTATATTGGGTTATCTCAAAACCGAAGAAGAGTCGCCATTGTTTGCAAAACTATATAAAGCGTGTTTTCGCCTTGTACTGGTCGTTACAAGCAAAAGTGGCTTCTTAAGAGTTTTAACCAGGATTATTTGAGATTACTTAGACAATAACACTACTGTGGAATGCCTATATAAATATGTCTAGGTTTAAAACGGCATACGATAAATCTAAAAAAAAAAATATAGAGAACATTTTATCCTACTGAGTGCTGTTATAATCTTGGTGATTTATTATTTTTAAAACGTGGATATGAAATTCTTTTAACAGTTACTTCTAAGCTTATGTTAAACCAAACCAGATACATAAATTACTTACAGTAGTTTAACTTTAATTTACTTATATTGGCCACAAAATATTAGCTTGTATGAGACTATAGGTAAAAATAACAAGAGTAATTGCTCCTCAGTGCATATCCTCCTGGTACATGCTCCTACAGGAGTATTAAGATTTAAATGGCCCGCAGATGTTATCTTATAGGCGCATTTAAGTCTGACTTACCGGAGTAATTACTCTTGAGTGAAATTACTCTTATTTCATGCTTTTATAGGAGTCTTGATCCTATATTTGTCAGGAAATATGATCCTATATACGGATATAAGTACAAATTATAGGATACAACGTACTTGAGTAAAGACAGCATGTATTTATGCTGTTATAAGCGTAGTAGCAACCACCAAAACCTTCATCGGAGCTTTATAAGTCCACGTAGCATTATAAAATCGCATTCCAGGATTATTTTGCTAGTTGGGCGCTGTCCACAGGTAGACATTATTAGCCTTATTCATAAAAATCTCGCTAATCACTCATTAGCTACTGTTTAGCTAACCATTTATTTAGCTCTTAATCAGTGCTTAACTTTTCTTTATTCATAAACACTAGTTAGCAGGTGATTAGTAGCGAAACGAAATAGAGGAGAAATTATGCGTTCGGCACAGATTATAATCAAAATAGTCGACTAAAAAACGGAATTTTTAGAATAAACTTGTCAAAACTACGATTTTTTATCTGTCGTGACTGGCAGCTGGCAGATAAATGTCAGAAATTTCATCGGATAATTCGAATATAATTAAATCATTGTAAATGCGGTGGTAGCAATGAAAATAATAAGCTCCAATAATTGGAGTAAACAGGAAAAGGTATTTATCATTGAATTTATATCTACTTACTAATAAAAACTGACCAAATGAATGTGAGAGCAGTAGCCGATAATAACTTGTATTTTCATGTCCTTTAGGATTGTTAACATCAATTTGCTCTTTTAGAAATGTAAGTGGGTACTTGTGTCTATATGATATTACTTCCTACTGTTTTTGTAACGGGGTTTCAGTGTCTTTTAGTAAAAATTATTATACTTGTTTACAGATACAAGTTTGACTGCTGCTATGAAAACCACTATTAATACCTAGCACTAATACCATTCAACCTCGCAAAGACGGCGATGGATGAGACCATGCTACGTGAAAAAGATGAGGAATGAGAGTAGCATGAGTAAAGAATGGCACCCATGTCTTTGGAGGAAGAGTATTGGAAAACAAAAACAATGAATACCTACCTATATAGAACAAAAATGTAGTTTTATTACGTATCAAAATAAATTATTTCTACAAAATGTTTCTTATTATTTGTGTGTGACTGCCACAACGTGGTTTTTCTTTAGTTCTGTACCATAGAACTGGCGTCATGGGATAACACATGGGCACATGGGATAACATATTGAATAATCACTATCTGTGATAAGCTTGTTCACGAATTCATTCTCTTCAGACCTCCTGAGCACCTACTGAGCCACCTCATTGAGCTTTCCCTATAAATCCTTTCATCATATGTACTCGAAATGTAGAATATGCAATAGGTAATCATTCTCGTAGCGGTTTTGTACGAGCTTTGTAGGTCTTCCTTCTGTTACTTCCCTCCGTCGTTTCAAAATTATTTAACATGCTACATCGTTTTGGAAATCCAGTAAAAGATTGTCGAAATCCATATTTACGCACTACTCGATACTATGACCAAAATAACCTCGAAGTGCAATGATCCGATCAGCTGATTCAAATAAAATCCGCCATGTTGCCTCTTAGCATCCTCTTATCAGTGGTCCGGTGGTGTTTAATTTTGACAGCTACTAATCAATTGCTTAGCATCCTCTTAGCGCTAAATAGCTATTATGAATAAGAATTTTGCTAATCACTTGCTTAGCAATTGATTAAAGTTTTATGAATAAGACTGTATAATGTAGGAGAGAAAAAAAAAGTGTAATCGCTAGGGGCTTTAGTAGCGGTACTTGCATTAATTGGATATAATGAGCATTAACAAAGTTTAAATTTAGAGAAAGATGACATAGTGTAAAATAAGACCTTAGTAAAGATTTTCAGAGAGGGTACACGCATGTATATTATTTAATAAAGAAGAGCGGGTGAGGCTTTTGAATGTACTCATTGAACAATTGAATATATCAATATTTTCAAAAGTGTTATTATATGAGTCAACCATACGGCGGACTGGTGAGCGCTCGCCTGAATTAGTTCGGCAAGAGTTCACTGCAAAAAGAGTACCTGCACGTACACACAGCTCCATTAAGTGGTTACCCCACTAAAAGACTTGTGCGTTCAAATCCGTGATAGGCCCAAGTTGGTTTTTGTATTTTGCAAAAACATTTTTTTTTAATTAATGTATTGTTTTAGTGAATAAATAAGTTTAAGTTAGTATATATTTTTTTAAATTCTGTTTTTATTATTGTTTTTTTCAATAAAACATTAATACTTTTATTATTGCGACGATAAGCAATATAGCAGGGTTAACATTTACGAATACTTATCCATCGTCTAAATAGACTGGAGGTTTCAAGACCGCTTACCGTTCTTATGATTGGAAGTTCAAATCCTACGCACGAAATGTGCTTTTTGTGGATTATATTATTTTAATATATTTTTCTATTTTGTTTTAAGTAGTAATTATTTATAAAGAATAAAAAATTCAAGAAAAATAAAATACTTTAATAATCATTTAATAATACATATTTATTATTGCTGTTATTTAACAAAACTATGATCTTATTTTACAACAAAGATATATATTTTGATTTGATAATTTTATTTACAGTTATCATAATATACATATTTCGCCAACTGACACAAATGGGTTCCTAGACAAGTGGCATCCTATTAACGCAAACGATAAAGTAGGAAGCGGTAGAAATATTTTAGATTGACATAAGCTAACGAAATGTCACGTGACCTGTCGTCTCAGCATACAAATTTGACATTTGACAGTCTGACAAGCGACATCAAAAGAGGCAAGTTTTGAAGCGTTTGCAACTTGTCTAGGACCTAGAATTTAGTTTGGCAGGATTACAATCATGAGCATAATAAGTGAATAAACATGTTATCAATAGATAATCAATTAACATCTCTTATTAGCTCATGATATCTACATAGAATATTTTGCCATACCAAGTAAAATAGTGGGATCAAATGAGTTAAATGTCTTCGTTGTTTATTTTGTTCTCATACCTACTTACTCGTAATTAACATAACCGCTTATAACAGTGAAACTATGATTTGTGATTTGTTATTATTTGAGTGTTGTATTGTTATTATTATTATTGATATTTAGTTAAAAAAATGATTTAACTACAGATACAATTTTACTGTTCTAAATAATATTTAACCGGGATTGCAAAGCGCAAAGTGTGAAGTGACGAAATAAATTTTTAGTAGCGAAGAGGATGACCTTCGCTTTCTATAATTTGTTGGAGTCTGCTTCTCATTTGAGTAACCATCGTCCAACCTGTATTACTACCTCGCATCAACTCCCAACTCCTCAAAACTTCATTGTGTAAGTTAATCTTGGACTTCACTTCGCTTGAATCCCAGTTTAAAACCATTTGACCCCACATATTTTCTATTGGATTTAAATCCGGACTTTTCGATGGCCAGGAGATGACAGTTATGTCAGTCTGTGTAGTGAGCCATTCCATCACTATACGCGAACGGTGGACCGAACAGTTATCTTGAACAAAATAGATCTGTCCTTCTGGATAAGCAACTCGCACTGTTGGCACCATAACATGTTGCAAAATTTGCAGATAGGTCTGGCTGTTCATGCGCCCACTTGCTTCTACCAATTCTCCCGGTCCCATGGAGGACATCCAACCCCAATACCCTGAAAATAAAAACAAAGGTTTAATTTTGTTTTTAGACATTTGTTTCCAAACAATTGTCATGACAACAACGTTCAAAATAGAATAAAATATATAAGTAATACATTATATAATAACTTAACACTAAGTATATAATACTACTGAATTATGTAAATTATATAATTTATAATATTATTTTAATATACTTACTTACGTATTAAAATTATAATAAATAAATAGTTAAGTATACGTTTATATTTGTTAAATTAAATACAATATTAGGTAATTAAATGGGGTGGAATATACATAATAAATGACTTATTGAAGGGTAACTTACCCAATGTTATTCTACCACTGGCTCTGTTAGATAAAACATTTTGAGGTTGGTATCGTTCATTAGGTTTCCTCCACAATATTTTTCGACCGTCACAGTCTGACCTGAAGGTTTTTTCGTCACTGAAGATAACGATATTGTTTTCCCAATCAAAATTAAGGTATTTCTGGGCAAATCGCAATCGTTCTCTTCGATGTTCTTCCGTTAGACTTATTTTCTTTGCAGGTCGATAACTGTGAATGTTCGCTGCGTGTAAATGTCTTCGAACCGTGGACAGAGATACCTATTCCATGCCGTTGCGAACTGTAACGAGTGGATGTGAACGGCGATGTAGTGTGAACCTTAACAATATCCCGATGACGTTCAGATTGGTCCGTATAGATCCCAGTAGTCCTCCGACCCATGGGCATTGTCTTAACATCGCCGGTTTCTTGGAATCTGCGCACCCATAAGCGCACCGTTTGTCTCTGTATAGAAAATAATGGTTTTAAATAAGTTATTAAATACCACTCACAAGATACCGCGACTAGCTCCACAGCAAAAAAAATCGGAGAACACAAATAATATTATAATTAACTTACTGCTATGCCAAGCTGTCTCGCAATTCCTTTTATGCTCACATTTTGTTCATACAGAACAACTATTTTAGTTCTCATAAAATCAGAGATCATTTTAAAAATAATGGATAAATCGTAGTCGTGTTTACTCTTCTCCGTTTTAATTAAGTGAACTTAAACATCAAAGTTGAGTGACTTGAGGGTATGGATTAATTTTATAAAGACAACGAAAGTAAGTCAAATTAATGGATACCCTCACATTATAACATCTTTCGATTAGACAGGGACCTAAAGATAAAATGACTCGGACGATAGTAGGTAACAATTTCATCGCAATTCATATGGGCTCGCTGGCTAGTTCGTCAAACTGCCGGTATGAGTATGACGACGTTCGGTGATGCGATGGTTCGAATCCGAGTCGAAACAATGAACTCTTTTTGAAGTATTCTTTAAATTATTCGTAAGGAATTCAATGTTGTAGCAGTGTAACATTTTAAAACTTGAGGGGTTAGCACATACTGACGCTGACGCTGTCGCTGTCGCCTGTGAAAGGTTCTAGGTACAGCGTAACAAATCATGTTATTTAAATTTATACAATTGAACTTATTTCTGACAATTTTATATAAGATAATGGCTTCAAGGTATTTTCTTCGAGAGCTAAGGGGCAAAAGCTTGTACTTGCAAAGTAACTGAGAGTAAGGTAGGTAGGACTTATGGCATCTATAGTGCATGCCACGTAAAAATTTGTACTGAACATTCTCAACCATTTCCACATATTTTTTGTAGAAGGGGTTCCATACTGACACTGCATACTCCAATTGTGAGCGAACTAGGGCTTTATACAAGCAGAGATACGACGCGGTTCTCTTGAAATCAAGGGTAGATCGCATAATAAAGCCATAGATGTTATTAGTATTAAATTATTTATTTATTTTACTTCGATGGTCCTAGTTTTTCATCTGTGACTCAAGTGACAGCTATGTGACCAGAACCCAGCTATGCATAAATATGTAGGCTGTCACGCCCTTTATGGCTGGAGGCTTTTATTTAGGTAGTAAGTTTTTATTTCCATTTGAATTAATTATTTTTCAGCTTGAGTACGTATAGTTTTTATTATATTTGTTGGTATATTGGCGTGGCTAGCTGACATATTTTATGGCAAATAATATTTAAGTTTCTTGTAATGTTAATTACTGAACATAGGTTCCTAGTATGTATACAATACTAGGAACCTATGTATTCTAACTGAACAGACAGCTGTGCTGCTGGGAAGTTTGTTGCGCCACTTCTTCTTCCCAGCGATAGCACTAGGAAGTGGTGAAGGGCGGGCGTTTTTGGGAGCTGTCTTTTGTAATTTTGACGTTCGAAAAGTGCTGACTCTCAGCCTAATTTGAATAAATGACTTTTGATTTTGATTTTTTGATTTTGAATGATGCTTTAAACTAAACAGGATTTCGGTTTCGTGTCTGCCGAAATCTAATGTTAACAATTTAATTGACACGAAAGACGTTTTAATTCAATCCTGTGTTCCTAAATTTGCTTCAACACAGGTTAGTGCCACTAAAGGTATTAATAGTCCTTCAAACTGTGTTCTTAAATTTTCTCAAACACAGGTTAGTGCACATACAGAGACTTCTAAGTTTCCTAATTCAGATTTTAAAAACAGTCCCTCATTTCTCGAAAAATCGAATCTTTCTTCTATGGATTGTTTGCGTGAGAAAACATTTACTATTAACTACATTAATGACCAAGTTTCTTTACCTCACGTTTATTTAAAAACAAACTATAATGATAATCCTTTGTGCTTTTTGATCGATACTGGTTCTACAGTTTCTATTGTAAAACATTCCAGTTTGCATAATAAACCAGTTCTTGATCCTAAAATTATAAAACTTAAAGGCCTAAGCGACAACGATTCCTATTGCGAATCTTTGGGGTCTATTATAGTCCGTTTTGATTATCGCGTTTCGTCAAAAAGTAAAATAATATTTGACTATTTGTTTCACGCGATTGACGATACGATCAACTTACACTACGATGGTATTATTGGCAGTGATTTTATACAACATTTTAAAATAGATATTCAATATTCAACCAACACCCTTAGGTTAGAGGATTACGAAGTACCTATTTGTTGTAGTAAGCCATCATACGTCATACCTCCGCGGTCAGAAATGGTCTTTGAGTGTCCGGTTTCCAATTTATCAGAGATTACCAATCTAAAAGAAGGTTTGATACTAGATCATAGAATAAGTGAAGGTGTATTCTTAGCAAACTGCATAGTTAAAGTCGAATAACAGAGTTAACGTTTCTGTTCTTAACACCACCGAAACTGAAGTCGAAATTGATAATTTTCCAGTTCAAATAACTCCATTTAAATTCCCACCTTCCAAATTAGACGATACTCAACAGAAACTCATTCATCAATTAAATTCCTTAGTTATTGACCGGTCTCAAAAAGTTCTTGAGCAGATTAGGTGCTCCCATTTAAATCCGCAAGAAAAGAAAGCTTTGATGAACTGTCTTTCTAAATATACAGACATATTTCATCTCGATGGTGAATTTTTAACTTGTACGAATGTGATCAAGCATTCTATTAATACTAAGGATGCAGCCCCTTTTCCCCATTCACGTTAAGTCGTATCGTTTCCCTGAAGTACATAAAGACGAAGTTGAGAAGCAAATCAAGAAAATGCTTGATCAGAATATTATTCGCCCTTCAACTTCCCCTTGGAATGCACCTGTATGGGTAGTCCCTAAAAAACTCGATGCTTCCGGTAAACAAAAATGGCGAATTGTCATTGACTATAGACGTCTGAATGATGTCACTGTTTCAGAGATTTACCCTCTCCCTCTCATTACTGACATCTTAGACCAGTTAGGTCACTCAAAATATTTCAGCACACTCGATCTAGCATCAGGTTTTCATCAATTATTGTTAGACTCAAAAGACACTGAAAAACTGCATTCAGTGTTACAACTAATAGCATTTCAGGTCAATTTGAATTTACAAGGATGCCTTTCGGTTTACAAAATGCCCGCTCTACATTTCAGAGAATGATGAATCTGGTACTTTCAGGATTACAAGGTCTCCACTGTTATATATATTTAGATGATTGTATCGTCTACTCCCATGACCTTGAATCTCATATTCAGAAGCTTGAAGCAGTGTTCTCCAAACTCAGAGAGGCAAACTTAAAACTACAGTCGGATAAATGCGAATTTTTGCGACGAGAAGTTGCTTATCTAGGACATATTTTCACAGATAACGGTGTTTCGCCAAATCCAGATAAAGTGAAGGCTATTTCTCAATTCCCCACATTGAAAACCCCCAAAGATGTAAAATCTTTTCTTGGCTTAACGGGTTATTATCGTCGTTTTATTGAGAATTTCTCCCATATTACAAAGCCTCTGACATCTTTATTAAAAAAAGATGTTAGCTTCCACTGGTCTCATGAACAAGAGCAAGCTTTCAACACGCTTAAACAAAAGCTCATCTCCGCTCCCTTGTTGCAGTATCCAGATTTTTCACAGCCTTTTATAGTTACGACGGATTCCTCCAATTATGCCGTCGGAGTAGTTTTATCCCAAGGCGAGATTGGCAAAGACAAGCCCATTTCATATGCATCTCGGACTTTAAATAAACAAGAAGAGAACTATTTAACAACTGAAAAAGAGCTCCTTGCTATTATTTTCATTGTTAACACATTCCGACCCTATCTCTACGGTTATAAGTTTAACATCGTAACAGATCATCGACCTTTGACATGGTTATTTAATGCGAAAGATCCAGGTGGACGTTTACTAAGATGGCGACTAAAATTAGAAGAATACGACTACGAGATTGTGTATAAGCCTGGTCGAGTAAATTCAAATGCAGATGCCTTATCTCGCTATCCAGTAAATTCAATTATTCATTCTAACTTAAATAAAACTTCTTATGAAGAATATCTAAAAAAACTAGGTACTAAAACCATCTTTAATGATACGAAGATTGAAGAACACAATCAAAGTTTACATTTATCGAAACAAAAAATAATTGCGTGTCCCGTTTCACTTGATTTCGACAACACTATGCCGCACTGCGAACAGCTGTTGGCAATGATACCAAATTCCGCTGAGTTGCAATCAGCTGAGCGCGAACTTGAAACCATACAGTCGGTCGATGCAAACAATAAAATGGTCTATTTCTTATTTACTAAAGTTCATCATTATGACGAAACTTCTTACAAAACAATTTACAATTTATTACTAAAATTAAGGGATCAAATTATTACAAAAAGGGAAATTGAAGAGTTATCTGTTTCAGATTTTACAGAACCCTTTACTAAATTAGTTAATTTAAAAATATATATCATGATGTCGTATAATTTCCACGGCACTAACATTAAAATTCATGTTTATAAAAACCAAATTCGATATCCAAATCCTGCTGAAGTTCCAAATATCCTTCAAGAAAACCATGGGACTACCGCAGCTGGTCACCTAGGTTTCAAAAGAATGTATAACAGGATCAAAACGTCATACTATTGGAAAAATATGCGATCTGACATAGAACGTTTTGTTATAGATTGCAAACTCTGCCAAGTGAATAAGCCATTGCGTGGTTCTAATAAGGCCCCTATGGTTATAACTTCATCAAGTACTAAACCATTCGAAAGATTAGCATTAGACATTGTTGGTCCTTTACCTGAAGCTGGGCTTCAGAAATTTAAGTACATTTTAACTCTCCAAGACGACCTAACTAAATTCTCATGTGCATACCCTATGATTACTTCAGCAACAGATGAAGTTGCACGTAGCCTAATTCATTTCATTTCTCTATTCGGGTTTCCAAAAATGATTCTCACCGATCAAGGTACATGTTTTACATCCGAGTTGTTTCGCCAATTGACTGAAATTCGTAAAATAAAAAAAATATATTCTAGCCCTTATCATCCTCAAACAAATGGTGCGCTAGAACGTAGTCATGCAACTCTTAAAGAATACCTAAAATCTTTCGTCAACGACGATCACGATGACTGGCATTGCTATCTTGCAACCGCAATTTTATATGTACGTTTGCCCCGCACGGCCCCCCTGAATTTGTGTTTTAGGTGTGCACTAATGCAATGTACTCGCCTCTAGGAGTATATGTACCGGTTTCTTTTTCAATGTACCTCTGTACTTTTGAAGATATTTGCAAAAAAAGGGGGCCGTGCTGAAAACGTTTGGCTGGCACGGCCCCCTTTTTTTGCATGTAACTTGAAAAATATATAGCGTATTAAAAAGTTTCTTATGCTCAAGGAATGTACTCTATTATCACGTTATATGTACCGCAACAGATATTGTGAATTCGTAATGACAAATAATATATAGATGTGGATAGGGGGCCGTGCTGGAATTTTTTTTTTAAAGAAAATATCTAAAAAAGACAAAACAATCTTAGCCAAAAACGATTACAAAATAATTGATGTTTGGCAAGTAACATATGTACCGCATTGGTTTCTTATACAACTTGCTAAATTTGAAAAATAAACCAATTTTAGTTCATTCAGCACGGCCCTCTATAGTTGCCTATATCTTTTTAAATAAGACATGGTTGTTTACAAAATTCGTCTTTCTGAATTATAATTAGGAGTACATTCGTTCCAAATAAATTGCAAAACTGCTGTATTAGTACTTTAAAAAATAAATAGGATCAAAAATATCATATATTACAACTGATGGGGTGACCATGATGCCATATATTAGGTACATATTTTCTATCCTACCTATGTACCTATATTAATTAAATTATGTGACTACATCGAAATAATAGTAGATTGTACAACTAATTCATAAAAGAAGGGATAAAATAGCTCGTTTATGCCCGAGTTAAACACTGCTTTTCACTTCGATTGCGAGAAAATGAAACATGCATAAAGTATTTAACAGTATTTTTGCTGTTCAAAAATGTTGCAAAATTGAAGATGAGAATAGCTAATTCCCGCCACGAAACTTTATAAAATATTTTTTTTTAATTTTCAACATGATTTTGTTGTCATTCGACTTGGGTACCTACTTCATACTGCCAAGTCATAAAAATGTTTCTTTGCGTTTTTAAATAATAAATGACCACTATTTTATCTGGTTTTATTAAATTAACGATACAAAACACAGAAGTGATATAAATTAAAGCAAATGAAATAAAATAACGACTTAATCTGCGACGTTTTATTGCACGTGTGGCTGTTGGGCTTGATTATCTTGGCTTAGAAAAAAAAACTATTTCAAGCACGGTAATGGATTGCTAAAATAAACGTGTAAGTTTTAAGTTATAATATAATTTATTTGTACTAACTAATAGTCGGTTGCTTGCTAATTGTTTCTCTTGTAGGGCATCACGTTGTTGTTGCGTTTCGAGTATTTGTGTATAATGAGTAGTAATTATAAAAAAGTGTTGAATAATTATGGTATAAAAAATAATTACTACATTATATTGACCGTTTTTTACTAACATAAAAAACTGAAATTAAAAATTTAAAAAACTCCCAACACAAAATAATAATAAAAATAGTACGAATATAAAAAGCCTAAAACAATTTGAAAAAAACTATTGAAAAAATAGCCACAAATAGAACAAAATAGGTGTAAACGTGAAACCCTATAAAAAGAAAAAAATAACCTTGAGATTAAGACCCTACGTAAGTACGTATGAAATTTTTTGATTATATGTTGTCCTGTCGGGGGACCGCTCTAATTATTAGCCTAACGTTCTATTAAAGTTTAAAATAGTAGCGGTCCCCCGACGAGTAACGTAACGTAATTTTTTTCTTTTTGTAGGGTTGCAATAAAATGTCGCAGATTAAGTCGTTATTTTATTTCATTTGCTTTAATTTATATCACTTCTGTGTTTTGTATCGTTAATTTAATAAAACCAGATAAAATAGTGGTCATTTATTATTTAAAAACGCAAAGAAACATTTTTATGACTTGGCAGTATGAAGTAGGTACCCAAGTCGAATGACAACAAAATCATGTTGAAAATTAAAAAAAAATATTTTATAAAGTTTCATGGCGGGAATTAGCTATTCTCATCTTCAATTTTGCAACATTTTTGAACAGCAAAAATACTGTTAAATACTTTATGCATGTTTCATTTTCTCGCAATCGAAGTGAAAAGCAGTGTTTAACTCGGGCATAAACGAGCTATTTTATCCCTTCTTTTATGAATTAGTTGTACAATCTACTATTATTTCGATGTAGTCACATAATTTAATTAATATAGGTACATAGGTAGGATAGAAAATATGTACCTAATATATGGCATCATGGTCACCCCATCAGTTGTAATATATGATATTTTTGATCCTATTTATTTTTTAAAGTACTAATACAGCAGTTTTGCAATTTATTTGGAACGAATGTACTCCTAATTATAATTCAGAAAGACGAATTTTGTAAACAACCATGTCTTATTTAAAAAGATATAGGCAACTATAGAGGGCCGTGCTGAATGAACTAAAATTGGTTTATTTTTCAAATTTAGCAAGTTGTATAAGAAACCAATGCGGTACATATGTTACTTGCCAAACATCAATTATTTTGTAATCGTTTTTGGCTAAGATTGTTTTGTCTTTTTTAGATATTTTCTTTAAAAAAAAAATTCCAGCACGGCCCCCTATCCACATCTATATATTATTTGTCATTACGAATTCACAATATCTGTTGCGGTACATATAACGTGATAATAGAGTACATTCCTTGAGCATAAGAAACTTTTTAATACGCTATATATTTTTCAAGTTACATGCAAAAAAAGGGGGCCGTGCCAGCCAAACGTTTTCAGCACGGCCCCCTTTTTTTGCAAATATCTTCAAAAGTACAGAGGTACATTGAAAAAGAAACCGGTACATATACTCCTAGAGGCGAGTACATTGCATTAGTGCACACCTAAAACACAAATTCAGGGGGGCCGTGCGGGGCAAACGTACATAATTTTATCATATAATACAACACCCCATTGTACCACTAATTTTACTCCTTATGAACTTTTATACGGGTATAAGCCATCTATTCCTAGCAGTTTTGAATCTTATGATAACGTCACTTATCACGAGTATATCCGCGCTTTACAGTATAGAATGAAATACTCGCGAGAAAGAGCTTTGGAAAATATCAACAAAAGCAAGAAACAATCAAAACGGTATTATGATGTTTCTGCTAAAGGAAAAAATTACAAAACTGGAGATATGGTATATTTAAAACAGCATCATAGACTGCGTAAAGCTCTGTCCCCAATCTGGAAAGGACCCTACAAAATTATGAAGACACACGGAAAAACTAACGTTACCCTATGTGTTAACAGAAAACGCATAAAATACCACGTTAATGAAATAAAACCAGTCTGAATACATATGTATATTTCTTTCAGATGTCTCGCTTTTAAAAATATCTTGCCAAGCCAATTAAAAATCGAATTTAATATTATTGATGATGATTGCTGTAAAATTAAAATTGTAAATAGTAATGCTCATATGCTTTCCCCAATAACCTTGACTGACGTTGACCTAGAGTCCTTAAAATTAGCGTCACATAAACTAGACCATTTAGAAAACCAAATTCATGAAGCTGAAAATCAGTCTCACATTGTCAAATATGGACACTACTATTCAACACTCACCATTATTGTAATTATTGTTATTTGTTGCTATATTATTTATAAAATTTATTTAAAATGCTTTTCTACTGGTAAATATACATCTTGCTGCATTCATCAATGTTTTAGGAAAAATCCACCCGAGAAACCGAAAGCCACAAGAGTAACCTCAGTTGAGCTAACGGATATCCAAAATGAATCTGTAGAATGCGACAAGAAGTCGGTCAGAAGTCTCCCTGAAATGGAGCTTAATAAAAATAAAAATAGAGTCGCTTTCAGAACTTTAGACAGATCTTCATCTAGTCGAAACTTAAGTAATTATTAAACGAAAACTAATACTGTTATTGATTTCCATTTCGGAACTTTCTTAAATTTACTTAATTACCTTTCTTAATAAGTACCTATTTGTATGTTTTTGTTTTGTACTATTTGTGTAATTTTAATTATTTTTGTAATGCTTAAATTAACTCTATGTTTACCTTTAATTTCTGACATAATTTTAATTATTTTGTAATGTTTAAATCTACCTACTCTATGTTTACCTTTTTTTTTGTTAAATAATTTTCTGTACCCTCATTTTTCCGTTTGGAGCAACTTAATTCTTGCCTTTTATCCTTCGCTTAATTTATACATTATAAAGCTCCGTCTAAGGGGGGAGATGTTATAAATAATTTCCGAACCAATACTTTAAATTTGCTGATTCGAGAATCAATGTAATATATGACGGATCGTCAGGATGGTTTGAGCTACGATCAGCCATCAGGCGGGTGTATGTGGGTATCGTGCAAATAAATAACAAAATGATCACTTTAATTAATCATTACAACACAATCAACAACTCTTATGGCTTTTACCCTGCTGTGAGACAATGGCAGGCAATAAGGATGATGGATCAACAAAACGTAGGACAGTTCCGAAGCGTCTTCACTGCTCGATCACCAGGATCAAGAATGCCAACTTGGCGCGTTCTCTTCAACCTCGTAACCGACCGGAAACGCCCCGACTCTGTCAAAGCGCGCCAATCCTAGTCCTGATAGTTGCCGCTAGGTGGCGTGCCTTGTTTTGTTGTAAACGTCAATTGCCGGATGCGACACGGCCATCCTACGAGAACACACGTCCTCGTGTGTTAATCTGAAACAACATTACAACAGCACAGTATACGTTCGGCTATACCTGGCATCGATTCAAAGTTTATGTTGCTATCTGCTTTCAATTAAAGTTTGGACTGTAAAGTTTGTTTATTTAACTAACAATTACATCATATTTCTAACATTATTCTATTAACTTCCCAAATAGCAAAATCAATTTAAAACAATAGCTAAACAATTAAGTAACAAGTCAAGTAGTAGGCAGAGATAACAATTAAATAAGCAATGTGACAATCAATCAGAGTCCACGTACTATTGAGGATAAGGTACACTGATAATTTAGGAATTGACCCAAAGTTATTAACCATTTAACAAAGCCCCAGGTATCTCATTCGCGGTCAACAATCACAGCTATAACATAGCTGCATCACATTTTGTCACATACGCACTTCCCGCAGGAATGCCGAGTCGTCCTTGACTCTACGGTCTTGGCTTCGAGGCTAGACCCGACCATACTACCCAGAGCTACCGCGTACCACGTACCCACGGTCTAACATGTAGATGCCGATTTCTAACGGGCTATGGCTACGATACTCTGGTACGGTCTCCGACCCAACGAATCGAGAACCTGTGCATCTAACACAAACAATTCAATTCGACTTTACTTCTACTATCTCGTCTTCCTCAACAACCTCAATGTACTTGGCCTTTTTATTATCATTCCTGTGTCACGTACTCTATTATCTCGTCTATGTTAATATCAGTCACATCGTCATCAGTCGTCACTAAACTAAGCCTATAAGGCAGACGATTAACAGTAATCCAACGATCTAAAAGTTGAATTTACAACTGTCCTCATGTAACACGGGATCTAGACATACCACCAGAAAAATAAGACGGTATTCTAACAAAAGATCAATTAATCTGGGAACGAACTCTGCCCGAACGTCAGTATACGTCAGTGTTCACTTTATCGAAATTAACTTGAAAACAAGCGTTTGAAACTTTACATAATCTAACAACCAAACCTGTTGTGATTACGCAAAACAATACTATCAGATGTCATACTAATGTTAAATCCTTGATCTAATAGCTTACGGTCACTTAAATTAACTTTTTTAAGATAACCGGTACAACATGAAATGACATCTCTAAATGCAGATTATTAATCAAAATCTGATAAAAATTGTAGGGTACTTTGTACACTTTGACTTAACACAATCTTTTGATGCCAAAATCGCAATAAACTGGATATGACTCACCCAGTATTCATCAGTCCAATGCTCGTATTGCTGACATAGCAAACTTAAGCGCGTCGCTCGCTATTAGCCGCTGCTGCACGCGTTGTTGGCCCGGTACCGCCTGGGCCCCTCGCCGTGCAGGCGCCTCCATAGTTGCTTCGTGGACATCTTGCCCAAGGTTATCATCAATGCACTTCCTTGATGCGTAACTTTCGATAAGCACCGGCCTGCTGTAGTATTCTTCCATGTCCACGTGTGTTAATTCTGTAAAGAAACATTCCCGGAAAGTATCACATAGCTCGGTCACTCCTGACCACATTCGGTAGGTACAGGCAAAAACAATGAAAACTCGAAAAAACTAAAAATAGCAGAGTTCAGAGCATTATCCACTATTTGATTCTCAAATCTCAACGTTACAATAAAAATAATCAATTAAGATGCATGTATCACATACTATCTAGTAACCTGCAGTTACTCGACTCGTCAAATTCATTTGCGCATCGCCCTCGGATCGCCAAGTCACTCCTGGACTTTATGGTTTCTCACGAAAGCCCACACAACTTAATCTCTACTCTGATTCATCATCAAAACTATTACTCGACTTTCCTCAAATTCGTTAGTAATACTTTGATCCAAACTATCATCGATAACAAAAGATTCAACCAGAGTAATGTAAACAAACTTTGATTTTCCAATCATAGCGTAAATCATCAACCAGAGCTATGTACCATCGTTATCCACATTAACAATCATTTTTATCATTATGAGCCTTAGACACCTGGAAACCCACACACGAGTAAACCACTCTAACGCCACGGCTCTCCAGCCGATCAGCAATCGCATTGCTCTCACACATCCAGCGCATGGATTCGTGTGCATCACCCTATGACACCACACAACTTTACTACGGCCGATAGAGAACTCCCACTCGCGTGCCTCCCATAATGTAGGCTTATTCATCACCACTGTGATCACTATCTACTTCGACTGGTACATGACCTACTGGCATCTTTCTTTACCTATCGTGAGCATACTTGTAAGGTTAGAAAACTTCGGATCTAACTTAGTCTTATATTCTGACTTTACTCTTCGTTTTCTAATAACACGAAATCGTCAACCGAACATTTTGTTATAGCTGCCTTTGTTCTATCAAATCTAGCTTGGTTAAAAACTGAATTTATTACAAGAGCTATAAGTAACAAAAAACTCTGTCGCAGATATGTTAATCGAAAAGCCTAGGTTCAATATTTCACGTACTATCATAATAATACTTTGCAAGTAAATTTCGAGTAGAAATGTAATAAAATCTCAAGTTGTTGCTCGCTAATTGCAACGCTAAATATGATTTGTTCTGTGCTGAATACACATGTTTGACCAATACCAGTCAATGCAACAACGTTATTAACTCGTTTGCCACTTAATTTGGCTGCACAACTCGCCTTTACTAACGAGCATTCAGCACCAGAATCGTAAATAAAACAATACAGCTCACCTTTATGTTCTAACGTGTCTGAGGGTAGTTGTACGACGTCAACTCGCCGTTCACGACTTTCAGCACGTTGTCCACCATCCGCTTGGCTTGGCTGCCACTACTTGTACACCAGGCTGCGATATGTCCTGGTTTCCCTCACTTGCAGTACACGAACGGCTTCGCTGACGGCTGCGGGGCTCCTTGACTCCATTCTTAAACTCACTCCATGTCATTCCTTGGTATGCTATTTGCGATAGTCACGTTGATGCTGCTCCTTTGTACGTCTTATTGATGGTCACAACAAGTTGACCTTGCAGTGAATTTTCGGCAAAACACAAATCAGCTGTTGTGCACTGTTATGTTTGCACACGCCTTATACTGCGTGTTCTAAACACGGGAACGTGATACGTCGAACTCGAACGCTGGTTAGTCTTTTTTTTTCAAACATGGCGGTAGGCGCAACATTCTCGTCACTCGGCAAAGGTATTTCTGCATACAGCCTATGCCCAAAATAACATGTCCCATGCTCGCGCATCCGTATCGGCATTGTCTGGGTCGAACTTGGGCAGTTTTGTAATTCGAAAAGTAGACGCCATTGTGTATCACTGTTACTCACACCGTTTGTCGATTCATTTACACGACTGAATCCCAGTTCTGATGACGGATCGTCAGGATGGTTTGAGCTACGATCAGCCATCAGGCGGGTGTATGTGGGTATCGTGCAAATAAATAACAAAATGATCACTTTAATTAATCATTACAACACAATCAACAACTCTTATGGCTTTTACCCTGCTGTGAGACAATGGCAGGCAATAAGGATGATGGATCAACAAAACGTAGGACAGTTCCGAAGCGTCTTCACTGCTCGATCACCAGGATCAAGAATGCCAACTTGGCGCGTTCTCTTCAACCTCGTAACCGACCGGAAACGCCCCGACTCTGTCAAAGCGCGCCAATCCTAGTCCTGATAGTTGCCGCTAGGTGGCGTGCCTTGTTTTGTTGTAAACGTCAATTGCCGGATGCGACATATATAAAACTGCTCGCCATGCACGCAAGGCAGTCAACCTACAAAATTTCTTCAATAAACACATTTTTCCGACTCGTTGTAATTTTTGTGTGCAAGTTAAAATAAATTCAGTGCAGTAGAACCAAAGTGTTTCAATTAAAAGGGACCCACGGAGTGCCATCCTAACAGTACCTCTCCGCTCCGGTACCTGACGGACCCTGCCTACGCCTCCGTCCTCCGTGAAGAGGGCTACTTCATCTATTGGGCCGCGCCTCACCTGAGGGCTGCCTCACCCGAGGGCCGCCTCACCTGGCGGGCTGACAGCGTCTTCGCCGTGCCTCTCTCTCCTACTGCCGTGCCGCGTCCTGGCCTGCTGCGTGGGCCCTCCAGTCCTCACCGGACGGGCTGACAGCGTCTCCGCCGTGCCTCTCTCTCCTGCTGCCGTGCTGCGTCCTGGCCTGTTGCGTGGGCCCTCCTGTCCTCACCTGACGGGCTGACAGCGTCTCCGCCGTGCCTCTCTCTCCTGCTGCTGTGCTGCGTCCTGGCCTGCTGTGTGGGCCCTCCTACGGGTGTCCTCCGTGTTGCCACGCCCTAGCACCTGTCATCACCTGTTTCTACTCCTGTTCCTGGATCTGCAGTTATACCTGCCCCTGTCGCCAGCACCTCCCTTGCGACTACCTCCTCAACCCATCTATCACGCATCGTCATCCATACACCCCACCTCCACATACTACACACCACTCTTCCGTCCATCTCCATCTTTTACTGTAAATATATATCTTTAATTGTTTTCTACCTCCCTTTCATTTACCATAGCTTAGCTTTCCTTGTCGCTACACGACAAATCAGGGGTATTATTTAAAGGTAGACTAACTGAGAATATACCATTTTCTAAACGGAGGGTGTGCGATAAAAAATGTGTTTGGCATGCCTTCTCGCTATGACTCATAAGTGGTTTAGTTTGGGGAACATTTTCTAAGTCCCAGAATTTTGTTAGTTCTTGATGTATTTTGTCAACAGACGACACATAAGAAACGACTGAATGATTAGAATCTATATTATTATCGATTTCCTTTAACATATTTTTTGTGGGTAAATTAAAATACATTGGACCTGAAACCAACCAACCGAACTAAGAACTTCTCAATACAGGTGAATCAAGTCCGAGAGAGAGTTGATCGCGGCCAATAATATCCCAGAAAATATCGGCACCGATAACAACATCAACAGGTGCTGGTTGGTGGAAGTAAGGGTCCGCTAAAAAGTAATCACTCGCAATATTAAGCCTTTTAATGTCAACGGGTATTCTAGGTATATTACCGGTCAACACTGGCAACACCAGAAAACAAGAAGTGACGGTAAAATGCTTCATCAAAGATTTCAACTGAACCACGCAAGTTTCCGTAGCCTGAGTGGTGGTTTTATTACCTATGCCAATTATATTGACATGCAAAGTGTTAGTCGGTTCTAGATGCAGTTTTGCTTTAAGAGATTGAGTAATGAATGATGACTGACTACCGCAATCTAAAAGAGCACGAACCTTCTGTGTTTGATTGGTCACAGGATTAACTACTTCAATATAAGCAGTAGACAGCAAAACTTGATGGTTATTTTGATTTGAAAAATTAACGATAGTGTCGTCAGTGATGTCGGGTGAAATGGTGACAACACTGGAATTATTTTTGTTGCCAGATTGTTTATGCAAGAGTCTATTGTGCTTTGTATTGCACATGCGACACGGATGCATGCGACAATTGCGTGCAGAATGGCCAGATCTTAAGCAGTTATGACAAAGCTTCAATCTGCTGACCTCACTGATACGGTCATCCACTCTCTTACCCAAAAAGGTGGGACAATCATAAAGGCGATGATTACCATTACAAACGCCGCAAGTTATATCAGAAACATTATTATCTTCACTATTAGAAATGTATGACTGATGAGATTTTATTTTATTGTTAAAATCTATAGGCTTTGACGTTGCCGAAGTCTTAGGTTAAGAGTATGGTAGGCTGCTATTTATTGACTCAAGTACACAGCGCGATCAATTAGAAACTTGAAAAAATGTTGCAAATTAGGTATATTAGTATCCAACGTGCCCCAGTATTCTTCCCACTTGGCTTTGGTGTGGCTATCAAGCTTGGGGCTCATTATGTGAATGAGTAAAATATCCCAGTCACGTGTACCTTGACCGAGACTGGTTAAAGCACGTAAGTTTTTATTTTATCAGACTCGCTTGTGATTGGTTTTATATATAATAATGAATTTATATGATGAGTTATTAATTGTCGTGCATTGTCATATCTATCACATAATAATTTCCAAGCACACGCATAATTTGCGCTGGATACCTCTAAATTAGCAATAATGCGCGCTGCATCGCCAGTCAAGTACGAAATAAGATAATGGAATTTGTGAATGGGCGCGATGCGGTCGTTATAATAATAATAATATCCCTGGACATTTCACACAGCGCCATCTAGTCCCAAGCTAAGCAACCTAATGCTTGTGTTATGGTAACAAGATGGCTGATAAACTACTTATATACATTTTTTTTTTTGCAAATTCATACATATTATAGATAGAAAAACACCCAGACTCGGAACAAATACATGTAGGTCATACAAATATTTATTTTTATTATTTTATTGTGTACTATAGATAAGAATGTGTCACGAAACTCAAGCCAACGAAAGCAAGACCCGTCGAACTTAGCAACTTGAATTTGAGGTAATTTAAAACCTATATCATGATGGTCATGATTACATGGACCTGTAGTTATCTGACTTGAATTTAAATCCTTATAATTACTTTCATCATGACGGTTCGAGTTATGTTTTTGTGTTATACTTTGAGCAATTGCAATGTTGGATACAAATAGTTGTTCGATAGTATCACGTTCATCAATCTCATTAGATAAATGGTCAGAGTTTAATACTTCTATCTGATTTAGCAAAGTCATCAAAACGGCTGTAGATAGACTCAAATTTGCTTAGTTTTAATGTTAACTCAATCTGAGTAAGCGCTTCTTTAGAGGTAACATTAATTGATAAAAAATTTCTAAATTTAGTGATTTGACCTTTTGGAACTACGTTTCACCAAAAGATCCTGTAATTCTTGAGGATTGTTTGTGCTAGATTCACCTCCACAATCTTTACCCATTGTGAACTCAAACTTGTTAATATTGTAATATAAGTTAAATCGGATTGAATAAACAATTTGATTTCAAATAGGTTTGACTATGGAAATTATACAGACACCAACTAGGTGATGATAATATAAAAAACTAAAACCTTAGCTCACGCTCCTCGCCTAACGTCACCTGAGGCCGGCCCGGCGCGGCGGTGCAGTCGTGTGTAGGGCTCCGCTCCGATCACACGGGGGCCCGACGCACGACGTTGCGTTACACGAAGAGATCGGCCTGGAATGTTCGGCGAGGTGGGTGAAATATATGCTTATAGTACAGTTATAAGCCTGTTGTGAAACACGGATAAAAACTATTAATATAGCCTACTATTAGGTATATTCGTATGGACAGTAAAAAACGTTTACCAATAGATAATGTGAATTTAGGTAATAAATGACCTGCATAGGGTGTATTTTAACTTGTCACTACAATGACTACAGACACCAATGCACTCTTAAAAGCTATTTTAAATAGGTATTGGATTACTAAATAATTACTACGTAACAGATACTTCACTCAGTAGAAAATTTCCAATACCTACTGCTATAATAGCCTAATCCGTCGCGTCAGCAACCGCTGCATGCTAAAATGCGTTCATTCCCATTAGTTCGATTCATTAGTTCGATCGTCGAACTAGTGAGAATTTTTTTTCTCATCTGTTCGACCGTCGAACAAGTGAGAATTTTTTTTCTCATTTGTTCGATCGTCGAATTAATTAGATTTAAAAATAGTTCTACTACATTTAAATGTTTTACTAATTTCGTAATAAAATAAAAACGCTTGGTTCGTTGAAAAATATATATTCGTGTTCGTGTACTTATATTTGTACATCTATAGCATATCTTTGATCAAATAAACAGTTGAAAAACTTATAAATTATAAGCTGGCTTCCTAACAAAGTAAATAATAGTAATAGTAAATAAACAGATTACACAAATCATCGTCATATCACCCGGAAGTCGTCCACTGTATATTTCCTTAAATGCATCTATACCTACAGCACCTAGGTAGGTATGTGCATTAAAAACATTATAAACATTTAGCTAAACACCCCGTCAGAAGGAGTATGGTTATAGTTTTTATTTTCATTTTGAAGGTAGATGCTGTTTGAGCCTGTTTAACTATGTGGACAAATTAGTGTTGGACATTTTTTAGAAAAAATGCGCTAGTTAATTACATTTAGTATTTGATTATTACATTTTTTAAATTTGATTATTAGATAAAATCATGGTAATCATATAATATTCAATATATATCTTTGATGGATTACATGTATTCGTAGTTCTTTTTGTCTCTGCTTATTGAGATAAGTAAGACAGACAAAATTATATTTGATCATGTATATTTCACCAAAGATGTACAAGTATGTTTCTATACGACACTAACAACAATTTTGACATGTCCCATTTGATTTTTGATCATTTATTATACATATAAACTATTTTTGTTCTTTCTGGTTAAGCTTGTTGAGATAAGCAAGACAGAAAAATATTAGATTACCTTTAATATTTCATTATTACATTATTTTTTGATAGGTGAAGAAGCCAGCTTATAATTTATAAGTTTTTCAACTGTTTATTTGATCAAAGATATGCTATAGATGTACAAATATAAGTACACGAATATATATTTTTCAACGAACCAAGCGTTTTTATTTTATTACGAAATTAGTAAAACATTTAAATGTAGTAGAACTATTTTTAAATCTAATTAATTCGACGATCGAACAAATGAGAAAAAAAATTCTCACTAGTTCGACGGTCGAACAGATGAGAAAAAAATTTCTCACTAGTTCGACGATCGAACTAATGAATCGAACTAATGGGAATGAACGCTAAAATGTGCCTAAAAACTCAAGCGTACAGTTGTGATTGCTTCGCACCGCGCGATCTCACAGCAATCGCAGGGCTGCCTCTTCGATAAAATTGAGCTGTGAATATGTTCTGACTGGTGGTAGTTTAAAATTGTATTGTTTATAATTTTTTTTTTTTATAAATTGGTGCTGACTGTGCAATCATCGATTAACATCTAGATAAAACATAATTATAGAGGTCAGTGTGTAGGTAAAATAAAAAAAAATCTTTAAAAGTTACATGTATTTTATTTTTATATAATTTTTTCGTCATTGACAGGTAAATGGAAAAATGTTAGGTGTTTATCCCTTCTTTTACTTGATTTGCACCCATCTACAGCACATAAGGCACCAGACGGCATCGTAGGTACGCGTACGAACGAAAGAAACTATTATAATTGAACAACGTGTGTGCACTTCGCTTGCGAAAAGCGCACTGAATTTGGTCCGGAGACGGCCCGAGACCGCTCGGCCGGGCGGTAGGTAATTATAGCGCGCAAGTACATGGAGTGACGGAGGCCTGGTAAGGGTGAACAGGTAACAGGGAATTCACAAGGAAAAATGGGCACTTAGCTGCATTGGCCGAGGCTGCGGTACGATGCTGAATGCTGCTCGTTGACCGGCGGTGGCTGCAATGGCTGGTACCTCCAAGGAACCCAGGTATGAAGCTTGATTTGGATGACAAGTAGCTGCGGCGCAATGGCTACACCGGCAACGCGTGGTCGCAATGATCGAACTTGGTTTAGAACGAGATTTCATGCTAGTATCACAGGTGGTTCTGTTCGGAGGTACTAGTGGGAACAAAGGTAGAGAACTAGGCATGGGTTCGATATATCAAAACGTAACTTATATCGGATATGTGTTTAGTATCATACCATATCGATATCTAAATATACATAACCGTTTTCACAAAAACTTCATCGAGCTATGGTTTCATCCATATCCATATCTGTCCATAACGCAACAACGAAAACGAACTACGAAAACGCAAACTTCACATCACGAGATCGACGGTTTTCATTCGCTTTGTCTCTGTCTTACCATTCAATGTTTTACTGGCGTAAAAGTGATGAAGCGAATATTACGTAACTTCGGCTAGTGATTTGTTATTTGGTTAATAATAGTGCGTGTGTAATATCTATATCCTAATGCGCTAGCAATAAGGTCTAGTTTCTATTTATTTAGTTACTAAACTTTAAACAACGAAAGTATCTAAATCAATGTATTAACGTTAAAAGTGTGAGTTTGCGTTTGTCGTTAGTTTGCGTTTCGTTCGTTTCAGTTACTTGTGCAAATCGTACTACTGATATCGATATCTGAAAACGGTTTTCGATATCGATATGAAAACTGAATATCGGTTACATATCCGTTAGCAAATAAATACGAAAACGCCCATGTCTATAGAGAACACATTCAGCTATTCTTGAAGACCTCACAATCGTGTATTTTAATTTTAAAATCATCCGTCGGTTCAGTTCGTGCACTAATACTGAAACACACGAAATTAGTTTTACATGTATTCAAGGTAAGCAAATTTTTTTTCAACCATTTGGCTACCCTAGCCATGCCCTTTTCAGCTGTGTACTCAACATCTTCCCAAGAGATACCAGAAAAGACGATAGCCGTATCATCGGAGTAAGAGAAAATTTTGGCGTTTTTGATATTTAAATTGATTAAAGAGATCGTTGATATATATTAAAAATAATGTTGGACCCAATACGCTTCCTTGGGGTACGCCGTAAGTTACATCCGCATAGTCACTGGTATATTTTCCAATTCTAACGCTCTGCGTCCTATTATATAGATAGTTTTTTATAAGAGAAAGCGGAGTTCCTCTTATTCCATATTTTTCTAATTTGTTCACCAGGGCTTTTTTTAGATCCAAGAAGACGGTAACACATTTGTTGCCACTGTCCATAGTATCAGCTACCAGCGATGTCAGGGCGGTTATTGCGTCCTCGGTTGATACACCCTATCTGAACCCAAATTGTGTAGGCGTAGGGGTACGTGACGCCACGGGACGTCTAGTGTAAGGTCATGAATTTCTGCGATCCTATTTTGAACGAATGTCTTAACTTGGTTAGGCTTCATGTGCATCCAGCCTAAGACAATCGTGGAATCAGTCCAAAATACTACGCTATTGAACTTACAACGTAATGAGTTGCGTACTTGTCATACAGACGAGCACCTAATAAAGCCCCACAAAGTTCGAGACGTGGTATACTAATAGGTTTTAAAGGCGCGACTTTTGTTTTTGAAAACAATAATCTAACTGATACTGTTAAATCATTGTTAACTGTGCGAACATACAAACGCGCGCCGTACGCCGTCTGAGATGCGTCGCTAAAAATGTGTAACTCGATATACATAGGCTGTGTACCTATAGCGTGGCGAGGTACACGAATAGTGTTTAGCGCTTGCAATGAAATAACAAACCGGTTCCACACGCGCGCTGTGTCATCTGGAACGTTATCATCCCAACCTATTTTTAATAGCCATAATTGTTGTAAAAGAACTTTGACCCGACCGCAGCGTCTTCCGAGTTTTATCGCATAGATCTAATAATTTAATTTTATCATCTAAGCCCGTAATGTAGTCGTCGACATAAAAATCCTCTTTTATAGCTCGCGCGACATCAGGATCAGGAGATTCAGATGCTAATTGTTTCAGGCACCTAACGATTAAAAAAGGCGCGGAGGCGGTTCCATACGTCACGGTGTTTAATTTAAATATACTTATCGGCTTTGAGGGATGGTCACGCCACAGAATCATTTGCAAGCTGCGCTGACCCTCATCTACTAGACGTGGAGAAGATGTACCGGCAATGTGCCGGTACAACTTCTCCACGTCAGCGCACGCGACGTACTTATGCTGCCGAAAGCGGAGAAGAATTGCAATAAGATCACCCTGTATAGGAAGACCAACTAGTTGCAAATCATTCAGTGACTTACCCAGCTCGGTGGAGCGCTTGCGTCAAACATCACGCGCAACTTGGTGGTGGTGCTGAGCTCGCGGAACACGCCATGATGCGGCATGAAATAACACGGGGATTCATAGGAATCTACCTGTGTCATATGGCCTAAACTAAGATACTCCTTTAAAAAGTTGGAATAAAGAATTTTTTATTCAGGCGAACGCTGCAGACGTTTTTCTAGCGCAAGAAATCGACGTTCTGCTTGTGTATAAGAATCCCCTAAGGTATCAGGTGGTGAATTTTCACACGGCAGGCATCAAAGCCGTAATCCTAGACAGCACATAACAATTAATGCGCGTAGTAAATGAATTATCGGCGCATGATTTGATAACGATATTACAAGCTCGCGAACAATGTACTACCGAATCACCTACGCCTCGAACTTCGTTTGTGGACTGTATTATTGATGCGTTTAAGACTTGACATAATGATTTAGAAATGAAACAGCGCTGGCTTCCATTGTCAAGGAGTGCACGCGCTTTATGGTATCTACATTGTACATCTGCTACTTCAACGATAGCTGTTGACAATAACACGGATCGCACACCCATAGATTTTATCGATTGCGTTTGCCTGTGTGCCTTGTTTACTTGAATAGGGACTGCGGAGTCCGAGGCGGCTGGTGCGGCCGCGGGGAGGTGCGCAAGCGCTTCCCTCATATTAGCACGCGACGCCTCAGTGTTCGTTGTGGTATGCAAAGTTACCGAACTATTAGCGTTATAATTGTGCATTATTGAGTTATGTTTTTGATTGCAGTGTCGACAAGGCCCAAACCTACAATTATTTTATTGCGTGTGTCGAATGTAAACAATTCTCACATAAGTTGTGCTCGCGTACCAGTTTAAGCTTTGTGTCTAAGTCGCATTTGATAAACTCTCTACACGTATACAGTGGATGATTTGCGTTGCATTTTGTGCATGTCCGCTAGAAACATTGCAGTGTGACATATATGACATTTTGAGTGTTGTTTTTGTTGTCAGTGCTTTGAGTTTCTTTGCTATGTGAACGCTGCAATGCCTCCAGCATGTTTGCTTTATTGCGCAAAAAGTTAATCAAGACATCCACCGTTAAACGCTTAGAATTATTCGCGTTTGGATTTGGGAACAATGTGCACTTATGAGATCCCCATTCCCTTTCAGTGATTTTATCTAACTTTGACACCATGATATTAATAATTAAGCTATCCCAGTAGTTTGTAGGCTCACCTAGGTTTTTAAGTGCGCATAATTTTTTCAAAATACTGTCTATTAAGTTTCTAATCGAAGAAGGCGACTCTTTAGTTATTGCATTTATATTTAATAATGATTTAATATGATGATCAACTAAAAATCCGCAATTATTGTATCGGTTGAGCAACAAGTCCCATGCAACCTGATAATTATCAGAAGAAAATTCTATGGAATGTATAATTAGTTCTGCGCTGTCTTTTAGGGACGATTTGAGTTAGTGAAACTTTTGGATATTGGAAATATCTTTAGAATTGTGAACTAGTGAAATAAATGTGTCTCTGAATTCCAGCTAGTGCTCATAGGAACCGTCAAATGTAGGCATGGAGATAGTGGGTACTTGACAGAATGTATTGGGTTGTTATTATGACTATGACATATCTTGGAGCAGTCAGCAACCTCATCAGTGTTCATCATAACTTCAGCTAGTGATATTAAACTGTAGTAACTATCTTCAAATTGTTCTCTTTGATTTAATTGTTCGCCTAATTCACTATCAGACACTCTTTCTTCTATTTTAGTTTGAATGTCGTTAAATTCAGAAAATAACGTAGTACAGTCAACGACCAGAAGTCCACTTACACCGCAATGACCATTATCGCCTGCGCTATACGAGCTGCGGCGCCTGTACACACATACGCATATTTATCCGTGTGAGTGATGTTCCAACGCCAACAAATTAACATGTCGTGTAGCATCGCGCTACGAGTAGTCATAGATGTGGTCAATGCTAGACAAGGATGACAATATCAGTAACTTGTTTTTTGATCGCAGTCTGATTATTTTTGTCATAGTAATGCAAAATTTCAACAAGTATATATAAGTTAACATTAGCTAGATCGGTAACGAGGCTGCACTCTCTAATGTAATCCACATAGATGTGGGTTCGAATCCTAGTTGGGCCAGTTATTTTTTTTTTGATGTTTTATATAATTATTATTTGTATGTTTTAGTAATTTATTTTAGTAAATTACTTTGAACAAATAGATATTACAATAAAGATAATTTATTATTATAATATGATAATAAATGAAACAAATGATGTGGTAACATTGTAATATTTTTTATACAAAAAAAATCCTTTACACTTACTTATGTTATTAATATAGTATTGAATGTTAAAAAACACATTTTAGGTTACATACAGATATTATGAAAATTCTGATATCATTTAAGAGGTTATAGCTTAATTATTCATTTTCTCAATGAAAAGAGGATTTAAACTTAACCTCAATATTACAATAATATAAATACTAATTTGTTAAAGTTACGGCCACTATGTCCCCTGACACAAAATTACCCTACCTGTCTATGACTTTTAATATTTCGTGTGTCCCCCGTTAGCCTCGATACAGAACTTATCTCGTTTAAGTCTTCTGCGGGGTAGATATTACGCACCGTAGGCAACATTATATCATTCAAAACTTCCACATAGTTGACACTGTTGGCTCCTCCTTGAATCCTCAACTTTAAATCAATGCGTTTTTGATTAGGAAAGTTATGATCACAATCTTTTAAAGACTTTAAATAACTGTGGAATTTGGTAAGCCTGCCCTTAATAATACCACGCTTCCTACTTTCCTACCTTCCAACTAAATCGCGAATTAACTCACTACTTTCTACACTTAGTAAATTAGGAGATTTGTCACGGGATTTAACAGAGTCAATAGGCATTTTGGTGGTCAGTGAAAAGAGGAGAACTCACGGTTTATAATCGTCAGATCAATCACACACGGCACTGATGCTAGCAACGTCACCAGGTTGGTAATTGACTGGAAATTTGATATTCCGAGAATATAATGCGGCAATTTCACTGAAATAAGAACACAGACACACTATAGCACCAAATAGAACTCAGAAAGTGATGGAAAAGAGTAAGGATTAGCCCCACCGATTGCGTATGATTTCCGATGAAACCTTTTGCGTTTTCTTCTCAATCCGCCACGTGCAAGGGTCCATCCAAAGGTCGCTCGGCGGTCTTGTAGGTCTCAATACCCCAATGTGCGGTTCGAAGGTCCAAAATGTAGGAGCAGCGGTGAGGTTTGTGAAAACTTAGGTTTTATATTTGATTGTGTTGAGGATTTTATAATGAAACGATGCGGTAGGTTTAAAGAGTAAATTCTATGTATTAGCCATCTTTTTTACAATATTCAAGTAGAGGGGTGAAGGAACAATATTTTTGGTAGCAACCAATCACGATTGAGATTAATATGACGTAGCGTGTGGTGTCGTTCTTTGCCTCGAGATGTCGCTATAAGTCGCTTTGTGAAAGTATGGAGTACAAGTTTACAACAAAGTAGGAAAATCATTGCTGGAATCGCTAATACTGACACTTAATTCCCATTGCTTACGCGTTTCAGGTTCTAATTTAAATGTCACTATGTGTATGATAATAACATCCCATGTACTTACATTTATTCCTAAGTTTGTTAACGCATTTAAACAGTCACTGGTGGTATCTGAAAGCTCCTTTAATGATGTCGCCGATTCAACCTGCAGACGTTTAATACCAAATAACCGTTTCAAAATGCAGTTGGCGAGAAATCTTTTATTGCTGTAGCACATGTCTAATAGATCCCAGCACTGACTGTAATTGGCATCAGTTATTAGAGTATTACGTATCAATTGCTCAGCTTCACCAGTTAGATGACTTTTTAAATAGTGCAGCTTTTGCACATTATCTATCGAATTATTTTTATGATACAAAAAGATCATGAAAGGTTGTCCATTCTTCATATTTGCCAGAAAACGTTGGCAATCAAAGACTTTGGGCAATTTGACCAGTGAATGGGCAGACTTAACTGTACACACGGCTACACATCAAGCTATGCAAAACCAGTATTGGCTGACCGTTCATTGTGAGAAAATATCATACAAAGTGAGGCCAAGACAAACTGGTTTTGAATAGCTTGACGTGTAGCCGTGCGTACTACTAGATGAACACTTACAACTTTAATTTTACTGAGTGTTGTTTTCATTAAACTTTTATAAGTAATTTTTTGATCAATATCATCTAATTTATAGCTCTGATAAAGTTCAGTATTCATTATTTTTAAATGATTCCCAATCGTTTTCTAATAATTCCTGTCTAGTTTCAATGTATTTAATAGTTAATCTTTCTCTACGACTCTTTTTAAAATTGGTGAATCCTTTAATAATAACACTTTGCAACCGCCTCAATTGATTGATCAACCCCTCCATATTTGAAACAATTAATCAAAAAAATTAAAACTAAGTTAAAAAGTATTATAAAATCAATGCTTGTTCTAAAATAAAGCAAAACTAGTTTGAAATAACATACAAGACTAAAATATTTTAAGTTCCAATTAGTTGCTCAAAATTTTACAAAATGTTTTGAAACAACTTATAATCTGGCGGAAATCGGGCATAGGTTCCCCGTTCCGTCGTTTTTTATGAAATTATTCCTAACTCCTAAACTAACATGCACAAAATAATACAAGTAAAACTCTTAGAATAAATAAAGTTTAAAATTGCTTGTGCACTAACTGCCTTTGTTCATATAGTAAAATGTACTCACAATTTTCACTTCACACAACACGATGATTTTGTGTACGTGGCGCTCCCTGGTGGCGACACGTTGAAAATAGTTGTGACGTCAGTCTTCTGATGTCACGTCGAACTCGGCGCGGCGGCGGCGTGACGTTCATCTAATGACGTCAAGTTGAACTACGAGGGTGACACACTCACCTCACGCTTGAACTGTTTTCTGCCGCTGCTGCTGCTGACCCCGTCCACTATACTAGACGAAGCTGTCGCTACCCATGCGGGGTAACCATGTACTTTAGCCGCAGCAAACCACTGCGAGTACCACGGGCGGGCGAACTCAAAAAATCCGAAAAGTTACCCGGGTCGATGGACCAATGTTAAATACCAAACACCAGAGGGGCAATTCTCGTAATTTTAAGACCGTTCATGCAGTCTGATCTCAGTCTCAATGTGTCAAAAAATACTTCTAATTTCCCTACATTTTGACATTTGTTTGCCGCCGAGATGAGACTGCGATTAGATTTTGAACGTTTTAAATTACGAGAATTGGCCAGCTGGTATGGTACTCAGTACTTAAATTTTGACCTTATGTGTATACTAGTAGGGTTGAAGGTCTGAATAAAACAACCAAACTGTATGCTATTCTATAGCTGATAATATAATTATTTGCTGAAATTCACATGAACCCAACCAAATCGTTGTCACACAACGCTTGCGAGTTCTAATTTGACGTCAACGCCATCTAGTTACGTCTTATAAAAACCTTTTGACAAAAACACATTATATTGAACTTATGAGCGGCTTTTGATCCTGCATGATCATTAACACGTCCTTATGACCAACTTCCCAACACCGTCATATCTTTTTTTAAGGGCTGGGCTGGGCTGGGCTTTTTTTAGTAAAGGCTGTCCAGACTAGATAGGATCTAGGGCCAATAAAAATTACTAAATACATTAGGGGGCCGCAAAATATTTTTAAAAACAAAATACAGGTTTTGTTGCGAGTTGCACATTGTGAGTAGTACGTACAGTAGCGATATAGTTTTGTAGTGTGCGTGATTGGTTACTTAACTCCTTTGCTGTGTGTACTTAACGTATGAATTTTTTTTATTAAATATTGTCCCGTCGGGGGACCGCTCTAATTATTAGCCTAACGTTCTGTTAAAGTTTAAAATAGTAGCGGTCCCCCGACAGGACAATATTTAATAAAAAAAATTCATACGTACTTACGTAGGGTCATAATTTCAAGGTTATTTTTTTTCTTTTTATAGAGTTTCACGTTGTCGGGGGTTTTTTAAATTTGTAATTTAATTTTTTATTTCATGCTTTTTGTAGGGACTCCTTATTATTTCATTTCTTTTATTTTCTTGCACTTTAAGATTCAGGTAATTTGGTATTTAATCAGGTTTTTTGTAATTCGCCATTTTGTGGTGGTGGCCATCTTGGATTTGAAATTTGTCATAGTGTATAGTATTCTACTAGTCAAGCCCTTTCATTTGATACCCATATTGAGGGAGTTGTGAAAAAATACGTAATCCGCCATTTTGTGGCAGCGGCCATCTTGGACCGATTTTCATGAAACATAGCTAAGAACACACCCGACAAATTCTCCTTTCAAACAAAAAAAACAAAATTAAAATCGGTTCATCCGTTCGGGAGCTACGATGCCACAGACAGACATACACACACACACCCCCACACACACACAGACACGTCAAACTTATAACACCCCGTCGTTTTTGCGTCGGGGGTTAAAAAGAGAAAAATCACTTTGTTCTAGAGACGTTTTGAACAATTTCAGTTTGCTTCTAAATCCATTCCCATGTCCGTACAAGTTGACTATATTAAGTTTTTTGCCTTGCAACTTTAAATTCAGTTCGTTCAAGTGTTGCGTCATATTAGTTAAGAATGCAAGATCAGCCAGAAACTGGAGATCACTTTATTTGTAGAAATGAAAAAAAATGCATAACACCTCCGAAAGGTGTCATATGCTATTTCATTTTTTTAAAATAAAGGTATTTCTTTTCTTAAAGCGAAAAAGCACTGCAAGCACTGTCCAGCACTTAGCCATCTGATTTCTGAATGTAATAATAAATCTCCATAGGTTGCATCAATTTCACTTAGTTAAAAAGTCTCTAAATTTTCTGTGTCAATGCCCTGTTTCCACCTCTAATCAAATTGGTTATCCTAAAAACAACTTTCATAGCATTAATTTGACGCAAAGATTTGCCACATGGCTTCTTGGTGAATGATGCAGTGGAATAACGGGCAATCAATGTCATTTGGTTTTAAAAGCCCCCCAATCCTGTCACTGTCCCTGTCATAGCTTTTGCCACATCAGCCACAATACAAGAACATTTACTAAATCCTCCATACTCCATAACAGTTTTGTTAACTGCTTCAAAAATATCACTGCCTTTAGTTGTTCCATGTAATGGCACTAAATCTTTACAAGTTACAAAAAAAAACAAAAATATAATATTCTCTCCACAAAACTGTTACTTAAACAAAGAAAATAAAAAAGATTTGGCGGGCCGCATTAATTCAAGGCCCGCGGGCCGCAAGTGGCCCGCGGGCCTTGGTTTGGACAGCTCTTCTAGTTAATTGAAAGGTATATGGTCTGAGTAATTACTAATTAGGCATAAATTTAGAAAGATAATTTACAGCCCCTAAAAATCTTTCTAAGCTTTCCGATCCTTCGGTTCCGGCATATTATATATCGCTCTTACTTTCTCAGAATCCAATTTCATTCCATCTTTGTTAAAAATATGCCCCAAATAAGTTACTTCTACATAACATATACGACATTTATCTTCGTAGTAATTTTAAATTATTTTCTCGTGCCCTGTTTAACAACTGTTTCAAACGCAGATCGTGTTCATCTTTAGTCCTTCCCCAGCAAATTATATCGTCGATAAACGAATCTACCCCATGTCAAGTATTTTTTTTTTTTTTTGCATGAAATACTTCAGGTGCACAATTAAGACCAAATAGCAATCGCAAATATTGATACCGCCCAAACGGTGTACACCGTTGTACATAAGTCTGCACTTGCATTATCCAGTCTTACTGACCAAAACCCCGAAAATGTGTCTAAAACTGAGAAATACTTAGCACCGTGAAACTTAGTAGGTAGCCAATTCATTTATTGTTGGCAATTGAAAATGTGCACGCTGTATTGCCTTATTAAGCGGCCTCGGGTCTAAACATATACTTACGCAACTGCCCATTTTTCTAAGCAGCAATTACTAATGAATTCACCCATGGAGTTGGATGAATAACTTTCCTAATAACACCTAACTCTAACGTTCTATAACTCATCTTGTAACTTATCGCGAACTCCTATTACGGTTTGCACAAATCCCCCGTATCACAGTTTTGTCTACAACAATGTGATATTCACCTGGGAAACAGCCTAACCCAATAAACAATCATGATTATTACGAATTCTTTTAACTAATCCTAAAGCTAGACAAGCTTGCAACCCCAGCACACTCTGACAATCACTAACGTCGTCGTATTGTTTTTATTAAATAAAATTATTATTATTATTAACCGCAATTGCAAATTTTAATTCATAAAAATCACCCATAAACCAGCATTTTAATTCGCAAATGCCTTTTATAGGAATAAAATCACCACTATAACATTGCAATCTAACACTTTGTTTGCCACTAATTAGCTTACTGTCATAGCCTAACAATAAAAATCGCTTATGATAAAACATTAATGTCTGCTCCCGCGTCAGCCTCATTACACAAAACTGATATAAATAAAAAATATCTCACAATCATCTTCTTCGTTACCTTTTGTTTCAGTTAAACCTATATTGTAATTTTTTTTGGGTCGTGGGGCTTTTGGGACCGGGACCGCGGTCCCGGATGCCACCTATAAATGCAATAATTAGTAATTTTGAGTGGTATTTTGGGACCACAAGAAAAAAGAAGTTAAAGTACAGTTAACCAAAAAGCTGATATAATATTTTGATCAACAATTAAATGAATTATCAGTACCGGTACAAAAGAAAGTGTAATATTATTTAGTTGCGCTTACGAGTATATACAGATAGTTGTAGCTATAAAATAACAATATATCAATCATGTATATGAGAAGACAGATAGATAGATTATGTGGCGTCGGGTTGCCATTTGACGAATCACACCCCTTTGTCAAGATCCATGGGTTGAATAACAGCAGACCGGCAGTGCTTAACGAAATGATGCATGCATGCGATGCATGTTGAAGAGCAAGAGTGAAAACAGGAAGGGTAATATTTAGTGCTGTAGTGTTTTATATAAAAAGGTAAGACTAAATATTTTTTACTTTAGTAATAAATTATTTTTCTATAGCAAGCTAAATTAAAATAAGCTGTATAATAAATTCAATCATACGTTTGCTACTTACCAATTCGTTAATGTTTCTTTTTAAACTTTCGCGATTTATATACATCATACAGTAATATGGAACGGCACCATAGTTGTGTAACACACGATCAATCCAATCGGTTCCATTTTGACAGCTCAACAACATTCATTGCGTTATTTACGTGTTGAACAGACAAATTTTTCGAACTTATGAAGCAATGGATTAGCAATTTGTTTCAAAATGATTCTGATTCCGATTGATTGTGTGTTATGCAATTAGGGTGCTGGTCTTAATCGCTTAAATATTGTTAAAAGGTTTATACCTTTTATAATAAAGTGGTATTGATAACCCTTTTCAACACATTTTCTCAAAAAAGCATTTATGAAGCCTGTATGTGTACATAATTCGAAAGTTAAAAATTACGCACCATACAACGGAATGTGCGGTAAAATAGGCACTCTCACCTAAGTACCTATTTTACCACACACTCCGTTGTATAGCGCCGTGCGTATTGCAGCGTTACCTCTGCTGTTAAAACCTCACTTCTGAGGTGACCTTTTTCCTTACCTAAAGCTAAGGAACCTAAGAGGTCACCTTTACCTTTTTCTTCCAAATAATGAGTTTTTGTTTTTAATGTTTATAGGGTTCCGTATCAATACATAATTATTCCTACTATATGGGGGGTATATGGGGTGTTTCGTCTCGAAACAGTTTTTTTTGTTTATATTTTGTTAAATATTTCTTTATTCGTGTTAGGATAAGATGACACAATTTGGTTCATAAACGTGGTTCTTTTTCATTTTACTTGTATACTGGGTCGACGATAAACTGCGTCGACTGGAACGCATCCTTTCCTTGAGGAATGGTTTTTGGTGCGAAGATCGCACCACCACCAGTTTAGTCAAAAAACGACACCGTCGCGGACGCCTGCGTCGCCGGTATGCAGTGTTAGTGTCTCCCGTTTGATTGAGTTCCCTAAAGTCAAAATTCCCCTTTCATCTTCCTGGAAGACAGTGCTATAAGTGACCTATGGACCCATATGTTTGGGATTATTGACTGGAGATTTCATGTGGTGTGCTCTGCCGACAAGCCCCGACGTTTTACCAGGCCAGGACCCTCGGATTGTGGCTGCGGGAAGGTTGAAGCGGGTGAGTCGCTGGACCCAGTAAATTCCCTACATATTTGTTTGATCCTTCGAACCGGATAATATCTTCCAAATTGTGTCGTCTTGTATCGCGCGGGTACCTACGGTGTGTAAAATTCGCCATCTTTGTTTCGCAAAATGCCGAATGACGAAGCATCTTCTTGCGAACAAGACATCTTCGAAAGGGATTTGATTTTGGATGAGCTCAAACGAATTCTGTTACTTGCGAATTCAAATGAGCAACAATTTCGGTCGCGAACAACAGATTTATTGGCTCACCAAAGAAAGTTCAATAAGGTTCAAGCTAAGATTGAAAAGACGCTAATTAAATCCAAATCTTTTTGCAAAGATGAGAACATAAAAATTCGTAATGATTTTAATGACTTGTACTACGAAATAGTCGGGCATTTGAACTCATTAAAAGCAGACGAGGAGCGAAAAAGGCGTCTAAATCGTTCAAGTAATTTTTCTTTTGAGGCGACAGGTAACGATAGGCGAAACCTACCTACTTTACCTTTACCAGAATTTAAAGGCGATCCTACAGATTGGCCATCATTCTTCGATTTATTCAAATCACTCGTGCATATCAACAATGCTTACTCGAATACGGAGAAACTTAGGTACCTACTTCTAACCATTAAAAATGAGCCGTATAACCTAATCAAGTCGATACCTATAACGGAAGATAACTATGCCATCGCATTAGACATTTTGTTAACTCGCTATCAAAACAAACGGGTTATTGCATCAAAACATTTAGATCGAATTTTAGACATAGAACAGTGCTCCGAAAAATCTTCATTTAGTGTACGAAAATTACTAAATACCTACCAGGAAAACATTAAGGCATTAGAAGTCATGGGCTTTCCGACTGAGCAGTGGAATTTCGTTCTGTTGCACATTTTACTACGTAAAATACCTAACAGTCTGAGAAAGGGTTTCGAGCGTTCGTTAGCCAGTCCGTCCGATATTCCCGATGTGGACACGCTGATTTCATACTTTCAACGTGAAATAACCGCGGACGAGATTGCATCATCTAGTTCCACAAGTACCTCCACGCCGCAAACTAATAAGCAAGCAATCTACATTTCGGGTAGGTAACAAAGACGCCAATGCAAACGGTGTGTCTTCGGCAAAACGCGCGTTCCCAGCGAATGTTCAAGCGTCAGACCAAACTCAACCTACGGTCAATAGCAATAAGGCGCGATCTTGCGTGCAGTGCAACGGTTCGCACTTATTGACAAAATGTTCAGAGTTTTTAAATCTGTCACCACATGATAGGCACGCCTTCGTACAAAACAAAAATATGTGTTATAATTGCTTGAACGTCGGGCACGACGTAAAAAACTGCAAATCAAATTTCGTGTGTAGAACGTGTCATAAAAGACATCATAGTTTAATTCATTTTTCAACGCAAGCATTACCGATCATCAACGAAGTCGCGCAACCTGTAGCTGTCCCGCTACCCCCTACGGAGGAAATACCCGTTTCCGTTGCGATTCATGGGAATTGTGCATCTAACTTACCTCACGCTCGTACACAGACTGTTTTATTATCAACCGCGTCAATTGATGTGTGCGTGGACCGCACAAAAGTATCTACGGTGCGCTGCCTAATTGATACCGGTAGCCAGGCATGTTTTATTACGGAAGCATGTGTACAACGACTCGGCTTAGCGCGTAGGTATAGCAATGTGCCGGTGTTCGGTATTGGTGACACCAAGCCCGTCCATTCAAAGGGTATAGTTTCGTGTTCAATTACGCCGATAGGTAAACAACAGCCCGTCATTCCGGTTGATGCATTAATATTGCCTGAATTAATTTCGAAAATGCCAAGTGTACCACTGCCTTATTCGGGATGGTCACACATAGAAAATTTAAGCTTAGCCGATCCGGACTTTCATACGCCGCAGCCCGTGGAGATGTTACTAGGAGCGGACATACTGTCCCACGTATTACTAGGCAACATTGTATCGGGCCCGCCGGGTACGCCGATCGCTATGAATAGTGTGTTAGGTTATTTACTTTTAGGTAAATTAAATTTCGATAGTTTTGTTCCGACTCCACTCCAAGTGTGTTTTAGCTCGTTTGACAACGACAATCTTCAGAAGTTTTGGGAGCTGGAGTCAATACCAGAGAAGCGGAGTTACACTCCCGAAGAAACGATATGTGAATCATTTTATCAAAATACGCATACTCGTGACACGAACGGGCGATAAGTGGTCGCCCTCCCGTTCAAGCCCGACGCACCGCCCCTCGGCGAGTCGCGGCCTACTGCGCTAGCACGGTTCCGTAAACTCGAGTATCGGCTAGAACGTAACCCTAAGCTGAAGGATGAATATCACGCCTGCCTCCAGGAGTACGTGGACCTCAACCACATGGAGCTCGTCGATGCTCAACCTCCAGCTGACAAATGTTATTACATTCCACACCACTGCGTGGTCAAAGATTCTAGCACGACGCCCACTCGTGTTGTATACGACGCCGGGTGTCGCTCGACGAGTGGTTGTTCGCTAAATGACGTTCTACTAACGGGTCCTAAGCTTCACCGGGACATAGTAGACGTACTTCTTAAATTTCGTGTCCATTCCGTCGCGCTTACGGCCGACATAAAACAAATGTATCGTAACATACTAGTTCGTGAAAGTGATAGGGACTTTCAGCGTATCGTGTGGCGTAAATCACCAGATGATCCCATACGGGATTACCGTTTGCGTACAGTCACATTCGGCGTGAACGCGTCACCTTATCTCGCCCTGCGTACTATTCAACAGCTCGCTCGCGATGAGGCTGACCGGTTTAAATTAGCCTCACCCGTTTTACTCAATGACGTCTTCGTGGACGACGTCGTCTCTGGCGAAGACTCAGTAGCCAGAGCACTCGCTCTGCAGCAAGAATTAATAGGTATTTGTAAGACGGCAGGATTTGAACTGCGTAAGTGGCATAGCAATGCGCCCGCGTTACTCGCTGCAACGCTACCGCGAGAGTCTCATGGTGAGCGGCCGGAGAACGTTACGTTCGCGGAAATGGAAAATGATAAAAAGGTCAAGGTCCTTGGTCTACAGTGGAACCCTAAGTCCGATTCCTTCAATTTTAAAGTGCAAGTTTCATCTCAAAAATGTACAAAACGTGTCATTCTTTCTGAGATAGCAAAAATTTACGATCCTCTCGGATTATTATCACCGGTTACCTTGTTTGCCAAACATTTGATCCAACTTTTGTGGATAGCCAACGTGGACTGGGACGATGCGCCGCCCGTTGACATAACCAATTCGTGGACCTCTTTCGTTTCTGAACTACCACTCATATCACAAATTTCGTTCCCGCGTCACATATTTAAAAATGATAATTCAACGCCAATCCAAATTCATGGTTTTGCTGACGCTTCCAGTAAGGCGTTTGGAGCGTGTGTATACATACGCTATCTGAATAATGATGGTCTTATTCAAACTCATCTAATTATGGCAAAAACCCGCGTTGCACCGCTGCGTGTGTGCCTTACCATTCCGCGCCTCGAATTAATGGCCGCTGTCCTTCTATCTAAATTACTCGAAAAGGTAATACTTACCTACAGTAATCATGTAAGCCTCGACCAGGTCTACGCTTGGTCCGATGCCTCCATCGTGCTAGCATGGCTACGCTCATCACCGCACGAGTGGAAAACGTTCGTCTCGAATCGTGTCAGCGAGGTCGTATCTCGCGTGCCCGCGGTTTGCTGGCGCCACGTTCCGTCGGCCGACAACCCCGCCGACGCCGCGTCACGTGGCCTGCTGCCCGCCGCGCTGGTACACCACGACTTGTGGTACCATGGACCCCCATGGCTCCGTCTAAGTCCAGACTCCTGGCCAGTTCAAACCCCGATAGCGGACACGGGCGAGGAAAAACGTAACGTAACGGTGTGTTCTAGCGCGTCTACGTCACCGTCTATACAGGATGTTGATTTTATCTCACGATTTTCGTCACTCGGCAAACTTGTTCGCGTCACAGCGGTTATATTTCGTTTCTTTAATAAATGTAAAGGAGCAAAACAAGTCTTTCCGACGCACATTACTGTGCCCGAATATAATTTCGCTTTAACGCGACTTATCAAAGTAACACAACAGTCCATTTTTTGTGAAGACTTATCAAAGATCGCCCAGGGTAAATTACCGTCTACCCGTTTACGACGCTTAACGCCATTCTTGGACAATACGGACGAGTTACTTAAGGTGGGTGGTCGAATCCACAAGTCGCTTTTACCATTTGAATCTAAGCACCAACTGATTTTACTGAAGAAACACCCTTTGACTGATCTTATTATTGATGACGCACATTCGTGTAATTTACATGCGGGACCGCAGTCCGTGCGACATGCACTTTTGCAACGGTATTGGATTTTATCGAGTCGTGACATCGTTCGTCAGCGCATCCATCGATGCGTGCCGTGCTTCCGCGCGCGACCCACTCGCAACCAACCGCTCCCTGCAGTCCGCGTCCGCCCCGCGCGACCTTTTATAAAGACCGCGGTAGATTTCGCCGGACCATTCTACGTTCGCGCCAATAAAGTGCGCAACGCAAAAATTATAAAATGTTATGTGTCAGTTTTCGTATGCATGAGCGTTAAGGCGATACATCTCGAGTTAGTTTCCGAGCTTTCGACAGAAGCTTTTTTAGCAACCCTGCGCCGTTTCACGTCCCGACGTGGCTTGTGCACTGATATATATTCAGATTGTGGAAAGAATTTTATTGGAAGTGACAATTATTTAAAAGAACTTTACGCGTTTTTACGCAATGACGTGGTGCAAAGTGTGCTTAATCAGCAGACCCTTCAGCAAGGTATCACGTGGCACTTTCAACCCCCTTATGCGAGCCATTTTGGGGGTCTTCATGAATCCGGAGTTCGAACCTTTAAGCACCATTTTCATCGTGTAGTAGGTACACGTACTCAAACATATGACGAGATGCATACCCTTCTATGTCAGGTCGAGGCAGTCTTAAACTCGCGTCCACTCTGCGCGTTAAGTGCGGATTCGTCGGATCCCTTACCCTTAACACCATCTCACTTCTTGATCGGAGAACCCATGACGGCCTTGCCTGATGTTTCCTTAATTGATGAGACGCCGAACCGTCTCACTCGTTGGCGCTGGATTCAACAATCAGTCCAACACTTCTGGAAAAGATGGAGCAAAGAATATCTCCATGAGTTACAGCAGAGTTGCAAGTGGCTTCAGGACAGAGGCACTGCCCTTCGTGAAGGCACTGTTGTGGTGGTATGCGATGACCATTTGCCTCCGTTGCAATGGAAGTTGGCGCGCATCCACGCTCTGCATCCCGGCTCTGACAATGTCACTCGCGTAGTGACTCTGAAAATGGGAAACTCCCTTTATAAACGACCAGTCGTTAAAATATGTCCTCTTCCTCTAGAGTAATTAGAATCATTACGAATCCTAGCTTTAAGTTACGCTTCTTTTCAATATTATATAGTTTGGACTTTAGTGGCTTTAAAAGCAACTACGTGCTTTTAAGGTGAGCGGCATGTTTCGTCTCGAAACAGTTTTTTTTGTTTATATTTTGTTAAATATTTCTTTATTCGTGTTAGGATAAGATGACACAATTTGGTTCATAAACGTGGTTCTTTTTCATTTTACTTGTATACTGGGTCGACGATAAACTGCGTCGACTGGAACGCATCCTTTCCTTGAGGAATGGTTTTTGGTGCGAAGATCGCACCACCACCAGTTAGTCAAAAAACGACACCGTCGCGGACGCCTGCGTCGCCGGTATGCAGTGTTAGTGTCTCCCGTTTGATTGAGTTCCCTAAAGTCAAAATTCCCCTTTCATCTTCCTGGAAGACAGTGCTATAAGTGACCTATGGACCCATATGTTTGGGATTATTGACTGGAGATTTCATGTGGTGTGCTCTGCCGACAAGCCCCGACGTTTTACCAGGCCAGGACCCTCGGATTGTGGCTGCGGGAAGGTTGAAGCGGGTGAGTCGCTGGACCCAGTAAATTCCCTACATGGGGTATTATATGAAAGAGCGCTGTTTACACATTCTCCAACAGGAACATTCTTAAATAGAGATAATCTGAAATTATTCTATGTGATAGAAGTTTTTTTAGGCGACTTTAATTCCAAACTTGGAGCAGTTGCTGATTATGATAAAGTCAAAGTCAAAGTCAAATCATTTATTTCAAATAGGCACATTAAAGGCACTTTTGAACGTCAAAATTAAAATTAAAATAAAATTGATTCTAGTCGCCCCTTCCAAAAGGTAGTTTTCGTATGGAGAAGAATGGGCAAGAAACTCCACCGTTACTCTTTTAAAAAAAATGTTTTACAATACTTTGCATACATTAATTATATAATTATATGTGAAGACGATGCACCTAAAAATAAAATTACTATACCACAATAGGTAAAAGAATTAAAATGAATTTATGAAACCATGACATATAAATTGACTAGGTGATAGATACATGGTGCTCACATATTTACAAACATTCCAAAAGTAGAATATTTTCATAAATAAATAAGGAGTAATAAGTCCGGGTGTGACTTTAAGTAATTACAGAATGTAAATTTAATGTCAACGAGAATAAAAAAAAAAAAAAAGAATAAATTATACAATTACATTAGCAACCAGTTTGATTTTGTCTAGACTCTAGAGATTGTCCTATGGAGCAGGACCAGCATGTTTCCAAGCATTCTTATCTTGGATATAATCCTCTAATTTGTAATATCCTTGCTTACAAAGTGTAATTTTAATATAAGTTTTAAATTTTCTTTCATTTAATTGCAATATTTCACAAGGTATTTTGTTGTAACATTTAACACAGTACCCCATAAAAGATGTATGTACTTTAGACAATCTGAAAAAAGGTTGATCTAATTTATCTTTATTTCTAGTATTAAAATTATGTCTATCACTTATTTTATTAAAAAGATGTTGATTTTTTCTTACATACATAATATTTTCATAAATGAATTGGCAAGGTACCGTCATAATATTAACCCTTTTAAATAGTTCCCTAAGAGATTCGCGGCGACGTAGATTGTAAATGGCTCTGACAGCTCTCTTTTGCAAAATAAAAATGGATTCAATGTCAGCAGCCCGACCCCACAGTAAAATGCCATATGACATAATACTGTGGAAGTAACTAAAATAGACCAACCGCGCGGTTTCTTCATTTGTTAGCTGTCTTATCTTTCTAACAGCATATGCGGCCGAGCTTAGCCGCCCCGCAATAGATGTTATATGAGGTCCCCATTGTAATTTCTCGTCTAGCGTGATTCCCAGGAAAACTGTTTGATTAACAAATTCTAGTTTTTGGCCATTCAATATGATGTCACATTCGCTACTTCTAACATTAGGTAATTTAAATCTAATGCATTTGGTTTTTTTTTCATTAAGTACTAAATTATTTACCGTAAACCAATCTTGGACCTGAAGAATAGAGTTATTCACGTCGTCAAGATTTTCTGACCGTCGGTCTATTTTAAATATCAATGATGTGTCATCTGCAAATAACACCATCTTCGGTTGATTTTGAAGTAATTGGGGTAAATCATTAATATAAACTAAAAAGAGGAATGGACCCAATATCGAACCTTGAGGAACGCCCATTGATAATCGAAACATCATAGGACCTAATGGATTGGGCACTAGAAACATGCGAAGTGAACGTCTGATCCAATTTGCTTATGGACAAAACTAAAGTACTTATAACCAAATCATCGCTGGACATGGGCATCTCCTAATGTAACACAAACAATTAAATAGACTTCTGCCTGTCTTCCAACAGGCAAATTATTAGTTGTCTCCGAGTTTTGAACCAAATTCGCTTCAATGGTCATACCTACCACTGCGCATGGTTGTAAGATTCAATTTCAAAATACGCAGAGCACAGGTCATTCACGGAAACATAAAATGTTTTGACAAGTCTCTCCTGGGGGCCTACTCCGAAGTGCAAAGTGCGAATGTTCGGATCGGACCGACACATGGCCGAACCGAATATTATTGAAAAATGCGAAAAAAGTTCGGATCGGCTCAGTTGGGTCGGGACCATAGTCAATATTCGAAAGAGTGTAGGAGTGTAGGATCGGAACCGACCGAACCAAATAGTAACTTCGTAGCAGGAAACGGCCGAACATTCGGCCGATACTACTTCGGAGTAGACCCCCTGATTTCATGCAATTCATTTCCGGTCCTGTCCCCACAAAGTTTTGCAGCTCTCTTGTAATCTTACTACACAAAAAAGGCGATAAAACTGACATTAATAACCACCACCGACCACCTGCATGCTCTATACCAACTTATTGAAAAGTGCACAGAATTTTGACAGCACTGAGTTTTGGACAGCATCAACCACGATTCACATTTCAACGCTCTGACTCACCTAAACTACCCTACCTACAATAACTTACTTAAGACCATTTACAGTAATAGCTATCAATCAATTATTTATTTTGTTAAACATAGATAATGGTTCCAGATAGGTAGTATTTTGTCTAAAAATATGTGAACTATGTTTTGCGAATATATGACATACAAAATTAACATAAGCTATTATAATTAAGGTAGCATGTCAATATATTCACAACAGGTTCAGTTGAAAACCAGCGTCAGGCACTATTGTCTGGCATTTTTGCTGAACTGGGCCTTTTTGGTGTTGCCGTGAGGCACACTTTCCTGCTAATTTCTTACATCGGTCTATAAACTGTTTTCTAATTGTTCTTTTATTTGTGTTATCTGATGTAATGTATCTGGTGTATTGTGTGTCTTTTGGTCTGTGCTAAATAAATGTTTTTTCTTTCTTTCTTTATATTACATTAAAAAAATCAATTTAAAATATGTCAGTTATACAGAATGTTATTGACAGCCCTCCGCAAACTGATAGGGTGGCTTCAGTACATCATATTAAGATGACCGGTACATGTAATTCTTTCAGGAACATTAAGGGAATCCAAAAAACCAGATTTGTTTTATTACCTCACACGCAACGTATCGTTACCGTGGCAAAACGCACGTAGCGGACGGCAGCGCAGCGAGCTTGAGCGAGGCTGTTTTCAGCTGTTTTATTTACATAAATGGAGTGTTGCATACAGAGATAGTAATTTTACATTGAAATAAAGGAATATCAGCAGAAAAAACGGCATAATTTTTTTTTTCCTGAGAAAATTTCCAGTGGGATATGATTCAGAATAAGGAGCTGAATCAATCCTGAGTTTTTGTGGAGGGCTGTCAATAACACCCTGTATAAACAGGTCATGACAATTTTAGATAAATAAACACTAAATACTTATACTTATATACTTAATCAATAAATCAATTAATCTTATGTACATAGACGGTAGAGTGAGTAAACTAAGTTCAGATTGAATTGAATGAATTGGATGATATGGTCACCAAAGACATGTGGTTTTAACAGGACGGCGCTACGTGCCACACAGCTCATGCCACATTGGACCTTCTGCACGAGCGATTTGAGAACATGGTAATCTCAAGTGGAGGTGATGTGAACTAGCTATCGAGATTACTGAAAGACCCGGAATCGCTGAACAATCGGCAGGGACGAGTTATCGACCAGGGAGATAACCCCCATATCCTTGGTCCTGGAGAACTGATAGACGGTTTCCCCCTGCATAAATTCCCTTTTCCGCTCCTCAACGGTTTATTTTAAAATTTTCCTAATGTTGAGACTGTTGATTATAATCTAATAATTATTATAATCCATGTTTAATTAATTTGATGTATCAGTCAGTCAGTCAGGACTTTGAATTATATATATATATATATTATTATAAATTATTATTGTTTTTTATGTTGGTTGATTATCTATATATATACTTATAATAAATCTGTAGAAGTGAAAATTCTGTACATTGAAAATATCAAAAAAATAAATGGCAGGGGTGTTAAGACCGACATTGAACCCAAAAATGTGATTAAAAATTTTTTTGTCTGTCTGTCTGTTTGTTCAGGCATCACGCAAAAACTACCGGTTCGATTACGATGAAATAAAGTAAAAACCACTTGGAAAATTATTAACAATGAAACGGGTAAATCTGTTAAACAAGAAAAACAACTTGAGATTATGGTCGACAACAAATTAGTTAATAATGCAGCTGACGTAGCTGAGGCATTTAATGAGTTTTTTGCCAACATACCGATAACTACGACTCGCTCCTTAAATTCGTCCCCGTCTAAAGCTGAAGACCTTTTGCATAGTAGTGTACCTAAATGTAGTCCTTTATTTAGTTTCGAACATGTAACCCCGCGTGATGTAGTTAATATTTTTAATACACTTAAGTCTAAAAACACCGGTGATTATTGGGGCATTTCCATTAAACTTTTAAGTAATATAATAGACATCGTAGCCCCCTATCTAGCTGTTACTTTTAATAAATGTGTTGATTTAGGAACTTTTCCTGACCTCATGAAGAGTAGCAAAGTCATACCATTATTTAAATCAGGTAATAAGAATGACGTTTTCAATTTCAGGCCTATTTCTATTTTACCTGCGTTTAGCAAAATATTTGAAAAGTTAATACTCAAGCAGTTGCTAAGACATTTTAATTTAAACAGCCTCCTCCATAATGAGCAATATGGCTTTACAAAGGGTCGTTCAACTACAGACGCGGGGTTTGCTCTGCTGAGACACATATTTGACGCATGGGAGAAATCGCAAAATGCTATTGGAGTTTTCTGTGATCTCTCCAAAGCCTTTGATTGCGTGCACCATGACACGCTTTTGCGTAAGTTACGTCATTACGGTGTCCGAAACGTGGCTCTCAACGTAATAATTTCTTATTTACATAATAGGGTCCAATGTGTAGATGTTAATGGCGCGAAATCTTCCGGGCTACCAGTTCAGTTAGGTGTTCCGCAAGGCTCAATACTGGGTCCATTTTTGTTCTTAGTATATATCAATGATTTACCATTCCATTTGAAGGGCATCTGTGACGTTGTACTGTTTGCAGATGATACCTCTCTTATTTTTAAAGTAGACAGGAATAGACAAGATTTTGACGACATAAACAGTGCACTCTCAATAGTTACAGATTGGTTTACGTCAAATAACCTAGTTCTCAATGCCAAGAAAACGAAATGTGTAAAGTTTGCCTTACCGAATGTCAGAAATCTAGGACCCAACATCGTCTTAAATAAAGAGGTGCTTGAAACAGTAGGCTCGGCAATTTTTTTAGGACTAACAGTTGATGCCAAACTTCAGTGGGGACCTCATATATCAAGTCTAGCAGGAAGGCTCAGTTCGGCTGCCTACGCCGTCAGGAAAGTAAGACAATACACTGACGTTGATACAGCTCGTTTAGTCTATTTTAGTTATTTTCACAGTGTTATGTCCTACGGTATTCTGCTGTGGGGCAAAGCCGCTGATATACAAAATATATTTGTCCTTCAAAAACGAGCTGTTCGAGCAATTTACCAGCTAGGTGCCAGAGTTTCTCTAAGAGATTTTTTTAAAGATATTGGTATTCTCACGGTTGCATCACAATTCATCTTCGCCAACATTTTTATATTAGGCAAAATTTGCACTTGTACACTAAAAACAGTGATATTCACAGTGTTAACACTAGAAATAAGGACAAACTACGTGCCCCCTTTCACCGGCTTCATAAGGTTCATAACTCATTTGTTGGGCTTGGTATAACCTTTTATAACAAGATACCCTCTTCTTTGCTAGACTTGCCTTTCAATGCGTTTAAAGCTCAAGTAAAATCTAACCTTTGCTCAAAGGCTTACTATTCCATCAACGACTACTTACACGATAAGAATAGTTGGTCGCCCTAATTAACTCAAGACAATGTTCATGTTCTTTCTCCAGAATCAGCTTACTGACAGGTTATTGTTATTAGTATTAACTTATTTATTTATTTTACTTCGATGGTCCTAGTTTTTCATCTGTGACTCAAGTGACAGCTATGTGACCAGAACCCAGCTATGCATAAATATGTAAGCTGTCACGCCCTTTATGCCTGGAGGCTTTTATTTAGGTAGTAAGTTTTTATTTCCATTTGAATTAATTATTTTTCAGCTTGAGTACGTATAGTTTTTATTATATTTGTTGGTATATTGGCGTGGCTAGCTGACATATTTTATGGCAAATAATTTAAGTTTCTTGTAATGTTAATTACTGAACATAGGTTCCTAGTATTGTATACATGCACTATATTCTAACTGAACAGACAGCTGTGCTGCTGGGAAGTTTGTTGCGCCACTTCTTCTTCCCAGCGATAGCACTAGGAAGTGGTGAAGGGCGGGCGTTTTTGGGGGACTGTCTTTTGTAATTTTGACGTTCAAAAAGTGCTGACTCTCAGCCTAATTTGAATAAATGACTTTTGATTTTGATTTTGAACGTTCGTTCTTATTCTACTTGCAATTCTAAGCCGTGCTTTTCAGTGCGACCTTTTTATTCCTTTTAGTTTTTAGAGTTATTTAGGTTTATTTTTATAAGTCGTAGGTATAGATTTTAATTTTAAAGTATAGGTAGGTTAGGTAGTATATTTGATAGTGTACGTAGTGACCGTAGGTTATTTTATAATACTGTTAGGTAGGATTAGTCATTCGTATAGATATTAGTTTTTAGGGATTTTGCTTATTTATTGAGTTTAGATTAGTTATCATCAGAAATAGGTTTATTTAGGTGGGTAGGTATTTTATTTTCTGTTATTGAGTTTTTTAATTTTTTTAATTAGGTAGGTACTTAGATAAAGATATCATATAGGTACCCTCTTAATCACCACTAATGAGACACAATTGGTTTTCTCTTGTAATTAGCCACAAAGGGCCCGCGAGATAGATGGCATCCTCGGGAAGCACATACATTTTATCCTGTTAGCACGTTCCCGTAGGATAATTTCCGACATCCACGCGGGCGAAGCCGCGGGCAGAAGCTAGTTTTTATATATAGAGGTGACTTTTATGTGCAATTGTGTAGATTTAAGGGGTATAAGCAAAAATGTTTAAAATTAAACTGTTTTAATTTAATTTTAAATACTGATTTTAGTAATTTTGTTTCAAAATGAGTACGTTTTGTTATTTTTTTAAGTTTAATATTAATAGGCTGCCATTTTTGAAATAAAAGAAATATTTTATCGTTTTATAAAAATAGTTTTAGTTGTGTAACTTCTAAATTTTTTGGTTTACCGTACTTTCCCAAGACATTACTTTGTTTATTTTATTTGTGGTCCCAAAATACCACTCAAAATAATTATTATATTTATAGGGGGAATCCAAAAAAGGTATTTTTGGGCGCCAATTATAATGTTTTATGTTTGTGTACCTCTTCACAATGTCGTAACTTCGTAAGTTTGTTTACTTACATGAAAATATTCTAGTGGTGTAGGTACTTACTTCACGCATTTTTAATTGGAATGTCGCTTCAGAGATTAATTATAATGAATGTGGTGAATTTATTGGAACGAACTTTGGAACGAAGTTATCGCGCGTTGCAAAAGGGGGCTAGACGGAAAAAATTAAGACCAAAAGTTGGAACGACACTTTTTGCTTTAGTTGTAAGCCGTGCGGCGTGCGCGTGTTTCTCTGTCTGTCTCTCTCTCTCTCTCTTTTTGAACTTCGTTCCATCCGGGTGTCCCTTGGCACCTCTCAAGTTTTTTTAGTGAAACACGAACAAGTCGTCTTGTTAGTTTAACCCAACTGCTTCGCCGGGAGTTCTTAAATAATCATAGAGAGATTGCAGTTATGTTTAACAAATCCACCCAAGCACGGGAACATAGCAAGCTAATGTGGAAAAGGGTTGCAGAGAAATATAGTATTTTTGCTTTATAAAATTTTTCATCAAACCCTACCCAACCCTGTGGGGTATCTATGGATAGGTCTTCAAAAATGATATTGAGGTTTCTAATATAATTTTTTTCTAAACTGAAGAGTTTGCGCGAGAGACACTTCCAAAGTGGTAAAATGTGCCCCCCCCCCCTCCTGTAACTTCTAAAATCAGAGAATGACAAAACTAAAAAAAATATATCACTACCATGTAAACTTCCACCGAAAATTGGTTTGAACGAGATCTAGTAAGTAGTTTTTTTTAATACGTCATAAATCGTAAACCGCAATTTACCTTTCATTCAATCAACTTGAACAGGTTTTCAAGGTCCGAAGGTGAGAACACCCATACCTCACCAACAGACCCAGAACCACCGCTAGGGTGGAGTAAAGTATGGTGGCGTCTTTTACATAAATGGCATTTGACGGTGTTTCTACAAAATCTGGCAGAGTGGTTACTACCCAAACAAACGAAACATAGCCCATTTTTCTGCACGAAATCACGTCGAGTATCGTTATTTTCTTTAGCAAAATGGGCTATGTTTCGTTTGTTTGGGTAGTAACCACTCGGCCAGATTTTGTAGAAACACCGTCAAATGCCATTTATGTAAAAGACGCCACCATACTTTACTCCACCCTAGCGGTGGTTCTGGGTCTGTTGGTGAGGATTGGGTGTTCTCACCTTCGGACCTTGAAAACCTGTTAATGGTCCTTCGAGCCGGAATATTTTTTATTTATGTATGAATGTTATATGCTTCCCCTACACTTTCTGCTCCTGTCATTAGATCATCCATGTAGAAATCATTGAGAAATATTTTTGCTGCTAATGGATGATCCTTTCCTTCATCATAGGCAACCTGATGTAAAGAACGCACTGCTAGAAATGGCGCCGATGAAGTACCAAATGTAACCGTCACTAACTCAAATTCTTCCATTTCTTTTTCAGGACTATCCCTCCAAAGAACCCTCTGAAACATCGTATCATCTCTATGGACCAGAATTTGCCTATACTCAACTCATGATTGATTTTTATAGATAATGGTACGGAACCCTTCGTGCGCGAGTCCGACTCGCACTTGGCCGGTTTTTTAAAAGCCTAATCGGGATCACGAAATCGTAATAAAAAGAAAATGTATTGATAATGTACCTACTCAATTGATTCAATTCCCGATATGGCCGTTAATCTATACTTATAATAAATCTGTAGAAGTGAAAATTCTGTACATTGAAAATATCAAAAAAATTTATGGCAGGGGGTGTTACTAGACGTACACCGAACCCAAAAATGTGATTAAAAAAAATTTTGGCTGTCTGTCTGTCTGTCGGTCTGTCTGTCTGTCTGTCTGTCTGTTTGTTCAGGCATCACGCAAAAACTACCGGTTCGATTACGATGAAACTTGGTATAATTATTCTTTAATATCCGGGGCACCACACTGGGTACTTTTTAAGCCGGAAAAGTATATACAATAAAAAACAAACTTAATTTTGCGGTTCGATCCCTAGACCCGATTACTGTACCAACCGCAAATAATAAGTTTGTCGTAGGTTAGGTCACCCGCAGTGGAGTTCATTTTTATTCCTTTTAGTTTTTAGAGTTATTTAGGTTTATTTTTATAAGTCGTAGGTATAGATTTTAATTTTAAAGTATAGGTAGTATATTTGATAGTGTACGTAGTGACCGTAGGTTATTTTATAATACTGTTAGGTAGGATTAGTCATTCGTATAGATATTAGTTTTTAGGGATTTTGCTTATTTATTGAGTTTAGATTAGTTATCATCAGAAATAGGTTTATTTAGGTAGGTAGGTATTTTATTTTCTGTTATTGAGTTTTTTAATTTTTTTAATTAGGTAGGTACTTAGGTAAAGATATCATATAGGTACCCTCTTAATCACCACTAATGAGACACAATTGGTTTTCTCTTGTAATTAGCCACAAAGGGCCCGCGAGATAGATGGCATCCTCGGGAAGCACATACATTTTATCCTGTTAGCACGTTCCCGAGGGATCATTTCCGACATCCACGCGGGCGAAGCCGCGGGCAGAATAAGTGTATTATATACGTGTATTGAAGCGTATTTAACGATTGATATAAAAAAAAACTAATTATATAGGTACCCAATTACAGTTCGAGGTGGTAACCAAATCTTTTTATTTTATTTATTTTTCCCATCATACTATTATTTTTACAGGTTTGTCACCTAATGCGATAATGTAGACAACTTATTTCAAAGCTAGGACCATAACTTATTTCAAAGAGAACTCTCACTGTGAACCCACCCAGAGTGCAACAAAATATATCTATATCCTCCGCTATGCTGTTGAGGATACGGAGTGCGATAGTAAACGGCGCTTCATTCACTAGTTTCGTGCGGCCTTGCGGCCGGCACTGCCAGCAGCCACGGCCGCCGCCGCCGCCACACGTATCTGTCCGGAACACACATGTAGGTACACCTGTTGCAATACGTCTGGGTTGTCAATCTTTCCCCTCATCAACTTAAAGATATATGAAACTAGTGCTAAATTCCTTCTGACTTAGCTCATTGTATCCTAACATACCCAAGATGAATAAGGTAGGATACTTATTTGGGTAAAATGGGTATACTCCGTATTTTTCCCTTATGTGAGTGACAAATAAAACACCTTTATCAGAGTGACGAGGTACCCGGGTACCTTCATACAGTTTAGACGTAATGTAAACAATCGAGATATGTTTTAAAGTTACCCACACTTTGAATATTACTATTTTAGTTAAGCTAAACAGTTGACGATCTGTGGCGCATCGTGCTTGATATTGACACTTAACTGTTTACTTTGTTCATATTGTACGAGTTTACTTTAATTTTGTGAGTTTATGATTATTTCATTATGAACATTGGAGCGAGTACTTCTAAACAAAGATCACGTGTTCAAAGATATAATTCAGCAGAATTACAAGCGATATTAGCAGAATCTTCCAGTGACGAAGGTGAGTTTGTTGCTTCTGATAATGAACACGATTATATTCCTTCGGTTGAAGAAGGTGGATCGGAAATATCGGATGTTGAGCCAGAAGCTGAAGTCGAAAATGAGATCGACTCTTACGATTCAAATGCGAGTTTTGAAGGGGAATCGTCTGAAAACATTTTTATTGCAAAAGATGGAACGCAGTGGCAGTCTAATCCACTTCTCAGAACACAAACTAATAGTCGAAACATTATTCGTCAACGGGGCGGGGCTGCATCTTTCAGTAAACTTTACAATCAAATGGAAATATTCAAAAATATATTGTCCAATGAAATGTGTGACATAATCTTGAGGGAAAGTAATAGGAAAGGGACTAAGATTACTGAAGCATACAATAATAAACTGATGGAAAATTACCCTGATATTAGCAAGCGACCGAAACAAAAGATATTCAAACCATTCACAGAACAAGAATTGGATGCATTTTTTGGCATTCTAATCTTTAGTGGGGTGCATAGATCTAATAAAGAGCATTTGACGGAATTGTGGAAATCCAGTCATTTACCATTATTTCGAGCTTCGATGTCCCATGATAGATTCAAAATGCTGTTACGCTTCATAAGGTTTGATAATGATGTACCGCGCCCTGAACGTTTGTTAGCTGATAAAGTAGCCGCTATACGAGATATTTGGACTATGTTCTTTTCAAATTTGAATAAAATGTACAAGCCTCGTGAATGTATTACCGTTGACGAACAGCTATATGGATATCGTGGGCGTACTCGCTTTACTCAATACATGCCATCAAAACCTGAAAAGTATGGCATAAAAATATTTTGGGCTTGTGATGCTAATAATTCCTACCCCCTAAATGGACAAATATATACAGGAAAGTCAAGTGATGGCAATCGTCAAACAAATGTTGGAGAATCCACTGTATTAGATCTCGTGGCTAAATATAAAAATTCAGGACGGAATGTAACTACGGATAATTTTTTTACGTCTCTTCAACTGGCTCATTCCTTGAATTTGTGGAACATGACACTAGTCGGAACGGTAAGAAAAAATAAACGGTTTCTTCCTCCAAATATGCAAGCACACAAAGAGAGGGTGATTTATTCTTCTAACTTCGCCTTCAGCGATGAAGCAACTGTGTGCTCCTACGTACCTAAAAAGAATAAAGCAGTAATAATGTTGTCATCAATGCACATGTCACCAGTTATTGAAAGTAATAAGGAAACTGCCAAGCCAGAAATAATTTTATATTACAATAAAACCAAAAGTGGAGTGGACAATATGGATAAGCTGTTAGCAGAATATACCGTAAAACGCAGAACGAATCGGTGGCCTTTAGCACTTTTTTACAATATCATTGACATTGCAGCTTTGGCAGCATATATCATTTACATGGAAAATAACCCACAATTTGTCTCGAGTGACAGACGTAGAAAGTTTTTGAAATCATTGAGTCTACAACTGTGTGGTAAAAATATAGAAGAAAGATCAAAAAATTGCATTGTGACATCAAAATTACATGTAAGATCTGCAATACAGGACGTGCTTGGCAGAGAACTAAGGCTTTCAATTCCTTCTGGATCTACAACTTCTATAAGTCAGACTAGACGAGATTCTACAGGGCGTGTTGCAGTCGTCGGGAGTTGCTACATATGCAGAGAACTCAAACGCAAGCAAAGAAAAACACGAAAAGCTTGCACTAACTGCAGAAAACCAGTCTGTGATGAACATGCAGTAACTCGTCCAACATGTAACTCCTGCTTCGAGAGCTGTGCTAATTCTGCATAAACAAAGAATTTGTAATTTTTATAGAAATAAAACATCATAACAAATGTTTTTTATTATTTCATTTTTGTACGAAATTATAAATTTTTCATTATCATACAAAACGCAAAAAGGTACCCGGGTACCTTGTCACTCTATTGTGAGTTTAAAATTATGTTTTGGTTCCACGAAACATTGTAGATAGTTGACTGGGTCAAAACATTAAAAAATACATAATTTATCAATAGTTAAGAGCTCTCAGGAAATCACAGCTACCTACGGAGCGTAAAACATACTTTTCGTTAAATTTGAAAATGATAAAGGTACCCGGGTACCTCGTCACTCACATAAGGGTTAAATAAAATATCTAATAAATTAGTTCTGCACTCTCTCCAACATGATACTATATTTAGTTTCATGTGGAGACCAGATGACTGCGTTAAACTCTAATTGAGTCCTCACTAAAGAGTTATACAATGCAATAATTGCCTTGATATTAGTAAAGCCCCTAGCTACCCGAAGCACGAATCCTAAATTTCTGTAGGCTTTCTTACAGATTTTGGTAACATACTCTCGAAATTCTAGTTTAGAGGAGAAGCTAACCCCTAGATCTCTGACTTCGGACACTTTCGCTATTGGTACCCCGTTAATTTGGTATTGGTATGTAACCGGAGAGAGTGCCCGGCTGAAAGTCATAGTCATGCACTTCGAGATGTTAAATTGCAAATTGTTTTTATTGCTCCAGGTTACCACCCTATCTATATCTTGCTGTAACTTTTGGCAATCTTCCCTGTTCCTAACCGCAAGATATAGTTTTAGGTCATCTGCAAACAGAGTGCAATGAGCCTCTTTGACAACCGTCGGAAGGTCATTTACCATTAATATGAATTCCAATGGACCGAGGTTGCTACCCTGGCTTACTCCGGACCTAGTAAAATAATTTTCTGACCTACACCCCGCATATTCTACATACTGCTGTCTGTCCCGCATGTAACTAGCAAAAAAGGTTAATAAGTGGGTAATCTATTTTATTAAGTAAAAAAAATTACCATTGACGCTGCAGCAGGTCCTCCTGTGTTTAATCTCATTTTTAAGTTTGCTTACTCTTGCGTAAAGTAGTGTAAAAATCATCGTAAAACGGATTGTAGTTTTTGGTTTCTTGTCAGTTTGACTCTAGTGTTAACAACACTAGAGTCATTCATTCAGTCATTAGCGGTCAGGCAGTCGATTGTCTCGATTACATAGCTCGAAAATTCAATTCAAGTTGAATCTAATCCATTCCATTGAACCTAGCAGCTTCTCAGTATTATGTCGGTTAATATCACCATCACGTTGATATCACACGAAATAGTCATTTATAACTGAGATTGCTGGAAGACCAAGACTATTGTGATCTATAGTACGGTACTTAAAATATATTATACAAAGAAGCTGTTGGTGTAGTGTATTATTTACCTATTTTTAGTAGTAGTTTATTACCTACCTACGTAATTAATTTTAAAATTAAGAATGACAGTTAACAAGTGTGTGTGTGGCAGCGTTGGTCCTGTTGGTGATATTTATCTAATCGCGACTACATCAACTAGCACATTGAGAGAAAATGCACTTTTTTTTGTGGATTGAAAATCATCAAATGACCCCTCCCGCTCTGGGTGGAGCGGAAGGGAGTGTCAGACTCTTACTGACTAAAACCCACCCGTGTTCCTTCCTTAGCCCTTTATGTTCCAGGGCAGCGGTAAACCCTTTCGGACGATCCCGCTACCCTGGCAGGCTTCGGCCCTCAAGCCTTTATTTTATTTAGATTAACGAGTTACATAAAATCAAGCCCCAGCACTATCTGACACTGTCAGAAAGACAAGTGACAACGACACTTCTTTCATTATATTTAAAAATGCGTTTCTTTCGAATTGCATGAAATTGATATTTGTGTTTTCCTGTGTGTAATTGAAGGATTTTAATGAATATGGAATATTCAAGACGGTACAGCATTTACTTACTCCAGAAAGATGATGTGTTAATTGTTCAGTAAGATTTTAACGCAATGTGCGAAGATATTGTTGGCTGTTGTGCACATGTATCTACACACACCTAATAACACAGGCGGTATTTAATTATTTTTATCTTGGACACGGTATCAAGATGAGAAGTGGAACGACCTGCATAATTTTAGATGAATTAATAATTTACTTCGAAGTCGTCTGACGTTGAAATTGATAATATACCTAAAGTAATAAAAATATTTAGTTAATTATGTGTTTTTTTTTGTTTAATTTCTACTATTGAACAGTGCACTATTTTGCTAAATTATAAAATCGAGGCCAAACTACTCCCGTATTCCCGTTATACGAAGTTTAATTATACCATTGTAATCTAGATATCTTATGGAACAAATAAACATTCGTCGTCTAAACGCCGAACAAAAAAAAAACTCCTTTTACATTCTGCTGGCAAAGGAGTAGGTAGTTAAATCTGCATGCAAATGGTCAAAGGTATTTTTACCATATCACTACAATGTTCTCATAGTGTAGCTTTTCTGCTTAAATTATAAATACCTACATCAAAGCAATGCATGATAAAAAAGGCTACTGAGAAGTAAGGGCTAAGAGTTTGATTTCATAAAATATATTGGCCATTGAATGCTTGTTTGAGCATAAGATTGCACTAGGCGTTAGGTACTTATTTACTATGTGTGATAACTATTATTATAGGTCAAAATAAAAAAAGGTTGATTTACAAACCTTTATTCATTTAAAAAGGGTTATTTATTTTCCTATAGAATAGAAGATGTTTTATTTCCCTAGTTCATAGGTTACATTATTTCGGCGCAGTATGTCCTCATTTAAGTCTTGTGCACGGAGGTGCCATGGATCCCAATCGAGCATATCCCAGAGTAGTGGGGTTCAATTCATTAATCTCTTCTGGAAGTTGATGTCTTCTGTTGTTTTCATGTAGCGGCGCATACTCATCCAAGGTTTCTGTGATGACTTTTTCTAGTTGTAGTATATTATATTCCTCGCATTCTGCGTCTGTTGTGATTTCCTTTGGTAAGTGCGAGGTCTTATCCCATAATATTCCCACCCCTTCGTCTCTCGTCTGGTTGAGTGAGGTCATTTTAAGGTTGAGGTTCCCGAATGTGATGTTTGGAGCTTCTAGCTCATCATTAAGAGCTGCGGCGTCGAAGTGCACTGATCAGTGTGGTATGGTATAGATATACCTTAATTTTTAGTGAATCTCCGGTCAGATGATCATAAGTGAGGTTAATAGCGACGCGTTTGAATAGGCGCTCTCTTTTTTTCGGTACCTACCTGGGGTTACGTGTTGGTCCGATTTCAGCGTATTCCTCATATCACATACATACATGGCTTTAGTTAGATGCGACGTGATCTTGTCGTAGTTCAGGAGAATCATACGATTTTGGAAAAGTCGACCCGGCACTCGTTGACTACGATTAGGTATAAGTGGTTTATAACAATCGGCTAAGGGTTTTAGCTCGAGGAATTTACCTTTCAATCCTTGAGCATTGATGTGCAGTATGCGCAACTTATGATATTGATTTTGAATAGGTAGGTACTAGATAAAATAAGAAAAATATTTATTTACAAATTCCCTGTATTCATTTCAAAAGGCTTATTTATTTCCCTAGTGCGACGCCGTTGGTTTCTTTTTTCTATTCGATATTCACTTCAAATATTAGGTACGTACTCCTCACACAGAGAATTAATAAAAAAATGTGTGTGATGGGCACTGAATTACAAAACAATGTTGAAAAAGCTCGTCTAATAGTAACTTATTCAAGATGGTTTATTTTGACGTTACAGTCGTTCAATATTCGTTTTGTTGCTGTCAATTAGCAGGTCATGGTATGAAATTCTATACAAAAAAGAAGGTGAACAGTTTTTGTAAACGTCAGATTAGCAGGCCTGCTAATAAGACGTCATAGTACAAATAAGCAGTTTAGTTTAACTTCTGCCCTGCTGTAAGAGCTCATGGTAAGCCCCCAGATCAGGCATCTACTTCGAACTTTAGCTTAATATTTTGAATCGAAACTACCAAAGTCATAGGTTCACCTCTGAATGAACGTATTTTTTTTTGTCTTACCGTCATCAATACTCTCAGCCGACTCGCCAGTTCCCACGAAATTTATCTTTTTGCACATTCGGCGTAGGTGGCCTTTTACGTTACATTTCTTGCATGTATAGCTTGCAAACCGACACTGAGATGTTTTGTGGTTCTTATAGCCGCAAACTGGATACTTTTCAATGTGAACACTCGATTCCTTTGAGTTGGTTTCGATTTTGAACAACGGCTCACTTTACGGCGGCGCCTGTACCGCTGCCAACGACGATGCTGCTGCTCCCTTGCGTGCGCTGTGCACACTCTCCGCCAACTCCACTACTTTAGCCAGTGTGGTTTCTTAAAGTTCACGCGCGAAAAGCTAATCTTTCTCCGGTCCCGGCCGCAAACCCATTATAATCGATCGCGCAGCGCCTCTTCTACAAGAAGCAGCCCATTGCGAAAAGGTTTCTTCCAGACTGCGTAGCGGCATAAAAATTATACCGCTCGCCAAAACGTTTTTGGCGTGAACAGATTATCCAGAGGAGTGAGAATATTTTCGAAAGGCACTTGCGAAATTTCTTTTGGCAAAGCCAAATCAGCTGCAAGATTGAATGTGCCGTTGGCTAGTGCGCTCATATTGCCCGAATAGCTAGTAGCACACTGACGTTTATTTTTTCAAGTCAAGGTGACATAAAAAAACCATAGATAAAAGTATACAACATTTCCCCACATTGCGCGCGGATCGCGGTGAGTCAAGCGCACGCGTTAGCCCAGCACGTAGCGTTCCGTAAACACAATGTTTTTTATTGTTTTATTCGTACCCTACGTTGCTTATAATAATGAGTGATAAAAGTAATCGAAGTGTATATAGTTTGCCTAGACTGTTGAGTGTTTGTAGTAAAGATGAAATTGGGATTGCAATGAGTCAACATGATGAAGGTACTTTGAGAAAAAGTTTAGAAATTAAAGATGTGCAACGAAGCAAGAGAATGAGAAATGAAAGCAATGAAAGTGAAGTAGATGTAGATGAAGAAGGCTTTATAACTGTGAAGAGAAGACTAAAACGATTAAATCGGTGTTCATCTAACAATAGTGAATCACAAATTGAGAATGATGACTACCCACAGTACCCACACACTCGAAAAAGCTGATACTTTTGAAGTATGTATTACCGCTAAGGAACCATTACCGAAACAGATTGCCCTAGCTAAAATGTTGAGGAAGTATATAATATATGTCGCAGCAGGAGGCCATAGGTTAGGTTATTCCATCGATCGATAGGTTATTCCATCTGTCTGTCAGTTGTCACTGTCAAGTAAATATGTCAGGTTATTCCACTTGTCTGTCAGTTGTCACTGTCAATTAATGTCATTTTAATAAGGGAGAGTGATTGTCAGGCATTCTGCCAAGGAACGTGCGCATGAGCGGATAACCTCACAACCTCCATCCTTTTCCATCGCGAATATTTGTGAGTATCGTAATTTATAAAGTTTGTGAAATACTAAAAGAAAATCAACGCTATCTGTTCGTGGTATTATTTCCTATTTTCTGAAGACTGTACGAGGAGGAAGGCTTGCCCGAAAATAACATTGCTGGTCCTTCCCCGTCATCATAAGTGGGATTGGACCTCAACGACCCACGTGTTCAAAATGAAGATGCTAGTGACGAAAAATGGATGCGTCTGATAAAACAGCAGAACTGCAATTTTCTGTCGCTTATTCAAGCAATGAAAACAACTACTACATCGTGCCATGGCTTTCGCTTACCGGACTTCGACCCAGATAAAGCAGATACGGATGCGCGAGCATGGTACATGTTGTTTTGGGCCTATGCTGTATGCAGAAATACCTTTGCCGAGTGACGCGACTGTTGCGCCTACCGCCATATTTGAAAAAAAAAGACTGTCTCTAACCGGCGTTTGAGTTTGACGTATCCCGTTCCCGTGTTTAGAACACACAATCTAAGGCGTGTGCAAACGTAAAACATAACATAACATAACAGTGCACAACAGCTGATTTGTGTTTTGCCGAAAATTCACTGCTAGTTGACCACCTTTCAACTTGTTGTGGCCATCAGTAAGACGTACAAAGGAGCAGCATCAACTTGATTATCGTATAGGACTCGCGTATCCACGTACTTACGCCACATGCAAACATTCGCCGCACCAACAGACGACATGCCGGCCTCGGAAGCAAATACGTACTGACGAGATGAAGGACGACGAGAAGGCTGCTGCCATTTTGGAGAGAGATACCACGAGCCTGGTTTATTCAATTCGAAGCCGTCGTGGATCCTTTGAAGACATCGGATGATCAAAAGTACCGATATGTGTTGCAGCAGTTACAAACCACCGATCTACAACATATCACGGACATCTTATACAATCCGCCAGCAACGGACAAATACGGAGCCGTGAAGAATCGTCTGCTGACGGTGTATGACAAATCGGACGTGAAAAACTTCCAAAAACTCATCAGCGGCCTGGAACTGGGTGACCAGAAACCTACACAGTTGCTGCGCAAGATGCGAGAACTCGGCAGCGGCATGATCACGGACGAAGGTTTGAAGATCGAGTGGCTCAACCACCTACCCACACAGATGCGCGTCGTGTTGTCGATCAACACGGAATCGACGCTCGACACACTCGCTGCGATGGCTGACAAGATGGCAGAATATTCAGAACCCTCAACATCGCCGCAGTATCCACGTCACAAGAGCCCGTGATGTCCGCACAATTAGATGTTTTATCGAAGCAAATGGAAAAGTTATGCCTAGAAGTTGCCGAGTTACGCGGACGCTCAGCTCATCGTTATAGAGGCCCGTTTCGTTCCCGGTCGCGTTCACAGTCACGGTCGCGGCAAGGGAACAAGTCTTCAACCAGACCCGGTGATCCAACGTGGGAGTGTAGGTACCATTATCGCTACGGTGACAAGGCAAAGCGCTGCGAATCACCGTGTTGTAGAACAAACAAGACTCAGCCATCGTTAAACTAGCTCCGACATCGACGGTGGCGGACGTCGGTGTCCCGTGTACTACCAACCGCCTTTGTGATTTCGATCGTGATACCAGAGAACGATTTCTTGTGGACACAGGCGCCGATATTTCGGTTTTAGCCGCCGTAAGCAAAAGAAAAATGAAGACCGCCAGCGCGTACAGATTATATGCGGCAAACAATACGCCTATAAATACCTACGGTGAAAAGACGCTCAGACTGAATCTTGGTCTTCGTCGTAGTTTCCTGTGGCAGTTTATCGTAGCAGATGTGAAAACTTCAATCCTGGGAGCCGAACAGTACACGTCATTAGCACCGAACAAGCATCCTACGAAATATTGAAACAATATCCAGAGGTTCTGCGGCCAATGTCCCTGAAAGAACCAGCAAGACACGAAGTTGTTCACCACATAGAAACAACAAGCCCCCCGCTCTTCGCACGACCCCGCCCGCTGCCACCCGATAAGTACAAGGCTGCCAAGGAAGAGTTCGAACTCATGCTCGAAATGGGCATCTGCAGACCTTCGAAGAGCCCATGGGCGAGTCCACTACATATAGTAAAAAAGAAGGACGGAGGACTACGGGTTTGCGGTGACTATCGTAGACTAAACGCAGTCACTCAACCCGACCGATACCCGTTACCTCGCATACAGGACTTCACCTACCAGCTGCGAAACATGAAGATATTTTCAAAACTTGATCTCAAAATGGCATACTACTGGATACCGATAAATGAAGAAGACGCACAGAAAACAGCAATCACCACACCATTTGGGATGTATGAATTTAAATGCATGACCTTCGGATTACGGAACGCCAGCCGAACGTTCCAAAGATTTATGCACCAAGTGCTACGGGGCGTAGACAACTGCTTTTGTTACATCGACGACATCTTACTATACTCGCAGAGTGAGGAAGAACACAAAATTCTCTTACGTCAAGTGCTGGAACGTCTCAAGAAATACGGCGTCATGTTAAAAGTAGAAAAGTGTGAGTTTGGCAAGGAAAAGATAAACTTTCTTGGCTACGAGGTGTCAACAAACGGTATCAAACCCACAGAAGAGCGAACGGATGTAATATCAAAGTACCCGAAACCGACTACTGTTGCCGCGTTACGACGCTTCTTAGGCATGCTAAATTTTTATCGTAGCTGCTTACCCCGTCAAGCCGAATTACAATCTCAACTCAACAAGTTTTTACACAATCGGAAGCGCAACGACAAAACACCCATCGAGTGGAACCCGGCAGCAGAGTTAGCTTTTGAAAAGTGCCGTCAAAGCATTTTAGAAGCTACTGAACTAACGCATCCAGTACCCGGCTGTGCCCTCGCCATCATGACAGACACTTCGGACTACAGCCTTGGCGCAGTACTACAACAGAGAATAGATAACGCGTGGAGACCTCTCGCTTATTTTTCAAAAGCGATGAGTATGACGCAGCAACGCTACAGTGTATACGATCGCGAGCTACTGGCGATTTATACAGCAGTGAAGCATTTTCGAACGCTAATCGAAGGAGGTAACGTAAGCAACGCCTCGGAAGCAAATACGTACTGACGAGATGCGCCAGCGCCGGTAATATTTATAGTATGCGTTTTTAGGCGACGACGGCGCTATACGTCGCGCACGCGTCAGAGCGAGAGAGCGATATGCAAGTTCATCGTGGATCAATAGAATAGAATAGAATAGAATATATTTATTGTAAAAACATGAGTATACATCATAACATGTGCAAGGTCTTATAATAATTCGTAGATAATTTCAATCATCATCAAACATCAATTTCGTATATAGTTTTAAGTTTTTGTAAATCAGTGTCTTCCTATTGGTCCATTAAATTTTGTTATGTAGGTGAGCCTAGCAACGAATTGTCTAACAAAAAATGCAATGTAAGGAAGGATCTTTTCCAAAATAAATAAGCAATTATTCCCTGCAACATACGAGTTTAATTTCGCTCCCTACTGACCCCAACAATCGCAAATAGCATACCAAGGAACGACATGGAGCGACTTTAAGAATCTGAACGAAGCCTTTCGTGTGCTGTAAGTGAGGGAAACCAGGACATATCGCAGCAGGGTGCACAAGTAGTGGCAGCCAAGCCAAGCGGATGGTGGACAACGTGCTGGAAGTTGTGAACGGCGAGTGGACGTCGTACAACTACCCTCAGACACGTTAGAACATAAAGGTGAGCTGTATTGTTTTATTTACGATTCTGGTGCTGAATGCTCGTTAGTAAAAGCGAGTTATGCAGCCAAATTAACTGGCAAAGGAGTTAATAACGTTGTTGCGTTGACTGGTATTGGTCAAAAACATTTATTCAGCACAGAACGTATCATAATGTAGCGTTGCAATTATTGAGCAATAATTATAAATCAAACGAACTTACCAAGTGAAGTTCGATGATAATTATGTGAACAGCTTCATTCGAAGCGATTTATTGTTTACGTATTGTAGCAGCGCTTCCATCTACCAGCCTTGCACGGATTTTTAGAGGTAAGTTTTTTTTTTTTTTTTTCTGGCAACACTATCCGTTTTACCCCTACTTTGCTCCCACTACACTATTTGTCTTTAACGGTCCGTAGCCATTTTAATATCATTTTGTTGAAAGCTAATAAATATTTCACATTTTTATTTATCTAGGGTAGGGTAGGTAATTTTTCTATTATAGGGAGGGTATAAATCGCTTCGAATGAAGCTGTTCACATAATTATCATCGAACTTCACTTGGTAAGTTCGTTTGATTTATAATTATGTTTCACAGCTTCATTCGAAGCGATTTATTGTTTACGTATTGTAGATGTTCAGAGACAAAATGTGAAATTAAACAAGACAGGTGAGTAATCACAAGTGCTTTTTTATTATATCTGGTTAACATTGACTTAACTTTATTTTTCATTGTTTATATTCTTAATCTAATATTAGGTATTTTTTACAGATTATGACCACCAGCAAGTACTGTAGTGGCAAAGAGATGAGGATCAGTTACAACCTGCCTATTATAATGTTTTGCGAAGACGGAAGATGATTCACTCCATCCGGCAGTTTTTCTTATCAGGTCAATATTGACTCCAAGTCTATTGGCTGAGGATGTTGCTGCATGACGAGTGCTGTGTGCACCAAATATGGACGTATCTATACCGCTACTGTAAAGTGTATCTTTTATCCAGTGACTAAGTGTTTGTGATGAAACTTTTGAGTGTGGTTTTTTGTAGCTTACAAATAAATAATCATTTTTGCGAAGTGGTCGAGTCTTATTGATATACACCTCTAAGCATTTAGCAGGACAGATCTGAGGACGAGTGTTGAAAAAAGTTAATCTTAAAACTGGTTGTGAAGAATTAGGTTTAGATGTTTTTATCAAATCAGATATTGTTATAGTTATGCCAATAGCAGAATTTACTTGAACGTTGCCTAATTTTATTAATGAAAATGTTTGAACGCGATGCGCAGTCACCAAAGCCAATAGAGTTACAGTCTTTTTGGAAAGAGTTTCCAAATCAAGGTCTGTGTTAGGCCATTTTTGTGCTAAATAATTTAGAACAGTGGTCGGATCCCATGTCAAATCATATTTTGGATTACTAGGCCTTAATCTGTAAACTCCTTTCATAAATCGCTTAATTCTATCATCGTTTGCCACATTACTTAACAACAAGGTTAATGCGGATTTATATGAATTGACAGTACCATATTTTGCCCCTTTTTCAAAAATTGTGGTAAGAAAATGAATTACTATAGGAACTGAAACCGAGGAATAATCATAACTATGTTTATTACAATAATTTAACCAAGATTTTATACAAACATCATATTGTTTGTAAGTGGAATCAGATAATGATGATAACATAATTTCAATGGACTTATTAGATAAATGTCTTTTCAATAATATTTGCCTGAAAGCTTCGCGGCAACTAATTTTAGGGTGCGGTGCAGATTGTGAGGCGTTCTGAAAGGAGAAATTAACAAATTTACGTTTGGTTCAAAATAGATTGGTTTGGAACAAATTAATTTTTGGAAAACTGGGAACCATGGCTGTGTTGGCCAATATGGTACAACTATTATGCCATTTGCTTTTTCCTTAATTATTTTTTGCATTGTTTTTGTGATAAGTGAAAATGGTGGAAATGCGTAGAATAGTTTATTTTTCCATGGAATGGTGAAAGCATCTATTGCATAAGCGTCAGGGTCGTTTTTCCAAGTTATGTACCTGGGACACTTAGCATTACACCTACTCGCGAAAAGGTCTATTTCAGGGTATCCAAAATAATGTGTTATTTGGCTAAATGCATTGTCATTGAGTTCCCATTCAGTGTCCTGAAATTTCATGCGCGATAATTGATCTGCTTCATGATTATCTTTTGTGTTTATGTAAGATGCAAAAATAGTTATTCTACGCCTTTCGCACCACTGCCATATTTCTCTGGTGATATTATGCAAGTGTTCAAACTGTATGCTGCCCATGCGATTTATACAAGATATGGCAGTTACATTATCAATTCGTAATAGTATTTTTGAATTATGCAATTCGTTGGCAAAACATTTAAGTGCGAGAAAAGCTGCTTTTAAGTCTAACTCGTTAATATGTACGGTTCTTTCACTATCCTTCCAATAGCCAAAACATTCATCTGTGCTACAATAAGCTCCCCAACCCGTACCTGACGCGTCGGAAAAGATTTCTAAATCATATTGATCACAAGTTAAAGAAAATGAACCATGATCAATATGATCTAACCACCACAACATATCACTATGTAAGCTGTTGGGGAGCCGAACTAGCTGTTCGTAGCTAGGATTGCTAAGTAAACAGGAATATTTAAATTGTTCAAAAAGTTTAGTGTAAAGCCAAGCATATTGAATTGCAGGACAAGCTGAAATTAATAAACCTATGAACCGAGCAAATTCACGAAGTTTACATTTACGTTTTTTCAAGAAGCTAGAAATGTATTCTTTTATTTTTGACTTTTTTGTATCAGGTAATTTTAATAACATATTTTTCGAGTCGAATTCGAAACCTAAAAACTTGCATAGTGTTTTCGGTTCTAAGCAGCTTTTTTCTGTATTTATTATGAAACCTAAGTTTTTAAGTAATGTTATTGTTATGTCAACGTTATTTTGACATTCAAGAAAAGTGGTTCCAATGCAAAAAATATCATCGATATAAACAACTGATATCATACCATGGGTTCTTAGATATTCCATAACTGGCTTTAATAATTTTGTAAACACATATGGAGCAGTGCATAAACCAAACGGAAGACATTTGAATTCATAAAGAGTATTTTTGTATTTAAAACGGAGATACTTTCGGTGAGATTTATGTACAGGAATTAAGAAGTAAGCATCTTTTAGATCTATTGACGCCATATAACAGTTATTTGTTATAAGCTTTGAGGCTGTACGATAATCCTCCATCTTGAAATGTTTGGTCTCTACGAATTTGTTTAAACATTTAAGGTTCAATATGAATCTCTTGTCGCCGTTTGGTTTTGGCACTAAAAACACACTCGATATAAATTCTCCTTTAACAGAATGACAATGAGATATTGCATTATTATCTAGTAGGATTTTGATTGTTTTATCGAAATCGTGGGCTTCTTGAATATTTTTAGGAAAAACATTAGGAGAATCAGTACGGTATGGTGAACATTTAAAAGGTATTTTGTACCCTTTGATCCAGGATAGAATAGTTTTGTCAGTAGTGATAATTGACCACTTTTTGAAAAAATACTGGAGCCTGCCAGCGGTTAATACCTGATCAGTTACTTTCGATGCGGTGGCCTCGTCGGGGATGTGTAGCGGCGCGAACTGCCGCTGGTTTGCGGCGGTGGTGGCGGCGGCCGAAACGCAGGGCGAGCAGCTCGCCTCGTGTTGTTCGGCTTGTTGTCCGTCTTGCGGTGTTGAGGGTTGTAGTTTAAATGACCCTTATTGGGACCTTTTGGGATACCTTTGGGCTTGTTATATTTAGGTCTTAAGGTGTGTTTCAAGGCATCTCCTGATTGCTGTATTGTGTTGGCGGCTTTAACCTTGTCAGTAACATTTTCCCCAAATAAGAAACTGCCCCTTTTTGTTTCAAGCAGGGCGTCCTTTAAATTTATATTAATAGATGAAATGACAAAGTTACGTCTTGTTTTTGTCTCCCAAAAATGACTGTCGCATAATATACGACAAGCGTCACTGATTGGTTTTAAAAGTTTTTGTTTGGACGTTTCATTTGAAATGATCATGTCAGTAGCGGACGCTAAGGCTGACAATGCTATACCAAGCTGATTTTGCTTGTACATGAGGGCCGAATCCCTTTTCACTAGAGTATCCTGCAGAGCTGCCTTTACTTCCGGGTTGAGAGCTGGCGCTAGCAGTAAGTCACAGTTGTTAGGGACGGAATAACTTTTAAGAAGTTTTTCCTTTACATCCTTAGCCAAGCCCTTAGTAAGGATGTCTTGCCAACGATTGGCAATGTCCTTATGAACAGACGGACCCATGGTTATGTCAGTCTTTGGAGCATCGCCGAGTAACTGCAGGGTGTCTTCATCCAAGTCTTGGTCTTCCATCACTTCTGGCTGTACTTCTGCTGAGGTGCCGGGCGTAGGCGCGGTGCATAGCGGTGGTGGAGCTGATGGTGGCGAAGCAGGGCACGGCGAACAAGCACGTGGCGAGGCATGTGGCGAGCCACGTGGCGAGGAGCGGGCCGAGCCACGTGGCGAGGCACGAAGCGGTGAAGCTTGAAACAAGCAGGCTTCCTCATTTTGTGACATTCCACAGTCCACATCTAGTTGATGGTGTGAAAAATCTGCGAAAAACGATTCTTTTTAGAATACGTTCGGTATATTTATCACTTTTTAACGTGATAGAGGAAACCCAAAATTGGTAGCCTCGCATCACTTAGGTAAATAATTATTATGTGACAGTATCAACCCCAGTATGGCAGTACGTATCACTTTTAATGACAGAGGAGACCCAAACTTGGTAACCTCGCATCGGTGATAATAGCTTTTATAATAATTCTGTAACTTACTATGCAAGTCTTCTTCGGATGAAGAATTAATACGGCGATTAGTCATTGCTTGCAATTTATTTTGCAATTTTTGTATTTTTCGCAGTATTTCTTCTTCAGTCTTTTCTGTCTTCCTTTTCTTGCCCATTTTGAGCTGCTGGATTTATATGTAGGAGCGGAGACGTGCGAAGGCCTGAGCACGGAAACGCGGAATGATATTAAAATGGCTACGGACCGTTAAAGAGAAATAGTGTAGTGGGAGCAAAGTAGGGGTAAAACGGATAGTGTTGCCAGAAAAAAAAAAAAAAAAAAACTTACCTCTAAAAATCCGTGCAAGGCTGGTAGATGGAAGCGCTGCTACAATACGTAAACAATAAATCGCTTCGAATGAAGCTGTGAAACATAACTTGAGATTTCTACCCGACATTTACTTGCAAAGTAGTATTATGATAGTACGTGAAATATTGAACCTAGGCTTTTCGATTAACATTTCTGTGACAGAGTTTTTATTGCATAAAGCTCTTGTAATAGATTCAGTTTTAAACGGTCAAGGGAATGAAATAATGGGTAATGCTCTGAACTCTGGTATTTTTGTTTGTTCGAATTTTCATTGTGTTTTTTCCTGTACCAAATGTGACCAGGAGTGGCAGAGCTATGTGATACTTTGCGGGCATGTTTCATTCCAGGCCAGCAGCACCTGCAGCAGCGTGCTATGTCTAGTGCTGTGCTAGCGTTTGCTATGTCGGCAATCCGAGCAGTGTATTGATGAATACTGGGTGAGTCATATCCATTTTATTATGATTCTGGCATCGAATGCATCAAAGATTGTGCTGTGTCAAAGTGAATTGGCAAGCGTGCCAATAATATTGTCAACAAACAGAGATCCGTTATGGTTGTGTGCAAAGTACCCTACAAGTTTTATCTGTGATGTTGAGTAACAATCTGCGTTTAGAGATCTCATTTCATACCGTACCGGATAGTTATATAAAAGTGATATTTCGGAAGATTTTAGACCAAGAATTTAACTTTAGTATGACATCTGATAGTATTGTTTTGCTGCAAAATGAAGAGCGAAACCAGACAAAACTTGACCCTAAGTATAAAGGACCATTTAAGGTCGTTGAAGTGTTAGACGGTGACAGATACAACTTAAAATCGTTAACAAGTAATCGCCATTATAAATATGCTCACGATCGTCTTGGGAAAATGCCTTGGGAGTATATCCCAAATGTTCTTTTGTATTTCCTGATACATACATAATCGGGTTAGGGGTCATTCGGCCCACTATGGATCTGGGACCGCGGACGAGTTACCCCTTTTAAAAATTGATAATGGTTAACTGGGCCCACATCTGTTTTGCTTTCAATCAACCGAAGGGTGGCTTAAAATGGTTTATATATTATTAAGTATACAATAGATTTTGTACAGGTACAAACATTTACATATAAATATTATACATGGGCTACCCTGGCGCTTTCGCCTTAAGAAAAACAGGTCTAATTAGTCAATCAACCCTCATCTAAACACAAAATAAAAAAATACTTTTTAAGCCATTTTTAAACAATTTTAAGACACCCGCTTAAAATTGTTTATATATTATTATACAATAGGGAATAGAAAGAGAATAATATTATACAAGGATTTTTATTACTACTGTTGTATGTACATAAGTGAATACAACCCGTCCCGGAATTAACACGCCACCTCCTAAGGGGATAACCCCTCAGGAGGTTACGCACCACCTCATATGGGGTTATATGAGGTGGTCCGTTAATTCCGGGACATGTTTTAGATACATATAAATATATCGGCATGTAGATTTAAGAAAAACAAGTCTATTTAAGTAGTCAAATCAACATTTTATTAATCAACGTAAATTATTCCTTAAAAATACATATTAAAAATCAAATAAATTTTACCCTTACCAAATCTTTATCCTTATTAAAATCGAGTTCTTAACACACAATTGGTAAATTGGGGGCTGCATTAAAAAAATAACAATTCTAGTTAGTTAATTTTTCAATGCAATGTCCGAAACTTATTTCACCATCCACTAATTCTCGCAGAACGCGCTGAATTTTGTTTTGGGATCGTTTACATTCTTTGGTTTTTTTCGATATGTACCCGTTTTTTTTAATATACCAAAATAATGTCGTGAATCTTTCTGCAGTGACCTTAGAAGGACAACAATGTTTGGTTTGGCTGTTACCATTTTATTGAGCCTTGCATTCCAGGCTTCAACTGAATTATTAGTTTTGTATTTTATTTGATAGAAACACCATTTCTTTGAAAAATATGCTTTGTTTCGCAACCACGTTCGTTCAAAATAAACATTAAAGGAATCAATTTTGGGGTCCTTCTCACTCTCCCCTAAGTTATAGAGCCATCCATCATTCACATAGTCTTGAGGTAGATGAGAAAGTGCTATACACCGTTTTACGTGAGCCCTCAGATGAGGTGATTTTTTAAGGCTTGAGGGGCCAGATGCGCCAGTTTTTTGAGCATTTCTCCATAAAGCTCTGGCAAAATGAAATAAACACCCTTGCGTCTTTGCTTTTGGAAAAACTGCTGCAATAGCTTGCATAGCACTAGCTTCAAAATCTGTCGTAAATGTTTCTGGGTAAAACTCCGGAACTCTGCTCTTAATGAGCCGAAACATAATGTCATACGTGCTTCTTTTTTTATCTGGGAGCAGGCAGTACACTACAGGCACGATACTGTTACTTTCTTCCGAACTTCCTGCGTCCACGTGTATTGTATACAATTGCGTAAAAGGTGGTGTTGCACATTTAAATGTACCGTCACAGAATACATGTTTAGCGCCTTTTAAAAAACTTCTAGCATATGTGCTTGTAAATAGAAGTATTCTACAATTGTTATGCGAATAATCTGCTAAAATAAAATTTTGAAATGTTGCTGGAATCGAAACATCTTTGACTTTCAAATATCTTATTTTTTTTATACCTAATGCACGATTCCTGTGCTTGTATAAAGTTTTTTTTATATTTTCATACTTTGGGAGATTTGTGACGAGATTAGGTTCGATATCATTAAGCTGGTCGATCACATCCGAGTACAACATAGGCATTGGCATTAATTCTTTCTCTGCTCTTTCTATGGTACCATATACTTTTATTTTTACTTTGTTTCCAATGACATCTGATTGACATTTGTGAGCTTGCTCCTTTATAACTATTGTTAGGTTTGTAACTAAGATGGCTGTACACAATTTTCTATTAACACAACGCCACACGATATGACCATTGGAATTGGAACGCTTTATAGTGTACCGATATCCATTACGTAACAATAAGTCACCTCCTCTTTGAGATTTTATAATTTCATAATGATTACAGATAGAAGTTTCTGCTGACATTCTAAAAAAAAAGTTACAAAATTGAAATACAATCCAATTCTTTTGGCGCATGTAAAAAAATTATGTTAAGTGATTTCCAAAACTCACCTTAGTTTTTATCAGATCAATTATACCACAATACTGTAATTTGAAAAAATTAAACTACACAATGCTTGCGATTCAAACCTTACGTTAGTTAGTTATGAAAACATTTGTCACAAAACGCATAATTTTTCCCGAACTACCCTACAAAGATTACTCATGTTTGTAGGGTTATACCCTACAAACATGAGTATTATTTAGTATCTACAAAAGTAATATTTAAAAGGTTTGAGTTCTTACCGCCGGTAGCTTGGACCCTATTCCCGATACCGGTGGGCTACTATTTTTTAATGTTTTTTTATCATTTTGTTTATAAAAATATTGAAAAATGTAAATTATATGTAATTAGATGAAATAAAGATAATAATAATTATATAATCCATCTATTTCTTTACAGAATCATGTCACACTCGCCATCCTACAGTCCTGTTTTAGATATCGTCGACCCACGAAACTAAGGGGTATGTAACTATTAGGATTATCTTAAATCAAACATTCAATTCATTGTTCATACTGTTTAGTTAAAATATTCTTGGTATTCTTTCAGAATTTGATAGAAGACTCAGACCCCGTTACCAATCCTTTTTACTATGCTCAAGATAGGGAGAGCTGGGATATACAAGTAGCAGCTAAAGCACATGAGGAGAGTCGACAGAAAAAAACAGAGGAGCGAAGATTGAAGAAGAAAAAATGTACATCTTTTAAAAACTCATCTTTTATCATGCGTAAGGAGCAAGGGCGGGTACGTCACCTAATAAAAATTATGGTCTATGATTTGGATGGTCGTAATATGGAAGAAACAAATACTGAAACTGATAATGCGAGTGTGAATGTGCAGTTTATAGTGACAAGTGATTACGATGATATAATGGACAAAACTGATAATTTAATTAGTAAAATAGTACAAAAGTTAAGAAAATCTAATGTGTAATCTTTTATTATTGTTATTATTGTAAAATGTTAATTAAATTATTATTTGAATGTATTATTGTAAAGCAAAAGAAATGTTTAAATTAATCGTTTTCATGTTTTATCTGTATAATGAAGCAATACGAATAAATCAAACAACTGCGCGAGATTACATAATTATTTATTTCACATATTAATTAAAAATTCATAATTATTAGTAAACTACAAACTAACAATTCAAGTTAGGTACAGAGGCCAACACATCAAGCTACCCCACCAATCTGTCCAATTTCTTTGTTAGGTTGTCAACTTTATTACAAAAGAATAAATTTAATATATATATTTGGGAACATTTGACAGTTTGGGATAGCTTGATGTGCTGGCGTCTATACTATTATTACAAGATGCTCATATATATGCAATAAATGATATCCGAAAAGATCAATAATTTGTTTTCATTTAAAATACTGTTTTATAATGACCCCGTGGTAAGGTTGTTATCTTATCATCCATTATTTGTCGTTTATCATTATTGTTTGACAAAATTACTTTATTTATCTTTTGAGTGAAAATTCTATGATGCTTAGATCTAATAATACACATATCTCTGAGTATTTTATTGCTCAGTAAAACCTTTTTATATTTTTCTAAATTTCGTTTTTTTGGTAATACATTTCTTAACACCTTTAGCTTTCTTTAACGTGGAAATTTTAGAATCTATACAGTATAATTTTTTTCCTAAACCTACAAATTCTGATATAATTTCACCACCCATCTCATCTTTGAAGTAGCCAGGTTTTTTAGCAGTAGCCATTGGTATATTTATTTATTTAACCATTTATGTACACACATATATAAACAGACATTGAAAATCAGAACAGAAAAAATAGGTACAGTATATTAAATACATTATCTTTTTCAAAGTTGCTAGTGTCAAAATATTTTAAATGTCTTTTTAAGTCTTCGTAAAAATCCCTTGTCTGTATTAAATATAGCAGACTGTCAGTGTCTGTTTATCAAAGCTTTAATTTATTATCGTAAATTCTTTTCACGACCGAATAGTGGAACTTATATAAGTGACATTTTGCAATTTCTAAAATACTAAATCCGATATAGATTGGACGATCTAAAACTATTTTGGTTTGGTTCATTTGAATTGATACAAGAGATTCTGAGATAACAGAAAAGTAATTGAAATTAGGTGCACTAACATATTTTTCAGCCCCGTAAAACTTTTTAGTTCGATTAGAATTGTCTCTCCACATATTTACAAGCTTAACATCGACTTGTTTTCTTTTATTCTCTATGGTTTTTCCAAATATAGAATTATTTTGTTTTTTTTTTAAATCTCTTTCAAAATCAGAAGTTGCATTTTGCCTCAGAATCATATATGTATTTCCTTAAATACTGGGGTATTTAAGGAAATATATGATTCCAAGAAATTACTTTGCTGAAATGCCAATATTCTATATATTTTTATCGGTTGTAAACCATTATTTAGACATTCCTTTAAATGAATATATTGAATAACATATTTAAGTTTATCGAAAAGATTAGCAATAAGTTTAGCATTTCGACTACAGAATGGAACAAATTTTTCAGGCGCAAACGGTAAATCGGAATGGTTATCATGCAAGTAATCAGGGTAAGAAAGATGTACTTCTAATAATAATAAAAACTTTTAATTCGGACCAGTAGATATCCATATTTTTGTTAGTTACAAGACAAAACTGAAGAAACTTGTGTTAGTAAAACATTATCATACAATATATTATTATTTATGCTGTCCGATGTAACGCCCCGCAAACTCAACATGCATGAGATTATTTGCCTGTATGTAGTTTCACCCATCTCTCGAGCAGCGGGGAGTCCCATCGGTCAGCTAATACGCAGAGAATGCTGTTGTTACTGGATCGCAGCCGTTCAAGCATGGAGGCGCAACGCTTACGCATCCAATCCAATATCAGAATCAGATAATAAGCTCATAACATCAAAATTTAATATTTCATTCTCAAGGAGAAACCTAAATCCTCCTACTGGAAGCTTTTGCATCAGAGCATATCCATGTAAATTAACACAATCAAGATAAATTAGAAAACTATCAGGTTCTGCACTATTATAATCGGTAAGATATTTATTATTTGCCTTAGCATATCTAAGTGAATATTGGGCAAGTCCTCCTCTTATACCTTTTTCTATCATTTCTACGTCAGAGATTAGATCTAACTTTATTTTAGTATACAATAACATAGCATCCTGATGAAACGTAATAGCAAGGATCCAGACCATAGTTATTTAAACTCATTTTCCTAAATTTTTCAAAAACATCGCACAGAAGTAAAACGTCGCATTTAAGGTACAAATCGGTATATTCACCCAAATTTTTTATATCAAAAGTTTTCCAAATATTTAAAGCATGCTCATAGTCGTTATCAGATATAGATTCAGATGTGAATTTTTTTAAAAAAAATTATGGTTCTGGTAATTTATTCTCATCATACCGTTCCCAGGAATCTATGTAATCGTAATATACAATTCGACGATACTGTGTGAAATACCCTTGCTTTAGTTGTGTCTACAGCCTTTTCTTCGGGCAATATCAAATAAATTATTATTAGTAAAAAAAAGATTTTAAATGATTGAAATCTCCAGGGTTCATAGTCTTAACCAATTTGTCCATACTTGAGCTTAAAAAATTATACGAATCAATAAATTTCAATTGTACAACATTTATTGCATGAATTTTGTGAATGAAATATATTTTTCTTTGATTCTCGGTATGAGATGAATTCGACCATTTATCTTTAAAAGGTCATTTATAAATAAATGACTGTCATAACCGGACAAGTTATGAAACACTATTGGAATAAAAGTACATTGCTTTGCATTTAAATTGCATTATATCATGCGCAGGTCCTCTGTATTTTCCAGTAAAGTGATCATGGTCCTTAACAATATTATCATTACATGAAAACTTATTTTTACAAATTTGGCACTTAGTACTGTTGATAAAACATATTTGTTCCTCTTCAGTTAGCGGGATCATATTTTTATTCTCTAATAATACTTCATATAATCGTTTTACATCATTAGTCAAAGATGTGACAAATTTCTTAGAACAATCAGGCCCTCGGTAAGATATGAAATCATTTAATTCGGGATTTGAATAACAACAAATATAGTAAGCAAAACACGTAGCCTCATGAACTTGAATATTTTCTACATATGTTGATTTATGTTTGTCAGAATATTCACGCAATAAACTTTCAAAATCACCATATATCACTATCGGTACTCTTTGGGTTCTTTCATAATTTATAAAACTTATTTTTGACCTCTCTCAGGTAAAATGGTTTGTATTCCGGCACATTCGTGACAATACAATTTCTCTTCAGTGTGAAAGTAAATAAAACATTCATCACATAAATATATTTTACTATTATGTTGGGTCAATTGGTTGTGTACAAGTTTTTCAAAGCTTTTAATTAAAGTACTAGGCTAAATTTTAATAAAAGCAAATTGACATGGTATAAACGACGTGATGTTTTATATAATGGACCTGTAACTGTAACATTATTTATTTATATAAACTTTTCGCACAAAAAGGTACAAAGGCGGACTTAATGCCTAAGGCATTCTCTACTAGTCAACCAAGGGTGGTGAAGAGATTAGATGGCAGGTGCTTTGGTTGAGAGGGACAATAATAATAAAATAAAAAAAAAACTCTTAAAGCTAGGTACACAAATACATAAATAGGTTACATTCACATACATATTACACATACATATTATTATCTAAACCGTATATAATTAATACTGATATTAGAATTGTTTATTTCAATGTCGCTGAAACTAGGGGGAAAACTCATGTCAGAAATCTATACTTATAATAAATCTGTAGAGAGGTCAATTCTGTACATGAAATATATTTCCAAAATAACTATCAGGGGGTGATTAGGGATCGATACTGATGCCAAAAATGCAATCAGTAAAATTTTTGTCTGTCTGTCTGTATAACCATTATAGAAACAAAAACTACTCGACGGATTTTAACGAAACTTGGTAGAATTATTTTTCATACTCCTGAGCTGGTTATAGTATACTTTTCATCACGCTACAATCAATAGGAGCAGAGCAGTGAAGGGAAATGTTGGGAAAACGGGAGAAGTTACTCCATTTTTTAAGCTTCCGTCGCGTGTGCAACCTTATATAACCTTATAAATTTAACAACATTTCTGATTATGAATCATTTTCAAACTATAGAAAACAGTTTAAGGATTTATGTCTTAAGTGTTTCAGTTCTTACATCAGTTCTGTGGAGGATAATCTAAGTAAAAACACAAAGCACTTCTGGACCTATGTTTCTAATCGAAAAGATAAACCTGGAATCCCATCTAAGCTTCAATACAAAAATGCTGAAACAAATGATCCAGACATGGTATGTAATATGTTCTCTGACTTTTTTTACTCAGTATATGAACCGCCATCTCCTTTATTACCCCATTGGAAGCCTCCGCCGGACAACAACACACTACACGATGTCTCTATTTGCGAACTTTCTTTTAGTAAAGAGAATAATATATTGAAGGAGCTTAGAACCCTAGAACCAGTGAAGGGCCCTGGACCTGACGGGCTTTCGCCCTACTTTCTTAAGAATACCGCGACTTCCATTTGCGAGCCACTGTTTATTATTTATAATAAATGTATATCTGAGGGAGTTGTACCTAGACTGTGGAAGCATGCGTATATTGTACCCGTTCACAAAAGTGGATCCAGACGCAGCGTTGAACACTATCGTCCCATTTCCATCCTGTCTGCCCTGTCGAAACTCTTTGAAAGGTTAGTCCATAACGAAATTTATCCTATACTCCACAACATCATAATTCAACAACAGCACGGTTTTGTCAAACGGCGGTCGACAAATACTAATTTATTATTATTTTCTAGCTTTTTATTTGACTATATCGATAGCCGATTGCAAGTGGATGCAGTGTATACGGACTTCTGTAAGGCTTTCGACAAGGTAGACCATGAAATACTGCTGAATGAATAAAATAGCGTTCAACGGAATCCGTGGTGATCTTTTGAGGTGGTTTACATCTTATATCACCAATCGCAGTCAGAGGGTTGTAATCAATGGCCATCAATCTAACATCGCACAGGTGACCTCTGGAGTGCCTCAAGGTTCTATACTTGGTCCCCTTTTGTTTATTTTATACATCAATGACATCAGCCAATGCTTTCGCAATACCAAGTTTTTACTATATGCCGACGACCTTAAGGTATACAGAGCCATACGACAAACAAATGACTGCCTTCTGCTGCAATAAGATTTGGACCGACTATCCCACTATTGCCAGAACTAAGTCTATCCAAATGTAACTTTTTACAATTTACTAAAAATAAAACAAAAGTATATTATACATACACTTTGTGCAATGCCCCCCTACATAAAGTGGACTCTATTCGTGATCTCGGCGTTATCCTTGATTCTAAGCTCTGCTTGGACCTACACATAGGAAAGATTGTTAATAAAGCGTATCAATTATATGGATTTGTAATGCGATCAACAGTCGATTTTAAAAAGCCTTCTTCTTATATTTGCCTGTATAAGTCTCTAGTACGCTCTCAACTGGAGTATGCCGTGTCCGTCTGGAGTCCATACTACAAAAAGTACGTTGAAATGATTGAGTGTGTTCAATACAAATTTCTGCGTACCATGCATTATAGATGTTATGGATATTATTTGCCATACCAACAATTGCTTGCAAAGTATAAGCTCGCAACACTCGAAAATAGACGTAAGTACTTAGAAGCTATTAATTTGTATAATATTGTAAGAAATAAATTTGACAGCATTGAACTCTCCAATATGTTGTGTTATGCAGTTCCTAGGACCGTCCATAAGCGAAAGGTGCGCGCTGGCAGATTATTTTCAGTAGGTACTTGCAAGACCAACTCCGGCATGCGCTCACCTGTTCGCAGAATGGTCGATTCCTACAATAGGACTTTTGAACAGATAGACATTTTTGCATGTGCTCCCTATAGGTTCAAAAGTATATATATATATATTGAAATATTGTTTATTGAAATAATTGATTTACATAAATATTTACAAAATAGGGCCTTAATACTAGGTAGGTAAAAAATATTTGGATTCTACCTGAACTAGGAATAAACCTGTATCTCAGGTCTTAACGTCTTAAAGTCTTATACTTAAGGAGCTTTCATGAATTTTATTCTTTATTTTTCTTTTATTGTGCCACTTTTTGAGTATTATAAACATTTATTTTATATACATTACATTATATATTCATATTATTTTTTTATATTTTTGTATTATATACATCTTAAATACGAGAGTTAATTTAATAACTTAAAAATTGTATTTGTAACCTTAGCGACTGTTTTCACTGTATTGTATCCTATTGTTAATCTGTGAACAGCGTTGTGGGCTGCAATATTGTCTATATTTTTTGTGTTTTTCTTGTTTCTATATTTTATATTGTAGCTGTTTGTTGTTCCACTTGAATAAAAATAAAATAAAATAAAAAATAATGGTTAAAGCTACACAGAAATCATGTATGACGGAAATGTTCTCCTTAAAATTATATAAAAAATATTCCACGACAGCATATGTCTATCTTTTATGGTTGACTCACAATAACACGTGTAACTCCCGATAGCGTAGCAGTTCGAAGCTTTCTGATTATATTATAATAATTAATAATAATAATTTATTTCATAAGCCTAATACAATAAGGAGAGAAAAAAGGGTTAACAGTGCATTACTTAAATAGCTTATATCCTTATATAAATAGGCTAGGTATATGCACGTTGTGTGAAACTCCTGACACCCAAACTAGGACATGTCCTGTATCTCAGGTGTCAGCGTTCCTCCCGGCCCTTCACATTTGTGTAGCCTAACATTCCATTTTTCACAGATTTACACAGATAAAAATAATAATAATTATAATCTAAACTATAATCTAATCTAAGTTTAGTTTTATTAGGATACATAGAAGAAAATAATCATAAAATAACCACCCTATTTTCATCTCTGCTATAATATGTGTGGAGTAGTGAGTGTAGCGTATGGGTGAGTGTAGTGTTAGGGTAAGTGTAGTGTGAGGGTAAGTGTAGTGTGGGGGTGAGTGTAGTGTGTAAGTGTGTATGTGTGTGTGTGTTGATAAGTTACGGATGCGTGTATTTAGTTGCGTGTGATGTACAACTTAGCCAGTGCTGTTAACCAGCAATTCCTCAGTTTCCCGATAAGTTAAGGAAGTAAGCCAATCTTCGACCTCCATTTTGCAGATTATTCTGTTCAGGTATATCTAGCTGTTTGTTTGTCTCATTATACAACCTTACGCTAAGGATAAAATAGTGTTTACCCGCAAAGGAGGTTCTTGTTCGATCGGGCTTAAAGACCGTATATTTAATTCTACCTCGAGGCTCCTGCAGAGGCCGAGACTTGTGTTTACGGGCTATGGTCATGTGGACATACAGTTGCCTCACCGTGAGAACTTTACATTCAGCGTAAAGTTCAGCCGTAGGGTACCTGTAAGGTCTTTTTGTCATAACCTTTAGTACAGCCCTCTGGGCGATCTCAAGCTGAAGCATTGTAGATTTTGGTGCTCCACCCCATACGGTCAAACAGTACGACAATAGAGACTGGCATAGAGCCAGGTACACCATCTGCAGGGTGTTTGGGTCCGCTGACTGACGAAGTCTTTTAAATATAAATATGAGTCTTCGAACCCGAGTAGTGACGGTTTCAATTTGTTTATGCCAACGGAAACTCTGATCTATATGTACGCCCAAATATTTAACGCAGGGAGATCTGGTTATGTATAAGCAACAGCAGTCAGGAGCAGGCAGTAGACACGAGTGTGCTTTAACTTTGAAAGTCAGCGGGGGCAGACGGTCAGCTCGCATTGCAAAAGGGATAAACAGGGATTTATCAATATTCAATGTCAGAAGAAAATAATCTTCTGACAGCCACTCCATTATAATTTTAAGAGCATGTTCAGCATTTTGCTTTCCTTGGCTCCAGTCTACTCCGTTCACGATAGGAGCTGTGTCGTCGGCGTAAGTGAAGATCTTACCGTTTGGTAGGGGCATATCGCATAAATCATTTATGAATACAATAAATAAATAATGTGGGGCCCAAAATGCTTCCTTGCGGAACGCCGTAGTTGATAGCCTCTTCATTACTGATATGTTCCCCTATCTTCACCACTTGTACACGATCTCTAAGATAGTCAGTAAAGATTTTTAAAGGGATGCCTCTAACTCCTACTCGTTCCAGCTTATCTAGAAGGATAGGGACAGAGACAGTGTCAAAAGCCTTAGCCAAGTCTAGAAACAGTCCCATGCATTTTTGCTTTCTATCTAAGTTCCGAATAGCATGTTCTGTTAGAGCCAAAACTGCATCCTCCGTGGATATACCATTTCGGAAACCATATTGATTCCTAGATATTATTTTATTTAATTCAAGGTACCGTGTTAGACGCTTGTTTAGTATACGCTCCAGTACCTTAGAAAGAGCTGAAAGAACTGATATTGGTCTATAGTTATTGACACTGCCTCTGTCACCCGAATTGTTACTCTTACGTTTATAACACTCTCAGTCATCCCTAATTAAAACAGTTAACATTATTCACTATTCCATAAAAAAGAATCATAGAAATCGGTATAGAAACACCAAAGTTATACATGAAATACGCTAATAATAAGCCATCGCGATTCGCGCGTGAATACTGAATCACGCTCGACGCGTCGCGTCCGAGCGCGAGCTTCATACAATTTTTGCCTGTTGATGCGAATAGACGTTCATAGCGTTCGACCTTATTGACAGACAATACTTAATTAATATTAACAAATCGCGCTTATCAGCGCGACTTTTAGTCTTTGATAATTTATTTTTAGATTTTGTTGTTATTTTATAAAATAGGTATTAGGTATTTTAGTAGTGTTTAAATATTCGTTCAAATTGCAAATTATTAATAGTTTACATTTTATTTATTTTTAGGTGAAGTAGTAATAGGTACTATGGAGAGCTAGACGAGCCCTCCAAGGTACCGGGAGGAATCAAACACAGTGATCCCTTTTATATTTATATTCTCAGAATGTTTTTACATCTTATCGTCTAAATGTCACTTCTTATCCTCGAACCTTCTATCTTTGACACTCGCTTGAACGTTCGAATGACATCCGCGCTAAATTACATCCGGCCTGCAATATATGAGGTTGCCTTCGGCAGACAAGCCTCTACAGTACGCATAGATTTTTAGATACCTATAGGTAAGTTTTGGCTAATTTACGTTCACTTTTTTTATATTAATTTTATTTTCATTTACGTTTTAGCTTTATTTAGAGGGGCCCGTGGCTAAATAATAACAGCCGCACAGGTCGATCGGTCAGGTTCAGCTACGCTTGCCGCGGTTAGTCTGTGGATGGGTGACCATCTTTACATACCGAGACCCCTCCGTGCCTCGGAAAGCACGTTAAGCCGTTGGTCCCGGCTGTCATTCGTGGATCCTTGACAGTCGTTACGGGTAGTCAGAAGCCCGAAAGTCTGACAACCAGTCTTACCAAGGGGTATCGTATTACCCAATAACTGGGTTGTGGAGGTCAGATAGGCAGTCGCTCCATGTAAAATACTGGTATTCAGCTGCATCCGGTTAGACTGGAAGCCGACCCCAACATAATTGGCAAAAGGTTAGGCAGATTTTATTTTTTATTTTATTTATTTGGGACAAAAAACAGTTATGCGTTACAACATTAATAGTTAGCTAAGGTATAATAGTACACAAACGCACAACCCACACTATTGTCCACGGAATCATATCGATTTTAAAAGAAATAAGGAAACGGACGTATACAGAAAGGGACAGTAAGAAAATAAAAATAATCCTGAAAAGTCACACAAACCAACTCAAGACAGCGCTACCCGTCCAGATTTAATCTGTAGTCACCAATCAGATCACACCATAACGTCAGCAAGAAACAGTCATCGTTAAGGATGACCAGAAAGTAAACCAATAGCCATTTTTCTAAATTTGTTCTGATTAAGAGCGAACATATCTAAATTTATAAAATGTGAGTTGTACGTTTCTAATAATCGGCGGAGAGGAGCTCTCTCCCCAGCATTTGTTCTACACTTCTCTGTGTAGAACAAGCGGGTTGCTCGCACTTCCCGCCGACTAACAGTTCTAGGAACTGAATAACATAATTTATTTGAAAGTTCCATACAGTTAAACCTATTGTTGCATATGCCAAACAGCATCATAACCATCAGCAGTGTACGCCTGTGCTCCAAGCTTAATATATTGTACTCTTTCATCAGATCTGCATAGGAAATCTTGGTATGGTAACACTTATAATATGTAGTGCGAAGAAATTTTTTTTGTACCATTTCTAGTCTGTGTTTATATTTTTCGTAAAATGGGCTCCAAATGGGCACCGCGTATTCCAACTGGGAACGGACTAAAGTTTTGTACAAGAAGAGGAAAGTAGAAGCATTTTTAAATTCTTTACAAGACCGCATTATGAAACCATACATCTGAAAAGCTCTGTTGATAATGTTGTTAATATGGATCTCAAAATGTAACTTACTATCAAATAGTACTCCAAGATCACGCGTGCAATCAACTTTACTCAAGTTTATGTCATTTAGTGTGTAGGGAAATTTAATACTTGTTTTATTTTTGGTAAAAGAAATATAATGACATTTTGGCAAACTGAGATGAAGTTTATTCTCAAGACAGTATTGCGAAAGTCTGCATAGATCATCTTGTAATAGCAAGCAGTCCTGCATACTAGTGCAGGATTTAAAAATTTTGATGTCATCGGCGTACATGAGGAATTTAGAGTTAACGATACAGGACTTTATGTCGTTAATGAACAAGATAAATAATAAAGGACCCAAGACTGAACCTTGGGGCACACCGGATTCGACAACTGTATATTCGGACTCGTATCCATTGATGACAACTTTCTGTGTTCTGTGGAATATGTACGACACAAACCATCTGAGCAGATTCCCTCTAATGCCGTTAAAGGCAATTTTGTCTAAAAGCAGTTTGTGGTCCACCCTGTCGAAAGCCTTCCGAAAATCAGTATAAACAGCATCAACCTGCGTGCCTTTATCCATATTTTCAAATAAAAATTGTGAAAAAATCATTAAGTTTGTACTAGTAGATCGCGACTGCACAAAGCCATGCTGTTCGGGAATAATGAGATGTCTCAGGTGTGGAAACACATTACTGTGTACTAGACTCTCGAAAAGCTTAGACAAGGTGGATAGAATAGAAATAGGTCGATAATTTTCAATGTTGGCTTTATCACCACTTTTGTAGATGGGAGTAACAAAGGCTCTTTTCCATATGCATGGAAATACCCCTTCACTTAAACATTTGTTGAACAAGATATGGAGCGGAATACAGATTTGTTGCGCCGTATGCTTAAAGAATGTAGGTGGGAGACCATCTGGACCAGGCCCCTTATTTAGATCCAAGGACAACAATGACTTAAGCACGTCACACTTTTTGAGAAAAATATGGGGAATACAGGCTGACCTCTCGTCAAGGATATCGGGAGGTACCCAGCTCCTAGGGTCGAAGGTTGAAGGCTCGTACACAGAGTTAAAGAATGTGGAAAACAGTAAACATATCTCGCCAGGGCAATTAGATGATATATTTTTGTAGTACATGTTTGCTGGAAGACCGGAACTTCGCCTTTGGTTGGAGATGTACGTCCAAAAGTGCCTGACATTAAGCGGAATGCTATCTTCGATCGACTTCATGTACTTAGTGTAACACTGATCCGACAGTTGTTTGAATTGTTTACGATAAACTGAGAACCTTTCATAATCTGAAAGGTTTTGCTGTTTTTTCCACCTTATCCATGCACGTTCTTTGTTTTTGAAGATTTTAATAAGTGGAGCGTTAAACCAAGCAGGAAAGCTAGATATCTTAGGTCTTTTGAGTGGGACGTGTGCGCGAATTATGCCATATAAGTACTCATAAAAAACATCCACTGCTTCTTCACTGGAGAGTCTTAAAAAAAGCTCATCCCAGTTCGTCTTGTCTAGTTGAACATTAATTTCTTGATAGTTAGCTTTATAATAATTATATTTTTTAGTGGACTGGCGCCTCATTGGTGTATAATTTGTTTCAAGCAAAGTCAAAACAGAAAATGGGGGATGGTGACTATCAGGCGGGAGCAGTGTGATGTCAGCCTGTATTTGACATTCTGTATTACTAATTAGTAAGTCCAAGACACGACCCAAGTTATTCTTAACATTGTTATATTGTGAAGCATTCGTGATAGAAATCAAATCAAATAAACCCCGGGTAACGTTGTTTTGCGGCCGAGTAGATAAATAATCACCGGTGACAGGCCATTCAATTTCGGGTAGATTATAATCGCCCGCTAGGTAAAATGACTCAGTGCATGGATCAGTGAGAATATTTTCTAATACGCGTAAATGAGACAAGTATGTGTCATCCTGCGTGCGAGGAGGTATATAGGCAGCGCTAATTATATGGTGTTTATCGGAGCGCGATGCAGGCAGTTTTATAACAACGTGTTCGATACCAGTGAGAGGACGTGTCAACATTCGTATGGGCCGGAGCTCGCGCAGAACGGCTATTAGAACCCCTCCGCCCTCGCGCTTGTTTGAAGCAGCCCGGTCCCGATCGTCTCTAAACACTAAGTAGCGGTCATCTATAAATTCACTGTCCGTTATATTGGGTGTTAGCCATGTCTCAGTTAATATAATTACGTCAAACGACAAGGAAAGAATATTAGTGTGAAGTGTGTGTAATTTGGTACGAATTCCTCTGCAGTTCTGATAAAAAAAAGATAAACTGTTTTTATGCATTGTATCTAGTCGGGTTATAAAAGAGTAAACAACAAATAAAGTAGGCAATATTGGTTACGGTTGTATTTGAAAGCGTGGAGACAGATGGAAACGGCCTATGGCATGGAATACAATTAAAAACAACACTGTTATTACCAATTGCAATTGGAGTTATGCGTGGTTTTGACAACAAACAGGTTGAACAAAGTACGGAATGGTGTGACATAAAAATATAGGATACTTCTTCAATTTGCAATCTTACAGTAGTATTATAACAATGATAAGATTTAGAATACAATGGTTTATGAGATATCTCTGCTACATTGACAGGTATTAAGTAAACATGACGTGAGGTATAACTGTTAAAGGTAATAATTTGTGCATACATTTTTCTATTGCAAAATGATGATAATCTACCTAGGTACATACATGCATAACAAAAAAATAGACTATTCATTCTGTTTACATTGGGCAATTTTACTGATATCATTTTGGCAACGTACAGCAAATGTTTTAGATGTATCAGTTGCTTTAATAAGAATAGTGGCATTTTTAATCCACACATATTTGACATTACATTTGCTAGCCATCTCACGACATTCACGAAATAAGTTTTTATTATATAAAGTGAGATGCTCATTAATATATATTTTATGAGATGTACCTGATATACCAATTTGGTTAGATGACACATTTTTCGTCAAACGATAAGCACTTAATATATTGTTACGGAGATCACGTGAGGCCAATTTAACAATAACGTTCTTTGGTCGGATACTTTCCTGAGTACGAGCATGGGGTACACGGTGAATGGCTAGGATATCCTGGCGCGGGATTAAACACTTAATAGCAGCACCGATGCTTTGTATGAGCCCAGACAGGTCTTCATCCCGTTTCTCAGGCAGGTTGCAAATTTCGATGTTGTTAAGACGGGCTTGTTGTTCCAACGATTCAATTTTCTGCTCGAGACTGAAAAGCTTATCGTTCATGCTATGAAACGAAGACGTCCTAGTGGCAATCTCTGTGACTTGCTTCTTCAGATCATCGACTTCACTGGTGTGAAATTGGAGTGAATGTTCGAATTGCGATATTTGTGCCTTGAAGGACGAGTGTTCTATGCGCAATGCATTAATGTCTTGTTTGATCTCAAGTGATGTAGTTCTGAGATCATTAAGCTCAGCCTTGATGGTGTTTATGATGTCCTTATTGATTTGAGATAGCTTGTCGTCTAACTCACAGCGAAAATCCTTAAGCGCGCCAGCGATTTCACGAGCCACAGCCGAAGAATTTAAATTGCAGGTAGACATAACGCAGTCGCACTCTGGTCTCTGCTTTCTTTTTCGTAGCGTAATACACGATTCTTTCGATTCACCAGCACTCGACAAGTCAGGAGTGGAGTTCGTTTTATTAGGGGAAAGCATAATTGCAGATTTTGCTTAAGTTTTCGGTGACTACCGAGAAACAATGCACTGCACACGATAGTAGACCGTCCGCGCACTAAGATAAGGTTTACTTTCCACTGGGAACGCTGCTCTAGTTTTGTTAGACGATATGGTCTCTGACATCGACACGACACGTCCGTGAAAGATGATGATGTTTTAGCTTTATTTTCATTTGCCTGCATCAATGCCACCTAAAAGACAATTATCTTTATCTAAAAATTCGAGAGCTAAGCTACGAGAATGAGAAATAGGCGTTCTCAAGAATCGGCAGAGGAAATAGCACATCGGTTAAACTCTATGAGAGTTAGTGCCTCAACTTCTCGAGCCAATGAAAGCTCTCCCGAGAGAGAGATGCGATTAGCAACTGACAGAGCGAGACGAGTTACATCACGGGCGTCTCAAAGCTCTTCTCAACGAGAGCTAAGGCTTACCATTGACCGAGAACAACATGTGTTATTCCGAGAAGCTGAAACTGCTTCACAACGAGAATTGCGGCTCACAGCTGACCGCGAACGGCATACATTATCTCGCGAGTCCGAAACCTACACTGAGAGGGAATTATGTCTCACAGCTGATCGCGAACGGCATGTATGTAGTATGTAAAGTTGTCGAAAATTTACTACTGACGGGACAAAAAGGGGTAATTCAGTTTTTAAGGGGAGGATTTGAACTTGAAACTGTATGTTACATTTTCACGCCTAAACCACTGAACTTCTGATTTGGCATAGATATAGATGGCATCCTGGGGAAGCACATACACTTTATCCTGTTAGCGCGTTCCCATGGGATAATTTCCGACATCCACGCGGGCGAAGCCGCGGGCAGAAGTTAGTAATAAATACGTCAGAATAATGTGGATATGAAGAAGTTCTGTTTGGATTGGTCTTTGCTGGAAACATATCAGCTACAATACACCAAAGAAAACAATACTGGTCTTAATTTTTTATGTTTAGGCATGATTTAGTATTGACAATATGTTTAGGCAATAGTAAATAAGAACCACATCGCAAAGGATTATATTTTACGATATTAATTTCTAAATGACTGATAGACTCAATTGTCCAGCCCTTTTTTTTTGGAACGAAGTTCCTTATCGCTCGTTCTGAAAGGGGGCTAGACGGAAAAAATTCTTACGAAAAGTTGTCACGACACAATCGCTACGAGTGCTACGCCGTAGCCGATGCGTAGATTATCCGCTACGCAGCTACGTCGTCGCAGAGCTACATAATAAATTATCTGCTCAACAACGTAAATTGATTTATAGAAGATTTTTATTGGAACGAAGTTTTGGAACGAAGTTCCTTATCGCGCGTTGTGAAAGGGGGCTAGACGGAAAAAATTCTTACGAAAAGTTGTCACGACACTTTTTGCTATAGTAAGCTATTGTAAGCTGTGCGGCGTCGCATGTTTCTCTGTCTGTCTGTGAACTTCGTTCTATCCGGGTGTCCCTTGACACCTCTCAAGTTTTTTTTTTTCAGGATGGGAAATCATCAAATGACTCCTCCCGCTCTGGGTGGAGCAGAAGGGAGTGTCAGACTCTTACTGACTAAAACCCACCCGTGTTCCTTCCTTAGCCTTTTATGTTCCAGGGCAGCGGTAACCCTTTCGGATGTTCCGGTACCCTGGCAGGCTTCGGCCCTATCGGGCCCCGTCAATCTTGCTGACATCTCTTTGAGGCGCGCGTGGAACACGTACACGCCGTCCGGCACGGGCCTGGTCCTGATCGGACGGAGAGTTACCCATTACTCTCCGCCCGCAGGCCCACGCCTACGGTGGCCGGGAGTCGTCACGCGGCTCCCGACACCCGGAGCGTCTCCCGCGACGGCTGAGGCGTGAGGTGCGCAAGGTGCGTTCCCTCGCCCACCCCGCCACCTCCTTCGCTAGCATGACTGCTTCGCAGAAGGAGGTGACTGCCTCCCACTCCCTCTCGCCCCGGACCGTGGCTTGAACCAGGGCCGGACGCGAGAGGTCGCCGCCGCTGCCGATCGCCTCTACGAGGACACGGCGGTGCTCTGCCCAAGCAGGGCAGACCTCCACCGTATGCTCCACCGTGTCCTCTGGGCGATCCTGACAGTGGTGACACCCGGGCGTCTCCTCCCGCCTGATGATGTGCAGAAACCTCCCGAAACATCCGTGTCCGGAGAGGACCTGCATCAGGCGGTAGGTGAGAACGCCGTGACGTCTCTCTAGCCACTCCTCAAAGAGGGGTCTTACCGCCGCTGTCGTGGCGTGCCCTGCGCTGGGTTGTGATAGTCGCTCCTTCCATGCCGCCATGAGATCGCGCCGGAGGTTCGTCCGCTCTGCCGCGGTTTGCCGCGGATGCAGACTTTCCCCCCGGCGTAGTGCCTCCGCGCGCCAATCATACAGGCGCGCGAGGACTATCGACTCCAGATCCCATGGCGGCAGTCCGGCAAGGAGGCTTGCTGCCTCGCCCGAGATCGTGCGGTAGCCCCGGATCAGCCTTACGGCTACCACCTTTTGGGGCGCGTTCAGATAGTGTGCGGCTCGCAGCCGCAGTGAACGCGCCCATACCGGGGTCCCATATAGGGCCATGGACCGCACGACCCCCGCGTAAAGCCTCCGGCAGGAGGCGTTTGGCCCCTCAGGTTGGGCAAGAGCCGCTTTAGGGCGGCCCCGGCCCGTTCCAGTTTGGGGGCCAAACTTCGGAAATGCTCGACGAAGTTCCATCGGCTGTCGAGGACGAGACCCAGGTACCTCATCGTGGTCTCGACGCCGATGTGAACCCCTCCTACCACTAGTTGGGATCCCGGAGGTGGCCCGTACCGGGGCCTATGAAAGGACATGGCCTCGGACTTGTGCAATGCCACCTCGAGGCCCAACCGCCGGATCCTTTCCACGACTATCGCAACCCCACGTGTCATCGCATCGGCCGCCGCCTGATACGACCTCCCCTGCGCCAGGACTAGCGTGTCGTCAGCGTAGCAAACTACGCTGACGCCTTCAGGGAGGTCAGCCCGCAGCACCCAGTCGTAACCGATGTCCCACAGGAGCGGCCCCAGAACCGATCCCTGTGGGACACCGCACGACATCTCTCGCCGGTTCCAGTTCCCGTCGCGACCGGGGTAGATGACGGCTCTGTCCGTCAAATACGCCCCTGTAAATTATTAAATTTCCTGTAAATTATTTATTAAATTCGAATTTTAAAGTGGCATCCACTTAAAAATTCGAATTTAATAAATAATTTAAATGTTTAAATGATTGACAAATTACAAATCGAATATTATTATTAAAACAATATCGAGTATTCTCAATGTTGAATTTTCTCAGAATCGAGTATTCTCAGTATCGAGTATTCTTGGTATCGAGTTTTCTTAGTATCGAGTATTCTTAGTATCGAGTTTTCTCAGTATCGAGTATTCTTAGTACTCAAATATATGAAATATTAAAAATCTAAATACTCGATAGTATTTAGATTTTGAATATTTCATATATTTGAGTTTCCTGTAAATAAATCACAATTTAATTTAATGAAAATAATAGCTAATTAGTATATCATATGGACTACATTTGTTTAAGAAGAAATGTGAAATGAAATTTTAATAAGAGTAAAATAGGTAGCTCAATTATTATTTCATTCCGTCAATGCTATTATATACAATACAAATCGAATATTTTAATTAAAACAGTATCGAGTATTCTCAATGTTGAATTTTCTCAGAATAGAGTATTCTCAGTATCGAGTATTCTTAGTATCGAGTTTTTTCAGTATCGAGTATTCTTAGTATCGAGTTTTTTCAGTATCGAGTATTCTTAGTATCGAGTTTTCTTAGTATCGAGTATTCTTAGTATCGAGTATTTAGATTTTTAATCCAAACTAATATTATAAATGCGAAAGTAACTCTGTCTGTCTGTCTGTCTGTCTTTGCTTCACGCCTAAACTACTGAACCGATTTGTGTGAAATTTGGTACAGACATAGTTTGGAACTTGAGAATGGACATAGGATAGTTTTTATTACAAAAAATAAAATAAAAAATAAAATTTATTCCGGACATACAGCGCCATCTATTGGTCAAGATTCGGTGTCATCTATTGGTGAAGTCACTATTCCACGCGAACGAAGTCGCGGGCAAAAGCTAGTATTTCATATATTTGAGCTTCCTGTAAAAAAATTACAATTAAATATAATGAAAATAATAGCTAATTAGTATATCATAATTATGGATTACATTTGTTTTAGAACAAATGTTTAATATAAGTAAAAACAAGAATATAAGAGTAAAAACGTTATCCCAATAATATTATTTTATACCTTTAAATAATATTATTTGGATACAGAACAGGCTGCACGCCCTTAAATTCAGCTTTCGCTGCAGGTACAAGATTATTAGCGGCTCGCCAAGTCGCTGAATCGGAGTATACAGAAGCCCTATACGTGAGGAGCGATTGCTTCCATCGATCCTTTCCGAATTTTTCAGCGTCCTTGTTATAAATACGCAGCTCGATATAATAATCGCCGCTCCGTGTTAGGTCCTGTTGGTAGGAGTTTCCAGAAGCTGTTCTTCTGGACAGGGACGATCGCAGTGCAGTTGCCCTCACCGGTTCAAGATCTCCCTCTTCCTCCTGTAAACATTTTTTATAAAAATAAAAATTAGATAAACTGCCTCTTTAGCCTAGTAGCTGCTCCGTTAGCCTAGTGGTCTTAAGCGCGACTGCTACGCTAGAGGTCTTGGGTTCGATTCCCCAGGTCGAGCAAATTGTTATTGGGTTTTTTTTCTATGAAATTCTCAGTAGGTGCTCGGAGTTAGGATTTGTGCCCGGTTAATGGCAATAGGTTCGTCTCCTATTACATGGACCTAAACATTCCGGCGGACTGTGGGTGTACATTGGTACACCTCTGCCTAACCTTTCGGGGAACGCAGGCGTAATGGTATGTTATGTAACATTCGATAAACATATTTAATATTTCTTAGATTTAAGGTGGAATTCAGTTCAGGCAGTAATATTAAATATTCATTTGAAGACTTGTGATGAAAGAATTATATTATATTATTATTCATTTATTTTTTACTCACCGAGGAATCAGCCACGCGAATGCGCTTGAATTTTTTAGGCCCCTTTGGTGAAGTATCTGTTTCGGAATCCGACTCACTACCAAATAATTCTTTTGGAGGTTGAGTTGAGGCTTTGGTTTTCGGCTTTGAAGATATCTTTTTCTTCGGTTTAAACGTTGGGATGTGACTCTACATCGGATTCGAATGGATTCACAAATGTCGACCAAAAATGAAAAGAAAGAGTAATAAGTTATAAAATGAACGATTCCCAAAAGAATAGACAGATTAATAGAACAATCTCTATAACAATTTTCTCTATCTGGAAATCGATCCTTGAATAATTATAATAATGTCCAAAATATGCGACGTGGCAATGCCCCGGGTCCAGCCTGGACGCGCCCTGCGCACGGTGTACTGGTGGTCGCCGGAGCTGACGTCTCTGTGCGAGGCGTGCGTGGCTGCGCGACACCGGTACACAAGGCACCGCAGGCTCCGTATCCGCCCTCCGGATACGGAAGCCATGCAGGCGGAGCTATACGAGGGGTACAGAGCGGCGAAGACCGCCTTCCGAGCGGAGATCCTGCGGACTGCAGACGCTGGGGACTCTGAACAGAGATTCGTGGGGACGCCCCTATAAAATGGTTCGGGATAAACTCCGACCATGGGCTCCCCCGCTGACGCAGAGTCTCCGGCCCCAGCTCGTGGAGGACTTTTTTAGTCAGTAAAAGTCTGACACTCCCTTCCGCTCCGCCCAGAGCGGGAGGGGTCATTTGATGATTTCCCACCCAAAAAAACAAAAACAAAAAGGGTGCTGGGAAGAAGAAGTGGCGCAACAAACTCCCCAGCAGCACAGCTGTCTGTTCAGTTAGAATATAGTATATAGCATGTATACAATACTAGGAACCTATGTTCAGTAATTAACATTACAAGAAACTTAAATTATTTGCCATAAGTCAGCTAGCCACGCCAATATACTAACAAATATAATAAAAACTATACGAAGCTGAAAAATAATTTATTAAAATGTAAATAAAAACTTCCTACCTAAATAAAAGCCTCCAGGCATAAAGGGCGTGACAGTTTACATATTTATGAATAGCTGGGTTCTGGTCACATAGCTGTCACTTGAAGTCACAGGTGAAAAACTAGGACCATCGAAGTAAAATAAATAAATTAGTTAATACTAATAACAATAACCTGTCAGTAAGTTAACTCTGGAGAAGGAACATGAACATTGTCTTGAGTTAATTAGGGCGACCAACTATTCTTATCGTGTAAGTAGTCATTGATGGAATAGTAAGCCTTCGAACAAAGGTTGGATTTTACTTGAGCTTTAAACGCATTAAATGGCAAGTCTAGCAAAGAAGAGGGTGTCTTGTTATAAAAGGTTATACCAAGCCCAACAAATGAAGAAAAACCTTATGAAGCCGGTGAAAGGGGGCACGTAGTTTGTCCTTATTTCTAGAGTTAACACTGTGATTATCACTGTTTTTAGTGTACAAGTGTAAATTTTGCCTAATATATAAGATGTCGGCAAAGATGAATTGTGATGCAACCGTGAGAATACCGATATCTTTAAAAAAATCTCTTAGAGAAACTCTGGCACCTAGCTGGCAAATCGCTCGAACAGCTCGTTTTTGAAGGACAAATATATTTTGTATATCAGCGGCTTTGCCCCACAGCATAATACCGTAGGACATAACTCTGTGAAAATAACTAAAATAGACTAAACGAGCTGTTTCAACGTCAGTGTATTGTTTTACTTTCCTGACGGCGTAGGCTGCCGAACTGAGCCTTCCTGCTAGAATTGATATATGAGGTCCCCACTGAAGTTTGGCATCTACTGTTAGTCCTAGAAAAATTGCCGAGCCTACTGTTTCAAGCACCTCTTTATTTAAGACGATGTTGGGTCCTAGATTTCTGACATTCGGTAAGGCGAACTTTACACATTTCGTTTTCTTGGCATTGAGAACTAGGTTATTTGACCTAAACCAATCTGTAAAATTCAAAATTCAAAATATTTTTATTGTGGGCATATGTTAGTTACAGGTCTTAACAATAAATTAAAGTTCCAATATGTCCTACCTAATAGGCATACAATAGTTATTTAGTGTCATTAGATTTAAAATTATTTTACATGTCCAATTTAGTTATTATAAATGTCAAAATATCAATATACAGTCAAATTAATACATGGTCAACAATTCAATCAATAATTCAAGAAATCTTGGATCGTGTAGTATGCTTTATCAATTAAAAAGTTACGTAATTTATTTTTAAATACCTGAAGTTCCTTAGTGCTCAGAATGTCAGTAGGTATTTTGTTGTATATTTTTGATGCCATGCCAAAGAAGCTATTGTTAAATAGAGCTGTTTTATGTGGTACATTAGAAATTTTTAATATATGTCTTCTAGATTTGAGTTTATCAAATAGATTTTCATTTGTCTTTATAAATACGGCTACTTCATAAATGTAAATTGCAGGAAAGGTCAATATTTTAAGTTCTTTGAAATAAGGTTCACATGAATCAGGAACACGAATACTAGCAATCGCACGTACACACCTTTTTTGCGCTTTAAACACTAAATCCCTATTAGTGGCATTGCCCCAGTATATGACTGCATATCTCAGTGTCGACGAAAGATAAGCATGGTATGCGGTCAAAAGAACTGATTTATCAACAATTTTAGATAATCTATATAAAGCATATGAGTACTGATTGAGTTTATTGCATACTGTGTCAATGTGTGTTTGCCAAGTCAAATCATTATCTATCCAAAGCCCTAGAAATTTAACGCAGCTGACTTGTTCAATTTTCGTCCCATGTAACTATTGAGAGTGCACTGTTTACGTCGTCAAAATCTTGTCTATTCCTGTCTACTTTAAAAAAAGACAGGTATCATCTGCCCTTAAAATGGAATGGTAAATCATTGATATATACTAAGAACAAGAATGGACCCAGTATTGAGCCTTGCGGAACACCTAACTGAACTGGTAGCCCGGAAGATTTTCGTGCCATTATCATCTACACATTGGACCCTATTATGTAAATAAGAAATTATTACGTTGAGAGCCTCGTTTCGGACACCGTAATGACTGATGAATAGCGAGCCGATAAGGAACGAGCGAGGCATATTCCAGGGCGACAGTTTGAGTCCGCTTTGGTTCTGCTTAGCCTTGAATCCTCTAAGCACGCTGCTGGAAGATTCAGGTCTAGGCTATCGGCTGAGGAGAGGTGGTCAGGTTATATCTAACCTCCTCTACATGGATGACCTAAAACTTTTTGCCCCTAGCAATTTGCAACTGATGGAGTTACTGAAAATTACTGAAACTTTCAGTAGCGCCATTAGAATGGAATTTGGTGTGGACAAATGTGTGGTCATGCATTGTAACGGTTTTGGTAGTTAGGTTTGTGTAGTGGTAGTTGGAAAGAAAATAAAAGAAGATTTACGTTACAAAAGTTAAGGTTTAATTAGGTCTAACTAGATACAAAGCCGGTTGAGCCGGGCGTGGGTAAGATATCGAGCGCACGTGTAGGTTAGAACCGTCTATAGAACACTACTGTCCTGCAGAGCCTCCAGACGTAGGTAGCGGGGACTGGAAGTAGGTGGTCCAGGATCCCGTAACGCTGCGGCAGGGTCGTCCAGCCACTCCCCTGTGGCGACGGCGGTGCCGGTATTAGTAACCGCGTCGGCGCCTCGAGTTTCCAGCAGCGCACGAAGACACGTCTGTGCGGGTGGAGCAGGCACTGGTGTTGTTCAGGTTCGTGAAGGAAGGGAGGGACCCTGTAACGAGTCGGTTTGTCCGTTAAGGTGTTGTCCGGACACACGCGACCGACTGACACATCCCGACAACCGAAGACGGAAGGTCTACGTTGGACAGCAGTGAGCTGGCCTCCATTGGTTATCGAGATGTGGCAGCCTAGGTGGCGCGTTACAATAGATACACATGAATAAAGTAGGTTAAAGAATGACATCCAAATGTGTAGGTAGGTGAAGAAAAATTGTAGACTTTCTTTTCACTTTTAATCCTACGCTACGAACAGATCTGGATATCCTCTACTGGATACATGGTTAGTAGAAGTAACATAACAAGATTGTAGGCCGCTTAAGAGAATATTTATAACAAGGAGAATTGATAGATACCAGTTCAGATAACGGTTACATTATGAACGCTTAGAAAAGTGAGCTGTAGGTAGATCTAAGTTAACTGTGGTACGCGTAAGAACACTGATAGAACAATTCTATTTTACATAGGATTCTAATTTAAACGTTATTATTTATGTTACTAAAATAAAAAGAAAGTTGAAACAAATAGAAGAAATAGATATTTGCGACAAACCGTGTGGTGAAAAACCCCAGACGGGTGAGCCGTCTGGGGTTTTTCACCACACTTAGGTATTATTTAATACTCAGAAGTTAAATTTAGTTAGTACTTTAATAATGACGACTTCAACAAATAACTCGTCGTGAAGGTTTTAAAGTAAAGGTTTCTTTAGCTGTATGTCTTACAAATGAGCTTCCGGGGTTTATATAGCCCGAGGTTGGATGGTTCTAGCAATATTTTATGGAAGTGGAACACAGCCAATCAGGACGTAGCTGGAGTGTTGCCACTATAATTCCCTCAAGATCCATTATAATTGTAGTGTTGCCTGTTATTCTAGTAAACGAGTTATTTTTGTTAGAAATTGAATGATAGAAATAACGTGCAACGTTACAGTACCCCCCTAATTAGCATAGGATTTTTCCTAGGGAAAATCCGCTGACACTGCCACTGATGACATCTGATTTCCGGTACTCATTTGTTCCTATCTCTTTCATTCATCACACACATTCATTCGTCACATAAGTAGTAGCAACACATTAGTACCTGTATTGTCACATACTATTAACAGAGTGTATTGTTAATCGCTGTCCTATACACTCACGGAAATCTGATGCAGTTATAAAATTGTGTAATTAGTACAGAGCAGTCTACATAATTATAACCAAACAAGTATGTTAATTAGTGTGATTTTGGCTTATTTAGAGAGTAATCAACCGCTCCTGCAAGGGCTTATTTAAAGAGTTGCATCCGCTCTATAGTATACCTATGGTGTAGGGCCATAAATATAAATCTTATCATGGGGTAGACCATGATGGATTATTCACAATGGCTGTAGGGCACATAGTGAGCATAGACAGTGATGAAGGGGTAGACCATCATCCTGTATATATATACTATTGGTGTAGGCCAATAGTAATAAAAGAAGAATAGTAGAAGAGTAGAAGTTGGTTATACTATATGTAGGTATATGGTTTTTAGCAAAACGTAAATTTGGGTAGATACTTATAACAACGTAGAATTAGGCAGTTCGGTTTCCGACCCAAATCAAACACTCTGTGCGCCACAATCGATTTAGTCACCACCATTAAAACAAACATTGACAAAAAAAAACATTGCAATCGGTATTTTTATTGACCTAAAAAAGGCGTTTGACACGGTATCCCATAAAATACTATTGTTAAAGCTAAAACGCATTGGCATCACCGGAGAAATGCATAAAATCCTCTCCTCATACCTTAACAATAGGAAACAAGTTGTTAAAATAGGAAACGCGGAGAGTAGAGCATCTCCCATAGAATTTGGTGTTCCTCAAGGATCTCTGGTATCCCCCCTCTTATTCGCTATTTATATAAATAATATTAAAGATCTAGGCTTAACTGGACAACTAACTTTGTACGCCGATGATACTTGCCTTTTCTACTTCGGTACCAACATAAACACCATTGTAGCTGACGCTCAGAAAGACTTAGATATATTATACAACTGGTTTAGCTCTAATTTACTTACCATAAATGCATCAAAAACATCGTACATAATATTCTCAGCTAAAAATAAAAAAATTCTTGACCACCCAGCCTTACACATAAACAACACTAAAATCATCAAAAGTAATTGTGAAAAATACCTTGGACTTAGATTAGACAACAAACTCACTTGGCAAGCACATATTAATCACATAAAAACAAAAATAACATCGCTAATGGGTTCAATGTGCGGGTACATCAATAACATTCCAAAAAAAATCCGCTACAATATCTACAACTCATTAGTTCGCTCACACATAAATTACCTAATTGAAATCTGGGGATGCGCCACCAAATCTACGATTAAAGATCTACAAATAGCACAGAATAAAATAATCAAACTTCTATTCAACTATGATTATGACACACCTACATCCGAACTGTACAAACACACCAAACTAATGAGCATTCATCAACTTTACACCTTCAATTCCTGCATCCTTATCAGAAAAATTCTTAACAAAACCATACATACACAGTTATCCTTCAACATAAAAACATCCAAATACAGCCAACGAAACCCTTATCAAATACAGACGCACCCCCCGCGGACGCAATATGGCAGGAAAAACATAAAATACGAAGGTGTACAAATTTATAATAATCTACCGGCAGATATTAGGAGCACATCTTCTTTTAACGTATTCAAATCTAAACTCAAGCAGTACGTCACTGACAACACAAAACTGTTAAGTTAGCGACTTAGCGCTCCTGCACACGATGCCGCCACCGCGCCGTCGCCGCGCCGACGCCGCACAACTACACTGTACATACGAGTCGCGCGAAGACCGCCACCGCGCCGCCGCCGCGCCGCCACCGCGCGCGTTCCCAGTTATTTCATTATCCTGATTCATTCCATTGCCGGCCGCGTATGACGGTAATGGAATGAATCAAATAGATGCGCGGTGGCGAGACGAGGACCGCGCGCGGTGGCGGCGCGGCGGCGGCGCGGTGGCGGTCTTCGCGCGACTCGTATGTACAGTGTAGTTGTGCGGCGTCGGCGCGGCGACGGCGCGGTGGCGGCATTGTGTGCAGGAGCGCTTAAATTATGCTAGTCGTACACACAAAATGCGACACCACACCTACCTACATAAAAACATAAAACTACTAGCTACTGGACTACCATTACCTTAGTTATGTATTTATTCGCTAAGTGAACAATGTATGTTCTTTTAGAATAAATAAAGAATCTTTAAACCCAGAATTATTATAATTTTGTAGTTGTGTTATTCTCACTAGTTACGTTATTCCAATCAAATCAACAATTATGCACATTAGTGTAGGTAGATGATAAACAAAACGCTAAAATAAAATATGACTATTGTCATTATGCGATCTCCCGCATTCCTGAGATAAGGCGGTGGCGCAAAAGTTAAGATATTAGCGTTTTAGACAAAATAAATTACAACTGAATTAACGCTGTAGTTTGTTATCTATTATGTTTGTTATAATTTGTAAGTTTTATATCCTTGACATGCCATTGTCCTATTGGTTTCCCCGACATATCCGCCAATTCGTATACCAGAGGTGATTTTTTTCCTATTACTTTACATTTAATAAATTTAGGTGCTAATTTTTTTGTAAAGTATTTATTCTTGTCACTTTGATAGAAAGTTCGCTTCCATACGATATCACCTATATTGAACTCTGCAGGTTTCCTGCGTAAGTTGTAGGACTGACTGTTCCTGCTGTGAGCATGGAATAGCGCTGCTTGTACTTTGTTGAAGATAGAAGAAAGTTTACCTAGGTTTTCAGCATACGAATCCCGTGGTATGTAGACAAGGTCTTTTTCGTTTTCTGGGTTAATGTAATGTGAACCGCAAGTAACAAGTTCACGTCCGTAAACCAGAAATGATGGTGTGAAACTAGTTACTTCGTTTACCGAACTGTTCATGGCAAACTGTATTTTTGGCACTAGCAAATCCCAGACACGTTGGTCATTGTCAATAAATGTGGAAATCGCTGTCATAATAGTTTTGTTATATCTTTCTACTGTGTTGACATGTGGTGAGTATTTTGGTGTATAGTGTAAGTTAGGTATCTTATATTTCGAAATCATGTTTTTTAGAGTAGCACTAACAAACTGTTTTCCATTGTCTAGTATTATGGTAGAGGGAATCCCGTGTACCAGGAATACATTTTCTTCGAGTATTTTTGTAATGACCTCCGCGGTAGCCCGCTTTATTGGATATAAAAGGCAATATTTACTAAAACAGCAAGTAACCACGAATATGTAACAATTTTGTTTTCGTGAGGGAGGTAAAGGTCCGACTAGATCTATGCTGATCGTTTGAAATGGTCTCGAACATACCTTAGGTTCACCCATTTTACCTAGTGGGGCATGGTTTTGGTGTTTGTGAGCTATGCATGCATCGCAAGTTGATATGTACTTCTGAACATCTGCGTGCATGCCTGGCCAGTAATAACTTAGTGTTAGTCGTTTATATGTTTTGTAGACTCCTAAGTGACCAGCGGTAGGCTCGGAATGGTTTTTTTCTATTACGGTATTACGATTTTCTTTTGGTACCACCTCTTTGCATTCGAATTCTCTGTGCAATGGGCACATAGTTTTCATGTAAGTACCTGTACAGTTTCCCATTGTTAATTATATAGTTTGAGAACGATGTAGGAGAAGACTGGCAACCATTGTAGATATTTAAATACCATTCATCAGTAGTTAGAATATCATCAGGACTGTGATCAATAGCAGAAACAGTAATTGAACGCGAAAGAAAATCCGGAACTACGTTTTCAGATCCTCTGCGGTGTCTTATTGATTGCATACTTTTTGATTTCAATTGATAAGGAGTTCCGAAAGTTTTTGCGTTTCCAAATACCGCCCATCCAAGGTTTGAAAAACAATCTGACGAACAATCTACGAATTTAACGTGCTTCCATTTGGCTTGTGCACAGCCCCATACGTTTTTACTAAGCTACTTAAGCCTGTGATGGCATTATTAAGAAGTTTAGGCTATTTATCAACTATTTATTTAGATGATGTATGCTAGTGTATTGGAAAAACATACAAGGAATGTCTAGAAAATGTTCAAAAGACCAAATTAATTTTAGAATCTTTGGGATTTGTGATTAATAACGAAAAAAGTTCATTGATCCCGAAAACCAGTTGTAAATATCTAGGTTTTATTATAGACACTAAGTTATTTCACATTAGACTAACAGACACAAAAAAGACACATATCACGAATGAAATTCATAACTTTATGACCCTTAAACGTTGCAAGATTAGATGTCTTGCTCACCTGGTGGGTCTACTTGTATCTGCTTGTCCAGCTATTTAATACGGCTGGCTATACACGAAAGAGTTAGAGAGGTGTAAATACCTAGCGTTATTAAAGTCGGGTAATAATTATGGAAGTTATATGAATATATCTTTACATATTCACAAAGATTTACTTTGGTGGCTAGAGGCTGTCAAAAATAACGTTAATCCTATTCGTGATGAGAAATATTTGCTTGAAATATTTTGTGACGCAAGCAAAACAGGGTGGGGGGTGGCTTGTGGAAAAGATACTGCAAATGGGCAGTGGGGTGCTGCAGAAAAGGACCTGCATATTAACTTATGTTGGCAACATTGCACTCGGAGCGCCATCTGCGGACGACAGCGAAGAAACTGACACCAACGAAGGCAGTTTCATATTGCTAAGGTTCCTGGAGTGGGGGACCAGAAGCTTTATAACGGCGAAGCACAAGTGGAGCGGCCTCTTGGGCTTTCGACTTCTGGATAGTTCACTATCATCATACTCACTTCATTGTTATTTTCTTGCACATGCACAAAATACTGTAAAATAATTAATAAACCAGTTGATTATTCTTAGTTGTCTCGAATTTATTTAAAGTATATAAAAGTAAATAGTAAATCTCACATCAGAAGTGACAAACAACTTTCACGCCATGGGTAAACAAAAGCGAGATAAGCGTTCCAAGCGAAAACGTGCTCGCTCCACCTCTTCTTCAAGCTCCAGCGCCAGTATCTCGTAATTACACCGAAACAGTGAGTAATACAAATTCTATTACTTTGAACAATTTTATACCAGATTTTGATCCAATAAAAGATGATATAGACACCTGGCTTAGCATCATTCAATCTTACGCAAATACTTTTTCATGGTCTGATAAAATGATTCGCTATCAAGCTTTGAATAAATTAAAAGGATCGGCTAAAGTATGGTATGATTCATTATTACGTACAGAAAAGCAGTGGCCCGCGTGGAAATGGGACGACTGGAGGTTAAAATTGTCGGGTAGTTTCCAAATACGTAGAAATATGTTCGATCTTTTAAAGGAAATTATAGATAAAAAACCTATCGAAAACCAATCCCTGTATGAATTTTATTTTGAACAAAAATGCAAGATAGATCATTTGTGTTTGAATTTTTCTGAACAGGATATTATTTCAATTATAGTAGGAAACATAGGTGATCACAATATCGGTGCGTCTATAGAAGCTATTAATTTTAAAACCATTGATGATTTAGCTAGTTATTTACACGGTCGTGTTTACAAGAAAAATGTAAGACTCGAAAGCAGTTCACGGGACATACAGGTTAAACCAACAACGCATAGTCAATCAACATCCGTAAATCGAACTCCTGTATCCACAAACTCAGCCGTTACAAGCCAACCATCCTCCTCCAGTGTTGGCCAAGATTTTAGTCGAAAAATAATTAAATGTTATAATTGTGGGGGTAACCATAAGAGGAATCAATGCGATGCAAATAAGTGTGAATATTGTGGGAAAAGAGGGCACGTAGAATCGAGTTGTTACCATAAGAAAAATTCCACAAAACCTGTAGTGAAACCTGAACAAGAATCTAAATTTATTTCTACCGATCCACGAAATAAGTTTATTAAAAACGTTAAAATATTAAATAATTGTTCCGAAGCATTTATTGATACGGGTAGTAGTTGCTCGTTAATATCTGAATCTTTAGCGGATAAAATTTCTTTGCCATATATCGCACTACCCTCACCCGTCGTTTTACAAGGATTTTCTAAGCAAACATTTAAATACGTAAATAAAAAGGTTACGGTTAGTCTTGTTTTAGATTCTATCTTTTTGAGTGATATAGATATGTACGTTCTGGATGATATGGTTGGTTGCGATATATTGCTTGGAAGAAATGTAACTGAACGATCTGATTTAATCTACTCGCGTGTAGGCGATCAATTAAAATTTCAATGCGCGAGTAAACTTAAAGAATTTTGTAGTAATATAACCGCTGTAGATTTAGATACATGTGTACATCAAAATGAATTATTGACTTTGTTCAATCGATACAGTGATTGTGTTGCTTCAAGTATAAAAGAACTTGGAAAAGTTAACAATTACGAAATGATAATTAACTTATCAAGTTCACAACCGGTTCAATGCAGACCCTTTAGAACGTCGTATTCGGATAGGCAGACAATTAGGGAAATAGAAAAGGAATTAGTAGAAAATAAAATTGTACGAGATAGTAATTCCCCATATGCCAGTCCAGCCCTTTTAGTTGATAAAAAAAATGGCGAAAAAAGGATGTTAAATAAAATTACAGTCAAGGATAAATACCCTATGCCCCGGATTGAAGATTTATTAGATAGGCTTCAAGGACCTAAGTGTTTTACAAGTCTAGACTTAAAAAGTGGGTATTATCAGATTTTATTACATAAAGATTCTATAGATAAAACAGCTTTCATTACAGAAGACGGACATTATGAGTTTTTAAGACTTCCGTTCGGTTTGGCAGACGCTCCGTCATGTTTTCAGCAGATGATGAACAAAGTACTTGGGAATTTGAGATTTGGCAATGTTATTATTTATTTGGATGACGTTTATCTTGTTACTGAAACAGTAGCAGAAAATATCAGGTTATTAGAACATGTATTACAGGTATTTAGAACGAACGGTCTGACATTAAATCTAAAAAAGTGCCATTTCTTTAAAAACGAAATCGAATTTTTAGGTTATAAAATTAAACCAGGGTATATTATGCCGAATGAGTCAAAATTAGAAGCGGTTAGGAATTTCCCAATACCCAAAACTGTTCATCAGCTTCGACAGTTTTTAGGGCTAATTAGTTATTTTCGTAAGTTCATACGACATTGCGCCGTATTATCAGCACCACTTACAAAACTGTTGAAGAAAGATGCAGTCTGGGTATGGGAAGATGTACAAAATCGGGCGTTCCATATTTTAAGAGATAAATTAACCTCTGAAAGCATTTTGGCCATTTTTGACCCCAATAAAGACAAGGTTCTGTATACAGACGCAAGTAGGGACGGTATCGCCGGTATACTTACCCAGATCGATGATGAGGGTGAAAAGGTCGTACATTATTATAGTAGGCAAACCAAGGAAGATGAGAAAAAATATCATTCCTTTGAATTAGAATTGTTAGCAGTTGTTTGTAGTCTTCAAAAATTTCGATTGTACTTATTAGGTAAACAATTCCGAATTATTACTGATTGTAGTGCGGTTAGGTACGCCTTAACTAAAAAGGACATAATCCCGCGAATAGCGCGTTGGGTTCTATCGACTCAAGAGTTCTCGTTTGAAATAGTTCATAGGGAAGGATCCCGGATGCAGCACGTGGATGCCTTGAGCCGCAATCCCGTGTCATCCGGTGAAAAATCGGAATCTGAGATAATTATGTCAATTACAGAGGCAGATTGGTTGTTGACAGTACAGGTACAGGACTTGGAGATAGTAAGAATTAGGGATATATTGGCATCAGGAGAGGCCGACGAACATAAAGATATTTTCAACAATTTTGAACTTTTAGGCGGAAAAGTTTATAGGAGAACTAGTCAGGGACGTAGATGGGTCGTTCCAAAGAAATGTATTTGGCAGATCATAAAATGTAATCATGATGATTTGGGTCATTTTTCTGTAGACAAGTGTGTTGAGCGTATACGCACACGGTATTGGTTTCGACGTCTGCGTTATATTATAAAAAAGTATATTAAAAATTGCTTGAACTGTATATACTTTAAAAATAAGGGAGGTCCAAAAGAGGGACAACTGTACCCTCTGCCAAAGTATGCACAACCTTTCCACACCCTCCATCTTGACCATTTAGGACCATTCGTAACAACTAGAAACAAAAACAAATATTTATTGGTAATTGTAGATTCGTTCACAAAATTTATATTTATATGTGCTGTGCGTAAAACGAATGCGACTGGAGTGATTAAAGAATTAGAACGTATATCTAAAATATTTGGAAACCCTAGAAGAATAATTAGTGATGCAGGTTCTTGTTTCACTTCAAGTCAATTTTCTCAGTACTGTTTAAATAGAAATATTAGGTTACATATCGTAGCGACAGGAGTACCTCGTGCCAACGGACAGGCGGAACGGTTTAACAAAACCATTTTAGAAGCCTTAAAAACTATGGGTATACTAACGATGATAGGTGGGATGAGTGCCTTAAGGCATTACAGCAGGGACTTAATAGTACGATACATAAAACTACTCAAGCCGTTCCTAGTGAAGTAATGTTTGGCTATAGGGTACGAATGGATAGTGATAGTGTCGCCCCAGATCTTGATAGCGAAGCATTGGTAGACGTGTCAAAGTTGCGCGAAATGGTGGATGAAAATATTAAGGCCAGTGCAGAGGATCAAAAGAAAAGATTCGACAAAACGCGAGTCAAAGCGACACGGTATAAAGAAGGGGACTTGGTATTGGTCAAAATACAAAGTCAAAGTAATGATGGTCAGAGTCGAAAATTATTGCCTGCATTCAAAGGCCCATTTCAAATAAAGAAAATCCTGGAGAATGATAGATACGAGATATCAGATTTAAGAGGTAGTCAAAGAAGCTCTAAAATGTATAATGGAGTAGCCGCAGCGGAAAATATGAAACCGTGGATTAATATAGATGATTGGAGCATAGAATAAATTTAGATATCAGAGGAAAGTAATTACTCAAAACCGTGTTGGCAAGGTATTTATAACAGAACTGTTTTACTGTTTACTTAATGTCAATAATGTTCGAAGAAAACTGTGCTTAATAAAAATCTCTTTAATACTCCTTGAATAGTATGTCATATTAATTACCCTTTTGAGTTAACGAGCCTAGATAGAATACTGTCTATACTTATAATTAATGTGTACCGCTCTAATTATTGTATTGCACATTATGTTGAAATGTAATGCTTTGCTTTGTGTCGTACAAGATCAACTTGGTACGCTTGAGTGAGTGAAATACTCTTCGAGTGCAAGTGATATGACGGTCTATAAATCCTGGTCTCCTAAGTGTGGCAAAGTCCCTTTAGGTGCAGGAAGTGGCAATGCAATGCATGAATTATATAAGTGCGCAATACTTTCTCTGCTGGTGGCCCTTTCTTAAGAAATATTTTATTTATTTGTATTTTAACATGGACATATTTTGATTTCAGTATCCTATCCAGACTCGTGAGGTGCCTGGGGCAGGCACCATGCAGCATGGCCGTGTTGGCAACATTGCACTCGGAGCGCCATCTGCGGACGACAGCGAAGAAACTGACACCAACGAAGGCAGTTTCATATTGCTAAGGTTCCTGGAGTGGGGGACCAGAAGCTTTATAACGGCGAAGCACAAGTGGAGCGGCCTCTTGGGCTTTCGACTTCTGGATAGTTCACTATCATCATACTCACTTCATTGTTATTTTCTTGTACATGCACAAAATACTGTAAAATAATTAATAAACCAGTTGATTATTCTTAGTTGTCTCGAATTTATTTAAAGTACATAAAAGTAAATAGTAAATCTCACACTTATTAGAATTAATGGCAGCCTTTTTTGGCCTTAAGATATTTGCCAAACAGCTCAAGAATTGCCAGATCCTTTTGCGCATTGATAATACCACAGCCATATCTATAGGGTCAGGCGGGGTAAATATAAGACACCCAACATTTCGGATAAAAATAAGACATGATTATAATTCCGTACAAAAAGACCTAAAACGAACCTTATTTTATTCAAAAATATGCTTTATGTGTATTCTGTTAAGACACAATTTTTTAAACTTGTGACTCAATGGGTTGAACCCTTTTTAAGACATTTTGTTAAGTACACAAAAAATTGGCGCGAAAACTTTACATCGGGCACTACGAACTTTCCGTTTGCATCCTCTCATTCGAGCGTGTGCGGCACCCACTCCCGCTCCCGGCACCCCCTACGAGCCGTACTTGCGCGGGAGGGCGGCAGTTTTGGTATACGTGCTGTCGTTTAGCAAGGAACTCGCTTTGTTTCTAGGGTTAAAAATAAGACGCGCATTTGGGAAAATATAAGACAGTGTGTAGTGTAATATTAAGACAGTTAATATTAATTGTGCATCAAGATGCCTCGCAAATATGTGGCCAAACCCAAAAGTTATAGCGACTCAAAGTTGCCAGAAGCGATAGATAAAGTAAGAAAGAGTGATTTATCATACAGAGAAGCTGAAACGAAGTATAAAATTGATAAATCGTTGTTATGGAGGAAAATTGACAAATAAGCAGAAGGAAGATAGTTTTAAGCATAGAAGCAGATCTAGTAGATAACATTAAAATAATGGCTACTAAATGTTGTCGAGGATATGAGTAAATGTCTCAAATTTACAACTTTTCAGTTGATACTTATGTTAAGTAAAAAAAAAATCATAATTCTGTATCAGGTTTTGTATTTTTTCGTCTTTCATACTGTCATATAGACAGACTAGCTTCTGCCCGCGGCTTCGCCCGCGTGGATGTCGGAAAATATCCCACGGGAACGTGCTAACAGGATAAAATGTATGTTCCTCCCCAGGATGCCATCTATCTCTATGCCAAATCAGAAGTTCAGTGGTTTAGGCGTGAAAATGTAACATACAGTTTCAAGTTCAAATCCTCCCCTTAATAACTGAATTACCCCTTTTTGTCCCGTCAGTGGTAAATTTTCGACAACTTTGCATACTTATTATTAATTATTTTCTGTCAAAAGTATCAATACTGAGTTTCGAGTTACTCAGACCGCGCATTCAATTTCTTCCACACAAACTTAACACCCCTATATCCCCCTTTGAGGGGTAGTTTTGAAAAACTTATAATGATAAACTTTATTAGGTAAGTACTTACTTAGGCAAGTATTCTTGCCAAGTTTCAAGTTTATTAACCTAATGAAGAAGATTTTTCATATAAAATGTATCCCCGCTTTTCACCCCTACAGGGGTGGAATTTAAAAAAAATCGTTTGGGATGTATTCATAACTTGACTCAAAGATTATTTATACTAATTTTCGAGTTAATCAAGCCATGCAGTAAAATCCTCCCCTGAAAAATTTACTACCCTATTTCAGCCCGTCAGGGATAGATTTTCAAAAAACCCTGATACACATTATTCTACAGGGTGTTATTGACAGCCCTCCACAAAAACACAGGATTGATTCAGCTCCTTATTCTGAATCATATCCCACTGGAAATTTTCTCAGGAAAAAAAAAAATTATGCCGTTTTTTCTGCTGATATTCCTTTATTTCAATGTAAAATTACGTTCTCTGTATGCAACACTCCATTTATGTAAATAAAACAGCTGAAAACAGCCTCGCTCAAGCTCGCTGCGCTGCCGTCCGCTACGTGCGTTTTGCCACGGTAACGATACGTTGCGTGTGAGGTAATAAAACAAATCTGGTTTTTTGGATTCCCTTAATGTTCCTGAAAGAATTACATGTACCGGTCATCTTAATATGATGTACTGAAGCCACCCTATCAGTTTGCGGAGGGCTGTCAATAACACCCTGTATACCTTCAATATTAAGTATAAATACTGAGTTTCGAGTAAATCGGACTGCGCGGTAAAATTCTTCCATACAAACTTTGAAACCCCCCAATCCCTTATTAGGAGGTAGTTTAGAAGAAAAAAAACTGACAATCTTCATAATTTATTTAGATAAGTATTCGTGCCAAGTTTCAAGTTTATTAACTAAATGAATAAGATTTTTCATATAAACTGTATCCCACGCTTTTCACCCCCACAGGGGTGGAATTTTGAAAATCGTTTGGGATTATTCATAACTTGATTCAAAGATTATTTATACCAATTTTCGAGTTAATCAAGCCACGCATTATAATCCTCCGTTGTAAAATTAACTATCCCTTTTCAACCCGTTAGGGGTAGATTTTCGAAAAACCCTGATATTTATGTTACTCTTTATTTTTGGTCTTAAGTTTCGAGTTTCGAGTTACTCGGACCGCGCATTCAATTTCTTCCACACAAACTTAACACCCCTATATCCCCCTTTGAGGGGTAGTTTTGAAAAACTTATAATGGTAAAATTTATTACTTACTTAGGCGAGTATTCTTGAAAAGTTTCAAGTTTATTAACCTAATGAAGAAGATTTTTCATATAAACTGTATCCCTGCTTTTCACCCCCACAAGGGGTGGAATTTAAAAAAATCGTTTGGGATATATTCATAACTTGTCTCAAAGATTATTTATATTAGTATAAATAATCTTTGAGACAAGTTATGAGTTTCGAGTTAATCAAGCCATGCAGTAAAATCCTCCCCTGAAAAATTGACTACCCCATTTCAGCCCGTCAGGGGTAGATTTTCAAAAAACCCTGATACACATTATTCTTTACTTTCAATATTAGGTATAAATACTGAGTTTCGAGTAAATCGGACTGCGCGCTAAAATTCTTCCATACAAACTTTGAAACCCCCCAGTACCTTATTAAGGGGTAGTTTAGAAGAAAAAAAAACCGACAATCTTCATAATTTATTTAGATAAGTATTCGTGCCAAGTTTCAAGTTTATTAACTCAAGGAATAAGATTTTTCATACAAACGAATTTCCCCCTTTTCACCCTCTTAGGGGTGGAATTTCGAAAAATCGTTTCTTAGTGGATGCGTACTCTTCACGAAGAACACACCCTCCAAATTTCATGTCTCTAGGACCAGCGGTTTAGGCTGTGCGTTGATCTATCAGTCAGTCAGTCAGTCAGTCAATCAGTCAGTCAGGACTTTGAATTTTATATATATAGATAAGTTTAATTGTAGCATTAAATTGCTGATCGCTGTTGTTATTACCAAATAATTTAAACCAAAAACAAATTATATGTAAGCAGAGTAAAGTATGTTGATTTTTTTTAAGTTTAAAATGTTCTAACAAATTTTTGTTGAATTTATTAAAAGTTTTCGAATTATATTTAACCCCGTTGTCTTCATATTGCCCCTGTATCTGAAAAACACGCAAGATATAGAAGTTTAAAGCTGTTTCATTTTTTGACTTCTGTGTCTTATATTTCCCCCATTATTGAGGAAAAAAATGAAACGCATACTTTGTATAAAAAACTATATATCTAGGCCAATTATCTCTAATTTAATGTTATCATGTGAAAGATACCAATGGATAGTATAATATAATCTGATCTAAGACTCACTAAATAATCTTTAACAGCGTCAAAAATGAAAAGATTTGTTTTTCGTCTCATATTTACCCCGCCTGACCCTACATATAATAAAATAGTAACGAAAGAAAAACTGTACATTGAGAATTTTCGAGAAAAAATAAGTGGCTTTTGTTAGAAAACGTAACTGATGACAAAAAGTGACTTTTTAGAATTTTTGTCTGTTTGTCTGTGTGTATGGTACGGCTTCAAAACTACTGAATAGATTGAATTGAAATTCCGCAAAAATGTTCTTTGTAAACTAAGGAAGGCTTAGGCTACATATTATCACGCCGTATGTTATGGGAGGTAAGCAATATTGATTTTAAGAGGTTTTTGTTCGTAATTTAATGCACAAAATAATTGAATGCACAAAATGACATGTTATTTATTTAGTAAATAATAATTTAACTCTGGAAACATATTATCACGCTATCACCTACGGGGGAGGAGCTGTGAATCTTTATTTTTCTTACGTAGGTACCTACCTATTCTGTGACAGCGGGTAATCTAACGACGCATATTTAAATGTTGTTTTTGAGTAAGCCATGCTATTATCTAGCTTTACACTATAAAAACTACGCCATTTAAGTAATTTGGGCAGAGAAACACAGTTTAATGAATATTAGTAGTACATAAAGACAATTTTGAAGCAGCGCCATCTATGAGATTTCATAAAAATCAAATCAAGTTACAAGTTAACAGTTTTTGGAAATTAATCATTTAAATTTGATCATGTTGGCGAGTATAGTGGTTAGTTATTCTTAAAATTCATAGATGGTAATGTGCATTTTCTTCTTAAAATTGTATCGTATAGTTCGTTTCGCGTGGCATTTTTCAGGCTCTGTGAAGTCGACCAGTTTGCGAGATCCCTTACGTATGACGAGGTACCTTCATTATTAGGATAGTCTTTATTTTAAGCACGACCGATACCCTCGATACTCTCGGCCTCGTCCCACCTTATAGGTGAAGAGGCGAGGCCTCTTTAGTTAGTACTATACAAAACATTTTGATATTATGGCCTCCGAGTCCGAACGTTTGAGAATCGCTGGAAACAATAAACCATTTTGTTAATTCGGTAACTTTATAACTACTTCTGGTTTCACGTCGACATTATGTCGACAGTATCTTAGTAACTTCCTGACCAGTTGTGACTAGAATATTTACTTTAGATAAAAATACATTTTTGAATTATTTACCAATTTTATGGTTAATTTTTGGTTCCATAACATTTATAGTTAGTAGTCAGTATTAAATCTATTAAACCAAAAGCTTCCAAGCTCTGGGAATGTAAAGACTTGTTACTAAAAACTATTGTTTACATTGTACTACACAAGTTGAATTACAATTATATGGTGGCGCATTGATAAATTTCAAACTATGTGAACAAATTACACAGTGAAATTCTTTTCCCATTTATATTTGAACAATAAAAAACAATTAAACCTATAAATAAAAACTAACGTTGACAAAACAGTGATGGCTGATGTATTATTTTTTCATTTTGAAACTTCATTACTTCACGTCACAGAACAAAAAGCGAACGAATGAACGAACGAATGATTTCTGAGAAGTGGTTGCAGCCTAAGAACAATGTTACCACACAGCAACGTAACTTTAAAACCAATGTTACTGTGTCGACTGTTCCCCATTATTAGTCGTAGCGACGGAACTAAGTCAACGCACCGACCAAAAAATGTTTCTAGACTAAATCAGTTTCGACGCGATAGTGTCGAATTGTTACGTTACGGCTACCAAAAAGCGCTATATGGGAATGCTATAGCGACACTGGCATCTTAGGTATTTTTGGTGCTGTAGAGCCTTCACGCAGACGACGTCGCGGGCAGCAGCTAGTTAATAATAAAAATGTAAAGTTGTCGAAAATTTACCACTGACGGGACAAAAACGGGTAATTCGGGCTTTAAGGGGAGGATTTGAACTTGAAACTGTATGTCACATTTTCACGCCTAAACCACTGAACTTCTGATTTGGCATAGATATAGATGGCATCCTGGGGAAGTACATACTTTTTATCCTGTTAGCACGTTCCCGTGGGATAATTTCCGACATCCACGCGGGCAAAGGCGCGGGCAGAAGCTAGTCTTATATAAATCGAATGGGTGGCATTCGATTTCCCCATTTGAATAAAATTACCAAAGAACTCTGGCAGTGGTGTGAGAAAAAAAATATACACATTTTTGCCTCCTATATTAGTTCGGAAAATAACGTAATAGCAGACGCGGAATCTATAGGGTCACACATCCAGACATAGAATGTGTACGGTGCACGTACATGGATTTTAAAATATTATTGCAATTAGTTAGCCAGTAGGCTCGCGTACTTGCACTTTGAACGCGACCTACATTTGGCAGTGCATTGACACTGACACAGTGCATTATTCTATGCATTTTATGTATATTATATTTAGTGTTCAATTAGACGTGGTTTGAGTCGGACAACTTGCATTTTTATTTAGATTCATCCCGTTGAGCATTCACTGACATCTTATGCATTTAAGTTTAATTTGACATTCTGCATTACATTGACATTTTACATTTGCATACAGTACTTATGTTAGGGATGCACCCTACAGAATGGGAACTAAGCAACAATGCCTTCAGCAAAATCGTCCACACGCTCAGTAGACCAACTATTGATCTATTTGCATCTAGAATCAACAGAAAATGCGACATATACGTGTCATGGAAAAGAGATCCGGACGCCTACGCGATAGACGCCTTTACATTGAATTGGAATAATCTAAACTTTTATGCTTTTCCACCATTTTCGGTCATATTAAAAACTTTCCGGAAAATAATTACGGATGAGGCTGAAGGCATCGTTGTTGTGCCATACTGGCCCACGCAACCGTGGTTTCCGTTGTTCAAAAGTCTGTTAGTGGCTGAGGTTATCCTGTTCAAACCAAGTGACCAAGCTCTTTTGTCTTGTTTCAACAGTTCACCGCCACCTCGGCTTACCCTGGCTGTAGGCAGATTGTCAGGACAGCACTACTGAAAAGAGGCGTCCATCCTTCTTCTATCGATATTATGTATGCTTCACTTTCCAATAATACTATAAAACAGTATGATACAGGATTAAAAAGGTGGTTCATTTTTTGCCAGTCTCATACTGTTGATTTTTATGAAGCCTCTGTTCCCAATGTTATGCATTTTCATACAAGGCTTTTTAATGATGGAGCCTAATATGGGGCTTTGAACAGCCATCGATCAGCTTTGTCTCTAATAATTGGATCAAAAATCGGATCTGATGACAGAATTATTCGTTTATTTAAAGGTTTCTATAAACTAAGACCACCATTACCTAAATACAATGAAACCTCTATTGTGCTTAATTACTTATCTAATTTATATCCCAACGATTTGGAGTTGGACTTGGATTGTCTTCCCAAAAATACCGTAACCCTAATCGCAATAATCACGGCCCACAGGGTTCAAACAATTTCGATAATAAATATTAAAAATATTTGTATTTATTCAAACCATATCACTATTAAGATTCCAGATTTGATTAAAACTTCACGTATTGGTTCAACACAGCCTTGTCTACATCTACCATTTTTTACAAAGCAACCAGAAGTTTGCCCAGCTAATGCACTTAGGTCGTATTTATTAAAAACGGCGTCAATTAGAGGTGGGGTAGAATATCTTTTCATTAGCTTTAAACGCCCTTATAAGGCTCGCAAACTTTAAGCCGCTGGATAAAAGATGTTTTATGGAACAGTGGTGTTGATACAAGTAAATACAAGGCCCACTCCACCAGACATGCGTCTACTTCAGCAGCCATTAAATCAGGTGTCTCCATAGACCTAATTAGAAAAACTGCTGGCTGGAGTGGGTCTTCGTCTGTATTCGCCAGGTTTTATCAAAGACCAGTGTTAACAGACAATGCCAATGATTTCGCTTTATCTGTTTTAAATGCATAAATTAATCATTTAGAATTGTACCTTGTAATATGTAAAAGTAATCATGCATAATTTTTTCTCTTTTTTCTTATTTATGTTAATAATTTGGTATTGTAAAGAGATTTAAATACATTATTTTTATTATAATGTTTAGGTACCTAAACTAAGTTCTCTTTTTTTATGTCATACTAACTAGATACCATAATATTTAATTACATACTCACATAAAACGCATTTCAAGACTTTCAAATTCTACATAGTTTTCGTGATCTCGAGGACAAAGCAGAGTGTAATTGGGATTGAACTTCACTTCAGGTAAGTTCGTTTAATCATCAATTATAATGACGTTATCGGAATAGTCCGGTTAAATAGTCACGACCTCTCAAGGTCAACTACGAGATGCCATTCTCAAAAAAAAACGTTATCGGTTCAGTTGTTTGGTAGATGATGTTCAGTTGGTTAGTTCTAGTGCCGTTATTATGTGGAATAGATCAACCAGATGTCACGTAAGTTAAGTAATTAGATATTATACCTTAATTATTTCTTATTATGACTATGTTGTTCTGGAAGTCATATTATGGCCAATATTCCTAGCTATCGTTATTATGTTGCCATTATTTTGAATTCTCTTAGACTTAGACCGTTGTCCAAGAGACAGAATTAATTGTTTTTAATAATAACGATAATTTATGACAACGTTAGAAATGTATTGATAGAATACTTTAATACTGTTTCCATGGAGTTTCTTGTCCTTCTTCTCCATGATGACCTAGTTTTACGAACGGACGACTAGTTTTCTGATTATTTACTGACAAGCCTAATATTAAAATAAATGCTTAGCCTTGTCTGTCTGTGCTTTACTTCATAAAACTCTTCCCCTGCACTGCAAACCATATTCAATAATAACCTTCATACACAGTAAATAACTAACTGGTAGCCATTCTGATATTCAAAAGTTGTTATTTGGGTAATATGCCTATATAGGCACTATACTTCTAGTATATACTGAATAATCTAACACGCGCATGACGCGCAACCACCTGATTCAATCACAATCTGAATTATTTTGAAGGACATTTTTTTTTTAATAAAACGTTGCCCACACTAGGAATTTCTCCTGTATCGTGGGTGCGTTCACAAACATTTAAACTCACATACACAAACAACCAGACCCGGAACAACTACCTGTAGGCAAAACAAATATTTGTTCCGTGCAGGAATCGAACCCGCGACACGCAGCGCAGCAATTGATCGCTCAGCCACTGCGCCAACCGTGTCCTCATATTGCTATACCGCAATATTTAAATGTTGTTGAACTGTTAAAATGAGAGCGATTAGTGTTGCAATTACCCCGCCGTTATAGTTCAAAGAAGAGATCTTTCTAAAGTTAAATCTGAAGTTATCTGTTATTCGCTTGTTAGAATTGTGTTGCAATAACAAATATCGGAAATCTTGGTGATAAAATTACTCGAAAAGATAAAATGCAGTATCCTGGAAAATTCTGAAGGCTGTTACTCACGGTGCTCGTTAGTTACGTCCGCTGAAGTGTACCGATTAACTTTTGATCTTATTAGCATTGCATGCCTTACAGAGTTTGCAGACTCACGGCACATCGGCGTCGTTACTCGTTTCTCAAGTTATAAACTCACATGACGAATGACTAAACAAAATGTCACAGCACTAGTATTTCAATAGCGGCCCGTACACGAAGCAACCATTCACAAACTAGTTAATAACGCGTTGGTAACTAATCACACGAGCCGCCACGCGATAGAAAACGGAAGCGCGCTTATCGCACGATTCCGGATGACAGCATCCGCTTCGCTTCAGTTAAATTAACAATCAATAACTTAACAATTTATGAAATCTGTAGGGAATTTACTGGGTCCAGCGACTCACCCGCTTCAACCTTCCCGCAGCCACAATCCGAGGGTCCTGGCCTGGTAAAACGTCGGGGCTTGTCGGCAGAGCACACCACATGAAATCTCCAGTCAATAATCCCAAACATATAGGTCCATAGGTCACTTATAGCACTGTCTTCCAGGAAGATGAAAGGGGAATTTTGACTTTAGGGAACTCAATCAAACGGGAGACACTAACACTGCATATCGGCGACGCAGGCGTCCGCGACGGTGTCGTTTTTTGACTAACTGGTGGTGGTGCGAGCTTTGCACCAAAAACCATTCCTCAAGGAAAGGATGCGTTCCAGTCGACGCAGTTTATCGTCGACCCAGTATACAAATAAAATGAAAAAGAACCACGTTTATGAACCAAATTGTGTCATCTTATCCTAACACGAATAAAGAAATATTTAACAAAATATAAACAAAAAAAAACTGTTTCGAGACGAAACATGCCGCTCACCTTAAAAGCACGTAGTTGCTTTTAAAGCCACTAAAGTCTAAACTATATAATATTGAAAAGAAGCGTAACTTAAAGCTAGGATTCGTAATGATTCTAATTACTCTAGAGGAAGAGGACATATTTTAACGACTGGTCGTTTATAAAGGGAGTTTCCCATTTTCAGAGTCACTACGCGAGTGATATTGTCAGAGCCGGGATGCAGAGCGTGGATGCGCGCCAACTTCCATTGCAACGGAGGCAAATGTTCAAACTCAAACTCAAATCATTTATTTCAATTAAACCATTTACAGGCACTTTTGAATTGTCAAAATTAAATAGTCGGTCAGTTAGTCAGATAGTTGAAGCTAGTTGCCCATTCCAAAGCGTAGATCTCTATGGAGAAGAACGGGCAAGAAATTCCACGGACACTCTTTTAAATCAAGACATTTTTACAAAATCCTGGTTACAGTATTCTTATTGCTTCTATATGTGAGAACAATGTAAAGAAACAAATTAAAATATAAAATTAAAAATAAGCCCTGGCAGTTAAGAGATGACCAGTCTCAACAGATGGCGCCCGTTCACGAACATGACGCGTGGATCAGCACCACCCAGCTCAACCATTTCGTAGGGAACCGAATGATCCAACACACGCGCCACCACCGGTGAGACATTTAAGTGAGCATGACATATTCTCAACTGCCATGCTCTTTCAAGTCAACATCAAAATATCATAAAAAACGGATCCATGGTTCTTACATTTACAAAATTTTCAAAAATGCTTCTAAATTATACAAAACTATAGTTTGCAATTTAATTAATAGATGAGAGAAAAAAAAAATTACTACCAATCATGAAGAGGTATTTAATACTGAAGTATTCAAAATTAATCCTGATTAAATAAAATAAACACTAAAAAAAAACAAAAAGGGGAAGCATCTTTTCCAAATATTGAAATTGTGATCAACTATTATTATTATTAACTTGTAAGCCCAACTGCCTGTGGAGCAGGACCAGCATTAAGCCAAGCATTTTTATCTACTATATACTCTTCCAACTTATAATATGCTTGTCTACATAGTGTGCGTTTAATGCATGTTTTAAATTTCTTCTCATTTAGTTGAAGAATATCGAGTGGTATTTTATTATAACATTTTACACAGTACCCCATAAAAGAAGTTTTTACTTTAGACAATCTGAAGCTCGGTTGATCTAGTTTGTTCCTATTCCTAGTGTTAAAGTTATGCCTGTCACTTATCTTACTAAAAAGATGTAGATGTTTTCGAACGTACAGTTCCTCGTCAATATTATCTGACCCACCCTAAAAACAAACGAATTTGGACCCTCTGGCTGTAACATTAAGGTTTATTCAATTTATATGAGCTTAACAGACAAGTGCACGAGGACTTACAATCAATACAGACACGCAAATTTCATCTTTATAACGTTAGCATTAGGTTATATGTTATAACTACTTGTTATAATATAATTAGTGTAATAGCTTATTTTAATGATTGCGTTCAAGTAATTCTGGTCTCGTGGTCTGTGTATAAGACTGAGAAAATTAAGGTGCGAGATCAAATCCTGCGACGATGATATTGTTTTGCTTTCAATTTAGAATTTATTCCAAAACTATTTCTTGTATTATTATAAAGAACTATAGACGGATAATCTTCAAATATAAACTTTGTAAAATGGTAATATTTTCGCATAACTTGTAATAAGTGGGTAGTTGAAAAATAAATATTATTTATTATAAAACTGGTATTCAAATGCTACTAAGGGTATGCAGTGACTACGCTCAAACATATTTGACCTTGTCTTACTCAATTACAAAAACAACGTCTCTTTACCATTTTCTATTTTGTAGGTAGATTTTTTTATTATCATGTCTCAATGGAGTGATTATTTAAAATACAAAATAATCTATTTGCACGAGGAAAAGGTTGGCTGCTTGTGCTGAGCAAGAATAAACTTTATGAAAGTATACTATATGGTTCAAATTCTTTAGAATATTGCGTCTAGCATAACAACTAAGATCAAATTTCAATGCGGCTTAGAAGAGTTGAGTTGGTCTTGTGGTCACTAAGGTAGTGCGGTGTTCATCGTTGTCTACGTTCGAAACCGAGTTTAACCTAAATGTAGCTTTTTGCTCAGCTGTTTTTTTTATTACACTTTTTTTTTTTACATTTCTTTAATGGACGACGTAGGATCTTGTTTTTTTAAACGGGCAGTTGGTATAGAAATAAAATTAAAAAGTTGCAAGTTTAAAATGTTTATTATTTCATTAAAACACTTATGTAAGATAAAATAAGTAAATGCTCATATATATTTCCAAATTAATATACCTACATTTTATATTAATATGCCATAATCAAATCTAACCATTTATTAACATTAAACAAGGCATGCTTATGCTTAAAAGTTTGTTATCGAGAAAATTAATTCATGTGTGAAATGCTTTACAGATTTATAGCTGCCTATATGTAGTGAATAAACATGTTATTTAAATAGAAACAATCTATTTATAACAATAACATCACCACATAATCTGCAACATTTTAATGGTTTAACAATCAATCCATTGAGCATTTACTTACATGGTGTGTTTAAAAATAGAAAATAAAAAAAATAAAAATTTAAATATTCCTGGGCAAAACGGACCCTTTCTTCGCGATGAGCAGGTGTCAATGAAATTTTCTGTGCCGGTTTATAATTCCTTATCCCAGCAGCGTGTAAATGCCTTCTCACTGTTTCCACTGAAATATTGTGGTTTATTGCGGTTACACGAATGGGCAAAAAATGGATTTTCAACATGGCTTGAAACAACGGTGGCGTTCGAATTCGGGACTATACTTGATGGCTTTTACTCCTGGACGAATCCGCTGAATATTTCCATTGTCTCCATAACGTCTTAGGCATAAACTGACCATATTTCTCTAAAACAAAAAAAAAACATTTTTGGAACCGTGTATGAACTTGTAAGGAGTGAATGTAATGGTGAAATAGCCAACTACGCGTTCGTTAATCACAATCAATAAAATTAAATAGGTATAAAAAACACTTACTGCTATATTAAGTCGATGACCAATCTCTCTAATTCCAACATTCTACTCATGTAAAAATATGATTTTATGTTTGGTATAGTCATTAAGTTGCGACATGATGCTTTTTAACACCAAATTGCTTAAAAATACTTATCGAGTTATGTGAAACGATTTACAAATGTGTGTGCGCAGTCACTGCTATTAGGCGTAGTGTAACTTTTGTCACTTAGATGAATTTATTATCTACCTCACGAAGCAAATATATTTTTTACTTCGTATCCAACCATTCTTGGTCAATATAAATTCTGTGAACTTAAAGTTTTTCAATTTACCCACCTGTTTACAAGATAAGTTATTAGGCGTAAATCATATTGGTCGTTCTTTAATAATGCAAGCAATATTGTAGAAATGAAAACCAATTAAAAAAGAAACTGATAATATAGGTGGACTGTATTTTCGAACCCACATGTTGTTCGACGCCAATCCAGCATCAAACCGCTAAGCCACAAGAACTTGTTGGAAATGCGCGAAATTAAAGATTGGGTTGTAATTATGTAGTGTGACTTAAAAGCTTTTCAACTTTAATGTCAACGAGATAATGATTAAAATAGCTTAACAATATGATATAATGCCGGTGGCTCCGACAATGTTGGGTGGGTTTACCTTAACGTTACGTGATAAAGATGAAATTTGCGTGTCTGTATTGATTGTAAGTCCTCGAGCACTTGTCTGTTAAGCTCATATAAATTGAATAAACCTTAATGTTACAGCCAGAGGGTCCAAATTCGTTTGTTTTTAGGGTGGGTCAGATAATACTGACGAGGAACTGTACATAATGTTTTCGTATATATATTGACAAGGAACCGTCATGATGTTAATTTTTTTAAACAGTTGCCTTAGAGTTTCGCGTCTGCTGAGATTGTAGATGGCTCTGACAGCCCTCTTTTGCAGAATGAAGATAGAATCAATATCTGCAGCCCGTCCCCACAGCAAAATACCGTAAGACATGATGCTATGGAAGTAACTAAAATAGACCAGTCTTGCGGTTTCCACGTCTGTTAATTGACGGATTTTCCAGACAGCGTAAGCGGCTGAACTTAGCCGCCCTGCAAGTGATGTTAGGTGAGGACCCCACTGCAGCTTTGAGTCAAGCGTGATACCCAAGAAAACCGTACCCTCGACGAATTCAAGCACCTCCCTATTCAATACAACGTGACATTCACTACTTCTAACATTCGGTAAAGCGAATCTAATGCATTTAGTTTTTTTCTCATTTAATACTAAATTATTTACAGTAAACCAATTAATACTAAATTCATCGCATACCACCACAACAGTGCCTTCACGAAGGGCTGTGCCTCTGTCCTGAAGCCACTTGCAACTCTGCTGTAACTCATGGAGATATTCTTTGCTCCATCTTTTCCAGAAGTGTTGGACTGATTGTCGAATCCAGCGCCAACGAGTGAGACGGTTCGGCGTCTCATCAATTAAGGAAACATCAGGCAAGGCCGTCATGGGTGGGGTGCATGTTGAAGAGCCTCCTCGTGGCGCACCCTGGGCAACGTCGGCTCCAGGTGTCCACCAAGTCTTGGTGGGCACTTGGGGCCGGCGGCTAATCTACAACACACGGGGAAGGGCACGGTTCCAATCACCGATCATCCTCGATGGTCGTTGAAGGGAACCGGGCTATAGACGCCTACTCCCCCTCTGCTTACAGAGGAAGGTGAGTGGGCGTATACTGGGGGGGGGGCGGTTCGCGCCGCTGTGGAGGAAGTCCATATCTGCGCTGCGTCTGTCCGGTATCCGGCGGCAGCGTGGGGACGTAGGGGCGGTGGTTGGTTATGCCAGCCGCCGGCCAAACCGTAATCCTGGGTTCAGGACCGGGGGCCCGGGCCACTGAGGCTCGGGCTGCGAGGAAGACAACCTCTCTAAAAAATCACCCCAATCCCAAGGTCTAGCGTGCCGAGGGGATGCATGGCCGGAGGGGATCCGGTCATTAGCGCGTCCAAGGGACCTCACCCTTAAAAGGAAAAAATGGAAAAGTCGGCTATTGGAAATATTCCCCAGGCGGGCAACCTCCTCATGGAGGCACAATCCCGCCCTTCTTCGGAAGGTCGCCCTACCGTATATGGGGGGGGCAACAATAGTCTCGTAGGTCAGCAGAACACCGCCGACCTCCGTCAACCAAGTCCTGCGTCGCAAGAAAAGGAGCGCCGGGTTAGCCCGGAGCGCCTGTGCGACGCAGATGCACCGCTTGCCGTCGCGAAAGGCAACAAGAGCCGAGGAGGCTCAAGGAAGAGTGATGCGGGGTCGGAGTCCGACAACGCATCCGGAGGAGCGAGCTCGGGAGGCTCAGGGAGCCCTTGCCGAGACAAGGAGATGGCCGCTGCTAAAAGAAAGGCACGAAGCAAGCGGCCAAGGTCAGTGGGCGGCCAGGGGTCGTCCTCTGACGGGGAGCTGGCCTCAGCCCGAAAAATCCCCACCAGTAGGCGGGGAGGAGCCCGAGAGCGAGGCAAAGGGAGGGGGCTCACTGACCGGGAGGCGGCGGAGCGAACGATCGCAAAGGACCGGACCGGTCACGCGGTCGCTTCGGAGCCCTCCAGCGACGAGGCGGGTGAGGCTGGCGGTCCTGAGGCGGACCGCAAGAAGAGGTTTGCGGCGGTCGTGGAGGCCGCGATCCGGGACGTGTCCCTGAAGAAGTTACAAACTTCTAAGAACAGGGCCATAGTCTCGGCAATGGCCTCCATCATGGCGGCAGCGGAGGAGGCCAACTGCACCGGTCCTTCGGCTGGCGAAGTGGCCGAATTAAGGGCGCAGGTCGCCCGCCTGACGGCTGCCACGGAGCGTCTCCAAGAGGAGAATAGGAGGCTCCGGGCAGACCTGGCCAGCCTGAAGGTCCCCGACAAAGGGCGGGCGACACCAGCAGCCAGCCAGCCAGCCAGCCAGCCGGCAAGCCGGATCGTGCCGGCGGAGAACCAGGTCCTGGACCTGGTTCGGCAGGAACTGGCAGCCTTCCAGGCGCGGTTCACCGCCCTGGAGGGTATTGTGCTGCGCCCGCCCTTGGCGGGTAGGACGGCCCCAGGGCCGAAGGCGGCCTCGTATGCTGCCGCTGCCGCCCCTAAATCCGGGCCGTCCGGCCGGGCCCAGGCGCCGGCCAAACAGGCGTCGGCTGGAGGAGCCGCGGCACCGGCGAAACCGGCGTCGGCTGGCAGAGCCTCCGCGCCGGCAAAACCGGCGCCTGCCGGCAAACCGCCGGCCAAGGCTAAAAAGAAGGGCAGAGCGGCTGGGGAGGCGAAGGGCCCAGAACCTACGCCTCCCCCAGAGAAATCTCCCACGACCAATGCCGAGTGGCAGGTGGTCGGGGAGAAGAAGAAGGCGGCCAAGGCGGCCAGGAAAAAGGCGCAGAGGAGGCGCCGCAAGGAGCGAGCCGTTGCGGCTAGGCTTCGCTCCCCTAAGACCGCGGCTGTAGTCATTACACTACAGCCAGACGCGGTTAAAAGGGGGGTGACCTACCGTGACGTGCTCACCAAGGCGAGAGCGACGGTGGATCTCCAAGAGCTGGGGATCACCGGGGGCCTCCGGCATAGGGTGACCGCCACTGGTGCCCGCATGCTGGAGATCCCCGGTGCTACGAGTGGCCCCACCGCTGACGCCCTAGCTGAGAAGCTAAGGGCGTCCCTCAACGCGGACGAGGCTCGAGTCTCCAGGCCCGTCAAGTGCGCAGACATGCGCATTGTGGGCCTGGATGACTCCATCACGGAAACGGAGGTGGTAGCCGCCGTCGTCAGGACGGGCGGGTGTCTTGCCGACCAGGTGAAGGCGGGCACCATACGTCCTGACTTCACGGGCATGCGAACCGTAACGGTAAGCTGCCCGGTGACGGCGGCTAGAAAGATAGTGGAGGGTGGAAGGCTCCTGGTGGGCTGGGTGTCCGCGCAGGTCAAACTGCTGGAGCCCAGACCTCTGAGGTGCTATCGATGCCACGTGGGTCACCACGTGAGCGTCCAGTGCACCTCGGAGGACCGCAGCACTTTGTGCTTCCGCTGCGGTAAGCCCGGACATAAGGCCGGCTCGTGCAACGCCGCGCCGCACTGCGCTGCATGTGCGGCTGCTGGCAAGCCGGCCGATCACCGGGCGGGCAGCAAGTCCTGCGCCCCACCCGCCGAAGCCAGGAGGAAAGGCAGGCCCTCCGCCACCGTCGCCACCACCACCACCGTCGCCGCCACTGCCGCCGCCGCTGCCGCCGCCGCCACCACTGCCGCCGCCGCCGCCGCCGCCGCCGCTGCCGCCGCCGCCGCTGCTGAGGGTCCCTCACAAGGGGCCCGGGAGGGGGCTGAAATGGAGGAGTAATGGCTCCGCCTTTACGCCTCCTCCAGGCGAATATCAACCACTGCGCCTGCGCTCAGGACCTGTTGCTCCAGAGCATGGCGCAGTGGTCGATTAATATCGCCGTGGTCGCTGAGCCGTACTTTGTCCCGCCCAGGGATAACTGGGTGGAGGACCTTAGCGGCTCAGTGGCCATAATTTCGTCGGCTGCCGCCGGTACCCCGTCCCTCGAAGGTGTCACGAAGGGACAGGGGTGCGTAGCAGCACGGTTCGGAGAGATTGTGGTAGTGGGAGTCTACTTCTCTCCGAGCCGAACTCTCGCCGAGTTCCAGAACTCTTTAACAGAGTTGGGTGTCGTCGTCGCCAGAAGCCATCCTTTCTCCGTGCTAGTGCTCGGGGACTTCAACGCCAAGAATGTGGCCTGGGGTTCCCGTTGCACGGATGTGCGGGGCAGGATGGTAGAGGACTGGGCTCTGGAAACAGGCCTGGTCGCCGTGAATCGGGGTTCTGTCCCTACGTGTGTGCGGATGCGGGGCGAGTCGGTAGTGGACATCACGTTCGCCAGCCCCGCTCTGTCACAGCGTGTCATCGACTGGCGCGTCATGGAGGAGGTGGAGACCTACTCCGATCACCGGTATATCCGGTTCGATGTCTCCACCCAGACCTCTAGCGCGCTGGTCCGACAGGCCCCGAGTGGTCCGCGTTGGGCGCTGAAGCAGCTGGACCGGGAGCTCCTCCTGGAAGCCTCGATCGTGCAGGCCTGGGTGTCTTCACCGGACAGGCCTGCTGATATTGACGATGAGGCGGAGTGGTTCCGGGAGGCCATGTCCGAGATCTGCGACGTGGCAATGCCCCGAGTCCGGCCAGGATGCGCCCGACGTCGGGTGTACTGGTGGTCGCAGGAGGTGGAGGCGTTGCGCAAGGCGTGCGTCGACGCGCGACACCGGTACACCAGGCACCGCAGGCGCCGCATCCGCCCTCCGGATGCGGAAGCCACAGAGGCGGAGCTGTACGAGGGGTACAGAGCGGCGAAGACCGCCCTCCGAGAGGCTATCCAGCGGGCCAAGAACACGGCCCGCGAGGAGATGCTGGAGACTCTGAACAGAGATCCATGGGGGCGCCCTTACAAAATGGTGCGGAATAAACTCCGCACCTGGGCCCCCCCGCTGACTCAGAGTCTCCGCCCTCAGCTGGTGGAGGAGGTGGTGAGCGCTCTGTTCCCTTCACGCGGGGAGCATACTCCCCCGCCTATGGCTCCGCCACTCACGGTGCCCGAAGCGGACCACACGGACGACGACGACGACACCCCTGAAGTGACCGGGGTAGATCTGAGAGCGGCGGTAGGCAGGCTTAAGGCCAAAAACACCGCCCCAGGACCCGACGGCTTGCCGGGTAAAGCCTGGGTCCTGGCCTCGACGGCTCTCGGGCCTCGACTGGAGGCGCTCTTAAGCGCATGCATGGAGAGAGGCCAGTTTCCACTCCGTTGGAAGACGGGGAAGCTGGTCCTCATTCAGAAGCCGGGGCGCCCTGCGGACTCTCCGTCCGCATACCGGAACATAGTGCTGCTCGACGAGGTTGGCAAGCTCTTTGAGAGAGTGATTGCGGGCCGCCTCGTCGGGCACCTTGTGGGGACTGGGCCGGATCTTGCGGATTGCCAGTTTGGCTTCCGCAAGGGGCGCTCTACGGTGGACGCCATCATGCGCGTAAGAGCCCTCACGACGGGGGACGCGGTGTCCCGGGGTGGGGTGGTCGTGGCGGTGTCACTCGACATCGCCAACGCGTTCAACACCCTGCCCTGGAGCTGCATTGGGGAGGCACTCCGGTATCACCGGGTGCCGACCTACCTCCGTCGAGTAGTCGGGGCGTATTTGACGGACAGAGCCGTCATCTACCCCGGTCGCGACGGGAACTGGAACCGGCGAGAGATGTCGTGCGGTGTCCCACAGGGATCGGTTCTGGGGCCGCTCCTGTGGGACATCGGTTACGACTGGGTGCTGCGGGCCGACCTCCCTGAAGGCGTCAGCGTAGTTTGCTACGCTGACGACACGCTGGTCCTGGCGCAGGGGAGGTCGCATCAGGCGGCGGCCGACGCGATGACACGCGGGGTTGCGATAGTCGTGGAAAGGATCCGGCGGTTGGGTCTCGAGGTGGCATTGCACAAGTCCGAGGCCATGTCCTTTCATGGGCCTCGGTACGGGCCACCTCCGGGATCCCAACTAGTGGTAGGAGGGGTTCACATCGGCGTCGAGACCACGATGAGGTACCTGGGTCTCGTCCTCGACAGCCGATGGAACTTCGTCGAGCATTTCCGACGTTTGGCCCCCAAACTGGAACGGGCCGGGGCCGCCCTAAAGCGGCTCTTGCCCAACCTGAGGGGGCCAAACGCCTCCTGCCGGAGGCTTTACGCGGGGGTCGTGCGGTCCATGGCCCTATATGGGGCCCCGGTATGGGCGCGTTCACTGCGGCTTCGAGCCGCACACTATCTGAACGCGCCCCAAAAGGTGGTAGCCGTAAGGCTGATCCGGGGCTACCGCACGATCTCAGGCGAGGCAGCAAGCCTCCTTGCCGGACTGCCACCATGGGATCTGGAGGCGATAGTCCTCGCGCGCCTATATGATTGGCGCGCGGAGGCACTACGCCGGGGGGAAACTCCGCATCCGCGGCAAACCGCGGCGGAGCGGACGAACCTCCGGTGCGATCTCATGGCGGCATGGAAGGAGCGACTATCGCAACCCAGCGCAGGGCACGCCACGATAGCGGCGGTAAGACCCCTCTTTGAGGAGTGGCTAGAGAGACGTCACGGCGCTCTCACCTACCGCCTGACGCAGGTCCTCTCCGGACACGGATGTTTCGGGAGGTTCCTGCACATCATCAGGCGGGAGGAGACGCCCGGGTGTCACCACTGTCAGGATCGCCCAGAGGACACGGTGGAGCATACGGTGGAGGTCTGCCCTGCTTGGGCAGAGCACCGCCGTGTCCTCGTAGAGGCGATTGGCAGCGGCGGCGACCTCTCGCGCCCGGCCCTGGTTCAAGCCATGGTCCGGGGTGAGAGGGAGTGGGAGGCAGTCACCTCCTTCTGCGAAGCAGTCATGCTAGCGAAGGAGGTGGCGGGGTGGGCGAGGGAACGCGCCTTGCGCACCTCACGCCTCAGCCGCCGCGGGAGACGCTCCGGGCGTCGGGAGCCGCGTGACGACTCCCGGCCACCGTAGGCGCGGGCCTGCGGGCGGAGAGTAATGGGTAGCTCTCCGTCCGATCAGGACTAGGCCCGTGCCGGACGGCGTGTTCGTGTTCCACGCGCGCCTCAAAGAGATGTCAGCAAGTGACGGGGCCCCACAGGGCCGAAGCCTGCCAGGGTAGCGGGACCATCCGAAAGGGTTTACCGCTGCCCTGGAACATAAAGGGCTAAGGAAGGAACACGGGTGGGTTTTAGTCAGTAAAAGTCTGACACTCCCTTCTGCTCCACCCAGAGCGGAAGGAGTCATTTGATGATTTCCCATCCTCAAAAAAAAAAAAAAAAAAAAAAAAGGCCGTCATGGGTTCTCCGATCAAGAAGTGAGATGGTGTTAAGGGTAAGGGATCCGACGAATCCGCACTTAAAACGCAGAGTGGACGCGAGTTTAAGATTGCCTCGACCTGACATAGAAGGGTATGCATCTCATCATATGTTTGAGTGCGTGTACCTACTTTAGTTTAGTTTTATGATCCTGTACGAGTCGCGATAAATACTTTTTCTTTCTTTCTTTCTTTCTTTTACTACACGATGAAGATGGTGCTTATAGGTTCGAACTCCAGATTCATGAAGACCCCCAAAATGGCTCGCGTAAGGGGGTTGAAAGTGCCACGTGATCCCTTGCTGAAGGGTCTGCTGATTAAGCACACTGCACCGCGTCATTGCGTAAAAACGCGTAAAGTTCTTTTAAATAATTGTCACTTCCAATAAAATTCTTTCCACAATCTGAATATATATCAGTGCATAAGCCACGTCGGGACGTGAAACGGCGCAGGGTTGCTAAAAAAGCTTCTGTCGAAAGCTCGGAAACTAACTCGAGATGTATCGCTTTAACGCTCATGCATACGAAAACTGACACATAACATTTTATAATTTTTGCGTTGCGCACTTTATTGGCGCGAACGTAGAATGGTCCGGCGAAATCTACGGCGGTCTTTATAAAAGGTCGCGCGGGGCGGACGCGGACTGCAGGGAGCGGTCCCATGCGCGGTTGGTTGCGAGTGGGTCGCGCGCGGAAGCACGGCACGCATCGATGGATGCGCTGACGAACGATGTCACGACTCGATAAAATCCAATACCGTTGCAAAAGTGCATGTCGCACGGACTGCGGTCCCGCATGTAAATTACACGAATGTGTGTCATCAATAATAAGATCAGTCAAAGGGTGTTTCTTAGGTAAAATCAGTTGGTGCTTAGATTCAAATGGTAAAAGCGACTTGTGGATTCGACCACCCACCTTAAGTAACTCGTCCGTATTGTCCAAGAATGGCGTTAAGCGTCGTAAACGGGTAGACGGTAATTTACCCTGGGCGATCTTTGATAAGTCTTCACAAAAAATGGACTGTTGTGTTACTTTGATAAGTCGCGTTAAAGCGAAATTATATTCGGGCACAGTAATGTGCGTCGGAATGACTTGTTTTGCTCCTTTACATTTATTAAAGAAACGAAATATAACCGCTGTGACGCGAACAAGTTTGCCGAGTGACGAAAATCGTGAGATAAAATCAACATCCTGTATAGACGGTGACGTAGACGCGCTAGAACACACCGTTACGTTACGTTTTTCCTCGCCCGTGTCCGCTATCGGGGTTTGAACTGGCCAGGAGTCTGGACTTAGACGGAGCCTTGGGGGTCCATGGTACCACAAGTGGTGTACCAGCGCGGCGGGCAGCAGGCCACGTGACGTGGCGTCGGCGGGGTTGTCAACCGACGGGACGTGGCGCCAGCAAACCGCGGGCACGCGAGATACGACCTCGCTGACACGATTCGAGACGAACGTTTTCCACTCGTGCGGTGATGAGCGTAGCCATGCCACGATGGAGGCATCGGACCAAGCGTAGACCTGGTCGAGGCTTACATGATTACTGTAGGTAAGTATTACCTTTTCGAGTAATTTAGATAGAAGGACAGCGGCCATTAATTCGAGGCGCGGAATGGTAAGGCACACACGCAGCGGTGCGACGCGGGTTTTTGCCATAATTAGATGAGTTTGAATAAGACCATCATTATTTAGATAGCGTATGTATACACACGATCCAAACGCCTTACTGGAAGCGTCAGCAAAACCATGAATTTGGATTGGCATTGAATTATCATTTTTAAATATGTGACGCGGGAACGAAATTTGTGACATGAGTGGCAGTTCAGAAACGAAAGAAGTCCACGAATTGGTTATGTCAACGGGCGGCGCATCGTCCCAGTCCACGTTGGCTATCCACAAAAGTTGGATCAAATGTTTGGCAAACAGTGTAACCGGTGATAATAATCCGAGAGGATCGTAAATTTTTGCTATCTCAGAAAGAATGACACGTTTTGTACATTTTTGAGATGAAACTTGCACTTTAAAATTGAAGGAATCGGACTTAGGGTTCCACTGTAGACCAAGGACCTTGACCCTTTTATCATTTTCCATTTCCGCGAACGTAACGTTCTCCGGCCGCTCACCATGAGACTCTCGCGGTAGCGTTGCAGCGAGTAACGCGGGCGCATTGCTATGCCACTTACGCAGTTCAAATCCTGCCGTCCTACAAATACCTATTAGTTCTTGCTGCAGAGCGAGTGCTCTGGCTACTGAGTCTTCGCCAGAGACAACGTCGTCCACGAAGTACGTCATTGAGTAAAACGGGTGAGGCTAATTTAAACCGGTCAGCCTCATCGCGAGCGAGCTGTTGAATAGTACGCAAGGCGAGATAAGGTGACGCGTTCACGCCGAATGTGACTGTACGCAAACGGTAATCCCGTATGGGATCATCTGGTGATTTACGCCACACGATACGCTGAAAGTCCCTATCACTTTCACGAACTAGTATGTTACGATACATTTGTTTTATGTCGGCAGTAAGCGCGACGGAATGGACACGAAATTTAAGAAGTACGTCTACTATGTCCCGGTGAAGCTTAGGACCCGTTAGTAGAACGTCATTTAGCGAATAACCACTCGTCGAGCGACACCCGGCGTCGTATACAACACGAGTGGGCGTCGTGCTAGACTCTTTGACCACGCAGTGGTGTGGAATGTAATAACATTTGTCAGCTGGAGGTTGAGCATCGACGGGCTCCATGTGGTTGAGGTCCACGTACTCCTGGAGGCATGCGTGATATTCATCCTTCAGCTTAGGGTTACGTTCTAGCCGATACTCGAGTTTACGGAACCGTGCTAGCGCAGTAGGCCGCGAATCGCCGAGGGGCGGTGCGTCGGGCTTGAACGGGAGGGCGACCACATATCGCCCGTTCGTGTCACGAGTATGCGTATTTTGATAAAATGATTCACATATCGTTTCTTCGGGAGTGTAACTCCGCTTCTCTGGTATTGACTCCAGCTCCCAAAACTTCTGAAGATTGTCGTTGTCAAACGAGCTAAAACACACTTGGACTTGGAGTGGAGTCGGAACAAAATTATCGAAATTTAATTTAAGTACCTAAAAGTAAATAACCTAACACACTATTCATAGCGATCGGCGTACCCGGCGGGCCCGATACAATGTTGCCTAGTAACACGTGGGACAGTATGTCCGCTCCTAGTAACATCTCCACGGGCTGCGGCGTATGAAAGTCCGGATCGGCTAAGCTTAAATTTTTTATGTGTGACCATCCCGAATAAGGCAGTGGTACACTTGGCATTTTCGAAATTAATTCAGGCAATATTAATGCATCAACCGGAATGACGGGCTGTTGTTTACCTATCGGCGTAATTGAACACGAAACTATACCCTTTGAATGGACGGGCTTGGTGTCACCAATACCGAACACCGGCACATTGCTATACCTACGCGCTAAGCCGAGTCGTTGTACACATGCTTCCGTAATAAAACATGCCTGGCTACCGGTATCAATTAGGCAGCGCACCGTAGATACTTTTGTGCGGTCCACGCACACATCAATTAACGCGGTTGATAATAAAACAGTCTGTGTACGAGCGTGAGGTAAGTTAGATGCACAATTTCCATGAATCGCAACGGAAACGGGTATTTCCTCCGTAGGGGGTAGCGGGACAGCTACAGGTTCCGCGACTTCGTTGATGATCGGTAATGCTTGCGTTGAAAAATGAATTAAACTATGATGTCTTTTATGACAAGTTCTACACACGAAATTTGATTTGCAGTTTTTTACGTCGTGCCCGACGTTCAAGCAATTATAACACACCTTTTTGTTTTGCACGAAAGCGTGCCTATCATGTGGTGACAGATTTAAAAACTCTGTCAACAAGTGCGAACCGTTGCACTGCACGCAAGATCGCGCCTTATTACTATTGACCGTAGGTTGAGTTTGGTCTGACGCTTGAACATTCGCTGGGAACGCGCGTTTTGCCGAAGACACACCGTTCGCATTGGCGTCTTTGTTACCTACCCGAAATGTAGATTGCTTGCTTATTAGTTTGCTGCGTGGAGGTACTTGTGGAACTAGATGATGCAATCTCGTCCGCGGTTATTTCACGTTGAAAGTATGAAATCAGCGTGTCCACATCGGGAATATCGGACGGACTGGCTAACGAACGCTCGAAACCCTAGGCTTTCTCAGACTGTTAGGTATTTTACGTAGTAAAATGTGCAACAGAACGAAATTCCACTGCTCAGTCGGAAAGCCCATGACTTCTAATGCCTTAATGTTTTCCTGGTAGGTATTTAGTAATTTTCGTACACTAAACGAAGATTTTTCGGAGCACTGTTCTATGTCTAAAATTCGATCTAAATGTTTTGATGCAATAACCCGTTTGTTTTGATAGCGAGTTAACAAAATGTCTAATGTGATGGCATAGTTATCTTCCGTTATAGGTATCGATTTGATTAGGTTATACGGCTCATTTTTAATGGTAAGAAGTAGGTACCTAAGTTTCTCCGTATTCGAGTAAGCATTGTTGCTATGCACGAGTGATTTGAATAAATCGAAGAATGATGGCCAATCTGTAGGATCGCCTTTGAATTCTGGTAAAGGTAAAGTAGGTAGGTTCCACCTATCGTTACCTGTCGCCTCAAAAGAAAAATTACTTGAACGATTTAGACGCCTTTTTCGCTCCTCGTCTGCTTTTAATGAGTTCAAATGCCCGACTATTTCGTAGTACAAGTCATTAAAATCATTACGAATTTTTATGTTCTCATCTTTGCAAAAAGATTTGGATTTAATTAGCGTCTTTTCAATCTTAGCTTGAACCTTATTGAACTTTCTTTGGTGAGCCAATAAATCTGTTGTTCGCGACCGAAATTGTTGCTCATTTGAATTCGCAAGTAACAGAATTCGTTTGAGCTCATCCAAAATCAAATCCCTTTCGAAAATGTCTTGTTCGCAAGAAGATGCTTCGTCATTCGGCATTTTGCGAAACAAAGATGGCGAATTTTACTCACCGTAGGTACCCGCGCGATACAAGACGACACAATTTGGAAGATATTATCCGGTTCGAAGGATCAAACAATTATGTAGGGAATTTACTGGGTCCAGCGACTCACCCGCTTCAACCTTCCCGCAGCCACAATCCAAGGGTCCTGGCCTGGTAAAACGTCGGGGCTTGTCGGCAGAGCACACCACATGAAATCTCCAGTCAATAATCCCAAACATATAGGTCCATAGGTCACTTATAGCACTGTCTTCCAGGAAGATGAAAGGGGAATTTTGACTTTAGGGAACTCAATCAAACGGGAGACACTAACACTGCATACCGGCGACGCAGGCGTCCGCGACGGTGTCGTTTTTTGACTAAACTGGTGGTGGTGCGATCTTCGCACCAAAAACCATTCCTCAAGGAAAGGATGCGTTCCAGTCGACGCAGTTTATCGTCGACCCAGTATACAAATAAAATGAAAAAGAACCACGTTTATGAACCAAATTGTGTCATCTTATCCTAACACGAATAAAGAAATATTTAACAAAATATAAACAAAAAAAACTGTTTCGAGACGAAACAAAATCTACTGTCGTTTTGGAGTACCTTTAGAGATTTATTGTGATCAAGGAAGGAATTTTGAGACCCAAATATTCCAGGAAACTTGTCGAGTTATGGGTACTCATAAAACAAGAACAACTTCTTACCACCCACAATCGGATGGAATGGTGGAACGATTTAATCAGACACTGGAGAGGTACCTAGCAAAAGTTGTGGAAAATCGGCAACGAGATTGGGACAAGCACATACCTACAACCGTTTTTGTTGTCATATCGAAGCGTTGTTCACGAAAGTACATCGGTGACACCAGCTTTCGCAAACTTCGGAAGAGAATTACGGCTGCCTGCAGACCTGATCACCGGAATACCACCTGATGCCCCACGCAGTATAACCGATTATTATAGAAGACGTAAAGATCTCATAGCACGGGTTCCACAAACTAAAACTAAATTTGCTGCCATTCAGTACAGTAAACTATCATGTCAACTTTATAATAGGATTAATAAAAAGATATATATACTTACACAATAAACAATTACACGAGAGTAAAAAACTCTAACAAATTGGATAAAGACACTAAATTATGCAGACACTGAGGAACTATTGCAACACAAAATTATACTCACATGCATACACGCACACACCCCGACACACATGCACACACACACGTACAGACTCACTCACATACAGCACTCCGATTCTGTAACCATCTCACCGTGAAAACTTAGGTGAAGTGAGCGTGGAGTGAGCTGTCATTCCAACTAATGCTAGGGATTGACACTATTGACAGCTCACGCTAAGCTCACTTCACCTAACTTTTCACGGTGAGTTTTTTACAGAATCAATCGGCTGTTTATATCGACGGGTCAAAAATTGTATACTGCTGTGGAAGAGCGGAGTCTCCTAACACAGGCATTACTTGCTTAACAGGAGGCTCCAATCACCAACTAATGTAAAACTTTTTGGTTCACAAATAAATTTTATTTGATTATGCGAATAACTTGCGGAACAAAATGTATGACATGTGTGAGCACGTCAGACAATCGGGCCAGCAAATGTCTGAAAAGATGAAAACCCGTTATGACCGCAAAATGAACAAGAAAGGGTTCGACAAAGGTTCACTAGTGTGGTTGCACAATCCAGTCCGCAGCAAATGGAAATCTCCTGTGCATCAAGCTAAATGGGATAGACCGTACCGGATTGTGACAAAGATCAATGACGTAACCTACCGGATACAGAAAGGTGCAAGAGGTACTCCTAAGATCGTCCATGTGGATCGATTGGCGCGTTATTATGGAGCCGATAATACTCGGGACAAGCATGTCTTAGGAGGGGGCAGTGTTGCGCGTGGTACCTACATGGTGACATTAGTTACCACTAGTGGTAACTAGTGGATACTTGATGGCGCTAGCGCCACCTAGTATCGAGTAGCAGAACTAATAGAGTCAAGATCCTTCTAGAAATTTCGATGCTAGAACTTTCTAGAACTATCGACATCTGGTCAGTCGGGGCCGGTAAGTACTTGAACGTTCTAGATGTTTCTACAATAGAAGGTTCTAGAACTATCAATCTGCGGCACTATACAACATGTCACGGAAACCCTATACACATATCGATGCCACAGCTTCTTTGGATGATATCAAACGATATTGGAAGGATTTCAACTCGAAATAAAATACTCTTAAAAATTGATACCTCGGTTTCTTAGGTTTCTTAAATTCAAATCATAACAAACGTGTCATCGCACTACGTAGGCACAGTATTACAATATTTCCCTACAGTAGCGCAACGCCTTTGATGTCGCGTGATGCCGCCGCCGCGCCGCCGCCGCCAGTGTAGGTATTTACGCTGTCACATGTGAATATGCTAGGGTTGTCACCAAATGGGAAATAAAACAATTATGATTATTACTATTATGATTTAATCATTTATTCAAATGTACATTCATAAAATTGTGATTATTAAATCTAATGTAATTATTTATTCATAAATATATATTTACATATATGTTGCACTGCTAAATATTTACGTGACACTTTATTTTTGGATGTTCTTAATTGTCTATTATATAATTTAACAACGTAATGTATTCGCATTCGGATAAACAATCTGATAAGAAAAGAATGAGGAAAACATGAACATGGCTGTGATTTAAATTCTACAGTAGGTACTTAGTATTTCAAATAATCTATCTAAAATATTGTTTCCAACAAACGAGTGGAAATTCTGTCTAAAACAGGCTTGCAGTTTAGTACCTACAGTATTCAACGAAATCAGCTAAAGGTATCATGCACAGTATTGTATGCACGTTTACATAAGTAAAAATTACTTGTTGTTGGTTCGTCCGAATAATTTGACGCGTAGTTAATCATTGATAAACATTTGTGTTCATCTACTGGGATTTCGATGTCGATTTACATCCATACACAGAACAGTTTGTGCGCACCATTACCTATAGAATATGTAAGTATAATAAAATTATTACACAAAAAACACGCCCAAGTCTGCCCTTCGCGCTCGGTACCGCAAACTAAGCGTGTTTGCGGTACGCGGCCCGCGCCGCCCGCGCCCGAACCCCCGCGAGTTCCCCTCCGTTGCTCTGCGCAAGTACATTCGTCGCGCTACTGTAGGGAAATATTGTAATACTGTGACGTGGGTTTGGTTGCCAATATTACGATAAATCTCTTCCGTAATTCTGCGTGCCTAATATCGTAGCAGCCTACTTCAGGCGGTGTGTTCTTGGTCGGCGCGAACTACATGCCGCCACCCGTGCCGACAAAGGGACGCAATCCCTTTGGCGGCTTTTTCGGCGGCGCGGCGGCGGCGGCGGGCGGCGGGCGGCGGGCGGCGCGGTGTCGGCGGCGGCGCGCGCTCAATATTAAACCATACCTACTTTACCGTGATATAAAAATTAATGCGTAATTATTGATTTACAGTTTACTCGTTAAGAGTCCCTATCAATTTCGGCGGGCTACTAGATTAGGTATCTATCGGAGCGCAGTGTGTCTGTGTGCGTTCGAACTATAGTTGATAATGGTAGTGTGCATTGAAGCGTACGGTGAAGCGGGAACAAATAATCTTGGTCCGTAACCGCTATTATCAGCACTCCATAGTTTTTACTTACTAGGTTCCGTAATACTGGATGGATTTTATTGTGATTATGACATGTTATGTTTAGGTACCCTATAAAAATATGGTAACCTAGTACGGCATTCATTATAGTAAAAGCAAATTATAAAGTGTGACCAGCGAATAAATATAAGGTACGTCTGAAACGAATTACACGTGTTATTGTTTACCGAATACAGAACGACGGGGAGGTCTGTAGTATTCCCTCGCTACAAGACCACAAACCATGAGAGTATAGTATAGCGAGCCATTTTGTCGTATTATAAAGCTAATCAATTTATTTGTATACAAGGAGGAAAAAATGGGGGGACATGGAGGAAAAGTACTTTAATATTGAAGATAGCTTTTATTCAAACAAAACATTATTTTGTTTTTAGCCTACACTAATATAATTAAAATTTATAATTTCCTATAATTACGTTTTTCATTTTAGAATAGCGTGAAAAAATAAATACATGACCATGACAAAAACTAACAGAAAAGAGAGAAAAACATAATTATAACACGTATCTATCCTACAAGCATTTTATTCTTCTGAGACTCGAAAGCGATATAAAATTTTGGCTCACCTCTCGATGGTCGAAAAAATCTCTTTGTGTAAACCAGGCTTAGTCCTCGATTTGTAGTAGACCAATTTTACATGTATTAGTTTATTTATTTTATTTATTTATTTTTATTAGGTCTACCAACAATTGTTCACACTGGATACAGCAACATAAATCATTCTTAAAATAAAATTACATCGCAACAATTACTTATAGGTAGACACCACATGCACAAGACAATAAATTCGGAAAATTAGCTTACTAAGTACTAAGCGCAAATATTCAATTAAATAAAATTAAAATTGGAAATAGTGAAACACAGAATTATGACCAAATCGATAAAAAATAAATTGATTAATTTTTGGCAATGACAACATTGGTAGACAGGTACAATAAAGTTAAAATTATATTACTTTAGTGAATTGATAAATTATAAATAAAAATCGACATAAAATTAAAATTCATTGAATAAAATTGACAAATTGTTAATAAATAATTGAATATGACTAGGGATTGTATTAGTTGTGTAAGAACGGTAAACATTGTAAATAGGTACAATGTTTAACTTTATCCAACTCCACGACTAAATCTTCTAACGAATCATCGAGAGAACCAAAGTTCGTTGGGAGAGGCGTTTCTTGAATTAAATCCATGTTCTGAAATTTTAAGAATAAATTACATTAATATTTTAAATCTTAGATGTTTGTTACTCAATCACGACGACAAGACTAAACATGTTTACATAGAACTTGGTACAGACAGATATAGATTATAGCTACCGGGTACCCTGTAAAAATATTATAATGTCCTTTCACTACACGCATATAGCTAAGACACATTACAGTACCCATTTGCTAGTAATTGAATATGTTTGAAATAGACATACTTCCGTAGTTTTGTTGTTTTTTGTAAGTGACCATATTCCTGAACTCCCTGGTTACTTGTTCTCCTTTTCATCCCTATAGAATATAAAAATAATTTTAATTTATTACAAAGAATACAGTGTTTATACAATAATCAATAATTGAAAAATACCTGGTTTCCCCCTTTTCACCTACTGACAACGCGCCTGGTAAAACCTGTTTGTTAGTGTTACTGAAAATAATGAATAATACATTTATTATAAAACTAGCTCACCCGGCGAACTAGGTACCGCCTCAGAACCAATAAATGTTGTTCAATCCATTCTGGAAATTTCATAAAAAAGCCGTTCCATGAAAAATGGATGAGAAAATGAATTATCTTCATTACTATTTAAAAATAAATACCTTGTGTCCTCATCCTTTACGCTGATCGATGATGTTTCAGGCAATATCAGATTTTGGGAAGACTTCTGCCTGTGTAATTCTCTAAAATTACAATTAACATATTTTTAGATTACCTATATTAATAATAGTAAATTAGGTATAACAATTTTCTTAATTAAGGTGATGGCAACAATTATTATTTACCTAAGAACTGCACATGCCTTTCGTGTTTTTTCAACTTTTTTCTTTTTGCCTTTGATTTTTCCTTGATAATATAGTTCACTTTTTCGACCCATTTTCTAAAAATAAATACACTATTTTACTGATAGTACAATACAAAACATTAATATGATGTATGAATAAAATTAACAAATCACTAAGTTTCACGCTATTAAAATAAAAAAATAAATATACTTACAGTCTCAAAACTGGTTAGGCGTAGTACAAAATTACTACTTGCTATAATTGGGAAACGATACTATCGGCGGTTATTAAACTATCGATGGTATAATACTATCGATAGTTTTACAAACTATCAATAGTATTGATAGTTTTAATTATTTAATACAACGATACTATCGATAATATCGAGTATACTACTACTATCGGGTATCGGGTAGTATCGATAGTATTACTTTAAAAAAATCGATACTATCGATAGTATTGTAATGTAATAGTATCGACTCTATCGATACTATTGCTTCCAATCAATAGTATTAGTTAATTTGTGATATCGATAGTATCGATACTATCGATAGCACTATCGATATTGTTACTAGTTTTCGAGGTCACCTATCGATAGTCAAACTATCGATAGTTTTGCAACTCTGGACTGAATGCATCGAGCGAGCGCATCGATTTATTTATTTATTTAAAATTCTAAAACTATCATTACAGGTTTAGAAACCTAATGCGATAGCTAAGCCTACTTATAATATTAACTATTTTAAATAACACTATTACTAACAATTACAAATAACTACACAATACATTAACACCAATTACTTATAACTAAAACAATACAACCGTATACTTATAACAATGTAATCTTTACAGAAAATTAACATAGATATGTTTTACATAAAAAATAAAAAAAACAATAAAAGAAACAATAAACATAAAATTACACTAATTGTTGCTCTCGTAACATATTATATATAAACTTACTCTTGCGAGTTCACTAAAGTAACACGAAAAAATGTCCAACCTATTCTGAACTTCGTTAACAGTACGAATTGCTCGCGTGAGAGTTGCTTTGGCCAGCAGGTTGGTTCTGGCAGTTGGCACAGCCAGCAGTGGCGGGCGTCGCCGCCTCCACACGTAGCGGTCTGGAACAGAAAACCGCAAGCACTGAAGCACTCCCGGATTGTGCTCCTTACCCCGGAGCAATTTAATTAAATAAACGACAAGAGTAAACTGTCGTCGCATCCTTAACTCATTGTACCCGACCATGCCTAGTACAAACAGGGTGGGGTACATCAGCGGGTACAATGGATAAACCCCGTACAGTCTGAAGTACAAGTGACGCGTGAACTTATTCTGTACGCGCTCCAGCATGACAGAGTACTTGGCTTCATGTGGAGCCCATATGACAGCACCATACTCCAAGTGACTCCTGACTAGAGCGTCGTATAATACCCTTATAGTCGTAATATTAGTGAACCCCTGTGACTGCCTAAGTACAAAGCCGAGGTTTCTGTACGCTTTCTTACATATCTTAATGATATGCTCGCGAAACGTAAGATCTGGAGTGAGATATACCCCTAGATCCCGCACTTGCGTTACTCGCTGCATGAGTATCGCCTCAGCTTTGTACTCATAGTGGACAGGGGTGCGCGCACGACCAAAGGATATTACCGAGCATTTGGACACGTTGAAGTACAGTTTATTGTCATGGCTCCATTTCACCACTCTATCAATGTCACTCTGGAGTCGCTCACAGTCTGACTCATCCCTTACCTCGAGCAGCAATTTGAGGTCATCTGCAAACAACAAACATGAGCCATGTCTGACGACCTCCGGCAAGCTGTTTATCATTATGATAAATTCGAGAGGCCCCAAATTGCTGCCCTGGCTTACTCCGGACCTGGTGAAGTACGGCTTCGACTCGTACCCATTGTAGTCAACGTACTGTTGACGGTCTCTCATATAGCTGACAAAGAACTGCAGTAAGTGCGGCGTACATCCTACATCTGCCAGCTTTCTTAATAAGACATCATTGTCCACGGTGTCAAAGGCTTTTTTAAAATCAAAGTACGCCGCGTCTACCTGTACTCCAGCGTCGACTGCCGGCATAACCTGTGCCATGAAGTTAAGCAGGTTGGTGGAAGTACTGCGTCCGGGCCGAAAGCCGTGCTGCGCGTCCGACAGTTGCGCTCGGACTTGCCCCTGTATGCAGCGTTGAATAGCGCCTTCAAAAACTTTTGCCAGCGTCGACAACACTGCAACTGGTCTATAACCGCTGACATCTGGACCTGCTTTACCCTTGGGTACTGGAACGACACGTGTAGTCTTCCACTGATCCGGGAACGTCGATTGCTTTAAGCACGTGTTATATATGTAATGCAGCGGGATTGCTAAAACTCTAGCACAATCTCTAAAGAGAAACGCTGGTATGCCGTCAGGGCCAGATGATCGTTTTGGCTTAAGGTTCGTCAGCGCATCCTGCACATCTTTGAGACTCAAGGTCTTTCATTCAAGGTCATTTATAAGGCATTATTTAGATATTTTACTACAATTAAATAAGTAGTCAAAATTAAAATATAAAAATTGAGTTTGGTAGATAAACACCTGAATTTTTAAAATATTTAACACTTATTGTTATTTTCAATAAATTCTTACGCGTAGACGACGTTTTTGCACATGATTTTATTGGGTTTTTTCAGCGTGTTCAACATTTTTTTACAAGTACCTACTAATTCATTAAACTTTAAAAAAATAAATTGTAGACTTACTAAAATACTATATGTATGCCCAGTACTTAGGATTTTTTTTCAGATTGTTATTTGCTACCAGTAAGCTAAGAAAGCAATTTAAAAACTTGGTGTTTCGTGCTTACGTAAAAACGTGTGTTAGATTTTTATTTTTCGTAATTTATATTAAGTACTTATCAAAATTTAAATTCGTAGACTTACTAGATAAATAGGTGATAATTAACTGTGGATTTAAAAAAAAACGAGATAAGTTAAGGTTATTGAGAAATTTGCGCTGAAAAAAATTGAATTTTCTGTTTTTAGACCGCGAAATTGATAGGGACTCTTAATATCAAGCCAGAAATGCACGTAAAAACTGACATTCAAAACTTACGTAAAAATCGAAACAAAGTTTAGGTAGGTTAACTAGTTTCATCCCTTATTATTACTTATTACCGATAAACAGTAAAATCTTAAAGCTTTGCTTAATTTAGTAAATTGACTTACATTTTTAAAGATGGGGTTCGATGTGGTGACCTTGATATTGTATGCACAAGGCCGCTCGCTTGTTGATGGACACGAACATTGCGTAGCATGTCTGGTGTTATTGTCCGGAAAGCGGCCTCAATCCGCACTTTCATTTGGTCCATTGTATCACACTGCACTGCGTACACTACATTTTTAATGTACCCCCACAAAAAAAAGTCTAACGGGGTGAGGTCTGGGGATTGCGGATGCCAACCCACTAAGATGATTACCATCTTCTGCTCTGCCACACATCAAAATTTCGTAATATTCGGTATTACTTAACATTTTGCGAACACAACAACAAAAAGTCAATTAGGTGTAGTCGTATGAACTGATGCGCGTATCACAGGGATAAAAACGAGTGCACTAGACACGGAACAGAAGTCGACTGACGAGTGACGAGCAAAACAGTAACAATTATCTATACATATAATAAAACAGTAACGAAAGAAAAACTGTACATTGAGAATTTTCGAGAAAAAATAAGTGGCTTTTGTTAGAAAAACGTAACTGATGACAAAAAGTGACTTTTTAGAATTTTTGTCGGTTTGTCTGTTTGTCTGTGTGTATGGTACGGCTTCACGCCAAAACTACTGGATAGATTGAATTGAAATTCAGCAAAAATGTTCTTTGTAAACCAAGGAAGGCTAGGCTACATAATTATTATCACGCCGTATGTTATGGGAGGTAAGCAATATTGATTTTAAAAGGTTTTTGTTCGTAATTTAATGCACAAAATGACATGTTATTTATTAAGTTAATTATTCATAACAATTTTACTCTGGGAACATAATAATCACGCTATTTTTATAAAGGAGCGGGGCAGTAATATTATAAATTGCAATAGAACAGCTATTCAACAATATCTCAATGGGGAATTTAGCGGCAAGGTCAGGCGACCGTTTACCGCATTAGATGGTGCGAGTTCAAATCCCATAATATTGTTTTAAAAAATCGTAAAATTCTTTTTTTTACTTTTTGCATTTTTTTATGTACATTAGGAACGATACTGTTATGAAATCTGAGAACTTTGCATGTCCTATCTAATTATATGGAGAGTTTCACACCAATTACTAAACAGATTGATTGGTGGTACAAAAAGCTACACTATCATAAAGTCAAGTCAAACTTTTGGTTCTAAGTTATATCTTACTAAGCACATTTGTTGTAGGTAAATTGATTTAAGTATGTAATTCTTAGTTTTGTTCCTTGCTGCTGTTACCATATTTGTTTTAATGCAAAAATAATGTAAGTAGTTGTCTGTTAAATTAACGACAATTTAGTTTTATTCATAATTTAATTAATTTGGGTAAATATAGGTATGTAGTTTCCGTTTTCTAACTAGATGGCGTTGGCGTCGAGTTACATCGCGCTATAGGTGCCGATGTGCCGCTCTCATCCTATAGAAACGGGGGGCTACCTTTGTTGTCCGTGTTGGTTGATGTGTTTAATTTTCCTGCGAATAGTTATTTTTCTACTTACTAGCAATTCTTACGTACTTATTCGATTACTTTTCATTGATTTGAATATCGTTAGTTAGACGAAACTCAAAGGTTTCTAAGATGCGCAGGTTAGTTCGATCTCTCGAAACCGACGCAGAGCGTGAACAACAGCTAGGTGCTAACCGTGAGCGTAATGTACTAAGTTTGTCCGCAGAAACTAGCACGCAGCGCCAATTACGACTAGAATTTAAACGAGTTCGCACTACTGCTTCTCGATCTCAGGAAAGTGTGGAACAACGAGAAATGCGTTTAGCTATCGACCGGGATCGTCATTCTTTGTCTCGCGCATCCGAAACGGTTACACAGAGGGATCAGAGGTTGAGTCTTCAGAATATTCGCTCTGAGACTGCTCGATCACAAGGCCTAGCCAAGTTACAAACGTTTCGTATCTAATCTCTTTCTACAATCGTTAACGCCTCGGCGTAAGCGATTTTAGAAAACGATAAGTTGGTAGCCAAGTTGACACGACTGAGTCGAACGTTCATTCTACAACGTCTTTAGAAAAAACCTATACTATGTCTATAGTCTATGGTGAGCGTTCTTACTAACGTCAATCTAACGTCAAAGTCACAGTTGTATATATTGTAGTCTGTGGTTGTGTGTTTTTTGCGCGGCGCGGGCAAATAATTGTTTTTTAAGTGTTTTGAAAGTAAGCGAAATAATGTTCTTCATTTATATTTGGTTTAATTATATCAGCGTGGAATTTAATTTTAAACATTACTGTGTCTCGGAATGTTATGATATGATTCAGCATAATATGAATGAAAGATACCTTAAATGGAGTGATAACTTTTATACGATGGAATGGATGGATGGTCTAGAGACCTCGAGAAAGCCCAGAAAAATTTGCAGCTTGATTGGAATTCATGGAAAGGTATGTAAATTATTAGTTGTTTCGTAAATATCTTCCTTTGTTTTATGAAAATCTATCATACTCAGGCACTTGAAAGTTTGAAACATAAACAATGACGTGATACGCGACAGGACTAATACGTAGAAACAAACAATACAATTCTGTTTGACTCTTTACTTAATCAATAGACCCTTTGTTTCTCTGAAATAGTTTTAACTTATGCTTCTTCGTTATTAGCGCACCACAACATATTTAAAGTATGCATTTTAAATGCTAAATGGTAAATATAGTTCAAAATTACGGTAAATAAACAAAACACTTCTCGGTCGTATCACAGCTGTATCATAATAGGCGCCATTTTTTTATCGTTAACTCTTGGGTCTCGGCGATCGCTTAGCTATCGTTCAAAAACTTCGACATCGTTTCGATAGCGCTTGTCAAAACTGTAACTTGGCTACCATTTGTATGGGATGTAGCGACCAACGTTGTAGAAACGACTACATTTCATTCTAACATTTTGAACGAGTAAACTGGGCTACGAATTTTCTATTCGTTTGTTCTGACCACGTGACTTAGCGTTGAGATGATGTCATTCCTATACATTTGATTAGTTTTCTAATAGCGTTAACGATTGTAGATGGTCAACTTGGCTAGGCCTACAGGAGCGTGAGACGATTTGCGCGTGACCGAGAGCGTCATTCTTTATCTCTTTCTCTTTCTTTATGTCGCGCTTCCGAAACGGATACAGAGAGAGAGCAGAGATTAAGTCTTCAGCTTTTCCGCACTGAGACTGCTCGGTCACTCATAATCATAATCATCGTTTATTGCATTCAATGTAGTGTAGAAGATGTTACAATAATATTTGTTTCATACATTGACCCTGTCAGGGCACAGCAATTTATACATATGTTTTGGCATGCTACAGTACATAATAATAAATTAAATGAATGAAAGAAACCCACTGTGCAGAAAGACAATAATAAAATTTTTAACATAATAATAAAGTATTCGTAAATGTATAGTCCAGGATAGGGTAAAAACTAAAAACAATTATTTGGTCATAATTTCCATTAATAGTTAAAAGTTAGACAATTAGAAATAATCAAATAATTATAACTATAATCATAAAATAATATAGGTAATGTCAACTAGAATAATAGTATTAAGTCAACAATAGTGAGTGATGTATATAATAAGAATTTGAATGTCAAAATTTATCTATCGTTATCGTCCAAAAATTCCTTTAACAATAATAATAATGATAAAACTTAATGTCAAACCGGAACCATAGTATTAAGTCAAAAATTGTGAGTGATATGTATATATTATGAATTTTAATGTCAAAATTTACTTATCGTTATCGTCAAAGTATTCCTTTAGAGTGTAGTATGATTTTAGTGTAAGGTGTCTTTGAAGGCTGGTTTTGAATTTGTTTTCGTACTCTATGTCTTTAATTGAGTTTGGAAGCTTATTATATATTTTTACGCACATGGCTAAAGGTCCTGAGTGGAACATACTTAATGTGGAGCTTGGTAGGGCTAATTCATTCTTGTTTTGGCGCCTATCACTGCGACTTTGTGGGCGGAGGTTTCTAGTGAGTTGGAATAGTGATTGGTGTTTTCGTACAAATTTACTAACTTCCAATATGTAGATGCCAGTTAGTGTAAGGAGCTTATATTTAACAAAGAATGGCCTGCAGCTTTCCGTGTTGTCTATATTGGCAAGAATTCGTAAACATTTTTTTTGTAGAATAAAGAGCCTTTGTTTGTCTACACTATTTCCCCACACCACTATTCCGTAATTTAACCAGGAGTATGCGTAGGCATAGTATGCTGTTAGAGCAGTTTTAAAATCGGTAGCTCTTTTAAGCTCTCCCAGGGCATATATAAAGCTAGCAAGCTTATTTGCCACTGCATCTATATGAGCCTTCCAGTTTATATTGGTATCTATAGACAAACCCAGCAGTTTAAACTCATTTATGCATTGTATCTGTATATTATTATATGAATAATTTATGTCCAATTTACGCTTTTGATATGGTCTAAATTGCATTATTTTTGTTTTGTCAAAGTTTAATTCTAAGTTATGATCTTTTAACCATGATATTATTTTCGAGAGTTTATCGTCTAGGTTTAAGTTTAAGTTTTCACCACTAGTGTATGGAAAAATTATAGATATATCGTCAGCAAATAAGATACTTTGAGCGTCAATTTCTTTAGGTAGGTCATTAATATAAATTAGAAATAATAAGCATCCTAAAACGCTGCCTTGAGGTATTGACATTGTTATTTTCACTTTATCAGATCTTACGCGTGTTATTCGGCCAGTGTGTTGATCCCTGTGTTCAACCTCTACGAACTGTTCTCTATTTTGTAGGTACGACGAGAACCATTTGTATGCTGTACCTCTAACGCCTATTGCATATAATTTACTAAGTAGGATTTCGTATGAAACTCTGTCATAGGCTTTGCTCATATCCAGTAAAATCCCTACTGCGTACTTTTTGTTACTGATTATATTTAAAGCTTCCTGGATATACTTGAATATAGCTAAAGTTGTAGACCTATTTTTTCTGAAACCCGTTTTGACTGTCGTCGAATATTTTATATCTTTCACAATATGAGTAAAGTCGCTTTGACATCGCAGTCTCCAATATTTTTGCGAAAGTAGGTAACAATGCTATCGGCCTATAATTACTGGTGTCAGTCTGGTCTCCTTTCTTGTAAATAGGTTTTACTACTGATACTTTTAGCAAGTCAGGGACCGAGCCCTCATCTAAAGACTGATTGACTAAATAGGTTAGAGGTAACGTTAGCTCTTCAGCGCAAGCTTTTATAAGTGTAGGCGGTAGCTCGTCGTGGCCATAACTGCGCTTGTTTTTCAATTTTTTTATTATAAACATAATTTCGCTAGGGTCAACTGGTCTTAGGTAGATGGAGTTTTCGCTTTGAGAGGACGTAGGGCGGCCACTTGGAAAAGTGTTCCCATTTGCGGTATCTGTTTTTCCCACTGAAGCAAAATAACTATTGAAAGCGTTGGCAATGGTAGTCGCGTTTTCTGTCACTGTATTTTGCACACGCAATTTTATGTTATTAGTAGATTGTTTTTTATTTTTATTTTTATTTGTACGCTCTTTTATTATTTGCCACATTGTTTTAGTTTTATTTTCAGATTTACTCATTACTCTTATGTAGTTCAGTTTCTTAGAGTGGGCTACTGTTTTCTTAAGTAATTTCTCATAACGTTTATAGTATTTTTGTAATATATTGTTATTAGTTGTAGTCATTAATGCCTTTAGTTGTCTTTTATGTTTGCATGCTAATTTTAGTCCAGTTGTCAACCATGTTTTATATGTCCTGTTTTTTATTTTTACGTCTTTTTTTGGTATACACTGATTTAAAATGTTTTGTAAGGTGTTATGAAATGACAGATAATTAGTGTTAATATTTTGGTTTTCATGTATTATTTTACTCCAGTCAAGTTTATTTATTTCCTTTTTAAACGAGTCTATGTTTTGTTTACTATAGATCCTCTTTAAGGTAGATATTTGCTTTTTATTAATCATTGGGATGCGGGTAGGTACAGTGATTGCTATTCCTCTGTGGTCTGAGAGTCCAAGCTCCACTACTTCAAGATGGAATTTGGCGTGTTCGTTTGTAAATACCAGGTCAATACATGTCGAGCTTGAGGTTGTTACTCTGGTAGGTTCCGTTACTAGTTGTCGAAAGTTGTACCTAGTCATTGTATGTAAAAGATTAAATGAATGACGACTTTTCTCAAGGATATTTACGTTGAAATCCCCGCCTATAAATATCTGTTTACGAAAAACTTCTACAAAAAATCAATATAAAGGATAAGTCCTTTATATTGATTTTTTGTAGAAGTTTTTCTAAGGATGTATAAAATACTTCAGTTTCCCTATTTTTTTGTGGCCAATAGATAACAATTAGCAATAAATTAAATTTAGGAATTTCTACTGCACATGTTTCAAATATAAATTCATTCGTAATTTCCGTTAAATCATGTCTTTCTTTGAAACCAATACCGTCTTTTAAAAATATGCATACACCACCTCCCGAATAATTTGGGCGGCAGTATTTGGCGGCTACAGTATACCCTTCCAACTGAAGAAGATCTTTTTTGGATTCAGTAATCCATGTTTCCGTAAAACAAAGCGCTTCCATTTTATGTTCATCCGTGATTGCTTCCAATAGGTAACGCTTATTTTTTAGACTTTGTATGTTCTGATATAAGATGTTAATGTTATTGCATGAATGTGTCTGTGTACTGTTTTGTCTTTGGGTACTGTCTGTATTAGAGAAAAAACTTAGGGCTAGTTAGTGGTTGTGGGTCCGTAAATATTTCTGTTTTGTCCGACTGTGAAATCCCTGCCATCAAATTTTCATCGTTTAGATTGTTTATTGTCATAATAAGATCCTGTAGGTCTGATACCACTACATTCGTGCCTTTACTATTCAGTGCGCCTGTGCGCTGATTATACATATCATAGTCAAAAGAAAGATTTAGGTTTGAGTCTAGTAGGTATACGTAATTGAATGTCTGAATGTCCATATATAAAAGATTATTAAATGTTTCTATTCTACTATTGTACAGAGTATTGCCATAATTTAACTGTTCTACATAATAGTTATTATTAAATTTAAATTTATAAGTCGGTAGACAAATAATTATATTAGTGTGGGTAAGTGAAGTTAATTTTTCTCTAATAAACAAGACTAGTTCTACGTAATTTTGCGTTCTTCGGAAATCCTCTTCGCCGATGTAAACAATACAATAGTCCTTACTTGTTAGGTTCTGAACTTTTCCTTCAATGTTCTCGAGTATTTGCTTTATTCCACATTTTGGTTTACGGTAGTGACAGATGTCGTAGTCACGCAGGCTAGTTTCTTCTGTAGCGGTATATAGCTTATTCGAGATTTCACCACTTAATAAATATATTTTTGGTTTATTTGTAATTATAGTCTGATTGCTGTGGGTTCTGCTTAGCGGTGGTACTGGTGTAGTATGAGAAATATTTTGTGTTATCTCACTTGTATCTGTCTTATCATTTTTGTTTTCGGATAAGTAATTAATATTTTCCGTTTGTGTTTCTTTGTTATGTGTACGTCTGCTTGTAGTTTTCTTTGGTGTTGGTCTTAATTTAGCAGGACTGTTAATTTTTTTGAGGATTTCGTTTTTTCTAGCTAGTTCGTCGTTTTGTTTCTTCAGATTACTATTTTCTAGTGATAGTGACTCAATTTCATTATGTGCACTATTTAATTGCAATTTACTCGAGAACAGTCAGGAGCGCGATACACGCCAAGCAAGCGATCGCGAGCGCCACGCAGTATCTCGCGCAGAGAGACTCTCGTTTAAGCTCCCAGCGTATTCGCACTGCCACATCTCGATCACTTGAGAATCCTGAAGAGCATGAGACGCGCCTTAGTGCAGACCGCTCACAGCATGCTCTAGCTCGGTCTTTGGAGACAGACGAGCATCGCGAGCAACGCAACGCATTCCACGTGTCTGTTCATTGCACGCAAGAACGTGAGCGGATTCAGGAAATTCGGGCAAGTTAGTCAGTCGAACAGCGTGAATTCCAAATTGATCTAGACCGTATACGTCGCAATCTTCGCAATTCATCCTCATCTGATACTGAGTCTATGGTTTATGATCCTGAAGAGCAACTTTGGTTCAATAAAGAAAGGAGCGCGTTTTCCTATAACCCATTTATTAACTGATTCCCCACAATTGCCCCTTTCAATTCAAGCGCGTGCAGTTTCCTGTGAGCATGTGCTTCGCCATGACAATAAATAAGTCGCAGAGGCAGACACTGAAGGCTGCGGGTGTCGACCTCAGGACGAGCTGCTTCTCACATGGACAACTGTACGTCGCTTGCTCCCGCGTCACCAGTCCTGCACATATTGAATGAGACCGAGGGAAAAACAACGAACGTTGTTTACACAGAAGTGTTACAGTAAATTATAACACTTCTGTTATTCGACGTCTCCTAAATTTCCTTATTAACCTGACGTCTCTTACCAGTAAATTAACTAAGTACATAACTTTAAAATTTTTAGTTTACTAAGCCAAATAGTTTTTGAGGGATCTAAGCTATAGTATAGTATGGGACGCATCTTTTGAGTGTTTCTGTAAATCAACAAACTATCACTAACTATTATATACGTGGGCAAAGCCACGGATACAGCTATAGTTTATAAAGAATTTTTTTTTAAGTTATTTGCAATTTTATTGTTAATTCAGTGTACCCTTGGGATCCACTGCAGAATTACGGGAAGAAAAGTTTTTTTTTGTGTAGGTATTAAGTCTGGGCAACATATAGGCTATAATTTAGTAACTACTATTCGCACATGCGATCAGTACAGACGTGTTTTTCGTTCTTTTACCCAAATTATGGAGCATTAATAATATTATAACATGCAATATTGATCTATCATGTGTATTGACAATAAAGTGTTTTAAGTACTAAAGTGGAGTGAACTATAACATTGTGATCGCGCAGTTCGTCAGCGCGGAGGTTGCTCTTCCTCACCTCGAGTGAAAGAGACAGGCTGCGAAAAATAAATAATTCATCTCTGTCGCACTACAGTGAACGGCGCGAAGTACGGCAGTTACACCTGTGATTTGAATTTTGAATAGCAAAAACAAAAATGCCCAACAATTGCGGCGCGTGTTGTTCAATAATAACAAACTTTTATATGGAATGTTCAAGTGGAAAGTGCAAAAAGCAATACCACTTGACTTGTCTTAAAATAAATACGATTGCGTTTGAGGCATTTACGCAAGCATACAAGGACAAATGGGTATGCCCGGAATGTGTATGCTCAAATCCTAAAAGAGGGAACCACGAAACTCCAGTTCGAGGGAATAATATACCCACCACCACCATCACCTCTCCAGGCTCTCCTACGAATTACGTAAATACTCAGAGGGGAAGTAAGCCTTGTTTTATGGATACCGATACTGTTCTGCTGGAAGAACTGAGAGAATTTCGAGTCGATATGATGGCTCGTATGGATAGCCAAGCAAATACAATAGCACTCTTGTTGGATCAATTTTCCCAAACAAAAGCCGATTTAGATACCATTGTTAAAATGATGAGGGTACTCGAAGAAAAAGTCGATGCTAAACGGACCCAGGATGGACGGACTCATAAAATAGTCGGGAATCCATCCACATTTGCAGAAGTCGTCAGTCAACAAAGCAAACCTAGCGATGATATGTCTAAGAAGTTACCTACATTACAACAGATACGACGCGCCAATACCAAACCGCAAAATGTAAACAAAGGTGGGGCCACAACATCAGTTGAGCTGCCGGAAACGAACACGGCTATTACCAACTTAGAAGAAAGTAACGTTGAGGTGGAAAAGGATCAATCTGGCTGGACGACTGTACAGTATAAAAAAGTCAACCGGCAGCCAAAGTACGAGTACTTATGTCAGAGTGGGAACAAATACCGAGTTGAAAGCTTTACAAGCCACGGAACGGAAGAAACACTTGCATGTGTGGCGATTACACCCAGAAACCACTCTCGAATCAATTACTAATCACGTGAAAAGTATTTGTGGATTGGATGTACCTTTAAAAGTGAATAAAATAAAACATAAAACCGAGCGGGATTACTCGTCGTTTGTTATTGGAGTACCGGAACAGTTGTTTGATAAATTGAACCAAACTGAAATATGGCCCATAAACGCTGAATTCAACGAGTGGATTTGGTTTCGGAAGCGTACCAAAAATACACCAAATTAGTACCATCGAAATTTTTTACCAAAACGTTAGAGGTCTCCGAACTAAGTTGGACAATTTTAGAAATAACATGGATTCATTGAATTCGGACTTGTTTGCAATTACTGAATCGGGTTGCAATTATTCCATTCAAGATTCAGAAGTTCTCCCACCGGGATACAATGTACTTCGTAGCGACCGAACGGATGGACGAAAGCAGGGAGGCGCGCTTCTTGTGGCCACACACCGGTTCGAGCTGCGTCGCGTAAGTGTGCCCGACGTATCGATAGACACGTGCGTTTTTGAAATTGTTTGTGCGACGGTACATTTATATAGTAGATTTTTATTTCTGTGTTCTGTTATTTATATTCCCTCGGGTAGTTCTGAAAATGATTACATGATTCTGTTTGCAGTAATAGAAAACCTATGTACTAGATACAAAGAAATAATTGTGTTAGGTGATTTTAATTTACATTCATGCCCTACAAATGTGATTAATTATTATGAACTAGCTTCTGCCCGCGGCTTCGCCCGCGTGGATGTCGGAAATTATCCCACGGGAACGTGCTAACAGGATAAAAAGTATGTGTTTCCCCAGGATGCCATATATCTCTATGCCAAATCAGATGTTCAGTGGTTTAGGCGTGAAAATGTATAACATACAGTTTCAAGTTCAAATCCTCCGCTTAAAAACTGAATTACCCCTTTTTGTCCCGTCAGTGGTAAATTTTCGACAACTTTACATACTTATTATTAATAGCTGTGCATTGCGGGTGACGTAACCAACGACAAACTTATTATTTGCGATTGAAACAGTAATCGGGTCTAGGGATCGAACCGCAAAATTAAGTCTGTTTTTTATCGTATATACTTTTCCGGCATAAAAAGTACCCAGTGTGGTGCCCAGGATATTAAAGAATACTTATACCAAGTTTCATCGTAATCGAACCGGTAGTTTTTGCGTGATGCCTGAACAAACAGACAGACAGACCGACAGACAGACAAAAAATTTTTTAATCACATTTTTGGGTTCGGTGTCGGTCTAGTAACACCCCCTGCCATTTATTTTTTTGATATTTTCAATGTACAGAATTTTCACTTCTACAGATTTATTATAAGTATATAGATATAGATGTTTCTTGTCCTTTTGCGAATTCACTCAAAGTAATAAGGTACCCAATTGTTTAGGTCGCCAATTAGATCTGGTGCTGAGTTCTGGGTTTCGAGGGAAGGTGTCAGTAGTAGCGGCAGACGAGCCACTCGTGCCCGTCGACGTGCATCACCCGCCGCTCGAAGTGAGCGTGAGCCTCGCGCCCGCGCGCGCCCTTTACCCTACCGACATTGTCCCCGCTACCTCGTCGGCCGCGGCCGTATCCGCCACCTATACTGACTCGCGCGCTGGTGCATCCGCACTCAGTAACAGACCGCGATGGAACTTTTATAAGGCAAATTATCAATTACTTTATTCTTTGTTAATTTCAACGGAATGGAATAATATGTACGAGATGCACGACTTGGACGATATATTTTAGATGAATGTGTCCCTAGGAAAAACTGTAGTGTGAAATCACGGTACACGTATCCTAATTGGTACACCAGCGAAATAATACAAGATCTAAGAACCAAAGCTAGATTTCACAAGACGTTTAAGGCAACAAAGGATTTAAGTGTTTACAGTGAGTATTCTAAATACCGAGCACTTATTAAAAACAATATTCATACTGCACACAAACAACATCAAACCAAAATACAATGTCAGTTAGCGAAGGATCCAAAATCATTCTGGCAATATATACGATATACCCAGCATAGCTAAGAGACAAATTATTATTAAGGATGGTCAACACCTAACCGATCTTGAATGTTGTGCAGTTTGCGATGTTTTTCGAGTCGGTATACGGTAGTGAGCCACCACAACTTGACCCACAAGCGGCCGCGGCAACGGCGGCGGGGGCCATGAGTGGGTCGCACGTGCAATTAAACTCGCTGAGTCTTAAGGACGTTAGAGAGGCACTGGAGCGTCTAAAACCTAAGCGTTCAGCAGGCCCAGATGGTATACCAGCGTTCCTATTCAGGGATTGTAGTAGGTTATTAGCGGAACCTCTGCACTATATATTTAATACATGTCTCCAATCAGCCACATTTCCAACTCGATGGAAGATAACGCGTGTAATTCCAGTACCCAAAGGTAAGGCAGGATCGGACATCAGTGGATATAGACCGGTGGCCGTGTTGTCGACGCCGGCCAAGGTTTTCGAGTCCGCCATCCAGCGCAGCATGCAGGAGCAGGTCCGCGTTCAGCTATCGGATGCGCAGCACTGCTACCAATCTTCTTAACTTCATGTCACAGGTGGTGCCAGCGGTGAATGCTGGTGTGCAGGTGGACGCTGCTTATTTTGACTTCAAAAAAGCGTTTGACACCGTCGATAATGACATATTATTACGTAAGTTAGCTGAAATCGGTGGCACACCACATCTATTGCAGTTCTTAGCTAGCTATATACAAGGCAGACAGCAGTATGTTGACTGCAACGGCTGCGAATCCGATCCGTATTACACCTGGTCCGGGGTGAGTCAAGGCAGCAACATGGGGCCTCTTGATTTTATAATAATGATAAACAATTTACCAGAGGTCGTCAAAAATGGATCTTGTTTGTTATTCGCAGATGACCTCAAGTTGCTGTCTGAGGTCAGGACGGAGTCTGATTGCAGACGTTTGCAGGATGACATTGATAGGATAGTGGAATGGAGTCATGAGAACAAGCTCTACTTCAACGTATCCAAGTGCTCGGTGATAAGTTTCACCCGCGCACGTGCACCTCTACTCTACGAGTACGTAGTGGATGCAGTACCGATGCATCGAGTCACGCAGGTAAGTGATTTAGGGGTTGTTCTCACTCCTGAACTATCGTTTCGCAGTCATATAACTAAGATCTGCAAAAAGGCATTTAGAAACTTGGGGTTTGTTCTGAGACAGACGCGAGACTTTACCAGCATCACAGCCATCAGAGTCCTGTATGACGCATTAGTCAGGAGTCATCTGGAACATAGTGCTGTCATATGGGCTCCACATGAGGCTAAGTACTCGGTGATGTTGGAGCGAGTCCAGAACAAGTTCACGCGCCACCTGTCTAAGAAACTTTATGGGGTATACCCATTTTACCCATTGATGTACCCCACTCTATTCGTACTGGGTATGGTGGGGTACAATCAACTCGGGGTGCGACGGGAATATGCTCTGGTCTCGTACTTGGTGAAACTGCTCAGAGGCATAGAGCACAACCCGGGAGTGCTGCAGCGGTTGCACTTGTACGTACCCGACCGCTATGTGTGGAGGCGACGGCCCCCGCCACTGCTGGTAGTACCATCAGCCAGGACCAACTTGCTGGCCAAAACCCCTCTGACTCGAGCAATTCGCACCATCAATTATATTCAGGTCGAAATTGATATATTTACATGTCACTGGAGTGAATTCGCAAAAGTACTATTGTTTACACTGTGTTACAAACAATGATATTTATGAACGAGATGTAGTTTGTGACTTATTTTTAATTTTGTGTGTGTGACTTGGCTATGGCATTAGGTTAAGTAAGACCTGTAATGATAGTTTTAAGGCAATTAAATAAATAAATAAAAATAAATAAATTTATTTTCGAAAATGGAACATCTGATGCAGAACCGCAGCCGACCAGCTAAAGTATAAGAGATATAAAAATGGTGCCATGGCAAAAAATATTCAACGTGAAGAGCATTTTCTGTGAGAAGAAATTTGAAGATCTGGAACACCTGTTGTGGAACTCCAAAGCCCAGCGACACTATAACATATATAGGAATGACGTCTTAGCAAAAGTTGTTTAGTCTGATGGGCATTTCCAGTTGACTTACAAAAATAAAAGATCGAACGTCTCGAATCGTCTCGCGCATCACGCTGTTTTCCCGTCCCCGGGCTCTTAGAATTCGACATCAGACGTTTCAGATCTTCGATTTTGACGACCCCGTTGTCGCTGACATAAGCAACAGGATCCGTGTACGAAGTCGCGGGCAGAAGCTAGTTTAATAATAAATCGCGAAACGCATTTAATTGAAGATAACAATAATACTACGACCAAAAGTAGATCTATATAGTCATGACGGAGGCATTCCTCTATAGTGCTCACAATCAGACACATAGCACTGGTATCAATCCCTATGAACTGTACACAGCCTTGTTGTTATTGATTGGCGGATACATTCCATAAAAATGTTCACGACCAACGGGAACAAACGGAACATTTTTATGGAATCATGACGGAGTCATTCCATGGTAATGCTCACAATCATTATGTAATAATACTGGGATTACTCCGTATAAACTGTAGACAGCTTTGGTGTTATTAATTGAGGGACACATTCCATATTTAAAATGTTCACGACCAACATAGATTTATATAAATTCACAATGTGGGTAGAAGTTAATTAAAACGATTAGAAGTTACCACTTATAGGGAAAAAAAAAATATCTTTCTCCAGGTAGAATAGAATAGTAGGTACTATCACGGACACTTCCGCCTGATCACCACTAAGTTCATTTTTGCTTGCACTCAAAACATAGAAGCGCTCTCTAGCCCCGCCCCGTTGACCTTGAATAGACGAATGAAAGATAAGACGGGCCGACTGCACTGTCGACGCGGTGACGCACGCGCCGTTCGAGATTTATTTTTATTTTCAAACTACTGCTATTACCTATTTTTTATACAGCGTGGCGATTAGGTTATCACATTAATTGAAACCACGTACTCTATATTAGGTATTTTATCATATTCAATTAAAATAATTTAATAATAAACAATATTATAGCCGCGGGACCCTTTTTTCCATTTTAATATTTCACAACATCATGTATTGCTTAAACATAATCAGCTGACCCGATAAAAGTAGGTCAAAGACCCGTGGCCGGCGAAGATAGTTCAAAACTTCAAACGTTGCCATTCCGAATTACCTACAAGCACTACTAAACTACCATTTTACAAACTATTATTACAAGAAACGTAAACAATTCAAGCGAAAAATGTCCTTACCGCCTTCTTACGGCTAATAGTTGAAGGCGTTTTTTGTGCGCAAAATTAAAAGATGAAAAGGGACCGCATGAAAGGTATGAAAAAAATATGCAAAAATATTCTTACGGTTGACGAGTTAAGGTATACATTTCTATGCGCGAAATGCTACGGGGTACGGGGGTGTGTGCTTTGGCGCGTGCGACGGATGAGTCACATAGTCCGCCGCCAAAATCCTTGAGGAATAGTTGTCGATTGGCGCACGCGCCCTTCGTACTTTCGTAGTATTGTTATTGTTTTTATTTTGTGGACATTGTTTTGTGTTAACTTTATTTTAGTAATAGGAATATGATAGTTTAGTGAAGGTGGTGTCGTGTGTGTGACAGTTTATGCGAAATCAGACGCTTAAAATAATAATTATTGTTAGGTACCTACCTATTTTCATTGTGTTATTGTTTCCAAGATGCCTCGAATCAATTTCGCATCGTCGGAGTACACCGATATGATTTGGAGTTCGGGCAATGGACATTTAAAGAATGAGGTATAATACGCTACTGAAGTGACGACTATGGACGATTTAAAATCTCGAATAATTCGAGCCTTCGACAATTTAAAAATTTTAGCCGCGAAGCCTACCTACTCAGGCTACTCAGAAGAGTCCGAAATAATATCGTAAGACAATATCATTTGTGTGTACAAAAGCACGGTGGACATTTTGAAAACGTAAAAATTAAACTGCGTAATAATTGAGCATTTAAGTGGAGATTTTTGAAGTGAATTTGTGATTATTTCATAAAACAATATCATAAGTATGTTGTGAAAATGTTGAATTACTGTCGCACGCACCACGCGCGCGTGCCTACATCCACAAGTAGGTACTCGTACTCGTACCTCGCGTAGGTACGGCGCGTGCTCCGCCGCCGCCGGCGCGACGCGGCGACGCTGCGGCGTTGCCGCTTTTACAGGTCAGTAAACTAATATTATAAAGGATGATTTATTTTTTACCGATTATAACGCCATTTATTTTGTTTGAAAAATGCATTTTCTTAATTTTAGTAAAATTATTTATTTTATTATTTTAATGGACTGATAACCACTTGTAATACCTGCTGTACAATTTAATGTGATAACCTAATCGCCACCCTGTATTATGGACTAGCTTCTGCCCGCGACTTCGTCCGCGTAGATTTCGGATTTGTGACAGGATTGCGTATCTCAAAAGGAAATCAAAATAACCCATAAAAATACAAAATATTTTTTTTTAAGTAAATAGAAGAAGATGTATTTTTTAAACTTTGCGAAAAATGAAATCAAAATAACCCATAAAGATACATAATAATTTTTTTTTAAGTAAATAGAAGTAAGAAGATGATTTTTTTTAAACTTTGCGAAAATTATGAAAACTTTATAACACTATACAGATCATGGATGTGATGTAAATAGTTATATTATGTTATGACTTGATTTTTGATTTTGTAAACTTATTCCTGCACGTGCACGGCCTTGGTGACGCCCACTTCGCAACGGGCCGTGCAGCAGATATCGTAATATTTTAATTTCGCCATAACTTCAAAACCAAACGACCAATTTTAATCATTCAACGACCAAATATTATCTACATAAACTGTACTTACTGATGAAATAATTTATTTTGATAAGGATGAATAGCATGAGTAAAATAAATGCGTATAAATGTAGTCCAAAAAAATTCAAGATTTTTAAATAAAAAAATGGTTGTTGTGCCTCACTCGACATAGATAGGTATAGTGTGTCGCGGACTTTTTTGTAGATATTTATAAGATCTACAATTAATTTGAACATTTTATGGTTCTATCTTTTATAATTTAGGCAGCGTACGCAAAATAAGTAACTTTTCTGGTTGATTTTTTACACCTTGTGTCCGAAAAACCCAAATATCTTACGGAACCCTATTTTTATCCAAAATAAAATTTAGTCTATGTTACTCATGGATAATGTAGCTTTCGAATAGTGAAAGAATTTTTTAAATCGGTTTAGTAGTTTTTGAGCCTATTCATTACAAACAAACAAACAAAGTTTTCCTCTTTATAATATTAGTATAGATAGATCTGGGATTCGTTATTCGTTAATTCGTTGAGTTAATAATACATTTTGTCTTTATTTTTCTAATTAGAAATTTGATTTGATAAATCCTATTGTCGGTTAGGCATTAATTAAAAAGTAAAATACAATTTTGAAGTTTTATCAGTTTTATTTATTTATTAACTGAACTGAACAAAGATATTCATAAAATATTGGACATAGTAAGTAGGTAAAACACACAATTAACAATATTCAAATTTTCTTAGGCTTTTTGCAATTTTCAGTTCAGTATAAGGTTGTATGGTAATAAAAAAATTCAAGACATGCCCTTCAGAACATATAATTGAACGCGTTAGAACGCGGGTTTTTTAAATTTAGAACTAGGAAGTTGGTGTGGCCTAGCCTTCATTTCATAAGCCGTTGGCGATTAAGTCGCTAAAAACTTAACGAGAAAAACAATGTCCTGTATAAAAATAAATTCAGGGAGCTCTGCTCTCGGATAAACTGTGAGCACAGTTGGCACCATTACGTTTTGTAATAGTTCGCAGTAAGTTTCGCCATTTACTCGCCCTGGGAAATGGACAAGCTCTCCGGGACCATCAGCACTCATCCAGCCCCACATATTAGCGCATATCCTTCCAGAATCATGATTAGGAATCACGTTTCTAGGTAGGCATGTTTGAGTAATGCGAGTGATGCATCACGCGTAATATCACCCGAGCGCGTACTGTAACATCACACATTACTCGACTAAAATAAGCATCACACCATCACACTAAACATTACGCGCGCGGTAGCAGCGCAGTAGCTCGTGACATGACCCGCAGACTCGCTCGAACCGAGCCCTCCCGAACGCATCGCATCGGCAATGTTCGGTTTATATCGGAAGTCCGGAACTAGGCGCGTGCGATTTCGTATTTCGCCCGGTCAGGTGACTTATTATGTTATTTAGAACTCTATTTTTATTATAAAAGGGTTTATATTTCCTTGACACCATGTCTTATTACACTAGAACATTGCATTACATTAGAACGCGCGATGGTGTGCTATCGCATGGCGCGACATCCTATCATCACGCGTGATGTTTGAACTGATGGTGTAATGTAATATTACTCGGCACGAAATGTAATGACATATCACATCACTTCGTGGTGCACTGTTTTGCACATGTCTATTTCTAGGTTCGTAGCGTGTATTCATCACGCGCTACAAGTGTCGACGACAATGTTGGCTCGACGTAAAACATTTCTCATCTGAGAATATAGCGCTTGTGAAATAGTGTCTACCATACGTTGGAGGTTATCAGATATGGACGTGGTGCCCGCGGCCTATCCTCTAAGACACCCTCTTCTTCATGGCGTCTGATCGCCAGCCGGACAGTGTTTCTCTACAAGGAATAAATAGTCCAATAACAAGTGGCTTCATTAAAAAAAAAACTGACTTGTTTCAAAAAACCCGACCGCAACAAACGACGAAATAGTTCTAAACAAATCAGTTTTCAGGTTTCCTCCATACTAAACCCCAGTCCCAACTTTCTTGGTCCGTATATATCTACCTCCATGTATAGCTAGAAGGCGCAAAAGTACTGATGGTAAGAAAAGTGCTTGTATGGTTTGTATTTATTTTTATTCAGTCATCAATTCATCATTCAGTTGTAAATCTGCACCACTTTTATAAATAAACGCTATTATTATGATCTCCTTTATTTCATTTAAATACTTACAAAATACATTTTTTAAAAAATTTATAAACAAAAGGATAAAAAAACATTTAAAAATATAAAAAGTAGTAGCCCACCGGTATCGGGAACAGGGTCCAAGCTACCGGCGGTCAAGGCTCCAGAGAGAGGAACCTCCTGACGATGCGAGCCGTGTCCAGAAGTACCGCTTTCTGAATCAAGTCCTTGATCCAGCTGCCCAACGAGAGCCTCCTCAGGTGTTGGTCGAGGCTCTTGGCTATTAAGCCATTGGCTGTCACAACTATCGGAACAATGATCGCTGAGTCCACATCCCACATGTCGACAACCTCGCGAGCCAAGTCAAGATACTTGATTTGTTTATCTTTCTCGGCTTTCACGAGGTTATTATTATTATATCACAAATCACAGTCTGTATATAAATTAATTTAAACTCTCGTCTGACATGTTGCTGACACACATGTTACTGATACATAAAATGACTTGTTATCAGTTGCACTGGGGCATCATTGTAATGTCAAACAAAGAGATGCTTCTTATCTTATCTTATAAGTGATGAGAGAAAGACTTCTATGTAATTACCGAAACCCGCTAGGTATAACAAAAGTATCAAAGGATGCCACCGACTTTTGCCCACTGCGGTTATTGAATTTTATGACTCTTTTGTTCGGCTTAGGCTTATTGTAAAATTTCTAGAAATGAATTATTTAATAATTAGTCACTATTTACTTATTTGCACGGAATTTTAAGTAGGTTATTATTAACCAACAAAATACTTTTTACACAACAATGGCAAGCATTTTTTTAATTAAAACCAACTATTTTTATTTATTTATTCATATAAAAATTCGCATTGTGTTTGAATTATGCACATTAATTAATTTATAACGGCTAAAAATATAAATTATGAATTTCAAATAGTAAATTGCACTGCAAGTAATTATAATCAATAACATTGAAACAAATAGTGCGTGTGTGAGCAAGAAAGTATTCCGAGTTCGCCCGTCACAACAAAGCAGTAATACATATCAGTCATTCATTCAAGTTTAAAAACTCTGAATTGTCTGTTTTTTTTCTGCTTGTTCCTCGTTTAATTATTTTAATTATTGTCATGGTAAATTGTGTGGTTTTAAAATACCTTAATTTATAAATAAAACTTTATTAACGATGCACAGTGCAAAGTTTATCATGCAAATGTTATCTTGTGTAAGTAATTGAATACTTTCTAGTTTGTTTTACATCAATAAAAGTATTAGATAAATAAATAATAATATAATATATTTATTCAAAAAAATATAAGGCATAAAAACCAGTACAGTTTTGCTTAAATTTAACAAACAAGCAAAAAAAAAAAAAAAAAATAAAAAAAAAACAAAAAAAAATATTATTATTATTTGTTTTTTTTTTATTTATATTTTTTTTTGTTTGTTTGTTAAATTTAAGCAAAACTGTACCAATTTTTATGCCTTATAATTTTTTGAATAAATATATTATTATTATTATTTATTTATCTAATACTTTTATTGATGTAAAACAAACTAGAAAGTATTCAATTACTTACACAAGATAACATTTTCATGATAAACTTTGCACTGCGCATCGTTAATAAAGTTTTATTTATAAATTAAGGTATTTTAAAACCACACAATTTACCATGAAAATAATTTACTCAAGTAAACAGCTCAATGATCAATATTCAAAAGGTCCGGTAAGCGCGCCCATGTCAAATAGTTCGTCCGTAAAATTAAAAAAAGGAGTACACGTGATACGTCAATATGCTGCGCAGTGCAGGTTGCAACTAATTGCGTTATCGCTTTCCTAATAGGCCAAAACTTTTAGGGGGCGTGGTTTGGCGCCGCCGCAGGATTTAGGCAAAAAAAATTTTAAGTGAGCAGGCGGAAAAGACCGCGATAGTACATAATTTCACTGTAATTTGTAATTTAATTTGCACTTACCTAACGTTTTTAACGAATCCTGCGAAGCTGAGCGTTGTCGACGTCTTTTCTTCAACTTTTTCTCAATCTTCCTCATTTTTCGATTTACGTAGGCCTCAATATCTTCATCACTATACCGTTTTTTCGGCATAATTATACTATATGACGTTTATAATATAATACGTATACACACCTTATCCAAAAACCCTTTGAAACTAAGTAGTTCATATGTTAATTTTTGAGAGGAACGAAAAACGTGGCGGATAGCGCAAGCACTAAAACGCGAATGACTTACCGAGAGAGGGCACCACTAGTTCTTTCATGTTTTTTGCTAATCTTGTTGATTTCAAATTTAGTGGTTGGATAGCAGTACCTGCGCGTTACTACTACATAGTTTTCGTGATCTCGAGGACAGCGCAGAGTGTAATCCTTTTTATATACTACCAACGTCTTTTAAGTCAAACATCTACCTCCATTTTGAACCAATCACAGATCATCTATATATATAAAATTCAAAGTCCTGACTGACTGACCGACTGACTGACTGATAGATCAACGCACAGCCTAAACCGCTGGTCCTAGAGACATGAAATTTGGAGGGTGTGTTCTTCGTGAAGAGTAGGCATCCATTAAAAAAGGATTTTTCGAAATTCCACCCCTAAGAGGGTGAAAAGGGGGGAATTCGTTTGTATGAAAAATCTTATTCCTTGAGTTAATAAACTTGAAACTTGGCAGGAATACTTATCTAAATAAATTATCAAATCAAATCAAATCACTTTTATTTGCTAACACAGGTAAATAAATACAGATCTTGAGTTTGGTGAACAGAACGCTATGTTATGCCAGGAGGCGTACAAATATGGTGTGCATCTAGCTCAGCATTACGAGTTTAAATTACAAAATAAAAAATAAAAAGATGTCTGAAAATCATGCATACCTAGTTAAAATTTCAAAATCATTTACAACAATTACATAATTTTAATTATAATTTTAATAATTTTATTAATTTAAATTATGAACATTGTCAGTTTTTTTTTTCTTCTAAACTACCCCCTAATAAGGGATTGGGGGATTCAAAGTTTGTATGGAAGAATTTTAGCGCGCAGTCCGATTTACTCGAAACTCAGTATTTATACCTAATATTGAAAGTAAAGAATAATGTGTATCAGAGTTTTTTTAAAATCTACCCCTGACGGGCTGAAATGGGGTAGTCAATTTTTCAGGGGAGGATTTTACTGCATGGCTTTTTTTTTTGTTTTTGGGTGGGAAATCATCATATGACCCCTCCCGCTCTGGGCGGAGCGGAAGGGAGTGTCAGACTTTTACTGACTAGAACCCACCCGTGTTCCTTCAGTTGCCTGTGCCAAGGGCCACGGTACCTGTTTCGAATAACCCGCAACCCTGGCGGCTTTACTGCATGGCTTGATTAACTCGAAAATTCTTAGTATAAATAATCTTATGAGTCAATTTATGAATACCCAAACATTTTTTTTTAAATTCCACCCCTGTGGGGGTGAAAAGCGGGGATACAGTTTATATGAAAAATCTTCTTCATTAGGTTAATAAACTTGAAACTTTTCAAGAATACTCGCCTAAGTACTTAAGTAATAAAGTTGATCATTATAAGTTTTTCAAAACTATCCCTCAAAGGGGGATATAGGGGTGTTAAGTTTGTGTGGAAGAAATTGAATGCGCGGTCCGAGTAACTCGAAACTCAGTATTGATACTTTTGACAGAAAATAATTAATAATAAGTATATAAAGTTGTCGAAAATTTACCACTGACGGGACAAAAAGGGGTAATTCAGTTTTTAAGGGGAGGATTTGAACTTGAAACTGTATGTTACATTTTCACGCCTAAACCACTGAACTTCTGATTTGGCATAGAGATAGATGGCATCCTGGGGAAGCACATACAGTTTATCCTGTTAGCACGTTCCCGTGGGATAATTTCCGATATCCACGCGAGCGAAGCCGCGGGCAGAAGCTAGTCATAATATATTTTGGCTTATAATATGATGACTAATAGTAATAAACAAATCTTATGTAGTGAAACCATTTTAAAACATTATAAGGACGGTAATTAATCAATTTAATAGGAGTTGATTCGTACAGTCCTTCGTCAGTATTATCTGACCCACCCTAAAAACAAACGAATATGGACCCTCTGGCTGTAACATTAAGGTTTATTCAATTTATATGAGATTAACAGACAAGTGCTCGAGGACTCGATGAACAAATTCAATCAATACAGACACGCAAATTTCATCTTTGACACGTAACGTTAAGGTGAACCCACCCAACATTGTCGGAGCCACCGGCATTATAATATCATTTTGTTAAGCTATTTTAATCATTATCTCGTTGGCATTAAAGTTGAAAAGCTTTTAAGTCACACTACATAATTACAACCCAATCTTTAATTTCGCGTATTTCCAACAAGTTCTTGTGGCTTAGCGGTTTGATGCTAGATTGGCGACGAACAACATGTGGGTTCGAAAATACAGTCCACCTATATTATCAGTTTCTTTTTTAATTTGTTTTCATTTCTACAATATTGCTTGCATTATTAAAGAACGACCAATATGATTTACGCCTAATAACTTATCTTGTAAACAGGTGGGTAAATTGAAAAACTTTAAGTTCACAGAATTTATATTTACCAAGAATGGTTGGATACGAAGTAAAAAATATATTTACTTCGTGAGGTAGATAATAAATTCATCTAAGTGACAAAAGTTACACTACGCCTAATAGCAGTGACTGCGCACACACATTTGTAAATCGTTGCACATAACTCGATAAGTATTTTTAGGCAATTTGGTGTTAAAAAGCATCATGTCGCAACTTAATGACTATACCAAACATAAAATCATATTTTTACATGAGTAGAATGTTGGAATTAGAGAGATTGGTCATCGACTTAATATAGCAGTAAGTTTTTTTTTATACCTATTTTATTTTATTGATTGTGATTAACGAACGCGTAGTTGGCTATTTTACCATTACATTCACTCCTTACAAGTTACATACACGGTTCCAAAAATGTTTTTTTTTTTTTTTGTTTTAGAGAAATACGGTCAGTCTATGCCTAAGACGTTATGGAGACAATGGAAATATTCAGCGGATTCGTCCAGGAACAAAAGCCATCAAGTATAGTCCCGAATTCGAACGCCACCGTTGCTTCAAGCCATGTTGAAAATCCAATTTTTTGCCCATTCGTGTAACCGCAATAAACCACAATATTTCAGGGGAAACAATGAGAAGGCATTTACACGCTGCTGGGATAAGGAATTTTAAACCGGCACAGAAAATTTCATTGACACCTGCTCATCGCGAAGAAAGGGTCCGTTTTGCCCAGGAATATATATTTTTTTTTTTTTCTATTTTTAAACACACCATGTAAGTAAATGCTCAATGGATTGATTGTTAAACCATTAAAATGTTGCAGATTATGTGGTGATGTTATTGTTATAAATAGATTGTTTCTATTTAAATAACATGTTTATTCACTACATATAGGCAGCTATAAATCTGTAAAGCATTTCACAGATGAATTCATTTTCTCGATAGCAAACTTTTAAGCATAAGCATAAATAAAAAAAATAAAAAAAAATTGTTTATTGGGTCTCAAGCAGTTACATTTACAAATGTGATTGAGACAGCCCCAGTAAGTAATTAATAATACTTGTGTTGGGGTTGTCTCGCTCTTTCCCTTAGTTATTGATAGCTTATACACTATTGAGACTCTGTAACAATTAAAATTAAACTAAAAGAACTAATTGAGCTAATTTAGAAACAAAGAGAAAACAATGACAAAAATAAAAAAGTAATTAACAGCTCTGTGTATTGTGCAATTGTGAGTATGTGTTTGTGTGACTGTAGTAGTGTGTGGGGGTGGGTTGGGGTGTGTGTACGTGTGTGTGTTTGTTTTAAGTACCATCCGAGGACGTGCGTATGAATACACAAGGCACGACCGAGGACCTTTTCAAAGCGAGGACCTTTTCGAGGGTCCTCGGTTTGACTTGACCAAAGATTCGTATTCTGCAAGCGATTTTGAGTCTTTCTATATACTTATCACGAAAAAGTTGTCTGAACCTCGGTTTGATCAAAAATATTCATATGCATACACAGACATTGTGTATCCACCAGATGGTGCCACTCTCGACTCATACACAGGCTCTTTACACTCATTTCACGTTTGTTGTATTATCCGAGGACCTATGTGTTAACTTTAACACAAAAGTCCTCGGTTAGGTAGCTTTTCCACACAATGTGTATTTAAGACCTCGGTTTGCTAGATTTTCCGAACAGTGTGTATTCTAGTCCTCGTTTCGACAATTTTCCTCGTGTGTAGAAGACGAGTTATGTGCTATCATTTAAATAAAATTATGAAGGAGAAAAGCGAAGGTAGACTGAATCCTTAAACAAATCGTTAGCTACTAGGTGCACGAGGAATAATCAGGCTTCTTCTGCAGTATGTGCTAAGTACCTAGGCCTGCTTAGATTATACAACATTATGATTTGCACCATAAAATATTATATTGGCAGGAGCTGAATACGTGTGCTCTTCATAAAGAACCTAAAGTAAATGTCTTCCAAGGCGAAATCTCAGCAGCAAGATTTGAAGCAAACAAAAAGTACAAAGAAATAAAGAATATGAACGTACTAAAGAAAACAACATAAACTTTACTGAAATAGAAGTAAGTTTATTTTAAAATGAATAGAATAGATCTTTATTTGCACAGAAAGTAGGTACAAGTTACAGATGTTAAGTTTAAAATGATCCTTATACTAACTACCTTAACTAGGGCAAACAGTTTTAGCTAAAAATGATCGGACACATACATTAAATACTTTTCTTTAATAGGGCGGTATCGGAACCACTAACAATTAGCAAATTTTTATATTGTCTCCTGATTGTCCGGTTTCTATTTGCGGACACTTTATTAAACAAAAACAGCCACCTCAATAGTATAAAGTGATGGGAATGTTAATAATTTTAGGGACTTAAATACGTACGCAGCTATCTGTTACTATTAAATTGCACACATACTGCGTTAGGTTAAAAAGTACATACGCATCTACACTAAGTTTTTTTGTTCAAGCCAGCGTATAATGATTATTAACGTTTCATTTATGTCATGTTCGTATATTTTTTTGTAAATACATTCAATTAAGGCACTACTATCGTCAGCGAATAAGACCATATGATGGCGAGGTAAATCATTAATATATAGCAAAAATAGTAAAGGGCCCAGGACACTGCCCTGTGGTGCGCCATGCCAATATAAGTCTGTGGCTATACCTAATAATTCTTGCCTTAGATAAATATTTTTCTTCGTGCTTACTTTTTGGACATATTCTAGATATTTCTGTGTGCTGCTTACGATTGTTAAGGTATGATTTTAAGAGATTAAGTACATTTCCTCTGATGCCTATGATGTCTAGCTTTTTTGTAATAATTTCATGATTAACACAATCAAATGCCCTCGTCATGACCGTGAAAATTGCGCAAACTGGTACTTTTTTTATCCACATTTTGCAATATGACATTTATTAAATCGTAAACCGCTGTATTTATACCCTTATTTTTTTCTGAAACCCTTTTGTTCCGCTCTTAAAACATTATATTTGGATAGGAAATTATTAACAGAGTTATAAATCATTTTATCTATAACCTTAGAAAAAATGGGTATTAAAGCAATTGGTCTATAATTTGCTAGATCTTCTTTAAAAAAATTCTAAAGTGGCTTCATTATAATTGTTTTTAAACTATCCAGAAATACTCCAGTACTGACACATAAGTTAAGACACAGATGCAAGGCGATGTCGCCTGGTACGAATTTTACAGCCTTTGTTCATATACCATCATATTCAGTGCTACTTTTATTTTTTAATTATTTATTATTTATTTATTATTTATTTATTTATAGTTAATTAACACGGCACAGGTCCAATTACATTAATTAACATAGAATTATAAAGATTAAAATAAAATAAGCATTCAAATAACATACAATACAAAAATTAAATTCAAATTCAAAGATGTACAATTCGTGGATAAAATTATTAATAATTATTTGCGAAAATGGTTAAATAAATTAGAAACAACATAAAATAACATAAACTATCATGTAACAGTGGACACCCTCGCATACTGTCTCTCACAAAACACCAGACAGGCACGCATTATTTTCTTCCATTCATCAGCAAACACATCACATTCAGGGTCGGCGGTCAGGAGGGCTGATTTAATGATTGTATCGCTCTCATAATATCTTACGGTAATACTGGATGCATTAACATTTAGTTAGGGTTACTTGTCAAATTCGTAGTGTCCGGTGGTTTCGTCATGTTATTTTATGTCTGTTTAATAAAATAGTTATTAAAAGCGTTTGCAACGTCTGTCGGATTAGTAATGGTACTATTTTGAACTTTATATGAAACAAATTATTTAACAAACTTTTACCAACGATCTACTTATAGAAATAATCATCAAGTTGCAACAATACCTTTGAGAAGCATGATTACAAAACTTACATAACAGTTATTAGAAAACGAGTCAAACAAAACGACTTATAGAAACCATAATTATAAGAGATCAACATAATTTGGGCTAAAAACTTAACATAACATTACTTAACACAATGCTTAGTTATAAAACAACAAAGAAATATTATCAAGTGAGATCAAAATAATTTGGGAAGCCTGAAAACTTAATAACTAGCTATAAAATGATTAAAGATAAATCATTCATGTCAACGGCCTGTTAAATTCAAAAGTTATTGCTTTTTTCGCTAAATAACACAATGCGGGATCATGGAAACTGATAATAAAATGGATTAATTTATTGTTGTATCATCAGTTTTGATCATCGTAGTAAATAGCGAAAAACGCAAGAAAAGAAAAAAAGGCAGGTGAGCTGATATGTGACATGTACCTTAAAGAAATAACGATTTATTTATTTATTTATTTACGATCTTTGGTATAGTCAACACTATTAGTTACATCACGTTTAATAAAACAAAATAGCAAACATTCTTTGGAATAATCAATACCAGCATCTTTGAGATCTAGAATTTAGACTTCAGTTGTCTTTTCTTTAACCCGGCTTATGTGAAAGAAATGAAATACCTAATAACTTGATATTGTATTGAATACCTATCATGAAACTGAAGTTTCCGAATTCTGATTTATCTACTCATTTAAAACCTGAATTCTAGTTTTACTTTATTTTTGTAAGCTATATTGAAGACGATGCTACCAACTATTGAGGAGTTCCCCCATAAAGAAACGACCCTGGCTGCAGCATCAGCACAAACTGGTAATTATTTTAGTTTTACAACTTAAACCTAACGCATATGCTAAATTTGAAGACGCTGCTATCAACTGTTGAGGAGTTCTCTCATGAAGAAATGACCCTGACTGTAGCATCAGCACAAACTGGTAATTATTTTGGTGTTACTAGATAAACTTGAGGAGTTCCTTTATGAAGAAACAACCTTGGCTGCAGCATCAGCACAAACTGGTAATTATTTTAGTTTTACTACATAAACCTAACGCGTATGCCAATTTTGAAGACGATGCTATCAAGTGCTGAGGAGTACCGTCATGTAGAGACGACACTGACTGCAGCATCTGATAATAATAATATACTAATTTTAAAGTTGTTTATACATATAAAATTAAAAACTTACCTTTCCTTCACAGTGATTATACCCATCTTATTCGCGGTCCGCATCAACGACAAACGTAAAGACATCGACTTGTCCTCGCTTGGTACTTCGTTTTAGAAAAAGTGTGTAAGAAATAAATCGGAACATTCTACTAACATTGATATAATTATTATCTTACACGTAAAATGTTTTAGGTAGGTAGATTTTCCAGGTCCTCGGTTTGTACAAGTTCTACGCGAAAAACGGTCCTCGGTTTAGTGATATAAAGTCTAACACAACGTCCGCACTTTGTACAAGCTATAAGAAATATTGTGTAAAAATACGTCCTCGGAAGGGCGTCGCAGGGCATACGTCAGAGGTCCTCGGTTGGCTTACACAAAGTCCTCGTATGTGCATCGCTGGTCACATTTAGCAGTGTATTTCAGGTCCTCGGTATGATAGCCGAAATTCATACAGAAAAATGTTGAGATAGCATTATCCCAATAAGCTCATCACTATAGATTTTTTCACCTGTCTCTTTCTATCTTACTCTAAAAGGCCAACGAGGTATTTAAACCAGTTTTTTGGAGGGTCCTCGGTTCGTTCTAGGAATAACAAGGTCCTCGTAAGGGTGTCTGTACAAACAGGGGTGTGTGGGGGGGTGTGTGTGTGTGTGTGTGTGTGTTTTATGTTGCGTGTGTGATTATGTATGAGTTTACGTGTTAGCTGACAGTGCCATTATAAATCGAAGTTAACGATACAATTAGGTGATCACAATGTATAACATTATGATAAAGAAGAGAAGTATTCATGTAAGTCTGACTAGAATATGCTCTGTTTCTTCATAATTTAGAGTTTTTAACCAATCGGTTATAACTTTTTTGCATTGATGCGAGACTTCATGATGGAACTTAAGTTTAGCGTTAATTTTATTGTATATGTAGGCTGATTGGCATACATACTGACGCCTTGCAAAAACCGTACGTACCGGTGTAGAGGAAGCCACAATATCTTTTCTCCTCCTAGCCTGGCTTTCTGAGTTAACTGGAAGGTATTTATGTAAATTTAGAAGGTATAGTTTCCTGACTGACAATAGGCCACAAATTCTATATAGATCGAGGGTGGGATATCTATATGGCTTAAAATATATTACTTTTAAAAGAGCCCTTTGGGCTCTTTCTAACTCTAGAAACTTAGTTTTTGCGGCCACTCCCCAGACAGGCAAGCAATATGTGATTACTGACTGCGCGAGTGCTATATAAATGTTGTTGAGTGTCTTTTGAGGCATCACATGTCGTAGATTTTTAAAAATCCATATAAATTTTCGAACACGCGACATAATAGCCTCGACATGCGAGTGCCACGTCAGACACTCGTCGACTATAACTCCCAAATATCTTGCAGACGGTAATTGCTTGATGGGTTTACAGTCACAGCTATGCCTTATGCTGTTTGTACACATATGGATACGAATATTGAAGTTAGTACAAGCTTTAGATCTTGCACTTGGAGAGAAACAAATGTAATTTGTTTTAGCAATATTAAGAGTTAGCAAGTTTGCTTTGAGCCATCTATCTATGACTACTAACCCTTGTTCGGCCTTACTTCGTACCCCTTCCCGAGTGTCGCCAAAGTAGGTACACAATAGCCGTATCGTCAGCATATGAGAAGATTTTGCCACCACTGCTTCTTAGGTTACAGAGCTCATTAATATACACTAGAAACAGTGGCGGGCCAAGCACGGAGCCCTGCGGAACACCGAAAACAACATTTTCCTCCCCACTGCACGAGTTACCCAGCTTAACCTGTTGCTTCCTACCCCGGAGATAACTGTCAAAAAGAGAAAGAGCCTTGCCTCTGATCCCTATAGCCTCAAGTCTCTGCACAAGGATGGGAACAGATACGGTGAGCATGCCTTGTTTTATGTTAATAAATGGTTAGATTTGATTATGGCATACTAATATAAAATGTAGGTATATCAATTTGGAAATATATATGAGCATTTACTTATTTTATCTTACCTAAGTGTTTTAATGAAATAATAAACATTTTAAACTTGCAACTTTTTAATTTTATTTCTATACAAACTGCCCGTTTAAAAAAACAAGACCCTACGACGTCCATTAAAGAAATGTAAAAAAAGTGTAATAAAATAATTTAAAAAAACAGCTGAGCAAAAAGCTACATTTAGGTGAAATTAAATAGACAACGATGAACACCGCACTACCTTAGTGACCACAAGACCAACTCAACTCTTATAAGCCGCATTGAAATTTGATCTTAGTTGTTATGCTAGACGCAATATTCTAAAGAATTTGAACCATATAGTATACTTTCATAAAGTTTATTCTTGTACAGCACAAGCAGCCAACCTTCTCGTCGTGCAAATAGATTATTTTGTATTTTAAATAATCACTCCATTGAGACATGATAATAAAAAAATCTACCTATGAAATAGAATATAAAAAATGGTAAAGAGACGGTTTATTCCCGTTGTCCCCGTACGCCGTGTCCCCGTCCTACGGGGACAGCGGTACTTCAATTAAATATTTAAAAATACTTCCCGTTGTCCCCGTACACTGTCCCCGTCCTACGGGGACAGCGGTACTTCAATTAAATATTTAAAAATACGTTTGACCACATAAGTATAATCCACCAGTCACAACACATTGCTGACGTAGCTTACCGAACGCCATTTAACATAATGTATCCCTCGCAACTAGGCTAGAGCATGCAATACCGCAGTAGATATTAAATACCGCGATATTGTGGTATCGGACATGTAATACCGCAAAATTTGCGAAATTGCGAAATTAGTAACTCGTTAAATGGGGGTTAAAATAAAACTACCATAAGTTATAATTAATCACACACAACGCTAATCTTTATGTTTTATTTGAAAATGTTAACGTAAAAAAATGTATCCAGCAGCCGAAAATGCTCTCTCAGCTTCTACACTCGTTGGCGGAATGCTTAGCAGATGCAGCAGCAGATATGTATAGATCGCAAAAAATGTTTCCACACTATATTAGAACTTTTGAAGTCTTTGAATTTAATACCATTAATAGAAGTATACATTTTTACAAAAAAAAAGGTTGATACACTGGTACGAGTATAATACGTTAATATATTAGTCAAAATAATTATTCACGTAATAAACAAATAAAATAGGACAGTTTAGTCACTCACTTGTCCGACTTGCGAGTAGTTGCGAGTGTGAAACTGAGTAAGATTACAACATACTTACGTTATTTCGCTGTACTTACTGTAGGGAATTCGGGAATTCCCCGATGCACTGTGAGCTACCAAGGATGTATCCCGTCCGCCCGACCAACATGTGACGATTCGTAGCGGGGATTCCCTATCATGGTTCGTTTTTAATACCGCGAAATTCGCATTTCTAATCTCGCTTTTGCGGTACTGAAAAAACAGTGCGAAATTCGCGAAATTGCGGTAACGATATAACGTACATGTTATGAGGAGCTTTGGGTACCTAGAGATAATATGTCCTTTTTCCTTATAATTGTAACAGTGAAAACTTGAGAAACTATTAGTTTGGCTATTAGTTGGGCCTCAACATTTGCTACATCTGTATCGTGTCCTGGTTTAAACTAAGAATTAGGTACGCGTTCGCCTACATTAGTAACATCTTTGCTGCTCAATAGATACTGCAGTAACTGATCAGGATGACTGTACCTTAGCGCTAAGGCCGCAGATTTCACCGACTTATCACTAATTCCGTATATAATGCAGTCAACCGCGCGTTTGTCATAAATATCACACTGATATAAGAGCTAGTTTGTCTTATAAATAGTTTTCAATGTGTGTATAACTCCAGCTTCCTCATATGTGATAGAATAATTCTACCTATGCCAATATTTAAGGCATAATAGCTGCAATCAAAGTTCCCAGTCTTAATTTAGCTGCCACAAAAACTTCGTTAATATGAGTCGTTTAGTGTGTGTTAGCTGGAGTGACGTAACTCCAGCTTCCTCATTCGATACAGGCAAACTAGTGAGGTTAGGGTTTTGGACTATAGTCAGAAAAATAAGGCATAATAGCTGCACAAGGAAGGAAAAAACTGAACGATAATACTTAAAAAGTGTTGAAACTACGATCAAAAACGTGTGTGTAAGCTGGAGTGACGTAACCCCAGCTGCTCATTCATATCTTCCAAACGAATGAAGATATGATGATGTATTATAGCTTAAAAATTAAGGCATAATAGCTGCCATTGGCAGCAAAATTTTCAAATCTCTGGTCAAAATAGTCTATGAGTTATTAAACCGACAAGTATGTGTAAGCTGGAGTGACGGCACCCCAGTTGCTCATGTCATATCTTCCGAATGAAAGAAGATATGATTATGTATTATAGCTCAAAAATTTAGGCATAATAGCTGCTATAGGCAGCAAAATTTTCAAATCTGTAGGCATTGTAGTTTTCACGTAATAATAAAAAAACAGTTTTCGCGCCAAAAACATCAAATTTTTGCTTCGGAGTAGGTAACAAGCGGCGTTGCCGTTCCGTGCGCAACATTATCAGTTTGAAGTAGTTTGAACTAGATTATAGACTGGGAGCCGACTACATACTTTAATCGTACTATCATATAATCGTATTGAGGTTTTTTAAAGTCATATTGTGTATCATAGGATGAAAGAAAAAATCTAAGTGTAAAAATTTCGTATATTTTTATCATAAATCGAAGGTACGGTAATCATCACTCAGATCAGTTTTCTTTACAGTCACAGAATTATTTTACCTACCTATTCGTCAGAAATTAGCATTCATTTTTTTTCAATGTAACGTACCCTATATGGGTACATTACATAAAAAAAAGCTTTAGGAGGCTAGATGGGGCCACGTGTCTTTCGAATCATGATTGAAATATGACCCGACTTTCTGAGCAGTATTTGAACAAAAAGTACTAAGCTTGCATGAATTCACGATAGTATTCCAATAATTAGTATTATGCTTTTAATAGGGTTTGGATGAAATTTGGCACACAGATAGTTTATTATAACCTATAACGATATAGGTACATCTTTTGAATCATATTTGATCAAGATACAATCTGACAGTGACCTGTAAATTGCAAAAACGTAACAATATTTTAATTTCGTGGGCTAACTTTGCTCATCCACCTTAACCGAACTACAGTGAAGAAGTCACAAAAAAAAACAATAATAGTAGTTCTCTCGTTGTTTAAAGTTGATATTAATATTACATTAATTATAGTTCCAGTCGGCTCTCAGTCTATATGTTCAATATAGAAAATTAAAATTATTTTGAGCGCAAGCTAAAATGACTTCTAATAGAATGCCTGCTAAGATCAAATTTGGTTGTAATAATGTTGCGCACGGAACGGCAACGCCGCTTGTTACCTACTCCGAAGCAAAAATTTGATGTTTTTGGCGCGAAAACTGTTTTTTTATTATTACGTGGAAACTACAAGGCCTACAGATTTGAAAATTTTGCTGCCTATAGCAGCTATTATGCCTAAATTTTTGAGCTATAATACATAATCATATCTTCTTTCATTCGGAAGTTATGACATGAGCAACTGGGGTGCCGTCACTCCAGCTTACACATACTTATCGGTTTAATAACTCATAGACTATTTTGACCAGAGATTTGAAAATTTTGCTGCCAATGGCAGCTATTATGCCTTATTTTTTAAGCTATAATACATAATCATACCTTCATTCGTTTGGAAGATATGAATGAGCAGCTGGGGTTACGTCACTCCGGCTTACACACACGTTTTTAATCGTAGTTTCAACACTTTTTAAGTATCATCGTTCAGTTTTTTCTTTCCTTGTGCAGCTATTATGCCTTATTTTTCTGACTATAGTCCAAAACCCTAACCTCACTAGTTTGCCTGTATCGAATGAGGAAGCTGGAGTTACGTCACTCCAGCTAACACACACTAAACGACTCATATTAACGAAGTTTTTGTGGCAGCTAAATTAAGACTGGGAACTTTGATTGCAGCTATTATGCGTTAAATATTGGCATAGGTAGAATTATTCTATCACATATGAGGAAGCTGGAGTTATACACACGTTTTCAATGGGTTCATTGTATCTACTTTTTCGCTTTAGCATCTCCTTCAGGGTTTGGCCATAATTTTGTTCGAATGGAAAAATGCACTCAATAACTTTTCTTGCCACTCAAGCCACAAAAACAAAAGAGAATTTAAACTTTCGTACCAGGTTTTGACCAACCCCTGGAGTTATTGCATCGCGTGATGAATAGTGTTTCTTTCGTCCCATCCATAAACAGAAGCGCACTTGTTAACCTTTTTTTTTTATCCACATGCGTTAATTTTTCAGCGAAGGGTTAAATTATGCCAATATGTTTTTAGAATCGTTACTGCAGTTGTTGATGGCTGGGACGTAAATAGTTTAATAGAACTTAACAAATGAGCTATATTTTTGGTACCAAAGGAAACGTTGTTCCGCTTTATTAGAAACATTATTAATAATAATAATAATATCCCTGGACATTTCACACAGCGCAAGCAACCTAATGCTTGTGTTATGGTAACAAGATGGCTGATAAACTACTTATATACATTTTTTTTGTATATACATACATATTATAGATAGAAAAACATCCAGACTCAGAACAAATACATGTAGGACTTACAAATATTTGTTCTGTGCGGGAATCGAACCCGCGAAACGCAGCGCAGCAGTCCGATCGCTCAGCCACTGCGCTAACCGTGTTGTTATTATTATAACTGTTATCGTTACGACTATGCGTACGAGGACGACTTGGCTTCACATAGTTTTTGAGATGTACGGAAGATTCACGAGAACACGGACTATGACGGCGCTTTGACGACAAACGACTACGTGCTCTGCTCACCTCGTTTTTCATAGCTTTGGTCTCGCTCTCGTTCCAGCTCCTTCTCCTTCTCGCGTAGACTCAAAGAAGTAGGACTCCGGCGAAGACTGCGACTTCGAAGACGCATCGCACTGCGATGCGGCGCCGCGAGCTAGTCCCTTGATCGCGCGGCATGGTTTGAAATCCATAAAACAGAAAGAAGAAAAATGGGTTAGAATTGGTAAACTTAACAAAACTACACAAAAACGTTAAGAAATGGTTTGCAGGATATTTCGGAAAATCTCAAAAATGGTGCGTCTGAGCTCAAAAACCACAAAAGGGACAAGAATCCATAATCCTCAATTTTTTTTAACAAATCTTTTTTTTTCTGTCCTAAAATACATTAAACTTGGCTATTTGATGAATACCTACTAATCTTATAGAATCATGATCTATTCACCATGTTAAAACACGTGCAGAAAACTATTTTGAAGCAACTTTAATGTTTACAAAGGCGTGTACTTACCACTTCTGAATTGTAATAAAACTGCTCACTTCACTTTACGTATAGGTACCCAAGCAGCAAAATTATCCTATAGTGCAGATGTTATAGGCCTCCAGCACTTATAATATTCTCTTAACGGTTCTAGTATTTGCTGCCACGCTTATAATAGCAAGCATGGAGTTAGTTAGGCCTTATAGTATATCTGATCTTATACATTAACTTATAATTACTTATAGGTCGAAATTAAGGGTGCAATATAAGCTTCGGTGACCTATAAAAGTATCGCGAGGGTGTAAATGCACTCAAGAGTAGAAAAACTGGTAAGCTATACTTATAACTGCTAACAAGAAGCATTATAGAACTACTATAAGTAAAGTACGCCAATAAGAGTGATAAACAGAACTAAACATACTGAATACTATTTGCATTTATTACTTGGTTTTATAAGGGTTTACAAATTCACTTTACAGAACAATTATAAGTAAAATGGAGCGGTTTTATAGTGGTATAAACGAATATTGTTATAATCTTAACACGACTAAAAAGGTTTAATATAATGTACTTAGTATCCAAAACTATATCCGTGGTGTCCTGTACAAGAATACATTGGTTTATAATGGTCTTGCAAATGCTGTTATAGTCTCAGTACGGACATTTTGATTTTGTTGTGTCGTATTTGTTGCCGTCGTATTTACTTTTCTTTAAGAAATGGATCTATATAAATGGAAACGGCTAAAAAGAAGTGGTTATTATAAACGAAAAGTTCAGAAAACCTATAAACAAATAATTCAGGTGTCGGGTTGTAGCTTTGTATCTGGCGAAGAACGAATCGTTAAAATAGGAGAAGGTTCCGTACAAAATAGTTGCTGTGAAAATTTTGTACAAAATGTTTATATTAATAAATCTGCACAAAACGACGTTTTGTCGATAAAAAGCGATTTAAATTTAGACTTTGAAGATTTTATTAGTGAGGAATCTGTACAAGAAGATGAAAGCGATATTGAAGACTATTCCAATTTTCAACTACGTAGTAATCTTAGAAAATGGGCTGTAGAATACAATATACGACATGCAGCATTAAATTCTTTATTAGAAATTTTGAACAAGAAGATTGAAGATGTCCTGCCTAAGGATGCCCGTACACTTCTTGACACTAATAAAGAAAATCTGCATATTACTAATTCAGCACCAGGAGAATATTGGCATAATGGCGTTATCAAATGTTTGAAAAATATTTTTCAACAACTTCCCACTCCACCCGAAAAGATTTCTTTAAATATAAATATTGATGGATTGCCTGTATTCAAAAGCTCTAAATATCAGTTTTGGCCAATTCTGTGCTCTATATTTGAAGTTCCTTTTTTATCACCTTTTGTTGTCGGTAAGTGAAAGTCCGGTGAAGTCAGCTTCTAGTGCAGTGTTTCAGTTTTAAGTGATATGCTTATGTAATTTTGTTTCTTTTAAATAGGTATCTATGCTGGTGATGGCAAGCCTTCAGATTTGGACGCGTTTTTGGGACCTTTTGTGGCAGAAATGATCCAACTTCAAGATGGATTTACAGTAGCTACTAAATCACAAAGAGAGATTAAAGTGCAAGTGAAAATTCGAGCATTTATTTGTGATTCACCAGCCAGAGCTATGATTAAAGGTTTTTACATCATTTTATAGATACGGTTAGAATTCTTATTTTAGGCAGTTTTAATTTTTAGTATTAGGTATTTTTTATGCAAATCTTTAGGCTCAATGATAAGAATATCAGATAAAATTTTTACATAATTATTTTGTTACAGGTGTATCAAACTTTAACAGCAAAAATGGATGTTTAAAATGTACTGTGGTCGGGGAATACTCTCACAGATCAAATACTGTCTCATTTCATCGAATCGATTGTACCAAAAGGAATAACGATGATTTTCGTGCCAAAAAATATGGGCAACATCACAAATCAGACTCACCGTTGCTCAAGCTCAACATAGATATGATTGAAGACTTTCCTGTGTCGGATTCATTGCATCTCATTGACCTTGGTGTTATGAAAAGACTAATTACGGGTTGGCGTGATGGCAATTTTGGCTTGTATCTTACTAAATGGAGTGCACAGGACTCAGAGAAAGTTGATAATTTTTTAATTAATGCTAAAATGCCTACAGAAATACATCGCTCAGTTCGATCATTGGAGGTTTTAAAATTCTGGAAAGGTTCAGAGTACCGAACTTTTCTTTATTACCTTAGCTTCATAATTCTTAAAGAGGTTTTAAGAGATGAGCCTTATTAAGAGATTTTATGCATTTGTATTGTGCTATTTCAATATGTTCCAGTGAAAAACATTTAAAGTTTCTTGGAATCGCAAAAGAAATGTTAGCATATTTTGTACAACAGTTTCAAAATATATATGGCAAAGACTACATCACTAGCAATATTCACAATCTCTCGCACTTAGTTGATGAGGTAAATAAATTCGGAGTTCTACAAACTTATAATGCCTATGAATTTGAAAACAAACTTCAATATTTAAAACGTATGGTGAGACACGGAAATAAAGCACTTTGCCAAGTCGCTAGGAGAATCACTGAAAAAGATTTAGTTGAGATAGAAAGTCTTACAAAAAAGAACAAGAAATACCCAGTATTAAAAAAACAAAAGCGCGGTTATAACATATTACATTTAGACACGTTCATATTGTCAAGAAAACCCCAAGACAAATGGTTTCTCACCACAGAAAATTATGTAGTTGAATTAATATCTGTTTATGTGAAAAATAGTCAGACACAAGAGCAAGAAATAGAAATACGTGGCAATGTTGTTGAACAAACTCAAGATGCATTCGATCAACCACTAAAATCATCTTTTTTAAACATATATCAATGCAATTTTAATGATATCAACAAGAATAGACAGGAAAATGTCTTCAAAATTTCAAACATAAAGTGTAAACTTGTGAGTGTTTCGTATGGTACAAAAATATATTTCATACCGCTGTTGCACACATTGTGAGTTAACAGAATAGGTGCTTAATATAAGTTTTTGAACAATAGTTATAGCCTTTTATTATTTGACTAATTGTTTGATTATCTTATTAGTTCCTATTTGCTGCTAAAGTACTTACTGATCCTGTAAATGTATTAGTAATAAATTAATTGACAAAAATAACCAAACGAACTAAACTGAGAGGTAACACGGTATAAATAAAAGCAAATTATTCATACTAATGTATTTTTATTTGAAGTAATGTTATACTTAATATTAGTGAGATAATTATCAGTCTTCTATTTATAATTATAGAGCTATTTTAATCGCTTATTTTTAATAGGTACCTATCTTAGATATTATTTATCACAATTTATAAGTCTTTCAATATCCTGTAAATTTCAGTAAAACTAAACTAAACTACTCTCGAGAGGTATTCAAAATAGGTAACATTTTTATTTCAGCAATCAAACAACACACACAACAATACAATAGTAGCAACAATACAGTAGTAGTAGATAAATTTGCTATACTATTGTATAAAACAATAGTGTAGCAAATTTAAACTTAATAATGTATCTATAGGCACTAGATACCTAATCGTAATAAAAAAAAAAAATTCAATCTAGAATTTGTCATATAAAATTAACCATGTCTAAATAATTTAACATCTATGTGGCAATAATAGTAAAAAATCAACAAAACAAATCTTACGACCTAAGTTTTAAAACAAAATCTCTATCTTTCTCTCTATTTTTACTTTGTATACCTATAATAACTACCGTGTGTAGTGGTATTAATACCTAAACATTTCTTTGGCACATAGACGAACTTGAAACTTCGAAACAAAATAGAAAACTTTAAAGATTTAAAACTACTCGCTTAAAATAGGTATTTTAATCGAATCGATACAGAGATGCGAGGTGCGTAGAGCGTACGAGCGTACCCACGAGCGTGGAAAAATATTCATACCAGCAATTAACATTATTTGATGGATAATTTAGTGAAAGTGGACTATAATAAATAAGTGACATTGTTATCTAGTGACAATCTACACGATATAATAAGTTAAGTACAGTTAAAAACCAAGTGCTCTGTACCGATGAAAATAGGACGTAAACAGTGTTTGTTGTGGTGAAACAGTGACAATTAATCACTCTCAGTGACTATTAATAAACATTCAGTGTCAATTTAACTATATTAACAACAATTATAAACCAAATCAGTGTCTAAACCTAAAACTTTAATAAAAAACAAAAATACGAAAACAAATTCATCCACCGTCAATTTAAAATTTATAAATAACGGAAAGCGTTGCAACTGTTCGCATAAAGAACCGTAATTTTAAACACCAAGTTAATGTCTGCTTGGTCGAGTGGTCTACGTGTTGGCTTTGAGTAGATACACGTACGCAAGTTCGAGACCAGTGGTATACATCTTACTTTTTCCATTTTTAAATTTATTCTATATTGTTATCAATCATTTAGAATGAATTTCTTTGAGAATATAACGTTCAGAAAAAGGCAAAGACATTCGTTGACAGAAATATCGTTTGATGAAGCGAATGCAAATAGTACAAAAATAGATGGCAGCACCTGTAGTTTACCGACTATATCAGCTGACGAGAGTACTTCACTAATACAACAACTTAAATTACAAATAGAAGATCTCACCTCAAAGCTAAACTCTGCACACGAAGAAATTAATAATTTATCTTTAGAAAACGGTGAGCTGAAAAAAAAGTTGAGCGAAGTGTCATCCAAGAACGATGTCCTTAAAAAAGCCACATTTAAACTTACAAATGAGATTACTCCAAGGAAAAATTTGCGAATGTCAACTCCACGTAGTTGCTCTCAAAAGAATAAGCCTCCTAAACAACAAAATGAACAAACTCAGCCTACATCTACACGATCAAAACAAAAAACAAGTTTAATATGTGAGAGTGCAAAAACATCTCAAAATACATCGGTCCAAATAGAAAAAACAGGAAATAGAGATACGAAAATCCGAAAAAATAAAGTTTGCATTATTAGCTCCAATAAAACTAATGATATTTTATCAATTGCAGAGGAAACTTTTAAATATTCACAAATATGTCATTACGTCACACCAAATTGTGGAACCATACAACTTATTAGTAATTTGAGTCAAAAGGTTACAGATTTTTCAATGGATGACTATTGTGTAGTTTTAATAGGAGAAGAAGATTTCAAAAGAACAGAAAACTATGTTGAGATTGTAGTAGCACTTAGAAATGAATTGGAAAAGATACAACATACAAATATAATATTGTGTGTTCCGACTTTTAAGCTAAGCAATTATTCGACAATGTTTAACTGGCGCATCGAAACTTTTAACAGCTTGCTCGATCTAGATTTGCGGCGGCACAATTACGCCATGGCGTTGGATTCTAATTTTGATTTATTCTACGACTTCACTATGTTCTCTAAGTATGATAGAAAACTAAATAACCGAGGAATGAAAAACGTTTTTAATAACTTATTACTACTAACTGAGAGCTCATCGACAGCATGTGATTGTGAAGCTATAGTCAATGAAAATGTTAGCACCGTGTCCCCAAGTCGTGAGTTTTTTCTCTGATTACATGTATATTTTACACCAAAATATTGCTGGACTTATAAATAAATCAGATTTATTAAATATTTACATTCAAGAACTGTTAAGTAAACAGAAAATTGTGGACGTATTATGTATAACCGAGCATTTTATAATGTCAGGCCAAGAAAAAATCCTATGTATACCTAATTACAAGTTGGCGGCATGTTATTCTAGGCAGAATAGTAAACGTGGTGGTGCCTGTATCCTAATTAGAGCCGGATATGATTATAAAGAATTACCTTACATAATGAAATGTTCGATATCAGGAATTATAGAATGTTGTGCAGTTGAATTACCTTTACAAAAAATTACAATTATATGTGTTTATAGACCTCCTATACTGTGTAACTTAAGTAAGTTTTATGAAAACTTAGATCTCATTTTAAAAAAAGTGTGTACCAAACCTTTAAAGAAAGTAACTTTATGTGGAGACTTTAATATAGATGTTTTAAAAAGGAATAAAATTACTCTAGATTTAGAATGCTTTCTAAGGAGCTACAACCTCAAACTCGAAATTAATCAACCAACTCGATTTGTCAGTAATACTTGTTTAGATAACTTCGCACATAATTTTAAGCAAAACTGCCAACATGAAGTAGTAGATTTCGGATTATCTGACCACACAGCTCAAATAATTTGGACAAAAGTTCACAAAACCAGTCAAATAAAATCATGGAGAGTATTAAGACGCGATATATCTGAGGAAAATCTTAATAAGTTTAGAGCACATCTCCAAAGCCTATCGTATACTGATGTATATAGTACAGAAGATTCAAACAAAGCATATGACAACTTCTTAGAAATGTTTCAAATGTTACACGATCTCTGCTTCCCTCACAAATTAGTGCTAATAAGATCTGAGAAAAAAATAAAATGGGTGTCTCGAGGGGTACGACTATGTAGCAAAAGACAACGACAATTACTGTGGCAACAGAGACTGAAACCAACATCTGAAAATAAAAGGACATTTAATAACTACTCAAGAAGATTTAAGAAAATCATTAAGTTAACTCAAAAAGCTCAGAATAACTACTTAATTAATAACTCCAAAAATAAATCTAAAACTGCCTGGCAAATTATTAATAATAATAAAACCACAAAAGAACCCATTTCTCAAATAAAAAAAGGAGATGAAATAATATCAAACCCCAACTTAATAGCCGAATCATTCAACAATTTCTTCATTGACCAGATTTCGGGTATACCTAAATCAAGTAACACACTCAACACAATTATCAATCCACATTCGATATTTATGGCTCCAGTTATTCCTCAAGATGTCACGCGTGTAATAAAAAACTTAAAAAATAAAAAGAGCTTCGGATATGATGGCATTTCAACTAAAGTTTTAAAATTTGTTTCTGACTGTATAGCTGCGCCTCTTGCTCATATCATTAACGTCAGCATCTACTCTGGAGTATTTCCAGAAAGTCTAAAAACTGTAATAGTGAAACCACTGCATAAAAAGAATAATAAAGACGAAATGACAAATTACAGACCAATTGCGCTGATACCCATCTTCTCAAAGATCATAGAAAAAATTATCTATGAATCTCTTTATAATTTTTTAACAAAATACCACATACTATGTGACGAACAAAAGGGTTTTAGGAAGAATAAAAACATTAACATGGCAATTTTCGACTTTCTTTATAGAATAATGCCAAAAGTAGACTCTAAAATACCTGTATGCGCAATTTATGCCGATATGTCGAAGGCTTTTGACTGTGTGGACCACGACACCCTTCTAACCAAACTTCACACTTACGGTATTCGTGGCAATGCCCTTAATTTAATCAAAACCTACCTAAAAGGTCGTAGACAGTGTACGGAGATATCGAGCCTATGTTTAAGATCTAGAAAGGAATTAAAATTTATATCGTCTTTTAGGGAAATAAAATATGGTGTCCCACAGGGTAGCGTCCTGGGACCCTTACTTTTTCTATTATATATTAATGATCTGCCACGTCATATACTTCAGCCTATGGTTTTATTTGCAGATGATAGCACATCAATTGTTTCATGTATTAACAAAGAAACATATGTAAATGACATTAATAATACAATTAGTAGCTTAATAAAGTGGCTTGATAATAATAATTTAGTAATTAATCTCCAAAAAACCAAAATCATGCACTTTTACCAAAGAATATCTGCAGGAAATTTGGGTATAAACTACAATGGTCAAACTATAGAAACAGTAAATATAACAAAATTTTTAGGAATCCTTATTGACAGTCAGTTAACTTGGAAGCCGCAAGCAGAAGATATATGTAAACGTTTAAGCACAGCTGCGTTTATGTTATACAACCTAGCAAAAAAAGTAAATTTACCAACTATACTAGTGGCTTACCATGGTCTAGTTATTTCTATCTTAAGATTTGGTATAATATTTTGGGGTCACTGTAGTGAACGCGAAAGCATTTTTAAAGCCCAAAAGCGCTGCCTGCGAGCAATATTTGGTCTTAAAGTAACTGACAGTTGCGTACCTATATTTAAGTCTCACAAATTGTTAACTTTCCCATGCCTTTACATCTTTGAAATAGCAATATTTGTAATGACCAATCGATGTCTATTTCCAACTTTGATCGAAACTAGAAAACGAAGTACAGCTATGAGATCTCAATACCAGAATCTACTATGCACGGGTGTATTTAAAACTAGCTTATTAAAAAGAAATGTGATTTGTATGGCTCCTGTAATATTTAATAAAATACCTGACCAAATTAAAAATTTACCGTTGCATAAATTTAAAAAACGCTTCACAGAATTACTATTAGAAAAATGTTATTATTCTGTACAGGATTTCCTAAATGATAATCTTTAGTTATGTAGTAGTAATTATTTTCTCGTATTTTGTATAAATTTGCATGCTATATTAAGGCAGAATGTACATGGATCCTATTATATAATTTTACAACTTATTTTATGTACCTACATTCTAAGCAAATAAAGACCTATTCTATTCTATTCTATTCTATTCTATTTAAGATTTACTTAACCGGGTATCTCTTCATTAACTATCTCTTTTGAAGCAGCTGGGTTATTGGCGTGTATTTCTACAATAACGACCTCTCTTTGCACCGTTGGGACATTATTGTCCGCCTCTTCGTTAACACCCTCAGCTTGTACAGTGGCAACATTTTTTTTTGTTGTTTTCTTTTTTACTATTCTCACTTTCGGAGCCGACATCCTTTGACTGCTTTCACTGCGTTTACGAGCATTTTTCAATATTACTTTAAAAAATTTATCACAGTCTGTCTTTGTGAACGATGCGTCTGTCTCACGTACAATATCAAAAAAAAATGTTAATTGTCCTCTTAAATGCTTTGAAGCATATTTTAACTGTTTCATCTTTAGAAGAACCTGTCCACGTGCATTCTTTTAAAAAATTCCGATCAAATATAGAATCAATCAAATAATAGGCATTTGCGCCTCCTTTACCTAAACCTTTAGTACATACTACGGCAAATTGCTTCATTATTTTTTCTTTAAATGTACTATCTGTTAAGTTTCTTTCAAATTCTTCAAGTTCTCTTAGATTTCTTATAACATGTGCTACCTCTACGTCTTTCTGCTTTCTTGAAACGGTCATTTGGATGTACGAGCTTAATTCATTCTGAATCTCCGACAACTTAGAACACATGTTAGCTTGTATTTCATAAAGTGAATTTTGGTTCGATATGATTGTTTTAATGTCCTCTTTGATTGATTTTACTTCATGTTGAAGTTGTTGAATCTGACCATCATCGACAGGCTGTATTTGGTTATCCGTGTTGTAAAGAACGAATTGTTGAGCACTGAAACTGACGTCTGGCAATGTGTCTTCTGGTTCTGCTATTGCAAGTTGAGGGTTTTGCGCGACAAAAGAAGATACAGGGAAAACTGCTAAATCTGATTGAATGGTAGCCGAGTTTTGTTGTGTTTCAAGTGAACTTGTAGTATTTGAACGAGTATCTTTCTCTTGAGAGACTGTTGGCATCATCACACTAATTTGGTCTTGATCACGATTCTGTGAAAAAATAAATGATAAATGATTTTATTTTGTAAGTAGGTTTGTACAAACACTTTTACACGTCAATCATATTTTAAAACTGGATGAGGTCGGCGTTTCCTATCTGACTAGTCTGAGAAGAAAGGCCGAAGGCCGAAACAAACTCAGACGTCACAGTCTCTTTTAAAGTCCAGACATAATCTTGGTCAGATCATATGAAGACCATGTAGTCGATGTCTGAGATGGTCTTTTGAGGAAAGAGCCACACAGATTGAGAGGACCTGTCCAGTCAGTGCACGCATATGTCAGAAATCGTGCTGCTCAACTCAAAACTTAAGGAGCTCAACGATTCGACGAACAATACCAAAGAAAGGACATTTGGGTAGGCCACATTAATTACTCAAACTGCCAGACCATGACAAAAACTAACAGAACAGAGAAAAATAAAATGACCCACATACCCTTCACGTTCACAATAATTAAAATAATAGAATACTTTACAAAGTAAGCAAATGTCATAGATCAAATTCATTAATGTCAAAGTGTATATAAAAAAAAACCCCGATACCCCTTGGTAAGACTGGATGTCAGACTTTCGGAGAAGAAGAAGTGAAGTAGAATATTTGAAACAATAAATCACTAATAGGAGAAACTAAACATACCCGAAACTTCGTTTAGTCAGAGTTACGTTCTTACCTCCATCAAGGCTTCTGCCATATCGTTGAACGATTTCTCTGGAATGACGCTCTTTTTTTTGCGATTCGATCGGTTCGACTGCACATAACTCTCATCCTCGGTTTCTGATATACCACTCATTGTGTCTATTTCGTCGTTTGCCTCTTGAAACGTTCTAAAAGTTTTTCTTTTTACAAGACATGCCATAGTCTCCCAAGAAGCGTCGGGTTGGCAATTTTCTTGCCTTCTTAACTTTTCAGCTGATTTTTTCGGCCAAAAAAGAATGTTATTGTGTACCCATAGATCTGGTACAGCTGCTAACTTTAACTGACCTTTTTCCTTAGTTTGCACCACGTGAAAAGGCATGGCAAGACTCTGCAAAAGAATAAACATAGATTACATTAAAACCATACCTAGAACAGTAAACATAGGTACCTACTAGTAAAAATGCTCAAGCCCGTCCTTGTAAACTATCCATACCTACTAATATTATAAAAAAAGCGAAAGACTCCACTGTTAAGCGCAAGCCACACCGCCAGCTGGCGGGCGGGCGGGCGAGCCGAGCGAGGCATCGTTTCACCTCTTTTCATACTTGGGTTCACACCGCGAACTACAGAGATAAAGCTACCGAAGTATGAAAAAAGGTGATACGATGCTCGCTCGGCTCGCCCGCCCGCCCGCTCGCTGGCGATGGCGGTGTGGCCTGCGCTTTATGAACGAAGTAGCTTTCGCCCGCGAGTTCGTTCGCGTGGACCTAGATAAAGAGTTGTAGCATACTATACGTATCCAGAGTACTTATTAGCTATAGCTTCATGCCAAATCTATCCAGTCGTTTAAGCATGAAAATATCACAAACACACACACACAAACTTTGGCATTTATAATATTAAGTAGGTAGTAGGATTGGATAAAAATTGATGCGCAGATATCAGATAATTATTCTTACACTAAGCCGTTCCAAGAAAAAAAATGCTAGAACTAAAGTTTTCGGCCTAATATACCTACATTAGATTAACGAACATCAATTAGGTACCGTCTCGATTCCCGACTGAACGTCTTCACGTTTATACTGATAAAAACGTACTAAAATATAAAGCGTGCGGTCAGGGGGAGCGGTGCGGGGCGGGACCCACCAGCCGCTCTGTATAACGTTTGATAAAAAACCGCCATATAAAGTCGCACCACCTACAGAATTAATTGATAGAAATTTATTAATATAAATTATGGTTTTTATTTAAGCCTTAAACACAAACTTGTTTTCTAACTTAATGTTAAAATCATTCTCTAATAATCAACCGGTGCATTCATTATCAATATCATATTACCACTTTATGATATTTATGACATAGTGTATTTATGTACAAATATCGATACGTGTATTTCATTTTTATAAACCGTATAAATCAATGGCTTATAGGTAGGTATAGGTAAAGAGAAATCAGAGAAATTAAACCTAAATTGACAGAAATTACTATTGAGTAAGTTACCAAGTTCACATTCGTCACTGGTGAAGTGGTCATAAACTGAGTAGAAGCAGCATTTTTCACACCAGAAATAATCTTCTTTTAACAATGATCTTATGTGTTCTTTATTCAGAACGAAGTGTCGTGGCCGTTTTGCAAGAATTTTGGAAACTTTATGGTTGCAACCACGACATTTGTCAGACAACAAGAAGTGTGTTTCCTTCCAAGGCCACCTTAAGATTTTTAAAGCTCGAAAATCCCTTTTGGTCAAAAAGCGATCGACGTCCAGAAACATTACCATTTTCAATGCTGACACCTAAACAAAAACATCAAAATAAGACATAGGTATACCTTATAGCAATATAAAATAACCGTCCGGTTATAGAAATATTTGCGGAACTCTAATTCCAAACTATGGCCAAGCAATGGTTCTGATATTTGCCATTATGAAACAAAGTACGCCTATAACGGTTTGTTAATGTATTTAGGAAAACCAACTTTGTGAAAATGGCGACTTTTCGTTGTATGTCTTACTGAAACCAACATTATTTTAAAATTCAACTTAATGAAAACGCAAATTTCAAGGGGCGTGTAAAAATTTTGATAATAAACTTATTATACTTCACCGAAAATATATGTGCGCCATGCACATTCAAACACATTATACATCTTGACTTATTGTTAACAGTCTACTCATAATTTATATTCTAGACTAGCTTCTGCCCGCGGCTTCGCCCGCGTGGATGTCGGAAATTTACCCACGGGAACGTGCTAACAGGATAAAATGTATGTGCTTCCCCAGAATGCCATCTATGTCGCGGGCCCTTTGTGGCTAATTACAATAGAAAACCAATTGTGTCTCATTATTGGTGATTAAGAGGGTACCTATATGATATCTTCACCTAAGTACCTAACTAATTAAAAAAAAAAAACTCAATAACAGAAAATTAAATACCTACCTACCTAAATAAACCTATTTCTGATGATAACTAATCTAAACTCAATAAATAAGCAAAATCCCTAAAAACTAATATCTATACGAATGACTAAACCTACCTAACAGTATTATAAAATAACCTACGGTCACTACGTACACTATCAAATATACTACCTATACATTAAAATTAAAATCTATACCTACGACTCATATAAAAATAAACCTAAATAACTCTAAAAACTAAAAGGAATAAAAATGAACTCCACTGCGGGTGACCCAACCTACGACAAACTTAGTATTTGCGGTTGGTACAGTACAGACAGTGGTAGTCGGGTATAGGGATCGAACCGCAAAATTAAGTTTGTTTTTTATTGTATATACTTTTCCGGGATAAAAAGTACCCAGTGTGGTGCCCAGGATATTAAAGAATAATTATACCAAGTTTCATCGTAATCGAACCGGTAGTTTTTGCGTGATGCCTGAACAAACAGACAGACAGACAGACAGACAGACAGACAGACAGACCGACAGACAGACAGACAGACAAAATTTTTTTTAATCACATTTTTGGGTTCGGTGTCGGTCAAGTAACACCCCCTGCCATTTATTTTTTGGATATTTTCAATGTACAGAATTTTCACTTCTACAGATTTATTATAAGTATAGATAATATTTAGAAGAAATGGATGAATAACTTACCTTTATCAATATTAATGTTTACAAATGTGCGCAGCAACATTCACCAATTCACAACACGTTGTATGAGCTTGTCAGAGATTCACTGTGTACGTTATTGTCGTATTTGGTTCCATTAAGCGCTGATAATTAGCTTCACGGGCGCAAATAGTTCTACGTAGTCCAACTATAAGGTCGTTATAGTCGTGTTTGGTACCATTAAGCGCTGATAGTTAGCTTCGCGGGCGCAAATAGTTTTACGTAGTCCAACTATAAGGTCATTATTGGTCAAAGTGGTGTTCACCAAGTCTACTATAGATATTTAATTAGGTAAAATACGCCTATAAATTGGGCCCTTTTCCGTGGTTATAATTGCTTACTATTCCGTTATAGTCCTAATGAAATGGTGGTTCCAGGACAATTACTAGACCACATTTTGCTGCTTGGGTATTTATTGTTTTGGTTTCATAATATAACAACTTTGATAACAGTGATTACTTATATGCAGATGGAGACTAGCAATGTAAAAATACCAATCGTGCGTCCGACCTCGATGCCACCATCATTCTAGATCTCTTTTGTTTTTCTTTTTTTTAACCACTCTGCTCGACTAGATTTTGACATATGACATATCAGCTGACTCGACGGGATGTTGCGAATTACGTCATGAAATTCAGTAAATTACATCAACTTTCAGCATTCATATTTATTAAGAAAAATATGTTTCCGCGCTTATTTTATACAATATATTTGTGGCAAATATCTTTAATTATTTGTTGAGGTCGGTCAAACTTCGTTAGTCTACTACGAAAGTTGTATAAATAGGTATTACTACACCTATCCAAAAGGTAGGCACCTTAAACTCGCTGAAAATATGTACATATACAACCTATTCTCTTGCTGAAAATATGCAAAAGGGAAAAATAAAGATATTATCATTCTCTCCGCGTTCTTAATTTTACTATTTTTCTTACTTAAACTATTTATAAAACGCAATCAAGTCTTGATAAAAATTACAAAAAATTGTGTTTCGACATGACACTTCTTAGTGCTGACCATCCGTCCAGTTTTCTTATTTCGATTCAAAAATTGCATAAAGCCTAATCGATAATCGGAATTTGCAAAAAAATAAATAAAAAAGGTGTAGAAACTATTTATATTATATCCTCTTTGGTATATTTTTCATGAATTAATTTATTTTTGAAATTAATCATTTTAATTACCGCACGTGTATGTACACATACACGTACGGTGTGGTTAGGTGTGTAATTTTTTATGGTTCCGTACGTCCAAATGAAAAAACGGACCCCTTGTAGGATCACTTGTGTCTGTGGGTCTTGTCTTTTCTTATTTGCTTCGAATCTACTGGACCGATTAAATTGAAATTTGGTACACATATGAATTTCTGTGACCCAAAGACGGGCGTGTAACGTAAATAAATTAATTTTGAAAATGGGGTCACTCCTGGGGGGTAAACTAGAAAAAAAAAATCTTTGCTTTACCTCTGTGTGACATATCAAATGAAAGGGCTTGTTGTGGGGGTTTTAAATATATTTGCTTATTAACTAAAACAAAAGTTATGTGGCCGTCTGTCTATGTGCTGGTCGGTCTGCCTCTCTGCCATCTGTACAAACCTAAACTAACCGTAAAATCTAGATTTTGACCAATTTGCACCGGCCAGCCTTTCTTACAGGGTTAATGCGGGCGTTTTCGTGGACGCGCGTTGTGGGACGAAGTAGGCACTCCTTATGTCCCAAGCTGCCGTTCTGTAGCTTGGGATAAAATTTTAAGAACTGTAATTGTCTGATTTCTAATTTAAATGATCTGAAAATACTTTTACGGAACCCATAATTTCGTCATGTCAGTCTGTGCGTGCGTTCGGATGTCAATGCCATTAACCATATTACTCGTAGACGTTAAAGAGTGTTAATTTAACACTTTATCGTATTCGTATTCTATGCACGCAAAATGGTGTAGTAAAATTACGATAAACATAATTAGAGGTAGCATTCCCCATGCATGTACCCGAGGGTTGAAAAAATCTATGCACACAAGCGTGTGGGGGGTATTGTTGGAACTTATAATTAAAATTATAAAGATGTTTCTAATTGACTTCACTTTTAAAGTCAATCGTTTTTGAGATATGGGATATTTTCGTTTAAAACCGCAGAATTAACTTGGTTTTTTACAGTTTTTTCGAGAAATTTTATGAAATACAAACTTATTTCTGCAGTCGATCAAATTAATGATATGCGCTGTGCATGCGTAAATATTCATCCCAAGTACGGGACCTTTCACTGTGCATGGCCCGACACTTGGCCAGTTTTTTTTTAATTTCGTTGGGAAACTACCACAAAAAGTAAACAATTTCTATTACTCAAGTAAACGAATATAAATAAAAACTACCAAGCTCATACAGCTAACAAAACTTAGGCGCAGTGGTTAAGCGATTGACTGCTGCGCTGCGTGTCGCGGGTTCGATTCCCGCACGCAACAAATATTTGTATGACCTGCATGTATTTGTTCCGAGTCTGGGTGTTTTTCTATGTATAATATGTATGTATTTACAAAAAAAATGTATATCGTTTGGCATAATCGCTTTCACACATCATTACGATAAAAAAAACAACAATGGTCGGCGATTTTGAACACAAATTAAGGTGTATATAGGGCTCGCTGACCTTATGCATGTGGGCGGAGCTAAACGCTCTACTCCCGAAAACGTAAAACGTGCGCGGTGGCTGCCTGAACTAAAATGACGATCAAAGAGTATGCAGAGGCACAGACATGCCGCCCGCAGGTCGCTATTTTTGCCTACGATTCCAGAAGGGAATTGCGGATGCAAGTCTGATACATTTTGTATAGATTGTTACGTATGTTAGGTATATTTTAAGCATTTTTTCATTTAGAAATTTCGATTTTGTTTAAAATCAGAACTTAGTTCCTGCGGGGGTAAAACTTTAAAAATTATTTCGAGTATTTTCTTAGGAATCGAATAACATTTTATTTGCATAGACTGTAGGTAGGAGGACTTAATACATAAAAATGAGATTTTATAAAAAATGTGATCCTGTTTCACCAAATTGAATTATTATAAATCAGTAAAAAACCTAGGTACTTTAGGGTTCCGTAGCCAATCGAACGATGTTATAGTTTCGGCAGTGACCTTGAAATAATTACCTACGGCCGTTTAGTAGATAAACCTTCCGCGTTCGTGCGTAACTGCCGCGCGCGAAATCTCAGAGTATATCAGCCGGTCGATTTTGTAAAAATCTCACCGTGATTACTCAAGTGAAGTGAGCTTGATGTGAGTTGTCAGTAGTGTCAATCCCTAGCATTATTTGGAATGACAGCTCACTTCACCTAAGTTTTCACGGTGAGATGATTACAGAATCGCACTGCAGTACGCAACAGTCTCGACTGTTGCGTACTGATATATACAATGAGATACTACTGAAGACATAATACTGTTACTTGTTTATACTGTGCCACAGACGTCCGATTGACTGTACTCCGCCGTAATGAGGTTTCAAATAAAACAGGTTATTCTAAAAATTTGTAGGTAAATTTAATTTTTTTTATCATAATTTAGCTCTACTAAAACTCGTACATTTTGATTTTCAAAGACCACAATTCCACAAATGTTATAAAAAAAGAAAAAGAAAGAAAGAAAATACTAAATGTATTTTCTTTCTTTCTTTTTCTTTTTTGCGGCAAACATGAAGCATAAAATAAACTTAAACACACATAAAAAAACAAGTTGGCGGGTGCACATGCGTCACATCCACCACGCAAAACGGCCATCGCTCAGCATAATCTAAGACCCAACACGAGACAGAGACCCAGTTCTGGTTTTCAGCGGCAGCCGGCGAATAAGAATATAACAGATCTTCAACGGCGATGGAATCAAAATCCTCGTTGAAGGTTTTAAGTGTTCCATTGAAATGTATAATTTGATTTACGGCAGTGGCGTGCATTGCATAAAGGCATATAAGCAGTGCCTACCTCGATAAATCACCATAAATAAGCCTGTCAATTACATTTTAGTGTGTGTGCCCCGCAATTAAGAAACTCACTAAATGATCATACCTACTAGTAACAAAAACCAAAATCTTTATACAAATACGCGCGATAAAAACGAGGATCCAAGATGGCGGCTGCAATAAATTTCGAATTTTTCGTTATGGGTGTCGTTTTCGTGGATGTCGAGGGTGCTGGAGCCGATTATAAAGTCAAAATGAAAATCTAAAATGGCGGCTGCAAAAAATTTCAAATTTTTCATCATGGGTGTCGTTTTCATGGTTTTTGAGGCTGCTGAAGCCAATAGTGAGATCGAAATGTAAATCTAAGATGGCGGGTGCGAAAATTTTCAAAATTTTCGTCATGGGTGTCATTTTCGTGGTTTTCGAGGGTGCTGGAGCCGATTATAAAGTCAAAATGAAAATCCAAGATGGCGGCTGCGAAACTTTTCAAATTTTTCGTCATTGGTGTCATTTTCGTGGTTTTCGAGGGTGCTGGAGCCGATTATAAAGTCAAAATGAAAATCTAAAATGGAGGCTGCAAAAACTTTCAAATTTTTCATCATGGGTGTCGTTTTCATGGTTTTTGAGGCTGCTGAAGCCAATAGTGAGATCTAAATGTAAATCTAAGATGGCGGGTGCGAAAATTTTCAAAATTTTCGTCATGGGTGTCATTTTCGTGGTTTTCGAGGGTGCTGGAGCCGATTATAAAGTCACAATGTAAATCCAAGATGGCGGCTACAAAAAATCGTTTTTTTTTAAATCATACATAAGGAACTTCGAATAACCTATACTCCATTTATTGCATTAGAAAAAAGAGGCTCGTAGAAGCAGGAATGCAAAACATTTTATTTCAGTTTTGATAAAACAATTTTAAGGGAGATGCTTAAATTCTAATTTTCTTGCGTTTTTTGCAATTTGCAGGTCAGTGTAACCTTAACCTTGTACCTTAATAAAAATAATATGATGCGCAACAATAAGAAATATGTAGGTAATAATACAATTTTAACCTTAAAAATCATCAATACATCCCTTTAAATTAGAATTGCTCCGAATTCGTCTGATTTCGCGCGATTAAGGTGGATTCGCGCAGCGCATCCACCTTAATTAAAATTGTTTTAGCAAATATGGACGTATAATATAAACAAAATAAAAATAATATTTTAAAATTATGCTTTATTTATGGCAGCCGCCATTTTGAATTTTTATTTTGACCTCACTATGGCTTTATCACCCCCGAAAAGCATGAAAACGACACCCATGATGAAAAATTTGAAAATTTTCGCAGCCGCCATTTTGGATTTTTATTTTGACCTCACTATCGGCTTTATCACCCACGAAAAGCATGAAAACGACACTAATGACGAAAAGTTTGAAAATTTTCACAGCCGCCATTTTAGATTTTTATTTTGACCTCACTATCGGCTTGATCACCCTCGAAAAGTATGAAAACGACACCCATGATGAAATATTTGAAAATTTTCGCAGCCGCCATTTTAAATTTTTATTTTGACCTCACTATCGGCTTTATCACCCTCGAAAAGTATGAAAACGACACCCATGATGAAATATTTGAAAATTTTTGCAGCCGCCATTTTGAATTTTTATTTTAACCTCACTATCGGCTTTATCACCCCCGAAAAGTATGAAAACGACACCCATGATGAAAAATTTGAAAATTTTTGCAGCCGCCATTTTGGATTATTATTTTGACCTCACTATCGGCTTTATCACCCTCGAAAAGTATGAAAACGACACCCATGATGAAATATTTGAAAGTTTTTGCAGCCGCCATTTTGAATTTTTATTTTGACCTCACTATCGGCTTTATCACCCTCGAAAAGTATGAAAACGACACCCATGATGAAATATTTGAAAATTTTTGCAGCCGCCATTTCGAATTTTTATTTTGACCTCACTATCGGCTTTATCACCCCCGAAAAGCATGAAAACGACACCCATGATGAAAAATTGGAAAATTTTTGCAGCCGCCATTTTGGATTTTTATTTTGACCTCACTATCGGCTTTATCACCCTCGAAAAGTATGAAAACGACACCCATGATGAAATATTTGAAAATTTTTGCAGCCGCCATTTTGAATTTTTATTTTGACCTCACTATCAGCTTTATCACCCTCGAAAAGTATGAAAACGACACCCATGATGAAATATTTGAAAGTTTTTGCAGCCGCCATTTTGGATTTTTATTTTGACCTCACTATCGGCTTTATCACCCTCGAAAAGTATGAAAACGACACCCATGACGAAATATTTGAAAATTTTTGCAGCCGCCATTTTGGATTTTTATTTTGACCTCACTATCGGCTTTCATCATCATCTGGCTAGCCTTTTCCCAACTATGTTGGGGTCGGCTTCCAGTCTAACCGGATGCAGCTGAATACCAGTATTTTACATGGAGCGACTGCCTATCTGACCTCCACAACCCAGTTATTGGGTAATACGATACCCCTTGGTAAGACTGGTTGTCAGACTTTCGGGGTTCTGACTACCCGTAACGACTGTCAAAGATCCACAAATGACAACCGGGACCAACGGCTTAACGTGCTTTCCGAGGCACGGAGGGGTCTCGGTATGTAAAGATGGTCACCCATCCACAGACCAACCGCGGCAAGCTTAGCTTAACCTGACCGATCGACCTGTGCGGCAGTTGTTATTTAGCCACGGGCCCCTCACTATCGGCTTGTGATAAAGCCGATAGTGAGGGGCCCGTGGCTCAAAAAGTATGAAAACGACACCCATGATGAAATATTTGAATAATTTTGCAGCCGCCATTTTGGATTTTTATTTTGACCTCACTGTCGGTTTTGTCACCCTCGAAAAATATAAAAACGACACCCATGATGAAAAACTTCAAAATTTTCGCAGCCGCCATCTTGAACTTTTATTTTGATCAAATCCAATCTTTTCTCATTTTAATATTAGTTTAGTTAAGCCTACTACTTGTATCACTATCGTAAGCGTCCACGCGCACAATAGAAATGGGCCATCTGCAGCGAGCTAGTCAATAAACGCACACTGATACAATTCGTTCGTAAATATTTGCACTAACACAGACAGACGCGCATAGTCGGTCGATAGCCGGAGCGTAGCAGCGAGCGACACAGCCACCCCATCTCAATGCTAACGCACGACTGCCGCGCCCGCCCGCGCCCGCGCAGAGCACCTCTGAAGCTCGATCTCAAAGTGGGGACATTTCCTTTGCAAAATGTTGATTGATTTACATAAGCTATGACAAATCTGTAGTACCTCTAACGATCGATTTTTCAGTGTAAAAAAATTTCCAAACATCAAAGCCGTTTAGAAGTAATATCGAATATCAGAAAAAAAATAGCGTGTTGGTAAATATTTTTTTAAGGCAAAAATATTAGCCATACGAAAAAATCCTTCTACAGTAACGTTGTTCATGAATCTATAGCAAACATATATTTTTTTCAGATCTTTTAATCAAGCCGTTAATGAGAAAAATATTCTTCATAAAGTGACCGTATTACGCTACTAAACGAGAGTAAGGCCCTTAAGTAGTGGTAATGAATAATACGTTTATTGGACCTGTGTTTCAATATTACGTTAGGATTTGGGCATTTTCGTGTTTTTTATAATATTTGTAATAATATTTTTCACATTTTACATCTTATCTACATGTGTGTGTGTGACTTTTGTGAAAAGTAAAAATGTAAACACGCACGATTGGCGCGAAACTTCGACTTTAGATATCAAAAAACTACATTACCACTACTTATTTAACATGAACAATGGATGAATTCGTCAAATAATTAAATCATGTATTATTCATTGTGGTGGAGTTTGGATTTTCGAAATCCCCAATTTTTATGTTTTTAGCCTCGACCACCACTGTCATCACAATGGCGATTATCGCATTTACAGACTTGAATTCAATAAAGGTAAATTAATAAACTTGCGCGCTAAATATGGAAGATTGAATGGCGATAACATAATATGAGTTTTTTATCCAACTCTCTTAATTAACGCACATTCATAAGATTTGATGAGTAGCATAATCAATATTTACATTATCATTAAGGGTCGTATGTCGTCATTTCAAGGTCCAATGGGACCCCTTAAGCCCGGTTTCCACTTCGAAAGGGTAATGAGCGGGAAATGTTTAAGCGGAACGCATTAAATAGGTTTATATTTCCACCAACAAAGAGTTGGTCATTTGATTTCCACTGCAAAATGAAAATGAGATAGAGAAATGAGCGGAGTGAGCTGAACGGAAAATGAGAAATGAAAAACGAATAGTGAATTTCCACCGAGACCGAGTTCATACCAACTGAACTAGTCGGTGCAGGCCTTGTCGCAGCGGACTCTTTTCAACTTCTTTTTACTCGTTCAATCCGCCCCGCTCACCACTTTCTGTGTGGAAACGCTACTATGTAAATTGTAATTGCGAGTTGAGCGGAGTTCGTAACTACTCCGCTCCGCTCCCTAGAACTGAGCGAGCTCATTTCTACTCTTTCTACACGCTCGGCTCTTTCCGTCCGACTATTTGTTGGTGGAAATAAAAGTATGCAGTTTGCGTTTGAGAGTTTAACGAAGTCATTAATGGGTCCGTTCCGCTCGCGGTGGAAACCGGGCTTTACTGAGCCAGCGGAGGTTCGTGTGTTCGAGTCCATTCGGGGGCGCTACCGAACTATATGGTTAAAAACACTTTCCCGCCAATATCTTCCACTGACAGCTTTTCCAAAAAAAGAATCACACAAATTGAATGATGAATCGTTTCGGAGTTGCCAGCACAATTATAATAAGTCGATTAGATTACAGATAATCGAATACAAAAGGAAATTAAATTTTAAAAACTACATTACATCAAATTGCGTGAGATCGTTTAAATAAAATAACAAAACCCAACAGTTTACCTATCTACCTAAGAATAGGTGTGTCAGTCCAGGCATAAAGGGTCCAGTAGTGGGGTATTGAGTTAAGACTGGATTCGGTATCTAGAATAGTCAATTGATAGTATGGATTGAAAAAATAATCAAAAAGTAGCACACGTTTTTTTTTATCAGACATTTGAAGTTGAAATTCTGAAAAAGCTTGATTTGAGAAAAAGCATTTTGAAAGTTTGAGTGAAAAAAAAACACACTTTTACTTGCTTGTTACGTAGATTTTTATTCATTATTGTAGATTGATATGTTTTCCATAGAATCAACTTATAATTATACTTTTGACATCAAAACTAAAACAATTATTATCAAAATAAAAGAAGGATACACAGTCTAGTAAAAAAGGTCCACTTGCCGATATTTAATAAAAAGTTAGTTATTGCGATAGTAATTAACAATAAAAAACTAAAATTAAGTATTCTTACTCTATTTAGGAACTAACAAAATAACAAGACAGGCTTTTTTCAAACATTACTGCAACAGAATAATGATTATTTTAGCCACTGGTACCTTTTATGTAATGTCATAAAAGGTACCAGTGGCTAAAATAATCATTATTCTGTTGCAATAATATTTGAAAAAAGCCAATACAAACATAAAAATAAAACTTATTCTATTTGGGACTCCAACTTACGTTTTGGACAAAAATAAATTCCTCCTCGCACCTGATTCCTATGACCAACCTGTTTGCAGTACGAACATGTTGGTTTTTGTCGAATACTCTTTTCAATTGATGGTTTCTGAAAAGAGTACTCGACAGATGTTGTTGGGACAGAGTTGTGGTCAACATCAACATTTGGAATGGGTTTCGGGCATAAAATGTCTTTAGATTCTTCACGTACAAATTCACGAATCTTATTATAAAGATACGATTTTCTTTCGTACGTCATGCCTGCAGGGGATTTTTCTAAAGGAAAACCGTATACTTTATTCGGGTTCAAAACCTTTGATACAGTTGGTTGACTGTCAGTATATTTTTTGTAACATAACATGTGCCCTCTATTATCTTCATTTGTTTCAAAATGACTAAAATGCAGAAGTTGGTTAATAGTTACACAATCAGGTTGAAAAAAATTGGCCCAGTCGTAAGTTTTCACAAAAGTTTCTCCTTTCTCATCACCAGTTAGAACAGCTACTATAGATTTTGTTTTCGGACAAGCTTGAACAGCAGCTGCAAGAATATCCTTTAAGTTATTGCATTCCCATTTTCTAAAACTTTTTTTGAATAGACCGAAATACATGTCGGGTGCAAACTTCGTATGACCCACGGGAAGGAAAGATATACGGAAACTTCGGTGTCTGCCTGTTAAAACTCGCCATGTTGCATATTGCATGACATAGTTATTTTTATTTTGTCCAGCACAATTATCTGCATGACAAACAACATCTTTTTCGCCTATACCAAAATTTTCGAAAAAATGATGTAGCATTGAAATTATTACATTAGCTCCTTTCCCAGTAGCACAGGGTTCAGGAATTACGTACAAAACGAACTTTCTCAAAGGCTCTGCAGCAACACCAAATAAACTGACTTTAAATCCTGTCAAGAAATACAGTGGCCCAATTTGTTGTGAACTGTGCGGCAAATGCACCTGTTGGGCAAAATCAAAAGAGTAATGCATGACGCCATCATAAGAACATGGTTCATGAGGTCCAAGAATAAGAGTAGAGTCCGTTATTGAATCAGTCGCAACTTTGATTACATTGTTATAATATTTTCGTTCATTTTGCACTAAATCAAGGTGCTGCCTCGACTTTTCTACAAGCTGTATTTTTTCCTTTTCATCTAAACCACCCATTCGTCCCAACGTGGTCACGTTTTTCTGACAAGTTGCACATAGATCTGTTTTCGGTTTCTGTATAACGACATATGGACAAAAATCTTCCCAAAGATCATACCAACTACTTCTACTAATAGGAGTTTTATCGAGTAAAGCTATAGTTTCCAAATATTTGTTGTACACATACGCTTTAGACATACTACAAGGTAAAATTATTAAATCAGATTTAAATTGGTGGCCTGGTAATCGGCCCGGCAATACTAAACCGTTTTCATTAGCAAACTGTCTTATAAAAGTGATTGCGTCTGATCTAGTTTGCAAATTAATACAATTGTAAGGTCGTTTACGTGACCCGTGGACCTTTGGAGCAACACCGCTGTCCAGAAAGTTCTTTTTTACATTTTTTAACCTTTTCAAACCAGTGGCATATACATATTGGAAAAAAATCTTGCATACTGAAACACCTCGAAAGAAATACTTTACCGTGTATTCTTTTCGTTGCAAGTTTCTGTTTTTTGAATGTAATGTATTTTCACTTGTACGTAAGAGAGCATTTAAAGCTCCTTTCAAGACCAAGTGATGATGATTGACTCCTTCATTACAACGTGAATTTAATTCGATACAATCTAACCTACTACTTAATATTACATCTTTTTGAAATTTGGACACACAATTATTATTACATCCACAGCCAGTATCTAAGAATGAGGCCTGAGTTACATCGTCTAGAATTAAAGGATCATCATCTAGTAAAATATTACCAATTTGCCGCTCTTCGAGCGGCTCACAAGCACTAAATTCGATGTCACACGATAATTCTGTACCCCGTTGACTTTTGAACTCTAAATTAAAATTTTCATAGTCTTCATGTTCTACAGACGCTGAATAGCTAAACTCTGAAAACAAATAGTTGAAATATACATACTACACAGGTCATTTTTTCATACTATGTCTATGACATAGGTACCTAACACAACTTCTTAATTGGTATTAGAGTCCTTGCTGTAGTCATAAAGAATATGTACTATTGCATGCATACAATGATCACGTCGATCTTTTTTGATTTTACACAAGGCTCGGCTAACTATTTTAGCAAAATCATAACACTCATGTATTTCATCTTCACTGATTGCTTCTGTATTAGTGCTTTTTTCATAATACTGATCCGTTTCATCCATCTCAGATGTCGACTCTGTGAAATTATTTTCTAAGTTGTAAGTACCTGAATAAGGTGCAACGGTTTCTTCTTCTGTTGGTAAATCCGGCGTTGTTGCGGTCGAGGCCAAAACAGGTAGTGTGTTTACTTCCACCTCCATAGAAAGTGGTACAGGTCCATCAGAATGCTTAGATTCATCACTAGAGCTGGAACCTTCGGTTGAATCTTCAATAATTATGTTACCTAAAAACAAATTTGAATTTAGTATAAATGGGATGAAATTATGACTAATTGAGATTCATTAGCCTATCAACTTTGTCGCGGTCAGTTTTCAGTCTATGTGGATGCAGCCGAATTATTATGATTAAAGCTGCTCTCTTTTAAAATGTAATAAATAAGTAGGAACGTAACGTAATCTACGCTTAATCCATAAATCTCTAAATCTCTAAAATCCATAAAAAATCGAATTTAAAGACGACTGCTGTCTGTAGGAGGCTTCGCCCCTGTCGAGGTCTAAATATGAAAAGTAGGTAACAGCTGTAGATACACACAAGAACTCCGTAACATTCCGATACCCCGGTTTATAGAACTAGCTTTTCGACCTCGGCCCCGCTAAGCGTAATAACGTTAATAATATTATAGCCTATGACTGAATAATGCAGCTTTGTATTGGAGAAAGAATTTTCAAAATCGGTTCAGTACTTTTGGAGCTTATTCGATACATAACACAACACGTAACAACAAACATAGTATTAGTAGATATAATAGACAACGTAAAGACTTACCTTTATTCATTTTTATGCGCACTTTTCACTCACTCAATTTAAAACAGCTAAGATAATAAAAACTGCTATATTTACACAAAGACTGTCGGATATTGTTTCCTTTCCGGTGTCAAATGACAAATAAATTATTGCATCACAGGCAGATCTATTTATAGGACACGTAGGTAGCAAAAAACGATCAGGGAAATCCCCGCTATGTCGAAGTGAAGCAAAGTAAATCCCCTTAGTAGTTGCATAGTAGCAGGGAGTTCCCCGCTTTAAGGGACCTTTTACACGTAGTTTCAACATTTTAATCTTAAAATATAATTAAATTATTAGAAGTGATCAGTACGGGGTATTGAAACGTATTTTATTCCCAGAATATCGACATGCCACCCACTGGTACCTTTTTAGTAAACTTTTTTCATAAAGTTTCTGGTACTTAGAAACATCGTATATAGTCATTTACTATATGAAATTGTAGATAATTGAGCATTTATTTATAACCAATTAAAATCGCGAAATGCAATTTTTATACCCAACTTTACAAAACCTCTTATATCTCGGAAACTAAATGCCGCGCACTGGACCCTTTTCGCTTGGACTGACACAGGTAGTTAATTTGACGAAGTAAGTGAAAATTTTGGTTTAAAATAAACAATAAGTATACGAACAAATATATTTTCATAATCGCTATTTTTTAACTACGATTTATTCTTATGAATTTCGTGCCGATACGAGAACATACATAACATGGGTATTCGAATATGTAAGGGACGTATAGCAGGTGGCATTTTGTAGGACCTGCCTACCCTCTTGGGGAAAAGGCGTGAGTATGTATTATTTTGACAAAACAATCACAAATGTGTTGACGATCATAAATTGTATGACGAATATTCCATTTGTTTTAGAAAAATTTTACTAAAAGATATTCCTATAGTTATATCGGAAAAACGATGCACAAATACACAATGCAGTCACAACTCCACATCTCAACTAGACATGGGTAGCTCGCGAATGAGAGATAAAATTGAACTAGCTCTTTAATCACAATCTAGCTCTCAGTCGCTCAGTCGTTCACCGAATAGCTCACTAGCTCATTTAGCTCATTGACTCTACAACTCTACACTCTATGCGAGGAACGAGTGATACCGACGGCGACGCAACGTCACACTTACGTCACGCCGACAGCGGCCGACAATGCCCGAACATCCCCGACGAACAGATGAACGATTTCGCATTGAAGTAGCTCACTGACCGACTCTTCGGCTCAATACGTCATAGTAAAATAACTCTTATAGTCGTTGTTTTAAAGGTAAAAATGCTTTAGCACTAATGAAAATCCTTAAGGAATAATAGTTTGTGATTTTGTAAACAAAACAAACGTTGTTATTTTATGTACTCAAATTGTTTCGGCGGAATGTCGTGTCATTCATGTCGCATATTGTAAGCGCAGTTTAGTTTTAGTTTCTCAGTTAAAACTTTAATTATTAGTTGTAGTTAGTTAGAATTATTAATAGGTAGTGTTAAATAAGTGTTTAAGTTTTAAAATATTGAGTGTTTTCAAAGAAAAAAGACTTTGTGTGTAAATATTTATATTTCATATTTCAATTTAGAAAAAAGACTGTGTAAATATAAATAATTAAGCATGGCTTCTCAAAGAAAAAGAAGTGCCCTGTGGAATCACTTTGAGGAAATTGAACCAAAAACGGCCAAGTGCAATTATTGTAGTCAAGTTATTAAAATATCTACAGGAAATATAGGCAATTTAGGAAGACATATGAAAACAAAACATCCCACTGTATCCCTTGTTGTTGAGAGGCAAGTTTTGATTACCGAAACACAAGAGCCAGCGCCAGGGGTAAGTGCTGGAATAGATTTCGTACCCGTTCCTTCTACTTCTCAATTATATTCACAGCCCTCAATCAGAGAGTTTGCACAGCAAACGAAAAATATGCCACCTCGTAGGGCTGAAAAAATTGACCAACAGTTAATGCTGATGATTGCCAAGGGATTTTATCCCTTTAGTATTGTTGAAGATATAGAATTCCAGAAATTTGTAAGCATGCTATGTCCAGGATATTTGTTACCAACAAGAAAAACGTTGTCAGAAACCTTATTGCCGAAAATGTATGAAAAACAAAAAGAAAAAGTACAAGAAAAATTAGAAAAAGCTAACGCAATATGTTTGACCACAGATAGTTGGACGTCAATAAATAATAACAGTTTTACAGCAATGACGGCTCATTATATTGAATCAAACTTGTCGGAAACAAAATTAGAATCTATTCTTATTGGATGCATCGAGTACTCAGAGAAGCACACAAGTGCAAATCTAGTTGACTTTTTTAAAAATCTTCTCAAGGAATGGAAAATCAACAATAAAATTACCGCAATCGCAAGCGATAACGCTGCAAACATTTCTTTAGCAATTAGATCTAATTGGCGTCACATACCATGTTTTGCACATACATTAAATCTATGTGTGCAAGGAGCATTAATGCATATTGGCACGACAGTAAATAAAGTAAAAAGAATCGTGGAACACTTCAAAAGAAGCTCTCAAGCACAGAAAAAAATTGAGGAAATACAAAAACAACTTGATCAGCCACAATTAAAGTTAAAACAAGACGTATCGACTAGGTGGAATAGCACCTACGACATGCTGTCACGAATTTTAACTTTGAAGGACGCAGTGATAGCAACAGTTGCACTTATTAGAAGTGATTTAAATTTAACAGATAATGACTGGGACGTAATTGCAGCCGCGGTGCCTATTTTGAAGATGTTCTACGAAATAACCGTAGAAATTAGCTCGGAAAAAAATGTAACATTATCAAAAGTTATACCACTGTGTAAAATCATATCACAACACATTAAACACTTAATAAGGGACCCACAACAAATAAACCTTCCAGAAATAAAGTGTTTGTTAGAAGCACTTAATAAAGAAATAGATCGGCGCTTTGCTAACGTCGAATTAAATCAATTAAATGCAGAAGCTACAATATTAGATCCTAGGTTTAAAGGAAGAGGGTTTAAGGAGCGTCACAATTTTGAAAAAGTTTTGAACACATTAAAAGTAAAAATTGGCGGAAGTACAGAAACATGTGTTCAGCCTATCGTAACACCAGCAGAAGAGGCGCAGCAAACGCCGAAGCCTTCGTCGTCTGTTTGGAAGGAATTTGATGATGAAGTGGCGAAGTTAACTCCTGCAAACGCAACAGCTGCGGGCATTATAGAACTTAATAACTACATGCAAGAACCACTGCTACCAAGAACGAAAGACCCATTTACATGGTGGCACGAAAGGCGTTCAATATATCCTCATCTTTTTAATTACGTGCAAAAAAGATTAAACCTTGTCGCTACATCTGTTCCCTGCGAAAGAATCTTTTCAAAAGCAGGTTACACCCTCAATGAAAGACGTACTCGACTTACTACAAGCAAATTGTCACAGTTATTGTTTATTAACTGCAATTCACATCATGTTTAGATACGCATGAAGGAAAGGTTCCTACGTACAATAATTATTGTAAATAAGTTTTGATTTGAACATGCACAATTATTGTAAATAGCCACTGATTTTTAAATACGCCAATCTAAATGATATACGTCCATTCATTACATTATACTGTCAATTAATTGGCTTTTTTAAATATTTATTCATCTAGATTGACAGTCCTAAGCCTGTTCAAGTATGAAGGAAAATCATTGGCTTTCATAATTTTAATATTTATATTTGTAATAAAAATAAAACAACCTAATGAATCTAATTTTATATATAGCTCGCAAGTTCGCAACTAAGTTAAATGAACTAAAGAACTTCAAAGGTTTTATAGAGCCACTGAGCTAAGTGAGCTAGTTGTCTCGTTTGACTTGCGCGGCTCAATTTGATCTGTAGCTCGCAAGTAAGTCAATTGAGCTCAAGAGCTAAAAGAGTTACTGAGTTATTCGGTGAGCTAAAGAGCTAAAAGAGTGATATAGCTCTTTTGATCAAAAGAGCTATATCTCTCTTTTCTTTTCAGTGAGCTACATTTCGCATGTCTAATCTCAACGAGTATGAGATTGAGATCAGACGTTCTTAAAATTACGAGAATTACCCCACTGGTGTGCTATGTGTTAAAAGTAATGACGACGGTGTAAAATGTACCAGTAAACAAATTATTAAGTACACATTGAATGATTTATTAATATTTGAAATTGATTTAAGCGTTGATTTAAATGACATTCCAGTCACAAAGTATGTACAAGTACATTACAAGGAAAATTATTTACACTGTTGTCAGTGATTGAGTATTTACCAAATATTCACCATTCGCTCACTGCAAGCGTCTGGGTGATACTTGGGAAACATAATTATGATGATTTAAGTACTAAAGTTACAAGGACTAAAAACCAGCAAATGAATGTTCATTGTATTTTATACGCAAAATTAAATTATAACCTATTTTTATCAAAATGTTTATTTTTAATTTAGGCCTTGCATTTTAAAGTTGGAAAATAACTTTTTGGAGGATCTTGAGTTATCAGAAGGTTGAAGAAAATACTTGTTGATGTATAAGTTGAAAGGTATATTTTGGGAAAATAACGCGACTTAAATACTATTTACACAATATGGCCTAACCAATAAAAACGTGTACATTAAATTAGTCCAGAATTTACAAAAAATATAACGAATAGAATTACGCATTTTTAACGAATAGAATTACACGATAGCGGATTGTTGTCGAATGGTTCCGCACGGTGTCGCCTGTGTGTTCGATAAATATAGGTGCCTAGTAATCCGCGCTTCCTTCCCGAGGCGGCCACCGTTGTGTGAAGATCTGTGCTAGCGAACTTATCAGGCGCGGCGATAAAAGACAGGAAGACGCCGCTAACCGAAGTTGGACAACCCTGGCGTTCCTGGAGAAAGCGATGTTGGCGTGTGGTATCTGCAGTCCTGATAATCCTGTTTCTTTAACGGCGTGTCAAAGCGTGGTGTCAGCTCTTCTCAGGGCTGGTTGCTTCCGTGTTTCTATAACAGAATGTCAAAAACGTGGTAGTGCGCTATGATGAATCATGGCTAATCCTATTTCTTTAACGACTTGTCAAAACGTGGTGTCAGTTCTTCTCAGGGCTGTTTGCTTCCGTGTTTCTTTAACGTGAGGTGTCTTAAACGTGGTAATGTGCTATGATGATTGTTGTGGCTACAACTTCAAAACTCCTTTATTTGTAATACTGATTGACTATAATTTTTAATAGGTACGCGGTTTTGGTACACTCTTTTTTAGGGTTCCGTAGTCAACTAGGAACCCTTATAGTTTCGCCATGTCTGTCTGTCCGTCCGTCTGTCCGTCCTCGCTTAATCTCTGTGACCGTTAGCACTAGAAAGCTGAAATTTGGTACCAATATGTATATCAATCACGCCGACAAAGTGGTAAAATAAAAATTGGAAAAAAATGTTTTATTAGGGTAGCCCCGTGTATAAAATTGTAGGAACTTCGCAGGAATTTTGCGAATTAAAAAACTTAGGATCGTAGCTCGCAGTGTGCAGGTTTATTTGGCAGCCATGACATTCAAAAAAATTAAAAGGTCGGACCATTAACGCCTGGTGAAAATCTTATAGCTAAAAATCTTATAATGTAACAATTACTGAATGAATTAAAGTGACGCTTTAACACACCCCCCTTTTTTTTTTTTTTTTGTGGATGGGAAATCGTCAAATGACCCCTCCCGCTCTGGGTGGAGCAGAAGGGAGTTTCAGACTCTTACTGACTAAAACCCACCCGTGTTCCTTCCTTAGCCCTTTATGTTCCAGGGCAGCGGTAAACCCTTTCGGATGGTCCCGCTACCCTGGCAGGCTTCGGCCCTATGGGGCCCCGTCTCTTTTGCTGACATCTCTTTGAGGCGCACACCCCCCTATATGTAAAGTGGGAAGTGATTTTTTTTAAATTTCAACCCTAACGTGTGATATAGGTATTATACCTATTGTTGGAAAGGTATTTAAAAATGAATAGGGGTTTACTAAAATCATTTTTTGATAATGTCAATATTTTGGGAATAATCGCTCCAAAAGTAAAAAACAATGTGTCCCCCCCCCACCCCTCTAACTTCATAAGTTTAGAAAATATGAAAAAAATCTGAAAAGTAGAACTTTATAAGGACGTTCTAGGAAAATCATTTTGAACTTGATGGAAACAACAGTTTTTGTACAAAAAAGACAAAAAGTTGTACAAAATAATAATTATTAGAGTTCCGTAACAAATAGCCTTTTTAAGGGTTACCCTATGTTCGCGCTCCAGCAGCGCTCCGCGCTCCAGCAGCGCTCCGCGCTCCAGCAACTGCTCCAATGGATACGTCGTGCGAACTTATACATGCGCTCCACTTTGAGACACTGCGCTCCCCTTTGTGTTCGCGCTGAAAACAGTCACGAGTCGGAGCGCCTGCCGCGGAGCGTGCAATGTTGCACGCTCCGTGTTCGCGCACGTAGCCACTACTGGGAGTAGTTGCAGGAGCGCGGAGCGCTGCTGGAGCGCGAACATAATGGATACCCACCTTTAAACTCATAATTGGGAACACTTATTGTGACGGACGGGAAACTACGGAACCCTACACTGCGCGTGGCCCGACACGCTCTTGGCCGGTTTTTCATTGTTATTTCTTGTTTAAAGGTTTAAATGCTTAAATTCAATCTATTGACTTAAGTTTGTTATATAAAACACTTTTCCGTCATTTACAATACCTTGTATTAACAATTGTTAATATTTGATTATGAAAATATATTTGTTATTCGTATACTAAACTCATTGTTTATTTTAAACCAAAAATGTCACTTACTTCGTCAAATTAACTACCTATTCTTAGGTAGATAGGTAAACGAAAACCAAAAAGTGCACCTTTTTCAAAATCATTGTTGGTAATAAAAATAAAAGTTTATAGATTAAGTCCAGTTTTATAAAGTACTTATTATGCAGTTTTCGTTGGCATAAAGAAATAAAGCATATTTCGTTATATTTGCTGAAAGTAATCCTCCCTAGCCGCGATTAATTAATCAAAATGAATAGTTTCTTGAGAGAAAAAAGTATCAACGAAGAGTAGAGAAAAGGTACTATTATATAAATTGATTTATGGATAGTTAATATTAAATATTGCAAAATTGACTTGCTGCAGAGTATACCTTCCAGCTGGACCACACCCTACGACCAATAACTCCTTAACTAAAGGAGTTATTTGGACCATATTTGTCGTATGCAAGATACTCTTTAGGTAGTTTTTTTCGGGATATTGATTTATTAATAGTTCATTATACTGTATTCAATTTGAGGTGGCGCGGCCAGAGAGCACTGCCTGGCGGCCGGACCACATAAATTGTTAATTAAGGACGCTGTTACATTTTCGACGAACTCATATTTAGGTATCTAAAGTCGCACACAGCAACATCATACGTACGCACACATTGAGCCCTCGATTTTATACATCACATATATAATCTTGGTCCTTGATATTTTTTTTTTATTTTATTGAAATTGATTCCGGAAGATTACTTGGATCTTTGAAAATGCATTTGGTAACTGTTAGGTACTATTAGTATCGTCATCAAAAAAACGAAAATACAAAACCGACCGACTCCCGAACCGACTTCCGAAATCAGTTATTTTTTACTTTGTAGTGTTTTTTTTTTTGGAAGTCGGTTTTATTTTTCGTGAAAAAGTTTTTATCACTGTTTCGGTTTTAGGGGGCAAACAGATGTCAACACCCAATATGGGGTACCAACCAAAACTAAAAAGAAAAAAAGGAAAAAACTGTCCTGTCGAAAAACGAAAAACAATAGATACCGACACCGACTTCCGAAAAAAAAATTAATTTTCACTTTGTAAAGCACGCTATGTGAAATAAGTAGGTACTTAAAATAAAACAATTTCCGTTCATAAGGATTAAAAACGACCATCCATATTGCTATTACATGGAACTTATAAAATATTATTATCTAAAATTTTACGAGTAGTACATAATGAGCTAATGAGTTATGACATACTAGCCTGGGCATTTAGTTAAAATTTTTGGTAAAATAAATCTCCACCCCGAATGATCTTCTTTGTGACTGTGGTGTAAGCTCAGCATTTTTGATGAAAATTAAAACACGGAAGTAGTAAAAATAAATGATAAATGATTTTATTTTGTAAGTAGGTTTGTACAAACACTTTTACACGTCAATCATATTTTAAAACTAGATGAGGTCGGCGTTTCCTATCTGACTAGTCTGAGAAGAAAGGCCGAAACAAACTCAGACGTCACAGTCTCTTTTAAAGTCCAGACATAATCTTGGTCAGATCTTATGAAGACCATGTAGGTCGATGTCTGAGATGGTCTTTTGAGGAAAGAACCATATAGATTACGATTACGAACAATACCAAAGAAAGGACATTTGGGTAGGCCACATTAATTACTCGAAACTGTCAGACCATGACAAAAACTAAGAGAATAGAGACAAAAATAATATAAATAAAATGACCCACATTCACAATAATTAAAATAATAGAATACTTTACAAAGTAAGCAAATGTCATAGTATGTATAAAAAAAAAACAACAACAAAACAGAGAAAAAAAAAAACAAAATAAAAACATTCAATATGTAAAAAAATTGGAAGCAGCTCAATCCCAAGCCTTTTTGTCCTCGATATAATCCTTAACGGTATAAAAGGCTTTCTGCAACAACTTACGTTTAATGAATGATTTGAATTTATTAAGGCTTAGATTTTGAACGGGGCTTGGAACTTTATTATAAAAGCGTATACATTGGCATCTGAACGAGCCACCTATTTTCTTGAGTCTTGTTGTAGGTACAACAAATTTGTGTTTGTTCCTAGTATTTATATTATGGATATCACTGTATTTTTAATCAATTTTATATTTTTATGGGCATATAAAAGAACATGTTTAAGGGTCTTTTTCTTTTTAATGTTCCTTCTCCTACAATTATTGTTTTTGTGCTTATTTTCTAGCCGAATTATTTGTTCGTTTGCATCGGTCTCAAAAATAAATTTATGCACATAGGATTGCAGTGTGCCGCCGGTATTGAAAGATATGACTGCAGCCGCGCATCTTCCGCTATATGACCCTTTTAAGGAGTAATTTACTCTTTTTCCTCCTACGTACTTGGCCACTCTGGCATTAAAACTTTCGATCAAAATGTTAGTTTCGTTATACGCAAAACTGTACGCATGTTGGGAAATTCTATGCGCCAAATCGGTTAGTTTTTGGAACACCCCAAAAGCTACCAATTCTGGGACAACGTTTTCAGAGTTTTTTTTACTACAAAAGTATGGTGCACAATGGCTGTGATCACCGAATATGTGGTGTGGCCCATTTTGGATATCCTTTTTAATATTAACGGCCTTTTCTGCGAAGGGTATGTTTTGCTTAGACCAGTATTTAATAGAAAAGTCCACTCCCCAACGCAACCTCAAATACTTTTCTTTGACAAGCTTCCTTGCACTTGACAAGTTGACACTACCAACAATGCTTTGCAATAATTGCGCAAAAGGTGGTTCTTGCACTCTATTTTTTTTACCAACAGTTACATTTTCGTAGGGTCGGGCATTTCTAATGCGTGCATAGGTATTAGCATCTCCATCAGCAATTAAATGAGAATAAATAAATCCATGGTCAGATAAAGAACTTTTAAACCCTTCGGTAATAATTGCAGCTTCCATTGCAGTTGAAGGGCCACTGAAGTTCTTAAAACATGCATGTTCCGGTGCCTCAATTCCTTTGTTTATTGATCGGGAACATATCACACAGTATTTATTTTTCACCCCACAGTAAAGGACTTTTTTGGTGTGTTGGCCAACAATTGCCGCGGCGCCTGAAGAAGCATCGTAATTTGTGCCGTACGATCGCTTACTCCAACATGCATCCGCAATAACAGCTATCATTGGTGTTCCCTGAAATGATATATTGCCGATAAGTTTTGCATGTTCGACCTCTTCCTTTCCTGCCTCAGACATACAATGAACCGCCGTTTGTTCCCACCATTGGGAAACTTGATCATGCGTTATTTGGTGGGTACCACAAAGACATTGGTGGGATGTCGGCATGGGCAAGGACGGTATTAAGCTGGGTGTATCCGGCACCAGTAGACATAATTCCGGATACAACATCCTGATTAATGTCCATTTTAAGATCGTCTTGCCGCACTGTTTGAAGTTCAAACTTTTCACCACACATTTTGCATACCAGTTCAAATTTAGAATGCAGGCCATGTCTTTTTTCTTTATTTATCATTAGATGCTTCACACCGCAATCGAAAAGAGAAGTGTGGCTTCCTATTTGGATTAACTGCTCAAATATGTAATCAAATTCAACTATTCTTTTGCCTTTTGGCTTAAATTGTACTGCACGTTCCTGGCCCTGAAAATAAAACGGGACTTGTAGTGCGTGCCTACGATAAAAAATTAAAACAAATAATAAATAGACTTTAATAAAACTTACAAATGAAATTTCATACTGTTCATCATGGTCTAACGAGACATCTAAGCGGCTCTCCCTGTTAACAAAAAACATAAGCCAGGGTCAAAATAAGGTACCTAGTGAAATTCAGCAGACGTGATGGGATTGACATTTAACCACAAAATACAAAAAATAGATATCCTGAACTATTACTTCAATTCACTACAGAATAAAAATACTTACATAGTCTCATTACTTTTATTTATTGCTACGTTTGTAGATTTTTTTGGTCTATATCCAAATTTCCGAATACGGGGCATCTAAAAAATAAAGATAAACATTAAAAAAAAAACAACCTACATAAAAACTAAATGCTACACTTGGTGGCAGAGCTCACAAAGTACAAATTACAAAGTTCCGCTGCCAAGGCCTGTTTTATTTGTCAAACGCTATTTGTGACATCTACCATGCCATATTTATGAAACTGACACCCATGACGAAAAGTGGCCAAATTTTGACCGGCGCCACCTTGGATTTTGGTTTTGACCCCATATTCGTTATTAGCTACCCCAAAAACCATGAAAACGACACCCATGACGAAAAGATGTCTAATTTTCGTAGGCGCCATCTTCGATTTTGGTTTTGACTCCATATTCGTCATTAGCTAACCAAAAAACCGTGAAAATGACACCCATGACGAAAAGATGTAAAATTTTCGTCGGCGCCATTTTGGATTTTGGTTTTGACCCTATATCCGTTATTAGCGACCCCAAAAACCAAAAAAATGAGACCCATGACGAAAAGTTGTAAAATTTTTATCGGCGCCATCTTAGATTTTAGTTTTGACCCCATTTTCGATATTAGCAACCCCAAAAACCATGAAAATGACCATTTTTTGTCAGTTTTGGTTTTGACCCCACATTGGTCATACATACAAACCGGTTAAAATCATAACCCTCTTCCCGCCCATCCACTTCCAGACCTCACCGCCTACAGGTTGACCTTACTCATCCAAATCCTAACCTTACTAAGAGTTCCTTAAACCCATCCATTTCTCAACCTTGTCAACAGCTACTTAACCCCACCCATCCAAATCCCGATCTTACCCAATATAATAATATTTTTTTATACTTACCTAATAAAAAAAAATATGTATGAAACTCGTACTTTTATTTCAGTCCAAAAGTATCAACTCCTTCCGATCACGATAACCAACGACGGTACTCACACAACAATCTTTTTCTATTACTTTTATCGTATTTATTTTTTGCGAGAGAGCGATACACCCGTCCTTCCACGAGCGCTTCTGAGCGCGGAATGATGAACCGTGAGTGCAAAATGTATGAAGTAGTCTGCAAGTGTTTTTATTTTAGCTAATAATTTAAAAATATATTGATTTATATACAAAAGAATTATATTAATCTATAAAGGACTATATATACCGCAATTTATTATAATTTTGAAGATAAAATATGCTGTAAATTTTCCTAAACTGGTACCTATTCGGACACCTATTTTTTAAATTTTCTGCGATTATTGAGTAGGGAAAAACGTATTTGCGCAAAAATGTTGTACTACGTCATACAATTTTTGTGATGCCAATGTGGAGATGAATATATTACCTTTAAATTAAGACCATGATATGTTAATATTTGTGATTGCTTATACGTTAAAATGGTACCTGAAAAGCATTGTTATTTGTAGAAAAATGTAAAAGCGTCCTTAAAAAGATATCTCTTGAGGTACTAAAAATCCAAACTAATATTATAAATGCGAAAGTAACTCTGTCTGTCTGTCTTTCTGTCTGTCTGTCTTTGCTTCACGCCTAAACTACTGAACCGATTTGTGTGAAATTTGGTACAGACATAGTTTGGAACTTGAGAATGGACATAGGATAGTTTTTATTACAAAAAATAAAATAAAAAATAAAATTTATTCCGGACATACAGCGCCATCTATTGGTCAAGAGTCGGCATCAATTCAGTACTGAAAATTCATCGGAAAAATGTAAATAAATAGTAAAAAGGTATGAAAATATAATATAATACAACTTTTAGTACAAAGAAAATGCTCTAACGGAGTATAGATAATTCTATTAGTACTATATGTCGAGTTGGTGATCGCGCAATGGTGTCGATCGTTACACGAGTTCGGTTCATGTTATTGTTTTAATTCATCGGAAAAAAGTAAATAAATAGTAAAAAGGTATGAAAAAAATAATATCAATATAATAAAACTTTTAGTACAAAGAAAATGCCCGAACGGAGTATAGATAAATAATCCGAGTTGTCACTATGCTCGATAGATGGCGTTGGGATCGAAATAGATCGCGCTATGGTTTCGTTACACGCATTTGGTTGGGTATCGGCCGAGCGCTTCGGTACTGTCGTGGAATTGTGGATTGATCGTTTCGTAAATTTAAAATTGGCTCCGTTGTATTAGTAGATTAAAAGGTTTATTTGTTGGGTTGTCTGGTGGTTGTTTTCAAAATTCAAATCATAACAATTTTACAAGGGAGGATTATAATGCGTGGCTTGATTAACTCTAAAATTGGTATAAATAATCTTTGGATCAAGTTATGAATATTCCCAAACGAGTTTTCAAAATTTCACCCCTGTGGGAAAAGCGGGGGATACAGTTTATATGAAAAATCTTATTAATTTAGTTAGTAAACTTGAAACTTGGCAAGAATACTTGCCTAAGTAAGTAATAAAGTTTATCATTATAAGTTTTTCAAAACTACCCCTTAAAAAGGGGGGGGGGGGTGTTAAGTTTGTGTGAAAGAAATTGAATGCGCGGTCCGAGTAACTCGAAACTCAGTATTGATACTTTGACAGAAAATAATTAATAATAAGTATGTAAAGTTGTCCAAAATTTACCACTGACGGGACAAAAAGGGGTAATTCAGTTTTTAAGGGGAGGATTTGACCTTGACACTGTATGTTACATTTTCACGCCTAAACCACTGAACTTCTGATTTGGCATAGAGATAGATGGCATCCTGGGGAAGCACATTTTATCCTGTTAGCACGTTCCCGTGGGATAATTTCCGACATCCACGCGGGCGAAGCCGCGGGCAGAAGCTAGTATATATATATTCCGATGAAAGTAGACTTTAGGTAAGTATTATTTCGAACTATAGCATCTGAGTACTAAACTGTGGTCCGGCCACAGAGGAACAGACGAATTGGATCCAAGAGCAAGGTCTGGCGAATACGAAGGGTGACGAATGGTTTCTAATTGCAGTTCCTGTAGAGTTAAAACGGTTTCTCGTGCTGTATGAGGTCTCGCGTTATCATGGAGCAATAATGGTAAAGATCGATTAATGAGTCGGGGCTGTTTCACTGCTAGTTTTGCTATCATTGTTCAGAGTTCGGTACAGTAGACATCTGCCGTTATTGCTTGACCAGATCGGAGAAAGCTACATATAGTGAATAACACCATGCTGAGACCACCAAACAGTTACCATTACCTTTTTATTGGTAAGCTTTGCTTTAGGACACTTGCGGCATTTGACCTGGGGTCAGCCATTGCATTTTTTGCCTACGGTTATCGCAAAGAATCCACTTTTCATCACATGTCACAATTCGATCCAATATTCCTTCATTTCTGTATCGATTCAACAAGGCAACACAAGTTTTAACACACGTTTCTTTCTGCAGATCATTCAAATCATGATCATCCCATTTCTCATATTTTTTATTTTATTGATTTGACACAAATGAGTCAATATTGTTGGTAAGGTAACTAAATTCCTGGGTAGTTTGGCTCGGATCGGCTTCCACCATCTCTTTCAATTCATTGTGTGGGCGGTCTTCCACGTTTTTCGTTCTTCAAATCAAAGTTTCCATCACGAAAGCGTTTAAACCAAAATCACACGGGCGTTCATTAGCAGTCCCCTCTCCAAACGCAACATTAATATTGCGAGCTGTTTCTGCCGCGTTAGATCCGCGTCGGAACTCGTTTTAAAAAATAACTCGAATTTTCGAAGTATCCATCTTTCTTGTCCAAGCTGAATAAAAAAAAAACAGCTCAAAGTCAATAATGGAAAGTTGCACATTTTTTAAAAGAAGAACTTCATAGGTACCATGCAAAAACAGTTTCACTCAAAAATCTCAAACCATGAAGGTTCTATGTCAATTCGAAGTACCTATTATACCAATACTAATATTTCATACTTTAACCCCAATTATTAAATAATGAAAAGGGATTAGATTGTTTTTCTTTTTTAATTTAATGTGTGAGCGTGAGCTTTCACGACGTCATTTGAGTCTAGATGAAATGTTACGAGCCGTGGGCATGTTAAAAAATGGTGCTATTCAACGCATCGTTGCTGAGGCCCTACACACCAGCCAAAACGTGATATGAAGGTTGTGGTCATGTTATCGCGGTTCTGGGGATGTGGCTGAACTGCACACGGGTAGATATCGTGTTACTACGCAGAGATAGGATCGATTTCTCCAAATAACTGCCAGAAGACAACCCAATATCACAGCGATGCAACTAGTACAAAGGCTCCAGGACGACCACCAGCTGCTGGTAAGCGACCAAACCGTGCGAAGGAGATTGCATGAAGTCGGTCTTCATGCTCGAAGACCGCTACTAAATAACAATTATATTTAAAACAAAAAAATCACGAAAATATGTTTTTATTAGTATTAAAGACCTTAAAATAACCAATCATTCTTTCATTTACTATATCAGAATTTTTTTCATAGATTTTTAGATATTTGATGAAATATAATATATCCCTAAATTCTGTTGATGTGTATATGTCATGTAAAGTATATAATAGAAATAAAACAAACAGTTACATAATTATTCTCAAGTATTAATGACTATCATTTAAAAAATACAAAGAGTATCAAAATGTTGTAGTCGTAGTATAACAATGCGTTCACGATAGATGCGCTCGAAAATCGGGACGCGGGAAAAAATGGCACAGGTCCGTCGTCGATGGGCGCTCGTGCCGTACTAATCGGTGCCCGCTTATGCATCGTAATTTATTGTAGTTTAGAGTGATGTTAAAAATTATATTATATGTCTGATTAGGTTAATTTATTTTAACAAAACTTTGGAATTAGCTTAGTAAAAGAACATAGTTTATTTTTACATTTTCAAATGTAATTACGCTTTATTCAAGCCAAAAAAATCGCGATAAAATAGCGATATAAAACGTAAAAATTGACCTAATACTTTGCTTTTTTACTAATTATTGTTATAAATTATCGATATTCTAGTACCATTATGTGTCGAGAAGATTATACGCCTAATGCTTAATGAATTTTTTTAAGTGAAATTTATAAATATTTATGATAGATTTAGGAGTCTGAAATTGACTCTGCGATAATTTTTCAGTAAACTAGTTGTGGGAGATTAATCACTACATAGTAAACAAATAAGTTTTTGTAAATGTGTTAGGTACATGAAGTGTCAATATGAAAGACTAGTCTTTTTTTTAACATGTATGACGGCACGGTTGGCGCAGGTTCGATTCCCGCGCGGAACAAATATTTGTATGACCTACATGTATTTGTTCCGAGTCTGGGTGTTTTTCTATCTATAATATGTATGTATTTACAAAAAAAAAATGTATATAAGTAGTTTATCAGCCATCTTGTTACCATAACACAAGCATTAGGTTGCTTAGCTTGGGACTAGATGGCGCTGTGTGAAATGTCCAGGGATATTATTATTTTATTATATTATTATTTACCAATGCCAGAGTTTTACCTAAGATGGTAAATTAGGCGACCAAAGTCTTAGATATTTGCGCGAAAACGTGAAATGGCTCTTAAATACAGATGCCATTATCCAACAAACAATATTCTAATATTATAATTATATCAAAATGAAATATCTAACACACGTACGTTGTTGACAATTTGAATCCGTGTGATGCTGTCTCGCTCGCACCACGACAGAGCATTGACAAAGCAGAGAGAGATACTGGCCGGTCTAATGAACAGTGCAAAACCCCTACTGCGTGTTCAAATCTCATTAACTCGAACGTAAACAATAATTTTTCGACCATTGTTAGTAGTACTGAACGAAAGTCGATGGCGGATGTAGGTACATAAAGCGAGTAATGAGTGCAAGGAAATAGTAGGGAAAAATTGGGAGCTTGTGACTAAGAAGAAGCAAAAGAAGACAATTTCTAGTGCGAAGATGGGCAAAGCTGACGTCGTCGGTCCCGATGGAAAGTTTAAGGCAGCTATCATTAGAGTACCACTATTTATATCGAATGTGTGTAAGTAAACAAACAAAATTGTTATTGCCTACATAAAAGACAGCACTCAGGAAGATGTAACTCTGTTTAAAATTAATAGAAAAACTGAAAAGAGCTATTTTAACTCTTTTAAGTTGTATGTCCCTAAATCAAAACTGGAGCTGTTTCTTGGTAATGAGTTTTGGCCCGACGGTATTACTTTTCGTTTTATAAACGAAAGCTATAACTCTAAGACCGGATTTAAGCAAACATCATGATACCATTGTGGATAGCAACAAGTAGATTCGTAGGTAAGTTTTAATTTCAAATCGGTGAAACGGTCGGCCGATGCAGTTAAACGTCTGTGCCAGTCAGCCGACGTAATTGCCCTCCATGAAACTTGGCTGCTCCTCCATGACATACCCTACCTTGGTCAAATACATGCTGATTTTGAGTCAGTCAGTCATGTTGAGTCATACAGGAAAGTCAGCCGTTGATACGTCAGCTGAAGTCCTGAGAGGGAGGCCATATGGAGGTGTTGCGATCTTGTGGCGTAATCGAGGTTTCAAATCAGTGACCGTAATCAGCTATGCTAGTGCGCGTTTAACGGCTGTAAAAGTATCGCTCGGAGATATGTTCAGCGTTCATATAAGTATGTGGTAGCAGTATGGCCTATAATTAGTTGTTCCGGGTCTGGCTGTTTGTGTATGTGAGTTTAAGTGTTTGTAAACGCACCCACGATACAGGAGAAATTCCTAGTGTGGGTAGTTTATGAAAAAAAAAATGCCGACGGACTCGAGTGAGAACTTGGCGGAATTTACCGATTGCTTAAGTGATATTTATTTATTAAGTGCGAATAACGAAACCACTAACATTGAAACTGTTTATCTACTCGGTGATTTCAACGCCCACCCCGGTGAATTTTGTCATGAACTTTTAGATTTTTGTACTGAGCAAAAGTGGATTTGTGCGGACATAGAAAAATTATGTAGGTATAGGGATGGACTGCTATACCTTTATCAGTGACGCACATGGTAGTAGGCGATGGTTGGATCACTGTGTTGTCTCACAATCGGCTTGGTTAACGGTTACTGAAACAGGCGTAGTTCACGATGTGTATTGGTCTCATCACTTTCCCTTATTTGTTGAATGTAGGTTAGACAGAATTAAGCCAAAGACTGAAGCTGCAAAAACATCCTGTAAAAAATAAATTTGGGGAGAAGGGGACACTGATCCGATTAATACTTACTATGAGATGTGTAATAGGCAGCTAAGGGTGTTACCACACCAATCGATCGATAGTCGATCGATGCCATCGATCGACATCAGTCGACGTTGATCGATTGGTGTGGTAGCTTTAATTGATCGACGGATACCGGTCGACTAACCAATCGATCGATTGCCGGTCGATGGCATCGGTCGACGGATACCGGTCGACTAACCAATCGATCGATTGCCGGTCGATGGCATCGGTCGACGGCATCGGTCGACGTAGATCGATTAACCCCGGCTATATTCGATCAGTTTCTTTCGAAATGAATTCAGAAGAGGACGCGTTGTTGTTGGCCAGTACGATGTTGCTCGTACTATTATTACGGAGACGCAAACGCAGAACACTTTGGATGCGACCGTTTTTTAAAGCCAAAGATCGCTTACATTCTGCAAATTACATTTTAAACAGTGGTTTTTTGGATGCTTTTCGAATGAGTAACAGTTATATTGAAAATCTCTTAAATATGGTGGCTCCTTCAATTGCAAAATTGCTCGATCGTCGACTTATCCATTCTATCATCGATCGATCGTCGATCGACAATCGATCGATTGGTCTAGTAGAAACTATCGATCGACGTAGACCAATCCATTCTACCATCGATCGATGGCATCTATCGGCTGTCGATCGATTGGTGGGGTAGAAACTATCGATCGACGTCGACTAATCCATTCTACCATCGATCGATGGCATCGATCGACGTCGACTAATCCATTCTACCATCGATCGATGGCATCGATCGACGATCGCTCGATTGGTGTGGTAACACCCTAAGGTTGATTGATTACTGTTCGCGACGTACACATATATGTCGGAGAACGTATGTCTGTCTCTCGTTAAGATCAGGCACATTTTAATTACTGTGGGCGTACTATGGGTAGTGTTGGTTTTAGCAGCATAGAAAAACGGTTTGCAGTTCAAATCAGATTACAATTCACAAACAAGTTAGTCACACTAGCGAATCGCACACTGTAGGTACCGAACGCGACAGTTTCTATCCACATGTTGTTCGTACTGATAGAAATAATTTCCGAACCAATACTTTAAATTTGCTGATTCGAGAATCAATGTAATATATAAAACTGCTCGCCATGCACGCAAGGCAGTCAACCTACAAAATTTCTTCAATAAACACATTTTTCCGACTCATTGTAATTTTTTTTTTGCAAGTTAAAATAAATTCAGTGCAGTAAAACCAAAGTGTTTCAATTAAACGGGACCCACGGAGTGCCATCCTAACAAACTGGTGTCAGAAGTGGAAAGTATCTCAGGAAAAATCATCGAGTACTGGGATCGATATAGGTGTAGGCGTTGTCAATTCGTTGCCACTCGTCTGCCACCTAATATTTGTGGGCTCCGTGGCCTAGTAGTCCTTTTGGGAAGTGGTCGACGATAAGCCTTGGGTTCCTCAAAAGCCTAAGCCCGCGCTACTAAATTCCACGTGATCGACGATCAGCCTCCGCTATTGAGCGTGAGCCCGCATCACCCCGGAACACCTCCTGCTGCCCGTGATCGACGATCAGCCTCCGCTATTGTACGTCTTATGTAAATATATCATCTCGCAGTTGGAAGGCAAAGCCCAATTAGCATATTGTTTAAAACAATTTAATAGTTGGTCTGAGATTAAAAAATTCCTTAGAAACACTTTTGGAGAGAGAAAGCACTCCACTCACTTATTAGTCGATTTACAACAATGCAAACAGTTGCCTTCCAAAGACGTGATGCAATTTTCTATCCGCATTGAATCATGTTTAACACGACTACAAGCTGACATCCATTATAGCTGCGAAAATGATAAAGAACTTGTAGGTCGTATAGCCGCAATGGAAGATTTGGCTCTAAATACGTTCTTGTTAGGGTTGAACTCAATTTTTTCCCATATTGTGCGGTGCAGGAATCCTAAGACTTTATCAGAAGCGATAACAAATGCCATTGAAGAAGAAAAAATATTTAATTTATCAAAACTTCCAACTCGTTCTAATAAACAATGCTCAACATGTAATATGAGCGGCCATGTCGCTTCAGAATGTTATAAAAATAAAAACAAGCGCTCTTCTCCTAATTTCTATCATGTAAACACACCGAATAATAACGAACAAGATAATTCTAACACTAATCAATATTCTAATTCTAATTTTGATCCAAATAAATTTTGTGCTTATTGTAAAAAACGTGGTCATTTAATAGGCGAATGTCGTAAACTTAAAGCGAATAACAATTTGCGGACCGATCGACGTAACTCTACACTATCGAGTGCAACTGCACCGAGTTCAAATAACGTGTCGAGCAATAATCGCTCTAATGTGCATCATGTCGACACTTCTAACGACAATGATGCTTTAAACTAAACAGGATTTCGGTTTCGTGTCTGCCGAAATCTAATGTTAACAATTTAATTGACACGAAAGACGTTTTAATTCAATCCTGTGTTCCTAAATTTGCTTCAACACAGGTTAGTGCCACTAAAGGTATTAAAAGTCCTTCAAACTGTGTTCTTAAATTTTCTCAAACACAGGTTAGTGCACATACAGAGACTTCTAAGTTTCCTAATTCAGATTTTAAAAACAGTCCCTCATTTCTCGAAAAATCGAATCTTTCTTCTAGGGATTGTTTGCGTGAGAAAACATTTACATTAATGACAAAGTTTCTTTACCTCACGTTTATTTAAAAACAAACTATAATGATAATCCTTTGTGCTTTTTGATCGATACTGGTTCTACAGTTTCTATTGTAAAACATTCCAGTTTGCATAATAAACCAGTTCTTGATCCTAAAATTATAAAACTTAAAGGCCTAAGCGATAACGATTCCTATTGCGAATCTTTGGGGTCTATTATAGTCCGTTTTGATTATCGCGTTTCGTCAAAAAGTAAAATAATATTTGACTATTTGTTTCACGCGATTGACGACACGATCAACTTACACTACGATGGTATTATTAGTAGTGATTTTATACAACATTTTAAAATAGATATTCAATATTCAACCAACACCCTTAGGTTAGAGGATTACGAAATACCTATTTGTTGTAGTAAGCCATCATACGTCATACCTCCGCGGTCAGAAATGGTCATTGAGTGTCCGGTTTCCAATTTATCAGAGATTACCAATCTAAAAGAAAGTTTGATACTAGATCATAGAATAAGTGAAGGTGTATTCTTAGCAAACTGCATAGTTAACTTAAAGTCGAATAACAGAGTTAACGTTTCTGTTCTTAACACCACCGAAACTGAAGTCGAAATTGATAATTTTCCAGTTCAAATAACTCCATTTAAATTCCCACCTTCCAAATTAGACGATACTCAACAGGAACTCATTCATCAATTAGATTCCTTAGTTATTGACCGGTCTCAAAAAGTTGTTGAGCAGATTAGGTGCTCCCATTTAAATCCGCAAGAAAAGAAAGCTTTGATGAACTGTCTTTCTAAATATACAGACATATTTCATCTCGATGGTGAATTTTTAACTTGTACGAATGTGATCAAGCATTCTATTAATACTAAGGATGCAGCCCCTTTTCCCCATTCACGTTAAGTCGTATCGTTTCCCTGAAGTACATAAAGACGAAGTTGAGAAGCAAATCAAGAAAATGCTTGATCAGAATATTATTCGCCCTTCAACTTCCCCTTGGAATGCACCTGTATGGGTAGTCCCTAAAAAACTCGATGCTTCCGGTAAACAAAAATGGCGAATTGTCATTGACTATAGACGTCTGAATGATGTCACTGTTTCAGAGATTTACCCTCTCCCTCTCATTACTGACATCTTAGACCAGTTAGGTCACTCAAAATATTTCAGCACACTCGATCTAGCATCAGGTTTTCATCAATTATTGTTAGACTCAAAAGATACTGAAAAAACTGCATTCAGTGTTACAACTAATAGCATTTCAGGTCAATTTGAATTTACAAGGATGCCTTTCGGTTCAAAAAATGCCCCCTCTACATTTCAGAGAATGATGAATCTAGTACTTTCAGGATTACAAGGTCTCCACTGTTATATATATTTAGATGATTGTATCGTCTACTCCCATGACCTTGAATCTCATATTCAGAAGCTTGAAGCAGTGTTCTCCAAACTCAGAGAGGCAAACTTAAAACTACAGCCGGATAAATGCGAATTTTTGCGACGAGAAGTTGCTTATCTAGGACATATTATCACAGATAACGGTGTTTCGCCAAATCCAGATAAAGTGAAGGCTATTTCGCAATTCCCCACACTGAAAAACCCCAAAGATGTAAAATCTTTTCTTGGCTTAACGGGTTATTATCGTCGTTTTATTGAGAATTTCTCCCATATTACAAAGCCTCTGACATCTTTATTAAAAAAAGATGTTAGCTTCCACTGCTCTCATGAACAAGAGCAAGCTTTCAACACGCTTAAACAAAAGCTCATCTCCGCTCCCTTGTTGCAGTATCCAGATTTTTCACAGCCTTTTATAGTTACGACGGATTCCTCCAATTATGCCGTCGGAGCAGTTTTATCCCAAGGCGAGATTGGCAAAGACAAGCCCATTTCATATGCATCTCGGACTTTAAATAAACAAGAAGAGAACTATTTAACAACTGAAAAAGAGCTCCTTGCTATTATTTTCACTGTTAACACATTCCGACCCTATCTCTACGGTTATAAGTTTAAAATCGTAACAGATCATCGACCTTTGACATGGTTATTTAATGCGAAAGATCCAGGTGGACGTTTACTAAGATGGCGACTAAAATTAGAAGAATACGACTACGAGATTGTGTATAAGCCTGGTCGAGTAAATTCAAATGCAGATGCCTTATCTCGCTATCCAGTAAATTCAATTATTCATTCTAACTTGAATAAAACTACTTATGAAGAATATCTAAAAAAACTAGTTACTAAAACCATCTTTAATGATACGAAGATTGAAGAACACAATCAAAGTTTACATTTATCGAAACAAAAAATAATTGCGTGTCCCGTTTCACTTGATTTCGACAACACTATGCCGCACTGCGAACAGCTGTTGGCAATGATACCAAATTCCGCTGAGTTGCAATCAGCTGAGCGCGAACTTGAAACCATACAGTCGGTCGATGCAAACAATAAAATGGTCTATTTCTTATTTACTAAAGTTCATCATTATGACGAAACTTCTTACAAAACAATTTACAATTTATTACTAAAATTAAGGGATCAAATTATTACAAAAAGGGAAATTGAAGAGTTATCTGTTTCAGATTTTACAGAACCCTTTACTAAATTAGTTTATTTAAAAATATATAGCATGATATCGTATATTTTCCACGGCACTAACATTAAAATTCATGTTTATAAAAACCAAATTCGATATCCAAATCCTGCTGAAGTTCCAAATATCCTTCAAGAAAACCATGGGACTACCGTAGCTGGTCACCCAGGTTTCAAAAGAATGTATAACAGGATCAAAACGTCATACTATTGGAAAAATATGCGATCTGACATAGAACGTTTTGTTAAAGATTGCAAACTCTGCCAAGTGAATAAGCCATTGCGTGGTTCTAATAAGGCCCCTATGGTTATAACTTCATCAAGTACTAAACCATTCGAAAGATTAGCATTAGACATTGTTGGTCCTTTACCTGAAGCTGGGTTTCAGAAATTTAAGTACATTTTAACTCTCCAAGACGACCTAACTAAATTCTCATGTGCATACCCTATGATAACTTCAGCAACAGATGAAGTTGCACGTAGCCTAATTCATTTCATTTCTCTATTCGGGTTTCCAAAAATGATTCTCACCGATCAAGGTACATGTTTTACATCCGAGTTGTTTCGCCAATTGACTGAAATTCGTAAAATAAAAAAAATATATTCTAGCCCTTATCATCCTCAAACAAATGGTGCGCTAGAACGTAGTCATGCAACTCTTAAAGAATACCTAAAATCTTTCGTCAACGACGATCACGATGACTGGCATTGCTATCTTGCAACCGCAATTTTATCATATAATACAACACCCCATTGTACCACTAATTTTACTCCTTATGAACTTTTATACGGGTATAAGCCATCTATTCCTAGCAGTTTTGAATCTTATGATAACATCACTTATCACGAGTATATCCGCGCTTTACAGTATAGAATGAAATACTCGCGAGAAAGAGCTTTGGAAAATATCAACAAAAGCAAGGAACAATCAAAACGGTATTATGATGTTTCTGCTAAAGGAAAAAATTACAAAACTGGAGATATGGTATATTTAAAACAGCATCATAGACTGCGTAAAGCTCTGTCCCCAATCTGGAAAGGACCCTACAAAATTATGAAGATACACGGAAAAACTAACGTTACCCTATGTGTTAACAGAAAACGCATAAAATACCACGTTAATGAAATAAAACCAGTCTGAATAGATATGTATATTTGTTTGCCAAGCCAATTAAAAATCGAATTTAATATTATTGATGATGATTGCTGTAAAATTAAAATTGTAAATAGTAGTGCTCATATGCTTTCCCCAATACCTTGACTGACGTTGACTTAGAGTCCTTAAAATTAGCGTCACATAAACTAGACCATTTAGAAAACCAAATTCATGAAGCTGAAAATCAGTCTCACATTGTCAAATATGGACACACCACCACAACACAACACTCACCATTATTGTAATTGTTGTTATTTGTTGCTATATTATTTATAAAATTTATTTAAAATGCTTTTCTACTGGTAAATATACATGTTGTTGCATTTATCAATGTTTTAGGAAAAATCCACCCGAGAAACCGAAAGCCACAAGAGTAACCTCAGTTGAGCTAACGGATATCCAAAATGAATCTGTAGAATGCGACAAGAAGTCGGTCAGAAGTCTCCCTGAAATGGAACTTAATAAAAATAAAAATAGAGTCGCTTTCAGAACTTTAGACAGATCTTCATCTAGTCGAAACTGAAGTAATTATTAAACGAAAACTAATACTGTTATTGATTTCTATTTCGGAACTTTCTTAAATTTACTTAATTACCTTTGTTAATAAGTACCTATTTGTATGTTTTTGTTTTGTACTATTTGTGTAATTTTAATTATTTTTGTAATACTTAAATTAACTCTATGTTTACCTTTAATTTGTGACATAATTTTAATTATTTTGTAATGTTTAAATCTACTCTATGTTTACCTTTTTTTTTGTTAAATAATTTTCTGTACCCTCATTTTTCCGTTTGGAGCAACTTATTTCTTGCCGCTTAATTTATACATTATTAAGCTGCGTCTAAGGGGGGATATGTTATAAATAATTTCCGAACCAATACTTTAAATTCGCTGATTCGAGAATCAATGTAATATATAAAACTGCTCGCCATGCACGCAACGCAAGGCAGTCAACCTAGGGTAGCGGGACCATCCGAAAGGGTTTACCGCTGCCCTGGAACATAAAGGGCTAAGGAAGGAACACGGGTGGGTTTTAGTCAGTAAAAGTCTGACACTCCCTTCTGCTCCACCCAGAGCGGGAGGAGTCATTTGATGATTTCCCATCCTCAAAAAAAAAAAAAGCAGTCAACCTACAAAATTTCTTCAATAAACACATTTTTCCGACTCATTGTAATTTTTGTGTGCAAGTTAAAATAAATTCAGTGCAGTAGAACCAAAGTGTTTCAATTAAAAGGGACCCACGGAGTAACAGTACGATGTCCAATGTTTCGATGATCCCGAGAGCTCTGCTCACACCGTTCTCGACCACCTCCACGAACTCATGCTACACTCTGTCTAGCGCCACGAGATGGCGCTAACGTTCCGAATAGTCAAACGAATGACTCCGACATATATATTTACGTATGCATCAATTGTAAGAGGTAGGAGAGGTGCGGGGGTGCGCGCAGCCCGAGTCTTCAACGCGCGGACCCGAGTCATAGTATAAAGAGAGGAAGTAGGCTATGTCCGGCACAATCCGCGATATAATTGCCTACTGTCTCAGGGTTGTCACTTTTAGTTAAATTTTAATTCAGTGCCAATAAATTAGCAAGGGTCGGGAAGTCGGGAAGTTGTATTTTTTACTTGTATTGTCTGGGTACCTAAACGATGATAAAACCTTTCACGACGAAAGAAAGAGCGATGGGCCAGCAGACGGGCGGCGCGGGGCGGTGATGAGCACGAGTAAACGGTAGGTTACTGATACTGTCACCAATTCATTAGTTTATAGCCCGGCCCTTGCCAAGGATAACACTTAACTCTGTATAACTAATTCAGTGATCATTATTCAATAAAGTTCAACAATGGTTTTCCAAACAAACACAGAAATTTATTCAAGATTCATAGCAGTATTATTTATAAAAAAAAGGATAAAATAAACCAATAAAATAACAACCAAACACACAGCAATACGTTCTCCTGCGATTATCACACATTTTTCATTCATTTAGCGGTGCCGAAAAGCCGTGACGCGCGAACCTCGTGCGATGTTAGCCCCGACTGGCGCGCTGCGAAACGGGCCGAGATTTGTTTAAGTGTGCGTGCGGCGACGCATAGATACTTTGGCGCACACATACAAGCCGCGCGCGGTGCGTTTGTATGAAGATAACGTACTTCCTCTCTTTATACTATGCTAATAACGCAAAGATAATGTTTAATAGCGAAACACGCGTCTCCCTCGCACGATTACCGCGACGAGACTGATAGATACATTTAATGACATGCAATTATGCCACTACCTTACACCTAATAGTGGCATTGAGAAACTTATTCACAATCTACAATCCCACCCACACACAATTACACCCTAAAAGATTGCTGTATTATACTTATAGGAGAGGAAGTGTTTCGTACAACAAACAAATACTGTAATTTGGTTGATCACATAAGGGAGGTTTTAACAAAAATAAATAACACTAACGTCATCTTATGCCTGCCCACATATAAAAACCATTACTACGCGGCGATGTATAATTGGAGAGTCGAAACTTTCAACAATTTGATATACATGGATAACCAAAGCCATAACTATGCTTGGCTGTTTGACTCTAATCTAAAATTATCGTATGATATGTTCTCCTGGTACACTGGCCGTATTAATAACAAAGGAATGTTAAATATCTTCCAAAACTTGAAAATATTCATGAACGAACTTCCCAGTGAATGGACCGATATAAATGTTGCGTGTTCGGAGACACCGCCTATAGATATTGATGGAGCAAATGTGACGACAAGCAACTCTGAGTTTTTTCGACTATAGCAACTTAAAGATCCTTCATCAAAATATTGCTGGACTTTTAAATAAGACAGATCAACTTACTATCCACCTTCAAGAACTGTCCAGGAAACAAAAAGAAATAGACGTTGTTTGTATTACTGAACATTTCATTATGCTTGGTCATGAAAAGTTGTTGAACCTTCCGAATTACAAACTGGCTGCATGTTATGCAAGACAATCAAAAAAACGTGGAGGATCTTGCATTCTTATCAAAGGAAATCTAGAATATAAAGAACTGACGGAGATCTCAGGCAAATCAAGACCAAACGCTTTCGAATGTTGTGGAATAGAACTAATTAAACAAAGATTGATTATTATATGTATTTATAGACCACCAAGACTGAATAACTTAACTGTATTTTATGAAAACTTTGGCATGGTCCTGAAAACGGTATGTACAAAACCAAATAAAAAAAATATTGTATGTCCCCACATACAATATTTTTTTACTTCAACATAGATATCTTGAAAAGAAGTAACGTTTCCAAAGACTTGAACACTTTCTATTAGGGTACAATCTTAATCTAGAACTGCGACAACCAACTACGAGCAGATTGTCCAGTAGCAGTTGCCTTGATAATTTTGCTTGTAGTTCTCAACTAAAATGTAAGTGTGAAATAATGGACTTTGCTTTATCTGATCACACTGCACAGGAGCCCGATTCTCCGGAAACTCGCGTTCGTGTCGCATGACGTCATTGCCCCTCGTCTCCGTATGTCGCTTATAAAACGGTGAGATATCCTGAAATAGCTATTCTCACTACAAGTCGATCTTAAATCACGAATCTAGGGACAATAATGTTGCCATTATGCGTCCCACGAAGTAATCCCTTCCACATAACGATGCGATTTTTTTACGTAATCGTTAATGTACTTTTGACCATCTTTAAAAATGATTTTTAAGGGAAAAACATATTTTGAGTAGCATTTTATAGGTATTTCATTAACATTTATCAATTTAATACCTAATCATTATTGTTTTCGTAACTCCATTTTTATTTTATGATTAACATTAATATAAGACCTCCGTACTACGGAATGCATAGCTCATATTGATTTGTCAAGTCATGTCATCGATATTAATCACAGAACACTAATACCCTAAGCCGTTAATTGTCACGTCAAAGTAAAGTCAAAATACAATTTATGTTGTTTGTTTACATTGGTCTACATACTAATAGGTAATTAAATAAAACAGAACGAGCTAATGATATTGTAAGTAAGCTGATGACCAGCACAATAACATAAAAGTTTATCAAGATGGAGAAGAAGAGGAGAAGTGTTGTTGTTTTAAAGAGTGCGGTACTGCACCGGACCGTCCTGCTACATGCTTTTCCAACGAACGCTAGGCTGCTGTACCTACGTGTCCTGGCTTCATTATTTTACAAAGGCCCAAAAGATTGTTGGGAAATCCTTGCGAAAACAGATTTCACACCCTGAGGCTCGCGTTAGGAGTCTCGTCACAACACGAATTCAATTTTGTTTGTGGTCAAAGTGCCTCACAAACATGAAGACTGGGCGAAACGTGAAGTGGTCCGCCGATTCCTAAGCTCACGGACAACGCTTGACTCATCACGCCGACCTTTCGTGTAAACCAGTGATTATTATACTGTCCATGTGCTGCACGGATCAATAAGACTGTTTTTAAAAGGATTCTTTATGTAGTTTTGTTCAAGCATATTTACGTAACTTGAAAACTCACTTTTTTGTTTATGGATAGATTTTAATAATTTTATTGTAAAGGATAGGTCTAGATATAAAACGAATATTTCCGTTTAAATTGTAAAAATCGGACCATAAGTTTAGAAATTATATGGTATTTTGTATAATCAAAATGTGCCAACTCACTTTCGTTACAGTTTTTGTTCCAGAAACTTTTTATTGTGCATAGTTAAGTTATATACTAAGGTTTAATTAGCTTAAGGATTATGTAAGGAAGATTATATAACAAAATTGTAAAGATATAACAAGGAAAAAATTAATAAAAAGGGGCTTGACAGAAAATTAACAAGCAAAAGGGCTCAAAATACACGGCTCGCTTCAAAGTAACGTAGGCCGGGTATAAATAAAAGCGCAGTTTTTGACTGACACTGCGCTGCACGCACACCTATCCACGCGCTACCGGCGCGGCGGCGTCCCGCGACCAGTCTACTACTACGTATCTATTGTACCCTACCTATTGTAAATTTGTAACCCAGTGAGGATTATACGTATGAACTTTGCTTGTGTGTTTCTATTTCCTAACCCAACTTGTTAACGCCTGCGCAACCTAACTACAAAGCCCTTCAATTATTTGCATACCTATATTATTTTTGTTACTTAGCTAAGTTTTACATTGAAAAAAATAAAATAAAGACGTTTGAAATATTTATTGTTTGAAATGCTTTTGAACCACTTTATTTCTAGTTACAAAAGAACCTTTTTAAGAATACCTTACAGACTAATAAATAAATTCAGTATACATCCAAGTATAAACCACAAAAACATAATTATTATCACACCACTCAGGGGAGTTTACTGCAACGTCCTTCTTTCGGCACTTAAGACCTTGGCTCTTTCTCTCTCGATATCTGTCGATCTAACCGGGAAATGTACGGGAGCAAAGTGGGCACTACAGCTCAAAAATCCTCGCTTGCAGGAGTAGTACCTACCGCGTTTATTGTGGTTGCGACGCGATCGACCTTTCTTGCCCTCAACCAGAGTAAAGCTTGGCAAAGCCGTCCTTGTCCATTTGACTGGTTTTAAATCCGGCGCCTTCCGCTTCTGTATCTCATGTGTCTCATTCATCGACGCTACACAAGCAACAACTATCCACAGTTGATAACTTTGGCGGAAGCCTGAAGTTTTCTTCGTGTGTTTTTCCTTGTGGTGATGGTCGTAGAGTCTTCTAAGATGTTTATGAACACATTTTGTTAAAATATAGGTGTTTATTATTTTCTTTCGCAATTGATACAAACATGATTGACATAACCACTGTTTGACGTTCGTACGGTGGTCGACACAGATCATACGTCACGTGTCGACTGGTCATGACTACTCTTTGCATGTCGCATGTAAACTCAGGCATGTCGCGTGTCTTTCCTGCGAGAAATACTCGAATCGTCATGGTGAGAATAGCTCGGCTTGATTTTGTGGTGGGAAAAATTCGAGTCGAACGTCAATAACGAACGCGAGATGTGTGAGAATCGCTCTACAGATACTGGAAGTAAAAGTAATTGGAACCTGTAAAATTAGTTCCTGGCGCATTAGGAGACGTGATCTGTCAACCGAAAATTTAGTGAGGTTCAATAATCATATCCAATGTCTTTCTTTCTCAGGTATATATCGTACAGAGAACGCAAACGAAGCATACGATTACTTTCTGAAACATTTTAAAATGCTGTATGATCTTTGTTTTCCATACAAGTTAGTTACAATCAAATCAAATCGAACTATTAAATGGGTATCACGCGGTATACGAGTGTGTAGTAAAAGACAGAGACACTTGTTATGGAAATACAGACGCGAATCTACAGTTGAAAACAAAAATAAATTAAAAAATTACTCCTTAAAATTCAGAAAAATAATTAAATTAACCCAAAGAGCACAAAACAATTACTTTATAAACTCGGCCAGTAACAAATCAAAAGTATCTTGGCATGTTATTGTGACATCGGTCGGTACTCATAATTGTATGGTGGTGGGTAGTTAGTTTACTTTCGCAAATATATCAGTCTGCCGTTGACCCACGTATTTTATTGACGTTACATTGGCGACGAGAACGGGATTTGTACAATTTCTTTTTAATTTCCGTAGTTTGTTTCTGTTTCGCGTGTGTCAATATGGCTATTGGTAAAATTGAACCCTTTAACTTAAGCTCGAAACAGTGGCCGGCTTATATTCGTCGGATAAATCAGTACGTACGGCTTAACGAAATCGACGATGAATTTAAAGTACCTATGTTAATAACGGTCGTGGGGGAAGAAACGTATGCGCTTATGTGCGATCTGTGTTCACCTAGTTTTCCGGAAGACAAAAAATATGACGAACTAGTGAAATTGGTTACGGAACATTTAGAACCCCAAAGATCGGAGATCGCCGAGCGCCACGTGTTCCGGTTGCGCCGACAGCGTGCGGGCGAGTCCCTTACGGAATACCTACAAGCATTGAAACACCTGGCATCTACGTGCAGTTTCGGAAAGTGCAAGTCATGTTCGACGCTTGAAGAAAATTTGCGCGATCAGTTTGTGTCCGGGCTGACAAGTGACGTAATGCGATCGAGAATCTTTGCGGAAAAAAAAGTTCAGTACAAAGAGGCAGTGGAGCTAGCCCTGGCTCTAGAGGCAGCGGAGAAGCATGCCGAGGTGAGCGGTACCACGACGACGGCGGCGGTGGACTCGAATAAGCCGGCAGGCGGCGGCGCGGCGGACGAACGCGCCCGCGCGGGCCGCAACGGGCGCTCGGCGGCGGCGGCGCAGGCGACGGCACAGCGGCAGCAACAGGCGCGGCAGGCGCAGACGGCGCGCGGGCCTGCTGGCGCTGTGGCAAGGCGCACACGGCCGAGAGGTGTCGGTTTAAAAATTACAGTTGTGATGAGTGCGGTAAAAAAGGGCACCTAAAAGTGATGTGCAAAGTGCGTGGTAGTGACGGTCGGCATAACTATGTGAGTGACGAATCAGAGGATGATATGTTCAACTTAAATGTGGCAGCTCGAGGTAACAAACCATTTTTTATTAAACTGTCTGTTGATAACATCAATATGGAATGTGAAGTGGACACAGGTAGTCGTATATCAGCAATAAGTGAGGATATGTATCAATGTAGTTTTTCGCATAAAAAGATGGAACCGGATAACTTAGTGTTACGTTGTTACTCGGGTTCAAGAATAGAATCACTCGGTTACATTGAGGTAGATGTTTGTCCGGGCGAATTTAAAGCAAAATCACTAAGATTATACATTATTAAGGGTGGGGCGCGACCTTTGTTAGGAAGAGAGTGGTTGCGCGCTTTAAAGATAACACAAATAAACCTCAATGAAATCATAGATGATGAAATAGTAAACCAATTATGTAAGGAATTCCCAGAAGTATTTTGCGATAAGTTAGGTACATGCAAGCAACCCATACGACTACAGCTGTCCGATGAGCAACCAGTTTATGTGCGAGCGAGACCCATGCCGCTGGCACTGCGCGCACGTGTCGAACGGGAGCTGGAACGTCTCGAGGCTGACGGCTCCATCTACCGTGTTGACTACTCAGACTATGGAACTCCTATAGTACCCGTTGTAAAACAAAACGGAGACATACGCATTTGTGGGGATTATAAGATAACCATCAATCCAAAGTTAAAAAGAGATTATTACCCGTTGCCGCGTATCGAAGAGTTATTCGCAAATCTTAGTGGGGGAGATAAATTCACAAAAATTGATCTGAAACACGCTTATGAACAGTGTCTGTTGTCGGACGACTCGCAACCCTACACCGCTATAACTACGCATATGGGTACTTTTGTGTATAGACGTACGCCTTACGGGCTGTCTGTTATACCGGAAAAGTTTCAAAAAATTATGGAGGAGACGCTGCGCGGGGTGCCAGGGTGTGTAGTATTTTTAGACGATATTTGTGTGACGGGGTCCAACACGCTTGATCACATGAAGAATCTGAGAGCTGTACTCGATAGGTTACGTCACATGGGACTTACTGTTAAATTAAGTAAATGTAGATTTTTGCAAGATAGTGTGAAATATCTAGGTTTTATTATTCATAAGGAAGGTTTGCGACCGGATACAGAGAAACTGGAGGCCATTTCCAGCGCGCCTAAACCTGAGAACGTATCACAACTGAAAAGTTTCTTGGGGATGGTTAATTACTACGGGCGATTTATTCCTAGTTTGAGTACGCTATTACAACCATTACACAATTTATTAAAAAAAAATTGCGGCTGGGAATGGGACTCCAAGTGTGATAATGCTTTCGTGGAGGCAAAGCGATCTCTCCTGAGCGAACGTGTATTAGCACATAACGAGGAGGGGCGCGATCTGGTGTTGTCGGTGGACAGCAGCGCGTACGGACTGGGCGCTGTGCTGGCGCACCGGTACTCGGACGGTAGCGAGCGGCCAGTCAGCTGCGTGTCGCGCACTCTTAGTGCGCCCGAGCGCAACTACAGCCAGCTCGATAAAGAGGCGCTGGCTATTCTGTTTGGTGTAACGAAACATCACCAATATTTGTACGGAAGGCGTTTTACGCTACGCACTGATCACCAGCCTCTGACTCATATTTTTGGGGCCAAGGGGGGAATCCCACAGACGGCTGCCAGTCGTTTACAAAGATGGGCGGCACGCTTGGCTGCATATGATTTTGACATAGAATTCGTACGATCGGTGGACAATGGTCCGGCTGATGCATTATCACGATTACCGTTAGCTCGGGAGGGTCGCTTCGTCGACTCTGTAGATTATTTAGATCTTATTGTGGAGTCGTTACCGATTTGTTTTAAAGATATCGCAAAAGAGACGGAGCGCGATCCGTTATTGAGTAAAATTAAAGGTTACGCATTATTCGGTTGGCCAACAGCACCGAGCTGCGATGCAGAAAAACCTTTTTTTGCAAGGAAAAATGATTTACTAGTAGATCAAGGATGTGTAATTTATAAATATAGGATAGTGGTCCCTCACGTGCTACAAAATAAAATATTAAAGGAAGTTCATGAGGGCCATCTAGGTATGAACAAAATGAAAACTTTATCGCGGAGCTACATTTACTGGGCGAGTTTAGATCAGGACATTGAAGAAGTGTGTAGGTCGTGCGCTGCGTGCCGCACTGTGCGAGACGCGCCGCCCCGGGCGCAGCTACATCCCTGGGAGTTCCCGCTGCACCCGTGGCAACGCGTACACGCTTATTTCGCAGACTGCGGTGGCGTGCGATATCTTATAATAGTAGACGCGCATTCCAAATGGATAGAGGCCCTGCCGATGCGCGGCACGAGCGCAGCTTCTACAATTAAAGTATTTAGAAGTACATTTGCACGTTTCGGTTTACCATCGCAGCTCGTGACTGACAACGGCCCGCCGTTCTCATCTCAAGAGTTTAAAGTATATTGTGAATGTAATTGCATTAGACATACAACTTCGGCACCGTATAGACCCCAGGGGAATGGCGCGGCTGAGAACGCAGTTAAAACCGTCAAAAAGGCAATAAAGAGAGCGATGTACGAAGGCGAGGATGTGACAGTTGCTCTAAGCAGATTTCTTTTCCAATACCGGAATTGTGAACACGCAACGACAGGTGTCTCACCAGCAGTGGCGCTCCAGGGGCGGCGCTTGCGTAGCCGACTGGATGCGCTACGGCCGGATGTAGCCGTAGCGGTGCGCTCGAAGCAAGAGCGTCAGGTCACCCGCGCTTCGGGGGCCGATAGAGAATTCCGGGTTGGGGATGCAGTAATTGCTCGCGATTACACGGCGAGGGGGGACAAGTGGACCGAAGCCACAGTTATAAAAAAACAGGGCCAGTTTCATACAAAGTTAGTTTAGGTAACGGGGTTGAGTGGCGTAGACATGCCGACCAAATTATTTCAGCAAGTAGCAAAAAGAGGTACTCATTATCACGCATGAGTGACGTGGTCGTAGCCGAGCCTGAGGGCTCTGGGGCAGCCACACCCAAGGTCGATAACGGGGCCGAAGGTGAGATGTTTGAGGACGCATCCAGCGGGGATGGTGATACTAAGGACACGCCGCTGGAAGAGTCAAAGTCGACGTCGGTTCGACCCGAACGGCTTTCGTCGTCGGTATCTCCACCACCACTGGGCGCGTCTGCTCGGGCACTGCGTGCGTTCAACCGAGCTAGACAAGCTGGCAATAATGTGCCACAATAGTTTTATAGTCATAGTATATTGTTAGTTTAAGATGGATCCTTTTTGATGGTTGTGTTTATTAGACTTGATGAGGAGAGATGTGACATCGGTCGGTACTCATAATTGTATGGTGGTGGGTAGTTAGTTTACTTTCGCAAATATATCAGTCTGCCGTTGACCCACGTATTTTATTGACGTTACAGTTATAAATAACAATAGAAGCAATGCTGAGCCAATATCTAGAATCAAAATTCAAAACACCGTCATTACTAACCCCTCAGAAATTGAAAATGCATTTAACAATATCTTCATTGATCAAGTCTAGTCTAATACTCCATCAACCCATGTGTCAACTGGGTTGGTTAGCAACGCACATTCAATGTTTATGTCTCCAGTGTTGCCTCAAGACGTAATAAGAGTAATACAGGCACTGAAAAACACTAACAGCGTTGGATATGATGGTATAGCTACAAAAGTTATAAAATTCGTAGCTAATAGCATTGCTTCACACTTGTGCCACATTATAAACTTATGTATTAGCTCTGGAGTGTTCCCGAACGGTCTAAAAACAGTTATTGTAAAACCACTTTTCAAAAAAAAACGATAGAGACAGTTTAGTTAACTATAGACCCATTGCCCTAATTCCTATATTTTCAAAAGTTATCGAAAAGTTAATTTATGAATCAATTAATAAGTTTCTATGTAAATATAATATTTTATGTGATGAACAAAAGGGATTCCGAAAAAACAAAGGTATAAATGTCGCTATCTACGACTTGCTTAGTAATATTATGGGGAACGTCGATAAAAGACTACCGATTTGCGCAATTTTTACAGATATGACAAAGGCTTTCGACTGTGTTCATCACGAAACCCTGATCGATAAGCTGAACATTTGTATGGAATAAGAGGAAACGTACTTGATCTTCTTAAGTCATATCTAAGTGGCCGTAAACAATACACGGAAATTTCAGGAATTTGCACTAACACGAGGCGCGAAAAACATATGTATCCGAAGCAAGAGTTATTAGATATGGCGTGCCTCAGGGTGGAGTTCTCAGCTCACTTTTATTCTTACTATATATAAATGACCTACCCCATCACATTAATCACCCCATGGTCTTATTCGCTGATGACAGTACTGCTCTAATAAAAGGCACAGACTTAGACAAATACGAACAAGACATAAATACTGCGCTTAAGGACATCGTGAATTGGCTTGACGAAAATAATTTAGTAATTAACCTGCAAAAAACCAACGTAATGCACTTTTAACAACGCACTCCAATCCCGAATATAATGATAGAATATAATAACTGTAGTATAGACCAAGTAAAAGTTGCAAAATTTCTAGGTATACTAATAGATAGCCAGTTGACTTGGAAACCTCAAGCAGAGGAAGTCTGCAAAAAACTAAGTATATCCGCGTATGTCCTTTATAATTTATCGAAAAAGGTCAACATCAACACAACAGTAGTTGCATACCATGGTCTAGCCGCATCCATTTTAAGATATGGAATAATCTTTTGGGGAAATTGTACTTTACGTGAACAGGTGTTCAAGGCCCAGAAGCGTTGCATAAGGGCAATATTTAATTTGAAAGTGACAGATAGTTGCGTTCCCGTGTTTAAGTCCCGCAAACTTTTAACTTTCCCATGCATTTATATTTTGGAAGTCGCGATTTTTGTTAAAAGTAATATGAACCTTTTCAGTACTGTGTCAGAAACTAGGAAAAGACCTATTAGAAGTCAGTATAGATACTTGCTACATGTTGACAGTTATAATACTGCTTTACTCAAAAAAGTATTATTAACATGGGCCCAATAATCTATATTACTTATAATAAATCTGTAGAAGTGAAAATTCTGTACATTGAAAATATCAAAAAATAAATGGCATGGTGTTACTAGACCGAGACCGAACCCAAAAATGTGATTAAAAAAAGCATCACGCAAAAACTACCGGTTCGATTACGATGAAACTTGGTATAATTATTTTTTAATATCCTGGGCACCACACTGGGTACTTTTTATCCCGGAAAAGTATATAGAATAAAAAACAAACTTAATTTTGCGGTTCGATCCCTAGACTCGATTACTGTACCAACCGCAAATAATAAGTTTGTCGTAGGTTACGTCACCCACAGTGAAGTTCATTTTTATTCCTTTTAGTTTTTAGAGTTAATTAGGTTTATTTTTATATAAGTCGTGGGTATAGATTTTAATTTTAAAGTATAGGTAGTGTATTTGATAGTGTATGTACGTAGTCACCGTAGGTTATTTTATAATACTGTTAGGTAGAATTAGTCATTCGAATAGATATTAGTTTTTAGGGATTTTGCTTATTTATTGAGTTTAGATTAGTTATCATCAGAAATAGGTTTATTTAGGTAGGTAGGTATTTCATTTTTTGTTATTGAGTTTTTTTTTTTAATTAGGTAGGGAAGGGACTTAGGTAAAGATATCCTTAAGTACCCTCTTAATCACCACTAATGAGACACAATTGGTTTTCTATTCTAATTAGCCACAAAGGGCCCGCGAGATAGATGGCATCCTTGGGAAGCACATACATTTTATCCTGTTAGCACGTTCCCGTGGGATAATTTCCGACATCAACGCGGGCGAAGCCGCGGGCAGAAGCTAGTTGAATAATAATTTAATTTTACTTTGACATATCTAATGATTTATTTATTTATGTTTTTCTTTGACATACCTATTTTGATTTATTTTAATTTGTCTGATCTTTTTTTATACCAACTATATTAAGTAGATTGTAAAGTTATATAAGGTTGTTTCTAAAGCCATTACCTATTCGATATTATTATTAATTTAACAACCTCACTGATGTTTGCATGCCTAATATGAGGTAGATTGTTCAAGGCTCACTCAATTATTATTATAGATCTTATTTTATGTACCTACAATCTATGCAAATAAAATTACAAATACAAAATACAAAAAGTTTATTTTCTCTCTCACATAGCATTATACAAGGAATACATAATTCAAGGTGTACATTTGTGGGTTATAATCTATGTGAGAGACTGGTTTCTGTACTAGGAGACCTGTATGACAGATTACCAGCCTCTCCAGACTCCGGAAGTGAGTAACGGTAAGCTGTACATCATTCCAGTTACGTGATATTTAAATAGGTAAAACTTGGTGAAGTGTGACTGTAGTGAGAATTAAGTATAAGAGGTTGTGATCATCAGGTGTGTGAATGTGTATATGAGGGTGTGTGTGGGGGGTGAGGGTGTGTGAGTTGTGTGGGTGTAAATGTGTGTGTGGAGTGGGTGTATGTGTGGAGTGGGTGTATGTGTGTGGGTACCTATATGTAGGTGATAGTGTGGGTGTTTGTGTGGGTGTGGGTGTACGAGTGTGTGTGGATGTGGATGAGTGTGTGGGTGATGTCAAATCATACTAGGTCATTTTAGGACGGGACTATAAGCAAATTTTCTGTTTCCTCGTAACTGAGGGACTTTAGCCAAGTGGTTAAAGCCCTTTTACAATTGGCTCTTGTAAGTGGATAAATTGCAAGCTTTTTATTTTCTTTACAATAAAATATTATTGTAAAGAAATCCACCTAAAAATTCAAAGAATTTGCGTGAGAAAGCAGTGTTTCGCTTGGTTAACGTTTGGCAAACCCTGTGTTTGACTCGCTTATTATTATTCAGTAAGGGATCATACCCTATTAGAGAATGCTGTTTTAGAAGTGTGTACAATATATACAGTTGGCGTACTGTCAAGACATCAGAGAGCAAGTAGAGATCCTTAGTAGGAAAGAAGAATGGTAGCGACAAACTTACTTTTAAGACCGCTCTTTGGGCTCTTTCTAGTTTCAGCATATGTGTCCTACAGGAGCCACCCCACACAGTAACACAATAGCTCAGAATGGATTGGCATAGAGACATATATACCATTTTAACGACTTTTTTGTCAGCTATGTGTCTCAGACTTTTAAAGATATATAGTATTAGTTTCCTAGTTCTAGAGGTTAGTAAGTCAAGGTGATGTTTGAAGCTTAGTGTGCTATCAATCATGACTCCAAGATACTTTATACTAGAAGCTCTTTCTAAGTCTCTACAGGAACATAAATGGTTGGAGGAGCAGTAGTGGGCTTTTATAGAATAATTTTCGTGAATTGCGTCTGTAGTATTTATGATGGAAAACGGTATATATTTGGTTTTGTCTACGTTGAGTGTAAGGCCGTTGTCATTGAGCCATTGTATTACTGTGCTGAAACCAGTTTGAGCAAATGCGTAGACATCATTCCAAGTATCACCATGGAAGACAAGTGCTGTGTCATCCGCGAACGTTATGATTTTGCCATTTTCAAGTAGGAGATTACACAGGTCATTAATGAAAATGAGAAAGAGTGTGGGGCCCAACACACTGCCCTGAGGAACACCGTAGGTTATGGGTAAGTCATTACTAGTTGATTCCCCCACTCTAACTCTCTGCTGCCTATCAGAAAGGTAATCCCTAAACAACTCGAGCTGCGCATCGCGAATCCCCATGGTATGTAACTTGGCTAATAGGAGTGGAACAGAGACTGTGTCAAAAGCCTTTGCTAAGTCCAAGAATATTGTTATTACTTTATTTTTATGGTCTAGTTTATTTAAAATGTAATCAGTTAATTCATGAACTGCATCATTTGTCGATATTCCAGCTCTAAATCCGAATTGAGAACTCGACAGTAGGGTTTTGGTCTCAAGATAATTTACCAAACGTTTGTTGATAAGTTTCTCGACAAGTTTTGAAAGTGTAGGTAGTATAGAGATGGGGCGATAGTTATTGACACAGCCTCTGTCACCACTCTTATGTATTGGGATCACTTCCGCAAGTTTAAATTCTCTCGGAAAAACACCTGAGCTGAACATCTAATTAAAAATGTACGTTAAAGGGGGTACCAGAATGGCGTGGTATCTTTTCAGAAAAGCTCCCGAGATAAAGTCACGCCCAGCAGTATTGACCTTCTTTAAATTTAATATGCATTGACGAATCTCTGTTTCATCAGTAGGATACAAGGCGAAGGAGAAAGGAGTGAAGGAGGAGGAGTTGACATAAGATGTACTGCTAGGTGGATTGCCGCGATCAAAGCTCTCAGCAAGGTTCTTCCCAATAGACACAAAAAAACTGTTTATATTATTGGCTGAGGTAGTAGGGTTTGACGGAGAAATAAGATCCATAGCTGGATTTGTTTTTTTATTTATGTGTGTTATTTGTTTTATAGCGTCCCAAAGATTTTTGTTGGTAGTGTTAGCTGCTTCATTTAATAGACTTTTTTCATAATCTCTTTTTAGTTTCTTTAATAACCAGTTGCAAAAATTCCTGTACCTTTTATAAGTGGTATTGATAATTTCATTATCTGGATTTTTTTTGCATTTTATATGGAGTTTATCACGGTTCTTCATACACCTTAATAGTCCAGTAGTTATCCAGGGCTTTTTAATCCTCTTGCGATTGGGAACGGTAATGGTTTTTGTGTTAGATTCTATTTTAGATTTTAAGTCATTAACTAGCATAGTTGTAGCTAAATTTGCATCCGATGTTTCATAAATGGAATTGAAACATATATTTTGCATGTCATTGTCAAGGCCTGTATAGTCAATTTTCCTAGTGATAGCTGATTTAGTGAATTGGTTATGGTATTCTAGCACAAGTATCACACTGTCATGATCGGTAACTGACGTTTCCGCAACATAGCAAAATGCAGAGAGATTACTTTTAAGCATAACGTGGTCTAAACATGTTTTGCTATGTGTTGGCAACTGATGAGCTGGTAAGATGCTATGTGAAGCTAGGAGGTTTAGATAGACTAATGAGTTGGTATCCTTAGAGTTATGTCAAATTCTTACCTACTTACTTACTTTTCTCGCCTAAAGAAGGTATTAATTAGTCTTCTTTCCGGCGGAAATAAGGTGCGCGCCTTCAATGGTTGGGTCATGCCGGTTTTGATATAATATTAGTATTTTGCTTAGTAGGCTAACAGTACTCCTTTTTTTATTTTAGAGAAGCTGTGAGACGGTTGGTTAAAAGACATGATAGCTTTGTCAGTCGAAAGCGAACCGGAAGACCCCAGCTCATACAAGAGGCGCAACGACGGCACATGGTCATCAGCGAATATGAAAGTAGTGGTTTCATACCAACAATACGCTTTGCCGAATTATTCGACACGTCTATACGAACCGTTCGCCGTGCACTCCACGCCGAAGGTTTGCACCACAGAAAACCAGCTCAAAAACCATATTTGACGGAAAAGCACAAACAAGAACGTTTACGTTTTGCCCGAGAATACTTAGACTTCAACTGGGACACGACTATATTTTCAGACGAAAAGACTTTTAAATCAAGCCAAAAAGGGATTATAAGTTGATTATAGCAATACTAAAATTATATTGTGATATCCGTAATAAGGATTATTTTGAGGTTTAGCTTCAATTTTCTTTTCATAATGAAAATGAATACTTATGCTATAACAGCAATAAGTCCTAATAAATACGATTTGTTAACTTTGACATTTGAGATAGGCAACCAAGTAGGCTACTACTACTGAGTAATTTAATTGTAGGTATTGTGACAAGGAGTCCGCACTTTTTTTATTTACGTGGGTAGATTTGCTAGTTGTAGTTTGATAAAGTACTCTAACAAACTACAACTAGCAAATCTATCCACACAGTGGTAATTAAAGGACAATATTATTATATCATTGAATCTTTGCGACAAACACACTTCTATTTTTTCTAAAGTCCTTTAAACCAAATACAACCTTATTGCATTAAACATATGGTCTTAAATCGAACTGGATTCAAGTCATCGACCGACCCATGAGTGAGAACAAAAGCATTCCTGAGCGATAAGGATTTTTTCTAAGTGGTTAGGGACTAATGAGTGAATACAAATAAAATAGACTATATTACGTGCAACGAACTTACAAAACGCATAATTACGGTGAACCGCTATTACCTGCTTAACTTCAATAAATTGTTCTTTATGAGAAAATAAACTGTTTTAACTAGAAGTTTATTTATTTCTAGTTTATAAAATTACTAGCTTTTGCCCGCGACTTCGTTCGCGTGGAATAGTGACGCAGATTTTTGGTTTTACCCACATAGTTCTTACTATTTATTTACATTTTTCCGATGAATTTTCAGTACTGAATTGATGCCGACTCTTGACCAATAGATGGCGCTGTATGTCCGGAATAAATTTTATTTTTTATTTTATTTTGTTAATAAAAACTATCCTATGTCCATTCTCAAGTTCCAAACTATGTCTGTACCAAATTTCACATAAATCGGTTTAGTAGTTTAGGCGTGAAGCAAAGACAGACAGACAGAAAGACAGACAGACAGAGTTACTTTCGCATTTATAATATTAGTTTGGATAACGAATAAACAATTTGAAATTACTTATAAAACATTTTTATTTTTAACCCCTACAATAACAATATAATAACTTATTATTACCGTTTATTAATCTATCGAATAATAAAAAAAAACCGATAAAGATTTTTGTTGGAAAAGAAAAATTAAAAATCCCATCTTGAGATTGGAACCCGCACCTATGCGTTCGGTAATCTAATACATAAGACTACCAGCTATCGGTACTTAATGAAATGATTTCAATTTTAGCAATGGTATGAACCAACCAAGGGCATGCGTAATTACGTAGCCTGTGTGCAAAAGCGACGCGACGGTATGTTTTTTGTTTCGTTCGACGCCAGCCAGTGTGCGAATTCTGAGATGTGCGTTCTGTGTTGATACATCACTACACACAGACGTAGGTATGGACGTTACCGCGCGTTCACAGCAATACAGTCCTTAAGCTGGTAATGAATTAATGACCCCTGACTGTACCATATTACACGTATGTGCCCGACCCAGTTCTCGAAAATGACCATGTGTCGTTGTACTGGGATCGGTCTATCATCACTGACAGGACTGTTGTCGCCAACAAACCTGATATATTGGTGATAGATCGATTAGTGCGCCGCGCAATGGTAGCACACGAGGTTGTTGACATGTGGAATGTGAGCTCGACTATCATTGCGCCGATTGTCGTATCGGCTAATGGCCTGATGGCCGAAAGCTTCGATCAACATCTATCGAGGCTCTCGTTAGGCGGTTGGATCAAGGGCCTGATTCAGAAGACAGTACTCCTCGATACGGCTCGCATTGTGAGGTTTCTGTCTCTGGAGCCCTAACCACCGGTAGCTTGGACCTTGCTCCCGACACTGGTGGATCACTATTTTTTTATATTTTTAAATGTTTTTTATAGGTACTAATATTTAAAAATGTAACAAAATAAGAAAACTAAATAAATAAACGACATGATAATAATACTAGCTAGCAACACCAACGTCAACAATAATAATAATAATAATCAATAATAATCGTTTATTTGCCTGAAATATGGTGCTTACAGATGTCATAATACAATTCATAGTAATTCATATTCCGCCTACTATATTCAGCATGCAAATTTTTGATGTGCCATGATTCATAGCTATTGAATGTATAAATTAAAAATTATGTTGGAAAATGTCAATAAAAAAGAAATTACAAATGTCAAAATAAGAATACAGGCAAGTCAAAATTAATAAAAAATACAGGAAGGTCAAAATTGATTAAATTACAGAAATGTCAAAATTAATTGAATTACAGAAATGTCAAAATTAATTAAATTACAGGAATGTTTAAAATTAAAATTAATTAAATTACACTCTTTATGTCTGTGCAATATTCCTATTCATATTATAATTCAAAAATTCATTAACAGTATAGAAGCAATTTTCAATAAGCCACATTCTTAGTCTTTTTTGAAACATATTCATAGGCAGTTCTCTAAATATCTTTGGTATCTTATTAAATATTTTTATTGCCATTCGACTGGTGTTTTTATGGCAAAATGCTGTTCTACACCTAGGCATAGCTAATCTGGTTGGATCCCTTGAGTGTTTACCTATTTTATAAATATTTTCACTATCGGCTTTACTAAATAGGTTAGGGTGTTTTTTTACGAACACTCCCATATCCAGTACATATAAGCATGCCAGTGATAGCAATTTATGCTCTTTTAATATGGGCCTGCACGATTCCAATGGCCCTACACCAAACACAGCTCGTAAGCACTTTTTTTGCACAATGAAAGCCCTGTGACTGTCCGTAGAATTACCCCATAATATTAAGCCGTATCTTAGCACAGATGAGACGTAACCATGATAAGCCAGTAGAGCGGCATTTATTCCAACTGTTTTTCTAAGGTTTCTCAGTGCAAATGCAAAGCTGTTTAGCCTGTTGCATATATTATCTATATGTTTCTTCCAATTGCAATTTTTATCAATTACTATGCCTAGGAATTTTGTATAGTCAACTTCTTCAATTTCATTACCACGCCCAATAATTTTCATTGTTTTATTTGTCATTTTGTAATTACAGAAATTAATATATTTTGTTTTGGAGATGTTTACACATAAATTATTTAGTTCAAACCATTCTAGTATGCTTTCTACGGCGGTATTTATTTTGTCCTCATGCTGTTCATTTTTGGTTTCATTATTTATGACCAGTGAAATGTCGTCTGCGAATAACACGCACTTATTCTGGGTTACTGTTGGCAAATCATTTACATACAGAAGAAAGAGCACCGGCCCCAGAATGCTACCTTGAGGCACGCCATATGTATTGTTCCTGAACAGAGATTTATAATTTAACACTTCTCTATCTTTATTCATTCCTAAAACTTCAACGCGTTGCTGTCTATTACTTAGGTAGTCTTTGAGCCAATTTAATGCTTTCCCTCTTATTCCATAACTCTCACATTTTTTTAATAGTATATCATGTTTTACAGAGTCAAACGCTTTGCTCATATCAAAAAATATAGCAGTGACCGGTATTTTCTTATCTATATTCTCAGTAATTGATTTAATAAGTTGATAGCAAGCTAGTGTAGTCGACTTTCCTCTTTGAAAACCATTTTGTTCCGGACTTATTATACTGTGTTTATATATAAATGAGATAATCCTAACGTCTTTTTTGTCATCTCCTCACAACTTTCATATCAAAAACAGTTGAAACAGTTTTATTGTTGTATATCACTTGAAACCATAATAGGCAAAATAAAAATTATATAAAACATAATTTTCTATAAATATAAATGAACCGTAACAATTTTCATCAAAAACTGCCGATTCGGAGGTGACATCTGTCATGTCACCTCCAATAAAAACATGAAAAAAAAAAAACAAAAATTAAATAACGAAGATGTTGACGAGATCAGCAGCTCACCGTTCACTTCTACCACCTCCGGATTCGTCGCTCAGCCCCGCCCCGCCGCCGCCGGAACCTAGCCCCATCGAGAGTGCTGTGACACCGGCCGTAGCAGTTGCGTCGAGCTCGAGCGACGAATATTTTTCCCCGCCGACGTCGTCCACACCTGTACGTCGGCAGGGGAGAGGCCGGCCACCGAGGAGCTTGGGACTTAGGGGCCATCCGGCCCCGAGCCGGGTCCCCGCTATCGGTGGTTGTGTGCAGCGCATGAGATAGACTCAGTCTATGAACGAGAACGTCATGCGCGCATATTACAGGTCTACAGAGGGGGGAACTAACCTCACTGCGTACCGTGATAGGATGCTGTCTCTGTTCCAGGAACTGGAACCAACCGTCAACGTCTCGGCCCAACGACTGTCACATCAGGTGCGGGTCATCCAACGTAATCACAGGTTGGACGATATCGCACTTGATAGGCTGCGCTCAGAGGTACTGAGCAACCAAATCGTCTCGTCTCTGACACAAACCGCGGCACAAGCGTCAACTACTGATGCCATCCCGCCGCGGTCCAATCATGTTGAAGAAGAAGATGGTAGGGTTGACACAGTAAGTAGCCAGTGCAACGTCCGACTGAGGAGCGCACTGGAGGACGCGTTTCGCGAATATAGATCTACTCCAACCGAATTTAGACCCCGATTACCACGGTTACCTATGCACAAAATAAATAGGACGCTGGTGTGTGCCTTGGACTCGCAGCTCAAGAATTTCTTCGAGAGCAGCGAGGATCTCGTTGATACACACTCGTTCCTGTATTGCGCGGCTGTGGCGGCATGTCGTTTAGCTAACATCAAATTTCCTAGTTTTGACGGAGCTACTCGATCAAAACCAGCCGTACCAGCCCGGCAGCGCAGGATCGAGCGTCGTATCGATGGGTACTCATCGGCAAACTATACTGCTTCAGGGAGGGCAATACACGACCACGAGTGATGCGCTTTGTGAGGATACATGTCTCATGTCACAGAGCGCATCGACTTCCTGAAGCAGAAAGTTTGTGCATGGGCGACCCGTATTCCACGGTATAAGCGGCGGGTTGATCGATATACGCAGAATCGCATGTTCCAGAGCGATGAAAGGTGGGTGTATAGAGCGTGGAAGCGACCTGAACAAAACGCGACAGATGTGTGCCGCCCGGATGATGCCGCCACGAGTGCATTCTGGCGCAGCATCTGGTCGGTGCCCGTCTGTCACACTGAGGCTGGCTGGATGCAGGATGTCGAGCGAGTGTGTGGAACTATACCAGAAATGGAAGCAGTCCTAATTACGCCATCAGACGTTGCTAGAGCGGCCCGTCCATTACCGAATTGGAAATCACCGGGAACGGACGGACTGCACTTAACTTTTGGTTGAAATGGCTAACTACATAGTTCACACACTTGCCTGGCATCTCAGTTCCAGTCATCCTTAGAGTCTGGGTCGCTACCGCAGTTTCTAACAACAGGCGTTACCCACCTGCTCCATAAGTCAGGTAGTCCCGCGGAACCCAAAAATTATAGACCGATTACGTGTTTGTCGACGGTTTATAATCTTCTTACATCCATTTTGAGAGCGAAAATTAACACGCACACTGACAGTAACTCGATTATGTACTACTGCCTCTCAAAATGAATGTAGGAATGGGTCCCGCGGTACTAAGGAGCGGAGAGCATCCTGCGGACGATCATATTGGCCCTCACAGACAACGCCCTCCGCTCCCTATTGATGAATAAATGATTATTATTATTATATTCAGTTTCCTCGAAGAGGTCACCAAAACGTAGCCAGGAAACGGACGCTAAGAAATCTACACCGGGCTCATGAAGAATCCGATAAAAGCGCCCGTGAAGCTCCTTGCTTTGCCATACCTTCTTGCGGTCATCGGTAGTCAGTACTACAGGTTTGCGCCAGTTCTCTTTCGCCATGGAGAGCGGGGTGAGCCCCTTGTCCACGACCACATCACGGTGCATACCCACTTCGACTTTTAAAAAATATTCCCTGAGACTGCACACCTCGCGGTTGTGGAGGTTCGCATTTAAAAAGCCTCGACCCACACACTTCCGCGGGATATACAGTCTCATAACCGATGATCGTGGGTGATGCATCCGGTTTGGGGTCAGTAGTGTACGGACCCTTCTATCCAGGGCGTCGAGTTCAGTCTGAGTCCATTTGAGTATGCCGAAAGAGTACATCAAAACCGGCATGACCCAACCATTGAAAGCGCGCACCTTATTTCCGCTCAACCGTACACTGAAGATATTCTTCTCCTAGCTTCAAATCATTGTTACATGCAGAACACTTCATCTTGAAACAATTTGGTTTATAACAGAAGCAGAAATAGTACACAAATATCTTTGCCTCCCAAGGCAAGAGGCAACGCTTCGTAGGTACAAATGGTTGCGCCGTCTACTTTGTTTTGTCTATGCCGTGATCGCTCAGGTACGTCACGGGGCACGAGCGCACGCCGAACCGCTCCTTACGCCAACCACACAACCGCGCGTATGGCGTGCACTGCGCGCTAATTGACTTGTCATGCAGTCAACGGTCAAACACTCGTGGTTTAGAGGTCACTTTGTTATTCACCAAATTTCGGTAGTTTAGAGTGAGTTGCATCAACTAACTATAGCCATAACCAATGTTTTGACAGCCTTCAAAACTCCGATTTAAGCGAAATTCAGGTTGCATCATTTTGACAATTGTTATAATGACGTCATAAATAACTATAACAAGCAATTATAACGATAATCATTGCTTTGACAGCCGTCAAATCTCCGGTTAAGCGAAATTCGGGTTGCATCATTTTGACAATTGTTACAATTGTCAAAAAAACGTCACAAATAACCATAACATTAATCGCCCAACTTTGGGTGGTTAAGGGCTATAGTTACGGTTTGTGTCACCATTTTTTTGGAGTTTGGCATTGAATTTCTTTTCAGTGTGGTCCCATGCTTGTTTTTTTTGGTGTTTTGTGCTAGTCTTGTCTGTTCTTTGCACAACAAAAATGTGTTTTTCTGCAAAGATTTGTAATCTAGTAACTTCTACGTTGCTAAAATTAACACCTCAGTACAATCATCATATTTGTTCCATAAGCACAATCAGCCTTTATTGTTTCCACTGCTGTGACACAGGCAGTGGCTGTGGGAGGGCACTCCCGCCCACCAAGAAGAAGCCTGTGTCACAGCAGTGGGCCGCACTGGGCCTGCGTGCACTGCGACACTAGCCGCAACGTAATCCACCACGCGGGCCCAGTGCGGGTTGGTAGATATCACATGTCTTCGATTTTTAGCTCTAGGACACGCCGGTTTCCTCGCAATGTTTTCCTTAACCGTTTGGAGAGACGTGGTGATGAAACAATTTACACAAAGTGAAGTGCCTCTCTGGGTTTGAACCTACGATCTACAAGCTGTAAGTCGCAGCTGTTACAACGGAGCCGCCAGTGCTCAGCGATAAATAGTAGGATTAAAGGGTGTTAAGAATGGTCTAAAATCAAACATCACATAGTATATATAACAAAGCATTTTTATTACTGTAAGCGCCAGACGAGTTAGAAGTAGGTAATATTTCATCTAAAGAAGATGCAGGTCGCTCCACCGATAAAAACTTAAACACCGCACGCTCCACATTACATGTGCACTACAGCCAACAGTACCAACGTCTGCCCACCAAACAGTTATCCAGCAAGAGCAGCTTGCTGTTAGAAATTGATGTTATCGATCGATATAAACGTATTCTAACTAATACTATTATTGTTCTTTTTGGTGTGCTGGAATCCACTGCAAAATAATTTCTTTCCCGCAGTCATCAGGCACAGTATGCGTTTGTTGTGAAAATCGACATAGAACAATCGGAACATCTGCAGCAGTCTCGGGCAATGTCTTCGCACATTGCGTTGAAATCTTACTGAACAAAAAAATTAACACAACATCCTTCTGGAGTAAATGCTCTAATGCTGTAATGCATCTTCCAATAACGCAATCCTTCAATTACATACAGGAAAACAGAAATATCAATTTCATGCAATTCGAAAGAAACGGAAAAATAAAATGAATTTTATTTATTGTCACTTGACACGTCTTGTCTTTCTGACAGTGTCAGATAGTGATGCGGCTCGATTTTATTTACCTCGTTACTCGAGTAAATAAAAGACAATTTTCTCTCGAGGTGCCACTCGATGTAGTCGCGATTAGATAAATATCACCAACTGGCAGTGTTGACTCGTCAGTCCACGTTTACCTCGTTTGCCCATGCACAAGAAAAACAAGGCGCTGGTGTGTGCTCTAGACTCGCAGCTGGCAAATTACTTTAACGACAGCAAAGACCTCACCGATACCCATTCAATCTTGTACTGTGCAGCTGTTGCGGCATGTCGTGTAGCTCATGTCAAATTCCGGACAGTTACAGAGCCACACGACCAAAACCAGCTGTACCAGCTTGGCAGTGCAGGATTGAGCGTCGTATCGGGGAGACTAGAGCACTCATCGGCAAGCTAATCTGCTTCAGGGAGGGCAATACTCGCCCTAGAGTGATGCGCTTTGTGAGGCGGGCATTCTCGGAGACTGATATTAGTTCTCGAGATTATTTGTCCCGCGTCACAGAGCGTATCGACTTCCTGAAGCAGAAGATCTGTGCATGGGTAAACCATATTTGTCGGTACAGGCGGAGAGTGGAGCGGTACATTCAGAATCGCACATTCCAGAGCAATGAAAGGTGGGTTTACAGGGATTGGGAGCGACTGGACCAAGGTGTGACTGACACGGACCTACCAGATGATGACGCCATGTGTTCGTTCTGGCAAAACATCTGGTCGGTGCCTGTCAGTCACATCGAGGGTGATTGGACTGGGAAGATCGAGAGAGCGTGCGAACTAATACCAGAAATGGGGCCACTTATCATCAGCCCCCAAGATATTGCTCGTGCAGTCCGTCCGATGCCTAACTGGAAATCTCCAGAGCGGGACGGGCTGCACAAGTTTTGGATAAAGTGGTTCCAAAGATCGTACGCCCCCTTGGCATCCCAGTTCCAGTCAGCCTTAGAGTCAGGGTAGCTGCCCCAGTTCCTAACGACAGGAATAACCCACCTGCTCCATAAATCAGGTAGTACCGCGGATCCCAAAAACTATAGACCGATCACTTGTCTACCGACGGCTAAAAAGTTCTTACATCCATTTTGAGAGCTAAAATTAATAAACCTTGAGACACCAACTCCATCATGTCTGTCTCTCAAAATGGATGTAGGAATGGGTCCCACGGTACTAACCGGTTGCATGCTTGGAGTGTTTTAGAGTGATGTAGAGTGCCGCGGACGAATGCGTCATCGCCATGGGTGGTCCGGCCGGGCGGCAGATGTTTATAAACAAAGGATTTACGACTTAAGTTTCTTTGAGTGGTGCTTACATGATGTTTTTTGTAATGGTAAACAATAGGGCTTTGAAGTGGTGTTCATTTCGTTTGAATTTATGATTGTATTCATTTACAAAAGTGGTTGTAAACATGAACAAAGATAATTTTTATCTTAGATTTCAAGTAAATGGCTATAATAAAAAAAACAAGTTGTGACCTATATGTTTTAAGGTTTTAAATGAATGGTGTGTTTATTGTTAACGTAAAAAAAAAACCCCACTATGCATAGTACAATATTTATTATTTACAAGCATCCCAAGTTGAGAAAGAGAATTTCACAGACAGGAAATTTAGCGCCCAGACAAAATATTTTATTTCTACATAAATCTTATACGTAAATTAAAAATATTAGTACCTGCAGTTAGCTTATTTAATATATATATATAAAATTCAAAGTCCTGACTGACTGACTGACTGACTGACTGATAGATCAACGCACAGCCTAAACCACTGGTCCTAGAGACATGAAATTTGGAGGGTGTGTTCTTCGTGAAGAGTAGGCATCCACTAAGATAGGATTATTCGAAATTCCACCCCTAAGAGGGTGAAAAGAGGGGAATTCGTTTGAATGAAAAGTCTTATTCCTTGAGTTAATAAACTTGAAACTTGGCACGAATACTTATCTAAATAAATTATGAAGATTGACAGTTTTTTTTTCTTCTAAACTACCCCCTAATAAGGGATTGGGGGGTTTCAAAGTTTGTATGGAAGAATTTTAGCGCGCAGTCCGATTTACTAGAAACTCGGTAGTTATACGACGGCACGGTTGGCGCAGTGGTTAAGCGATTGACTGCTGCGCTGCGTGTCGCGGGTTCGATTCCCGCACGGAACAAATATTTGTATGACCTACATGTATTTGTTCTGAGTCTGGGTGTTTTTCTATCTATAATATGTATGTATTTACAAAAAAAAAATGTATATAAGTAGTTTATCAGCCATCTTGTTACCATAACACAAGCATTAGGTTGCTTAGCTTGGGACTAGATGGCGCTATGTGAAATGTCCAGGGATATTTATTTATTATTTATACCTAATATTGAAACTAAAGAATAATGTGTATCAGGGTTTTTTGAAAATCTACCCCTGACGGGCTGAAATGGGGTAGTAAATTTTTCAGGGGAGGATTTTACTGCATGGCTTGATTAACTCGAAAATTAGTATAAATCATCTTTGAGTCAAGTTATGAATACATCCCAGACGATTTTTTTTTTAATTCCACCCCTGTGGGGGTGAAAAGCGCGGATACAGTTTATATGAAAAATCTTCTTCATTAGGTTAATAAACTTGAAACTTTTCAAGAATACTCGCCTAAGTAGTAGTAATAAAGTTTATCATTATAAGTTTTTCAAAACTACCCCTCAAAGGGGAATATAGGGGTGTTGAAGTTTGCGTGGAATAATTGGAATGCGCGCGCGGTCTAATTAACTCGAAACTCAGTGTTTATACTTAAGACAAAAAATAAAAAGTAACATGTATCAGGATTTTTCGAAAATCTACCCCTAACGGGTCGAAAAGGGGTAGTTAATTTTACAAGGGAGGATTATAATGCGTGGCTTGATTAACTCGAAAATTGGTATAAATAATCTTTGAATCAAGTTATGAATAATCCCCAACGATTTTTCAAAATTCCACCCCTGTGGGGGTCAAAAGCGGGGGATACAGTTTATATGAAAAATCTTATTCCTTGAGTTAATAAACTTGAAACTTGGCACGAATACTTACCAAAATAAGTTATGAAGATTGTCAGTTTTTTTTTCTTCTAAACTGCCCGTTAATAAGGGATTGGGGGGTTTCAAAGTTTGTATGGAAGAATTTTAGCGCGCAGTCCGATTTACTCGAAACTCAGTAGTTATACCTAATATTGAAAGTAAAGAATAATGTGTATCAGGGTTTTTTGAAAATCTACCCCTGACGGGCTGAAATGGGGTAGTCTATTTTTCAGGGGAGGATTATAATGCGTGGCTTGATTAACTCGAAAATTGGTATAAATAATCTTCGAATCAAGTTATGAATAATGCCAAACGATTTTCCAAAATTCCACCCCTGTGGGGGTGAAAACCGGGGGATACAGTTTATATGAAAAATCTTATTCATTTAGTTAATAAACTTGAAACTTGGCAAGAATACTTGCCTAAGTAAGTAATAAAGTTTATCATTATAAGTTTATCAAAACTACCCCTCAAAGGGGGATATAGGGGTGTTAAGCTTGTGTGGAAGAAATTGAATGCGCGGTCCGAGTAACTCGAAACTCAGTATTGATACTTTTGACAGAAAAAAAATAATAAAAAGTATGTAAAGTTGTCGAAAATTTACCACTGACGGGACAAAAAGGGGTAATTCAGTTTTTAAGGGGAGGATTTGAACTTGAAACTGTATGTTACATTTTCACGCCTAAACCACTGAACTTCTGATTTGGCATAGAGATAGATGGCATCCTGGGGAAGCTCATACATTTTATCCTGTTAGCACTTTCCCGTGGGATAATTTCCGACATCCACGCGGGCGAAGCCGCGGGCAGAAGCTAGTACTTCAATATATTTGTAAAAATCGTGGCAGTAGAATCAAACACTGTATTAAAATAAGGTTTCAAGTTAAAAAAGGTTTTAAAAAAAGTATATTACTGGCATTTGTTTTCAAAAAAAGTTCTAAAGTTTGATAAAAAGTAAATAACATTAATAAAGTGAGATTAATTATTGACATTAAATACCCTTTCCAATGAGGTATTACACTTATAAATATTAAATAGTCGGAAAGAGATAAAAATTATTTAATGTTGACCTAAAAACTAAAAAAAATATTTAAAACGAATTGTGCCGGACGCGTGAACATATTTTTAAAATGTTGTAAGTTAAATTGTAATGTTTTCGTATTCAATGGACAGGATATGCATTTAGATAATAATTGTTCGATGATTTGAAGGAATCATAGAAGAAATCAACGTAATTAATTAATAAAACACCAAAAAAACAAAACAATTTCAACCGCCGCTGGTGCCCGGGAATCGGTTGAAGAAAAATACAGAAATTACGTATTATTTTACTCACCGACTTGAATCCTGTATTATATTTCCTATTGCAAATAATTGCTTGCACACATTAATAACACACACAAATAGTTTTATAACTGGCTTTCTCGTTAAATACACTTTATTTATCCGCTATCACACTAAATCACCAGTCGGCCGCCATTGTAATAAATAACACAACAAACAATATTTAGATAATAGAGTAGTCGCTCCTAGGGTTACCGTATATCAAAATGTGCGGAACGTAATAACGAACCATTCTAAATGTATGGAATTAGAAAGTACTACTTCAGAGCAAAACAATATCGACTAAACTGGCATTACTACGACCGTTTGACGTAGTGTCCCCAAAGTAACCAGTAACATTTTACTGCAATTTTTACATGACACGAAAGTGTCCTTTAACAAGCAAGCGGTCCGCTTGCTTGCTAAAGGACACTTTCGTATGTGTTATATCTCACCTCCTCTACATGGATGACCTAAAACTCTTTGCCCCCAACAATTTGCAACTGATGGAGGTACTGAATATAACTGAAACTTTCAGTAGCGCCATCAGGATGGAATTTGGTGTCATCAAATGTGCGGTCATGCATGTAAAGCGAAGGAAGATTGTGGAATCCGTGGGAACACAACTCTCGGATTCCACAAATCTTAGAGCCCTCGCCGCATCCGAAACCTATAAGTATTTGGGTATGTCGGAAGCGTTGGGCATCAATGTTACTGACATGAAGCAATCGTTGAAGGAGCGCTTCTATGGCCGCCTGAAAAAAGTATTCAATAGTCTTTTATCAGGCGGAAACAAGGTGCGCGCCTTCAACGGTTGGGTCATGCCGGTTTTGATGTACTCTTTCGGCATACTCAAATGGACTCAGACCGAACTTGACGCCCTGGATAGGAGGGTCCGTACGCTGCTGACTGCAAATCGAATGCATCTCCCACGGTCATCGATACTGAGGCTGTATATCCCGCGAAAGTGTGGAGGTCGAGGCTTTTTAAACGCTAAGACCCTCCACAATCGCGAGATATGCAGTCTCAGGGAATATTTCTTAGAAACCGACGTGGGGATGCATCGAGATGTAGTCGCGGTGGACAAGCGCCTCACCCCGCTCTCCTTGGCTAAAGAACTGGCGCAAGCCAGTAGTGCTTGACACCAATGATCGCATGGAAGTATGGCAGAGTAAGGAGCTTCACGGACGCTTATACCGGGCCCTACATGGGCCCGATGTAGATCTACTAGCGTCCGTAGCCTGGCTGCGTTTCGGTGACCTCTTTGGAGAAACCGAAGGTTTTGTCTGTGCAATTATGGACGAAGTTATGATGACGAACAATTACCGGAGATTTATTGTGAAAGACGGCACAGTTGACATCTGTCAGGCATGCCACCGGCCGGGAGAATCAATCAGGCACATTATCTCCGGGTGTTCTCGTCTAGCTAACGGAGAGTACTTGCATAGACACAACCTTATAGCTAGGATAATCCATCAGCAACTTGCTCTGAAATACAACCTTGTGGAATCGAAGGTGCCGTACTACAGGTATGTGCCCGACCCAGTTCTCGAAAATGGTAATATCACATTGTACTGGGATCGATCCATCATCACTGACAGGACTATTGTTGCCAATAAGCCTGATATAGTGGTGGTGGATCGACTAGAGCGACGCGCAATGATTGTTGACATAACCGTCCCGCATGATGAGAACCTCTTGAAAGCCGAGAAAGATAAACAAATCAAGTATATTGACTTGGCTCGCGAGGTTGTTGACATGTGGGATGTGGACTCAGCGATCATTGTGCCGATAGTCGTGACAGCCAATGGCTTAATAGCGAAGAGCCTCGACCAACACCTGAAGAGGCTCTCATTGGGCAGCTGGATCAAGGGCTTGATTCAGAAAGCGGTACTTCTGGACACGGCTCGCATTGTCAGGAGGTTCCTCTCTCTGGAGCCCTGACCACCGGTAGCTTGGACCCTGTTCCCGATACCGGTGGGCTACTATTTTTTATATTTTTAAATGTTTTTATACTTTTTATATTTTAATATTTAAAAACATAATTTATATGATTACATTGAAATAAAGGAGATAATAATAACTTTATTTCACAAAAATACAGATTTAACAAGTTTTATCTGGGTAAGTAATAGATGATATAACAACAAAATCTCTAATATTAACAACATATAACAACGGAACCTATAATTTTATTTAATATAGCGATTAGTTAATATAATGAACGATTGATATAATTTTAAAGTAACTAATTTTTATAAGCATAACATACATTAAATATAACATCGTTTGACATAACATACATTAAATATAAAATCGTTTGACATACCACTCAAAAGATATAAAACTCATTTGGTCTAATATGATGAAAACTCCTTAACGCCACTTAAAAACACAAAGCAAAATTGCCACGGGTTAGTTTAATAATAATAATAATAAATAATACCGGTAATATTTTTAAATGTTTTTATACTTTTTATATTCTAATATTTAAAAATATAATTGATATGTTTACTTTTAAATAAAGGAGATAATAATAATAATTTATTTTCAGATTTCTCCATACAAATTGTTAGTAACACGAAAATACTTAAGAGGTAATGTTAGTAAACAAAACAAATATAGATAGGTACAGATACAGAAACATAGATTTTAGGACAATCCGACACCAGAACGCATATATGCTACTTTACTGCATGCAGCCGTATCCAGCGCTCAAGCATCGGAGAATCCCACCGGTCCGTCAATACGCTCAAGATGCTGTTGGAACTAGCTCGCATGCGAGTTAGGGTCGAGGTGCAACGTTTACGCATGATTGTCGCAAAACTGTCGACGTTGGCCTCGGCAAACATGCCGGAGGCACTGCAATACCGCGGCAGCCCCATCAGCATCCTGAACGCATTGTTATACTGCACTCGCAGGTCACTGTATGCCCTCTGCAAATAGCCAACCCACAGGCTGCACGTGTAAAAGGATTGACAGTATGCCTTAAAAAGCGTTACCTTTACTTCTGTTGTACAGCGTGCAAACCTGCGAGCCAGCATATTACATCGAACAGACAATGACCTGCGCTCTCTCTCAATGTCAGTACTGTCCTTTAGATCCTCAGTGACCCAATGACCTAAATACTTAAATTTATCAACCCTTTTTAAAGGGGTACCATTCAAGACTATATCAGGTACATGTTCATAGCGTTTAGTACCTGATTTAAATATCATAAGCTCAGATTTAGTTGAGTTGTATTTTAGGCCATGAGTGTTCGCGTAAGTCTCACAAATCTTAATGAGCTCCCTCAACGCACAGATCGAGGGGCTCAGCAGCACCATATCGTCAGCATAACTTATATTGTTAACACAAACACTATCTATATGACAGCCGATTCTAGTGCTTCTGAGCTCCTCGATCAGCTCGTTCACATAGAAGTTAAAAAGAAGAGGGGAGGAGAGTCCCCCTTGCCTCACCCCGCACTCCAGCTTGTACTCGTCCGATAGCCTGCCAGCCCATCTCACCTGATTTTTCTGTGTACCATACCAATGCCTCAGTACAGAAATGATCTCCCTGGGTACACTGGTATCCTGTAACTTGTCCCATAGCTTGTCGTAAGACACTAGGTCAAAAGCTTTCGACAAGTCTAAAAAGCAAGCATAGACAGGAGTTTTTCTAGCTGTATAGTAGTGGACTGTCTGCTTGAGCGACAAAATAGCACTTTCGGTTGAGAGACCTGATCTAAAACCAAACTGTGCATCGCTCAACTTTAAGTGTTACTCTAAATGTCGCTCAATCAGGCCGTCAAATACCTTAGCTATAGTTGTAGCCAGAGAGATCGGTCTATAATTTGCGACATCTGAAGAGTCACCTGTTTTATTTTTAATAACAGGGACTACGATGGTATGCATCATTTTCTCAGGTAAATAAGAATGGGATAGACACAGATTAAAAAATAAAGCCAGCACTCTCGGAAGGTGAACTCCAGCGTACCTCAGATGCTCAATGCTGAGGCTGTCATGCCCTGGGGACTTTCCGCTCACCATTTTCTTTATCACGGAAGCTACTTCACTTGAGGTAAATCTAGTACTCAGCTCTGAGGCATGAGCCCCAGCATCGAGCATCGTCGGTGAGGCTATCCCCAGTGGTGACTGCACATTAAAATGACGCAGAAAAACATTAGCTATATCACCTAGGTCATGGGTCCCAGCTACGCTCACGGGAAGGCTAGGTCTAAGATTTAACTGGTTACTTAATTTCCAAAACTTATTGAAGTTCTTATTTGCATGGTGTTCAGCAACAATATTCATTCTAATTTGTTGCTGATTATTTTGGCACCATTTCAATCTTGACTTAAAATAACGTCTTGAAACACACATGTCATTATAGATAGTACCACAGTTAGGTTTATTATTTGATAACCATACCTGGTAATACAGTCGCGCCCTCTCGTGAGCGCCGCGTACATATTTATTCCAACCCGTAACATATTTACCTTTCCGTTTCATTACAATGTAGCTATGTTTTGCGGCTTCGGAAAGTATGGACACAATATTATCATACATTTTATTTATAATTATTCTGTGTGTAGTATCATTACACATCTGATCGGCACAGAAAGTTAACTCACCAGGAAAATCGATATCCCTTAATTTGGAATGACAACTATTTTTATACATTTCAATCTGATCTATTTTACGCTCACCCCATTTTATTTTATTTTCGCGAGTGGAGCTAGACTTAATAGTTTTAGATTTAAAATGATTAAAATTACATTTTAACAAAATGGGCAGATGGTCAGACCAATAAGTGCCATACAATACTGAGCTACTTACAACTGAGCGGCACGCAGCTTCGGTCAACACACAATGATCCAACCACCGGCGGCTACCGTGCGCTTCACTAATAAACGTAAAGGTTTCAGTAGGTAGCAACTGCATATCAATACAAGACCAGGACCGGTCGGCACAAAAACTTAACAATTCAGATGCAAATAACTCACCGGGGTGGGCGTTAAAATCACCTAGAAGGTACACTGATTCCACATTTTGACATTCAATTATTGCGTTAATCTCACCTAAACACTCAGTAAACTCAATTAAATTGTCCCTTGAGTCTGTGGGCATGTAAACCGACAATATGATTGCTGAACTATTACACAACTCGATTTTAATCGCGGCTAAACGCACACTATCACATTTCACAACGGTGACCACCAGAAATTTTGTCTTTTTCCACAACAAGGCTACGCCACCAAACGGTCTGCCCCGAAGTAAGCCCGCCGAGGTGTCGACCGCTGAGGTACCCGTGCATCCGAAATCGTCGTGAATACTGCTGAGGTATGTGAGGTCATGCGGCAGCAGCCACGTCTTCTGGAGTGCTATGATGTCAGCGGTACCACACAGTCTTCTCACACAGTCAACAGACCTCATAATATTTTTACAGTTGAAACTAATCAAGTTTACTGCATCAATTTCTAAGGAATTACCACTGTTTACGCAGCTATACATTATGAGATTGATTAGTTAGTGCATTCCGGTCACTGTTGTCTGTATTTTCAACATTATTGTCATACTTATTTCTATTTAAATAAATAAACCGGCGAAACTGTATTCCTTCCGGCCAGAGTGCATCATCAAGAAACACTGATAACTTAGTTTGTGGTACAAAAATTTTATAGGCATCATACGATTTTTGTGTCTTCATTTTAATTTTCTTCATAGTAACGGCTATGCACGTCTTTTGTACAATATATTCCATAATATCGCTTTCACTCGTCTCCCTATCCACATAATTAATAAAAAGGGGAATTCGATTTTCAGCGGCTCTGAACATGGTAAGTGGTTCCGCTTTTCCTTTTACCCCAGCGAATCGATTAACTAATCTCTTATTTTGCACTTTAATCCATCCTTGGTCAGATTTTTCATTTTTCCACTCCCCGCTGCCGCTCAAGGTTTCCGCGAACGTTTTTATATTGGGGCAAGCGGCTAACTGTTTGTCATTCATCGTATTTATTTTGCTTTCGCTGACCTTGGGCAGCTGCCGTTCCGATGAAGGTGCAACGCAGACATCGGTACTTGTACTTGTACGTTTTGTCTCACTTTGTGTAACAGCTGATGTATTGCCGTTATCTTTTAAATGCGTTTTTTCTATAATGTGGGGTAACCCAACCGGTCCACTGTCGAGACAAAAACTGTCTATTTTGCAGCTACCTCCTCTTTTTTGATTTATATTTAAATCAAAGTTATTTACAATCGATGCTTGTTTTAGGTTTTCCACCTCATTTTTAACTTCAATTAGCTGTGTTGAAGTTACGTATGTATCCTTTATCTCAGCAAGATCCTTCTGCAATAACAATATGTCTTTTAACAATCTCGTGACGTCAACGTGATCGAAAGTAACTGGCGGCAGCCTGTGCAGCTCCTTTGCTACAAATATTGGGACTACTTCTGGATCAGCTTGCTTGAGAACAGATATTATATCATACAAGTCACGGTTAGATTTTCCGCTTCCTTTTCTTGATACGTTACGCAGTTTTGTTGGTAAGGATTCGAACAAAAGATTTTTTGCACTTTCTATTTCTTCCACCGAAAACGCAGTCGAGCATATTCTCACTAGGCTTTCCTCGTCCATCACTTTGATTTTGTTTTGAACAAAAGTCAGAACTTCATTTAACACTATATTACAACTTTTACATTTCACTAATTTAGTGGCCATTTTTGACAGCGAGACGCATCCGCTCATTAACGCGTTCGCGCGCACACTGTTAATAAGGTTGCATATTAGAAAATCAAAACTTTCCTGAGCAAATTTCAAAAGAACAACGTACAAATCAACAAAGTTTAAAATAACGATGGTCATTTGATCAAAAGTTCAGCTGACCAAAGTCTAGAATATCAATGTTTAAATTATTTATTACACTATTGACCAAATCGATGAAATCCAAAAGAGCGGCGACGTAGTTCCCGCGATTAAGGCGCAGATTTCTCGAAAACGGTCAAAAAGTGGTTTTTTAAAGCAGTGTATCTCTTAAACCGTAAATAATTAGGACCTAAAAAAAAAGTATGATATTTTCAAGTCTTATTTTAATACAGTGATCGAGCCCAAATCATAATTAAACATACATTAATGCATCAAAAAAATCTTCAAACAAACCTCTTCTTTGTCTTTAAAAGCAGTTTATCTTTTTATTAACAACAATAATTATAATAAAAAATATACCATAAAATTTCTAATGCCAAACTGCATCCAGTGATCGAGTAGTTTTTAATAAATAGTTAATATCTAATTTTATACGATTTTATAAACGTTTTTACGACATACGCTTGCTCATTTCCTTGCTGCCTGCACCGCGCCAGTGTTCCTTGGAACGTTGTTGAGAACGGACCTGTGTCGCTTTGCTCCGCAGTGGAATTTTTACGTTTTGTACCGTGAAAATAAAAATGGGAAATAAATATAATAGTGGGAAGAGATGGAAAGCTGGTCGTCGAAAGCGTTTACTCCAGAGTGTGCAGAATATAGCACGAAGACTGTAAGAAACTTTATTACATGTACCTACCTAAATAAAGAATGATAAAAATAAATATATTTCTCGTGAATTTAATACTTCTAACTTAGTAATTATATTTCGTTGCTTCATCCTTCGGATATATCATTAACCACGTAGTCCTTTCAACCTACAAGGCATAATCGCACGCTTTTCAGAGAGAATGGAATAGTCGATTCAATTTTTTTTTTTTTTTGTCTATGGTATACTTACGCCATTATCGTCCGGCCGAATGTCACCCCATTCTTTTTTCGTGCGAGGCAGAGTGCGCACGCGCCAAAAATCGTTAGTGACATTAATTGGGTATACCCGCAATAAATATCTTTCTCGCAATCATGCCTAAAAGAAGACATAGTGATAAAATAGAACGTTACAAACGTAAAATAAGAAGATTGGAGGATAAAGAACACCGCCGACGCCAACGAATTATTGAAACCGATTCGTCAGACGGCGAAAAAGATTCAGGTGAGTTTTTAACGTATTACAAAGTTTTAGTGACACACCAGTGATTAAACTACATATTATAAAATAGCACGCAGAGGTTGTCCGAGTGCCAACACAGCGTTGCTTATTATGCCGGGAGGTTAACCGTGTGTTAACACGTCGGCGTATCGAACTCAATAATGAGTTAATTATTACTTTCCTTACCACTCACTAAAGTACTGGGTTTAAAGCCAAGACGTTAACCGCGCGTTAACACAAGGCGCAAAACATTATTATAAATCTACCCACAAATAAAAATATTTTTATTTGTTCTAGAAATTGAACAAGATTATCACATGGTGACCTTGAATGAGGACAGTTCACAATGTGCGAACGTGGATAACGAACAAAATGCCACGAAAAGTTCCGAACCTGATCCAGAAGTTACCACAGCGATTGAATTGAATCCCGACGTCCTCGCAGCCTTAGGGGAGGTCGTCGAGGATGTTCCTAAATTTGGACCGAAGATACACGAGAATTTATCACTTCTATGGTTACCCATTTTAAAAAAAGGTATGGATAAAGAAGTTAAAGATAAATTACTTAAGCAAAATCCAGTACCCGAAAACTGTCCCTTGATACAAGCTCCAAGATTAAATCCCGAGATCCAGGCCGCCATAGCGGACTCGGCTCGATACCGCGATAAAGCAATCGAGAGTATTCAGCAGCAGTTGGGCGCCGGGATTACTGCTCTCAATAAGGGATTGGAGCTTTTGCTGGAAAGTGACAAAGACAGACTCGTGGCTGTGAAACATCTGAGCGACAGCTGTCGCATCCTATGTGACCTCCACTTTGTAGAGACGGAGGCCCGAAAAAAGTACGTAACACCCGGCCTAGACAAATCATTTTTGACCATTATTCAAGAAATAGACAGGGATGATATGCTTTTCGGCAATAAACTCCCGGAAAAGATAAAAGCGTCAAGAGCGATCGAAAAACAAGGTCTCCTAATCAAGAAGTCTGCCCCAACGGTAAAGTCGACGATCTTACCAACACCCCATCCATCGACTAGCCAGTTTCGGCCGCAGGGAAACTGGAGGGGCCCTCCTCGTTACCCGTCGTCGAACAGAGGGGGGCGAGGGGGGTTGAAGAAGACCACTCCCACGGGACGCAGGACAGCTCCACCAGCGCCACAAACAAGGACACCAACCTCAAACCAGTTCAGACATCGTGCTGCCAACCAACATCCATAGAGGTACATGCTGGTAGAATTAAATATTTTTACAATTGTTGGAAAAATATTTCGGATAACACAACGATACTGAAATGGATTTCAGAGGGTTTAACTATTCCATTTAAGCGTAATGTCAAACAAACCTTTATTCCCAGTACTGTGCTATCCCCTCGGGAAAGATCCGAAATGTATCTTGTCATACAAGAACTAATAGACTTAGGAGCAGTATCTATCTGCAGCCGTTCTGAAAATGATTTTATATCCAATATATTCTTAGCTCCCAAAGCTAATGGGGGCAAGAGGTTCATTCTTAACCTAAAGTCACTAAATAAATTTGTAGACAGCTCACATTTCAAAATGGAGGACCACAGAACGGCGGCAAGACTAATAACTAAGGGGAGTTATTTAGCAACCATTGATTTAAAAGAGGCGTACCTTTTGGTACCCGTGGCTGAAAAACACCGCAAATACTTACGTTTTATCTTTGATAACAAAATCTATCAGTTTAACGCAATGCCCTATGGTCTCTCTGTTGCTCCTAGGATTTTCACTAAGATAATGAGGGAAGTTGTCAATTATCTAAGGTGTAACAATCACAAATCAGTCATCTACTTAGACGACATTCTTTGCGTAGGAGATACGTATTTAGAATGCTGCAAAAATGTAAAAGAGACTTTAAGCCTTCTTGAATGCTTAGGTTTTATGGTGAATTATAAGAAAAGCGTCTTAGAACCACAAAAATCCTGCAGATTTCTAGGCTTCATATTTGATAGCGTTGACTTGACTCTAAGTTTACCATCGGAAAAACGTGGCAATATATTTCAGTTAATAAAAAAGTTCTCCAGACTTCCTAAGTGTACAATCAGAGAGTTTTCTCGATTAATTGGCGTATTGATAGCTGCTTGTCCAGCCATTAAATACGGGTGGCTCTATACAAAAAATTTAGAACGCCTAAAATTTTTAGCCCTTCAGAGACACCAATCATACGAAGCAAAGATAAAACTAGATAAATCTATTTTACCGGATCTGCATTGGTGGGAAGAAAATATAACAAACTCGAAAAACTCCATGAGAACAGATCAAACGTATGCATTGGAAATATATACAGACGCTTCTAGAAGCGGCTGGGGGGCTTACTGCAACGGTTTCGGGGCAAATGGTAATTGGACAGAGGACGAATTGTCATTTCATATAAACTTCTTAGAACTGTTAGCGGTTTTCATGGGACTAAAGTGTTTTGCCAAGAGCATGTCTAACTGTAATATATTGCTTCGCGTCGACAATACTACAGCTTTAAGCTATATAAACAGGATGGGTGGAATTCAGTTTCCGCATCTCAATAACTTGACAAGAGACATCTGGCAGTGGTGCGAGCAACGCAATATTGTTCTCTTCGCTTCTTACATTAACACGCACGATAATGTGAAGCGGATGCAGAATCTAGGAAGATCAATGTTGACACAGAGTGGGAATTGTCGGACAAGGCGTTTCGAGTCATAGTCGAAAGACTGGGTCAGCCCGACATTGATCTATTCGCCACCCGAACCAATGCTAAATGTCCTTTATATATATCATGGAAACCCGATCCTGACGCATTAACGGTCGATGCCTTCACGGTGGATTGGCACTTTTACTTCTTTTACGCATTTCCACCTTTTTCGTTAATACTTAAATGCTTACGAAAGATCCTGGATAATAGGGCAACGGGTGTATTGGTTTTCCCCTACTGGCCGGGACAACCATGGTTCCCTCTACTAAAAAGTATGGCAATTTCTGAGATAATTTATTTTAATCCTAATCGAGATCTTTTACGCTCCCATTTCAGATCGTACCATCCGCTGTTCAACCGCCTTTCCTTGGGGGCCGCGACACTCTCAGGACGGCTTTCGCAAGACGTAACACCCCTTCGGTAGCGTTAGATTTAATATTAGCTTCTATCTCCCCAAGTACCATGAAGCAATACGAAGTCTCATACAAGCGATGGTGGCAGTTTTGTTCCCAAAATGACGTTGAAGTGTTCAATCCTTCAATTAATTCCGTTATAACGTTCTTAGTTGAAATTTTTCAAAATGGAGCATCCTATGGCTCCATAAATTGTCATCGATCTGCCTTATCATTACTCCTAGGGAATAACGTAGGGTCAGATGAGCTAATTAAACGTTTATTAAGAGGAATATATAGACAAAACCCACCAAGGCCAAAATATTGCAGTACCTGGGATCCTGAAATAGTACTCAGCTTGGTTTCTAGTTGGCACCCAAATAATTCGCTATCTCTAGAGAAAATTACGAAAAAAGCGTCAATATTGCTAGCCTTATGTACGGGACAACGGGTGCAGACCCTATCACTAATTAAGATTTCCCACATAGTTCAATCTTCCTCTGGATTAAAGATTTTAATAACTGATACTATCAAAACATCAGCAGCCGGGCGCGAGCAACCAGTTCTGAACATTCCATATTTCAAAGAAAACCTAAAGATATGTCCAGCTACAACCTTAAATTACTATTTAACGGTTACTGCTGGTTTGAGACCAATAGGCACGGATAACCTGCTACTTACCTTTAAGAAACCGCACAATAAGGCTACGTCTCAAACTATCAGCAGATGGTTGAGACAGGTTCTGTCGGAAAGTGGCGTTAACGTGAACGTGTACGGCGCTCATAGCACGCGCCACGCGTCCACGTCAGCCGCCGCCTCTGCAGGTGTAGACTTAAACACTATTCACAAGACAGCGGGTTGGACGAACTCATCGTCAACATTCGCCAGATTTTACAACCGTCCGATCAATACAGACGGAATTTTTGCTCAAACTATATTACGTTCCACTAATCAAGATATGTTACCAAGTGATTAGTTACATTACTATGTATATGTTGCCTTAATTTATTATTTTCTTCATTTGCAAATGTTATTTACCTGTTGATTATTCTTGAATTAATCTAAATCATTTAAAACTTTGTTTTCTTTTTTCTCTAATAAAGATTGCCTATCTATAGTAAAATTGTATTATTTATCTTATAATCATAATACAGTTACCCAGGTTTAGGCTCTAAACATCTACGTGGTTAATGATATATCCGAAGGATGAAGCAACGAAATATAATTGATGATCAAACGAACTTCTGGAAGTGAAGTTCGATCAATATTATATGAGTTGCTTCATCCGAGGATATAAATACCCACCCACCACGTCCCCCAAAGTTAGGAATAGGCATCTTTACTAAGGTTTGTCTCTAAAGAAATGAGGTGACATTCGGCCGGCGATAATGGCGTAAGTATACCATAGACAAAAAAAAAAAAAAATTGAATCGACTATTCGATTCTCTCTGAAAAGCGTGCGATTATGCCTTGTAGGTTGAAAGGACTACGTGGTTAATGATATATCCTCGGATGAAGCAACTCATATAATATTGATCGAACTTCACTTCCAGAAGTTCGTTTGATCATCAATTAATAATGCCTATAGATATAGAGCAAGTACACTATAGGCATTGTTACTAAGTTGAAATTGATTTTCCGAATCATATCATCACCTGAGTGACTTGAGACACACCGAAGGCCACAGAGTAAGTACCTACAGTAGGGTCAGCTGTGCTTCCAATTGTATTTCAATGATTTTATTATTTTAGATTGGCGAATAAGCAAATTGCTACTCAAGAACTGGATGATACTGCTTCTCGATTGGATGTTGAGTAAGTACCTACCTACTCATTACAATAGAATGCTTCCTTGGTTTAGTGGTGAAAGGGATATCTTCTCGATCGCGGGTTCGATTCCCACGGGGAATAACAACTTTAGGTGTTGTTTCTAGTTGGGCTAGGACTTTTTTGGGGTCATCCACCGTCGGTAGTGTAGTCAATTAAAATATCCGTTTTTTTTTTTTGTTTACTTTACAGACGGGTGTCGATATCTCAACACGATAAAACAGATTTTATCAACTTACACTTCAAGTAACAACAATAACAGCGGTCTCAGGTCAGTGGGGTCAATGACCCCAAAAATCATTATTTTTTTATTTAGTCTCAAGACATGATGGGTATCGATATCTACTAAACACGACAAAATAAAAAAAAATGTTTTATTTGGGGTCAATGACCGCTGTTATTGTTGTTACTTGAAGTGTAAGTTGATAAAATCTGTTTTATCGTGTTGAAATATTATATAGTTTCGCTAGCTAATTTAATTTCACTCTGTATTATTGTTTTATTACTCATAACTACCAGACTGTTAAATACGGGGTAATAATATTAGGCCGGCCACATACAGTCGGAATTCCGTTTCGAAATATCGGTTCGGAATTGAATTTTTTTTTTTTTGACTTACCTACGTATACCTTTTATACGTTCACGTGGATGAATTCGCGGGCATAAGCTAGTGTATATTAAATCAATATTGTATTTTTCCAGTTCTACTATTGAAAAGTCATCATCATCTATTGTTCACAATATTCAAGCAAATCAAAAGGCATTTCAAGAAGAAAACGGAATTTTTCGAATTTCGTATTATTGTTCTAGTCCTGTGGGATTTAGTGATCTATCACTACAACATCTTGATTAAGACATTATAGGGTTTAATGAAATATTTAGTGATCAATCTATTGAATAAAATCTGAACTTAGTATCCGACAACAAATGACAAAGTAATAGATATAAACATACCTATCATAGAATACATTGTATTATTTTCAAAAATAATTGTTGTTTTTTTGCAGTCCTCCTACTGAAAAGCCATCATCATTTATTGAATTCGATGTCATCATCAAAGTAAAGTGTTCATCAACCTTCAACCAAAAATTCAACCTTTGTTCAAAGGCTTACTATTCCATCAACGACTACTTACACGATAAGAATAGTTGGTCGCCCTAATTAACTCAAGACAATGTTCATGTTCTTTCTCCAGAATTGGCTTACTGACAGGTTATTGTTATTAATATTAACTTATTTATTTATTTTACTTCGATGGTCCTAGTTTATCATCTGTGACTTCAAGTGACAGCTATGTGACCAGAACCCAGCAATGCGTAAATATGTAAGCAGTCACGCCCTTTATACCTGGAGGCTTTTATTTAGGTAGTAAGTTTTTATTTACATTTTAATTTTAATTAATTATTTTATGAGCACCTATGTATAGTTTTTATTATATTTGTTGGTATATTGGCATGGCTAGCTGACATATGGCAAATAATTTAATTTTATGTTCTGTGCCTTATAATGTTAATTACTTAACACCCAGTATTGTATACAATCAAGTATTTTCTAACTGAACAGACAGCTGTGCTGCTGGGGGTTTGTTGCGCCACTTCTTCCACCCAGCGATAGTACTAGGAAGTGGTGAAGGGCGGGCATTTTTGGGGGACTGTCTTTTGTAATTTTGACGTTCGAAAAAAGCTGATTCTCAGCCTAATTTGAATAAATGACTTTTGATTGTGATTTTGATTTCGATGTAAATTTACACGAAGAACTAGATCAAAGACGACCTATGAAGCTGAAAGGTAGTTTTCAACATTGTGGATTTTGTTTGATCAAAACCTGCCTGTTTGAATATTATATATATTTCTAAGCCGTCAGTACTTCAACTGAATTTTATATTTTACTTTGTTTTAGGGAAACTGAAAAATTATCGATTGGTGGACGTAAAGTAAACATCAGTAATTTTTTTAAATCACTCCAAGAAATATCAAGCCGGACCTTTAGACTGCGGTTTAAAGTCAATTGAAATCGTATCTGCACGTTTGTCAGGTTGATGACTAAATTCGAATCGGGAATCGGCGCCAATGTTCGCTTACCTGAACAAAATTAATCCCTACATCAATCTTAGTATAGTTTTTAGTATCTTTGATGGTATATTGGCGTGGCTAACTGACATGTGGCAAATAATTTAATTTAATGTTCTGTGTCTTGTAATGTTAATTTAGTTAACATACCTATTATTGTATAAGTATTTTTGAACTGAACAGACAGCTGTGCGTGAAGAAGTGGCGCAACAATCTCCCCAGCAGAGTTTGTTGCGCCACTTCTTCTTCCCAGCGATAGCACTAGCAAGTGGTGAAGGGCGGGCGTTTTTGGGGGACTGTCTTTTGTAATTTTGGCATTCGAAAAGTGCTGATTCTCAGACTAATTTGAATAAATGACTTTCATTTTGATTTTTTTTCTTTCTCACTTTCACAATTTTTTTCACTTTCTCTCTCACTCTCGCTCTCTTTCTCTTTTTCTTTCATTACAAACTAAAAATTGGACCCTGTATAGTCTTTACTCGGCTGGCAAAATCGGAATTCCGTTCAGAAATATCGATTCGGATTTTCGAAGGCAGCAAATCCATACAAAATAAATTCGAAGGCAGAAAATTTCGAATGGATAACTATTGTAAGTACGTGTGAGGTAGTTCCTTGATTTTGTATGAATTCGTTGCCTTCGAAAATGCCGAATAGATATTTTGAAACGGAATTCCGTCCGTATGTGGCCGGCCTTATTGAACTAAAAAGTTTCGAGCCCACGACCGCTTGTGGCTTCTAGATAAACTTCTGGATAATAAATTAAATTGGGGGTCACGGGTTATACACGGGTCCCACAAACCATAATTCCATACATCGGGGCTCAAAGGGCGTATATATAGCACATTTTGGCCAATTAGAGTTATTTACACCATCTTGTTCAGTTTTTTTTTCTCTATCGATTTATTGGATTTCGTGAAAAGTCGTGTTCATCCTTTGAGCCCCGAGGTATCGATATAGGGCGCATTGTGGTTCATGGGCTCCATGAACCCAATATGGCATTTGATCTTCGGCCGGCAGATATGTATATTGCTCAGAATTTCCAGTCGATCTATTCTGCGTTAAAAAAAAAAGTAAGTAGGTACTAACTTATTCACTTTTATTTGTGAGCGAAATTGTAGGGAAAAGCTAATTTAATAATAACTGTCTAAATTCTGCCGCCCGGTTACATTGATAATATTTTCTATTTTATTAATATTACGAGTTCTTTGTTTGTAAAAAAATATAAATATACACCACTGCTCTGCAATAAATGCTGTTAGCTACCTATATGTGAGCGTCGCGCGTCTGACACTATGGCAGCTAGCCCTACCAAATAGAAACTTCGTGACCGCTTCGCGCGTAAGTACGATGAGGGGCGCGCGGGGCATTTTCAGCGGTAACGCCCATTTGAGCAAGGTTAACGGCATAATACCGGGCCTTAATATGTTTCTGGCACTCGCCGGCCGCTGCCGCGGCACCGCTCGCTGCGCTCGCTCGGCTCGTGCGTTGTGTGGTCACAGTTCTAACCTAACCTAACCTAGCTGTTTCGATGTAAAAACTTTTGATCAGTCGTTCATTTGATGTCACATACATTGGGATTTTAAAATTTTTCTAAATAAAACATTTGGTCATTTAAATTTTGTTATTTCGTTTATTGTAATTTTTTTGCTCGAGAAAGTTTTGACATTCTAATATGCAACCTTTAATCAATATTTAAAAGTATTTTTTCTTTGTTTTATTCTTTGTAAGTTCTATAGTAGTTGTAGGTAATAGTAATCTAAGTAGATATTAAACATAACCAGTAACTGATTACCACCTGTGCTAAGATAGGTCGACGGAGCCCCGCTTGGCGGGGCTCCTATTTCTGGGTGGTTTAAAAAAAAATAACCACGAAAGCTAAGGCGGGAGCTCCGCTCTAGCCTTCTAACCTAACCTATCCGAGTCGGGGTAATCTGAGTCGGGGTGTTAACCATAATGACGGTTTTTATATTTAATAAACGTTAGACATAATGATTTTCGATTAAATAAACAATATACATATTAAACGTTAGACCAAATGATTTTCGATTACATAAACGTTATATCAAACAACGTTATACTAATTAAGTTTTAGAATAAATAAATGTTATATGTACAGAAATTATATCAACAGTTGGTATATCTCACGTTGATTATATCTTATGAACGATAATAAAATGAAATTAGACCAAATGAGTTTATACGTTATGAGACGCACCCGTTTTATCTAATAGGTTGGGGAAAAAGTTTCTTCGCATTTTTTAAGAAAATTCAAAACATTTTTTAGTTTATTTACATTTAACTAAAGTATGTAGATAACATTTTGTTCGATAACTTTTTGCCATCTTGTAGGTAGGGATATGATCCCATTGCTATAGAAATTTTGGGACTTCTGATCAAAATACCGCGACAAGTGGTTTCGGCATGTTAACCTGACACTGCCTAAAGAATTCTGAAGAGACCGAAACAGGTGGAAATCTGAGGGTGCAAGGTCAGGACTATATGGCGGATGCATTAACACCTCTCAGTCAAACTCTCTTAATTTTTGCTGAGTGGCTAAAGATGTGTGAGGTCTAGCGTTATCATGATGAAAAACCACACCCCTTCTGTTGATTAATTCCGGCCGCTTTCTCTCAACTTCTTGCTTTAATCTCATCAGTTGTTTGCAGTAGAGTCAGAATCGATGGTCCTGCCTGGTGGTAACAGCTCATAATGAATAATGCCCTTCCAGTCCCACCACACACACAGCATCACCTTGTTGCGAGTTAACCCGGGTTTCGCCACAGTCTGTGAAGCCTGACCGGCCTTTGACCACGACATTTTTAGCACGTTCTTGTCGTACGTAGTCAGTCACGACCGAAGCGATTGATAGACATGAAGGTGGTGTAAGCGAGAGGCACAATGATACTATTATAAGCAATAGTGTCGTCTCGTCGGCGGTGGCGCGCGCGCAGGCAGAGAATGTCGACGATGGGGGTAGGAGGGGCTTTGTTGAGCGCGTGGAGGCCCCTACCGTGGTTTCGACAAAAAGTGACGTCTGCGTAACAGAGATAGCGACACTGGCGGCGATGAAGGAAGCAAGGGACGGAGCAATGAGGCCCACCGCCGCGCCGAGCGGTGACATATTGGCGAGGGTAGATACACATAGTTCGTCGACTCCTGATCATCTCAAATGCAAACAATTTTCGAGTATTTTGCGAGAGGGCGGTGAGTGGAAAAATGAGTCACCAAATGAAGGTTGGATTAAAATACAGCGGAGACGAGTGAAAAATCGTTTTGTTGGATTGAAAGGCAAGGCAGATATAATGCCTAATTGTACTTTTAGAGCAGCTGATGTTAATGTTCCTTTTTACATCTATAATGTAAACAATGAAACAAAAATGGAAGACATATTTACGTTTATCAAGAGTAAAACGAATGTAGAAGTTGTATTACGTAAGATAGATATGAAAAGGAACAAGGGGTACGCGGCTTATAGATTTTTAATACCTAAGCGGGAGTTGAATGTTTTTATGGATGTGAACCTGTGGCCAGCTGGAGTATCTTTCCGTAGGTTTGTTTCCTATAATAATAGTGCAACCGAGCGACAGCAGGGTGATCTGCAGCCGAGTGACAGTGAAGTTAATAATAAATCTCGTTAATGGATAGTACGCTGGTTAGTGATGGCAATAATTTATTTACTAAATTTGTAAGTTATAACTGTAAGTCTTTAAAGAGATCAATCGTGTGTATACAAAACCTCTGTAAGTCTGTCGATGTCATTGCGTTGCAGGAAACCTGGTTGTTGCCGCATGAGGTGTCGATACTTGGTAGTGTGGATGACATGCGCTGATCGCACGTTGTTATTGTTTAGTGTGTACATGCCGACTAATTGTATCGATAACTTAAATGATTTCTGTGAGTGCCTCAGTGAAATTGCTGCTATCGTTGAGGGTATGAGTTTGGAGCATGTCTATATATTGGGTGATTTTAATGCGCACCCTGGCGAACTATGTATTTAGTCGGGAACTATTAAGTTTTTGCGGTGAACAGAGTTGGCGCTGTGCCGATTACATTAAGTTCGGTATAGACTCTGACACTTATACCTTTGTCAGTGATGTCTGCGGGAGCAGACGTTGGCTTGACCATTGCTTGGTGTCTGAGGCTGCGTGGAAAACAATAGATAAGTTTGAAGTTTACCATGATATTTACTGGTCTGACCATTTTCCACTTGCCATTCAAGTTAACATGGGAATGGTTAGGCCAACGATTGCATCAGCTGGACTAGGGAGCCAGATAGTTGATAGGGCTATATGGGGTGAAAGAGATGCGGCACAAAAAGACTGTTACTATAGGTTATGTATGGAGAAACTCAAAAATGTAGATTTCCCATCTGAACTCGGAAACTGTTGTGATCATTTTTGCCATAACAAGGAGCATAGTAAAATAATTGATGCATTGTACATTGATATTGTAACGTCGCTTCGGGAAGCGGCAGAGGGCAGCTCTAGTGTGTCAAGAGATGGGAGGGGTCGGCGTACAGTGATTGGGTGGAACAAGTATGTCAGGGACGCTCACGGGACTGCGAGAAGGGCCTTTCTTAACTGGGTGTGGTATGGAAAACCTCATACAGGGCAGCTGTTTATGGAAATGAGAGAGACGAGAAAAGTTTTTAAGCAAAAGTTAAAGTTTTGTCAGGATAATGAGGAACAAATTAAGATGAACATTTTGGCAACAGAACATAGGAACAAGCATTTTCAAAAATTTTGGAAAGCCACACAAAGATTGAGCCCTAAACCTGCGGTTCCAGTGAGCGTTAATGGCAGGACTGAACCTGAGGAGATTGCGAACATGTTTAGAAGGCATTTTGGAGTAACCTCGCGGCTGCAATCGGAGGGACGGGGTTGTGTCGCTGAGAGTAGATTGTCTGGTTTCCCGATTTGTATCTCATCAAAAGAGATACGGAATATCATACAGTCGATGACCAGGGGCAAATCTCCGGGTCACGATGGCCTCAGCATAGAACACTTCCAATATGCTGGTCCGCATCTCCCAAGAGTCCTATCTATGCTGTATAATCTTTGTGTGAGGCATTCGTATCTACCAACTGATCTGATGAGGACGATAGTCGTGCCCATAGTCAAGAACAAAACAGGCGATGTCTCAGACAAGGATAATTATAGGCCGATATCGTTGGCCACGGTAGCAGCAAAGGTTCTTGACGGTGTGCTTGAGCGGAAAGTAACCGGACAGCTCAATCTACATGATGCGCAATTCGGTTTTAGAGCTGGGTTGTCCACGGAAACTGCTATACTGGCGCTCAAGCACACGGTCAGGTACTATACTGATAGAAACACACCCGTGTATGCTGCTTTCTTGGAACTCTCCAAGGCGTTTGACCTGGTTGATTATAATATCCTATGGTCGAAATTGCGTGAGCAAGGTCTTCCTAATGAGCTCATTAAGCTCTTAGCCTACTGGTACGATCACCAAATCAACCAGGTCAGATGGGCGGGTGCTTTTTCAGGGGCATATGGGTTGGAGTGTGGGGTGAGGTAGGGAGGTTTGACTTCCCCGGCGCTCTTTAGTCTATACGTCAATAAGTTGATCGAGGAGCTCAGCAGCATTGGTATCGGATGCTCTATTGATGGGGAGATTATTAATAGTATAAGTTATGCAGACGATATGGTGCTGCTGAGTCCCTAGATTGATGGACTCAGACGGATGCTGGAGATATGTGAGAGATACGCCACGTCTCATGGTTTGTTGTACAATGTACGGAAGAGTGAACTTGTGGTGTTTAGGGTTGGTACTAAGAAGCCTAAGACAGTTCCTCCGGTATTTCTATATGGTCTACCACTAAATAGAGTGTCGCATTTTAGGTACCTTGGCCACATAGTGAATGAGGACTTGAACGATGACAGTGATATTGAAAGGGAGCGAAGAGCGTTGGCGGTCCGATGTAATATGCTGGCCCGTAGGTTTGCACGATGTACTAGAGAAGTGAAACTCACTCTGTTCAAGGCGTTTTGCCAGTCTTTTTACACGTGCAGCCTATGGGTTAGACATACGCAGAGGGCCTACAACGTTGTTCGTGTCCAGTACAATAACGCCTTTAGGGTGCTGTTGGGGCTCCCGCGGTTCTGTAGCGCATCGGGGATGTTTGCGGAAGCAGAGATAGATGGCTTTTATGCTATTATGCGAAAAAGAACAGCATCCTTGATGCGTAGGATTCGGGCGAGCACCAACAGTATTCTAAAGGTGATATCGAATAGAACAGATTGCCCGTTCCTGGAGCACTGGACCCGTATGCACAGCTGCAAGTCTGGTGCAGCGGGAAGGGGGCATAGTTATAGTCATAGTTATAGGTTTATGAATTAGTGTTTATATATTTTATTTTAGTCTTATCTTACTCAGAATGTTACTAACGTAGTTTTATAAGTGTTCCTAACAACAATATGAATCATTTGTGTTCGAAATAAATAATAATAATAAAAAAAAAAAGTAGTCCACATTTCATCACCAGTTATCAGCTTCTTCAAAAATGGTTCGGTTTCATTACGTCGTAATAAAGAATCACAAATGAGTACACGGTTCATTAGGTTTCTTTCAGTGAGCTCGTGAGGTACCCAAATATCGAGTTTTTTTGTGTACCCAGTTTTTTTCAAATGCGCCAAGACTGTTTTGTGGTCAATTCCCAGTTCTTCAGCTACGTCTTAACTACTGATCTTGCCCCACTTTTTCAAAAATGGCATCCATTTTATCCGTAATAGGGCGACCAGAGCGACGTGCATCTTTGTCATCAAAATTTCCGGATTGAAAACGCTTGAACCAAATTTGTGCTACTCTCACAGACACTGCATTAGGTCCATATGGAGGACGGCACGGTTGGCGCAGTGGTTAAGCGATTGACTGCTGCGCTGCGTGTCGCGGGTTCGATTCCCGCACGGAACAAATATTTGTATGACCTACATGTATTTGTTCCGAGTCTGGGTGTTTTTCTATCTATAATATGTAGGTATGTATTTACAAAAAAAAAAATGTATATATAAGTAGTTTATCAGCCATCTTGTTACCATAACACAAGCATTAGGTTGCTTAGCTTGGGACTAGATGGCGCTGTGTGAAATGTCCAGGGATATTTATTTATTTATTATTATAAACATCGCAAATTTTTTTCGCGGCTTGCGTTGCATTCTTACCTTTTTTGTAGTAAAATTTTAAAATGTATCGAATTTCTTCATTAGATTCACTCATCTTGACAGCACGAAAAACAAATAAAAATCACACATTTTGCTAATTTGAATTTGGAATTATGTTCTTTAAAATTTAAACTTTCAATGATACCAAAACCAGCCAGATACAAATAGTATAGCCAAAGAGATTTAATTACAAGTACATACATACTATAATGCGAAAAGACTTTTCCCCAACCAATATATACAATTTAAATGAGCTTTGGTAGGAACACAATTCAATACAATCGAAGATCTGAAATCTGTACACAATATGGTAAACCCTGCCTCTCAAACTAGGTATAATCCTGTATCTTGAGAGACAGTGATTCAGCTTAAAATGTGGTGCTATAAGTATAATAGTAGACTGTGTCGATCTACCTGAGCGACTGAGGATAATACAGCTAATTTATGTATATACTAGCTTCTGCCCGCGACTTCGTACGCGGATCCTGTTGCTTATGTCAGCGACAACGGGGTCGTCAAAATCGAAGATCTGAAACGTCTGATGTCGAATTCTAAGAGCCCGGGGACGGGAAAACAGCGTGATGCGCGAGACGATTCGAGACGTTCCAGATCTTTTATTTTTGTAAGTCAACTAGAAATGCCCATCAGACTAAACAACTTTTGCTAAGACGTCATTCCTATATATGTTATAGTGTCGCTGGGCTTTGGAGTTCCACAACAGGTGTTCCAGATCTTCAAATTTCTTCTCACAGAAAATGCTCTTCACGTTGAATATTTTTTGCCATGGGACCATTTTTATATCTCTTATACTTTAGCTGGTCGGTTGCGGTTCTGCATCAGGTGTTCCATTTTACAAAATAAATTATAGCCTATATGTTGCCCAGACTTAATACCTATACAACAAAAAACTTTTCTTCCCGTAATTCTGCAGTGGATCCCAAGGGTACACTGAATTAACAATAAAATTGCAAATGACTTTAAAAAAATTTCTTTATAAACTATAGCTGTATCCGTGGCTTTGCCCACGTATATAATAGTTAGTGATAGTTTGTTGATTTACAGAAACACTCAAAAGATGCGTCCCATACTATACTATAGCTTAGATCCCTCAAAAACTATTTGGCTTAGTAAACTCAAAATTTTAAAGTTATCTAGTTAATTTACTGGTAAGAGACGTCAGGTTAATAAGGAAATTTAGGAGACGTCGAATAACAGAAGTGTTATAATTTACTGTAACACTTCTGTGTAAACAACGTTCGTTGTTTTTCCCTCGGTCTCATTCAATATGTGCAGGACTGGTGACGCGGGAGCAAGCGACGTACAGTTGTCCATGTGAGAAGCAGCTCGTCCTGAGGTCGACACCCGCAGCCTTCAGTGTCTGCCTCTGCGACTTATTTATTGTCATGGCGAAGCACACGCTCACAGGAAACTGCACGCGCTTGAATTGAAAGGGGCAATTGTGGTGTATCAGTTAAAATAAATGGGTTATAGGAAAACGCGCTCCTTTCTTTATTGAACCAAAGTTGCTCTTCAGCATCATAAACCATAGACTCAGTATCAGATGAGGATGAATTGCGAAGATTGCGACGTATACGGTCTAGATCAATTTGGAATTCACGCTGTTCGACTGACTAACTTGCCCGAATTTCCTGAATCCGCTCACGTTATTGCGTGCAATGAACAGACACGTGGAATGCGTTGCGTTGCTCGCGATGCTCGTCTGTCTCCAAAGACCGAGCTAGAGCATGCTGTGAGCGGTCTGCACTAAGGCGCGTCTCATGCTCTTCAGGATTCTCAAGTGATCGAGATGTGGCAGTGCGAATACGCTGGGAGCTTAAACGAGAGTCTCTCTGCGCGAGATACTGCGTGGCGCTCGCGATCGCTTGCTTGGCGTGTATCGCGCTCCTGACTGTTCTCGAGTGACCGAGCAGTCTCAGTGCGGAAAAGCTGAAGACTTAATCTCTGCTCTGTCTCTGTATCCGTTTCGGAAGCGAGAGATAAAGAGAGAGAAAGAGATAAAGAATGACGCTCTCGGTCACGCGCAAGTCGTCTCACGCTCCTGACTGCTGTCAAGTGATCGAGCAGTCTCAGAGCGAATATTCTGAAGACTCAACCTCTGATCCCTCTGTGTGACTGTTTCGGATGCGCGAGACAAAGAATGACGATCGCGGTCGATAGCTAAACGCATTTCTCGTTGTTCCACACTTTCCTGAGATCGAGAAGCAGTAGTGCGAACTCGTTTAAATTCTAGTCGTAATTGGCGCTGCGTGCTAGTTTCTGCGGACAAACTTAGTACATTACGCTCACGGTTAGCACCTAGCTGTTGTTCACGCTCTGCGTCGGTTTCGAGAGATCGAACTAACCTGCGCATCTTAGAAACCTTTGAGTCTCGTCTAACTAACGATATTCAAATCAATGAAAAGTAATCGAATAAGTACGTAAAAATTGCTAGTAAGTAGAAAAATAACTATTCGCAGGAAAATTAAACACATCAACCAACACAGACAACAAAGGTAGCCCCCGTTTCTATAGGATGAGAGCGGCACATCGGCACCTATTAACATCACTTTTTGGGAATGAAACCATAGCGCGATGTAACTCGACGCCAACGCCATCTAGTTAGAAAACGGAAACTACATATTATTTTCCCAAATTAATTAAATTATGAATAAAACTAAATTGTCGTTAATTTAACAGACAACTAAATTATTTTTGCATTAAAACAAATATGGTAACAGCAGCAAGGAACAAAACTAAGAATTACATACTTAAATCAATTTACCTACAACAAATGTGCTTAGTAAGATATAACTTAGAACCAAAAGTTTGACTTGACTTTATGATAGTGTAGCTTTTTGTACCACCAATCAATCTGTTTAGTAATTGGTGTGAAACTCTCCATACAATTAGATAGGACATGTAAAGTTCTCAGATTTCATAACAGTACCGTTCCTAATGCACATAAAAAATGCCAAAACTAAAAAAAAGAATTTCACGATTTTTTAAAACAATATTATGGGATTTGAACTCGCACCATCTAATGCGGTAAACGGTCGCCTGACCTTGCCGATAAATTCCCCATTGAGATATTGTTGAATAGCTGTTCTATTGCAATTTATAATATTACTGCCCCGCTTCTTTATAAAAATAGCGTGATGATTATGTTCCCAGAGTAAAATTATTATTAATAATTAACTTAATAAATAACATGTCATTTTGTGCATTAAATTACGAACAAAAACCTTTTAAAATCAATATTGCTTACCTCCCATAACATACGGCGTGATAATATGTAGCCTAAAGCCTTCCTTGGTTTACAAAGAACATTTTTGCTGAATTTCAATTCAATCTATCCAGTAGTTTTGGCGTGAAGCCGTACCATACACACAGATAAACAGACAAAAAATTCTAAAAAGTCACTTTTTGTCATCAGTTACGTTTTTCTAACAAAAGCCACTTATTTTTTCTCGAAAATTGTCAATGTACAGCTACGCTCGGCTGCTTGCAGCGTATTGTGCGATGACACTACAGTGCACGGATTAATAAATTGTGGCAGGCAGCGTTTTAAAAAGGTGTAGCGGTATCTACAACGCCACATGCGAACAACGCGTCATACTGACGTCACGCAAATCCTGCATCTCGCAAGCAGAGTTTACCGCGCAGTTAGCATAGATACAATTTCCCAACATCAATTGTTGGGCAAATGCCCGCCAGACACAACACCCGTCTGGTCGGAGGATCCTCCCTTTTCTATGGAGGTTGAGTGAACTTTACACCCTGTTCCTCATGCCTCTAAACTGGTGACCCCGAGTATGAACGTCAGCGCAGCCTTCGTGCAAACACTTCAGCGTGACGTCATCATCATCACTTCCGCAAGCTTCAGCGGCGAGTAACCCAGCCAGCCAGCATCCACGGCTTCAACGGGTATCCTGACCACCAGCATGCAGCGTCCGTGCATACCTGGTCATCACCCTCAGCCTCATCAGCAACCTTGGCACAGCACACTGCACCTTCGGCCGGTCAACAAGCAGAGCACCCTCTCCTGGTCGACGCAGCAGCCAGCCTCAACCCGGCGCTGTACGACATCCGACGCACTGGAGTATAACGCAGCGCCACCCCGACTCACTGGGGACATCTCCGCAGACAGTTCCGACTCACCGTGAACTATGCGACAACCGGTTCCGACTCACTGGAACCTCAGCTGGCCTGGCAAGCGTAGCAAGACACAAGACTCAGCCCACTATCGACCTCCGGTCTCCGGAGGGGAGTGATGTAGCGGTATCTACAACGCCACATGCACGCTACAGGTTTTTGTTCTGACTCGTTTCCAGGAATCTCTTTGTTTGCTTTGGAAGGTTTTCATGATGCGGTCTCACTTATTTATTTATCAGTATTTTTTTTGTTTGTTATTTTGGTAATGTTACTCAATATCACACTATTTAGACATACCTATTCACATATTCCTTACTGTTTTTTTATCTAACACAAATTTATTTTATTTATATATTTAAGTATGCACACACACGTCACGTTGCAGTATAAAACTGATTTACATCTGTCACCTCACACATCAGGTCCAGTTGAAAACCAGCGTCAGGCACTAGCTGTCTGGCATTTTTGCTGAACTGGGCCTTTTTGGCGCAGCCGTGAGGCACACTTTCCTGCGATTTTCTTACATCGGATTTCACACTTTTTATTTAACGTCTTATTTTTTTTTTATTGTTTGTTTTGTCTGGTGTATGTATCTGATGTATTGTGTGTCTTTTAGTTTGTGCCAAATAAATGTATTTTCTTTCTTTCTCTTCTTCTTACAGTTTTTCTTTCGTTACTGTTTTATTATATGTATAGATTTTATACGTGATGTTTGTGAGGGTGTGTAGGGTGTGTGTGTCTGTGTGTGTGTGTGATGTGCGTGTGGTGTGTGTGTGTCTGGTGTGGGTGTGCGTGTGAAGGCATGTGTGTGGGGGTGTTGTGTGTGATTGGAGATATGTAGGTAGTTAGACGACGTACTTAAGTAAGTTTGGGAACAAAGACTGTGTCAAATGCTTTGGAAAGGTCTAGGAAGATCCCTAGACTTTTAATTCTACTATCAAGATTCTTAGCAACCAATTGCGTCAGCTCAAGAACTGCATCTTCAGTTGAGATTCCTGTGCGGAAACCATACTGATTATCAGCTATGAGCTGATGTTTGTTGAGGAATTTTTTTAAACCATTATTCAGGATCCCTTCTAGTATCTTAGAGAGTGCTGATAGAACCGATATGGGTCTGTAATTGTTGACACAGTTTCTGTTCCCTCCCTTATGAATCGGATGGATGATAGCTTTTTTCAGCGCATCAGGAAAGATGCCTTTTTGAAAGCAACAGTTAAGGATATACGTCAAAGGTGGCGTCAGGGTCTGGCGGCAACTCTTTAGCACTAGGGGGGAAATGCCACCCCAGCCTATTGCGCAATCATTTCGCAGTTGCATAATAAGTGACTGCACTTCTGATTCATCAACCTCAAGTATCACAAGAGAATTGGCGGGGTTGCATGAAATATTTTGACATGATCTCTTAGGTGGGTTTGTAGGTTGTTGAGATTGGGACAAGATTTTTTCTGCCAAGTTAGTGCCTATATTACTGAAAAATCTGCACACTTCATTTACGGATGATATAGGGTTATCACAAACATCCAACAGTTCAGCCGGGCTAGTCATCTTTTTGGTGGTATTGGTAATTTGTTTTACCGTTTTCCAAAGGGCTTTTGGGAGACAACGAGATTTTTCCAGTTCGCTTTTTTCATGGGCTATTTTTAGTTTCCGCAGCAGGTCGTTACTGAAATTCCGGTACTGGGTGTAGGTAGTTTTCAGGATAAGATTATTGGGATCTTTTCTTGCACTGATGTGCAACCGGTCACGGTTTCTTATACACTTTAATAGGCCGATGGTTATCCATGGCTTTATTATTCTTTTTTTTCATGGGATTTTAATTTGTTTAGTGTGTTTGTCAATTACTGAAGATACAATATTTATGAACATATTCATGGATATATTGGGGTCAATAACTTTGTATAATAGGGTAAAATCCGAGTTATCTAAATCTAACTTTACTGCATCATAGTCTATGCGAATAGCTATGCGGAGTGGTTTATTATCTGGGTTTGTGTTAGCAATGGTAAGTAGCACCGGTTTGTGGTCCGTGATGTGTGAGTCTAGTACTAGGGTAGTAACAGGTAGGGTGCTTTTAACGAGTGCATGATTCAGACAGCTATCCAGCCGAGTGTTGTACCGGTGGGTGGGAAGAAGACCGTGCGAGAATGAGGTAGTTGAAACAGCGGTCATCTGTACTATTGGGTTTGAGGGCTATATTAATATCCCCTATAAGAATTATATTTTTGTAAGAGGAAAGGCTTACGTAGACGCTATTTAAGCTATCCAAAAAATTCTCGTTACTTTCCCTCGAACTGTATGACGGGGATCGATACACTGCTACAATAATAATAATCTGTGGCCCGACTGCCAAGCTGACAGTGAAAAAAAATTGTACTCCGATATTTTTTAGTATTTTTTAATATAAATAATCAAATTCAAATTAATTTATTCATTTTGTGTATTCAACATGTTATACAAAAAATGTTGATCCATGCTATGTCCCACCAAAAGGCATACAAAATATCTGAGATGGCTCGGATGCATCTTTTTTGTGCCAAAAGCACGGATGATATTATATTTGAAGCATTACCCCAGAATATAAGTCCATACCTCAATGTGGAGGCTACATAACCGTGAGAGAAAAATACTACAATGCTGACACGAAGTCGGGCACGGCAACAAGAAACCACACACCCAACACCTTCGGGTTCGTCGCTCAGCTCCGCCTCGCAGTTGCCGGAACCTGCTCCAGACGTGAGTCCAGTGACACCGGCCGCTGCAGTTGCGTCGAGCTCGAGCGGCGAATACTTTTCGCCGCCGACGACACCACCACCAGTACGTCGGCGCGGAAGAGGCCGACCACCGGCCAGCTTAGGACTCCGAGGCCCACCGGCCTCTGATAGGGTCCCCGCTACCGGTGGAAGTGTGCAGCGCATGAGATGGACACAAACTGTCAATGAAAATGTCATGCGCGCATACTTTGGGGCTACAGAGGGGGGAAGTAACTTGACTGCGTACCGTGGTCGGATGCTCTCTCTGTTTCAGGTGCTTGAACCAGCTGTCAACGTGTCGGCGCAACGACTGTCGGATCAGGTGCGGGTCATCCAGCGTAACCATATGCTGGATGACGTTGTACTTGATCGACTACGCCTCGAATCACGGAATAGCCACGTTACGCCTGCTTCGTCATTGGTCGCGGTGCAACTGCAAAATTTACCCAGTTCTCCATCGCGACCCAACCGCGTTGATGAAGAGGATGATGATGAGGCTATATCCGTGAGCTCCCAGTGCAATGTAAGATTGAGGAGCGCTTTGGAGGATGCTTTCCGTGAGTACCGATCTATTCCGCCTGGACTCAGACCACGTTTACCTCGTTTGCCCATGCACAAGAAAAACAAGGCGCTGGTGTGTGCTCTAGACTCGCAGCTGGCAAATTACTTTAACGACAGCAAAGACCTCACCGATACCCATTCAATCTTGTACTGTGCGGCTGTTGCGGCATGTCGTGTAGCTCATGTCAAATTCCCGGACAGTGACAGAGCCACACGACCAAAACCAGCTGTACCAGCTTGGCAGTGCAGGATTGAGCGTCGTATCGGGGAGACTAGAGCACTCATCGGCAAGCTAATCTGCTTCAGGGAGGGCAATACTCGCCCTAGAGTGATGCGCTTTGTGAGGCGGGCACTCTCGGGGACTGATATTAGTTCTCGAGATTATTTGTCCCGCGTCACAGAGCGTATCGACTTCCTGAAGCAGAAGATCTGTGCATGGGCAAACCGTATTCGTCGGTACAGGCGGAGAATGGAGCGGTACACTCAGAATCGCACATTCCAGAGCGATGAAAGGTGGGTTTACAGGGATTGGGAGCGACTGGACCAAGGTGTGACTGACACGCACCTACCAGATGATGACGCCATGTGTTCGTTCTGGCAAAACATCTGGTCGGTGCCTGTCAATCACATCGAAGGTGATTGGACTGGGAAGATCGAGCGAGCGTGCGAACTAATACCAGAAATGGGGCCACTTATCATCAGCCCCCAAGATATTGCTCGTGCAGTCCGTCCGATGCCTAACTGGAAATCTCCAGGGCGGGACGGGCTGCACAACTTTTGGATAAAGTGGTTCCAAAGATCGCACGCCCCCTTGGCATCCCAGTTCCAGTCAGCCTTAGAGTCAGGGTCGCTGCCCCAGTTCCTAACGACAGGAATAACCCACCTGCTCCATAAATCAGGTAGTACCGCGGATCCCAAAAATTACAGACCGATCACTTGTTTACCGACGGTCTATAAAGTTCTTACATCCATTTTGAGAGCTAAAATTAATAAACATATAGACACTAACTCCATCATGTCTGTCTCTCAAAATGGATGTAAGAATGGGTCCCGCGGTACTAAGGAGCTACTTCTCATTGATATGGCCATTAGCCAACAGGTTCGTCGTTCCCGAAAGGATCTGTCGACATGTTGGATAGATTATAAGAAGGCTTATGACTCCGTGCCACATACATGGCTCATGAGGGTGCTGGAGTTGTATAAAGTAGATACAACTCTGCGCACCTTCCTGATGACGTGTATGGGGCAATGGAGGACGGTCCTTCGCTATCCAGGATGTCGAAATATCCAGAGGAATAGCGAGCCGATAAGGATCGAGCGAGGCATATTCCAGGGCGACAGTTTGAGTCCGCTTTGGTTCTGCTTAGCCTTGAATCCTCTAAGCACGCTGTTGGAAGATTCAAGTCTAGGCTATCGGCTGAGGAGAGGTGGTCAGGTTATATCTCACCTCCTCTACATGGATGACCTAAAACTTTTTGCCCCCAACAATTTGCAACTGATGGAGCTACTGAATATCACTGAAACTTTCAGTAGCGCCATCAGGATGGAATTTGGTGTGGACAAATGTGCGGTCATGCATGTAAAGCGAGGAGAGATCGTGGAATCCGTGGGAACACAACTCCCGGATTCCACAAATCTTAGAGCCCTCTCCGCATCCGAAACCTATAAGTATTTGGGTATGTCGGAAGCGTTGGGCATCAATGTTACTGACATGAAGCAATCGTTGAAAGAGCGCTTCTATGGCCGCCTGAAAAAAGTATTCAATAGTCTTTTATCAGGCGGAAACAAGGTGCGCGCCTTCAACGGTTGGGTCATGCCGGTTTTGATGTACTCTTTCGGCATACTCAAATGGACTCAGACCGAACTTGACGCCCTGGATAGGAGGGTCCGTACGCTGCTAACTGCAAGTCGAATGCATCACCCACGGTCATCGGTAATGAGGCTGTATATCCCGCGAAAGTGTGGAGGTCGAGGCTTTTTAAACGCTAAGACCCTCCACAATCGCGAGATATGCAGTCTCAGGGAATATTTCTTAGAGACCGACGTGGGGATGCATCGAGATGTAGTCGCGGTGGACAAGGGCCTCACCCCGCTCTCCTTGGCTAAAGAGAACTGGCGCAAGCCAGTAGTGCTTGACACCAATGATCGCATGGAAGTATGGCAGAGTAAGGAGCTTCACGGACGCTTTTACCGGGCCCTACATGGGCCCGATGTAGATCTACCAGCGTCCGTAGCCTGGCTGCGTTTCGGTGATCTCTTTGGAGAAACCGAAGGTTTTGTCTGTGCAATTATGGACGAAGTTATGATGACGAACAATTACCGGAGATTTATTGTGAAAGACGGCACGGTTGACATCTGTCGGGCATGCCACCGGCCGGGAGAATCAATCAGGCATATTATCTCCGGGTGTTCTCGTCTAGCTAACGGAGAGTACTTGCATAGACACAACCTTGTAGCTAGGATAATCCATCAGCAACTTGCTCTGAAATACAACCTTGTGCAATCGGAGGTGCCGTACTACAGGTATGTGCCCGACCCAGTTCTCGAAAATGGTAATATCACATTGTACTGGGATCGATCCATCATCACTGACAGGACTATTGTTGCCAATAAGCCTGATATAGTGGTGGTGGATCGATCAGAGCGACGCGCAATGATTGTTGACATAACCGTCCCGCATGATGAGAACCTCGTGAAAGCCGAGAAAGATAAACAAATCAAGTATCTTGACTTGGCTCGCGAGGTTGTCGACATGTGGGATGTGGACTCAGCGATCATTGTGCCGATAGTCGTGACAGCCAATGGCTTAATAGCCAAGAGCCTCGATCAACACCTGAAGAGGCTCTCGTTGGGCAGCTGGATCAAGGGCTTGATTCAGAAAGCGGTACTTCTGGACACGGCTCGCCTTGTCAGGAGGTTCCTCTCTCTGGAGCCCTGACCACCGGTAGCTTGGACCCTGTTCCCGATACCGGTGGGCTACTATTTTTTATATTTTTAAATGTTTTTATACTTTTTATATTCTAATATTTAAAAATATAATTTATATGATTACATTGAAATAAAGGAGATAATAATAAAAATATTTATTTCCATAAGTAGTGTACAGAGTAGGTATGCGCAGCATTTACAGCGTAGGACTTACAAGTGCACAGAGATTCGATCAATAACCCCCATGCTAGGTGGGACCTGTGTTACAGGGGTCATCCATCCGTCCATTATACAGATTAAGAGGTAAGTAAGTAAGTAGTACCTACGCATTATTTAGGCGAGCAATTATGTGCTTATATCTAGTGTGAAAAAGGTGTGGTGAGTGCGTGTGTGGGGGTATGTATATTGCGATCTTAATAGGTCTTCTGTTTTACTGTAATCAAGAGTTAAAAGATATTCTTTAATTTTAGATTTACAATGAAATGTGTTAAGGGAATGTATATTCAAAATCTGGTTTAATTTATTATAAGTGAGGGCGCTTAGGAATGGGTAGTGTCGTTTAGCAAAAGTCGTGTGCGTGCTTTTTGTAGGACATGGAGGTTCTGGCCTTCTTCTTGATGTGGAAGGATTACTGATAACCAATGGCAAGTTTGAGTGTTTGCGGATTAGTGCGCGGTAGACAAAGAGTTGTCGAACTGTCAAAACCTTGTACTCCATATAAAGCAAATGGGTGGGAAATCTAAAAGGTTTACTGAGAAGCACTTTAATTACTGCTCTTTGGGCTCGCTCCACCTGTATAATCGCAGTCTTCGCTGCTCCTCCCCAGGCTGTAATGCAATATGTTAAGATAGACTCACAGAGAGCACAGTAAGCCATATTTAGAACTTCCCTATGAGCGGACAATCTAAGTTTTTTGAAAACATAAATAAGTTTTCTGACCCGCGCAGAGAGAGTCTCAAGTTGGTAGTGCCAAGATAGACAGGCGTCGACCTGTAGGCCTAGATATTTAACGACCGGGGCTCGGGACACAGAGGGGCATGCACATTGGGGATCGCTGGATGCGCATACATGTGCTTTGAGTACCATTGAGTTTATTGGTGGCAGGACGGAAGGTCTGAGCCCAAAGGTGATAAAATGGGTTTTGCTAACATTCAATGTAAGACTGTTATTACCCAACCAGACCATTGTCTCGCGCAGTGCATTTTCTGCAGACTTATTTGCCGCGGCCCAATCATTGCCATGACTCAAGATGACCGTGTCGTCTGCGTATGCCAGGATGTGGGTGGAGGGCAGAGATAGGGTGCAGAGGTCATTCACGTATATCTGAAAGAGGAGAGGGCTAAGGAGGCTTCCTTGTGGTACCCCGTAATTTAAAGATTCTTCGCTACTAATGGTGTGATCTATCTTCACACATTGCGTGCGGTTCATTAAGAAGTCTTTAAATATTTTGTGGGCATCACCACGCACCCCAATTGACTCCAATTTGGCAAGAAGGATGGGAACAGAGACGGTGTCAAATGCCTTGGAGAGGTCTAGAAATATGCCTAGGCATTTCTGTTTACTGTCAAGTTTATCCACCACAATATCCAGCAGTGCGGTCACTGCATCCTCCATGGACAAACCTTTTCTGAAACCAAATTGGTTTTTGGAGATTATTTCGTATTTGTCGAGATAACCGCTGAGATTTTTGTAGAGGATTTTTTCCAGTATTTTAGAGATGACTGGTAGGACAGAAATAGGGCGATAATTTGTGACACTGTCTCTGTCCCCTGACTTGTGAATTAGGTGTACGATGGCTTTTTTTAGCGCCTTTGGAAAGGTTCCTGTAGAGAGAGCTAAGTTGCAGATATGTGTAATGGGTGTAACTAAAGCATGACTGGCAGCTTTGACTAAGTTAGGGGGTATACTGTCCCAACCAGGCGCACTATCCACACGGAGGTCTTTTATAATACTATCAACCTCTTCCTCGTCTGTCGTGAGGAGACCCAACGAGTTGACCATGGGTTGTTTATTATTTGCGGTTACTTGGGAAGACCTTACACTTTGTGGTATTTTATTGGCCAGAGTTTGACCCACGTTTGCAAAGAATGCATTGACAGCGTTGATAGACTTTGAGGGGCAGTGTTCTATTTTCAGGAGTTCAATGGGTGCAGGCGACGAGCGGTGCGAGTCAGTGACAGTCCGGATAGCATCCCACATTTTTTTTGGGTTGTTTTTAGCTTTAAGAAATAGCTGTCTCTCGTGATCGATTTTTAGTTTTTTTAATAAGTTATTGCAGAAATTTCTGTATCGCAAGTAAGTCAATTTCAAAATAGAGTTATGGGGTTCCTTATTTGTTTTTTTATGCATAATATCTCTATTGCGTATGCATCTTAAAAGTCCGAGTGTAATCCACGGTTTGATAATTCTAAGTTTACATGGGAAGCATGAGCGAATGGTATTCCTATATATGATTGATGACATCACTTCCAGTAATTTGTTAGTGGCATCATTGGAATCAGTCAACGCAATGATGTTGGAGAAATCATAGCCTTCAATGTCTTTAATAGCGTCCGGGAGATTGAGTCGAGATTTATTGACTTTGTGCGTAGTATTTAGGGCACTGTTGGTGTTGATGCTAAGTATGACTGCCGAATGGTCGGTAATGGTGGCTTCCAGAACGAGTGTGATTGCATTATGGTTGGATTTCAGGAGAACATGGTCTAAACAATTGTTTAAACGGGTAGGGAGTACATGTGCAGGCAGAAACCCGTGGGATGCGGTCAAATTCAAGTAGGCATGAGAGCGTTGGTCATTTTGACCGGGACTTATATTTATGTTTAAGTCACCGATAACAGTAGCGTTGTTGTATGTACTGTAATTAGAAAGAAGACTGTTCAGACTATCCAAAAAGTTGTCAATTTTCTTTTGCGCTGGTGGTCTATACAGTGCAACGATTACAAACTTGTTGTCCACAGTACATACAAGACAGCTGGAATCGACAAAGGCCGGTTCGGTGATGTTATAACATAAACTTTCCTTGATGTAAATTACTATCCCGTCGTTCTGATTAGATAAAATATTTGTCTGATGCGACGTGTAACCCACTAAGTTAGGGATAGATGTCGCTTTTTTGAGCCAACACTCTGTTAGAATGAGAATATCGCACTTTATCTGGATAGCGACTAGCAAACATAAGAATTCATTAAAATTTTTATTAATACTCCTAATATTCAGATGTATGATATTTAACGCTTTGGGGGATGTTATATACTTGGAGCAGTCTTCAGGCGGGCAAACAAACGACGTAGACACATGTATGTTGTCTACGTCATTATTTAAATTACTTGTCATAGCCATTAATTATGAGTTTTATCTGATGCACGGAGAGTAAAAGCACAGTGAGTTGAGAAAAAGTATTTCAAGAGCCCGGGGAAACGACCCAGTGACGACGTTGGTATCTTATTATTGCAATATTTTGATAAGAAAATACTGGCAATCATCGCAGGAGGAGTTAAAGTGTAGTTATGGTGAGAGTTTTGTTTATGTATTGTGTTATGATATAGGTTAGTATTGTGTGACGTGTATGTTATTGTATGTATTGGTTTAAGATAGTTAGTTACAATTCGGTTTGGTATAGCAGCGATATTTATACATGCATTATTCAGTAGACTAATTGCTGGAGATGTGTGAAGTTTACATGCAATTTTACAGGTTTTTATAACTATAATTGTTAAAATAAAGTTTCTGGTACAGCATAATTGTGCGACTTTATAGCATATTAATATTACGACATGTAGTCATTGATTTACTTGCAGATCCATGAGAGTTTTTTCAGACTTTATAAGTATACTCTTGGCTCCTTCTATTTTCCGTAGAAAGATGTTGCCGTTGAAAGTCCAGCAGAATTTAAATTCCTTGGCCTTTGCGAATTCCCTTGCAGCGTATAGCAGCTTCCTTGAACTGGCGGGGAGAAACTCTGCGATGTAGACTGGTCGACGGTCGCCCGGAATTCCAATGGTTATGCTATTCAGGCGCTCTTCTTTAGGCTTCCTTTTATTGAAATTGCGCACCTTTATTAATTCATTTTTTATTTGCACATTGCTGAATTCCGTGACAATTGGTCTAATTGTGCCCGGTTTTCCTGGGAGCCGATATACATCTCGTATAATGGAATCGCTAATACTCAGTTCAACTGCTGTCCCCAGGTTTGAAACAATTTTAAACAGGTCCGAAGTGGTCTCGTTGTCTGTGGGTGGTACATTACGGATCTCAATGCTGGAGGGACGGGTTAATTGCTCAAGATCTTGAATTTTTGTTTCAAGGTGGGTTATACTTTCTCTATAAATTTGCTTCTCCTTTTTTAATATGTCTATTTCTTTAAGCATATCATCATATTGTTTACTTATAAAGGTGATATTCTTTTCAATATCCGCATTCGATTTTTGGATTTCGAGGTATTGGAATTTAATTTCACCTATTTCTTTGACTAATTTGGCTATAGATGATCTCTGTTCGTTCGCAAACAAAGTTTGCTTTTCATCTTGCTCATTTTTCCATTTTGTGAGCATTTCAAGTAGTTTATAATTGTAGTTGTTTTGGTAGGTGGTGAGCGCGGAGTACGGGGCATCGTAGCGCTGGTCGATGTAATATAGATCGTAACCCTTGGTAGTGAGATTCGAGCTTTCCGTAGCACGTCTTGAGTAGCGAGTTGGCTGCGCGTGCATCTCTCGTCCTTGACGCGCTACGACGGTGACCGGCGGATCGGAGCGAGAAAGCAATTATTCGGGTCGAACTCTTTCCGCGGGGGTGAGGGCAAGTTCGCGCGGCTTGCACGGGAAGCGAACACGGCGATTGTGGTAATAAGTTACTAATTACACTGGATGCAGAATTACACGTTTTAACTTTAACCCTTAATTTATCTGTTAGGTCCCAGGGACTCCGCGCGAAGTTTCATTTTGGTCTAAAAACTTTATTGTCGCGTTTTTGTTTTCGCGCGTCTCAGTACCTTCCTGCAGTAGCAGTCCGGACGCGGGGTGAAGAGGACGTGCGGCTGCGCCACGCGTATAAGTGAGTAATTGTGCCTATGGAGTCCGCTGGACTCCATGGGGGTATTTGTGTGATAAAAATATTATTTCGCTGGATTGTTACGTTATCATTTATTGAGTGTTATTTTTGTGTTTTAGGCTACCAAATGGCTTCACACAGTCGGTCAGTCAATTTACTTCAACCCGAAGCTGACTCGGTAGTACTAGACTGGCTCAGATGTGATGATGAGGAGTCTAACGACGAGGAGCTCAAAGTACCCCTACCCAGAGATGACCAAAATGCTCAAGATGAAAAGTTGCCCAGAGACCAAAGAAAATACTGTCATATATGTCCCAGCCGCCTGAAAAGAAAGACAGTATACTTATGCCATAGCTGTGTGAAGCCGGTATGTTTGGCATGTACTAAGAAAATCTGTGTTCGGTGTGCAGCTAAAGATAAGGAGTAAAAAGCGCTGCAGGTTTTTTTTTTTGTATAAACGTGTTCCAATTTTTATTTAGTTTTTAAAAGTTGATTATATTTTAAACATATTATAGAAGGAAATAGTTTAAAATTATAATATATTGTATTTAAGTTTTGAGCCAGAAGTAGCCATTGATTTTTGTTTTCTTATTTTTTAGTCTATTAGGTTTTCCAATTGTCAAGAAGACTGTTACAAACTTATAACGAAATATGATATTATAAAATATAAGTATAATGTTGCTCAGTATAATAAACCATATTTTTGAGTACATATTTTGCTTTTATTTTGACCATAATCAATGATTATTGTGCAACGAGTCTCATGGACTCCATGGGGTAAATTAAGTGATTTGGGATCACCAGGTAAACTAAGGGTTAAGTTTACGGACTAAAATTGCGTAAATACTATTCACTTGTTTGGTGGTAAGCCGAACACACGTCTGCCCTAGAGCACAGTAATGAACCGAACCCACAAACAATAGCAATATTGTGGTTGATTATTTGGCAAACCAAGCAATTTCCACCCACAAATCGAGGTTCCCACTCTGAGGTTCGGAGAGCTTGTTTTGTAAATATAACAACTCCATCATTTTGGTTACTGTTTATTTCGGTACAATAGGAATCATAACCAACCAAAACAGGCATATTACTGACTTTACTAAGCCAACATTTAAGAATTACAACGTCTAAATCAAGTTTTGTTGAGTGCATTAGTGCCTGGAGTTGGTCAAAGTTTTTGTTTAAGCTACGGATGTTTAAGTGTAGTATTTTTATGTTGGTATTGGTAGTATTAACATATTCAATACAATTTTCTGGGGCACAGTTAAATGAGTTACCCACTGTTTGCGAGTCAAGCTCGCTGCATATACTATTAATTATGCTAGCCATTGGGAAAGCGTAGAAATGACGTGAGGTGACTCATAGGTAAGACTTCTATAGTTATGATTTGTTTATTACATAATTTATATCGTCTATTATTTGTTTTTTTGTGTAAGAGTGGTTGTTATAGCAAGTGTCTTTGTGGGAGTGGGTTGTGAGTGTATTTTTATGTTGAGTGCGTATGCCGTGATGAGTTTTTATTTGTGTGGTTATGAGAATTTTAAATAACTTGTGTATTTGTTTAGATTTAGAAGCAAGTACAGTCACGAGCACCAATATGTCAACACTTGGCAACTTTCAATTGCGATTTTTTCGTGAAATAACGAATGTAACGTTGAAATACGACTCATTACATAAACCTGCGGCTTCAAAAATGCTATGTTCGTAATAACACAAAATTTCATTAAAAAATAAAGGAGTAAATTGCTTTTGAATAAAGCCGAGTGTTTACATACTTTTGCTCGTGACTGTACAATAACTAAAAATAACAATAGTAGACAGATGTATGGTACTGTATAGCTCTTAACTATATGGATTAATAGTCACATGCCATTGTAATCTATTTCCTGGAGACATTTTTCGGAGTTGATTAATATTTGTTTGTCTCCTTCCTTTTTGCGCAAAAATATGTTACCGTTTGAAACCTTGCAGAATTTGATTTTTTGATTTTTTGCGAACTCTCTTGATTGGTAGAACAGTTTTTTGGTGTTACTTGGAAGCTGTTCCGTGACATAAACCGGCTGACAAGTTCCTGGAATGCCTGAATGAATGAATGTATTATTTTCTCTAGACTTTCTATATATTGTCTCTGTTCCCAGCGTTTCTTTCTTAGGTCTTCAACTTCTTTTTTCACCTCCTCAAATTGTTTGTTTATGAAAGACATGGATCTAACTATCTCCTCGTTTCACTTGTGTATTTCCGTATTGGTTAGCTGTATCTGAGTGTTCGGGGATTTTATTTCTCCAATATTAGACGGCAGTTTAGCCATCACAGCGGCTTGAGTCGCAAGTAGCTTTGCAATTGGGGAGTTTTATTCGTTATTCCAATCTGTGAGTTGAGTTTGGAGGTCGTGCGTACCTTGCGTAGCAGCGCCTTGAGGCGAGTTTCCCTTTCGTTTTTTATTTCGATTAGTATTTACGTAGTCACTCACCACTGCACTGCCTATATCCGACTCTGATTTTGTCTGGGACTGGCATAGGTTGTTTAAATGCGCTTTCGGCGTGCTCGGTGGAGTGCGTCTTACAGCGGACATGTTTTCTGGTCGATTTCGTGGACTTCGTTACGATCGTTGAGTGCGTGCGCACTGCGCCGTGAGATGGAGTCGCGTGCGAGCGGAGTCGTAGCGCATCGGCTACGAGTACTTCGTGTTCGTAGCCGCGAAGGCAATCCGTAGCAGTTACGTCAGCGGCTACGGCAACCGCGTAGCAGATGGCAAGTAGCTAATTCAAGATTCTACGTCACTAGCACCGCAGCGCATCGAGCAGGGAGTCGGACCGCAACACCACACCGCGCCGCGGGAGCGGGGTCAAATCCAGCGTACACCGTCACTTTTCGAAAGTCAGATTTTAAAACAGGTGACAAAATGTTGTATCTCACTCTAGGACCGCCCAGTAGGCGTTAATTACTGGTAAGAAACAAGCAGGAGTGACAAGGAATTCACAATCACTTAAATTAGCCAATCGCAAAATTCGAAAGCAAAAGATCCGAGGACAACCGACACACGTCCACTCGGTTTAACGTACGAAAATGTTATGAGTGAGTTTTGAGTATGAATGTCGATTGCTATAAGAGTAGGGGAAGACCAAAGAAACGATGGATGGAATGTGTGAATGATGATATGGTTAGAAAGGGGGTGACTACCGAGATGACTGATGATGATTAAAAACGAAATAAAAACCATGAAATCAGCAACAGAAAACTTTACCCAACGTTTCGATCAAATAAATGGCGAGATGGAAAATATTAAAACTAACATCACGACCACCCAAACGAAACTCAAACGTATAGAAGATGAAATAACTCAAATAAAAGGACTTCAAAACACTGAAAACACAACGCCTAAATCGCCTATCTTATGCCACCAAAACCTCAACCTCGAGCTAAAAGAGCAACACGAGCGCGAGAAAAACATTGTTATTGTGGGTACATTGGAAATTAACGAAAGAAACACTAACTCCAGACGAAATCACGATAACAATGAAGCCATGAAGATACTTGCAATGCTACGTCCCCTGCCCTAAACCAATTAGAACCATCAGACTGGGGAAATATATCCCAAACAAATCACCCCATTAAAAGTCTGTTTCAACAATACAGAAATTCCAAAATACCTGCTACGAAATAAAAAAAGCCTACAAGATAACATACGAGTTTACGCAGATCAAACTCCAGCGCAAAGGGAGTATTTACAATTATTAAACGCAGAACTAAACACGCATTGAAAACGGCGAAGGAGATCTCATCATCAAATACGTAAAAGGAATACCGACAATCACTTTAAACAAAAATAACCAAAAAAACTAATAACCAAACCAATACAAAGTGCAAATTACAAGGATAGACTAAACCATCAACTAGTAGGCAGATACGAAGACATACCATCCCACCCGTCCTCGTTACGATTTTTCTACGCGAACTTACGCAGTATCCGCAAGACTGGCAAATTCGACGAAATAAAATGCATAATAAAAGCAACACCAATGACTCTACACGTACTAATTTTTACTGAAACGTGGATCACGTCAGAATCAGATGCAAAATTTTACCAACTACCACATTAAAAACATATTTATAACTACAGGCAAGATCGGAAGGGTGGCGGCGTTTCAATTTACGTGCACGAAAGTATTAAGTACGAAATAACAGAGGAGTTACACGAACTTGGTAATCATTACTTATGGATACATATAGACAAACTCTCATTGAACATCGGAGCGATATACAAACCAGGTGAAACCAACATAAACAATTTCTTGGAAACATATATTTCACAGTTGGAACGACGAAAAAGGACAGTTGTTTTCGGAGACTTTAACATCGATCTGCTTAGTAAGGACAACCACGCCACAAGATACCTAAACGAAATAAAAGGAACCGGCTATGAAATATTAAATAAAATAAATAAACTGTACAGTACCCGCGAAACCAGCACTACAAACACCATACTGGACCACATATGTACGAACATAAATAATCACGCATTCAACATATCAATAGTTGAATCGTGCCTCTCAGACCACAAACAGATATTCCTAGAGATAGGCAGCTTACCACCAAAAATAAACAAAAAGATCAAATACAAAGCACTCAACTATGACAAATTATGCAATAGTACCCTAACAGCAAACTACAGTAATGAAGAAAACGACTACCTACACTTAGAAAAATTTATCTCAGATCAAATAAACAAAAACAAAGAAGATAAGACTAAAATCCTAAACCTACCTCAAGAAGACTGGATAAACAGAAATATCATAGACTCAATCAGCTTACGAAATCACCTATGGCAACAAACAAAATCTCACCCAAAAGACGACACCCTAAGGAAGAAATTTAACGAAGAACAGGACAGGGTAAAACAGCTAATCAAGACGCAGAAGAAAACCTACTATCACAACCTATTTATTACACGACAGCTACAAACAACCGAAGAAAATGTGGAAAATAATTAATAACTTGGCAGCAAATAAAATCAAAGACGCCAATGCTCCCCCCAAACTATTATCGAACTTACAATTAATCACAGACGCTAATGAAATTTGTAACGTATTCAACTCATTCTTTGCATCGATAGGCGCGGACTTAGCTAATAACATACCCAAGACATACCACATAAATACAGGCAATACCCTCATGTACGACACAAATTACACGCACAACATAACTATGAACGAACTTTCGCCTTGTGACACTAACGAAATATCAAAAATTATTGACCATCTCGACACCAACACTAGTACAGGATTGGACGGTATCAGCACTAAAGCTATTAAATGTCTTAAAAACATAATTGCTGATAGATTAGCAGACTGTATAAATGAGTGTTTGGTGCGCGGAATTTTCCCCGAATCACTCAAAGTAGCGAGGGTCAGTCCTATTTACAAATCTGGGAGTAGAACTGACCCCGGCAACTACCGTCCGGTGTCGGTCTTACCCGTTATTTCGAAAATATTCGAACGAGTGTTATACAACCGTCTAAATGCGTATTTGACTGAGAAGGGATTTTTAATCGATCAACAGTACGGCTTCCGCCCTAAATCAAGTACTCTCACGGCCTCAGTTGATTTAATAACTAAAATAAAGACACACATTGATAAAAAAAACATGGTTTTAGGTATTTTCATTGACCTAAAAAAAGCATACGATACGGTAAGCCATCAAAAACTACTGCAAAAGTTAAGCAATCTAGGTATTTCAGGCAGCGCCCTCGATATGTTCACGTCCTATTCACAAAACAGACAACAAGTCGTTAAGATAGACAACTTTACTAGCTCGATGCAAAACATTACATACGGATGTCCCCAAGGCTCAGTAATTAGTTCATTATTATTTCTTATATACGTTAACAACATTAATAAAATAGGGTTGACAAGACACTTAACGTTATACGCAGATGACACTTGCCTCTTTTATTTCGACAAGTCTGTACAAAACATTCTAACTGATGCTCAAAAGAACCTTGACCTTCTTCATGAATGGCTCAAATATAACTTGCTACCAATTAACACAACAAAAACATCATTTATGATTTTCGCAGCAAAAAACAAACCGCTACCTAAACTTACACCACTTACGATCAACGGAGAAATAGTTAAACGATCTAATCACAAAAAGTATCTCGGACTGTGGGTAGATGACAAACTTACTTGGAAGCTACATATAAATCATATCAAAACAAAATTAATTTCACTTTTAGGCACGTTACGAAAGATCACAAAATGTATTCCGAAAAAGATACGTCTAATTATTTACAACTCGCTAGTAAAATCAAACCTAGAATACCTAATTGAACTGAGGGGATCAGCCGCTAAATCTAACTTAAACTCGCTCCAAAGAATACAAAACAAAATTATCAAAGTACTATTTCATTATCACTACCTATATCCAACAAAAAAATTATACGAAAAAACTAATCTACTAAATCTCACACAACTGTACACATATTACACCTGCATTCTAATAAAAAAAATCACAACGAATAATAAACTAATAAAACTACATAAAAAGACACCTACATACAACACAAGAAGTAAAAACAAGTTCCAACTAATAACCACACGTGCACGGACTAACTACGGCAAGAAAACGATATTGTCTGAGGGAGCAAAACTATTTAATGATTTACCAGAAGATTTAAAGAAGTGTAATAATATAAACATATTTAAAGCAAGGCTTAAAAAACATATTATGTACCCTGTAACGTTGCCAACACCCTAGAGGCAAAAATATATATTTTTAGATGTAAGCACTATTTGTATCTCATTTTAAGTGAACTGTTATTTAAGTTCTTATGAGAATAAAATTCTTTAAACCTATGACGACTAATAGTGAAGCATGGAAGAAAAAGACATGTTGCGCCGACCACAAATAAATTGGGATAAGGGCAGGAGAATGATCTGTATTTATGTTCTGGGATCTTAATTATGCACTTATCACAATAAATATACTTTGATAAACAATTTGACTCATACACATTCGTATCGTATTCATTTTCTGAGATATCAATGTCATTTATAATTATTAATCATTTGTTCCCGTTGAGTTACACCATTTTGTGTTACACTGTTACCCATTGGGAAAATATTACCAATTAGTAACACTGTAACTCAAAGCCACATTTTTTTTCCCTTTGAGTGACAATGTAACTCAACAGAACGCTGTGTTCCCGTTAAGTGACTTCTTCTTGGGTAAAAGCATTGTTTAAATACACCTTGAATTAATACAATGATTATCCCACAATAACGAGTATCTCTGAAATCAACTAAACGTTTGATTGTTAATTACGGTAGTTATATGCATTTAGAAACAATGACGGAACCACAATAATCCAGGCTCAATATTGACAGTCTATTATCTGCACTAGACAGGTCGGAAATCGAATCCGTTCCACACAAATACAAACATGGAGAAATAATGGTTACTCTATGATTTTATAAAAGTGTGTTGTGTATACGGAGATACTCATCGAATTACAAACGTTTTGGAAGGGTGGCATAATAAATTAAATAAAGCCGTTGGAAAAAAAAAACACCGAATTTGATGCAACTATTGCACGTGCTTAAAGAAGATTCCTCTCTTTATGCTGTGCGTAACATTCAAAAGAAAAATAATGTGGCACCAAAAAGAAAACGGGCTCGGAACACTGTACTCAATGATGAGTTCATACAAGAGTCACAGCTCGAATTAATAGGTTCTGTGACAGTTGGCCACTTTCTAGAGATTTTGCGGCATTGAAAAATATCAATCTACGATTCAAATTTGAATATGGTGATTAGCGGATAGGACAGAATTATTTTGGAACTGACATTTCGATTAGGATTAAAATTGATTGTGTGATATTTTTTTTTTTTTTTTGTCTACTGCAACAGAAACATTTTCATATTGTTAATTTTAGGTGGTGGTTTAAGTAGCATTGTTCTAAAATAATGTAACAGAAATTATAATTTTAAGTATATTTACGAAAATAGAATGTGTATGTTTACGAATAAACTCATTCTGTAAGTATACAGCGTGGCGCTTTAATGGCGACATTAATTTAATACACGTATACTTCTAACCTAACCTATCCGAGTCGGGGTACTCTGAGTCGGGGTGTTAACCATAATGACGTTTTTTATATACAGGATTAATTTTTATTCAGTGCGCAAACTTTGACAAATTAAACTTAAATGAGTTTTATTAAACACCTATTTTTTATTTTGATAAGTCTTAGTACAAAAAAAAAAGTTATCGCTAGCGAAAGATGTCTATTTTGAAATTGATTTTATGGCCACTACGCGCCGCCCGGCGCGGCATGGCGAATCGCTCGGTCGTTTTTCGTGCATAGGCGTGGGTAGATAGATATTTACGTGGGTTACATACAATGTAGTAGTTGTTTAATGTAGTTTAATTCAAACCTGATAAAATCAGCGATCAGTAATCGCTGATTTTATCAGGTTTGAATTAAACTTTTTTAAGATTAGGCCGTGATCTGAAGTTATTTGAAGAGTAATTCCAATTTTTCCTTCATACTTTCATGGGCTTAGGACCATCAAAATGCAGAAAATAACGCATTAATCAATTAAATTAAGGCACTTTTTAACGATACCTTGGTCTCGCATTCGAGGTATGCTCTCCCTAGCATACATTCTGCGAGCTGCTCGTAGGCTTTCACCACTTAACAAATAGACTCGCACCATCTCATAGAACTCGCGGTTACTAAAATCCGACACCATAAGTACGACACAACGCGGGGGTTGCGCACTGCGCGGGAAAGCGACTGGACGTGACGTAACGACGACCGCGCACGCGCATGCGACGAGCAGACTGTCGAGCCGAGCGGCCGGCCGGCCGACGCCGCCTGGCGCCACCCTGCCGCACTCGTAAGCCGTACGGCGCGCGCGCTCATTGATATTATTACAAATAGATAGTGTCCATATTTTGCTGATTTAAAGTCGGATAAAAAAATATAAAAAAGTTTTGAACAAATAATGGAAATGTGTTCTATTACTGATACTGAACCACCAAAATTTTTTTGCGCATTGCTTAAAAAATATTCCTGTATATTAAACGTGATTCGACGACCTAATGATTTTCGATTAAATAAACAATATACATATTAAACGTTAGACCAAATGATTTTCGATTACATAAACGTTATATCAATCAACGTTATACTAATTAAGTTTTAGAATAAATAAATGTTATATGTAAAGAAATTATATCAACAGTTGGTATATCTCATGTTGATTATATCTTATGAACGATAATAAAATGAAATTACACCAAATGAGTTTATACGTTATGAGACGCACCCCACATATACGGTTTTGCGTTGTAGTTTTATGAATATATTTTAATTTAATAAACCATTAATATTTATTTATTTATCAACAATATTATAAAATAGCATCTTAGAGCAACCTGACTTAAAGAACTGTAGCGCAGGGTTCATTTGCCGGGGTCACGGATCATAACATCGCATCAATGTAATTAAAACAATTAACGACAAAAAGAAGGCGAATTGAAGGAAAGAGAGAGAGCCCGCGGCGCAGGTTGAAGTTTTCAAGTTACGATTTTTTTATGTTGTTATAATTTTTATGATTACTGGCCACTAGCCCTACCCGTGTGTTAAATTAATGTCGCCATTGTAGCGCCACGTTGTATAGTGATTATAATCATGTGGTATAGCATAGATCTCATAATGTAAACTATTAAGACGCTAAGACTATTGATAAGTAGGAGCACATTTTTTAAACTCCTTCCTGGCGCTTGTTATTTAGGCATTTAGGCGATGCAAGGACTCTGAATCCTCATTGCATTTGTTTTTAATGGTGATTACTGAGTGCCGCCACCTCTTTACTGGTTGGACCTCTATTTCATCACATTTGTATACTTTGAGTTCTATATAGAACTCACCTCTTTTTTTGCACGTTCAATTGTCGTGAAAATCCGTTGGCCAGTCTCCTCGTGATGTACGAGTATATCGGGGCAGTCTTTTTGTCCGCAACAACATCAATTTCATCGTCGTCACTGTCGCTCCCAAACAACTCGCGAGCCGTTGATTTGTTGACAGGAATGATTGGCGGAATGGTTGGCTTAGTTTTCTTACTCGTAGACGGCTGGGAGCTGCTCGCTGACGAAGGCTTGCGCTTTTTGTTCTCCTTTGGCTTGGTTTTCACAGGTGCATACTCCTCGTCTGTCGATTCGTCCTCCGAAGGGAAAATATGGTCAGCCGTGTTCTTGAACGTGTAATAAACAAAAACAATGAATTAGTACAGTAACAATAGAATTTGTTTTAATTGTGTAGACGACACTAAGTGCATGAATTTATTACTTGAATGATTGAATAGTAAAAATTAAAAATCAGTGAACAGTTTTATTTTTTATGGATGAAAGACTCGCTAACTTATCTGAATTATTGAAGAGGTTAATGAATAACTAGAATACATGAATGATCGAATAGTGAATTAGGTGGATAACAAATTGTAGCGAAATAAATAAAAAAATTCACTTTGTCACGTTTTAATTTTGTATAATAAATAATACAGTAAACACAACTTATTAAAGGACACAGAACGGTTCTTAATAGTTTAAAGGATTAAGTTGTAACGCCAACGCGACGTCCTTGGTGTTAGAGCCCTATAATAAATTTCACGTTAATATACCTGTTACGCGTCGGTCACGAAACGTTTGCAAACGATCCTCTAACTCCCGTAACAAAATAGATACCTGGGGGCCTAAAAAGGCCACTTTGGCAGAATCATAATAGGATAACAATGTGAATCACATTAAAAATCGTAAAATGATCACAAACTGACAATTCATAATAATATGATCTGTGTGCAATTCATATCACAATGAAATAACATTTAAACTGTAGAAATAAAAAATAAAAAATCAATTTGATTGAATAAAAACGGAGTAATGAAAAAGGAGATATTCCAAAAATGTATGGAGCCTGGGCTAGCACTATGTACATAGTGCTAGCCCAGGCTCCATACATTAAATGTAAATATTGCTATACAATATAGTAACCGTATTTTAATGTTAATTTTCTATAATTTCACTTCGTTTTAATGTACATTACAATTAACTCGGTCAAAGAGAGCAACACAAAATAAATATGGTGGACAGGTGGATCAGCACTAAGCGAAATGTCACTATGACAATGATATTTAATTGATGTCTGTAATAGCTGCGAAAAAAAACAAAACACGAATTCCGGAATACTTGGGTTTTATTAGTTATAATAATAGTAAAATACTCGTAGGACTACAGAATATTCTACTCGATTGCGGCAGTACGTCTTATATTACCTATTTAGACGATTGGTTATATCGGTGTCAAGAGGAGCAAGAAACGAAGGCTTGAACATTTTTTTTTTTGTTTATCAAACTGTCCTGGTGTTTTATTATTTAGGCGCTGTTAGCCGCCTATCAATATACCCTGGTTTTCAATAATTCATAGGAGAGTAGTGAGCTGTACAATACCTGACAACTGCAAGTTATTGTTAGAGTAGTGAACTATTCCTATTACACAGTAACAGCTGGGAAAAAACCAGCAGTCTGCGTCATAGTAAAGGTACCACTCCAATATAAAACTATCCAGCCCAGTTATAAAACTACAATGCCCATCTTAAATAACAAAAACTCGATGTTTATGGCACCCTGTACACCACAACAGGCACATCAAATTATTATGACTTTGAAAAACACAAATAGCGTGGGGTACGATGACATCTCAACCAAAATAATAAAAGCTGTAGCATCTGAAATTTGCCACCATTTGTCTCATATTATAAATCTATGTATTGTAGCTGGCACGTTTCCTGACGCACTGAAGATAGCGATTGTTAAGCCATTATTTAAAAAAGAGGATAGAGAGCTTATGGAATATTACAGGCCCATTTCTCTGATCCCTATCTTCTCTAAAATATTTGAGAAATTCATACAAAGGGAATTAAACGGCTACATAGAAAGAAATAATATATTATGTAATGAACAAAAGGGATTTCGCGAAAATAAGACTATAAATATGGCAATCTACGACTTTTTATACACTGTGTTGACAAAAGTGGATAAAAAAACACCCGTATGTGCTATCTTCTGCGATATGACTCAAGCATTTGACTACGTAAACCATGATATTCTAATAAAAAAACTTGACGCATATGGTATAAGAGGTAATGTTCTTAATTTAATTAAATCTTATTTAAACAATAGAAAGCAAAAGACAGAAATCACTAGAATTAATACACACACTAAAAAAGAAGAGATGCACTTATCGGATGAACGATACACTACTTTTGGGGTTCCACAAGGTAGTGTTTTGGGACCTCCACTTTTTACACTATACATTAATGACTTGCCCAAATCAATTTCACACCCTATGACTTTATTTGCAGATGATAGCACAGTGACAATTTCTAGTAATAATAATGACATGATCCAATATAAACTTGACATTCACAATACCTTGACATCAATAATAAAGTGGTTAAACAATAATAATTTAAAGATTAATTTAGATAAAACTAAAATTATACATTTTAGCCAACGTTTAACGATAGAAAATATGGACATAAATATAGATAATAAAATTATTGAAATCGTAAATACTACTAAATTCCTTGGATTAGTAATTGACAAAAGACTTGACTGAAAACACAAATAGAGAACCTTTGCAAAAAAATTTGTAGTTCTGCATTTGCATTGCACTCTCTAGCTGCAGTTGTGAATGTAGATACCCTGATTGCGGCCTACCATGGCTTAGCTGCGTCTCACCTAAGATACGGCGTCATATTTTGGGGAAACTCTACCGACGCTTACAAGGCATTCAAGGCCCAAAAGAGATGCATTAGATCTATGTTTGGGCTAAAAACGGTCGATTCATGTAAACCGTATTTTAAAAGGTACAATATATTAACTCTTCCCAGTTTGTATATACTCGAAACCGCAATGTTTGTTAAAACGAACCCCAAACTGTTTCCACGTCTACAGGACGCTGTACCGCGTAACAGACGGGATATGACCATTCTTCGCGTCTATCCAGCAAAAACGGCACTCATGCGCAAAAGTATCGTCTGCATGGCTCCTGCTATATTTAACATACTGCCTAAAGGTTGGAAGGAGCTAAATAGTAATGCATTCAAGCGTAAATTAAAAATTTTTCTTTCGCAGAAAGCCTACTATAGTGTCTCCGAATTTCTAGCCGAAAAAGATTTTTAATTTTTAATAATTTTTCTGTCATTAAAATTTATAAGTCCTGTAATTTTGATATAAATCTTGTAATTTTGACATTAATCATATAATTCTGACATCAATCTTGTAAACTTTTACGTATCTTTTAATTTTGACATAAGTATATATATTTTGTAACTTTGACATTATTCTTGTATTTGTTTGACATCAATCTTGTAAATTTGACATAAATCTTTTAATTTTGACATATTATATTTTGTAACTTTGACATTATTCTCGTATTTGTTTGCATCAGGCTCGCATTACAGTTTTTGAGCTATTTGGAATTTTAACATTATAATATAAAAATTATTTTTGGTTTCTAAAGTTTCATAATTGTAAATTGTGTAAATGCTTATTCTAAGTATTTTTTTTTTGTTTTTTTTTTGTCTTATTATTAATTATTTTCAATGTTATAGAAATATTTGTACGCCGATACTTACGGCTAAACATGACTGGACTCAAACGACGTAATATCTTGCATGCTTTTGTATGTACACAATGTTTAAACAAATAAAGAAATCTTATCTTATCTTATCTTATCTAATACTTAAAGATTATCGCCCGAGCGACGACGGGCGCGCCACGTGACTCTGTCCCCGAGTAGCTCCCTCCCCCGCCGCCGCACCCATATCTGCCCGAGCATCCACCGATCCCATTCAAATATTATTTGCATGTTTTTAATAATATGGTATTTTTTCGGCTTCTGGCCGAACCGTATACCAAGAATAACTTACAAAAAGACACTTACGCACGGTTGAGGATACGAACCCGCATCATCAGACGCCAGCCGATCATTTAGACCGTGCCTTACACTACTAGGCTATTGGCTCAGTTAACATTCTCAACGAAAATTCGAATAGCATTACTCCTTTTATCGAACAAGGTTGATAACGGTCTTATCTTCGAGATATTAAGGTTTAAATTTCAACTTCCACATAACTCCTCAATTAACTAAAAGATTAGGTTGAAATTAGCATAGATATCTTGTTTGGTTGAATAGAATGTGCTTGATTCCGATTGTTGCACTACCGTCATTTTACTTCAGAAACCTAACTGCTGTATGAACTGCGAGTTAAGGTTGAATTTAGAATACTTCTTCGCCTTATTAACTAAACTGTGATTGAGGGTATAATTGTATAAATACTTTACAAGTCGTTTCGTTTTCGTGCCGATCCGCTTGTGTGTAATATCTTCGTCGTAATATTATCCGATTTATTAAGTTTTAGAACAGTCGATTTTATTAACCGATAGTATGGATCAATTAATAACTTTTTTGAAGGTTAAAATTGTTGTTCTCTGGGAACAGGAACAAAGCATAAAGAAAATAGCACGAGATATGGGCATAATGGTAAGATTTATTGCACTATTACTTACAAATTGATTTTTTTAATGTATTTCTAATAATATTATCATTTTCATTACAGAGAAAAACAGTTGGATATAAAGGTATCAAGCGATGGGTGATGTGAAATGTGATCGCCAAGGCCCTCGCCCAATTGCTTACACTAATGAATCGGAGTGACACCGTAACATTGTGGAAGTTCACTCGGTGGAATCCTTCAAAACTTCGCGTTCAAGTGCTGAAACTTTTGGAGTGTCGCTTAACACTATTCGGCGACATCTACAATATGGTTTCGGGCATGAAAAGTCGACTTCAAGAAGTGATAGACAGTGACGGTCATCCTCTCCGTTATTAATAGGAATTTTACTCAGCAGATTCATTGTGTAACTTATCTGATAAAATTTCATTGGAACATTAGCAAGTGTTAATAATTCCCAATATCAATTGTGGGAAAACATAAACAACCTTTATTATTATCAATCCAGTTACTCCTGTTTACAAGTAGTCTTATAATGTGTTAACGATGCACCATCTGACCTCACATATTTTTCTAATGTTGTGTTAAAAGGGTTATCAGAAAATGTGATAAAAGAGAAAGATGTATATTGCTATACTGTATAGTTTAGCATGTTGGTTCTTCCTCTGTAATTAACCGGCACGAATGACAACATTTCTTTTTTTTTAACAAGGGTTTTTGTCCCATAAGATCATACAGAGTATAAAAAATTAATGTTTTCACAACTTTAAATAAATAAATATTGTAGTTATGTTTCTAGAAATATCTATAAACGAACTGTTATCTAATGTTAAACGTTCTAAACCTCACCCAGGCCCAGGGTATCTATTTTGTATTTAGTTAATATTCTTGTTACCATAACACAAGCATTAGGTTGCTTAGCTTGGGACTAGATGGCGCTGTGTGAAATGTCCAGGGATATTATTATTATTATTATTCTAAGTAAATAACCCCAATTTAACACAGATAGAAAACTGTATAGTCAACCAGGAAGTGGATTCCATGAAGTCCTAGAAATGTAATTAGAGAAATAAATGATTATTGTTTGCAACAATGCCTAGCTTTTCTTACAAACCTCATACCAAATTTAACATTTGATTTCTTAAATAATAATTAACGAAAATCACATCACCTAATAAAAAATAATAAAACACCCAAAAAAATAAATAAATAAAGAACTTAAAAAAAGGAAAAAAGAATCGTCATTCGCGGATTTGAACTCGTGACCACCGCATTGCTAAGTGCGCAGTCTTAACCACTAGACCAACGCGCCATTTATGATGTGACAAAAAACATAACCGTTTTAACGTCATTAACAAAGAGGGTTCCTTTACTCTGAAGCAGACTGTACTATACAGCAACAACCAACCAAACAACTACAACCATCTAGGCAGTAACAGTTTTTCAAACATGTTCTATGATATTTAGTTCCTAGCATTAGTATTAGGATGAGAAATCAGTTATGAGAGGTATACATATAAATAAAACAACTTGTTGGGACTTATGATTATAATCATTTTCCACAATATCGTCTCTTATTAATATTCCATCCAGGAATGACGCTGGTGCTTCTATGCTTTCTTGGTACCGAGCCCAACCCAAATATCACACAATGGTCATGATGTGAGCACAGCCACCCACTGTCCGTTTTCCTGATATGCAATTACAATAATAGCTGATTATTTTATCATCCCAACTTGATCCTTCTCTTGCCAGCAATATATATGTATGTCGGGGATGTTGAGGGATTTTTATCCGAAATTCCATCGGTGTCCGTCAGGTTGCACGTGGTTGGGTAGAATCAGTGCGCACACCCGGCGCGGTCGAGCTCTGGGGGTCCAATGTATGTCGCTAACACACTAGTCTCACCATGACATCTGACAGATGTCAAACGCCACACGCGACAAGACATTGACAACCCCGACTCGAACTACTGACTCAATGACAACTGTTTTCGATTTGGTTAATCGAGTAAGGTATCTTAAACGCTAATAGATGGCGCTACTAGTACGTAATCAAAACCTTTTACTTCACTGCTCCGACACGGCCATACTGACAGCGAGCGCGTTCTCGCGCGATCTTTTCCGACCGCTATAAGTTCAAAACATGGGGTTTCCATATTGGGACATTAAAGTTAAAAGCGTGGAGCTCAATGCAGCGTCACGAACACACAGCGTGGAGATTTAAACGATCAATCCACACAAGCACAAAGCGCGGAACTTTCAATGCTCAATCATCACAAGCAACAAGCGCGGAGCTTTCAATGTTCAATAGTCACGTGCACAAAGCGCGGAGCTTTCAATGCTCAATCGTCACAAGCACAAAGCGAGGAGCTTTCAATGTTCAATAGTCACAAGCATAAAGCGTGGAGCTTTCAATGTTCAATAGTCACATGTACAAAGCGCGGAGCTTTCAATGCTCAATCGTCACAAGCACAAAGCGTGGAGCTTTCAATGTTCAATAGTCACAAGCACAAAGCGTGGAGCTTTCAATGTTCAATAGTCACAAATAAAACTTGTAGGGTACCTTGCACACTACCATAATGGTTCCCTGTTATGTTGACAATATTATTTGCACTCTTGCCGATTCACTTTGACACAACGCAATCTTTGATGCATTCGATGCCAGAATCAAAATAAAACGGATATGACTCACCCAGAACTCATTAAAGCACTGCTCGGATTGCCGACATAGCAAACGCCAGCACAGCACTAGACATAGCACGCTGCTGCAGGTGCTGCTGGCCTGGAATGAAACATGCCCGCAAAGTATCACACAGCTCTGCCACTCCTGGTCACATTTGGTACAGGCAAAAACACAATGAAAATTCGAACAAACTAAAAATAGCAGAGTTCAGAGCATTACCCACTATTTGATTCCCAAATCTCAAGGTTACAATAAAAATAGTCAACTAAGATGCATGTGTCTCATACTATCTAGTAACCTCCAGTTACTCAACTCGTCAAATTCATTTGCGCATCCCCTTCGGATCGCCAAGTCACTTCTGGACTTTATGGTTTCTCACGAAACCCCACACAATACACACAACTTAATCTCTACTCTGTTTCATCAACAAAACTATTACTTGACTCTCCTCAAATTTGTTAGTAATACTCTGATCCAAACTATCATCGATAATAAAAGATTCCTCTAAGCCTCAGTAATAGCTGGTCAGGAACTGTATCAACTTACTCGTAGTTTACATACAACGCTCATGGCTCGGCTATCCTGACCCACGTCAGGGACATTATCACAAAAATAATTGGGTCAAATTAAACTGTCTGAGTATTGCGTTTAATGCTTAATTGATTGTGAACCAAACAGAACACTAAAATGAAAGAATAAAGGCACTCAATTAAGACAGTATTTTGACTCTACCAAACAAATCCACAGCACTTAACCAGCACCATGCATCACTATACTTACCCAGTAGTAAAATTCATAGAAGTACTTAACCAGTACTTAACATTTTAGCGCTTAACTAACGTTAAAAATCCTATCACTTAACCAGTGATAATAATAACGCCTAACCAGCGATATTAACCCACTAACGCTTAAGCAGCGAAAGCACATAATAACACGCTTAACCAGCGTTAGTCAACATAACTCGCTTAACCAGCGATAATGTATTGGGAAAGAGTAATGTAAACAAATCATAGCAGAGCCATGTACCATCGTTATCCACATTAACAATCACTTTTATCACTAAGAGCCTTAGACACTTAGAAACCCACACACGAGTAAACCACTCTAACGCCACGGCTCTCGAGCCGACCAGCAATCGCATTGCTCTCACACATCCAGCTCATGGATCCGTGTGTATCACCCTGTGACACCACACAACTTTACTACGGCCGATAGAGAACCCCTACTCGCGTGCTTCCCATAATGTAGGCTTGTTCATCACCAGTGTGATCACTATCTACTTCGACTGGTACATGACCTACTAGCATCTTTCTTTACCTATCGTGAGCATACTTATACCTACGCCTAGAGTTGAAGGCTTTTAGAGTATTGATTCAACCAGAGTATTGTAAACAAATTTTGATTATCTAATCATAATAATTTTAAATTTAACTTAATCCTTTATCAAATTAATCATTTAAATCCAAAATTAAGTTAAGTAACAATTGTAGGAATGCATGAGTGACCAAGTACCAATGTCATATCAACCTGCCATTAGCAGTTATCGTTAAGTTATCACAAAACAATAACACAAAGTGTGAATGCAGCCAGGCATATTATAAATTAGGGGATTACATCGCTGATAAAAATGCTTGGCTAAACGCTGGTCCTGCTCCATAAGGACGCATAAATAAATTGATTTGCATTTGAAAATACTGTTGGAGCTGCTGAAGATTATAAAATACTTTTTTGCATTATATAAATTCAATCTCCTAGTATTGTATAATTGTATAGCACATGTGTGAGTACTATGTACATACTATAAAGCTACCATATACTGGGTACGTCTTTCACTGACTTGTAATGTGCCCTGGCAGCAGAGAGTATGTCATGCTCACTCAAATGCCTCGCTGATGGTGGCGCGTGTGTTGGATCATTTGGTTCCCTTCAAAATGGTTGAGCTGAATGGTGCTGATCCACACGTCATGTTCGTGAACGGGCGCCGTCAGTAGGGACTGGTCATCTCTTTGCTGCCATGGCTTATTTTAATTTAACTTAATATTTGAATTGTACTTATTTTTTTTTATTTTTTTTAACTTTTCATTACGGACGCTTTTAACGTTCTGCATCGTTCTCACATGCATAATTTATAACATAAATGATGTAACCAATACTTTGTAACCATATATTGATTTAAAAGAGTGTCCATGGAGTTTCTTGCCCGTTCTTCTCCATAGGTACCTACGCTTTGGAATGGGCAACTAGCTTCATTTTTCTGACTGACCGACCCCTTGACAATTCAAAAGTGCCTGTAATTGGTTTAATTGAAATAAATACTTTGAGTTTTGTTTTTTTTTTTTTTTTGAATCAGATTCGTGGCCTGTGGCTTTTCACTAAGCCCTCACACACTATTGCATTCCCTTGAACGCCGAGTCCCACGGACTCTGTGGTCTCTGCAAGACCCGACCTCCGCCAGAGTCACCCGCGCACCGCGCATCCACGGATTACATAAAGTAAATACCGACTTCTAACGGACTACGGCTACGAAATGGCTACTGGTACGGTCCGACCAGCCGAACTAAGATTCACCACTATCACTCAACTCAAACTCTTCTACTTCAAGCGGTACTTGTAAGGTTAGATTTTAATGTTTTTAACGTATAGCGATCACCCGCCAAAACTTCTGTTTCCGTAAACGGACCTCTGAACTTCTGATCTAACTTAGTCTTATAATCTGATTTCACTTTTCGTTTTCTAATAACACGAAATCGTCAACCGAACATTTTGTTAGAGCTGCCTTTGTTCTATCAAATCTAACTTTCTGCTGTTGACCGTTTAAAACTGAATTTATTACAAGAGCTAAGCTAAGCTAAGCAACAAAAACTCTGTCGCCGACATGTTAATCGAAAAGCCTAGGTTCAATATTTCACATACTATCATAATATTACTTTGCAAGTAAATGTCGGGTAGATTATAGTAATCAAATCTCAAGCTGTTTCTCGCTAATTGCAACACTACATACGATTTGTTCTGTGCTGAATACACATGTTTGACCAATACCAGTCAATGCAACAACATTATTAACTCGTTTGCCACTTAATTTGGCTGCACAACTCGCTTTTACTAACGAGCATTCAGCACCAGAATCGTAAACAAAACAATACAGCTCACCTTTATTTTCCAATGTGTCTGAGGGTAGTTGTACGACTTCTACTCGCCGTTCATGACTTCCAGCACATTGTCCACCATCCGCTTAGCTGCCACTACTCATGCACCAGGCTGCGATATGTCCTGGCTTCCCTCACTTGCATCACACGAAGAGCTTCGCTGACGGCTGCGGGGCTGCTTGGCTCGATTCTTAAAGTCACTCCACGTCACTGGTAGCTATTTGCGATAGTCACTTTGATGCTACTATTATGAGGGCCTTACTCCTGGCCACAACAAGTTGAAAGGTGGTCAACTAGCAGTGAATTTTCGGCAAAACACAAATCAGCTGTTGTGCAGTGTTATATTGATATATACTATGACATTTGCTTACTTTGTAAAGTATTCTATTATTTTAATTATTGTGAATGTGAAGACTATGTGGGTCATTGTATTTATATTATTTTTCTCTCTGTTCTCTTAGTTTTTGTCATGGTCTGGCAGTTTGAGTACTTAATGTGGCCTACCCAAATGTCCTTTCTTTGGTATTGTTCGTCGGATCGTTGAGCTCCTTAAGTTTTGAGTTGAGCTGCATGATTTCTGACAAATGCGTGCACTGACTGGACAGGTCCTCTCAAACTGTTTGGTTATTTCTTCAAAAAAACCATCTCAGACATAAATCTACATGGTCTTCACATGATCTGACCAAGATTATGTCTGGACTTTAAAAGAGACTGTGACGTCTGAGTTTGTTTCGGCCTTTCTTCTCAGACTAGTCAGATAGGAAACGCCGACCTCATCTAGTTTTAAAATATGATTGACGTGTAAAAGTGTTTGTACAAACCTACTTACAAAAATAAAATCATTTATCATTATCGTTATGTTTGCACACGCCTCCTACCGCGCGTTCTAAACACGGGAACGGGATACGTCAAACTCGAACGCCGGTTAGTCTTTTTTTTTATCAAACATGGCGGTAGGCGCAACAGTTGCGTCACTCGGCAAAGGTATTTCTGCATACAGCCTATGCCCAAAACAACATGTACCATAATCGCACATCCGTATCTGACTTGTCTGGTTCCAACTTTAACAGATCCACACGATTATTTAATAAGCGTTCGCATGTTTGCACTTTGTTTTTCAAATGTCAACGGTCACTTTCACTTTCAGCGTTCTTATTTTGAACACGTGGGTCGTTGAGGTCCAATCCCAATTCTGATGTCGGGGATGTTAAGGGATTTGAATCCGAAATTCCATCGGTGTCCGTCAGGTTGCACAAGGTTGGGTAGAATCAGTGCGCACACCCGGCGCGGTCGAGCTCTGGGGGTCCAATGTATGTCGCTAACACACTAGTCTCACCATGACATCTGACAGATGTCAAACGCCACACGCGACAAGACATTGACAACCCCGACTCGAACTACTGACTCAATGACAACTGTTTTCGATTTGGTTAATCGAGTAAGGTATCTTAAACGCTAATAGATGGCGCTACTAGTACGTAATCAAAACCTTTTACTTCACTGCTCCGACATGTATAATATGTTCGTCCTGAGCTATGTCGAGATTTTATTCGGCCTCTGACTAAAACAGGATCAAGTTGGGGTGGGGTTGCTTCTGCCACTACTTCCAGTTGGTCCGACTCCGATATTTCTACCTGAAATGATCCATGCTGCCTAATATGTTCCCCGAAATAGCTTCTAGCCTGTTTTATTTGATAACACTAAAATCTACGAAACACATCCAACTCATTACGCGCGAATACAACGACTCAAAGATTCAATCAAAGGCAGGCATTGGCAAAGTCAAACTGACAAAGTTGTCAAACGTCATGTCAAACATAACTGTCATGGCTACCATAATAGGGTTATCCTATTAAAAAACTTCCCTAATAGTCATTTGCGTACGCCTGTACTTTTCTTCAAATTAATTTGTATGTATTTTTATGAAAATCCCCTAATTTTTTCCTATTTATCTATGTAGTGTAGGTACATGGTAGTAGCCCAAAATCAAACATCTCGTTTACCGATTTAATTACGGTTTTTATTTTTTTCATGTGGCAATGTTTACACCAAATATGAAATGAAATTTTACGAAAATTAGAGGAATTGCTAATGATCTGCTGGGAATTTAAGAAATGAATAGCTTTTAGAGGTATTGCTTAAAGTGGCCTTTTTAGGCCCCCTGATCGTCCCAAAATGGGTAACTTGCACCAAGTCAATCGGTTATCAGGCAGCGAGGAAATAATTTATATCACTGTTTTAACGAAATTGAGACAATAGTAACTAGGTACTGAAAATAAAAACAAAGCTACAAATTACACGCAAATCTGGTCCTAGGCTCCACGCTGGCAGTCGGAAGACTCCTCGCTGGCCGGTATAAGAAACCTCTTGTGTTGGGTTCGATTCCCAATAGGAAGCTTGTAGACGTCTGGAACTGGGGTAGCGGGTGGAGCGAATTCCAGTTCGCCTTACGATCTTCGGACAAATCGAGTCTTCATGACATTCGCCTCGAGACCAGTTTTTACTGATGTACGTAAGTACGTGATACGTTTATTTTCGGAAACACTGCCCTTGGATCAAATGGATGACCGCACAGAACTCGGTCGTTCAATCCGTTATACACTCAGCGCTAATATTGCAGCGAATTATTTCATTTTCAAAGCAGAAAATAATAATAAATTAGACTTCCGTCCTGTGTCCAAAAAATCCTTTAAAAAAAAGAAAATCTCGACAAGTTTCTCTTGTCGAGATTTTCTTTTTTTTAAAGGATTTTTTGACATGACACTTTTAGATTCAAAATTCAAAACCAAAATGAAGAAAAAACCTTTCTAGTTACAAATAAGGTTGGATTTGTTATAAAAGAAGGTCGTTCGTGATAACATTATAATGTAGCATTTGCCAATGCTGCAAAATGTATGGACTTTAATAACTATAGAAGGATTTTTGTGTTACCAGTAAGATTTTAAAATAGGGTGTTCTAAGTTGTGATAAGAAAACGGCAATTTATTTATTCGTATATTCACAAGGCAACTACAACAGGCAATAATCACATTAAGTACAAGGTTCAAATTATAGGTTTCGACCTGACTATCACCCAAAGCGTAGTCGCACAACATGATCAGCAACAACAATAATAATGATAATAACTAATGTAAAAAAAATAAAACTTAATTGACAAAATTACAGCTACAAGGTATGAGCGTCTGCCCTCTGACACACTTCTACTTACACACGGAATGTGTCGGAGACCAAACACGCCAGGTTAAGTACATAATTGACACAAAGTTACATTATTTGAAGAGAACAGTATTCAAAGCGTTACAAAATTAATAAGAAAGAGTACATACCATGTCTTTTGAAAGCAGCAGCACGAGAATCGAAGATATCAATACTGTTATTGTCTTTTGAAATTTCATTGTAACGATAGGGTTATAATATGAGGTGTTATTTGTAAAGACCAGAAGTGCAAAAGTTTTAGGTATTCGGGTGTTATACCTAATATTGATGTTTATGAGGGACAGCAGAGCTGAAGAGTCCAGCGTGGAATGTAGTATCTTATGGAGGTTGATTAAGTCCTGCTGTTTGCGACGAGCATGCAAAGGTTTCAAATTGAATCTGACAAGGCGTTCGGAATAGCTTTGTAGCGTTCTAGAGAAGCTGTAGCGAGCGGTACGAGACCCACTTAACACATTTTCTTTGCACACTCTCAATTTTGTCAGAGTGTACTGCGTAACACGGTGACCAGATTATCCAACAGTATTCCAATACACTTCTTACTAGGCTTTTATAAAGTAATATGACACTTTGAGGTTTCTTAAATCCTTTGGTAGACCTAGATATAAAACCGAGAAGTTTCAATGCTTTATCCGTCATGTTATTATAATGATCTCTAAAAGTAATATGACACTTTGAGGTTTCTTAAATCCTTTGGTAGACCTAGATATAAAACCGAGAAGTTTCAATGCTTTATCCGTCATGTTATTATAATGATCTCTAAAAGATAGTTCTTCATCAAACAACACACCGAGATAGATAGGCTACGTGCTTCCGTTCCAACGATTGACCCTCGAGTCATAGGTGTTCTTTAAACGTTTTTTCGTAAACGTTATAACAAAGCATTTATTTGTGTTTAATTTCATTCTATTAAGCGTAAGCCAGTCAGAAATGATATTTAAGTCGTTCTGAAGGGATTCATTGTCGGAGGTGTTTTTTATCGACGTGAATACCTTCAGATCATCGGTATACAACAGACAGGGTCATGCCAGTTTTGTCACCAGATCGTTAATAAAAATTAGGAAAAGCCGGGGCCCTAAATGTGAGCCCTGTGGAATGCCTGACGTAACATTAACCGGCAACGACAAGTATCCTCTGACAGAAACGAGTTGGGTCCTGTTTTTTAAGTAAGACTGTATCCACCGGAACAGGGAGCCATGTATACCGTACGATTTCAGCTTCAAAAGCAGTACGTCATGGTTAACTTTATCAAAGTAGCCTCGCGTGCTTGTTGGAAGCAGACGTGTTTTGATAATTATCGCAAAAATATTAAATCTTAATACATTTCGTTCACTCAAAATCAATCTTTGGAATCACAGTGTTAAAGTCGTTATCCTTTTGGTTCTACTAAACATCGTACAGTGCGCGCACCGTACCTACGCAGCACACACACCTCGAGGATAAAAAGTGATACAGCTATCGGCATCGCACTCGCTCCCGCTGGGACTGACAACGCAATGAACCTACACAAAACACCGCCTGGTGGCATGTTAACAAGCGGAAGCGAAAGCGGCAGCGGATCAGTACCGAACTTATCCACATTTAGTGACAATGAATACCAAACCAACATATTCCTGAGAAAACGAAAAGAACGCACTGATGAAACAGACTACAAATCAGACTTTGCAAACTTTCGCACACATTATGAAGTTTCTAGAGGATTTTGGACAATCTCAAAAAGAAAACCTGAACTTCATACGAGAACAAATCTGTGAGATTAAACAAGAAATTAAAACGATAAAATCGAGTACAGAAAGCTTCAAAGAACAATTTGGAAAAATAAATACTGAAATCATAACTATCAAATCGAACAACGAAATAATGCAAGAGAAAATTAAACACATAGAAACGGAAATTCTCCAAATACAAAACCAAAACAATACTCCAATTACATCCGATCAATCGCCCGTCTTACATCACGAAAACCTCATCCGTGAACGCGAGAAAAATATCATAATTGTGGGTATAATGGAAAAAAGCGACAAAAACTATAACTCTCGACAAAAATACGATTACGTAGAAGTAAACAAGATATTAACCACACTGTATGAGGCCTGTCCGAAGCCAATTAAAACCACAAGACTGGGAAAATACATCACAGATAATAACCGACCTGTCAAAATTTATTTTTACCAATACAGAAACACCAAAATACCTGCTCCGGAACAAAAGTAAATTACCCGAGAATATACAAATTTACTCAGATTTAACCCCAACTCAAAAGCAATATTTACAATCTATAAAGAGAGAACTCGAAAAACGCAAGGAAGACGGAGAAAAAGATCTCGTTATTAAATATATTAAAGGAAAACCTACAATTATTACATTTATTACCAACCAAAAAAACTTCAAAGGGGTCAGTCACAACACAATAGAAAACATACAGAAAAACTAAGCCATCAAACTATAAAAAAATACGAAGACATACCCTTACACCCATCATCACTTAGATTCTTTTATGCTAATTTACGAAGTATTCGCAAGACTGGCAACCTCGATGAAATAAAGTGTATAATAAAAGCAATACCGAAGACTACCCACCTATTAGTATTCACCGAGACCTGGATTACTTCCGATGATGATGCAAAATTAGTTGCCAAACTACAAGCATGTTTACAACTACAGGAAGAGACGCAAGGGTGGAGGGGTATCGATTTATATACACGATAGCATAGAATACGACATAACGGAAGAAATGCGAAAATGGAAATCACTACTTATGGATATTTATAGACAAACTATCCCTAAACATCGGAGCAATTTATAAACCTGGTGACTCAAACAACAACGATTTCTTAGCGACGTATTCCTTGCAGTTGGAGCAGAGAAGAAGAGCAATTGTGTTCGGCGACTTTAATATTGACCTCCTCAATGCGGACAACCGCGTCACTAAATACCTGAATGAAATCAAGAGAAACGGATATCAAATACTGAACAAAATTAATGGTCTATTCTATACAGTACTCGTGAAACTTCGACTACAAAATCTATACTCGATCATGTTTGTGCAAACATAACTAACCACTCATTTAATTTCTCCATAGTTGAGTCAAGTTTGTCGGACCATAAACAAATATATTTGGAAACTAGCTTCTGCCCGGGCTTCGCCCGCGTGGATGTCGGAAATTATCCCACGGGAACGTGGTAACTGGATAAAAAGTATGTGCTTCCCCAGGATGCCATCTATATCTATGCCAAATCAGAAGTTCAGTGGTTTAGGCTTGAAAATGTAACATACAGTTTCAAGTTCAAATCCTCCCCTTAAAAACCGAATTACCCGTTTTTGTCCCGTCAGTGGTAAATTTTTGACAACTTTACATATTTATTATGAATTATTTTCTGTCAAAAGTATCAATACTGAGTTTCGAGTTACTCAGACCGCGCATTCAATTTCTTCAACATAAACTTAACACCCTTATATCCCCCTTTGAGGGGTAGCTTTGAAAAACTTATAATGATAAACTTTATTACTTACTTATGCAAATTTCAAGTTTATTAACTAAATGAGTAAGATTTTTCATATAAACAGTATCCCGGCTTTTCACACCCACATGGGTGGAATTTAAAAAAAATCGTTTGAGAGGTACTCATAACTTGACTCAAAGATTATTTATACTAATTTTCGAGTTAATCAAGCCATGCAGTAAAATCCTCACCTGAAAAATTGACTACCCCATTTCAGCCCGTCAGGGGTAGATTTTCAAAAAACCCTGATACACATTATTCTTTACTTTCAATATTAGGTATACCTAAATACTGAGTTTCGAGTCAACCGGACTGCGCGCTAAAATTCTTCCATACAAACTTTGAAACCCCCCAATCCCTTATTAGGGGGTAGTTTAGAAGAAAAAAAAACTGACAATCTTCATAATTTATTTAGATAAGTATTCGTGCTAAGTTTCAAAATTATTAACTCAAGGAATAAGATTTTTCATACAAACTTTCATCCCCTATTTTATCCCCTTGGGGGTAGAATTTATCAAAATCCTTTCTTAATGGATGCCTACGTCATAACATCTACCGGCATGCTAAATTTCAGCCCGATCCCTCCAGTGGTTTGGGCTGTGCGTTGATAGATCACTATGTCAGTCAGTCAGTCAGTCACCTTTGAGTTTTATATATTTAGAAGATACTTTTCCGGCATAAAAAGTACCCAGTGTGGTGCCCAGGATATTAAAGAATAATTATACCAAGTTTCATCGTAATCGAACCGGTAGTTTTTGCGTGATGCCTGAACAAACAGACAGACAGACAGACCGACAGACAGACAAAAATTTTTTTAATCACATTTTTGGTTTCGGTGTCGGTCTAGTAACACCCCCTGCCATTTATTGTTTTGATATTTTCAATGTACAGAATTTTCACTTCTACAGATTTATTATAAGTATATATATATCGATGCCCCCAAGCAATAAGTCGGTAATGTGTTATTATGGACTTTTTATTGTTATGTCAAATTCGGAACCTATGGGTCGGGATACATCTTAGTAATTTATTTCACATTTTTTGTAGTAATATTTACGAAGATATCATGAAAAACGCTTTTATTGTAGGGAAATTAAAAAACGAAATTATGTCGAGAAAAGTATCTTTACGTATCAATACAAAAGTGTACTTCGTATTTAATTTTGGTCAGTTGCTATTACCGACTTATTGGCGTGAATGAATTTCGTGCAGTTCTTGGTAAACGTTAGTACGTTGTTGTTGTCGAATTATTTTGAGTTAGCTCAGACGTAATGGGAACTAACATGGATTATAAAGTAAATAATTCATTAATAAATATGGGTAAAATTGCAATATGTATCTAATTTGAACACGTCTGGTCCCGTTTTCGATATTGCTGTTTATATTTTTGCGTCAAACAGTCTGCAAGACGTATTGGTCTCTTTATTTCTATGGCAATAAGAGAGTAGGTAATAGATATTTGCCGCACCCCCAACACGTGATATTGTCGGCCGGCCGGTGCGTAATGTTTATTTACACAAACAGTAGCATATTTTCGTTTGATTAAACGTGACGTGGTGCTCTAAAATCATAAATGAAATTCATTTAATCTTGAAAATCAGCAAGAACCTTCTACATTGGAAGAAGAAAAACGATTGACTAGGAAACGTAAGCAGAATGTAAATGAGTGGCGTTGTAACAAAAATAAAATCTTAAAAAACTGTAGCAAAGACTACGAAGGCTGCAATTAAAAAAACATACCCTAAAAAATCAATAGGTCCTACTTGCACGTGTAAAAAGGGTTCGCGAAAAATTTACCTTATCAGAAAGACAATACAATATAATATTGTCTTTCTGATAAGGTAAATTTTTCGTATATTTTGACAAATTTTACAGTCTCGCTGATCGCGAACACCAACAGACCAAGGGAACTGAGCACTATCACAGAAGTGACTATTAAAGCTCATATTAAATTATTTCCAAAAGTGGAATCCCACTATACGAGAATAAGTTCTGAAAGGGAATACCTTTCAGAATATTTAAATATCTCAAAAATGTCTCGCTTTTATACCGTCTGGTTTGCACAACAAGGTTACACTGATGATGTTGAGATGGTATCCAAGCGACAATATGAAACAGTGTTTAATACACAGAGTATATATAACTATTCATTTTTCAAACCCAAAAAAGACCAATATCCTTCGTGCTCTGTATACACCTAATCAGGCTGACCCTGAAGTAAAAGTCACCCTGGAAGAAACACACAGATGCCATTTGGAGAAAAAAATAATTATTCGACAATTAAAAAGAGAAAAGATAGACACAGCTGACAAAAACCATACTACAATAGCTATTTTCGACCTACAAAAAGATTTAAATATACCCCAATCTGAAGTTGGTACGTTTCATTACAAATGTAAATATCCAGTCTACAATTTTACCGTATTTGATGCCCTACGCAAAATAGGTTACTGTTATGGTATGGATGGCACAAGCAAATAGCAAAAAGAGGCAGCACAGAAATAGGGAGCAGTTTGTTAAGTTTCTTTAAAACTGAAAACGATAAAGGCATTATCAAATTTTCATTATATTCTGATGGATGTTATGGACAAAATAAAAACCGATATATTTTTACCCTTTACGTTAATGCTGCCAAATTCCTAAGCATATCTATCACGCACAGGTTTTTTTTAAACTGGGCATAGCCAAAACGAGGGCGATTCTATGAACGCATGTATAGCAACTAGCTTCAACTTTCTGACTAACTGACCGACTATTTAATTTTGACAATTCAAAAAGTGCCTGTAAATGGTTTAATTGAAATAAATGATTTGAGTTTGAGTTTGAGCAAAGAACCTGCAGAACAAAGTTTTATAAACTCCCGACCAAATATACAGTATTGTTTTAAATTCTAAAATCTCTTGTGAAAAATATCGGCTGAAAGAATTAGAACAGTCTGAAATTTACGATATTAAGCCACTTGTAGATCCCATTCATTGGCGGCGTGATGTAGACGGTAAAATAATCCGATGGGCTGATGTGATGGAGGTTAACGTTACGCAAGGAGGTAAGCTGTTCTATAAGTACAATTTTAACGATACATATTCCGAGCTTGGTTTAAATAATTCCCACACTGCCTTAAATGCTAGACGAAGAGGACGAAAACGAACACAAGATGTATCCATAGGCTTAAATATTGTAGAGTTGCAAAATACATACCACCAACCCATTCTAATTAGTAAACCTTTGCATACAGACCTTATAAGCTTATGTAATAGTGGAGCAATTCCACGATTTTACCATCCTTTTTATGAGTCATTGTCATACACTGATACCTTGTACGATATTACACTCGTAATTGATACAGATGACTGATTAATTAACTAATTGATCTGATTCTTAGTTATTAAATTAAATATTTCTAAAACCTAAGGTGTTAATATTGTGAAGTTATTTTATTACTGAGTTTAAAATGTAATTGCTACGGATGAAGACTGATTAATTAAGTAATTGATTAAGATTCATAGTTATTTGAGTACCTAAATATTTCTAAAACCTAAGGTGTTAATTTTGTGACATTATGTTATTGCTGTGTTTAATTATCATTGACATACTTCTAGTTTTTAATGTTTAATCATGAATATTGACATGACTGACGTCCCTATATTTATAATAATTGATAAATGTTTATGTTAATTCTTCTAACGGTTAAGATGTTAATTTTCGACTCTGATTTTATTATTATGATTATTAAACGATACTATACTCATCATCTTACAGTCTTTTCTTGTAAACCTAGACATATTACACTTTAAAAATTCGATAAAAAATTATTAGCACTGGATGGTTACACAAAAATATTTTTCAGAATTTTCCTCCAAAAACAATGTTCTGTAACGATACTGTTACTGTGTCAATTTAAAATAACCACAATAACACCGCAATAACCTATTACGTATCGTCTTCAAGATGAAAAATTACGCTGAAAAAGTCCGTATTGTGATGTTACGTACCAACACTGTTTACAAATTTACTGCAATAATGGCGTAAGTGTATATTACTTTAAAAAAAATACCTAATATATTTTTGTAATATTTATTTTCTTAAATTGCAAGGCTTTTTACGCACAAAACTTAATGTTAAAATAATAATTGAATTAAACAAAAAATTAGCTTTCGTTTGATGTATCAATGACCTCTCACTACTCCGACTCATTGAAAAGCTATTCAACAAAAACAGAAAAACATTTCTCCTGTAAAATTTAAGTTTTACGATTACCGACTTATTGCTTGGGGGCGTCGATATATAGATAGGCAGTCTAGAGCCACAAATAAACAAAACAATAAAATACAAAGCAATACACTATGAACAGTTATACAGCGACGCACTAACAGATAATTATGCGAATGAAGAAAATTATTACTACCACCTCGAGCGCTTTATCACAAAACATGTAAATAATAACAAAATCGATAAAACAAAAATTCTAAATCTACCTTAAAACGACTGGATAAACCGCAGCATTCTTGATTCAATAAACCTACGTAACAACTTATGGCAACAGACAAAATCTCACCCAAAAGACGGAAACATACGAAAAACTTTTTCTAAACAACGAGACCACGTGACCAACCTGATCAAGACACACAAGAAAAATACTATCACGATCTATTCTACAACAACAAAAATCAACCGAAAAAGATGTGGTAACTTATTAATAACCTAGCACTAAATAAAGTCAAAGAAAGCAATGCTCCTCCGAAACAAATGTCGAGCTCGGGACCTGTAACTGAAGGTAAAACAATATGTAACTTATTCAACTCATTTTTCTCATCAATACGCGAGGAATTAGCTAACCAAATACCCGACATTTATCACGCGAACGACGGCAACACTCTTATGTACGAACACAACCACTCACACGACGTAACTCTGAGTAAACTCACTCCTTGCACTGAAGACGAAATCTCTAAAATAATTGACGGTCTTGATAGCAATACAAGTATAGGGTTAGATCATAATAAAAGCAAACAAGTAGGCCAACTCAAGCCCCGAGCGAGCGATAATAGCCTAAACTAGTAGGGCTGTCACTTGTACTTTATTCAATCGTCAAAAATGCATAGTCAATCTCTATACAAAACAATGTTCCCCTGTAGGGTAAGCATCAGGGACCTTTAATGCAAAGTTTTTTTAATTATTTTTTCTACACACGGCTACACATCAAGCTATGCAAAACCAGTATTAGCTGACCGTTCATTGTGAGAAAATATCATACAAAATGAGGCCAAGACAAACTGGTTTTGTATAGCTTGACGTGTAGCCGTGTGTAAGTACATAGACCAGAAGCCGACTACATTTTTTTCATTGCCTACGTAATCTTATCTGTTTAGTTATTTGAAAAATTACGATCGAAATATGACTAATAAAAACGTGGTTTTACTGAATCATGTATTTATTCAAATAAAATGAAATGATTATGAAGTCTTTGTAGTTAAAGGAGGTAGGTAGGTACACGTACAAATTATTTATTACGAGCAGCAGGGCAGCGGCGAAGCGTACGCGGGCGCGGGCGATATTACCGGCGGCGTCACAGCCACGACTGGCGCACCTTTAGCAGCGATAAATTTTGTCAGTGTGTGCGTGCGACGACGCATACGTACGAGCGCGCTCACATACAAACCGTGCGCGGTGCGAGTGTATGAAGATGTCGTACTTATTTGCTTTTACTATGGTTAGATGGTATCAGCACCAAGACGATCAAATGCCTCAAAAATATAATTGTTCCGAAACTAACTAAGTGCATAATGCCTGATGCGCGGCATTTTTCCGAACACACTTAAGGTTGCCAAAGTCAGCCCTATTTTCAAATCGGGTAGTAGAACTGACCCAGGTAACTACAGACCAGTGTCGGTTTTACCTGTGTTATCAAACATTTTTGAGCGTGTTTTGTACAGCCGTTTAAATACATACCTTCTTGAGAAGAAGTTCCTAATTGACGAACAATATGGCTTTCGCTCGAAATCTAGCACTCTTACAGCTACAGTAGACTTGATAACAAAAATCAAAACACACATAGATCAAAAAAATATTGTGCTGGGGGTATTTATTGATTTAAAAAAAGCATTCGACACAGTATGCCACCACAAGCTTCTCCAAAAATTAAACAACATAGGAATCGTAGATACAGCCCTAGAAATGTTTACATCTTATTAACAGAATAGACAACAAGTAGTTAAAATAGATAAATTCACTAGTTCCATAAAAAATGTACCATATGTCTGCTGCTGTCCTCAAGGCTCAATTTTAAGTCCGTTACACTTCTTAATCTATATAAATAACATAAACAGAATCGGGGTTAACGGGGCACCTAACTTTATACGCGGACGACACATGCCTCTTTTATTTCGATAAATCTATACATCATATCAAAATCGATGCTCAAAAAGATCTCGACATACTCAGTGAGTGGCTTAAATACAATTTACTTACAATACATACCTCGAAAACAACATACATGATTTTTACCGCAAAAAATAAACCATTGCCAGAATCCTCACCTCTTACGATAAACAATGACATAATAAAAAGATCCAGTCACGAAAAATACCTCGGTCTGAGGGTAGATGACAAACTCACATGGAAACTGCACATCGAACATGTAAAAACAAAATTAATGGCACTACTAGCATCACTACATAAAATTGCAAATTGTATTCCAAGGAAAATACGTACTGTTATATACAACTCATTAGTAAAATCACATCTCGAGTATCTTATCGAAATATGGGGATCTGCCGCGAAAACTATCCTGATGCCTTTGCAAAGAACCCAAAATAAAATTATTAAAACCCTATACCATTATCACTATCTTACTCCAACTAAAATACTATTTGAAAAAACTAAATTATTAAATCTCGAACAACTATACACATACGGCACCTGCATTCTAATTAAAAAAATCACCACAAACTGCATACAATCCAATTTACAATTACACAAAAAAACAATATCACACAACCTAAGAAATAAAAATAAACTACAACGGAGACAAGCTCGTACTAACTATGGTAAAAAAACCATTTTGTTCGAAGGAGCACAGCTGTTTAATGACCTGCCAAATGACGTAAAGGAGTGTAACAACATTAACTCATTCAAAATTAAACTAAAAAATCATATTCATAAAATGTAATTATAATTCGTTGCTTCATTTTTCAGATATTATTATAACAACGTAGTTTCCCTACTTACTTGGTAACTTCGCACAAATTTTAAAGATTTTGAAAACTATTAGGTGACGTAATTCCGCCGTAAGGCCCCTCGGTTGACACTATGACGTTTAGCTCATTCCTTTTTCGTGCGCGGTAACTATCGCACGCGCCCTCTAAGCAACATGCCAAAAAGAAGCGCGCAATCAAAAATTGATCACTACGCCAGGAAAATTAGAAAAATTGAAGAGAAAGAAAGACGGAAGACGAATAATAAGACCGTTACAATCGTCATCAGATGATGAAGGTAAGCAAAAGTATATTTTATTCGTTGGTGATCTATAAGTGAAAATATCAGTTTTGTAAATGCTCTGGGATTGACTGCAAGTCAATAACTTTGACATTGTTCAAAACCAAATTAAAAAACTTTAAGTTTATTATTGCATCGGGATTGACTGCGAGTCTTTAACGATGACAAACAAGCACAGAAAATGCGTACGATCTAAAACAGATGTAACGTTAACGTGCAAAATCAATAACTTTGACATTGTTCAAAACCAAATTAAAAAACTTTAAGTTTATTATTGCATCGGGATTGACTGCGAGTCTTTAACGATGACAAACAAGCACAGAAAATGCGTACAATCTAAAACAGATGTAACGTTAACGTGCAAAATCAATTAATTTTATTTTTACACTACCCTCAAAATTATTATCTTCACAACCTTAATTACAAATTGTAATTTTGGGTAGCGAAGATCCTGATGTGGTCCCAGGCAATGATAATGAAGCCATTATGGAGCCAGTACCCGTGCCACCCGATGTACCACAAGACGTGGAACCGGAAACCAGCGACAATCCCGAACAACACTATGGCCAGGCGGAACCCTGCCCCCCTGAGGAAACCACTGGCAGCATGGAACCGGAGTTAGACCCTGATCTACTGTCGGCACTCGGTGAATCCACGTCAGACTCGCCTGACTACGGCGATAACATTCACGATAATCTATCGCAGTTGTGGCTTCCTTTGCTAAGGAAAGGAATGCCTAAAGAAAACAAGGACAAGGTACTGAAAGAATACCTTGTAACAGACAATTGTAGGCTCCTTCAAGCGCTCAAGTTGAATGCTGAAATCTCAGCGACGGTACCGAACATGGTTCGCAACCGGGGCATCACTCCTAGCCTGGACAAGGCATTCATAAATATCATCAACGAGTCCGAACAGGATGAATCACTGTTTGGTTCGTCTTTATCAGAAAAAATTAAAGCCGCCAAGGCTATCGAAAAGCAAGGTCTTTCCATAAAAAAGACCGCAAAAATTTCGAAACCGCCTCAAATTCCTAGTACCCGCCAGTCCTACCAGGGAAACTGGAACCCGCCTCCTCGATACCCGGCGAACAGGGGGGGGCGGGGTGCGTACAGAAGGCCGACGACGGCGGGGAATCGCCGTCCGTACACGACGTCAGCGCAGCCGCCACAACCCCCTGCCTCGCAGGACAAGCCTCGGGCTCCCGCTCAGAGTCACCGTTAACGCAGGTACATGCGGGTGGACTTGCCCACTTTTATGACCGATGGCTAAAAATAACAAATAACAATGTATTTCTTGATTGGTTAAAAAATGGTTATCCAATACCTTTTCATACTCACGTAAAACAATCAATAATACCTAAAAACAACCTATCAAATACTGAGAAATCAGACATGATGAAAGCTATTATGAAACTCAAATCTTTAGGGGCTATCTCAATGTGACTAAAGATCAATTTATTTCTAAAATATTCCTCACACTAAAACCTAATGGCGATAAACGCTTTATATTAAAGCTAAAAACCTTAAACAAGCTAATTAAGAGCGAACATTTTAAAATGGAGGATTACCGAACAGCATGCAAATTGATACCACGCGATGGATACCTTGCCACCATCGACTTAAAAGATGCGTATTTCCTCCTAGCCAGTAGGCACTCCGATCGTAAATATTTAACATTTCAATTTCAGCCCAACAATTCGCTAAAAACTCACACATATGGCTTTAATTACATGCCGTTTGGCTTATCCGTCGCCCCACGGGTATTCACTAAGGTTATGAAGGAAGTCATAGCTTACCTCAGACATCGCGGTTATAAGTCAGTTTGTTATTTAGATGATATTTTATGTATTGAAAATACTTACGAGAATTGTCTTAATAACGTAAACGAAACTTTGAAACTACTCGAGTTTCTTGGGTTTGTTGTCAATTACGATAAAAGTATGTTAAAACCACGACAATTCTGCAAGTATTTAGGATTTTGTTACGATACCGGAAATCTCAGTATAGAATTGCCAGCCGATAAGCGACTTATCATTATCGAATTACTTATAAAATTCACTAAATTACAGTCATGTTCAATCCGCGAATTAGCTCACTTTATCGGTATTTTAGTCGCCGCTAGCCCAGCCGTTAAGTACGCTTGGGTATACACTAAGGTTTTAGAGCTTCAGAAGTTTCTAGCGTTACTCAAGCATAATAATAATTACGAAGCTAAAATTAACCTACCTAATATTATATTAGAGGATCTGAACTGGTGGCTATCAACCGTTACTACAGCACGCAACTTCATGCGACAGCCAAACTTTGATATCGAGATCTATACCGACGCGTCGAGGTCAGGCTGGGGCTCTGTTTGCAACAATGCTCAAATACATGGCAAGTGGAAGTTTTCAGAAAACGATTGTCATATCAATTACTTAGAGCTGATGGCAGCTTTTTTGGGTTTGAAGTCCTTCGCCAGTGATGCAACCAACTGCGCAATATTACTGCGCATGGACAACACCACTGCGATCAGTTGTGTAAATCGTATGGGGGGTATTCAATACCCCCACTTAAACGACTTGGCTAGGTCCCTTTGGAAATGGTGTGAACAGCGCAACCTTTGGGTTTATGCATAATACGTAAATACCAAGGAAAACCGTGCAGACGCCGCGTCTAGAGTAGTCAATCCGGATACTGAATGGTCACTTTCCGATGAAGCATTCCAAACCATTATAAAATATTTTGGTCAACCTGAAATAGACTTATTCGCGTCTCGCGATAATGCGAAGTGTACCACATTTATCTCATGGAAACAAGACCCTGACGCAGCATCCGTAGACGCATTTACGGTAGACTGGCAAAGATATTTCTTCTACGCTTTTCCACCATTTTCCCTGGTATTCAAATGCCATAGAAAAATTATCGACGACAATGCACACGGCATATTAGTTTATCCCAACTGGCCATCACAGCCATGGTTCCCACTATTGCAAAACCTTATAGTTTCCGACGTTGTTTACATAAACCCCAATAAAAACCTCTTGCAATCTCATTTCGGGGAGTACCATCCGTTGCACAAGAACCTTACCCTGCCGGAGAGCCTCGCGACACCCTTACCCTGGGTGTCGCGAGGCTCTCCGGCAGGCTTTCAGGCGTCGAGGTGCCTGTGCAGAGTCGGCTACACTAATGCTATCATCCTTGTCTAACAGTAAGATTCAGCAGTACAATACCTCACTTAAGCTGTGGTGGCAATATTGTACGATCAACAACATCAATGTGTTTGACCCTTCCAAATTTGCTTTAATCTCATTCTTAGCGTCACAATTTAATAGCGGGTGTGCGTATGGCAGTCTAAACTCCCATCGTTCTGCCTTGTCAACCTTTGTAGGCAATAATATTGGTTCAGACGAATCTATAAAACGTCTCCTTAAAGGGGCGTATAAATTAAGACCCATAAAACCCAAGTATTCCACCACCTGGAATCCCCAATCGGTTTTAAACCATGTTTCAACATGGTTCCCTAATAGTGAGCTCTCACCCGAAAAAAAAAAAAAAAAAAAAAAAAACTGGTCGTCCTACTTGCAATTTGTACAGCTCACAGGGTACAGACGCTGTCTTTAATTAAACTCGAGAACATACTTTTCTCTGATAGCGGCATTAAAATCGTCATAACAGACATCATAAAGACATCCGCACCTGGCAGAGACCAGCCAATATTGTTCCTGCCATACTTCAGGGAAAATACGCGGATATTTCCAGCTACGGTGCTCTCAGATTATATTTCTATACATAATAATAAACTAAAAACATAAGACCTGAGAGTACAAGCAATCTGTTGTTGACGTACAAACGGCCACACAAACCCGCTACCACGCAAACCATCAGTAGATGGATCAAACAAGTCTTGTCAGAAAGCGGCATTGATACCAGTGTATTCGCCGCGTATAGTACACGGCACGCGTCAACCTCGGCCGCGAGTTTAGCAGGAGTTAATATAGAAACTATCCGCAAAACCGCAGGGTGGACTAGTTCATCTAACGCATTTGCTCGTTTTTATAATAGGTGCGTTATAAACGAAAGCGAATTTGCCAGATCTGTTTGCTTACGCTCAGACTGATTATTAATTCCTATTAACTATAAAACAAAACAAAGTAAACATAAGTATACTATAAGTAAGGCTGATTTGTCTATAAATAAAACCATAATATTTAAAAACCTTATTGTTTATTTTCCATTTAAAAACTTTGTAACTCTTAACATCTACGTTGTTATAATAATATCTGAAAAATGAAGCAACGAATTATAATATATGATCAAACGAACTTCCACGTGAAGTTCGATCATTATTATGAAGAGTTGCTTCATTTGAAGATATGATCACCCTCCCTCCCTGACACTTGAAGACTCCCAGGTATAGAGAAAGTTTTATATCATGCTACTTGACTCTAAAAAATGAGCTAAACGTCATAGTGTCAACCGAGGGGCCTTACGGCGGAATTACGTCACCTAATAGTTTTCAAAATCTTTAAAATTTGTGCGAAGTTACCAAGTAAGTAGGGAAACTACGTTGTTATAATAATATCTTCAAATGAAGCAACTCTTCATAATAATGATCGAACTTCACGTGGAAGTTCGTTTGATCATATATCATACCGCATACCTATCAAACAATGTTAACAACTTCTTACCTACCCAAGATTTGTTTGTATAACTTCACCAACACGCACCAGAGGCAAAATGTATTTCATTTAGATTTAAGCAATTACTTTGTATCTCATTGTAAGTGAACCTATATACTGTTCTTATGAGAATAAATTCTTTAAACCTAACCTAAAGGCTTTCCAAAAGTCGGTATAGACTGAGTCTACTTGACCACTCTTCGCGAAAGCAGTACACAGATAGTTCTTGTACTCGAGCAGGTTTGTGAGTGTTGATTTACTTCGAACAAATCCATGCTAGGATTGGGAAAGATACGGTTTAAAATGAGAATAAAAATGCTGATACAAGGACGCTTCAAAAAGTTTTGCCATACCAGATAAAATACTTATGGGTCTGTAATTTGCGCAATCTGACTTGTCACCATCCTCCTTATAAATGGGCACAACGTGTGCCTTTTTCCAGCATTTTGGAAACGTACCCAGTTTCAGCGATCGATTGATGCAATGATAGTTCTTCGGCACACTTGACCAGGAAACTTGAAGGTATTCCGTCCGGACCAGCGCATTTATTATGATCCAGTTGTTTCAATGCACGCAAAACATAGTCGTGCTCAATATAAATGTTAATTACGGCACGCGAAACTATCAGTGCGCGCCGTAAAGGGGTGTTTATCAGTGTAGGCGGGGTTTATATTTCTTGAATTAAACCAGCAAAAATGGAAACACGAGTTATATTGTAAAAGGGTACACGTACACAGTTATAAATTACACAATACAATAGAATAAGGACTTACGCATTAACAACACTAATTTACACACATATGGACTGATAATCATAACATACACACGACTTTACGAGGGATTCCGCTGACCAAGCATCGTTATTAGCTTGGTGTTATTCATTTGATGATTTCGTAACGACTGACTCATGAATCTTTTTTTTTTTTATCTTATGGCATCTCTTAGTTGACCTTGAGAGGTCGTGACTACTTAACCGGACTATCCTGTGGTTGCCTTAAGAATTCTTAAAGCCTCCAGCCAGGGCTACATCTAGATTAATACTAAGCGACTGCACGCTAAGGGCACCCCCTGTGGGGTACGAACCTCGGCTTAGGGCGTCGCTGGGAGAGGGCAGCAAGGGGACAGGCTGGATCGAATTAATATTAATGCTTTGATGAGCGCGGCGTTTCCTAGGACTATCTCTGAGAAGAAAGGCCGAAACAAACTCAGAGGTCTCAGTCGGGGAATTTAAAGCTACAGGCTCAGCTACGGCGCGGGCTGGCACTTCAGCGGGCAAGGGTCGGGGGGGAGAATTTACTTGGGGACGTCGCGTGGGACCTCGGTGGTGAGGTCGGAATGTCGGTTGTTTGTTTTTGTGAACTGTACTGGTTGCCCTATCGCTCTCCTGGAGGAGGGTTATGGGGTCATCGGGGTCGTCGAGAACATGCCTTGGACGGCGAATTTTGCTGAGTTTGGAGGGGGTATAGTTGGCGGCCGCTACCACCAGAGGGTTGGGGTGATTGGCAGCTGTGGCAAAGAAACGCTTGGAGAGGCGTTTCATGAACTGCTGGATAGTGGGGATCTTGAGATCTACATGGAGGATCTCATTGCGAACGAACCAAGGGGAGTTTGTGGCCTTGCGGAGAAATCGGTTCTGCAGGGTTTGCATCCTATGGATGTGACGGGGCTTTGCGTGAGCGAAGACTACGCTAGCGTAAGTCATTATGGGACGGATGCATGCTGTGTACAGGCGCTTTTTGCACTTGAGTGACAGCTTGCTGCGTTCATTGAGGACGGAGTGAAGGCAACCTAGAGCGAAAGAGGCGCGCGAACGGACCGTCTTTATATGCTCTGAGAAGGTGTGGTGTTGGTCGAGAATAACACCAAGGTACTAGGCTTGCTTTTCCCAAGGGATCGGCTTGCCGAACATGGCGATTGGTGGAGGGGGGGTGGGTTGACGTCTGGGTTTAGAGTAGAGCACCGCTTGACTCTTATCGGGGTTGACTTCGATTCGCTATTTCCTGAACCAAGCAGCCAACTTATTGACTGCGGCGGTAAAATTTAGTATCCTTTGGCAGGCGCACGGGGTACCCCTTCCCCCCTGGCACCACTCCCATGAAAAGGCAATGCACAATTCCTGAGAAAAAACTTCCAGACGTATCCTCAAAAACCAAACTAAAGAAATCTGAAAATAATTCAATAATAACTTTACTGTCAAATGAAATCACTCCACCGAACTTCATCGTTTGTGGTAAACCATTGGTTTTTTTTTTCTGCTATTGACGAACTCCCAAAACGATTTGATATTATCAGATAAACAGTCCTGTGTGGATGTTATAAAGGAAGCGTAGCATTCTTTTGTAAGAAACTTGCACCTACTGCGCAACATTGAGAAGGTGTCATAATCACGGAAGTTTTTATATCTCTTGAAACGACTGTGATATTTATTTTTCTTATTGAGACATTTTTTAAGAGCTGGTGTGTACCAGAAAGGCTGTGCAGACTCACCCATTTTGGTTGTGGGAGTATGCTTGCTGATTATAGAGTTGAGCGCCATGTAATACTCTTCCACAGCCCGATCGATATCTTACTCGGTATCGGTACTTTAATTTTTTTATCTAGTATATTTAAGTTTGCACATATTTCACTTATTTTATTGAATAAACGATTTTTTCTCTTCTTCACTAAAGATTAAAACTCATCATAATCGATTTGGGTTTATTGTATGGCAACACTGACGTAATAAGTCTATTTTATGCGTTTTGTTGACCCTAAAATCATGGTTTTTTAATTACTCCTAGAAACTAATAAAACATTTTAGCTTGGAAAATAACTACGGATATAAGACCTATCATTTGCGTATAACTAGATTTTGAAACGTTTGGATTTGATGAGGTACCCAACTCGCCAATCTCATTTGAAGCCTAATAATACATGAGAGACAGGCCATCGTTTTGTCCCTTTTTGGTTGTTCTTGTCGCGTACTATCACCTTCTCTGTCTCTCCTCCCACCACCACTAGCAGTTGCAAACGTCGGTTTGCTTTTTGGAGAAGGAGGTGGGACGCGGTCGCACAGCGCGCGTACTCGCCGCTCGGGATACCGGGACCGGACAACGAGTAGCATTGAAACAGGTAAATATCATTAAAAACTATTTACATTTCACATAAATTAATTTAATTTCCTAAATTAAACATATAACTAACTGTAATGTTGCAACTTGCAAGTGTTAGCAGGGAACGGCGCGGTTGCAATGCGCGAGTACCGCATCCTGACGCGTTCGGCGCACGGCGCCGTGGTGCGCGCGATGGCGCGGAGGTGTCTCGCGCGGGGGCACACACTCTCGTTCCCAAGCTAGTCACCGGAGGGCCGCTGCGCTGCCGTCCTTACGAAAAGTGCAATAACTAGGTTAAACCTGATTTCGAGAAAAACGCGGGTAAAGATTTTATTTTTGTTTTGTTTGTATCTCCATCACTATACATGGTATCGAATTGAAACTTTCACTACATGATATATAACAATGTAGAGGATATTATGTGGTACTTAATTTTTGTTCCCGCATTTATTCCCGCTTTAAAAAACAATAAATACTATAATGTTAAGTATTATTACTACGTAGAAATAATGTTTACTAGTCATAATCGCAATAAGTAACCTATTTATTGCACTAATGGTTAGGAAACCAACATGATGCATTTTTGAGTAGCAATTAATTTTTTTTTTTAACTGTTCCCTAACCGAAAGGTGCATTAAGTTTCTCATTTATTGCGGTTTTCATTAGTAGGTAACAGACAAGTTTAAAACGCCAAAGTTTTAACTTGTTACATTAGAAAATCAGAGATGTTACATTTTTATGTCAAATATGAATAAATAGAAGTTTGCAAAACTTTATTTTTCCTCCTCTCACCGATTTAGTATGAAACTGTATTCGGTAAAGCCAAGTCTACTCATCATATCTGCGTTCAGGTGTGTTTTTAAAATAATGTGAAATCGGTTATAATTTTATGAATAAAAAAAAAATTAGAATAATAGGGGTTAAAGTATGAAATTGCCGTTTGAATTGACATAGAACCTTCATGGTTTGAGATTTTCGAGTGAAACTTTTTTCACATGTAGTACCTTTTAAAAAATGTGCAACATTCGACTATCGACTTTCAGTTGTTTTTTTTTTATTCAGCTTAGACAAGAAAGATGGATACTTCGAAAATTCGAGTTATTTTTGAATAAGAGTTCCGACGCGGAACTAACGCGGCAGAAACAGCTCGCAATATCAATGTTGCGTTTGGAGAGGGGACTGCTAATGAACGAACCGTGCGATTTTGGTTTAAAAGCTTTCGTGATGGAAACTTTGATTTGAAGAACGAACCACTTGGAAGACCGCCCACACAGGTGAATAACAATGAATTGAAAGAGATGGTGGAAGCCGATCCGAGCCAAACTACCCAGGAATTAGCGGCATGGTTTAACGTTACCTTACCAACAATATTGACTCATTTGCGTCAAATCAATAAAATAAAAAATATGAGAAATGGGTGCCTCATGATTTGACTGATCTGTAGAAAGAAACGCGTGTTGAAACTTGTGTTGCCTTGTTGAATCGATACAGAAATTAAGGAATATTGGATCAAATTGTGACATATGATGAAAAGTGGATTCTTTACGATAACCGTAAGCGAAAAATGCAATGGCTGACCCCAGGTTTGCTTTGCAGTTTGGCAGGTGTTATATAAATATAAAACTGTAACATTATGGATTAAATAAACATATTTAAAAAAAAAAAGTCAAACGCCGCAACAGTGTCCTAAAGCAAAGCTTACCAATAAAAAGGTAATGGTAATTGTTTGGTGGTCTCACCATGGTGTTATTCACTACAGCTTTCTCCGATCTGGTCAAGCAATAACGGCAGATGTCTTCTGTGCCGAACTCCGAACAATGATAGCAAAACTAGCAGTGAAACAGCCCCGACTCATGAATAATCTTCACCATTATTGCTCCATGATAACGCGAGACCTCATACAGCACGAGAAACCGTTTTAACTCTACAGGAACTGCAATTTTATTAGAAACTATTCATCACCCTCCGTATTCGCCAGACCTTGCTCCAATGGACTACCATTTTTTTCGTGATTTGGACAATTTTCTACGTGATTAAAAGTTTTCTTCTCAGGAGGCAGTACAATATGCTTTCACATAGTTTGTCGAATCTAGATCACGAAAGTTCTATCGCAAAGGCATAAAATATGACCTTCCTATTAGATGGCAGCAACGTATAGATAATAATGGTAATTATTTTGATTAAATAAAAATATAAAAATGTTAAATTAAAAAAAAACGAATTTCAATTTTACAGTACAAATCGGCAATTTCATACTTTAACCCCTTTTACTCCCCTCGTACCCCCTCACCGCCAGGTGCTAGTTATAAATGCAATAAACGATGAATTTATTGCATTCGCGTATTTATTGTATTTCGCGTAGGTATACTGTATTCGTTTAATCTTCCTACAAATAAATGCAATATTTATCTACTTACTACATCAATTTTAGTATTCTTGCCATAATTAGTAATAAGGTCCCTTAACATAACTGCAATAACTCAAACTTATTGTACTTATAACTAGTAAATGAGAATCACAAGTAACGAAATATGGTAATTATAAATGCAATAACTCTACTTATTGCAGAAATAATTAGTACATTATTTAATAGCGTAAATAAGGATCCGTTTCATATCTGCAATAACTCAAACATATTGCACTCATAACTAGTAAATGAATATTACAAATGACGAACTATGCTAAATTATAAATGTAGTAACTATACTTATTACAGATATAGTTAGTAAAATTACTTATTAGTGTAAGTAAGTTCTTCCTATCTATAGTTATTTCGCTCTTGATTTGTAAATCATAAAGCACGACCTAGATATTGCAGTTAAGCTTAGTGTTAAAACCGGCTCCGTCATAGATACGTAAAAAGTGTCTAAAAAGAATATATAGATCTCGTTCTAATTCCGAATATGTGCTTATCTCAATTTGGCGCAAAACTCGAGTTATTGCACTTTTTGTAAGGACGGCAGCGCTGCTGGAGTGGGCCGCGTGCTCGCCACACATCTACACACAGCAGAATGATGGTCGCTCACCACACGAAACAGCTGCTGTCTGCGCTAGACTGGCTACACACCATCAATGTTGCACATCTTGACGTTAGGGTAAGTTTGTAGAAATCTTGCTTATGGTTTCCTTACTTTCTACATGCCTAAATAGGTATTAGCGAATATCTATAATAATAAATAATAGTGGACCAATCACCAACGAGATAGGTCAGTGTCTCATATCACAGACTTTTGACTGAATCCCGAGCATATAAAAAGGGATCATCTAAACGAAACGAGGAAGTTAAGACTAGAATCCTGAAAGCAGTGAGGGATTCAAGCTCGCCCGCATGGAGTCTTCGCCTTGAAGACTCTAAAGAAGTCTTCCCCCGAGGAGAATACTCTTTTCGTAAAGTTTTTTACGAATTTTTAGTTGAGGTTCCAGATCTGATCGTATATTGACCAGCATGTTATAATAAAATTCAGTACAATATTATTGCTGCTAAGTACAGACGGTGGGCTATAATGACTTACTTTAGGTTAGGGTTGCATGATATACAGGGTGGAATTAAAGTAGGCAGTAGTGATTCTGCTTTTATGGGCTGGAGCACCATCTTGCTGTAGAATTATTTGGTTTCGCTCTTGCTTGGAAACCATTTAACTCATTTCTTAAGAGATCCAAAATACTTGACAGTGTTTAAATGACCTTCGTACACGTGGACTCACACAATCATATATCTCATAATTCCGCAACAAACGTTGAAAGAAAATCTTACTTGATTGTTAGTTTCATGAACACGAACAAGATTCACTGGAGACCAATAGTGGTTATTGCGGCGATTGTACATGCCGTTATTGCTGAAGTTGGTTTCGTCAGACATACAATGTTACTCAAAAAATTAGGGTTACGGTCAATTTCTCTCAGCATGTTTTGACAAAATTGTAATCGTCTCTCACAATCCCCAGGATGCAATTTTTGCACCAACCGACCTTCACGAAAACATTTATACCTACTTATACTTTTTCAGCACTTTAGGTAGGTACTTACGCGAGTGTGGGTTGTGCCTAATTCTTCGGCAGCATCTCTGCCTGAAGCCTTCGGAAATGATTCAAAGTATGTTAAAACATTTAGATCAAAATTGAAATGTTTCTGCTGAAGACTTTGCCGTCACTTTTTGAAACTACCCGTATTTTCTACCATTTTTTTCAATACGAACCGAGTTGATGCCTGTCGGTCTCGATATTTCTCTCCATACCATCGCATAGCTAGATTCACGCTTTTGTTATTTAAAAAATAAGATTCCATTAAATCAAATTGTTCTTGATAAGCCATTTTTACCGTGATACAATGAAATGATTTGTAAAAACAAACAAACGTGAATAACAAATATGACAATCTATTTTCAAATTTAACATTCCATATTTAAACTACCTCATACACGCCGTTGTGTCGCATCTAAGAAAGAAGTTTGCATTACAAACACGTGCAAATAGCAATCGTCTTAACTAAATAGTAATTCGTCATTTTAATGGATAAAATAATGACGTCAATGATAATTATTAATTACTAACATAAGTAAACAGATGGATCTTTGAGTTAAAGAGCTGTAACTTGACTCATTGAATTTATAAGTCGAGATTTCATCCTTATTTTATCCTAACGATCGATGCAATAAAAGTACCTACAGGTTGTAATTGTTACAGATTTTAGTCGGTTCGATTCCCGGGTGTGGCAAGCGAATTTTTGAATATCATTGAATGCAGTTTTCTTTCTATCAAAAAATAAAGGCATGTTTTCTTTGAGTAAAATGTTGCTATCCACAGTATTAAGAGTACTTAATTTCCCTTCAGATGGCATTACAAAATTCCTCCCTGTACAATTTTACATTAAGGTGATGTGAAAATGATGTTATTACATCTTTCCAGCCTGAAAACATCCTAGTAGAACTAGGCAGCCCTGTCCCTCAGCTTAAGTTAGTAGACCAGCAGTGCGATTCTGTAACCATCTCACCGTGAAAGCTGTCATTCCAACTAATACTAGGGATTGACACTATTGACAGCTCACTCTAAGTTCACTTCACCTAACTTTTCACAGTGAGACTTTTACAGAATCGATAGGCTGGGCTCAGCGGTGGAGACGGGCGAGAGGGGGGGGGCGGCTGGGTCCGGCCGGGAGGTGCTACTCAGCCAGCGCAACTTGAGCTCGCGCCTCCCGAATGCATGCTCGGCCGGCCCCCCGCCGCCGCGCCGCCGCCGCCGGCGTGTTCCTGGACTAGATATGTGTTTTTGACAGGGTTGAGTGCTACTGTTTAGTTTTTGTTTGATCGCAATAATGCGAAAAATATTTTTTTTATCAAAGTAAGCACGGCCTATAGTGCACATTGCAAATCTATACTTTCACTTTTTAAGTACTTATTTTTTTCTGTGTCGCTCAGAAGAATCCTGAAATACTATTTCCATTCTATGTCAATTTACAGTACTTAAAATATGCTAATAACTCCCTAGCTATCGCCTTTCCTGGACGAGTCTATAGAGGACACCACAGCCAACATCATAAAGTGCGACTACTGCTTCCCCCCGGAGCACCTGGTCGGGCCCGCGCGTAGGCTGGCGCTCGGCGACGGGCTGCAAGACAGTTGGTTTGACGAGGTCGGTGTAATAACATAAAGGATTTTATTTTATCAATGAAATTATGTAAGAAATACACGGTGGAGGGGGGGGGGGGTCGTTTTAAAATATGTATGTCTGTTTTTATCGTACTTAGTTAAATTACTCTAAATCGAACTTTTGTTTTCCAGGCACCAACAACAGCATTATCGGCAACACAACTAAAGACGTTCCTAGACCGGCGGCGCCCGGCGCGCCACGGCAACGCGCTGCACTCGTTGCGATCGCCCAACGACACCTGACGCAATGATGCCGCACCCGCCCGCACCGCACCGGGACCACACTAGCCACACCAACTCGATGCATATATGCTGACCAACTACACAATCCCCCATCACTTACAAGCAGCCAGTCTGCATGGTAAACCAAGAGTTATCATGTGATTGAGTACCGTGTGTTGCATCACAACCACCCATTCGACTACGTTAGACATTATTCTTGAATATCATGTCATAGCGCGCATGCATCGAAGTCTCGTAAGACACAACTGAAGTGTCGCTTCTCGAACTGATTTTAACTGAAGCGATATGAAAACATTGCCCCGATCAAGTTCTCACCTAATAACTATTCTTCGCGTAGCCAACATTATGTGCAAGTAATTAGGAAATAAAAGCGCGAGCCAAATGTAGATCTTATTCAATATTCACTCAATAGGATTACGATATCTTCTCTTAAGCTGTAGTTTATTGTAATTATTCTATAGTCAATGTGCTCACCTATTGAGTTTGGTATTTCAGTTATTAATTTCCATTGCATTGGGGATTTCCACCAAAATGTCTGCCGCCGACAGCATGACAGGTCGAAACCTTGACATCGACAGGCCGCGTATGTAAAACAAGCGAACTAATCAAGAATTGTTGGCGGTTTGTAAAGTTTGAATAATATTCCTTGTGTGGCCGATTATTAATGAAAAGTGTCTGTGATTTATGCTAAAAATGAAGTTTTCATGCTTATTCCTAATCTTATCGTATGTCCTTGTTAATTAAATCTATCTATTCTATCTATATCTATTCTATACTTATAATAAATCTGTAGAAGTGAAAATTCTGTACATTGAAAATATCAAAAAAATAAATGGCAGGGGGTGTTACTAGACCGACACCGAACCCAAAAATGTGATTAAAAAAATTTTTGTCTGTCTGTCTGTCTGTCGGTCTGTCTGTCTGTTTGTTCAGGCATCACGCAAAAACTACCGGTTCGATTACGATGAAACTTGGTATAATTATTCTATAACATCCTGGGCTGGTGCCCAGGATGTTATAGAATAAAAAGGGACAAAAAGTACCCAGTGCGGTCACTGGGTACTTTTTATCCCGGAAAAGTATATACAATAAAAACAAACTTAATTTTGCGGTTCGATCCCTAGACCCGATACTGAAAAAACCGCAAATAATAAGTTTGTCGTAGGTTAAGTCACCCGCAATGGAGTTCATTTTTATTCCTTTTAGTTTTTAGAGTTATTTAGGTTTATTTTTATATAAGTCGTAGGTATAGATTTTAATTTTAAAGTATAGGTAGTATATTTGGTACGTAGTGACCGTAGGTTATTTTATAATACTGTTAGGTAGGATTAGTCATTCGTATAGATGTAAACAAAGTGCGTGACACTTCATTTAGTTTGTACAGTTTGAATTTGCCGCGTAATAACTTTGATGTATAATTTATCTGTGAACTTGTTGGATTCTATGGAGCGATCTGTCATATTGTCTATTGAAAGATTTTATAGGTTATGTTAGGTTAGATTTGAATATTTAAATAATAGAGATTAATAAGAACTGGTGAAACAATAGCTTTAAATGTTGTTTCTCTTTTCAGGTAAAATGTGTTTTGTAAAAATGTTAAAACTAGTTTATGTAATAACATAAAATTTACTCTTTTCAGAGCAACTCAATTCTGGTTATAGTTTTACTGTTCACCATAATATCCAAGGATAATTATAATCAACACATTATAAAACAACACTTCAACAGCTGCTTACCAGGAATTATGGAAAAATTAAGATTCGAGTTCATGGTCAAAGCCAGTGAAGATGTGAAAACAAATATTATTTGTGTAACGACAATCACGGATTTAGATGGCCGGACCTTTGCGTTCCCAGAAAAGCTACAACCTGTAAAATTACATGATGGAATAGTGAAGACCCAAATGTATCAGAAAGTAAAGGCTACATTACAAAAACGGCATGAGAAACGACAGGTGTGGATATCCTTGAACCCGGATATGAAAGCGGTTTATTGTAATGAAGATGGAAATAAACAATTTATGGGATACCTATTGGAGGAACAAACAAAACCACAAACTTCCACAACAGGAATTACAGAAGAATCTCTAGCAAGAATCATGGAAAGCTTCACTGAAATAAAGAAAGATTCATCAAAACCTGTTAATATGGGGAAAATGGTAGAAAAATTTGTTATAGAAAATTTTAATAGCAAGATTACTAATGTGTCTCAATGGATGACTACCTTTGAAGCGGAATGTGTCCGTATAGGAATAGAAGAAGATGTCAAAAAAATAGATTTTTTTTGGTTATTTATAGAAAATTCTTGTTTAGACTGGCATGCTTATAAAGCATACAATAAATTCAAAATGGGAAATGTGGAAAAATAACTTTTGTGAAACATATGCAGATAAGGGTTGGTCACCGATCAGGTATGCAATGTTATTTAAATACAGACAGGGCACATTACTGGAGTATGCGTTAAAGAAAGAGAGATTACCATTGGAAATAAATAAGTCCATAGATAAACTCACTGTAATTAATCTGATTGCCACCGGATTACCGAATTTTATTGCAGATAAGATTGATAGGAATAGTTTAAAAGAAACTGAAGACTTATTTAATAATTTAAGAAGTTTAAAGCATATGGTAAAAAAAAAAATTGATAAAAAGATAGAAACTACCGAAAGTAAAACCAAAGAGAAAACTGTGAAGTCCTTGGTTACTCCGTGTAAAATTTGTGAAAAAGAGTATAAAGGTATACGCTACCAACCTGAATCCCAATGTTGGTTCAAAAATAAAAATAATGATAGGCCAAAAAAAGATCAAATAAGGAGTGTTAATAATTCAGAATTAGAAATAGAATTAAATGAAATTGATCCAAAAAACTAATAGTGCCGCCATTAATAAAAATTAAATTACTAATAAATGACACTTTGGAAACATCAGGAATCTATGATTCAGGATCTAATGTGTCTTTAATAAATTCAAGGCTATTATCTTTAAAAAAAATACCTACTTATGATAAAAATGCAGGTTTAAAAACAATTAATGGCGTAAAAAAATCAATAGGAATGGTAACATTAAAAGTTAAAATTTTCGAAATTGAAAAACATGTTAATATTTTTGTAATAGATGAAGACAACTTCGACTACGATTTCCTATTTGGGTTAGACTGTATACAAAAATATAATTTAATACAAAATGAGAATTTAAATATCACCCAAAATGTACTCAGCAATAATAAAGAAAAGAAACCTATAAACACTAAAGAAATTCCTGGCAGTACAGGTAGTGATATAAGGAATAAACAAGGTATATATTATGGAAAAAAAGGTGTGGATATTACAAATAAATATATAAAAAAAATATCATTAATGAATATAAAATAAACTTTAATGAAAATATAATAGTCGATAATTTTGATATTTCAGTAAATAATTTAGATCATCAGCAAAAATCTGATATTGAGAAATTGATATGCAAATATAATTCAGTCTTCGCTAAAGACAAATATGATATAGGTACTGTAAAAGGTTATGAAGCCCATATTGATTTGTTGATAGATAAATACTGTAGTAAAAGACCGTATAGGTGCTCTATTGAAGATATTAAAGAAATTGAACATCAAATATCAAAATTACTAGATTTTTTTTTATCGAGGAGTCATATAGCCCTTTTGCCGCTCCAGTAACACTAGCATTTAAAAAAGAAGACGGAAGGAGATCAAGGCTTTGTATAGATTTTCGCGAATTAAATAAACTTGTAGTTCCCCAATCGCAACCATTTCCGCTAATCGAGGATCTAATGGTTAAAACAAGGAAATGAAAATTTTTTTCAACATTCGATGTAAACTCAGCGTTCAGCAGTGCGATTCTGTAACCATCTCACCGTGAAAACTTAGGTGAAGTGAGCGTGGAGTGAGCTGTCATTCCAAATATGCATGGATTGACATTACTGGCAACTCACATCAAGCTCACTTCACTTGAGTTTTCACGGTGAGATTTTTATAGAATCGACCGGCTGGTCCATACCTCTTAAAATTGAAGATAGACACAAAACTGCATTTGTTACTCAAGAGGCACACTTTCAATGGACTTGTTTACCTTTTGGTTTAAAAACTTCTCCCGCTATTTTTCAGAGAATATTGAGTAGCATTATAAGAAAGCATAAACTGTCAAATTTTACTGTCAATTACATCGACGATATTTTAGTATTTTCAGAAACGTACGAAAAACATATTGAGCATTTATCTTTGTTATTGGAAGCAATTAAAAAAGAAGGTTTTAAATTAAAATTCACGAAATGTAACTTTGCACAGGACTCTGTAAAATATCTAGGGCACATAATAAAAAACAATACTGTCACTCCTTTAAAAGATAATTTGATTGCCATAAAAGAATTTCCAATACCAAAAACACAAAAAAACGTCCGACAATTTTTAGGAAAAATAAATTTCTATGGAAAATATGTGCCAAATATTTCTATTACACTGGATCCTTTACATAATTTACTAAGAAAAGGAGAAAAATTCGTTTGGTCCGACAAATTTCTAGCCATCTTTGATCCAGACTTACGAATACAAATTTATACAGATGCTAGTATACAAGGTATAGGTGCGATTTTAAAACAAATTCAACCCAACGGAGATGAAAAACCTTGTGCATACTTTTCAAAAAAATTAAACGACACTCAAAAAAAGAAAAAAGCCATATATCTTGAGTGTTTGGCAATAAAGGAGGCGGTAAAATACTGGCAACACTGGCTTATAGGAAAAACATTCACGGTTTTTTCAGATCACAAACCTTTAGAAAAAATGAATATTAAAGCCAGAACAGACGAAGAACTGGGAGATTTAACTTATTATTTGTCGCAGTTCAATTTTAAAATAACATATTCTCCAGGAAAATATAATATAGAGGCAGATACTTTAAGCAGAAACCCAGTGTTAGAATCGTATGAAAATCAAGATAGTAGTTTAAAAGTAGTGAATTTTGTTAAATTAGAAGACATACTAAATGATCAAGATAAAAATGAAGATATAAAACAAAATATAAATAAACTTATTTTCAAATATATTATAAAAAGATAGGAAAAAATTAAAAAATTGTACTAACTGAGGAGTTTAGTAAAAAGATTATAAAACATGTACATCACTACTACTGTCACATAGGAAGACAACAAATGGAAAATAAGATTAAACCCTTTTATCAAGCAAAGAATTTAATGGATAATATTTAAAAAAATTGCGAAAACTATGATGTCTGTATAAAAAATAAATCAAGAGGAAAATACAAGTTTGGACTAATGTCTCACTTAGGTCCCGCTACCTATCCGTTCGAAATAGTGCCTATAGACACCATACGGGGATTTGGTGGTGCTCGTTCAACCAAAACATATTTACATCTTCTAGTAGATCACTTCACTCGTTACGCCTATATTTTGACATCCAAAACCCAGAGTGCGAATGATTTTATCAAACTTGTCCAAAAAGCGACACAAGCTTATAAAATTGGCTTCATTCTATCAGATCAATATCCAGGCATAAATTCAAAGGATTTCAAAAAAAAATTAGATAAAGAAGGTATACCAATAGTTTTTACCGCAGTAAATGCACCATTTTCAAATGGATTGAACGAAAGGTTGGTTAATAAAATCCGTTGCATGATTAACGAAAGGGGGGACAAAATTGCTTGGACAACTATTGCTCACGAATGCACAGAAAAATATAACGAAACTGAACATAGTGTAACAGGGTTCTCTCCAAAATATTTATTGGAGGGAAAAAATGTTGACATTCTACCAGATGAACTGAAACAAAATATAACACATAGTTATCTACTGCGAGACCGAAAAATTGCCTTAGAAAATAGTATAAAATCCCACAATTATAATAAACAAAGATTTGATAAAAACAGAAAATATTATGAAGTAAAAGTCGGAGATTCTGTTTATGTTGAAAACGGAAACCGGTTAAACCGAAAAAAGCTAGATGAATTGAAAATAGGTCCATATCAAATTGTAGAAAAAATATCCAATTCAATTTACAAAGTAAACACAGGTCACAAAAAGTCAGAGTCGAATCTCTAACCAAATCGGAAACAAAAACCAAACATAGAACATGGAATAAAATAATAATAATTCCAAAATTATGATTAATTAAATTTGTCATTCAGAAACTGGTCTAATGTGTAATAGCAGTTTTCAAGTAGCAGCTTCTGTAGAGTGTTTCTGAATTTTTGTAATGGCATACATTTAATTGCATCGGGAACTTTATTAAAAACTTGGGGAGCAATAATAATAATAATAATATCCCTGGACATTTCACACAGCGCCATCTAGTCCCAAGCTAAGCAACCTAATGCTTGTGTTATGGTAACAAGATGGCTGATAAACTACTTATATACATTTTTTTTTGTAAATACATACATATTATAGATAGAAAAACACCCAGACTCGGAACAAATACATGTAGGTCATACAAATATTTGTTCCGTGCGGGAATCGAACCCGCGACACGCAGCGCAGCAGTCAATCACTTAACCACTGCGCCAACCGTGCCGTCAGCAATACCAAAGAAACTTTTCTTCATCAGTGTAGTTTTACATTTTACATGGCATAATGTGTTCCGTTTTATTTTATTATTTTATTAATGTGTTCCGTATGGGTAATTTCTTGACTGTGGCCATTTTTTTAAATAAGTGGGGATTATTTTTTACAAACAAGGATGTTTCCAAGATGTACAAAGCAGGAAAAGTTAAAATATTGTATTTTTTTAAATGTTGATTTACTGTCGCTGTCGCACCACGCGCGCGTGCCTATATCCATAAGTAGATACTCGTACTCGTACTTTATGTAGGTACGGCGCGTGCTCCGCCAGTAGACTAATATTATAAAGGGTGATTTAATACTGTACAAAAATAAAGAAGTGAAAAATAGAACTAGACTCAAACGCAAACTATTTATTTCAAATAAACTAATTACAGTAATTATTTTATTCTATGTTCTATGTTATGGGTTTGGTTTCCGCACTTAGTCCTTCAGGTGGACCATTGTGCGTGTTTATTTTATTATAATGCAATTGTAATTTTTGATCATTTTAATCTCTGCTGACATTGTATTTTTTTTTTTTACATTTAGGCTATTTTAATTTAATTAATTTTGACGACTATAATATTGCTGACATTGTTTTATCTTTCTGTACTATTTTATTAATTTGACAATTCTTATTTGTTCACATTGTGCGTTTAAGACATTTCTTACAATTAATTTAATTTTGATCATAGCATCACTATTTTGTATGCCTATCGGTGGAACATAGGTTGGACCAAACACTATATATACATAAGACCATTGTACCCTGTGTTCACAAAAATAAATGAATTTTGAACATTTTCACAACATACTTATAATATTTTTTTATGAAATAATCACAAATTAACTTTAAAAATCTCCACTTAAATGCTCAATTATTAAGCATTTTAAATTTTACATTTTCAAAATATCCACCGTGCTTCTGTAGACACAAATGACATCGTCTTACGATATTATTTCGGACTCTTCTGAGTAGGTCACCATTCGCGGCTAAAATTTTTAAATTGTCGATGGCCCGAATTATTCGAGATTTTAAATCGTCCATAGTCGTCACTTCAGTTGCGTATACCTCATTCTCTAAATGTCCATTGCTCACTGAACTCGAAATCATATCGGTGTACTCCGACGACGATGCGAAATTGATTCGAGGCATCTTGGAAACATTAAAACAATGAAAATAGGTACCTAACAATAATTATTTTTAAGAGTCTGATTTCTCATAAACTGTCACACACACGCGACACAGCACCTTCACTAACCTATCCTATTACTAAAATAAAGTTAACACAAAACAATGTCCACAAAATAAAAACAATAACAATACTGCGAAGGGCGCGTGCGCGAATAAAAAACTCAACTATCCCTCAAGGATTTTGGCGGCGGACTATGTGACTCATCCGTAACCCGCGCCAAAGAAATTAGAATCATGCCTACAAGCACACCCCCGTACCCCGTAGCATTTCGCGCATAGAGATTTACACCTCAAGTCGTCAACCGTAAGAATATTTTTGCATATTTTTTTCATACCACTCATGCGGTCCCTTTTCATCTTTTAATTTTGCGTACAAAAAACGCCTTCAACTATTAGCCGTAAGAAGGCGGTAAGGACATTTTTCGCTTGAATTGTTTACGTTTCGTCTAATAATATTTTGTAAAATGGTAGTTTAGTAGTGCTTGTAGGTAATTCGGAATGGCAACGTTTGAAGTTTTGAACTATAAAAAAAATTATACATAAATATCTTCATCGTCTTTAATATCGTTGGTCTTTGACCTACTTTTATTGGTCAGCTGATTATGTTTATGCAATACATGATGTTGTGAAATATTAAAATGGAAAAAGGGTCCCGCGGCTATAATATTGTATAGTATTAAATTATTTTAATCGAATATGATAAAATACCTAATATAGAGTACGTGGTTTCAATTAATGTGATAACCTAATCGCCACGCTGTATAACGGATCTTTGTTTACAGTTTGTTCATTCTTGAGTAGTATCATGTCACCAGTATTGTACGTAACAGGGTTGGTATACAAATCATATTTACTTTTTCTGACCTGTTTAAAATCACAGTATGACGCAAGACAAAATTCAGATATTAGTTATCTGAATTTTGTCTTGCGTCATACTGTGATTTTTGAAGTCTGTATCTCAATTGTTGTGATTATATAGCGGTTCTATATCTGAAGTTAAATTACTTGGTAAATTGCAACGTTTTCCAAATACGAGTTCGTATGGAGTGTATTTAGTTTCTGTATGTACAGTCGTATTAAAAGCAAAGCACCAGTATGGAAGCCATAACTCAAATTTTTTGGTTGGTTCTCTATTCGTATACGAAGGAATGATAGTAAATTCTACAGTACAGCAAACCATAATACTCGGGTGAGTTGCATCAAAAGCTCGGTTATAGTTACGTCAAAGTTAATTTTAATTTTAACAATAAGTATGACAGCCTCCTATAGTTTGGTGATGATAATATGCAGTAGATGTTTGTTGGGTTATTTTTAGTATTTTACATACTTCATTCATCACTTTCGAAACGAACTCCGTACCGCGATCAGCACCCTAATTGCGTAACACACGATCAATCGGAATCGGTTTCATTTTGAGAGTTCAACAACATTCATTGCGTTATTTACGTGTTGAGCAGACAAATTTTTCTAACTTATGAAGCAATGGATTAGCAATTTGCTTCAAAATGATTCTGATTCCAATTGATGGTGTGTTACGCAATTAGGGTGCTGATATATAATGTTTCTCGGAATGCCATAGCGTAATACAAAATTATTGATGAAAGCCGTCGCCACTGAAATTGTATCCATAATTCTAAGCGGATAAGCTTCTACATACTTGCTAAGATCACACTGTAGTGTCAGTACATACATATAATTATCACTATCCTTACTTAAGGGCCCAACTAAATCTAAAAACACTGTATCAAATGCCGAATGACCTGTATCAGTCAATCAGTCAGGATCATTGGCTGTTTTTAACCGACTTCTAAAAAAGGAGGAGGTTCTCAATTCGAATGTTTGTATTTTTTTTTTTATGTTTGTTCGCGCATAACGCCGTCGGTTGCCAACCGATTTGAAAATTTCTTTTTTTGTTGGAAAGGGTATACTTCGTAAATGGTCCCATTGAAATTTCGACAAGATCTGATGATGAGTTTCGGAGACAGACAACGGAGCTCTTCAATAAATGCCAGCAAATCAACGGCTATTGCTGCTATTTTGCTTATGAATGCATTGTTTATGCAATCACACAACATAACGTCACGCCTGTACCCTCGTACAGGCGTGACGTTATGTTGTGTGATTATTAAAGGGGTACGCAGATGCGTTCAGTATACCATGGTACACCCTCATTTCTGTCAAAGTTGTTATTGGGGTACCTCTAATCTTGTAAGTATATCCGAATTTGTGTGGAGTAGGTACAACTAAAAAGTGAAAAATAAAAACTTTTTTACAAAAAAAAAAACAACCGACTTCCAAAAAAACGAAAATGGGTCAGGACCAAATTTTGACGTAGGTAATTGCACAACGGAAATCACAACGGAATGACGCTAACGATACAAACAAAATGCTAAAATGACAGTAAAACAACATAGCGGCTTATCCGGAATACATGGCCAATACTTGAAGCCAATCTTGCCATACTAAATAGTCAAGAAACTTCTATCATAGGTTTGTAGGTTTCAAAATAATGGTGTCGCACAACAGGAGTATTACAACGGAAAGAATTTTGGGATGTATGTAATATTACCTTGTATAAATTATAATAACGATGTTCATTGTTCTCCCAAGATACAGGATCTCCTAGTTTAGGAGTCAGGGTTACTCTATCTGTATTACCTTTAATTCACTGATCATGTGACCTAGTCTTTAAACAATTTTGAAGGTTTTCGTATAAATAAAGATTTTTATTTATTATTTATAATTATTATTATTAAGTATTATTGTGCTATTAACTATTAAAACGATTACTAGTGTTTATGAGGCTTTATTAATATTAAATTATAAATGATACTACTATAATACGTTAAAAAAAACAGCGACCATAATATTCTTAGGTAGTTTAGCAGGACATGTATATTTTATAAAGCGTAGTCAAAAATTTGGTCCTGACCCAAATGCGGAACCAGCAACACCGACTTCCGAAATTAAACTTATTTTTTTCTTTGTAGTGGTTTTTTTTTTTTGGAAGTCGGTTGTTTTTTTTTTGTAAAAAAGTTTTATGTGCATAAAATGATTCTGTCTCTGGCATTCACCACAGCGCTTCACAAACTCCGTGACGTCACTTTCTAATTTTGGCCAATAACAATGGCGTTTTATATTATTTGTCATTCGTCGTATACTGGCGTGGCCGCTACTCAGTAATAAGTGGTAGTCATTTAAAATTACACGTTTCGTATCGTGATCATTTATAACTTTTCCTCCTTTTATAATAATTATAAATAAACGTGGTCCGGACCAATCTGGTGTAATATTTATGCATTGAATTAAATCTCTTATTATCTCTACGTTTTCATTACTTTGTACAACTTACAGTCAACGACCAGAAGTCCACTTACACCGCAATGACCATTATCGCCTGCGCTATACGAGCTGCGGCGCCTATACACACATACGCATATTTATCCGTGTGAGTGATGTTCCAACGCTAACAAATTAACATGTCGTGTAGCATCGCGCTACGAGTAGTCATAGATGTGGTCAATGCTAGACAAGGATGACAATATCAGTAACTTGTTTTTTGATCGCAGTCTGATTATTTTTGTCATAGTAATGCAAAATTTCAACAAGTAAATATAAGTTAACATTAGCTAGATCGGTAGCGAGGCTGCACTCTCTAATGTAATCCACATAGATGTGGGTTCGAATCCTAGTTGGGCCAGTTATTTTTTTTTGATGTTTTATATAATTATTATTTGTATGTTTTAGTAATTTATTTTAGTAAATTACTTTGAACAAATAGATATTATAATAAAGATAATTTATTATTATAATATGATAATAAATGAAACAAATGATGTGGTAACATTGTAATATTTTTTATACAAAAGAAATCCTTTACACTTACTTAAGTTATTAATATAGTATTGAATGTTAAAAAACACATTTTAGGTTACATACAGATAAATATTATGAAAATTCTGATATCATTCAAGAGGTTATAGCTTAATTATTCATTTTCTCAATGAAAAGAGGATTGAAACATAACCTCAATATTACAATAATATAACAATGATGTGGTAACATTGTAATATTTTTTATACAAAAGAAATCCTTTACACTTACTTATGTTATTAATATAGTATTGAATGTTAAAAAACACATTTTAGGTTACATACAGATATTATGAAAATTCTGATATAATTTAAGAGGTTATAGCTTAATTATTCATTTTCTCAATGAAAAGAGGATTTAAACTTAACCTCAATATTACAATAATATAAATACTAATTTGTTAAAGTTACGGCCACTATGTCCCCTGACACAAAATTACCCTACCTGTCTATGACTTTTAATATTTCGTGTGACCCCCGTTAGCCTCGATACAGCTAATGAGACGTCGACGCATAGACGCCACAATATTTGCACAGATATTTGTGCCGCGCAAACTATCCCATAACTGCATGCAATGGGATTTGAGTAGCTCAGGGCATCTCTCGTCCCGAGCATCCCATCTTTGCACCATTAAACCCCATATATTTTCTATGGGGTTTAAGTCAGGGGACCGAGCTGGCCAAGGAATAACTTTAATTTCCGGATGATTGCTAAACCATTCGCGAACAATGCTGGCACGGTGAATGGGACAATTGTCTTGAACAAAACTTATCTCGTTTAAGTCTTCTGCGGGGTAGATATTACGCACCGTAGGCAACATTATATCATTCAACACTTCCACATAGTTGACACTGTTGGCTCGCGTCGATAAAAAACTTAATTCACCGGGCCCTTGAGCACTTATCCATCCCCACATATTCACACTGATTCCGCCTGACTCCGTATTTGGTCTGACATTGCCTTCAGACCAACGCGTGTTATTTTTACGCTACAAATGCAGCCTTCCTTTTTGGCACGATTTAAAAGATTTTTCGTCGGTGAATATTGTCGTCTCCCAATCAAAATCCAAATATTCCTGGGCAAAACTTAACCTCTCCTCTTTATGCCATTGCGTTAAAAACGGTTTTTTAGCTGGCGTTCGGTGATGAAGACCTTCGGCATGGAGTATGCGGCGAACGGTGCGTACTGATGTGCCGAACTCATCGGCAAAACGCCTTGTTGGGATGAAACCATACGTCTCATATTCAGCTACCATATAACGTCGCTGAGGCTGGCTAATAAGAGGTGGTCTTCCGTTCCTCTCACGACTCTTCAGGCTACCTTCTTCCTCAAATCTCTTCACCCAACGACTAACAGTCTCTCTCTAAAAAAAAAAAAAACTATAAGTATTACACACTTGCAACAAGCGATTAATCTACCATTATATTTTGTAGGTATCATCACATAAACTTACACATAAGCCGGTTTCATTTGATATTTGAGATATATTAAGGCCATTCGAATATAGGGCCACAATATTTGCCTTGGCTTCAATACTAATATTAGCCTGCATATTGAATTCAGAAGAATACTAAAATAGCAACAACAAGATAACACAAACGCTCGTTACTATGTTCACCAACCAACAACAGCGAATAGTGGAATAATTTATGTAAACTAGTAAAGTAGTTAAAATATGAGGGTAGATTTACAAAGTGAACTTATCACTTTGTTTCAAATCTACCCTCATATTTTAATAACGACGCTAAGATTGAAAATAATTGTAAAACGAAAGAATCTTCGTTTAGTTGTGGAATATTTAAAATATTTGTTAGCAACTCGGCATTCTTATTTCACATTATCATACTTAAAAAATATTTTTAATGTTTGATGTGAGACTCGAACCCGAACGCTCGCCATGCGAGGCACAGTGCTAACCACTTTGGCCACCGTAACGCTCAGTAATCTTATTGAAATTTGTAATGACAATCATAAGCGGGCAACAAGTTGCCAATGTGTAGTGTTGTCAAACCTTCTTATAGAAGAAGGTCATAAGTACAACTAATATTCCTATGCCATAGTTTTGTGAGATTGCTAGTCGACTTCTGACTGTTATAGTACATTATCAAGTTTCATTTGGTTACAGTAATTAACCAACTCCCGTACAAAGGCATCTCGTGCGCATTGTAAATTTGTAATCGGCAAGATAGGTTTACTCTTAATATACAATTGGATACGTCATAATTAAATAATGTTTTTGATTGATTTTTCCAGTCCTTTTCATTTTCAAACCTTAAAATCCTTTGGTTTTTTAAACATCTCCATAACTCTTGGGTGATCAGCTGCTATTAGTAAACAAAAAAGAGAAATAATAAAAAACACAAAAATAGACGATTATTTATTCGGTTCTAACTTGTCTGATTATCTAAAATCCACCAAGGCCATAACAATGTCTGCATCAGAATTGAAGTTCACCGCAAATAGTGGAAAATTCAATCAACAGCGAAATCAGCCGAATACTTCTACATATCGTCAAACCGGTGCTTTAAACGCACGGGGGGCACCGCGGGCACCAGCCGCCGAGTCGCGAGTGTACCCCAACCAGACTCGGCGCCAACCACCACCGCAGCCACGGGACCATCGCCGCGCGCAGACAGCCACACGCGCACGGACGGCCAACTACTCAGCCCGACGCCGCTAATCGTTTCGTCACAGGTAGATAACAATAATGTACCTATAGCTGGCAGATTAGAACATTACTTTAATGAATGGCATCATATTACTAATGACAAAACTATCCTGTCTTGGATCAAAGGATATGAAATACCATTCCTTTGTGAACCACGCCAGACAAACATACCTAAAAGGTCATACTCGGTCACAGAAACTCACATAATTGATAATTGCATTTCTGAGCTATTAGAATCAGGTTTTATTTCTCAATGTATCCCTTGTGATAAACAATTCGTTTCACCTATATTTACAGTACCTAATTAGACTAATGGAAAACATCGCTTCATTCTTAATTTAAAAAAATTGAATAAATTCATTCATGTTGCCCACTTTAAAATGGAAGACTATCGTACAGCTATAAAATTAATTGATCAAAATTGTTACATGGCAAGCATAGACTTAAAAGACGCGTATTTTTTGGTCGCAGTCGCCAAAAGCGACAGGATTTACCTCCGTTTTAGTTGGAACTCAGAAAAGTTTAAGGATCGATTATTCGAATTTAACGTTTTGCCGTTTGGCCTCTGTACTGCACCCTACGTGTTCACTAAATTACTCAAACCTGTATTACATTATTTACGTTCATTAGGTCATTTATCAGTAAACTATATAGAGGATTTTTTATGCATCGGTAATTCTTATAAAAGCTGTCTTATTAACGTTGAAACGACCAAAGAATTAGAGAGAGCACTAGAACTAAGAACTATTAAAATTAGGATTTTTAATGAATGATGTCAAAAGTAAAATTTACCCAAGTAAAAAATGCCTTTTCCTGGGTTTTATATTTGACTCAAGGAACATGTCTCTAACATTACCCATTGAAAAGAAAAACCGCATAAAATTAATGTCAAACAAGTTGTTACATACAAACAAATGCGCAATTAGAGAACTTGCTAGATTTATAGGTCTGTTAACTTCAGCATGTCCCGCCGTTAAATACGGCTGGTTATACACAAAGCTTATAGAAAGAGAAAAATTTCTAGCACTAAATTGTTCTAACAATTACAATAAACCCATGATATTACGAGATTGCATAAAAAATGATTTAATTTGGTGGAAAGAACACATTGACTCTTCATTTTGTTCCTTTCAAACAAATGATTACACTCTTATAATATTCAGCGATGCTTCAACCACTGGTTGGGGCGTAGTTTGCAATAATCAAACCGCTCACGGACATTGGAATCATTCCCAATTATCATTACACATAAATACTCTTGAATTACTTGCAGCTTTTTATGGTCTAAAAATCTTTGCATCACACCTTAAACATTGCAATATCTTACTCAGAATAGACAATACTACAGCAATTGCCTATATTAATAAAATGGGAGGTATACAATTCACACATTTAAATAACATTGCGCGTGATATATGGCAATGGTGTGAAAAACGCAGTATACATGTTTTTGCATCTTATATCCAATCTAAAGATAATTTAATTGCAGACTTTGAATCTCGTCAGACATATAATATAGACACAGAATGGGAACTAGCAGACTACGCATTTACTAAAATAACACTTTCACTCGGTACTCCACAATTCGATTTATTTGCAAGTAGTCCGAATCATAAATGTTACCGATATGCTTCATGGAAATTAGATCCAAACTCCGAAATTATCGATGCATTCACATTTAACTGGAAACATATTCAATTTTATGCTTTCCCTCCCTTTAGTCTTATCTCAAAAGTCCTACATAAGATTAAAAATGACAAAGCAGAAGGAATTGTAGTGGTACCATATTGGCCAACCCAACCGTGGTACCCAATCTGGTTAAAATTACTTATCTCGAAAGCATTGTACTTTAAGCCTGACAAAAAATTACTAGTTTCTCCTTTCAGGGAGGAGCACCCGATCCACATGGATCTCACCCTGATGGCAGGGAAATTATCCGGCAGTCGTTACTAAGGCGCGGAATACCCAATTCATCTCTCGATATAATGATGTCCTCTTTCTCCCCAAACACGCTGAACCAATATAATACTTCACTAAAATCTTGGTGGCTATACTGTAAAGATAAAGGATTAGATTACTGTGATTCCAATATTTCTCAATTAATAGAATTTTTAACTTGCAAATTTAATTCAGGTGCTAGTTACAGCACACTTAATAGTTATCGTTCAGCGTTATCAATACTGTTAGGTCAGGAAGTGACTTGTAACGATTGTATAAAAAGGTTCCTTAAAGGGGTTTATCGTATAAAACCACCCGCACCAAAATACCACACCACCTGGAACCCCAATCGTGTGTTAAATTACTTAACAAATTATTTTTCAAACGATTTAATTACATTAAAAAATTTATCGTTAAAGACTGTAACTCTTTTAGCATTAGCATCTGCACAGAGAATGCAGACCTTAAGTCTAATAAAAATAAAAAATATTACTTATGATTCAGATAAAATTCTAATAAAAATTGAAGATTTATTATAAACCTCAAGGCCAGGCGCTTACCAACCATTGACTATATTACCTTATAATATTATAGAAAACCCAGCTTTAACCCTCAAACATTATATAGATAAAACTGCTTGCTTACGTTGTCAAGAAGATTCTCTATTTATAAGTTATCAAAAACCACATAAAAAAGTGGGCTCTCAAACTTTGTCTCACTGGGTAAAACAAATTTTAGAAAAGAGTGGCATAGATGTAAATCTGTATGGTGCGCACAGTACAAGGCACGCGTCCACGTCTGCTGCTCGCAGAGCAGGTGTCAATCTGGAAGCTATTAGGAAGGCTGCAGGCTGGACTGAATCATCCCAGGTATTCCAAAAATATTACAATAAGAATCTATCTACCTCTAACGAAACTGAATTTATAGATGCACTCTTTAGATGATTATTTTTTATGGTAGTATATGTTAGATATTTAGTGATTATTGTATAGACATATACATCTACATTACGTTACAGTGACTAAAAATTAATAAATAGTACTTATTTATCGATCGCTTCAATGTCTATTTACTTTTATTTTTATTTTTACGATGCTCTAAACATCTGCATGTAAACTGTAATCATCTTCGGGAGAGATACGAAGTATAATTAAGAATCAAACGAACTTACCTTGTGAAGTTTGATATCTAAATATACGAGTGTCTTGACCGAAGATGATTACACTCCCTCCCCCCCTGATAGACCCAAAAAAATAAAAAAAATAAAAAATTGCTCTAAAAAATGAGTTAAAGATCCCGACGGTGATGGCGGGTTGCACTCCAGTGGGGAAAGTAGTCAATAAGTACGTAATAGTAATAAGTCTAATATTTATTTAACTAAAAATAAATTATATAAGCATTTAAATAGCTTTAAAAGTGTGATTAGGACAGCATCAACTCGCGTGCTGCTGCATGTAAACTGTAATCATCTTCGGTCAAGACACTCGTATAATTAGATATCAAACTTCACAAGGTAAGTTCGTTTGATTCTTAATTATAAAACACTGTAAAACGAAGTAAAATAGTGTTTTTACAATTTCTTATTGCTATATTTAGTATCCCTGGGGGTATTTACATGTACAGTCCCTCATCAGTATTATCTGACCCACCCTAAAAACAAACGAATTTGGACCCTCTGGCTGTAACATTAAGGTTTATTCAATTTATATGAGCTTAACAGACAAGTGCTCGAGGACTCGATGAAGAAATACAATCAATACAGACACGCAAATTTCATCTTTAACACGTAACGTTAAGGTAAACCCACCCAACACTGTCGGAGCCACCGGCATTATAATATCATTTTGTTAAGCTATTTTAATCATTATCTCGTTGACATTAAAGTTGAAAAGCTTTTAAGTCACACTACATAATTACAACCCAATCTTTAATTTCGCGTATTTCCAACAAGTTCTTGTGGCTTAGCGGTTTGATGCTGGATTGGCGACGAACAACATGTGGGTTCGAAAATACAGTCCACCTATATTATCAGTTTCTTTTTTAATTTGTTTTCATTTCTACAATATTGCTTGCATTACTAAAGAACGACCAATATGATTTACGCCTAATAACTTATCTTGTAAACAGGTGGGTAAATTGAAAAACTTTAAGTTCACAGAATTTATATTTACCAAGAATGGTTGGATACGAAGTAAAAAATATATTTGCTTCTTGAGGTAGATAATAAATTCATCTAAGTGACAAAAGTTACACTACGCCTAATAGCAGTGACTGCGCACACACATTTGTAAATCGTTTCACATAACTAGATAAGTATTTTTAAGCAATTTGGTGTTAAAAAGCATCATGTCGCAACTTAATGACTATACCAAACATAAAATCATATTTTTACATGAGTAGAATGTTGGAATTAGAGAGATTGGTCAGTGTTTTTTTATAACTATTTTATTTTATTGATTGTGATTAACGAACGCGTAGTTGGCTATTTTACCATTACATTCACTCCTTACAAGTTACATACACGGTTCCAAAAATGTTTTTTTTTTGTTTTAGAGAAATACGGTCAGTCTATGCCTAAGACGTTATGGAGACAATGGAAATATTCAGCGGATTCGTCCAGGAGCAAAAGCCATTAAGTATAGTCCCGAATTCGAACGCCACCGTTGTTTCAAGCCATGTTGAAAATCCATTTTTTGCCCATTCGTGTAACCGCAATAAACCACAATATTTCAGTGGAAACAGTGAGAAGGCATTTACACGCTGCTGGGATAAGGAATTATAAACCGGCACAGAAAACTTCATTGACACCTGCTCATCGCGAAGAAAGGGTCCGTTTTGCCCAGGAATATTATTTTTTTTTTTTCTATTTTTAAACACATCATGTAAGTAAATGCTCAATGGATTGATTGTTAAACCATTAAAATGTTGCAGATTATGTAGTGATGTTATTGTTATAAATAGATTGTTTCTATTTAAATAACATGTTTATTCACTACATATAGGCAGCTATAAATCTGTAAAGCATTTCACAGATGAATTCATTTTCTCGGTAGCAAACTTTTAAGCATAAGCATGCCTTGTTTAATGTTAATAAATGGTTAGATTTGATTATGGCATACTAATATAAAATGTAGGTATATTAAATTGGAAATATATATGAGCATTTACTTATTTTATCTTACCTAAGTGTTTTAATGAAATAATAAACATTTTAAACTTGCAACTTTTTAATTTTATTTCTATACAAACTGCCCGTTTAAAAAAACAAGACCCTAAGAAATGTAAAAAAAGTGTAATAAAATAATTAAAAAAAACAGCTGAGCAAAAAGCTACATTTAGTTTAAACTCGGTTTCGAACGTAGACAACGATGAACACCGCATACTTTCATAAAGTTTATTAAGAATAAACTTTATGAAAGTATACTATATGGTTCAAATTCTTTAGAATATTGCGTCTAGCATAACAACTAAGATCAAATTTCAATGCGGCTTATAAGAGTTGAGTTGGTCTTGTGGTCACTAAGGTAATGCGGTGTTCATCGTTGTTCGAAACCGAGTTTAAACTAAATGTAGCTTTTTGCTCAGCTGTTTTTTTTAATTATTCTATTACACTTTTTTTACATTTCTTAGGGTCTTGTTTTTTTAAACGGGCAGTTTGTATAGAAATAAAATTAAAAAGTTGCAAGTTTAAAATGTTTATTATTTCATTCTTGCACAGCACAAGCAGCCAACCTTCTCCTCGTGCAAATAGATTATTTTGTATTTTAAATAATCACTCCATTGAGACATGATAATAAAAAAATCTGCCTATAAAATAGAAAATAAAAAATGGTAAAGAGACGTTGTTTTTGCAATTTAGTAAGACAAGGTAAAATATGTTTGAGCGTAGTCACTGCATACCCTTAGTAGCATTTGAATACCAGTTTTATAATAAATAATATTTATTTTTCAACTACCCACTTATTACAAGTTATGCGAAAATATTACCATTTTAAAAGTTTATATTTGAAGATTATCCGTCTATAGTTCTTTATAATAATACAAGAAATAGTTTTGGAATAAATTCTAAATTGAAAGCAAAACAATATCATCGTCGCAGGAATTGATCTCGCACCTTGATATTCTTAGTCTTATACACAGACCACGAGACCAGAATTACTTGATCGCAATCATTAAAATAAGCTATTACACTAATTATATTATGACAAGTAGTTATAACATATAACCTAATGCTAACGTTATAAAGATCGCGTGTCTGTATTGTTATTGTATTTGTTCATCGAGTCCTCGAGCACTTGTCTGTTAAGCTCATATAAATTGAATAAACCTTAATGTTACAGCCAGAGGGTCCAAATTCGTTTGTTTTTAGGGTGGGTCAGATAATACTGATGGGACTGTACTAGTGGGGTGGAGACGTGAAATATAAAAAAATTAAGAAAAAGTATGATCGCTCGCTTTGATCCCGAGACAGGGGTGTCCAACCTTTCTGAAATTTTCACGCAATGTAATAATTTTTTATTGCATTGAATAGGAACAACAAACAATTACCTACATTATGCAATATTAGTAGATTTTTATGTAATCAAAACGTAATTATTTTGTAACAGCTTTTAGTGTTCTATTACATAAATACTTGCCGCTCATGATTTGAACAAAAGCAGCAATAGGTAAAATAAATCGCGGGAACGAGAAATTCGAATTTCAAATATATTTCCACTAAGTTTTCATTTTTACGAATTAGGATCCTAATAGTCTTTTGAGATAGCCGTTTATTTAACGCAATGATTTTACATATATTTTTTAAGCTTTTTTATTGCAATTGCATTGCATATTTCAACGGGGACATTAAATTTCAAAACAAAATATACACCAGCGTATATTAATTTCTAACACGTTTTTTTTTCCGCTTACCTTAATACGATGATATATTCTGCCAGAATATTAATATTATGTAGGTGATTGCTGTCAGAAATCATAGAGGACAAAAATTCATGCCAAACGACGTGTATGTAGCAAAGTATGGGCAATTCTCGTAATTTTAAGAACGTTCACAGTCTGATCTCAGTCTCAATCTGTCAAAAAATACTTATAATTTTCCTACATTTGACAAGTTTTTGACATTTGTATGTTGCCGAGATGAGACTGCGACTAGATTTTGAACGTTTTAAATTATGAGAATTGGCCTTCCGATCTTTGTCTTTCATTTATGTTACTTCGAATACTTGTTCCGTTCCGAAGATAATACAATTAATTAGAGATGGGCTGATCTGATACTGTTGTTGAGACACTAGGTACTATCGTTTTGAAATTAAATGTAGACGCTGAGATTGGATAGCAGAAAGATATAATAACGAAAATCGAACCAAATTAGCAGAAATTATTAACATATTTTTATCAATTTATATTAAAATTTGCTGGAAAACGTTATGTTTTTACAGAATAGGCATAATATTTCCAAACAAATAAAACTTAAGAGACATTGTAATATATTAATGATGATTATATTATTAATTATAATTATTTATTATGATTATTATTATTATTATTCAGCAAATAACTTAGTAGGTACTTATCATTTCAACCGCGTATCATACTGTGATCAACCATACAACCGAACAGAGCTGCAAATTGATTTTAAAAAAAAGTGTATTAAACATAGCCACATTTTTTTAATTTTTTTTATTATCTCACCCCAAATAATGACCCAAAAATGTCCTGTTTTTCTATATTTGACACATTTTAACCAAAATAAAAATCCACTTTTAAGACTTAAGAAAATCACTTGTACCATAGTCTATTAATCTCTCTCAATAAATTAAGTCACGCGACCTAACTCGGCGCTCGTCTCAGATGGTAGGTCGCCATGTAAGGTTGTCAGTCCGGGAAGATGAGTAAAACAAGTGACTCCATTGGTATCTCGTGTATTACTTACTGGTCAAACATAGAGTACTATCCTTAATAAACATATTATTATTGATTCTCAATATATTGAGTGTGAAGCACACTGTGAACACGGATCGCCACGCTCCAGTTTACGCATGTTTCCTTGATTTGAGCAAGTCTTTTGACTTGGTTTCCTACGACATTTTATGGAGAAAGATGGAAGAGGTTAATTTGCCACCAGCAGTGACAAATACTCTAAAATACTGGTATAGAAACCAAGTCAATAGTGTGAGGTGGGCTCGTGCCCTGTCTAGGCCGTATGGGTTGGAGTGCGGGGTGAGGCAGGGGGGTTATGCTCCCTACGCTATTCAACCTACACGTGAATGATCTGGTTGGCGCGCTTAGCAGCATGCGTGTCGGGTGTCATATTGATGGCGTGTGTTGTAATAATATTAGCTACGCAGACGACATGGTGCTGCTGAGCGTGTTAGATTTTTTAGTATAGTATATACTAAAAGTATATGTACCTACATATTATCCAAATAACAAGCTTTAAATATCAGGATGGTTACTAGTTAGTTATTTACTGTGTATGAAAGTTATCATTGAATATGGTTTGTAGGAAAAGGGTTTTATGAAATAAAGCACAGACAGACAAGGCTAAAAATTTATTTGAATTTTAGGCTTGTCAGTAATTAATCAGAAAACTAGTCGTCCGTTCGCAAAACTAGGTCATCATGGAGAAGAAGGACAAGAAACTCCATGGAAACAGTAACAAAGTATTCTATCAATACATTTCTTACGTTATCATAAATTATCGTTATCTTTAAAAACAATTTATTCTATCTCTTGGACAACGGTTACGGTCCAAGAGAATTCAAAATAATAGCAACATAATAACAATAGCTAGGAATATTGGCCATAATATGACTTACACAACAAGATTTTCATAATAAGCAATAATTAAGGTATACTATGAAATTAATTAACTTACGTGACATCTGGTCAATATATTCCACATAACAATGTGTAGCGAAATAAAAACCAATCTTCACTTGTACACGTTTAATTTGGTAATAATTATAAAAAAATTGAAAACAAAAATTTATGAAGGACACAGTACGATTCAAAAGATTATGTAATAGCTCTGCGGCGACGTCCCTGGTGTAAGAGCCCTATAAATTTCACAATTACGCGTCGGTCACGATACGTTTGCAAACCTATAACTTCCGCAATAAATAAATATTCGGAAATCCTAAATGGCTAACTGCGCACCAAGTCGATCTGTCAGGTAGCGAGGCAACAATAAAATTGATATGGCTGATTTAAATAAAATACGATGATGTTGTCGATTCTACTAGAAATTTAAAAAATACAACTAAAAATACGTAAATCTGGTCCTAGACTCCAGGCTGTCAGTCAGAAGGCTCGCTGGCTGGCTAGTACTCACCAGCGTAGGGTTTGAATCCCAACACGCAGCTCGCAGTCGCCAGGTCCCAGGCTAGCGGTGGGGGCGAATTCAAGATTCGACTACAGTCTTCGGACAAATCTACAGAAAATAACGAAAAATGATAATCCGAGACGCAGGCAGAATCTTTTATAACAACAGAGATGAAGTAACGTTAAATTACATACCAAGTCCAGAAAGATGAAACCTGACTCGCAAGTTTTAGATGCTGTAAATTTCGGGAACAGTTCCCTTTGATCCGGTCGCACAACGGACGAACTCGGACGTTCAAATCTTTATAGTGGCAAATAATTATATCATAAAACGGGAAAAAATAGTAATATAGACGTCCGTCCTGTGCCCAAATAAAAGCTTCAAATGAAAAAAAACACTAAGAGAAAAGACGACACTTTTTGATTCAAAATTCAAAAAAGCAAAAAAATTTAAGAAAAAACCTTTCTGGTTACAAATAAGGTAGGATTTGTTATAAAAGAAGGTTATTCGTGAAAAAATTATAATGTAACATTTGCCAGTGCTGCAGTACCCCCTTTCCAAGAAAAAATAATTAAGTGATAGAAGAAAAAAGTAATAATAATCAAAGGTAAGAACAATTCTTACAGGGTCCTGTAAGAATTAACCTTGCTAGGCCCAAGTTAATAAGTAACTAATCGAAATTAAAACTAAATAAACGACATCGTAGTGCAACGGATACAGAATAAATACGAAAACGTCTTCCATCTAAATGTTATCAGCGCGATCTCCCGATGCGTTGACTAAAACTAGAAATCACATGAAAACTAGAGACTAATAAATCCAAATAAGACTAGCCTAACCTAATAAATAATCATCGCCAGGTTATTTCTTTACAAAGTAATCAAGAAGTAAGAATAGAAGGCGATGTAACGATTTCAAAAAACGGAAATAACAATAAGCAAACAACATAATAATAGGGTACCTAATTGTTAATTAAATCGATGAATTAAAAAAGGTGTTTAATAACACCACACTATTCTTAAGTAATCGACAAGAGTTTATCGACAGTGTCCCAACACTAGACCTGTCATTAACTCTATGAAGGAATCCACGTCATCTGAGTGATATTATGACAGAACTGACAAGTACCAAACAAAAGTTTGTTGACAAATATAGTTTCCATTTGGAACGACTAAATGTCGCTGCTAACTTTTTAGCTGTCGAAATGAGTTAAAGTTAATACTATGCGAATCTATATTACAGGGGAACAAATGATACGTCTAAGTAACGTAAAAGTAACGTTCGGAATATAGAAAGATTTAATGGATTACTTGTTTAGAAATCATGGGAATTACTTTAGAATAACTTAAATAAATGATATTGCCCAGAATGGACAGATTCGCAGACTTGAAGAACATATGTGGTCCTAGAGAAAACCCTACTTACACGACATTTAATAAAGCGTGGAGCAAGCTTTCCTGAAAAATAATCTGCCCCAGAGGATCTAGAAAAGTTTCGCCTCCATACAGTGTCACCAACGTTGAGAGTGACAGGCGAACGATTCCTATTATACGCCCGAGAATTACGGAGGAAAGTCGTAGAAAGATTATCTGCGACTTTTGCGTAAACCTCGGCAAGGGAAGAAAGATTCGAGGCGTGTTGAACCAGACTTTCAGCTAAATTTACGCTTTCAGTCTGATTACTGGCACGACCGGAAGTAACAACTTCCCTACCAAACATTAGGAAATTAGGAGTGAAACCTGTAGCTAAATTAATGCAAGAGTTAAGATAGAATTTGACTTTGGGTAAAAGTTTTGCCCAGTTTCTTTGGCTTTCTCCGACTAATATGCTCAAACACGTAACGACAAATATGCTCAAACACGTAACGACACTTTGGTTAAAGCGTTCAACCGTGTTGGCTTGAGGACTATAGGTAACAACAAGTTTGTGTTGGAAAATCGATATGAAAGAATATAGGAGTAATATGGCTGGTAGAGGAATAGTACAACGACGCGACATCACAGGAACGGCTGGGCTAAGAATAAAAAAAGAGACAAATAGATACTAGCAAACATCTGCGCAAAAAAAACGAACAGCTGGGCTAAGAATAAAAAAAAAAAGCACAGAGATACTTAGCAAACAACTGCGCAAAAAGAAACGAACAGATGGGCTAGAAATCAAAAATAAGTCAAATAGAAACTAGCAAACAACCGTGCAAAGAACGCTTACCTTAGTCACGACGCCTAAACACATTCACACACCGAGCACACACTACAGGGTACTAACTACTACTAACTATTGGATTAAAATAAAACTCGGGAAAAAGATTATATTTTCTTGCGAGGGAAATAAGAGAGTAGATAATTTAGAATAATTACAAAGCTTTTTTTAAATTGCACAAAAACACACCACATTAAAGAAAATAAATCCAATAGCAATGAAAGGGTTGACTACTCCATCGTATCCATGGTAACCATCTTGTTTGACGAAACGAAAAAAAATCCACCATTTGAACCTGAAAATGTCAACAAAGAAATGATGATTAAAATAATTTGCTCGGAAAGAGCAACCACACACGGAATAACGAAAAAAATATTTAAATCATTATTTAGGAATAAAGAAAAGTACTTACTTTAAGTTCGGGCGCCATATTGTAGCGAAATAAAAACCAATCTTCACTTGTACACGTTTAATCTATATATATAAAATTCAAAGTCCTGACTGACTGATTGACTGACTGACTGACTGACTGACTGACTGATAGATCAACGCACAGCCTAAACCGCTGGTCCTAGAGACATGAAATTTGGAGGGTGGGTTCTTCGTGAAGAGTAGGCATCCACTAAGAAAGGATTTTTCAAAATTCCACCCCTAAGAGGGTGAAAAGGGGGGAATTCGTTTGTATGAAAAATCTTATTTCTTGAGTTAATAAATTTGAAACTTGGCATGAATACTTACCAAAATAAATTATGAAGATTATCAGTTTTCTTTTCTTCTAAACTACCCCCTAATAAGGGATTGGGGGGTTTCAAAGTTTGTATGGAAGAATTTTAGCGCGCAGTCCGATTTACTCGAAACTCGGTAGTTATACCTAATATTGAAAGTAAAGAATAATGTGTATCAGGGTTTTTTGAAAATCTACCCCTGACGGGCTGAAATGGGGTAGTAAATTTTTCAGGGGAGGATTTTACTGCAAGGCTTGATTAACTCGAAAATTAGTATAAATAATCTTTGAGTCAAGTTATGAATACATCCCAAACGATTTTTTTTAAATTCCACCCCTGTGGGGGTGAAAAGTGGGGATTCAGTTTATATGAAAAATATTCTTCATTAGGTTAATAAACTTGAAACTTTTCAAGAATACTCGCTAAGTAAGTAATAAAGTTTATCATTATAAGTTTTTCAAAACTACCCCTAAAGGGGAATATAGGGGTGTTGAAGTTTGTGTGGAATAATTTGAAAGCGCGCGCGGTCCGATTAACTCGAAACTTAGTGTTTATACTTAAGACCAAAAATAAAGAGTAACATGTATCAAAGTTTTTCGAAAATCTACCCCTAACGGGTTGAAAAGGGAAAGTTAATTTTACAAGGGAGGATTATAATTCGTGGCTTGATTAACTCGAAAATTGGTATAAATAATCTTTGAATCAAGTTAGGAATAATCCCCAACGATTTTTCAAAATTACACCCCTGTGGGGGTGAAAAGCGGGGGATACAGTTTATATGAAAAATCTTATTACTTGAGTTAATAAATTTGAAACTTGGCACGAATAGTTACCAAAATAAATTATGAAAATTGTCAGTTTTTTTTTCTTCTAAACTACCCCCTAATAAGGGATTGGGGGGTTTCAAAGTTTGTATGGAAGAATTTTAGCGCGCAGTCCGATTTACTCGAAACTCGGTAGTTATACCTAATATTGAAAGTAAAGAATAATGTGTATCAGGGTTTTTTGAAAATCTACCCCTGACGGGCTGAAATGGGGTAGTAAATTTTTCAGGGGAGGATTTTACTGCATAGCTTGATTAACTCGAAAATTAGTATAAATAATCTTTGAGTCAAGTTATGAATACATCCCAAACGATTTTTTTTTAATTCCTCCCCTGTGGGGGTGAAAAGTGGGGATTCAGTTTATATGAAAAATATTCTTCATTAGGTTAATAAACTTGAAACTTTTCAAGAATACTCGCTATGTAAGTAATAAAGTTTATCATTATAAGTTTTTCAAAACTACCCCTAAAGGGGAATATAGGGGTGTTGAAGTTTGTGTGGAATAATTTGAAAGCGCGCGCGGTCCGATTAACTCGAAACTTAGTGTTTATACTTAAGACCAAAAATAAAGAGTAACATGTATCAAAGTTTTTCGAAAATCTACCCCTAACGGGTTAATCATAATCATAATCATAATCATTTATTCATTGTAAAACATAGGTACATTATAAGTTGTTATATTTTGTTAATACGTTGAGGGCGCTATGCTTTGCCTCTAGGGCGTACAAAAGTAGTAAAATAGTAACATGCAATATAATTAAAACAATAAATTAATATAAATATTACATGAATCACAAATTAAAAGTAAAATAAATTAGATCATCTCACTGAACAATATCGATAAGTTAACTTGATAAATAATGTGTAGTGAGAATATTATATAAAATGAAAATTGTCAGGCACTTACTTATATAGAATGTTAAAGAAATTGAATGATGTCATAAATTAAAATTAAATGTCACTATGGAAGATCAATAATTGTTATTTAGGAAATGTCAGAAATTTTATAACAGCATGTCATTCAAATATTCGGTGATTGAATAATAGCATTTTCCTATTAGAAAAATCTTTAATTTTCTCTTAAAGTTGTGCAAATTTTCATTTTTTATGCTATCAGGAATTTTGTTGTATATAACCGGACCCATGCCTAAAATACTTCTCCTTGCTAGTGCTGTTTTGTATTTACCTGTACACAACATGGTTTTGTATTGGGATCTAAGTTGAGTGGTTCGTTTTCTAGTATCTACTATCGCGGGAAACAAGTTAAGGTTACATTTGACAAACACTGCTACTTCAAATATATATAGGCATGGGAAAGTCAAGATTTTTAATGATTTGAAGACAGGCTCACAGCTATCAGTAGTTTTTAGGCCTACTATACATCGTACACATCTTTTTTGAGATCTAAATATAGTTTCTCTTTCAGCACAGTTGCCCCAAAATATTATGCCAAATCTCAATACTGAGGAAACAATGCCATGGTATGCTATAAGTAGTGTTTGTAAATTAACTTTTTTGCCAAGATGAAAAGAGCATAAGCAGATTTACTTAGCCGCGTACATATGTCGTCTGCCTGCATTTTCCACGTTAGTTGGCTGTCAACTAGAATGCCAAGAAATCTTGCTACTTTTACCTCTTCTACACTCTGTCCGTTAGATGAAAGATTGAAATGATTGGGTTCTAGTCTTTGGTAGAAATGCAATAACTTGGTTTTTTGTATATTAATAACCAAGTTATTTATGTCAAGCCAATCAATTATTTTTTTAAGGGTGTTATTTACATCTTCTTCATAAGTTATATTATTGGAACATTTAATTATTGCTGTACTGTCATCAGCGAAGAGGATCATTCGATGCTTTAGTTGACGCGGCAGGTCATTGATATATATAAGAAATAATAGCGGCCCAAGCACACTGCCCTGAGGTACCCCATAGTGAACTTTCCTACAGTTTGATAGGTATTTTATTTCCCGTTTCGTATTTAAATTAATTCTAGTTATTTCAGTACATTGATTGCGGTCACTTAAATAAGAATAAGGTTGAAAAGGGAAAGTTAATTTTACAAGGGAGGATTATAATTCGTGGCTTGATTAACTCGAAAATTGGTATAAATAATCTTTGAATCAAGTTAGGAATAATCCCCAACGATTTTTCAAAATTACACCCCTGTGGGGGTGAAAAGCGGGGGATACAGTTTATATGAAAAATCTTATTCCTTGAGTTAATAAATTTGAAACTTGGCACGAATAGTTACCAAAATAAATTATGAAAATTGACAGTTTTTTTTTCTTCTAAACTACCCCTGTTTAGAATACTATCATTGTATCTGCAACGCCTACTCATTTTTAGTTGGCAATTATGCACAAGCACATCTTACTGCATGAACGTTTAGCTGAAGCATTTATTTAGAAGTACCTACGATTATTTCTTTTTGTTTTTTTTTTACTCTTCCTGTCATCTCTGCACGGAATACAGCTCTTAAATTTTCGGAAGCCTTTTATTTCTATAATTCTGGATAAAACCCCAACATGGTCCTAACGAGCGGATATTAATGAAGACTCAACAATAATCAGTGGAAATAAGAAAACTACGGATTTATACTGGAATTATAATATTGAAGATTATTGAAGGAGCCCGGTACACGGAGTCCAAAGGTCAAGGCGAACGTCGACTTGGAAATCTTGGTATATTTGGAGATATTGGATAGCTGGATGTGGATAAATAAATACAGTGTTCAGTGGATAATTATTGATAATACCCAGTACTCATAATTAGGTTTGTTTTAAGGTAATATTTCGCGTAAGTTTCCGAAAATTGTTAAGGTTGGTACTACCTACTTTATTTTACTTTGATTGTTATAACCAGATAATTAATTTATTTGCAGTTAACTGATTACATTAATTAAACTAAGCTAAAACTAGGTGTATTGTTTATAAAGTGATTACCTATATCAATATACCATTAAGCATTGGTGTAGTTTTTCAGCTGAGTCATTATTAGTGTAAGGTGGTATAAAACATTCTGTGAGGTAGTTACTATAATAAATAATTGTACTTTAACTTGTTGTATTTCAGCTGCAACACATTGTTATTGTGAGGCATTTGTAAGTTATTTAAGTGTAACTTTTGTATATTTCAGTGTAGTACCGGTGTCTCAAAATGACTGACAAGGAGTTAATTAAAAGAAGGGCAAGTTATAAGGGACGTTTGACAGCGTTCTCTAATTATGTCAATGATTTGGAAGATTCGTTGAATCCATCACAGGTGTGCGAATTGCAACTACGTTTGGGTAAGATAGAAAATTTATTTGTACAATTTGACGAGGTTCAATTAAAATTGGAGTGTTTGGTCGATGACGTCAATAGTCAATTACAGGAGCGAAACGAGTTTGAATCTATTTATTACAAGATCTGTTCAAAGGCTCAAGAATTACTTACACGTAATTTAAAAACAACTAAGGAAGACGATCCTTTGGAAAATGATAACTGTTCATCACGAACGCGTAATCGTAGGCTTGTTAAATTACCTACCATTCAACTGCCAAAATTCTGTGGTTCCTATGAAAAATGGTTGGAGTTCCACGACACGTTCTCTAGTTTGATACATTTTAATGATGAAATAGATAACGTCAACAAATTCCATTATCTTAGGGCTTCTCTCGAGGGTTCAGCTGCTGTGGTGATTCAATCTATAGAGTTTTCTGCCAGTAATTACTCTGTCGCATGGAAAATATTGTGTGAACGTTTCGACAATAAGCGGATTTTAATACAAAATCATGTAACGGCATTATTTAATCTCGAAACAATTAGGAAGGAGTCGTCTGTTATTTTAAAATGTATCATTGATTCTGTAAACAAGAACTTGCGTTCATTGGAATCATTAGGAGAACCAACAAATCATTGGGACACGCTCTTAATTCATATAGTTACAAATAAGTTGGATTCTAAAACTTTTCGCGAATGGGAAGAATTTAAAGGTGGTTTAGATAAAGAAAAGTCCATCACATTAGAGATGCTTCTTGGTTTTTTGCGAAATCGGTCAGACTTATTAGAAACAATTGAAATGTCGCAAAATAATTCAAATAATAATTCTTCTAATTCTAACAATAAACATAAAAGCATGGTGTCTGTGACCAGCCACATCAACTAGTCAGTCTAATTCTGGTTCTAATTCATTAAAGTTGTGCCCGAAATGTCGAGGTGAACATAACCTCAGTAACTGTCCACAATTTTTAGGACTTAGTAATGAACAGAGGTTAGACTTACTACCACAATATAAAATATGTTTTAATTGTTTCCGCACAGGCCATTATGCCAATCATTGTAAATCAAGTGGTTGCAAAGTGTGTAAACGCAAGCACAACACACTTGTTCATGTTACAGATGTCAAAGCTAAGTCGACAATTAAACCATCTACTACCATTGGTGACCGTGATGACAGCGGTGAAGCTACTGAACCAGTGGCTAACAAGAACGTAACATTATCGGCACAAGTTATGACGAATGTAAAAAATAAAGGAGAAGTTCTTTTAGCCACTTCGTTGTTAAAGGTTTATGATGGCAATAACCGCGAATATCTCGGTCGTGCCATTCTTGACAGTGGCAGTACGTCGTGCCTTATAACAGAAAAATTCTGCAATTTATTAAATTTACCAACTATCAAAGTTAGCGAGTCACTGATGGGTATAAATAATTCTAAGTCACCAATAGGTAAAATGTGTTGCGTTCCAATAAAATCATTAAATGAAAACTTTTCCAAAATAATCTGCTGTTTTATCTTACCTTCTATTACTAATGAAGTGCCTTGTCGTCAATTGGATCTTAATAAATTAAATATTCCGAGTAATTTATGTCTAGCTGATCCTCACTTTTATGCACCATCTTCTGTAGACTTAATTATAGGTGCAGATGTTTTCTGGGATCTTTTAGGTACAGAAAAGATAGACCTCGGTATTGGCAAACCGGTACTATATGAAACTAGACTTGGTTGGATAGCTTCAGGCCCTATACTACATAGTGGCCAAGTTCCGTGTTCGCCTCCTCTACTTTGTAACTTGACAAATGTCAATAATCCTGAAACTAATGTTTCAGTGGAAAGCTCTAGTACTGATGATATTCAAAACCTTTTAATGCGTTTTTGGCAGCTTGAGGAAGTTAGCCATCAGTCATCAGTATTCTCTCAAGAGGAGAAAATGTGTGAAGAGCATTTTATTCAAAACACAACGCGACTCGAGAACGGCCGTTTCTGTGTGAGAATACCTTTAAAACAATCACATAATAACTTAGGTGACTCTATTCATAGAGCTAAGCACTGCCTACTTTCATTAGAGCGCAGGTTTAAGAGTCAGCCATCATTTAAAGCACGTTATTGTGACTTCATGAAAGAATATGTTGAGTTAAAACATATGTCTAAATGTGTACCTGATTCACAGAAGGTTGCATATTTTATACCTCACCATGGCGTTGTGCGTGAAAGTAGTTTAACTACAAAACTCAGAGTGGTGTTCAACGCTAGTAGTCCCACCACCTCAGGAGTATCATTTAATCATTTACAAATGACAGGACCTACTGTACAAGATGACTTGGTGTCAATTCTTCTTCGGTTTAGGAAATATAAATATGTCCTCTCCGCAGATGTGGAGAAGATGTACCGCCAGGTAATAGTACACCCAGATGACAGGCATCTCCAGCAGATCCTATGGCGGGATGATCCCTCGAAGCCTATGGTAGCCTACCAGTTAAATACGGTTACGTACGGTACCGCTAGCGCACCGTATCTTGCCACTAGGTGTCTTAGACAGGTAGGGCTCAATTGCACTGACAAAAAAATTGCTGTAATCATAAAACATGATTTTTATGTCGATGATTTGCTTTCGGGAGGGGATACAATTAAAGAGGTCCTTGAAATACGTCATAAGGTAACCGCAGAGCTGGCTTCAGCTGGAATGCCGTTACGTAAATGGAAATCAAATAATTCTCAAGTGGTATCTGATCATACAGATCATCCATCATTAAGCTTGAACATTGGTTCAATAGAACCCTGCAAAACTTTAGGTTTGAGCTGGCATACCGAGCCCGACGTGTTATGCTATTCAATTAATCCCAATATTACTGATGCAATGACAAAACGCGGGATACTTTCTACAATTGCTCAGATTTTTGATCCACTGGGTTTATTAGCTCCTTACATTATTGTTATGAAAACCATCATGCAAAAACTTTGGGTATATAAATTGGGATGGGACGATCAGTTGCCATCTGATATATCAAAAATTTGGTCCAATGTTATGTGTGGCTTACCAATGTTAAATAAATTAAGTATTCCACGGATTGTACTTTGTGACTCGTATAAAGATATAGACCTGCACATATTTAGTGATGCATCGCAAATTGCATACGGTGCATGTCTATATGTTCGAAGTACAAGTCATGATGCTAATGTCCTAGTACGTTTGCTTACAGCCAAAAGCCGAGTAGCCCCAATTAAACCAACTACGATACCAAGGCTTGAGCTTTGCGCGGTGTTGGTTGGTGTTCGACTTTACGGAAAGGTGATTTACGCTCTCAGAGCTCAAGTCAGAAGCGTCACCTTTTGGACTGACTCGACGGTTGTATTAGGCTGGCTCAAGATGTTACCCAATAAATTACAGCCGTTTGTGCGCAATCGTATCGCAGAAATATTGGACAAGACAGCTGCATGCTCCTGGAGGTACGTCCCTACAAATTTAAACCCAGCTGACCATATATCACGCGGAATAGATGTAAGTCTTTTGCAATCTTTAGATTTGTGGTGGTCAGGCCCTGAATTCTTGAGATACGACATCTCGAAATGGCCTAGTAATCCTACAGTCACTAAGGAAAAACTTCCTGAAATTCGGTCCGAAGTTTCTTTATTTGTAACAACCGCAAGTCCACGACCAGTTATAGAATTTGATAGATTTTCAAGTTTCACTACTCTCAAACGGTCGGTGGCTTATGTTTTGAGATTTATAATGAATTATACTAAAAAAGAATCACCTAAAAATCAATTTCTCAGCACTGACGAATTAAAACAGTCATTAAATGTTATTATAAGGCTCTCGCAAAAGGACTCATTTCCAGAATACACTCTTTTATTAAATAAAAAAGATTTACCAAAAAAGAGTCCACTGATTAAGTTCAAGGTTTTTCTAGATGAACATAAATTAATGCGTGTCGGAGGTCGACTCGAAAATTCACAATTTTGTTACGACAAAAAACATCCTTTATTAATACAGTCCACTCATATTGTCACAAAATTGCTGTTTGAATTTATGCACAAAAAACTTATGCACGCTGGGCCGCAACTGTTACTAGCGTCAATTAGAGAAAATTTTTGGCCGATTGGTGGTAGACGTTTAGCTAAATCAATTTATAATAAATGCATTTTATGTTGTCGTATGAAAGGACAGGTAATCTCTCCTCTCATGGGTAATTTACCACAGCAGCGTTTGATTCCCGGGGGTTACCCTTTTGAAACAGTAGGTGTGGATTATGCTGGACCAATTATGTCAGCCACTAGACAAGGACGTGGTTGTCGTCTTACTAAAGTATACGTTGTTCTCTTTATATGTTTCAAGACTAAGGCGGTACACATCGAATTGGCAGGTGATTTAACAAGCAACAATTTTTTATCAGTTCTCCGTAGATTCATTTCGCGAAGAGGAAGACCTAAACACATCTATTCTGATAATGGGACCTCGTTTGTTGGAGCATATCACGAACTTGGCCAGTTCATAAAGAGTAATTGCAATTCGTTGTCCAGTGATTTAGCAAACGAACAAATTAATTTTCATTTTATCCCTCCTTATGCTCCTCACTTTGGAGGTCTTTGGGAGGCCGGTATTAAATCTACTAAGTATCATTTAAAAAGAGTACTGGGAAATTGTAATCTTACATTTGAGGAGCTGAACACTGTGTTAGTTCAAATAGAAGCTTTACTCAATTCTCGCCCACTCACACCACTCTCATCGGATCCCAACGATTTGTTGCCGCTAACGCCTGGACACTTCCTAATAGGACGGCCACTGACAGCACTGCCTGCACCTAACCTCGAGGACCGATCCGTGACTTATTTGACCAGATACCAGAGGATAGAGCAACTCCGTCAACATTTCTGGTCCCGATGGAGCAAAGAATACGTCTCAGAGTTACAGCAGCGAGTGAAATGGCGATCCTGCACTAAGCCATTAGAAAAGGACACTCTTGTGCTCATTAAGGATGAGAAACTACCTCCCTTGAAGTGGAGACTGGGCCGAGTCACGGCAGTTTTCCCTGGACAGGACGGCATCAGTCGCGTCGCTGACATCAAGACGACATGTGGAGTGGTTCGGCGAGCTTTCAGCAAGATATGCCCGTTACCTCTACCTCGCACAGAGGATTCTGGTTGAGAGACGATCTCTCAACGCCCGGGGGGATGTTTAGAATACTATCATTGTATCTGCAACGCCTACTCATTTTTAGTTGGCAATTATGCACAAGCACATCTTACTGCATGAACGTTTAGCTGAAGCATTTATTTAGAAGTACCTACGATTATTTCTTTTTGTTTTTTTTTTTACTCTTCCTGTCATCTCTGCACGGAATACAGCTCTTAAATTTTCGGAAGCCTTTTATTTCTATAATTCTGGATAAAACCCCAACAACCCCCTAATAAGGGATTGGGGGGTTTCAAAGTTTGTATGGAAGAATTTTAGCGCGCAGTCCGATTTACTCGAAACTCGGTAGTTATACCTAATATTGAAAGTAAAGAATAATGTGTATCAGGGTTTTTTGGAAATCTACCCCTGACGGGCTGAAATGGGGTAGTAAATTTTTCAGGGGAGGATTTTACTGCATGGCTTGATTAACTCGAAAATTAGTATAAATAATCTTTGAGTCAAGTTATGAATACATCCCAAACGATTTTTTTTTAATTCCTCCCCTGTGGGGGTGAAAAGTGGGGATTCAGTTTATATGAAAAATATTCTTCATTAGGTTAATAAACTTGAAACTTTTCAAGAATACTCGCTAAGTAAGTAATAAAGTTTATCATTATAAGTTTTTCAAAACTACCCCTAAAGGGGAATATAGGGGTGTTGAAGTTTGTGTGGAATAATTTGAATGCGCGCGCGGTCCGATTAACTCGAAACTCAGGGTTTATACTTAAGACCAAAAATAAAGAGTAACATGTATCAAAGTTTTTCGAAAATCTACCCCTAACGGGTTGAAAAGGGAAAGTTAATTTTACAAGGGAGGATTATAATGCGTGGCTTGATTAACTCGAAAATTGGTATAAATAATCTTTGAATCAAGTTAGGAATAATCCCCAACGATTTTTCAAAATTACACCCCTGTGGGGGTGAAAAGCGGGGGATACAGTTTATATGAAAAATCTTATTCCTTGAGTTAATCAACTTGAAACTTGGCACGAATACTTACCAAAATAAATTATGAAGATTGTCAGTTTTTTTTTCTTCTAAACTACCCCCTAATAAGGGATTGGGGGGTTTCAACTTTCAAAGTTTGTATGGAAGAATTTTAGCGCGCAGTCCGATTTACTCGAAACTCAGTATTTATACCTAATATTGAAAGTAAAGAATAATGTGTATCAGGGTTTTTTGAAAATCTACCCCTGACGGGCTGAAATGGGGTAGTCTATTTTTCAGGGGAGGATTATAATGCGTGGCTTGATTAACTCGAAAATTGGTATAAATAATCTTTGAATCAAGTTATGAATAATGCCAAACGATTTTCCAAAATTCCACCCCTGTGGGGGTGAAAAGCGGGGGATACAGTTTATATGAATAATCTTAATCATTTAGTTAATAAACTTGAAACTTGGAAAGAATACTTGCCTAAGTAAGTAATAAAGTTTATCATTATAAGTTTTTCAAAACTACCCCTCAAAGGGGGATATAGGGGTGTTAAGTTTGTGTGGAAGAAATTTAATGCGCGGTCCGAGTAACTCGAAACTCAGTATTTATTTTCTTTTATGAATAAAATAAAAATAAAAAATATTAATAACTAGCTGACCCCGGCAAACGTTGTTTTGCCATATAAATTATTTCTAGCTGCCCGGCGCTACTACGTTCGCGTGGTGTCCTACCCCCTACCCTACTCCTACACTACTCCTTCCCTACTCCTACCCTACTCCTACACTACTCCTACCCTACTCCTACCCTAATTCTAACCTACTCCTAACCTACTCCTACCCTACTCCTACACTACTCCTACCCTACTCCTACCCTACTCCTACCCTACTTCTACCCTACTCCAACCCTACTCCTACCCTACTCCTACACTACTCCTTCCCTACTCCTACCCTACTCCTACATTACTCCTACCCTAATTCTAACCTACTCCTAACCTACTCCTACCCTACTCCTACCCTACTCTTACCCTACTCCTACCCTACTCCTAACCTACTCCTACACTACTCCTACCCTACTCCTACCCTACTCCTACCTGCTATAAACCTCACGGAGCCCGAGACCTTTCCAACGAATGCAAAACCGTGGAAATCGGTTCGTGCGTTCTGGAGTTATAGCGTCAGGAAGGAAAACCCGACTTATTTTTATATAGTAGATAATATATTATAATATATATATATTTTTTTTATTGATACTTTTGACAGAAAATAATTAATAATAAGTATGTAAAGTTGTCGAAAATTTACCACTGACGGGACAAACAGGAGTAATTCAGTTTTTAAGGGGAGGATTTGAACTTGAAACTGTATGTTACATTTTCACGCCTAAACCACTGAACTTCTGATTTGGCATAGAGATAGATGGCATCCTGGGGAAGCACATACATTTTATCCTGTTAGCACGATCCCGTGGGATAATTTCCGACATCCACGCGGGCGAAGCCGCGGGCAGAAGCTAGTCTACTATATAAAAATAAGTCGGGTTTTCCTTCCTGACGCTATAACTCCAGAACGCACGAACCGATTTCCACGGTTTTGCATTCGTTGGAAAGGTCTCGGGCTCCGTGAGGTTTATAGCAGGTAGGAGTAGGGTAGAAGTAGGGTAGGAGTAGTGTAGGAGTAGGTTAGGAGTAGGGTAGGAGTAGGGTAGGAGTAGGGTAGGAGTAGGGTAGGAGTAGGTTAGAATTAGGGTAGGAGTAGTGTAGGAGTAGGGTAGGAGTAGGGAAGGAGTAGTGTAGGAGTAGGGTAGGAGTAGGGTTGGAGTAGGGTAGAAGTAGGGTAGGAGTAGGGTAGGAGTAGGGTAGGAGTAGTGTAGGAGTAGGGTAGGAGTAGGTTAGGAGTAGGGTAGGAGTAGGTTCGGAGTAGGTTAGAATTAGGGTAGGAGTAGGGAAGGAGTAGTGTAGGAGTAGGGTAGGAGTAGAGTAGGGGGTAGGACACCACGCGAACGAAGTAGCGCCGGGCAGCTAGAAATAATTTATATGGCAAAACAACGTTTGCCGGGGTCAGCTAGTCTACTATATAAAAATAAGTTGGGTTTTCCTTCCTGACGCTATAACTCCAGAACGCACGAACCGATTTCCACGGTTTTGCATTCGTTGGAAAGGTCTCGGGCTCCGTGAGGTTTATAGCAGGTAGGAGTAGGGTAGGAGTAGTGTAGGAGTAGGTTAGGAGTAGGGTAGGAGTAGGGTAGGAGTAGGTTAGGAGTAGGGTAGGAGTAGGGTAGGAGTAGGTTAGGAGTAGGGTAGGAGTAGGGTAGGAGTAGGTTAGAATTAAGGGTAGGAATAGGGTAGGAGTAGTGTAGGAGTAGGGTAGGAGTAGGGAAGGAGTAGTGTAGGAGTAGGGTAGGAGTAGGGTTGGAGTAGAGTAGAAGTAGGGTAGGAGTAGGGTAGGAGTAGTGTAGGAGTAGGGTAGGAGTAGGGAAGGAGTAGTGTAGGAGTAGGGTAGGGGGTAGGACACCACGCGAACGAAGTAGCGCCGGGCAGCTAGAAATAATTTATATGGCAAAACAACGTTTGCCTGGTCAGCTAGTTTGGTAATAATAATAAAAAAATTGAAAACAAAATTTTATGAAGGACACAGTACGATTCAAAAGATTATGTAATAGCTCTGCGGCGACGTCCCTGGTGTAAGAGCCCTATAAATTTCACAATTACGCGTCGGTCACGATACGTTTGCAAACGTTCCTATAACTTCCGCAATAAATAAATATTCGGTAATCCTAAATGGCTAACAGCGCACCAAGTCGATCTGTCAGGTAGCGAGGCAAGAATAAAATTGATATAGCTGATTTAAATAAAATACGATGATATTGACGATTCTACAAGAAATTTAAAAAATACAACTAAAAATACGTAAATCCGGTCCTAGACTCCAGGCTGTCAGTCAGAAGGCTCGCTGGCTGGCTGGTACTTGAAATCACCAGCGTAGGGTTTGAATCCCAACACGCAGCTCGCAGTCGCCAGGTCCCAGGCTAGCGGTGGGGGCGAATTCAAGATTCGCCTACAGTCTTCGGACAAATCTACAGAAAATAACGAAAAATGATAATCCGAGACGCAGGCAGAATCTTTTATAACAACTGTTAGGTTTTGTTATTTTATTTAAACGATCTCACGCAATTTGATGTAATTTAGTTTTTAAAATTTAATTTCCTTTTGTATTGGATTATCTGTAATGTAATCGACTTATTGTGCTGGCAACTTCAAAACGATTCATCATTCAGGAAAAGCTGTCAGTGGAAGATATTGGCGGGAAAGCGTTTTTTTAAAAAAAGAGATCTGTTATGATGGTCGCATCGAGGTCGGACGCACGATTGGTAGTTTTACATTGCCAGCTGCATATAAGTTATCACTGTTATCAAAGTTGTTATATTGTGACACCAAAACAATAAATACCTATACGTAAAGTGAAGTGAGCAGTTTTATTACAATTCAGAAGTGGTAAGTACTGTAGTGTATCAATGGGTGCGTACACGCATGTGTGCGTATTGTGTCGGACGGGCAGTCCACAATAAACTGTTGAACTGGCGGTACGTGTCTCATTTCCTAAATACCACAGTGGCTAACGAGGATTGGATTAGCGTGCGGAACTTTGCAAATTTTCGGTCAACATGACGATAGGGAAGTTAATGGAATTTAGTGTGCGTTCCGGGAATTGGACATTGTATGTGGAACGAGCGGAAATGTATTTTAAAGTGAACGAGATAAAAGAAGAACTATGGCTACCCACATTAATCGCGGCAATGGTCGATGAAGCCTATGAACTGTTAAGTAGGGTACGGTGGTGAGCGTTAAAACCATCAACGACGATAAGCTCGCGTGGGACCGCCGGAGCCCAGCAGCGCCGGAGCCGTGACAGAAACCATGCCTGCTGCATGATGCATGCTCGCTTGCATGATGCATGCTCGCTTGCATGATGCATGCTTACTTGCACGCTGCATGCTTAAGTAATATTATTTTCGGTTCCCTATCCATTTGCATAAAATTTTAAGACCTAATATAACTTGGCATACTTTTGTTTGTCCTAAATATATTTTCGCATAAATTATTTACGCATAACAGCTTATGCATAATTTTTTTACAAATAATTTCTCTGATCATAATAATGATTAAGCATAACATTCTAAAGCATACATTTTTTAAGCATAACATTCTAAAGCATAACTTTATCAAGCATAACAATAATAATAAGGCGTAGTCGACGGAGCCCCGCTTCGCGGGGCCCCTATTTCTGTCTGCAGGGTTTAAAGGAACCTAACACGAAGGGGATGACGGGGGCTCGTTCGCTCGCTCCGCTCGCTCACTTGAGCCCCCGTCATCCCCTTCGAACCTAACCTGTCCGAGTCGGGGTGCCCCAATTCCCGAGCTCGCTTCGCTCGCTCTTGCATCCTAAGTTCTCATTGCCTTTTTAATAAACGATTTTTTAATAAACATTTTACACGTAGGTATTTTAATGTTCGATATTCAAATATGTACCCTAATAATTATTCGCTAAACAATAGGTACCTACGTTAAACGATTGCAGTAGACTGACTAATGAGTTGACTTATGCGTTGGCAGAGTGTGACAATTTCAAATCAACCGACATTTTTTCCTGTATCAAGTTCGATATTTTAACTAGTAGGTATTTTTAACGTAAATATAATGAACTAAAGTGTATTAAATATTGACATTTTGAACTTAGGTATAATGATTAGCGATATTTTTAATCATTAGATATTTTTATCACTCGGCATTTCAATGTTAGACATTTTGAGCTTAGGTATAACAATTTTCGATATTACGATATAATCGGTATTTAAATTTTCGATGTTTTGAACGTTGACATTTTACACGTAGGTATTTTAATGTTCGACATTCAAATATGTACCCCTTTTTTCACATGGTGCCTATGAAGTTCTTCTTTTAAAACTTGTGCAACATTCGATTATCGATTTCGAGTTGTTTTTTTTATTCAGCTTAGACAAGAAAGATGAATACTTCGAAAATTCGAGTTATTTTTTAATACGAGTTCCGACGAGAAACTAACGCGACAGAAACAGCTCGCAATATCAATGTTGCGTTTGGAGAGGGGACTGCTAATGAACGCACCGTGCGATTTTGGTTTAAACGCTTTCGTGATGGAAACTTTGATTTGAAGAACGAACCACGTGGAAGACCGCCCACACAGGTGAATAACAATGAATTGAAAGAGATGGTGGAAGCCGATCCGAGCCAAACTACCCAGGAATTAGCGGCATGGTTTAACGTTACCTTACCAACAATATTGACTCATTTGCGTCAAATCAATAAAATAAAATAATATGAGAAATGATCTGCAGAAAGAAACGCGTGTTGAAACTTGTGTTGCCTTGTTGAATCGATACAGAAATGAAGGAATATTGGATCGAATTGTGACATGTGGTGAAAAGTGGATTCTTTACGATAACCGTAAGCGAAAAATGCAATGGTTGACCCCAGGCCAAAAGCCGCAACAATGTCCTAAAGTAAAGAAAGAAAGAAAAAAAGTTTATTTGGAAACAGTTCGTGAAACACAAAATCTATATCTATACTTATAATAAATCTGTAGAAGTGAAAATTCTGAACCCAAAAATATGATTAAAAAAAAAATTGTCTGTCTGTCTGTCTGTTTGTTCAAGCATCACGCAAAAACTACCGGTTCGATTACGATGAAACTTGGTATAATTATTCTTTAACATCCTGGGCACCACACTGGGTACTTTTTATCCCGGAAAAGTATATACAATAAAAAACAAACTTAATTTTGCGGTTCGATCCCTAGACCCGATTACTGTACCAACCGCAAATAATAAGTTTGTCGTAGGTTACGTCACCCGCAATGGAGTTCATTTTTATTCCTTTTAGTTTATAGAGTTATTTAGGTTTATTTTTATAAGTCGTAGGTATAGATTTTAATTTTAAAGTATAGGTAGTATATTTGATAGTGTACGTAGTGACCGTAGGTTATTTTATAATACTGTTAGGTAGGATTAGTCATTCGTATAGATATTAGTTTTTAAGGATTTTGCTTATAATAATAATAATAATCGTTTATTTGCCTGAAATATGGTGCTTACAGATGTCATAATACAATTCATAGTACTTCATATTCCGCCTACTATATTCAGCATGCAAATTTTTGATGTGCCATGATTCATAGCTATTTATTTATTTATTTATTTAAACTTTTCGCACAAAAAGGTACAAAGGTGGACTTAATGCCTTAGGCATTCTCTACGGGATCCCTTCTTTTCGCATAATGTTCTTTGTCCTAATATACTTCGGCATAACGATTTTGGCACAATTTGTTTTGGCATAATAATACTTCAGCATAATTTTTTTAGGCATACATTTTATGTGGCATAATCATCTTAAAGACTAATTTGTTTTGGCATTAATTTGATTCGCATAACGTTACTAGGCCTAATGATTATTAGCATAATAATATTTGGGCATACAATTAATAGAAATAACGGAAACAAATTTGAGTTATTTTTACGTAAATATTTTCACTCGATTCTGAATCACTTTTTCCAAGAGTCGGGGTGCCCCAAGGTCTAACACATCTCGATTTAGTAAAAAGGCAATGAGAACTCACGATGCAAGAGCGAGCGAAGCGAGCTCGGGAATTGGGGCACCCCGACTCGGACAGGTTAGGTTCGAAGGGGATGACGGGGGCTCAAGTGAGCGAGCGGAGCGAGCGAACGAGCCCCCGTCATCCCCTTCGTGTTAGGTTCCTTTAAACCCTGCAGACAGAAATAGGGGCCCCGCGAAGCGGGGCTCCGTCGACTACGCCTTATTATTATTATGCTTTAGAACTTTATGCTTAATAAATTTATGCTTTAGAATATTATGCTTAATCATTATTATGGTTAGAGAAATTATGCTTAAAAAAATTATGCGTAAGCAGTTATGCGTAATTATATTATGCGAAAATATAATTATGCCAAACAAAATTATGCTAAGTTATATTAGGTCTTAAAATTTTATGCAAATGGATAGGGAACCATTCTCTACCAGTCAACCAAGGGTGGTGAAGAGATTAGATGGCAGGTGCTTTGGTTGAGAGGGACAATAATAATTTAAAAAAAACTCTTAAAACTAGGTACACAAATACATAAATAGGTTACATACACATACATATATATTACTATAATATATACTTATAATATATATATATACAAAATCAAGGGAGAGATGTGTTGAGATGACTCTACGCTATTTTTTTAAAAATTTGTTTTGAAAATAACTCTGCAATTTCCGCTTAAATGCATACCGACTGGTGGCCGTCCTGATATCAAGAGGAAGCGCATTCCATAGAAGAATGGACTGAATATGAAAAGAGGAATGAACAAAGTCAGATGTATGAGAAGGACAAAGTAAGAGAAGATTGTTAGAAGAACGCAGATTCTTAGCGTGTGAAGAACATAGATATTGGAAATGAGATACGAGATAAGAAGGAGGAGTGGGAGAGTTAAGAAGGGAGATAAGTGTGGTCAAAGCGCGCAAACTTCTTCTTTGGCGAATGGACATCCATTTGAGCTCAGACCTATAGCTCGACACGTGGTCGTATTTCCTAAGGTTGAATATGAACCGGATCCCATTGTTGAGCAATCTGTCGAGCTTATCCAGCAAAACCGCATTCAAGTCAAAGTAGCACACGTCACCATAGTCGATTATAGGGAAAATCAAAGTCTGCACAAGCATGGTTTTCGTCTTAGCGGGCAAAAAGCTCCTCAAACGATACAGGGATCGCAAAGTACCGTTGATCCTTTGACTAACACTAGAGACCTGGCGTTGCCAACTAAGCGTTGAGTCAAGATGCAAACCGAGATCTTTCACAGTAGGTGTAATGGGTATGACGGTACCATTGAAGATAAGAGGTGGAAGAGAGCTAAGCGTCACCCTAGCCATCATGCGTGAGCTTCCAATTACAATGGCCTGACACTTCGAGGGGTTTACTGACACCCCGAAACTATCAGACCACTTTTTGATAGCATCTAAGTCTCGGTTTACATCTGCTACAGCATTCGAAAAACCTTCTACCCGCTCAGCTGTATATAATTGAAGATCATTGGCATATAGATGATACGAACACCGAAGACAGTGAGTTATAAAATTAATGAAGATGGAGAATAATAATGGAGAAAGAATACCGCCTTGTGGAACACCGGCATCCAGGTCACGCCAACTCGATGACCTCTCATCAACGCGAACCGACTGCCGACGTCCTCGAAGATAAGAAGAGAACCATTCCAGGGCCTCCGACGAAACCATAAGGTGAGAGAGGATAGAGAGGAGAATATCGTGGCTGACGGCGTTAAAGGCATTGGAGAAATCAATTAATACCAAAACGGTAATTTTAGTATCCTCCATCGCCTCTCTAATGTCACCAGTCACTTTAAGGAGAGCGGAGGCTGTACTGTGCCCAGGCCTGAACCCAGACTGAAAGGAGCTAACGAGGTTGTTCCGATGAACAAACCCCGCAAACTGCTTGTGCACGCAGGCCTCGAGCACTTTAGACAGGAATGGGAGAATGGAAATGGGTCGAAAATGACTGGGTAGGGAGGGATTTGAAATTTTAGGGAGTAGGCGGACATAGGCCATACGCCACAGGGATGGGAATTGTCCGGAATCAAGAGAGAAGTTAATGATGTGGGAAATCGGAGGGAGAAGGCTATCAAGGATCCAAACGACCATACTACGACTGATGCCATCATAGCCCACAGCCTTGGATTTTATGGACAGGATGATCTTTTTAATTTCGTCCAAGGTCACCGGAGAGAAGTGAAATGGTTCTATGATGGGACTCACTAGGCCAGTAATGAAATCAACCGTCTGGGACAACATTTGGGAACCCAAATGACATGTGGTTGTAAAGTGACAGTTGATATCATCAAGGCCTATTGTGTTAGGAAAATCCACATGCCGTGGTCTGCCGATACCAAGAGTACCAAGGAACTTCCAGATATCAGCAGGTGAAGAAGAAGATATGTTCTCGAGAATATGGCGGCGTTTAGCGTTGCGTATCATCTGATTACACCGATTCCTAGCAGCTTTGAATACGTTTCGGTTTTCTTCACTGCGATCCTTTTTAAATTTACGAAAGGTCCGATCCCTGCGCCTCATCGCCATACGTACCCCTGTCGTCATCCAAGGAGCAGGGGGACGCCGAAGTTTGATCTGTTTAACAGGAGCGTGTTTGTCGTAGAGAGCAAGGATCGCCTGATTGAAAATGCGCAGTTTTTCGTCTACAGCTGTCGCCGCTGCTAGGTGATCCCAATTAAGGTCTGACGCATCCTGACGAAGCCTTTCCATGTCCATGCGGGCAAAACACCGCATGTGCAGAACTTTTGGGATAGGTTTAGGTGGTTTTAGGACATATGAGAGGAAAATGAGGTCATGATGGGAAAAGCTATTGAATGTATAAATTAAAAATTATGTTAGAAAATGTCAATAAAAAAGAAATTACAAATGTCAAAATACAGGCAAGTCAAAATTAATAAAAAATACAGGAAGGTCAAAATTGATTAAATTACAGAAATGTCAAAATTAATTGAATTACAGGAATGTCAAAATTAATTAAATTACAGGAATGTTAAAATTAAAATTAATTAAATTACACTCTTTATGTCTGTGCAATATTATAATTCAAAAATTCATTAACAGTATAGAAGCAATTTTCAATAAGCCACATTCTTAGTCTTTTTTGAAACATATTCATAGGCAGTTCTCTAAATATCTTTGGTATCTTATTAAATATTTTTATTGCCATTCGACTGGTGTTTTTATGGCAAAATGCTGTTCTACACCTAGGCATAGCTAATCTGGTTGGATCCCTTGAGTGTTTACCTATTTTATAAATATTTTCACTATCGGCTTTACTAAATAGGTTCGGGTGTTTTTTTACGAACACTCCCATATCCAGTATATATAAGCATGCCAGTGATAGCAATTTATGCTCTTTTAATATGGGCCTGCACGATTCCAATGGCCCTACACCAAACACAGCTCGTAAGCACTTTTTTTGCACAATAAAAGCCCTGTGACTGTCCGTAGAATTACCCCATAATATTAAGCCGTATCTTAGCACAGATGAGACGTAACCATGATAAGCCAGTAGAGCGGCATTTATTCCAACTGTTTTCCTAAGGTTTCTCAGTGCAAATGCAAAGCTGTTTAGCCTGTTGCATATACAGGGTTACTGGTAATTCGACGTATATCCGTCAGGGGCTGATAAGGGGGCCAAAATGCAACAAATTGAACCCCCCATATGTCTGGCCGAAATTCAATAGTTTTCGAGATATTTGAATTTTAAGGGTTTTTCGATATTTACCCAAAATTTGACATTTAATTCCAAATAAAAAAAAAAACTACATATTTGAATGGGTACCATTAAAAATGATGTTGTAGCTGGCACTTCAATTAAGCTATGGTCATAATTAAAACTACTTAATTAAACAAAATAATTAAAATAATGAGCGATATGAGAATAATATCTTACCAATATTTTCATTTTACGCTTCAAAAATGTTGTCTCGTCACAAAAATTTCTATGACATTAATCGTACAAATAACTAAAACAACTTGCCTATTCTGTAAGCGTTCCAAAAAGGTATAAAAGTCAATTTTAAAATACATAATTCGTGGCATGGCATGTGTTTGAACCGGCGCGGGGAGAGAAATCATCTGTATTTTTAGTTTATGATCCTCGCTAAAACAACTGATTTTACTGGCAAAATTCTTGTTGTTGTTCTTGTGGCGGGGTGTGCGGGCGGGGGACTACACGGCGCCTGCTGCGCTCGCGTCGCCTTCCTAATCCTTAGTAAGTTTCGACTCTACGCCGCGCAAGCACGTGTGTTGTTATCTTGCTATTAACCAATCTCTCATCGCGTTAAATTGTTATCGATCAATAATGTTAATTCTTGTTTCTCTTGTTATTCTTTTTGTTATCATTGTTATTTCGGATAACATGGCTTCGTATTCTAATAACGAATACGCAGACATAATGTTTTGTTATGGTTTTGCCGATGGAAACGCGGCTGCGGCTCGGCGAGAATACCAACGCCGCTTTCCCGATCGTCGACTTCCCCACGTTACTGTTTTCGGGAGCACCTACCGACGATTGTCTGAAACTGGCAGTGTTCAGAGAGCACAATTCAACGCTGGCAGACCTCGACGGTACACGGCTGACGAAGAGGACACCATTCTTCAGTGTTTTATTGATGACCCAAATATCTCAACGAACATTGTTGCAAGACAGCTCGGTATGTCCCAGTGGAAAGTGTGGTCGGTAGTTCATCTATCAGGTAGACACCCATACCATTATCAACCTGTCCAAACATTGCACGAGGGAGATCCTGCCAGGTGACTCGAATTTTCTCGGTTTATGTTAAACGCTGACGCTGACCAGGAACATTTCCTAAGAAATATTTTGTGGACTGACGAGTCAAAGTTTGACCGGGATGGTATAACGAATTACCATAACTTACATTTTTGGGCACCTAAAGCAGGCAGGAATCCAAAGAAACTAAAAGAAACTGCGTCGCAAATGAGATTTTCCCTGAACGTATGGATGGGTGTCGTTGATAATTATTTGGTGGGCCCTCATTTCTTGCCCCAAAATTTGAACGGCCAAAATTACGAGGAGTTTTTGAGAAACAACCTAGACGATTTGTTGGCGGATGTTCCCGAAGAAATAAAAAACAACCTCATGTTTCAACATGATGGTTGCCCAGCACATTACCGGATTACTGTCCGACAGTGGCTAGACGAGAGATATCCAAACCGATGGTTTGGGAGGGGAGGGCCAATTCCGTGGCCAGGACGAAGCCCTGATATCACACCACTTGATTTTTACGTCTGGGGTCATATGAAGGAATTAGTTTATGTGACCCCAATAAATTCAGTCGAAGAACTTCGACAACGAATAATAAATGCGGCGCAACAAATGAGAACAACGTTCACATCAAGAGTGACGAAAACCGAAGTTAGGAAGAGAATTCGAACCTGCATTCGTAATCGAGGGGCTCATTTTGAACAAGATGTGTAAAATTTTTAATAAAATTTGACGTACATTTTTTAATGCATTTTATTTCATACAAATACAAATGACCCTTTCTCTCCCCGCGCCGATTCAAACACATGCCATGCCACGAATTATGTATTTTAAAATTGACTTTTATACCTTTTTGGAAAGCTTACAGAATAGGCAAGTTGTTTTAGTTATTTGTACGATTAATGTCATAGAAATTTTTGTGACGAGACAACATTTTTGAAGCGTAAAATGAAAATATTGGTAAGATATTATTCTCGTATCGCTCATTATTTTAATTATTTTGTTTAATTAAGTAGTTTTAATTATGTCCATAGCTTAATTGAAGTGCCAGCTACAACATCATTTTTAATGGTACCCATTCAAATATGTAGTTTTTTTTTTATTTGGAATTAAATGTCAAATTTTGGGTAAATATCGAAAAACCCTTAAAATTAAAATATCTCGAAAACTATTGAATTTCGGCCATACATATGGGGGGTTCAATTTGTTGCATTTTGGCCCCCTTATCAGCCCCTGACGGATATACGTCGAATTACCAGTAACCCTGTATTATCTATATGTTTCTTCCAATTGCAATTTTTATCAATTACTATGCCTAGGAATTTTGTATAGTCAACTTCTTCAATTTCATTACCACGCCCACGCCAATAATTTTCATTGTTTTATTTGTCATTTTGTAATTACAGAAATTAATATATTTTGTTTTGGAGATGTTTTTTTATTTATTGAGTTTAGATTAGTTATCATCAGAAATAGGTTTATTTAGGTAGGTAGGTATTTAATTTTCTGTTATTGAGTTTATTTATTTTTTAATTAGGTAGGTACTTAGGTAAACATATCATATAGGTACCCTCTTAATCACCACTAATGAGCCACAATTGGTTTTCTGTTGTAATTAGCCACAAAGGGCCCGCGAGATAGATGGCATTCTGGGGAAGCACATACATTTAATCCTGTTAGCACGTTCCCGTGGGATAGTATCCGACATCCACGCGGGCGAAGCCGCGGGCAGAAGCTAGTCAAAAATAAATTATAACACAATACCTACTTAATAATTACGAGGGCGGAGTGATAAGTTTGGTAAAAATCTATTTTTGGAATAAAATAATCGCAAATTGCATGGAACCTCCTTGCTCACCTTGTTTACCTTGTTGTTGCTCTTTTGAAGGACTAAATTGTGAACATCTGTAAAAAATTGTGAACATCTGTATACCTTGTGAAATGCAAATAAACGAATATGAATATGAACATAAAAATTTTAGCCAGTACCGTACTGCCGGTTAGTTTTTTTTTTTTGACAGCCTTTAAGGAAAAGCAACTGAAGACGTTTTTGCAAAGATGGAGAAAAGTGAATTTCGTGTCGTGATTAAACATTATTTTTTGCACAAAAAGACTATAACGGAAACGAAAAAAAACTTGGTAAATATTATGGAGACTCTGCTACGTCGAATCATTTTAATCGACGGAGTTACAAGGAAACTACGTTGAAAAATAAATAATTATAATTGAATTAAACTCCTTGTTTAATTTTTACCTTACTTATCACTCCGTCCTCGTATACTACATTAATAATAATGAAAAATGTTTAAGAGAGTAAAGAAATAAGCAATATTTAATATAATTAAATAAATAATAAATGAATAGGTAGACCAGCATATAAAATATTAATAGAATAAGCGAACCAATGGAAATATAAATACATACAGACATGAGTTCGGTTGTTACTGTCGTTGAGTGCAGTATGCTTAGTGTGAGTTTGACAGCATTATTCGAATGACTTAACCATCGCGTAAATCGAGTTAACGTCAAACGTATCGAGAACCGAATGCATGCGAGTGTGAGTTACCATCGAAGCTAACCATCCAATACGCGTTTGGTCACCGTGAATTGCGAGCATTATTTTTTCTTTTGTTGGTGTCACGTAAGCGTCCTCCGATAAACCGACCAAATAGAATGACATTTATATTCAGTGTTCCTAATGAAAGCGGCTGTCTATCAAATTTGTGTTGACAAAAGACTTTGTTTAAGTTTCATGTTTGTGTGAAGTTGTTGTGATTTAGACTATTATTGGATTCTATTAATTAAAAATGAAGACAAGTTCGTCCCAATTATGTTATGATGGTGACATTTATGGAGCAGTAAGTGGAATTTTAATTATTTGGTGATTAGCGAGCATAAAACCTGTGAACTTTGCAGAAATAAAACTAAGTTTATTTGGTCTTTTATGCATGGAGACCTCAGCAAGCCATCTGCAACAAATATCCAATCCAAGTCGCTACGGGCTTGGCAGTAGAAGAAGCTGGGTTGCTTCATAAATAACACCAACCGGTAGTATAAAATTATGTTACTTTATTGTGTCTCTTAAATTGTATTCTCTTACAGGAGATTCACATTCAGCCCAATTCCACCTGTTACTTGTGCCTAACCTCTGAAGTATTTTTGATGAAACTTGGAAAAGAGTTAGCCTGAAGTATGGTTGTGTTGTGGAATCAGCTGAAAAACTTTAGCCTGAAAAACATAAAATTTTTATGTTCTAATTAGGTATCCAACCTAATTGGAATGAGCCAGGGCCATCAAGAGGCATTGCCCCAGCACAGTGGCCACCTACCATGGCTCCTGCACCTCTTTCTTTTGTGGAGATAAAGTGGAAGGTAAGAAAGAACTTTAAGTTTTTTTAAAAAGCTCTAAGAAGACAACTCATAATATAAATAACTTTTATTATTTTTTCTAGAGACGGGCATGCTCTCCCCAACCAGGCCTTCATCTCATGCCCGTGTAGTTAAGCCAGAGCCTGTTACGTCTGTACAAACTACTTACTCCTCGTCATGCAAGAATTCCAAGCAGATGCGTTTTGGAGAAATTTTGAAATGGAGGTGCAGGCTCAGAGTGGCTAGCTGTAGGCCACAGAGGATTAAATCTTTTAGAGAAAATTATAGTAGATACATTTTTTAAGGACTAATTAGATATATTTAGATAATAGTTAATAACTGCCCACCACCTTTTTTGGTATTATTCTTGTAAATTAGTTTTAAGTTAAAAGTTGTTTCATAAGAAGTTGTGTGATATATAATGTGTTCCTATTTACTACTTGTTATATTATTTTAATATGTAAGACTGGTATCATTACCCAGTCACTGAGTTGTGGAGGTCAGATAGGCAGTCGCTCCATATAAAATACTGGTATTCAGCTGCATCCGGTTAGACTGGAAGCCGACCCCAACAGAATTGGAAAAAAGGCTAGGCCGATGAGGATGATGATATTATTATATGTAAATAATTTGTGATAATAAAGTTATGGGTACATATTTGAATTTCGAAAATTAAAATACCTACGTGTAAAATGTCAACGTTCAAAACATCGAAAATTTAAATATCGAACGACCATAAAACCGAAAATTAAAATAACGTAAGTTTATATTGTCGAATAGTTAGATAACCTACGTCCAATATATCTAAAATCTAATTATCGACAAACATGACATCGAAAGGCTTAAATATCGAAGTACAGATTATCTAATGACGTAAATATCGAAGTACAGAGTATCGAATGTCCTAAATATCGATATTTATTTATATTTTGTGCTACAAAAATTTGTGACAGAAACAAATCGCTGCAAAACCGACTCCACGTGGTCTGGTCTGCCCTACCCCTAGAGTGTAACTTAAGCCCGCGTAGGCGCGGAGAGGCAAGGCGGCCCGCGTGCTGAGGCGGAGGTGGCTTTATCGCCCGCCGCCGCGGCTGAGGCTGGCCGGCTTTGCCGGCCAGCAAGCCGAAGCTGCGGTGGTGAGCGTTAAAACCATCGACGACGATAAGCTCGCGTGGGACCGCCGGAGCCCTGCAGCGCCGGAGCCATGACAGAAATCATGCCTGCTGCATGATGCATGCTCGCTTGCATAATGCATGCTTGCTTGCACGCTGCATGCTTAAGTAATATTATTTTCGGTTCCCTATCCATTTGCATAAAATTTTACCTGACCTGACCTGACCTAATATAACTTGGCATACTTTTTTTACTTACTTTACTTTTTTTTTATAATGTCTCTAATCATAATAATGATTAAGCATAACATTCTAAAGCATAACTTTACTAAGCATAACATTCTAAAGCATAACTTTATTAAGCATAACAATAATAATAAGGCGTAGTCGACGGAGCCCCGCTTCGCGGGGCCCCTATTTCTGTCTGCAGGGTTTAAAGGAACCTAACACGAAGGGGATGACGGGGGCTCGTTCGCTCGCTCCGCTCGCTCACTTGAACCCCCGTCATCCCCTTCGAACCTAACCTGTCCGAGTCGGGGTGCCCCAATTCCCGAGCTCGCTTCGCTCGCTCTTGCATCCTAAGTTCTCATTGCCTTTTTAATAATCGATTTTGTAATAAACATTTTACACGTAGGTATTTTAATGTTCGACATTCAAATATGTACCCTAATAATTATTCGCTAAACAATAGGTACCTACGTTAAACGTTTGCAGTGGACTGACTAATGAGTTGACTTATGCGTTGGCAGAGTGTGACAATTTCAAATCTACCGACATTTATATATCAAGTTCGATATTTTAACTAGTAGGTATTTTTAACGTAAATATAATGAACTAAAGTGTATTAAATGTTGACATTTTGAACTTAGGTATAATGATTATCGATATTTTTAATCATTAGATATTTTTATCACTCGGCATTTCAATGTTAGACATTTTAAGCTTAGGTATAACAATTTTCGATATTACGATATAATCGGTATTTAAATCGATGTTTTGAACGTTGACATTTTACACGTAGGTATTTTAATGTTCGACATTCAAATATGTACCCAAAGTTATCTTCAACCTCAAATAACTAGTTACGAATTCGAAGAATTGGTATAATATCAAAATAAACTTCCTAGTTTGTGACACAATTTAAGACTGATTAATGATGAATAAAAGTACTGCAATCTTCTTTGTGGTTGGTGTTTCATTACCTCTAATTAAAATTGAATAACTTCTCTTACTATGGTCAGATTCACTACTCAACCTTTCTAATTCTTAACAAATAATTAATCATTATTTTACATGCATATTATACACTTTCTGTCTCGGACACTCACTACACAGAAAGTCAGCATGGTCTCTATGGAGAAACTGCCTGTCTTGTCAGATAGGCAATTGCTCCATGTAGAATCCTACTGGTATTCAGCTAAATCCAGTTGAGACAGAAAGCCAACCCAAATATGGGAAAGGAATAGCAGATGATGACTTTGTAAAGACTAAACAATTAATAACAATCATAATTGATTATATGATTGTTAATAATTTAGAAAATACTGAAAGTAGGAACCTACTTATTAGATTTGATTTTGATTAGGAAAAAAGTAAAGAGTTTGTTACAAGTTTGCTAAAAGAATTTATTAAAGAACTTTCTTGACATTTATTTTAAAGTAACGACTACGTAATTTATTTGTTTATTTATTTGTTAGCTATGGATAACTTACAGCTAAAACAAACAGAATAAAAAATTGTATGTGAGACTGACAGCCAATTAAAAGTCATCACTTTAATATTCTCAAACATCTTCCAAGGAAAATATAAACGTGATGCCATCTTCCAAGCAAAATATATTAGTTACAATGAACCCACAACGAATTAAAATAAAATAACTTTGAAAATTCACCACAATCACAAGGCTCTCTCACTACAAATCCTTCAGTGAAAAATTAACGTATTCGAAAGTGAACGCGTTTCTCAAACGAGCTGTCAAATTGTAACTTACACTCGCGATAACACAGAGTCACGCTAATTTACGAGCTCACTATCGAGTGGGAATCGATCGTCACCATCGACAAAGTAAAATAAAAAACTTACACTTGCATTTTTTAGTTCTCGCGTATGGCACCAGGTGGCGCTAATTCAGCGCCATACAAATCCGAGTAAACTCTAACGCGATGGTGAAGTTAAAAAAACTCACACTAAGCATACAGACGTGTGTTCGATTCGATCTCCTTACTAGTGCCTGATTGGGGGACAAGCGTAATTGTTATTCTCTGTCTTTCTGGACTGTTAACGCCTCCGGGGCGTGTCTAGAAAGGGACATATTAATTTCGTGGATCTGTCACCAAAATTTTATGAGTGCTCGGCCTAACCTGACCATTGCAAAAAAACCGTAATATTGTTTACATAAGCACGGTCGGCGTAGATACGCTGGCAATCGCTGGTACGAATGTACGAAATACCACTGCGATTCAAAACATCGGTACCTATTATCACGGGTGTACTCAAACAACCACCGGGTACTACATGGAAGTCTACTTCCAAGGTTAAATTGTCGAACTCGATAGGCAAAGTGACGTAGCTACCTGATCTTAACTCATTACTTCGGCCGTTTTTGCTAATTGGTGGGATTCGAACTGGCCGGACGCGAGCGCGCGGCGGCGGCGCAGTGGAATGTCGTCCTTGTAACCGCCGCCGAGCCTAAACAACATTGCGGGCTCACGCCAAATTTGCGGACTACCTACGAAGCGGTATCTGCTACGACGCGCGGCGACGACGTCACAGTGCTACGCGCACGGAGATGCCATTCACTTGCTACGCGCTACGAACGAATGTGTGCTTCCCTACCGCGTTAGCAGTGCTACGAGACGACTATCGGCTACGAAAATCATCTAATCGTGCGTGCTACCTACAACCCAGAAGTCTTTTTTTTTCTCTTTATTTGTTTTGGGGTTTTTATACCCCTCAGACGTTTGGCCTATAATGCGCAACTCCGCGGAGCTGTCAGAGTGCGCCCGGCCGAAATCGTGCAATTTCTCCGCGTTCATTAAAACCACGATAGCTCTGAAATTAAAGAGCGCAGCTCGACACACCCTATGTCACTGAAATCGTTATGAAATGAGCTATCTGATTTTCTATAGTTTTGTGCAGTTTTATCGTGGAATCTATTGTTGATTCGAAATTGAAAGTAGGGTTAGCTACTTTTTCCCAGTTTTTGGTACAAAAATCGTCATATTAATAAAAATAAATGCATTTTTTTCCAAAGTTATTGTTTTATTTACATAATAACACATTATTGTACAATAATCAAGTAAAAGAACAGACATTTCTATACATATTTTGCATCTGCAAGCTGAACAAAAACACGGCTCAGGCAGTCAACCCGTACACTGAACAAAAAAAAAGGGAATGTTTACACATTTATTCTGGGAACTCTGTAAGCCAAGTGGCTGTTTATTATAATTTATTACATAGCTTGGTACACAATCTTATCGCAGACAAAGTGCTAGCTGTTGGAATTGTTTAACTTACGAACTATGAGTCTCAATGCAAACACTTGAAAAAGAGCTCTAAGAAAGACCCTTTCATAATTTTTATCACAGAGCAAGTACTATTGCATTTATTTAAATTCTGTTTTTGCAATCCACATGGTGACGATATTTACTAATGGAAAAACACAACACAAGGGCATGTTGCCTAACAAAAACATTAACAAAATCAACATCAATCATCATTAATTTCAGTACAAGAATTCCAAAGACACAGTATAGGATACAACCAGTAGGTCACATCTGAACAACAGAATAAAAAAAATAATGAAAATGAAGCAATTTTCAGACAGGTTTCGGATTATTTTTTTTAATATGAAAATATAGTTTATTAAACAACATTAATAATAATATTTAATAATAATAATAATAATAATCTGTGGCCCGGCTGTCAAGTTGACGGTAGAAAAAAATTTTACTCCTATATTTTCTAGTATTTTTCAAACGATAATAATTTAAGAAATGGATTTAAAGAACATTATTCCACATAAGAACGTAAAATCAAGTACGAAATATAATAATAACAGTTCGCTTATAATGCGATACACGGATGTACGGATGATACCGAGATGTTGACACGAAGTCGGGCACGACAGCAGCAAACCACACACCCAACACCTTCGGATTCGTCGCTCAGCTCCGCCTCGCAGCTGCCGGAACCTGCTCCAGACGTGAGTCCAGTGATATTGGCCGCTGCAGTTGCGTCGAGCTCGAGCGACGAATACTTTTCGCCGCCGACGACACCACCACCATCAGTACGTCGACGCGGAAGAGGCCGACCACCGGCCAGCTTAGGACTCCGAGGCCCACCGGCCTCTGATAGGGTCCCCGCTGCCGGTGGAAGTGTGCAGCGCATGAGGTGGACACAAACTGTGAATGAAAATGTCATGCGCGCATACTTTGGGGCTACAGAGGGGGGAAGTAACTTGACTGCGTACCGTGGTCGGATGCTCTCTCTGTTTCAGGTGATTGAGCCAGCTGTCAACGTGTCGGCGCAACGACTGTCGGATCAGGTGCGGGTCATCCAGCGTAACCATATGCTGGATGACGTTGTACTTGATCGACTACGCCTCGAATCACGGAATAGCCATGTTGCGCCTGCTTCGTCATTGGTCGCGGTGCAGCTGCAAAATTTACCAAGTTTGTCATCGCGACCCAACCGCGTTGATGAAGAGGATGATGATGAGGCTATATCCGTGAGTTCCCAGTGCAATGCAAGATTGAGGAGCGCTTTGGAGGATGCTTTCCGTGAGTACCGCTCTATTCCACCTGGACTCAGACCACGTTTACCTCGTTTGCCCATGCACAAGAAAAACAAGGCGCTGGTGTGTGCTCTAGACTCTCAGCTGTCAATTTTTTTTTAACGACAGCAAAGACCTCACCGATACCCATTCAATCTTGTACTGTGCAGCTGTTGCCGCATGTCGTGTAGCTCATGTCAAATTCACGAACAATGACAGAGCCACACGACCAAAACCAGCTGTACCAGCTTGGCAGTGCAGGATTGAGCGTCGTATCGGGGAGACTAGAGCACTCATCGGCAAGCTAATCTGCTTCAGGGAGGGCAATACTCGCCCTAGAGTGATGCGCTTTGTGAGGCGGGCGTTCTCGGGGACTGATGTTAGTTCTCGAGATTATTTATCCCGCGTCACAGAGCGTATCGACTTCCTGAAGCAGAAAATCTGTGCATGGGCAAACCGTATTCGTCGGTACAGGCGAAGAGTGGAGCGGTACACTCAGAATCACACATTCCAGAGCGATGAAAGGTGGGTTTACAGGGATTGGGAACGACCGATCCAAGTTGTGACTGACACGCACCTACCGGATGATGATGCCATGTGTTCATTCTGGCAAAACATCTGGTCGGTGCCTGTCAGTCACACCGAAGGTGATTGGACTGGGAAGATCGAGCGAGCGTGCGAACAAATACCAGAAATGGGGGCACTTATCATCAGCCCCCAAGATATTGCTCGTGCAGTCCGTCCGTTGCCTAACTGGAAATCTCCAGGACCGGACGGGCTGCACAACTTTTGGATAAAATGGTTTCAAAGTTCGCACGCCCCCCTGGCATCCCAGTTCCAGTCAGCCTTAGAGTCAGGGTCGCTGCCCCAGTTCCTAACGACAGGAATAACCCACCTGCTCCATAAATCAGGTAGTACCGCGGATCCCAAAAACTATAGACCGATCACTTGTCTACCGACGGTCTATAAAGTTCTTACATCCATTTTGAGAGCTAAAATTAATAAACATATAGACACCAACTCCATCATGTCTGTCTCTCAAAATGGATGTAGGAATGGGTCCCGCGGTACTAAGGAGCTACTCCTCATTGATATGGCCATTAGCCAACAGGTTCGTCGTTCCCGAAAGGATCTGTCGACATGTTGGATAGATTACAAGAAGGCCTATGACTCGGTGCCACATACATGGCTAATGAGGGTGCTGGAGTTGTATAAAGTAGATACAACTCTGCGCACCTTCCTTTTGACGTGTATGGGGCAATGGAGGACGGTCCTTCGCTATCCAGGATGTCGAAATATCCAGAGGAATAGCGAGCCGATAAGGATCGAGCGAGGCATATTCCAGGGCGACAGTTTGAGTCCGCTTTGGTTCTGCTTAGCCTTGAATCCTCTAAGCACGCTGCTGGAAGATTCAGGTCTAGGCTATCGGCTGAGGAGAGGTGGTCAGGTTATATCTCACCTCCTCTACATGGATGACCTAAAACTTTTTGCCCATAACAATTTGCAACTGATGGAGCTACTGAAAATTACTGAAACTTTCAGTGGCGCCATCAGGATGGAATTTGGTGTGGACAAATGTGCGGTCATGCATGTAAAGCGAGGGGAAATTGTGGAATCCGTGGGAACCCAACTCTCGGATTCCACGTACCTTAGAACCCTCTCCGCAGCCGAAACCTATAAGTATTTGGGTATGTCGGAAGCGTTGGGCATCAATGCTACTGACATGAAGCAATCGTTGAAGGAGCGCTTCTTTGGCCGCCTGAAAAAAGTATTTAATAGTCTTTTATCAGGCGGGAATAAGGTGCGTGCCTTCAACGGTTGGGTCATGCCGGTTTTGATGTACTCTTTCGGCATACTCAAATGGACTCAGACTGAACTCGAGGCTCTGGATAGGAGGGTCCGTACGCTGTTGACAGCAAATCGAATGCATCACCCACGGTCATCGGTAATGAGGCTGTATATCCCGCGAAAATGTGGAGGTCGTGGCTTTTTAAACGCTAAGACCCTCCACAATCGCGAGATATGCAGCCTCAGGGAATATTTCCTGCAAACCGACGTGGGGATGCATCGAGATGTGGTCGCGGTGGACAAGGGCCTCACCCCGCTCTCCTTAGCTAAAGAGAACTGGCGCAAGCCAGTAGTGCTTGACACCAATGATCGCATGGAAGTATGGCAGAGTAAGGAGCTTCACGGACGCTTTTACCGGGCCCTACATGGACCCGATGTAGATTTATTAGCGTCCGTAGCCTGGCTGCGTTTCGGTGACCTCTTTGGAGAAACCGAAGGTTTTGTCTGTGCAATTATGGACGAAGTTATGATGACGAACAATTACCGGAGATTTATTGTGAAAGACGGCACGGTTGACATCTGTCGGGCATGCCACCGGCCGGGAGAATCAATCAGGCATATTATCTCCGGGTGTTCTCGTCTAGCTAACGGAGAGTACTTGCATAGGCACAACCTTGTAGCCAGGATAATCCATCAGCAACTTGCTCTGAAATACAGCCTTGTCGAATCTGAGGTGCCGTACTATAGGTATGTGCCCGACCCAGTTCTTGAAAATGGAAATATCACATTGTACTGGGATCGATCCATCATCACTGACAGGACTATTGTTGCCAATAAGCCTGATATAGTGGTGGTGGATCGATCAGAGCGGCGCGCAATGATTGTTGACATAACCGTCCCGCATGACGAAAACCTCGTGAAAGCCGAGAAAGATAAACAAATCAAGTATCTTGACTTGGCTCGCGAGGTTGTCGACATGTGGGATGTGGACTCAGCGATCATTGTGCCGATAGTCGTGACAGCCAATGGCTTAATAGCCAAGAGCCTCGACCAACACCTGAGGAGGCTCTCGTTGGGCAGCTGGATCAAGGGCTTGATTCAGAAAGCGGTACTTCTGGACACGGCTCGCATTGTCAGGAGGTTCCTCTCTCTGGAGCCCTGACCACCGGTAGCTTGGACCCTGTTCCCGATACCGGTGGGCTACTATTTTTTATATTTTTAAATGTTTTTTTTATCTTTTGTTTACAAAAATATTTAAAAATGTAATTTGTATGTATAGTAAATGTAATAAAGGAAATAATAATAATATTTATTTACTCGAAAACAGTAGGTAGGTACAGTACATTCTTACAAATATTAGGCTTACAGTTTAACTATAAATAAGAGAATGAGCATCCGCAGCTGAACTAGGCGTGAGCCTGTATCTCAGCTAACAGCGCCGTTTCCCCTCAGAAAAAATACACTAGGTAACCTAAATTAGCAAGAAGCAAGAGTTTAGGACCATTACAAATCAAAGAGAAAAAAGAAATTAAGGTAAACTAAACTTATATTACTAACAATTTTTTTGTGAGTGTGTGTGTGTGTGTGAGGATTTGTGTGTGAGGATGAGGGGGTGAGTGCGTGTGTGTGTGGGGGTGTCTGTATGTGTAAGTGTAAGTGTATACGTATGTCTACATGATAAATGCACAGGAGTAGAGTGAATATACATATAAATAGATATATAAACAAAAATATTAACTGATTATTTGAATAAATTTTTCTGTGTCTTCGTAAGATAGTTTCATTAAAAATTCATAAGCCTTCTTTTTACAATGGAATTTGTTAAGAGAAAAAATATTTATGGATTTATTAATTTTATTATACACATGTGGTGCTAGAAAGACGAAGAATCTCTTTATGAAAGAGGTTTTAGGTTTATGAATGCGGACCACAACGTCATGTTTTCTGCGTTTCTTTGTGAGATCAGTATCGTATATAAGTTCACAATGTTGAGTAAGAACAATTGTCTCGCTGTAAGGACTTCGCATGACTTGTACAAAATGTTTGTGGGGAAAGCGAATTGGACGAAAAGTGTAAACTTTTAGAATTGCGCGCTGAGCTATCTCAAGGCCTTTTAGAGTAGTTTTGGTAGCTCCTCCCCATGCAATTATGCATTAAAAATATGTTAAAAAAAATGTTCTACGCACATCACATTATTCGATGAACATCCTTTTTTTTTTTTTTTTTTTTGGGTGGGAAATCATCATATGACCCCTCCCGCTCTGGGCGGAGCGGAAGGGAGTGTCAGACTTTTACTGACTAAAACCCACCCGTGTTCCTTCAGTTGCCTGTGCCAAGGGCCACGGTACCTCTTTCGAATATCCCGCAGCCCTGGCGGCATCGGCCCTAGAGGGCCCCGTCAGTTCGTGCTGACATCTCTTTGAGGCGCGCGTGGAACACAACGCGCCATCGACCCGGGCCTGGTCCTTACCGGGCGGCGAGCTGCCCGTTGCTCGCCGCCCGCAAGCCCGCGCCTACGGTGGCCGGGAGTCGGCTATTGACTCCCGTCCAGGGCGTCTCCTACGGCGGCTAGGGGCGTGAGGGCGCAGCGATTGCCTCTCCCTCACGCGCTCCGCCTCCTCCTTTGCGAACATTACTGCTTCGCAGAAGGAGGTGACGGCCTCCCATTCACTCTCGCTCCGTACCATGGCCTGGACCAGGGCCGGACGCGAGAGATCGCTGCCGCCGATCGCCGCCACGAGGACACGGCGGTGCCCTGCCCAAGCCGGGCAGACCTCCACCGTGTGCTCCACCGTGTCCTCCGGGCGATCCACACAGTGGTGACACCCTGGCGTTTCCTCCCGCTTTATCCTGAACAGGAACCTCCCGAAACAACCGTGTCCGGTGAGGACCTGCGTCAGGCGGAAGGTGAGGGCACCGTGGCGCCTCTCTAGCCACTCCTCAAAGAGGGGACTTATCGCCGCTATTGTGGCGTGCCCAGCACTGGGTTGCGACAATCGCACTCTCCATGCCGCTATGAGATCCCGCCGGAGCTCTGTCCGCTGTGCCGTGATTTCTCGCGGCAGCGGAGTTACGCCCCGGCGTTTTGCCTCCTCTCGCCACTCCCATATGTGGGCGAGGACCTTGGCCTCTAGATCCCATGGCGGCAATCCGGCAAGGAGGCTCGCCGCCTCAACGGAGACCGTGCGGTATCCTCGGATCAGCCGGACAGCCATGACCCTTTGGGACGCGTTCAACCGGCGGGCTGGTCGCTTCCTCAGGGAACGCGCCCACACCGGTGCCCCGTAAAGGGCCATGGACCGCACGACCCCCGCATAGAGCCTCCGGCAGGAAGCGTTTGGTCCCCCTAGATTGGGCAGGAGCCGCCTCAAGGCAGCCCCGGCCCGCTCCAGTCTGGGTGCCAAACGTCGGAAATGCTCCACGAAATTCCACCGGCTGTCGAGGACGAGTCCCAGGTACTTCATCGTCAGCTCGACGCCGATGTGAACCCCTCCCGCCATTATTTGTGAACCCGACGGTGGCACGTCCCGAGGACCATGAAAACACATGGCCTCTGACTTGTGCAATGCCACCTCGAGTCCCAGTTGCCGGATCCTCTCGACGATTGTCGCAACCCCGCGTGTCGCTGCTTCGGCCGCCGCCTGGTGCGACCTCCCCTGCGCCAGGACCAGCGTGTCGTCAGCGTAGCAAATCACGCTGACGCCGCTGGGGAGGTCAGCGCGCAGCACCCAGTCGTACCCGATGTCCCACAGATGCGGCCCCAGGACCGATCCCTGTGGGACACCGCACGACATCTCTCGCCGGTTCCACTCTCCCCGGTGACCGGGGTAGATGACGGCCCTGTCCGTCAGATAGGCCTCGACAGTGCGACAGAGGTAGGTCGGCATCCGGTGATACCGGAGTGCCTCCCTGACGCAGCTCCAGGGCAGGGTATTGAAGGCGTTTCGATGAACATCCTGCAATTCGCCAATGAAACGAACAAAGGTCCCGTACAAAAATATATACAATATATAGATACATACAAAGAAATAAATATTTATAAATAAATAAATTATTGATGAAGGGTACGGAAACAGATGTTCATACACACAGCCTTGTTGCAACCAACACAGTATGTATGCACCTGTTTACGGCAATCCACGTTGGTGCACTTCCGCCGCTGGCGTTGGTGTTTTGACTGAGACTGAGTGTTGCTGCCGCCTCGCGGAACCGCCTCCGCAACTTGCAGGTCGGTTAGAGGCAAAGAAGCAGCTAACGCAGCGCTGGAGCCACCTCACGCACGCACTCGACGTCGCGGCTCAAATGACACATTAACATTATCTTGCATGCTTGAACAATAAAATATAACACTGTCTAAAAGCAAAAGCAGTTTAAAAGTAACGATGACATGCAAAACCAACTCACCAAACAAATATAAAAACATCAATAAAATTAAAATAATTTAAACCTCCCGTTTTTTCTAAGTCGGTCAAAACATTGCTATACTGACCATTTTCCTGAACAGTGTACGAAACACAAAAAACATGGCGGCGGCGTGGAGGTCATAAACGTCAAATGTCCTGTCTGCTAAAAAATCTCCTGGAGATTCGATTTTCGATTACTTTTTTTAATTTCAATATTTACACAATTTTTTTACGAATTTCACTAATAAAATGTCTACTAAATACGTAGTAACGTATCTAAATCATGTTTCTAACAACATTTTGTCGTCTCTAGTGTATTTTCTACTCACAACAAGTAGAAATGTACCGGCATGGCGCGCGAATTTCGATACAATGTTTGGTGAAATAACAATTCTGTCCAAAATCTTTAACAAATACACAATGCAGCAATTAAAAACTGTTTAGTACTTACTTGGTCACGGTTAATCTCACCACACCACACTATAACTCGAAAATAACACTTTTAATAAACTTTAAACTTTACCGCCGCGTCCGTTGACATTAACGAAATGAAGCCGTCACAACAGAAAAACGTTCCGATAACAAATGTTGTTGAATGTATAGCATGTGATGTTTTATGCTTTTCTTATTCTTTCACCTACAGTCTGTGTAAGTTAGAGTAGGAAAGGTATACTCCAGACAGGCAATATTTGGCATTTAATCCGACCCGATCCACGAAATCTCCAGGAGATTCCCACCAGACGCGCGTTTTTTGACAGAAATATCCTGGAGATTTATCAGCGGACGCGCTACGAACGAATGTGTCCTTCCCTACCGCGTTAGCAGTGCTACGAAACGGGGTAAGTAATAGATGATATAACAACAAAAACTCTAATATTAACAACATACTCGTATAACAACGGAAACTATAATTTTATTTAATATAGCGATTAGTTAATATAATGAACGATTGATATAATTTTAAAGTAACAAATTTTTATAAGCATAACTTACATTAAATATAACATCGTTTGACATAACATACATTAAATATAAAATCGTTTGACATACCACTCAAAAGATATAAAACTTATTTGGTCTAATATGATGAAAACGCCTTAACGCCACTTAAAAACACAAAGCAAAATTGCATAGACACGGGTTAGTTTAATAAGGTTGCATATTAGAAAATCAAAACTTTCCTGAGCAAATTTCAAAAGAACAACGTACAAATCAACAAAGTTTAAAATAACGATGGTCATTTGATCAAAAGTTCAGCTGACCAAAGTCTGGAATATCAATGTTTAAATTATTTATTACACTATTGACCAAATCGATGAAATCGCAAAGAGCGGCGACGTAGTTCCCGCGATTAATATGTTTCTGGCACTCGCCGGCCGCTGCCGCGGCACCGCTCGCTGCGCTCGCTCGGTTCGTGCGTTGTGTGGTCACAGTTCTAACCTAACCTAACCTAGCTGTTTCGATGTAAGAACTTTTGATCAGTCGTTCATTTGATGTCACATACATTGAAATTTTAAAATTTTTCTAAATAAAACATTTGGTCATTTAAATTTTGTTATTTCGTTTATTGTCATTTTAAATTTACTCGAGAAAGTTTTGATTTTCTAATATGCAACCTTTAATAAATATTTAAAAGTATTTTTTTCTTTGTTTTATTCTTTGTAAGTTCTATCGTAATTGTAGGTAACCTAAGTAGATATTAAACATAACTAGTAACTGATTACCACCTGTGCTAAGATAGGTCGACGGAGCCCCGCTTGGCGGGGCTCCTATTTCTGGGTGGTTTAAAAAAAAATAACCACGAAGGCTAAGGCGGGAGCTCCGCTCCGCTTCGCTCCTGCCTTAGCCTTCTATCCTAACCTATCCGAGTCGGGGTGTTAACCATAATGACGGTTTTTATATTTAATAAACGTTAGACATAATGATTTTCGATTAAATAAACAATATACATATTAAACGTTAGACCAAATGATTTTCGATTACATAAAGGTTATATCAAACAACTTTATACTAATTAAGTTTTAGAATAAATAAATGTTATATATAAAGAAATTATATCAACAGTTGGTATATCTCACGTTGATTATATCTTATGAACGATAATAAAATGAAATTAGACCAAGTGAGTTTATACGTTATGAGACGCACCCTACGAAACGACTATCGGCTACGAAAATCACCTAATCGTGCATGCTACAACCCAGCCGCGTTAGCAGTGCTACGAGACGACTATCGGCTACGAAAATCACCTAATCGTGCGTGCTACAACCCAGAAGTCTTTTTTTTTTTCTCTTTATTTGTTTTGGGGTTTAAACAGACATGTCAACCCCATCGTGCCTTTTACTATTGTTACATTTAACCTTATAATTAATTAACAGATAAACTATACTAACCAGTTAAACAATTACATAAAACACGGGGTAAGGATAGACGTCACTGATGAAGGGCTGTTATTAAATGACTTAACTTTTTGGCACCTTCAGAAGTTGGTTGGGATAAAATTGATTGTATTAATCCTACGTCAAGTCTATTTCTTTCAAAAGTGACTCCTTCTCGCGCCTGTTGCGGAAACTATCCATCAGTGAAATTTGCATTCCTCATGAAAAAAACTGACATAGAACTAATTTAATATAATGTCCACTTAGTTGATCGACATCGTACCAAGGTACACGAGGAGGTTCGCCTTGTATGCTCCTATACCATATACCTTTTTGCTGACTTATACTTTCTAAGTGTTGTTTCCAGGATTTATAACAAATAACTTTATATTTAGATATGTATTCCCAATAATCAGGTAAGTAGTCAATTGTTGTACCCTCTCCTGCTGCTAATTTAGACAATCGGTCAGCCTCCTCATTACCACGTAGTCCAATGTGAGCTGGAACCCATTGCAACCTAATTTCTATTTTATTCTTAAATAATAAAATAATATTTTCAAGAATATCATAATTATGCTATGCTATCGATGCACCTCTGAAACCAGAGGCACATCGAGCAATATGCTGCAGTGCGCTTTTACTGTCTGAAAGAATAACGATTCTTTTTAAATTCTGATTTCGGCTATAAAGGATCGCTTGATAGATTGCAATGAGTTCCACTGTCATTATTGATACATTGCCATTTATTTTAAAACCGAGATTAGTTCCTAAGCTTTGGTCAAATATCTCTGCACCTAGACTGGAAGTATCCTTTGAACCATCTGTAAAAAATTTGTGCCAATTACAATACATAGAATTTAACTCAGCTACAACTTCGAACACTAATAAATTTGGATTATAATAGGATTTAGGAACCTTTACACATTCTAGATTAACATGTGTTCCCGCAAGCGCCTACAGAAATTCGCATGCTGGTTAATGTCGAGGCTACGTAGATTATAGCTAATCGTTTTTATTGTTTAACGTTTGTCTTCCGGCTACCTACATGTCGATGCCCCCAAGTAATAAGTCGGTAATGTGTTATTATGGACTTTTTATTGTTATGTCAAATTCGGAACCTATGGGTCGGGATACATCTTAGTAATTTATTTCACATTTTTCCTAGTGATATTTACGAAGATATCATGACAAACACTTTTATTGTAGGGAAATTAAAAAACGAAATTATGTCGAGAAAAGTATCTTTACGTATCAATACAAAAGTGTATTTCGTATTTAATTTTGGTCAGTTGCTATTACCGACTTATTGGCGTGAATGAATTTCGTGCAGTTCTTGGTAAACGTTAGTATGTTGTTGTTGTCGAATTATTTTGAGTTAGCTCAGACCCTAATGGGAACTAACATGGATTATAAAGTAAATAATTCATTAATAAATATGGGTAAAATTGCAATATGTATCTAATTTGAACACGTCTGGTCCCGTTTTCGATATTGCTGTTTATATTTTTGCGTCCAACAGTCTGCAAGACGTATTGGTCTCTTTATTTCTATGGCAATAAGAGAGTAGGTAATAGATATTTGCCGCACCCCCAACACGTGATATTGTCGGCCGGCCGGTGCGTAATGTTTATTTACACAAACAGTAGCATATTTTCGTTTGATTAAACGTGACGTGGTGCTCTAAAATCATAAATGAAATTCATTTAATCTTGAAAATCAGCAAGAACCTTCTACATTGGAAGAAGAAAAACGATTGACTAGGAAACGTAAGCAGAATGTAAATGAGTGGCGTTATAACAAAAATAAAATCTTAAAAAACTGTAGCAAAGACTACGAAGGCTGCAATTAAAAAAACATACCCTAAAAAATCAATAGGTCCTACTTGCACGTGTAAAAAGGGTTCGCGAAAAATTTACCTTATCAGAAAGGCAATACAATATAATATTGTCTTTCTGATAAGGTAAATTTTTCGTATATTTTGACAAATTTTACAGTCTCGCTGATCGCGAACACCAACAGACCAAGGGAACTGAGCACTATCACAGAAGTGACTATTAAAGCTCATATTAAATTATTTCCAAAAGTGGAATCCCACTATACGAGAATAAGTTCTGAAAGGGAATACCTTTCAGAATATTTAAATATCTCAAAAATGTCTCGCTTTTATACCGTCTGGTTTGCACAACAAGGTTACACTGATGATGTTGAGATGGTATCCAAGCGACAATATGAAACAGTGTTTAATACACAGAGTATATCTAACTATTCATTTTTCAAACCCAAAAAAGACCAATGTCCTTCGTGCTCTGTATATACCTAATCAGGCTGACCCTGAAGTAAAAGTCACCCTGGAAGAAACACACAGATGCCATTTGGAGAAAAAAATAATTATTCGACAATTAAAAAGAGAAAAGATAGACACAGCTGACAAAAACCATACTACAATAGCTATTTTCGACCTACAAAAAGATTTAAATATACCCCAATCTGAAGTTGGTACGTTTCATTACAAATGTAAATATCCAGTCTACAATTTTACCGTATTTGATGCCCTACGCAAAATAGGTTACTGTTATGGTATGGATGGCACTAGCAAATAGCAAAAAGAGGCAGCACAGAAATAGGGAGCAGTTTGTTAAGTTTCTTTAAAACTGAAAACGATAAAGGCATTATCAAATTTTCATTATATTCTGATGGATGTTATGGACAAAATAAAAACCGATATATTTTTACCCTTTACGTTAATGCTGCCAAATTCCTAAGCATATCTATCACGCACAGGTTTTTTTTAAACTGGGCATAGCCAAAACGAGGGCGATTCTATGAACGCATGTATAGCAAAGAATCTGCAGAACAAAGTTTTATAAACTCCCGACCAAATATACAGTATTGTTTTAAATTCTAAAATCTCTTGTGAAAAATATCGGCTGAAAGAATTAGAACAGTCTGAAATTTACGATATTAAGCCACTTGTAGATCCCATTCATTGGCGGCGTGATGTAGACGGTAAAATAATCCGATGGGCTGATGTGATGGAGGTTAACGTTACGCAAGGAGGTAAGCTGTTCTATAAGTACAATTTTAACGATACATATTCCGAGCTTGGTTTAAATAATTCCCACACTGCCTTAAATGCTAGACGAAGAGGACGAAAACGAACACAAGATGTATCCATAGGCTTAAATATTGTAAAGTTGCAAAATACATACCACCAACCCATTCTAATTAGTAAACCTTTGCATACAGACCTTATAAGCTTATGTAATAGAGGAGCAATTCCACGATTTTACCATCCTTTTTATGAGTCATTGTCATACACTGGTATACCTTGTACGATATTACAATCGTAATTGATACAGATGACTGATTAATTAACTAATTGATCTGATTCTTAGTTATTAAATTAAATATTTCTAAAACCTAAGGTGTTAATATTGTGAAGTTATTTTATTACTGAGTTTAAAATGTAATTGCTACGGATGAAGACTGATTAATTAAGTAATTGATTAAGATTCATAGTTATTTGAGTACCTAAATATTTCTAAAACCTAAGGTGTTAATTTTGTGACATTATGTTATTGCTGTGTTTAATTATCATTGACATACTTCTAGTTTTTAATGTTTAATCATGAATATTGATATGACTGACGTCCCTATATTTATAATCTACTATATAAAAATAAGTCGGGTTTTCCTTCCTGACGCTATAACTCCAGAGCGCACGAACCGATTTCCACGGTTTTGCATTCGTTGGAAAGGTCTCGGGCTCCGTGAGGTTTATAGCAGGTAGGAGTAGGGTAGGAGTAGGGTAGGAGTAGTGTAGGAGTAGGTTAGGAGTAGGATAGGATTAGGGTAGGAGTAGGTTAGGAGTAGGGTAGGAGTAGGTTAGGAGTAGGTTAGAATTAGGGTAGGAGTAGGGTAGGAGTAGTGTAGGAGTAGGGTAGGAGTAGGGAAGGAGTAGTGTAGGAGTAGGGTAGGAGTAGGGTTGGAGTAGGGTAGAAGTAGGGTAGGAGTAGGGTAGGAGTAGGGTAGGAGTAGTGTAGGAGTAGGGTAGGAGTAGGTTAGGAGTAGGGTAGGAGTAGGTTAGAATTAGGGTAGGAGTAGGGTAGGAGTAGTGTAGGAGTAGTGTAGTAGTAGGGTAGAGGATTAGGGTAGGGGGTAGGACACAACGCGAACGAAGTAGCGCCGGGCAGCTAGAAATAATTTATATGGCAAAACAACGTTTGCCGGGTCAGCTAGTAATTGATAAATGTTTATCTTAATTCTTCTAACGGTTAAGATGTTAATTTTCGACTCTGATTTTATTATTATGATTATTAAACGTTATTATACTCATCATCTTACAGTCTTTTCTTGTAAACCTAGACATATTACACTTTAAAAATTCGATAAAAAATTATTAGCACTGGATGGTTACACAAAAATATTTTTCAGAATTTTCCTCCAAAAACAATGTTCTGTAACGATACTGTTACTGTGTCAATTTAAAATAACCACAATAACACCGCAATAACCTATTACGTATCGTCTTCAAGATGAAAAATTACGCTGAAAAAGTCAGTATTGTGATGTTACGTACCAACACTGTTTACAAATTTACTGCAATAATGGCGTAAGTGTATATTACTTTAAAAAAATACCTAATATATTTTTGTAATATTTATTTTCTTAAATTGCAAGGCTTTTTACGCACAAAACTTAATGTTAAAATAATAATTGAATTAAACAAAAAAATAGCTTTCGTTTGATGTATCAATGACCTCACTACTCCGACTCATTGAAAAGCTATTCAACAAAAACAGAAAAACATTTCTCCTGTAAAATTTAAGTTTTACGATTACCGACTTATTGCTTGGGGGCGTCGATGTATAAAACTAACACAATAAAATTGCAGGTTCACATCAAGCAACGTATTTTTTCATTATTCCCGTAATTATACCTGGATCAATCCCGCACATGGTCCTTCGACGCCGGATTATTTGGAGATTTGAAGAATATTTACTCCGATCAGCGAATTGTTACAAAGGGATTGAAGAGAATTGGTGGACATCAAAAATCATAGTCGACGCCCGGTGTGGCCGGTGAATTCTGCTACGTCATTCAGAAGATTATTGGAATTAACGTGGTCTGGATACTTAATAGCTGAGAAAAGGCGTATTTATTATTAAATTTGTGTACCCAACACTCTATATAACAGGTATAATTAGTGTAAGTCAGCCGTTAATAACCAGGTTAGTACGAAATGCCTATTTTCATTTTTCTTTGTTCTGTGAGTGGTTACAAATTGTAATACAATTATTAACTGATCAGTCATTATTGTTCATTTTGTTATTTACACATTGTTAAAGAGTAGTTCTTGGTAGTAACTGCATTATTTTGCTTTACGGTGTAATAATTTTATATCTATTGAGACAGTTAGGTAATCACATTAGTTTGCACAGATAGACAATAGAAATCTTTGCAATTGCAGTGTTATTATTAAAGTTTAGTACATTAAAACCGTCAATACGTATAGTTTATTATAAATTCTAAATAATTATTTATGTAAATTCACTCTAAAGTTAGTGTATTTTAAACTTGTACGTATTTCAGGCTGCATCATTTGTAATAGTAATTTAAACGTTGCTATAACTTTCTTTATATACATTCCAGGTTGATCACACCAGCTTACGCAATGCAAGGGGATAAGGACAATAAAGATCTCGTTAGGAAACGAGCGAGTTGCAAAGGAAAGGTGACATTGTTCTCAAACTATCTAAATTCTTTGAATTCATCCTTGAGCCCTACTGAGGTAAGCGAGTTGCAATTACGTGTTACTAGACTCGAAGCATTGTATGCCCAATATGATGAGGTGCAATTATTGCTGGAGTGTAGTACTGATGACTTGGATGGTCAGATGTCGGAACGTGCAGAGTTTGAATCGCTTTATTACAAAACCCTATCTAAAGCTCAACAAATGTTGGCTGATAATAGGAAAGGCGATTCTAATGATACCTGTGACGTAATGTCGCGTTCTAGCAATCAAGTTTGTTAAATTACCGACTATTCAGTTGCCGAAATTCAGTGGTTCTTATACAAACTGGTTAGAGTTTCACGACACATTTGTTAGTCTCATCCATTCAAACGATGATATGAACGAAATAAATAAATTTCACTATTTGAGGTCATCCCTAGAAGGATCTGCTGCTGTGGTGATCAACTCCATTCAGTTTTCTTCTGCCAATTATTCGGTAGCGTGGAATCTTCTCTGCGAGCGGTTTGATAACAAGCACCTGCTTATCCAACATCATGTATCTGCATTATTTCAAATCGACAGCCTTCAAAAGGAGTCGTCAGTTAATTTAAAAGGTTTACTTGATATTGTTAATAAAAACATACGTGCCCTAGAATCCTTAGATGAACCTGTTAATCATTGGGATACTTTACTCATCTATATTGTCACACACAAATTAGATAGCAAAACTTATCGTGAATGGGGTGAGTATAAGGGCCGCCTGGACCAGAATTCTAAAGTTACGTTTGAATTATTTATTACTTTTATTAAAAACCGTGCTGAGATATTAGAAACGTTCGAATTGGAAGCTTCTACGAATACTAAACACTCACACACAGGTAAAAATTCAAACAAAGTTAGGTCAATGTTGGTACAGGATTCTAATAAAACCAATTCAGGTGAAAGTTCAAGGAAACAGGATGATGGTGTTTCAAATAAGCCTAAGAATTGTGTTATGTGTAACGGTGATCATAAGTTAAGTAGTTGTCCTCAGTTTTTATCATTGAGCAATGAAGCTCGTTTGCAGTTATTACCTAAATACAAAGTTTGTTTCAACTGTTTTAATCTGGGACATTATGCAAACAACTGCAAAAAACTAGGTTGTAAAATATGTCGTCGTAAACATAACGCTATTGTTCACGTTGATAAATCCTTAAAGTCAGACGCAAGCAGTGCTTCTGCTAGCAGTGTTGTTGTTGACACGAATGGCAGTGCGACTGTCTCCACTCAGCCCAGTAATATAGGTATAGGTACCAGCGTGTCGCTGTCCGCGAGTGTTGAACCCTGTGACGTGTTATTGTCCACTGCACTCGTCAAGGTCATGAGTATTAATGGTCAGCAGTATGTTGCTCGTGCTGTGCTTGACAGTGGCAGCACGTCATGTCTCATGACTGAGAGGTTATACCACCAGCTTGGTTTGAATGGCAAGACTGTAAATAATTCCATTATAGGCATCAACAACTCGTCATCTTTTATTAATAAAATGTGTTACGTATCAATTAAATCTTTAAATAATAATTTTAGTGTGGACATTAATTGTTTTATTCTCCCATCCATCACAGATAAGATTCCAAGTAAACATGTTAGTTTGTTGAAAATTAAAGTTCCGTCTGATGTTTGTCTCGCAGATCCCAACTTTTACTCACCGGCACCTGTCGATCTGTTGCTGGGTGCTGACATCTTTTGGGATTTATTGGAATCTCAACGAATTAAGCTAGGTGATGGACAACCAATTCTTTGTGAGACTAAATTGGGTTGGTTGGTCTCCGGCCCAATTAACAGTTGTATTTCTTCTAAAGTTTTAAAATGTAATTTCATAAAGGTGCGTTCAGACTGTGATGATGAATTTTTTTACAAGTCAAAAACGAAAAAGTGTTTTTCGCGAAATTTGTCAATTATCCCTAGTGGGAACGTTTCAGGGAGCTCGGGAAAGATTTAATTTGCTGAAAACAGCTTGAAATTGCGTCACTGGGATGCAGCATGACTTGTGTTGGACTGCGGTAGTACCTACTACAGCAGTCTGCGACTGGGGGGCGATGACATGGCTACTCTGCATTTCATTTCGCAGGCGATCAAGTACAGTGTCATCTAGCGTGTGATTACGCTGAATGACCCGCACCAGCAGTGCGATTCTGTAACCATCTCACCGTGAAAACTTAGGTGAAGTGAGCGTGGAGTGAGCTGTCATTCCAAATAATGCTAGGGATTGACACTACTGACAACTCACATCAAGCTCACTTCACTTGAGTTTTCACGGTGAGATTTTTACAAAATCGACCGCCAGATCCGATAGTCGTTGTGCCGAAACGTTGACAGCTGGCTCAAGCACCTGAAAAAGAGAGAGCATCCGAACACGGTACGCGGTCAGATTGTTTTTATTATTATTAATTTTATTTTAGGACTACTACAGATAATGGCAGTAACTTTGTAAAGGCATCTGTGCAATTCGGCTCGGAGATCGACATACTTCCCGAGTTGCCATCATGTGATTTAGAGTCATTTAGAGTCTGATCCTGATATTTGCGCAGATTCTTAGAGAAAAGGTTTGGACCACTCCTGAATGATGAACAGTGCCAACTTGCCGCGGCATTTCACCCAAAGTTCCGTTTGATGACAGCAGTAGAGTCAGAGATGCCTTACGACAAGCAGCAGCGGAAAATTCGAAGGACAGAGATAGTTTAAGTGGCGGAGGGAGCAATGCGTGTAACAACGATGATGACGAGGAAGATTTTTTCAAATTCTGTCACTCAGTCTATAGAAAAACCAAAGAGCTCCAACTCTTTAAAGATTAAAGCGCAAAGTCTCGGTAAAATGTGGCTGGACATGAAATCAAAAGACTCGTTCAACGATGCTGCATTTCTCGGGGAACAGATATTCATAAATCTATTCATTAAATATAATACTGCTATACCCTCAAGCGCTGCAGTTGAACGTCTTTTTTCCACGGGTAAAGACATTTTAACAACACAACGAGCCTCGCTTGCAGACGAGAACTTCAACATGTTAATGTTCATGAAGGGGAATATATGCACCTTATGCCCGACGATTAAATTAAACATTTGAATTATAAAAGTATTTTGTTTTGTTCCTAACCTGTTAACTTCCAGAACCTAAACCAACAGGTTTTATAAGTTCACTAACGCAACGATATAAAGATGCAATTTTACACATATTAACGGATATAACGAAAATTTCAATGTCATGAGTAGTGTTTAATCGAAAATTACAGACAGAAATGTTACAATAATATTGTTTATCGATAAAATTTTGGAATCCCTATTCTTTTTGTAGGTATTTGCGGTGAAATTGCTTGGTCGGCTTGGCGTGGAGGGCACGCGCGTGCTCTGGCGTTCAAAATTATTATGTCGTTTATTCATTTAACTTCTTATTTTATTATATTTTTAAATATTAGTATAAAAACAAAAAAAACATTTAAAAATATAAAAAATAGTAGCCCACCGGTATCGGGAACAGGGTCCAAGCTACCGGCGGTCAGGGCTCCAGAGAGAGGAACCTCCTGACAATGCGAGCCGTGTCCAGAAGTACCGCTTTCTGAATCAAGCCCTTGATCCAGCTGCCCAACGAGAGCCTCTTCAGGTATTGGTCGAGGCTCTTGGCTATTAAGCCATTGGCTGTCACGACTATCGGCACAATGATCGCTGAGTCCACATCCCACATGTCGACAACCTCGCGAGCCAAGTCAAGATACTTGATTTGTTTATCTTTCTCGGCTTTCACGAGGTCCGCATCATGCGGGACGGTTATGTCAACAATCATTGCGCGTCGCTCTGATCGATCCACCACCACTATATCAGGCTTATTGGCAACAATAGTCCTGTCAGTGATGATGGATCGATCCCAGTACAATGTGATATTACCATTTTCGAGAACTGGGTCGGGCACATACCTGTAGTACGGCACCTCCGATTCCACAAGGTTGTATTTCAGAGCAAGTTGCTGATGGATTATCCTAGCTACAAGGTTGTGTCTATGCAAGTACTCTCCGTTAGCTAGACGAGAACACCCAGAGATAATATGCCTGATTGATTCTCCCGGCCGGTGGCATGCCCGACAGATGTCAACCGTGCCGTCTTTCACAATAAATCTCCGGTAATTGTTCGTCATCATAACTTCGTCCATAATTGCACATACAAAACCTTCGGTTTCTCCAAAGAGGTCACCGAAACGCAGCCAGGCTACGGACGCTAGTAGATCTACATCGGGCCCATGTAGGGCCCGGTAAAAGCGTCCGTGAAGCTCCTTACTCTGCCATACTTTCATGCGATCATTGGTGTCAAGCACTACTGGCTTGCGCCAGTTCTCTTTAGCCAAGGAGAGCGGGGTGAGGCCCTTGTCCACCGCGACTACATCTCGATGCATCCCCACGTCGGTTTCTAAGAAATATTCCCTGAGACTGCATATCTCGCGATTGTGGAGGGTCTTAGCGTTCAAAAAGCCTCGACCTCCACACTTTCGCGGGATATACAGCCTCATTACCGATGACCGTGGGTGATGCATTCGATTTGCAGTTAGCAGCGTACGGACCCTCCTATCCAGGGCGTCAAGTTCGGTCTGAGTCCATTTGAGTATGCCGAAAGAGTACATCAAAACCGGCATGACCCAACCGTTGAAGGCGCGCACCTTGTTTCCGCCTGATAAAAGACTATTGAATACTTTTTTCAGGCGGCCATAGAAGCGCTCCTTCAACGATTGCTTCATGTCAGTAACATTGATGCCCAACGCTTCCGACATACCCAAATACCTTATAGGTTTCGGATGCGGAGAGGGCTCTAAGATTTGTGGAATCCGAGAGTTGTGTTCCCACGGATTCCACGATCTCCCCTCGCTTTACATGCATGACCGCACATTTGTCCACACCAAATTCCATCCTGATGGCGCTACTGAAAGTTTCAGTGATATTCAGTAGCTCCATCAGTTGCAAATTGTTGGGGGCAAAGAGTTTTAGGTCATCCATGTAGAGGAGGTGAGATATAACCTGACCACCTCTCCTCAGCCGATAGCCCAGACTTGAATCTTCCAGCAGCGTGCTTAGAGGATTCAAGGCTAAGCAGAACCAAAGCGGACTCAAACTGTCGCCCTGGAATATGCCTCGCTCAATCCTTATCGGCTCGCTATTCCTCTGGACATTTCGACATCCTGGATAGCGAAGGACCGTCCTCCATTGCCCCATACACGTCATCAGGAAGGTGCGTAGAGTTGTATCTACTTTATACAATTCCAGCACCCTCATGAGCCATGTATGTGGCACCGAGTCATAGGCCTTCTTATAATCTATCCAACATGTCGACAGATCCTTTCGGGAACGACGAACCTGTTGGCTAATGGCCATATCAATGAGAAGTAGCTCCTTAGTACCGCGGGACCCATTCTTACATCCATTTTGAGAGACAGACATGATGGAGTTGGTGTCTATATGGTTATTAATTTTAACTCTCAAAATGGATGTAAGAACTTTATAGACCGTCGGTAAACAAGTGATCGGTCTGTAATTTTTGGGATCCGCGGTACTACCTGATTTATGGAGCAGGTGGGTTATTCCTGTCGTTAGGAACTGGGGCAGCGACCCTGACTCTAAGGCTGACTGGAATTGGGATGCCAAGGGGGCGTGCGATCTTTGGAACCACTTTATCCAAAAGTTGTGCAGCCCGTCCGGTCCTGGGGATTTCCAGTTAGGCATCGGACGGACTGCACGAGCAATATCTTGGGGGCTGATGATAAGTGGCCCCATTTCTGGTATTAGTTCGCACGCTCGCTCGATCTTCCCAGTCCAATCACCCTCGATGTGACTGACAGGCACCGACCAGATGTTTTGCCAGAACGAATACATGGCGTCATCATCTGGTAGGCACGTGTCAGTCACACCTTGGTCCAGTCGCTCCCAATCCCTGTAAACCCACCTTTCATCGCTCTGGAATGTGCGATTCTGAGTGTACCGCTCCACTCTCCGCCTGTACCGACTGTTTCCGAGTGAGCGCTCTGTAGTTCTAATGTAAGATGCGTAATTTGTTCACGTAGTTTCTTAACTAAATCGTCTTCATCATCGGACATTTCTGGTACACTAGTAACGGTCTCATTCAATGTTGGTGTGGCAGCTATTACCTCACTGTCGTTTAATATTGAATCCGACTTTGTCCTCGCACGGCGGAATGTGATATTATCCAGGAAAGGTTTCTTTCTTCTATTTTCTTTCCGCAAAATTTCTAGTATTAGTTTACCGGCTTTCATATCCTCGGTCCACGGCACTGAGAAATTAATCAGGAAAATCCTAGCCTCCACACTGATTAATTTTGATGTGCCCTGCTTCACCGAGGCTATTGATGCCTGGAGACTTGCTTGCCCGAACTCAGATCTACCCGATAATCCATTCTCCCAGAGACGGTGGGATGAGCCGCTCTGCAGAGTAGTTCAAGATAATTTACTTAACACGTCTGCTACTACTGCTGAGCGTGCGCGCCTGCTGGCTGTGGGTAAATGGGAGTCGGGTCTGTGGCTTCATGCACTTCCGTCGTCGAACATAGGTACTTTGCTCGACGACAATACTTTCCGCCTCGCTGCTTCCTTACGACTAGGAGCACCATGTTGTTCTCCCCATCGCTGTCACTGTGGCGAAGTTGTCAACAGCCTCGGACACCACGGCCTGTCTTGCAGTCGAAGTGCGGGTCGCTTAGCGCGGCACGCAAACATTAACGACATCATTCGACGAGCTCTTGTCACCGTCGGCGTTCCAGCTGTATTAGAACCCAATGGATTGGCACGCGACGATGGCAAGAGACCAGACGGCATGTCTTTATTTCCATGGAAGGTGGGTAGGCCTTTAGTGTGGGATGCAACTTGTGTCGATACTCTTGCGCCATCCCATCTTCCAGGGTCGGCGCGCTGCGCCGGTGCTGCTGCTGCGGCTGCAGAAAACCTCAAGCGGCGTAAATATAATACCCTTATTAATAATTATATTTTCGAGCCGTTTGGAGTTGAAACCCTCGGGCCGTGGGGTCCGAGTGCGCATGGTCTTTTTAAGGAAATCTCGAAAAGACTAGTTGACACTTCCCATGACCCAAGGGCTGGCTTTTACCTTGGCCAGAGGCTAAGCATTGCCATACAACGTGGCAATGCCGCCAGTGTCTTGGGTACATTACCAGTCGACAGCGATGTGGATGAATTTTTCGACGCTATATTTTAGTTTGTAAATAGTTTTAGTTAATTTAGGATATTATTTTGTTATTATTTAAATAAGACTAGGAAAGGTTGGATTACACACGATAGTTGCAAAGTTTGAAATAACTTTAAAAAAAAGCGAATTGGTTTCTCTGGGGATCGAACTCGCGACACGTCGTCTCCACAATATTGCAGGCGCGACCGCGGCCCCGAGACCAATCGTGTAGTTACAAAATTAGGTGAAATAGTGATGCATATTCATCGTATGAATTTAAAATTTTAAAAAGACGTGATGATTCATGCAATAGTTATTTTTTCACTTTTTTCCACAAAAACATTTTTTTTTGTCACGGTTGTGTTCAGAATTACTACACTATTATGTTTTAAATTACACTTTTCACCATTTCAATACACACTCAAGTTTATTGAAGAAAGAAGTTTATGAATGTTGTTATTGTTTATTTTTTTGCTATTTTGCTACAATTACAGTTGATTGGTCCGTTTTATTACAACTGTTTTAACACCTTAACGATTTTCACTTTAATGTTTATAACACTGTAATGTTCAACTTATTGATTAGTCGTTTGATCTACTTTGTAAAGGTTTTATATTAATGAAAAAAACTGAGTGATTTTGTCCAACTAGTTCACTTATTTCACAGGAGATAACACTTCTTCTTATACCTAGTTAATATCGTACTGGATAGATTTAAGTAGACTTAATTACAAATTAACACTTAAATCTTTTTTTAACAAAAATAATATACGGAGCTCATTTACTTAGATGTTCGCTTGCCGACAGCGCCATCTGTCCGAATCATTTGAATCGTGCTGTGTCCTTCATTAAATTTTTGTTTTCAATTTTTTTTATTATTACTAAATTAAACGTGTACAAGTGAAGATCTGGTTTTTATTTCGCTACAATAGGCAGTCGCTCCATGTAAAATACTGGTATTCAGCTGCATCCGGTTAGACTGGAAGCCGACCCCAACATAATTGGGAAAAGGTTAGGCAGATGATGATGTTTTAGCTTTATTTTCATTTGCCTTCATCAATGCCACCTAAAAGACGATTATCTTTATCTCAAAATTCGAGAGCTAAGCTAAGAGAATGAGAAATAGGCGTTCTCAAGAATCGGCAGAGGAAAGAGCACATCGGTTAAACTCTATGAGAGTTAGTGCCTCAACTTCTCGAGCCAATGAAAGCTCTCCCGAGAGAGAGATGCGATTAGCAACTGACAGAGCGAGACGAGCTACATCACGGGCGTCTCAAAGCTCTTCTCAACGAGAGCTAAGGCTTACCATTGACCGAGAACAACATGTGTTATCCCGAGAAGCTGAAACTGCTTCACAACGAGAATTGCGGCTCACAGCTGACCGCGAACGACATACACTATCCCGTGAGTCCGAAACCTTCACTGAGAGGGAATTACGTCTCACAGCTGATAGCGAACGGCATGTACTATAATATGTATGTAAAGTTGTCGAAAATTTACTACTGACGGGACAAAAAGGGGTAATTCAGTTTTTAAGGGGAGGATTTGAACTTGAAACTGTATGTTACATTTTCACGCCTAAACCACTGACTTCTGATTTGGCATAGAGATAGATGGCATCCTGGGGAAGCACATACATTTTATCCTGTTAGCGCGTTCCTATGGGATAATTTCCGACATCCACGCGGGCGAAGCCGCGGGCAGAAGCTAGTCTTATATAAAATTTTCAGAAATAAGTTCAATTTTATAAATTTAAATAACATGATTTATTACGCTGTACCTAGAACCTTTCACAGGCGACAGGTACGTGCAGGTACTCTTTTTGCAGTGAACTCTTGCCGAACTAATTCAGGCGAGCGCTCACCAGTCCGCCGTATGGTTGACTCATATAATAACACTTTTGAAAATATTGCTATATTCAATTGTTCAATGAGTACATTCAAAAGCGTCACCCGCTCTTCTTTAATAAATAATACACATGTGTGTACCCTCTCTGAAAATCATCAAACTTATTAAGGTCTTATTTTACATTATGTCATCTTTTTCTAAATTTAAACTTTATTAATGCTCATTATATATAATTAATGCAAGCGAGGGGCTCGTGGCTAAATAATAACAGCCGCACAGGTCGAACGGTCAGGTTAAGCTACGCTTGCCGCGGTTGGTCTGTGGATGGGTGACCATCTTTACATACCGAGACCCCTCCGTGCCTCGGAAAGCACGTTAAGCCGTTGGTCCCGGCTGTCATTCGTGGATCTTTGACAGTCGTTACGGGTAGTCAGAAGCCCGAAAGTCTGACAACCAGTCTTACCAAGGGGTATCGTATTACCCAGTAACTGGGTTGTGGAGGTCAGATACAGTGGCGTGCGTTTCATAAAGACAGAAAGACACTGCCTACCCTAGTTCTGATAATAGATCTAATATTATTTTATCAATAAACAAAACAACATAAAAATCTTAAATCATAAATCAGCTCCACCTATCGAGTGCCGGTGTTATCATTAAGATCGATACAGTTTACTGCACTAGCGCCACCTCGCCTTTGCAACGGCAAAGACACAAACTATTCGTCTCTGAATATTTTGTATGTGTGCTCCGTGTAAACTCGTGGTCATGCGTATTTTTATGTGTGTGCGTTCCTATAGCTACGTGGGCTTTGCTGACACACAATGACAAAAATCACGCACACAACTGCATGAAAAGCCAGTGTCTTGTTCGAGTTGTTCTATAAAGTTAACACGAAAAATTACGATCCTAACCGAACATTTCCGACGAAAGTTTGCTATGCAATGCGAATATTTTAAGAAGTAACATTGTTTCATTGAATTTTATATAGTTAGATTGCCATCATTTTTTTGTCGTATTAATTTTCCTTTTTAATACGTAATTTCAATAGTCAATAGTAGCCATTAATGTTTGATGTGTGTTGTGTTTGTGACTTACGCTATCAGATATTTAGGATTTTAACATTGTGATTAGAGTGAAAAATGGATAATTGTCTGTGAAAGTTGTTCAGATGGTGTGTGTATTGATAAAATAAAATATGACGCGTTTTCAAAACTATCTTTTAGTGAAAAAAAACAAGTTATCGAGATAGTTCGTCCTACACCGGATTTGCAATTAATAAAAGAAAAGGTAAAGTCAATCGCAAATTCAATACAAAACAATATGATGCATATCATTGGCTGACAGGTTGCATACACAGTAATCGGTTATTTTGTTTCGTTTGTTGACACTCGATGGACTTACAAATTCGCGTACTGTAAATATAATTTTCAATTCTTATTTACATTTAGTTGATTTATTTGAGGATATGGCTGAAAACGAAGACTCTTGGGATGGTGAGACATTAAGTCAAGTTTCGTATTTGTTACACAATTTAAAAGACTTTCAATTCCAGTTTTTACTTCATGTGTTTAACGAAATATTCGCAGAAACTGATGTGCTTTACGAAATTATGCAAAAAAAGACATCAGATGTGACTTATTGCATTAAAAAAATTAGGGACTTTGGAATGGAATCTAGGTTTGAATTAATTTTTGAAGGCGTAAAAATAATCACAGGGCCGCCAAAACAAAAACGTAATGTTGTGGACGCGAAAACCAATTCTAAGCGCATTTTTATTGAAATTATAGACAATATATCCATCGAATGTTGCGACCGATATAAAAATCTGAAAGAGTTAAAATTTTTTGGACTACTTTCATGCGAAAATTTCAATAAATTTAATGACAATTTTCCGGTTGAATTAGTATCGCAATTCGTAAATGTTTATAAATTATACGACTTTAACTTAGACCGCCTTATCAATGAGCTCAAATGTGTTTATAAATCTGCCGAATTCAAAAACCTTAGTATTTACAAAATTATAGAACATTTTTACGAAAATAACATAAATACAGTTTTTCCCGAAGTACTGCGTTTGGCAAAATTAATTGTTACAGTTCCCGCGAGCAGTGCTTCAACCGAAAGGTCATTCTCGTCGCTAAAACGTATACACACCTACTTAAGAAATACACAAGGCCAGCAACGACTTACAGATCTTTCCACGATTTCAATAGAAAAAACCTTCTTACGGAAATAAAACGCCTTCCCAACTTTTACGATTCCATATTGCAGATATTCTTACAGAAAGATAGGCGTGTAGATTTAATATACAAATAAAACAATCCTATATAGGTACTTAGTAGTATACTCACACCACCATCTTTTCAATGATTTTATTTAAATTTTGCAAATCACACAAACATTACCAAACATCAAACAAACGCGCCGAAAGGCCACTTCGAATATCCGTAAATTGATATGTCTATAAAATCAGTCAATCTATGGACATTTGAGTTGGCATTTGGCAATTACCTACATCATCAACTACAACTCAAAAGTTAACCAATGTATGTTGTTTTCTTTTTTTTCACTTGTATTTTCTCCTCCTTTTTGATTGCCATGTTAATTTTGTTTTTAACTGATAATTATAGTTATAATAGTAGATACAAAACCAGCATGACGTAGTTTTAAGGATTACAATTTAGATATTCTGTGAATAACGTAGTTGGATATACATTAGTAAAACTGTCTTATTGTAATTCCATATATATAATATTGTATATCTGTTTGTTGTTCCAAATAAAATAAAATAAAAATAAAAATCATCAATCGACAAGACGACGAACCAAAACCAACGTGTAGTATTTTTGGTGAGTACAATTTTCTGCCTACCCTGTCTTAAAACTGTGTGCACGCCACTGCTGAGATAGGCAGTCGCTCCATGTAAAATACTGGTATTCAGCTGCATCCGGTTAGACTGGAAGCCGACCCCAACATAGTTGGGAAAAGGCTAGGCAGATGATATATAATTAATGCAAGTACTGCTACTAAAACTCCTAGCGATTACACTTTTTTTTTTCTCCCCTACACTATTATGTCTACCTGTGGACAGCGTTGTCATTATTCATTATCATTAGTCATTTATTCATGAACAATAAATTGTATCTGAAATTACATGGAAAATTAAAATTTTACAACAAGGCATAAATTTAAATACAACAACAAAATACAACACAATTATATATATAAGAATTTCATTATAGATCTTCAACAGCATAAATACACTTATTCAGTAGGAAACCTTTCAGTTGGTTTTTAAAGGAGCTTGAGTAGATAGCGCTTTTTATGTGTAGTTGCAACTTGAGTAGAGGCAACTTATGAAATAATATAACCGATTGATTGTGGGTTATGTTATAACTAATTTTTTTTTTTTTTTTGTGAAATTAGTTGTAAGTTTTTATAATGTAACTGTTTGCTGTTCCTTTATATAAAACTAAAATAAGTAATTTTAAACACAATTTCAAAACTAAATACGACTGTTGACCGGCGTTTCAGACGTTCACGGATTGAAGACACGTGCCGCGCGGCGCTCCCGGCAAGCCGGCGCGCGGCACCAGCCGCCAGTTCCTCGCGAGCCCTCGCTGTGGTATCTCGTGTGTCGACGCTCCGCTCACTCCGCACACGTCTAGCGCGAGTCTAGTTACGGTCAGTGGTGGTCGCGGATAACAGTGTTTTGTTTTTTGAATACTTAGGAAACTATCTAGGTACTTAATTCCTCGCTAGTGAACATAGTTAGATCAGAGCAGAGTGACAGTGTCGCGGTCACCGCTCGCTGTGAGTGAGGTGCAGTGGTGCAGGCGCAGCATGGTGTGCAGCGAGGAGGCAGCGGCGCAGCGGACGCTCGGCGGCGGCGGTGCGGTGCGCGCGCGGCGACAGCGTGCTCGCATGGGGCGCGCGCGCTGGCTGCTTTGCACGGCGGCGCTTGTGTGGCTGGCGTGCGCGGCGGCGCCGGTGCGTGGCGCTTGTCCGGTACGCGCGGCGGCGGGCTGCACGTGCGGCGAGGGTGGTGCGCGCCTGGACTGCCGCTCCGCCGCGCTACGCCACCTGCCACCGCTGCACGAGAACCTACTGTCGCTGTGAGTGCACTAAGCCCAACTGCCCTAAATGAGTGTGAGGATGCTGAACTAGCATCACTAGGTCTAGCCTTCTTTCAAGCTGTGTCCTTGTATCCTTGGATGTCTATATTAATGTTAGATATAAAAAAAACTTCAAAGCTACGTCAGTATGTTACAATTACTTATAACTAAGTAGGTACTAAGTTACCCAGTGGGGTAACTACAGGTAACTATACCGTTTGAGGCCCGTAGCCAATTCATGGAATGGGGGGCCCCATTCCCTCAATGGACGAAAACAGTAGAGAAATTACGGTTGAGATAGTCCAAGTCAATTGAATTAAGAATGTCGCGGTTTGCCGATACCAAAAGTTCCAAGAAATTTACGAATATCGGCAGAAGAGGAAGAATTATTGATAGTATCTAGAATTTGGCGGCGTTCAGCATTGCCTATCGTCTGGGGGTCTACTCCGAAGTATCGGCCGAATGTTCGGCCTTTTCCTGCTACGAAGTTACTATTTGGTTCGGTCAGTTCCGATCCTACACTCGTACACTCTTTCGAATATTGACTATGGTCCCGACCCAACTGAGCAGATCTGAACTTTATTCGTATTTTTCAATAATATTCGGTTCGGCCATGTGTCGGTCGGATCCGAATATTCGCACTTTGCACTTCGGAGTAGGCCCCCTGATTACATCTATTCCTTGCAGCTTTAAATAGTGTAATATATGACATTATGACTTGATAGCCCAATTCTTGAGGAAGGCTATAGGTTATTTAACATTACCCTAGGATTCTTAGGATCCGAGCAAAAAGAATAAAGTAAAGAAGTAATAGCGTGGCGCCATGCGATGCGACGGTCTGGTCGGGGACATAGAAATGTAAAAAGTTTGGGAACAACAAATCTCACGCAGACGACGTTGCAGGCCGACTATTGTAATAATTTTCGTTCGAGAAACTGGGCCTATAGCTTTTGGTTCAATGACTTACAGTAGCCAGCAACATCACACAATATTACCTCTGGCAGCGTTGCCACGTTGGATAGCAATCCTTAGCTACTGACCAAAGTAAAATCCAGGCTCAGTCACGAGAAGTGTCCACCAACCGTTTCAAAATATTAGGTATTTTCACTTATAAATCTTTGTTCTGTTAAAACGCTTGTGTCAAATAATACCAAACGATTTTAAATCAGCACCCTAATTGCGTAACACACGATCAATCGGAATCGGTTTCATTTTGACAGTTCAACAACATTCATTGCGTTATTTACGTGTTGAGCAGACAAATTTTTCGAACTTATGAAGCAATGGATTAGCAATTTGCTTCAAAATGATTCAGATTACGATTGATCGTGTGTTACGCAATTAGGGTGCTGGTTTCCATTTACAAAAATATCTGGATTTGATTTTGATTGATTTTAAAAGTCTTTATTATTAACATAATAGCACAAAATGCATACAATAAGATCTTGTTCTAATTGTGTACAACCATATGCATATCAAGTTCTTAGGCTAACTTACCTTTACAAACAATTTACACTGAGTTTCTATTCTACAAACATTGTGTAATAAGTCCATAAGTCGTCTTGCGACTTTAAACGCATACTACTGTTTACCTACTAAAGGTAATGCACTCACTGACTATTTGGAGCACAGGGTAAAACATTACAGTGACTTAATTTTAAACATTTATCATCGATGAGTCTAAACAAAAAATAAAATGATCATTCTAAACTTAGGGTAATTAGCGTAAGTTTTCGCCGAGTATGCTTGTTGCGACCGGGTGAGGGCAACATGGTTGGTCCGGTGTTGGGTAGATATTGTTATTCACTCAAGAAATAGTGATGTGGTAAACGATATCGATTATAATATGTTCCTAAGTACGATAAGTTATTAGATCTACTTTTGCCTATGGATGAAATTATTGGGTTATCATGTTTGGGATTTTTACATATAGAATTTTCGGACTAATTTTAAGATAAAAATTTTAATGGTTGGAAATTTAATTTGTTCGTGAACTCGTTTTAGATTTGTACGAAAGGCAGTGTTAAAAGATATTTTGATTGCCTTGTTTAGAACAACTTGCAACTTATTGTAGTTTTTATCAGTCAGGCTACACCAGGCTGGCGCAGCATATGTCAGACATGGTTGGACGAGGGTGGTATAAATGCGTAACTTAGTGGCAGCGCTTAACCTGGACTTCCTGTTAAGGATAGGTTTTAACGCATTTATGGCCTTCAGACCCTTTTCGCGAAGTGCATCAGTGTTTTCACTCCAGTTAATTTTGCTATTTAGATCCACACTGAGATATTTGACCGAACGGCTCCAGGGTATGGAATGATTTTTAAAGTTAATGCGCCTGGAGGGTAATGATCGTTTACGCGAAAAAATAATAACTTCTGTTTTACTGGAGTTTAATTTTAGTTTCCATCTGGTGAAATACCTACGTGTCAAGTAGGTTTAGTGCAAGTTGAAGCCGCCCAATTATTAATTCAGTATCCGCTGAAGATGTATATGAGGCGGTGTCATCAGCATATATTGCGAGATGAGTTCTAGGTTGCTTAGGTATGTCATTTATTTTATTTATTAGGGACAAAAAAAACAGTTACATGTTAAGTTCAACAATTATGATTAATTACACAAATAGGTAAACATATAACCCACACCACTGTCCACGGATTAATATAAGAACGAGTTAGGAACGGAAATGAATTAAGTGAATATGAGTTAAGATTGCGGTGAAAGAGAATTTATAGCTAAGGTTTTAAAATTTATACTAGAAAGAGAGAATATATCTATGTCAATGAAGTGTGTGTTATAGGCCTCCACAAGTTGACAAAGAGGCACTCGCGCCCCGGCGTTAGTCCTGCATGAATCTACATGGAACAACCGGGGCACGCGTGCCGCCCGTCTGATAACGGTTCTAGGTACTGTATAGCGTAACTTATTTGTGATTTCAATACAGTCAAATCTATTGTTACACAAACCATGCAACATGATGGCCCCCAAAAGTAATCGCCGAGATTCTAAACTTAAGACATTATATTGCTGTAGTAATTGTGTGTAAGGAATCCTCGAATGGTAACATTTATAGTTTACAGTACGTAAAAACTTTTTCTGTAGGTACTAATTCCAATTTAAAGTTATATTTGTCGTAATACGGATTCCAAATAGGAATCGCGTATTCTAATTGAGATCTTATCAAAGCTTTATATAATAACAGAAAAGTAGAGGGTCGCACGAAGTCTTTTGAGGATCTCATGACGAAACCATACATCCGAAAAGCTTTATTTATTATATTCTCTATATGCAAGTCAAAGTGCAAACACGAATCAATTGTAACACCAAGGTCGCGAACGGAATCTACTATATTTAAATTATGGCTATTCAATGTATACAGACAATTAAGTTTGTTTTTGTTTTTAGTAAAAGTTATACTGTGACATTTCGGAAGGCTAAGAAAGAGTTTGTTTTTTTTACAGTAGGTATCAAGTCTGTGAAGATCCTCTTGGAGCAATAGGCAGTCGTGGAGTTTTTGGCAGGCCTTGTAAATTTTTACATCATCCGCATACAACAAAAATTTGAATTAACAAAACACTGTTTTATGTCGTTTATAAACAAGACAAAAACCAAAGGACCCAAAATAGACCCTTGAGGAACCCCAGACTTGACAGTCACAATTTCAGATTCAAATCCATTAATAACGACCTTTTATGTTCTGTTATAAATATATGATGCAAACCATCGAAGTAAATTGCCTCGAATACCGTTGTAGGCAAGCTTTTCCAGAAGAATTGTATGATCCACCTTGTCAAAAGCTTTCCGAAAGTCAGTGTACACAGCGTCTACCTCAGGGGCAATTCTCGTAATTTTAAGAACGTTCACAGTCTGATCTCAGTCTCAATCTGTCAAAAATACGTCTAATTTCCCTACATTTTGACAAGTTTTTGACATTTGTTTGTCGCTGAGATGAGACTGCGACTAGATTTTGAACGTTTTAAATTACGGGAATAAGGGCCCTGGTCTCTCTTATCCATATTTTCAAATAGAAAGTTAGTAAATATCATTAAATTGGTAGTTGTCGAACGTTTAACGAATCCGTGTTGTTCGGGTATTATAAGTATAAGACCATGATAAAGAGCGCCGTGCACACTGGACAAGTCTCTCAAAAAGCTTCGACAATGTGGAAATAATAGATATAGGACGATAATTCTCCACATTGTCCTTGTCTCCACTCTTATAAACAGGTGTTACAAATCCTCGCTTCCACACGGTGGGAAAGACACCTTCCCGTAAGCATTTATTGAAAATTAGCTTCTGCCCGCGGCTTCGCCCGCGTGGTTGTCGGAAATTTACACACGGGAACGTGCTAACAGGATAAAATGTATATGTTTCCCCAGAATGCCATCTATCTCGCGGGCCCTTTGTGGCTAATTACAATAGAAAACCAATTGTGTCTCATTAGTGGTGATTAAGAGGGTACCTATATGATATCCTTACCTAAGTAAGTACCTACCTAATTAAAAAAAAAACTCAATAACAGAAAATTAAATACCTACCTACCTAAATAAACCTATTTCTGATGATAACTAATCTAAACTCAATAAATAAGCAAAATCCCTAAAAACTAATATCTATACGAATGACTAATCCTACCTAACAGTATTATAAAATAACCTACGGTCACTACGTACACTATCAAATATACTACCTATACTTTAAAATTAAAATCTATACCTACGACTTATATAAAAATAAACCTAAATAACTCTAAAAACTAAAAGGAAAAAAAATTAACTCCACTGCGGGTGACGTAACCTACGACAAACTTATTATTTACGGTTGGTACAGTAATCGGGTCAGGGATCGAACCGCAAAATTAAGTTTGTTTTTTATTGTATGTACTTTTCCGGGATAAAAAGTACCCAGTGTGGTGCCCAGGATATTAAAGAATAATTATACCAAGTTTCATTGTAATCGAACCGGTAGTTTTTGCGTGATGCCTGAACAAACAGACAGACAGACAGACAAAAATTTTTTTAATCACATTTTTGGGTTCTGTGTCGGTCTAGTAACACCCCCTGCCATTTATTTTTTTGGTATTTTCAATGTACAGAATTTTCACTTCTACAGATTTATTATAAGTAAAGTAATAGATTAAGTATAACGCAGTATAGATAACACCTGCTGTTTTTATAAAAAAGACAGGCGGAAGACCATCGGGGCCAGATCCCTTAGATTGGTCCAGTGATTTGACTGCTCTGTGTATTACTTCTTTTGCGAGGTAAATATCGGGTATACGAGCAGAGCTATCCTGGATTTTGTTCGATGGTACCCAAGTCTCAGGATCAAACGTGGACGGCTCATAGACATACGTAAAAAAAGCAGAAAACAAATTACATATATCAGTAGGGCTATCAGACAAGGTATTTTTCAGATACATATTGGCTGGGTAGTTAGTCTTGCCCTTTCTATTGGAGACATATATCCAAAAATACTTAACGCTTTTAGGTATACTATCTTCGACTGAATTAATATAGTTTCTAAAACAATTAACAGATTCATCCTGAAACAGTTTACGGTAACTCGAGAAGTGATTATAATCGCATAGGTTTTTATACATTTTCCACTTTATTACTTCTTACTACTTCTTTAGCACGTTCTTTACTTTTAAATATACGGATCAAAGAGGGTGTAAACCATACAGGAAATTGTGAGTTTTTAACTCGAGTTAGTGGAACGTGATGTCTAATTATCCCGTACAACGTGTCGTAGAAAGTGTTGACAGCCTGTTCAGCGGTCAGATGAGCGAGTTCGGTGTCCCAATCTATAGAAGCGAGTTCTACTCGCAACTCGTATTAATGAGTGAAATCGAATTCTCAATCTCTAGGTTGGACTTCTGGATTGAAGTGTTCTGCTGCTTCAGTTCAGCCACCTCGGACATTTAGATACAGGATAAAGAGAAATGGTCCTAAATTTAAACCTTGTGGTACACCTGAAGGCCAATTCTCGTAATTTAAAACGTTTAAAATCTAGTCGCAGTCTCATCTCAACGACAAACAAATGTCAAAAACTTGTCAAAATCTAGGGAAATCAAAAGTATTTTTTAACAGATTGAGACTGAGATTAGACTGTGAACGTTCCTAAAATTACGAGAATTGCCCCTAAGATACAATAAATTTCGCCATAGAAAACTTTGAGCACTGTGTTCACCTATGAAAGCTTTGAAATGGCGGTTAATAAAATAGTTTTGTACTATTTTGACAAGTGATAGAGGAACGCCGTTAACAATTAGCTTGTGAAGTAGTCCCTCGTGCCAGACAGTGTCTATTTTTTTTTTTAATTTCTTCGGGACAACAAACAATTGCGTAATAATGCTTAATACTAGTATAGATAGATTATAGAACAATTAGGTAATAACGCAACCAACACCGTTATCCACATAATAATACTGTGTCAAAGGCTTTGCCTTCATTTAGGTTGTGTGCGATGTGCTCCGATACCCTGGCCAACTGCTGAGTAGTGGAGTGTGCCTTACGAAATCCAAATTTCTATGGAAGCAGTAGGTACATGTTCTGTAATTTTTAACAGCCGGGTAAGAATGAGAGACTCGATCAACTTGCCCAGGCACGGGAGTAGGCTTATAAGACGGTTATTTGTAGGGATGCTGCCATCTTTGCCAGGTTTTTCGAGTGCGATTATGTTTGCCATTTTCCAGGGAAGTAGCCTATTCTCAGATAAATATTTTTGTGAGGTAGACCAGGGCCTTTTGAGACAGATTCTTAAGTAGCCGATTGCTGAGTCCGTCTAGACCAGGAGCTTTGCGGGGTTTTAATTTTTTTGTATTATTTTTCGAACTTCCCTAGGCCTAACGAAAGGTGAGTGACTACTTATGTCTTTGGAATTTAATGTCGCCAAGGATTCCTTGACAGCAACCTCAGTTACATGATCGCTGGACCATTGATGAGTCAGACTCATGTTATCAGCATTTAAAGTGTTGTTACCCAGGGAACTTCTTAGTTTATTACAAAAATATCCGGCGGATGAAAAGGCTCGCTCGGCTTCCACACTTGTAGGCGTTATCGAAAGCAAATAATTATACGCTGCAGTCAAAAAAACTTCGCGACCGCTGCCAGCGCTGTCGTAAATGCACATTTCTACTAATAATGGACTACTATTTTAAACTTTAACAGAACGTTAGGCTAATAATTAGAGCGGTCCTCCGACGGGATAACATTTAATCAAAAAATTTCATACGTAGGTACTTACGTAGGGTCAGAATTTCAAGATTATTTTTTTTCTTTTTATAGGGTTTCACGTTTATACCGTTTTTGTTCTATTTGTGATTATTTTTTAATAGTTTCTTTTTTATTGTTTTTAGTTAAGAAAGTGAAGAGCATAGTAGTTCCCCTAAGTTTCCCGTGGTCGTAGGGACTTTTGGTCAGGGACCCTGCCGACTCGCCAAGTTGATATATTTGAACTCTATTCTGTACGTCTTGGAACTATTTTTTGAAAGATTTAACAAACGACAAAATAAACTGCGGGGAGCATCCTGTTTGTACTTACAGTTTCAATGTAGTTATATCGTACAGTGTTGCCACATTATAAATGTGTACGTATAATGCTTTTTTATTGGTTGAATATTTTGTTTGATTGATGATACCAATAATTACGTAAGTACGGAATTGACATCTTCAGTTACGGAATTGAAAATACTTTAAAATGACTTCGTGTTCGTAATTACGTAATGGAATCCCTATAACTCACGGATGCACCACTAGTTCAGTCTTCACAAAAATTTAATATACTAGCGGAGGTCATTAACCCTCGGGGACTCTTAACACCGCGATTCAGAAACGTGACGATGTAATGCGACAGCGCCATCTAGCGACGTATAGCGGCATGTTGTAGTGTCTCTCTTTTATGATAGGTGGCGTTGGTGGATTAAAAATAAGGTTTGCTACAAATTTTATTTTAATATGATCATTTATTTAATACAAATAAGGAAAAAAAGAGGATATTGTTAGCAGGCTATCGAGAACCAAACTAGTTAGACGAACGTTCATTTAAAAAAAAATGGTTAGGTTAGGTTAAAACTGTAACCTCCTACGCCAGAAACGACTAGATTATATAGAAAAAAATATGGAAAAAAACAGGCTACCCGAGACTAAACTAGTTAGACTATAACATATGACTGAATAGAAATGAAAACTGACGATACTAAATATTTGGCAAATTTTATTTTGCGTTAAATGAGTTATTCCAACTGAAATATATGACTACATAAAAATGGGTTCGTCTCATAACGTATAAACTCATTTGGTCTAATTTCATTTTATTATCGTTCTTATGATATAATCAACGTGAGATATACCAACTGTTGATATAATTTCTTTACATATAACATTTATTTATTCTAAAACTTAATTAGTATAACGTTGTTTGATATAACGTTTATGTAATCGAAAATCATTTGGTCTAACGTTTAATATGTATATTGTTTATTTAATCGAAAATCATTATGTCTAACGTTTATTAAATATAAAAAACGTCATTATGATTAACACCCCGACTCAGAGTACTCCGACTCGGATAGGTTAGGTTAGAAGGCTAAGGCGGGAGCGAAGCGGAGCGGAGCTCCCGCCTTAGCCTTCGTGGTTATTTTTTTTTAAACCACCCAGAAATAGGAGCCCCTCGAAGCGGGACTCCGTTGACCTATCTTAGCACAGGTGGTAATCAGTTACTAGTTATGTTTAATATCTGCTTAGGTTACTATTACCTACAACTACGATAGAACTTACAAAGAATAAAACAAAGAAAAAATACTTTTAAATGTTTATTAAAGGTTGCATATTAGAAAATCAAAACTCTCGAGCAAACAAAAGAACAATAAACGAAATAACAAAATTTAAATGACCAAATGTTTTATTTAGAAAAAAATTAAAATCCCAATGTATGTGACATCAAATGAACGACTGATCAAAAGTTTTTACATCGAAACCGGTAGGTTAGGTTAGGTTAGAACTGTGACCACACAAGCCGAGCACGAGCCGAGCGAGCGCAGCGAGCGGTGCCGCGACAGCAGCCGGCGAGTGCCAGAAACATAATTAATCGCGGGACTACGTCGCCGCTCTTTGGGATTTCATCTATTTGGTCAATAGTGTAATAAATAATTTAAACATTGATATTCCAGACTTTGGTCAGCTGAACTTTTGATCAAATGACCATCGTTATTTTAAACTTTGTTGATTTGTACGTTGTTCTTTTGAAATTTGCTCAGGAAAGTTTTGATTCTCTAATATGCAACCTTATTAAACTAACCCGTGTCTATGCAATTTTGCTTTGTGTTTTTAAGTGGCGTTAAGGCGTTTTCATCATATTAGACCAAATAAGTTTTATATCTTTTGAGTGGTATGTCAAATGGTTTTATATTTAATGTATGTTATGCTTATAAAAATTAGTTATTTTAAAATTATATCAATCGTTCATTATATTAACTAATCGCTATCCAAACTAATATTATAAATGCGAAAGTAACTCTGTCTGTCTGTCTGTCTGTCTTTGCTTCACGCCTAAACTACTGAACCGATTTGTGTGAAATTTGGTACAGACATAGTTTGGAACTTGAGAATGGACATAGGATAGTTTTTATTACAAAAAATAAAATAAAAAATAAAATTTATTCCGGACATACAGCGCCATCTATTGGTCAAGAGTCGGTGTCATCTATTGGTGAAGTCACTATTCCACGCGAACGAAGTCGCGGGCAAAAGCTACTATTAAATAAAATTATAGGTTGCGTTGATAGATGTTGTTAATATTAGAGATTTTGTTGTTATATCATCTATTACTTACCCCATAAAAATTGGTAAAAGTACTACCTAGTTGGTAAACAAGTCATTGTTTAAACGTTGACTTGCCAAACATTAGGTTTGCGTTACGATTATTTGTGAATAGATTTTTTGCTAAGTAATAATTTGGAAAATGAAATTATGCGGATTTTTTTTTAGGAAGTGATAATTTGGTAATTTCTTTTCGATGAAACAAGGGAGACCCGGTTACCTGAATACCTATACACTCTAAGTTATATATGTTTGGAGTGGGAAGAAGAGAGTGCATTATGTTACACCGGACAACCGTGCCACTCCCTGCCCGCGGCCATCAGGCTTTTTGTCGTGCCAATAACAATTGTAGCCTGGAGTTTCGAGCTTGAGACGAGAAGAAATTCTAGTTTCGCACAACGCTACAATATCTATGGAAAAATCACTTAACAGATCAAGCAATTCCGTAAGTTGTTTTGTGCGAATACCATCGGCATTCCAGTATAAGTATAATCTCTGGATTTGTAATAGGCAACGTTACGATATTTTATATTATACCTACACTGTTACAATAAAGTTCATTCGACTGGTAGCATTTATGTAGATTTAAAATTATTGTAAATAGTTAAAGAAAAAGATTATTCTGAAGTGTATGCTCTCCTTTACACTATTGTGTATGTATGCTCCGTTATAATTATGTATCAAGTTAATGCTTGATTACCTAGCGTTTTATGTAATTTTACTTGTTTCATATTAAATATAGACATTATACTTTTTTCATTATATTTACATTATACGTATCTTTTGAATATTTTTTATATACTACTTACTTACTTTTATTTATATACCTTTGTAAAAAAAAATAATGTTTTTTTTACATGTACTTAGCTAAATCGCGATGATCGCGCAAACGTGACACAACATAATATAATATTTTTAAGGTTTTACTCAAGTCACTCATTTTTCTTCGATTAGGCCTCATGATCATGCCCCCAAATGAGAAGAGGCGCTCCGCAGGGGCAGAACTTGGCAAACAGGTGTTATATTTGAATTTTTTTATTTTTTATTGTAGGATTAGTATTTACGCTCTATATGTTGGTATCTTTATTATTTAAGTAGGTATTGCAATGTTTCTAAGTCAGCGGTGCTGCCAGTAGATCTTGTGTTTTCGGCACTTGCAACAGAGGAATCAGAATCCTCTAAAAACATGTAATAAGATTCATCTTTTGACTTCTTTTTATATCACCTTCAATATTGTCTAAAGCCTATTTTTAACCGACTTCTAAAAAAGGAGGAGGTTCTCAATTCGGATGTTTGTATTTTTTTAAATGTTTGTTCGCGCATATCTCCGTCGCTTACCAACCGATTTGAAAAAATCTTTTTCGTTGGAAAGGGTCTTTCCCAAATGGTCCCATTGAAATTTCGACAAGATCTGATATTCTGATGATGAGTTTCGGAGACAGACAACGGAACTCTTCAATAAATTCCAGCAAATCAACCAGTTCTTCCCCACTGCTCAACCAGATTGCTCAACTAGTTGAGCAGTTGAGCTGTAGGACATAGTTTGTATTACCGAACATTTTATGCTTTATAGCTCAACTATTTTTTGCTCAACTTAGTTTATCAGTAGTAGTCATCCTGTTATTAAATCAAACATATGCACACTGCTCATCTGCTCTTGAGGCACTGGCCACTAATCTATTGTTAATACCTATTTAATACACTTATTTGTAATTGACATTGAAAATGTCACTCGTATCGTATCACTCAATTACTGCCTTTTTAGATAATTTTACTCCCTTTGGGCGCATTATGTCCAATTCGCAAAATGTCCAGAGGGCTCAAAATGTCCAATTCTCACAACGTCCTCGTGCACTCGTTTTTCCATATCCGCAAACTAATAAATTAAATATATTAAGTATATTCAAATGGATGGTGAAGATTCGTCTGTGGCGACCTCGTGTAAGTGAAAAATAAATAGATACTTAGTATTTATGTGCAGAGTATTCAATTTAATTTAATAGATGTCTTTTAATAATAGTTTAGTTGCTTACTAATTTATTTATTACGGTTCAGCACCAAGCGAGGACGACGTGATGAAAATCATCGATCATAAAGGAGGAAACGCTGTGCTTTTCAAAGATCATCATTATCATAGACTAAGAGACTACAAAAATGGTCAAACTATACTAAGATGTTCCTCTTATAGAAAAACTAAATGCAAAGGGACTTTAACAGTTAAGGTGAGTTTATTTTTACCAACAAGGTCGGTACAATTTCTGAACTTCTCTTTTTATCGTTTCCTTCTTTATTTTAGGCTAAAACAATTCTTAAGTCCACGGATCATTCATGTCCAAAAAATAAAAATCAATATTTTAGTAATGGTAGAAAACGATAAACTAATTAAAAAGGCAGCAATGTGTTCTGATCGCCCAATTCCTTAATTGTATGAAGAGGCGATACTTCAGATGAAACATGATGGGCATAAAAGGGAAATTATAGATAGTATACCTCTATCGAGCATCAGACATGGTCTACATAATATATATTATATGATGCTAGATATAAATCGGTCGGAACTACAAAGAGCATTTTCAATAATATACACGAGGTCAATGTTCCGAAAAAATATCTCGAATTCCTTTTGATTTTCATGACGAACAAACGTTTTGTTCTCCTGGAAACAAAGAACAGCTTAAAAATGTGAAAGAATTTTTTGTCGATGGAATTTTTAGCAGCTGCCTGAATCCTTTCACCCAACTATTTACTATACATGGGGATATGGGCAGTTCTTCGGAATCAATACATGTTAATCCATTTATATTTGCGTTAATGTCTGACAAAAAACAGACAAGTTATAGATATTTATTTTATATTTTAAAATTGCAATTACCAGAACTGAATATTGAAAAACTTCACTGCGATTTTGAGATTGAGATGATGAATGCAATAAAAGAAGTATGACTAAAATGATTTGGCGAAACGCTAAAAAATTGGGCTGTCAGAAAACAGAACATGAAAAACGGATCGTTCGTCTCTGCTCCGTGTTGCCATTAATAGGTGAGGAAAAAATAATGGAAGGTTGGAAGAATTACATTAAAATACGAAACTTGAAATGCAGCCCTTTTTGACGTATGTGGACAACATTTTAAAGAAAAAGGACTTTATAAAAATAATCAGTATGTTAGGAGAGCGACATAGAACCAACAATGTGCTCGAAGGTTGGCATTCAAAAATAAACAAATCTATAAACAAAAACACCAAGACATTGTTGAAATTATTAAAAATACTAGCTGACATTGACGTGCTTGCTGTAGATAAAAAAACAGCAAACAGGAGAAGAAAGAAGTATATACATAATGATGATATAATTATTTACATACAAATGTAACTAATTAATTCAGAAATTTCAATTGGGCATGCTCTCGAAAAATAACGATAACATTGAACGTGTTATCGTAGTTTTAGCAAAAAGAAGAAATATAAAATTTGTTTTTACTTTTTAATTTAGTGTGAGGTATATTAAGGGTACCTACTTAATTAAAGTGTTTTTCTATGTTCTTTAACTAAATGTTTAAAAAAATCTATTTCTTCTTTCCTTATACAGGATAAGTTCTTGTTAAACGAAAGATGAAATAGTTTTTTAATTTTAAGATTTCTTAGTAAGTAGTATTTTTTTATTTTATTTTATTTATTAAGGCATAATAAACAACTACAACATATGTAATACATAAGGTTAACAAAAGTTTAGGAAGTAATGTTGCAGTCCACTGCATTATCCGCAGATAGGACATATTAAGAGATCAGAGGTTGCCACTAGACGAGCATTACCAAAATTAACAAATATTTTAAACAAATAAATAAGTTAATAAGACTGGCTACAGCTACAAAACCAAATCAGATTAGAAACAATTTCAGTTACTTAAATTATGCAATAAATAATAATATTAAGATTACAATTAGTCAGATGAGTTTAGTAAGATTACGTTGTAAGATTTAAATTTATTTTTCGAACATGCAAATATATCAATATCAATGAAATTTGAATTATAGGATTCCAACATTCTATGAATAGGGCAGCGTAAGCCAGAGTTCGTACGACAAGAATTTAGAGCAAACAGAGTACGTGCATGAACCTGACGCACATGAACCGTTCGGGGGACAGAATAACACAGCTTACTCGTAAGATCAATGGCATCAAAATTATTATGAACAATATCATGAAGCACGTTGGCCTCCAGAGGGGTAATTCTCGTAATTTTAAGAACGTTCACAGTCTGATCTCAATCTCAATCTGTCAAAAAAACGTCTAATTTCCCTACATTTTGACAAGTTTTTGACATTTGTTTGTCGCCGAGATGACACTGCGACTAGATTTTGAACGTTTTAAATTACGGGAATACGGGCCCAGGTGTTTGCGTCGGTTCTCCAAGCTGATAAGCTTGTATTTATCTAGAAGTCGGGAGTATGACAGATAAGTCTTGGTCTTATAACATTTGTAGGACTTAGCACGGAGGTACTTGCGCTGGACCCTTTCTATTTCAGCTACGTACTTTTGGTAGAAGGGGTTCCAAATAGGGACCACATATTCTAGCTGGGAGCGAATTCGAGCGTCTTATACAGATAGAGATAGGTTGAGGCACGCTTAAATTCTGTTGAAGATCTCATCACAAAACCATACATTTTAAAAGCATTTTAATTAGTTGGTGAAGTATATTAATTAAGAGATTTGGAGTTTTTATTTCTAGTCTATAACTATAGTTGTGCAGTTTTAGTTGATCAGCGGGTATTACCCACTGCTCAACTATTCACAGTTGAGCAATTACCAGTTGAGCCGTTGGTATTACCAGTTGAGCAATGTAGTTGAGCAGTGGGGAAGAAGTGAAATTAACGGCTATTGCTGCTATCGCTTATGTATGTATTGCTTACGCAATCACACAACATAACGTCACGCCTGTACGCTCAAAAGGGGTACGGAGATGTGTTCAGTATACGACGGTACACCCTCATTTCTGTCAAAGTTGTTATTGGGGTAGGTACCTCTAATCTTGTAAGTATATACGAATTTGTGAGGGGTAGGTACAACTAAAAAGTGAAAAATAAAAACTTTTTTACAAAAACAAAACAACCGACTTCCAAAAAAAACTACATAGACAAAAATAACTTTAATTTCGGAAGTCGGTGTCAAAAAACGAAAATGCGGAACCAGGGACACCGACTTCCGAAATTAAAGTTATTTTTCTCTGTGTAGTGTTTTTTTTTTTGGAAGTCGGTTTTTTTTTTTGTTTTTCAGTTCGATTAATTTTTCGTCTTTCAGTCAGGATAAGTTCTTTTACATTTTCTTTCCGCGCTTTTGGTACCCATCTCATTTTAAAGAACGGATGTGACACTGAGGTCAATATTGCATCATTTGACAACACGGTTAGCGCAGTGGCTGAGCGATCGGACTGCTGCGCTGCGTGTCGCGGGTTCGAATCCCGCACAGAACAAATATTTGTAAGTCCTACATGTATTTGTTCTGAGTCTGGGTGTTTTTCTATCTATAATATGTATGTATTTACAAAAAAAAAATGTATATAAATAGTTTATCAGCCATCTTGTTACCATAACACAAGCATTAGGTTGCTTAGCTTGGGACTAGATGGCGCTGTGTGAAATGTCCAGGATATTATTATTATTTGCTGCAGGCTGTAACTGCAAAAACTTTTTAAAACGTCTATTTATGTTTTCTTCAATCACATCTAGCAGAGAGCCGCAGTATTTTAGATTTTTCGTCCTAAGACATTTGATCACATGTTGAATTCTTACTAGCTCGGATAACAGAGAACCATAATAAGGGTCTTTTTCCCCTTGCAGGCTTTGAATAGCTTTTGCTATTGGCTTTGAACATTCTACATATTCACTTAAGAAGTGAATTTCATTTTCCTTCAACGGAGGTAATTTTAACATTTTCATGGTTTCACTAAGACTGTTCTGTACGGCTAAAAGATCTTGTATGGAATTGTAATAAGAATTCCATCGAGTTGCGCATAGAGAAGTTGGTGACTTTCCTGTCATCTCTAAATATGTTTCACATGCTTTTGGTGATCTGGAACATAAATTCCAGAGTACTTGGCACTTTGCTAAAGCTGCATCATGCAGTTTCTTATAAATAGTATTTTTTAAACTTGCTTGTTTAAAATCTGTATTGGCAATCAAATGAAAAGTGTGCGTAGCGCATCGTTCATGTACGGGCGGTAGGCAATCACTTTCTAAGTCTGATGAAGATGAAACATCTGAAAAAGCTTGTAGTAGTAGCAATGAATCATCATTACCTTCTGCGAGTGATGTTTCTTCAATATCTTCATCAATATGTGAAACATGTTCATTATTTTCAATTGTCTCTGAATCAGTTTTCCCAAATACATCAAAAGCTTTAACCATATTTGAACCGTTATCTGTAACTGTCTTAACAATTTTTGATAGTTTCAGGTCATGGTCTGAATGTATATCAGCTATCATTTCTGCAACTTTATCATATGTGCGAGCCCCTTTGAATCTTCTGCAAGCAATGGCAGCATTTTTCCTCTCAAAAGTCTCACTTTCTGACTGTAACCCCCAAATAACTTCTTTTACACAAATTCAAGTGTTCAAGTCTATTTTAATTTTTTTCATAAATTCTTTGTACACACAGCACAGTTAATTAATTTACATAGCGCATACATCGGTAACTGTCATTATTATTGTGTGGGTATACGTAATATACACACGCGGTTAAAAATAAAATAAACGGGCTCATAACAGAGTTCCCATTGCTAATGTGTGCTGGCAAAATGTTGTGCATCTGACAGGTGAGACCATAACAAATAATTAGTGTATCATGAGGACCAATTGGTTTACTAATAGCAAAATTTGTGTGAATTGTAGTTTTAAAGTTATTTGAGGAAAACACATTTTGCTGGAGTAACGTTTGAAACGTTACCCTAGCAAAATCGATTTTCAAAAATTCGTTCAGCCCGGAACCAAATACATCTAAATAGCTTTTGTTGCGTAGTAAATGTTTGTAAATAGCAAAATTTGTGTGTGATAAGGTTCTTGAGTTATTTAAGATTTTGCTGCGGTAACGTTTTGGGATTTCCCAGATCTCGAAAACGTCTCAACATAGAAGATTGAAAAAAATACCAATAAGAGACCTTAATTTGTTTTTTGTTTAAACATTAGTTTTGTCGTGTAGCGACAGGTAAAGCTAAGCTATGGTTAAGGGATAAAAAATGAAAAAGGGAGATAGAAAACAAGTAAGATGTATTTACAGTAAAATATGGAGATGGACGGATGAGTGGTGTGTAGTATGTGGGGGTGGGGTGTATGGGTGACGATGCGTGATAGGTGGGTTGAGGAGGCTGAGGTGGAGATCCAGTTGGAGCTGAGGAGGTAGACGCGAGGCAGGTGCTGGCGACAGGTGCAGAGACAGCTGTAGGTCCAGGCGTAAGAGCGGGAACAGGTGAGGACGGTGCTGATGCGTGGCGACACGGAGGACACCCGTAGGCGGGCCCACGCAGCAGGCCAGGACGCAGCACAGCAGCAGGAGAGACAGGCACGGCGGAGACGCTGTCAGCCCGCCAGGTGAGGACAGGAGGGCCCACGCAGCAGGCCAGGACGCAGCACAGCAGCAGGAGAGACAGGCACGGCGGAGACGCTGTCAGCCCGCCAGGTGAGGACAGGAGGGCCCACGCAGCAGGCCAGGACGCAGCACGGCAGCAGGAGAGAGAGGCACGGCGGAGACGCTGTCAGCCCGCCAGGTGAGGCGGCCCTCGGGTGAGGCGGCCCTTAGGTGAAGGCGCAGCCCAATCGATATAGCAGCCCTTCACGGAGGACGGAGGGCGGAGGCGTAGGCAGAGTCCGTCAGGTACCGTAGCGGAGAGGTACGCTGGGTATTCCCGGGATAGGTAGCCCTGGAGTATCAGGCTCCTTGTAGTGGTCGCTTTAGAGGCGAAGCCAGAACTGATCCTTGCATTGCGTGGATCTATAAAGTTAACTCGTAGAATAACATCATGTAGAAAATATGAATTTGAGATAAGAATTCGCTCTTCCACCTTCAGGCCAGAACTACTTAGCTGAGATGATTTCTTAAGTTTTTCTATGTCATCTTTGGTCTCCGTGCTGATTATAACGCCTCCATTTTTTGTTTTGCGCAATCCTCTAACGTGCAATTTCATTTGTTCAGGGCATATAATTTTTTGAACAAGAGATTTAGTGTCCTCACTAGATTTCAATTTATCCGCTGGATAAATAGCAATCGAACTAACATTATTGGGGCGCAAGAAATTATTTTGATTGGTTTTTACCATGTCAGCGAACGAAACATTTTCTGCCATCGTCGTTGGTTTAGTGCAGTTTTCTTGAATGGTTTTCTTCATATTTTCGAGGCATTCTGTGAGGTCGCCTTTTTCTTTCAACACTAGTTTAGAGTTTTGTATTTCTTGGGCCTTTAGCTTCAAGTCCTGGTAGTAAACTGCCATTTGTGAAACGCCATGTCCAACCTTGCGCGATAGGGAATTGATCCTCAGCTTTTGCTCGGAGTTCAGCTTTCCTTCTTGAGCAATGGTGCAGACTTCATTCAGGCATGATTCAATTGAGATCAACCAGTTACTAATGTCCCTGGTGTCCACTGCCTGAATTTTTCCTTCATCCGCATGGTAAGGTATTTGAGATTTGCTGGCAGGGCTGCATGGTGGTGGGATACTCCGAGGGCTGTTTTCACTATTTGACATACTTAAGTCTTAAATGTATCTCATAATTAAATGTTATTCACGAATAAAAGTAAATCACTAACTTAGCAGAAAAGTGCGCGATTCGTTTTCTAGGTCACCGATCACTCGGAAATATTCTAACGACATATGATAAACTAGCTTCTGCCCGCGGCTTCGCCCGCGTGGAGGTCGGAAATTATCCCACGGGAACGTGCTAACAGGATAAAATGTATGTGCTTCCCCAGGTTGCCATCTATCTCGCGGGCTAATTACAATAGAAAACCAATTGTGTCTCATTAGTGGTGATTAAGAGGGTACCTATATGATATCTTTACCTAAGTACCTACCTAATTAAAAAAAAATAAACTCAATAACAGAAAATAAAATACCTACCTACCTAAATAAACCTATTTCTGATGATAACTAATCTAAACTCAATAAATAAGCAAAATCCCTAAAAACTAATATCTATACGAATGACTAATCCTACCTAACAGTATTATAAAATAACCTACGGTCACGACGTACACTATCAAATAATATACTACCTATACTTTAAAATTAAAATCTATACCTACGACTTATAAAGTCAAACCTAAATAACTCTAAACACTAAAAGGAATAAAAAGGTCGCTCAGATAATACTGCGGGTGACGTAACCTACGACAAACTTATTATTTGCGGTTGATACAGTAATCGGGTCTAGGGATCTAACCGCAAAATTAAGTTTGTTTTTTATTGTATATACTTTTCCGGTATAAAAAGTACCCAGTGTGGTGCCCAGGATATTAAAGAATAATTATACCAAGTTTCATCGTAATCGAACCGGTAGTTTTTGCGTGATGCCTGAACAAACAGACAGACAGACAGACAGACAGACAGACAGACAAAAATTTTTTTAATCACATTTTTGGGTTCGGTGTCGGTCTAGTAACACCCCCTGCCATTTATTTTTTTGATATTCAATGTACAGAATTTTCACTTCTACAGATTTATTATAAGTATAGATAATATTGCTTATAAAATTATACACACGTCTACTCTACTTGAGTGTCAGCAGAGCAATGACATACTTGAGTGGAACACGGTGGTGAAGGAACACGGGTGGGTTTTAGTCAGTAAGAGTCTGACACTCCCTCCTGCTCCACCCAGAGCGGGAGGAGTCATTTGATGATTTCCCATCCTCAAAAAAAAAAAAAGGATAAGTAATAATCTCAGTAAATAATTTATAGTGTGATTTAAAATCAATACCTACAAATATATATATACGGGGTGGAAGGGACACCGACGCGAAAATATAGTAGCTACCTACTATATTTTGTTGTTGTTTCTGTTTTTATTGTTTTGATACCACAACGCAACGCCACGCTAAACTTTTTAACGTTCTGGATGCTAGTCAGAGCAGCGCGCGTCGCTGCGTGCGATGCAAATGCGTTGTCTTACTTACTTAATGCTATATATAATTTATATGAGACTGATTTTTAAATAAAAATAATGAATCATGAATTCATGACCATTTTATTATTCTTACTAACCTAACCAGAAAACTTTTGTATGCAACTGTACCAACAAAACATCCATATTCTCCCATTCATTTAAGATGGTTACGCTTATGTGCGGCCGCTTTTTCGTGACCTTTTCGATTTGGTCGGCTTATTAGAGAATTTCTGACCTATTCTTAATTTTCATATAACTTTCATTACAGCCGTAATTAACAGGAATGAATGTTCATGAATCATTTTAATTTGTTTAAAGTATGCCACTTTTCTTAATGTTTTAGGAACTGCGTATTTCATCGTTAAAGTACGACCAGTCTAAAATTAATCATTTTTGTTTTTCGTATAAAGCTACAAAATTTAATATTATTGAGGTTATAAGCGTCTTCTATGGGTATTTTTTTACACCTGTTTATTCGGTTATAAGTGTTTTGGTTTACTTGCAAATCCGTTTTTATCTGATTTTTTAAACCATTTAAGTAATCCCATTGGTTTACGACAACCAAATCAAAAACTAATCCAAACTAATATTATAAATGCGAAAGTAACTCTGTCTGTCTGTCTTTCTGTCTGTCTGTCTTTGCTTCACGCCTAAACTACTGAACCGATTTGTGTGAAATTTGGTACAGACATAGTTTGGAACTTGAGAATGGACATAGGATAGTTTTTATTACAAAAAATAAAATAAAAAATAAAATAAAAAATAAAATTTATTCCGGACATACAGCGCCATCTATTGGTCAAGAGTCGGCATCAATTCAGTACTGAAAATTCATCGGAAAAATGTAAATAAATAGTAAGAACTATATGGGTAAAACCAAAAATCTGCCGGAAGTCACTATTCCACGCGAACGAAGTCGCGGGCAAAAGCTAGTGTTTAAATAAATTAAGGTCTCGTATTGGTATTTTTTTCAATCTCCTGCGTTGAGCCGTTTTCGAGATCTGGGAAATCCCAAAACGTTACCGCAGCAAAATCTTAAATAACTCAATAACCATATCACACACAAATTTTGCTATTTACAAACATTTACTACGCAACAAAAGCTATCTATTTATGTATTTGGTTCTGGGCTGAACGAATTTTTGAAAATCGATTTTGTCAGGGAAACGTTTCAAACATTAGGTAAGTACTCCAGCAAAATCTGGGGGCACGGGAATGCCCTCGCCAAGACGAGTCAAGCGAAGCGCAAGGGCACTATATCTACCTTTTCTCGAAGCACTTCGTCGTATTTTTGAACTTTCTCAACTTGGGTTTGGATTATACCAGATAAACAAAATTTTCGGGATATGATGTCAGTGGTTGACTTATTAAACCTATAAAGTTTCAATTGCATAGCTCTTATACTTAAGATTTTATTGATATCTAAAATACCTCGATTTCGTCACTGTTTCACTGACTCACTGATGATCATCCATATTCTTAAGGTTCTTCCTGAAGTCCTAGAAAGCTGAAATTTGGTATGTAAGGTAGTAATAGTACACAAACAACAAAAAAAATCTTAAAACTTGAAACTTTTTTCTCAAATAAGTTTAAAACTACAATTCACACAAATTTTGCTATTAGTAAACAAACTGCTCCTCATGATACCTACACTACCCAACCAGCAAAACAGTCTCAGAACCCGCACTTTATAAGAGTGGTAGGCTTTAAGCGCTCTTATAATTGTTTTGGAACATGCCATCGATCCTATATTACCTACTTTTAGACAAGCCGGTATGACCTCAAGAACGCTCAGTCTCATAACCAAGTCTCATATATGTATATAAGAGTATATAACTATGCTATTGTAAGCCACATACTCCTATAATAGCATTTACTAAGACTAATTGCACTTGAGAAAACTTGCTCTTATATGCATATTTTCTAAGCTCGTTTGATTCTATAATAGACTTGCCAAATGCTATTGTAAGAATGTCAGACTAATATCAGCATTCCATAAGAGCACTGTAAGGACGTGCATTTCTGATCTTATTTGAAACTATTATAAGATCAACAATAGCACTTGATAAGTATGATATTAGAGAGATTTTAAACAATCTTACAATAGTCTAATAGTGCGCTTGTAAAATGCAGCTATGCTAATGGCGACGCTATCAATACGAAATAACAAACAAAATAATTAAACGAAACAGGAAATACATTATTTATTAAGGCGCATTAATTTTGAAGCGTAAAACGAGGTCTACTTTACAGTAAATAATATTTTCCAATACGAATACTTACCGTAAAACTTAAATACACGCACTTTAGTATAAACATTAACTTCACAGCAAAGGACATCCACCACATTGTATGGCGTTTGGGCTTGAACATGAACATAAAAATATTGCACTATTATTAATTTTATTGAGTGGTTTACAGTACAAAGAAAACATATATATAAGAAGTTTTGTATCAAGTTGGTTAAATAATACAAAAAAAACTTCAATACTACACCTCATTTATGTTCTAATTAACCAAGCCAGTTCAGCTAAAGAGTGCCAAAGATCGAAAAAAAAAGTCGGCACGGTTGGCGCAGTGGTTAAGCGGTTGGCTGCTGCGCTGCGTGTCGGGGGTTCATTCCCGCACGGAACAAATATTTGTATGACCTACAAGTAGTTGTTCCGGGTCTGGCTGTTTGTGTATGTGAGTTTAAATGTTTGTAAACGCATTCACAATACAGGAGAAATTCCAAGTGTGGGGCAAGGTCTAAAAAAAAAAAGAAACAGACATATATACCTACATACATTTTTTTATATTCCACAATGGGCTTGCTTGTACGCTATCTTACACCCACAGGTTGACTGCGAGAGATCTCTGCTAGAGATAAGCTGAACTTCGTAAACTCCGCCCCTAAGATACCCACTGACCATCGTCCTTGTAAAAATGTATTTTTTATTTATGTGCAATAGTTTTAAACAATGATCGTCCAGAACCTTTAACTAGTGATGGATTTTTAGCAAACTCAAATATTCAATTATGTAAGTACATAATCATCACAGAAGTTGGAACTTACCACTTGCGGTGCGATCCATTGCAGTATAACTCGCTGCACTTTCACAAGATTAACAATGTGTCTTCTCCTTCCTGTGCGTGATTTCAGTACCACAATTTATACAATGTATAGATTCACTAGGCAAAATCGGAAAGTCCATGTTCACGCGCAAGTCTTTATGTATAGCGGGTTCATTATACGGAGAAATGTCAGGGTTAACGTTTGAAGTGGGTACTGAGTCCGAGAGTAAGCCGGGGTCGTCGGATAGAAAATCATCAGAATCCATTTTGAACAGCACAAGTCGTCAAAAATAGCTAAAGTCGAAATAATATTCACAATACGATACGAAAAAGAGCGGCAAACGCAAAGCGAATGACATTGACAATTTGAAAATCGAGCGCCAATCGGGTCTGGGTCAGTGTTGCCAGTTCTCTGCACTGTCAGTCGAACACTCGATTTAAAATCGATTCCATCGCGCTGTGCTGTTTTGTTTCTCGGTGCGGGCTTGCGGACAACGACAACGAGCAATGGGTAGCTCGCCGCCCGGCTGACCAGTAACTGTCCGGACCGAGCCCACTTACACACGATACTTACGTAAAAGCAATATTAGCCTAAGTCGGCTTAAATTAATTTTGGCTAGATTACTGTAAGTGTAAACAGCATTCAATTAGACTGATATTAGAACGATATTAAACTAAATATTCTTATAATTAGTGCCCAAACCCAGGCTTATACGATTATATAGGAGTGATGTAAGAGAAAAAAACAGTAGTCTTGGGATTGTTGTAAGCCTAGTTTTTGCTGGTTGGGTAATTATTTGTTATGGTCTCACCTCTCAAATGTACAACATTTTGCCAGGGTAACGCACACATAGCTAATTTTTAATTGGTGTAAGGGCCTGCGATAGCTACTGATATAAGCTAGACGACGTGAGTTCCATCCCAACTGAGGAATTTCGTTTAGCTGCTTTTTACTTTTTATTCAATTAATTTTGTGGTCAAAAAAATGACTCAAGCAAAAAAATAGAAGGTTTATTAAATAAAACCAAGAAAATCATTTTACTTTTTTATTGGGTAAACATTGGTATTGGTTGGAATGAGCGAGCTTGAGCGGTCTGTAGCGGTATCTACAACGCCACATGCAAAAAACGCGTCATACTGACGTCACGCAAATCCTGCATCTCGCAAGCAGAGTTTACCGCGCAATTAGCATACCTAGATACAATTTCCCAACATCAATCGCTGGGCAATTGCCCGCCAGACACAACACCCGTCTGGTCGGAGGATCCTCCCTTTTCTAAAGAGTATGAGTGAACTTTACACCCTGTATTAGCAAATGATCCGTCTCGTTTCTTCCAATATGTTCCTTCCTTACAATGGTTGTTTTAAGGTTCAATTTGGTGTGGGTTGGATGTTAGCAAAAAAAACATTTATGGCCACAGCCATGGCCGTACACAGCGTGCACACGTACGGTGTGTAACTTTTATGGTTCCGTACGTCCAAATGAAAAAACGGAACCCTTGCAGGATCACTCGTGTCTGTGGGACTTGTCTTTTCTTATTTGCTTCGAATCTACTAGGCCGATTAAATTGAAATTTGGTACACATATGAATTTCTGTGACCCAAAGACGGACGTGTAATGTAAATAAATTAATTTTGAATATGGGGTCACTCTTGGGGGGCAAATTAGAAAATTAAAAAAAAAATCCTTATCAAATGAAAGGGCTTGTTGTAGCGGTTTTAAATATGTCGGAGATGGTATGTCTGTTTCTCGTTAACATCAGGCACATTTTAATTACTGTGGGCGTACTATGGGTAGTGTTGGTTTTAGCACCATTGAAAAACGGTTTGCAATTCAAATCAGATTACAATTCACAAACAAGTTAGTCACACTAGCGAATCGCACACTGTAGGTACACATTTAACGATACGGAACGCGACAGTTTCTACCCACATGTTGTTCGTACGATGTCCAATGTTTCGATAATCCCGAGAGCTCTGCTCACACCGTTCTCGACCTAGCGCCACGAGATGGCGCTAACGTTCCGAATAGTCAAACGAATGACTCCGACACGGCCTTCCTGCTATACACACGTCCTCGTGTGTTAATCCGTAAAGAAATATAGCCGCAAAGTATCACATAGCTCGGTCACTCCTGACCACATTTGGTACAGGCGAAAACACAATGAAAACTCGAACAAACTAACAATAGCAGAGTTCAGAGCATTACCCACTATTTGATTCCCAAATCTCAAGATTACAATCAAAATAATCAACTAAGATGCATGTGTCTCATACTATCTAGTAACCTCCAGTTACTCAACTCGTCAAATTCATTTGCGCATTCCCATCGAATCGCCAAGTCACTCTTGGACTTTATGGTTTCTCACGAAACGTCACACAACACACACAACTTAATCTCCACTCTGTTTCATCAACAAAACTATTACTGGACTTTCTTCAAATTCGTTAGTAATACTCTGATCCAAACTATCATCGATAACAAAAGATTCCTCTAAGCCTTAGTAATAATTGGTCAGAAACTATATCAACTAACTCGTAGATTACCTACAACGCTCATGGCCTGGCTGCCGCAGCAGCCATATCGTCATCACCTCAAGTGATACGACCAACATACATCACTTCACATAGAGTCTACGACTCCCAGGTCATTACAAGACCAACACAACAATAGTCTCCTTTGAGACCCGGGGCTGCACCACCAGCTGCCCATCGTCCCCTTAACAACTCACAACTGAGTTGCAGTTACAGCTACAGACAAGTGCGTACAGTGCGACCTAATAACTCGGTGGAGAACCTCTCCTCATCGTCTTCTACGTTTAACTCGTTAGGAACACTACATTTACTTAGCGGCATCGTTTGTATGTGAGCGACTGAGCGTACTTATACGTACGCCTAGAGTTGAAGGCTTTTAGAGTATTGATTCAACCAGAGTAATGTAAACAAACTTTGATTATCTAATCATAGCGTAAATCATCAACCAGAGCCATGTACCATCGATCGTTATCCACATTAACAATCATTTTTATCACTAAGAGCCTTAGACACCTGGAAACCCACACACGAGTGAACCACTCTAACGCCACGGCTCTCCAGCCGACCAGCAATCGCATTGCTCTCACACATCCAGCGCATGGATCCGTGTGCATCACCCTGTGATACCACACTACGGTCTCTCTAGACCACGACCTCTGCCAGAGACCAACGCCCATCGCGTACCCACGGACTACTTGAGTTTCCTCAAGAGACACCGATTTCTACCGGGCTACGACTACGTATTGACTACTGGTACGGTCGACTTTCAACCAGCAATCGCATTGCTCTCACACATAACTTTAACACTAGGAATAGGAACAAACTAGATCAACCGCGCTTCAGATTGTCTAAAGTAAAAACTTCTTTTATGGGGTACTGTGTAAAATGTTATAATAAAATACCACTCGATATTCTTCAACTAAATGAGAAGAAATTTCAAACATGCATTAAACGCACACTATGTAGACAAGCATATTATAAGTTGGACGAGTATATAGTAGATAAAAATGCTTGGCTTAATGCTGGTCCTGCTCCACAGGTAGTTGGGCTTACAAGTTGATCACAATTTCAATATTTGGAAGAGATGCTTCTTCCCCTTTTTGTTTTTTTTTTTTTTAGTGTTTATTTTATTTAATCAGGATTAATTTTTAATACTTCAGTATTAAATACCTCTTCATGATTGGTAGTTATTTTTTTTTTCTCTCATCTCTTAATTATATTGTTTTGTATAATTTAGAAGCATTTTTGAAAATTTTGTAAATGTAAGAACCATGGATCCGTTTTTTATGATATTTTGATGTTGACTTGAAAGAGCATGGCAGTTGAGAATATGTCATGCTCACTTAAATGTCTCACTGGTGGTGGCGCGTGTGTTGGATCATTCGGTTCCCTACGAAATGGTTGAGCTGGGTGGTGCTGATCCACGCGTCATGTTCGTGAACGGGCGCCATCGGTTGAGACTGGTCATCTCTTAGATGCCAAGGCTTATTTTTAAATTTATATTTTAATTTGTTTCTTTACATTGTTCTCACATATAGAAGCAATAAGAATAATGTAACCAGGATTTTGTAAAAATGTCTTGATTTAAAAGAGTGTCCGTGGAGTTTCTTGCCCGTTCTTCTCCATAGAGATCTACGCTTTGGAATGGGCAACTAGCTTCAACTTTCTGACTAACTGACCGACTATTTAATTTTGACAATTCAAAAGTGCCTGTAAATGGTTTAATTGAAATAAATGATTTGAGTTTGAGTTTTGAGACATCCAGCGTATGGATCCGTGTGCATCACCCTGTGACACCACACTACGGTCTCTCTAGACCACGACCTCCGCCAGAGACAAACGCCCATCGCGTACCCACGGACTACTTGAGTTTCCTCAAGAGACACCGATTTCTACCGGGCTACGACTACGTATTGACTACTGGTACGGTCGACTTTACTACGACCGATAGAGAACCCCTACCGCGAGTAGGCTTCCCATAATGTAGGCTTGCTCATCACCACTGTGATCACTATCTACTTCGACTGGTACATGACCTACTGGCATCTTTCTTTACCTATCGTGAGCATACTTGTAAGGTTAGAATTTATAGCCTTTAACATATAGCGATCACCCGCCAAAACTTTCGCTACTTTAAACGGACCTCTGAACTTCGGATCTAACTTAGTCTTATAATCTGATTACACTCTTCGTTTTCTAATAACACGAAATCGTCAACCGAACATTTTGTTATAGCTGCCTTTGTTCTATCAAATCTAGCTTTCTGTTGTTGACCGTTTAAAACTAAATTTATTGCAAGAGCTATGCAACAAAAACTCTGTCGCAGACATGTTAATTGAAAAGTCTAGGTTCAATATTTCACGTACTAAGTATTACTTATATATATAAGTATTATTATATTACTTTGCAAGTAAATGTCGGGTAGAAATGTAATAAAATCTCAAGTTGTTGTTCACTAATTGCAACGCTACATATGATACTTTCTGTGCTGAATACATGTTTTTGACCAATACCAGTCAACGTAACAACGTTCTTAACCCGTTTGCCACTTAATTTGGCTGCACAACTCGCTTTTATTAACGAGCATTCAGCACCAGAATCGTAAACAAAACAATACAGCTCACCTTTATGTTCCAACGTGTCTGAGGATATTTATACGACGTCCACTCGCCGTTCACGACTTCCAGCACGTTGTCCACCATCCGCTTGGCTTGGCTGCCACTACTTGTACACCCGGCTGCGATATGTCCTGGTTTCCCTCACTTGCAGCACACGAAAGGCTTCGCTCAGATTCTTAAAGTCGCTCCATGTTATTCCTTGGTATGCTATTTGCGATAGTCACATTGATGCTGCTCCTTTGTACGTCTTACTGATGGTCACAACAAGTTGACCACCTTGCAGTGAATTTTCGGCAAAACACAAATCAGCTGTTGTGCACTGTTACGTTTGCACACGCCTTATACTGCGTGTTCTAACTACGGTAACGGGATATTTCGAACTCAAACGCCGGTTAGAGACAGTCTTTTTTTTTTTCAAACATGGCGGTATGCGCAACAGTCGCGTCACTCGGCAAAGGTATTTCTGCATACAGCGTATGCCCAAAACAACCAATGTACCATGATCGTGCATCCGTATCTCCTTTGTCTGGGTCGAACTTGGACAGATCCACACGATTATTTGATAAGCGTTCGCATGCTTGCACTTTGTTTTTCAAATGTCAACGGTCACTTTCACTTTAAGCGTTCTCATTTTGTGCATGTACCAACCCGAATCCCAGTTCTGATGTCGGAGATGGTATGTCTGTTTCTCGTTAACATCAGGCACATTTTAATTACTGTGGGCGTACTATGGGTAGTGTTGGTTTTAGCACCATAGAAAAAAGGTTTGCAGTCCAAATCAGATTACACTAGCTAATCGCACACTGTAGGTACACATTTAACGATAAGGAACGCGACAGTTTCTATCCACATGTTGTTCGTACGATGTCCAATGTTTCGATAATCCCGAGAGCTCTGCTCACACCGTTCTCGACCACCTCCACGAACTCAGGCTACACTCTGTCTAGCGCCATCTCGTGGCGCTAATGTTCCGAATAGTTAAACGAATGACTCCGACCAATATATTTGCTTAATATCTAAAACAAAAATTATGTGGCCGTCTGTCTATGTGCCGGTCGGTCTGCCTCTCTGTCCGTCTGTACAAACCTAAACTAACCGTAAAATCTAGATTTTGACCAATTTGCACCAGCCAGCCTTTCTTACAGGGGTTTTTTTTTTTTTTGTTTTGGCAGTAGTGGGAAATCCTCATGGACGCCCAGACTGCCTCACTTATGAGCCAGTCTGGGCAGTGCCGGACTCTTACCGCTCTGCATGTTCTTGGACTTTTTTGTTATTTAAGTCTGCCCTGTTTTAAGAAGTGTACATTTCTTTTTGGAGACCTTTCTCACTTCGTACTACTTGTATTCTTGATTCTAAAAATTTTGCTACCTAGGTATTTAAACTAATTTATTTTAATTTTTCTATTTTTTGTGTTTCTAAAATCTAAATATGCTACTTATGATAATACATATGTTTCTTAATTTAAACTATATGACATGGCTACAATCTTGCAGGGGGTTAACGCGGGCGTTTTCGCGGACGCGCGTTGTGGAACGAAGTAGGCACTCCTTATGTCCCAAGCTGCCGTTCTGTAGCTTGAGATAAAATTTTAAGAACTGTAATTTTCAGATTTCTAATTTAAATGATCTGAAAATACTTTCCTTTGTTGACAGAGGTTGTTTTACAAAAAAAAAAAAAAAATACCCTGCCCTGCCCAATACCCTGCCCTGGAGTTGCGTCAGGGAGGCACTCCGGTATCACCGGATGCCGACCTACCTCTGTCGCACTGTCGAGGCCTATCTGACGGACAGGGCCGTCATCTACCCCGGTCACCGGAGAGAGTGGAACCGGCGAGAGATGTCGTGCGGTGTCCCACAGGGATCGGTCCTGGGGCCGCATCTGTGGGACATCGGGTACGACTGGGTGCTGCGCGCTGACCTCCCTAGCGGCGTCAGCGTGATTTGCTACGCTGACGACACGCTGGTCCTGGCGCAGGGGAGGTCGCACCAGGCGGCGGCCGAAGCAGCTACACGCGGGGTTGCGAAAATCGTCGAGAGGATCCGGCAACTGGGACTCGAGGTGGCATTGCACAAGTCTGAGGCCATGTGTTTTCATGGTCCTCGGGACGTGCCACCGTCGGGTTCACAAATAACGGCGGGAGGGGTTCACATCGGCGTCGAGCTGACGATGAAGTACCTGGGACTCGTCCTCGACAGCCGGTGGAATTTCGTGGAGCATTTCCGACGTTTGGCACCCAGACTGGAGCGGGCCGGGGCTGCCTTGAGGCGGCTCCTGCCCAATCTAGGGGGACCAAACGCCTCCTGCCGGAGGCTCTATGCGGGGGTCGTGCGGTCCATGGCCCTTTACGGGGCACCGGTGTGGGCGCGTTCCCTGAGGAAGCGACCAGCCCGCCGGTTGAACGCATCCCAAAGGGTCATGGCTGTCCGGCTGATCCGAGGATACCGCACGGTCTTCGCCGAGGCGGCGAGCCTCCTTGCCCGATTGCCGCCATGGGATCTAGAGGCCAAGTTCCTCGCCCACATATGAGAGTGGCGAGAGGAGCTAAAACGCCGGGGCGTAACTCCGCTGGACAGAGCACCGGCGGGTTCTCATAGCGGCATGGAGAGTGCGATTGTCGTAACCCAGTGCTGGGCACGCCACAATAGCGGCGATAAGTCCCTTCTTTGAGGAGTGGCTAGAGAGGCGCCACGGCGCCCTCACCTTCCGCCTGACGCAGGTCCTCACCGGACACGGTTGTTTCGGGAGGTTCCTGTTCAGGATAAAGCGGGAGGAAACGCCAGGGTGTGGATCGCCTGGAGGACACGGTGGAGAATACGGTGGAGGTCTGCCGGGCTTGGGCGGGGCACCGCCGTGTCCTCGTGGCGGCGATCGGCGGCAGCGATCTCTCGCATCCAGCCCTGGTCCAGGCCATGGTACGGAGCGAGAGTGAATGGGAGGCCCGTCACCTCCTTCTGCGAAGCAGTAATGCTCGCAAAGGAGGAGGCGGAGCGCGTGAGGGAGAGGCAATCGCTGCGCCCTCACGCCCCTAGCCGCCGTAGGAGACGCCCTGGACGGGAGTCAACAGCCAACTCCCGGCCACCGTAGGCGCGGGCTTGCGGGCGGCGAGCAATGGGCAGGTCGCCGCCCGGTAAGGACCAGGCCCGGATCGACAGCGCGTTGTGTTCCACGCGCGCCTCAAAGAGATGTCAGCACGAACTGACGAGGCCCGCTAGGGCCGATGCCGCCAGGGCTGCGGGTTATTCGAAAGAGATACCGTGGCCCTTGGCACAGGCAACTGAAGGAACACGGGTGGGTTTTAGTCAGTAAAAGTCTGACACTCCCTTCCGCTCCGCCCAGATCGGGAGGGGTCATTTGATGATTTCCCACCCAAAAAAAAAAAGGTTGTTTTACAAATGGAAGATTGGGATTACTTACAAGTTTAACTTCTTCCGTCAGTAGGGACTGGTCAACTCTTTGCTGCCATGGCTTATTTTGATTTCAATTAATATTTGAATTGTTTTTTAATATATTTTCATTACGGACGCTTTTAACGTTCTGCATCGTTCTCACGTGCATAATTTTGAACATGAATGATGTAACCAATACTTTGTAACAATATTATTATGATTTAAAAGAGTGTCCATGGAGTTTCTTGCCCGTTCTTCTCCATAGATACTACTACGCTTTGGAATGGGCAACTAGCTTCATCTTTTTGACTGACCGACCTTGACAATTCAAAAGTGCCTGTAATTGGTTTATTTGAAATAAATAGTTAGAGTTTTGAGTTTCCACAGAATTTTTATTTTTTGTTAAAAGCTAATATAATTTATTTATTTTAGGATCTCCAACAAAAGATATATACTAAACATTACATATAATTAATGGATGACAAAGTATTGAGTAGGTGTACTCCTTCAATTAGGTACAGGAGACCACAGCATGCACAATAAAGTAAACAACTAAGCTAACAAGTAAATACCTAATACATAATTAAATTAAATTTTGACAATGGAACATAAAAACAACAAATTCTGTAAAATATTAGAACAAAGAATAGTAAGATACCTAAAATTAAAAAAAATCGTATTACAATACATTTTTAAGACATTTCTTATATTTAACGGGAGATTGGCTGATATCTAAATCTGTAGTTTTCGCCATCATGACCATCTTTCGTCATGGTTGTCAATTTCATGGTTTTCGGGAGATAGTGCTGATTGATACCGAATAAGATGAATATTCTGGATTTTAAGATGGCCGCTGTTCTAAATAATATAAATAAAATATTGTAAATAGATTCTCATGGGGGTATTGTTGGATCTTATAATTAAAATTATAAAGATGTTTCTAATTGACTTGGCTTTTAAAGTCAATCATTTTTGAGATATGGGATATTTTCGTTTAAAACCGCAGAATTAACTTGGTTTTTTCGAGAACTTTTATGAAATACAAACTTTTTTTGCAGTCGATCAAATTAATGATACGCGCTGTGCATGCGTAAATATTCATCCCAAGTACGAGACCTTTCACTGTGAGTGGTCCGACATACACTTGGCCAGTTTTTTGGGTTCGTTGGTAAACTAGTACCACAAAAAATAAACAATTTCTATTACTCAAGTAAATAAATGTACTTTACATTTATTTAAGTTTGCGGAATACCCAATTTATAGAATTAATTTAACATCATTTCCCAAACTTTTGCTAAGCCTGCCTAAAATTGTATACTGGGCATTCTGTAGCAAACTATTAGAAAGTATCAAAAATTAATAATTGCACAATAAATAAAAATAATTTTGAATAGCGAGCGCATTCCGAATATAAATTCAAATATAGAAACAATTCGGCGCGAAATTGAATAAATGACTATGGCCATAGGTCCTCTGTTATTGACTCAGTTTCAATATAATACGACTGTTTTGCATTCCAACAAAACAGGTATTAAGTGTGAATAAAACACACAGCGTTGCTAGGTGAAGAAGCTGATGTAAATTTGCCTATATATTGATATCTATGGTTAAAACTTACCGAATTATCCATGGTTTTAAACCTGTCTCTCCCTCTCACCAGCATGCGTCCTTTTCTAATCAAGAAGGACGCTTGGCGCGAAACTGTCAATGTCATAAGGTCTTCAGCTCACCAGCTAGAGAATTACTGCAACACTGTGTTTTAATCACACATAATACCTGTTTTGTTGGAATGCAAAACAGTCATATTATGTGCTTTCTAAAACACACAGTGTTGCTAGGTGAAGACCTGTTTGATATTTGCTGGTGGTAAACCCAAACGCTATGATGATTGAATTATACAACTGATCTGGAAAATAAATCAGTTTTATTGCAATTACAATAACATTTGTCTAAGTCCAAATGTAACAAAAAATATAAATTTCTTTAAAATCAAACAAAGAAAACAAATAAGTAATTCTTATATAATCCTACATCAAGGAATTAATAACTTAAAATAATCTCTTAATAAAAACTATTTAAATTTAAACAATACTAGAAAAATTTAAATGCAATGAATCAACATTAGAATTGGTATTATCTGTTACTGTTTACTGGACGACAGTAAATTTTTTGGAATAATAATAATAATTGTGAGGAGGTTTCTGTCTCTGGAGCCCTAACCACCGGTAGCTTGGACCCTGCTCCCGACACCGGTGGATTACTATTTTTTTTATATTTTTAAATGTTTTTTTATATACTAATATTTAAAAATGTATTAAAATAAGAAATATAAATAAATAAACGACATAATAATAATATCCCTGGACATTTCACACAGCGCCATCTAGTCCCAAGCTAAGCAACCTAATGCTTGTGTATGGTAACAAGATGGCAATGAATGATGGCAAGATGGAATGTTTTAATACTTTTCCAGTTTCCTCTGTTAAGTATTTCTTGAACAGGCCTATTCTCCAACCAACTTCTGGAGGCTACTGCTGACCTGATACTGCCTGGTGGGGCATCAATATTAGCATTTTTTTAAATACTACGAATCCAACCTGCAATCATTGTTCTTGAAGCAGGTTTTAATTTTCCTGATAGAGAAATAAATAGACTTGAGACAGTCCTGTCTGCGCTTCTTCTAATTTTAGACCTTTCTATAAACTTATTAATGTGTTGGACAGGGCAGACACGATGGTCTGGGTGTTTTCGCAAAAACCAACCTGACTGTCTGTGTGTATCAGAATCTGTTTTTGAGCCAAACTTTGGTCACAGAGTAATCTCATATTCCGTAGCAATTAGATTCTCAGGGTTATTTTCTAATAATGTGAGATCATGAATCCTACGACCTGAGGCCAGCAAGAGGATTAAAGCTGTACGTCTAGCGATTTCAAATAAAGAATCCGAATTTGTTGAAGTCCTTAGCCAGTTAAACAAAATTGCAGTGTCCCAAATTGGTAGCTTTTGTACTGCAGGTAAACGTTCACCAAACCAAGCCAACCAAACCAAGTTCTAAAAGGCATTTCATATGCTAAAGCATATGAAATGCCTTTTATTTATTTATTTATATATACTTTATTGTACACCACTAAAATACAAAGCATAAAAAAATACATCAAACTACATAATATACAATGGGCGGCCTTATCGCATTACTGCGATCTCTTCCAGGCAACCTTAGAATGGACAGTGATTTTCCTGGACAATAAATGGGACTGTCGTTGGTGCAAATATTATGTATACAATACACTAAAATAGATACACAAATATATACATATCTAAAATTATATATACATAAATACATACATACTATATATACAGGCAACGAAAAATAAAAGAAGACTGTAGATTATTGCAGTTAGGACAACAAGATCACAACGACAAGTAGTGCTCCTTCCCGTGCCGGACGGCGTGTACGTGCATATAGGGCTAAGGAAGGAACATGGGTGGGTTTTTTGATGATTTCCCATCATCAAAAAAAAAAAAAAAAAAAGTAGTGCTCCTTAACAAGTCTTTTGAACACCTGTAACGACTGCGCGCGTTTTATTTCAAACGAGTGGCCTGGACAGTAAAGGATTTATCAAGGAAAGTTGTGGAATGCATTGGCATTTTGAGCTTCAAGTTATCTGATGACCTTAACAATTTCGTGTGGGAGCCGCAAAGAAACTGAAAACGTTTCTTGAGATAGATAGGGGTGAAAGGGGAAAAGAGCACATTAAATAGAAGTGAAAGAATATGAGCATTCCGGCGAAGGCGAATTGGTAACCACTTGAGCTTCACACGAAATTCGGAAACATGGTCATATTTGCGCAAACCGAATATGAACCTTATACAAAAATTTTGAAGCCGCTCAAGTTTATCTAGTTGGTCTTGGGTAAGATCAAGATAGGTGGCATCGGCATAGTCAAGGATGGGCAGAAGAAGCGATTGTGCAAGCGCAATCTTGGTGGCAGTCGGTAGGAAATTACGCAATCTCTTCAAAGACGCGGCGGATGCAAATAGCTTGCGGCTAACTTCCTGTAGCTGGGCAGTCCATGAGAAGGTCTTATCAATAAATATCCCTAAGTTTTTAACTTTATCACTAAAAGGAACCACTGAGTTGTCAAAAGAAACTTGAGGAAGGGTTGTCCAGTCGATTCTGGAGACCATCCTGGAACTGCCCACCACTACAACCTGCGTCTTTATGGGGTTGACCATAAGTCCATATCTCTTGCTCCAGTCGCATATACGGGCCAGATCACGATTAACCGTTAAAATAGCCTCGGACAGATTTCCAAGAGGCGCTCGCGAGTAAATTTGTAAATCATCTGCGTAAAGATGGTAAGAAGAAATTAGTTCGTCGGAAATAGAGTTAATAAAAACTGCGAAAAGTAAAGGGGATAGAACGCCACCCTGAGGTACACCGGCAGACGTATTACTCCAGGAAGACAAGGTCTCTCCGATGCAAATACGTTGCCGGCGACCGAACAGGTAACTACGAAACCAGTCAATTACCGATGGAGATATGTTAAGAGAACAAAGAATGCCAAGCAAAACATCAAAATCAACAGTATTAAAAGCATTACTGAAATCAAGCAAAGCTAAAACCGTTAGATTACCGTTTTCCATGGCTGACCTTATATCATCCGTAATGTTCAGAAGCGCTGTGGTGGTGCCTATGACCAGGACGAAAGCCAGACTGGAAAGAGTTGAGGAGATTGTTTTTAGAAAGGAAAGTGCTAATTTGACTGTGGATTAACCGTTCAAGGACTTTGGATAGGAATGGTAAGACGGATATTGGACGGTATTCAGAAAAGGATGTGGGATTAGACTTTTTAGGTAAAGGAATTATTTGAGCATCTTTCCACGAGCATGGAAAGACACCACTAGATGCCGAAAAATTGAGGATATGACAAATGACAGGAAGGATAACATCCAGCACAGGGACTAACATATTACGGCTGATGCAGTCACTTCCTACTGCATTGGAAGTAATCGATAGTATGCTCTTCTTAACATCACACGCGGAGAACTGACCATAAACAAATGGAGAATAACTGGGAGTCGGCAGAGAAGAAAGATAATTCAATGTATTCAATTTTATTGTCCTGTCGAAATTGGACGAAGCAGTAAAGTGATTATTCATTGCATTTATGTCTATGTCTTTTGAAATTGTCTCTTGTTGGGTTTTACCGACCCCCAATGATCTCAGAAATTTCCAAACTTTGGATGCGTCCCCATTTTGGACAGAAGCATGAATGTAGTGGCGATTAGCATTCCTACACACCTTGTTGCAGTGATTACGGATTGAGAGGTATCTTTCCCTGTTAGCATCACTAACCCTACGTTTAAATTTGGCTTTTGCCGTAACTTTTTTGAGCATTAGCGTTTTTATCTCATTTGTGAGCCACGGCGCCGGCAAATGTCTAACCTTAACTGCTCGAACAGGTGCGTGATGATCGTAGAGCTGGATAAGCTTCGCCGTGAGAATATTAACTTGCTCATCGACTGAATCAGAGGCAAACAGAGCAGACCAATCTATATTGCTGGCATCCTTACAAAGATTATCAACGTTCATGTCAACAAAATTGCGTTGCATGAGAATTTTAGCTTTAGCCTTAGGCGGGCGAATTTTGTACGATAGAAAAATCAGGTCATGATAGGAAAAGGCGTCGGCTGAACATTGGCCATGCTTAGCGACGTGATCAAGGGAAGAGACAAAAATCAAGTCAAGAAGTGAAGGAGTAGAGTTAGGAAAATGGTGAGTGGCACTCAGTGGAAGAATGGAAAGATTACTCGAAGCCACAAGATTAGTCAGAGACGAAGAGCGATGGTCTTTCTTTAACAGACAGGTATTGAAGTCACCCATGATTATGCTATGACTGTAAGAAGGGACCAGCATTTCTAAGAGAATTTCAAAGGAAGAAAAGAAACTAACGCGTAAAGAGGGACAATAATAGACGCCCAGAAGTAATTTCGAATGGTGTAGTTCGACTTCAAGGAAGAGATGTTCACCAGCATTAGATGGCGGTGGCTGCGCTGACACATTGACAATAGAGTAGGAAATTTGCGTGCGGAGATATATGGCAACACCACCACCAGCACCGACCGAGCGGTCGTTTCTTATAAGCTGGAAACCGGGCAGAGAGTAACTTGTTGACGGGAGACAAGGTTTAAGCCATGTTTCGGAAATAAGTTTGGCATGTACGTTCTTACTGTCAAAGCTTGCCAGCATATCGTGGAAATGAGCCGGAATGCTCTGAGCGTTAATATGTATAACGTTAAAATTCTTAGGAACATCAGAAAACTGCGCTGCGAGACTGTCAGCAAGAGAAGGAACACTCACAAAACTGTCGTCATTGCTTGTTATAGAGAAAAAACTATTATTATCACTGCTTACATCGATAGACATAAATATTTACCCAATATAATAAAAATAATGTAATGTAAATTGTACAAAAACCTAAGTATTAATAAAAAAGTAAAAATGAACCGTTTATGTAACTAGTCCTGCCGGTTGCGCCATCATGATTAAAGAATTAAAACCTATTTGCGCAGCCCAGGTAACAAAAGAGAAATAGAAAAAAAAAATACAATGTAAAACAACATATCAAGAGAAAACAAGAAAAAAAAAATAATACAAAACAAAAAAAAATAATTAAAAATAACTTCTACCAGTCAGAGACTACCAATTGCTCCGTTAGGAAAAACGAAACGCACCGAATAAAACTGACATGGTATTGATTGACACTGACAGTGACAATATTGTGACATTAATTCAAGTTGTTTGTAGCATTTGTATGTAACACTTAAAAATTAATTGAAGGTATAACCAATAAAAGAACAAAAACAAGATTACCCGGACTTTGAACAAGACATGAAACACTCACACAATTAAATCACTTCCTTAAAGCTGCAGCACGCTTCAACCTAGCGGTCTTGGCAGCAGCGATAACTGGGACTGAGGCTGGCACAGCCGATACTGGATGTGAATCTCCCTGCTCGGACTCACTGGGATTCGGCGCAATCTTGTCCAATTCAGCGAGGGACTCAATCCGATGCCGCGAATCATTAGGACCAAGGACATACACGCAGCCTGCCTTAGTCCAGCTCTTGGTGACACCGCATCTTTCCCTCGCAGCCAAGAACACATCATGCCGCCCCTTGGTTAGGAACTCTGACATGGTGACGCCTGTAGCCTTCAATTTGGCTTTAGAAAACCAGATCTTATCCCGAACTGCAAGACTGCCAAGCTTAAACAGGATAGGCCTGGTTTTATTAGCTACGGCTCGTCCCATCCTGTGACATCGGCTGATGTCCGCAACTGTGAAGTCACTCAGCTGTAATTTGTGACAAATTACCTCAGCGATCACCTTGGAAGTGTCCTCCTTCTGCTCCTCATCAACTCCATGCAACAGCAAGATCTTCCTCCGTCCTCGCATCTCCATCTGGTCGACACTACGAGCTAGTAGCTCCACCTGTTGGTGAACGCTGTTGAGAGCCTGGGTGATGAATGACCGGAACATTATAAATTCCGCAGCCAGACTAGAAGTTGTGACAGGCGATGGAGGGGCCTTCTGCAGTTCATCTTCAAAGGCCGACATCTTTATGTGAAACAACTCCCTTAATTCACTTAGAGTGCTTGCCAGTGAATCCATTGCGATGAAGTCCAGTGATAGCAGACAGTGGGCAAATTGTGAAGAGATAACGCTACACCAGCAGGTACCAACTATGTACTTTTAAAATATAGCATAAATAATTTTATAAATACTGTTTCTATTAAATTATATTAAATTACAAATAAGAGCAATTTTTTTTTTTGTGTAACTGTTACTACTACCCACGAGCGAAAAAGCCTTTTAGAACTTGGTGAACGAAAAAATCTTTTGAGACATCTATTTTTGAAGTTGCACAGTAAGTAGAAATAGCTGATTTATGGAGGAGAATAGTTTTATAAGCTAACTTATCTTCTAAAAATAATCCAAAAATCTAGCAACCTGCTGGGCCTCAGGAGTTTTTGGGTTAATTTTATTGGTATCACACCACAGTAACCACCTTCTAATAGGGGCATTATATTATTATGTTGTTAAAGTAGATGTCCGCCAACTACTTTTTAACAAGTTCTGTTCCTCTATGGACCAGTGAGCAATTTGATCGGCCCACCCCCAATTATCAAAGCAAGAAGAGTCAACTTGTCCACTTGTGCAGGGCAATTGCCTGTCGTCCGATCTATTAGGACCTTCCGCAGGTTCTTTATCGGAAGTGGCTCTACTATGGCTCCCGCTCGCAGGTCGGGTAGCCAAAAACATTTGGTATTAAACTGGGTGGGGGGAATGCCCACCCTAGATGATAGTCCCATTTTTGGTTGAATGCGTCGCAGAAGACTGCTGAGCAATCTCTGGTATCCAATGTTACGTACTTTGGTACGATAGCCGTATCTCTTGACGCGAACAGATCTACGTCTGGGACACCCCACAGTTTGAAAATAGCCTCCATGGCTTGGGGCAGAAGATGCCACTCTGATACTTTGCGACCCCTTGATAGGCGATCCGCAATTCCGTTTAGACTCCCTGGGAGGTAAGTGGCTGACAGAGTTATATGTAACTGTTCTGCAAGTTTTAGGACTCTGGTCGTCAATCCTAACAGTGCTAAGGAGTATGTCCCCCCCTCGTTTTTGAGGTATACGACCAGGGTCCTGTTGTCCGACTGAATGTGAATGTGCGCACCTTCCAGAGTCATCCGCTGACTGTTGATGGCTGCAAATACGGCATACATCTCTTTTCTGTTCGAGTGCCAGTGTTCTTGATATGGGGACCACTTTCCTGATAGGAAAGTGCTGTTTAATTGAGCTCCCCAACCCGAGTCTGCAGCATCCGTGGTCAAGAAGTGAGTCACACTTGTAGCGGTATCTACAACGCCACATGCGAACAACGCGTCATACTGACGTCACGCAAATCTTGCATCTCGCAAGCAGAGTTTACCGCGCAGTTAGCATAGATACGATTTCCCAACATCAATCGTTGGGCAATTGCCCGCCAGACACAACACCCGTCTGGTCGGAGGATCCTCCGTTTTCTATGGAGGATGAGTGAACTTTACACCCTGTTCCTCGTACCTCCAAACACTTTTCTTGACTATCGGTGTCGAACTGTAATCTACAGCTTCTAACCACCATTTTAGGTCTTGCTGAATGGGCGGAGGAAGATCTTTTCTTTCTCTTAATCTGTTTTGGTCGAATAATTTTAGAAAGAGTTGGGCTCTGCGACATCGCAGTCGACCCGCTGAGACAGCGTAGTTTGCAAAGTTCAGCAAACCTAATAAACTCTGAGCTTCTCGCAGAGAACTGTTTCCATTGCTCAACATTTTGGAAATTAAAATTTTTATCTTTTTTATTTTCTTGGGTGGAAGTTTTACCCAGTTTTGCTGAGTGTTCCATACCAAGCCAAGATATTCCACCTCCTGAGAGGGCTCCAGAACGGACTTGTGATAATTTATGTGCCATCCCAAAGTTTCCAACATTCTCAGTGTTTCCGAAACATGAGAAACTAGTATGGTCCGATCCTGATTGACCAGGAAAAAATCGTCCAAATACACAATTATGCGGAAACCTCGGGCTCGTAGGATCTCCGCAATCCAATTTGTTACTGAGGCAAACATTTTTGGGGCCGATGACAGGCCAAATGGCAAGGCTGTCAATTGTAGGAATTCGTTGTTGTAAATCACTCGGAGGAACCTCCTGTGTGTGTCTGCAATTGGTAAATGAAAATAGGCCTGGTGAATGTCTATTTTCACTAACCAATCGTTTATCTGTAGGAAGTTGGCTACATCTGTTTGTGAAATTAAATGGAAATATTTCACTGACACACATGAGATGAGACCTCTGAGGTCGAAGATGGGACGTAGTCCTCCGTCTGATTTTTCACTAGGAACATTCGACATAGAAAACCTAGATTGAGAATTGGTGGTGTCTCTAGTATTTTCTCTTGTTTTAAGTGGAGGATCATGTCCGTCATGTCCTTTGTTATCTTGGTTGCAAATTTTTTTAACACATAGTTGTCTGGATACTAAAGGGGAGGTTTCTTTAAGAATGGGATGCGGCCACCTGTTATTAATTTCATTATATAATTGTTTGCTTCCTGTTGTTGCCATAAATTGGCATGGTCCTTTAGACAACCCCCTTTGAAAGTTTTGGTTTGAAAGTCATTGTTTATTATTGGTGTTGGAGGGTATGTTATCTGTTGTATAATTTTTGCGAAAGGGCTGATTCAGTTCTTTTTTTAAATTTGGGGTTTTACATCTTTTGTCACTTGTAATCTTTGTTCTGTATTTTATAAGGGCCGCGATGTTTCTTGTTCTGGACATAAGATGTATTCAAGGTTTTTCTATCCCTAATACAGGGTGTTATTGACAGCCCTCCGCAAACTGATAGGGTGGCTTCAGTACATCATATTAAGATGACCGGTACATGTAATTCTTTCAGGAACACTAAGGGAATCCAAAAAACCAGATTTGTTTTATTACCTCACACGCAACGTATCGTTACCGTGGCAAAACGCACGTAGCGGACGGCAGCGTAGCGAGCTTGAGCGAGGCTGTTTTCAGCTGTTTTATTTACATAAATGGAGTGTTGCATACAGAGAACGTAATTTTACATTGAAATAAAGGAATATCAGCAGAAAAAACGGCATAAAAATGTTTTTTTCCTGAGAAAATTTCCAGTGGGATATGATTCAGAATAAGGAGCTGAATCAATCCTGTGTTTTTGTGGAGGGCTGTCAATAACACCCTGTATAAGCGGGAGTGTTAAGCCACACCTGAGATCCACCTAAAGAAGCTATGATAGGCTGAAAGCATCTCGGCTAAAAAGATATGCTTCGCTAGGAGGCACATCTTGCAAAGTAGCTTTTAAATTTGGATTTACAATTTCTTTTAAAATACGGTCCCGTCTAATTTCAATGCACTCCGCCCTTTTACCACACACAATCTGCATTGCAGTCTCCGAATTTTTATAAGACGGGGATCCTGGACCAAAAGTACTAGAAATCGTTTCAAACGAATGTGCTAATATTTAAACTATTAGAGTTTGTTGATGCCCAGTCAAGCAATTCTTGTAACCCTGACTTTAATAATTGCTTTTGTTCCAAAATATTGTTAGATAAGCCTGCTAATAACTGTTCAGTGGAAGCTAAATAATCTTTGCCTTTATTAAAATGGCACAACTCTTCGTTAAGTTTAAGACCTACAAAACCAGGACTGACAAAGCAAGATTGTAGAGCTTTTTTGTACCGAATGCCCTTCCAAGAAGGGGAATCAAACTTTTGAAGGGTTGCTAATTCTTTCTATCGTTCTTTGTCCGCTTGTGGAATAAGTTTTTTCATCAAACTCTGTACCAAGTACACCTAAAGAGAGTTTACAATAAGTGTCGGATATTGTTGGATTTCTCAAAAAATGAGATCTGGATGGGGTTGGATCACTCTCTTGTTGTTGCTGTATTGTACTAGGATTAGTCGGTAGTAGTGGCAAGTTAGTTAAGTAACTAGATATGAACCCCACTTGTTGTATAAGAGTATCTACTCGTGGGTCCGGACATGTCTGTTTTTGTCTGTACTTACGTGAAAGCTTTCGTCTTTTGTTGGGTGGAGGCGATGCTATGTCCTCCTCATCCTCCGAGGATGAAGAAGATGACGACGATGAATAACTAGGTCTCGTATTATTTGAGTGCTGAACTCCATCCGAAGCTTCAACATTCAAACTTTGTTCACCTCCAACACTTAATGGTACAATTTCGTCCGGATTCATCTTGATACACTAGTCCCAAAACAAAAATATTCCTAACGGAGTTTTCTATGTTGTAAACTTATTCACAACGGAAAAAAAACCCGACACGTACACTAAATTGACACTGTGTATTAATTTGATACGATAAATTATTACATTTATCACTTTTTTTAAACTTTGAAAATTTTTCGATGTTTTAGCGGCAAAATTTACAAACGCTATGACATTGACAGCTTCGCGCCAAGCGTCCTTCTTGATTAGAAAAGGACGCATGCTTTTCTCTCTCTCTTTTTCTCTCTCTCTCACGCATGCTAGTGAGAGAGAGAGACAGGTATAAAACCATGGATAATTCGGTAAGTTTTAACCATAGATACCAATATAAAGGCAAATTTACATCAGCTTCTTCACCTAGCAACACTGTGTGTTTTAGAAAGCACATAATATCAAAAAAACTATTAAAATTAGGTACATTAGGAAAGCATAAATCATTGTTATAAATAATGCTTGTTGTATTTAATGTTTAAAATAATTTTATTTCAATTTCTGAGAATGGATTTCTGATAATATTAATTATTATTACTCGGGTCAATAGAAATAAAAAAAAATCGTTTGTCATAATCGCTTTCGCACATCATTACGATAAAAAAAAACAACAATGGTCGGCGATTATGAACACAAATTAAGTAGTGGTAATGATTAATACGTGTTATTGGACCTGTGTTTCAATATTACGTTAGGATTTGGGCATTTTCGTGTTTTTTACATCTTATCTACATGTGTGTGCGTGACTTTTGTGAAAAATAAAAATGTAAACACGCACGATTGGCGCGAAACTTCGACTTTAGTTATCAAAAAACTACATTACCACTACTTATTTAACATGAACAATGGATTTTTTTTTAAATTTATTTAAAGGGCTTTGTCGCTTATCGCAGTGCAGAAAAACACAAAATTGTTGATTACAATCTATCTTATAACTAACTTGTAGGCCCGAATTCCTCTGTCGCTGATGTCGGTCGCGCGTACGAATATACGTTGTGTTCTATGAAGCACCACACTGTAAAGCTGACATCAGCGGCGCGCGAGTTGCTACGCGCCGCTGATGACGCGCGTCGGTCTCGCTCGTCAGCGCCGCGTTCGTCGGTCGACTGACGCGCTATAGAACGCTATGAGCGTCCTCACTCTGTTCCCGACCGTCGGCACGCGCGCGTACAGTCGCCCGCCACCATGTTTTTACTTTCATTCTAAAATAATTAAAAAACTTTTCCTCGTCCTGACGTAGCTTTTCAAATAAAGTAGAAAATTCACCATTCGTCACCCTATCAGCAACAATTGGGTGAATGTGATATCTTTTTTTTCTATATTGACGCCGTCTCCGCTTGCGTAAGTATGCTGCAGCAACTAAACAATTTATAAACGGGTTCATAATAATATCCCAAATTCAAACTCCGCTTCACAAATCCACAACAAATCCACTTGGAGTCGCCTGTACCGTGGAGCGGTCAGTATCGCACTACGGATGTTTTCATTGGCGCTGATGGTCAGCGCGCTACGCGACTGACGGTACGCGACCGACGTCAGCGACAGAGGAATCCGGGCCGTACAATTGTTTAGCCTTAACGGACACTGGAAAAGCAAGGATGGTATTACAAAAGCCAATATCATACCTTTTATATCGTCCGAAAACATTAATTCTAGTATTTTCATTCCGGACACACTCCATCAGGATATGATAGACATAATCAACGACTCCACAGTCATCACAATTTGGAGACAAAGCTTTCCTCATTAAGTAATAAAACTTATTTGATGGAGTATGTCCGGAACGGAGTCTTAAGGCTTACTGTGGCCTTAAGACTCCGTTCCGGACATACTATTAGGTTTTTATTGAGGTCACAATCAAACCACGGAACCCGAGTAATCTCTGGCTGGATAGTTCGATACCATATTCCTTTTTCTTTTGATCTTTCATCAAAATACTCCTGCCAAAGATCTAAACACTTTCTTTTAACCTTCCCAAAGTAATCCGAATACAGTGGAGTATTATTCATGGGAACTCCATCAACACACGCTTGTTTGGCGAGCATATCAACCTTTTCATTTTCTTCTACCTGACAATGCAACGGAATCCATTGAAGACATACCGTTTTGGAATTAGACTGAAGCTTTAAGAGTAATTCATATATCACGTAGGCTGTCGGATTACCTCGCATGTGAGAAGTGTGCCAAGCCAGGTGTTGCAGCGAACTTTTGGAGTCTGTCAGAATCACAAATTTATCGCCATTAATTGATTGAATATAGGACAAAGCTTCCAATATCGCAATCAATTTAATGTGCATAATAGAGATATCTGAATCAATCATAAGCTTCATGTAGTTCAGAAGAATGGGATCCAAAAAGGCAGCGCCTCCCAAATGTTTCTTTGGAACCGTCAGTAAAAATTGTATGATAACCTGAATATTGTTCTTGAACATATGAAGTGCATAAGTGTTTTATTTGTACAGTATTGTAGCGGCGTTTAGCTTTAGAAATACTAGGAATTTTATCGAAGACTATATGAGCCATATCTATTCTACTTACCCACTTATCAAGTGAAAACATTCCAAGTTGAACGCTAGAGTGTATTGGAACAGAATTATAAAGTGAAAAGATGTCAATAATAATGGCAGTTTCTTGTTCTGCCAATAGTTGGAACCAGTAACCAGTGAAAGATTTTCTAGTGATTCTATAGTTTTATTGTTACGAAAAGATTTTGATTTTAACATAAATTTGCTAGCTAAGTATCTCCGACGAATATGAAGTGGCGGAAGGCATAACTCGCTTTCCATGACATGGGTAGCGGGAACGTCCGAAGGGGTTACCGCTGCCCTGGAACATAAAGGGCTAAGGAAGGAACACGGGTGGGTTTTAGTCAGTAAGAGTCTGACACTCCCTTCTGCTCCACCCAGAGCGGGAGGAGTCATTTGATGATTTCCCATCCTCAAAAAAAAAAAGGCATAACTCGCTTTCCATGACATGTATCGGGGTGCTCCTTATAAATCCTCCGACAACACGTAAGGCCTGGTTTTGGACCCTATCTAGTTTCAATAATTTAGAATTACAACTACTGTCAAACAAGAAACTGGCATAATCAATTCTACTTCGAATTAAAGAAATATATAAACGTCTTAGGTGTTTTTGATGAATGAAACCTCACAGAAGGTAATGAAATTCATAAATTTACTTAAAGTTTTATCCGGTCCGGGATGGGGAGGTAATGAAATTCATAAATTTACTTAAAGTTTTATCCGGTCCGGGATGGGGGGAGTCCCCATCCCGGAGGACCGGATAAAACTTTAAGTAAATTTATGAATTTCATTACCTTCTGTGAGGTTTCATTGATATGTTTACCCCATCTTAAGGAGCTATCGCGCGCCATTCCTCGCCCGCACTAGCTATAGAATTATTGAGAGCGAAAGCTTGTACTGTGGAATTTAAATTGAAACATATTAACCCTATAGTTATTATAAAAGCATTTAGGCAACTTAAGATCAAAATTACCGAAGATCTGTGGGGCATGTCTACTAAAGTTTGTCAATCCATTATTGAGACAATTGCACCCTACTTAGCTTTAATATTTAATTTGTGTGTAGATCAAGGGGTATTCCCGGATTTAATGAAGATCAGTAAAGTTATTCCACTTTTCAAATCTGGGGACAACAAAGACACAAATAATTATAGACCCGTATCTGTTTTGCCGGTTTTCAGTCATTTTAATCGTAACAACATCCTACACGATCAACAGTATGGCTTCACCAAAGGACGTTGTACAACTGACGCCGGTATCACCTATTAAAACACATCTTTAACGCATGGGAAGAAGCACAAGATGCAATAGGCATTTTTTCAGCAAGTTCAAATAAACGGTGTGAATTCATTGGGTTTAAAAGTCAAAATGGGTGTGCCGCAGGGCTCAATATTGGGGCCGTTCCTATTTTTAGTATATATAAATGATTTACCTCATTTACTAAAAACCCGACCACAAATGGTGTTATTTGCTGATGACACATCTTAAAGTAGACACACATTTTAAAGTAGACAGACGTGCACAGGAGCTTGACGACGTAAATAATGCTATACGTATGGTCCATAATTGGTTTACTGTCAATAATTTAGTAATAAATGAGAAAAAAACTAAATGCATTAGATTCGCTTTACCGAATGTTAGAAGTAGTGAATGTCACGTTGTATTGAATAGGGAGATACTTGAATTCGTCGAAAGTACGGTTTTCTTAGGGATCACGCTTGACTCAAAGCTGCAGTGGGGTCCTCACCTAACATCACTTGCAGGGCGGCTAAGTTCAGCCGCTTACGCTGTCTGGAAAATCCGTCAATTAACAGACGTAGATACCGCAAGACTGGTCTATTTTAGTTACTTCCATAGCATCATGTCTTACGGTATTTTGCTATGGGGACGGGCTGCAGATATTGATTCTATCTTCATTCTGCAAAAGAGGGCTGTCAGAGCCATCTACAATCTCAGCAGACGCGAATCTCTAAGGCAACTGTTTAAAAAAATTAACGTCATGACGGTTCCTTGTCAATATATATACGAAAACATTATGTACGTTCGAAAACATCTACATCAGTTAGTCATTTAGTAAGATAAGTGACAGGCATAACTTTAACACTAGGAATAGGAACAAACTAGATCAACCGCGCTTCAGATTGTCTAAAGTAAAAACTTCTTTTATGGGGTACTGTGTAAAATGTTATAATAAAATACCACTGGATATTGTTCGACTAAATGAGAAGAAATTTAAAACATGCATTAAACGCACACTATGTAGACAAGCATATTATAAGTTGGACGAGTATATAGTAGGTAGATAAAAATGCTTGGCTTAATGCTGGTCCTGCTCCACAGGCACTTGGGCTTACAAGTTGATCACAATTTCAATATTTGGAGGAGATGCTTCCCCTTTTTGTTTTTTTTGTTTAGTGTTTATTTTACTCAATCAGGATTAATTTTTAATACTTCAGTATTAAATACCTCTTCATGATTGGTAGTAATTTTTTTTTCTCTCATCTCTTAAATAATTTGCAAACTATAGTTTTGTGTAATTTAGAAGCATTTAAGAAAATTTTGTAAATGTAAGAACCATGGATCCGTTTTTTATGATATTTTGATGTTGACTTGAAAGAGCATGGCAGTTGAGAATATGTCATGCTCACTTAAATGTCTCACTGGTGGTCGCGCGTGTGTTAGATCATTCGGTTCCCTACGAAATGGTTGAGCTGGGTGGTGCTGATCCACGCGTCATGTTCGTGAACGGGCGCCATCAGTTCAGACTGGTCATCTCTTAACTGCCGGGGCTTATTTTTAATTTTATAGTTTAATTTGTTTCTTTCATTGTTCTCACATATAGAAGCAATAAGAATTATGTACCCAGGATTTTGTAAAAATATCTTAACCGCAGCTTTTTGTTATAAAGGAGGTCATATAATTCCTGAGTATCATGGGGAGTTATGCAATTTTGTAAATAATCGTCTATAAATGCGGCATATAGAGTCCAATCAGCATTTTTAAAATTCCTTCTCTTTTGGGTATTCACGGTTAATATTAAGTACACAGTTTAATTTAGTAATTACATGATCACTTCCGAGTGATTCGTTTGTTGGTTTCCACATAAATAATAAAGACAGATCTGAAGAAACAAATAAAATATCAGGACTAGATTGCTGGAGAACTCCATTCTGATTCTAGTGAAGCTACCATCGTTCAAATGAATGAAATTATAATCCAACATGGAGTCAAATATTTCGGAGCCACGCCGATCAGTTCTTAGAGACCAATTAGAATGATGCGCGTTAAAATCCCCCAAGATAAGAGTTTTACTGTTTTCAATAGAAAAGATCGCGTCCCAATCGCTTTGAGTGGTGTATACTGTCGAAGGGCAATAAATAGAAATTATATTCTCAATATGCTGACAATTCAGAATTCTAATATGTAACAATTCAATACCAGGATTGCGACTTTGCGTTCTACAAACAACAGACTTTACAGAGCGATGAGTCATTATGGCAACACCACCGTAAACATCTTCTCATATTCACTCATTTTAAAAAAAACTCTCGGGTTCCAACCATGTTTCGCTTAACACAGCAATGTTGATTTTTTCTTGACTTAGGTGTAATTCAAGTGAACGAGATTTGGGCCTTATACTTTGGCAATTCCACTGTATAATATTTAAGTTCATACAATCATTATTATCAGCCATTTCCAATAAATAAATCGAATAACGAATCAATGGATAAGCTACTTACAATTTTATGTGTCAGCCACTCTGAAAATATGGAAATTGATTGCTGGATTTTATTCTGAAGGGATTCTTTGCTTTTTATAATATTTCTAATTTTTCAAAAAAATAAAATTCGGAAACTTGATGCCATATTATGTCGAATATGAATAGATGGCGCTAGTGCCACGATCAACATCAGCTCCACGTAATTAAATTGCTTAAAAATAAAACAAACACAACACAAACAGTTTAAAACAAAACAATCAACAAAAGATCCTATTCATAGTGCAAATATCATGTGACAGTATCATCTCTTAAATATTCTCAAGAAAAGTGCATAAAATAACTCAAACAAAGTACAGTGCAGTCTAGTAAAGTTTTTGTTTACTTATAGAATATTAAACTTGATTCAATGCTAATAAACACAGTGCAATGCGTAAAACATGTTCGTGTAAACAGTAAACAATATTAAATATTAAAGATAAGTGATTTATTTAGCGGTCTCAGAAACTGTTGCGGATTTCGTTATTTAAAAAAAAAAAATTCAACATACCCGTACTTAACAAATATTTTTTCTAAACACTGTGGAACCAGAACCATAATTTCAACCGTGTCTATAAATTATCAGTTGGCGTTGCGGTTACGGACGTGGCATTGATACCAGAATCAAGGGGGTCTCAAGTTCGAATCTGAGTTCTACAACGTCTTTTTGTGAATGTTTCTGGCAAGTTAGAATGAAATCATTAATCATTCATAATACAAGTCGCAATAGATATTTTATTTATATAAAAAAAAACAAAAAGAATAGCCATGAACTTTCTGGAAAACATCACATTTCGTCGTAATCGAACACGTTCGGTAACAACTGACGATGGCAGTGAGAGTATCTCACAAACGCTTGAGAATACGACGAACAGTATGCCTGACATATCCGACCATGAAGATGATCAATGAAACACTCTAAATAAGAAGTTACTAGATCTAGAGACACAACTACAAAGCGCTCATAGTGAGATTGAGACGTTATCAATAGAAAATTGCAAACTCAGACAAAAAAATGAAGAATTGTTGAAGAAGAATAGCTTATATAAAAAGATAACGATTACTCCAATCAAGCATAAAGCTTCATCACCGATGAAGGAGTCAAATAAAGCATTAAAAGTTAAACAAACACAAACTATAAATATAGAACAGGAATACAGCGAGCCATCAATAGCCTCCCAAATCAACCAGTCTTCAGAAAGTATTACAAACAGTACTAAAATTATGAAACGACAGGGACAAATCCTGTATCCTGTACCTTCCAGTAAAAATAAGATATGTATACTAAGCGCAAATAATAAAAATAAAGTCTTGTCGATAGCTCAAGACTTACTTGGTGGCAAGTACAATATATGTCATTATATTACACCAAACGGAACATTGCAGCAACTTCTTAGCGGAATTCAAACAAAACTATGTGACTATACCATGAATGACTTTTGTATATTATTAATTGGAGAAGAGGACTTTAAAATTACAAGCAACTATTGCAATACTATTGTTTACATTCGGAATATTTTAAAACAAATTACTCACACTAATGTTATAATCTGTGTTCCTACCTTTAAACTTAGAGACAACAACAATATCTACAACTGGAGAATTGAAACATTTAATAATTTATTATACTTGGATTTATTAACTCATGAACATGCATATTCTTTTGATTCTAATTACGGCACGGTTGGCGCAGTGGTTAAGCGATTGACTGCTGCGCTGCGTGTCGCGGGTTCGATTCCCGCACGGAACAAAATTTGTATGACCTACATGTACCGTATTTGTTCCGAGTCTGGGTGTTTTTCTATCTATAATATATATGTATTTACAAAAAAAAATGTATATAAGTAGTTTATCAGCCATCTTGTTACCATAACACAAGCATTAGGTTGCTTAGCTTGGGACTAGATGGCGCTGTGTGAAATGTCCAGGGATATTATTATTATAATTTGACGTATGATCACACAATATTTACCTTATCGACGGGCCGTATAAATAACTACGGCTTACGCAATATTTTTGAAAGTTTGTTGCATTTAATTGATGACATTACTTTAAGTCACATAACTACCTCTACAGAAAACATTGTAAATACTGCAGAAGAAACATCTTCATTATTTTTTCGACATTAAATATCTCCATGTTTTACATCAAAATATAGCGGGACTATTGAATAAGTCTGACCCACTGTTAGTAAATATAGAAGAGCTTAAAGACAACAATATAGACATCGATGTAATATGTCTCACAGAGCATTTTATGTTAGCAGGCTATGAGCAACACCTGAGCATACCTAATTACGCACTGGCGGCATGTTTCAGTCGTACTTGTAACAAAAGAGGTGGATCATGTATCCTAGTAAATAAGGTACATAAGTTCAAAGAACTTTCTCAAATCAGTAAATTGTCTATAAATAATGTTATTGAATGTTGTGCAGTCGAGTTACTTGATTTTAAAATTGTAATAGTTTGTGTATACCGTGTACCGGGACAAAGCAATCTCAATTAGTTTTTCGATAGGCTTGACAATGTCATAAAATATATTTCTAAAATTAATAGCCACAATACTGTTATAGCTGGTGACTTTAACATAGATATCATGAAGTGCAATAACGCCATACTGGATTTCGAATGTTTATTGTTAAATTATCACATTAGCACTAAAGCAGCCCACAAGACTATCGAGTAAGACTTGTATAGACAACTTTGCACATGACCTTAAAAAACAGTGTAAGACTGATGTGTTAAAATTTGGCTTGTCAGAGCACACTGCCCAATTAATTAAGCTTCCAGTCAAAAAAATATTTAAATTAAAGTATTGGCATAAAATGAAGCGTGACTACAGCTCAGAAAATATTCATAAATTTAAAAAACATATAAAAAACCTTTATTTTTGTGAAATATACAACACAAGTGATCCAACAGCAGCATATCATTATTTTATAGAAACATTTAAATTATTTTATGAATTGTGTTTTCCACTAACTAGAATTACAGTGCAAGTAAATACCAAGCTAAGATGGATATCACGTGGAATTAAGACCTGTAGTAAGAATAAAAGACAATTACTCTGGAATTTCAGACGGAAACCAACATTAACTAACAAACTAAAATATACAACATATTCAAAACTAATAAAACGAATTATAAACCTTACTAAGCGTGCTCAAAACAATTACAAAATAAAAACATCGACTAATAAAAGCAAAACGGCTTGGCAAATTATAAATAATAATAAATTAAATATTCGAAAAAAATCAATAACTGAATTAAAAATTAACGATAAATTGACAACGAATCCTGCGGAAATTGCCAATGCGTTCAATAACTATTTCATTGAAAAAGTAAATCCTACTCCAGGTGCCGGAAAAAAATCCACAGCCCTAATTAATCGTGTCCGTTTCAATGGCGCGGCCACGACGTTTTTTTTTAAAAAAAAACCATGCCAATATTTTGTAACAATTTGTAAAAGTTGATTCCCAAAACCATAAATTTGTCAAAGCTATGGTTAAAAAGTTATAAGGGTTTGAACGTGGCCGCGCCATTGAAACGCGGCGAACCGCGCGGCCACGGAGATCTTTAAAACTAAGCATTGCAGAGACCTGAAATTTAGGTAAATAACAGATTGAATTTGTAAAAAATTTGTAAAAATATAGGAAAAATTCCTGGGTTTATATTTTAGGAGCTGCATGACTTAAAACCTCATGGCCGCGCCATCGAAACGGTGTGAAACACGTTATGGCCGATCTCTCGCTGAAAAAGCATCGCAGACGTCTGAAGTTTTTTGTAAAACCCAGATTTGAATTTGTCAAAACTAGTAAAAATACAACAAAAAATCCTAGGTTTATATTTCAGGAGCTGTGGTACGGTATCGCGTAGAAATAAGTCGTGATTCTCTTTCGATGAAAGTAAGTGATAGTGAGATCTTTTTTTTTTTTTGTAAATAACACCTATGAATATGTAGAATTACCGACAGTAGGGATTATTTTTTTTATCATAATAATATAATTTTTAGTGCGTCTTGCATATTTCAATAAAGTGACCATGGCTTATCTTTTACAGAAAACTTTGCACGTATTATATTAGAATAACTCAAGGATTCTAAATTAAATGAAAATCCTTACTATATATTATTATATATATATAATATTATAAAAGCGAAAGTAAGTTAGTTACTATTTCTCGCCTAAACCACTGATCAGATCATCCTGAAACTTTGCATATAGTAGATTTTCAGGTGTACGGAGACGGACATAGGGTACCTTTTATCCCGAAAAAAGCAGTTTCCGAAATAAACAATCAAAACGTGGTTTTTTATCGTAGATGGCGCCACATGTCTTAAGAATATTTTCTTCCAAATTTATTGTCAAATTCTCAATTAACGCGAGCGAAGCCGTGGAAAAAATCTATTGAAACGATAAGATACAAAACTATGTTTATTTATTTAAAAATAATAAACCTTTTTTATTTAACCTTGATAACTAAGTTACATTAGTTTAAGAACTTAGTTATTAAGGTTAAATAAAAAAGGTTTATAATTTTTTGCTTTTCATTTTTTTCGGCGGTTTAATTTTTTTGTTAATAAGTTTTTATTTTATAATTTTTTGTGGCTATAATCTAGGTACTAATTGTTTGCCAAAGGGCAGGCATATGTGGCACTGAGTAGAGTAATAATACACATCTCAGCATGCAAATCTGTGAGTGAACAATAAATCACCCCTATTTTCCCACCCTTAGGGTTGGAATTTCTTTTCCAAATTTATATGGGACCAACTTTGGGGTATAATACCCTTTCCAATAAAAAAAGAATGATCAAAATCGGACTACTCTGTAAAAAGTTATGTGTGGTCGTATATAAAAAAAAAAAAAAAATATACGCGTCGACTTAAGAACCTCCGTTTTTGTTCGTCGGTTAAAAATAGGTGGAAAGTGTTCTGTAAACAATAAGCCATGGTCACCCTATCGACATATTCAAGACGTATTGATGATTCCGTACACAGCTCCTGAAATGTAAACCTGAAACGTAAACCGAGATATCGGTGATAACGTATTTTACACCGTTTCAATGGCGCGGCCATGGGGTTTTAGTCTCACAGCTCCTGAAATATAAAACTAGGATTTTTTGTTGTATTTTTACTAGTTTTGACAAATTCAAATCTGGGTTTTACAAAAAACTTCAGACGTCTGCGATGCTTTTTCAGCGAGATATCGGCCATAACGTGTTTCACACCGTTTCGATGGCGCGGCCATGAGGTTTAAGTCTTGCAGCTCCTAAAATATAAACCCAGGAATTTTTCCTATATTTTTACAAATTTTTTACAAATTCAATCTGTTATTTACCTAAATTTCAGGTCTCTGCAATGCTTAGTTTTAAAGATCTCCGCGCGGTTCGCCGCGTTTCAATGGCGCGGCCACGTTCAAACCCTTATAACTTTTTAACCATAGCTTTGACAAATTTATGGTTTTGGGAATCAACTTTTACAAATTGTTACAAAATATTGGCATGGTTTTTTTTAAAAAAAAAACGTCGTGGCCGCGCCATTGAAACGGACACAATTAATCGCCAACCAAACTCAATGTTTTTATCACCCTGTTTGCCTTATCATATGCGGAAAATTATTAGAAATCTTAAAAATACTAGCATTGCAGGGAATGACGGTATTTCGACTAAAGTAATCAAAGCAGTAAACGAAGATATCTCTCATCACTTAAGCCATATAATGAATCTTCGTATACAAAGTGGGACATTTCGAAATGACCTCAAATTGACAATTATAAAACCTGTATTTAAAAAAGATATTAAATACTTAATGGAGAACTATAGACCCATAGCACTAATTTCTGTATTCTCAAAAATCTTTGAGAAATATATTTACAGTGAAATCAATAGCTACTTAGACCAAAATGAAATTCTATGTGATGAGCAAAAAGGTTTCAGGAAAAATTGGTTGCCTGTAAAGTCGGTATACGGGCGAAAGTTTTACGTGACAACGACTTTGAAGGGACGCGTGCCTTTCACTTTTTATGTCTGTCTCTCTCGCTCTTAGGCGGGCTAACCATGCCCGAGTGGAAGGGACGCGTGCCTCTCACTCGCTCTCATTGTGAGCGCATAACGTGAGCGGAGCGTAACGCAGTTTCTTGAAGTGTCACCCGGCAAACCAATTTATAAGACGTTGTCACGTCAAAATAAAAACATCAATATGGCGGTTTATGACTTTTTATACGTAGTTTCTTCACAAGTTGACAAATCTTTACCTGTTTGTTCTATCTATTGTGACATGTCGCAAGCATTCGATTATGTAGACCACAATATTCTGCTGGATAAACTTGAGGCTTATGGTATAAGAGGCAATGTCCGAGAACTGATAAAATCATATTTGTCAGACCGCCAACAAATAACCCAAATATCAAAATTTAATATTAAAACTAAAAGGGAACATATTTTCTCTTCTGATAAGCGTTACATCACATATGGTGTTCCCCAGGGAAGTGTATTGGGCCCTCCTTTGTTCCTACTATACATTAATGTCTACCAAATGCAACTAAGCAACCCATGTCATTGTTTGCTGACGACAGTACTGTTACCATAGCACCTAAAAATATGAGCAACTATCATTTTCATTGAATTCTATAATTACCTGGCTTAATAATAATAATTTGAAAATTAATCTCAGCAAAACAAACATAATGCATTTTAGACAACGAGAAAAGTTACTTAATACATCACAATTTAATTTAGTACATAAAGACAATATAATACTAGAAACTGAAACAGCCCGATTTTTGGGATTAATCATTGACAATCAATTAAATTGGAAAACTCACATTAACGAACTTTGTAAAAAAATGAGTACTTCGTCATATGCTCTTTATAAGTTGGCACCGACTGTCAACACAGATACTTTACTTACAGCATATTACGGGCTTACTGAATCAGTGTTAAGATTTGGAATAATATTCTGGGGCAATTCAACTCAGAAGGACACTGCGTTCAAAGCACAAAAGCGTTGTATACGGGCTATGTTTGGGTTGCAAACTACTGACAGTTGCAAACCAATGTTTGTACAGCACAGAATTCTAACACTTCCGTCACTTTACATATTAGAAATATCGCTGTTTTTAAAACCAATCCTCATTTGTTTCCCCTTCGGATTAAGGTAGAAATAGACGTGAGAAGTACAGACTTTGGGTGCAATCACTCTCCGCCAAAACAGCATTTCTAAGAAAAAGTGTAATATGCATGGCTCCATTAATATACAATAAAATTCCTGATTCCATTACGAAAATGAATATTAATTCATTCAAGACAGAACTAAAAAAATTGCTAATTAGTAAGGGATATTATAATGTTACAGAGTTTTTGAATGTTAAATTTTGAACTTATTTAATTAGTTTTATTCATTTTATTGTTTTAATTATTATTATTTGTTGACTGTATTTTTGTATTGACGGTTGTGTGAATTTGAATTGACTAAATTGCGACTATAATTTAATTATTTATTATAACAATTAAATATTATACAACTACTTTTGTACTATTATTAACTATTTTGTACGCCGAATATGGCAAAACATGTTGAACTGGCAATCTAAAACTCGTTTCCATCCTTAGGTGCATATCTATGTATCATGTTACACATGTTTATACAAATAAATGCATCTTTATCTTTATCTTTGTCCTCGGCAGGCGTAGGCGTCCCTGGTCGACGATTTTGCTTCTTTAAATTACGTTTATGCATAGGCCTAGCTCGTTGATTTGCTGTGGATGTACCTGGGCAGTCCACTTGGGAGGATCCGACATTTTCGCCAGTTGGAAGTTGTGTTGATACCGCAATTATATTTGTGGCAGTCACTGTAGAAGTCTGTTCGACTCCAGGCATTGGTTCAGAAACCACATGTGGAACATAATCAGGAGAGGGAAGAACGTACATTGTAAGGGCTTTTCTGTAGGTGCAGTTAAACTCTGACATTAAATCCCTCAACTTTTTTTCTTTCTTATAATATGGACATATTTTATCAAACGCCATATGACGACCTGAACAATTCACACAAGTGTATGATGTGACAGTACAATTTTCGTGTTTTTGAGAGCATTTGGGACAAACAGGTTTCTTTGATGGACATCTTATTTTTAAATGGCCGAATTTTCAGCAGTTAGCACATTGTGTGACCGGGAATACAAACCGCTCCACTGGGATCCTCAAACTGTAGATATAGACATAAGGCGGAAGAGAAGGTCCTTTAAATCCTAGCCGGATCGTTTCACTCGGAGTCCAGCCGTTACCATCAGGGTCCTCCGAGCTACGTTTATTTAATCTCTTAATAGATGTTATTTCAGCACTGCTTGATATATTAGATTTAAGATCTTCATCAGATATGTCCAAATCCATAGCTTTAATAAGACCGTATGACACACCTACTTCGGATGTTTTTTGGCAATACCAGCCCATGTCAGTAAACCCCGAGCATCTTATAAATTCTTCTGCGCCGATATCGTTATCAATCGTAATCAACATTTTATTTTGATGCACGTATTTAATTTTATAAATCTTGCCACTGGCAATGTTATGCGTCTTAAGTTTTTTTTTTCGTCTTTGACGGCACGGTTGGCGCAGTGGTTAAGCGATTGACTGCTGCGCTGCGTGTCGCCTTAGAGTCAGGGTCGCTGCCCCAGTTCCTAACGACAGGAATAACCCACCTGCTCCATAAATCAGGTAGTACCGCGGATCCCAAAAACTATAGACCGATCACTTGTCTACCGACGGTCTATAAAGTTCTCACATCCATTTTGAGAGCTAAAATTAATAAACATATAGACACCAACTTGACGGCACGGTTGGCGCAGTGGTTTAGCGATTGACTGCTGCGCTGCGTGTCGCGGGTTCGATTCCCGCACGGAACAAATATTTGTATGACCTACATGTATTTGTTCCGAGTCTGGGTGTTTTTCTATCTATAATATGTATGTATTTACAAAAAAAAATGTATGTAAGTAGTTTATCAGCCATCTTGCTACCATAACACAAGCATTAGGTTGCTTAGCTTGGGACTAGATGGCGCTGTGTGAAATGTCCAGGGATATTATATTATTATTAAGTAACCGTGCTAAAGCGAACTGTTTCGGCAAAGGTTCTTTACTACTAGATACTTGAGTCTCTCGAGCGGAAAATAGTAGATCTTCAGCATAAATCGAGATCTTCTGCCATAGAATTGCGTAACATCCCGCAAGTAAGTACCGAATCCTGCGCCAGTCTCATAAAAACGGTGTGTGGCGTAGGCACGGCTATAGGTGTACGCATTGACGATACAGAGCTGCGCGATATTTATCGTCTTCCAGGAAAATCTACCACCTCAACCTACCCTCGCCCAATAATAGCAGAATTCTCAACTGTGCTAACTAAGCAGACACTCCTATCGGCCGTCCTAGAGGAAAGGACGACAAGTTAAACACCGCTGTCATGGGTTTGCCTGGTGATCGTCAACCCGTGTACCTCTCTGAACACCTACCAGCAAGCACCAAAAAGCTTTTATAACAAGCCAGAGAGTTCGCCAACAAAAATACCTATAAGTTCTGCTGGATCTCAAATGGCAATATATTCCTCCGCAAGATGGAGGGAGACAAACAGATTCGTGTAAACTCAGAAAAATGCCTCAGTAACCTTGAGAACACAAATCACATGATTTGACTATCACAGAATGTTCTTATTTTTTATATTTTTTCCTCTGTAACCGTTCTTTGTTTATTTTTAATTACATTTTTAAAATTAACTTCTATACCACAAAATACACAGTCACCTACAATTATCTCGTACACTTTACATACAACAAAACAACGCACACAAACAATTATTCATACACAAGTCTACTTACTAAACTACAAAATACTTTATTCCATCACAATACATGCTAATAAAATATGTACCCGTCAAACTAGTAATGACCTTAAAATATCAATAGTTCAAACATTATTGTTCTTTTATATCTTCGTCCATAAGCCTACCACACAGCATACAATACTAACCTGTTTATCTGACTACGGCGAAGCAAAAAAGGGGGTTATGATTTTTACTTACGTTTACAACGACCTTTCAACGTTCGTCCTGCTTTTTCGCTCAATTTTCTTGCATATCCGAATAACAATTGGCTAATCTAGATGTTATTAATAATGAAATAGACGCGCTCCATGTTTGTAAATCGTTCAAGTGTCAAGCTGAGAGTTGCGCGCAGTTTATAAAGGACCCGACAGAAGGTTTAAAAATATTGCATTTAAACATACGAAGCATTTCCAAAAATTTCGATGAAGTTCCAGTGCTTATGCGATTATTGGGTTTCCAGTGCGACGTGCTCGTTCTCACCGAGTGTTGGTTAAGCAAACTTTCTCACTTGCCGTCCTTGGATGGCTTCACGTCATATTGCACTAAAAACACTTATAACCAAAATGACGGCTGTGCTGTCTACGTTAAATCTTCTCTTAACGCTGACGTTAGGGAACCACTTTTTGCTGATGCAAACTGTCTTATTTGTCGCATTGAGGATGTTACAATAGTGGCTATCTATCGCCCTCCTTCTTTTAAATGCGTTAACAACTTTATTGACAGTCTCGATAACGTACTCAAACTATCAACTCCTTCCGTGGTCCTCATCGGTGATATAAACATTGATATTAAAATCGACAACATTGATAGTCACTCAGATGAGTACTTAACCTGTGCTGCCTCTAACGGACTTCTCCCAGCTCATCTGTTTCCGACGCGGCTTACAAACTGTTTAGACCACATTTTTCTTAAAACAAATAAAGCAGCTACGGCTTTCGTTATTGAATCATCCATAACGGATCACGAACCGCTGCTTTTGTTTCTACAAACCAGGAGTGCCAACTCGGACGTGACCCGTACTAGACTTAAAATAGATTACGAATCCGCTATAGAAAATATCAAAACCCATGACTGGTCTCGGTCCAATGCTGTCGATCTCGGATCCTAATGAGGCTGCTGATGCGTTAATAGGTAATCTCTCCTCCATTGTCATAAAGCACACTCGGGAACATACTGTTCCAAGAAAAGATCGTAATTTGAAGCCCTGGATAACGCCGGGGCTGCTACGCTGTATACGTCACCGTGACCGCATGCATGTTAAACTCAAAAAGTCGGAACATAACCTAATATTAACACTCACCTACACTCGCTATTGCAATTTCTGTAATTCCCTGCTGAGAAAACTTAAGCGCTCGTATGAAAAGTGTTGGAAGGTCGTGATGCTGTCCATGTTTCTCTATGACATATTTTTGAATTTGTTTTCTAGAGATTCTAAGTGATTGATGTACGGTGTCATTTTTAAGATTTTAATCTGTTTTTTCTCTTACACAAAATAAACACAATGTTTATAACAGTCACGTATTAATTTATTTCAAACCACCAAATATCCCTATCAGTGGTAGCAGAGCGTGGTTGGATAATTAGTGGCAAATGGAATAAAACCGTAAGTAAATGAGAAAATAAATTTTAAAATGAGCTCAAGTCGAAGCATAGAACCGCTGACAAAATCGAATTACGATACCTGGTACTTACAAGCACAGGCGATTCTCATAAGATACGATCTATGGGAGTACGCTAGTGGTGGAAAAGCGTTAGCGGCAACTGCGACTGCCGAAGAAAAGAGTGCATTCCTAAAGGAAGACTTAAAGGCAAGGTCAGAGCTACTTCTACTTATATCTCCACCAGAACTTAAACAAATTAAAGGATGTAACACGTCCAAAGAGGTATGGGATAAACTAAAATCTGTACATCAGAGTTCAGGACCCGCGAGAAAGGCTACGCTATTAAAGCAACTAGTATTGAAGAAAATGACTTCACAAGAAGATATAAGAGACCATCTCAGTAATTTTATGGACGTAGTGGGTAAATTAGAAGATATGGATGTCAAAATTCATCCAGAATTATTAAGCATTATGATGTTATACAGTTTACCTACAAATTTTGATAGCTTCAGAACGGCAATTGAGTCGAGAGATGCTCTACCAAGTCCTGACATTTTAAAAGTTAAAATCATAGAAGAATACGAAGCAAGAAGGCAAAGCGAAACAAGCGAACCACAGACTTCAGAAGCATTCTATGCCAAGACAAAGAAAAGGGTACAATATTGTAAAAATTGTAAGAAGAAAGGCCATTCCACAGAATCTTGTTGGTCAAAGAAGAGAGCAAATAACTCTAATAAAACTAAAGGTCAAGAAGAGACGCATAATATCTGTTTAACAACAGGAACGTCAAAAACTAAAAGCAATTTATGGTGTCTAGATAGTGGTTGTACATCACATATGACGGGTGACAAAAGTATACTCTGTAACTTAATCCCTGCATCTGACACTCTAAGACTAGCTTCAGAGAACCATTCGACCGAAGTTAAAGGGAAAGGAAACGCAGAACTCTATATAAAAGATTGGAAACATACTATAATTGACACATTATATGTGCCTGATTTGTCAAACAACTTGATGTCAGTAAGTAAAATTACAGATCATGGCTATAAAGTTTTATTTGAAAAGGAACAAGCCAGTATCATAAAAGACGGAACAGTTTACTTAAAAGCTAGTAGAAGAAATGGACTATACTTCATTGAATTCGATGAGCTGGAAGAGACAGCAAATTACACGCTCAGTGCTGAAGGCGAAATTATGAAATGGCACAAGAAATTAGGTCATGTCAATGAAAGAGATCTAAAGGAAATGGTTAAAAAAAAAATGATGCGAGGACTCGGTTTTAATGAAAAAACTTTGGGTACCTGTGAGACTTGTATCTAGGGTAAATTTACCACTCTACCATTCCAAAGCCATGAACATATAATCTCTACCAAAGTGCTGCAGATAATTCACAGTCACTTATGTGGCCCTTTTGAGCATAAATCAATGGGAGGATCAAAGTATTTCGTTACATTTATTGACGACTATACAAGATACTGCTGTGTTTACTTCTTAAAAGAAAAGAGCGAAGTTATTGAAAAATTCAAGGAGTATAAAAACTATGTTGAACTGTTTCATAAGAAGAAAATTGAAAACCTTCAGTCTGACAATGGAGGCGAATATAGGTCGAAAGCGTTTGATAAATTCCTGAAAGATAACGGCATAAGCCGAAGACTATCTGCAACCTATACACCGCAGCAAAATGGCATGAGTGAAAGAAAAAATCGGTCGCTGATGGATAAAGCAAGATGTCTGATGATAGATTCTAACATTCCTGCAAATCTATGGGCAGAAGCAGTGAACACTGCAAACTATTTGACAAATAGAAGCCCAGCAAAAGCTCTCAAAGGAAACTCCCCATATGAGAAGTGGGTAGGAAGAACCTCATCGGGAAATCACCTACACGTGTTTGGAAACAGAGCCTTTGTAATGAACAAAAACCGAAAAGGAAAATTCTCTGCCAAAGCGACAGAAGGAGTATTTTTGGGATATGCAAACAAAGCTAAAGGTTTTAGAATCTACATACCGGAAAAGAATGACGTTGTTATCAGCAGAGACGTAAAAGTAATCGAAAAGATGCATTATGGCGATACTCCTGCTGAGAAAAACGAAGACTTAACTCTAGAACCAGAAACAGAATTAATCGAGATTGAAATACCTGAAATTAAAAACAAAATGAATAATAAATTATTTTTTCAGGAACCTACTAATCTTTTTCTTCCAGCTCCAGACAAGATCCAGTTGACCCACCTCTCTCAAGTGAAAGACCACAAAGAGAAGTGAGACCACCAGCATGGACCAAAGATTACGAGTTAAGTCGTTGCGTAACTATGTTTACATCAGATAGTAATGATGTCTATGACTGTTCATTTCTTACATATCAAGATGCAGTGACGGGCACCGACAGACAAAATTGGGAGAAGGCGATACAGTCTGAAATGGATTCACTACAGAAAAATAACACCTGGGTATTAGTTGACAGGTCAGAAGCCAAAGGACACAAAATTTTGTCGAACAAATGGGTGTTTCGGATTAAAGATGACGGTACATACAAGGCAGTGATGGGCAAAAAGTATTTAGATTAATAATTACAAATTACAGTTACATTGTAATTAGTAATTGAAATACTTTGTAACAGATTACTTAAGTAACTAATTGCAATGAGTACATACTGTAATTAAATACAAAGTAATTGAATTGCAAGTTAATCTAATTACATTATAATAGATTACATAAGTAATCTGATAAAATGTAATTACACATTTATATAAGTATTGGGACACCTCTTACAAAAATGCCCTATTTAATACAGTTTTGACAAATACGAAAAAAAAACACATACCTAACTATACAAAAAAAAAATGTAATCATCTGCCAATCATTGTTTAGTTTTAAATCTTTTATCTATATATATAAAATTCAAAGTCCTGTCTGACTGACTGACTGATAGATCAACGCACAGCCTAAACCGCTGGTCCTAGAGACATGAAATTTGGAGGGTGTGTTTTTCGTGAGGAGTAGGCATCCACTAAGAAAGGATTTTTCGAAACTCTACCCCTAAGAGGGTGAAAAGGGGGGAATTCGTTTGTATGAAAAATCTTATATAGTGAGTGTAGTGTATGAGTTAATAAACTTGAAACTTGGCACGAATACTTATCTAAATAAATTATGAAGATGTCAGTTTTTTTTTCTTCTAAACTACCCCTAATAAGGGATTGGGGGGTTTCTAAGTTTGTATGGAAGAATTTTAGCGCGCAGTCCGATTTACTCGAAACTCAGTATTTATACCTAATATTGAAAGTAAAGAATAATGTGTATCAGGGTTTTTTGAAAATCTACTCCTGACGGGCTGAAATGCGGTAGTCAATTTATCAGGGGAGGATTTTACTGTATGGCTTGATTAACTCGAAAATTAGTATAAATAATCTTTAAGTCAAGTTATGACATCCCAAACGATTTTTTTTAAATTCCACCCCTGTGGGGGTGAAAAGCGGGGTACAGTTTATATGAAAAATCTTCTTCATTAGGTTAATAAAAGAATACTCGCCTAAGTAAGTAATAAAGTTTATCATTATAAGTTTTTCAAAACTACCCCTCAAAGGGGGATATAGGGGTGTTAAGTTTGTGTGGAAGAAATTGAATGCGCGGTCCGAGTAACTCGAAACTCAGTATTGATACTTTTGACAGAAAATAATTAATAATAAGTACCTATGTAAAGTTGTCGAAAATTTACCACTGACGGGACAAAAAGGGGTAATTCAGGATTTGAACTTGAAACTGTATGTTATATTTTCACGCCTAAACCACTGAACTTCTGATTTGGCATAGAGATAGATGGCATCCTGGGGAAGCACATACATTTTATTCTGTTAGCACGTTCCCGTGGGATAATTTCCGACATCCACGCGGGCGAAGCCGCGGGCAGAAGCTAGTTAGTTATAATCACATTCATTCATCCATTCATTGTACGTAACACAAAAGTTTTTACACTAATCACCAAAATACATACGACTTGTAGGTAATCTTAAGAAAATATTACGTGCTCACAATACAAAAGATTAGAAGTAACTGAAGGGGCCGCACTTGCAGTACCTATATCACAACTGTGAGATGCAAGCAGGCGACATTTCATATTCAAAGGAATTATAATTATAATATAATTAAATACTATGTAATTAAGTTACATTGTAATCAAATTATTTCGTAATTAAATACATTGTAATTAATTTCATAGCACATCCAAAGTAATCTAATTACAATGTAATTGAATAATATGTAATTAAATTTCATTGTAATTCAATTATTATGTAATTCAATTATTAATTAGATTACATAAATAACTAGTTACGCCCATCACTGATACAAGGCCAGATTAGTCGTACGTGGCTGCGAGCAGAAAGGAAACCTGGATTTTGAAGACGTATACAGCCCAGTAGTAGGTCAATCTGCCTTAAAAACTTTATTAGCCGTTGCCGCATCCAAATCTTACTACTTCATGACATTTGACGTCAAGATAGCATTCTTGTACGGAGAGTTGACAGATGAAGTTTATATGAAACTACCTGTTGGCTATAAAACTAATTGCAATACTACTGAAGTAGTTTGCCGGCTGAAAAAGTCGTTGTATGGCTTAAAGCAAGCTCCATTAACATGGAATAAAACTTTTACCCAAGCGATGTTTGATTTGGGGTTCAAGACGATAAAAACCGATCGATGCGTTTTCATAAACGAAGTTAAGTCTATAATAATCGGATTATTTGTCGATGACGGTCTTATCATAGGAAAAGACAAGAAAAAGATCGAAGTTATTTTGAAGAAACTTGAAACAAAATTTGAAATGAAAAAGAATCAAAATCCAAGTACTCTCTATCTGGGTATGGAAATAAGAAACTCAAAAGAAGGAATAATTCTTACTCAGAGATCTTATATAAATGACGTACTGGAAAAATATAATATGAAAAATGCCAAACCTTGTGACACGCCCGCAAGTAGCGATTCAAAGTCGATACAGGAAACTGTCCAGGAGAAGGAATATCCCTATAGGGAGGCAGTGGGAAGTTTACTGTATCTGTCTACCAGAACTAGACCAGACATCGCACAAGCGGTCAATCAAGTTAGCAGGAAGGTCGAAAATCCCACTAGAGAAGATGTCAAAAAACTTAAGAAAATATTCAAATATTTGGTGAGAACCAAAGATAAAGGCATTTTGTTCAAACGAAACACACCGATAGAGAATATCGATGCTTATAGCGACTCGGACTATGCTGGAGATCCATTGACGCGGAGAAGCACTTCTGGCTCCGTGCTTATGATAGCTGATGGACCAATCGCATGGGCATCTAAGAGACAGCCTATAGTGGCATTATCATCGACTGAAGCCGAGTACATAGCTGCAGCAGACTGTTGCAAAGAGGCATTGCATCTGAAATCTCTGTTGAAGGAAATAATCGATGTGGATATAAAAATAAATTTGCATGTTGATAACCAAAGTTCGATTCAACTCGTAAAATCGGGATCCTTCAACAAAAGGTCGAAGCACATAGATGTGCGATACCATTTTATACACGAACACTTCGTGAACGGACTGATCAATAGAGTCTGGCCAACGAAAGCTGACCACGAATTAATTTCTAAACTTTTGATATGGCAATAATTTAGCACTGTCAAAATTGTCACATTGACGTTTCGTAATTAAGTCATCTTGTGTTATCGTGCATCTTATTTTCATTGGTTCTGTTTAAAATAATGCCGAAAACATTCAAAAGTTCGACGAGAAAGCTTCTCTTTACAATGATTGACAAATATAAAGACGTAAAAAGTGATTTGAATCAGAAATCTACAGAGAAAATACGACTATTGGATTCAATCGTGTCACTTATAGGTTAGTTTCTGAAATTTCCATTGAAACATCTTGATACATTTCGCAGTATTTAAAAGGTTTTATTTAGCTTGCCCTGTTTGTTTGTTTGTTTTCACGGTGTATCTACTTTTCAGGTAGTATTAACAACGAGGACGAGGAAACAAAACTTAAAATTGTGAAAACAGTCAAGAAATTGAAGAATCTTGAAAATAATGAATTGTCGTCTTGTGAAACACATTATTTAGAAAAGATATCTTCAATGACAGGTATCTATTCTACATTAATTTAGAAATTATAGACTTAACAGTCACGTTTAAAGATTTTATACATGGTATAATGACTAACGTGCTTTCCTTGCATTTTATTCATTATAGTTTTTGAATTGCATGACTGAGTGCACTAACCAAAGATTTTACAGTCTGGTTAGTTTTATAATATTGTTACATAATTTGTTGAATTTGTTCTCTTCAGATGTAAGTTTGAAAACTCTAAGAAGAATTAAAACCGAAGGGTCTAAAAATCAAGGACAGTGGAATACTCCAGGGAAAAAACGTCCACATGCAGAAACAGTTTCCAATTTGGATAATTTTGACATTTCGGCTATAAGAAACAAAATAAACTCATTTTATGCAGTGAAAAAACAAGTTCCAACACTGAGAAGCCTGCACAATGAGCTGAAGGAAGCAATTGGATTCATGGGATGTCGTGAAACTCTTAGAAAACTTTTACACAAGAACGGCTTTCACTTCCAAAACAATAAAAACGAACGGACTTTACTTACAGAAAAATATGAAATTGCGGCATGGAGACACAGATTTTTGAGAGCAATACATCAAAAGAGACTAGAAGGTAAACAAATTGTATACATTGATGAGACATATGTACATCAGAACTATAAAGTAAAAAAATCATGGCAAGGACCTTCAACAAGTGGTGTCACTACTAACATATCGTCAGGAAAAAGACATATCATTGTGCATGCAGGATCGGAAGAAGGGTTTGTGCTTGGTGCATTATTGGTATTTAGTACAAAATCCAAATCGGCTGACTACCATGATGATATGAATGCTACCAACTTCATGAAATGGTTTGAAGAAATGTTGATACCTAATCTAACTAAACCTAGTGTACTTGTGATGGACAATGCAAGTTATCATGTAAAACAAGTAAACAAACCCCCTACTATGTCTGATACTAAAGCTAATCTCCAAAAATGGCTTCAAGAGAATAATATTCATTTTGAAGAATATCATACCAAATGTGAATTAATGTGTTTGGTGAAAGATAATAAACCTGCAGCTGTCTACGAAGCAGAAGAAGTTCTAAAAAAATACAGTCATATATTGAATCACGAAATTTTGTTGCTGCCACCGTATCATTGCGACCTCAATGCGATTGAGCTTGTATGGAGTCAGGCGAAGAGAAAAGTAGCAAGCAAAAATATAGGAATACCAGGGTCTGAAATGCAAAATTTAATAAAAGAATGTTTCCTATCCATAACTGGTGATGATTGGAAGAAGTACACTGATCACGTACTTCATGTTGAAGAGCAGTACAAAATAAGGGACTGTCTTATTGAAAACGAACTTGAACCCTTTATAATACATGTTGGGAACAGTAGCAGTAGCAGCGAAGAAAGCAACGAAGCTAATTCAATTTTATCAGGTGTAGAATTCTTGGAATCTGATTTCGACTATGATTCCTAGCCCCTATGTTTGTGTTATGAAATAAACTTTTAGTTATAACTTTTTCTTTAATTCTACCTTTTCGATATAATGTCGTGGCAGGAAGTCGCGCTGTAAACTACAATGCACGCAGAAGTTAAAAAAACGCCATATATGTATACTAATATTATAAAGAGGAAAGATTTGATATAAATATTTGATTGAGTGGTATATTATGGCAAGTCCCATGAAATAGGGGGCGCGCCTATTGCCCTATTTGCGGGAACAAATCCAGACTCCGTAACTGTTACTGAGAAATTCGAAGCAGTGTAAATATCGCTTATTAGTCCTGAATAATAAAAATATCAAGTCCGTTTAAGCAGCGTATAGCCAGTGTTGGCAGCTCTTGATTTTTTAAAATTGCCGCCTTTTTTCTTGGACAGCTTTCGTTGGCCAGACTCTATCAGCTACTGTCCAACAGAGATACAGTTGGCTGACGTAATGACAAAACCACTGTCAAAAGTAAAGTTCGAAAGACACTGTGCAAGATTAATGCATATATAGAGACGTGTTTTCAGCAACATGAACGAACATCAGGAGAAGGTGTTGGAAGGTCGTGATGCTGTCCATGTTTCTCTATGACATATTTTTGAATTTTGTTTTCTAGAGATTCTAAGTGATTGATGTACGGTGTCATTTTTAAGATTTTAATCTGTTTTTTCTCTTACACAAAATAAACACAATGTTTATAACAGTCACGTATTAATTTATTTCAAACCACCAAATATCCCTATCAAAAAGGAACAGTTTCGTAATGCAAAAAATAATATTAAGGCTACTTGGAATGTTATTAAGAAAGTCTCGGATCTTCAAACTCAGTCTGCTCCCTCTTTTGACCTGTTACATTTATTTGATCATTCTAAATCCTCGCTTAATCACGTGAACAACTTCTTTGCTAATGTAGGCAGTAGCTTGGCGTCGAAATTTAAATTACCCTCAATGGTACCCAACTCTGTGTCGACTACAAATGTGTGTAACTCAATGGCCCTCCTTGAGGTAACCGAAGACGATGTCGACTCCATTATTTTGGGTCTTAGGACTGATTGCGCTACTGGTTTTGACTGTATACCGTCTAAAATAATAAAGGCCTCGAGATGCGTATTAGTTCCGGTTATTACACATATCTGTAATTTGTCTATAACTGCAGGTGTCTTTCCAAAGGCGTTTAAAAGCAGTAGTTCACCCTATTCACAAGGCTGGGCGCAGAGATGATGTCAATAATTACCCTCCAATTTCAATTTTATCAGCAATGTCAAAGATTAAGATCTTTGACATTGCATTTGGAAAGACACCTGCAGTTATAGACAAAAAAAAAACAACAAACGAACGAATACTGAATAAGAACCTGATCAGTTTTCTTGACGCAAACAATATCTTAGGTAATAACCAATATGGTTTCAGAAATGGAGTTAGTACCGAAGACGCAGTCATGGATTTATCTAGTCACGTGGCTAGGACGCTAGATAAAAAACAAAAGTGCCTGGGCATTTTCCTTGATCTGTCAAAGGCATTTGACACCGTTTCTGCCCCAGCCTTAATGAGTAAAATGGAAAGCATTGGAATTCGTGGACACCCTTTGAAAATCTTCGCAGACTATCTCATCGATCGTACCCAAATAGTGAAAGTCGGTCTACATGAAAGTGACGAGCTTCCAATACGGCGTTCCGCAAAGCAGCATTCTGGGGCCTACTCTCTTTCTCATTTATATAAATGAACTCTGCAAACTGCCTCTCGAAAATTGTATGATATATACGTACGCAGATGACACTGCCCTTGTTATAGATGGTTATGACTGGCCCCAGACGTACCAAAACGCCGAGACTGCGCTGTCCCTCGTAATGAAATGTTTGGCCGATAACTTGCTCACCTTAAATGTTGATAAAACGGTATACGTTCCCTTTGCAATTCGGTCAAATCTGTGCCCCTCAGATTCCCTTACCCTAAAAACACACGTTTGCGGTTCCAAAACACAGTGTAGCTGCCTCTTACTCGCCAAATCCACTTGTGTAAGGTATCTAGGGGTACTCATTGATCAGCATCTCAACTGGCACCCCCATATAGTCAAAGTCACGTCCCGCATACGTAAGCTAAATGTTTTCAAGAAGTTGCGTCACTCTGCTGATAACGAAACGCTAAAATTAGTATATTTTGCCCTATGCCGATCTGTACTAACGTTCTGCTTGCCCGTTTGGGGTGGTGCCACCAAAAATGTATTTATCCGCCTTGAGAGAGCCCAGAGAGCTGTCCTTAAGGTAATGCTCTCTCGTCCACGTAGGTACCCCACTGTGCGGCTCTATTGCGATTGCAAGGTACTCACAGTCAGGCAACTTTATATGCTCCTTTCGACCCTACGCAAACACACTGCCCGCCCTCCAAAGGAACCGACTGGCAGACTTAAGCATAATGTTTTACCTCATGAACAACATAGAACTGCCTTTGCAAAACGCCAATTCTATGTTATTAGCATAAAAATGTGCAACTTCCTAAATAAAAAGTTAAACATTTATTCGTGTCCTAAATACCAATCCAAAAACTTAATTAGGGATTATCTCCAAACACTAAGTTATGACAACACTGAGGATCTTCTACTGAGTAATTTACAATGAGAACGAACTATACGAATCTAAATTTAACCAGAAACGATTGTGTATTGGCCACACCCTATTCTGTCTCACTACTCTCTCCCTACATCTACTCACTACATACACTCACACACATCCCACACTTACTCTCTACACACACACACTCAGACCCTATATTAATTCACCACAGCACACTAAAACCTCTTGCATTTGTATTTTTTACATAAAATATATCCTGTTTTCTTTGACACCATTTGCTTATTGTTGAAACGTCCCGATTTAATATAATATGGCTTTGTTTCTTCTAACCGCTTGGTAGTTTTTTGTGAGCGCGTTCCCGTAAAATTCTATGTTAGTGAACGATTATAGAGAGTGTTATCCCTCAGTGCAATCTAAGATTTCCACGTCATAATATATCTATTTCTGTCTATCACACGATGTTTTAATACCTTTTCTCTTTTCTACTCGAATCTAAATACGTTTCTTCATGCAAAAAATACGACAATAGTTCGGAAATGGAACATTCGTATTAAAAAAATAATGTCAATGTCGGCTGTATGTCAGTCGTTGGTTCTCGCGCGTAAGTGTGAAATAAAGTGTATTTAACGAGAAAACGTGTTAAAAGACTATTTGTGTGTGTTTTTAATATTATAAGCAATTGGAAATAACACAGGATTCAAGTTGGTGAGTAAAATAATACGTAATTTTTTGGATTTTTTTCACCAACCGTCGCCATGGCGGCGGCCTTACGGCGGCGGTTGAAAATGTTTTGTGTATTTTAGGTGTAAATACGTTGATTTCTTATAAGATTCCTTCAAATCATCGAACAATTATTATCTAAATGAATATTCTGTCCATTAAATACGAAAACATTACAATGTATTTTCAAAAATGTTAAAAATAGTCACGCGTCCGGCACAATTCGTTTGACAAATTTTTAAAACATTTTGCAGAGGTCAACTTTAAATATTTTTGATAAAAAATACGCACTCAATAAACTGAGACAAAGATTAATAAGCGTCCGCTCACAAGAACAGCTCGCGCGGAAGTGCTGATGAACAATGGATGAATTCGTCAAATAATTAAATGATGTACTATTCATTGCCCCTGTGGTGGAGTTTGGATTTTTGAAATCCCCAATGTTTATGTTTTTTAGCCTCGACCACCACTGTCATCAAAATGGCGAGTATCGCATTTACGTATACAGACTTGAAGTTAATAAAGGTAAATTAATAAATTAGCGCGCTAAATATGGAAGATTGAATGGCGATAACATGTTTTTTATCCAACTCTCTTAATTAACGAACATTCATAAGATTTGATGGGTCGCATAATCAATTTACATTATCAATTAAGGGTTTCATAATATATTATGTCGTCATTCCAAGGTCCAATGGGACCCGTTACTGAGCCAGCGGAGGTTCGTGTGTTCGGGTCCATTCGGGGGCGCTTCCGAACTATACGGTTAATGCAAATTGGTTTTAAACAATTATTTTCTTTAGCTATTCATACCTACTAGACGTTCGAATGAGTAAAACACTGTTGTTTATCAGTTTTTTTGACAAAGACGAAGTGTTTTTGTTGGTTAAGGATGGACGTGAATGGTTTGTCAAAGTAGGTAGGTATATAAATTAAAACAAAGTAGGTAAAATTAGAGATGAAGTGAATCAACATGTTAGATAGTAAGAAATTATGTCAACTTCTAACCGCATAACAATAACATCACTTCACGAGACTTTCAATAATACGAGTTGTTGTTTAAAAATTTAAAGAGGATTACGGCGGTATACCTAAATAATGCTAAGGTTTGTATTTTTTCACGTTCGCTTAACAAATATGAACATTATTTGCATAATAATAAGGCTCAGTCGTCTAAAAATAAATAATAAAAAACGACAAAAAAAAATCGATTGTCTAATAAAAATAAATTCGACTAAGTTAAGTACTAATTAAAAGAACTACGCGCGGAACTACGCTGGCAACACTGGTAGCCGGTCGACAAAAAAACTCTAGGCTAATTATTTTAGTAAATTAATAAAAGTGTTATAAATATTGTATGATCGTTAGAAAAGATGCTTTATTTTTTTAAAGTTGCCACAGATAATAAATCTACCGATACATTCTTTGACCGATGTCAATACAGTTATAGAGCAAGTTTATTCAATTTATATGAGCTTAACAGACAAGTGCTCGAGGACTTGTTTAACAAATACAAAACAATACAGACACGCAAATTTGATCTTTATAACGTTAGCATTAGGTTATATGTTATAACTACTTGTTATAATATAATTAGTGTAATAGCTTATTTTAATGATTGCGTTCAAGTAATTCTGGTCTCGTGGTCTGTGTATAAGACTGAGAATATCTAGGTGCGAGATCAAATCCTGCGACGATGATATTGTTTTGCTTTCAATTTAGAATTTATTCCAAAACTATTTCTTGTATTATTATAAAGAACTATAGACGGATAATCTTCAAATATAAACCTTGCAAAATGGTAATATTTTCGCATAACTTGTAATAAGTGGGTAGTTGAAAAATAAATATTATTTATTATAAAACTGGTATTCAAATGCTACTAAGGGTATGCAGTGACTACGCTCAAACATATTTTACCTTGTCTTACTAAATTGCAAAAACAACGTCTCTTTACCATTTTTTATTTTCTATTTTATAGGTAGATTTTTTTATTATCATGTCTCAATGGAGTGATTATTTAAAATACAAAATAATCTATTTGCACGAGGAGAAGGTTGGCTGCTTGTGCTGTGCAAGAATAAACTTTATGAAAGTATACTATATGGTTCAAATTCTTTAGAATATTGCGTCTAGCATAACAACTAAGTTCAAATTTCAATGCGGCTTATAAGAGTTGAGTTGGTCTTGTGGTCACTAAGGTAGTGCGGTGTTCATCGTTGTCTACTTTCGAAACCAAGTTTAACCTAAATGTAGCTTTTTGCTCAGCTGTTTTTTTATGTGACTCAGGTTGGCTGGACAAATCTTCAAAATAGCTTGCATTTAACTAGGTCAATAGGCCACTTTATGTGACGGCTAAACACCCTTATTTCAGAATTTGTGACGCTACAGAATCTTAGATAATCGATCGAAAACGTGTCCAGCCATCTTGAATAACCACTTTTCGCTGGTCTCTCAATCTCGGTAACGGAAGTGATTTTGACGACTTTTTGCATATCAACGGGCGTCACATAAATTTGTGACGGGCACCGAGCTAAAAGTTTTGTGATAAGTACAGTGGTTTAGTAGAAAAATGCAAAAATCTGTGTCCAGCCATCTTGAATTTACGTATAAAACTTATGGCTGGCACTTCCGAATCTCAATAACGGGGGCGTTTTCGAATATGGTTCCTTTACTAATACTTGGTGACGCAATTTGTGACAGTAATAACGTTTGATTTATGGCGTCACATGTAAGGGTTTACGAGAAATCAATAAAAACTTAATGTCCAGCCAACCTGAATTCAAGATGGCTGGACACATGTATCTCCACTGCCTGATGATCTACGACCTTCGAAATGTGTTCAAAATTTTGTGACGGGGACGATAATGATAACCTGAAATTGTGACGGAGAAACTTTGCGTAGTTTCAAAGATATTGACCATTTAAATTTTTCCATACAAACATCCATTAGTATTGTGAGGTGACCATAATTTTACATAAATAAAGGATTTTTTTTTAATCGATTCATTGACCGGTAGCATCCACGCCTGCTTTGTATTTGATTTCCCCGTGGGAATAAAAGGTTTTCCTGCAGTGAAAAGAGTAAGTATGTGTTAATTCAAAATAATAATTGATCACCAGCGCTGCAAGAGAGAGCCCACTTGTATTTTGCGTTTAGTTCATTATCTTATGTAACTGAAAATGAGAACTAAACTCGACAGCCGGCAGTGTATGCACTTACTTTTCGAAGTGTTATCACTAATCAAAGTACTAGTAACTATTAATTAATCTGCGGTAAGACAACCTAAATAAGAGTTAAGATTCGACCAGTTGTCCTAGTAGTACCAACTTTAAGCAATAGATGGCGACACCAACATCAGCTATCATGGCAGTATAGTTTGTCTTGTCCTCCGACGTTTTCGTGGTAGCCCGCGAAATTCAATTTTTCTTGCGTTCGTTCGTTAAAAGAAATCAAAATATGATTCGCGACAATAACAAGTATGTATTTACATAATTATAACCATAAGAATCATCATACATATCTATAAGTTATTTGTTTCCGCGGACGAAAAAAATAACTGCAAAAAACTCAAGAAAAATTGAATTTCGCGGGCTACCACGAAAACGTCGGAGGACAAGACAAACTATACTGCCATGATAGCTGATGTTGGTGTCGCCATCTATTGCTTAAAGTTGGTACTACTAGGACAACTGGTCGAATCTTAACTCTTATTTAGGTTGTCTTACCGCAGATTAATTAATAGTTACTAGTACTTTGATTAGTGATAACACTTCGAAAAGTAAGTGCATACACTGCCGGCTGTCGAGTTTAGTTCTCATTTTCAGTTACATAAGATAATGAACTAAACGCAAAATACAAGTGGGCTCTCTCTTGCAGCGCTGGTGATCAATTATTATTTTGAATTAACACATACTTACTCTTTTCACTGCAGGAAAACCTTTTATTCCCACGGGGAAATCAAATACAAAGCAGGCGTGGATGCTACCGGTCAATGAATCGATTAAAAAAAAATCCTTTATTTATGTAAAATTATGGTCACCTCACAATACTAATGGATGTTTGTATGGAAAAATTTAAATGGTCAATATCTTTGAAACTACGCAAAGTTTCTCCGTCACAATTTCAGGTTATCATTATCGTCCCCGTCACAAAATTTTGAACACATTTCGAAGGTCGTAGATCATCAGGCAATGGAGATACATGTGTCCAGCCATCTTGAATTCAGGTTGGCTGGACATTAAGTTTTTATTGATTTCTCGTAAACCCTTACATGTGACGCCATAAATCAAACGTTATTACTGTCACAAATTGCGTCACCAAGTATTAGTAAAGGAACCATATTCGAAAACGCCCCCGTTATTGAGATTCGGAAGTGCCAGCCATAAGTTTTATACGTAAATTCAAGATGGCTGGACACAGATTTTTGCATTTTTCTACTAAACCACTGTACTTATCACAAAACTTTTAGCTCGGTGCCCGTCACAAATTTATGTGACGCCCGTTGATATGCAAAAAGTCGTCAAAATCACTTCCGTTACCGAGATTGAGAGACCAGCGAAAAGTGGTTATTCAAGATGGCTGGACACGTTTCCGATCGATTATCTAAGATTCTGTAGCGTCACAAATTCTGAAATAAGGGTGTTTAGCCGTCACATAAAGTGGCCTATTGACCTAGTTAAATGCAAGCTATTTTGAAGATTTGTCCAGCCAACCTGAGTCACATGTTTTTTTTATTATTTTATTACACTTTTTTTACATTTCTTTAATGGACGACGTAGGGGCTTGTTTTTTTAAACGGGCAGTTTGTATAGAAATAAAATTAAAAAGTTGCAAGTTTAAAATGTTTATTATTTCATTAAAACACTTAGGTAAGATAAAATAAGTAAATACTCATATATATTTCCAAATTAATATACCTACATTTTATATTAGTATGCCATAATCAAATCTAACCATTTATTAACATTAAACAAGGCATGCTTATGCTTAAAAGTTTGTTATCGAGAAAATGAATTCATCTGTGAAATGCTTTACAGATTTATAGCTGCCTATATGTAGTGAATAAACATGTTATTTAAATAGAAACAATCTATTTATAACAATAACATCACCACATAATCTGCAACATTTTAATGGTTTAACAATCAATCCATTGAGCATTTACTTACATGGTGTGTTTAAAAACAGAAAAAAAAAACCTGGATAAAACGGACCCTTTCTTCGCGATGAGCAGGTGTCAATGAAATTTTCTGTGCCGGTTTATAATTCGTTATATTATTATTATTCCAGCAGCGTGTAAATGCCTTCTCACTGTTTCCTTATTGCGGTTACACGAATGGGCAAAAAATGGATTTTCAACATAGCTTGAAACAACGGTGGCGTTCGAATTCGGGACTATACTTGATGGCTTTTGCTCCTGGACGAATCCGCTGAATATTTCCATTGTCTCCATAACGTCTTAGGCATAGACGGACCGTATTTCTCTAAAACAAAAAAAAAAACATTTTTGGAACCGGTAACTTGTAAGGAGTGAATGTAATGGTAAAATAGCCAACTACGCGTTCGTTAATCACAATCAATAAAATAAAATAGGTATAAAAAAACACTTACTGCTATATTAAGTCGATGACCAATCTCTCTAATTCCAACATTCTACTCATGTAAAAATATGATTTTATGTTTGGTATAGTAATTAAGTTGCGACGTGATGCTTTCTAACACCAAATTGCTTAAAAATACTTATATCGAGTTAAGTGAAACGATTTACAAATGTGTGTGCGCAGTCACTGCTATCAGGCGTAGTGTAACTTTTGTCACTTAGATGAATTTATTATCTACCTCACGAAGCAAATATATTTTTTACTTCGTATCCAACCATTCTTGGTAAATATAAATTCTGTGAACTTAGTTTTTCAATTTACCCACCTGTTTACAAGATAAGTTATTAGGCGTAAATCATATTGGTCGTTCTTTAATAATGCAAGCAATATTGTAGAAATGAAAACAAATTAAAAAAGAAACTGATAATATAGGTGGACTGTATTTTCGAACCCACGTGTTGTTTGTCGCCAATCCAGCATTAAACCGCTAAGCCACAAGAACTTGTTGGAAATGCGCGAAATTAAAGATTGGGTTGTAATTATGTAGTGTGACTTAAAAGCTTTTCAACTTTAATGTCAACCAGATAATGATTAAAATAGCTTAACAAAATGATATTATAATGCCGGTGGCTCCGACAATGTTGTGTGGGTTTACCTTAACGTTACGTGTTAAAGATGAAATTTGCGTGTCTGTAGGTATTGTTATTGTATTTGTCCATCGAGTCCTCGAGCACTTGTCTGTTAAGCTTATATAAATTGAATAAACCTTAATGTTACAGCCAAAGGATCCATATTAGTTTGTTTTTAGGGTGGGTCAGATAATATTGACGACAAACTGTACCATAGGAGCGCACCACTCTGTAGCATGTGAGACCGGTTCTACTACCTTCATGTCTTGGAGAGTCTTCAAAGTTTTCTCTACTTGAGGTCTGATAGGTATAGAGATGTGTCGTGCCATTGTAACTGCATAGGGTGTTGCATCTTTCTTCAACTGTATGTGGTACTTGCCTTCCATTACACCGAGATCTTTGAACATTTCTTTATATTCATCTTCAGGATGGGTGTTGTTAGAGATTTGCACCTGCATAATTTGTGCTCCCTCATGCCACTTTATTATGCCAAAAGCATCACATTCTGGTAGTCCAAGTAGTGGGGTATGTTGGTCTTCCAGTATATATATATCAGTAAGTTTTGTATTACCTTGCCAAGTCATCTGAACATTTTTGCATATTCCACGTCCTGGTAATACTATGCCACAGGGTCCCAAAAGTTTCTCTTGTACTTGTATAGGCTTAGATAGTTTCAGCTTGATCCTAAATTCTGGGCTGATTACTGTCTCAGATACTCCGGTGTCTATTTTAAACTTTATCTTCTGTCCATTGACTGCTATGCTTGCAAATTTAGGTTTAGAGCGTGCTATCTTCGGTGTAGTAACTGAATCAATTATTTTTTCTTTTTCAATACTTCCAAAGAAAAAGTTTTCATCTGCTATCTCATTTACACTCTTAGCTGTACTCTCTTTTTTATCCACTTTCTTTTTCTTGCACACAGCCAACCAATGACCACGGACGCCGCATCCATTGCACGTAGACTTTGTTGCTTCACACTCAGAGAACTTGTGTTTTGGGTTACGACCACATTTTCTGCACATATCTGATGTTTGGCCTTGTTTAATAGGCTTTTTAAATTTATTTACTAGATTTACCTCTGGTGGAGGGTTAGGTAGAGTGGGGTTTAGTACCTCCATGTTAGCTTCAACCATCTCGGCGTGTCTCACTCTATTAATCACCGTTTCTAGTTTAGGTTCCTCTTCAAGGTTTTGGATGGCCTTAGACAATTCTGTATTTCTCATGCCGGCTACGATTCTGTCTCGTATAAGTTCGTCTTCGAGCTGCCCAAATTCACATTTCTTTGCTAAGCCATGTAGATCCGTTATGAAGTCGTCTATGCTTTCTAGCTCACTTTGTATTCTTTGGTTGAAGCGTGCTCTGGCATACATTTTCGTCTTTCTTGCAGTGTAATAGGTGTCGAATTTAGTTTTGACGATATCGTAGGACTTTTTATCCGACTCACTCAATTTCATAGAGGTTAGTATGTCATTTGCTTTGCTTCCCAATAAGTATAAGAAAGTGTTTACTTGTGTTTCGCTTGGCATATACCTGAGACGTGTCGTTTCCCTATACTGCTCAAATCTGGTGATCCAGTTTGACCAGTCGGCGGCTTTGAAAGTAAATTGTTGAGGCGGTGGTGTGGACACTCCGGGTAGTAAAGATGCAATATCCATCTGAGTGGTAAGACCTGATGCTGGCTGGGACTGTTGTGTCAACTGCAATTGTAGTTGTTGTATGAGTACCATTTGTGCATCTATTTGGCTTTTTAACTCGTCCATGATGAAAAATTACACTTTTTTTACGGATCGCACGCGCTGTCACCATGTAGGGTACAGGCACCAATAAATGAACGATTAAGCGTTTATGACAACTTTAAATAGCTATAACTCAGTTATTTCATGACATTGATGCAGGCTTATTTTTTTTTATTAATCCATTAACCCTTAATATTTAACGGATTAAAAAAAGTACCGTCTAGATCTACAATTTTTTTTTAAAAGTTACTATTTGTAAAAATATTAAGGTTATACCCCAATAGTTGAACATTGAGCCCTAATTATGAATATTTTGCACCCAATAGTTGAACTAACATTTTAATAGTATTAAAGGAAGTGTTGTTCACTTATTATAAATAAAGAATGGTAAGTATTATAAAATGCTTTTAATTATTTGTGTATATAAATCAGTCTTAGCAAAAAACAAAAAAAATCAAATAAAAAAAAAACAAATCAATCAATTTATGTGAATAATTATTGTAGGCAAAAGCCAACAATAATTATTCACATAAATTGAGATCATATTGAGCATTTTCAAAAGTGATCATGCCTCTTCTTCCAATTCGAGGACAAGGCAAAAGATTTTTAATAGCTAATGTCGACACTTCAGTTAAATCAGCAGTAGAAGGCTCAACGAAATATATCAAGCTGTCCAATTTGCTGGCTTTCTTTCTCAAACACCTAACTTTGATGAAATTATTTTCATAATCACACATTAGCACTTGCCCAACATAGTAGCGGTTTCGTTTATTCGTCTCAAATTCTACAACAACATAATCACCAAAATTTATATTCTCCTTATAGTTAGTCAGACTTTCGTTATTTTTATTGGTCCTTTCAGTCTCTGGGATACAATCGTTAATTACATACAAATTATTTGAAGTTATTTTTCCATCTACTGGATCAGCTTGTACTGATCCAGTAGATGAAGCAATATCTTTGTCTTTAGTATTAGTATTTGTTTTCATTCCTTTTAATTTCTTATCTCTGATGGTTTTTTCCTTTTCTGCTTTCTTTTGTTCACGCTGAATTTTTCTATGTATTATATCTTCGGCTTTCTTTTTCTTTTCGTTTTCCTTTAGTTCCAGGTATTCTTTAAACTTTTTAGAAGTTATTGCTAGAGGTATTGGCGATTTTGACTGCTTACGTTTCGTGCCTTTTTTGCGTTCAGGAAGTCTCAGCAAGTCATCAATTTGAGCATTCAATACTGTAGAACAGCCCGGCGTATTATTTTCAAGAGAAACATCACGGGTATGGTGACTATTATTTGGAATGTCAGGGATTTGGGATGATTTTTCATTGTTCGGCTCATCAACTTGCCGCGACAAATCCAGAATAATCGGACTAAATTCGTGGTTCTGAGATGTTCCTTGATTATTCGGCACATCAACTGGCTGCGATATATTCAGTACAGCATCATCACCTTCAGTGTACCAAGGCAATGGAATTGCTTGCTTCGATGAAACAGGCGTAGAAGTTGTTTGGGGCGCAGCCCAATGAGCAAAAGTTCCGGTGTTTGTCAAATCAAGCACATGTGTTGTGTATGAGTGGGGTTCCAGAAATTCTATGACATCTTGTTGATTGCCACTAGGTGCTATTCCTATACTTGGTGTCAAACGGTTCTCGTTCGTGTCTCCTAATACCTCGTCCATTAGAAAAGTCACTCCTTCTATTTCAATTGGCATATTTTCTATATCCATAATGCCATCAATGATAGTATTTGTCCCAAGAGGCAAATCTACTTCTCCAAGCTGTGTTCTATGAGTACTTGATAATTCTCCTTCTTGACGCTGTTCTTGAGTCATTAATATCTCTTCTGTATTGCTTGCGTGCATGTCCGTGTTAGAATTATCTATTCTCGAACTGTTTATTACAGAATCATCAATATTGGACGACTGTGATAACAAGATGTTGTCCACTTTATTTTTGCACTTGTTCCAAAATTTGAAAAGACTACTCTTACATGGCTTATTGCGTCTTCTGAATTCATTGTACTTGTCCAGTATATTTTTGTGTAAATTTTTTTCGATTACGTCAACAGTTGTTTTATAATCACTTAAAGATATATCATGTTCGATTTCTTCTTGTCTATTCGACATGCATTTTGAATAATCCACAGCATTAGGGTTAAATGGGAAAATTCCACATGCTTTAAATGCATTAACTATCACGGTTTTCTTCATAGACACATCAAAAGACTGTGCAAATACTTTTGCAAAGTTTGACCTCGTAATCTGAACATTATCTTTATTTTTGTGTTTTCTTGCTGCATTTTTCCATGCTGCTTTCAGAGGGCCAAATATACCTACATCGCAGGGTTGTAGGATATGTGTCGTATTGGGATGCAGGCAATAGAGAATAATTTGGCTTTGAGCACAAAATTCGTGCAACTCCAAATTTATGTGACTTTTGTGGCCGTCAACAAGCAGAAGTGCCGGAAGTGGAACATTATTTTTCTGGAGCCAAGGCAAATAGATTTCTTTGATATAGTGCAAGAACGTTTGACCTGTCATCCAACCTGAATCTGATCTTCCAATTCCCCAGTCATCTGGAACTGATTGAGCTACTTCTTTTGATATTCTTTGCAAGGGGTATACAATAAATGGCGTAACTATTCCACCGCTAGCAGAAAAGTTGCATAGCACAGTAATACTTTGTTTTTCCTGTCCTGAGGCGACATTATACATCGCACGATAGTTTTTAGGTGCCAAAATAACTCCAGTTTTCGGGCATAGCTGTACACCAGTCTCGTCCAGATTAAAAATTCGCTCGGGATTGTCTAATATATCATCAGCACATACCTCTTGCAGATGTTGTCGCAAACCTTCAAACCATTTCCTAATCATTGGCTCTGTAACTAAAGCTCTTGCTTTCGAAATTATTTCTGCATGTCTTTTTGTGATGTTAGGGTGCCTTTGCAAAAACAGTTTCATCCACTTTTTGCCTGGCTTCAGGTCTGAACCTTTAATTTCAAAAATCTGTGCAACAGTCTCCCTGACATCATTTGTGTTGACAGGATAGCCAATTTTGGCCATATTTAAAATCCAGGTAGCAACTTTATTTTCTTCATCATCCGATAAAAGTTTTCCTGGCCCTTTTTTACATTGAAGGGCCGTTTTGCCGTGAATTTTATTATGAAGTGTACCCTTTGGAATATTAAATTGAACACTGGCTTTGGACAGGGATATCTGCTGCGCTTGTACCATACGTACAGCTTCTTCAAGTGTGCTTTGTTCATATCTTTTTTCTTTTTTTTTTCGAAGTGCAGATAACATCTATAAAGAGAAGAAATATTGGATATTATGCTTATCCGTTCATATGTTGAAATAAGACCTAAAATCTGAACTAATTAATTCAATTCGTTCATTATTTGGAATAAAGAAACCGAAAATGAACGAATAAAATTCACGTCAGCGTTCAATTTAAGGCAAGATACCCAAAATATGAACGAATAAAATGCGAACATATTCCTTAGTTCAAATTTTGGGCATAAATCCTAAAGCTGAACAGTGCAAGACTTCATACTAAAATAAAGCCTTAAAAATAATCAAAAACACTAAAATCATGTGTTCAACTTTTGGTAACTAAGTTCATACATTTATTAAAATTCATTTGAGTGGTTTTGTTTTGGTCTCTAAGCGTGAGTTTATAAGTAATGATAGCTATAAAAATATGCCTTTTCTCCAGTAGTTGAACGCCGTTCATCTATTGGATCAAGCGAACAAAATTGAATCCATTACTTGAACAGTAAATTTCTCTAAAAATACGGTAAATAATGTATAAATGTATCAATATAAACAAAGCCGAATATAACAAGATTTTATTCTAACCAAATCCACTGAAATCTATTAATAATTCTTTCTATAAGCTGATAAAATTCTTAAATTCGGAGGGTACTTACCTTAAGTAAGTTTCCCTAGAAAACAGATTTTTGGCGGGAAACGCTCACACAACGGCTGGCTGCGAGCGCGTCTGAGTCGTCACTGTCAAAATTGTTATGGAACCCGGAAGAAAAAATGTTGCCCTATGCGGGAAAAAATATTGCACATATGTAAGTAGCGGGGTGTTTTATATTTTTTTATTTTTCGCTCGATCGTTCATCTATTGGGGGTCGTTCATCTGTTGGTGCCACTACGTTATGATCGTTAGAAAAAGGTTAGAAAAGATGCTTTATTTTTTTAAAGTTGCCACAGATAATAAATCTACCGATACATTCTTTGACCGATGTCAATACAGTTAAACAAATATATTAAAGTATTGTAATATAGTCAAACCTAAGTATTAAGCATTTTTAACAGTGATTATCAAGTGTTTTTTGTCGCGAAAACTTCGTAAAAACTGAGGATTCAAAACCGGCTGTCAACCCAACGTACCAACGGTGACGGATTTCAAACTTCGATCCCGGGTAGTATTTTGTTTTATTTATGTGCTTGTATTTGCACACGACAGAACATTACAAAGTACTGCTCTTAAAACGATCAAAATCTAGTCACAGTCTCATCTCGGCGACAAACAAATGTCAAAAACTTGTCAAAATGTAGGGAAATTTGACGTATTTTAAAAATACGTCAAATTTCCCTTGATATACGTCAAATCTTAGTTAGTCTCAATCATTGACATAGAAAAGTATGGACTGGAAATACCTACGAAAAAAGGGTGCATACTTACAACTCATATTGTCGCATAAAATGGCTGCCATTGCTAGGGTTGTGTCAATCAAGGAACAACTGTTATCTCGTTGTTACTATAACGAGTAACGATACTTTATACGAGTTTTACTAGTTATCACGTTTGGATCACGATGGATTTTGGTGCTGTGAAGTGTGAACCACAGGCCGGACCTAGATATGTCACTCGGACCGAATAAGACGCAAGATTATTTATGTTAACATCGCAGAATATACGGATATCGTTTCAGCGGAGGAACTAGTTTCGGAAACTATTACGGTAAGTCGGCAACGGTACAACACTATTCCTTTATGACATCTGTTTGTAAACAAACGAATGAAATAACAAATATAATAAAAAGGCCTGTTATATGGAAATGAACCCAAATATCAATACTTTAGCCATAAATTCATGATCGCGTTACAATTGTATCATCGATTGTGTATTATTGTATGTATTAATGCATAAAAACCGGCTACTAACCTGTGCAAAGACAATTGAGGTTGATTTTCATTCTTTCTTGCACCACACTTCACAATACAACACACAGGCATGTTGAACTTCTGTTTTCCAACATTTACATGCAGTTTTAAAAGACAAAATCCTCGTAATTTTCTCGCAAATCTCAATAATACAAAAAACAAACAACCATTTGACAGCCAAACTACCATGAAACTCGTAGCATAAGATGGCTGCTACGGCACTTACCTACAACTGTCACTACGTCAAGACAAAATGTTGCCATAATTAGCAACAACTTAAAATATAGTTGTCTCTTTTATCAAATAAGATTATCTCACTAGAAAGAATGAGACATAACGATATTTCAAATTCTGAATCATTTTTCACTCATTTTTGTGTAAGCAAATGTATGTACAGAATAGCGCGGCATCTCCATGTTTTTCCTATCTCAATGGTCTCAATCTGTCAAAAATACTATTTTTGACAGATTGAGACTAACTAAGATGAGATCAGGACCCGTATTCCCATAATTTAAAACATTCAAAATCTAGTCGCAGTCTCATCTCGGCGACAAACAAATGTCAAAGACTTGTCAAAATGTAGGGAAATTAGACGTATTTTTGACAGATTGAGACTGAGATCAGACTGTGAACGTTCTTAAAATTACGAGAATTACCCTGCTGACATCAGACTTGTTAGTTTAGTTGTTGTGAAATGTGAACGTTCTTAAAACCAGAATTGCCCCTCTGCTCTGGTCTCTGAGCTACATCCATCACACACTGGCACGGTTTATGTTTCCTTTTGCCTGAAAACTAGTGGAAGCAAAATCGACGACGAAAACATTCGGCCAAACCTCAGATTAATTAAGACCAATAGATGAAATGTATTTTAGCAGGAACCTACGACTGTAATGCTATCCTTATTACGTAAACTAAAATGTACGAGTGAAAAAACAAGATGGCAATATTTTTATCAATGTGTCGATTTCATGCCGCGTACAGCCCCATCTGTCAAATGAGTGTCAAATGCTAGCAGCTAAGGTTGTGCAGAATAGTTTAGTCAATATCGACATAATATGTCGATATTATCACATTACAATAATATCGTTTCAATATGAAATAATGTGATAAAATGATAAAATGATATTTTAAAATGGGTTGTATTAAATCGGTCATCAAAAACAACGTAACCATCAGCAAATACTTTTAATCAATTTATATTATAATTCAACACTTATTGGCCTCTAAAAATAATTGTCTTTGCATCATCAGAATCAATGTCACACCCGATATTAGCATAGCCAAAATAACGACGTCCATCCCATTCAATGATCTTTCTGATTGCCATTTCGTCGATGCTGACAGCACAGTATAACGGTTTGCCCTTATTTTGAGCCACCCTTTCCTTAATAGCGTCTAACGCTTCCTTAGTAAACCCTGGATCGCAATCAAGAGTACCTACAGTACCATTTTGAAATTGTGTTGGGGTGTGGCAGGATATTTTTTAATTCTTCACGTACATAGCTGTAAGCTTTTGGTGAAAGGTAATGAAGAGTAACTGCAAACTTTTTGAGTTCCGATGAATACTCCTTTGGTGTACTGCCTTTCGCCTTGGATAAATATCGTTCAATTATTTCATTGCTTTTGATGTTTTTCAACATAATGAAATACTCTTCATCTAATTTTTCTTTTTGTAACAATTCAAGTAACCTCTGATTGATGGTCGTATTCTTTTTATTTAAACGGCGAGTTCGTTGTTTCTGAGCATTTAACTTTAACAAACGATTCTTGGCAATCAGCTCCAGTTTCAGTATTTTTTTTTTCAAGTTTGCTAATTCGCCCTTCGTATATTGCTTTTAAAGTCGTCTGGCTTACTGTCGTTGTTTCTGCCAAATCCTGCAAGAAAAAAAAATGAAGAAAAAAAATGAGCAGACTTAGGACTCAAGGCAAGCAGATATGAAGTGTCATAGTTTAATATTGCTTGGCAACGACTTCATAAAGTATAGAATAGTATTTGATTTCTAACCTTATTAATTTTGTACAGATACAAGTATTTTAACTTTTTAGTAGGTACGAGTTAGTATCGGTACAAAGTGAGAGGTGTAATTGTTTGTTTGTTGTTGACTTCAGTTAAAAATCATCACAAGTGAGCTAACTTACAGAACACATACAAATTCTATATTTAAAACGTTCCTCAGGAATCCATCAATACCAATCCTTAAGTCAAAATCGGAACAAAATTGATATATTTAGAAGAAGCTCACCGTAGTACTAGTTGCTAGTGGCATAGGCAAAACAGATACACCCATGCTTTGGTGCTGGCTGTTACTTGGACAGGTCTGAAAAAAAATATAGATACAATACTTATTTACATACATTACAACACAGGTTGCTTTACTTTGGTTGGTGAACAATTATAGAAGCTTACCATGTCATCAATAGCCAATTCACTCGTGCTTCGTTGTTGTTCCCTTGATTTGTCCAGAATTGCAAAGTCCTAAAAACAAATCTTCAATTTCATACTGACATCACAATAAGTAAAATATTATGTATATATTTTTGGGTATCTTTCACCAAAGCCACATCGGTGATACTGGACAAATTCAAAGTGGGCACTGCATTTTCTTTTAACCGAGCTCGCATTAGATTTCCACCCACAAAGCAGTCAGGATGGAAGTGTCTTGAACACACTCTCCAATGGTGTTTATGCTGCTTCTCACTCCGACTTGTGACAGTGAACCATTGCCTACGAATCTTTTCAGTTTTCGGAAACCTTAAAGAAAGTATTAAAATATAAGTAAGTTTGCCTGGAAAAGATCTCAGAAAACGATAAGGCCGCCTATTGTAAATTTTTTAGTGTTTGATGAATTTTTTATTTTAGTATTTTTGTGGTGTACAATAAAGTATACCTATATAAATAAATAAATATAAGATTTAATATATAATTTAAGCTACACATAGCAGAGGTGCACTGATCGACTGATCATTAATAAATCATCGATAACTATTTTTGACGGCACTAATAACCTCAAAATTGGATTGATTAAATTTGCGATTTCTGTGCTTATTTTTGTTCCAACTTATATGAAATTGTCTTAGCGTAATAAAATAAGCGATCGCATGTCTTTTTCCTTAAATGCCATAACATTTCCTAGTTATTTACAGCGAAAATATAACTGGTATGTACTCACTTGTGGAAACTTATATTTTCGCCGGAGTTTTCTTTATAGCCAGAATGCGATCTGCAACCGCGCACGATGCAGGACATTCTCCTTGTCCTCAGCCCACTTTCGGTTACACCAACACACCACAAACTTTACGAATTCTCTTGATATCTCACGATGTTTACACACAGAACACTAATTGTTTACATGGACAATGACGGAAGTCATAACGCGACCAAATTGCAAAGTATTGCCAATGTTGCCGTCGTAGAATTTTAAAAGTGCCTTTCTCATTCGTTAGCATGGACAGGAGTCTTTAGGAGTCGGAATGACGTTTTGGGTAGTACGGTGTGACGTCATCAAGATTTCATCTATTGTAGTATTTAATCTGAGGGCCAAACAATAAACACTACACTGCACAAAAATAGACTCATTAGAGCCTATTTATACTATAAAACCTATTGTGTCATAAACTTCTTATTGTCAAAAATTAAGCTCCTTTGTGTTTTACATTTACAGTAGGTAGGTACCTATTCCTTGTAACTTCACTTCTATTTAAAATCTCCATCTCATTCCATAATAACCTAATCTTAATACTAAACTTCCTTAAAAATCTATTTGTTAATATTTCATTACAGTTTATTTTTAACTTACTTTAATTTAATTTTTCTTTTTTTCCCTTCTACCTCCTACTAATCTAAATATTGGAACATCTTTTCTCACACTGTTATTTATTAGAATGTCATGGTTTACGTAGTCAAATGCTTGAGTCATATCGCAGAAGATAGCACATACGGGTGTTTTTTAGCTGCATAACTTCACACATTCCAGGTGACTGACATTTCAAAGAAAATGATGACCAGCAGTGCTACAATCAAGGAGATGGAAGCAAAACTAAGAGCTACCATGATGAAGCTCGAGGTTTCTGAAACTACATGTAAACAGCTGCTCTGTGAAAGGGAATACAGTGAGGTGGAAGTGGAAAACATTATTTTAAAGAATACCTCCCTCAAAAATTAACTGTCTCATCTACACATGCAACACATGGACTTAACTGACCAGCACAGTCAACTACAACATATCTAGTGTCAACATTTCAAGAGTGCAGTGACACCCATGAATCAAATCAAAGAGCTTGAACAGAGATTGAGTGAAGCCCAAGAGGCACTATATATCTATGTGTATCAAGGTCAGTAGGTAACCAGGTTGCTCGCACCAGTAATCTTTTTGATGAGTTGGTAGGTAGTAAGCCAATATCAGTGTGTGAGCCAGCTGTAAATCAATAAATACATTGTTAAAACACAAAAAATGATAAAGAGACAAAGGTTTTTTATAAAAAATGTTAAATTGAATAGAGAAAGGTTGAATTTGCTTAAACAACTAGATATGTATTCTTTTAATTTGGAGCAAAGTACTAGGAAGTACAACATTGACACAGAAACCTTGCAATCTGAACTTGACCATCTACAGGAGAAACTTTGTTCAATGACCAACAAATATAATACCTCTGAAGACCTAATGAGGGAATATGTGTTGGCAATGAATGAGCTGGTAAACTCACAAAAAAACAACTGTGAGCATTGTCTAACACCATCCAATGTGCTTACGCCGGACCATTCATTGTCAACATGCAATACCTCCTTACTGCAACCCTGTGTTGACTTGATCATTCCTTCTACTAATAGTTCCAATAAACCTTGTAAACAAACTTTAAATAATGACATTGTTTTATTTTGTGATGAGATTGGTAAGGACTTAGGTCACTTGTTGACAGATGAATATCCGGGACACTCAATAATAAATTACTGTATGCCTGGTTGTTCTTTGTCTCATATTATGAAAAAAAATATTAAATGTAACTTTACCCAGGATACAACTTTATTAATTTTTGTGGGTAATAGGGGGAATCTAAACAAAGGAGAACTGCTCCAGTATCATAAAACATTATGCAACCTTAGTTTAAGAAAAGTTGTGTTGTTTACATTCCCTTATAGTAACAGTTTGCCACAGGAAGAAAATAGCTTAAGATTTGAACTAAATATGACAATGCATAACTTGACTTATAATAATAACTTGTTCCATTTGATTGATTTTAACAATTATGTTAGTAAAAATTTCTATTTGACAAAAGATAGATATAACATTGTTATGTACTATCTGCCTAACTATTATAAAAGACAGATAGCTGTGTCGCTATCATATTTTTTTTCAATTACAGCCAAAAATTTGGCTAAACAACTTGCTTCTTTTGAGCAACGCAATGACATTTTAAATAATTCTGCCACTAATTTGGTAACAATTAATGACATTGCTAATAATTTAAATTAGAAAGTAAGACAATAGAGGATACCTCTAGCTGTATTGTACAGAATTGCAAAAGCAACTCAAAAAAGGCTTTAAAATCAGTAAATAGTATCAACCTGGTGCATCAAAATATTCAAGGTTTTATGAACAAAGATTTAGAAGTAGAATTATTTATGAATTTTAATAGTATTGATATTCTTTGTATAACAGAACATTGGCTGAAAAGCCACCAGTTCTTGTTCAATTTTAATAATCACCAGGTTGGTAGTTCGTTCAGCAGATTGAATGCTATACACGGTGGCTCATTAATTTTAGTAAGTAACCAGCTCAAATTTAAAGATCGTAACGATATTGTGAGCCTATCTGTTGAGCGTACAGTTGAAATTGCCTGTATAGAATTGGAGCATTTTGTTGTATTAAGTGTGTACAGACCCCCATCAGGATTGTATGACTGTTTTGAAAAGGTAATGGATGAAGTGTTAGACAGGATTTGTAACTCAAACAAGTCCGTTATCATTTGCGGTGATTTTAATGTCAATTTATTAGAAAACTCAGGTTCTCGTAGTAAAATTATAAGTCTGTTTCAGTCCTACAATCTTGTAAACCTATTTTTGGAGCCCACAAGAATAACCCCTACTAGTGCCACATGCCTAGATAATATTTATACAGATATTATACCAAGCCACAAAGAAATTATAAATTTACTAGATTCTGATCATTGCGGGCAAAGGATTACTATTCCAAATCAAAACAAAATAGTGGTTAAAAAAGATATCACTGTTAACCCCAAAACTGCATGTCGCTTGAAGGTTTTCAAAAGTAAACTCACTGATAAATTACCAGTTTTGCGGATCTCTCATGCGGATCCTAATCATCTATATGATAATTTTTTTAATATATACTGTAAACAATTTAATTCAACCTTTATTCCCAAGACTATCTCGGTTAATAGTAACACATGTTTCAGTGATTGGGCTACCATTGGTATTCATAAAAGTAGAAAGCGGCTTTATGAACTGTACAATGAAAGGACTTACGTAAACACTGATGAATTTAATTTGTATGTAAGAAATTATTCAAAATTATTTAAAAAAGTTTGTTATATGGCCAAGTCACGTTATTTGGGTTCAAAGATTAAAAACAGCAATAATGTAATTAAAACGACCTGGTCTATTATTAATAGTGAAGCGGGAAGATCTAGTAACCGAAATACTGACTACAGCCTGTCTATTAATGTGACAACATAATAAAATCAGACTCACAAGTCGCCGAGGCATTTGAAAATTTATTTTCAGATATTCCCGTTTCAACTACTAAATCCCTAAACTCATCACCTTCTGTTGCTGAGTCTTTGCTTATGGAAAATGTTAATGGTTGCGATTCGGAATTTCATTTTGAACATGTTACCTGTAGAGATATAATTAAAACCTTTCACACTTTAAATGTAAAAAAGACTGCAGATCTGTGGGGCAATTCTGTAGAAGTTGCTAAGTCTATTATTGACATTGTAGCACCTACTCTAGCTCTTATCTTTAATAGTTGTATTGACAGTGGGGAGTTTCCTGACCTTATGAAAAATAGTAAAATCATACCTTTGTTTAAATCAGGTAGTACATCAGACCCTACAAATTATAGACCTATTTCTGTTCTACCTACCTTTAGTAAAATTTTTGAGAAATTAATTTTAGAACAAATGCAAAGATTTTTTAATAAACACAAATTATTACATAGCAAACAGTTCGGTTTTACAAGGGGTCGTTCAACTACTGATGCCGGTGTTGAACTTATAGGACATATTTATAATGCATGGGAAGACAAATGCGATGCCTTGGGCATCTTTTGTGATTTGTCCAAGGCATTCGATTGCGTTCTTCACGAAACTTTAATCAGGAAACTCCGCCACTACGGAATCCGGAACGCTGCTCTGGATCTTCTTACTTCATACTTGAGTAAGAGGATTCAGAGCGTTGATGTTAACGGAAAAAGATCTCCCGGATCTTTAGTAACAATGGGAGTCCCACAGGGCTCAATTCTTGGTCCTTTCTTGTTTCTTATTTATATTAATGACTTGCCGTACCTCATAAAGGATAATCATGATATAGTGTTGTTTGCAGATGACACTTCACTTTTGTTTAAACTTAAACGTCAGCAGCAGGTTACTGACGATGTAAATAGCGCGATCTCTAAAGTAGTCCACTGGTTCAATGTTAATAATTTACTTCTAAACGAGAAAAAAACCAAATGCATTAAGTTTACGTTGCCTCACGTTAGACAAGTGAAAACTAATGTGTTGGTAAAGGGCGAAGAATTGAATCCTGAAGACAGCACAGTATTCTTAGGCATAACTTTGGATGCTAAGCTTCAGTGGGGTCCACATATAGACAAATTGTCAAAAAAGCTAAGTTCCGCAGCATACGCTGTTAGAAAAATTCGTAATTTAACTGATATAGAGACAGCCCGTTTAGTGTACTTTAGCTATTTTCATAGTGTAATGTCGTACGGTATTCTATTGTGGGGAAATGCCGCTGATATTCAGACTATCTTTGTTTTGCAAAAGCGAGCTGTTCGATCAATTTATAAATTAAGTCCGAGACACTCGCTCAGAGAAAAATTTAAAGAAATTAATGTTATGACTGTGCCTTCTCAGTATATTTATGAAAATCTTTTATATGCCCATAAAAATATAAAATTGTTTAAAAAATACAGTGATATCCATGATATAAATACTAGGAACAAACACAAATTTGTTCTACCTACAACAAGGCTCAAGAAAATAGGTGGCTCGTTCAGATGCCAATGTATACGCTTTTACAATAAAGTTCCAACCCCGTTCAAGATCTAAGCCTTAATAAATTCAAATCATTCATTAAACGTAAGTTGTGCCAGAAAGCATTTTATACCGTTAAGGCTTATATCGAGGACAAAAAGGCTTGGGATTAAGCTGCTTCCAATTTTTACATATTGAATGTGTTTATTTTTTTTATTTTTGTTTCGTTGATGTTTTTTGTTTTTTTTTTTATATACACTTTGACATTGATGAATTCGATATATACTATGACATTTGCTTACTTTGTAAAGTATTCTATTATTTTAATTATTGTGAATGTGAAGACTATGTGGGTCATTGTATTTATATTATTTTTCTCTCTGTTCTCTTAGTTTTTGTCGTGGTCTGGCAGTTTGAGTAATTAATGTGGCCTACCCAAATGTCCTTTCTTTGGTATTGTTCGTCGGATCGTTGAGCTCCCTAAGTTTTGAGTTGAGCTGCACGATTTCTGACAAATGCGTGCACTGACTGGACAGGTCCTCTCAAACTGTTTGGTTCTTTCTTCAAAAAAACCATCTCAGACATAAATCTACATGGTCTTCACATGATCTGACCAAGATTATGTCTGGACTTTAAAAGAGACTGTGACGTCTGAGTTTGTTTCGGCCTTTCTTCTCAGACTAGTCAGATAGGAAACGCCGACCTCATCTAGTTTTAAAATATGATTGACGTGTAAAAGTGTTTGTACAAACCTACTTACAAAAATAAAATCATTTATCATTTATCATTTAACGATAGATTTGACTGGTGATGATACCATACCATTATGTCCTATTGTTATGAGTCACAACAAATTAAAGAAATACATTAAAATCAAGAAATTTATTAAACGGTCACGGAGAGCAATAGAAAACAAAAACTCTTAAAATTAAATCTTTCGCTTAGAAAGGAACATGTTGTCTTATCGAAAAGTTTAAATATTTGTACTATTGAATTAGATAAATGTAGGGAGAAGTATGATACTGATATCCAGCTCCTCTATAATGATATATTACACAAGGAGCACTTGCTGAAGGTTATTTTTGAAAACTAGGAAACTTCACAGCGACAGCTAAGTGACCGCTTGTTTTGGGGAACTAGGTACTGGATTTGGTGAAGTACAATGCTGAAAGGTATGAGTCTCTGACTAATGATCTTTCATGCAGCTGTGCCAACCAACCACCACCTCCTCAGCCTCAGCCTGACTTGTCCCCTCCAGTATTGGCTCTTCCAGCAGACACCTCACAGATAAACAAATCAATATTATTTTCTGACGAGTTAGGTTCTGACTTTGGAACAATTTTACTCAATTACCTTAGCCATAGTTTTACCAAACATAGTTATCATAACACAAGTTTTAACCAAATGATTAAAAGAATTGCCAACACAAACCTAGATAAAAATTCTACTATGGTTTTGCTAAGGACATAGTGAATGGTGTTAACACCTTATTAAAGTTAAAAATAGGAAAGCTAATGTGTGCTTTTCCTTATTCTGATACTTTATCAGATAATGAAAATAATCATATTTATATGAAAATAATCATATATTTTACTAAATTTAATTAATGTTTGCAATTTTTGTGTTATGATGTTCCCAATTGCCACTCTAATTTTGCTATATTATACTAGATGGCGTCACTGAGACATGGGATCACAGTTTTTCTATGACATTTCTTTGCATAGCCTCTCTATTGTACCTATCTTAAATCTCTTTGCTACTACACTATAATTTTCATAAGTAATTGACATTACTTGATAATCTTTCAACCAATGCTGTTAAACAAATGACATCAAACTTGGTGTTTTCTAAAAACAATTCTATTTCCAGTAATTTGGAAGCGCAAACTTGGATATTTTGATTAAATTTTATAATAAAAAAAAAAAAAAAAAAAAAAAAAAAAAATGTATATAAGTAGTTTATCAGCCATCTTGTTACCATAACACAAGCATTAGGTTGCTTAGCTTGGGACTAGATGGCGCTGTGTGAAATGTCCAGGGATATTATTATTATTATTATAATTTTAAAATATGTTTCACACCCTTTAGTTTTTTAGTATTATTAATTATATTGCCAGAAGATACTGTTGGTGATTCTCAGAGGTGTTATAAATAAAATAGCGGACTGTATCAATAGGTATGGTTCGTATATTGAACATAAGGACGCGCGCCTCTCGGACCGTTGTTTTTGTTGAAGTGTCGGGCAGTGCAGGCCATCGGCGATCGGCACCTCGTCCCCTGCACCCCGCACGCTGCTGCCCCGCTCCCGTAGTCGCAGTGGCGGGCGGTGCTACGTTTTGTCTCCAACAATACCTTTTATTATTCTGTAATAATAATTGGTCATTTGAAGGGGTAACTTCTGTTGTCTCACTGACTAGTTTAAATTATTATCAGGAGATACCTCCACAGCTACAACTGGAGAGTCTAGATTGCCTGTATAAGTTCCAACAGGAGGGGAATACCCTATCTGACTGATGTGAAAGTTTACATAATCTCAGAAGGTAAATGATAATTGACAATGTTAATTATATTATATTTGTACGCTTCTGGGCAAAACATAGAGAATCTATCTATTTTTAACACCTCACACTCCGTTGTAATCTGGCCTATGTTTACAAATAAATTATTCTGATTCTGATTGATTCTGACTGGTAGTGGCCTCCAAGGATGTTGGCATTGTAGGTGGATCCTCCTTTGTACAATATGATGATTCATAATCATATTGTACAAAGTATAGTTTTGTCACTAATACTAGAATTTGTTATATATTAGCTATAACCTTGTTAATATTATATGCTATTAACATAGCAATCAGATGTCTACATTCCCCAGACAGAGATAAAGTTCTCTGAGTTAACATAAAACCACTAACAAACTTGTTAGTGTCAAAATACAATAGTTTGTCACTATGACAACATGTCTGATTATTTTCATTATCTGATAAAGTATCAGATAATGAAAATAATCATATTTATAAGTTGAATAATACTATTCACAAGCTGACATGTTGTCATAGTGACAAACTATTGTATTTTGACACTAACAAGTTTGTTAGTGGTTTTATGTTAACTCAGCAATTAGAGTGGCAATTGGGAACATCATAACACAAAAATTGCAAACATTAATTAAATTTAGTAAAATATATTCAACTATTGCCCGGTAGGTGGCCAGTGTGGTCAGTGTATATTTGTATATTTAGGTAGTTCAAATGGTAAATAAATATAAAAATCTAAACAAATTAAGCAAAACTTGTTTTAAGCAGTAAAAACTATTTTAGAATTTTATTCGCTAATTAATTTAATTATGATAATTCTGTAAATACATATTTGTTACGGCCGCGAATCATATTTTAATCAACGTACTTACAACTTAGTACTGACCAGCAAATTGCAAAAAACGTAAGAAAATTTGAATTTCGCGGGCCACCTTGGAGCATCCACCTTAAAATAAAATCATTTTAAATGTGCCTGCTTTACCGTTGAATTATTACAGCACTCAGCTTATTACACATCTTGTGTAAAGTAGACCTATTATCTCACAAAGCGCATATTTTCTTTGCAATTGTCGGTTGCGTTTCTGTTTTAGCAAAATATTTTTTTTTCACTTATGTTTGCAAATATTTGTAAATCTTGTATCCGTATGTATACGTATATCCGAGGCGAGGTCCAAAATCCGTAGATCTATAAAAAAATCCGTAGGTCTGGCAATAAATGGGGTGACACTAAGTAGACAGTATAAAACCTGTGGTAGGGATTTTACCATTTCGATATAAATGTATCGATAATATTGAAAAAAGTGACTAAGACTATTTTTTTTTTCGCATTTGAATAGATTGAAACAAGTGCCAAAAAATTAGGAAAGCAATAAAATGATTAGCAGTTTCAATGTTTAAAAGTTATTTATTTATAAAATTATTTTTACATACAAATGAGTAATAATTATCGTTATTATGATCTAGTGATCCAAGTGTGAGACTGCAGCTGATCACGAGGACGTGAGTGCGATTCCCACAGGACACAAATATTTATGTGATGGTTGTGTTGGTCCGGGTGTTTCTTATGTACAGTCGAGTTCTTTAATATCTTAGCATGTTCATGAATCAAAAATATATAGGCAATGGTAAGTTTCATAAAACTCTCAACAGCTTTGCCTTACAATAAATTGTAAACAATCTGTGACATCATAAATATGTGACATACATTATATCAATAACATTGCTACAGACAGACTCTAAAAATTATGCGCAATCTAGCGCAAAGTTAGGTTCACAAATATCTATACAATTTTACTATGAAAAATATCTTGACAATTTGACGTCTCGAATTGTTGTCTTAAATTCTTTGAACAATCTCTTTACAGAAGCATATCCTATAGTAATATTTTTCTTTGAAACAAATGCAATTTGAATTGGTCATTTATGACATCCTTCATCCGAATACCTACTGGATAGCATTCTTTTCAATCACCAATTTAAGGGCCCACGTAAGTACACACGGCTACACATCAAGCTATGCAAAACCAGTATTGGCTGACCGTTCATTGTGAGAAAATATCATACAAAGTGAGGCCAAGACAAACTGGTTTTGTATAGCTTGACGTGTAGCCGTGTGTACATGAGATTTGGGAAGGCTTTAGAAGTAGCGTCGCCTACTCAAGCATGATTGCATCAATGCGTGAACGTTTGCAAGATGTTATTGATGCCAATGGTGGATATACCAGATTCTAAAACTGGCAGCACCATTGCTTAAACCTTGCCTGGAAGTTCCCTACCTTATTTTAAATTTCAGGTTTTCATAAGAACAAAATAAGAAGTTCGAAGTTTAATATTAGCATAAGTCTCTATTATAGATCTTATTAAATATAGTCTATGATTGAGCATCGCAGGGCTCTCAAACGAGTGGATAATCAGGCCTTCAAAAATATTCGAATTTAAGAACACTTTTAGTACTTTCGTTTTAATATAATCGAACTTATCGATAACCAAATCGATAAAAAACATTGCATCTCTACAAGGCAGTAGTAAAGCTACTCAGCAATAGAGGGCGTCTATTACAAAATTAGCAAATTTTCTAGATCTATTTATGAAAATTATTTAATGTTAATTACTGAGTAAATATAAATAATTCATACGAAAATAAACTGAAGTTAGGTCCCGCCTTTTTACCGTAACGAGATTTACAATATCTCAATGCGCAACTTGGCATATTTCCTTAGAAAATATTTGTTTTTGGTGGACACAAATACGACTTGACACACAGGCGTACCACACCTAGACTGAGTGACTTATGACCAATAGGGCAAAAGTATTGGATTACGATTTTGTTCGTGATGTCCTGTCTATTGTCAAGTAATTTAATGTCTTTGTGTAGTAGCCATTTCAGCCGACAACGCATGATACATGGCGGGTCATTAATATTACTTAAAAAATCTATTGAATCTAAAGAACGTAAAGACATTATGCATTATGCTGAGCGATGGCCGTTTTGCGTGAATGTGACGCATGTTTACCCCCAACTTGTTTTTTTTTTGTGTTTTTGTCCTTTTTTTATGCGTCATGTTTGCCGCAAATAAATGCTTTTTCTTTCTTCTTTTTTCTTTCTTTACATCATATCATCGGGCTGTCTGTTGAACACATCATTGATTTGTCCTGTGTTGAGCTCGATAAGCATGTTATAGTAAGTATACGTTTACAGACCTCCTAAGTTACCAGAATCTATCTGTGTTTGATTCTGTAATGGAAGATGTGTTAAAGAAACTTAGTAGGTAGGTACCTACCTACTAGTAATAAGTCAATAATCGTATGTGGAGATTTTAATATTAATTTAATGGAAAATAACTCGAATACTGTCAGATTATTGAGTCTTTTGATTTGTCAAATGTGTTTATGGAACCAACGCGAGTGACAGCTTCTTCTGCCACTTGTTTATTGTAGGTACGTTTGCCCCGAACGGCCCCCCAGAATTTGTGTTTTATGTGTGTACTAATGCAATGTACTCGCCTCTAGGAGTATTATATGTACCCGTTTCTTTTTCAATGTACCTCTGTACTTTTGAAGATATTTGCAAAAAAAGGGGGCCGTGCCAGCCAAACGTTTTCAGCATGGCCCCCGTGTAACTTGAAAAATATGCCAATTGCAGGGTTTATGTTATTAATTTTTCAGCCTGTGTGTAATCCAGTGTTTGTAGCCAGGTGTTTATTTTCTTTTTAATCACATTTTTAGGGAATGGGTTAATCTGTAGGGCCCTGTTTATCTTATTATAGATATGCGTAGCAAGGAAGAGATGTTGCCGTCTAGCTGAGGCAGTCTTACATTTGATAAATGTACCTAATTGTGAAAAAAAAATTGATGTAATTGCGATTACTTACACAAACAAATTGTAAATAGAAAGAAAGAAAAATATTTTATTCTGCACAAACAGAACGCATAGATACAAATAAAAAATAAATAAAAAAAAAAAACATAAGGTACACTTAGTTAAAAGACTCTTAGTCAAGCGTAGAAAAAATATGTACGTTTGCCCCGCACGGCCCCCCAGAATTTGTGTTTTAGGTGTGCACTAATCAAAGAGTATAATAATAATACGGGAGAAGAGAGCCCTCTTGTGCCATTTCGAAGCATCCAGATTCGAAACGCCATCTGCAGTTCTTAACTGGAACTAAGGCTCTATAGGTGGCTATAGATAGGCACGACTGTATGTGTACCTAGGTACGTATAGATCAGTAAGTTTGGTTTTTATGTGATCATTAAAATTTTTTTAGCTGTTGTAGTCATATGTTGATCAATATGCGACTGGCGAATAATAATAATGATGATACATTTACTAAATTACAATAATTAAAATTTGAATGATGGTGATTGAGAAGTAAAAGTGTCCTAATATAAATTGACCGCATATTGATCAACATATAACGCAACAACAGCTAAGAAAATTTGAATGATCACATACATCAAACGCTAAACTTCGCCAGAATTGGCAGTAACACAATAATGAACCATTTTACTTTAATTTATTGTAATTTGTAACCGTGTAACGGCTAAGAGTATATTAATAATACGGTACCGGCGACCATAGACTATACACTTATAAACTGAGACCGGCGACCATATTGTGTGATGTTGCCAGAATATGTCACAAAAAGGATTTCCGTGACACGATTGCAATAATTGATGATACGGTCAGATATGAAATACATAATATAATAATGTGATAATATTGATGTAAAATGTTACAATTATTGTTTTAAATTATAGAGAACTCTTTCATTTGATTTTCTTATTTGCATTTAATTTGGTATCACAGAGACATCTATCGATGATTATTAAACTAATAGCTCCTTCGTTAATAAAAGTAGATGGCGACTCTTTCTTTACTAAAGTTGTGCATGTTCTAACTGTCTCCCCCCTGGCACTAATGCAATGTACTCGCCTCTAGGAGTATATTGTACTGGTTTCTTTTTCAATGTACCTCTGTACTTTTGAAGATATTTGCAAAAAAAGGGGGCCGTGCTGAAAACGTTTGGCTGGCACGGCCCCCTTTTTTTGCATGTAACTTGAAAAATATATAGCGTATTAAAAAGTTTCATAAGATCAAGGAATGTACTCTATTAACATGTTATATATACCGCAACAGATATTGTGAATTCGTAATGACAAATAATATATAGATGTGGATAGGGGGCCGTGCTGGATTTTTTTTTAAAGAAAATATCTAAAAAAGACAAAACAGTCTTAGCCAAAAACGATTACAAAATAATTAATGTTTGGCAAGTAACATTAATTATTTTGTATGTATGACAGGTTTCTCATACAACTTGCTAAATTGGAAAAATAAACCAATTTTAGTTCATTCAGCACGGCCCTCTATGGTTGCCTATATCTTTTTAAATAAGACATGTTTGTTTACAAAATTCGCCTTTCTGAATTATAATAGGAGTACATTCGTTCCAAATAAATTGCGAAACTGCTGTATTAGTACCTACTTTAAAAAATAAATAGGATCAAAAATATCATATATTACAACTGATGGGGTGACCATGATTCCTTTATTAGGTAAATATTTTCTATAATAATAATAATAATAATCTTTATTTCTTCTCTCTACACAAAGGTTCACATAGCTATAAACAGGGACAAGAAATATAGCGTTTAGACAAAATGCAAAAATATGATCCTTTGTGAGAGACTGGCGTCCATACTAGGATACCCTGTGTGACGGATCACCAGGCTCTCACCCCGAATAAACCTAATTAACATTACATTATAACGGTTAATTTTATAACTCTAGACAAATTATGTAGGGGAAAAAGAAAACATGTACTTATAACTTTAAATAATTAAACAAAAGAAACAAAAAAAAATTTAACAATAATAAAAAATAAAAACAATAGGTATAGTGTAATGTGTGTGTAGTGTGCAGGTGAAGTGTGCTGAGATGTTGAATGATGGTGTTGTGAATGTGGGTGTGTAGGGTGTTAGCTACAGTCAGTGGCGTAACTACAGGGTGGCAAGTCGGCAAAATGCCACGGGCCCCCAGCCTGAAGGGGCCCCCGGTCAGAGGAGAATCCCAACTCCTAACATTTATAATTTATCATACATGTTTATTAAAAAAAAGTTTTGTCTTTGATTTATTTTTATTACCTACTCAGTTGCATACACAAGTAAAAATCTCAAAGCATTTGTAAAAAAAAGTTGTAACCCAGTTTTAGTACGTATCAGATGCCACACCACAGGCCACACGTGTTGGTATTACTGCGGATTTTCGGGGAAGTCCCGCTGCGCGTCCCGCCAATTTGACGCTCACAGGGAATCCCTGATTCAAGTTTGTATATAAGAAAGACTCCACTATTCTATTATTACGTCAGCGCAGCCTTCGTGTAAACACTTCAGCGTGACGTCATCATCTTCACTCCCGCAAGCTTCAGCGGCGAGTCACCCAGCCAGCCAGCATGCAGCGTCCGCGCATACCTGGTCATCACCCTCAGCCTCATCAGCAACCTTGGCACAGCACACTGCACCTTCGGCCGGTCAACAAGCAGAGAGCACCCTCTCCTGGTCGACGCAGCAGCCAGCCACAACCCGGCGCTGTACGACATCCGACGCACTGGAGTATAATGCAGCGCCACCCCGACTCACTGGGGACATCTCCGCAGACAGTTCCGACTCACCGTGAACTATGCGGCAACCGGTTCCGACTCACTGGAACCTCAGCTGGCCTGGCAAGCATCGCAAGATACAAGACTCAGCCCATTATCAACCTCCGGTCTTCGGAGGGGAGTGATGTAGCGGTATCTTCAACGCCACATGCGAACAACGCGTCATACTGACGTCACGCAAATCCTGCATCTCGCAAGCAGAATTTACCGCACAATTAGCATAGATACAATTTCCCAACATCAATCGTTGGGCAATAGCCCGCCAGACGCAACACCCGTCTGGTCGGAGGATCCTCCCTTTTGTATGGAGGATGAGCGAACTTTACACCCTGTTCCTCATGCCTCTAAATACTCCTAGAGGCGAGTACATTGCATTAGTGCACACCTAAAACACAAATTCTGGGGGGCCGTGCGGGGCAAACGTACATAATATTTTGCATACATTAATTATATGTGAAGACGATGTACCTAAAAATAAAATTACTATAATATTATCCCTGGACATTTCACACAGCGCCATCTAGTCCCAAGCTAAGCAACCTAATGCTTGTGTTATGGTAACAAGATGGCTGATAAACTACTTATACAGGGTTACTGGTAATTCGACGTATATCCGTCAGGGGCTGATAAGGGGGCCAAAATGCAACAAATTGAACCCCCCATATGTATGGCCGAAATTCAATAGTTTTCGAGATATTTGAATTTTAAGGGTTTTTCGATATTTACCCAAAATTTGACATTTAATTCCAAATAAAAAAAAAACTACATATTTGAATGGGTACCATTAAAAATGATGTTGTAGCTGGCACTTCAATTAAGCTATGGACATAATTAAAACTACTTAATTAAACAAAATAATTAAAATAATGAGCGATATGAGAATAATATCTTACCAATATTTTTATTTTACGCTTCAAAAATGTTGTCTCGTCACAAAAATTTCTATGACATTAATCGTACAAATAACTAAAACAACTTGCCTATTCTGTAAGCTTTCCAAAAAGGTATAAAAGTCAATTTTAAAATACATAATTCGTGGCATGGCATGTGTTTGAACCGGCGCGGGGAGAGAAATCATCTATGTTTTTAGTTTATGATTCTCGCTAAAACAACCGATTTTACTGGCGAAATTCTTGTTGTTGTTCTTGTGGCGGGGTGTGCGGGCGGGGGACTACACGGCGCCTGCTGCGCTCGCGTCGCCTTCCTAATCCTTAGTAAGTTTCGACTCTACGCCGCGCAAGCACGTGTGTTGTTATCTTGCTATTAACCAATCTCTCATCGCGTTAAATTGTTATCGATCATTATTGTTAATTCTTGTTTCTCTTGTTATTCTTTTTGTTATCATTGTTATTTCGGATAACATGGCTTCGTATTCTAATAACGAATACGCAGACATAATGTTGTGTTATGGTTTTGCCGATGGAAACGCTCGCGGCTCGGCGAGAATACCAACGCCGCTTTCCCGATCGTCGACTTCCCCACGTTACTGTTTTCGGGAGCACCTACCGACGATTGTCTGAAACTGGCAGTGTTCAGAGAGCACAATTCAACGCTGGCAGACCTCGACGGTACACGGCTGACGAAGAGGACACCATTCTTCAGTGTTTTATTGATGACCCAAATATCTCAACGAACATTAGTTGCAAGACAGCTCGGTATGTCCCAGTGGAAAGTGTGGTCGGTAGTTCATCTATCAGGTAGACACCCATACCATTATCAACCTGTCCAAACATTGCACGAGGGAGATCCTGCCAGGCGACTCGAATTTTCTCGGTTTATGTTAAACGCTGACGCTGACCAGGAACATTTCCTAAGAAATATTTTGTGGACTGACGAGTCAAAGTTTGACCGGGATGATATAACGAATTACCATAACTTACATTTTTGGGCACCTAAAGCAGGCAGGAATCCAAAAAAACTAAAAGAAACTGCGTCGCAAATGAGATTTTCCCTGAACGTATGGATGGGTGTCGTTGATAATTATTTGGTGGGCCCTCATTTCTTGCCCCAAAATTTGAACGGCCAAAATTACGAGGAGTTTTTGAGAAACAACCTAGACGATTTGTTGGCAGATGTTCCCGAAGAAATAAAAAACAACCTCATGTTTCAACATGATGGTTGCCCAGCACATTACCGGATTACTGTCCGACAGTGGCTAGACGAGAGATATCCAAACCGATGGATTGGGAGGGGAGGGCCAATTCCGTGGCCAGCACGAAGCCCTGATATCACACCACTTTTATCATATTATCACACGATTTTTACGTCTGGGGTCATATGAAGGAATTAGTTTATGTGACCCCAATAAATTCAGTCGAAGAACTTCGACAGCGAATAATAAATGCGGCGCAACAGATGAGAACAACGTTCACATCAAGAGTGACGAAAACCGAAGTTAGGAAGAGAATTCGAACCTGCATTCGTAATCGAGGGGCTCATTTTGAACAAGATGTGTAAAATTTTTAATAAAATTTGACGTACATTTTGTAATGCATTTTATTTCATACAAATACAAATGACCCTTTCTCTCCCCGCGCCGATTCAAACACATGCCATGCCACGAATTATGTATTTTAAAATTGACTTTTATACCTTTTTGGAAAGCTTACAGAATAGGCAAGTTGTTTTAATTATTTGTACGATTAATGTCATAGAAATTTTTGTGACGAGACAACATTTTTGAAGCGTAAAATGAAAATATTGGTAAGATATTATTCTCATATCGCTCATTATTTTAATTATTTTGTTTAATTAAGTAGTTTTAATTATGTCCATAGCTTAATTGAAGTGCCAGCTACAACATCATTTTTAATGGTACCCATTCAAATATGTAGTTTTTTTTTATTTGGAATTAAATGTCAAATTTTGGGTAAATATCGAAAAACCCTTAAAATTCAAATATCTCGAAAACTATTGAATTTCGGCCATACATATGGGGGGTTCTATTTGTTGCATTTTGGCCCCCTTATCAGCCCCTGACGGATATACGTCGAATTACCAGTAACCCTGTATACATTATTTTTTTTTGTAAATACATACATATTATAGATAGAAAAACACCCAGACTCGGAACAAATACATGTAGGTCATACAAATATTTGTTCCGTGCGGGAATCGAACCCGCGACACGCAGCGCAGCAGTCAATCGCTTAACCACTGCGCCAACCGTGCCGTCGTACTATACCACAATAGGTAAAAGAATTAAAATGGATTAATGAAACCATGACATGCGAGAATTACAGAAGTGCGCATAAGAACTTGCACATGGTATTTGTTGACCTCGAAAAGGCATACGACAGAGTGCCTCGTGAAGTTTTGTGGTGGGCGCTGAAGGAGAAAGGCGTGCCAGGGAAGTATGTGCAGTTGATCAGAGCTATGTACAGTCGATGTAGTACCCAAGTCCGGTCTACAGTGGGCACTACTGACAGCTTCGATGTGGCTGTCGGCTTGCACCAGGGTTCAGCACTCAGCTCGTACCTCTTCGTGCTGATAATGGATGCTCTTACATCAGATATCCAAGAGGAGGCTCCTTGGTGTATGCTGTTCGCCGATGACATTGTGCTGGTTGCCGAGAACGGCTTAGAGGTCCAGAGCAGATTAGAGGGGTGGTGGAAAAGACTCGAGACTGTTGGCCTGAGAGTAAGTCAGACCAAAACTGAGTATCTGTTTTGTGATTTTGGCGGTCTCTCCAATCCTAGGCCCATATCACTCGCCGGAGCGCCCTTATCCATCTGCTCCGACTTTCGGTACCTCGGGTCGCTTGTCCAAGGAGATGGCGAAGTAGACCGAGACGTAACGCACCGGATCAACTCAGGATGGATGAAATGGCGGCAGGTCACAGGAACAACTTGCGACCCACGGATGCCCCTCAAGTTAAAGGGGAAAATTTATAAGTCCGTGATAAGGCGCCTGTCGTACTTTATGGGTCTGAATGCTGGGCTGTGAAGAAGACGGATGAAAAAAGATTGCATGCAGCGGAGATGAGAACGTTGAGATGGATGTGTGGAGTGACGAGAATGGATAAAGTAAGAAATGAGTATATAAGAGGAAGTTTGAAAGTGGCGCCAGTGACAGAAAAGTTGAAAGGAAATCGCTTGGCTTGGTATGGGCATGTGATGAGAAGGGACGAAACGCATGTGACTAAAAGAGTGATGAATATACATGTTGATGGATGGAAAGGGAAAGGAAGGCCGAAGAAAAGATGGATGGATTGTGTGAGGAATGATATGAAAGAGAAGGGAGTGAATGATAGCGTGACGGCTGACAGGGGAGAATGGAAGAAGAAAACGTGTTGCGCCGACCCCAAGTAACATGGGATAAGGGCAGGAAGATGAAACCATGACATATAAATTAACTATGTGATAGATACATAGTGCTCACATATTTACAAACATTCCAAAAGTAGACTATTTTCATAAATAAATAAGGAGTAATAAGTCCGGGTGTGACTTTAAGTAATTACAGAATGTAAATCAATGTGAAAGAGAATAAAAAAAAGAATAAATTATACAATTACATTAGCAACCAGTTTGATTTTGTCTAGACTCTAGAGATTGTCCTATGGAGCAGGACCAGCATGTTTCCAAGCATTCTTATCTTGGATATAATCCTCTAATTTGTAATATCCTTGCTTACAAAGTGTAATTTTAATATAAGTTTTAAATTTTCTTTCATTTAATTGCAATATTTCACAAGGTATTTTGTTGTAACATTTAACACAGTACCCCATAAAAGATGTATGTACTTTAGATAGGTAATCTGAAAAAAGGTTGATCTAATTTATCTTTATGTCGAATATTAAAATTATGTCTATCACTTATTTTATTACAAAGATGTTGACTTTTTCTTACATACATAATATTTTCATAAATGAATTGGCAAGGCACCGTCATAATATTAACCCTTTTAAATAGTTCCCTAAGAGATTCGCGGCGACGTAGATTGGCTCTGATAGCTCTCTTTTACAAAATAAAATTGGATTCGATGTCAGCAGCCCGACCCCACAGTAAAATGCCATAATAAGACATAATACTGTGGAAGTAACTAAAATGGAGCAAGCGCGCGGTTTCTTCATCTGTTAACTGTCTTATCTTTCTAACAGCATATGCGGCCGAGCTTAGCCGCCCCGCAATAGATGTTATATGTGGTCCCCATTGTAATTTCTCGTCTAGCATGAGTCCTAGGAAAACTGTCTGATTAACAAATTCTAGTTTTTGGCCATTCAATATGATGTCACATTCGCTACTTCTAACATTGGATAATTTAAATCTAATGCATTTGGTTTTTTTTTTTCATTAAGTAAGTGCTAAATTAATTACCGTAAACCAATTTTGGACTTGAAGAATAGAGTTATTCACGTCGTCAAGATTTTGTTAAAGATCAATGATATGGCATCTGCAAATAACACCATCTTCGGTTGATTTTGAAGTAATTGGGGTAAATCATTAATATAAACTAAAAAGAGGAATGGACCCAATATCGAACCTTGAGGAACGCCCATTGTCATTTCAGACCCCAATGAGTTTATGCCATTTACTTGGACTTTAACCTTTCTATCTTTCAGGTATGAACTTAGCAAGTCAAGTGCTGTTTTCCTAATCCCATAGTTCTCAAGTTTCATCAGAAGTGCAATCGAACGCTTTAGAGAGGTCGCAAAAGATTCCAATAGCATCTTGTGCTTCTTCCCGGGCGTTAAAAATGTTCTTCATTAGGGTAATGCGTCAGTGGTATAGTCAACAGCAAAAGTAGATGATCAAAATCAGAAATTCTATACTAATGAACGGAGTTCGCGTCAGAACTGTGTGGCGTCGAAGTGATTCAAAAGCATGTGATTGTAAATTATACCAAACATTTACTACTAAAAAGTATGTGACTGTAAATTATACCAAACATTTACTATTTAGATGCCATATAGCTGCGAACTCCGTTCATTAGTATTGAATTTCTGATTTTGATCATCTACTTTTGCTGTTGACTGTACAACGCCCTTTGGTGAAGTCGTACTGGTGTTCATGAAAGATGTAATTTTTATTAAAGTTACGTAACATTTGATTGAGCATCAACTTTTTAAACACCTTACTGAGAACCGGCAGAATTGACAGAGGTCTATAATTGTTGGGTTCTTTACTATCACCGGATTTGAACAATGGTACTACTTTACTATGTTTCATAAGATCCGGAAAAACTCCTTGGTCAACACTGGTGTTAAATATGAAAGCTAAAATAGCCTGGGGGTTTGTATGCTGAAACCTAGGCTCCAAAAGGCATGCCTTTGTGGCATCCACATAATCCCGAGTCCCGACCCTCGAGTACGGCCCTGTACAGCGGGGGACCACGCGGGGCGAAGGAGCGGAGGTCACTCGGAAGCCAGTGCGCGCGCGACGCCGCGCCACTGCACCCAAATCGTCTTAGCGGACGCACGTACTACTTTATCTCAGCCGCCTGTGCTTATAAAACTCGCTAGTAAAATCACTATTGTCTTATATAACTTCACCTTCAATTCTACCATATCACTCTGTATCGTTCCTTCTTCGTTCTAACGTCTGTAATATTCATCTATCCTCATTAAATACCATCCATTGTTCTTCTTGCTGTTTTCATATTCACCGACGCCTACCTAGCCGCCTGCTACACACCATACACGCAGTGGGCAAAAGTCGGTGGCATCCTTTGATACTTTTGATATACCTAGCGGGTTTCGGTAATTACATAGAGGTCTTTCTCTCATCTATATATATAAAATTCAAAGTCCTGACTGACTGACTGACTGATTGACTGACTGACTGACTGATAGATCAACGCACAGCCTAAACCGCTGGTCCTAGAGACATGAAATTTGGAGGGTGTGTTCTTCGTGAAGAGTAGGCATCCACTAAGAAAGGATTTTTTGAAATTCCACCCCTAAGAGGGTGAAAACGGGGGAAATCGTTTGTATGAAAAATCTTATTCCTTGAGTTAATAAACTTGAAACTTGGCACGAATACTTATCTAAATAAATTATGAAGATTGTCTTTTTTTTTCTTCTAAACTACCCCCTAATAAGGGATTGGGGGGTTTCAAAGTTTGTATGGAAGTATTTTAGCGCGCAGTCCGATTTACTCGAAACTCAGTATTTATACCTAATATTGAAAGTAAAGAATAATGTGTATCAGGGTTTTTTGAAAATCTACCCCTGACGGGTTGAAATGGGGTAGTCAATTTTTCAGGGGAGGATTTTACTGCATGGCTTGATTAACTCGAAAAATAGTATAAATAATCTTTGAGTCAAGTTATGAATACATCCAAAACGATTTTTTTAAATTCCCCCCTTGTGGGGGTGAAAAGCGGGGATACAGTTTATATGAAAAATCTTCTTCATTAGGTTAATAAACTTGAAACTTTTCAAGAATACTCGCCTATGTGAGTAATAAATTTTATCCTTATAAGTTTTTCAAAACTACCCCTCAATGGGGGATATAAGGGTGTTGAAGTTTGCGTGGAATAATTTGAATGCGCGGTCCGATTAACTCCAAACTCAGTGTTTATACTTAAGACCAAAAATAAAGAGTAACATGTATCAGGGTTTTTCGAAAATCTACTCCTTAACGGGTTGAAAGGGGTAGTTAATTTTACAAGGGAGGATTATAATGCGTGGCTTGATTAATTCGAAAATTGGTATAAATAATCTTTGAATCAAGTTATGAATAATCCCAAACGATTATTCAAAATTCCACCCCTGTGGGGGTGAAAAACGGGGGATACAGTTTATATGAAAAATCTTCTTCATTGAATTAATAAACTTTAAACTTGGTAAGAATACTTGCCTATTGCCTAAGTAAGTAATAAAGTTTATCATTATAAGTTTTTCAAAACTACCCCTCAAAGGGGGATATAGGGGTGTTGAAGTTTGTGTGGAATAATTTGAATACGCGGTCCGATTAACTCGAAACTCAGTGTTTATACTTAAGACCAAAAATAAAGAGTAACATGTATCAGGGTTTTTCGAAAATCTACCCCTAACGGGTTGAAAATGGGTAGTTAATTTTACAAGGGAGGATTATAATGCGTGGCTTGATTAATTCGAAAATTGGTATAAATAATCTTTGAATCAAGTTATGAATAATCCAAAACGATTTTTCAAAATTCCACCCCTGTGGGGGTGAAAAGCGTGGGATACAGTTTATATGAAAAATCTTATTCATTTAGTTAATAAACTTGAAATTTGCCTAAGTAAGTAATAAAAAGTTTATCATTATAAGTTTTTCATAACTACCCCTCAAAGGGGGATATAGGGGTGTTAAGTTTGTATGGAAGAAATTGAATGCGCGGTCCGAGTAACTCGAAACTCAGTATTGATACTTTTGACAGAAAATAATTAATAATAAGTGTGTAAAGTTGACGAAAATTCACCACTGACGGGACAAAAAGGGGTAATTCAGTTTTTAAGGGGAGGATTTGAACTTGAAATTGTATGTTACATTTTCACGCCTAAACCACTGAACTTTTGATTTGGCATAGAGATAGATGGCATCCTGGGGAAGCACATACATTTTATCCTGTTAGCACGTTCCCGTGGGATAATTTCCGACATCCACGCGGGCGAAGCCGCGGGCAGAAGAATTTATAAGATAAGAAGCATCTCTTTGTTTAACATTACAATGATGCCCCAGTGCAACTGATAACAAGTCATTTTATGTATCAGTAACATGTGTGTCAGCAACATGTCGGACGAGAGTTTAAATTAATTTATATACAGACTGTGATTTGTGATATAATAATAATAATAACGTTTAATTATAAAAATGGTGCAGATTTACAACTGAATGATGAATTGATGACTGAATAAAAATAAATACAAACCATACAAGCACTTTTCTTACCATCAGTACTTTTACGCCTTCTAGCTATACATGGAGGTAGATATATACGGACCGAGAAAGTTGGGACTAGGGTTCAGTATGGATGAAACCTGAAAACTGATTTGTTTAGAACTATTTCGTCGTTTGTTGCGGTCGGGTTTTTTGAAACAAGTCAGTTTTTTTTTATTATGAAGCCACTTGTTACTAGACTATTCCTTGTAGAGAAACACTGTCCGGCTGTGGATCAGACGCCATGAAGAAGAGGGTGTCTTAGAGGATAGGCCGCGGGCACCACGTCCATATCTGATAACCTCCAGCGTATGGTAGACACTATTTCACAAGCGCTATATTCTCAGATAAGAAATGTTTTACGTCGAGCCAACATTGTCGTCGACACTTGTGGCGCGTAATGTATACACGCTACGAACCTAGATAGAAACGTGATTCCTAATCATGATTCTGGAAGGATATGCGCTAATATGTGGGGCTGGATGAGTGCTGATGGTCCCGGAGAACTTGTCCATTTCCCAGGGCGAGTAAATGGCGAAACTTACCGCGAACTATTACAAAACGTAATGGTGCCTACTGTGCTCACAGTTTATCCGAGAGCAGAGCTCCCGGAATTTATTTTACACAGGATATTGTTTTTCTCGTTAAGTTTTTGGCGACTTAATCGCCAACGGCTTATGAAATGAAGGCTAGGCCACACCAACTTCCTAGTTCTAAATTTTAAAAACCCGCGTTCTAACGCGTTCAATGATATGTTCTGAAGGGCATGTCTTGAATTTTTTTATTACCATACAACCTTATACTGAACTGAAAATTGCAAAAAGCCTAAGAAAATTTTAATATTGTTAATTGTGTGTTTTACCTACTTACTATGCCCAATATTTTATGAATATCTTTGTTCAGTTCAGTTAATAAATAAATAAAACTGATAAAACTTCAAAATTGTATTTTACTTTTTAATTAATGCCTAACCGACAATAGGATTTATCAAATCAAATTTCTAATTAGAAAAATAAAGACAAAATGTATTATTAATAACTCAACGAATTTTCCCAGATCTATCTATGCTAATATTATAAAGAGGAAAACTTTGTTTGTTTGTTTGTAATGAATAGGCTCAAACACTACTAAACCGATTTAAAAAAATCTTTCACCATTCGAAAGCTACATTATCCACGAGTAACATAGGCTAAATTTTATTTTGGAAAAAAATAGGGTTCCGTAAGATATTTGGGTTTTTCGAACACAAGGTGTAAAAAATCAACCAGAAAAGTTACTTATTTTGCGTACGCTGCCTAAACTATAAAAGATAGAACCATAAAATGTTCAAATTAACTGTAGATCTTATAAATATCTACAAAACAGTCCGCGACACACTATACCTATCTATGTCGAGTTGTGTATGTTTAAAAAACCTGAATTTTTTTTGGACTACATTTAAACGCATTTATTTTAGTCATGCTATTAATCCTTATCAAAATAAATTATTTCATCAGTAAGTACCGTTTATGTAGATAATATTTGGTCTTTGAATGATTAAAATTGAACGTTTGGTTTTGAAGTTATGGCGAAATTAAAATATTACGATTTCTGCTGCACGGCCCGTTGCGAAGTGGGCGTCACCAAGGCCGTGCACGTGCAGGAATAAGTTTACAAAATCAAAAATCAAGTCATAATATAACTATTTACATCACATCCATGATCTGTATAGTGTTATAAAGTTTTCATAATTTTCGCAAAGTTTAAAAAATTCATCTTCTTCCTTCTATTTATTAAAATAAAAAATGTTTTTTTGAATTTTGAATCAAAAAGTGTCGTCTTTTCTCTACAGTGTTTTTTTTCATTTGAAGCTTTTATTTGGGCACAGGACGGACGTCTATATTCAGGCCCTGATTAACCCTTAGGCTAAATAGGCTGCAGCCTAGGGCGCGAGAATCGAGGGGGGCGCGCCAAAATCGTGTCTTCGCATGCACTAATTTAGCATCATTGCATCTACCCTACATATTTCAACTAGACCGAGACAAAACACTAAAACTAAGTGCGCTTGTGAGTCCCTGATTTTAACGATACATTTTGAAAATAAAGCGCGCGTTAGATTGTTCACATTTATAGGAAAGTAACTGTTGTTAATTAATGTTGTAAAACAATAATCACCTCTAAAACGTAAACTGGTAAACAGAATGCATAAATAACAATGACAATATCAGCTGTCACAAGACAGGTGACGTTGACATAAGGGAACGGTCCATCTCTTTTATTCATTCTACTCTCACCGTAAATTAATATTTTGTGAAACAAGTTTCGATTTAAAATAAATGTAATTATCACTTCCTGGATTTATATTTCAAAGACAGAATAATTTATCTTAATAGTTAGAAGAAGTAGTCTTATATATAAGGCAGAATAAGAAGTATTATGAATTAAAAGACTAGAGTCCAAACCAATGTTTTGATTTGCAGTTTGCGTAATCAAAACTAATGTTTATTTTTGTTAATGTTTTAAATTGATAACGTAATGACTAATAGTATGATACTTTAATATTTCTTAGATTTTACATTGCAATTTCGATGTACCAAATTATTACTAAACGATTTTAAACCAAAAAACTGTAATGGCGAGCTGCAATTGGTAGATACTAAAAACTTAGATATATATTACTTAGAGATTATAAATATTCAATGACTATATTGCTAAACTATCCCATTAAGTTTTAAAATAGTTCTATTACATAAGTTTTGTTTATTAATAGCTATTATAATAGATATTTAGCCAAAACTTGAGACGCTCTGTGATTGGTTGAAAAAGGTTGGGAACCTTTGGGATTTCAAAAACTATAAAAAGGCATGTAACCAACAGATCGGTGGACACTTTGTGCTAGCTGTTGAACGGAAAGACTCTCTGGTGTCTGCCGTAATTATTAAGCTGCCAAAGAGATCCTCGCCACAAGGAGACAGTACCTACACTGACGTGGAAACTCTGATGACTGGCAAAGCCAAAAGTGAGCTGGTACGCCGTACCGCGAAAGCTCTGGCCCAAATTATCCTGGACTGGCTGTGCTGCTAACTATCCGACGCGCTACGATTCAGATCCTAACCCCAGGGTCCTATGTCCGTCATAATATGTTGCCTGAAGTTTCCCACGGACATCACACCTAAGAAAAGACGCTGATTTGTGAAGCAGAAGTTCTGCACGAATTCTGTAAAGATGAGTATTTACTTTTTCTAAAAATATGTTTTCTTAGTCATTCTATGTACTTTCTGTGTAAAATGTTAACTAAAGGATATCACTCTTGTTATTAGGTATTGACCTAAAAACTAGTATAAGATTTGTATCTATTTGTATTAAAGAAAAACATCTAAGGTTCTGTCCCGTATAAATGTGTACCAAAGTATGTAACTCATGTAATTTTGTTGTTTAAACAAATATAATAATATAGTTAAAATGCTATCAGGTTTTTATTGTTTTCTTACAAAATGTACCCTGTTACTAGGATCAGTTAGGTTAGCTAGAAATGGGTTCAATTCGTGTACGTTACCCCAGCAAGAAAGTGTCTCCTAGAGTTATATGAGTAGAACGTATAATTGGTGCCTTATCTGCTGTAAATGTGCCCCCAAATAAAAAATGTGTGCCCCCTGTCGTTTTGGAAAAAAACGGAAAAAACGATTCTTGCTGGGGTAACGTTTTTCTAGCAGGAAAATTCTAAACGAATGATCGGAGAGAGAAAAATTGTGCATGGCCAGAGAGGTTATATGTGTGCCAAAATGTGCCCCCAAAAATAAAATTTGTGCCCCTTCAGGTTTTCGAGATATTGCATTTCCTGCTGGAGTAACGTTTTGATGAATCGTATATCTCTAAAACCATTGCATGTGCCCCTGTAGAATTAACATACACGAGTAGCTCTTAATGTGTGCCCCTTAGTGCCCCAATTAGATTTAAGAAAATATTTATAGTTTTCAAGTTATCGCGGTTTTATGAAAATCTGAAAAAACATCGCAGCGCCTAAATGAGACAAGACACAAGTTCGCTGAAAACTGTATTCGGTCCTTCTTGACGGTAATAATAAGCATACAAAGTTTCAAAACTGTTCATGCATGCGTTTTTGAATAATCTTGCTAAAAGTCAAAACGATAGTGTCATAACTTTGACGGCAAAATACAAGGAACCGGCTCAGTCCCAGATGTGTAGGTGTAAACCAAAATCTTGTGCCTTTAGTCAAAAATATATGGTGAAAATATTCAGCTTGGAATGTTTCGCATTAAGTAAATATAAACAAAAAACCAAAATATGTAAACAACGGCTGGTTATCCGACCAAATTTCAATGACTACTAAAAAGCGACGGATTCATACATATCGATGACCTTCTTTATTGGACGTATTATACCTAAGCTGTTGTCCGTATAGTCGCGTTCAAAAGTTTTGGGGGCTAATTAAAAAATATATTAAATGCACCTTGTGACTATATTAAATGAAACAGCTTGTTGATGTGGAAATTATTATTTTTATTCCCTTAATTTTAATTCTTAAAGTAATTATTGCACAAAATCATCAATACAACGCTCTAAGTTCATAAAGCTGTAGGAATGACTTTTTCTGTTTTTTTTTTGTTCCTACGCTTTTATGAACTTGGAGGGTGGTATTGGTGATTTTGATGATTATAATTCTGTAACTACATACGTCTTACAGCCGCGAATAATATTTTAATCAACATACAACCTGGCCTGCCAATTGCAAAAAACGCAAGAAATTTTGAATTCCGCGGGCTGGTTGGAGCATTCCCCTTGGTGATGAAAAACTTACTGTTAATTTATCTAACCTACGGCTTATCAATAAATATATATATATATATAAAAAGACAAATACGGGCTTTTTATTTATATACAAAAAGAGCTACCTCTTTTTAGTAGTAGGTATTCATCACACATTTCATGAACTATTTTTTTTTTAAACATCGGGACCAATCAAATTTTGGGTCAAAGACCTGGCAAATATCTGGATATTTGCCATATCTTTCGTTCACACATAAATTACTGGATGTATTTTAATGAAATTTAGAATGGAGAAGATAGCTTACCTTGGAATAGCACTTAGGGTACCTACTATTTATAATGTACAGACGCCAGCAGGTCAACCTACCCGAAACTGTCAAATTTTCCCAATCAACCTTGAACCTTAACACTCTAGCGATAAAGTTGAAAATCTATTAAAGAAATTTGACAGATTGTAGTAGCTTGATGTGCTGGCGTCTGTACTTAATCATGAGTAAGGTCATAGAAACAGCTAGTAGAATATAATCCAATAACAACTTTATTTTATTAGTTATTACTTTTCTACTTCAGTGTACTCAGGCACAACACGTGTGAACCGGTTAGTGAGTAAAGTAAAGAAGGTCATCGATATGTATGAATCCGTCGCTTTTTAGTAGTCATTGAAATTTGGTCGGATAACCAGCCGTTGTTTACATATTTTGGTTTTTTGTTAATATTTACTTAATGCGAAACATTCCAAGCTGAATATTTTCACCATATATTTTTGACTAAAGGCACAAGATTTTGGTTTACACCTACACATCTGGGACTGAGCCGGTTCCTTGTATTTTGCCGTCAAAGTTATGACACTATCGTTTTGACTTTTAGCAAGATTATTCAAAAACGCATGCATGAACAGTTTTGAAACTTTGTATGCTTATTATTACCGTCAAGAAGGACCGAATACAGTTTTCAGCGAACTTGTGTCTTGTCTCATTTAGGCGCTGCGATGTTTTTTCAGATTTTCATAAAACCGCGATAACTTGAAAACTATAAATATTTTCTTAAATCTAATTGGGGCACTAAGGGGCACACATTAAGAGCTACTCGTGTATGTTAATTCTACAGGGGCACATGCAATGGTTTTAGAGATATACGATTCATCAAAACGTTACTCCAGCAGGAAATGCAATATCTCGAAAACCTGAAGGGGCACAAATTTTATTTTTGGGGGCACATTTTGGCACACATATAACCTCTCTGGCCATGCACAATTTTTCTCTCTCCGATCATTCGTTTAGAATTTTCCTGCTAGAAAAACGTTACCCCAGCAAGAATCGTTTTTTCCGGTTTTTTCCAAAACGACAGGGGGCACACATTTTTTATTTGGGGGCACATTTACAGCAGATAAGGCACCAATTATACGTTCTACTCATATAACTCTAGGAGACACTTTCTTGCTGGGGTAACGTACACGTTCAATTCCCATTTCTAATATTGATTGGCTATGAATTTGTGAGATTCAATTTATTATACCTAAAGCTTATTTTTCTTTTACGCGCATCAAACAAACACTTATTTGTTACTCGAATCGGTCGGTGGTCGAGCGAGTGGGTGAGCTGGCAACAGAGTGCCTAGCCTAGTGCGAGTTTTGTTTAAGCCGCTTTGCAATAACGGGCGTAAATTTTAACTTCATTTTGTATGGGAAATTCGAAATTTAAACAATGCAACCTAGTTCTCGCGTTTGCCGCTAGATGATGGGTATCGTAGTGTATTCTTTATCGTCTAGGTTGCACTGTTTAAATTCCCGTACAAAATAATCTTCACGTATACAGCTTGTCAAGAAAGTCTTGAAACGGAACTAAAATATTTTATTATTGGCAACACTCGCTCTGCCTTGTCGAGTAAGGTACATATTCTGTCATTTCTTGTAATCGGTGACTGTTTCTCGTGTTTATTATTTATTTATTTGCTTTATCGTGGTGATACTGGTGACCCACTGTGTTCATAATGAACAGATCTGTTATTCGCAGCTCCGCAAGAGCGATAATTTATAAAGTATACGTGAGATGTTTGGCGAAACTCGATGCCGACAAATTTTATCATAACTCAACGATGTGTTTAAAAGAACCGCTGAAATGACAGGTAGAATTATATTTTATACGTGTAATTAGATCTAATGTGTGTCAAGGTGCAATATCTATTATAAACCTTTCATACAATAATTGAAATGTACATTCACGAATTTGTGGTTATGTTTACAAAACACATTCGGAATGCAGCGCGTTCGTATAATTTTGATACTTTTTGTTAATACTGCATAAATCACTGAACAAAAATAACTATAGTATTTTTTAGGTAAATCCATCAGTACTATAGGGCGAATTGCGATAGAAGGACAAGGTGCCAAGTGTTTTACAAGTCCCCAGGTTTTGTAAAACATAAAATTGTCTCACAAAATGTGGGATTAGTTGACATCAAAGTATTTTCAAATACCTGATAATTTTATTTTTAATTCATTAAATTAAATAACTGCAAATGTTATCGTTCTAGGCAGTGGCTGAACAAACGTTCCAGAGCTTTTCTTGTTTTCATAAAACCCGCTAATATTCACATTTATTAAAAAAAAAAAACTAAGTGTCAAAACCGTTTAAGTCGTGCTATATAGGGTTACAACATGCACGATAGTGGCGCCACCATTATTTTCACGACTTTTTTGCCATGCTGTACGCGCGTTTCTGTGAGGCGACTTAAACAAAGAAACACATGTGCGGGGACTCCCCAGTGTGGTTAATTTAATAGTTATGTAGTATACTTTGTCTTGCTTCATTCATTTTTTTTTTTTTCACACAGCGCGTCTTATCTCTTTCGAAATCGTTGTTCGTCCGTAATATCACGCACTCGCGTATATTCGTTTTTGGTGATTAATATTTATTTTCCTTTCTTTAGTGTTTCCGTGTTTTTTTAAGACTATGAGTGGTAATGAGAGTAGTTACGTTAGTGAAAAAGCCAAGTGGAGCAGAATACAGAAAAAAGGCAAAAGAAAAGGAAAAGAAAATAGTACACATTTTTAAACATACTCGTAAACTAGAAACATTTTTTACGAACTCTGCAGAAAGGAACGAAACGGTGACGAATGCTGCACTATCGCCAGCGATTTCTTGCCCTGGTTCCTCTACCGCGGACTGTGACGTTTCTCCGTCCAACACTAACCCTATAGTAGCGACGACGCCGACGATCAACAATGAAGACGAAATTCTAGTAGAAGAAAATTCGTCTATTCCGTCAAGTGACCCTGCACTGTGGCAAGTAAATGATGAATTTCGAGATTTTATTGTTAAAAATGGACTGCAACAAAACGAAGAATTAGATTTTTCCAGATCAGAAAGGCAGTATAAAAATCAAAAAATATTAAAGCTTGTTAATGGCGAAAATGTGAAGAGAAGCTGGTTAGTATACCAACTCAGAATCCACAGGTCATGTGTTTTGTGGTCCTTGCAAATTATATGGAGGAACATCCATATTTGCCAAAAGTGGATTTAATGACTGGAAAAATTCTAACCTAATAACTGATCATGACAATTCTCCAGATCATCGTAAATGTTTGGGACAATATGTATGTAGAGGTAAACTTTTACAACGACTGGATACCCAAATAGTCAAACAATATTATGAAGAAATAACTTATTGGCGAAATGTATTACTACGGGTAATAGAAACAATTAAGTTTTTAGCTTCTCGTGGGCTTCCATTTCACGGTCAAAATGAAATTATTGGATCTGCATTAAATTTTCTTGGCTGTATTGAGCTTCTATCTAAATTTGATCCTTTTATGGCTGAACATTTGGTGAGATTTGGACAAAAAGGCAGAGGTTCTCCTTCGTACTTGTCATCCTCTATAATCGATGAATTTATTTTACTTCTCGCTGACGAAGTTCGACTTTCGATTATAGGAGAAATAAAAAAAGCAAAATATTATTCGATTAGCATTGATTCTACTCCAGATATTTCACACACCGACCAGTTGACATTTATAATTCGTTATATTTTGCCTGACGGAGAACCAGTCGAACGATTTGTCACATTTTTACCCAATTGTGGTCATAAAGGTGAAGACATGGTGAAGGCTGTTCTTGCCACAATTGATAAAACTTTGGAACTTGATATTAAAGACTGTCGTGGCCAAAGTTATGATAGTGCTAGCAATATGTCTGGTCAATACAAAGGTCTTCAGTCAAGAATTAAAGCTATAAATCCATTGGCTACTTTTGTCCCTTGTGCAGCCCATTCTCTACAACTCGTGGGATCGGCTGCTGCGGAAAGTAGTGACGAGTCAGCTGCTTTTTTTACACTGGAACAACAACTTTACAATTTCTTTTCTGGATCTACAAACAGATGGTAAATTTTGTTATCCAAATTGGATGAAAAATCGACGGTACTAAAAAATCTATCGAAAACCCGATGGAGTGCGCGAGCAGATGCAAGCAAAGCCTTATACAGTTCATACAAATAAGTTCTGGAAACATTAAACTCTATTTGCAAAGATGAAAATCAAAGTAAAGAGACCAAAATAGAAGCAAAAGGAATATTAGAAAAAAATAAAAGTCTAGAAATTACAATAATGTTGTGCTTTTGGAACTCTGTGCTCGTAAAGTTTCAAATCGTTAGTGCACAGCTACAAGCAAGTTCTGTTGATTTATCTAACGTTGTTACTCTTTATGAGACATTACATGCTTATCTTGATACGTTGCGTGACGAAAAAGAGTTCGAAAATTTTGAATCAGAGGCAATCAAGAGATGCGAAATGACCACATACAAAAAATATGTAAGAAGAAGAAAGAAACCAAAATTTCATTTTGATGAAGTTAAAACGGAGCACATTGAGTTAGAAGGGAGACGATCTTTCATCGTTGATAATTATTATGCAGCTATTGATTGTCTTAAAATGCACTTAAAAAACCGGCGAATTATTTATAATACAGTAAACACAAAGTTTGGTTTCTTATGGAAACTGCATGAACTAGACGACAGTGAATTTATTAGAAGCAAAACAAAAGAGTTAAAACAACTATATGCCACTGATTTAGAAGAAACCTTTGCAGAAGAATGCGTCCATTTGGCGCAGTTTTTAAAATCTGACACCGAGGTCGAGCACTCTATTTCTGCCAGAAACCCAAAGGGTTTGTTGTTTTTAATTAAAAGTTTTAATATTTCATGCATGTTCCCGAATGTGGAGATAATATTAAGAATTTTTTTGACGATGAGTGTTACCAATTGCAGCGGCAAAAGGTCTTTTTCAGCACTTAAAAGAGTAAAAAATTACTTGCACTCCACACTCCGCCAGCAAAAACTTGCAGCGCTCTCGCTATTGTACATAGAAAGTGATTTTTTACAAACTATTAAATTTGAAAAAATTGTGGAAAGGTTTGCAAACGCTAAAGCACGAAAAAGGACTTTTGTATAATCTAATAATAATTACTTAATTACTATAATTTTCAAATAAATCATTAATCAGTTGCGAAAATGTTTCACTTGTATGATGCCTCCTCTTTTTTTTAACAATAACAGAAGTGTAAATATTTAAAAAATACTCAAGTCGAAGCAAGTTCACATACTAGATGATCACGCTCATGGTCAATGGCAATGGCAACTAAGTTGTCTATAGAAACTAAGCTTATATATGTATATATAGCTATAATAAGCGTATTCTACTTGGTAGCCTGCAGTCACTTGTCATGATTTTGGTCTTATAATGCGTGAGGTACTTTGCCTATATGTACGGTCAACTTAAAAAATGGTTTGCCACCCTAAGGTTGAATGTCATGCAGATTAAAGTACAACGTTAGTTTCGCTTGCAGATCGATCTGAAAACTTTTAGAGGTAGTATGAACCATGTTAAAATTTTCACACTATTACTCTACCTACTCACTTACTACTTTTTAGGCCGTCCGTAACACACCTGACGGGAGCGCGTTCTCATAATTAGCCTAGGGCGGTCAGAACCCTTGATCAGTCGCAGTCTATATTACTATTTTTTCCCGTTTTACCATATAATTATTTGCCACTATAAAGATTTGAACGACCGAGTTCGTCCGTTGTGCGACCGGATCAAAGGGAACTGTTCCCGAAATTTACAGCATCTAAAACTTGCGAGTCAGGTTTCATCTTTCAGGACTTGGTATGTAATTTATGTGACTCAGGTTGGCTGGACAAATCTTCAAAATAGCTTGCATTTAACTAGGTCAATAGGCCACTTTATGTGACGGCTAAACACCCTTATTTCAGAATTTGTGACGCTACAGAATCTTAGATAATCGATCGAAAACGTGTCCAGCCATCTTGAATAACCACTTTTCGCTGGTCTCTCAATCTCGGTAACGGAAGTGATTTTGACGACTTTTTGCATATCAACGGGCGTCACATAAATTTGTGACGGGCACCGAGCTAAAAGTTTTGTGATAAGTACAGTGGTTTAGTAGAAAAATGCAAAAATCTGTGTCCAGCCATCTTGAATTTACGTATAAAACTTATGGCTGGCACTTCCGAATCTCAATAACGGGGGCGTTTTCGAATATGGTTCCTTTACTAATACTTGGTGACGCAATTTGTGACAGTAATAACGTTTGATTTATGGCGTCACATGTAAGGGTTTACGAGAAATCAATAAAAACTTAATGTCCAGCCAACCTGAATTCAAGATGGCTGGACACATGTATCTCCACTGCCTGATGATCTACGACCTTCGAAATGTGTTCAAAATTTTGTGACGGGGACGATAATGATAACCTGAAATTGTGACGGAGAAACTTTGCGTAGTTTCAAAGATATTGACCATTTAAATTTTTCCATACAAACATCCATTAATATTATGAGGTGACCATAATTTTACATAAATAAAGGATTTTTTTTAAATCGATTCATTGACCGGTAGCATCTACGCCTGTTTTGTATTTGATTTCCCCGTGGGAATAAAAGGTTTTCCTGCAGTGAAAAGAGTAAGTATGTGTTAATTTAAAATAATAATTGATCACCAGCGCTGCAAGAGAGAGCCCACTTGTATTTTGCGTTTAGTTCATTATCTTATGTAACTGAAAATGAGAACTAAACTCGACAGCCGGCAGTGTATGCACTTACTTTTCGAAGTGTTATCACTAATCAAAGTACTAGTAACTATTAATTAATCTGCGGTAAGACAACCTAAATAAGAGTTAAGATTCGACCAGTTGTCCTAGTAGTACCAACTTTAAGCAATAGATGGCGACACCAACATCAGCTATCATGGCAGTATAGTTTGTCTTGTCCTCCGACGTTTTCGTGGTAGCCCGCGAAATTCAATTTTTCTTGCGTTCGTTCGTTAAAAGAAATCAAAATATGATTCGCGACAATAACAAGTATGTATTTACATAATTATAACCATAAGAATCATCATACATATCTATAAGTTATTTGTTTCCGCGGACGAAAAAAATAACTGCAAAAAACTCAAGAAAAATTGAATTTCGCGGGCTACCACGAAAACGTCGGAGGACCAGACAAACTATAATGCCATGATAGCTGATGTTGGTGTCGCCATCTATTGCTTAAAGTTGGTACTACTAGGACAACTGGTCGAATCTTAACTCTTATTTAGGTTGTCTTACCGCAGATTAATTAATAGTTACTAGTACTTTGATTAGTGATAACACTTCGAAAAGTAAGTGCATACACTGCCGGCTGTCGAGTTTAGTTCTCATTTTCAGTTACATAAGATAATGAACTAAACGCAAAATACAAGTGGGCTCTCTCTTGCAGCGCTGGTGATCAATTATTATTTTGAATTAACACATACTTACTCTTTTCACTGCAGGAAAACCTTTTATTCCCACGGGGAAATCAAATACAAAGCAGGCGTGGATGCTACCGGTCAATGAATCGATTTAAAAAAAATCCTTTATTTATGTAAAATTATGGTCACCTCATAATATTAATGGATGTTTGTATGGAAAAATTTAAATGGTCAATATCTTTGAAACTACGCAAAGTTTCTCCGTCACAATTTCAGGTTATCATTATCGTCCCCGTCACAAAATTTTGAACACATTTCGAAGGTCGTAGATCATCAGGCAGTGGAGATACATGTGTCCAGCCATCTTGAATTCAGGTTGGCTGGACATTAAGTTTTTATTGATTTCTCGTAAACCCTTACATGTGACGCCATAAATCAAACGTTATTACTGTCACAAATTGCGTCACCAAGTATTAGTAAAGGAACCATATTCGAAAACGCCCCCGTTATTGAGATTCGGAAGTGCCAGCCATAAGTTTTATACGTAATTTCAAGATGGCTGGACACAGATTTTTGCATTTTTCTACTAAACCACTGTACTTATCACAAAACTTTTAGCTCGGTGCCCGTCACAAATTTATGTGACGCCCGTTGATATGCAAAAAGTCGTCAAAATCACTTCCGTTACCGAGATTGAGAGACCAGCGAAAAGTATGTGACTCAGGTTGGCTGGACAAATCTTCAAAATAGCTTGCATTTAACTAGGTCAATAGGCCACTTTATGTGACGGCTAAACACCCTTATTTCAGAATTTGTGACGCTACAGAATCTTAGATAATCGATCGAAAACGTGTCCAGCCATCTTGAATAACCACTTTTCGCTGGTCTCTCAATCTCGGTAACGGAAGTGATTTTGACGACTTTTTGCATATCAACGGGCGTCACATAAATTTGTGACGGGCACCGAGCTAAAAGTTTTGTGATAAGTACAGTGGTTTAGTAGAAAAATGCAAAAATCTGTGTCCAGCCATCTTGAATTTACGTATAAAACTTATGGCTGGCACTTCCGAATCTCAATAACGGGGGCGTTTTCGAATATGGTTCCTTTACTAATACTTGGTGACGCAATTTGTGACAGTAATAACGTTTGATTTATGGCGTCACATGTAAGGGTTTACGAGAAATCAATAAAAACTTAATGTCCAGCCAACCTGAATTCAAGATGGCTGGACACATGTATCTCCACTGCCTGATGATCTACGACCTTCGAAATGTGTTCAAAATTTTGTGACGGGGACGATAATGATAACCTGAAATTGTGACGGAGAAACTTTGCGTCGTTTCAAAGATATTGACCATTTAAATTTTTCCATACAAACATCCATTAATATTATGAGGTGACCATAATTTTACATAAATAAAGGATTTTTTTTAAATCGATTCATTGACCGGTAGCATCCACGCCTGCTTTGTATTTGATTTCCCCGTGGGAATAAAAGGTTTTCCTGCAGTGAAAAGAGTAAGTATGTGTTAATTCAAAATAATAATTGATCACCAGCGCTGCAAGAGAGAGCCCACTTGTATTTTGCGTTTAGTTCATTATCTTATGTAACTGAAAATGAGAACTAAACTCGACATCCGGCAGTGTATGCACTTACTTTTCGAAGTGTTATCACTAATCAAAGTACTAGTAACTATTAATTAATCTGCGGTAAGACAACCTAAATAAGAGTTAAGATTCGACCAGTTGTCCTAGTAGTACCAACTTTAAGCAATAGATGGCGACACCAACATCAGCTATCATGGCAGTATAGTTTGTCTTGTCCTCCGACGTTTTCGTGGTAGCCCACGAAATTCAATTTTTCTTGAGTTTTTTGCAGTTATTTTTTTCGTCCGCGGAAACAAATAACTTATAGATATGTATGATGATTCTTATGGTTATAATTATGTAAATACATACTTGTTATTGTCGCGAAGCATATTTTGATTTCTTTTAACGAACGAACGCAAGAAAAAATGAATTTCGCGGGCTACCACGAAAACGTCGGAGGACAAGACAAACTATACTGCCATGATAGCTGATGTTGGTGTCGCCATCTATTGCTTAAAGTTGGTACTACTAGGACAACTGGTCGAATCTTAACTCTTATTTAGGTTGTCTTACCGCAGATTAATTAATAGTTACTAGTACTTTGATTAGTGATAACACTTCGAAAAGTAAGTGCATACACTGCCGGCTGTCGAGTTTAGTTCTCATTTTCAGTTACATAAGATAATGAACTAAACGCAAAATACAAGTGGGCTCTCTCTTGCAGCGCTGGTGATCAATTATTATTTTGAATTAACACATACTTACTCTTTTCACTGCAGGAAAACCTTTTATTCCCACGGGGAAATCAAATACAAAGCAGGCGTGGATGCTACCGGTCAATGAATCGATTTAAAAAAAATCCTTTATTTATGTAAAATTATGTAAAATTATGGTCACCTCATAATATTAATGGATGTTTGTATGGAAAAATTTAAATGGTCAATATCTTTGAAACGACGCAAAGTTTCTCCGTCACAATTTCAGGTTATCATTATCGTCCCCGTCACAAAATTTTGAACACATTTCGAAGGTCGTAGATCATCAGGCAGTGGAGATACATGTGTCCAGCCATCTTGAATTCAGGTTGGCTGGACATTAAGTTTTTATTGATTTCTCGTAAACCCTTACATGTGACGCCATAAATCAAACGTTATTACTGTCACAAATTGCGTCACCAAGTATTAGTAAAGGAACCATATTCGAAAACGCCCCCGTTATTGAGATTCGGAAGTGCCAGCCATAAGTTTTATACGTAAATTCAAGATGGATGGACACAGATTTTTGCATTTTTCTACTAAACCACTGTACTTATCACAAAACTTTTAGCTCGGTGCCCGTCACAAATTTATGTGACGCCCGTTGATATGCAAAAAGTCGTCAAAATCACTTCCGTTACCGAGATTGAGAGACCAGCGAAAAGTGGTTATTCAAGATGGCTGGACACGTTTTCGATCGATTATCTAAGATTCTGTAGCGTCACAAATTCTGAAATAAGGGTGTTTAGCCGTCACATAAAGTGGCCTATTGACCTAGTTAAATGCAAGCTATTTTGAAGATTTGTCCAGCCAACCTGAGTCACATCTCTTATTTCCCTCCCCAAACAATATAATCTTTTACCCGAGTTTTATTTTACTCCAATAGTTAGTAGTAGTTAAGTACCCTGTAGTGCTTGCTCGGTGTGTGAATGTGTTTAGGCGTCGTGACGAAGGTAAGCGCTCTTTGCACGGTTGTTTGCTAGTTTCTATTGGAATTATTTTTGATTTCTAGCCCATCCGTTCGTTTCTTTTTGCGCAGTTGTTTGCTAAGTATCTTGTTGTTCTTTGTTTTTGATTCTTAGCCCAGCTGTTCGTTTTTTTGCGCAGATGTTTGATAGTATCTATTTGTCTCTTTTTTGATTCTTAGCCCAGCCGTTCCTGTAATGTCGCGTCGTTGTACTATTCCTCTACCAGCCATATTGCTCCGTTTCTGACAATTTTCTGCTACGTGGAATCTGACCCATATATTTTTTGGATTTGTTTTGTTTTTATTACGGTAGTTGAAGGTGTGATTATTTGGTCGGTTTCGAGACTGTTTAGGTTTGCTATTTGTTCTACAGCCTTGCAGTCCACTTAGGGTTTGTTTGCCTTTCGATTCTCGATTAAGACGCTGACAACTGATAGTGAGCTCCGATGTTTCGGTATTTTTAGCCACGCCCACAATTTCTCCGATAACCTAGCGCCATTCAAAAAAGGCGGTGATACAGGGAAGGAACAGTGTGACGCGGTCAATAATAATATTCAATGAACCAATAGATGGCGCTCTTGTATATTTATTGTTCTGTGTGAAGAGCTAGAAACAAATAAGACAAGGCGATTAAAAAAACGAATGTACATTATATTTTATCTTTTTATTTATTTTAAGACACTTTACACTGAATTTAAAAACAATATAAATGTAAGGAAAATACAATCTCAAACTAAATAAAGAATATAGGTAGGTACCTAATATTTTGTTAAACAAAATTTTCATTATTATAATATTAGGTACCTACCTATATTCTTTATTTGCTTTTTTAACCGACTTCAAAAAAAGGAGGAGGTTCTCAGTTCGTTGGTTTTTTTCTATGTATCATGTTCCCCGATTAGGTACTCGATGACACGGCTCGACCGATTTCAATTTTTTTTTAAGTGTATTCTTTCTTCTGCGTCAGGATGACTGGACCAAGAGAGATTTTTGAAGTTTGAGCAATACCAAGTTTTAGTACCTATTTGGTACCAGATAGGGAATGCAAACCGGTTTCACCGAAAACCGAAAACCCGGTTTTTCGGAATATTTGAAATTAAAAAAAAAACGGTTTTTTTTCACGTTTCCGGTTTTTTGAGTTTTTTTATTATTTTCAAATCGCAACACCCAACACCACGTGTTAGTCAAAACTATGAATTTGGTGTCAGCCATTTTGTTTTACCAAACGTTGCCAACCGTTGCTAGTTAGTGTTTATTAGTAGTTAGTGTTTATTTTATTCAACCAAGATTAATTTTTAATACTTCAGTATTAAATTCCTCTGCATGATTGGTAGTAATTTTTTCTCCCATCTCTTAAATAAATTGCAAACTATAGTTTTGTATAATTTAGAAGCATTTTTTTTAAATTTAGTAAATGTGGATGGTGGTGGACGCGGCAATTTTTTAACAAAGGCATACAAAACCCTCGTCACTTTGAAGCCAACAAGCGTCGAATCAGAACGAGCATTTTCGACGGCTGGTTATTTCTGCAGCAAAATACGGTCTCGTCTTAACGATTCAACTCTAGATGCTTTGCTTTTCTTAAGATCTCAGTTTCTTGCCAAAAACGATTAAGTTGATTGTTTATACAGAATATCACAGATGAACAGATGTTATCTCTTGATGACTTTATAGATTTTTATTTTTAAAATGATTATTTCTAGTGATTAATTAGAACTAAGTAGTAAACTGATTGCAATTATTATTGATCTCTTTAAAAGACTTATTTCTACGTTATACTATGTGTTAATTAAAGGTTTCGTCGGACGCTATTGAGACTGTTATTATGGTTTCATTTTAAAAGTTAAAGTTTATGATTAAAGAATTTATAATATGGTTATATATGTGTTGGTTTTGTATTTTGTAATACTTTCCATTCATGCGTGATAGTTAGAATTACGTAATTATGTTTCGTTGATCTTTTTAATACTGTTGATTAATATTGTACCTACTAGGGTGAAGCACAAAAAGCAAATAAACATTTTACTTAAACAAATTTCTACATTTTCATTGAAATTTTGAATACTTATGTATTTATTTTTAATAGATCTTTCTATTTAATTATTGAAAATATGCAAGATGTAGGCGGCCTGAATTTCACAAGTAGTTTAAAAAAAACTTAGACAAAGAAAAAAAAACCGCGTTCACCGAAAACCGGCTTTTTTAATACGAAACCCGAAAAAAAAAACCGGGTTTTCATTTTGGCCGGTTTTGCATTCCCTAGTACCAGACATCAAATAATTGGTACCTCGCTAAAGAGGGAAAACTATAACGAGAAAAGTGGCCAGCCATTCTGACTTCAGAATGGCTGGACCTAGTCGGTTTCCAAGAAACATCGGATGACTTCTATTGGCCCAACTTGTATTTCATCTTTTTGTTAAAATTTGGTACCTCAACCTGTTTTTCTTCTATTTTTTCGATAAGCCAAAAAAAAGTTACACCTAGAAGAAATTTTGCATGTAATCTGGAGCACGTTGATTTCACCTAGTTGTAGGTGTTATAACTAGTTCATCTTTTCGTCAAAATTTAGTGCCTCAACATATGTTTTTCTTAATTTTTTTTGATAAGCTATTAAAAAGTTACACCTACAAGAAGTTTTGCATATACTTATAATAATGTTTATTTTTGTACTAAGAAAGTACCGAAAATAAATCATAAGTTCATAACACACATAAATATTACGTATATTTATTCATTGATTGATACATTCATATTTTTTTGCGTATAAATAACAGTCATCATCTGCCTAGCCTTTTCCCAACTATGTTGGGGTCGGCTTCCAGTATATCGGCATATAAATAATAGTGTGCATAGAAATTTTGCATGTAATCTGGAGCACGTTGATTTCACCTAGTTGTAGGCGTCACAATTAGTTCATCTTTTTATTAAAATTTTTTACCTCATTGGCTTATCGAAAAAATATAAGAAAAACATATGTGGAGGTTCCAATGAGGTACTAAACTTTAATGAAAAGATAAACTCATTATAACGCCTACAACTAGGCGAAATCAAAGTGCTCCAGATTACATGAAAAATTTCTTCTAGGTGTAACTTTTTTTTGGCTTATCGAAAAAATAGAAGAAAATCATATGATGGGGTACCAATGAGGTACCATATTTTAACAAAAAGATGAAATACAAGTTGGGCCAAAAGAAGTCATCCGATGTTGTTTGGCTCTCTTTTTATTTCTAAATGAAAAACTTCGATTCTGGTTTTTTGATTATGTTTATTTGAACCTTAAGAATTTTATTGGTCAAGTCGAGAAGATATCGGCCAAATGGGCGCCGTCACAATTGTTTTTTTTTTTTTTGTAAGTAGGTTTGTACAAACACTTTTACACTTCAATCATATTTTAAAACTAGATGAGAACTGAGATCGGCGTTTCCATACGGGCGATTGCGATACGGGCTCGTTTTATGGCATTTTTCATCACTTCGGCGAGAACTTCGGGCGACAGATTTTCGCACTCGTTTCGAATGTTGTTCTTGAGGGCTTCCAGAGTCTTGTGGGCTTGTTCACGTAAAAACGGGACTTCAAAAAACCCCACAAAAAAAAGTTTGGAATGCTTAAATCAGGCGATCTTGCGGGCCAGTGCAAATCGCCAAAACGAGAGATGAGGCGACCCGGGAACGCTGCCTTCAGAATATCGGTTGTGGCTCGCGCAGTGTGTGCCGTTGCTCCGTCCTGTTAGAACCACATGTCCCTCAGTCCTAATTCGTCCAATTGCGGCAGAAAAAACTCGGTCAACATGGCCCTATAGCGCGCACCGTCCACTGTTGTCGTTTGGTCAGCGGCATTCTCGAAAAAAAAAATGGCCCGATGACTCCTCCAGCGTGAACAGCGCACAAAACTTACTGGTGTAAAACAATTTCCGAAGCTTCACCTGCTTCTGAACTGTTCACCAAACGTCTCTTTTTACTGTAAAGAAAATGAATAATTATTCTAAAAATATACAAAATAAATTTAAAAAAAAGAATGAAAAATTCCTAAAACTAAATTTAAAAAAAACCCATTTTAATTTCCTAATAAGAATCAACTTGATTTCGAACTCGAAACTCGCTATTCAGAATCTATGCGAACAACGAAGCTTCACCTGCTTCGTAAAGAAAATTAATAATAATTCTAAAATATACAGAATAAAATAATAAAAAATCATTGAAAATTTCCAAAAATTAAATAAAATAAGAAACCAACATTATTTTATATGTATAAAATATAATTTCCTAATAAGAATCCACTAGGGCTCGAACCCGAAACTCGCTATTTAGTAACTATGCAAATACCACTAAGGCTATCCGTACGTTATGTTTACAGATGAATTTACGCTATGCGTTGTACAAAATAGCATATAGGTACATTTGGTTATAATTTCATTTCTGTTCGTGTACCTGTTTTGTCAATATTACAATTAAAAAATTACTTACTTTACTACTTCCATGAGATGTTTTTGTTTGTTAGTATAGAAGCGCTTTATTGCTGGCCGGCCTCCGGCATTTTTGTTTGTTTCATATTTTCACAACTTAGAACTAACTATATTTACACAATTTAAAAATATCCTATACCAATGTCTTTCCAACGTGCTAATATTTTTACAACTTATTGTATTTTTGGAGAAAAAAAAATATGTACATATAAGTATGTTTGAAGTTGTCAATCAACAAAACATGAAATGAACCGATTGCGGTTAGCGGGGCAAAGCGAACATACGTCCGTCTAGCAGCGCGCCTAAGCGATCACTGTCGGATTGCATACATAAGAAAGAGAAGCGCGATGACGCGACGCTCGCAACTTTTTACAAATCATAAAATAATTAACTACTTAAAAATAAGTAGAGTAGTCAAAAATAAAAAACAACCAAGTTTTGTATTTAAATATGATACGTTATTGTTATAAATTTTACCAACGTACGTTGATAAGTAATACAGATATTTTTGTTGGAAGATCATTTTAAGAGGTTAGTTTACCATTTTTTTTTATCGAGAAAACTTTTCGAAAACGTGTTTTGGATACAACAGGGTTCTCAGAAATATGTTCAAGATTAACATATATTTTTTCCGCCGTGTCAAACTGTATAGATTTGGCTAAAAAATTGTTTGAGACAAGCCTATTTGGCTCTTGTCAGCGTCTTAGCTATCTTTTCCTTGCTGTTATGTTGCCGTAAGTACAATTCTCCGTCAGATTTATCACTAAATTTCTAACTCTTTCCATCTTCATACATATTAGCAGATTTCGTATTTAATTTCGTTTTATCTTTATTGTATTCTAACATAGCAGATGAAGGGTTATTTCTATCGACGATATCGGTCCATTGCCAATTGTTTGTATAAGGTTAGTTAGTTTTTTATGGTTGGTGGTATTTAGTCTGATCTATTTTTAACCGACTTCGAAAGAAGAGGTTCTAATTTTTTAAATTAAAATTTTCTTTAGCTATTCTCTGTTAAAACGGTGGTTTGTAACCAAGTTGTTTTATTAATCTTCAATTACCGTTTTTCCTTATAGGTAATCAGTTTTTAAATTTTCTTATATTCTTTCATATCGATTTTACAACACAAACTTGTTGTTACCTATAGTCCTCAAGCCAACACGGTTGAACGCTTTAACCAAAGTGTCGTTACGTGTTTGAGCATATTTGTCGTTACGTGTTTGAGCATATTAGTCGGAGAAAGCCAAAGAACTTTTACCCAAAGTCAAATTCTATCATATCTCTTGCATTAATTTAGCTACAGGTTTCACTCCTAATTTCCTAATGTTTGGTAGGGAAGTTGTTACTTCCGGTCGTGCCAGTAATCAGACTCAAAGCGTAAATTTAGCTGAAAGTCTGGTTCAACACGCCTCGAATCTTTCTTCCCTTGCCGTGGTTTACGCAAAAGTCGCTGATAATCTTTCTACGACTTTCCTCCGTAATTCTCGGGCGTATAATAGGAATCGTTCGCCTGTCACTCTCAACGTTGGTGACACTGTATGGAGACGAAACTTTTCTAGATCCTCTGGGGCAGATTATTTTTCAGGAAAGCTTGCTCCACGCTTTATTAAATGTCGTGTAAGTAGGGTTTTCTCTAGGACCACATATGTTCTTCAAGTCTGCGAATCTGTCCATTCTGGGCAATATCATATTTAAGATATTCTAAAGTAATTCCCACGATTTCTAAACAAGTACTTAATCCATTAAATCTTTCTATAGTTCGTAATCGTTAATCTAATCGTTATATATATATATATAACGTTACTTTTACGTATTACGTTACTTATACGTATCATTTGTTCCCCTGTAATATAGATTCGCATAATATTAACTTAAATTATTAACTCATATCGACAGCTAAAAAGTTAACAGCGACATCTAGTCGTTCCAAATGGAAACATTTTGTCAACAAACTTTTGTTAGGTACTGGTCAGTTCTGTCATAATATCACTCAGATGACGTAGATTCCCTGTCTACGTAGATTCCTTCATATAGTTAACTAGCTTTTGCCCGCGACTTCGTTCGCGTGGAATAGTGACTTCACCAATAGATGACGCCGACTCTTGACCAATAGATGGCGCTGTAATAAATTTTATTTTTTATTTTTTGTAATAAAAACTATCCTATGTCCATTCTCAAGTTCCAAACTATGTCTGTACCAAATTTCACACAAATCGGTTCAGTAGTTTAGGCGTGAAGCAAAGACAGACAGACAGACAGACAGACAGACAGAGTTACTTTCGCATTTATAATATTAGTTTGGATGACAGGTCTAGTGTTGGGACACTGTCGATAAACTCTTGTCGATTACTTAAGAATAGTGTGGTGTTATTAACGCATTAAACACCTTTTTTAATTCATCGATTTAATTAACAATTAGGTACCCTATTATTATGTTGTTTGCTTATTATTATTTCCTTTTTTTTAAATCGTTACTTCGCCTTCTTGATTATTTTGTAAAGAAATAACCTGGCGATGATTATTTATTAGGTTAGGCTAGTCTTATTTGGATTTATTAGTCTCTAGTTTTCATGTGATTTCTAGTTTTAGTCAACGCATCGGGAGTTCGCACTGATAACATTTAGATGGAAGACGTTTTCGTATTTATTCTGTATCCGTTGCACTACGATGTCGTTTATTTAGGTTTAATTTCGATTAGTTACTTATTAACTTAGGCCTAGCAAGGTTCATTCTTACAGGACCCTGTAAGAATTGTTCTTATCTTTGATTATTATTACTTTTTTCATTGCCGCCGGCACTGTGTGTAGTAGCCTTATCTACACAGAGTGCCGGCGGCAATGCCGCCGGGTTTATGCCGAGCGGCTATACCGCCGGCAATACAAGCCGCCGGCACAAGCCGCGCAATGCCGCCAAGCATCATTCCGGTTGTGACAGTCACATAGAACGCACTAGGAACGAACGCCGGCAAGCCGCGTAACTCGCCGACACAACCCGGCGGCCATGCCGGCGGCTCCTTTGTGTGGCAAAACCGGCGGCTTTGAATGCCGCCGGGTGCACGGCGGCTTGGCCAGCGGCCCTGCCGCCGGCACTGTGTGTAGGAGCTTTAAAGCGCAATACACACTGAGCCCGCCGGGCCGCCGACACAGCCCGCCGACACAACCCGGCGGCCTATATGAAAAGAAGCATGTCGGCAAACTTCGCGCGCGCGTGTTGCCCGCCGACACGTCGGCAGCTTGCCGGCGGCTAGCGTACGCAAGCACTCAGTTGCCCGGCGACATTTGAGTTGTAGTGACTCAGTGAGTAGCCAATCACTAACTGCCAAATAAGTTTCTGATGTCGAGCCGCCGACATGCCGCCGGCAAAGTTTTACGACTTGCAATGACTGAAGCCGCCAACCTAGCCCGCCGGCAAAATGTTGCCAACATAGGCCGGCGGCCCGGCGGGCTTAGTGTGTATTGCGCTTTAAAGGAGTCTACACACCAAACCCGCCGACCCGCCGACACAGCCCGGCGGCTTGGTGTCGGCGACTTTGCTTCAAGAATCATGTCGGCGACTCGTACCCGCGCGTGCAAGTCGGCGGCATGGCCGGCGACTTGCGTACGCGCACGCTCAGTTGCCCGCCGACACTCCAGCGATAGTGACGTGCTTGTGTTTTTTTTGCGATTTTCTGCAATAATGGAATGGGACGAAGAAACCACTCTAAAGTTAATAAATTTGTATCATATAAAGGAATTATTATGGAATCCAAAACACTTGGATCACAAATGTAGACCTAAACGTTTTGGTGCACTAAATGAGATGGCAAACGAATTAAATACAAATGTCACAGAAATAGAACGGAAGATAAAAAATTTGACGAGCCAATATTATAGAGAAAGAAAAAAGACGATTGAATCAAAAAAGTCTGGAACCAGCGCAGATTCTGTTCATGAGAGCAAGTGGTTTGCCTTTAAATCTTAGAATTTCTTGCTCAATAAAAATAAACCTACTGGAACAATCGATACGGTATGTAACATTTCAGTGATGTTGTATTATTTTATTTCTGACCTAATTATTAGAGCACACAAGAATAATATGTAAGCTTGGCCCGAGTGAAGAGAGGCGCGCGGTAAATAAAGACATAGGTACTTATTTTATCTGCCTTTGTTGTTGCGCTGCCGCTATTGTTATTGCACCGAAATATTTCCTAAACAAATTATTTCTTGGAATGGCATGTGCACAGATATAATAGTCATTGCAAATGTATTTTTTAAAAACTAACAACTCTTTTCTCAACAATCTTTTAATTTCGCCGAATTTCTATTATAAACCGAGAGATTCCGTACCATTTTCGTTTTTTTTTCTTTTTAGGTTGTTTTAGAAATATTATTATTAATTATTATTTACATTGATAATAATTATCAATGTAAATAATAATTAATAATAATATTTATCAATAATAATAATTATCAATGTAAATAATAATTAATAATAATATTTCTAAAACAATTAGTATTAGGTATGATTTATGACCATTGTCTTTTTTTTCATATATTCCGTGCGGTGTACCTACTCGCGGGTAAAAGCTAGTGTATAATACATTTCATAAGTAAACTGTTGGTGATTCAAATAAAATATTATTTCAGGAGATAACAGCAACTGACAATAATGCCCAACATGCGGACAATGATGCTCAACATGGGGAAAACGATTCACCTCAAACGTCAAACATCATTCCCCAAGCGAATAAACGTTATAAACCTAATCCAAGTAATGAGATGGTGTCGGAAGCATTAAATTTAATGAGAACAGTCAGTCAACGGACAAATCAAAAAATAAAAGATGAGGACGATTTGTTTGGCGAATATATTGCGACACAACTTAGGAAATTTGATAAAACAACAAAGGCAATAATAAAACATCGGATTAACAATATCTTTTTTGAAACCGAAACTGGATATCGTTCAGACATGTTCGAAGCTTCGCCAAGACCTTCTACTTCCCATAGTCATCCAGGATATTATACAATGGATCAATGTGATGTAAATTCCTACTACTCATCATCCAACTCTGCCGTAACAAACCCTGTTTCACCGCCTCTTGGTGAACCTTCAACATCTTCAATTGAACCTTCGTTACGTGTGTCGCTTCAAGAGAGTGGTGATATTGAGAACATATTATCATCTATTGAGTCAGATAAATAGGTTTATTCCACAAATCCCCACCGTATGCACTCTGAGAATAACCCTATCACCTGATGCGAGATAACGTTATGTAGGCACAAGTATTTCGTCTTAATGTTGTTGTCATAGAATCGTCACAGTATACTCAAAATGCATAAAAACATCAGTGGGGATTTCGCGGTGGGGATTTATAGAATAACTCGGTAAATAAAACCACTTATAAATGAACAAAAACAAGTGATTTACGAAGTTTTTAATACAAATTATAATAAAAATACAAGTACTAATACAAGTATGAGTTTCATTAAAACTTACGAGTTAGTCATTGATCATTCTGCCATGGTAATCTCCCGACATCGGAAAGAAAATATTGAACCAATTCTGTCCTTATAACCTCAGGAGATTGTGTCCTTGTAACCTCAAGGGAATGTGTATTGTCTTGTCTAGGCAAGTCAGCAAACAAATTATTTTCACGTGGTTCCCTGCGCCAATCTCCTGGATTGATTTCTCCCCTACTATTTTCAGTATCATATTCATTTTTTTTGTATTATACCATGTCGTGTTACATAATTGAACAAATGAATACATGCCAATGTTACAATAGTAACTTTTTGTGGATTTAGCTGGATGGGTTTGTTAAATATCTTAAATTGTTTTGTTAACTGTCCAAATACGTTTTCAACTACTCTTCGACCTCGACACATGCGATAGTTGTACACTCTCTTGGGAGACCCTTTCGCATGATTACCATCATAAGGTTTTAAAATATTGGTTTGTAAAGGAAACGCATCGTCGCCCAAAAAAAAAATAGGGTACTGGCATAATTCTTCCAGGTAGAGGTTTTTTATCTGGCAAATTTAAATCGTTATTATATAACATTCTGCATAATGAAGAGTTAGCAAATACACCACCATCGGAAATGCGACCCTGGCACCCCACATTAGCGTATAAAAACTTATAATCTGCATCCACTAATGCAAACAGTACAATACTGAAATACATTTTATAATTAAAATAATCGCTTCCACTTCGTGCTGGACATTCAATTCTAATGTGCTTTCCATCCATAGATCCAACACAATTAGGTACATTCCATCTACTCAGATATCCATCTGCAACTCTTGTCCATTCGTTTGATGTTCGTGGAATCTGAAATCGGAAATGTGCTCGGTGATAGGATAGCCATTTGCCTACTTATATAGTAATTTTTCGGAACATAGTTTTTCTGGAAGATTAAAGAAAGTTAAACGCCCATATATGTACATACCTTCACATAATCCGAAAGTCCATCTACGATAGCTTGGCACACTTCTGGAATAATGTAGGAAATAAGTTGAGGAGATACTTCAAAGGTGTCACAAAGACTGTTGAATGAATCTCCCGTACTCAGGTATTTTAATGTTAATGATAATCTGTCCGTTGGTGAAATTGCACTTCTGTAATTTGTATTTTTTTTAACTATTGTGGGTCCAACAATGCTTAGTAAATATTCAAAGTCGGTAAACGTTAACGACATAAATGTCTTAAAATGTAAGGGTCTTTTTACAATCAAATCGTCTGTTCTTAAATCTTTTATTCTATCACTGTTACTGTAACGACTGCGACTCATTAAGCTTGGTCTAACCCAACACTGTCGTTTTCTCTTCAGGGACCCAGCTAAAATTATTCCACATGCTGCTATTATTAGATCAGCATCAGTATCCATGTTTATTGTAGGCTGCAATATTCGAGAAAAACAACACGTCACGTTCGTACACACTGCAATCACTAACTAAAAAAGTTGTACTGATTTCTTGCCGCCGACTAACTCACCGACACAGCCCCATGACACATGTTGGCGGGTTGGCGGGTTTGGGTCGCCGACACCAAGCCGCCGGGCTGTGTCGGCGGGCTGTGTCGGCGGGTCGGCGGGTTTGGTGTGTAGACTCCTTAAAGTGTCATGTCTTTTCTCTTACGGAGTTTTTTTTTTCATTTGAAGCTTTTATTTGGGCTCAGGACGGACGTCTATATTACTATTTTTCCCGTTTTACCATATAATTATTTGCCACTATAAAGATTTGAACGACCGAGTTAGGCGAATCTTGAATTCGCCCCCACCGCTAGCCTGGGACCTGGCGACTGCGAGCTGCGTGTTGGGATTCGAACCCTACGCTGGTGGTTTCAAGTACCAGCCAGCCAGCGAGCCTTCTGACTGACAGCCTGGAGTCTAGGACCGGATTTACGTATTTTTGGTAGTATTTTTTAAATTTCTAGTAGAATCGTCAATAGAGTCGTTTTTTATTTAAATCAGCTATATCAATTTTATTGTTGCCTCGCTACCTGACAGATCGATTTGGTGCGCTGTTAGCCATTTAGGATTACGGAATATTTATTTATTGCGGAAGTTATAGGAACGTTTACAAACGTATCGTGACCGACGCGTAATTGTGTAATTTATAGGGCTCTAACACCAGGGACGTCGCCTCAGAGCTATTCCTTAATCTTTTGAATCGTGCTGTGTCCTTCATTAAATTTTTGTTTTAAATTTTTTTTTTATTACTAAATTAAACGTGTACACACGGCTACACAACAAACTATGCAAAACCAGTATTGGCTGACCGTTCATTGTGAGAAAATATCATACAAAGTGAGGTCAAGACAAACTGGTTTTGTATAGCTTGACGTGTAGCCGTGTGTACAAGTGAAGACCTGGTTTTTATTACGCTACAATATATACCGCATTGGTTTCTCATACAACTTGCTAAATTTGAAAAATAAACCAATTTTCGTTCATTCAGCACGGCCCTCTATAGTTGCCTATATCTTTTTAAATATGACGTTTGTTTACGATTACAAGTATTACAACTGATAGGGTGACCATGATTCCATATACAATGTGTTTCAGAGGGGTAGGGGGGGGGGGGGGGGGGGGGGTTTATAGGGTTTCACGTTTACACCTATTTTGTTCTATTTGTGGCTATTTTTTCAATGGTTTTTTTTATTGTTTCGGCTTTTTATATTCGTAATATTTTTATTATTATTTTGTGTCGGGGTTTTTTAAATTTTTTATTTAATTTTTTTATGTTAGTAAAAAACGGTCAATATAATGTATTAATTATTTTTTATACCCTAATTATTCAACATTTTTTATAATTACTACTCATTAAATAAATAAATAAAAATGTATTTATTTCAGTAAATCTTTACAAATAAGTTGCCGGGGCTTCCCAGAAAGTAATCAAATGATACTTGTGTTGGGAAAGCCTCGCTCTTTCGATGTTAACAAAAAAATTTGACTTACTAGACTAACAATATAAGTAGCAGTAATATTACAGTAGGTAAGTACCTTAAAAATTAAATTAAAAATTAAAGAAGAAGAACAAGCATAAAGAGCGTCTGTGTTAGGCTGTGTGTGGGGGTGTGTGTGAGGGTGTGTTTGTTTTAAGTACCATCCGAGGACGTGCGTATGAATACACAAGGCACGACCGAGGACCTTTTCAAAGCGAGGACCTTTTCGAGGGTCCTCGGTTTGACTTGACCAAAGATTCGTATTCTGCAAGCGATTTTGAGTCTTTCTATATACTTATCACGAAAAAGTTGTCTGAACCTCGGTTTGATCAAAAATATTCATATGCATACACAGACATTGTGTATCCACCAGATGGTGCCACTCTCGACTCATACACAGGCTCTTTACACTTATTTCACGTTTGTTGTATTATCCGAGGACCTATGTGTTAACTTTAACACAAAAGACCTCGGTTAGGTAGCTTTTCCACACAATGTGTATTTAAGACCTCGGTTGGCTAGATTTTCCGAACAGTGTGTATTCTAGTCCTCGTTTCGACAGTTTTCCTCGTGTGTAGAAGACGAGTTATGTGCTATCATTTAAATAAAATTATGAAGGAGAAAACCGAAGGTAGACTGAATCCTTAAACAAATCGTTAGTAGCTCCTAGGTGCACGAGGAATAATCAGGGCTTCTTCTGCAGTTTGTGCTAAGTACCTAGGCCTGCTTAGATTATACAACCTTATGATTTGCACCATAAAATATTATATTGGCAGGAGCTGAATACGTGTGCTCTTCATAAAGAACCTAAAGTAAATGTCTTCCGAGGCGAAATGTCAGCAGCAAGATTTGAAGCAAACAAAACTGTATTAAAGAAAACAACATAAGCTTTACTGAAATAGAAGTAAGTTTATTTTAAAATGAATAGAATAGATCTTTATTTGCACAGAAAGTAGGTAGGTACAAGTTACAGATGTTAAGTTTAAAATGATCCAAACTATCTTAACTAAGGCACGCAAACAGTTTTAGCTAAAAATGATCGGACACACATTAAATACTTTTCTTTAATAGGGCTGTATCAGAACCACTAACAATTAGCAAATTTTTATATTGTCTCCTGATTGGCCGGTTTCCATTTGCGGACACTTTATTAAACAAAAACAGCCACCTCAAAAGTATGAAGTGATGGGAATGTTAATAATTTTAGGGACTTAAATACGTACGCAGCTATCTGTTACTATTAAATTGCACACATACAGCGTTAGGTTAAAAAGTACATACGCATCTACACTAAGTTTTTTGCATACTTCTTCTGCTTGTGGTTTCTAAGTTAATTGGCTATCTATCATAATGCCAAGGAATTTGGCAACAACTACTTGGTCAACTTTTTGTCCATTATAGTGTAAATGTAAGACTTCTGGTGGAATCCATTGATAAAAATGCATTATATTAGTCTTTGGTATATTAATCATTAAATTATTTTGCTCAAGCCAGCGTATAATGTTTATTAATGTTTCATTTATGTCATGTTCGTATGTTTTTTTGTAAATACATTTAATTAAGGCACTACTATCGTCAGCGAATAAGACCATAGGATGTTCAATGTGGCGAGGTAAATCATTAATATTTAGCAAAAATAATAAAGGGCCCAGGACACTGCCCTGTGGTGCGCCATACCTAATAATGCTTACTTTTTAGACATATTCTAGATATTTCTGTGTGCTGCTTACGATTGTTAAGGTATGATTTTAAGAGATTAAGTACATTTCCTCTGATGCCTATGATGTCTAGCTTTTTTGTAACAATTTCATGATCAACACAATCAAATGCCCTCGTCATGACCGTGAAAATTGCGCTAACTGGTACTTTTTTATCCACATTTTGCAATATGACATTTATTAAATCGTAAACCGCTGTATTTATACCCTTATTTTTCTGAAACCCTTTTGTTCTGCACTTAAAACATTATATTTGGATAGGAAATTATTAACAGAGTTATAAATAATTTTTTCTATAACCTTAGAAAAATGTGCAAACTGATAAACGAACGCAGCGACCTGGTTGACGTCCACGCAGACTCAATATCGACGTTTGTCAGACGCCATTAGTATTATTATTTAATATAATTTAATATAACCTAGAATTTTAGTAAATACTAGTAAATAGAATTTATAATTACATAGAGCATTTTGCATGTGGTGTTTGCCTGTAATTGGTTGTGCAGTTAGACTTAAGACACAATTACTTGTATGTAAATATATATATAAGGTCTGTAACAACTGTTGGTGAACCTTAATTAAATAAATAAATAAAAAATGAGTATTAAAGTAATTGGTCTATAATTTGCTAGATCTTCTTTAAAAAAAGTCTAAATTGGCTTCATTATAATTGGTTTTAAACTATCCGGAAATACTCCAGTACTGATACATAAGTTAAGACACAGATGCAAGGCGATGCCGCCTGGATCATGGAAACTGATAATAAAAAGGATTAATTGTTGTATCATCAGTTTTGATCAACGTATTTATTAGTTGTAAGTAGCGAAAAACGCAAGAAAATAAAAAAGGCAGGTGAGCTGACATGTGACATGTACCTTGAAGAAATAATTATCTTTGGTATAATCAACACTATTAGTTACATCACGTTTAATAAAACAAAATAGCAAACATTCTTTGGAATAATCAATACCAGCATCTTTGAGATCTAGAGTTGTCTCTTCTTTAACCCGGCTTATCTGAAAGAAACGAAATACCTAATAACTTGATATTGTATTGAATACCTATCATTTTCGTAAGCTAAATTTGAAGACGATGCTACCAACTATTGAGGAGTTCCCCCATAAAGAAACGACCCTGGCTGCAGCATCATCACAATCTGGTAATTATTTTAGTTTTACAACTTAAACCTAACGCGTATGCTAAATGTGAAGACGCTGCTATCAACTGTTGAGGAGTTCTCTCATGAAGAAATGACCCTGGCTGCAGCATCAGTACAAACAGGTAATTATTTTGGTGTTTCTAGATAAACTTGAGGAGTTCCCTTATGAAGAAATAACCTTGGCTGCAGCATCAGCACAAACTGGTAATTATTTTAGTTTTACCACATAAACCTGACGCGTATTCCAGATTTGAATACAATGCTATTAACTGTTAAGGACCTCATGAAGAAACGACCCTAGCTGCAGCATCAGCACAAACTGGTAATTATTTTAGTGTTACTAGATAAACCTAATGCGTATGCCAATTTTGAAGACGATGCTATCAAGTGGTGAGGAGTACCGTCATGTAGAGACGACACTGGCTGCAGCATCTGATACTATAATAATATACTCATTTTAAAGTTGTATTTAGAAAGTTAAAAACTTACGTTTCCTCCACAGTGATTATACCCATCTTATTCGCGGTCCGCATCAATGACAAATGTAAAGACATCGACTCGTCCTCGCTTGGTACTTCGTTTTAGAAAAAGTGTGTAAGAAGTAAATCGGAACATTCTACTAACATTGATACAATTATTACCTTACACGTAAAATGTTTAAGGTAGGTAGATTTTCCAGGTCCTCGGTTTGTACAAGTTCTACGCGAAAAACTGTCCTCGGTTTAGTGATATAAAGTCTAACACAACGTCCGCACTTTGTACAAGCTATAAGAAATATTGTGTAAAAATACGTCCTCGGAAGGGCGTCGCAGGGCATACGTCAGAGGTCCTCGGTTGGCTTACACAAAGTCCTCGTATGTGCATCGCTGGTCACATTTAGCAGTGTATTTCAGGTCCTCGGTATGATAGCCGAAATTCATACAGAAAAATGTTGAGATAGCATTATCCCAATGAGCTCATCACTATAGATTTACTCACCTGTCTCTTTCTATCTTACTCTAAAAGGCCTACGAGGTATCTAAACCAGTTTTTTGGAGGGTCCTCGGTTCGTTCTAGGACTAACAAGGTCCTCGTAAGGGTGTCTGTACAAACAAGGGTGTGTGTGTATGTGAGGGTGACAGGGTGTATGTGTGTGTGAGTGTGAGTGTGTGTGTGGATGGTTGTTTGAACGGGTCATATATCCCTATTAATTATTTACGTGTCTATGCGAGTACGTTAATTATTAAATTGATTTTGATACATAAATTCAAGCTAATGTAAGAAGGAGTTCCTCCACATCTTCATAATTAAGGGTAAGGAGCCATTCTGTCAGATTTTTCTTACACTCGTATAGTTGCATGGGGTAAATATTAAGGATACGATTAATTTTGTTATAAACGCGGGGGGCTTGTGCTAAATTTTGCCTACTAGCAAAGACAGTTCGAGTGGGGTATGCAGGGGCTACTATATCGCACCGTCTTTTCCTAAGTTTGGCACAGTCTAAAGGTAATGCTTTGTGATATGTATGTATCATGTGTAGGATATATAGTTTCCTGACGGAGAGAAGCTTAGAAGTTGCATATAAGGATTTAGTAGAAAACCTGAATGGCTTACAGTACATAACTTTAATCAAGGATCTTTGCGCCCGCTCCAAATCTATAAAGTATGACTTAGCTGCACCTCCCCATACCGATATACAGTATATAATTACAGATTGGGCTAGAGCAACGTATATTTTATTCAGTAGCTCCGTACTCATAACGTGTCTTAGAGATTTGAAGACCCATATAAGCTTTCTTACCCTTCCTATAGTCAGTTCAAGGTGTGGGTACCAGCTCAACCTTTGGTCCACGATAATTCCAAGGTACCTAGCAGAGCTAACCTTCTGAATTGTCGGGCAGCTGTGATTACAGGTAGAATGAGTTCGACAGGAATGGATTTTAATTTCAAAATCATGTGAAGGCTGGGAGTTTAAGTACGGGGCGAAACATACGTAGTTCGTTTTTAGGGTGTTTAACGTGAGAAGATTCTCATTAAGCCAGTGACTAACTCTAGCCAGACCCCCCTCAGCCGCCAACCTTACTTTCTCCCATGTCTTGGCAGTAAAAATAATAGCAGTGTCGTCCGCGTAGGACAGTATCCTCCCTCCGACGTCGCTAAGGTTGCAGAGATCATTGATATATATCAAAAAGAGCGTCGGACCGAGGACACTGCCCTGCGGGTCTCCAAATGTTACATTTTCTTCATCACTGAGAAAATTGCCAATTTTTACCGCCTGCTTTCTATTTTGTAAATAACTACTGAGAAGAGAGAGAGCAGAGCCACGGAAACCTAACCTATCAAGCTTGCGTATCAGTATTGGGATTGAAACGGTGTCAAACGCTTTCTTGAGGTCAAGAAAGACTACTAGACATTTGTTTCCCCTATCTATTTCTTTTGTTATTGTGGATGCAAGATTCATGGTAGCATCCTGAGTCGACATACCCTTCCTAAACCCATATTGAGAGGTAGATAAGATGTTGTACTGAGCCAAGTAGCTTATAATTCTAGAGTTTAAGAGCTTCTCGATGATTTTTGAAATAGAGGATAGCACAGAAATCGGCCGATAGTTGCTAGCGTCATCGCTGTCTCCTCCCTTATAGACAGGGGTGACAACGGAGCGCTTAAGAAGATAGGGGAAAGTTCCGGAGTTGAAACATAGGTTTGCAAGGTCTCTGATCAGAGGGACTAAGATCTCCTTAGCTTGTTTTAAGAAAAGGGTAGGGATACCATCCCAACCTGGTGCACTCGCAGAGTCTAGAGACATCAGGGTATTTTCAACTTCCATGTCAGAGGTGTCTAACAAAACAAAAGAGGACAGATTATGGGTGTCTGAGTTAATTGATTCTGAAGGTACGAAGCTATTTGAGATATTATGAGCCAAAGTTTGTCCAATGTTAATAAAGAATTTATTAACATGTGTGGTTGAGGCTTGAGGACAAGATTTTATCTTAAGTAGGTCACCATTTGTGCTCTTGGGCGGCTTGTAATGTGTAATTTCATTAATGGTTGACCATAGTGCCTTAGGGTTTTTAACAGATGCTATTATTTTATCTTTATTGTATTTATTTCTAAGTTTTTTTACAAGGTTTCCACAGAAGGTTCGGTATCGTTTATAGGTTATTATTAAAATTTGGTTTAGGGGGTTTGATTTAAGTTTTAGGTAGATTGTATTTCTTAGTCTAATACACCGAAGGGCACCTGAAGTTATCCAGGGCTTTATCTTTCTTTTGCTATTCGTGACAATTACATTTTTGGTGTTGGAGAGTATAGCTCCCCTTCCGTTCGAACCGCGCTAGTGAACAGACGTGCGCAACGCTCTCGGTTTAAAATATTGTATTTTTTGCAAAAAACATAAACTAAAATTCAATATTAACTCATTAAAGTATCAGGAACACAGATACCTGCGAAAGTGTTATCGTCGTGTGTGCAAAGGACAGAAAAAAGGTGACAAATATATTTCTCATCGGAGCCATTATTTTCTGCGCACCCGCGGGTCGGCCGCACATTTTTTGTCGCCCAGTTTATCAAGACCCTCGTTTTCACTTATATCTACACTGTGTGAAGCTCATGCATTTTGGTGACAATCTTTAACTACGTAAACTGTGGACCTACCAACATTTCTTAAAAATGTCAGCACAGAGAACTCCATCACCAAACAAGGTTCGGTCTGAAAATGATATCTCCAATCTTGATCCGGATAATTTCTTAAATTACGTTGGACGAAGACAAAAAAGACCCCGTAATGAAGACCCAGAATCTCCAGTCGATTCTGCCATCAAGGATGAAGTTATGGCTATGCTATCCAATTGGAAAAAGGATCTAGATATTGTGCTAAATAAACTGTGCTCAGACATTGCGGAACTTAAACAACAGAACGCCAAGATTCAGTCCTCGAATGAGGAGATGGATAAATCTATGAAGTTTATGTCTTGCAAGTATGAAGAAATGAAGGAAAAGATTATCGGCATGGAAACCGAACGGAAAGAAAACTTGAACTACATAGCAACTTTGGAAAATAAAGTTGATGATTTACAAAAAAGGCTTAAGTTCACAGTTATCGAGTTTCGTAACATACCGGCTCAGATTAAGCAGGAGACACAACAAGATCTTTGTGAACTCGTAAAAAATACTTGTAATGTTTTTGAAACTCATATTGAACCAGCAGACATCAAGGATATTTATAGAATCCCAAACAAAACAGGTGGATCTACAGTTATAACGGAGTTTACTTCAGTGCTGACTAGAAACATGATCCTGAACAATGCGAAGGTGTATAATAGAACTAATGTCGATAATAAACTATCCACCTCTTCTATTGGCTTACCGGGACCATCTACGCCTATTTACATAACCGAAAGTTTAACAAACAAGGACCGTAAACTGTTTGCCATGGCTCGTGACTCTGCTAAGAACCTGAAGTTTAAATATTGCTGGGCCAACAGAGGCAGAATTTACGTGCGGAAAGACGATGGAGGTAAGCGAGTGGAAATAAAAAACGAAACGGATTTACTGGCTCTCAATAGAATATGACTAGATACATTTTCTCTACTGTTAAAAATTGTCAACTTTGATTTTGTAAACCTTGGCATAATTGCGCGGTTAACCAAGTGTACCTCTTACTTTATTTTAATCATACAACTATTTTATATTTTATGTTTACCCTCAACTGATCATATTGTCTCATGCAGATACACGAACACCTTCTATACTCAATTACGCACAATACAATTATACAATAATATAATAAGTTTTTCGCCATGTGATCACGTATTACTGGCATTATTTATTACTTATATACACATACTTATATACACATACTACACTACAATACTGCTGTCGACGTACTATAAAAGCAACTTTAAACTATATCGTATTTTCGTTCTAGACACATATACTGTTAGTGAATCATACACTGTAAAGCATTATAATTTTGTTGATACTTGTACTGGAATATATTTTTGGAGCGGTTCCGCTCAATGTCACCATATTAGTGCCTCGAGAAATATTAAAATTATAATTCGCGGCTATAAATGATTTGATGGCTAACTTGGATAATATTTCCTTCTGTGATGCGCAATCCTGTGACCCTGACGTCTGTGTTACTTTATTACCTGTACCAAATATTAACCTTACCGTGTTACAACAAAATATTCGCAGTATTCGTGCCAACTTCTCTGGATTCCTCACTTTACTCGAGCGAATTAATGTACTTAGTGATGTAATTATTTTGTCCGAATGCTGGCTTTCTTGTAATCCCTTTATTCCCACTATTGAAGGCTACAACTCCTACAAAACTATAAATAATTATAATCAAAATGACGGTGTGGTTGTTTATACCAAAACGAGTTTGTCTAATATAAAAGTAATAGAGCCAGTAATTTCTGAATGTAATTGTCTAATTGTTACTTTAGGTACCCATGTAGCGATTATTGCTGTTTATAGACCTAATGCCTTTTCTGATCCTTCGTTATTTATCGAGTCGCTTGACAGTACCCTTGGCGAACTTAAAACCTATAAGAATATTATCCTCATGGGAGACATTAACATTGATATTACCCACGGTTGTCAATCCAAACATTCTTTAGACTATTTGGATCTACTTGCACACCACGGACTCTTTACGGGTCATACCTACCCCACTCATGGTTCCACTTGCCTCGATCACGCTAACCTAAAATCTTCCAATTCGTCTAAAATTTTAGTACTAGAGTCCACTATTACTGATCACTACTCAGTTTTGCTCGCCCTCCTTAAAGATAAAAATCATAACACTAAACTTCCTTCTTTTAACAAGCTTACAAAGGTCAACAAGGATGGGCTTGCAAGTGACGTACTGAACATAAACTTCGATCTGGTGTATTCTGTCGTGGACCCTAACTTGGCGACTAAATATTTAGTCGAGCCTATTTTATCAGCATTTGCTAAAAATACGTTAACTATAACATTGTCCCGCAGACGCCGGCCTATCAAACCCTGGATAACTCCAGGATTACTGAAGTGTATGCGTCATAGGGACAATCTCTATAGAAAAATGAAAAAAGAACCCACAAATGAAATTCTCGTTATATCCTATAGAAGGTATAGAAATTATTGTACTACCCTGTTGCGAAAGGCTAAGTCAGATTATGAAAAATTAGAATTTAAAAAAGCTGGTAGAAACTCAAAACTAGTATGGAATGTTATCCAGAATGTCACTAATTTATCTAAATCTCAACCTTCCGCATATGAACTTCTAGAATCCTGCAGTGATAAGCAAACTTCTTTGAACCAAGTTAACTCGTACTATGTAAAAGTGGGTAAGGATTTGGCTGAAAAAATAAATAAGAGCACCCAACCCCCTCCTCCCCCGTCGTTCTTTTGCTCTCAGCCAAAATCTTTTGTGCTATTAAACACCTATGAGTCAGAGGTGGAACACCTAATAATTTCTCTCAAAAATAGTTCAGCAGCTGGTTGGGACGGCATTTCTTCTGAATTCCTAAAGAGGTATAAACATATTATTGTTCCTCCACTCACTTACATCTGTAACTTATCTTTAACCACAGGTATCTTTCCTGACCTATTCAAAAGGGCACTTCTGCATCCGATTTTTAAATCTGGGGATCGAAGCCGCGTCGAACATTATCGGCCCATCTCTGTCTTACCCGCGATGTCTAAGATACTTGAGAAAATTATCAACTCTCGGCTTGTTGCATACTTGGAGACACACAGCTTTCTATCTCCTAATCAATATGGCTTTAGAAGAAATCTGTCCACAAATGATGCTGTACATAATCTAGTGGATCATGTAGTCAAAAAACTTGATAAAAGCCATAAGTGTGTTGCACTATTCTTAGACCTCGCGAAAGCTTTCGACACGGTTTCGATTTCCATTCTTATTGAAAAGCTCGAATCTCTGGGAGTGAGAGGGGTGCAGCTGTCCCTTTTTCAGAGTTATTTAACCAACAGAACCCAAAGCGTCAAAATAGGATCTTACACTAGCTCTGAACTACCTATTGAATACGGAGTCCCTCAGGGGAGTATTCTTGGCCCGACCTTGTTTTTGGTATATATTAATGACCTCTGCAATCTCACTCTTCAAGGCGGTGACATATTTTCTTACGCTGATGACACAGCACTTATTTTTTCATCAAACACCTGGATGGATACCTATCGCTTAGCTCAAACTGGATTTGATACTGTTAGAGAATGGTTAAATAACAATTTGCTCACCTTAAACACATCTAAAACCAAACTTCTTAATTTTACTATCCGCAACCCATCGAATTCTTTAGATTCCACTTTGCAAATATATGCGAATCCTTTACATGCTGCTAATAATGACTCAAGTGTTATGGTAATTGAGCGTGTTACATCAGTAAAATACTTGGGTGTAGTAATAGACAACAATTTGACATTTAAAGAACATATTGAAACCTTATCTAAGAGGGTCAGAAAGCTCATCTACATTTTTAAACAATTACGTCAATCAGCTGACGCGGAAGTCATGAAAATGGTGTACCTAGCATTGGGCCAGTCCATCTTGAGCTACTGCTCAATCACGTGGGGTGGTGCAGCCAAATCCAACCTGATAAAGGTTGAGAGGGCGCAAAGAGCAGTGCTCAAGGTGTGCTGTTTTAAGCCTCGCCTGTTTCCTACAATCCAGTTATACGAATTCTGTCAAGTTCCTACTGTCAGGCAGCTATTTATTATGGCTACTGCAATGAAGCAGCATTCTAATACCCCCTTCAACCGGAATTCTACCATTCGTAACCATCTCGTTGCAACCTCTACCGGACTAAGTACATCCTTTAGCCGCAGATTCTTTGTCTTCCTTGGACCATACTTGTACAACAAACTCCATAAAATGTTATCCATACATCACTTAAATCGCCACCTATATAAAACTACTCTCTTGAATTGGCTTCTTACACAATCATATTCACAAACTGAAGCCCTTCTGGAAGTCCCCCAGTAATTCTTGTCCTCACTCTAATTATTCTACAGTTATTATGGAAATAATAATATCAGGCTATGAAATTTGGTATACACAGGTTCACTAACTTCGGCACATACCTTCTTCACACGTGCACGCTCACACACACACCCCACCACACCACACACACACACACACACACCACATACACACATACACACACCCCTGTTTGTACAGACACCCTTACGAGGACCTTGTTATTCCTAGAACGAACCGAGGACCCTCCAAAAAACTGGTTTAAATACCTCGTTGGCCTTTTAGAGTAAGATAGAAAGAGACAGGTGAAAAAATCTATAGTGATGAGCTTATTGGGATAATGTTATCTCAACATTTTTCTGTATGAATTTCGGCTATCATACCGAGGACCTGAAATACACTGCTAAATGTGACCAGCGATGCACATACGAGGACTTTGTGTAAGCCAACCGAGGACCTCTGACGTATGCCCTGCGACGCCCTTCCGAGGACGTATTTTTACACAATATTTCTTATAGCTTGTACAAAGTGCGGACGTTGTGTTAGATTTTATATCACTAAACCGAGGACAGTTTTTCGCGTAGAACTTGTACAAACCGAGGACCTGGAAAATCTACCTACCTAAAACATTTTACGTGTAAGATAATAATTATATCAATGTTAGTAGAATGTTCCGATTTATTTCTTACACACTTTTTCTAAAACGAAGTACCAAGCGAGGACAAGTCGATGTCTTTACGTTTGTCGTTGATGCGGACCGCGAATAAGATGGGTATAATCACTGTGAAGGAAAGGTAAGTTTTTAATTTTATATGTATAAACAACTTTAAAATGAGTATATTATTATAGTATCAGATGCTGCAGTCAGTGTCGTCTCTACATGACGGTACTCCTCAGCACTTGATAGCATCGTCTTCAAAACTGGCATACGCGTTAGGTTTAGTAGGTGTAGTAAAACTAAAATAATTACCAGTTTGTGCTGATGCTGCAGCCAAAGTTGTTTCTTCATAAAGGAACTCCTCAAGTTTATCTAGTAACACCAAAATAATTACCAGTTTGTGCTGATGTTGCAGTCAGGGTCATTTCTTCATGAGAGAACTCCTCAACAGTTGATAGCAGCGTCTTCAAATTTAGCATACGCGTTAGGTTTAAGTTGTAAAACTAAAATAATTACCAGTTTGTGCTGATGCTGCAGCCAGGGTCGTTTCTTTATGGGGGAACTCCTCAATAGTTGGTAGCATCGTCTTCAATAAAGTAAAACTAGAATTCAGGTTTTAAATGAGTAGATAAATCAGAATTCGGAAACTTCAGTTTCATGATAGGTATTCAATACAATATCAAGTTATTAGGTATTTCGTTTCTTTCACATAAGCCGGGTTAAAGAAAAGACAACTGAAGTCTAAATTCTAGATCTCAAAGATGCTGGTATTGATTATTCCAAAGAATGTTTGCTATTTTGTTTTATTAAACGTGATGTAACTAATAGTGTTGACTATACCAAAGATCGTTATTTCTTTAAGGTACATGTCACATATCAGCTCACCTGCCTTTTTTTCTTTTCTTGCGTTTCTCGCTATTTACTACGATGATCGACGATAAATACGATGATCAAAACTGATGATACAACAATAAATTAATCCATTTTATTATCAGTTTCCATGATCCCGCATTGTGTTATTTAGCGAAAAAGCAATAACTTTTGAATTTAAAAGGCCGTTGACATGAATGATTTATCTTTAATCATTTTATAGCTAGTTATTAAGTTTTCAGGCTTCCCAAATTATTTTGATCTCACTTGATAATATTTCTTTGTTGTTTTCTAACTAAGCATTGTGTTAAGTAATGTTATGTTAAGTTTTTAGCCCAAATTATGTTGATCTCTTATAATTATGGTTTCTATAAGTCGTTTTGTTTGACTCGTTTTCTAATAACTGTTATGTAAGTTTTGTAATCATGCTTCTCAAAGGTATTGTTGCAACTTGATGATTATTTCTATAAGTAGATCGTTGGTAAAAGTTTGTTAAATAATTTGTTTCATATAAAGTTCAAAATAGTACCATTACTAATCCGACAGACGTTGCAAACGCTTTTAATAACTATTTTACTAAACAGACATAAAATAACATGACGAAACCACCGGACACTACGAATTTGACAAGTAACCCTAACTAAATGTTAATGCATCCAGTATTACCGCAAGATATTATGAGAGCGATACAATCATTAAAAAATAAAAGTAGCACTGAATATGATGGTACATGAACAAAGGCTGTAAAATTCGTACCAGGCGACATCGCCTTGCATCTGTGTCTTAACTTATGTATCAGTACTGGAGTATTTCTGGATAGTTTAAAAACAATTATAATGAAGCCACTTTAGAATTTTTTTAAAGAAGATCTAGCAAATTATAGACCAATTGCTTTAATACCCATTTTTTCTAAGGTTATAGATAAAATGATTTATAACTCTGTTAATAATTTCCTATCCAAATATAATGTTTTAAGTGCGGAACAAAAGGGTTTCAGAAAAAAATAAGGGTATAAATACAGCGGTTTACGATTTAATAAATGTCATATTGCAAAATGTGGATAAAAAAAGTACCAGTTTGCGCAATTTTCACGGTCATGACGAGGGCATTTGATTGTGTTAATCATGAAATTATTACAAAAAAGCTAGACATCATAGGCATCAGAGGAAATGTACTTAATCTCTTAAAATCATACCTTAACAATCGTAAGCAGCACACAGAAATATCTAGAATATGTCCAAAAAGTAAGCACGAAGAAAAATATTTATCTAAGGCAAGAATTATTAGATAGAGCCACAGACTTATATTGGCATGGCGCACCACAGGGCAGTGTCCTGGGCCCTTTACTATTTTTGCTATATATTAATGATTTACCTCGCCACATTGAACATCATATGGTCTTATTCGCTGACGATAGTAGTGCCTTAATTGAATGTATTTACAAAAAAATATACGAACATGACATAAATGAAACGTTAATAATCATTATACGCTGGCTTGAACAAAAAAACTTAGTGTAGATGCGTGTGTACTTTTTAACCTAACGCTGTATGTGTGCAATTTAATAGTAACAGATAGCTGCGTACGTATTTAAGTCCCTAAAATTATTAACATTCCCATCACTTTATATTATTGAGGTGGCTGTTTTTGTTTAATAAAGTGTCCGCAAATAGAAACCGGACAATCAGGAGACAATATAAAAATTTGCTAATTGTTAGTGGTTCCGATACCGCCCTATTAAAGAAAAGTATTTAATGTATGTGTCCGATCATTTTTAGCTAAAACTGTTTGCGTGCCCTAGTTAAGGTAGTTAGTATAAGGATCATTTTAAACTTAACATCTGTAACTTGTACCTACTTTCTGTGCAAATAAAGATCTATTCTATTCATTTTAAAATAAAATTACTTCTATTTCAGTAAAGTTTATGTTGTTTTCTTTAGTACGTTCATATTCTTTATTTCTTTGTACTTTTTGTTTGCTTCAAATCTTGCTGCTGAGATTTCGCCTTGGAAGACATTTACTTTAGGTTCTTTATGAAGAGCACACGTATTCAGCTCCTGCCAATATAATATTTTATGGTGCAAATCATAATGTTGTATAATCTAAGCAGGCCTAGGTACTTAGCACATACTGCAGAAGAAGCCTGATTATTCCTCGTGCACCTAGTAGCTAACGATTTGTTTAAGGATTAAGTCTACCTTCGCTTTTCTCCTTCATAATTTTATTTAAATGATAGCACATAACTCACCTACCATAACTTCTACACACGAGGAAAATTGTCGAAACGAGGACTAGAATACACACTGTTCGGAAAATCTAGCAAACCGAGGTCTTAAATACACATTGTGTGGAAAAGCTACCTAACCGAGGACTTTTGTGTTAAAGTTAACACATAGGTCCTCGGATAATACAACAAACGTGAAATGAGTGTAAAGAGCCTGTGTATGAGTCGAGAGTGGCACCATCTGGTGGATACACAATGTCTGTGTATGCATATGAATATTTTTGATCAAACCGAGGTTCAGACAACTTTTTCGTGATAAGTATATAGAAAGACTCAAAATCGCTTGCAGAATACGAATCTTTGGTCAAGTCAAACCGAGGACCCTCGAAAAGGTCCTCGCTTTGAAAAGGTCCTCGGTCGTGCCTTGTGTATTCATACGCACGTCCTCGGATGGTACTTAAAACAAACACACACACCACACACACACACACACGCTCACGCACACACACACTTTTTTGTCTTCAGTATTTTAGCTTACTCACCTGTTTTCTGATAATTCTATACGCGCCATTGTACATTTATTTGCTAGTTTTATAATTAATGCGATTTTGAGGTGGAGGCCTGGTGTCCTGTAATACAGGTGTTATTTACCTACCACAGGCACCAGCAATCCACAACCTAAGTTGTAACTTGTTAGCATATGTTTATTTGTTTATTTTTGTTCTTAACTTGGTTTGTGGTGAGAAATAAACGATTTATTATTATTATTATTATTATTATTATATAGCTGATTTGACCATCTCTATTAGTGCAAAAGCGTAAGTATCTGGATCTTTAAATATATTGAAGAAAGATGTATCAATATTTATTAGACTGTTATGAGCATTAACATAATTGATTAGGGTTTTGTGCCTTTGAAGTACCGTATGTTGATACTTATTGGCGATTGACAAAAGAATGAAACAGTGGTCTGTTACAGTTGTATTTAAAACCGCCGTAAAGGCCATGTTCCTTCGTTTATCCAGGCTCAAAAAGACATGGTCAAGACAGCCGTCCCCCCTCGTTGGTAAGTTATGAGACGGCAGTAGTCCATGCAGCGATAGCATATTTAAGTAGGTTAATCTATTATTTCTTTCTTGATTTGTATCTATTGGGGAAACGATTAAGTCAATGTTAATGTCACCTAAAATCACAACGTTTTTGCTAGGGGTGATATTCTCTAGATGATTATTGAGAGATGTAATGAAATTACCTGCATTTAGAAATGAAGGTGATCTGTAGATTCCTAGTATGGTGTAGTTTGCAATTTGTAACTCCAGACCCGTAGCATTTAGAAGGCTAAGTTCCTTAAATTTTACTGATAAATTATTTCTGATATAAGCAACTACCCCATCACTTTGATTTATGTGGTATTTTGTTTGAAAAGCGGTGTAATTAGCTAATTGCGGTATGTTTTTGTTAGGGTTTAGCCAACATTCTGTAAGAATCAAAATGTCTATTTCACATTTTAATTGTACCATAGTGAGTTGCAAATCATCGAAATTTTTATATATACTTCTTATGTTTTGTGTTGATATAGTTAGATTATACGTAGACTTTTCTATTTCTATATTTATTTCATGTATACTGCCCTTTAGTGAGACCGCGGGCTTAATTTGATCAATTTCATTCAGTGTATCAAAACTATCCATTTATAAATATTAAATTAGAACTCTTGGGGTTGCAACTGGGGTAGTTGGATAGTATAGTGAAAAGCAGGTCAGGTCCGGATAAGTATAATAGTATAATGGTGAATTCTTTGTAAAAAAGTTGGGAGGTAATTACTGTGAGGCCTGTTGTGTGTTTATAATTTATATAATATAGGTGTGTTCTTTTGTCATTACGGTTATAGGAGGCTTGAATGTATGTAGGTAAATTTAAATTTGGTTCTTGTTTTAGTTCGTTTTGATACTCAGCGTGTAGTATATGTGGGATATAAAGTAGGAAGTTGTAATTATAAGATAAAGGTGTGTATGCATGTACAGGTTTACGTGTAGTCTTCTGTGGGAGTTTTTTAGTATAGTAGTAATATGACATTTTCTCAAAAAATAAAGGTAACAAGTTGAGATAAACTGATGTATGCAAGAAGAATAGTTTTAGTAAAAATATACCCATATTTAGTCATTGTTCTTGCATTAGTTGTTGCACCTGTGCTTCGTGTTGTATATGGATACTTTTAGCCTTGTCGTCTTTCCGGACTAGTACTTTTCCCATGCTCGTCCAACAGTACTTAACTTTTTGAGCCCTTTTAAGGTCCCGGGCCAAGAAAAACAAACGGGCCCCCTTATTAGTGAGTTGTTCAGATATAAAGATTGGTGTGTCTTCGTTAGTTGTGAAGCCTAGGTGTTTAGCCTGCAGTCGTGTCTTATTTGTAAGATTGAAGTCCTTCACCTTTTTCAGGAAGTCTGATCTCACTATTGCAGACCTTAGTTCCACTATAATTGTAGGTTTCTTCTCCCTATCACCTCTTGATTTCAGGCGGAAAATGTCGTTAATATCATTACCATTCATTCCTAGATGAATGGTCTTAGAGAGGTTGACAACCATTTGTATCAGGTCTTCCCTGTTTTCCTGCGCTTTTATAGGTACATTTTTAATTTCTACACAGGCCTTGCGGGAGTTTCTTTGAAGGTCTTCTACCTTATCTTCCAAAATGCAGATGTATTCCCGGTCTTTTTGAGCCTGATTTTCTAGGAGTGCAATTTTGCTGCGGTACTCCTCGTTTTGTGCAGTTAAGTGATACGGCCGCGTCAATTCTCGCATTCGTTTCAGTTATCTCTTGAAGTTTGCTGGTTATAGATGCGAGTCCCTGACTTTGAGCGCTAACTACCGAGCTAATTAAGTCTTTTATCTCGTCCTTAAAAACGGAGAATTGATTGGGTGAGGAATCTTCATCTCTTGGCCGTTTATGACGCTGTGTGATATTATCATTGAGCGATGGAAATATATCACTATTGGTTGTTGTTTTATTTAGGGATGGTTCAGAAGAGAACTGTGACATTAGCGTTAAGTTTCTGTCCGGTATTGGCGATTGGGACGGAGGCGTTTTTTGTAGTGGCATGTTGATGTAGGCCTATTTGGGTCAAGGCCGGCGGCAATTAATTATATAATAGCTATACTTTTATTACCGTTTGACAGGTAGCGGGCGAAGTCCGATTAGAGGAACTCCAAAGAGGCAGATAGCTATCTATATAGGTATAACTCACTCATTCGTGTGCTGAGCCCAACACAAGGACGGGCGCACGCGCAGGTAGCTGTCTCTTGATTTTCTGTAGCTTGGTCTCACTCTCTCGAGGTAGGCGGAGTTGGTCTGACCGCGTGACGTCACCTTTACGATCACTATCGTCTCGTGTTGTCCTTGTACACAGCGAGGGACACTGGCGCTCGCGCACACATGCACCGGCCGCAGGCAGCGATGCGAGAAAGGGACAGCAATTATGGCCAGAATCTCTTTTACTCGGGACGCGCGGGGGACACGCGGGTCCGCTTCACTGCACAGGTTGAGCGGTCAATATTTAGACCATAAAGACAACTACGACACTAGTTAATAAGTAGCACTATCGTATGTATTGAAACCAGATTTTTGAGAATCATGCGATAACACGTCTGCACTGAATGCTGGTTCGGACGAAAGAGGCTCATTATACACAAATACTCGAAACGCAACAACAAAGTGATGCCCTACAAGAATTAGCAAGCAACCGACTATTAGTTAGTACAAATAAATTATATTAAACTTAAAACTTACCTGTTTATTTTAGCAATCCATGTCCGTGCTTGAAATAGTTTTTTTTTTCTAAGCCAAGATAATCAAGCCCAACAGCAACACACGCAATAAAACGTCGCAGATTAAGTCGTTATTTTATTTCATTTGCTTTAATTTATATCACTTCCGTGTTTTGTATCGTTAATTTACTAAAACCAGATAAAATAGTGGTCATTTATTATTTTAAAACGCAAAGAAACATTTTTATGACTTGGCAGTATGAAGTAGGCAGTGGCGTGCACACAGTTTTAAGACAGGGTAGGCAGAAAATTGTACTCACCAAAAATACTACACGTTGGTTTTGGGTCGTCGTCTTGTCGATTGATGATGTAGGTAATTGCCAAATGCCAACTCAAATATCCATAGATTGACTGATTTTATAGACATATCAATTTACGGATATTCGAAGTGGCCTTTCGGCGCGTTTGTTTGATGTTTTGTAATGTTTGTGTGATTTGCAAAATTTAAATAAAATCATTGAAAAGATGGTGATGTGAGTATACTAAGTATATAGGATTGTTTAATTTGTATATTAAATCTACACGCCTATTTTTCTGTAAGATTATCTGCAATATGGAATCGTAAAAGTTGGGAAGGCGTTTTATTTCCGTAAGAAGGTTTTTTTCTATTGAAATCGTGGAAAGATCTGTAAGTCGTTGCTGGCCTTGTGTATTTCTTAAGTAGGTGTGTATACGTTTTAGCGACGAGAATGACCTTTCGGTTGAAGCCCTGCTCGCGGGAACTGTAACAATTAATTTTGCCAAACGCAGTACTTCGGGAAAAACTGTATTTATGTTATTTTCGTAAAAATGTTCTAAAATTTTGTAAATAGGTACTAAGGTTTTTGAATTCGGCAGATTTATAAACACATTTGAGCTCATTGATAAGGCGGTCTAAGATAAAGTCGAATAATTTATAAACATTTACGAATTGCGATACTAATTCAACCGGAAAATTGTCATTATATTTATTGAAATTTTCGCATGAAAGTACTTAGTCCAAAAAATTTTAACTCTTTTAGATTTTTATATCGGTCGCGACATTCGATGGATATATTGTCTATAATTTCAATAAAAATCCGCTTAAAATTGGTTTTCGCGTCCACAACATTACGTTTTTGTTTTGGCGGCCCTGTGATTATTTTTACGCCTTCAAAAATTAATTCAAACCCAATGATATTTTACTAGAATATCATTGTTCAAACCTAGATCTGAATGATTCCAAAAACAATCGTTTTTAAATTTCGTTAAAATTCGTAAAAAAATAGGGACTTAATCAAGTCCCTAATTTTTTTAATGCATTATGTCACATCTGATGTCTTTTTTTGCATAATTTCGTAAAGCACATCAGTTTCTGCGAATATTTCGTTAAACACATGAAGTAAAAACTGGAATTGAAAGTCTTTTAAATTGTGTAACAAATACGATACTTGACTTATTGTCTCACCATCCCAAGAGTCTGCGTTTTCAGCCATAACCTCAAATAAATCAATTAAATGTAAATAAGAATTGAAAATTACATTTACAGTACGCGAATTGTATGTCCATCGAGTGTCAACAAACGAAACAAAATTACCGATTACTGCGTATGCAACCTGTCAGCCAATGATATGAATCATATTGTTTTGTATTGAATTTACGATTGACTTTACCTTTAGTTTGTATTAATTGCAAATCCGGTGTAGGACAACATACCTCGATAACTTGTTTTTTTTCACTAAAAGATAGTTTTGAAAACGCGTCATATTTTATTTTATCAATACACACACCATCTGAACAACTTTCACAGACAAAATTATCCATTTTTCACTCGAATCACAATGTTAAAATCCTAAATATCTGATAGCATATGTCACAAACACAACACACATCAAACAATAATGGCTACTATTGACTATTGAAATTACGTAGTAAAAAGGAAAATTAATACGACAAAAAAATGATGGCCATCTAAATATATAAAATTCAAGGAAACAATGTTACTTCTTAAAATATTCGCATTGCATAGCAAACTGTCGTCGGAAATGTTCGGTTAGGATCGTAATTTTTCGTGTTAGCTTTAAAGAACAACTCGAACAAGACACTGGCTTTTCATGCAGTTGTGTGCGTGATTTTTGTCATTGTGTGTCCGCAAAGCCCACGTAGCTATAGGAACGCACACACATAAAAATACGCATGACCACGAGTTTCCACGGAGCACACATACAAAATATTCAGAGACGAATAGTTTGTGTCTTTGCCGTGGCAAAGGCGAGGTGGCGCTAGTGCAGTAAACTGTATCGATCTTAATGATAACACCGGCACTCGATAGGTGGAGCTGATTTATGATTTAAGATTTTTATGTTGTTTTGTTTATTGATAAACTAATATTAGATCTATTATCAGAACTAGGGTAGGCAGTGTCTTTCTGTCTTTATGAAACGCACGCCACTGGAAGTAGGTACCCAAGTCGAATGACACAACAATATCATGTTGAAAATTAAAAAAAAATCTTTTATAAAGTTTCGTGGCGGTTTATTATTATAATATTTGTTAAATTGTAAGTATACAGATTTGTCAAGATTAATAGATAGATTATTATTATTTAGCCAATTAATTAGAATGTCAGTTATATTATTTATGTCAGTTTCATGGTCGGTAATTGAATTATATTTTTTGTCAGCAGTTACAATTATGGAAATGTCATCCGCAAAAAGAAAGCAGTTATGATTAGTCATATCAACTATATCATTTATGTAAAGTAGAAATAAGATGGGGCCCAATATGCTACCTTGAGGCACACCACGTTTTACATATTGATATTCAGACGTATGCATTATCACGTCCCTATTTGCGTCCAGTTTGGTAACAGCGACACACTGCTGTCTGTCAGTTAGGTACGACGATATCCATTGATGTGGCAGTCCTCTGACTCCGAAAGCTTGTAATTTTTCTAATAAGTTGTCGTGTGTAACTAGATCGAACGCCTTCGATAAGTCAAAGAATAGTCCTGTCACCAACCGGTTGTTGTTTAAATTGTTCAGTATTGTTTTTCAAACTCAAACTTAAATCATTTAATTCAACTAAACCAATTACAGGTACTTTTGAATTGTCAAAGGGTTAGAGATGACCAGTCCCTACTGACGGCGCCCGTTCACGAACATGACGTATGGATCAGCACCATTCAGCTCAACCATTTTGGAGGGAACTTAATGATCCAACACACACGCCACCACCAGCGAGACATTTGAGTGAGCATGACATACTCACAGCCGCCAGGGCACATTCAAGTCAATGAAAGACGTACCCAGTAAATGGTAGCTTTATAGAAAGTACATAGTGCTCACACGTGTGCTATGCAATTATACAATAATAAGCAATTGAGTTTATACAATGCAAAGATAGTTTTTTTTTTTGCCAATGTTCAGCAGCTTCAACAATGTTTCCGAATGCTAATTAGTTTATGCGCCTCTGTGGAGCAGGACCAGCATTGAGCCAAGCATTTTTGTCAGCGATGTAATCCCCTAACTTATAATATGCTTGGCTACATAGTGTGCGTTTAATACAAGATTTAAATTTCGTTTCATTCAGTTGGAGTATGTGGGGAGGACTTTTATTGTAACATTTTAAACAGTACCCCATGAAGGATGAGTCTACTTTAGCCAGTCTGAAACCTGTTTGAACTAATTGGTCCCTATTTCTAGTCCTATAGTAGTGTCTTTCACCTCTTTTATTGAAATGATTTAAATTTTTTCTTACGTACATGATGTTTTCATAGATGTATTGACAAGGTACCGTCATGATGTTAATATCTTTAAACAGTTCCCTTAAAGAATCGCGCCTGCGGAGGCCATATATAGCTCTGATGGCTCTTTTCTGCAGAATAAAAATGGACTCGATATCTGCAGCCCGTCCCCATAGTAAAATACCGTAAGACATGATACTATGAAAGTAACTGAAATAGACTAGCCTCGCGGTATCTACATTAGTGAATTGACGGATTTTTCTTACAGCGTAAGCTGCTGAACTTAGCCGTCCTGCAAGAGATGCTAAATGAGGACCCCATTGCAGCTTTGAGTCGAGCGTGATCCCCAGGAAGACAGTTTTCCGACGAATTCTATCTATAATATGTATGTATTTACAAAAAAAAATGTATATAAGTAGTTTATCAGCCATCTTGTTACCATAACACAAGCATTAGGTTGCTTAGCTTGGGACTAGATGGCGCTGTGTGAAATGTCCAGGGATATTATTAATTCTAGTTTCTCTTTGTTCAATACTATGTCACAATCACTACTTTTAACATCTGGTAAAGCAAATCTTATGCATTTACTTTTTTTCCCATTTAATACCAAATTATTAGCAGTGAACCAATTTTGTACCTGCAGTAGGGCGTTATTTACGTCGTCAAGATTTAATGCACGTCTATTTATCTTAAAAATTAAGGAACTATCGTCAGCAAATAACACCATTTGTGGTTGGTTCTTTAATAAATGGGGTAGGTCATTAATATATACTAAAAAGAGGAAAGGACCTAAAATCGAGCCTTGTGGAACACCCATTTTTACTTTTAAAGCAAGAGAATTGACACCATTTATTTGAACTTTTTGCTGTCTATCATATAAATAAGATTTTACTAATCTGAGCGCAAGTTGACCTAGTCCGTAATGCTCGAGTTTAAAAAGTAAGGTTTCGTGATTGACGCAATCAAATGCCTTGGAGAGGTTACAAACGATTCCTATGGCATCTTGGGCCTCCTCCCACGCTGTAAAGATGTGCTTTAACAAGGTTACTCCGGCGTCAGTCGTACAACGTCCTTTGGTGAAACCACATTGCTGATCATGTAAGATTTTGTTGGTGTTAAAATGATTAAGCATTTGATTGAGCATTACCTTTTCGTACACCTTGCTGAATACGGGCAACACGGATACTGGTCTATAATTGTTGGTGTCTTTGCTGTCCCCAGATTTAAAAAGCGGTATAACCTTACTGTATTTCATTAAATCCGGGAAGACTCCTTGATCTACACACAAATTAAATATTAAAGCTAAGTATGGCGCTATAGTCTCGATTATGGATGTACAAACTTTGATAGACATTCCCCATAAATCTTCGGTCAATTGGGTTTTGATTTGCCGAAAAGCTTTTATAACTATCATAGGGTTTATATGTTTAAATTGAAATTCAACCGAGCAGCCTGGAACGTTAGCTCTTAATAGATCAATTGAGACAGCGGGTGAGGAATTTAAAACTTCCGTCGTTTTACATGGTATATTAGTAAAGAAATTTACGAATTACTGAGCTACTTCTAAGTTAGAGCTTATGGCACCACGTGAAGTCTCCAATGCGTAATCATTGTTTCGTATTTTATTCCCACTAGTTTCGTTATGTATAACTTTCCAAACAGTTTTTATTTTGTTTTCTGCCGTTTTGATCTTGTTACTAATGACAAGGGCTTTAGCTATCTTGCAGGTTTTGGAATACAAAAGTGAGAATATGGCTAACGTTGTTGATTTACCTTTTTGAAATCCAAATTGCTGTTCTTTTATAATGTTAAATTTCTCGCAGTAATTTATTAATCTGAGATGCATACATTTCTCGTATATTTGAAATTATGGGTATTAATGTTATAGGGCGACAATTGTTCATGTCACGTTTATCACCCTTTTTGAGTAATGGTTTAATAGGGATCCCTTTCGATTTCGATTCTTTTCGCATAATGTTCTTTGTCCTAATATACTTCGGCATAACGATTTTGGCACAATTTGTTTTGGCATAATAATACTTCAGCATAATTTTTTTAGGCATACATTTTATGTTGGCATAATCATCTTAAAGACTAATTTGTTTTGGCATAAATTTGATTCGCATAACGTTACTAGGCCTAATGATTATTAGCATAATAATATTTGGGCATACAATTAATAGAAATAACGGAAACAAATTTGAGTTATTTTTACGTATTTATTTTCACTCGATTCTGAATCACTTTTTCCAAGAGTCGGGGTGCCCCAAGGTCTAACACATCTCGATTTAGTAAAAAGGCAATGAGAACTTAGGATGCAAGAGCGAGCGAAGCGAGCTCGGGAATTGGGGCACCCCGACTCGGACAGGTTAGGTTCGAAGGTTTATTCCCGTTGTCCCCGTACGCCGTGTCCCCGTCACGGGGACAGCGGGACGTGATTAAATTTATTTCCCGTTGTCCCCATAACCTACATTTGGCCAACGGGGACAACGGGAAGTAAACTTTTCACGAGTCGTTGTCCCCTTAAATCTGCATTCTGTTGTAAGCTTAGTTTTTAGCATGGGAAACATACACTTTGTTGGGTAAAAGATGCCGACTCACACATAAAAAAGAACTACAGAAAAAATAAAACTTTTTAACAAAAAAATTTAACCGCCGAAAAACTGAAAAGAAAAAAATAATAAACCTTTTTTATTTAATCATAACTAGCTGACCCGGCAAACGTTGTTTTGCCATATAAATTATTTCTAGCTGCCCGGCGGCGGCGCTACTTCGTTCGCGTGGTGTCCTACCCCCTACCCTACCCTACTCCTACACTACTCCTACCTTACTCCTACACTACTCCTAACCTACTCCTACACTACTCCTACCGTACTCCCATAAGTAATTAAAAGTATTAAATAAAAAAAGTATCCTGTCCGTCTTGTTTTTTTTTTCTTTTTTTTATGTTACTCCAATTTTCAGCCAAATCGATTCAGCCGTTCTTGAGTTATAAATAGTGTTGTAGCGGTATCTACAACGCCACATGTGAACAACGCGTCATACTGACGTCACGCAAATCCTGCATCTCGCAAGCAGAGTTTACCGCGCAGTTAGCATAGATACAATTTCCCAACATCAATCGTTGGGCAATAGCCCGCCAGACACAACACCCGTCTGGTCGGAGGATCCTCCCTTTTCTATGGAGGATGAGTGAACTTTACACCCTGTTCCTCATGCCTCTAAACTGGTGACCCCGAGTATGAACGTCAGCGCAGCCTTCGTGCACCTACTTCAGCGTGACGTCATCATCATCACTCCCGCAAGCTTCAGCGGCGAGTCACCCAGCCAGCCAGCATCCACGGCTTCAACGGGTATCCTGACCACCAGCATGCAGCGTCCGCGCATACCTGGTCATCACCCTCAGCCTCATCAGCAACCTTGGCACAGCACACTGCACCTTCGGCCGGTCAACAAGCAGAGCACCCTCTCCTGGTCGACGCAGCAGCCAGCCTCAACCCGGCGCTGTACGACATCCGACGCACTGGAGTATAACGCAGCGCCACCCCGACTCACTGGGGACATCTCCGCAGACAGTTCCGACTCACCGTGAACTATGCGGCAACCGGTTTCGACTCACTGGAACCTCAGCTGGCCTGGCAAGCATCGCAAAATACAAGACTCAGCCCACTATCGACCTCCGGTCTCCGGAGGGGAGTGATGTAGCGGTATCTACAACGCCACATGTGAACAACGCGTCATACTGACGTCACGCAAATCCTGCATCTCGCAAGCAGAGTTTACCGCGCAGTTAGCATAGATACAATTTCCCAACATCAATCGTTGGGCAATAGCCCGCCAGACACAACACCCGTCTGGTCGGAGGATCCTCCCTTTTCTATGGAGGATGAGTGAACTTTACACCCTGTTCCTCATGCCTCTAAAGTGTTAATAAATAACACGACTTTCTTTTATATATCTGGGAATCAAAGTACCAGGCTAACATAGACGAGCAAGATAATACTCACTGTGACATTATTTATAAAATATAATTGCTTTAGAAAAATAAAAAAAAATAAACCAGTATCCTATATCCGTCTCCTGGTTCTAAGCTCCCTCACCACCAATTTTCAGCCAAATCGGTTCAGCCGTTCTTGAGTTATAAATAGTGTAAATAACATGACTTGCTTTTATATATCTGGGAATCAAAGTACCAGGCTAACATAGACGAGCAAGATAATACTCACTGTGCCATTATAAAATATAATTACTTTAGAAAAATAAAAAAAATAAAAAAGTTCAGCCGTTCTTGAGTTATAAATAGTGTAACTAACACGACTTTCTTTTATATAGATAGATAACTAAGTTCTTAAACTAATGTAAGTATACCTAAGTAATTTGAGTCGGCGCCAAACAATATTGAACAAGTATGTAGGTACAAGGTTAAGTAGTTATTCATCTGCCATCTATATACTTCGTAAAGTGGTAAATCAAAGTGCACTTCTATCTGCTTACCACGCTCACGTTGGTTCGACACTAAGATATGGTGTAATGTTTTGGGAGAATGCCACTGAGAGAGAAACAAACAGTCTTCAAAGCCCAAAAGAGATGTATCCGGGCAATGTGTGCATTAAAACCTACAGATACTTGTAAACCACAATTATAAATTAAAAAATATTGACATTCCCATCTCTGTATATCTATGAACTAGCATTAGACATTAGAAATAATATAAATAAATATGAAAAGTACTAGGCATGCCAGTACACTTCGAGCAATACGCCATAGAATGGTTATGTTTGACAAAAGTGCATTTTGTATGGGCCCTAGAATATATAATAAATTACCTAATAATATAAAGGAAGCAACTAATTTTATATTATTGAAAAATAGATTATAGCTTTTTTGATCAATAAAGCATATTATAAAGTTAATGATTATTTAAACGATAAATGTAATTTTTTTTAAATATTTATAATGCTAATAAAATTATAATAATTAATAATTGTCAATATATGTTATAGATAATGTTTAATGTCATCTACATATGTATTCAACTATATTAACGGGGACAGTGTGCGGGGACAACGGGAAGTATTTTTAAATATTTAATTGAAGTACCGCTGTCCCCGTAGGACGGGGACAGTGTACGGGGACAACGGGAAGTATTTTTAAATATTTAATTGAAGTACCGCTGTCCCCGTAGGACGGGGACACGGCGTACGGGGACAACGGGAATAAACCGGTTCGAAGGGGATGACGGGGGCTCAAGTGAGCGAGCGGAGCGAGCGAACGAGCCCCCGTCATCCCCTTCGTGTTAGGTTCCTTTAAACCCTGCAGACAGAAATAGGGGCCCCGCGAAGCGGGGCTCCGTCGACTACGCCTTATTATTATTGTTATGCTTAATAAAGTTATGCTTTAGAATGTTATGCTTAATAAAGTTATGCTTTAGAATGTTATGCTTAATAAAGTTATGCTTTAGAATGTTATGCTTAATCATTATTATGGTTAGAGAAATTATGCATAAAAAAATTATGCGTAAGCTGTTATGTGTAAATAATTTATGCGAAAATATAATTAGGACAAACAAAAGTATGCCAAGTTATATTAGGTCTTAAAATTTTATGCAAATGGATAGGGAACCGGTTTAATAATGGATACTTTTAACGCTTTTGGGAATACTCCTTGTGAAAAAGACATGTTAATCAAATATGTCAACACTTTACTTATTTCATTGGTACATGTCTTAATAATTTTGGTGTTTAGTTCATCGTAACCCTCAGAGTTTGTATTGTTCAATGATAGTATCTGTTGCCTTACCTCACTTTCAGAATCAGAATCAGAATTTTATTTGTCAAACATAGGTACATTGGGTTCTTGCATTACATATTTATATAGGTCGCCATGTTTTGCTATTACAGCATACAAATATTTTAACATAACGATTGTTTAAAATAACAATCATACTCAATTTCAACTAGACAGGTTAAGTATCTCGGAGTTATAATTGATGGTACCCTTAGATTCCAGGAACACATCGAGACACTTAAAACTAGGTTACGCAAGCTAATATACATTTTCAAAACCCTGAGACGAGTAGCTGATGACAAGTTAAAGAGATCCGTATACTTTGCGCTTGCTCAGTCACTGTTAACCTACTGTATCTCTGCCTGGGGTGGTGCTCCGAAAACTACAATTATTGTCCTGGAGAGAGCCCAGAGAGCTATCTTAAAAGTGTCCTCATTCTTGCCTTACCGTTATCCCACAGAGCTCTTATACAAGGAGGCTAAAGTTTTGACAGTGCGTCAACTCTTTATCCTGAACATTATTTTAAAACAGCACTCACTACTTACCTATCATCCCACGGTCTCACATCACAAAAGACGGTACAACCCCGTAGACCGCCGTCTAATACACCAATCTACTACCCAATTTTCAAAGAGGTTTTTTTGCCACCTGGGTGGTTTTCTATATAACAAAATAAACAGGATGTCACCTATAGTTAACCTCACAAAAAATAAGTGCAGAGAGAAAGTTACTGCCTTACTACAACAACTAAATTATGAGGATACTGAGAAATTACTTACCTCTATGGTGTAATATCGCAGCTCTAGCAATAACCTTACAAAATAACTCCTCGTACGTCATCATTCCCAACTCCAACAGTTACCCTTAAGTCAAATAGTAAACACTCTCATTCAGTCACGCACGCCCTAAATAAGTGCCTAACACATACACACCACCAACCAACATCACCTCACACACACACACACACCCCCACACACCCTCACTCACACACTCCCACACACAAATAATGTAACTAACAAAAGTTTAGTGTATATAATATAGTTTAAAATTGCCACTCGAGCCATTTTTTTTATCTTTTATCTTTTGGATTGTCAGTGTACAAGTGTATAACAAATTAAAATGCATCTTTATGTAAAAGGGCGGAGACCTGGTGTCCTGAAATACAGGCCTAGAGCTTAGTTTAGGCACCAGTCTCCCACAATATTAAAATGTGTTTCCAACTCTGATACCATATAAAATATATATTTGTTTGTAATATTGTGGTGAGAAAAATAAATCTTATTATTATTATTATTTAATTACAACACAATTAGTAATATAAAATTAAATTAGGTTTGAAAGATTATAAAACAGGTTTTTTTTTAAATTTTACATAAGTAATTTCCTTAAAACTATCTGGAATCTTATTAAAGACTAGCTTCTGCCCGCGGCTTCGCCCGCGTGGATGTCGGAAATTTACCCACGGGAACGTGCTAACAGGATAAAATGTATGTGCTTCCCCAGAATGCCATCTATGTCGCGGGCCCTTTGTGGCTAATTACAATAGAAAACCAATTGTGTCTCATTAGTGGTGATTAAGAGGGTACCTATATGATATCTTTACCTAAGTACCTAACTAATTTAAAAAAAAAACTCAATAACAGAAAATTAAATACCTACCTACCTAAATAAACCTATTTTTTTTCTTTTTTTTTTTTTTTTTTTCCTGTGGCAACACTACAGCTAACAGCTGTTTAAAATTTGTTCTTGTAATTTTTAATCTAAAATATTAAATTTCATTGTTTTTGAGGCCTATTTCCGAATAATCTCTAAGTAAATAGGACAATAATGTGTATTTCGTGTTAGATTCACATAGCTAGTGCAAATTAAGTGTAATTATTTCAATGTAAATCGGTGACAGTTACCGGCACAAATGAATCTTGCATTGTCATCTTGATATCAGGTACAATACTTTATATTTTACTTGCTATTGGTTTGTTTACGCACTTCAATTTCATCAGCAATTGCTTTGTTCATTTTTAGTAAGGCTACTTATTGATGCCAATGACCTTTGAACGTAAACATAACCTTACTTTGGTTTGGTGACAGAACTCCTTTTAATTACGTCTAAAAGTTTCATTTTTCTTTCAAATAATCATCGCTTCACTCTCAACTTACTCAATACTCAATTTTCAACTTCTACCACAACTACCTTCTCTCTTCTAATTTCTTGTCGCTTCCTTAGTAGTCTTTATCATGATCATGACTCGCAGCGCCCGCGCTCGCCTCGAAGAGTCCAAACTCAATGAGGCTTTGAGCGCTTTAAAGGCTTCAAAGGAGTCCTGTGACCAACTAATTAAGGAATTGGATGACAATGAAAGGGTGCTCTTTGATGCCCATGAAAAGAATAGGAAGTTAAAAGTTGAAATGGCTCAGATATATACTCAATACACTGATGCCATAGATGAACGGGATAGACTTCGGCTTATTGTGGACGGGTTCAGCCAGTGTAGCATAGAGTATGAACAAGCTCTTAGTCAAAAACATATATTACAACAGCAGCTACATGAGGCTCAAAGTCAAATAACTCAACTTGAGACAAGCAATCTTAACATCACCGCCTCGCTGAATCAAAGTCTGTTCAATGAGTTGATGCCTATTGCCCCGTCAATGGTTTCTGCCATAAACCCCACATACACTAATGATTTGACAGGTGATGATGAATCTAAAATATATAATTCAGTGAGGGTAGTTGGCAGTAAAAATAAACTTAAAAAATACATCAAAATTAATAAGTACATTGTTAAAACTCAAAAAATGGTAAAAAGACAAAGGTTCTTTATCAAAAGTGTTAAATTAAATAGAGAAAGGTTGAATTTGCTTAAACAATTAGACATGTATTCCTATAACTTGGAGCAGAGTACTAGGAAGTACAACATTGACACAGATGCCTTGCAATCAGAACTTAACCATCTACAGGAGAAACTTAGTTCAATGACCAACAAGTATAATACCTCTGAAGACCTAATGAGGGAATATGTGTTGGCAATGAATGAACTGGTAAACACACAAAAAAACAACTGTGAGCATTGTCTAACACCATCCAATGTGCTTACACCGGATCATTCATTGACAACATGCAACACCTCCTTACTGCAGCCCTGTGTTGATTTGTTGACTCCTTCTACTAATAGTTTCAATAAACCTTGCAAACAAAGTTTAAATAATGATATTGTGTTATTTTGTGATGAGATAGGTAAGGACTTAGGTCACTTGTTGACAGATGAGTATCCAGGACACTCAATACTAAATTACTGTATGCCTGGTTGTTCTTTGTTTCATATTATGAAAGAAATTACTAAATGTAACTTTTCCCAGGATACAACATTATTAATTTTTATGGGTAATAGGGGAAATGTAAACAAAGGAGAACTACTTGAGTATTTAACAACATTGTGTAATCTAAGTTTAAGAAAAGTTGTGTTGTTTACATTCCCTTATAGTAACAGTTTGCCACAGGAAGAAAATAGCTTAAGATTCGAATTGAATATGACAATGCATAACTTGACATATAATAATAACATGTTCCATTTGATTGATATTAACAATTATGTTAATAATAATTTATATCTGACAAAAGATAGATATAACATTGTTATGTACTATCTTTCTAAATATCATAAAAGACAGATAGCTGTGTCGCTATCATATTTTTTTTCTATCACAGCCAAAAATTTGGCTAAACAATTTGCTTCTTTTGAGCAATGTAATGACATTATAAATAATTCTGCTAACAATTTAGTCACAACTCATGACATTGCTAATAATTTAAATTAGAAACCAACTCACTAGAAACCTCCGCCCACAAAGTCGCAGTGATAGGCGCCAAAACAAGAATGAATTAGCCCTACCAAGCTCCACATTAAGTATGTTCCACTCAGGACCTTTAGCCATGTGCGTAAAAATATATAATAAGCTTCCAAACTCAATTAAAGACATAGAGTACGAAAACAAATTCAAAACCAGCCTTCAAAGACACCTTACACTAAAATCATACTACACTCTAAAGGAATACTTTGACGATAACGATAAGTAAATTTTGACATTAAAATTCATAATATATACATATCACTCATAATTTTTGACTTAATACTATGGTTCTGGTTTGACATTAAGTTTTATCATTATTATTATTGTTAAAGGAATTTTTGGACGATAACGATAGATAAATTTTGACATTCAAATTCTTATTATATACATCACTCACTATTGTTGACTTAATACTATTATTCTAGTTGACATTACCTATATTATTTTATGATTATAGTTATAATTATTTGATTATTTTTAATTGTCTAACTTTTAACTATTAATGGAAATTATGACCAAATAATTGTTTTTAGTTTTTACCCTATCCTGGACTATACATTTACGAATACTTTATTATTATGTTAAAATTTTATTATTGTCTTTCTGCACAGTGGGTTTCTTTCATTCATTTAATTTATTATTATGTACTGTAGCATGCCAAAACATATGTATAAATTGCTGTGCCCTGACAGGGTCAATGTATGAAACAAATATTATTGTAACATCTTCTACACTACATTGAATGCAATAAACGATGATTATGATTATTATGATTATGAAATTAAGACAATAGAGCCAATCTCTAGCTATAATGTACAAAATGGTATCAACCTGGTGCATCAAAATATTCAAGGATTTATGAACAAAGATTTAGAAGTAGACTTATTTATGAATTTTAATAGTATTGATATTCTCTGTATAACAGAACATTGGCTGAAAAGTCACCAGTTCTTGTTCAATTTTAATAATCACCAGGTTGGTAGTTCGTTCAGCAGAATAAATGCTATACATGGTGGCTCTTTAATTTTAGTAAGTAACCAGCTCAAATTTCGAACGATCGTAACGATATTGTGAGCCTATCTGTTGAGCGTACAGTTGAAATTGCCTGTATAGAATTGGAGCACTTGGTTGTATTAAGTGTGTACAGACCCCCTTCAGGATTGTATGACTGCTTTGAAAAGGTAATGGATGAAGTATTACACAGGATTTGTAACTCAAACAAGTCCGTTATCATTTGTGGTGATTTTAATGTTAATTTATTAGAAAACTCAGGTTCTTGTAGTAAAATTATAAGTCTGTTTCAGTCCTACAATCTTGTAAACCTATTTTTGGAGCCCACAAGAATAACACCTACTAGTGCCACATGCCTAGATAATATTTATACAGATATTATACCAAGCCACAAAGAAATTATAAATTTACTAGATTCGGATCACTGCGGGCTAAGGATAACTATTCAAAACCAAAACAAAAAAGTGGCTAAAAAGGATATCACTGTTAACCCCAAAACTGCAAGTCGCTTGGAGGCTTTTAAAGTTAAACTCATTAATAAATTACCAGTTTTGTCAACTCATGCTGATCCTAATCATCTATATGATACTTTTTTTAATATATACTGTAAACAATTTGATTCCACCTTTATTCCCAAGACTATCTCGGTTAATAGTAACGCATCTTTCAGTGATTGGGCTACCATTGGTATTCATAAAAGTAGAACGCGGCTTTATGAACTGTACAATGAAAGGTATTATGTTAACACTGATGAATTTAATTTGTATGTTAGAAATTATTCAAAATTATTTAAAAAAGTTTGTTATATGGCCAAGTCACGTTATTTGGGTTCAAAGATTAAAAACAGCAGTAATGTAATTAAAACGACCTGGTCTATTATTAATAGTGAAGCGGGAAGATCTAGTAACCGAAATACTGACTACAGCCTGTCTATTAATGACAACATAATAAAATCAGACTCACAAGTCGCCGAGGCATTTGAAAATTTATTTTCAGATATTCCCGTTTCAACTACTAAATCCCTAAACTCATCACCTTCTGTTGCTGAGTCTTTGCTTAAGGAAAATGTTAATGGTTGCGATTCGGAATTTCATTTTGAACATATTACCTGTAGAGATATAATTAAAACCTTTCACACTTTAAATGTTAAAAAGACTGCAGATCTGTGGGGTAATTCTGTAGAAGTTGCTAAGTCTATTATTGACATTGTAGCACCTACTCTAGCTCTTATTTTTAATAGTTGTATTAACAGTGGGGAGTTTCCTGACCTAATGAAAAATAGTAAAATAATACCTTTGTTTAAATCAGGTAGTACATCAGACCCTACAAATTATAGACCTATTTCTGTACTACCTACCTTTAGTAAAATTTTTGAGAAATTAATTTTAGATCAAGTGCAAAGATTTTTTAATAAACACAAATTACTACATAGCAAACAGTTCGGTTTTACAAGGGGTCGTTCAACTACTGATGCCGGTGTTGAACTTTTAGGACATATTTATAATGCATGGGAAGATAAATGCGATGCCTTGGGCATCTTTTGTGATTTGTCCAAGGCATTCGATTGCGTTCTTCACGAAACGTTAATCAGGAAACTCCGCCACTACGGAATCCGGAACACTGCTCTGGATCTTCTTACTTCATACTTGAGTAAGAGGATTCAGAGCGTTGACGTTAATGGAAAAAGATCTCCCGGATCTATAGTAACAATGGGAGTCCCACAGGGCTCAATTCTTGGTCCTTTCTTGTTTCTTATTTATATAAATGACTTGCCGTACCTCATAAAGGATAATCATGATATAGTGTTGTTTGCAGATGACACTTCACTTTTGTTTAAACTTAAACGTCAGCAGCAGGTTACTGACGATGTAAATAGCGCGATCTCTAAAGTAGTCCACTGGTTCAATGTTAATAATTTACTTTTAAACGAGAAAAAAACCAAATGCATTAAGTTTACGCTACCTCACGTTAGGCAGGTGAAAACTAATGTGTTGATAAAGGGCGAAGAATTGAATCCTGAAGACAGCACAGTATTCTTGGGCATAACTTTGGATGCTAAGCTTCAGTGGGGTCCACATATAGATAAATTGTCAAAAAAGCTAAGTTCCGCAGCATACGCTGTTAGAAAAATTCGTAATTTAACTGATGTAGAGACAGCCCGTTTAGTGTACTTTAGCTATTTTCATAGTGTAATGTCATACGGTATTCTATTGTGGGGAAATGCCGCTGATATTCAGACTATCTTTGTTTTGCAGAAGCGAGCTGTTCGATCAATTTATAAACTGAGTCCGAGACACTCGCTCAGAGACAAATTTAAAGAGATTAATGTTATGACTGTGCCTTCTCAATATATTTATGAAAATCTTTTATATGCCCATAAAAATATAAAATTATTAAAAAAATACAGTGATATCCATGATATAAATACTAGGAACAAACACAAATTTGTTGTACCTACAACAAGGCTCAAGAAAATAGGTGGCTCGTTCAGATGCCAATGTATACGCTTTTATAATAAAGTTCCAAGCCCAGTTCAAGATCTAAGCCTTAATAAATTCAAATCATTTATTAAACGTAAGTTGTGCCAGAAAGCCTTTTATACCGTTAAGGATTATATCGAGGACAAAAAGGCTTGGGATTAAGCTGCTTCCAATTTTTTTTAATTTTTTTACGTATTGAATGTTTTTATTTTGTTTTTCTCTGTTTTGTTGTTGTTTTTTTTTTATATACACTGACATTAATGAATTTTATATATACTATGACATTTGCTTACTTAGTAAAGTATTATATTATTTTAATTATTGTGAATGTGAAGACTATGTGGGTCATTGTATTTATATTATTTTTCTCTCTGTTCTCTTAGTTTTTGTCATGGTCTGGCAGTTTGAGTAATTAATGTGGCCTACCCAAATGTCCTTTCTTTGGTATTGTTCGTCGGATCGGTGAGCTCCTTAAGTTTTGAGTTGAGCTGCACGATTTCTGACAAATGCGTGCACTGACTGGACAGGTCCTCTCAATCTGTGTGGTTCTTTCCTCAAAAGACCATCTCAGACATCGACCTACATGGTCTTCATATGATCTGACCAAGATTATGTCTGGACTTTAAAAGAGACTGTGACGTCGTGAGTTTGTTTCGGCCTTTCTTCTCAGGCTAGTCAGATAGGAAACGCCGACCTCATCTAGTTTTAAAATATGATTGACGTGTAAAAGTGTTTGTACTTACAAACCTACTTACAAAATAAAATCATTTATCATTTATCATTATCATTTATTTCTGATGATAACTAATCTAAACTCAATAAATAAGCAAAATCCCTAAAAACTAATATCTATACGAATGACTAAACCTACCTAACAGTATTATAAAATAACCTATGGTCACTACGTACACTATCAAATATACTACCTATACTTTAAAATTTAAATATATACCTACGACTCATATAAAAATAAACCTAAATAACTCTAAAAACTAAAAGGAATAAAAATGAACTCCACTGCGGGTGACCCAACCTACGACAAACTTAGTATTTGCGGTTGGTACAGTACAGACAGTGGTAATCGGGTATAGGGATCGAACCGCAAAATTAAGTTTGTTTTTTATTGTATATACTTTTCCGGGATAAAAAGTACCCAGTGTGGTGCCCAGGATATTAAAGAATAATTATACCAAGTTTCATCGTAATCGAACCGGTAGTTTTTGCGTGATGCCTGAACAAACAGACAGACAGACAAAAATTTTTTTAATCACATTTTTGGGTTCGGTGTCGGTCAAGTAACACCCCCTGCCATTTATTTTTTTGATATTTTCAATGTACAGAATTTTCACTTCTACAGATTTATTATAAGTATAGAATAGAAGATATAGATACGAGGTGCCATACCAAGAATACTTTTTTTCATTAATGCTGTTTTGCATTTCACAGTGCTTAATTTATTTTTGTATTGGGTACGAAGGGGAACCTCTCGTACTGTAGCGACTTTGTCAAATAACTTTACATTTTGTTTTATAAACAGTGCCACTTCCAAAATGTACAGTGATGGCAATGTTAACAGTTTATGCTCCTTGAAAACTGGTGCACAGCTGTCTGTTGCTTTCAGACCACACATTGACCTTATGCATCTTTTTTGTATTTTAAATGCTTGTTCCCTACCAGTAAAATAGCCCCAGAAAATGATGCCAAACCTCAAAACCGAGACCACAAGTCCGTGGTATGCCGTTAGAAGTGTGTCAATATTTACTTTTTTTGCGAGTTGGTAAAGCGCATAAGCAGTTTTACTAAGTCGATTGCATATTTTTTCTATGTGGGGTTTCCAGGTCAGTTTATTGTCTATCATTATTCCTAAGAATTTAGTTATTTTTACGTCTTCTATTTCAATATTATTATAGGCACAGCAAACTTTAGGAATGTCACATTTTTGATGAAAGTGCATTATTTTTGTTTTACTTAAGTTCATAATTAAATTATTATTATTAAGCCAATTTATAATGTCAATTAAACAATTATTTATGTCATTTTCATATTCATTTATATTTGTGCATTTGATTAGGGCTGTACTGTCGTCTGCGAAAAGAACCATCATATGTCTTGTGACTCTGGGTAAATCATTTATATAAATCAAGAATAACAGTGGTCCCAACACACTTCCTTGTGGCACGCCGTATTTGATAGCTCTAGATTTAGATAGGTAGGTTATTAATTATTTTGTTTTGGGACATAATCTAGCGACTTCTGTACATTGGTATCGATTCTCTAAATAAGATTTTAGAAGTTCCAGTACATTACCTCTAATTCCGTATCCATAAAGTTTCGCCAATAGGGCACTTCCAGACGTTTGACGTTCAAAAGTGCTTTTTATGTGCCTATATGAAATAAATGATTTGACTTTGGACTATAGTTAACACTAGAGGAGCTGCTTATCCCCACAATAATTTATAATCAAGTATTCCGTGTGAGTCTATCTGGCAGGCCCCAACGAGATTTATCAACAGGCTTTTCATAATTATATTATTTTGTACCTAGACAGTTTTTGATTGAATGACGTTTTTATGAAGTGCCTAGCTAGCGGGCTCCTTATTATTTTTATTGTTATTATAATTTCAGATCGCCCAATAGTGTTCAGAGTTAGAAACTATTATGTACTTTACAAATCCAAAATTTCGACTTTTTGCTTTACTTCGGAAGATATTCGTAATTTACACAAACGTCCAGCCAGCGGGCCATTTTTTAAATACTACTCTTTTATATCATATAATAGTTTTAGGAGCTTGATACTATTATGTACCTTACAAATCCAAAATGTTGACTTTCTGTGAGCTATATTCAGAAGATATTCGTTAATTAAATAAGTATTCAACCAACGGACCTAGTTAAATTTGCATTTGCACAATACAATTACGTCTTTGCTCGTTGTTATTCTAATTTTGTTTTAATATTTTAAATGTAATTTGTTTTAATCCGGATTTTAATGTTATTTTATTATAGCGTCTTACTTGAAATAGCTACTCTTTTTCTTAATCCCAGTTTTGGTGTTATAGCCCTGTTGGGTGATTATGAAAGTAGGTATAATATTTGAAAAGGGGTTTGGTAGCTAGACGCTTATTTAATTAACGAATATCTTATGAAGCCCATACGAAGTCGAAATTTTCGATTTGTATGTTTGTACATTACAATTTCAAGCTCCTAACACTATTATGTGCATTTGGATTGAGTAATCTTTTTTTATTTCGTGACAAAATGTGATTGTACATTTAGTCAAAAATAGTCAAAACTCATAGCCCAAAGTAAAAAAATTGTCACTCCCAAGGGTCTTCAGTTATTGCCGAAAATGTGGATCACTCAATTCAGACATTTTGCAAAAACGGCTATGAGCTAAATCTCAACAAAAACATACTCTACTGACTAAATTTATATCTCAAATATTTGTTAAAAAATTGTCACAACATTTTTTTTAAGCCCTCCAAGGCATTTAAAGCTTCTTCCAGGTATCTTTGGACAGTATCATTGGATCACTCAGTACAGACACCATTTTTTGTCTGAGAGATCGTTGTAATAAGGTTTCGGATGACTTTTTCTATAGATTTATTGTTTATCCTAAAATGTACATGTTCCGAATATATTTGTACAATAAATATCATAACACAAATACCTTTTGTTAAATATTTATGAGTAAGTCAATGTACGGTCTCATCGCCATACATTTTTCTGCTTACTCTGTAACCTACTTTAGACCAACGATACGCGTCATAAGTTAGCGTAATAAAATGACATGACTAACGAATTAAAATATAGTGAACTTATAACTGGGTAGCTATCAACAACTGAGAGAAATAATCGCCTTCCACTCTAGTACTGTAACTTACTCTTAACTTAAATAAACTTAACTACTTAGTGCATCTCAGTGGAACGTGTTTCTCTATACTAACTCAACTCACCAACCTTCACGACAAATCAGTGTACGGAGTTAACTACTACAACCCGTACATTTATGGTCCTTCGAGCCTTCGTGTATCTTAGTGTGTTTGTGTCTGTTGTTACGGAAGCGAATCGGTTCAGCTGGTCTCCCGGAAGAGGGTCGCCCCAGTTGGATTGAGAAGGCGCAAATACCTAGCAAGAGTACAAGCACATTGAGTACCGAAATTAACTACAACTACTGGAAGAGCCTTCGACTACTGGAAGAGCCTTCAACTACTGATATTGACTACAATTACTAGAAGAACCTTCGACTACTGGAAGAGCCTTCAACTACTGAAGCTAACTGCAACTACTAGAAGCGCCTTCAGAAACTAGAAGAGCCTTCGACGATAACTAGAAGAGTCTTGAACTACAAGGAGAATCTTCGGGACCTTTCCAAAAGAGGTACTTGGGGAACTACAAGAAAGCTATCGTCTATAATCAAGATGAATAAGCTATCGCTACAATCAAAATGTTTTGAAAATATCAAAACACTATGCACCAACTATAGCATGAGACAGTAAAACCAGAAAAACAAAGGAATACTTGAACAAGCGGCTGTCCTCATTAGAAGCTCAATGGATGGATTTCGATGGACGCCATACATTGCTGTTGCAAAAAATTGAGGACAGGAACATAAACTATTTTGTGGAAGATGTCTACGGTAAGACAAAGACCATGTACGAAACAACTAAAGCAGACATTTTAAAAATGTTACAAACTACTGAAGAAAATGTCAAATTTGACTGGACAGACTTTTCGAGAGGAGAACCTGATGAGAAAACAAAGACTTTGCTGACTCGTCAGGAATGTAACTTCAAGGCCATCGATCGGGTTATGGAAAAAATTGATTTTGAAGGCTTAGCTGAAAAATGGGAACTTGACGATTACTTGTCAACCTTGAAGTCGATTTGGGAAGCTGTGGACAACACTCATTGGGAACTGGAAGCCTTACTGAAAGGTTCGAAACATACGTACTATGACAAGTTCAATAGCATGGAAGCCAAATATGACGAAACAAGAAAAAGACTGAAAAGCAAGATGTGGTCCACCGCTCATCACCAACATTCAGCACCGAGAATCGAAATCCCAGAGTTTTCAGGACACTACAGCAAATGGATATCTTTCAAAGATCTGTTCCTGGAAACCATACACAAAAACCCGACATTGAAAAAAGCTCAAAAAATGCAGCATCTGAAGACCAGGCTGAAAGGTGAAGCAGAAAGACTGGTGCAACACTTGAGCATCAGCGCTGATAACTACACTTCGTATTGGGATAAGCTAAATCAACGGTACAACAATCGTCGATTACAATTCTCATCATACATGAACACTATGCTGCAGTTGCCTGTCATACAGAAGCCTGACGCTTACAACTTGAAGAAGCTGCATGACGTAACAATGGAATGTCTAAACGGTTTAACAAACATTGGTTTTGATATATCCAGTTGGGATCCTATGATTGTTCATCTGATGTCACAAAAACTAGACTGTGGGACTTACAATGAATAGTTAAAGAACTTGCACGATAACAGAGACGTGCCAACACTGCAGGAATTTTTGATGTACTTATAAAACCAGTTTATGGCTTTTCAAACCATGAAGACTTCAAAGAAGGACATACAAAGTTCAGAAAAGTCAGCTAGAACTGAAAAACATATACCTAGAAAAAATATCGACCATAAGAAGTGGATTTCAAAAACTTATCACGCTTCATACGAGCAGTGCTCTCTTTGCAAAAACAATCATGTTTTGATGCGATGTCAGCAATTTATTGACTCGGATACAAAGCAACGAAACAGCATAGTTGCAAAATTGCGTCTATGAAAAAACTGTTTGTTTAGTCATGAAAACCAAACTTGCAACTCAACGAAAACTTGTAAGGAATGTAATATGAAGCATCATACGCTCTTACATTACAACAATTCCAACAAAAATACACCTTCGACGAGCAATGAAGACCAACGCTCAGGTCAACAACCTTCGAAGGAAACTGAAAACGGCAGTTCAAATCATCTATCAGCCAACGAGACGGAAGTTTTACTGACAACCGCCCAAGTTAAGGTCAAATCGATAGATGGAACTTACGTAACTCTTCGTGCGCTCGTAGATCAGGGCTCACAAGTTAACATAATAACTGAAAATGCAGCACAACTTCTATGGTTGCCAAGAAACAAATTAACAGCGAAGATATCTGGAGTTGGAACTGTGTCAAGCGACTGTAAAGGACGTCTTAAACTAACATGCAAATCAATCCACTCCCAATATACTTTCACAACTGAAGCATTGATTATGAAGAAACTGATCAATAAACTACCGAACAACACATTTGAAAGACCAGAGTGGTCGCATTTACAAAACTTAAAACGATTAAAACAAAACTTAAGACGCGGACCCTGATTTTAACATTTCAAGGCCTGTTGAAGTACTGCTTGGAGCTGATGTATACGCTGAAATAATACAAGATGGAATACTAAAAGGCGCACCAAAGTCACCCGTTGCGCAACAAACACACCTGGGATGGATTTTGTGTGGAAAACTAGAAACTTTTAACTGTCACGTCACACTGGTAGACTTGGCGGAAGTAACTAAATTTTGGGAGTGTGAAGACGTCTCCAAAACAAACACTGACCGATGTCAAGAGGATCGATGTGGAACTTGAGTGACTTGAGTTTGAGTACTCGCCGTGGTTCTGATGGGAGATACATTGTGAAGATGCCTTTATGTCCGGGTTATGAAAATAAGATCGGAACATCGAAAAAGATCGCAGTATCATAATTGCTGCAACTAGAGAAAAGGTTTCAAAGAAATGGTCGACTTGAAATGCTCTACAAAGAATTCCTTAGGGAATACCTGGAGTTAGGCCATATGAAACCAGCAAAACCTATGACAACGTCAACTACTGAATGTTTCTTACCACATCATGGAGTACTTCGTGAAGAATCTACTACCACGAAACTCAGAGTTGTCTTCAATGCATCTCAGAAAACTAAAACGGGATACAGCCTGAACGGCCTACAAGAAAAGGGCCCCAACCTACAAAAATATATCCAAGAACTTATCATAAAATGGAGAAGCTACAAATACGCCTTTACAGCTGACATCGAGAAAATGTACCGATGTATCTGGCTGTCTGAGGAACAACAACATTTGCAGAAAATTATTTGGCGAACTACGCCGTCAGAGAAGCTGCAAGAATATCAACTTTGCACCGTCACTTACGGCACTAAGTGCGCACCGTGGCTTGCCATGAGAACCATCAAACAACTTGCATACGATGATGGCTACAAATACCCCACGGCAGCCAAAGTACTACTGAATGAAACATACGTCGATGACGTCATAAGCGGCCATAACTCGCTAGAAGCGGCCCAGGAACTCCAGACATCGCTTATCGATATGTTAAGGGGAGCTGGGATGAACTTACGCAAGTGGTCCAGCAATGATACAGCATTGTTAGAGAATTTAAGCGATGATCAGATTTCACGCAGAAACACTTTTGACTTCAAGCAGAAGGAATCCATGAAAACCCTAGGATTAGGTTGGAATCCACATTCTGACACATTTGTGTTTAACTGGAAATATGAAGAAAAATGTCAACCGGAAATAACAAAAAGGCCGCTGCTTTCAGAAATTTCACAACTTTATGATCCGCTGGGTTGGCTATCACCCATAACTATTGCGGCAAAAATTATATTTCAAGAAATATGGGTCAACAAACTTGAGTGGGATGATCTGTTACCGTCATATATAGCAGATAAGTGGCTAAAACTAAGAGCAGACATACCCAATGTAAAACACATGAAAATCAAGCGCTGGATCGGTTCAACGAAGCAGAAGATAGAACTATTTGGATTCTGCGACGCCAGTGAAAAGGCTTACTCCTGCGCGGTTTACAGCTGCGTTAGAGATGAAAAGAACAAGCCAACAATAACATTACTTGCTGCTAAAACAAGAGTAGCACCGTTATCACAAACGATCACATTACCGAAACTTGAACTTTGCGGCGCACTCTTACTATCGCAACTCATTTAAAAACTCAAAGAAGCTCTAACTGGGTTCAAAATAACCACGAGTGTTTGGTGTGATTCCCAAGTGGTCCTGGCATGGATACAGGGGGATACATCTAAAAGAGAAAAATACGTCACCAATCGAGTTGCAAAAATAAGACAAATCATACCAGCCGAGCAATGGCGTTACGTGAAGTCGCAAGATAACCCTGCAGACTGTGCATCAAGAGGCTTGTTACCAACCAAGCTAGCAACATTCGGTCTGTGGTGGGAAGGTCCTGCATTTCTGAATACCTTCAAAGAAGAAAATCGTGAAGAAAACATTACATGCACATCTACAACTAACATTGGCAGCATTTACCAAGCGAAATCGAACTCTATAAACAAAGAGACCAATAATTGTACTAATAACTTATTAACTAATTGCAGTTCATTGACCAAAGCGATCAGAATTGTAGCATGGATACAACGATTTATTCGAAACGCACGTAATAACACGAAACGTGACACCGGATGCCTCACTTTATGCGAATTAAACAATGCAAATGAACAAATAATAAAATATGTGCAACAAACGGAAATTACACAGGAATATAAACAACTTATGAAGAAAGAAACAATTTCTGCGAAAAGTAACGTTTTCAAACTTAAGCCATACTTGGACAACAACGGCTTAATCAGAGTCGGGGGTCGACTAAACCATTCCAATTTACCCTTTGAGATGAAAAACCCACTCATTCTACCTAAGGGTGGACGACTTACTGAGTTGGTGATCCATCAAGCTCACCTAGCGACTTTACACGGAGGAGCCAGACTAACTTTAGCATACATCCGGCAACGGTACTGGATCGTTGGCGGTAACAGAGCGGTGAAAGCTGAATTACGGCGTTGTGTGCGCTGCCACCGCTACAACCCGTCGGAGTTGAACCAACTAATGGGAGAACTGCCACCACAACGAGTTACACCTTCGCGTCCGTTTACTCACACGGGAGTTGACTTCACAGGACACGTCGAAGTCAGACTCAACAAAGGAAGAGGGGTTCAAACTTCAAAGGGTTACATATGCATATTCGTATGCATGGTGACAAAGGCTGTGCACATCGAACTTGCATCGGACTTAAGCACTAATAATAATAATAATAAAGCTGGCAACACCAAAGTCAACAATTCATCTATTTGTCATCTCTTAAAGAACAATGTTCAAAACGTCCCCACCCTTGTAGCACTTTAAAACCTATGTTAATCGAAGGGCCATAACGATCTTATCATTTTAATGTACGACGGCGAAATTGTTCTTTTAGTTAATATATAGGGTGACTGCTAATTAGTGACCGATATTTAAACACGTGATTGTACTCATGATTACAAACAACTTTCCCAAAGAAACTTTTTTTGTATACTAATTAGTTTTATTTATATCACTATAACAAAAATACTAGCGCGCGTGCAAAGTTCAAACTTCGCGCGCGCGCCGTCGCTCGAGCAGCTGTTAGCGGCGAGGCCCCGCGCCCGCGTTATCGATGACGTAGGCAGTGTAGTCTCATGCCCCCCCCCCCCCCCCCGCTCGCACCGCGCCCGTTTTCCCCCGCCCGCACCGCGCCCCTTGCCGTGACGTAGGTAAAAAAAAAACAGTTGCTCCGGGAAGCGTGTCGCATGCGCATTGTTTTGTTTATTTTTTTGACGCCCCTCCCGCGCGCGCGATGCCGTACAACTACACCGCGAGTGAGTACAGTGATATGGTGATGTGCTACTATTCGGAAGGGGGTAATGGTGAAGCAGCGAGACGATTGTATCATCTTTTGTATCCCTCAAGAACTCTACCAACCCCAAGAACATTTTTACGCGCTGCACAGCGATTAAGAGATTGGGAAATGCTCATTGCGCCAAATGTGAATGCAGGAAGACCACGTCGCAATCGTTACGAGGAAGACATTCTTCAGTATTTTGATATGAATCCTGAGGCAAGCACGCGACAAGCTGCTAGAATGTTTGGCGTTTCGCAGTGGTACGTCTGGTCCGTGTTGCGGCGAGATGGGCGTCACCCTTTCCATTTCACCCCGGTTCAGGAATTACGAGCGGGAGACAACGAAGCTCGATTACGATTTTGTGGGTGGATATTGGAAAACCGGGAGATCGTGAAAGACATTTTGTGGACTGATGAGTCGACTTTTGTAAGGGAAGGTCTTTTCAATTGCCATAATTACCACCATTGGGCACATGAAAATCCACGACTCGTGAAACCTAGTGATTTCCAATATCGGTTCTCATTAAACGTGTGGGCTGGTTTCATTGGAAACCACGTTGTGGGACCAATCTTCCTTCCAAGGTTGAACGGTGAAAGCTACATCGAGCATGTGCTTAACCACTTGCCAGAAATCGAAGAAGAATTGCCGTTGGGCGCTCTAAGGCGTCCGCGATATTTCCAGCACGACGGCGCGCCAGCACACTTTGAGCGCCGAGTACGCGAGCGCCTAAGTGTAATTTATGGAGAAAGGTGGATAGGTCGAGGGGGTCCAGTTGCTTGGCCACCGCGGTCACCCGATCTAACACCGCTAGACTTTTTTCTATGGGGGCACGTGAAAAACCTAGTGTATCGTGATGGGCCAGTCAATACTTCCGATGAACTAAAAACTAGGATCGAAAACTGTTTCGAAATAGTGAAAAGTGACACTAACACTCTGCGGCGAGTGCAGGCTCACATTTTAAAACGTGCGAATAAGTGTGTTGAAGTGCAAGGTGGACACATCCAACAATTAATGTGAGTTAAAACTTAGTTGATTAAAATCATATCTGATTTAGTAATAATTTATCGTTGTAAATAGCCAAGTTGATTCCAATTTTTTAAACACGCCAGTCTAATACGAAGTTATAACAACGAGACTAATAATAAAATTTACGTTTTGCTTGTAGACTGCTAGTCCAAAGCCTAGATAAGTGTGATGGGAAACTTGGAATAGCTTGAAACGCCCAGTGTCGAGTAGGTATCGAGTCAGTTCATAATGTAGTAGTATCTTTTAAGCGTTTCTAAACATCCATCGTATAAATAACAAAAACAAACACAATTCCTGAAGTTAGTTTGTTAGTGGAGTGTAAGTTAGAAAGATTATGTATTTATTGTAGCGCGCGCGCATAAAGTACCAAAATACTAGTCTCGGATATTATTTTATCGAAACATGTAGGTGCATTGCCTACGTCATCGACAACGCGGGCGCGGGGCCTCTCCGCTAACAGCTGATCGGGCGACGGTGACGGCGCGCGCGCGTAGTTTGAACTTTGCACGCGCGTCAGTATTTTTGTTATAGTTAAAAATAAAACTAATTAGTTTACAAAAAAAGTTTCTTTGGGAAAGTTGTTTGTAATCATGAGTACAATCACGTGTTTAAATATCGGTCACTAATTAGCAGTCACCCTATATAATTTTTTAGAAGCAGTTTTCATATTAATATATTCGTGAAAGTATACCATAACCATACCATACCATATAACATATCAATTCAATTAATCTAATGAACAATATAAACATAAAATTGCATCAAAAACTGCCGAACCGGAGGTGACATCTGTCATGTCGCCTCCGGTGAAAAAGTGAAAATGACAAAAAATATGAGAAAATGTTGACAAGAGCAGCTGCAGCTCGTCGTGCACGCCCACCACCTCCGGACTCTTCGCTCAGCTCCGCCTCGCCGCCGCCGGTACCCAGCCCCACTGTGAGTGCTGTTACACCGGCCGCGGCAGTTGCGTCGAGCTCGAGCGACGAGTATTTTTCCCCGCCGACGTCGCCTACACCTGTACGTCGGCAGGGGAGAGGCCGGCCACCGAGGAGCTTGGGACTTAGGGGCCATCTGGCCCCGAGCCGGGTCCCCGCTACCGGTGGTTGGTGTCCGTTACCCCAGCCAGATGTTGTCGAAAATGGTCATTTGAATCTTATAGATAATTAGTTTTGCGGCTTCTGTAATTGTTGCACACATTTTTAAATTTGTTGCGCTTAGTTTTTTAATTATTTCACAAAAACATATCCTGCTGGGGTAACGTTACGCCAGCCAGACCTTTTTCTTTCTAATGGGAGTATTTAAATAAATACTAGCTATAAAATTAGTTTTCTATATGAAGTAAATGTTGTGCCTTATTTTGTATTTGTTCTTTCTTCGGTTGCGAAGTTATTCGAGATTTTGCTGGGGTAACGTTTTTGGTTTTGCTAGATCTTTGAAACGGTTAAGCGGATTCTTATCATATTTTGTACATGACTTCTTAGGAATTAGTTTAAATTTGTTCTGCAATAAAAATACCAAAATAATGCATAGCTTAAAGGTTATTTCATTAAATAGAAAAACACTTCAATTGGTCCCAGCACGCTCAATAAGAGGTTTAAAGACTTACTTTAAACGTTATTTTGAAGCTTGTAATTGCCTTCAAATGTATGTGAAGTTTCATTAGTATGCTGTAAGTATTTAACAAACTATGATGATATTCAGTTCTTCACGAGCACGGTCATGAAGCGCGCGGTGTTATTTGGCCACTGATAAGCCTGTTTATGGATATATGAACTGAATGTTATGCCAATAATTAGTTGTTTAGTTCAGTTGTATATCAGTAAAATTTCAGCGTAATACATTGGATAATTAATGAGATAATACGATTAAAGTCATTAGGAAGTGAATGACCGTGGTAACCCGACCAAGTTGAGGTGGTTACGAAAAAGCGAAAACGTAGAACATTATGCTATCTTTTGAAATGTTTAGTATAATACACCTTACAATTTCGGTACAGACGCGTACACTGTTAAATACATAATAATATAATAATATCTGTACTATGAAAACATTATTATTATCTTCCAGTTGCACATACTTATCAAAAATCACCGATAACACGTGTTCGGTGGGATGCGGGAGGGGTGGGGTGAAGGGGTAATTCATTGTTTGCATAACGCACTAAACATGCTCCATAATCACATAATTCATCTTGTAGAGTGCGCGTGCGCTTCCGTAGTTCCGTTTCCTGTTTTTGCAAATATTTATTGAGTGCGTGAGAGCTATTTAATAAGTGTGCGAATTACTGTTAATGTGGAGTGCTTCTATTGATGATCATAATTATGGTGCGTGTTGCTTGATGAATTCACGAACAAGGTAAGCTTGCATAATGTAACTGCAGAAATAGTAGCAAAATGATTATTAGTACATTTTGTTAGGTACTTATCTAAAACTGTATTTTTTTAAGGCTTAAATATTTGAATTTAGAAACTTACTTATTTTTACTTAGTTATTTACCTGAACTGGAATTCTTGACAATGATAACGACAAAGGACCTAATAGAAAATTTCAAAAAAGCAAAATTACTATCTGTAATTTTAATCTGTGATTGTTTTTAAGTATAATTAATACTTTAAAAGTTCAATTGAATTGATTATTTTACCTGTTAATAAAAATTCTTTAATAAACATGTAGTTTTTTTAAAAACTTGTGTACATGTCTGTACTAAATTTGTAACACTATCCTACATATTTTAGAAGGTAGCATAATGTTCTACGTTTTCGCTTTTTCGTAACCACCTAAACTTGGTCGGGTTACCACGGTCATTCACTTCCTAATGACTTTAATCGTATTATCTCATTAATTATCCAATGTATTACGCTGAAATTTTACTGATATACAACTGAACTAAACAACTAATTATTGACATAACATTCAGTTCATATATCCATAAACAGGCTTATCAGTGGCCAAATAACACCGCGCGCTTCATGACCGTGCTCGTGAAGAACTGAATATCATCATAGTTTGTTAAATACTTACAGCATACTAATGAAACTTCACATACATTTGAAGGCAATTACAAGCTTCAAAATAACGTTTAAAGTAAGTCTTTAAACCTCTTATTGAGAGTGCTGGGACCAATTGAAGTGTTTTTCTATTTAATGAAATAACCTTTAAGCTATGCATTATTTTGGTATTTTTATTGCAGAACAAATTTAAACTAATTCCTAAGAAGTCATGTACAAAATATTATAAGAATCTGCTTAACCGTTTCAAAGATCTAGCAAAACCAAAAACGTTACCCCAGCAAAATCTCGAATAACTTCGCAACCGAAGAAAGAACAAATACAAAATAAGGCACAACATTTACTTCATATAGACAACTAATTTTATAGCTAGTATTTATTTAAATACTTCCATTAGAAAGAAAAAGGTCTGGCTGGCGTAACGTTACCCCAGCAGGATATGTTTTTGTGAAATAATTAAAAAACTATAAGCGCAACAAATTTAAAAATGTGTGCAACAATTAAAGAAGCCGCAAAACTAATTATCTATAAGATTCAAATGACCATTTTCGACAACATCTGGCTGGGGTAACGGACACCGGTGGTTGTGTGCAGCGCATGAGATGGACTCAGTCTATGAACGAGAACGTCATGCGCGCATATTACAGGTCTACAGAGGGGGGAACTAACCTCACTGCGTACCGTGATAGGATGCTGTCTCTGTTCCAGGAACTGGAACCAACCGTCAACGTCTCGGCCCAACGACTGTCGGATCAGGTGCGGGTCATCCAACGTAATTACAGGTTGGACGATATCGCACTTGATAGGCTGCGCTCAGAGGTACTGAGCAACCAAATCGTCTCGTCTCTGACACAAACCGCGGCACCAGCGTCAACTACTGATGCCACCCCGCCGCGGTCCAATCATGTTGAAGATGATGATAGGGTTGACACAGTAAGTAGCCAGTGCAACGTCCGACTGAGGAGCGCACTGGAGGATGCGTTTCGCGAGTATAGGTCCACTCCAACCGAACTTAGGCCCGTATTAATAAACGTTACTCAGCCCAAGAGACCACACTTGATATGAATGTTGAGATCCTGAACGTATTAATAAACGCGATTGTTTATGTTCTCAAGTTGCGGATTAGGTTTACGTCATCAACTGAGTGATGGACTGATTAATAAACGAAACTCGACCCGTATGTATACATCGGGCGCGGGTTCTTGAGATGCTATATCGTGAGTGCAGATAGTCCGTGACTTGAGGTGCGATTAGCGTGGCGCGAAACATGGAGTTTGAAAATATTTTAAGTGAAATTAATTATTACGATGAAATAGATTACTATGACGATATTTTGTGGCCTTTGCGATTTCGTTTACCAAAAGTTTATATAAGGGATGCTTCAAATCCTTTTCAATTACCTACTGAAAATTTAAAAAAACGATTCAGATTTGTTCAAGAATCAGTGTTGTATATAGTAACATTAATCAAAAACTCATTCGTAAAATATAATAACAGAGGTCTTCCAATTTCCCCGGAAATAGCCGTCCTTTTAACTTTAAGGTTTTATGCAACAGCATCATTTGAGGTTAGTATGTAATATTGTAATGTAATTAACTACCTACTTATTACGAACGAAAATCCATTATTTCATATGATAATGTACCTTACGTACTTAATTAATTTATGTTTCAGCTTGTTTGTGGTGACCTAATACACTACAGTCTTATATTTTTTTAAATTTCTAAAAAATACTTTTTCTCGGTTGGAGTAAAAATATGCTTCCTATTTTCCATTTTAAGCATATTTATAAATGCGAGATGACGAGCTGGTAAACAAACAGATGTTTATGTTTGGCGTCTCTTTTTTTGACACTGACGCTACATTGCGTTATGTTGTTATCTATACTTACTGAGTTAAGTTAACAATTATGTCGTATTGGGAAATAAATACACAACCTTATTAACACTTTAACGCTTTCTTGGGTAACAACCAACTATAAAACGTGTATTAGCGCTATTCATTAAGGATTTAATGAAATAAAAGTAAGTTCAATCAAAAGTTTTACATCTTTTGACATAGCAATAACGAAATTCGACAAGTCTCATTCAAAACTTCGCTCAATGTGACGTCATCGTTCACGAGATCAAGTCCTCAAGTACAGATAGGTGAGGAGCTGATCTTGGTTACTGAGATAGTGTACTTATGTGTCTATTAATTAGCAACAATCTTGAGATGCTGATGACGTCATAATGGCGAATCAAATGATAACGCACTTGAGTACGGTGTTGAGGGATGTTTATTAATACGGGCCTTAGACCCCGAATACCACGGCTACCTATGCACAAAAAAAATAGGGCGCTGGTGTGTGCCTTGGACTCGCAGCTCAAGAACTCGAAGCTCTTCGAGAGCAGCGAGGATCTTGTTGATACACACTCGATCCTGTATTGCGCGGCTGTGGCGGCATGTCGTTTAGCTAACGTCAAGTTTCCCAATTGTGACGTAGCTACTCGACCAAAACCAGCCATACCAGCCTGGCAATGCAGGATCGAGCGTCGTATCGATGGGGCCAGGGTACTCATCGGCAAACTATACTGCTTCAGGGAGGGCAATACACGACCACGAGTGATGCGCTTTGTAAGACAGGCATTTTCGGGGACTGGAATCAGTCCTCGGGAATACATGTCCAATGTCACAGAGCGCATCGACTTCCTGAAGCAGAAAGTTTGTGCATGGGCGAGTCGTATTCGGCGATATAAGCGGCGGGTTGATCGGTACACGCAGAATCGCATGTTCCAGAGCGATGAGAGGTGGGTATATAAAGCTTGGGAGTGACCTGAACAAAACGTGACGGACGTGTGCCGCCCGGATGATGCCACGAGTGCGTTCTGGCGCAGCATCTGGTCGGTGCCCGTCTGTCACGCTGAGGGTGGCTGGATGCGGGATATCGAGCGAGTGTGTGGAACTATACCAGAAATGGAACCAGTCTTAATTACACCATTAGACGTAGCCAGAGCAGTCCGTCCGTTACCGAATTGGAAATCACCGGGACCGGACGGACTGCATAACTTTTGGTTAAAATGGCTAATTAGTTCACACATTTGTCTGGCATCTCAGTTCCAGTCATCCTTAGAGTCTGGGTCGGTACCACAGTTTCTAACAACAGGCGTTACCCACCTGCTCCATAACTCAGGTAGTTCCGCGGAACCCAAGAATTATAGACCGATCACGTGTTTGTCGACGGTTTATAAACTTCTTACATCCATTTTGAGAGCGAAAATTAACACGCACATTGACAGTCCCACCCCGTCTGTTCCTGACAACGAACATATAACTACCCGTAAACGCAAACGTGATGATGAGTATTCTACTTTTGTGAACGAGATCCGTGATATTTTGAGGTCTCATACAGCTCAGATGGACAGCAAACTGGAGTCCCTGCAGAACACAATAAAGGAGATAATTTCACAGAACACTGAAATAAAAGAAAAATTAAACACTCTCACTAAGCACTATGATGATATTGACATTAGAACAGAGAAGTTGGAAGCTGAGAGGAAATCTGACTTTAACTATATTAGTCAGCTTGAAGATCGAATTGAAAACTTGGAAAGGATGTCATGCCTGTCAAAAATGGAAATAAGAAATATTTTGAAACCACTTGGAGAGTCAAAGGAAGACCTGCACAAAATCGTCACAGAAACGGCCAATGTTCTCGGTGTATCCATCCAACGGCATGAAATTAAAGACCTATTCCGGCTAAACAGGAAGGAAGGCATATCACCAATAATAGTAGATTTTACAAACATGAATATCAAAAGCGATTTCATTAAAGGTGCACGGAACTTTAATAAGACTAATAAAGAAAATAAGTTGAACACGTCACATATTAAATTAGAGGGACCCCCTCAGCCGGTATTCCTGTCCGAGTGCCTAACACCTAAAGCTCAGCAATTATTCTACCTTGCTAGAAAATTCGCCAAAGAGAATAGCTATATGTTCTGCTGGACTTCTCTCGGCAAAGTGTTCCTAAAAAAAAGCGAGGGAGAAAAGCAGATTCTTGTTAAAAATGAAGCAGACATAGCTCTCCTACATCAAGCTAAATGACTAACTGAGTATTTATGCACCTATTATCCTGCTATTTTTATTGTTGGTCTTTGCATGCTTTATATTCAATCAAAATTATCTTATATGTTCATATTGCTAGTAATTAAGTATTTCTGTCATTGTTCTTTTTACTGTGCAACTAATCAAATTTATCACACATCGAAACACAACACGCACACAGTATTTTTACTAAAACACAAAACACTTTCAAGCCTTTCATTGTGTGCCTTCAATACTGCATATGTCGCAGCTTGTGGTGTTCTGGCAATTTGTCTCTGCTATACCGTTGCTACTAGTTCTGTTTCTACCTACAAAGAATATGGTTGATATACAAGGTATCGCAAATGACATTGACGATGTCGTCAGTGTCGGCGATGCTATAGCGATTGACATGCCGGAGCACTGCAAGGCTGCCTTTAACACAGGTGCAAAAGCGTTTTCAGTTCTAAATCAAAATATCAGAAGTCTAAACCGTAACTACGAAGGGCTTGCTGTTCTCCTCAAGAGACTAGACATCAATTACGATCTTATTATGCTTACAGAATCTTGGCTATCCGAAAATTCTATCATACCTGAAATGGAAAATTACACAACTCACAGTACTAAATCCCACCTTAATCAAAATGACGGTATCGTACTATACCTAAGAGATAGCATACACGCGAATGTCTATGAACCAAACTATTGCCTAGAAGTAAATTGCCTTGTGACAACAATCAACAACGATTTAGCTGTTGTATCATTATACAGACCGCCAGCCTTCAAGAACCTAGATCCTTTTTTGAAGTCGTTAGATAAAATCTTGTCCAGTATTAGCCACTATAAGAACATAATTTTAATGGGCGACTTAAATATTAATATTAAACTTGAGCAACTTAACCTTAAGCATACAGAATACTTAAATCTTCTTGCGTCCAATGGCCTTCTTACCACGCACACTTTGCCGACTAGAGAGTCAAATTGTCTTGATCACTGCTTCGTCAAAACAAAACTACAACCTTTGACTATAGTTTGTAATTCAACCGTAACTGACCACTTCAGTGTTATGATATCACTACCTCTGAAAATAAAAAATAGACTCAAGAAAAACCCATTTCATACTAAAACCGACTACGAAGCTGCTATTAGAAACTTATCAGAGATTAACTGGGAAGAAAGGTTTCATAATGATGACCCAAATGCAATGACGAACACCTTTTTGAATACCATCAGAGACGTCTTATCGAGACACACACACACCGTCAAGCAGACTAGGCGACAAATAATCACTAAGCCTTGGATTACACCAGGTCTGTGTAGATGTATGAGGAATCGCGATCAACTTCACCAAAAACTAAGAAAGGACCCAGAAAACTCAACCCTTACTATAACTTACAAGCGCTACCGAAATAAATGTAATAATCTACTAAAAAGCCTTAAAAACCAATATTTTAAATCAGAATTCGCTAAATCTAGTTATAATATAAAAAAGCAATGGGGATTGGTAAAAGACATGTGTAATTTAAACAGCCACCTGAAAATGCCATCAGAGCTTCTTTCCACTAATTCAACACCACAAGACGCGTTAAATAACATAAATAGGTACTTTGTAAATGTCGGTAGTAATTTGGCAAACTCCATCTTGTCCAGGACCCTCACAAATGAAATAGATCTGAGCAAGCGGTGTACACCAAATCCGAACAGCGGACCACTAAACTCTTTTATGCTTCTCCCAACAGACCAATTTGAAATTAAAGAAATAATTGCTAACTTAAAATCTAAAAATTCCTCGGGATGGGACGGTATTTCCACGTCGTTTATTAAGAGAGCAGTGGATTCTCTTGTTGCACCACTAGCACACATATGTAATGCTTGCTTTTCAAGAGGAGTCTTCCCAGATGCGCTTAAAAAGTCCGTCACTGTTCCTATATATAAATCAGGAGACAAAACCATGGTTTCAAATTATAGGCCAATCTCTCTACTTCCTAGTTTTTCAAAAATTCTAGAAAAACTAATAAATAAGAGGCTAAAACACTACCTAGAAACCAATAAACTTCTCTCAGGTAACCAGTTTGGGTTCAGAGAAAAAATATCAACTGCCGACGCTCTGCACAAGCTAACTTCGTATGTAGTCGAAAACATTGATAAGGGACAGAAGACTCTAGGTATATTCCTAGACCTAGCAAAGGCCTTCGACACCGTCTCTGTACCCATCCTCCTGACCAAGCTCGAGACCTTAGGAATTCGAGGAATACCTCTCCAACTTTTGCAAGATTACTTGACAAACCGAAAACAGGTAATAAAAATTGATAACAGTGTGAGCGATGAGGAAAATGTTTCCTTCGGAGTACCTCAAGGCAGTGTAATGGGTCCTACGCTGTTTTTGATCTATATCAATGACCTCTGCAATTTGCTTTTACAAAACGGTCAGATAATAACATTTGCTGACGACACAGTATTATTGTTCAGCTCCAACACGTGGAAAGACGTAACCAAAGCAGCAAATGAAGGTTTTGCTTTGGTAACCTCATGGATGGACAATCATTTGTTGACACTTAATCTTGAAAAAACTAAATTTATCACATTCACAATTAACAGCAGAACGCAACCTTCTCTCAACTCAATAAATATACAATCTCACAATTGCAACAATTCAAGTACCTGTCATTGTAACCCAATCACCAGAACTAATTCCATAAGATACCTGGGGATAATAGTAGACCAAAACCTAAACTGGAAAGAACACGTCATGAAAGTAAGTAATCGCGCAAGAAAGTTAATTTATATTTTTAAAACTATTAGAAATGCATGTGACATTAACCTACTAATAAAAATATATTTAGCACTATGTCAGTCTATACTGATATATGGCTTGAATGTGTGGGGAGGCACTTCAAAAACCACCATATTGCTTGTGGAAAGAGCCCAACGCATGGTACTTAAAGTTATCTCTCGCAAAAAGTACACCTATCCGACACACCTACTTTACTCAGAACTGGGAGTCCTCACGGTACGAAAATTATTCATTAAACTAGAGGTCATGGCACAACATAAAGTAAAACCGCACTTTGCTAAAAGACGACGAGTAGATATTGTTTATAACATACCCAAATATAGTACATCTTTTGCACACAAATTTCACAATTATCTCGGTCCTAGCCTTTACAACAAAGTAAGTAAAGAACTAAAATTAAAGAATCTTGATAGCCAAACATGCAAGAAGACTATGGATAAATATTTGAAAACTCTAGACTACAATAGCACTGAAAATCTACTAAGAAAATTGGTATAAACAAGGCACATAAATAATAAAGCACACAGAACTTCACACAACCAGAAACCTCCATAAAACATATACACATAACATAATAAACATACATATACCCACACCCAAACACAAAACGACACAGACTATCCCAATCATGTAATTTAATTAATATAACTGTACTATGATTTGATTTATGATTTGATTGATTTTATTTATTTTTATTTTTTACTGATTTGATTTTTACTTTGATTTGTTTTATGTTTTCTTTATTTTTTTTTTTTTTTATTATTATTATTTTTTTTATTTTTTATTTTGTTATATAGTATAGTATAACTTGAAGACTTGTGACTGAAACCTTGTTGGAATCTGTTGATCTAAGGTTGAGGAAGACTATCCGCTCGTGATACAGTTTTATACTAGTACGAGGGGGTAGGGCGAATCAGTCCAAAGACAACCAAACCGTTGTAGCAATCTGACACATCAAGTTCTCCAACTGTCTAAATTTATTGTAAAAATAATTTTAAACGATTAGATTTTGTATATCCTGGGTTTATTTTTAAGTTGCTCTGTATGGTTGTCTCATATTCATGAATAAAGATTATTATTATATTATTATTATTATATTAGTAACTCGATTATGTCTGTCTCTCAAAATGGATGTAAGAATGGGTCCCGCGGTACTAAGGAGCTACTTCTCATTGATATGGCCATTAGCCAACAGGTTCGTCGTTCCCGAAAGGATCTGTCGACATGTTGGATAGATTATAAGAAGGCCTATGACTCGGTGCCACATACATGGCTCATGAGGGTGCTGGAGTTGTACAAAATAGATACAACTCTACGCACCTTCCTTGAGTTGTGTATGGGGCAATGGAAGACGGTCCTTCGCTATCCAGGGTGTCGACAGATCCAGGGGAATGATGAGCCTGTATGGATTAAGCGGGGAATATTTCAGGGCGACAGTTTGAGTCCACTTTGGTTCTGTTTGGCCCTGAATCCTCTAAGCACACTGCTGGAGGACTCAGGTCTAGGCTACCGGTTGAGGAGAGGTGGTCAGGTCATATCTCACCTCCTGTACATGGATGATTTGAAACTCTTTGCCCCCAACAAATTGCATCTGATGGAGCTCCTGAAGGTAACTGAAACTTTCAGTAGTGCCATCAGGATGGAATTTGGTGTGGACAAATGTGCAGTCATACATGTAAAGGGGGGGGAGATTAGGGAATCCGAGGGAATTCCACTTTCGGATTCCATACAACTTAGATCCCTCTCCTCATCCGAAAGCTACAAGTATTTGGGTATGTCGGAATCGTTAGGCATCAACGATGCTGACATGAAGCAATCGGTGAAGGAGCGCTTCTTTTGTCGCCTGAAGAAGGTATTAATCAGTCTTCTTTCGGGCGGAAATAAGGTGCGCGCCTTCAACGGTTGGGTCATGCCGGTTTTGATGTATTCTTTCGGCATACTCAAATGGACTCAGACTGAACTCGACGCCCTGGATAGAAGGGTCCGTACACTGCTGACCGCAAACCGGATGCATCACCCACGATCATCGGTGATGAGACTGTATATCCCGCGGAAGTGTGGGGGTCGAGGCTTTTTAAATGCGAAGACCCTCCACAACCGCGAGGTGTGCAGTCTCAGGGAATATTTTTTAAAAGCCGAAGTGGGTATGCACCGTGGTGTGGTCGCAGTGGACAAGGGGCTCACCCCGCTTTCCATGGCGAAAGAGAACTGGCGCAAACCTGTAATACTTACTACCGATGACCGCAAGAAGGTATGGCAAAGCAAGGAGCTTCACGGGCGCTTCTATCGGGCTCTTCATGAGCCCGGTGTAGATTTCTTAGCGTCCGTATCCTGGCTGCGTTTTGGTGACCTCTTCGGAGAAACTGAAGGTTTTGTCTGTGCAATTATGGACGAAGTTATCTTGACGAATAACTACCGGAGACATATTATGAAGGACGGGACGGTTGACGTGTGTCGGGCATGCCACCGCCCGGGTGAGTCCATCAGACATATTATCTCTGGTTGTTCTCGTCTGGCTAACAGCGAGTACTTGCACAGGCATAACCAAGTAGCCAGGATTATTCACCAGCAACTTGCTTTGAAATATAAACTTGTCGACTCTGAGGTACCATATTACAAGTATGTGCCCGACCCAGTTCTCGAAAATGACCATGTCACGTTGTACTGGGATCGGTCTATCATCACAGGCAGGACTGTTGTCGCCAACAAACCTGATATAGTGGTGATAGATCGATTAGTGCGCCGCGCAATGATTGTCGATGTTACCATTCCACATGGCGGGAACCTCGTGAAAGCTGAGAAAGATAAACAAATCAAATATCTCGACTTAGCACACGAGGTTGTTGACCTGTGGAATGTGAGCTCGACTGTCATTGTGCCGATTGTCGTATCGGCCAATGGCCGATACGACAATCGGCCGATCGACAAAACAATTGTATTTTTAAGAGATGTATGCTAGAAGATTCTCCGTTGAGAGATAGTCCTGTTGTAGTAGCCATTGAGTGATTTTTTGTTTTAGCGCGTGTCTGTTTAAATCCAGTATGTTAAGTATTTTGTGTAGTTTCTTATACAGGGTTACTGGTAATTCGACGTATATCCGTCAGGGGCTGATAAGGGGGCCAAAATGCAACAAATTAAACCCCCCATATGTATGGCCGAAATTCAATAGTTTTCGAGATATTTGAATTTTAAGGGTTTTTCGATATTTACCCAAAATTTGACATTTAATTCCCAATAAAAATAAAAAACTACATATTTGAATGGGTACCATTAAAAATGATGTTGTAGCTGGCACTTCAATTAAGCTATGGACATAATTAAAACTACTTAATTAAACAAAATAATTAAAATAATAAGCGATATATGAGAATAATATCTTACCAATATTTTCATTTTACGCTTCAAAAATGTTGTCTCGTCACAAAAATTTCTATGACATTAATCGTACAAATAACTAAAACAACTTGCCTATTCTGTAAGCTTTCCAAAAAGGTATAAAAGTCAATTTTAAAATACATAATTCGTGGCATGGCATGTGTTTGAACCGGCGCGGGGAGAGAAATCATCTATGTTTTTAGTTTATGATCCTCGCTAAAACAACCGATTTTACTGGCGAAATTCTTGTTGTTGTTCTTGTGGCGGGGTGTGCGGGCGGGGGACTACACGGCGCCTGCTGCGCTCGCGTCGCCTTCCTAATCCTTAGTAAGTTTAGACTCTACGCCGCGCAAGCACGTGTGTTGTTATCTTGCTATTAACCAATCTCTCATCGCGTTAAATTGTTATCGATCATTATTGTTAATTCTTGTTTCTCTTGTTATTCTTTTTGTTATCATTGTTATTTCGGATAACATGGCTTCGTATTCTAATAACGAATACGCAGACATAATGTTTTGTTATGGTTTTGCCGATGGAAACGCGGCTGCGGCTCGGCGAGAATACCAACGCCGCTTTCCCGATCGTCGACTTCCCCACGTTACTGTTTTCGGGAGCACCTACCGACGATTGTCTGAAACTGGCAGTGTTCAGAGAGCACAATTCAACGCTGGCAGACCTCGACGGTACACGGCTGACGAAGAGGACACCATTCTTCAGTGTTTTATTGATGACCCAAATATCTCAACGAACATTAGTTGCAAGACAGCTCGGTATGTCCCAGTGGAAAGTGTGGTCGGTAGTTCATCTATCAGGTAGACACCCATACCATTATCAACCTGTCCAAACATTGCACGAGGGAGATCCTGCCAGGCGACTCGAATTTTCTCGGTTTATGTTAAACGCTGACGCTGACCAGGAACATTTCCTAAGAAATATTTTGTGGACTGACGAGTCAAAGTTTGACCGGGATGATATAACGAATTACCATAACTTACATTTTTGGGCACCTAAAGCAGGCAGGAATCCAAAAAAACTAAAAGAAACTGCGTCGCAAATGAGATTTTCCCTGAACGTATGGATGGGTGTCGTTGATAATTATTTGGTGGGCCCTCATTTCTTGCCCCAAAATTTAAACGGCCAAAATTACGAGGAGTTTTTGAGAAACAACCTAGACGATTTGTTGGCGGATGTTCCCGAAGAAATAAAAAACAACCTCATGTTTCAACATGATGGTTGCCCAGCACATTACCGGATTACTATCCGACAGCGGCTAGACGAGAGATATCCAAACCGATGGATTGGGAGGGGAGGGCCAATTCCGTGGCCAGCAAGAAGCCCTGAAATCCCTATAAAAGTGCGTGACTATAGTAATGAAAACTTGATGAAATTTAAAGACTGTTTGGAATCAATTTCTTTTTCTGATGTCTGCCTCACTAAAGACCCTAACGTAGCATACAACAACTTTTTAGAACTATTCCAATTGTTTTATAATTTATGTTTCCCGATTACGTACAAAAAAAGAAAATTAATTAAGATTCCAAATTGGCTAACACCTGGTATTAGACGTTGTAGCCAAATAAAAAGACAGTTGTTGTGGCACCATAGATTAAATCCATCTAAGATAAATGTGACAAAACTTAAAAATTATTCAAACAGACTTAGGAAAATTATAAAATTGACACAATTAGCAAAGAATACTTATAAAATAGAGACAGCATATAATAAATCGAAAATGACATGGCAAATAATAAATGGAAATAGAAGCAACTCTCCACCAGAGTATATAAAAGAAATAAATTATGACGGAGTTACATTTACTACACCCAAAGACATAGCAAATACCTTTAACGACTACTTCATAAGCCAAGCAGAAAAACTTTCCACTGCTTCGACACAACTGACCACTGACAGTAAAATAAATTTCTCTGCGCAGTCAATGTTTTTAGCCCCTATCATACCTGACGAATTAAATAGAATTATAAAAGACTTAAAAAATAAAAATAGTGTAGGATACGACGATATTTCAACAAAGGTTCTAAAGTATGTTTCAGAAATAATATCACACCCTCTCAGCTACATAATTAATTTAAGTATTGAGTCTGGAACCTACCCTGATAAGCTTAAACCTACTGTCATAAAACCTTTATTTAAAAAAGACGATGAGAAAGACATTAAAAATTACAGGCCAATAGCTCTTATTCCGGTAATATCCAAGATATTTGAAAAATGGATCTATAGATCCATAGACGGATACCTCAACAAACATAATATGCTTGTAAAAGAACAAAAAGGATTTAGGAAAGATCATTCAATAAATATGGCAATATATGACTTTCTTAATGTTATCATAGCTAACATGAACGAAAGAGTCCCAATATCAGCAATATACATGGATATGACCAAGGCATTTGACCTGGTCAACCATGATATACTACTGAGCAAGTTAAATGCGTATGGGATAAGGGGAAATGTTTTATCACTCATAAATTCTTACTTAAAAAATAGAACACAACGTACAGAAATAAGTCTAATTTGTAAATTAAATAAAACCGTTATAAAGTACACATCTAAAGAACGAAAAATATCATGTGGAGTGCCCCAAGGCAGTGTGCTAGGGCCTTTATTATTTCTTATATATATAAATGACTTTCCCCAGAATATACCCTATCCTATGACATTGTTTGCCGACGACAGTACTATCATTGTTAAACATGACAAAAATAATAAAGACTTTGAAGCTGACATAATCAATGCATTACAACAAGCCGTTATCTGGTTAGAACGCAACAACTTAATTATAAATTTGAAGAAAACAAAAATTATGAATTTTCGCCAAAGAGTAGCTACTTCGGAATTAAATGTAAGCTTTAATAATGAAAAAGTTGAAGAAGTTGCAAATACAAAGTTTTTAGGGTTAACAATCGACAATCAACTTAATTGGAAACAACATACTTCAATATTAATTAAAAAAAATAGTAAGTTTGCTTTTGCTTTGTACAAACTAAAGAAAGTAGTTAATCAAGCAGCGGCAGTCACTGCATACTATGGATATGTCGATTCTACACTACGCTACGGAGTCATGTTTTGGGGTAACTCCTGCAATAGGGACATGGTTTTCAAATCACAAAAAAGATGCATTAGAGCTATTACCGGTATAAAAATAACTGATAGTTGCAAACCTTATTTTGTATTGTTAAAAACACAGAACAGATAAAAGAGGTTAGAAGGGCCTTGTGGGCGGGGCAGGCGCGCCGCAATGTTGATCAGACGCTCAAAGTCAACCGAAATGTGAATCACCGCTCAACAATCGCGCTCTTGTTGTGACAGCGTTCGAAACTCCGCGGAAAAATAGAATTATGCCGTCTTGCGCTATTATAACGTGTCGGAAAAGAAGTCAGGAGTGTAATGTGGCCCAAGGAGGGATTTCTTATCACCGGTAAGTCCAAAAACCTTAAAATACGAGTGATATTTGTAATTATTGCAAAAGTATTATGAAGTTTGTAGACAAAAACGATAAAATCGCATTCAGATGCAAAATTATACATTGCTTGCAATACATGGGTACGATCTTGTACGACGTAAGCGGTCGCGCAATGTATTACGTTCACTGCGAACGTCGCGTGTGTCGAGCCAAAGCATCTATTCAGGGAAATCTATGCGCATCGATAGTGTTGTACCAAATTGTAAACAATGTCGATATTAAGTATGTGTATTATACGAATGATTATTTTCAGTAATATTACAATTAATACAACTTTTTATTAACACTAATTTTATTATTGTATAATGTGGATTATTATTATTAATTTAGTTTCTTAGTTGGTTTTTCGTCTAAAATTTGTTATAAAACAACAATACAACAACAAATTATGGAAAACTAAAAAAAAATTTTCATCGTAAACATTAGTTTATTTTTTTTAGTTTTCCAAGAGATCCAGGTACAAGAAAACTGTGGATTGAGGCAACTAGTAGCATTCAATGGATACCTACTAAATGTACCACAATTTGTTCGCAACATTTTATAGAAAATGATTATGTAACAAAACAGTCTGGGAATTGACAGATTGAGACAGATCAGACTGTGAACATTTTTAAAATAAAGAGAATTGCCCCTCTTAATTAATACTCATCCAAATAAATACGTTACTCATCACAAGTATTTAATTTTGAACAAAATTGTCCTTGATTGGATTTTGGATTTCAATGAATATCTTAGGAGATATCATGGTTTTAAAATAACTCCGCAAGGCGGCCTGTCATTAGCTTACTATAGTAATGTACTAAGTGATAATCGTAAGTAATACTCTTAAAGTAATGGAATATATTATTTTAGTAGGCTTTTACCTCAAATTAATTATGACGTAAAACAGAGCTGCAACTAGCATAAAACGAAAGAAAATTTAAATTTCACGGCTGTATCGGATGTTCCCCCTTAAATTGACTTTGATTTAATTTTATTTATATGTAATTTGGATGTCCACATTATTCGTACCGTACCCGCAACTTAAAAAATTGCAAAACTTTAATTAACAAAATTACAGTAATTTTATCGATATCATTAATCGACCTTTCGGTCGCCGTAACTATTTGCTTTTACAAGTGTGTGAGTGTACGTCCAGAGCAGTATTTGCGTTAGTGTGACAACCAATAGCAAACGCGCGATCTAAGTGCATGTGGTTTATTTGTGTGCGTAATGCGCGTACGTATGATGTCTTGCTTGTAGTGGAGAGACAGGAGTAGGAGACATGCGGCGACACGCGTTTTAATACAAATCAGGAACTATTTCCTTTCTAACCTCTTTTATCTGTTCTGTGGTTAAAAATAATGACTTTACCTTGCTTGTACATATTTGAGACTGCTTTATTTGTTAAAAATAACATGCATCTATTCAGAAAAGCATCTGAACATCGCTATAAAATGATTAGACAAGAATATAGACATGAATTATACCTTCGACAATCAAAGACCGCCTTGATGCACAAAAGCATACTTTGCATGGCTCCAAAAATATTTAATAAATTACCTAATGGAATCAAGGACTTAAATAATATTCAATTTAAAAACAAATTAAGACATCTATTATTGGAAAAATGTTATTATACTATTGACGAATTCCTTAATGATAAATTGTAAGTTATTTGACATTGATATTTATTTAATTTTGACATTGTATTATTATTATCTTTATTTCCATTAATTATGTTATGTTGTGTTTTGTTGCAATAATTTTATTTTAATATGTTGATTGTTCTTTTTTTTTATAATAATACTAATTGTGTGAAAGTGAAAGAGTGTACACCTTTAAGGTAGATTTTTGAGTAACTGATTTTTTATTATTAAGATATCTCATGTAAAATGTACCAAAAATCACACCAATAATATATTTGAATTTGAAAAAAAAAAAAAAAATTTGAATGTTGCGGATTTCCATAGCGGCTGAGCGTGATTTAAGTTGGAGATCGACAATCTTTTTTTCTAAGGTTTCTATGTAGCAACGTTGCTCCTGTCTTTCCTTTTTAAGTTCCTCAACTTCCTTTCTTAATTATTCAAAATTTTTATTCATAAAGGACATAGATCGCTCAATCTCTGTATTAGTCTTGCAGATTTCGGCATTCGACTCCTGTATCTTAACGTTTTGTGATTTAATTTCGCTTATATCTGCCGCTAATTTTGACATTAAGGAGGTTTGTTCTTCCAGCTTCATAGAGAGACTAGTGTTTTGGTGTATTTGTTGGTAAACACCATCCCCACTCGGTGGTGAATTTTCGGGTCTTGGGCGTTTGTTCCTACTGGTGACATATTCACTAACTGCCGAGGTAATGTCCGGTTCTGATTGCGTTTCACTCAGATTAACGCACTGAGACTTTGGCGGAGTACGTTGAACACCCGACATATTAAGGCGGTACCCCGAGCTAAGTGGCGCCCTCATTGAATAAAAAATCGTAGCATAGCATAGAAAACAAAAATAAAAAAATTGATTCTAGGAGTTTGTTACAAAGAGGATAAAGTATTTTTACGTTGTTAAAACAGGACTCGAAAATGTTTCGTATCCAAAGTAGATAGCAAAACTGTCAAAAATGGCCGTTTTTGGTACTTTTGCTATCTACTTTGGATACTAAACATTTTGAGTCCTGTTTTAACAACGTAAAAATACTTTATCCTCTTTGTAACAAACTCCTAGAATCAATTTTTTTATTTTTGTTTTCTATGCTATGCTACGATTTTTTATTCAATGAGGGCGCCACTTAGCTCGGGGTACCGCCTTAAACGAGTTTCGTAGGCCGTGTTCGTAGTCGATATAATGTTCGTGGCTTGCTGGTTCGTAGCGCGTAGCTCGTAGCACTCAGTGGCACACCGATGACGTAAGCCACTCGTAGCGGTCCGCAAATTCAGAGCTCGCAGCTACATGCGCCGTGGCGCGGAGGTCCGGCGCACGGTAGCTCTTCACTATCGCTCCCCACGACGCGGGTTCGAGCCCACCCAAACGCAGTATTTTTTAAAAACAAGATTTTAATAGTTAGTCCCAGAAATATCTGTATCTCTCTCTAGTAACGCCCAGTGGGCGTAAACAACAGGTTTAGGTGCCAGAAGAGTGACAAGGAATATAAATATCACAGAAAGCACAAATCTCAGAATTTACACATAGAATTCACTAGGACAACCGACACACGTCCACCCGCTAAAGACGCTCGAGGTCGAATCAAGCACTGAAACTTTCTTAGCAGCTTTCCAGAGAATTTGCTCCAGGCGCGGTACATCAGGTCACGTCTACTCGGACTGTGGTACGAACTTCATAGGCGCATCAAGGTTGCTCCAGAAAGAGTTTGAAGAATTCAAGCAAATCTTGTCGCCAAACTTCTTCAATAACATCGCAGATATGGGAGTACAATGGCATTTTAACGCGCCCGCCTGGCCAACTGCTGGTGGACTATGGGAAGCAGCGGTCAAATCGATGAAGTATCACCTTCGTCGGGTGCTGGGAGACCAAAAACTGACGTACGAGGAATTCACTACCTTGCTTGCAAAGATAGAAGCGTGCATGAACTCCAGGCCGCTTTGCCAGCTCACTGAAGACCCCGAGTTTTATAACTACCTGACACCAGGACACTTTCTAACGGGGGGACCAACAATGTCTTTACCGCGAGCTGACTACACTGATGAAAACTACTTACGTCGACGATGGCAGTTAACTGAACATATGTACCAACAATTTTGGAAGAATTGGTCAAGCTACTATCTTACCCAACTACAAACGCGCAGCAAATGGAACAATCCCAAGAAAAACCTCAGCGAGGGGGACATCGTTTTAGTCCGGGATAACAATTTTCCGCCAAGAAAATGGGCAATGGGACGGGTGCTAGAACTTCACCCTGGAGCGGATGGATACGTACGAGTGACAACCATAAAAACTCAAACTGGTGTCATTAAACGACCTATAGTAAAACTATCAGCTCTACCCATCGACACTACCTGCAACAAAAAATATGAAGAATTCAAAACGGATTTACAAAAGGCTGATATAACAGGGAAAACTACCACAACAAAACAGTCGAGGAGTCAAGGAGGAGGAAGAAAATATCTAACAAACATTTTAATGTTCCTTTACACAATGTTGATACGTGTGAATGGATCATATGGTTCGCAAGTAAGGTCAGGCACTCAAATTACCAACCTGGAAACCGAGCGACCGATTTATTATGATACCATAGGCAAAATTGAACTCATTCATGATGAATGGACTTTGCTTACGTACTACAATTTAACAAACTACTAGCAGGGCGTTCATCATATTGAAAAATACATAAACGGTGTAAATGACCTTTGCCGGAAAATCCATCAAAGTTATTGCCAAGCTACGACGGATCAACTTTGCCACGAGATGGAGCTACTAAACTTCTACAACACAATCCTGCTGGCTCCCCACAAGCATTTATCTAAGCGCAAGAAGCGCGGCTTAATCGACGGAGTAGGCATGGTAGCAAACAGCTTATTCGGCGTCTTAGACTAGAAGTTTGCTGACAAATACCACAAAGACATTGAGGCCATACAACATAATGAAAACTATTTGCGTGAACTCGCAAAAAACCAAACATCGATCATGCAACTACAAAATGATGTTCTGAAGAAAAACGATGAAAATATCAAGCTTCAATGCAAGATGATAGAACATTTCATGGAAGAAACAAAGACGAATCTGGACACCATTGAAACAGAAATGCAAATAATGATGGCCACAAGTTACTTCAACTCCGCTTCTCTCACAGCATCGCTACTATTACGAAATCTTAAGGAAATACAAACTATGTTCCTGAACACTCTCACTAATGTCTACAGTGGACACATGGACGTGCACTTGATATCACCAGTCAGTCTAATCAAGCAACTGAAAGACATATCCGGGCGACTGCCGAGGACTCTGTCATTGCCGACAGAAAATATCAGAGAAGATATCAAGGAAGTTTACAAGTTGCTGTACGTGAAAGCACGAATAACTAAGCACTACTTCATGTTCGAAGTTCACATTCCTTTAACTTCGAATGAGGACTTCACCTACAACCGGGCTATCGCTATACCATTCAAGGCGGAGTCAAATTACAAACTGATGCAGTTATCTTCGGAGTACATTGCCGTGAACTTTGAGAAGAATTCTTACATCTCACTAAAAGATAAGGATTTCAAGCAATGCATTAAAAGACAAAAAGATAACTTCATTTGTAACGCAAACATACCAGTGTTCAACTTACAAAACAAAAATGCACCTTGCGAAGCAAAACTACTGGGTCATCGTACAACTACATCACCGTGTGGCGTACACAGCGTGTCATGCGAGGAGGCATGGATCAAGTTGCAAGAATCAAACAGCTGGCTGGTTGTTTGTTGCGGAAGGTGCGAATTGCGTACTGTTTGTGAAAACGACGTAATATCGCAAACTATTACATCAGCGGCTATAGTTACTTTAAGTCAAGGATGCGTACTGCGTTCAAAAGAACTCACCATCACTTCGCACAATCAGTACAACAGCAACCTCAACGTGAACTATGACATGCATGTACCGAACCTGAATTCGCCGATAAACAACATTGTCAACGTCACGCTTCATAACGCACCACACGAACTATTCACTCTCAAGAAAAACGACTTCGAGGAACCTGACAAAAAGCTTCGGTTCCAACAAGAAAACGAGCCGAAACTACCATCCACTATCACGGATCATGACGTTCACCAATATGCAATTTGTTATTTTTTGCTAACAATTGCTGTCATCACATTCCTGTGGAGCGTTAACCAGGAAATACTGCACACTGCTCAAGAAGCGACTTCCTACAAACACAAATAGAAAGCAAACGCATGAAGACATCGAACTTTAACCAATGGGATCTCGACAGCAGACTACCAGAGATGAAAACCAGCAGGCGCCCACGGACGACTGCCACGATCAACCTCAAGGATACCGAGATAATATTGTCTTTACTTTTGATTAATTGTTTACTTTTACTTTAACGTTTGACTTTGTACAGGCGCTTCTTTATCTCTTTCTATTCATCTTGGCTTCTTTAGGGGGGTGCCAATATGTACGGTCTCATCGCCATACATTTTTCTGCTTACTCTGTAACCTACTTTAAACCAACGATACCTACGCGTCATAAGTTAGCGTAATAAAATGATATGACTAACGAATTAAAATATAGTGAACTTATAACTGGGTAGCTATCAACAACTGAGAGAAATAATCGCCTTCCACTCTAGTACTGTAACTTACTCTTAACTTAAATAAACTTAACTATGTACTTAGTGCATCTCAGTGGAACGTGTTTCTCTATACTAACTCAACTCACCAACCTTCACGACAAATCAGTGTACGGAGTTAACTACTACAATCCGTACAGTCAATGTTTTCAAATTTGCTGAACTGAGTGATCCATAAGAATACTTAATAGGTAACTACCTGTTTCGTATTGATTTACACAAACTACGATTAATTTTTGTACAACTTTATGACTAAAGTTTTACATAAAAATAATTTACATATACCTACAGCTTAATTTACGAGATATTACATTTTTAATTTTATTGTTAGGGAAAAGTGCAGTATGGTGACCAATTGACCATATGTCGTGGAGGCCTGCCAGATAGACTCACACAAGTATTCCTACTGAAGGTATTTTACCTAGTGAAACAAATATATTCTTACCCAGTTTTGATTTTGTTGGAGCTAGTGTCACGGCTCTCACACAGATACACACTAACTTAGTGCATCTTATGATAATATGCACTTGCTCCTGTAAGCCTCTGGTATGATCCAATGTATAAAAACTAAGTGTACTCAGCACCTAAAATGTGAATAGTGATTGTAGTAAGTTGTTATTTAGGCATATGATCAAAGTTTTTATTTCATCGAGAGGGTACATAGTAAACCTCTACACACTAATATATGATAGTGTAGGTATATCTAGAACTACTTAGTTAAAACACATGACTTTTTTCTTTTGAGCAATAAAGTTTTTATTCTTTTTATATTATTTATCCTTTATTACATTGAAAACATATAAATTATGTTTTTAAATATTAGAATATAATAAAAACTTTTTTGAAAAAAAATATCAACCGACTTCCAAAAACGACACTACAAAGTGAAAAATAACTTTAATTTCGGAAGTTGGTGTCGTTGGGTTCACATTTTCGTTGTTTGCCACCGACTTCCGAAATTAAAGTTATTTTTCACTTTGTAGTGTCGTTTTTGGAAGTCGGTTGATTTTTTTTGCAAAAAAGTTTTTATTTTTCACTTTAGTTGTAATTTTTACCAATAATTTTGGTTTAAAAACCAAACTACTGAACCGTTTTTGATGAAATTTCTATGGGACCATTTGGGAAGTATACCCTTTCTAACAAAAAAATAATTTTTCAAATAATTTGGCAAGCGACGGAGTTATTTAACTTCCTTTTTTAGAAGTCGGTTATAAAGTATAAAACATTGAAAAATATAAAAAAATAGTAGCCCACCGGTATCGGGAACAGGGTCCAAGCTACCGGTGGTCAGGGCTCCAGAGAGAGGAACCTCCTGACAATGCGAGCCGTGTCCAGGAGTACCGCTTTCTGAATCAAGCCCTTGATCCAGCTGCCCAACGAGAACAACGCCGGCGCCGGTAGCTTGGACCCTGTTCCCGATACCGGTGGGCTACTATTTTTTATATTTTTTTTAATAACACCACAATGTGTACAATTTGCATTAAAGGACAAGGTAAAACTAGAAATTTCATGTTTACTACAAAATAGTAGGATAACACCGGTGGAACACAGTGGGGTACTCCGGTGGTCCCTGTATTAAAAGCAGATGGGTCAGTAAGGCTGTGTTGCAATTACAAGGTGCGACATCGGTCGGTACTCATAATTTATTGTATGGTTGTGGGTAGTTTACGTTCGCAAATATATCAGTCTGCCCTTGACCCACGTATTTTATTGAGTTACATTGGCGACGAGAACGGGATTTTTTTTTGTGAAATATTGTTATGATGGCAGATTTAGGCCTTTATAAAAAAAAATCTGGAGCACGCGCACCCGTATCGAAACTATATTATATCGCCGACGAAGTGTAGCTAGCCTATTACAATCTTATCTCTCTAATCGCACTCAATTCACAACTCTTGATAGGCTGTGCGAGCTCGAAAGTTAAAAGAACATACATGTCACGTCCTAGGAAAATTGCCTATGGTGTTCCCCAAGGTAGCATCCTTGGCCCTCCATTATTTAACATTTACATAAATGATATGCCTAGGGTCACTAAGCACCAGATGGTTTTATTTGCTGATGACAGCACTATTTTATTCTCTAGTAATGACGTTAATATTCTTGAAAATGACATAAATGACGATCTTAAAAATGTGATAAATTGGTTAGTTAATAATAATCTACCGGCGGTCAGGGCTCCAGAGAGAGGAACCTCCTGACAATGCGAGCCGTGTCCAGAAGTACTGCTTTCTGAATCAAGCCCTTGATCCAGCTGCCCAACGAGAGCCTCCTCAGGTATTGGTCGAGGCTCTTGGCTATTAAGCCGTTGGCTGTCACGACTATCGGCACAATGATCCCTAAGTAAATAAATAAATGATCGCTGAGTCCACATCCCACATGTCGACAATCTCGCGAGCCAAGTCAAGATACTTGATTTCTTTATCTTTCTCTCTTTTATCATTTTCAAGAACTGGGTCGGGCACATACCTGTAGTATGGCACCTGAGATTCGACAAGGCTGTATTTCAGAGCAAGTTGCTGATGGATTATCCTGACTACAAGGTTGTGTCTTTGCAAGTACTCTCTGTTAGCTAGACGAGAACACCCGGAGATAATATGCCTGAGTTTGATTCTCCCGGCCGGTGGCATGCCCGACAGATGTCAACCGTACCGTCTTTCACAGTATTATTTATTATTATTATCACAATCGTTTTACTTGCCTTGGAGGTAGATAGTACTTATCATCGTGGCGGGTTCTTATGTAATGGCTCCAGCTCATGAATAAGGTCTTGTAACGCGTTTATCTATCCTATATGACGGCACAGTTGGCGCAGTGCTACGTGTCGCGGGTTCGATTCCCGCACGGAACAAATATTTGTATGACCTACATGTATTTGTTCCGACTCTGGGTGTTTTTCTATCTATAATGTGTACGAATTTACAAAAAAATAAACTTGAGAGGTGTCAAGGGACACCCGGATGGAACGAAGTTCACAGACAGACAGAGAAACATGCGACGCCGCACAGCTTACAATAGCTTACTATAGCAAAAAGTGTCGTGACAACTTTTCGTAAGAATTTTTTCCGTCTAGCCCACTTTCACAACGCGCGATAAGGAACTTCGTTCCAAAACTTCGTTCCAATAAAAATCTTCTATAAATCAATTTACGTTGTTGAGCAGATAATTTATTATGTAGCTCTGCGACGACGTAGCTGCGTAGCGGATAATCTACGCATCGGCTACGGCGTAGCACTCGTAGCGATTGTGTCGTGACAACTTTTCGTAAGAATTTTTTCCGTCTAGCCCCCTTTCACAACGCGCGATAAGGAACTTCGTTCCAAAAAAAAATATATAAGTAGTTTATCACTTTATCAGCCATCTTGTTGGCAACAAGATGGCTGATAAACTACTTATATAATTTAACACAAGCATTAGGTTGCTTAGCTTGGGACTAGATGGCGCTGTGTGAAATGTCCAGGGATATTGGAATGGGATTAGAGGTACTGCATTAAACCTATTACAATCTTATCTCTCTAATCGCACTCAATTCACAACTCTTGATAGGCTGTGCGAGCTCGAAAGTTAAAAGAACATACATGTCACGTCCTAGGAAAATTGCCTATGGTGTTCCCCAAGGTAGCATCCTTGGCCCTCCATTATTTAACATTTACATAAATGATATGCCTAGGGTCACTAAGCACCAGATGGTTTTATTTGCTGATGACAGCACTATTTTATTCTCTAGTAATGACGTTAATATTCTTGAAAATGACATAAATGACGATCTTAAAAATGTGATAAATTGTTTAGTTAATAATAATCTAAAAATAAATCTAAACAAAACTAAAATAATGACATTTAATCAAAGAACAAATAAACCAAAACTGAATATAAAATATGGTAATGTAGCAATCTCTGAATGTGACGTCACAAAATTTCTGGGCCTTTACATAGATAGTCATCTGACTTGGAAACATCATATTAACGCTTTGTCGAAGAAGCTTAGTCAATTTGCGTATGCTCTGTACAAACTGTCAAAAACGGTAAACCGCATTACAGTACAAATAGCTTATAATGCTTATGTGACTTCTAGCATTAGGTACGGAATCATTTTCTGGGGCAACTCCACTGACAGAGACATTGCTTTTAAAGCTCAGAATAAATGCTTGCGATCGTTTACCAAATTACAATCGATTGATAGTTGTAAACCATTGTTTGAGGAACTTAGTTTGCTCACTTTACCGTCTATGTACATATATGAAATGGGGGTGTTTGTCCGATGTAACCTTCATTTATTTGAAAAACTGCGCTCTCGCCGTTATCGAAATACCATTCAAGTTACCCCTCACAAAACCGCATTTTTCGGTAAAAATGTGCTAGGTATGGCCCCAAAAATATTTAATAGTATACCAGCAGCTATTAGAAATAAAGAATGTCTGGGATCCTTTAAGAGGTCTTTGTTTAAATTCCTTTTAGATAGATGTTACTACTCCATCACTGAGTTTACTAATGATAAACAGAAGTATGACGATTGCGACATGCCAATCAAACATTTATGATTTTATTATTTACATTTACACTTATTTATTTAATTCATTATAATTGACGTGCTTTTTCTTTCTTAAAATAATGTAATCTATTGACATGCCTTTATTGATTGTACCTTATTATTATTATTAATTCCTTGTTATGTTAATTTTGTACGCCATATATTGGCAAAACATAGTGCACATATCTTAGACTATATAATATCTGTAACCATACCTATGTTTAACAAAATAAATGATTGATTGATTGATTGATATTATTATTATTATATACGCCAACAAACTCGAGGTCCGGCATTTCGAAGACTATTCATTTTCAGAGGAGCTACACTTCGTCGGCGATATAATATAGTTTCGATACGGGTGCGCGTGCTCCAGATTTTTTTTTATAAAGGCCTAAATCTGCCATCATAACAATATTTCACAAAAAAAAATCCCGTTCTCGTCGCCAATGTAACTCAATAAAATACGTGGGTCAAGGGCAGACTGATATATTTGCGAACGTAAACTACCCACAACCATACAATAAATTATGAGTACCGACCGATGTCGCACCTTGTAATTGCAACACAGCCTTACTGACCCATCTGCTTTTAATACAGGGACCACCGGAGTACCCCACTGTGTTCCACCGGTGTTATCCTACTATTTTGTAGTAAACATGAAATTTCTAGTTTTACCTTGTCCTTTAATGCAAATTGTACACATTGTGGTGTTATTAAAAAAAATATAAAAAATAGTAGCCCACCGGTATCGGGAACAGGGTCCAAGCTACCGGCGCCGGCGTTGTTCTCGTTGGGCAGCTGGATCAAGGGCTTGATTCAGAAAGCGGTACTCCTGGACACGGCTCGCATTGTCAGGAGGTTCCTCTCTCTGGAGCCCTGACCACCGGTAGCTTGGACCCTGTTCCCGATACCGGTGGGCTACTATTTTTTTATATTTTTCAATGTTTTATACTTTATAACCGACTTCTAAAAAAGGAAGTTAAATAACTCCGTCGCTTGCCAAATTATTTGAAAAATTATTTTTTTGTTAGAAAGGGTATACTTCCCAAATGGTCCCATAGAAATTTCATCAAAAACGGTTCAGTAGTTTGGTTTTTAAACCAAAATTATTGGTAAAAATTACAACTAAAGTGAAAAATAAAAACTTTTTTGCAAAAAAATATCAACCGACTTCCAAAAACGACACTACAAAGTGAAAAATAACTTTAATTTCGGAAGTTGGTGTCGTTGGGTTCACATTTTCGTTGTTTGCCACATTTGCAAACATTGAAAAATATAAAAAAATAGTAGCCCACCGGTATCGGGAACAGGGTCCAAGCTACCGGTGGTCAGGGCTCCAGAGAGAGGAACCTCCTGACAATGCGAGCCGTGTCCAGGAGTACCGCTTTCTGAATCAAGCCCTTGATCCAGCTGCCCAACGAGAACAACGCCGGCGCCGGTAGCTTGGACCCTGTTCCCGATACCGGTGGGCTACTATTTTTTATATTTTTTTTAATAACACCACAATGTGTACAATTTGCATTAAAGGACAAGGTAAAACTAGAAATTTCATGTTTACTACAAAATAGTAGGATAACACCGGTGGAACACAGTGGGGTACTCCGGTGGTCCCTGTATTAAAAGCAGATGGGTCAGTAAGGCTGTGTTGCAATTACAAGGTGCGACATCGGTCGGTACTCATAATTTATTGTATGGTTGTGGGTAGTTTACGTTCGCAAATATATCAGTCTGCCCTTGACCCACGTATTTTATTGAGTTACATTGGCGACGAGAACGGGATTTTTTTTTGTGAAATATTGTTATGATGGCAGATTTAGGCCTTTATAAAAAAAAATCTGGAGCACGCGCACCCGTATCGAAACTATATTATATCGCCGACGAAGTGTAGCTCCTCTGAAAATGAATAGTCTTCGAAATGCCGGACCTCGAGTTTGTTGGCGTATATAATAATAATAATATCAATCAATCAATCAATCATTTATTTTGTTAAACATAGGTATGGTTACAGATATTATATAGTCTAAGATATGTGCACTATGTTTTGCCAATATATGGCGTACAAAATTAACATAACAAGGAATTAATAATAATAATAAGGTACAATCAATAAAGGCATGTCAATAGATTACATTATTTTAAGAAAGAAAAAGCACGTCAATTATAATGAATTAAATAAATAAGTGTAAATGTAAATAATAAAATCATAAATGTTTGATTGGCATGTCGCAATCGTCATACTTCTGTTTATCATTAGTAAACTCAGTGATGGAGTAGTAACATCTATCTAAAAGGAATTTAAACAAAGACCTCTTAAAGGATCCCAGACATTCTTTATTTCTAATAGCTGCTGGTATACTATTAAATATTTTTGGGGCCATACCTAGCACATTTTTACCGAAAAATGCGGTTTTGTGAGGGGTAACTTGAATGGTATTTCGATAACGGCGAGAGCGCAGTTTTTCAAATAAATGAAGGTTACATCGGACAAACACCCCCATTTCATATATGTACATAGACGGTAAAGTGAGCAAACTAAGTTCCTCAAACAATGGTTTACAACTATCAATCGATTGTAATTTGGTAAACGATCGCAAGCATTTATTCTGAGCTTTAAAAGCAATGTCTCTGTCAGTGGAGTTGCCCCAGAAAATGATTCCGTACCTAATGCTAGAAGTCACATAAGCATTATAAGCTATTTGTACTGTAATGCGGTTTACCGTTTTTGACAGTTTGTACAGAGCATACGCAAATTGACTAAGCTTCTTCGACAAAGCGTTAATATGATGTTTCCAAGTCAGATGACTATCTATGTAAAGGCCCAGAAATTTTGTGACGTCACATTCAGAGATTGCTACATTACCATATTTTATATTCAGTTTTGGTTTATTTGTTCTTTGATTAAATGTCATTATTTTAGTTTTGTTTAGATTTATTTTTAGATTATTATTAACTAAACAATTTATCACATTTTTAAGATCGTCATTTATGTCATTTTCAAGAATATTAACGTCATTACTAGAGAATAAAATAGTGCTGTCATCAGCAAATAAAACCATCTGGTGCTTAGTGACCCTAGGCATATCATTTATGTAAATGTTAAATAATGGAGGGCCAAGGATGCTACCTTGGGGAACACCATAGGCAATTTTCCTAGGACGTGACATGTATGTTCTTTTAACTTTCGAGCTCGCACAGCCTATCAAGAGTTGTGAATTGAGTGCGATTAGAGAGATAAGATTGTAATAGGTTTAATGCAGTACCTCTAATCCCATTCCAATATCCCTGGACATTTCACACAGCGCCATCTAGTCCCAAGCTAAGCAACCTAATGCTTGTGTTAAATTATATAAGTAGTTTATCAGCCATCTTGTTGCCAACAAGATGGCTGATAAAGTGATAAACTACTTATATATTTTTTTTTGGAACGAAGTTCCTTATCGCGCGTTGTGAAAGGGGGCTAGACGGAAAAAATTCTTACGAAAAGTTGTCACGACACAATCGCTACGAGTGCTACGCCGTAGCCGATGCGTAGATTATCCGCTACGCAGCTACGTCGTCGCAGAGCTACATAATAAATTATCTGCTCAACAACGTAAATTGATTTATAGAAGATTTTTATTGGAACGAAGTTTTGGAACGAAGTTCCTTATCGCGCGTTGTGAAAGTGGGCTAGACGGAAAAAATTCTTACGAAAAGTTGTCACGACACTTTTTGCTATAGTAAGCTATTGTAAGCTGTGCGGCGTCGCATGTTTCTCTGTCTGTCTGTGAACTTCGTTCCATCCGGGTGTCCCTTGACACCTCTCAAGTTTATTTTTTTGTAAATTCGTACACATTATAGATAGAAAAACACCCAGAGTCGGAACAAATACATGTAGGTCATACAAATATTTGTTCCGTGCGGGAATCGAACCCGCGACACGTAGCACTGCGCCAACTGTGCCGTCATATAGGATAGATAAACGCGTTACAAGACCTTATTCATGAGCTGGAGCCATTACATAAGAACCCGCCACGATGATAAGTACTATCTACCTCCAAGGCAAGTAAAACGATTGTGATAATAATAATAAATAATACTGTGAAAGACGGTACGGTTGACATCTGTCGGGCATGCCACCGGCCGGGAGAATCAAACTCAGGCATATTATCTCCGGGTGTTCTCGTCTAGCTAACAGAGAGTACTTGCAAAGACACAACCTTGTAGTCAGGATAATCCATCAGCAACTTGCTCTGAAATACAGCCTTGTCGAATCTCAGGTGCCATACTACAGGTATGTGCCCGACCCAGTTCTTGAAAATGATAAAAGAGAGAAAGATAAAGAAATCAAGTATCTTGACTTGGCTCGCGAGATTGTCGACATGTGGGATGTGGACTCAGCGATCATTTATTTATTTACTTAGGGATCATTGTGCCGATAGTCGTGACAGCCAACGGCTTAATAGCCAAGAGCCTCGACCAATACCTGAGGAGGCTCTCGTTGGGCAGCTGGATCAAGGGCTTGATTCAGAAAGCAGTACTTCTGGACACGGCTCGCATTGTCAGGAGGTTCCTCTCTCTGGAGCCCTGACCGCCGGTAGCTTGGACCCTGTTCCCGATACCGGTGGAATACTATTTTTTATATTTTTAAATGTTTTTATACTTTTTATATTATAATATTTAAAAATATAATTGATATGTTTACTTTAAAATAAAGGAAGTAATAATAATTTTACTATTAGATTTTTTAATAAGTCTAGGCTTTGAAATGGTTTGGTCAAAGTTTTTAAATCTTACTTTGGAATCCTCAATTACTAACTGGTTGAATTTACTTTCTCTTTCAACAGAATTACTGTCACCTCAGAGCCAGTGTCCAAATGAAAATCTAAATTGATTCCTGCAACATTTATAGCTATGTAATGCAGAGCCTTACTTACATTAAAAGAGTACATCTCATACTCATTGAATATCTGCCCAACAGAAGTCTCGACATCATCACCTATATCCGGCTTGATTTCCTGATCACTTCCCTAGACTACTTGATCAATCTGCATTCAGACTTAATGTGGCCATTGTTTCCACAACAAAAGCATCTAGCTTCCTTTTCTTTCACTTGCTGATTTTTCTTCGATTTAAATTTATTCTGCTTCTGTTTTGAATTTTTTTCATAATAATAATAATAGTATTTAATAGTATTTATTCGTATCAACAATACAGCTATTTAACGTTACATAATGAAACATCTCTGACAGCTCCGTTCGTCCTTTTTATTGGTAGTATGCACTAAGGCTGATTCCACAGTTCGTGCCAGCATCACTGTTTGTTCCAAACTTAGATCTGAATTACTCTTCAACAATTCAAACTTTAGCAGCCTTGAATGCACTCCATCAATAAACTTTTCCTATAGCTGGTTGTTCATCTTTGAAGTTGCATACTCCTGCTAGTTTTTTTAATATCAATAAATATTCTTCAACACTTTCTGTTGGCAATTGATTTCGACTACGAAATGTGGCTCTAACTAAAACTGATGACTGTTTCTTCATATATTTTTTACTTAATGTTGTTCACTATATGGCAAATCAATTGGTTTCGAAGGCGCACACAAACAAATCAATGTCTCAAAAACTTTTGGTGTAATCTTCGTGTGCAGCAAAGGACCTGTAATTAAACCTCTTAGTTGTTGTTCAAATGATTCCCAACACTCACCAATTCACCATTGAATAATTGCAGATCATAATTTGACATGATTGCCTTTGTTTCTGTAGAAGAACCGGTGGCGCTTTTTTTTTCAATATTGTTCTTTCCAGCTCAGTAGTTTTCGTAGTTCAATCAACTGTTTCGTTTTGAGTCAATTCCGTACTCTGTAGCTGCTCTTTCAACTGAGACTTAGTTGACTTAATAGTAAAATTTATATTTTTTAATCGTAGCGTATCAAGATTAAATTTCAACAGTGAACCAAGATGGTCGACCACCCGTATTATTATTAAACTCTTTGTGGTCGACTGACTGGACTGAGTCGCCCATCTTCTCCATCTTGGTTCACAGCAGCAATATTCCAGAAATCCAGAGTCGAGGTTGACACTCGGTCGACTCGACTCTGGAATATTGCTGCTCGCAAGTCTATTTGGGGTCACGGTGAAGCGTGCCGATGACTGGTTTTTTTTAATGAAAATCTGCGTTTGTTTACTTACTTAATTTTTCTTGAAATTATTGTCCACTTGAAAATGGTTGTTTATAACTCGTCGCAAAACTGTTATGTACTGAGATAAACACTTCTAGTAATTAAAGTTGCATTTATTTTTAATAAACATTTTTCACACGTCTTTTTACAAGATGGACGCCGTTGCGTTGCGAGCGAGACCGAGAGAGCGACTAGCGAGACCCAGCGAGACAGTAGAACATAGAAATGTACTACTGTAGAACTAGTGTTGCCAACTCAATTTTTTAAAGAGAGCTAGATTACCTTCGAAAAAGAGCTAAAATAGAGCTAAATTTTAAGAAAAAAAGAGCTAAAATAAAAGATAGTTTAAAAATCAAAATTTTCATGATATTATATACTAACTTGTTAGATTGATAAGAAAGATTAAAAAATACGATTATTCGTCGTCAGAACTATCAAAATTGTGTGTCAAATTCACTAATTCTAATCCACTTGTGTTTGGTCCTGAGTTTTCCACATCATAAGTTGCCATGGTACCAATTTTATTTTAGGACTTCTTTGGGCACTTCATAGTTGTGGCAGTATTTTTTGTGTGTATGGCCTACTAAATGACATTTTGCAGAATGCACTTTGCTATAATTTATTGTAATTCGCACTACAACTACACAAACAAGTATCACAGTACTCCACCACGATCGTACACCAATTACCAAAATCAAGGAATAAATGATCGAAACAAAGTACTTAAATGAAACGAACGAAATAATTATACGGGGATTCCCCGTAGTTCAAGTCATAGACTAAATATGGCTCTATGTATTAATTTACTCGTTGGTCGTCTGCATGAAATTCGGATACACACCTAAAAGTTTGAAAGAAAAAAAACACCAAAAGCTTTTTTTTTCATGTATTCATGGATGGATATTTTTCATGTATCAATGGAGCTAAAATTAAAAAATTAAAGAGCTAGAGAGCTAAAATTGTTTTTTTGGAGCTGATTAATTGAAAATAGAGCTGAATTTAGCTCTAACAGAGCTAAATTGGCAACACTTAGAAGTGTAGCTGTAGAACAATGAGTAGTCCAGAACTCCAGACATACTGCTACGTTCCGAAATCACAATAGTCATTTCCTGAATTCCCAGCAGATCACTATCAATTCCTCCAATTTTCGTAAAATGGTTACAAGTAATAGCTTAATTAATCCCCTACAAATACAATTCATTTCTTAGCAGAATTCAGAATCGTATATTCATATTTGTTGTAGACATTGCCGCGTGAAAAAAATAAAAACCGTAATTTTATCGGTAAATTTTTTATTAATCAAATTGTTTTTTATTTCTACAGTTTTAATGTTATTTTATTATAATATAGTAGGTAATAACTGTTAAAAAAGACCGCTTTTGAGGTTAATAGTTGCAGGTGGAGCGAAATAAAAGGGCTTTTCTATTATTGTGAGTTTATTTATTAGGTACAGACGCCAGCACATCAAGCTACTACAATCTGACAAATTTATTTAATAGATTTTCGACTTTATTGCTAAATCTTGTTGGGAAATTGGGAAATTCTGACAGTTTCGGGTAGGTTGACCTGCTGGCAGGGGGGAGACAGTTAGAACATGCACAACTTTAGTAAAGAAAGAGTCGCCATCTACTTTTATTAACGAAGAAGCTATTAGTTTAACCACTCTGCTCGACTAGATTTTGACATATGACATATCAGCTGACTCGACGGGATTTTGCGAATTACGTCATGAAATTCAGTAAATTACATCAACTTTCAGCATTCAAATTTATTAAGAAAAATATGTTTCCGCGCTTATTTTATACAATATATTTGTGGCAAATATCTTTAATTATTTGTTGAGGTCGGTCAAACTACGTTAGTCTACTACGAAAGTTGTATAAAATAGGTATTACTACACCTATCCAAAAGGTAGGCACCTTAAACTCGCTGGAAATATGTACATATACAACCTATTCTCTTGCTGAAAATATGCAAAAGGGAAAAATAAAGATATTATCATTCTCTCCGCGTTCTTACTTTTACCATTTTTTTTACTTAAACTACTTATAAAACGCAATCAAGTCTTGATAAAAATTACAAAAAATTGTGTTTCGACATGACACTTCTTAGTGTTGACCATCCGTCCAGTTTTCTTATTTCGATTAAAAAATTGCTTAAAGTCTAATCGATAATCGGAATTTGCAAAAAAAAAATAAAAAAGGTGTAGAAACTATATAAATCCTCTTTGGTATATTTTTCATGAATTAATTTATTTTTGAAATTAATTATTTTAATTACCGTACGTGTATGTACACGTACACGTACGGTGTGGTTAGCTGTGTAATTTTTTATGGTTCCGTACGTCCAAATGAAAAAACGGAACCCTTGCAGGATCACTTGTGTCTGTGGGTCTTGTCTTTTCTTATTTGCTTCGAATCTACTGGACCGATTAAATTGAAATTTGGTACACATATGAATTTCTGTGACCCAAAGATGGACGTGTAACGTAAATAAATTAATTTTGAAAATGGGGTCACTCTTGGGGTCAAACTAGAAAATTAAAAAAAAAAATTTGCTGTACCTCTGTGTGACATATCAAATGAAAGGGCTTGTTGTGGGGGTTTTAAATATATTTGCTTGATAACTAAAACAAAAGATAAGTGGCCGTCTGTCTATGTGCCGGTCGGTCTGCCTCTCTGCCGTCTGTACAAACCTAAACTAACCGTAAAATCTAGATTTTGACCAATTTGCACCGGCCAGCCTTTCTTACAGGGTTAACGCGGGCGTTTTCGTGGACGCGCGTTGTGGGACAAAGTAGGCACTCCTTATGTCCCAAGCTACCGTTCTGTAGCTTGGGATAAAATTTTAAGAACTTTAATTGTCTGATTTCTAATTTAAATGATCTGAAAATACTTTTACGGAACCCATAATTTCGTCATGTCAGTCTGTGCGTGCGTTCGGATGTTAATGCCATTTACCATTTTACTCGTAGACGTTAACGAGTGTTAATAACACTATATCGTATTCGTATTCTCTGCACGCAAAATGGTGTAGTAAAATTACGATAAACATAATTAGAGGTAGCATTCCCCATGCATGTACCCGAGGGTTGAAAAAAATCTATGCACACAAGCGTGTGGGAGGTATTGTTGGAACTTATTATTAAAATTATAAAGATGTTTCTAATTGACTTTAACTTTTAAAGTCAATCGTTTTTGAGATATGAGATATTTTCGTTTAAAACCGCAGAATTAACTTGGTTTTTTACAGTTTTTTCGAGAACTTTTATGAAATACTAACTTATTTCTGCAGTCAATCAAATTAATGATATGCGCTGTGCATGCGTAAATATTCATCCCAAGTACGGGACCTTTCACTGTGCATGGTCCGTCCGACATACACTTGGCCAATTTATTTTTTTAATTTTGTTGGGAAACTACCACAAAAAGTAAACAATTTTTATTACTCAAGTAAACTAATATAAATAATAATAATAATGTTTATTTTCTTCCACAAATAACATCCTGACCAAAACTTAAAAACGGAGAAATAATAATTACAATGTTTATTTGTGGGAGACTGGTGCCTAAACTAAGCCGTGGCCTGTATTTCAGGACACAATAAAAACTACCAAGCTCATACAGCTAACAAAACATAATGAAATGTAAAGTGTTTGCGGTTTCCCAAACTTTTGCTAAGCCTATCTAAAAAATATGTATACTGGGCATTCTGTAGCAAAATATTAGAAAGTATCAAAAATTAATAATTGCACAATAAATAAAAATAATTTTGAATAGCGAGCGCATTCCGAATATAAATTCAAATATAGAAACAATTCGGCGCGAAATTGAATAAATGACTATCTATGGTCATAGGTCCTCTGTTATTGACTCAGTTTCAATATAATGTCCAAAAAACGATTAAAATTACATTAGGAAAGCATAAATCATTATTATAAATAATGCTTGTTGTATTTAATGCTTAAAATAATTTTATTTCAATTTCTGAGAATCGATTTCTGACATTCGTCATATTAATTACTCGGGTCAATCGAAATTAAAAAAAAATCGTTTGGCATAATCGCTTTCGCACATCATTACGATAAAAAAAAAACAACAATGGTCGGCGATTTTGAACACAAATTAAGTAGTGGTAATGAATAATACGTGTTATTGGACCTGTGTTTCAATATTACGTTATGATTTGGGAATTTTCGTGTTTTTTTATAATATTTGTAATAATATTTTTCACATTTTACATCTTATCTACATGTGTGTGTGTGACTTTTGTGAAAAGTAAAAATGTAAACACGCACGATTGGCGCGAAACTTCGACTTTAGATATCAAAAAACTACATTACCACTACTTATTTAACATGAACAATGGATGAATTCGTCAAATAATTAAATCATGTATTATTCATTGCCCCTGTGGTGAAGTTTGGATTTTCGAAATTCCCAATTTTTATGTTTTTTAGCCTCGACCACCACTGTCATCAAAATGGCGATTATCGCATTTACAGACTTGAATTTAATAAAGGTAAATTAATAAACTTGCGCGCTAAATATGGAAGATTGAATGGCGATAATATATGAGTTTTTTATCCAACTCTCTTAATTAACGCACATTCATAAGATTTGATGGGTAGCATAATCAATATTTACATTATCATTAAGGGTGTCGTATGTCGTCATTTCAAGGTCCAATGGGACCCCTTACTGAGCCGGCGGAGGTTCGTGTGTTCGGGTCCATTCGGGGGCGCTACCGAACTATACGGTTAATAATCATCGATAGATGTCTCTGTGATACCAAATTAAATGCAAATAAGAAAATCAAATGAAAGAGTTCTCTATAATTTAAAACAATAATTGTAACATTTTACACCAAGATTATCACATTATTATATGTATTTCATATCTGACCGGCATCATCAATTATTGCAATCGTGTCACGGAAATCCTTTTTGTGTGACATATTCTGGCAACATCATACAATATGGTCGCCGGTCAAAGTTTATAAGTGTATAGTCTATGGTCGCCGGTACCGTATTATTAATATACTCTTAGCCGTTACACGGCTACAAATTACAATAAATTAAAGCAAAATGGTTCATTATCGTGTTACTGCCAATTCTGGCGAAATTTAGCGTTTGATGTATGTGATCATTCAAATTTTCTGAGCTGCTGTTGCGTTATATGGTGATCAATATGCGGTCAATTTATATTAGGACACTTTTACTTCTCAATCACCATCATTCAAATTTTAATTATTGTAATTTAGTAAATGTATCATTATTATTATTCGCCAGTCGCATATTGATCAACATATGACTACAACAGCTAAAAAAATTTGAATGATCACATAAAAACCAAACTTACTGATCTATACGTACGTAGGTACACATACATTCGTGCCTATCTATAGCCACCTATAGAGCCTTAGTTCCAGTTAAGAACTGCAGATGGCGTTTCGAATTTGGATGCTTCGAAATGGCGAGGGCTCTCTTCTCCCGTATTATTATTATACTCTTTGCCTGCTGGCGTACAAAGAAAAACAACATGTCGCCTTGACCGGATTAACTCGGCGAGAGAGAGAGTTGCCACAATAATAAAACTATATTACTTAAAATTATAAATGTTGCCAGTGACAAATATTTAACACACCCCCTCAACATTCTAATTTTAATTTCTAGACAAATGCACCCCCTTAATAACATAAATGTACTGACTCAACTTATGACAATATCCTATCCCTAAATTTAACAAAGAGTACCTTTCCCAAAGGCTTGGTGAACAAATCAGCTATATTTTCATTACCATAGAGCTTGCTGAAATATTTTCTACAATGTATTGATACTTTATATCTATGTGCTTTAATCTTTTATTACTGTCATTGTCATTGTTCTTCGCTATATTAATCACACTTTGATTGTCTTCAAGTATTTCAAAATTTATATTGTCATATCCAAAGTCTTTGAGTAATTTCTTTAAGAAAGAACCTTCCATAATACACATACTAAGAGCTACATATTCAGCTTCACAAGATGACAGTGATACACAAGATTGCTTCTTGCTGCACCAAGAGACTGGAGAATTAAAAATATAAAATATTTGACCCGATGTTGACTTCCGGTCTGTAACATCACCGGCCCAGTCTGCATCACTGTAACGTTGCAATTTACATACGTTTTTACTTTCCTTATCATATTTGTATGATATAGACAAATCAATAGTACCCTTTATGTATCCTAATATCCTCTTTAAACATTTAAACAAAGCTACACTAGCACAATGCACATATCTACTAAAAAATCCTACTGCAATACATAAATCTGGTCTAGTACAAGTAGCATACAAAAGGCTGCCTACTAAACTTCTACAGGCTTTTTCTATTTCAGCACTTTCACTTTTATCTCTTTGTAACAATTCAAAATTAAAGTTCTGTTCTATTGGAGTGCATACATTTTTACAATTTGACATTTGATATAAATCCAACAACTTTAACAAATATCTTTTCTGATTAATTACAGTTACACAATTTCCAAGATCCTGTTTAATATTTATTCCCAAATAATTACTGGCTAGACCCAAATCTTTCATTTTAAAGTTTTTACATATTGAATTTTTTAATTCATTTACATGGTTTTCATCACTACCAAATATCAACAAGTCATCTACAAATAATAGCACATAAATGTAGTCATTTTCAATATGTTTTAAATATAAACATGGGTCATTCTTTGATCTTAGAAAATTCTCATTTGACATAAAACTATTAAACTTTTCATTCCAATATTTAGGAGATTTTTTAAGACCATAGATTGACTTCTTTAATTTGCACACCTCATTACTTGGTAATCTCATAAGAACTGTCTCATTAATGTCTCCATAAAGGAATGCTCCAGTTACATCCATCTGGTATACTGGTCGTCTTTTCTGGGTAGCTACGGCCATCATGGCTTTGAAGGTAGTTAACTTGGCAACAGGTGAGTATATCTGGTCATCACAGTTCTTCTGCTCGAATCCTCGGGCCACTAAGCGAGCTTTATACAAAGCTTTTCCATCTGCCTCCTTGACTTTAAATACCCACTTGCTACTTACTATGTTTTCTCCATCAGGGACTTCTGTCACCTTCTCCCATGTATTATTTTCCTCCAGTGTCTTCAACTCCTTGTTTATGGCTTCCTCCCATTTACTTTTATCAGGTCTTTTCATAGCTTCTTGGTAGGTAACAGGTTCATCACGTAACTCAGGAATATGTTTTCATCTCCTTGTACGGACGCCAGCAGGTCAAGCTAACCGAAACTGTCAAAATTTTCCAGTCAACCTTGAACCATAATGTTTCAGCAATAAAGTTGAAAATCTATTAAAGAAATTTGACAGATTGTAGTAGCTTGATGTGCTGGCGTCCGTACATAGTCTTTAAACCAGCTTGGTTTTTTTCTTGCCCTTCTAGGTCTTTCTGTTACCTCTTCAGTCTGTTCTGAAGTTTCTTGAGAGTTTTCCTGTTCTTCTTCTTTCTCTTCCTCTAACATTGACTGTTCATGAAAGGAATGAATTGAGTCCTGATCATTTTCACTTTCTATTGTTTCAGGGTTCTCAGTATCTTCATACTGGCTTTCTTCTCCTTCTGAAACTTGTTCTACCTCTTCTTGAGTGTCAAAATTTATGTGATATTCCTTTTCCTGTTTTCTTTCTCTTTCTTTGTTTTCTACAGACTGTTTTATGAACACAGACATATTATTATTTATTATTTATTTATAGTGTTCATAAAACAGTGTTATGATTTCTACAATGTTTCTTTCCGGAAAGTATATTCTGTATCCTTTTGTATTTTCTCCATATCCAACAAAATAGCCTAATTCTGCTTTGCTATCAAACGTTAACCGTTTCTGATCAGGAACATGTACGGATACTTGACTATGAAGACTTGAAGGTTATTTACATCAAAATCTTTAATCCACCAAAGTTCATATGGAGTTTTATCCTTCACTCTACTTGGACCAGTTCTGATAATGACATAGACTGCAGTATTTATCGCTTCTGCCCACAAATTCTTATTTAGACCGCTCTCCAGAAGCATAGTTCATGCTGACTCAGCCACCGTCCTCATCTCACGCTCTACATAACCATTTTGTTGTGGAGTATATGCTACACTTGTTTGGTGTTGTATTCCATATGACTTGAGCAATTTTTCCATTTCTTTACTGATAAATTCCTTTGCATTATCACTTCTTATATATTTCACTATGTAACCGGGGTTTACTTGCACTTCTTTCAAATACTTATCTAAATATTCTATAGACTGACCTTTGTTTTTCAGAAAATACACCTTTCTATATTTAGAGTAATCATCCTTGACGAGTAGGAAGAACCTTGCCCCTCCTAGTGAAATTTCTTCTATTGGACCTCCAATGTCAATATGAATGACCTCTCCTGGTTTCGTTGCCCTGTGGATACTTGTTTGGAAGGGAAACTTGTGTTGTTTTCCTTTCTAGCATGGCAAACAGGTTTATTCTTCACTATTTTCGAACTTAATATCCTGCTTCATAGGATGCTTTTCACTTGATTTATGTCTTGGTGACCTAGTTTAGCATGCCATTCCCTTAAATCTGACATGACTTTTCCAACCATGGCATTAGCATGTGGCTGTCTGAATAACATTGTGTACATTTTACCATGTCTCTTTGCTACAGCATACACACTGTTGTTTTTGATAAACTGGCACTCAGTAGCAGTTGACTCCAGCTTGTAGCCTTTATCCAGAGCAGCACTCATGGAAAATAAGTTTGTCTTGAGGCGTGGCACATACAACACACTGCTTATCAATGTTTTTATCCATTGTTCACCACCATATGCCTCAAGGTCAATGTCACCATAACCTAACACTTTAATTATTGTTCCATAACAACGTCTTTTGGTACTAACAACTTTTTATAGTTTGTGAAACTGTCCACTGTAGAACACATAAATGCTCAGAAGCACCACTATCCAAGAACCACTCATTGTTGATACTTTTTGACGTAAGTCCACACGCTGACATGACAGACAAATGCGTTTTGTTTGTCATTAGTTTTATCTTGTTTAATGTTCTTGATAAACCAACACTTTTCTTTTGTATGTCCCCGTTTATTACACTGTTTACAAAATGAGTTATCAGTTTTATAACTTTTTTCACTGTTGTCCTTTTTAGCTTTACAGTCTTTTTTATAATGCCCCACTTTACCGCAGGCACTTTCTTGTTTTTGTGTCAGTTTTGAACGCTGTGGTACTACTAGTTTCACTATCTTCAGTCTTGGTACATTTTGTTTCTTTGCTCTTCTATAATGAGCCTGGCTGTCAACTCCGACAGGGTTCGCTTTTCTATTTGCACAGAGTCTCATGCAGACACAAAGTGTCGAAACTTTTCACCCAGCGAACTTATGATTTTTGTAACAATCATGTTTTCAGCAATCTCACCTTTTGCTTGCCTTATTTGTGCGACGATTGCTTCTATCTTTGCTATGAATGTTGATACATCTTCCGTACCATTATATTTTTCTTCGAAGAAACGCTGTTGTAATTTGTGGAGTGAAACATCAGATTTTTGTTCATAGATTGTGTTTAATTTGTTCCATATTTCTTTGGCTGTTTCACAATTCTGCACATGCAGCATAGCTGTGTTACCCAATCTGCTTACGATGACTCCTTAGGCCTTCGCATCTAGCTTCTTCCATGTGTCTAACTTTGAGTCATCTTTTTCGAGGCATGTTGATGAGCCATCCACCAAGTCATAGACATTTACCGCCTTTAATATAACTTTTACTTGAAATTTCCATGTATGCCAGTTACAGGCATTAGCATAGCATAGGCATTTTCTAACAACAGGCGATTGTTAGACGCCCCAAAAATCGCCGTCCATTTTTCTTTTACCGACGCTACTGCTTGAGTTTGACCGCAGAATCACACCGCCGTTTTACCACGGCTGCTACGCAATAAAATAATTCCTGTATTTCGCACCGCGAGACTGGGCCCATAGCCTTTTGAGGTTAATAGTTGCAGGTCTAACATTGACCCTTCGGCTACCTGCTTTGAGCTGTTTTGAGTCACTATGCTCAAAATACGCGTACATAAAAAATACCTAATAAAAATGTTCCAGTTTCCTCAATTTTAAAATTTTAATTACAACAGGAGTTGTGACTTTCGAATGATTGGAAGTTATAAAATGACTGTTTTAATAACAAATGAGCTTTGTTCAAACGTTAAAAGACAATAAATCTCAGAATTGACAAAATTATGCCAAAATACTAGAAAATTATTAAGTAAGTATGAAAATTACACTATTTCCGATACTCAAGACTTGAACATCAATTTCAGCGAATGATGCCCCGCGAAGAACATGTTTTCTTGTATTATTATGAAAGCTTATGATGCTGGGCAGTTTTTAAAATTATTACGAAGCTATGAAATACCTTTTGTTTTTTTAAATTTACGATTGAATTTCCGTTATGTTCTGCATGATTCACTTTTTTTTCACTATCAATCAAAAATTTTGTATCTTGTAGTAAAGTTAGGACAGAGATTATTTTACTCATAAAACTGTAATCAATAGACATTATAATAAAAAAAAAACAATAAAAGTTATAATTATTTAAAGCCACGTGATCACAAAATCATAAAAAATAACAAAAAAAAAATATTTCTCGAAATTAAGTAAGTAAACAAGTGCCGTTTTGCCGAAAAGATTTTGCCAAAATTTCACTACCCAAACAGATTTTAGCAACCTTTTTTAAACCAATGCAATGTTTGGAATAATTTTAGTACCTAGGTACGCCCATTTTCATTTGGTCAAATTTTTACTTGGCAGAATATTATCAAGGATAATGTCATTTAGGCATTTGGTCTATAATCAAATGATTTATTACAGCTTACAGCAAACAATCTTTAGAAAATAAACATTTGGTCAAATGATTTGTTATGGCAAAAAATATAAAAATAAGATTTTTTGGGAATTACATAGTTTAAAAATGCAATTTTATTCTAATATAATCATTTATTTAATACAAATAAGGAAAAAAAGGTTATTGTTAGCAGGCTATAAAAAACCAAACTTAATAAAACACGAAGTTAATTAAAAAAAAAAAACCGGCCAAGAGCGTGTCGGGCCACGCTTAGTGTAGGGTGGGTAGTCCGTAGTTTCCCGTCCGTCACAATAAGTGTTCGGTCCCACTTATGAGTTTAAAGGTGGGTATCCATTATGTTCGCGCTCCAGCAGCGCTCCGCGCTCCTGCAACTGCTCCCAGTAGTGGGTACGTGCGCGAACAATTAATACATAGACGTGCCAGAAGTTTTCGGTGGTAATTTTGGATTGCGAGAACCGATTTTAATAATTCTTTTTTTGTTTGAAAAAAGATACGTTCAGGATAATAAAATTAGTAAACCAAGTTAAAAAAAAATGCTTGCATATACGATTATACTACAAACTTAGTCTACTACTTTTTGTCTTTTTAGGGTTCCGTAGCCAAATGGCAACGGAACCCTTATGGATTCGTCATGTCTGTCTGTCTGTCCGTCCGTATGTCACAGCCGCTTTTTTCCGAAATTATAAGAGCTATACTGTTGAAACTTGGTAAGTAGATGTATTTTGTGAACCGCATTAAGACACATTGTTTTTTACTTTTGGAGCGATTATTTCCGAAATTATTGACATTATCAAAAAATGATTTTAGTAAACCTCTATTCATTTTTAAATGCCTTTCCAACAATATATCACACGTTAGGGTTGAAATAAAAAAAAAAATCACTTCCCACTTTACATATAGGGGAGCTACCCTAATAAAACATTTTTTCCAATTTTTATTTTACCACTTTGTCGGCGTGATTGATATACCTACATATTGGTACCAAATTTCAGCTTTCTATTGCTAACGGTCACAGAGATTAAGCGAGGACGGACAGACAGACATGGCGAAACTATAAGGGTTCCTGTACTACCTGTACTATAAGTTGACTACGGAACCCTAAAAATGGTTAAGTTACGTTAAAACTGTGACCTCCTATGCACGAGCCGAGCGAGCGAAGCGAGCGGTGCTGCGGCAGCGGCGAGTGCCACAAACGACTAGATTTATTGAAAAAACATATTATTATGGAAAAAAACAGGCTACCCGAGACTGAACTAAAATGGTAAATTGAAAACTGACGACACTAAATATTTGGAAAATTTTATTTGGCGTAAAATGAGTTATTCCAACTGAAATATTTGACATAAAAATTGGTAAAAGTACTAGTTGGTAAAAAAGTCATCTATATACTTATAATAAAACTGTAGAAGTGAAAATTCTGTACATTGAAAATATCCAAAAAATAAATGGCAGGGGGTGTTACTTGACCGACACCGAACCCAAAAATGTGATTAAAAAAATTTTTGTCTGTCTGTCTGTTTGTTCAGGCATCACGCAAAAACTACCGGTTCGATTACGATGAAACTTGGTATAATTATTCTTTAATATCCTGGGCACCACACTGGGTACTTTTTATCCCGGAAAAGTATATACAATAAAAAACAAACTTAATTTTGCGGTTCGATCCCTATACCCGATTACCACTGTCTGTACTGTACCAACCGCAAATACTAAGTTTGTCGTAGGTTGGGTCACCCGCAGTGGAGTTCGTTTTTATTCCTTTTAGTTTTTAGAGTTATTTAGGTTTATTTTTATATGAGTCGTAGGTATAGATTTTAATTTTAAAGTATAGGTAGTATATTTGATAGTGTACGTAGTGACCGTAGGTTATTTTATAATACTGTTAGGTAGGTTTAGTCATTCGTATAGATATTCGTTTTTAGGGATTTTGCTTATTTATTGAGTTTAGATTAGTTATCATCAGAAATAGGTTTATTTAGGTAGGTAGGTATTTAATTTTCTGTTATTGAGTTTTTTTTTTAAATTAGTTAGGTACCTACTTAGGTAAAGATATCATATAGGTACCCTCTTAATCACCACTAATGAGACACAATTGGTTTTCTATTGTAATTAGCCACAAAGGGCCCGCGACATAGATGGCATTCTGGGGAAGCACATACATTTTATCCTGTTAGCACGTTCCTGTGGGTAAATTTCCGACATCCACGCGGGCGAAGCCGCGGGCAGAAGCTAGTTATTTAATAAACTTTGACTTGCCAAACATTAGGTTTGCGTTACGAGTATTTGTGAATAGATTTTTTGCTAAGTACCTATATAATTTGGCAAATGAAATTATGCGGAAAATTTTTGGGAAGTGATAATTTGGCAATTTCTTTTCGATGAAACAAGGGAGACCCACAATAAACAAAATTGAAACATTGCAACAATTCACACAAGTGCATAAAAAATTCGTAGATTAAACATCTGGAAATAAAAAATAAAAAAAACACGAAATATACGAAGGACATAGGTAATAACAAATTTATTGATTAAACATTAATTTCTACGCCAGTTTGTCTTGTTCGTTTCTTGCATTTCGTTTTATTATAATGTTCTCGAGCCTGTATGAAGATGCGGTCAGTTTCATCAGATAGATTTACAAAATTATAATAGCTCTTGCCAGTAAGTACCTACATTGCCGACTTCTTTGCACCAATTGTTAATGAAGAACACAGCGCTTTTTTGGAGCAAATAATTAAGAAGTACTTCTTTATGTTTTTCACATTCTACATAATTTAAATCAGTGTGGATTGTTAAAATTATTAATTGAATACCTATATTGCGCAATTTTTTCTTTATGGCCATATTCATTTAAAACCTCCATTGCAATGTGTTCTACATGAGCAAAAAAGTCAAACAATGCCCGGGTATATAGATGGGCAATCCACCCACCCGGGTTTAAAACCAGGTGGGTAGGCATTTCGGGTGTTTTGAGATAAACACCCGATTTCCATAAATACCTTTTCCTGAAAAAAGTACCTAGGTACTTAACAATCAATCACTATCGGATGATCTTTATCATCGTCACAGACGACAAAATGTATAAAGCTTCCCGGACGTTGAAGGTGTAGGTTCGTTGTAGTCGTCCATTAACATCTGGCTATATCTGTGCATCTGGTCTATAGAACTCTCTATTCCGTTTTCATTTTCTTCGTTTAACTGATAGCTCTCATTAAGTTGGCCTATAACACTCTCTATTATGTTTTCGTCTTCATTTTCTTCATCTAATTGAATGTTAAGTTTATGTTTAAGATATGAAATTTTTGCGGCTCTTTCCGTTGAAAGTCGATTTCTTTTGTTATTATATTGTATAATATATATCCTTGAATACTGAAGGAACGCTCGGTTGCTGCTGATGTACACGGAGCTGACAGGATACGTACCGCTACTTTGCTTAGCTCAGTCGATCTACAGATTGCTTTCCACCACACAATGGGCCACTCAATGCTACGCAGTGAATTCCATATAAATTGTCTGGCCCAAAAGTTTTCTTTAGCTTTGTAACAAGCCAGTTCGGCCATTACATTATGTAAACTTAGTTGCTGGCCTAAATCGTGGATGAACTCCATATCCTGAAGTTCTTCATCTCGAGTAAGTTCAACACCCTGAGCTGAAGGGTCCAGCATATACGCTGCCAAATGAATTGGTCTAATGGACATTTTGCGCCTTTCAGCGGCTGCTGTCAGAATTTGCTGTTTGCCTTCTTCGTTAAAGATTAAAGATAACGCAGTTAAGAAGTCTAATTGTTCAGAATGTGCTTTGTATGGAGAGGGAGAAGACAAAAGAAATGAGCTATTCGGAAAATTAGTGGCGGAGGAATTTAAGTATATTAAGCCATGTGTGCGCACCAAATGCTATGAACAAATCTTAAAGTATTTACAGGAAGCTAAAGGGTACCATGTATGAGCACGCCACAATTGCGGCCATAAGTCCCCTCTTTGAGAAGTGGCTAGAGAGGCGCCACGGCGCCCACGCCTTCCGCCTGACACAGGTACTCACTTACTCACCGGACTCGGTTGTTTCGGGAGGTTCCTGTTCAGGATAAAGCGGGAGGAAACGCCAGAGTATCACCACCTGGTGCAGGCCATGGTACGGAGCGAGAGTGCATGGGAGGCCATCACCTCCTTCTGCGAAGCAGTAATGCTCGTGAAGGAGGAAGCGGAGTGCATGAGGGAGAGGCAATCACTGCGCCCTCAAGCCCCTAATCGCCGCAGGAGACGCCCTGGATGGGAGTCAACAGCCGAGTCCCGGCCATCGTAGGCGCGGGCCGACGGCGCGTTGTGTTCCACGCGCGCCTCAAAGAGATGTCAGCACGAACTGACGGGGTCCGCTAGGGCCGATGCCTGCCAGGGCCGCGGGTTGTTCGAAAGAGATACCGTGGCCCCTGGCACAGGCAACTGAAGGAACATGGGTGGGTTTTAGTAAAAAAAAAAAGGGGTATCATGTAAATCCACTTACAAATGAAGAATATAACAATTAACATGCTAACGCTCGAGTCTTCAACGCTAATAACACACTAAAACATAAAATAAGCAATTCAAAAGAAATAATAGTAGAAAATGTGATTTTTTAAATTTCGTTTTTAACTCGTACCTACACACGGCTACACGTCAAGCTATACAAAACCAGTTTGTCTTGGCCTCACTTTGTATGATATTTTCTCACAATGAACGGTCAGCCAATACTGGTTTTGCATAGCTTGATGTGTAGCCGTGTGTACCATTTTATTTTACCCTCCGTGATCTGACTAATGTTGCCTACAAAGATGTGTGCGTACGCGCAGCGGAATGTTGTTGAATTTAAAGATTTTAATTATGCAGATATTTAGTGTATGACGTCGTATAATTGTGTATGGTAAAAAAAAAATTGTGCACGCAACCATTGTGGAGAAATTCACCAAAAACTGATTCCGCTGGGCGAACGTTGTCCTGGCGGAACTTTTTTTTAATCCATAGACTTTAGAAGAAAAGAGATGTGTCCAAAAATTAGTGTGTATTTGTGTGTAGGTAATTGTGTATGTATGAATAAAACTAGTGCATGCATAAACTTCGGAGAAATTCAAGTTTCCGCTACGCGAACGTTTGGCCATTAGCTAGTTTTCATATAAAGCGCTTACATAGAGAACTGTAGGTTTTTATATACGTTGTTTTGAATTTGTTTATATTTGTTTAACAAACAGATTTAGAAAAAATCGTAGGGCTTAAAAGATAAAAATATAAACGTAAAATACGCTTATTAGGTCTTAGTTCTTAAAGTATGCACTTTGGGGTCTAGATTTTCACGTTTATACAAACCTTGTAAGTGTCTGCAACATGTTGCCAAGTATCAATGATGTTCCGTTAGTAATTAAAGAGTTATAGGACAAATTTACCATGAATAGATCACTTTTTACAAAGCAGTCAAATATCACGACGTTCTAAATGAATTGCATGGTAAAATGTATGCCAAAAATTAGTGTATTCATTCAACTATTCACATGCAAAATTTCATGTCATTAAATTCAGTAATTAAAGAAAAACAATTATAATACTGACGAAGCATCGAAAACCTACATAACCCGACCAAGTTCGGATGGCTACAAAAAAGCGGCCGTGCCATTTAACTAAGAAACGTTCTTAAGGTGGATGCTCCAAGGTAGCCCGCGAAATTCAAATTTTCTTACGTTTTTTGCAATTTGCTGGTCAGTACTAAGTTGTACGTTGATTAAAATATGATTCGCGGCCGTAACAAATATGTATTTACAGAATTATAATCATTAGAATCAGTAATACAACTTGTTAAGTTAGCATAATCCTAAAATGTCAAGATTTCATGAAATAGTCATTCAGCAGGATTACTTGATCTTAGAGAGTTGTGTTGATGACTTTAATGATTATAATTCTGTAAATACATATTTGTTACGGCCGCGAATCATATTTTAATCAACTTACAACTTAGTACTGACCAGCAAATTGCAAAAAACGTAAGAAAATTTGAATTTCGCGGGCTACCTTGGAGCATCCACCTTAACCTTCCAATATAGTATTTATTAATATGGTACAGTTGCGTACACAAGCGTTAGGAAAAAATAAAACAATTGCATTTCTTGAATGAAAAATATTTTTTTAATAATAACGCCACTATCTACGATAAAAAAAAATCTTCAATTAACAAGTACTTCTCTATTTAAATATCCGCGTACAAAAATATTTTTAATTACATATAATACTTAATTATAATAACGTTAACAAACGCTTGCAATGACAGCAATAGACTTAAATGTGTTTTAACTAAAATAGATTATGAACTAGCTTTTGCCCGCGACTTCGTTCGCGTGGATGACGAAACTTAGGGTAAGTATAATATTTCGAGCTTCAATAAAAATTAAAATCACATCACATAACTAACCTATTCAGTTGTTTAGATTTGATCAACATTAAAAAAGTGCTTATAAACTAAAACATTGTGTAGCGAAATAAAAACCAATTCTTCACTTGAACACGTTTAATTTAGTTATGATCAAAAAATTGTTATCAAAAATTCAATAAAGGGCACAGCACGATTCAAAGGATGGTAATAGCTCTGAGGCGACGTCCCTGGTGTTAGAGCCCTATAAATTTCACAATTACGCAAAGAAAAAAATTACAATTACGCGTCGGTCACGATACGTTTGCAAACGTTCTTAACTTCCGCAATAAATAAAAAATCGGTAATCCTAAATGGCTAACTGCGCCCCAAGTCGATCTGTCAGGTAGCGAGGCAACAATAAAATTGATATAGCTGATTTACATAAAATACGATATTAAAGAATCTACTAGAAATTTAAAAAATACAACAAATAATACGTAGATCCGGTCCTAGCCTCCAGGATGTCAGTCAGAGGGCTCGCTGGCTGGCTGGTACTTGGAATCACCAGCGTAGGGTTCGGATCCCAACACGCAGCTCGCAGTCGCCAGGTCCCAGGCTAGCGGGGGGGGGGGCGAATTAAGATTCGCCTACAGTCTTCGGACAAATCAAGTCCTCAAAGATGAAACCTGACTCGCAAGTTTTAGATGCTGTAAATTTCGGGAACAGTTCCCTTTGGTCTGGTCGCACAACGGACAAACTCGGACGCTCAAATCTTTATAGTGGCAAATAATTAAATGATAAAACGGGAAAAAATAGTAACATTGACGTCCGTCCTGTGCCCAAATAAAAGCTTCAAATGAAAAAAAACACTGCAAGAGAAAAGACGACACTTTTCGATTCAAAATTCAAAAAAAACAATATGAAGAAAAAGCCTTTCTGGTTGCAAATAAGGTAGGATTTGTTATAAAAGAAGGTTATTCGTGAAAAAATTATAATGTAGCATTTGCCAATGCTACAGTACCCCCTTTCCAAGAAAAAACAATTAAGTGATAGAAGAAAAAAGTAATAATAATCAAAGGTAAGAAGAAATCTTACAGGGTTCTGTAAGAATTAACCTTGCTAGGCCTAAGTTAATAAGTAACTAATCGAAATTAAACCTAAATAAACGACATCGTAGTGCAACGGATACAGAATAAATACGAAAACGTCTTCCATCTAAATGTTATCAGTGCGAACTCCCGATGCGTTGACTAAAACTAGAAATCACATGAAAACTAGAGACTAATAAATCCAAATAAGACTAGCCTAACGTAATAAATAATCATCGCCAGGTTATTTCTTTACAAAATAATCGAGAAGTAAGAATAGAAGGCGAAGTAACGATTACAAAAAAGGGAAATAACAATAAGCAAACAACATAATAATAGGGTACCTAATTGATAATTAAATCGATGAATTAAAAAAGGTGTTTAATAACACCACACTATTCTTAAGTAATCGACAAGAGTTTACCGACAGTGTCCCAACACTAGACCTGTCATTAACTCTATGAAGGAATCAACGTCATCTGAGCATTGACATAGAAAAGTATGGACTGGAAATACCTACAAAAAAAGGGCTACATTGCTAGGGTTGTGTCAATCAAGGAACAACTGTTATCTCGTTGTTACTATAACGAGTAACGATACTATATACGAGTTTTACTAGTTATCACGTTTGGATCACGATGGATTTTGGTGCTGTGAAGTGTGAACCACAGGCCGGACCTAGCTAGGTCACTCGGACCGAATAAGACGCAAGATTATTTATGTTAACATCGCAGAATATACTGATATCGTTCCAGCGGAGGAACTAGTTTCGGAAACTATTACGGTAAGTCGGCAACGGTACAACACTATTCCATTATGACATCTGTTTGTAAACAAACGAATGAATTAACAAATATAATAAAAAGGCCTGTTATATGGAAATGAACCCAAATATCAATACTTTAGCCATAAATTCATGATCGCGTTACAATTGTATCATCGATTGTGTATTATTGTATGTATTAATGCATGAAAACCGGCTACTAACCTGTGCAACTACAATTGAGGTTGATTTTCATTCTTTCTTGCACCACACTTCACAATACAACACACAGGCATGTTGAACTTCTGTTTTCCAACATTTACATGCAGTTTTAAAAGGTAAAATCCTCGTAATTTTCTCGCAAATCTCAATAATACAAAAAACAAACAACCATTTGACAGCAAAACTACCACGAAACTCGTCACCTAAGATGGCTGCTACGGCACTTACCTACAACTGTCACTACGTCAAGACAAAATGTTGCCATAATTAGCAACAACTTAAAATATAGTTGTCTCTTTTATCAAATGAGATTATCTTACTAGAAAGAATGAGACTTAACGATATTTCAAATTTTGAATCATATTTCACTCATATTTGTATAAGCAAATGTATGTATAGAATAACGCGGCATCTCCATGTTATTTCCTATCTCAATGCATCTGAGTGATACTATGACAGAAATGACAAGTACCAAACAAAAGTTTGTTGACAAATATAGTTTCCATTTGGAACGACTAAAAGTTGCTGTTAACTTTTTAGCTGTCGAAATGAGTTTAAGTTAATATTATGCGAATCTATATTACAGGGGAACAAATTATACGTATAAGTAACGTAATACGTAAAAGTAACGTTCGGAATATAGAAAGATTTAATGGATTACTTGTTTAGAAATCATGGGAATTATTTAAGAATATCTTTAATATGATATTGCCCAGAATGGACAGATTCGCAGTCTTGAAGAACATATGTGGTCCTAGAGATAACCTACCTAGTTACACGACATTTAATAAAGCGTGGAGCAAGCTTTCCTGAAAAATAATCTGCCCCAGAGGATCTAGAAAAGTTTCGTCTCCATACAGTGTCACCAACGTTGAGAGTGACAGGGGAACGATGCCTATTATACGCTCGAGAATTACGGAGGAAAGCCATAGAAAGATTATCAGCGACTTTTGTGTAAACCTCGGCAAGGGAGGACAGATTCGAGGCGTGTTGAACCCGACTTTCAGCTAAATTTACGCTTTGAGTCTGATTACTGGCACGACCGGAAATAACAACTGCCCTACCAAACATTAGGAAATTAGGAGTGAAACCTGTAGCTAAATTAATGCAAGAATTTAGATAGAGTTTGACTTTGGGTAAAAGTTTTTCCCAGTTCCTTTGGTTTTCTCCGACTAATATGCTCAAACACGTACCGACACTTTGGTTAAAGCGTTCAACCGTGTTGGCTTGGCTTGAGGACTATAGGTAACAACAAGTTTGTGTTGGAAAATCGATATGAAAGAATGTAAGAAAATTTAAAAACTGATTACCTACAAGGAAAAACGGTAATTGAAGATTAATAAAACAACTGGTTACAAACCAGAATAGCTAAAGAAAATTTTAATTTTAACCTTTTCGCCGCCAACGTACACAAAACGCAATGCCTCGCCGAGCGCCAAGCTATAAATGTATAACTAAATATACAGTAAACAGTAGTGATGGGAATATCGTCATATCGATGAATAAGATTTGTACGCGTAAAGTTAAGATTTAAAGTTGATTTTACGAATATAAATAAAAACTGATTAAATATTTCCAGATTTGTTTTATTTCACAGTATCCTTAATAAGAAAAAACAGTATAAATTATGAGTATCAAAGAAACTAATACATAACTCAATTAGAACTATAAGGAATGGGGTACATCTCTATTTGTTTCATGATCTCATTCTTTAACTTCATATCAAGTTATTGGCACTGAGGGCACGTTGAATTCGATTCTGATTAGGGATGGGGTCTATGGTCTTTCTTTCTTCTATTTTTGTTTATTCCTGTGTTTTTTTAATAACTTCAGTCAACGTTTTTTACCGTAGGTATCTAAGTGGCAGAATTTTTAATTGTTTTTAAAGTGTTTTTTGAAATGGAAAGTAAGTATATATTTAAATTCTATCACGCTTGTAGCCGTGTACTTATCAAAGCATTGTTTTTTAAGTGTTGTTTCTGTTCTTTTCTTAACTCATGTATCGGTACCGTTTACCCATCTGCGCGCGGGGGACCCCGCGCATCTGTGCGCGGTAAATCTGTGCCGGAATTCCTACTCTTTGATGAATAAACATTATTATTATCATCCAGTTAGACATACCTCAGAATTATCTTCTGGTTCAATGTTCTCCACAAAATACTCCGAGTCCGATTCCACACTTTGCAAAATTTTTTAAAGTTCGTCCGAATCAAGTTCTTCACTCATTTTTCTATTTGTTTCGTAGTGAAAGAAAGAAAGATGCGTGCGCGCGAATCCGATTTTGTGCTGCACTATGCCAAAGTGACCTTGACAGCCGCACGCCTATGACGTCACTGACCAACTTCTATAGTAGTTCGTGGCACTCGGTGGCGCACAGGGGCATAGACGACCAATTGTTTTGTAGAGATGGGAAAATAACTATCGACAAGAATTTGTAACAACTTTATAATTACGTATCGGCATCTACCTGAAGGTCGAAATTCATCTACTATCCTTTGTAATGAAGTAGATAACTAAGTTCATATTTTATTGACCTCAAATTGTTTTCGATATTCGTAACTTTCTGTATTTATAAATATTTCAATGGTGAAATCAACCTTTCACGGCACATCACTGGCCAACTTGATATGAAGTGATTGGCGTTCTGAGGAAAGTAACAAAATTCGGAGTTTCTGTTTTTGCCGATTTTAGGACAAACTAGGGCTTATTTTGTGTAGAAAAATAAAAAACAGGGTAGTAGACAGTGCTATCTTAAATAATAAAATGAAACAAAGCTTTTAATCACAGTAAATTTATTTTAATAAGATAGTTAAAATGAGCAACTTCTATAGAAGTTGTGGCGCTGGTGGCACGAAAATCCCGAACTTCTATAGAACCAAGTGCTTGGCGGTGAAAAGGTTAAAAAATTTAACCACTTCTTTCGAAGTCGGTTAAAAATAGATCAGACTAAATACCACCAACCATAAAAAACTAACTAACCATAAACAAACAATTGGCAATGGACCGATGTCGTCGATAGAAATAACCCTTCATCTGCTATGTTAGAATACAATAAAGATAAAACGAAATTAAATACGAAATCTGCTAATATGTATGAAGTTGGAAAGAGTTAGAAATTTAGTGATAAATCTGATGGAGAATTGTACGGCAACATAACAGCAAGGAAAAGATAGTTAATCGAGAATCGAAAGGCAAACAAACCCTAAATGGACTGCAAGGCTGTAAAACAAATAGCAAACCTAAACAGTCTCGAAACCGACCAAATAATCACACCTTCAACTACCGTAATAAAAACAAAACAAATCCAAAAAATATATGGGTCAGATTCCACGTAGCAGAAAATTGTCAGAAACGGAGCAATATGGCTGGTAGAGGAATAGTACAACGACGCGACATCACAGGAACGGCTGGGCTAAGAATCAAAAAAGAGACAAATAGATACTAGCAAACATCTGCGCAAAAAAACGAACAGCTGGGCTAAGAATCAAAAACAAAGAGATACTTAGCAAACAACTGCGCAAAAAGAAACGAACAGATGGGCTAGAAATCAAAAATAAGTCAAATAGAAACTAGCAAACAACCGTGCAAAGAAAGCTTACCTTAGTCACGACGCCTAAACACATTCACACACCAAGCACACACTACAGGATACTAACTACTACTAACTATTGGATTAAAATAAAACTCGGGATAAAGATTATATTTTTTGGGGAGGGAAATAAGAGAGTAAATTATTTAGAATAATTACAAAGCCTTTTTTAAATTGCACGACAACACCACATTATAAAAAAATAACTCCAACAGCATTGAAAAGGTTGACTACTCCATCGTATCCATGGTAACCATCTTGTTTGACTGAACGAAAAAAAATCCACCATTTGTCAAATTCTAGAACCTGAAAATGTCAACAAAGAAATGATGATTAAAATAATTTGCTCGGAAAGAGCAACCACACACGGAATAACGAAAAAAATATTTAAATCATTATTTAGGAATAAAGAAAAGTACTTACTTTAAGTTCGGGCGCCATATTGTAGCGAAATAAAAACCAATTCTTCACTTGAACACGTTTAATTTAGTTATGATCAAAAAATTGTTATCAAAAATTCAATAAAGGGCACAGCACGATTCAAAGGATGGTAATAGCTCTGAGGCGACGTCCCTGGTGTTAGAGCCCTATAAATTTCACAATTACGCAAAGAAAAAAATTACAATTACGCGTCGGTCACGATACGTTTGCAAACGTTCCTAACTTCCGCAATAAATAAAAAATCGGTAATCCTAAATGGCTAACTGCGCACCAAGTCGATCTGTCAGGTAGCGAGGCAACAATAAAATTGATATAGCTGATTTACATAAAATACGATATTAAAGAATCTACTAGAAATTTAAAAAATACAACAAATAATACGTAGATCCGGTCCTAGCCTCCAGGATGTCAGTCAGAGGGCTCGCTGGCTGGCTGGTACTTGGAATCACCAGCGTAGGGTTCGGATCCCAACACGCAGCTCGCAGTCGCCAGGTCCCAGGCTAGCGGGGGGGGGGCGAATTAAGATTCGCCTACAGTCTTCGGGCAAATCAAGTCCTCAAAGATGAAACCTGACTCGCAAGTTTTAGATGCTGTAAATTTCGGGAACAGTTCCCTTTGGTCTGGTCGCACAACGGACAAACTCGGACGCTCAAATCTTTATAGTGGCAAATAATTAAATGATAAAACGGGAAAAAATAGTAACATTGACGTCCGTCCTGTGCCCAAATAAAAGCTTCAAATGAAAAAAAAACACTGCAAGAGAAAAGACGACACTTTTCGATTCAAAATTCAAAAAAAACAATATGAAGAAAAAACCTTTCTGGTTGCAAATAAGGTAGGATTTGTTATAAAAGAAGGTTATTCGTGAAAAAATTATAATGTAGCATTTGCCAATGCTACAATTGGTATAAAAAAGGTATTTTCAAGAAAATATTCTTAAATGACTAGCAAATACTGTAAATAACCTCAACATTTCTAAGTAGGTATACCTAATATTTTCTAGTTTCAATAATAAAATCACAGATTAACAATCACAGATCATTATATCGAAACAACAATTGTGTTATCACCTATACCAATTCAATACCGGTATTATACTGTAAATTTTGGGATGTTACCTAAATATATTGCACGGCCGCTTTTTTGTAGCCATCCGAACTTGGTCGGGTTATGTAGGTTTTCGATGCTTCGTCAGTATTATAATTGTTTTTCTTTAATTACTGAATTTAATGACATGAAATTTTGCATAAGAATAGTTGAATGAATACACTAATTATTGACATACATATTACCATGCAATTCCTTCAGAACGTCGTGATATTTGACTGCTTTGTAAACAGTGATCTGTTCATGGTAAATTTGTCCTATAACTCTTTAGTTACTAACGGAACATCATTGATACTTGGCAACATGTTGCAGACACTTACAAGGTTTGTATAAACGTGAAAATCTAGACCCCAAAGTGCATACTTTAAGAACTAAGACCTAATAAGCGTATTTTACGTTTATATTTTTATCTTTTAAGCCCTACGATTTTTTCTAAATCTGTTTTTTAAACAAATATAAACAAATTCAAAACAACGTATGTAAAAACCTACAGTTCTCTATGTAAGCGCTTTATATGAAAACTAGCTAATGGCCAAACGTTCGCGTAGCGGAAACTTGAATTTCTCCGAAGTTTATGCATGCACTAGTTTTATTCATACATACACAATTACCTACACACAAATACACACTAATTTTTGGACACATCTCTTTTCTTCTAAAGTCTATGGATTAAAAAAAGTTCCGCCAGGACAACATTCGCCCAGCGGAATCAGTTTTTGGTGAATTTCTCCACAATGGTTGCGTGCACAAATTTTTTTTTACCATACACAATTATACGACGTCATACACTAAATATCTGCATAATTAAAATCTTTAAATTCAACAACATTCCGCTGCGCGTACGCACACTACAAAGATGTAAGATAAATATTGTTATAAAAGTGATTTTCTTAAGAATAAAAATCACTTTTAAAACATTTTTTTAACATCATTAATGTAATTTCGTCAAATCAAGTAAACACCCAAATTTTTGGGTGTTTTATGGGTGCTTCCGGATGTTTATCGGGTGTTTACCAAAGCACCGGGTTTAAACCCGGTGGATTGCCCATCTATACTCGGGTAGGATAGCATAACCATCTTTTGCTGGAATATTCTTTTTTTGTAATAAATTTGTGGAAATCTTCGTTTTCATTACTTATTAAAATTTGATTACATATTTTACATTAAAAAAACAACCTTTCGGCTTTGGTTGCTATTCACCCACTACAATAAGCTATGGCCGCGCATTTCTCTACAAGTACTCGAGAACGAATTGAACTTTCTATAATCACTTGCGTATTTAATAATTCAATGTTAATGTGTTCATCAATAATTTCTATTAATATACTCCTATCCTCTGCAGCATCCTTCTTTTCATTTTTTAAATCTAAAAATGATTACCACGCTATCGCATTAGGTATACACCTGTAATGATAGTGGTAGGGAGATTTTAATAAATAAATTAATTAATTAATGACGACAAACAAACGCTGTCGTCCTTCTCACAATTTCCCTGTATTGATTTTGGGGATGTAATATTATTAATCAGCAACGTTTTAAACGCAGTTTCGAATGCTGCAGAGTTGGGCATTCTATTATGGTGGCCGTGATCTAATTGCCCCGAAAACGTTTTCAATTGGGTCCTGGTTAAAATTACGTAGTAAGACTGTAGTAATCCCTTTTGATTGAAGTTCCTTTATAATAGATTTAAAGCCTTCTACGGTTTTTATCCAGCTGGTAAGAGAAGGTACAATGGTTTCTCTACCATTATTACAAACATATCTCATAGATTTTAAAATAGGTAAGTAATGTTTTGTTCCAAAATTCTAAATGTTTTGATTTCGGTATGACCGCTGATTTGTACATTTTCGCTTCTTCTCGACTGGCTTCCGTTGACGGTGTCGAAAAGATCGTCGAACAATAACAATAAATCTGCAGTGTCCGTACATTCTCCTGGCAAGGTCCCGTTTTCTGAAAGTGAAAATGCAATGTTAGATTCCTTAGTTATTTCACAATGTATTTTCTAAGCTGGGAAACACAACAACATTTAAATGTTGCATGATAGGTAATATTTGTGTGTTAATACTTTGTATGATTGTTTCGGATTAACACAAAAGTTTCAGTTTAAAAACATTAACATTTAAACATTTTTTTTTTAAATGTTAGTGCCATTATTATTGTGTTATGCCACCGCTACATACCTGCCATACATCCAAGTGTTACGCCGACAGACTTGCTAAACACTTGTGTGCAATCGAGGGTACCACATGTGCTGTCAGCTTATGTGACAACTTTACACCCTTGTATGTAGGGCTTTTTATAAACAGATTTTCTATGTGAGACCATTTTGTTATGCGTATGTTGCCATCCATTACAAATTTTAGATCTTTGTTTAATAAATTATTGCGTACACCCTTCATAAGGTGAGGTGGATCATAGATAGGCACAATTTTGTGACTGTCCACTTCAAAAAAGCCACCTGTATAATTTTGATTTTTTCGAAGATACTTTCCTTTCGTTTCTTCCATCAGCTGATTAACAGCGGCAAGGTTTGTCGCTCCCTGGTCACATATTGTTGCTATGACTTTGAGACCTGTGCTTTGGACTCTTTGTATAATTTGTTTCAGTTGTAATTTCAAATCTGCAGTCTTAGTTGTGCCTGAGCAGAAACTGTAAGCTATCGGCTGCTTATATTTTTTTACAATGCCTCTTACCATAAAAACAAGCGCCTGATCCGAGAATATGAGATCTCTTTTGCTTCCATTGTTCACAAAACCAGTTATAATGTCGTGTACCTTGTCGTAATTTATAGTCGTCCCTATTGACATTTCGTCAAGTAATATACTTGTTGTATATTATTTGACTTGTTGTATTTTATTTATGTTTTTCTGGCAGTTTTCCAACTTTCTTCTTTAAGTGTTCAAATATGTTTTCATTAATGCCAGGCACCAAATCTAATTTTTGTAGAAGATTTTGTAGTGTTCTTCGGCTTGGTAGAACACAAAGCTGGCTTGAGAAGCGATATGATTTAGGTGAAGGTTTATATAGTGATAGCGCTAAAATCTTCTCATCAAGAGTGTAAAAGTAAAACGCCTTCCTCTAGGATTTTTCCCACTTCCTTTTGTTTGCATCAAGAACAAAGTTTTAGCTGTTGATGAAAGCTTCTTGGTCACAATTTTGAAAGCATTTTGTTTGGACAGCTTGTTTGCTAGCAAATATCAATTTCGGTAGGTCTGTTTGGCTTTCAGAGCATTACGAAGTTTTAACGACAGTTTATTAACTTCTTTGTCTTCATGTTCCCATTGTAGAAAGGTTACTGAAAACAAAATAAAGTTTGTAAATACAATACAAAATATCGTTAAGTTGTGTTAAGATGGCTTTATAAGATTGTCATTTCATAATCTTATTCTACTAATATTATTATAAATGCGAAAGTTTGTGAGCATTATGTGGAAGTTGGTTACTCTTCCACGTAAAAACGGCTGAATGGATTTGGATGAAATTTGGCACTCAGATAGTTTATAACCTGGATTAACACAGAATACTTTTTATCCCGATGTTCCCAGGAGATCGAGACTTATGCGGGTGGAACCGTGAGGCGCAGTTAGTATATAACTATATTACCACTGATGGCGATAAAGTTTGCTCTGTGAGAGTGAAATTTACCAAGAATTTATGATTGTTGTGATTATAGTAAAAGTTATGTAGTAGACCTATATAGAATATTTATCTTTAAAGTGGACTATTAATAGAAACTTAAGGGTTCCTACTGTTACTACAGAAGCTAAAATAAAGCTGAGAAAATCAACAACAGCATGCATGTACAATCATTATGTAGAAGACTATGAAGCTGTTAACAAAAGATAACATACCTGAACGACTATATTGAACAGCCTTTGTTCTCTTGGGATTTATTACATTAGAATGTAATCATTCAGTGTTCCGAGATGTAGATTGCCGGACCATACGTAGTGCTGGGAAACAAAGAGTATTTAATAAATCTTTTTGCAAAAATATAGGATATGCAAAAAGACATGATGCGCCGACCCCAAATAAATTGGGATAAGGACAGGAGAATGATGATGATAGGATATGCTAGAGCTTAACTGCTAGACTGATTTGTCGGAGTTTCTTGTAGTTTCTTTTTCCTTGGAAACGGCAAAGCCAATGTTTTGATTAATATTATATTAGATTACAGATTAAAAATATTAAAATGAATATGTAATTAGTAACATACCACTATCAAGTTTATTGTTAACAGCATTTACTGTTGTGGACTGTTGAATTACAGGATTTGATAACAAAGCTTCTTGGGAAGTAGATGGTTGGGAGTCTGGAACCAATGGACTTGTAGTTGGTGCTGAAAAGCAAAGAACAAGATTCTTATACAAAAATAAAAAAAATATGAATTCATTAAATTACCACTACTGGGACACAAGAATCCTCTCTGTGAGATAATTTGCTGTAATCCACCACGCTAGCTAGCCCAGTGCGAGTTGGCGAATATCTCATGTCCTTGAACATGTTGTTTCATTGTTTCCTCACAATGTTTTCCTACACTCATTTGAGATCAGTGATGATGAAATAAATTGTAAAGATCATGCCTGCCGGAATTCGATCCTATGACCAACAACTCGTTAGGGCTGTTCCCATTTTTTTTTTTTTTTAAATTAAATATTTGCTGCTGCTTTATTGTGCATGTAATTGCACCATCTAAATTACATATATATATAGGTCAGGGCTAACCAGATTTTTGCTGCGATTTTGCATATTTCTAAGTTAATTTATAATTCAAAGTTATTATAATAATATTTGTAAGTACCTGAGATGTCTCCTGAAGGTAAAAGCAAGGTGGGAACAGCCAATTTGCTAAGTCTGTTATTTGGATAAAGAAACTGTGTCTCAAAATGCCGATGACAAATTCTTCGAGTTTTGAGGAGAGTAGCACTGTCCAGACTCGTAATATCATCCCCAATATTCTTCACCCAAACTTGAAACCTTTCTGCAAATGTTTCAGGATTTGGGAAGTAATGCAGAGGTTCACCTGGAAATATAAAAATAACCGTTTTGGATTTACCTTAGTCGGAATCTTAACTAATAAAAGATAAAATGTTATGTTTGTAAATGGGTAATCTCTGGTAGTACAGTCAACAGCAAAAGTAGATGATCGAAATCAGAAATTCAATACTAATGAACGGAGTTCGCGTTCAGAACTGTGTGGAGTCGAAGTGATTCAAAAGTATGTGATTGTAAATTATACCAAACATTTACTACTAGTACAGCTGCCATATAGCTGCGAACTCCGTCCATTAGTATTGAATTTCTTTGCTGTTGACTGTACTAAGTTGATTTCGAATTTTTTTTCACTGATAGAAAGCTACACTATCGTCGATTGTCATAGGCATTTTTATATCTTAGAAAAATGCACGGTTTCTACAGGATAAGCCACGGGAGCGAAGCCGCAGTAAAAAGCATATAATATAAAAAACTGCCGGAAGGTATAACCGTGGACGGTATAGACGGTTTGAAAGATTCAGCCCTGTGATAGACAGATGGACAGACCGACAGATTGGCATAGATTTAGTAAAGGACATCGGGGAAAACATTCTGCTTCCCAATCGTCAGTATTGTATCTAAATTATATCATACTTATACTTAATGTCCCTTCATCTGTCAAGCGACCTCCCAGAGGTCGGTAAAAATAGAAAATTTTGTCTCATTACATGAAGTTTGAAGGTATAATAATTATACTCACCATCTGCTGCTACGATTGAGCACCCAGGAACACAGCAAACGTATCTCGGCATTGTGTAAAATGTAAAACAACATTAGGATTATGATTTATGGTCCAAACTCCTTACGGAGGGCCTATCTACTTGTGTATGCCACAAACACTTTCACAAAACCACAGTCAATGCTGGAATCTTAGTGTTTCTTGATATACCTACGGAGGAAACAAAGCTCAACTCGACGTAATTAACACAAAAACACCAAAAATTACAAAAAATCTGGAGTGATTATCATATCAATTAAATAAGTCTGCAGCGTAACCCACAGAACACTATTACGCGTAACCACAGAATACATTATACTATAAATGACCAATACTTTTGTTCTTAAGTCACTATAAAATCTTAATACGAATATAACAATGGTCGCCACGCAAAGCTGCTCTTGTTTATATATTCCCATGCTGAATTTGGACCCTGTCTTATCGGTGTTTACGTCTGCCGGCTCAGGATACAGCTAGGGTTGCCAGATCGGAAGACCAAAATATCTGGACAAAATTTGAAAATGTCGGGATTTTGGGATTCTTGTCGGGAGAAATAAATACTAAAAATATAAATGTAAAATAAACGTTTATTTTATTCAATTAATATGCTAAAGAAATTGACACATACTTAATTTAAGTAAACTTAATTTTTAGGTTGCCACATGCATTTGGCATTGGACTTTACTGAGTCCACCAATTTGGAACCTTTAGGAGTATTCAGAAAAGATTTAAAATTCGAACAATTTACTTCAAAGTTCAGTCTAATTACTAACACAGCTTTTATTAAATCAAAGGCCATACGATTTCTCTCCTTAGTGTATAAATTATTTAGCAAACTAAACACCCTTTCACAGTAAGCATTGCTTACTGGAATTGACAACACAAATGATATAATTTTTTTAAAATTTTTGAGGTCGTTGTGGTTGCATTTCTTTAAAAAATGCGCCCAAATTTTGTCATTTGACATGTCCTTGTCTTTTGGAAGATGTTGAAATATTTCTCGAAGACAACAGTAATCTGTATATAAGGCATCTTGATCAATATCGTTTGAAATATGAAGTACGTCGGGCAATACGGATAGCTCTTCCCACGTAAATAAATTTGCACCTTTTAGAGACAATACAGCGAGTTTTTTGTATAAAGAGTTCTCAGAAAAATCATAGCGTTCTTGCAAATATTGAATAGCTCGTTTTAAAAACTGTTCAGCTTCGACGCAAAAAAGGGTTTTCTCACTCTCAGAAACATTCCTTAGTAAGGTTCTATTTCTACTACCAAAGAATTTGTCATCCAACCTGTTTTTGAGATGACTCAGTAGTTTTTTCATTACACTGTCAATTTCTAGGACAGTGCATGCATCACTTTCCAATGCTAAAATTGCTGCTTGGAACTCCGACATTACGTTGTGTACAAAGTATAAATACGCTTCTGAAATCCCTTCCTGTTTGCATTCGTCAACCCCTTCACTATTATCAATATGGCTTGGACTTTTTGTTACAAACTGCCATATCTCCTTTCGACATTCGTCTTCCCCTTTCAACAAAAAATACTGCTTTACAGCAGGCCAGCAATGCAGTAAACGATCTAAAGCGGGCAATAGAGATAGCCATCTTGTTGGGACATGTCGAAGAAGATTTTTGTACTCGACACTTGCAAATAAGAAACATTCTTTTAGTTTCTCGGTTTTTGTAGAAGATGAGCTGAACTCATTGAATGTTTTTATTACAATGCTTTCGATATCTACTGACAAAGCTTTAAGGGCGTATTTGACGCAATTGTTAACGACATGGCAGTTACAGTTTGCTTTAATCAGATGATCGTTTGTCTCCTTTAATTTATGGAACACCGAATTGTTTACGCCATAATTTACCGAAGCGTTATCCGCGCTGTACGCAGTTAACTGAGTCAATCTTAAATCGTTATCTTCTGTCACTGTTTTGATTTTATTAAATATATCCTTTGACGATTCAAATGGATCCTCATAAAAATCTAGCAGCTTTTTAGATATCCCTGTTTCTGTATTAAAAAATTGCACAACGTACGGATAGGTTTTCATGTTTCCAACATTGGAAGCATCGCTTCCTACCGAAAAATACTCAGCGTCCTTAAGTTCAGTAACGACTTGTTCCTATGCATATGGGGCGAGCACATTTCGTGCTATTGCTGCAGCTTTTGTGCGTCCACAAGATATTTTAGGGCAATTTTGCTATCAGAATACACAAGAGGAGCTAGTTTCATCTGGCAGTCGACTGTTATAACTTATACCATGAGTTACGTTGTGAAATACACTCATCAATTCAGCTTTTGAGACCTCATGTTCCTCATTGCTATCTTTTATTACCAAGAAATTTTGAAGATTACCTGATATTTTTTGTGACGCTACTAGTTTACCGTGTTTTTTTGTCTGCTTATGTTTGTCTAAGCCACGACTGCCTTCATACTTGATTGAAATATCAGTTTGACACAATTTGCATACAGCGGTATAATCATCTTTTTTTTGTATCCATGTGGAGTAGTCTGGATGATTTTCCCAGTTATTAGAATAAACCGTATAAAACTTTTTTTTCTTAGATGGCCCAGGTCCGGTCTCCTTGTCCATCTCTTCTGTTGGTTTAGATGCAGACATTATCTAAAACAAAAACAGCATTACCGCCACCGCCACACCACCAAAAGCCACATTACACCATGCCACCAAGCCATAGTAAATAAAATATTAAAATCTCCTAAGGAAGAAATACGGAGCAAAATTAATAAAAAAACCACTTAAAAGGGCACTATGATTTGACCGCAATAGTATCATTTATAATCTCGTTAATTAATTTACTACACTTACTTATTAATTCAATTTATGAATATTAAAAAAAATAACAAATTAAAAACATTAACTATTTGTGGTTTTTAATGATAATGAAATTTGAATTCAGTATCATTAATAGTATATCATTAATTTATTATTTTAGAACAGACGATAAAGGACCAATTTTCAACAAAGAAATAAATACAGTTAGGTAAATTCGACAATCAATCGTCGTCGTTGTCGTTCAAGCCAATTCTGTAAGTAGTTAGCCAATCGCGTGTAAATACATGCGTAGGTACTAAAATCAAGCTACCTTAAGATCGTTCAACAATATGACATGCTATAAACATGAAATCATACCTAGATAACGTAAATAAAAGCCAACAAATAAACTTACCTATTCGAGTTTAGGGTTATTGACCCTGTGTCCATAAACCAATATTATTGCTATTCTGATATCTATTACTACGCGGCGCGGCGATGTAAAACGTGCGCGCATCGAAGTAATGAACGCAAGCTACTGGCTAATGTTTATGTCACCAAGCGATCCCCACGCCACGTCACTCGCCGATCCGCCCCCGGCCCCCCGCCCGACCTCCTCCGTTCCGTTCCGTTCGACAATGGAGCGCGCGGCAATTTTAAATTATTATTTTGGATAGAACTTTCCGAGAAGCTGTTTGTCTGGAGATATTGAGTTTTGTCGGGAGTCTGGAGATCATTTAAAATGTCGGGAGAATCCAGACGAATCCCGACCATCTGGCAACCCTAGATACAGCGGCGGCGGCGCCGTGAGCCACCATGCCGCTCCGGTGAGGTCACTCTTAACTTTGTAAAGACAAAGAGAGCGCAGTGATCGCCAACATATGTAAAAATAATTTTATAAATAAATAACTTTTAAACATTGAAACTGCTAATCATTTTATTGCTTTCCTAATTTTTTGGCACTTGTTTCAATCTATTCTAATGCGAAAAAAAAAATAGTCTTAGTCACTTTTTTCAATATTATCGATACATTTATATCTAAATGGTAAAATCCCTACCACAGGTTTTATACTGTCTACTTAGTGTCACCCCATTTATTGCCAGACCTACGGATTTTTTTATAGATCTACGGATTTTGAACCTCGCCTCGGATATACGTATACATACGGATACAAGATTTACAAATATTTGCAAACATAAGTGAAAAAAAAAATATTTTGCTAAAACCGAAACGCAACCGACAATTGCAAAGAAACTAAGCGCTTTGTGACATAATAGGTCTACTTTACACAAAAAGTGTAATAAACTGAGTGCTGTAATAATTCAACGGCAAAGCAGGCACATTTAAAATGATTTTATTTTAAGGTGGATGCTCCAAGGTGGCCCGCGAAATTCAAATTTTCTTACGTTTTTTGAAATTTGCTGGTCAGTACTAAGTTGTAAGTACGTTGATTAAAATATGATTCGCGGCCGTAACAAATATGTATTTACAGAATTATAATCATTAAAGTCATCAACACAACTCTCTAAGATCAAGTAAACCTACTGAAGGACTATTTCATGAAATCTTGACATTTTAGGATTATGCTAACTTAACAAGTTGTATTACTGATTCTAATGATTATAATTCTGTAAATGCATATTTGTTACGGTCGCAAATCATATTTTAATCAACGTACAACTTAGTACTGACCAGCAAATTGCAAAAAACGTAAGAAAATTTGAATTTCGCGGGCTACCTTGGAGCCTTAAAATGTACGTACACACTGAAACTGCCGATCGATTCTGTAAAAATCTCACCGTGAAAACTCAAGTGAAGTGAGCTTGATGTGAGTTGTCAGTAGTGTCAATCACTAACATTATTTCAAAATCAAAAAATAAAAATCAAAAGTCATTTATTCAAATTAGGCTGAGAGTCAGCACTTTTCGAACGTCAAAATTACAAAAGACAGTCCCCCAAAAACGCCCGCCCTTCACCACTTCCTAGTGCTAACGCTGGGAAGAAGAAGTGGCGGAACAAACTTCCCAGCAGCACAGCTGTCTGTTCAGTTAGAATATAGTGCATGTATACAATACTAGGAACCTATGTTCAGTAATTAACATTACAAGAAACTTAAATTATTTGCCATAAAATATGTCAGCTAGCCACGCCAATATACCAACAAATATAATAAAAACTATACGTACTCAAGCTGAAAAATAATTAATTCAAATGGAAATAAAAACTTACTACCTAAATAAAAGCCTCCAGGCATAAAGGGCGTGACAGCTTACATATTTATGCATAGCTGGGTTCTGGTCACATAGCTGTCACTTGAGTCACAGATGAAAAACTAGGACCATCGAAGTAAAATAAATAAGTAAGTTAATACTAATAACAATAACCTGTCAGTAAGCTGATTCTGGAGAAAGAACATGAACATTGTCTTGAGTTAATTAGGGCGACCAACTATTCTTATCGTGTAAGTAGTCGTTGATGGAATAGTAAGCCTTTGAGCAAAGGTTAGATTTTACTTGAGCTTTAAACGCATTGAAAGGCAAGCCTAGCAAAGAAGAGGGTATCTTGTTATAAAAGGTTATACCAAGCCCAACAAATGAGTTATGAACCTTATGAAGCAGGTGAAAGGGGGCACGTAGTTTGTCCTTATTTCTAGTGTTAACACTGTGAATATCACTGTTTTTAGTATACAAGTGCAAATTTTGCCTAATATATAAAATGTTGGCGAAGATGAATTGTGATGCAACCGTGAGAATACCAATATCTTTAAAAAAATCTCTTAGAGAAACTCTGGCACCTAGCTGGTAAATTGCTCGAACAGCTCGTTTTTGAAGGACAAATATATTTTGTATATCAGCGGCTTTGCCCCACAGCAGAATACCGTAGGACATAACACTGTGAAAATAACTAAAATAGACTAAACGAGCTGTATCAACGTCAGTGTATTGTCTTACTTTCCTGACGGCGTAGGCAGCCGAACTGAGCCTTCCTGCTAGACTTGATATATGAGGTCCCCACTGAAGTTTGGCATCTACTGTTAGTCCTAGAAAAATTGCAGAGCCTACTGTTTCAAGCACCTCTTTATTTAAGACGATGTTGGGTCCTAGATTTCTGACATTCGGTAAGGCAAACTTTACACATTTCGTTTTCTTGGCATTGAGAACTAGGTTATTTGACGTAAACCAATCTGTAACTATTGAGAGTGCACTGTTTACGTCGTCAAAATCTTGTCTATTCCTTTCTACTTTAAAAATAAGAGAGGTATCATCTGCAAACAGTACAACGTCACAGATGCCCTTCAAATGGAATGGTAAATCATTGATATATACTAAGAACAAAAATGGACCCAGTATTGAGCCTTGTGGAACACCTAACTGAACTGGTAGCCCGGAAGATTTCGCGCCATTAACATCTACACATTGGACCCTATTATGTAAATAAGAAATTATTACGTTGAGAGCCACGTTTCGGACACCGTAATGACGTAACTTACGCAAAAGCGTGTCATGGTGCACGCAATCAAAGGCTTTGGAGAGATCACAGAAAACTCCAATAGCATTTTGCGATTTCTCCCATGCGTCAAATATGTGTCTCAGCAGAGCAACACCCGCGTCTGTAGTTGAACGACCCTTTGTAAAGCCATATTGCTCATTATGGAGGAGGCTGTTTAAATTAAAATGTCTTAGCAACTGCTTTAGTATTAACTTTTCAAATATTTTGCTAAACGCAGGTAAAATAGAAATAGGCCTGAAATTGCCAACGTCATTCTTATTACCTGATTTAAATAATGGTATGACTTTGCTACTCTTCATGAGGTCAGGAAAAGTTCCTAAATCAACACATTTATTAAAAGTAACAGCTAGATAGGGGGCTACGATGTCTATTATATTACTTAAAAGTTTAATGGAGATGCCCCAATAATCACCGGTGTTTTTAGACTTAAGTGTATTAAAAATATTAACTACATCACGCGGGGTTACATGTTCGAAACTAAATAAAGGACTACATTTAGGTACACTACTATGCAAAAGGTCTTCAGCTTTAGACGGGGACGAATTTAAGGAGCGAGTCGTAGTTATCGGTATGTTGGCAAAAAACTCATTAAATGCCTCAGCTACGTCAGCTGCATTATTAACTAATTTGTTGTCGACCATAATCTCAAGTTGTTTTTCTTGTTTAACAGATTTACCCGTTTCATTGTTAATAATTTTCCAAGTGGTTTTTACTTTATTATTAGAATTTTTAATTGTATCGCCTAAATTTTGATTTAGCAAAAGCACTAATCTTTTTGAATAATTTTGAATAATTTTTGACATACTCTAGGAAAGGAGTATCAAACCTGTATTTTTTCAAACCATATAACTCGTATAGTCTCGCTCTACTTTTATAAATTCCCGGAGTAGCCCATTGATTAAAGCCAACAGAGGAACCATTAATGTTAATAGTTTTGGTCTTAAAAGTGGATTGGTACTCTTTTTGCACAACATCAAAAAGGGCACCATAGATTTCATTGGGATTCTCGTATTCTACTATAGATGGTGTAATTCTATGAGCTATATTATTTTTAAACATTTTGCAACGACTGGCTGTATAAGGCCTGCATTCAAGTTTATGCGGTTTTTTATGTACTGGCATGGGGAAGCTAGCTAATAAACCACAGTGGTCGGACGTTAAATCAGTTAACACTAATTGATGTTTGGCATCACAATCACTAAATACATTATCAAGACAGGTTGACGAAGATGCTGTGATCCTGGTAGGTTCAAAAAACAAGTTAATTAAATTATAAGACCTAAAAAGATTGAGAAGTCTAATACTTAATGGAGTAACATCTAAAATATTAATATTGAAGTCTCCACATAATATAATGCTTTTGTTACTTGATTTCAACCTATTGAGAGAATCTTCCATTACCGATTCGAAACTAATAAAATCCCCAGAGGGGGGTCGATAAACGCAAATTATAACATATCGCTCAAGTTCAACACAAGACAACTCTATAGTGCGCTCGATTGAAAGATTAACTAAATCTAAACGTTGTTTACATTTCAACTTGTTTGAAACAAGAACTAAAGAGCCACCGCGAATAGCACTTTTTCTTACAAATGCACTCTGTACGGTAAAGTTTTCATCATTAATAAACACTACTTCATGTTCCTTCAACCAGTGTTCAGTCAAACATAACACCTGAACATCATAGAACTCCATAAATAAATTAAATTCTAGCTCTTTGCCGGACAGACCCTGCATATTTTGATGTACAACATTCAACATATGCGGCTGACCCGTTGTCGCACCTAATAGTTTAAACTACAAGGCGTATCAAAAGTAGTGTTAGTATCAGTACTAACAGTAATCAATGGTACACTACAAGTACCAGTGTCACTGAGTATATTGTATGCTAAAAGATTAGCAATTTGTCTCCTACAACTAGGTGGCAAATACATAGTATAATTTGTCAGTTTGTAATCAGTAATGAATTGATTACAATCAAAATATAAAATAGCATCACTGTGACGACAAGTCCTATTATAAATGAACATATTTAAATTATAAATATGCTTATTTTGCTCATTAGTTAAATGATAGGAATAAGGCAAGGCACAAAAAATAAATTTACAATTATTAGTCTCATTAAGATGCAACATCAAATGGACACATTCAATTAAGTCCTTTTTCCTTACATTTAAACTATCCCCATATAATAATATAACAGTTGAACTGGGGTTTATTTTTGTCAATTTGATATTACTAATTAATTGGCTAATACTGGCACCGGGTAAACAATTATTAATTACATATTGTTGCGAACACTGATTTAATAAGCTACCAAAACCTTGACCAAATTTATCAGAAAAAATATAAGTAGTGTTAATCAAATTATTCAAACTATTGCTATCATCACTAATACAGCTACCTACTGGCTGAGCCACTGAGGGAGTGGGTGTAATAAGCTGGGGTCCCACGGAGCAGGTACAGCTAAAAGAGAGGTTATTTGTCAAAGACTCATACCTCTCCGCATTATACTTGACCAGGTCTGCCAACTCATTAGCCTCCTGCATGCGCTTACTCAGGTCTTGTTGAGAATCCTCATATTTACTAAAGATTTGGAATGACAGCTCACTCCACGCTCACTTCACCTAAGTTTTCACGATGTGATGGTTACAGAATCGCACTGCCAATACCTAGTCATAGACGGTGCCACGGACAATGGCTAATAGCGAATAAAATTCTAAAATAGTTACTGTTTAAAACAAGTTTTGCTTAATTTGTTTAGTTTTTTATATTTATTTACCATTTGAACTACCTAAGTATATAATTAGGTTTTTCAGGCTTAACCCACGGATTGAAAATCGGATCTGGCAACACTGACCACACTGGCCACCTACCGGGCAATAGTTGAATATAATTTTACTAAATTTAATTCATGTTTGCAATTTTTTGTGTTATGATGTTCCCAATTGCCGCTCTAATTTTGCTTTATTATACTAGATGGCGTCACTGAGACATGGGATCACAGTTTTTCTATGACATTTCTTTGCATAGCCTCTCTATTGTACCTATCTTAAATCTCTTTGGTTATTGCATTGATTTTGTTCTAGATGGAAATAAAAACACATATGATAATATACAAATTAATATAATCAGTCGAAAATACAGTTAAAAAATCACAAAGTAATCAAATTAAGGCATGATAACTTCGATATCAGCTATCTCATCAATTGGGAAGTCATGATCATTGGCAATCTTAGCATCAATACGGCGTAACAATTCGCAACGTCACAAGTAAGTAAGAGGGCGTCGATGGATTTTGTTGCTAGTTTATTGCGTGTTTTAGTTTTAGTAAAGTTAATTTTGCTGAAAACTCTTTCACAGTCTGCATTTGCGTGCGGCAAAACAAGACAATCGAGTGCAAACTTACTAATTTGTTCAAATGGTTTATTTTCCGTCATGTCGCACCATTGACTTAGTTTTGCCCAAAAAACGTCTGCTCCCTTTTCCATTTAAATGTCGTGCCCGAATTCAGCCAGTGGTAGTGTGCGCCATTGAACGTCAAGAATTTGAAGCAGATTCATATCGTTCAAATCAATTATTCTAGGAAAGTTTGAAGCGATTGGTAGGATGCTAGGATTTTGTTCTCGCACAAGTTGACTTAAAGCATTTTTAGGGCTCAGTAAAGCAATTTTAATTAGCGGCTCATTATTTAAATCCCATCTTTTCTTAATTTGCAAAGTGGACTCGACCAAAAAATCTTTACACCGGTCCAAAAACTCTCTCCGCCTATTGCTGTCTGCCTTAATTTCATCACTGTTGATTTTTATGGCTACGCCAACTCCAAGATATAAATTCTCGATATTTAGGTGTCTTGTTTTGTCAGCTGGATTGATTACTGATAGATTCGTTTGGTTGACGTATCCTCTGTCCAAACAGAATAGGTAACCCAAGAGAAAGTCTCTGGTCTCTGGAAAGTCTGAAGACTTTGCATCGCGCTTTGAAATTATCGTGAGGGTCATGAGTAAGCCACTTTGTAAATTTTAGTTCAGTCTCCCATTCAGCTCTATATTTCTGTTGCCTATGTTTTTCTTTTACTCGTAATCCTCTTTCTAAGCGTCTCTTCTTTGGTGGCGAAGCCGAGATTTCATCGCTCTCACTGTCAGACATTATTAGAAAAAAGTACCTAATTAAACAATCCAATTGTCCGAAAGGTGACTTAAACTTATATTACACACAACAAATAACAACAAAAATATGCACTGTTTATGCACACACACGTTACGCAAAAAATTTTTGCTGGTTCAGTATCAGTAATAGAACACATTTCCATTATTTGTTTAAAACTTTTTTATATTTTATTATTCGACTTTAAACCAGCAAAATTAAATATGGACACTATCTATTCGTAATAATATCAATGAGCGCGGGCGCCGTGCGGCTTACGAGTGATGTTGCAGAGGGGGTGAAACCCCCTTCCGGGCGTCAGGGTGGCGCCAGGCGGCGTCGGCCGGCCGGGCGCTCGACAGTCTGCTCATCGCATGCGCTTGCGCAGTCGTTACGTCGCGTCCAGTCGCTTTTCCGCCCCCGCATACTCGTGTGTCGTACAGTCACGAACAAAAGTATGTATACACTCGACTTTATTCATAAGCGATTTACTCCTTTATTTTTTAAAGGAAATTTTATGTTGTTACAAACATAGCATTTTCGAACCCATAGGTTTATGTAATGTGTCGTATTTTAACGTTGCAATCGTTATTTCACGAAAAAATCGCAATTGAAAGTTGCCAAGTGTTGACATATTGGTGCTCGTGACTGTACTTACGATGTCAGATTTTAGTAACCGCGAGTTCTATGAGATGGTGCGGGTCTATTTATTATGTGGTGAAAGCCTACGAGCAGCTCGCAGAATGTATGCTAGGGAGAGCATACCTCGAATGCGAGCCCAAGGTATCGTTAACCCCACGGTCCCTAATGAAAGGACCATTTTAGCAGCCACTCAGAGGCTGCTTGATCACGGTCAGTTCAGGACCCCAAATCACGCATTATGGTCTGGCAGACCTCGACTGGCGGTAAATGTATTATGTTTTTAAAAGTGATAACTTAATGTAATTGATTATAATGCGTTATTTTCTGCATTTTGATGGTCCTAAGCCCATGAAAGTATGAAGGAAAAATTGGAATTACTCTTCAAATAACTTCAGATCACGGCCTAATCTTAAAAAAGTCTAATTCGAACCTGATAAAATCAGCGATCACTGTATGTAACCCACGTAAATATCTATCTAAATATATCAAATTAAATTCCAATAATCGTATTATTTATTTAAGTTGTGTTGTTCTATTTTGTACCTTTCATATTTTTCATGACTTCCTGCTTTTTTCCAAAGCTAGTATTGTATTTAAGAATGTACTTTGTGCCAAAGCTCCTTGTACAGTGTGGCATGTCGGGTCACCCTCCAGTATCCAAGGCTTCGTCTTTTTTTTGGGTCCATCTCATCTTTCATCTTTGAAATTCACTCTCAAACGCATAGAACCACATAGAACACTGACACATAACTTTTGCATAACACATTACATCATTGGCCATTTTGTAATTTCTTACATCATAATTCCTTTGGTGCATGTTGGGTGCGCGTACGTCAAATAGATAGGACGCTTCGGAAATGTTGCCACTACCCAAAGCGTAAATATGTATGTGTGTATGTACGCTGTACCAGTACAGCGTCATAATAACTGTTTACATAAAAATAATAGCTTTATGCTTGTTTATGAATAAGTGTTTGCTGCACCGGACGACGTCATTACGTCGGCGCCGGCTGTCGCTGAAAACCAGCGCTGGGGCTCTGTCTTGCATAGGGTCGCAGCATAATGCTGAGCGATAGCCGTTTTGCGTGGATGTGACGCATGTCAACCATTACTTATTGTTTTTTTCTTTATTTTGTTTTTATGTTCTTTTGTGCGTCATGTTTACCGCAAATAAACGTCTTTTCTTTCTTCTTTCTTTCTTTCTATCTACCCACGCCTATGCACGAAAAACGACCGAGCGCTTCGCCAATTCGCCATGGCGCTGCTGCGCCGGGCGGCGCGTAGAGGTCAGAAAATCAATTTCAAAATAGACATCTTTCGTTAGCGATAACTTTATTTTTTTGTACTAAGACTTATCAAAATAAAAAATAGGTGTTTAATAAAACTCATTTAAGTTTAATTTGTCAAAGTTTGCGCACTGAATAAAAATTATTCCTGTATATTTTAATTTCTTAGGCAAAATTGCGTATTGTACGTATTGAGAAGTACAGGAGCAGCACTAATTTGATGCAGTGTTGCCAATTCAGTGGGGAACTGGGGACAATATTTCGACTCCTTTACACCCAAGCATCCTCGTAATAATTCTATCCCGCTCTCAGTCAGGGATTCCCCGAGAAATATTTTGTTACTTACCTAGGTACTTACATGTTAAGTTGTAACCTTAGTAACAAAATGTTATTTGGGAATTCCCCATTCCAAAGTTGCAACAGAATGCATATTTATAAAGACCGCTCTTTACAATGGGCCAATACAAAGGTAATTGGTGCGCGTTTTACGTTATATTATATTACTAGCTTCTGCCCGCGGCTTCGCCCGCGTGGATGTCGGAAATTATCTCACGGGAACGTGCTAACAGGATAAAAAGTATGTGCTTCCCCAGGATGCCATCTATATCTATGCCAAATCAGAAGTTCAGTGGTTTAGGCGTGAAAATGTAACATACAGTTTCAAGTTCAAATCCTCCACTTAAAAACTGAATTACCCCTTTTTGTCCCGTCAGTGGTAAATTTTCGACAACTTTACATACCTACTTATTAGTTGTAGTTGCCCGCGACTTCGCCCGCGTTTCCGTCGTTTTTCGTAAAAAAAAGTAGCCTATGTCCTTCCTCACGGTTCAGTGGTTTTGATGTAACAAACAGATTAACTTTCGTATTTTAGTAGGGAAATATAATACCTAAGTCAATCTACAATACTGTTGAAAAATATCGCAATATGGAACCGCACAATATTATTGTTAATAGCTGTGCCCGCGACTCCGTCACCATGTAACTCCTTGTGTGTTATTAAGTTAATGTATTGGTAATATTGTTTAGATCACGTTTACATGAGGCTTAAGTACCTATAGAACGAAAATACTTCAGCGCAAAGCTTCCGGGTAAACTATGTTGAAAGTTGACCCGTCCGGCACGTGAACATAAAGATTTCTAGAACTGCTAACCCGGGAAAGAGCGACGTACAACTGACCATGCGAGAAACAACTGACGCCGAGATCTACTCCAGCAACACGAAAAGTCTGCCCTTGAGCCTTATTAATTGTCATTGCATAACAAACCGATACTGGGAATTGCGTTCTTTTAAATTGGAATGGAAAATTATTTGGTATTATGGGAATTCTGGGAATAAAGACGGTTTCTCCTGCACCGCAACCTGTTAAAATTTGAGCCTCGATTATATTTTGTTGCAACTGGGTTACTTTTAGCCGAGTTCCATTGCAAAGTTGTGGTGGTCTTAAATTTCGGAGCAGAATAATCGGAATGCCAATTTTTAAACAAATTTCATGAGAAGGAAGTCCGGGCATATTTAAATAATTTAAAAATTCTATCGGGTAATTAGTGGCTTCTTGTTCATCGACCATTCTATTTATTGAACTATAAACTTTGCTTTCCCCCTGTATATTCGACAGTATTTTGTTATTAATCTCAAATGCCTGGTCATTGCGAGGAGTTAAAATGGATCTTTCGCATAGCCAAGAATTGTCCCTATTTAATATATTTGTTACGTCACCGTAAACCGACGATATAAGATGTGGTTGGGAATGCACTATACAACATAACTCAGGCGTCAGAATAAGTTTTCCTTGGTGTAGTGGTGGATAGGTACCTTCACCAATCTTTAATAATATATCAGAAAATTGACGATCATCCGGGTTATCTCCAGTTCTCACTCGCATGTTTATAGTCAAATGCACCAATTGTATATCACGCCACAAATAAGAGCTTTTCAGGCAAGCCCTAACCTCATCAGCTCGGGTTCCCCGTGGTATTACCGGTAAGGTTTGTCGGAAATCACCACAAAATAAAACCGTGATACCGCCCATTGGTCTATCATTTTGTCTTATATCCCTTAAAGTTCTGTATACCGCTTCTACTTCTTTTCGATGGGCCATCGTACATTCATCCCATATGATTAAATTACACTCACGTAATACCTTAGCTTTGTCGCTATTTCTTGAAATACTACAGGTTGGACTTTCCGTGCGATCTAAATCAATTGGTATTTTAAACATAGTGTGAGCAGTTTTACCTCCTGGTAGCAATGTTGCAGCTATACCTGATGAAGCTACGGCAAGAGCAATTTTACGCTGATTTCGAACATAAGCTAATATTAATCTAGTCAAAAAGGTTTTCCCAGTTCCTCCAGGTGCATCTAAAAACCACATTGTTCCCAAATTATTCTGAACACTCTCGCACACGCGATCATAGACTGAACGTTGTTCTGTAGTCATCATTGGGACACCGTTTTCTAATGTTGCCAGCAGTTCCATTGAGTTGTAACCAATCTCTGCGGAATATTTCCTATTGGTAACCTCTCCGACTGAGGTTGGTGTTGGCAAACCATATTCACAGAGTGATTTACCGCCTACTGCTGTTAAGTCTTCCTGAAGAGCTAATAAGCACTGATTTATGGCAAGATCACGAAAATTATCATTAATTGCGCCTTCATCATTGTGAGATATATTCAGAAGAAAGTCTTCTGCAAATTTTTCTTTATATTTTTCCCATAATTGTACAGCATCTGACAAATTACAAAATGTGAGTAATGTTACAAATAAATGGCGTAACCGTCGTGGATTATCACTAACACAGGATTCTGCTAAAGCGTCATCCCAATGCTGATCGTTTTCAAGCAAATGACGCGCTTGGCAAGCTGCATGATAAGTTGGATAAACAACATCGTCTACTTTTCTCAAATCTATTAATGATATTGGTCCTCGCACTGTATGTAATAATAATCGCAAATAGAAACACTCAGCGTTGTTTGGATGAACGGTATACACTCTACCAAGAACATGTTCTTTGAAAATACCTGACTCGCCATCTACAGGCCTGCCACGGCGTCTACGATTAAAGACACCTCGTTGCTTATCGTAGGTATAATACGATGGCACTTCTTCATACAAAAGAGATTTTGCAAAATCATCAGTTTGGCAAAGTCGAAAGAATGCTAATAAAGTTGTTTGTCTAGGGTTCTCTAATCGTTCTGTAATATTTTCGACGTTGAAATATATACGTTGACCGCCTTCAAGATGAACATCCAGATGAGTCACAGGTGGATATCTTTCGTGAATGTTGAAACTTAAGATCCGCCACACAGCTTCTGAAGAGCTGATATATCTGCCTGACTGAAATCTAGTAACTTCATCATGTTCATTTCTCAACGCAAATGTAGCTTGGTCACTGTCCTTGTTAATATACTTACAAATATATTTTATTGACTCTACACTATTACACATTTCAACATTAATGTGAGCTTGAAATGCTCTAGACAACACAGGCGAATACGGAACGACCCACCTATTATCTAAAGTAACCTGTTGTCCAGACACTCGCTTTTCAACAGTAAAACCACCATTGTCTCTTGAACGGCGACGATATAATGGGTATCCATCATGTCCTGTTACAGTTTCATCCACTAAGGCTTTTAGATATCTTTTAGTGCAACGACCGTCTTGCATGCAAGGAGCATTCCCGTTAAATGCACCACATGGACCATGTATCATATGAGTTTTAACAATGTCGTATAACACGGGATCTGCAATCGGATCTGGAATTTCAGCACGGATTGAACTGTCTACATCATTAGGTCGAACCTTATCTTTTAACCAAAGCAGGATATGTGCGTGAGGTAAGCCGCGTTTTTGCCACTCAACACTATACATATAACACAATACTTCTCCAAAAATGTTATCTTTGGTAAGTAGGTCTATCATTGATTTTAATTTTAAATGAAATACTCTTGCGATAATATCATGGCGGTCATGCGGTGCTTGACCCTCAAGAAGCTCCTGAGTGATTTCATCCCACTTGGGATTGGTAGTTACAGTAATAAATAAGTCGGGACGTCCATATTTTCTTACGTAACTAAAAGCATCTTGTGTACGTTCGTGCATGTAGCGTGGACCACCAGTAAAAGAAGAGGGTAAAATAACTAAACGGCCCATATTCACCGTATCATTATCTTGCGGCATGGCGTCGCGAAGGTGCACGTATTCTTCAGCGCGCAGCTGACTTTGATTAGATCGTATATAAACTAATCTTTCGGTTTCAATTTTTGCGTACATGTCAACAATAAACTGATTGAATAAGGCACGAAAACGTTGAAAGTATACAAATTTTTTCCTTCTCACTTGCAAGTGGTAACAATAAAATTGAAGGCATGACATCTTTTTATTATAATTAGGTACGCCTGTACGCGGATCAGTTTGGTGTAAAGCGAAATTATAACCATCTTCCCCTCGACAGTATATTAAAGGATATTGCAAACTGTCGTAAGCCCTGTGGGTTTCGTAAATACGTTGCAAATGATTGTCTCTGGAACGAATAACGATATCACGCCTATCACATTCCTGGTCGACCAATACTACAGCAACTTCATTCGTGGATGGAGCGTTATAACGCCCAGGGTGTTCCTGAGTTGGACGCCTATCGGCATTTATAACAATTTTATAATTATTATCACCATCTTGAGGAAAAGCTTCTAGTGCCGATTTAAAACTGCATACATACGAATTAACCCGATGAAACATGTTCTGAAGTTGTGAAATGAGTTCAGTATTTAAATTCGGGAAATATTGATTTCTTATATTCGACTGTTCGTTGTAGTCGGATACAAAATATATTTGAAGAAACTTAGGTTGGTCTTCAGGCAAAAGGGATCCTATCAAATGGTAAACCTGACCTTGTATCTTAAAAGTAGGCATGAAAGGACCTTCTGAGATTTGTTGAGCACCAAAGGATGTCAATTGAAACGCACTATTATAAGTGCGAATATTGTCTAAGAACTGTTTAGATTGCACATGTTCCCCTAAAAGTAGTGATTTCAAAGGTTCCGGTGGGTCTTCGAACGAAAGCAAATTTATTTTACCTCCAGAACAACAGAAACCAGCCGACTCCTTACTCCACTTTAAAGCATTACAAAAAGAACATACTACGTTCATATCGCCTATTACAGAAGATGATCTGTAATCAATTGTGAGGTTATAAGCAAACCCACTTTTATATTTGTCGGACCACACCACCGAATTCATAGATTGATCTTCTATGTTTACATCTAAGTCATTAAGACTATGTCGAAATCTGTCTGCAGTACGACGGGCCTCTTGCTGTTCATCCGTTTCAAGAGACCGAATATTTTCAATTCTTAATCTTTCATTAGACAAACTTATTAATCGTTCTTGTCTCAAAGAATTGTAATATTCGCGTCCCGACTCTAGTCGTTGTTCATGCTCATGTTCATCTTCAAGAGATCGAATAATATTATGGTGCACCCTATCATTTGTCAAACGGTCTTCATATTGAGTAAAAGTTTCAGATTCTCGAGATAAAATAGGACGTTCGCGATCAGCTGTAAGCCGTAATTCCCTCTCAGTGAAGGTTTCGGACTCACGGGATAGTACATGCCGTTCACGATCAGCTGTGAGACGTAATTCCCTCTCAGTGAAGGTTTCGGACTCACGGGATAGTACATGCCGTTCGCGATCAGCTGTGAGACGTAATTCCCTCTCAGTGAAGGTTTCGGACTCACGGGATAGTACATGCCGTTCGCGATCAGCTGTGAGACGTAATTCCCTCTCAGTGTAGGTTTCGGACTCGCGAGACAATGTATGCCGTTCGCGGTCAGCTGTGAGCCGCAATTCTTGTTGTGAAGCAGTTTCAGCTTCTCGGGATAACACATGTTGTTCTCGGTCAATGGTAAGCCTTAGCTCTCGTTGAGAAGAGCTTTGAGACGCCCTTGATGTAGCTCGTCTCGCTTTGTCAGCTGCTAATCGCATCTCTCTCTCGGGAGAGCTTTCATTGGTTCGAGAAGTTGAGGCACTAACTCTCATAGAGTTTAACCGATGTGCTCTTTCCTCTTCCGATTCTTGAGAACGCCTATTTCTCATTCTTTTAGCTTCTCTCGATCGAAAGATAATCGTTTTTTAGGTGGCATTGATGCAGGCAAATGAAAATAAAGCTAAAACGTAAATGAAAATAAAACTAATATAAAAAAGTGAACGTACCTAAATTAGCCTAAACTTACCTATAGGTATCTAAAAATCTATGCGTACCTACTACTACTTCACCTAAAAAGAAATAAAATGTAACCTATTAATAATTTGTAATTAGAACGAATATTTAAACACTACTATGCAGGCAAATGAAAATAAAGCTAAAACGTAAATGAAAATAAAACTAATATAAAAAAGTGTACGTACCTAAATTAGCCTAAACTTACCTATAGGTATCTAAAAATCTATGCGTACCTACTACTACTTCACCTAAAAAGAAATAAAATGTAACCTATTAATAATTTGTAATTAGAACGAATATTTAAACACTACTAAAATAACTAATACCTACCTATTTTATAAAATAACAACAAAAGGAATCTAAAAATAAATGATTAAAGACTAAAAGTCGCGCTGATAAGCACGGTTTGTTAATATCAATGTATTGTCTGTCAATAAGGTCGAACGCTCTGAACGTCTATTCGCATCAACAGGCAAAAATTGTATGAAGTTCGCGCTTTTTTTTTTTTGACTATGGCATCTCGTAGTTGACCTTGAGAGGTCGTGACTACTATCCTGTGGTTGCCTTAAGAAAACTTAAAGCTTCCAGCCAGGGCGAGTTCGCGCTCGGACGCCCCGCCTTTTTATACCTTCGGCCGCGAGACGCGTCGAGCGTGATTCAGTATTCACGCGCGACGGCGCGATGGCTTATTATTAGCGTATTTCATGTATAACTTTGGTGTTTCTATACCGATTTTTATGATTCTTTTTTAAGGAATAGTTAATAATGTTAACTTTTTTAATTAGGGATGACTGAGAGTGTTATAAACGTAAGAGTAGACAAATATAATCAGAAAGCTTCGAACTGCTAAGCTATCGGGAGTTACACGTGTTATTGTGAGTCAACCATAAAAGATAGACATAAATATGCTGTCGTGGGATATTTTTTATATAATTTTAAGGAGAACATTTCCGTCATATATGATTTCTGTGTAGCTTTAATCATTAAGGTTGCACACGCGACGGAAGCTTAAAAAATGGAGTAACTTCTTCCGTTTTCCCAACATTTCCCTTCACTGCTCTGCTCCTATTGATTGTAGCGTGATGAAAAGTATACTATAACCAGCTCAGGAGTATGAAAAATAATTGTACCAAGTTTCGTTGAAATCCGTCGAGTAGTTTTTGTTTCTATAACGGTTATACAGACAGACAGACAGACAGACAGACAGACAAAAATTTTACTGATTGCATTTTTGGCATCAGTATCGATCCCTAATCACCCCCTGATAGTTATTTTGGAAATATATTTCATGTACAGAATTGACCTCTCTACAGATTTATTATAAGTATATAGATATATAGATAATGATACAATTACACTCTCGCTTAGAGAATTGAAAATTATAGTATTTTCGCGTACTATCGTGTCGTTCTGATAGTATATAGTACCAGACATGAAAATATAGTACAAATACTATAATTATAGTACAAATTCCAACGCTGGATCTAAGTTACAGCACAGAACACTAATACCCTAAGTTACAGGGTTGCTAACATTTGGTGTCAACTGTAAACAAATGTCACATATTTTAGTTTGTTAAATCTTTTAGTTATGTTAGGATATTATTAGTTACTTTAATTCATTAATGAGGTTTATGTAGTTAATTATGTTCATATTATTTACGTCACATTAATCACGTAAAAAAGTGGTAACATCGACCAAAGTTTCTTTAGCTTGACTTACAGATGGCTCTTTATTCAGAAAAAGTTCATGATATTATTTTGTTCGTGAGTTACCAGGGCGAGGGCATGACTAGCTCCATTAAAATCAAAACTGGGTAAGTAAGAATATATTTATATCACTAGCTACAATACCTACAGTAGGAATACTTGATTATAAGTTATTGTGGGGATAAGCAGCTCCTCGGCTCCAGTGTTAACTATAGAGTTACTATAGAGAGGAGAAGTTTAGAATGCCTGATGTTTTTGGCTACATTAGTGGCACTCAAATTGCTATTGTTAGGCCTGCCGAATATGAGAAGAGGTTTTTAACCGAAAACTATTAGCACTCCATAAATGCTCAAATTGTGAATAAGTACCTGCCTCATACCTACAGTTACCAACTTCTTGCTGGCATTCATATATGTATATTTAATGTTATCTTGCTTCAGCTTACCACATGACACTGCATGACACTTATGTGAGTGTACTAAAAGTACACCTCTGCCGAACCCTTCAGGTATATAAAATTTACATAATTTATTTAATCAAATAACAATGTTATTAGAAACAGTATAGTAATCTGTCGGTACACTTGACATAAGCTAGTTAACAATCAATATTGGTGTGATATTAGGTTATATTGTCATAATTCTTAAATTTTTATTAAATAGTATTATAATCTATAGCTTCTGCCCGCGGCTTCGCCGCCCGCGTGGATGTCGGAAATTATCCCACGGGAACGTGCTAACAGGATAAAATGTATGTGCTTCCCCAGGATGCCATCTATATCTATGCCAAATCAGAAGTTCAGTGGTTTAGGCGTGAAAATGTAACATACAGTTTCAAGTTCAAATCCTTCCCTTAAAAACCGAATTACCCGTTTTTGTCCCGTCAGTGGTAAATTTTCGACAACTTTACATATTTTTATTATTAATTATTTTCTGTCAAAAGTATCAATAGGTACTGAGTTTCGAGTTACTCAGACCGCGCATTCTAATTTCTTCGACATAAACTTAACACCCCTATATCCCCCTTTTTTTTTTTTTTTTGAGGATTGGAAATCATCAAATGACTCCTCCCGCTCTGGGTGGAGCAGGAGGGAGTGTCAGACTCTTACTTACTAAAACCCACCCGTGTTCCTTCCTTAGCCCTTTATGTTCCAGGGCAGCGGTAAACCCTTTCGGATGTTCCCGCTACCCTGGCAGGCTTCGGCCCTATGGGGCCCCGTCGCTTTTGCTGACATCTCTTTGAGGCGCGCGAGGAACACGTACACGCCGTCCGGCACGGGCCTAGTCCTGATCGGACGGAGAGCTACCCATTAATCTCCGCCCGCAGGCCCGCGCCTACGGTGGCCGGGAGTCGTCACGCGGCTCCCGACGCCCGGAGCGTCTCCCGCGGCGGCTGAGGCGTGAGGTGCGCAAAGTGCGTTCCCTCGCCCACCCCGCCACATCCTTCGCTAGCATGACTGCTTCGCAGAAGGAGGTGACTGCCTCCCACTCCCTCTCACCCCGGACCATGGCTTGAACCAGGGCCGGGCGCGAGAGGTCGCCGCCGCTGCCAATTGCCTCTACAAGGACACGGCGGTGCTCTGCCCAAGCAGGGCAGACCTCCACCGTATGCTCCACCGTGTCCTCTGGGCGATCCTGACAGTGGTGACACCCGGGCGTCTCCTCCCGCCTGATGATGTGCAGGAACCTCCCGAAACATCCGTGTCCGGAGAGGACCTGCGTCAGGCGGTAGGTGAGAACGCCGTGACGTCTCTCTAGCCACTCCTCAAAGAGGGGTCTTACCGCCGCTATCGTGGCGTGCCCTGCGCTGGGTTGCGATAGTCGCTCCTTCCATGCCACCATGAGATCGCGCCGGAGGTTCGTCCGCTCCGCCGCGGTTTGCCGCGGATGCGGTGTTTCCCCCCGGCGTAGTGCCTCCGCGCGCCAATCATATAGGCGCGCGAGGACTATCGCCTCCAGATCCCATGGTGGCAGTCCGGCAAGGAGGCTTGCTGCCTCGCCCGAGATCGTGCGGTAGCCCCGGATCAGCCTTACGGCTACCACCTTTTGGGGCGCGTTCAGGTAGTGTGCGGCTCGAAGCCGCAGTGAACGCGCCCATACCGGGGCCCCATATAGGGCCATGGACCGCACGACCCCCGCGTAAAGCCTCCGGCAGGAGGCGTTTGGCCCCCTCAGGTTGGGCAAGAGTCGCTTTAGGGCGGCCCCGTTCCAGTTTGGGGGCCAAACGTCGGAAATGCTCGACGAAGTTCCATCGGCTGTCGAGGACGAGACCCAGGTACCGCATCGTGGTCTCGACGCCGATGTGAACCCCTCCTACCACTAGTTGGGATCCCGGAGGTGGCCCGTACCGAGGTCCATGAAAGGACATGGCCTCGGACTTGTGCAATGCCACCTCGAGACCCAACCGCCGCATCCTTTCCACGACTATCGCAACCCCGCGTGTCATCGCGTCGGCCGCCACCTGATGCGACCTCCCCTGCGCCAGGACCAGCGTGTCGTCAGCGTAGCAAACTACGCTGACGCCTTCAGGGAGGTCGGCCCGCAGCACCCAGTCGTAACCGATGTCCCACAGGAGCGGCCCCAGAACCGATCCCTGTGGGACACCGCACGACATCTCTCGCCGGTTCCAGTTCCCGTCGCGACCGGGGTAGATGACGGCTCTGTCCGTCAAATACGCCCCGACTACTCGACGGAGGTAGGTCGGCACCCGGTGATACCGGAGTGCCTCCCCAATGCAGCTCCAGGGCAGGGTGTTGAACGCGTTGGCGATGTCGAGTGACACCGCTACGACCACCCCACCCCGGGACACCGCGTCCCCCGTCGTGAGGGCTCTTACGCGCATGATGGCGTCCACCGTAGAGCGCCCCTTGCGGAAGCCAAACTGGCAATCCGCAAGATCCGGCCCAGTCCTCCCCAGGTGCCCGACGAGGCGGCCCGCAATCACTCTCTCAAAGAGCTTGCCAACCTCGTCGAGCAGCACTATGGGCCGGTATGCGGACGGAGAGTCCGCAGGGCGCCCCGGCTTCTGAATGAGGACCAGCTTCCCCGTCTTCCAACGGAGTGGAAACTGGCCTCTCTCCATGCATGCGCTTAAGAGCGCCTCCAGTCGAGGCCCGAGCAAGCCGTCGGGTCCTGGGGCGGTGTTTTTGGCCTTCAGCCTGCCTACCGCCGCTCTCAGATCTACCCCGGTCACTTCAGGGGTGTCGTCGTCGTCGTCCGTGTGGTCCGCTTCGGGCACCGTAAGTGGCGGAGCCATAGGCGGGGGAGTATGCTCCCCGCGTGAAGGGAACAGAGCGCTCACCACCTCCTCCACCAGCTGAGGGCGGAGACTCTGAGTCAGCGGGGGGGCCCAGGTGCGGAGTTTATTCCGCACCATTTCAGAGTCTCCAGCATCTCCTCGCGGGCCGTGTCCTTGGCCCGCTGGATAGCCTCTCGGAGGGCGGTCTTCGCCGCTCTGTACCCCTCGTACAGCTCCGCCTCTGTGGCTTCCGCATCCGGAGGGCGGATGCGGCGCCTGCGGTGCCTGGTGTACCGGTGTCGCGCGTCGACGCACGCCTTGCGCAACGCTTCCACCTCCTGCGACCACCAGTACACCCGACGTCGGGCGCATCCTGGCCGGACTCGGGGCATTGCCACGTCACAGATCTCGGACATGGCCTCCCGGAACCACTCCGCCTCATCGTCAATGTCAGCAGGCCTGTCCGGTGAAAATACCCAGGCCTGCACGATCGAGGCTTCCAGGAGGAGCTCCCGGTCCAGCTGCTTCAGCGCCCACCGCGGACCACTCGGGGTCTGTTGGACCAGCGCGCTAGAGGTCTGGGTGGAGACATCAAACCGGATATACCGGTGATCGGAGTAGGTCTCCACCTCCTCCATGACGCGCCAGTCGATGACACGCTGTGACAGAGCGGGGCTGGCGAACGTGATGTCCACTACCGACTCGCCCCGCATCCGCACACACGTAGGGACAGAACCCCGATTCACGGCGACCAGGCCTGTTTCCAGAGCCCAGTCCTCTACCATCCTGCCCCGCACATCCGTGCAACGGGAACCCCAGGCCACATTCTTGGCGTTGAAGTCCCCGAGCACTAGCACGGAGAAAGGATGGCTTCTGGCGACGACGACACCCAACTCTCAAACTCAAACTCAAAGTATTTATTTCAATTAAACCAATTACAGGCACTTTTGAATTGTCAAGGGGTCGGTCAGTCAGAAAAATGAAGCTAGTTGCCCATTCCAAAGCGTAGGTACCTATGGAGAAGAACGGGCAAGAAACTCCATGGACACTCTTTTAAATCAATATATGGTTACAAAGTATTGGTTACATCATTTATGTTATAAATTATGCATGTGAGAACGATGCAGAACGTTAAAAGCGTCCGTAATGAAAAGTAAAAAAAAAAAAAAAAAAATAAGTACAATTCAAATATTAAGTTAAATTAAAATAAGCCATGGCAGCAAAGAGATAACCAGTCCCTACTGACGGCGCCCGTTCACGAACATGACGCGTGGATCAGCACCATTCAGCTCAACCATTTTGAAGGGAACCAAATGATCCAACACACGCGCCACCATCAGCGAGACATTTGAGTGAGCATGACATACTCTCTGCTGCCAGGGCACATTCAAGTCAGTGAAAGACGTACCCAGTATATGGTAGCTTTATAGTATGTACATAGTACTCACACATGTGCTATACAATTATACAATACTAGGAGATTGAATTTATATAATGCAAAAAAGTATTTTAAAATCTTCAGCAGCTCCAACAGTATTTTCAAATGCTTATCAATTTATTTATGCGTCCATATGGAGCAGGACCAGCGTTTAGCCAAGCATTTTTATCAGCGATGTAATCCCCTAATTTATAATATGCCTGGCTGCATAGTGTGCGTTTTATACAAGATTTAAATTTCGTTTCATTCTGTTCTATTATGTGGGGAGGTATTTTATTGTAACATTTTAAACAGTACCCCATGAAAGATGAGTCTACTTTAGCCAGTCTGAAACCTGTTTGAACTAATTGCTCCCTATTTCTAGTGATATAATTATGTCTTTCACCTCTTTTACTAAAAAGATGTAGATTTTTCCTTACGTACATAATGTTTTCATAGATATATTGACAAGGTACCGTCATGATGTTAATATCTTTAAACAATTCTCTTAGAGAGTCACGCCTGCGGAGGCTATAATATATGGCTCTGATGGCTCTTTTCTGCAGAATAAAAATAGACTCGATGTCTGCAGCTCGCCCCCATAGTAAAATACCGTACGACATAATACTATGAAAGTAACTAAAATAGACTAGTCTCGCGGTATCAACATCAGTAAATTGACGGATTTTTCTCACAGCATACGCTGCTGAACTTAGTCGTCCTGCAAGGGATGTTAAATAATAATAATAATAATAATAATTTATTTATTCAAGTAACAAAGACTCATTGTGTTAGTAAACTTAAGAACTATGTTAGTTAATTGTATTACAAAATTATTTCATCCCATGGGAGATGACACTGCAGTGATTGATGTACATGCAATCGAGCCTGCTAGCGATCATTTTAAGGATATTGTTGGAGCTGGCCCGTACTCTGCGCACCAGAGATGCACATCTAATTCGCATCGTTGCGTAAAAGCAATTTATATGTGCGTCCGCGAACATTCCCGATGCGCTACAAAAACGGGGCAGCCCCACCAACACCCTGAAAGTGTTGTTGTACTGGACACGAAGGGCGTTGTACGACCGTTGGGTATATCTAGCCCACAGGCTGCACGTGTAAAACGTTGTACAATAAGCTCGAAATAGAGTATTCTTGACTTTGAATGAGCAGCGTGCAAACCTGCGAGCCAGCATGTTCGCCCTTACCGACAACGCCCTCCGCTCCCGCTCAATATCAAGTTCATCATTGAGGTCAGGGGTCAATATATGACCCAGATACTTGAACTTAAATACTCTTTGTAGTGGAGTCCCATTGAGTAATACAGGTGGTACATACCCCGGACTACCCCCAGCCTCAAAGACCATCATTTCCGATTTCTTGGAGTTGTACATCAAACCATGTGCTTTGGCATACTCCTCACATTTGGCGACCAATTTTCTGAGACCACAGATTGACGCGCTCAGTAGCACCATATCGTCTGCATAGCTAATATTATTAACACAGATACCATCTACATAGCAACCCACTCTGGTGCTACTGAGCTCGCCAATCAGCCCATTCACATACAAGTTGAAAAGCGTGGGTGAGCTCAACCCTCCCTGCCTCACCCCGCATTCCAACCTGTATGGTCCGGAAAAGGTTCCAGCCCATCGTACACTATTGATCTGATTGCTATACCAATATTTAAAGATGTTTATCAGCTCCATTGGCAACTTATCCTCCTCCATTTTTCTCCACAGTACGTCATAAGCAACCAGATCAAAAGCCTTGGTTGTCATGAACATTGACAGTTTTATTTAGTTGTGTATTAAGCAGACCGTCAAACACTTTTGATATTATAGTAGCTAGTGAGATGGGCCTATAGTTGCTGCGGTCTGCGAGGTCGCCAGTCTTATTTTTCACAATGGGCACTACTACTGTTTGCATCATCTCACTAGGCAAGCAACTATGGCTCATACAAAAGCTATAAAGCATTGTAAGAACTCTAGCCAAGTGTGGACCGGCATAACGCAGATGCTCAATACTGAGCCCGTCATGACCAGGGGATTTACCTCTAGACATAAATTTTATAGTTTGAGTAACCTCCTTTGATTTAAATTTTATCCCTATCTCCGATCCAGACTCAATATTAAGCACCGTACGTGAGGGCCCCAAAAGAGACTTTACAAAAAAGTGCTGCTTGAAATGATCAGCAATCTCTTTAGGTTCACTTACTCCGCCGACGCTCACTGGAATTCCTGATCTATTTTGCAACTTATTGGTATGCTTCCAAAAACCACGAAAATCGTTTCTAGAGTGATGCGAGGCCAGTATATCCATTTTAATTTGGTCTTCATGGTCTTGACACCACTTTAAACGTGCCTTAAAAACTTTTCTAGCCTCACACATCTCATTATAACCAGCCCAGAAACTGGTTTTCCATACCACACCCATAGCTTAAATTTTTGCTTAGCCTCCCTGTGTGCGTCGGCCACATGAGTGTTCCAGCCTGTCACTACCCTTTTCAAGCGCCCCCTGCCACTTCCTCGACCAACCACAGCCGCCTCACTCAAAGCATGTACGATTTCTGAATAGAATTTATCAATAACTATTTTATGCTCATCATTATTGCACATCATATCACAACATTCACTAAGGTCGTGTGGAAAGTCGATTAGTCTCAACCTTTTATGACATTCCTTCTGATACAAATGAATTTGATCCTGACTTCTCTCCCCCCACACAACCATATTATTTGACCAAGAATTAATGACACTCTTTGATACAATTACACTTAATTTACATTCTACAACCAATGGAAAGTGATCAGACCATAGCACATCATACAACACACCTACTTTTACAATAGAGCTTTTAGCTGCTTCCGTTACTAAACAGTGATCGAGCCACCGTTTTGACCCATGCGCTTCACTTAGAAAAGTATATGTGTCGGACTGAATGCCTAACATTTTAGTATCGATACATGTCCACTTTTGCTCACTACAAAACTCGGAAAGTTCATCAAAGAATTGCTCCGACGGATGCGCATTGAAATCTCCCAACACGTATACGCAATCTATGTTATAGTTATCTATAATAGCACTCACCGAGCTCAGGGTGTCCGTAAAATCCGTCAAATTCGCAACAGTGTCCGTGGGCATGTAAACACTAAACACTAAAATGGATTTATCTCGTATGACTATTTTAACCGCACAAATACGAGAATTACCGCACTGCACAATGGTCACGTCACGAAACAGATGACGTCTCCATAGAAGGGCAACCCCGCCGTGTGGCCTGCCGCGCAGTATACCTGCGGAGGTGTCCACTGCAGACACTCCCGTGCAGCCGAACTCATCACTTATTGTACTAAGGTATGAGATGTCTTCCGGCAGCAACCATGTTTCTTGTAATGCAATGATATCCGATTTCTTACATAATTCACGTATACTGTGTACAGAGCGCTTGACATTTTTGCAATTAAAACTTATGAATTTATAAGTATCATTACCCATTATAAACATTATTTAATGCCGAGATCAACTTCTTTTGATGTACCATTACGTTTTATTTTATAATTAATAAAACGTCGAAATATGACACCCTTTTGTTTTTTTTTTTTTTGGGTGGGAAATCATCATATGACCCCTCCCGCTCTGGGCGGAGCGGAAGGGAGTGTCAGACTTTTACTGACTAAAACCCACCCGTGTTCCTTCAGTTGCCTGTGCCAAGGGCCACGGTACCTCTTTCGAATATCCCGCAGCCCTGGCGGCAAATATGACACCCTGAGGCCATAACTTGTCATCTAAATACATATGTATGTTACTTTGTGATACAAAGAACTTATATGCATTGTGTTCACATTGCCGTTTAATGTTAATTATTTCAAGGTCCACATTTTCTCCAGTTTTCCTATGAATATAATTTGTTATATCCGATTCTGAAGCATCCCGATGTACGTTTGTTATAAACATGGGTATTTTTCTGTCGGCCGCTTTAAATTTGTCCTCAGATCCAACTATACCAATACCTAGGTTTCCTTTAAATCTATCTCTAAATGAGGACCCCATTGAAGCCTTGGGTCGAGCGTGATCCCCAGGAAAACCGTTTCATCGACGAATTCTAGTTTCTCTTGATTCAATTCTATCTCACTATGACTACTTTTGACATTTGGTAAAGAAAATCTTATGCACTTCGTTTTTTTCCCATTTAATACTAAATTATTAGCAGTGAACCAATTTTGGATCTGCAGTAGGGCGTTATTTACGTCGTCAAGATTTGATGCACGTCTATTAATTTTAAAAATCAAGGAAGTATCATCAGCAAATAACACCATCTGTGGTTGAGTTTTTAACAAATGGGGTAGATCATTAATATATACTAAAAAGAGGAAAGGACCTAATATCGAGCCTTGTGGTACACCCATTTTTACTTTTAAACCGAGTGAATTGACACCATTTATTTGAACTTGCTGTTGTCTATCATTTAAATAAGATTTTACTAAACTGAGCGCAAGTTTTCCAAGTCCGTAATGCCTTGAGCATTACGGACTTGGAAAACTTGCGCTCAGTTTTTTTTCAATTTTAAAAGTAAGGTTTCATGGTCGACGCAATCAAAAGCCTTAGAGAGGTCACAAAAAATTCCTATGGCGTCTTGGGACTCTTCCCACGCCCACGCTCTGTTAAAGAGTTCTGGAACTCGGCGAGAGTTCGGCTCGGAGAGAAGTAGACTCCCACTACCACAATCTCTCCGAACCGTGCTGCTACGCACCCCTGTCCCTTCGTGACACCTTCGAGGGACGGGGTACCGGCGGCAGCCGACGAAATTATGGCCACTGAGCCGTTAAGGTCCTCCACCCAGTTATCCCTGGGCCGGACAAAGTACGGCTCAGCGACCACGGCGATATTAATCGACCACTGCGCCATGCTCTGGAGCAACAGGTCCTGAGCGCAGGCGCAGTGGTTGATATTCGCCTGGAGGAGGCGTAAAGGCGGAGCCATTACTCCTCCATTTCAGCCCCCTCCCGGGCCCCTTGTGAGGGACCCTCGGCAGCGGCGGCGGCGGCGGCGGCGGCGGCAGTGGTGGCGGCGGCGGCGGCGGCGGCGGCAGTGGCGGCGACGGTGGTGGTGGTGGCGACGGCGGCGGAGGGCCTGCCTTTCCTCCTGGCTTCGGCGGGTGGGGCGCAGGACTTGCTGCCCGCCCGGTGATCGGCCGGCTTGCCAGCAGCCGCACATGCAGCGCAGTGCGGCGCGGCGTTGCACGAGCCGGCCTTATGTCCTGGCTTACCGCAGCGGAAGCACAAAGTGCTGCGGTCCTCCGAGGTGCACTGGACGCTCACGTGGTGACCCACGTGGCATCGATAGCACCTCAGAGGTCTGGGCTCCAGCAGTTTGACCTGCGCGGACTCCCAGCCCACCAGGAGCCTTCCACCCTCCACTATCTTTCTAGCCGCCGTCACCGGGCAGCTTACCGTTACGGTTCGCATGCCCGTGAAGTCAGGACGTATGGTGCCCGCCTTCACCTGGTCGGCCAGACACCCGCCCGTCCTGACGACGGCGGCTACCACCTCCGTTTCCGTGATGGAGTCATCCAGGCCCACAATGCGCATGTCTGCGCACTTGACGGGCCTGGAGACTCGAGCCTCGTCCGCGTTGAGGGACGCCCTTAGCTTCTCAGCTAGGGCGTCAGCGGTGGGGCCACTCGTAGCACCGGGGATCTCCAGCATGCGGAACTAGCTTCAACTTTCTGACTAACTGACCGACTATTTAATTTTGACAATTCAAAAGTGCCTGTAAATGGTTTAATTGAAATAAATGATTTGAGTTTGAGTTTTTGAGCGGGCACCAGTGGCGGTCACCCTATGCTGGAGGCCCCCGGTGATCCCCCCCCCTATATCCCCCTTTGAGGGGTACCTAGTTTTGAAAAACTTATAATGATAAACTTTATTACATACTTAGGCAAATTTCAAGTTTATTAACTAAATGCATAAGATTTTTCATATAAAGTGTATCCCCGCTTTTCACCCCCACAGGGGTGGAATATAAAAAAAATCGTTTGGGATGGTATTCATAACTTGACTCAAAGATTATTTTTATACTAATTTTCGAGTTAATCAAGCAATGCAGTAAAATCCTCCCCTGAAAAATGGACTACCCCATTTCAGCCCGTTAGGGGAAGATTTTCAAAAAACCCTGATACACATTATTCTTTACTTTCAATATTAAGTATAATAAAAATAAGTCGGGTTTTCCTTCCTGACGCTATAACTCCAGAACGCACGAACCGATTTCCACGGTTTTGCATTCGTTGGAAAGGTCTCGGGCTCCGTGAGGTTTATAAATCAAATCAAATCAAATCAAAAATGTTTATTTGTCGGAATATGGTACAATAGATGTTACAATTTTGGTTCCAGCATATCCTGCCATACTATGGCGTACAAATATTTCAAGTAAAATGAAGTCTTATTTATTAATATTTGAATTAGTAAACATGAATCACTTAATAAAATATAAATATTATTGTAATAAAGATCGAAATTGTATTGTGTTTATAATAAGTCATGTCATTAATATTGAATAATTATCAAATTCAAATTCATTTATTGCTTGTCACAGGTGTATGGTCAGTTCTTATAATTATTTGTTATAATATCTCTGTAACATACCCATGGGGTGTACAATGTTTAAAAGAATAATAATAATTAAAATAAAATTAAATTAAATACATCACTGGTCATAATTACATTAACTACAATATATACAAGTCATTTTCATTTAAAAATAAAATAAATTAAGCCGGCTACAATAATTATATGTCAATTTCAATTAATATAAAATATATGACTGGTTACAATATTATTCACATGTCAGTTTCAATTAAAATAAATTATAATCTGTATCGCTACTTCAAAAACCTCATTGCAATGAAAAACCTACGCCTTTTCTTTAAAATTTATTTTCTCAATGCAAATTATACTTTATGCCTGAGCCCTAAGAGTCATAAAAGCGTATCATCACAACTAGATAAAAAAATGCATGCGGAAGTCATAACTTTCTGTTACGCACTCATGTCAATCGCAAAATATGTATGTGCGAAAGAGATAAGTAAGTTTGCTTGTTTCTACTTTGCCTACTTGTCGAAACCTGCAGGTTACGCGGTCAGTGTGTCACCGGACTTCCTTACTGCCTGTGACACTTTTTGTTCTGCTCGTTCGCTCTGGAATTTCCATTGACATAGAAAAGTATGGACTGGAAATACCTACAAAAAAAGGGTGCATACCTACAACTAATATTGTCGCATAAAATGGCTGCCATTGCTAGGGTTGTGTCAATCAAGGAACAACTGTTATCTCGTTGTTACTATAACGAGTAACGATACTATTTACGAGTTTTACTAGTTATCACGTTTGCATCACGATGGATTTTGGTGCTGTGAAGTGTGAACCACAGGCCGGACGTAGCTAGGTCACTCGGACCGAATAAGACGCAAGATTATTTATGTTAACATCGCAGAATATACGGATATCGTTTCAGCGGAGGAACTAGTTTCGGAAACTATTACGGTAAGTCGGCAACGGTACAACACTATTCCATTATGACATCTGTTTGTAAACAAACGAATGAATTAACAAATATAATAAAAAGGCCTGTTATATGGAAATGAACCCAAATATCAATACTTTAGCCATAAATTCATGATCGCGTTACAATTGTATCATCGATTGTGTATTATTGTATGTATTATTGCATGAAAACCGGCTACTAACCTGTGCAAAGACAATTGAGGTTGATTTTCATTCTTTCTTGCACCACACTTCACAATACAACACACAGGCACGTTGCACTTCTGTTTTCCAACATTCACATGCAGTTTTAAAAGGTAAAATCCTCGTAATTTTCTCGCAAATCTCAATAATACAAAAAACAAACAACCATTTGACAGCAAAACTACCACGAGACTCGTGGCATAAGATGGCTGCTACGGCACTTACCTACAACTGTCACTACATCAAGACAAAATGTTGCCATAATTAGCAACAACTTAAAATATAGTTGTCTCTTTTATCAAATAAGATTATCTCACTAGAAAGAATGAGACATAACGATATTTCAAATTCTGAATCATATTTCACTCATATTTGTATAAGCAAATGTATGTATAGAATAACGCGGCATCTCCATGTTTTTTCCTATCTCAATGGGAATTTCGGATGCGCTCGCGCCCGTTTGAAGTCGCCGCGCGAGTGTTATCGTATCTTTGTTGTTGTGTTGTGTTGTGCGAAATTTGACGCTTTGTTTTAATAGTGACAGGACACATAACGTATTATAGGTACTTAGTTAAATAGCTAAGTAAACTTTGCGAAATTAGACGCTTAATACTTGGTGTTTAAAGGTTTTATTATTAAATAACCATGCCTCGTTACAATTACACAGCTTCGGAGTACACCGATATGATTTTAGTGTATGGGGAGTGTCACGGAAATGCCGCAGACAGACAGACAACATTTTTTTTAATCACATTTTTGGGTTCGGTGTCGGTCTAGTAACACCCCCTGCCATTTATTTTTTTGATATTTTCAATGTACAGAATTTTCACTTCTACAGATTTATTATAAGTTAGTATAGATGCTCAATTATATCAAATCACAGATTATTAACCAAATAGTCGGGCATCATTCACCCGCGAGTTATTCACTAATCAATTTATTATTCACAATCACTTTTCGACCAGTTAGTTATGTCGCCAGTCATTAAATTTTTTTATTTTCAATATGTCCGCCGTGTTCTGGAATACACAAACTACACCGACGTATAATGTTATTTCTCACTCTTGATAATAGGCCACCATTACCAGACATTTCTTTCAATTTATTCAAGGATATTATTATTCTATTTTTTAATTCCTCAACGGTATTAACTTCTGTTGAGTATACCTCATTCTTTATGTGACCCCACAGAAAGAAATCCAGGGGCGTGAGATCTGGTGACCTCGCTGGCCACCGCACTGGTCCAAAACGGCCAATCCACTGCTGTCCGAACATTTGACAAGTGGTCTGCCTAGGTCTGATCGTCGCCTCGAAACAGTCGAAACAGAGCCAGTCTCTCTTAGTCGCCGGTAAACTCCGTCAAAGACAACACAAAGATACTCGGCGCCCGGGATAACGTGCAATGTATTAATCCCGAGCTCCCACGGATACACAGTTGCAGTACCCGTAACAATTTAAAATATTTGCATATTCCTCGTTCGTGAAGGTCGTCATCGTCAACAGTTCCAAATCAGAAGCACGTATTAAAGTCCAGTTAACTAGCACAGGTCAAAATTCAAATATTTTTATTGGAACAAAAACATGCTACAATTTTTGTGTACGTTAATACTGCGTTAGTTTAGTAACTGTGTCGCAGTTATTAGCACCCACTCTAGGAGCGAAAGACCACTGAGTTCCAATAATAACAAAGGCTATACTTATAGGTAGAAACTAGACATAAACATTAATAATAATAAAACTAGAACTAGACATTTTTTAATAATAGTTGTAGCAGTATAAGAGGGTGGGTATGATTATGGGGGGATTTAATTGTGGGGTGAGTCTGTATGTGTGGGAAGGGTGCGTATAATTATGTGTATGTGGAGGAAGTGATATAAATGTAATTAAGTTTGTATGAGGCTCTCTGTTTCGGCAACGAGTCAGGTTATGGAGCCATTTTTCAATTTTCAGTTTACACTCGTAAGGAGAGTGGATATGTATTTCAATTTCTCATTAATTTTGTTATAGATAACAGCAGTGCGATTCTGTAACATCTCACCGTGAAAACTTAGGTGAAGTGAGCGCGGAGTGAGCTGCCATTCTAAATAATGCTAGGGATTGACACTACTGACAACTCGCATCAAGCTCACTTCACTTGAGTTTTCACGGTGAGATTTTTACAGAATTGACCGGCTGGACTCAAAAAGTTATAATTTCTTCTTACAACAACTAGATTAACGCTATCTGTCTGACATATTCTGTTTACTCTGCGTTTTAGAGAATTGAAATTAGGGTCATATTCAACTTACAGTGGGAACCTTGCAAAGAACATACAAATCCTGCGTGGGGAAGCGAATAGGTTTATGTGTGTCTTTTAGAACGGCTCTTTGTGCTCTTTCCAAACGAAGTAGAAGGCATTAACCAGAGCATCCCCACGCGGTAATGCAGTACCTAAGTTATCATGGAATGTGCTAGTGCAAAATATATTGTTTTTAACGTGTGAAAATCTGCCGAGGTTCTAAGGTTTTTAAACACAAATATTCATTTTCTGACACGTGACACCATTAACTCAATCTACCCATTCCAGGTCATAGTGCTTTCTATAATGATCCCTAAATATTTAATTTCATTAGTACGCGTAATTGTAGCACAGTTGCAGGTTGCACTTGTATTCGAGAGGCAACTGTGAGCAGTTAGTGTGAAGGAGGAATCTTGTGACATAACCCGTGATGCAAACGTTATGAATTTAGTTTTTTCTAAATTCAGGGTGAGCAAGTTGTTATTTAACCAATTCATAATATCCCGTAAGGCAGATTCTGCATGCACGCGCACATCTTCCCAGTCACTTCCATGAACTAGTAACACTGTGTCATCGGCGTATGTTATGATTTTGCAATTTGTTAGGGACAGTCGACAGAGTCTGTTTATTTATTTATTTTTTTACATAAATAAGGAAGAGTGTGGGCCCCAGGAGACTACGTGAGAAACTGTTCTTCACTTGTTTGGTTACCGATTTTTACAACCTGAGAGCGGTTACTAAGGTAGCTTTTAAAAATATCCAGGGGTAACCCCCTTACCCCAATCTAAAACAACCTCGTGAGCAAAAGAGGGACAGAGACAGTGTCAAATGCTTTCGAGAGGTCTAGAAAAACAGCAATTTTTTAAGCGATTCATATGCAATAGCCTCAGTCAAATCAAGTACAGCGTCTTCTGTGCTTTTCCCAGACCGAAAGCCATATTGATTATCGGCAAATTAAATAGCTGAGAAGTCTATTATTAAAAAAAAAAATCAAGAATCTTGGAAAGAATAGTGAGCACCGAGATAGGTCTATAGTTATTGACACTGGCCCTGTCCCCACTTTTATAAATAGGATGCCCTTTTGAATACAGTGGGAAAGATCCCGGTTTCGAAAACGAGATTGAAGACATGGGAAATACTAGGGATAAGAGTACTTCTGGCAGCTATAATTAGTATAGAAGATATACCATCCCAGCCTACTGCGGTAGTAAGTTTCAACCCCAAGATAATTCTTTTAATCTCTTCATTATCTGTACCAAGTATGGCCATTGAGCCATGTGGTGCCCCAGTACCAATATCAGACTGGGAGTTATAAGAAACACGTGTAATTTTAGATGCCAGTTTCTCCTACATTTGCGAAGAAGTTATTGACGTGATTGAGCGAAAGACTAGGATCTGGATGAAGAGACAGAAGTTCATTGGGAGAAGTCTTGTTACTTTTTAAGTTAGAAATAGTTTTATTATGATTCCAGGTAGCTTTTGTTTTTTTACGGTGTTTAAGGAATTCTGATCTTTCATACTGGCGTTTCAGTTTTTTCAGTAAATTATTGCAAAAATTTCTTTAACGTGTGTACGTTATTATAAGAATGTGATTATCGGGATCTTGTTTTGTTTTACGATAGAGATTGTCACGATTTCGTATACATTTCAAAAGCCCTGTAATAATCCCTTTTCTACTGGGAATAACACGGACACTTGTATTTTTTCCAACTACTGTAGTGATTATAACAAGAATAGCTGCAGCGTGGTTGGAATCATTATTGCAGTCTTTTACAGATGAAGAATCAGTACTTTCTAGCATTGCCATAAAAGCGCCAATATCAACGCAGCTGCGTGAGTTGTTAAATGTAGTATTAGTGTTTAGCTTACAAAAAAATATTACTGGGGTATGATCTGTTATAAATGAGTCGAGAACAAGTACGATTGCAGGTTTATTTTATTTAATTATTGCGTGATCCAGACAATAATATGTTTACGGTTAGGGAAAAGGTGACCAGGTAGCATTCCATGCGAAGCAACTGCATTCAGATACGAATCCGCATTCGTATCATCGTTATTAGACAAAATATGAATATTTACGTCTCCAAGTAAGACAATTGTTTTAAATGTTTTTAGTAAATACAGTTTCATCCAAGCTATTAATAAAGTTTAGGGTGTTCCGATATGATGGAGAGCGATAAATTGCTATAAGGGCTACGTCAGAGTTAATTTATCCGTGGAGACCTATAACAGTGCGAAGTCCGCTTGTTTATGTGTTTGTTTGTCTTTTGCTAATTGTAGCAAACATTAATATAATAATAATACCTATGAAGTGTCAGTTGATAGATTTCACCTGCTGGTCCTCTGCCGGTTATGTGGTGCCTGCTGACTTGTCTGACGTGCCTCGTTGTTGCAGGGACGTGTCTAACAACAACATCAGCACATTGGCGCGTGACGCGCTGCTGCCCGCCGCCGGCCTGCGCGAGCTGTGAGTATACGAACTGTGCAGTGTGCATACATTATCTATATCTATACATATTATTAAAAAACAGTTTTCGAGTCTGTCTGTGTGACCGCGTTGATCTTCTAAACCACGGAATGCGGAATTTATTGCGAATTTCACCTTTATTTAGTGTATATGTTGACTATACACTGGGGCTAATTAAAGCCCAATTACAATTAAGAAAAGGTTTAATAAAAATGTCGTGCGTACAGTAAGAAGGTGGACTGTTATGACACATCAAATCTTTTGACCTAAATCTTTTGACGACTAATTAACTAACGCCTACCAAAACCATTATAGTGCGTATATATCGACGTGTGAATTTGGTATTTCGAAACTGTCAGGCGCTGCGCCGCAACATTTTGAGAATTTATTCCGGAAGGTTTATGTGTACAAATAATATTGTGCGCAGCAGGGTCGGGTCGCTAAAAATATAACAACGTGTGCGGTTGGGGGACCCCGGCCAATTAGTAACACTATTAAAACCTAGTTGTCCGATTTCGAAGAGTTTTTTTTCTTTTTTTTTTGTGTGGGAAATCATCATATGACTTCTGCCACTCTGGGCGGAGCGGGAGGGCGTGTCAGACTTTTACTAACTAAAACCCACCCGTGTTTCTTCAGTTGCCTGGGCCACGGTATCTCGTCGGCGACTAGGGCCGTAAGGGCGCAGAGATTGCCTCTCCCTCACGCGCTCCGCCTCCTCCTTTGCGAGCATTACTGCTTCACAGAAGGAGGTGATGGCTTCCCATGCACTCTTACTCCGTGCCATGACCTGGACCAGGGCAGGACGCGAGAGATCGCCGCCACCGATCGCTGCCACGAAGACGCGGCGGTGCTCCAAGCCGGGCAGACCTCTACTGTATGCTCCACTGTGTCCTTCGGGCGAACCACACAATGGCCCTGACGTTTCCTCCCCGACCTATCCTGAACAGGAACCTCCCGAAACAACCGTGTCCGGTGAGGACCTGCTGTCGCGTACACACGACCCACTCGACGACGATTTATAGGGAACGTTGTGAAAATAAAAGAGAGTGATTCAGTTTCATTACATTGAAGGTCTTGTAACAAATTGGCGCGCGAACGCGGGCGCAGCTTACGTTATGCGCATGTCTTGGAGGTAGAAAAACAACTGGGGTCTCACGCGCGGTCGATCTGTTTTATGGGCGCATTTGGGGCGTGGCCTCGAGCTTTCGTGATTTCTTGTCTATTGCCTTTTATGGTGACGAAAACTTACGAAAATCACCTCTCTCTATCACACTCGTGGCTTGAGTAGCCCGGGCCTTACCACCGAGTAAAAGAGTATAGCAATACTCTTTTACTCGGTGGTAAGGCCCGGGGAACAACATTACTTATTTATTTATTTAAAGGTAGGAGAACCAACAGCTAAACCAAATTAATAACAATATTGTAGCGACACAGAGCCAATTACAGGTTCTCACGAGTAGACACAGAGAAGGTAATAGAAATCTTAGGATCACTAACAACTAAGTAGCAAGCACGATAAAAGTACAAATACAATGAATTAAAAAACAAGCAGCAAGTATCAAATACATTCAGACGCCATGTTAGGCATTAGTGACATGGGGAAAAACTGAACTTAAAAATAAAATCTATTCTATACTTATAATAAATCTGTAGAAGTGAAAATTCTGTACATTGAAAATATCAAAAAAATAAATGGCAGGGGGTGTTACTAGACCGACACCGAACCCAAGAATGTGATTAAAAATTTTTTGTCTGTCTGTCTGTCGGTCTGTCTGTCTGTCTGTTTGTTCAGGCATCACGCAAAAACTACCGGTTCGATTACGATGAAACTTGGTATAATTATTCTTTAATATCCTAGGCACCACACTGGGTACTTTTTATCCCGGAAAAGTATATACAATAAAAAACAAACTTAATTTTGCGGTTCGATCCCTAGACCCATTACTGTGTCAACCGCAAATAATAAGTTTGTCGTAGGTTACGTCACCCGCAGTGGAGTTCATTTTTATTCCTTTTAGTTTTTAGAGTTATTTAGGTTTATTTTCATATAAGTCGTAGGTACTTATAGATTTTAATTTTAAAGTATAGGTAGCATATTTGATAGTGTACGTAGTGACCGTAGGTTATTTTATAATACTGTTAGGTAGGATTAGTCATTCGTATAGATATTAGTTTTTAGGGATTTTGCTTATTTATTGAGTTTAGATTAGTTATCATCAGAAATAGGTTTATTTAGGTAGGTAGGTATTTAATTTTCTGTTATTGAGTTTTTTTTAAATTAGGTAGGTACTTAGGTAAAGATATCATATAGGTAGCCTCTTAATCACCACTAATGAGACACAATTGGTTTTCTATCGTAATTAGCCACAAAGGGCCCGCGAGATAGATGGCATTCTGGGGAAGCACATACATTTTATCCTGTTAGCACGTTCCCGTGGGATAATTTCCGACATCCACGCGGGCGAAGCCGCGGGCAGAAGCTAGTAAATAATAAAATATTACGCGCTGTTAAAAAAGTTGGCATTCAACCGAGTGCGTGCAGAATGGGCTTTGGTGATAAATGGGTCAAAAAAGAACTCCTTACTTAGAATATTATAGTCCTTGCTCGCTCGCACCATGTATGAGTTTTGCCTATAGTTGGATGAGGAAAAAGGAATGGAGATAGGTGGATTAAATCTAACTGATGTCTGGGGGACAGTGAAATGCAATTTATGCAGGAGATCAGGACAGTCAATTTCGTTATTCAAGATTTTCAAAAGAAAAGTGCAATCAGCAAGTCGGCGACGATCTAAAAGTGGCTGTAAATGAAACTTCTTGCATTAAATTAATTAAATGCATGCATTTAATGCAATTGCATTAAATTAATTATTTTATTATGAAACTTATCATAACTGCTATTGTTACAAGACCTTGATATTTATTTATTGTAAAGTACATACAAAATAGTATCATTCTTTTTCCATACGTAACATTCTCCCCCTCAGTGTCGTTATGATGACGACACCCAACTTACACTATAAACATACAAATGGAAAGCATATCACTTTAATACAATAAGTATCGCTTCCAGCTTCATCTGCGGTACTGTTAGTACAGCCCGACTTTAAATTCTTATCTATACTTATAATAAATCTGTAGAAGTGAAAATTCTGTACATTGAAAATATCAAAAAAATAAATGGCAGGGGGTGTTACTAGACCGACACCGAACCCAAAAATGTGATTAAAAAAATTTTTGTCTGTCTGTCTGTCTGTCGGTCTGTCTGTCTGTCTGTTTGTTCAGGCTTCACGCAAAAACTACCGGTTCGATTACGATGAAACTTGGTATAATTATTCTTTAATATCCTGGGCACCACACTGGGTACTTTTTATGCCGGAAAAGTATATACAATAAAAAACAAACTTATTTTTGCGGTTCGATCCCTAGACCCGATTACTGTTCCAACCGCAAATAATAAGTTTGTCGTAGGTTACGTCACCCGCAATGCACAGCTATTAATAATAAGTATGTAAAGTTGTCGAAAATTTACCACTGACGCGACAAAAAGGGGTAATTAAGTTTTTAAGGGGAGGATTTTAACTTGAAACTGTATGTTACATTTTCACGCCTAAACCACTGAACTTCTGATTTGGCATAGAGATAGATGGCATCCTGGGGAAGCACATACATTTTATCCTGTTAACACGTTCCCGTGGGATAATTTCCGACATCCACGCGGGCGAAGCCGCGGGCAGAAGCTATAAATAAATAAACAATTTTATATCTAAGGGTAGTCAGTATGCCCGGCCTACTCTGCAAAAACAATAATCGCCCCTCAGGGTCCACAGTATCGGGCCTGCGGGCGGAGAGTAATGGGTAGCTCTCCGTCCGATCAGGACTAGGCCCGTGCCGGACGGCGTGTTCGTGTTCCACGCGCGCCTCAAAGAGATGTCAGCAAGTGACGGGGCCCCACAGGGCCGAAGCCTGCCAGGGTAGCGGGACCATCCGAAAGGGTTTACCGCTGCCCTGGAACATAAAGGGCTAAGGAAGGAACACGGGTGGGTTTTAGTCAGTAAAAGTCTGACACTCCCTTCTGCTCCACCCAGAGCGGAAGGAGTCATTTGATGATTTCCCATCCTCAAAAAAAAAAAAAAAAAAGGGTCCACAGTATCTAGACATACGACGCCATAAAAAAAAAAACATACAAATAAGGAAAGCGTATCGCCGACAAACGCATGTACGCCTATGCCAATATAATTAAAATGTTGCTATCCTAGCTGCGGGACGTTTCAGTAGCCCATTTTTAGTCCTAACGTCGACAACTCTTACGCGTCCGTCAGTTCCGGGATACAGCGGCTTGTACGATACTTTTAGGCCAGCAAGAGTGTGGCTGGTGTAAAACGTCGGACCGGTAAACCATGATGAATCGCTGCTAAGCACGTGATCGGTACTTTTAGTGCCAAAGTCTGCTACGTTGACATACGTCGGCACGTAGTGCCATTCGGTGGCGCTGCTTAGTTCATCTATTTCGCCTAGTCGATTGGCTATAAATACATACGTATGTTCTACAATTATTTCTTATCCAGTGTAAAACAGTTGTTGAGTCCGTCCAGTAATAAACTGAATTTGTTTTTAAACGATGTTCCTTTTTTATGTTGTTCCCTAGTTTGCATCCTAATAGAGCACCCTGTAGTTCCAGTCGGGGTATGGAAATTTACTTCTTAGGTGTGACTTTACATTTGCTAGCAATAAACAGACATCAGACAAGAAACTAATAAAGTAAAATTCGCACGTAAACTTAAAAAATATTTATTAGATTCTACGTAGATAAGTGTATGTATTAAGTATATATAGGTTATAGATGTACCTAACATTAAGTTTATTGTAAGAGAGACTCAACGATCTCACAGTTAAACTGCGTAAGCAGTTTTGTGGGGCAATGTACCTAGTGTTAAGAAATTTTTTGTGAATAAAGTTCATTCATTCATTCATTCATTCAAATGCCACATTGATCCGTCCGTCGCTCATTTCCCTACGCCAATACGCAACGGTCGCGTACGCAGTCGGTGACGCGTCACAAAATATGTGTAGCTCTAAATTTTCAATAATGGCGTCCGAATCACCGTGGGAAAAGTACCAGCGCGGTATTCTTATATTATTTATTTGTTTTAACTGATTAATCCAATTTTTAAACATATTGTTGAGCTCGTCGTTTAATTTATCATCCCAACTCATATCTGTTTTCCAAGTTTCGCGCATTATTATTTTTCCTTTAATTGTAAAAGGTATAAGGTAACCGTGTATATTGAAAATAGACATGACGATACATAACAATTCGCGTTTAGTGGGTCTCCATTTTAAATTTATATTTTTTTCTGGGATACGTTTAAATGATAGATCTAAACCTAACTCGTCGCTAACGGGGTACCATACCAAACCAAGCGTCCTTTCTGAACGGTCTTTATCTAAAGCGCAGCAGACGTTGTCGTTTAATTCTTCCTTCGGCACACTTTCCAGCGCGTCTGGCACGATGCTAGCCCAGTTTCGTATTTCGAAACCACCTTGTTTGTGGATGAAGGAGACTTCCTTTATGACGTTTTTCGTAAACTCGACGTCAGATAAGCTATCAATGTAATCGTCCATGTAGTGCTGGTTGCATATAACATCAACAGACGTTGGGTAGGTATTTTTAAATCTTAATGCGTTTTGATTTTTAATATATTGCGCGATAAACGGTGAGCAGTTCGCGCCAAATATGAATGACGTCATAGCGTATTTATTAATTTATTTAGTATTTTTGTCTCTAAATAAAAACCTAAGCGTATTTTGATCCTTTTCTTTAATTTTAATACGCAGAAACATGTCCTTAATGTCTGCAATAATTCCGATTTTATTTTCCCTAAACCTAAACATAATTCCAAATAATGATTGTAATAAGTCCGGCCCTGTTAATAAAAAATCATTAAGGGAATATCCCTGTGTTTTCGCGGCCGCGTCGAACACTAAACGTATTTTTTTCTTATTGGGGTTATCGACCCCAAAATGTGGTAGGTACCAAACTCGGTCGCTGACCTCCCCCTCGTGCAGCTTCCTAGCGTAATCGTTAGAAAATAAATGCTGGATACGTTCCTGATAGCGCGACGCGTAAGCGTTGTCGGTTGACATTTTTCTCTCGACTGTGTTTAATCGATTGTGGGCATTCTGATAAGAATCGGGCATAACAAAGTTATCGTGTTTCCTAGGCAACTCTACAAACCATTGGTTATCTATTAGTTCACATGAGTTATTTAATATGGTAACAGCACGCAAATCGTCTTTGTTCGGCCGTGGCTGATTTGAAATGCCTATAGAATCTAACTCGAATGATTTTTTAACAATTTCGTGCAACTCAGAATCGCGACACTGTTGCGCGCTGTTATCACTAGTATTACAATCAGCTGACATGTTCGTAATATGTATGTTATTGACAACACCGTGTACGCACCAACCTAGTGGTGTTTTTGTTACATATGGTTCACTTTTCCCGTTGCCCTTTAAACACATTGTTGAATAAGTTGGGTTATTGCGGCTGTCGAAGGACCAATAAGCGTTGTGTAATTTATTAGGGAACGAATGTCATGTCGCCTGCACACAAGGGGGTAGGAAACAATTAAGGACTTACTTGATGTTCTTGAATGCCGTGCTGATATGCAGACCGGCGTCCGGCAAATTTTGTTTCCCTGCTTCTTTCTGGTTTTGTGTCGGCCGACACTCGCAAATTGGTTTTATTTAAAGCGGTTTGGTATGTTTCGCGGCGCGCGCGCGACCCAAAGCTAAGCGGTATAGCGTGAGGTGTGGAGCGGTTGACTTTTCGATTGCAAGTGACAAGTTGAATCTCTGCCCCTCTCCATCGTAGCGTCTTGGTTCCACGTAGTCCGGAAACGGTTGTCGGTTGTCGTTTTCTCTTTCTGTCGCGTATGGACGTAATGATAGGGAGAGGGATAGATGGATAGGCAACTTGGCGACATGACAAATAAAGCGGGTAAGCGGTTGACGTGTTCCTGGACACGTAGCATCGCGTTCGGATATTTAATAGAGAGAAACTTGTTATATAGAAACTTGCGTAACTGGGGCAATAAGATCGTAACTATCCTGACCGATTAACAATTTAGGTTGCGCGTCACATTTGCACAGGTCATAGTCAATATAATTTGTATAATTGGTAAAATCTACACACGATAAACGTTGAACAGGTAAATTAAGTTCTTTCATTTTACGGGCACACAAATTAAAACGTTCTCCTTTCTTATTAGAAATTTCAAAACTTACATTTTCCGTTTGGCATACGAGCGTACCGGAGTCCCACGCGCTCTGCACATGCAAAAAACTAAATGCATAAGATTTACTCTACCTACCGAATGTTAAAAGTAGTGATTGTGACATAGTATTGAATAAAGAGAAACTAGAATTCGTCGATAAAACTGTTTTCCTGGGGATAACGCTCGACTCAAGGATGCAATGGGGTCCTCATATAACATCTCTTGCAGGACGGCTAAGTTCAGCAGCATATGCTGTAAGAACAATCCGTCAATTTACTAATGTAGATACCGCGAGGCTAGTCTATTTCAGTTATTTTCATAGTATCATGTCTTACGGTATTTTACTATGGGGACGGGCTGCAGATATCGAGTCTATTTTTATTCTACAGAAAAGAGCCATCAGAGCAATATATGGCCTCCGCAGGCGCGATTCTCTAAGGGAACTGTTTAAAGATATTAATATCATGACGGTACCTTGTCAATATATCTATGAAAACATCATGTACGTAAGGAAAAATTTAAATATGTTCAGTAAAAGAGGTGACAGACACACCTATAGAACTAGAAATAGGGACCAATTAGTTCAACTAGGTTTCAGACTGGCTAAAGTAGACTCTTACTTCATGGGGGGGGTTTAAAATGTTACAATAAAATACCTCCCCACATACTCCAACTCAGTGAAACGAAATTCAAATCTTACATAAAACGCACACTATGCAGCCAAGCATATTATAAGTTGAGGGATTACATCGCTGACAAAAATGCTTGGCTAAACGCTGGTCCTAATCCACAGGACGCATAAATAAATTGATTAGCATTTGAAAATACTTCACACACGCCTACCCTACGTACATACTGTTGGAGCTGCTGAAGATTTTAAAATACTATTTTTGCATTATATAAATTCAATCTCCTAGTATTGTATAATTGCATAGAACGTATGTGAGTACTATGTACATACTATAAAGCTGCCATTTACTGGGTACGTCTTTCATTGACTTGAATGTGCCTTGGCGGCTGAGAGTATGTCATGCTCACTCTAATGTCTCGCTGATGGTGGCGCGTGTGTTGGATCATTTAGCTCCCTTCAAAATGGTTGAGCTGAATGGTGCTAATCTATGCGTCATGTTCGTGAACGGGCGCCGTCAGTAGGGACTGGTCAACTCTTTGCTGCCATGGCTTATCTTGATTTAATTTAATATTTGAATTTTTTTTTTTATATATTTGCTTTACGGACGCTTTTAACGTTCTGCATCGTTCTCACGTGCATAATTTTGAACATGAATGATGTAACCAATACTTTGTAACAATATTATTATGATTTAAAAGAGTGTCCATGGAGTTTCTTGCCCGTTCTTCTCCATAGGTACCTACGCTTTGGAATGGGCAACTAGCTTCATCTTTTTGACTGACCGACCTTGACAATTCAAAAGTACCTTCCAAAAGTGTAATTGGTTTATTTGAAATAAATATTTTGAGTTTGAGTTTCTGCGCACGCATTGTGACGGCCTTACCGTGGAGGCCTACCTGGTCCGCCAGGTCAGCTGATCAGCTGAGCAGATCAGATCAGCATCACCGTAGCACCATCGTCCAACAACGCGTGTGTGTGAATATTGTCTTTAGGTCCATGAACGGTAACCGGCACTATTTTTAACAACACTTTGGGCACTGACGGTACACTGACACTAGTAGACGCTTTGGTGTGGGTGTGGGCAACTGTGTGCTCGGCGCGCTGTTCGTCGGGCGCCGACTGAAGCACGCAGGCCGCGTCCGTTGCTGGGCGCGCCGTATCCGGCTGCGCGATGGCTGGTAGTGTTGTAGAAGCTGTAGGTTTCGTCCAGTGAAGCAGGGTGTGATGTGGATGTCCACACTCGCTGCAGTTAGGGGCGCTGCACGCGGTAGTTTCATTATGCCGCGCGCCCAGACACTTGTAACATGGGTGTTTTGTTTTTACGAATCTCCAGCGGTCGCGTCTCATGGCGCGTTGGAATTTGATGCATTTTACTAGTGTGTGCGGAGCAGAGGCACGACAAAACATACATTTGTTATTGTTATCGGTGTTAGTGAATGTAAACACTGACTGTGATCTATTATTGTGGTCAAATTTCTTTTTCTCGTTCTGACTATGGACATAGCTTATTCCTGAAGTTGCGATGATCGTTGCTTCTCTGTATAAAAATTCGGATAATAATTCCAGTTTAGGTATCTTGCAGTTGTCCCGTTTTTCGTAGCTGTATTCGGCCCACTTGTTGATAAGCGTGGGCGGTAACTTCGCAAGTATCAATGCAGTCGTATCGGGACTCTGTAGATATTCTGGTAGCTGGATAGCTTTAACGGTTGTCAAGTAGTTTTTTATTTTAATGGCAAAATTCACTATGTCGGTATGGTACGCAGTTGGAAGTGGTTGGATTTTCTTTAGTTGCGTAAATATTTTATTTATTATGCATTCGGGCCTACGGAATCGTAATTCCAAGGTGTCAATTATTGTTTGCGGTGTGGTGTTGCCGATAAGAAGCGACGACACCGATTCTTTCGCCTCGCCCCGCAGACACTTCCGTAATCGCCAGATATTTTCAGCGTCGCTATAATTGCATAGTTGTGACGATTCTTTATACGATTCCTTGAACTGCAGCCACTGCATGGGGTCGCCCTCGAATACTGGTAAATCTTTAGAGGTTGCCAGGCGTGTAAGGAGCTCTCTGTTATTATCGCGAACATTGTTTCTGTTGAGTACCTGGTGTAGCGCCTCCGTCAACTGTGTGATACCGTCGTCATGCGGCCGACGCTCGGAAACGAAGTCGTGTGGATACTTGTTGTGATTCCCGGTTTCGGTATTTAGGTCACGCTGGTGATGCTTATCGTCTGGCATCGTGTATGACGGTTGGCAGACATCTTCTGCGCGTTGGTTTCGGGTACACGATGCGAGCATCGCATCGTGTACCTCTTGTTTGTCAAACCACGATTCGACTATTCTCGAACTTTGTGACACCGATCGGCGATCATTTTCTGCTAAGTCTGCTAAATCGACTTCCAATTTTTTTGAGAGTAATTCTTTCTCTATTTGAGCTCTTTTTTGGAGGAGGGTCGTTTCTAATTCTAGATCAATTTGAGCTTGCCTTTGAGCTGCTTCGAACTCCAACTTTCTGCGTGCTGCCGCCGAGGAACAAGCGGTTTTTTCGCTTTTAACTGACATCAGGGTAGTTCTTCGAAATTTGATTCTTTGACTGATTCATATGGCAAAAATTTAATTTCACTTTCAGCTAACATATATTTGGATGAGGGACTCGTTTTTACAAAGTAGTTTTCAAGATATCGACGTTTAAATATTTTGTGCCCAGATGAATCAGAACTTGTTACAGATGAATCAGAAACAGAAATAAAAATGAAAAACTTTGAATGTAAATGGGCTCTGTATTAACAAAATAATCATAACATTATAATATTCTCTCTGTTTACTTTTGTGCACACACGGCTACACATCAAGCTATGCAAAACCAGTAATGGCTGACCGTTCATTGTGAGAAAATATCATACAAAGTGAGGCCAAGATAAACTGGTTTTGTATAGCTTGCATAGCACATTCTACTGTTTTCTTCTTCTTCAAAATACATTGTGACACTTTCTCTATTTCCAGTAGCACAGAGCTCAACAACCAGCTGTTTTTTTTTTTCAGATAGATTTTCCTTGTGTCTTTTATGTTCATCTGTTACCCGTTTATCTTTTTGTAAACGTTTCATCATTTTCCTGTAATTTTCATTGACTCTTTTAAGTTTTAGAATTTTTTGGTCTTTTAGTCGTAGTTATATTGAAACTTGCGTAAAATATGTTTCCAAGGCGATTTCTTTTTAACAGGTGTTTCCCGTGCAGATTGTTTATAAACTTTTGGGCTGACGACACGTCGTGGAGACGATGAGATGCTACTTTGTGGGCTGGGAGTCCTCGGTGAATCTGATATCCAAGTATTGGGTGAAGGTGATTTTATTATTCTCGAAGGGACGTCAGCGTTGGATGATACATCTGTTTCATTTTCTGTTAGGTTCAAATCAATTCCAAGTCTCTTCTGTTGTCTTATTGTGGATCTTGTTATACGTGCCGATAGTGATGAAGATCGAGTTGAAACCTGTGATGAGCTGGGAATTTCCAGAGATCTTGGTATGATTGAAATTCCTGGAGATGATGGTAATTCCAAATCTAAAGGATCATTTTTTTTTTTTAATAATGTTGCCCCTCTAGGAATTTCTCCTGTATCGTGGGTTCGTTTACAAACATTTAAACTCACATACACAAACAGCCAGACCCGGAACAACTACTTGTGGGCCATACAAATATTTGTTCCGTGCGGGAATCGAACCCGCGACACGCAGCGCAGCAGTCAATCGCTTAACCACTGCGCCAACCGTGCCGTCAAAAGTGCTCCTTTCTTGCTGGAAAAGGGAAAAACCAATTTATTTTCTGATTCATGGGGTTTTGAACATATCAATCAGGTACAGATGAATCATGATTTTGCCTAAAATCATGCATAACTCATCACACATATAGACTTCAGTATTGTCATTTTTCTACACGAATCTATAACCCAAAAGCATCACACAAAATTCAGATTGAAGTTTTACAACAACAAAATAAATTTTATAATGTGGGCATTGCAATCAGGAAGCTACCTGAGCCAAGCACAGATGAATCAGATGTTTACCTTCGTTACACCGGGATCTAAGCCAACCAGCCGCACGTCCGCCTTCCAGCTCGTCGGTTGCACGACCGGCTTCCCCCCGCGCGGGATCCCAGACTCTCATTGTTATTACTCGACCAAGTACGGTCAAGCGCACCTTACTCCACATTAATCAGTATTAAACGACGGACACTTCTTTTTTACTTAATTATAAACACACTAACGTGGTTATAACTAATACATATGTCGCATCACTGGGTGGCCGAGATGCGAAACATCGGGTCTTCTTCACGATCCGACATAGTTTACGTATGTGTGGGCACTGTAGCGGGTACTCGAACGAAAAGATAATTTGAATTTAAAGTAACTTTAATAAACTAGCGATTATCAACCGAAACGCACACTTGCGTCGGAAACAAACACGTGCGTACGGTACTGAGCGTTTGCCAAGACTGTCCGAGCTGGACTGTCGACTGTAGACTGTCGCCACACTCGGTTTCTCCGCCAGTCCTCGCTGCATCCCCTCCACCGACGATCGTGTCCAAGCGGTAGGGCTCGCTTGCGTTTCCGATCACATGATTATTCGTTTACCCATCAAATTGTTAGATGGCGCTGTTCGCTGTACTGTGTTTCCATCTATCCACGACACATATTTTTTTTGTAAGAGGTCAATTCATTGCCTTTCGATATAACTTTAATTTATATTGATGAATCAAAGGGAAAATGCGACATTAACCATTTTGTTCCGGAAAATGGTAAACGGACGTCCTATATGAATCAGGAGAACAACCTTCAAATATTTTTATTTTGTATTCTAGACAGCAATTATTAAAAAAAAAAAATTGTCCCAGTTAGAGCTAAAGCTAATTTCTATAAAAAAAAATATTACATGCCGTTTTGTTAGTTGGTTACAGAAATATACCCACAGACATCGAAAATTTTGTCTCTGAAGAACTACCCATCACTACTAATTGTGCACTTTTGTTAGTCAACTGCTCCGTAGCACGTGTTTGACTACGTGTTTTTACACTAACACCCTTCGGGGGTGTGTGAAGCAGCGACATCCCTGCAACACAGGTTTTGGTGTCCCTATAACGCGCGCGTAGATCGCTAGGTCGAGATCCGACTCGATAGGACCAGCTTAATGTCGCGTACACACGACCCACTCGACGACGATTTATAGGGAACGTTGTGAAAATAAAAGAGAGTGATTCAGTTTCATTACATTGAAGGTCTTGTAACAAATTGGCGCGCGAACGCGGGCGCAGCTTACGTCATGCGCATGTCTTGGAGTTAGAAAAACAACATGTCCGTAAGGATTGAGGAGCCACATCAGATTTTTTAAATCTGATCTCACCATTATTTAGCAGCAATGTAGCTGATTTTGCAGCACGAATTCTAGATTTAGCAGCAAAATATATCACTAGTTATATTAATGCAAAAGTGGCTCCTCAATCTAAACATCTGAATTGAGGAGCCACCTGGAACTCGTTAAGTAATAGATGAATATTTTTGAAAAGTTGGTATCATTTAGCAGCAATTGTGCATATTACCTTCTAAAAATTTAGCTTCTGTAGCGCTAAAATGAAAGAAAGTACAACACTTTTAGTATGGCTCCTCAATCTAAACTCAAGAGGTGAATTTCTATTGGATGTGAGCGATCAATTAATATATTCGACATAATGATCATTTAGCAGGTGTTGTGTTTGTTTTGGCAGTATAGGAATGAAATAGTAAAACTGTTTAAATTTTCTAGAAGAACGCATTTTCTTTGGCTCCTCAATCCTGACGTTCTAATTATATATGTTTGACTGTAGCCACCTGAGATCTCAACGGAATCTAAAGCCAGAGATACTAACATTTAGCAGAAATGTCTGCTAAATATATCTGCACAGTTCAGCAATGTACATACTTTGGATTCTGAAAAAACAATACTTAACTATTTTCTTGTAAATTCAGTGTGAAGGGTGACCATATTTTACTCGTATTAATGAAACCAGAATAGTAATTTATTAAATTTATATTTTCATAACAGGTTATATCTATCGTACCTACGATTTGATTATTTAGCAATCAATTTCGCTATAAGTTATAGAATGTGTCATTTTGTGTATATCACCGTCAGGAGAAGCACTGATCAGCCAATATTCATTCATTCTATAACTTATAGCGAAAGTGATTGCTAAATAACCAAATCGTAGGTACGATAGATATAACCTGTTATGAAAATATAAATTTAATAAATTACTATCCTGGTTTCATTAATACGAGTAAAATATGGTCACCCTTCACACTGAATTTACAAGAAAATAGTTAAGTATTGTTTTTTTCAGAATCCAAAGTATGTACATTGCTGAACTGTGCAGATATATTTAGCAGACATTTCTGCTAAATGTTAATATCTCTGGCTTTAGATTCCGTTGAGATCTCAGGTGGCTACAGTCAAACATATATAATTAGAACGTCAGGATTGAGGAGCCAAAGAAAATGCGTTCTTCTAGAAAATTTAAACAGTTTTACTATTTTATTCCTATACTGCAAAAACAAACACAACACCTGCTAAATGATCATTATGTCGAATATATTAATTGATCGCTCACATCCAATAGAAATTCACCTCTTGAGTTTAGATTGAGGAGCCATACTAAAAGTGTTGTACTTTCTTTCATTTTAGCGCTACAGAAGCTAAATTTTTAGAAGGTAATATGCACAATTGCTGCTAAATGATACCAAATTTTCAAAAATATTCATCTATTACTTAACGAGTTCCAGGTGGCTCCTCAATTCAGACGTTTAGATTGAGGAGCCACTATTGCATTAATATAACTAGTGATATATTTTGCTGCTAAATCTAGAATTCGTGCTGCAAAATCAGCTACATTGCTGCTAAATAATGGTGAGATCAAATTTAAAAAATCTGATGTGGCTCCTCAATCCTTACGGACATAAAACAACTGGGGTCTCTCGCGCGGTCGACCTGTTTTATGGGCGCATTTGGGGCGTGGCCTCGAGCTTTCGTGATTTCTTGTCTATTGCCTTTTATGGTGACGAAAACTTACGAAAATCACCTCTCTCTATCACACTCGTGGCTTGAGTAGTGCTATACTCTTTTACTCGGTGGTAAGGCCCGGGGAACAACATTATTAAATTAATTATTTTATTATGAAACTTATCATAACTGCTATTGTTACAAGACCTTGATATTTATTTATTGTAAAGTACATACAAAATAGTATCATTCTTTTTCCATACGTATCACCTGCGTCAGGCGGAAGGTGAGGGCGCCCCGTGGCGCCTCTCCAGCCAATCCTCAAAGAGGGGACGACTTATCGTCGCAATTGTGGCATGCCCAGCACTGGGTTGCAAACTTGTAACAATCGCACTTTCCATGTCGCCATGAGATCCCGCCGGAGCTCTGCCCGCTGTACCGTGATTTCTCGAGGCAGCGGTTTTACGCCCCGGCGGCGGCGGCGGCGGCGTTTAAAGATAAAGATATTTTATTTTGCAAATATGGGTACAAGTCATGGTGGTACATAATATAAATACAGAAACAGCCATATTTTGCCAATTACAAGGCATGCAAAAGTACAGAGTTTACAATTAAAATAAATATTTACTATTCCATTAAATAACATAATTCTAGTTCATCATTCAGTAATAATATTATCAATGTTCTACTATTCAATTCATTCAATAAATAATAAGTTATCGCCTGTCAAAATATTAAGTTATCGCCTAATGACAAGCTCATAGTTTGTGTGGGTGAAAATGACTATGACATAAAGATTTTGTCTTCTCAACTTCGTCAACTCCTCAATGTATTTAGTAATAATGATGTGATAGTTGTGAGTCTACTGAAGAATATGTATATTAATGTAAATGACCTAAACCAAACTATACGCAATATTTGTATTTGTAAATTCGAATTTTGTTGATTCCAATCATAAATTGTTATTTAGATAAGATAAGATTTCTTTATTTGTTTAAACATTGTGTACATACAAAAGCATGCAAGATATTACGTCGTTTGAGTCCAGTCATGTTTAGCCGTAAGTATCGGCGTACAAATATTTCTATAACATTGAAAATAATTAATGATAAGACAAAAAAAAAAACAAAAAATACCTAGAATAAGCATTTACACAATTTACAATTATGGAAACCGAAAATAATTTTTATATTATCATTTTAAAATTCCAAATAGCTCAAAAACTATAATGCGAGCCTGATGCAAACAAGTACAACATACTTGTAAATTTATTAATTATGTTATTGACTATGGCGACTATGAGAAAAAATATTTAAATGTTAAAGCACTAAAGAAATTAATATTGCGTAACCAACCCAATCACAAAAAATCTGCCAATAAATGTGAAGTCTGTCGAAAAGGAACAATCCCATATTACTTCGCAAGAAAACAGTCTGAACACGATGCCACAAATGGACCCGGTATTGACAACCCTATTGCTACAAAAATGGGTACTATACCTTACTATTTTTAGATTGTAGGCAGGAATAAGCTTTTTCGTGAAAAACAGTCGTAAGTCACAGACCTTTAAAATATTGCACCAAAATATCGTTAGCATTTTATCTAAAAAAGAAATTTTAGAACTAACGTTGCTAGAATTACGAGACGCGAGTAACGAACCCGATATTTTATGTTTTTCTGAAACTTTTATGCGTGCCGGAAACGAAAAATTTCTCAAAATAAATAACTTTACCTTGGCCACTGCATTTAGTAGAGACCAACAGAGAGAGGGAACCTGTATACTGGCAAAACAGGGCATTACTTGTAATGAGCTTACTTGCGTTACAAAATATTCAACGCTAAAGTCTTTTGAGGCCTGTGGCATTGAAATCATTAATAGTGCATAAATTATTAATAGTGTGTGTTTATAGAACACCAACGTCTGACCCTAACGTATTCCTGAATAAGTTGGACCTATTGATGTGTGAAATACTCAAATATGGGTCAAGTGTAAAAGTAGTTATTGCTGGTGACTTTAATATAAATACTCTGAAACCAGGGAAAGTCACTACCTATCTAACAGATCTATGTAATACGTACAAGTTGCTTATTTACTTCACATTAATGTCCCCACTCGTAAAGACTCTTGTATAGACCACATATTAAGTAACATCAAGACTACATCTTCTAACGTCTTGCCTCTTCACTTATCTGACCATAACACAGCACAACTGTTAGAATTTCCGGTAAAAGAGCAAAGTTCAAAGTGTAAATCATACTTTATTTATAGGAAAGATTACTGCAACGGAAATATAAAAAAAATCAAAGAATGTCTTACAAATATATCATGGTCAGATGTCCACTTAGAAACTGACCCAAATAACGCTTTCAATCTATTCCATGATTTTTTATGTTTAATATATAATTTATGCTTCCCAAAAATAAAAATAAATATTTAAAAAAATCTAATGCATTTAAGCAAAAATGGATAAGTAAGGGTCTTAGAAATAGTTGCAAAACTAAACGATTTTTGCGATATCACTATTACAAGAATAAAACATTATCATACAAAATAAGATATAAACAATATTCAAACATATTGAAAAAATGTATTTGACGGATCGTCAGGATGGTTTGAGCTACGATCAGCCACCAGGCGGGTTTATGTGGGTATCGTGCAAATAAATAACAATTACTTAGGCAAATAATCACTTTAATTAATCACTACAACACAATCAACAACTATTATGGCTTTTACCCTGCTGTGAGACAATGGCAGGCAATAAGGATGATGGATCAACAAAACGTAGGACAGTTCCGAAGCGTCTTCATTGCTCGATCACCAGGATCAAGAATGCCAACTTGGCGCGTTCTCTTCAACCTCGTAACCGACCGGAAACGTCCCGACTCTGTCAAAGCGCGCCAATCCTAGTCCTGATAGTTGCCGCTAGGTGGCGTGCCTTGTTTTGTTGTAAACGTCAATTGCCGGATCCGATACGGCCATCCTACAAGGACACACGTCCTCGTGTGTTAATCTGAAACAATATTACAACAGCACAGTATACGTTCGGCTATGCCTGGCATCGATTCAAAGTTTATGTTGCTATCTGCTTGCTTTCAATTAAAGAAATTTGGACTGTAAAGTTTGTTTATTTAACTAACAATTACATCGTATTTCTAACATTATTCTATTAACTTCCCAAATAGCAAAATCAATTTAAAACAATAGCTCAACAATTAAGTAACAAGTCAAGTAGTAGGCAGAGATAACAATTAAATAAGCAATATGACAATCAATCAGAGTCCACGTACTATTGAGGATAAGGTACACTGATAATTTAGGAATTGACCCAAAGTTATTAACCAATTAACAAAGCCCCAGGTATCTCATTCGCGGTCAACAATCACAGCTATAACATAGCTCCATACGCACTTCCCGGAGGAATGCCGAGTCGTCCTTGACTCTACGGTCTTGGCTTCGAGGCTAGACCCGACCATACTACCCAGAGCTACCGCGTACCACGTACCCACGGTCTAGCATGTAGATACCGATTTCTAACGGGCTATGGCTACGATACTCTGGTACGGTCTCCGACCCAACGAATCGAGAACCTGTGCATCTAACACAAACAATTCAATTTGACTTTACTTCTACTATCTCGTCTTCCTCAACAACCTCAATATACTTGGCCTTTTTATTACTATTCCTGTATCACGTACTCTATTATCTCGTCTATGTTAATATCAGTCACATCGTCATCAGTCGTCACTAAACTAAGCCTATAAGGCAGACGATTAACAGTAATACAACGATCTAAAAGTTGAATTTACAACTGTCCACATGTAACACGGGATCTAGACATACCACCAGAAAAATAAGACGGTATTCTAACAAAAGATCAATTAACTGGGAACGAACTCTGCCCGAACGTCAGTATTCACTTTATCGAAATTAACTTGAAAACAAGCGTTTGAAACTTTACATAATCGAACAACGAAACCTGTTGTGATTACGCAAAACAATACTATCAGATGCCATACTAACCTTAAATCCTTGATCTAATATCTTACGGTCAGTTAAATTATCTTTTTTAAGACACAACGGGTACAACATGAAATGAGATCTCTAAACGCAGATTATTAATCAAAATCTCAGATAAAAATTGTAGGGTACTTTGTACACTTTGACTTAACACAATCTTTTGACACCAGAATCGCAATAAACTGGATATGACTCACCCAGTATTCATCAGTACACTGCTCGGATTGCTGACATAGCAAACTTAAGAGCGTCGCTCGCTATAAGCCGCTGCTGCAGGCGTTAGCCCGGTACCGCCTGGGCCACACGCCGTGCAGGCGCCTCCATAATTGCTTCGTGGACATCTTGCCCAAGGTTATCATCAATGCACTTCCTTGATGCGAAACTTTCGATTAGCACCGGCCTGCTGTAGTATTCTTCCATGTCCACGTGTGTTAATTCTGTAAAGAAACATACCCGGAAAGTATCACATATCGGTCACTCCTGGCCACATTTGGTACAGGCAAAAACACAATGAAAATTCGAACAAACTAAAAATAGCAGAGCTCAGAGCATTATCCACTATTTGATTCTCAAATCTCAAGGTTACAATAAAAATAATCAATTAAGATGCATGTGTCACATACTATCTAGTAACCTGCAGTTATTCAACTCGTCAAATTCATTTGCGCATCGTCCTTGGATCGCCAAGTCACTCCTGGACTTTATGGTTTCTCACGAAAGTACAACACACACAACTAAATCTCTACTCTGTTTCATCAATAAAACTATCACTATCCTCAAATTCGTTAGTAATACTTTGATCCAAACTATCATCGATAACAAAAGATTCAACCAGAGTAATGTAAACAAACTTTGATTTTCTAATCATAGCGTAAATCATCAACCATAGCTATGTAAACAAATTTTGATTATCTAATCATAGCGTAAATCATCAACCAGAGCCATGTAAACAAATTTTGATTATCTAATCATAGCGTAAATCATCAACCAGAGCCATGTACCATCGTTATCCACATTAACAATCATTTTTATCACTAAGAGCCTTAGGCACCTGGAAACCCACACACGAGTAAACCACTCTAACGCCACGGCTCTCCAGCCGACCAGCAATCGCATTGCTCTCAAACATCCAGCGCATGGATCCGTGTGCATCACCCTGTGACACCACACAACTTTACTACGGCCGATAGAGAACCCCTACTCGCGTGCTTCCCATGATGTAGGCTTGTTCATCACCGTGTGATCACTATCTACTTCGACTGGTACAGTCTGTCATCACAATTATCTGACCCACCCTAAAAACAAACGAATTTGGACCCTCTGGCTGTAACATTAAGGTTTATTCAATTTATATGAGCTTAACAGACAAGTGCTCGAGCACTCGAAGGACAAATACAGTAAAAATACAGACACGCAAATTTGATCTTTAACACGTAAGGTTAAGGTAAACCCACCCAACATTGTCGGAGCCACCGGCATTATATATCATTTTGTTAAGCTATTTTAATCATTATCTCGTTGAGATTAAAGTTGAAAAGCTTTTAAGTCACACTACATAATTACAACCCAATCATTAATTTCGCGTATTTCCAACAAGTTCTTGTGGCTTAGCGGTTTGATGCTGGATTGGCAAAGAACACCATGTGGGTTCGAAAATACAGTCCACCTATATTATCAGTTTCTTTTTTAATTTGTTTTCATTTCTACAATATTGCTTGCATTATTAAAGAACGACCAATATGATTTACGCCTAATAACTTATCTTGTAGACAGGTGGGTAAATTGAAAAACTTTAAGTTCACAGAATTTATATTTACCAAGAATGTTTGGAAACGAAGTAAAAAATATATTTGCTTCGTGAGGTAGATAATAAATTCATCTAAGTGACAAAAGTTACACTACGCCTAATAGCAGTGACTGCGCTCACACATTTGTAAATCGTTTCACATAACTCGATAAGTATATTTAAGCAATTTGGTGTTACCAAACATAAAATCATATTTTTACATGAGTAGAATGTTGGAATTAGAGAGATTGGTCATCGACTTAATATAGCAGTAAGTGTTTTTTTATACCTATTTTATTTTATTGATTGTGATTAACGAACGCGTAGTTGGCTATTTTACCATTACATTCACTCCTTACAAGTTACATACACGGTTCCAAAAATGTTTTTTTTTTGTTTTAGAGAAATACTGTCAGTCTATGCCTAAGACGTTATGGAGACAATGGAAATATTCAGCGGATTCGTCCAGGAGCAAAAGCCATCAAGTATAGTCCCGAATTCGAAAGTCACCGTTGTTTCAAGTCAAGTTGAAAATCCATTTTATGCCCATTCGTGTAACCGCAATAAACCACAATATTTCAGTGGAAACAGTGAGAAGGCATTTACACGCTGCTGGGATAAGGAATTATAAACCGGCACAGAAAATTGCATTGACACCTGCTCATCGCGAAGAAAGGGTCCGTTTTGCCCAGGAATATTTAAATTTTATTTTTTTTATTTTCTATTTTTAAACACACCATGTAAGTAAATGCTCAATGGATTGATTGTTAAACCATTAAAATGTTGCAGATTATGTGGTGATGTTATTGTTATAAATAGATTGTTTCTATTTAAATAACATGTTTATTCACTACATATAGGCAGCTATAAATCTGTAAAGCATTTCACACATGAATTAATTTTCTCGATAACAAACTTTTAAGCATAAGCATGCCTTGTTTAATGTTAATAAATGGTTAGATTTGATTATGGCATATTAATATAAAATGTAGGTATATTAATTTGGAAATATATATGAGCATTTACTTATTTTATCTTACCTAAGTGTTTTAATGAAATAATAAACATTTTAAACTTGCAACTTTTTAATTTTATTTCTATACCAACTGCCCGTTTAAAAAAACAAGATCCTACGTCGTCCATTAAAGAAATGTAAAAAAAAAAGTGTAATAAAAAAAACAGCTGAGCAAAAAGCTACATTTAGGTTAAACTCGGTTTCGAACGTAGACAACGATGAACACCGCACTACCTTAGTGACCACAAGACCAACTCAACTCTTATAAGCCGCATTGAAATTTGATCTTAGTTGTTATGCTAGACGCAATATTCTAAAGAATTTGAACCATATAGTATACTTTCATAAAGTTTATTCTTGCACAGCACAAGCAGCCAACCTTTTCCTCGTGCAAATAGATTATTTTGTATTTTAAATAATCACTCCATTGAGACATGATAATAAAAAAATCTACCTACAAAATAGAAAATAAAAAATGGTAAAGAGACGTTGTTTTTGTAATTTAGTAAGACAAGGTCAAATATGTTTGAGCGTAGTCACTGCATACCCTTAGTAGCATTTGAATACCAGTTTTATAATAAATAATATTTATTTTTCAACTACCCACTTATTACAAGTTATGCGAAAATATTACCATTTTACAAAGTTTATATTTGAAGATTATCCGTCTATAGTTCTTTATAATAATACAAGAAATAGTTTTGGAATAAATTCTAAATTGAAAGCAAAACAATATCATCGTCGCAGGATTTGATCTCGCACCTTGATTTTCTCAGTCTTATATACAGACCACGAGACCAGAATTACTTGAACGCAATCATTAAAATAAGCTATTACACTAATTATATTATAACAAGTAGTTATAACATATAACCTAATGCTAACGTTATAAAGATCAAATTTGCGTGTCTGTAAAGTTATTGTATTTTTTCATCGAGGCCTCGTGCACTTGTCTGTTATGCTCATATAAATTGAATAAACCTTAATGTTACAGCCAGAGGGTCCAAATTCGTTTGTTTTTAGGGTGGGTCAGATAATATTGACGAGGAACTGTACATGGTGAGCATACTTGTAAGGTTAGAAAACTTCGGATCTAACTTAGTCTTATAATCTGATTTCACTCTTCGTTTTCTAATAACACGAAATCGTCAACCGAACAGTTTGTTATAGCTGCCTTTGTTTTATCAAATCTAGCTTTCTGTTGTTGACCGTTTAAAACTGAATTTATTACAAGAGCTGTACGCAACAAAACTCTGTCGCCGACATGTTAATCGAAAAGCCTAGGTTCAATATTTCACGTATTATCATAATATTACTTTGCAAGTAAATGTCGGGTAGAAATTTAATAAAATCTCAAGTTATTGCTCGCTAATCACAACACTAAATATGATTTGTTCTGTGCTGAATACACATGTTTGACCAATACCAGTCAATGCAACAACGTTATTAACTCGTTTGCCACTTAATTTGGCTGCACAACTCGCTTTTACTAACGAGCATTCAGCACCAGAATCGTAAACAAAACAATACAGCTCACCTTTATTTTCCAATGTGTCTGAACTCTGAGGGTAGTTGTACGACGTCCACTCGCCGTTCACGACTTCCAGCACGTTGTCCACCATCCGCTTGGCTTGGCTGCCACTACTCGTGCACCCAGCTGCGATATGTCCTGGTTTCCCTCACTTGCAGTACACGAAAGGGCTTCGCTGACGGCTGCGGGGCTCCTTGACTCCATTCTTAAACTCACTCCATGTCATTCCTTGGTATGCTATTTGCGATAGTCACGTTATCGGCTCCTTTATACGTCTTATTGATGGTCACAACAAGTTGAAAGGTGGTCAACTAGCAGTGAATTTTCGGCAAAACACAAATCAGCTGTTGTGCACTGTTATGTTAATGTTACGTTTGCACACGCCTTAGATTGTGTGTTCTAAACACGGGAACGGCGAACTCAAACGCCGGTTATTCTTTTTTTTCTCAAACATGGCGGTAGGCGCAATAGTCGCGTCACTCGGCAAAGGTATTTCTGCATACAGCCTATGCCCAAAACAACAATGGTACATGTTGATCGCGCATCCGTATCAGCTTTGTTTGGGTCGAACTTGGACAGATCCAGACGATTTCAACACATGTTGCACAGTTCGCATGCTTGCACTTTGTTGGTTTTGTAATTCGAAAAGTAGACGCCATTGTGTATCACTGTTACTCACACCGTTTGTCCATTCATTTACACGACTGAATCCCACTTCTGATGACGGATCGTCAGGATGGTTTGAGCTACGATCAGCCACCAGGCGGGTTTATGTGGGTATCGTGCAAATAAATAACAATTACTTAGGCAAATAATCACTTTAATTAATCACTACAACACAATCAACAACTATTATGGCTTTTAACCTGCTGTGAGACAATGGCAGGCAATAAGGATGATGGATCAACAAAACGTAGGACAGTTCCGAAGCGTCTTCACTGCTCGATCACCAGGATCAAGAATACCAACTTGGCGCGTTCTCTTCAACCTCGTAACCGACCGGAAACGCCCCGACTCTGTCAAAGCGCGCCAATCCTAGTCCTGATAGTTACCGCTAGGTGGCGTGTCTTGTTTTGTTGTAAACGTCAATTGCCGGATGCGACATATTTATAAATCAAAAATGAATTCTAACATTAATTTTATAAAAATAGCAAAAACAAATGCAGAGCTAGTGGTCGGTTATTAATTATGAATTTGGGAATGCGAGTTCATGTATTAATAATATTTCTGAAATAAGATTAGATAAGCAAGTACTGACAAATCCCACTGACATAGCGAATGCTTTTAATAATTATTTTATTGACTCGACTAATACCTTGACATCCAAAAATTAGCATTATTATAATACCACTAATTATATATCAATTTTTAACTCCATGTTTCATAGCTCCATGACTGAAGATGTAGTTAAAAAGGAAGTAACGGGGTTAAACAACACTAACTCTGAAGGTTATGATGGAATAAGTACAAACATAGTTAAAGCGTGCAGTACAGAATTAATTCCTATTTTGACATACTTAATTAACCTCTCCTTTTCGTCAGGTACTTTTCCTGATGCTCTAAAATTATCAGTCGTGAAGCCACTGTACAAAAAACACGATAAAAATGACGTCAAAAACTATCGCCGGATTACACTTATTCCCATACTGTCAAAGGTTTTTGAGAAATGTATGCTCAAGAGACTTGTCGACTTTTGTAGCAAATTTAATATTATTTCAAAAGAACAGTTTGGATTCCAAAAGCACAAGTCAACCACACAAGCAATATTTACTCTTGTGAGTAATATCCTGAGTAACTTAAACAATAACAAATTAACAACAGGTCTATTTTTCGACCTGTCACAAGCTTTTGACTTTGTAGCGCATGACGTATTATTGAGAAAGTTGGAAATCCTGGGAATAAGAGGAGTTGCACTGCAGTGGATTTCGTCTTATATAAGTGATCGAAAACAATACGTTGTTATATACAAAGTAAATGAAAACTTACTTACTTCCTACTGTTCAAACTCTAGGGTAAATAAATGTGGCGTCCCTCAAGGAAGTGTATTAGGTCCCATATTATTTTTATTATATGTAAATGACATACCACTGGTGACTAATCATACATTTATATTATTTGCAGATGACATTTCAATTATCGTGACGTCTGATAAAAAATCAATATCTGATCATGAAATTGACATTAATAATACTATAGACAAAATTTTACAATGGCTATATATTAATAAATTAAAAATTAATTTAGATAAATCAAATTACATACAATTTAATAAATCAAAACATGCCAAATACAATTTTAAACTTAACATTGACAGACTCAAAGAAGTAACGCAAACCAAATTCTTGGGTGTACTCATAGATCAAGACTTAAATTGGAAAGTACATTTCGATGATTTATGCAATAGAATTAATAAATTTACTTACGCCCTCAGGCAAGTAAAGAACGTAACAAACGTAAAAACGGCAATTACTACATACCATGCATATTATTATATTGAATCAATTTTAAGTTACGGACTTATTATGTTGGGGAACAGTACGGATAAAGACAGAGCATTCATTGCACAAAAGAAGTGCATCAGGGCCATTTGCGGACTTCGTCCTGACGAATCTTGCCAATCATTTTAAAAAAAATTGGGTTTGTTACAACTTCCTGCACTTTACATATACGCAATCTGTAACTTTGTCTACAGTAATAAGGGATTGTTCAAAAAAGCATATGAGGTAATCACTCGTCCAACAAGACATCCACACAGACTTGTAACAAAGGATAATCCCAAATCAGCCAAGTATGCTAAAAGCTGCCTTGTGATGTGTGTACGCATATACAACAATATCCCTAATGAACTCAAATGTATAAATAATGCTAATTAATTTAAAAACAAGCTGTATAAATGGCTGAATGGACATAATTTCTATGACATTAAGGATTTCTTTGACATACATTTATAATATATCTATTAATTTGAATTATTTAATTACTACTTACTGTTATTTTGACATCATAATTATTTTTGCATGCAATTGATACATATTCCGTATAGCTAAACATGTGGACATTGTATTTAAATAAGACTGTAACATCATTATACCATGTTTAAGGCAAATAAAGACTTATCTTATCTTATCTAATAAAATAATTCAAATTCATCAGTCAATAATATAATTAGTGTCACAATTTCTAATAGTTATTTAAATACAATAAGTATGTCGGGGAAGGACCACCAATGTTACTTTCGGGCCAGCCTTCCCCCTCGTACAATCTTCAGAAAACAAGAAATAATACCACGAACAGATAGCGTTGATTTTCTTTTATTATTTCTCAAACTTTTTAAATTACGATAATCACAAATATCCGTGATGGAAAAGGATGGAGGTTGTGAGGTTATCTGCCCATGCGCACGTTCCTTGGCCGAATGCCTGACAATCACTCTCCTTTACTAAAATGACATTGATTGACAGTGACAACTGACAGACAGATAGAATAACCTCACTACCGCCATCTTGTAACAAATGTTAGAACTTTCTTAATCTGTGGCCTCCTGCTGCGACACGGCCGTCCTGCGCCTCACACGTCCTCGTGTGGATTATCTGAAATAGAAAGTTCTGTGTACGTTACATTGTTTCGGCCATGCCTGACCAAGATAGGTCAGCTTAACCAGGACATCACTTAACCAGCGGCATCGCTTAACCAGTGGCATCACTTAACTAGCGGCATCGCTTAACCAGCGGCATCACTTAACCAGCGGCATCGCTTAACCAGCGGCATCACTTAACCAGCGGCATCGCTTAACCAGCGGCATCACTTAACCAGCGGCATCGCTTAACCAGCGGCATCACTTAACCAGCGGCATCGCTTAACCAGCGGCATCACTTAACCAGTGATAATAATAACGCTTAACCAGCGATATTAACCTACTAACGCTTAACCAGCGAAAGCACATCATAACACGCTTAACCAGCGATTCAATAGCTAACGTTTAACCAGCGGAAGCACATCATAACACGCTTAACCAGCGATTCAATAGCTAACGTTTAACCAGCGGAAGCACATCATAACACGCTTAACCAGCGATTCAATAGCTAACGTTTAACCAGCGGAAGCACATCATAACACGCTTAACCAGCGATTCAGACATAACTTTGCATCCCGGTGACGCAATTTCAAGCTGTTTTCAGCAAATTAATTCTATCCTAAGCTCCCTGAAACGTTCCCACTAGGGATAATTGACAATTTTCGCGAAAAACATTTTTTCGTTTTGGACTTGTAAAAATTTCATTAAAACTCCTTTTAAGGAACACTATTCAAAATTTTCAGTCTAATCCTAGTTATTGTAATTTAAATAGATACTAACCTGCCTTACCTGGACTCCCGTGCGCGTTCCGCGAACTCGAGTCCCGTTTTGGTAGTGTTATTCGAGTTTTCCACATACATTTTGGCTGTAAAACAGGTTTTTTCAGTAAAATTACCGATTTTTTCGGGAATAATTCCAGAAACTTCATAGTTAGCTAGCCCGCGCGGAGACGCGTCTTTTGACACCTCACACGTGCGCCTAGCTCGCAAAAAATTCACCCGCCACCCACCCGCCCTCTGGTCTATAGGAAGGTAGTATTGGTTTTCGGCAAAAAATATTTTTTCAAAATTTAGCTCTTCTAGCTTCGTTAATATCACACCATTTATTAAATTATAAAAATAATCGTTTCTTGTGATAGTTTGTACCATAGAGGGAGTTTTACTGACGTCTTTAATCTTTATTGACCGACTCCTGTTTACAGGACTCGCTTTATTTTTCTACAAATATAACTTTTGCTGATCCCCTCTTTACAGGGATTCAGCAATCGTTTCAGTAGCGTGAGGGAGAAAGAAACTGACGAAATTTTATCGATTTTAGTTATTCTGACAATTTATTTTATCATTTTAATAATATTATTATATTAATTATTATATTATTCGTTTTATCTTTAATTTGATTATTATTTTACTGACTGCATCCCCCCTTTACAGGGATACAGCTACATTTAATATTATATTTTATTGAAATTTATAAATTTTATTTATCTTGATTCATTTTTAATTGTATTGTGATTTTAGTACTGTGATTTTAAAATTTGTATTTGATTTTCTGTGTTCCCCCCTTTACAGGGACACAGCGAAATCGCCAGTGCCCTCTGACCGGAACCTATGAACCTTACCTTCACCAAGGCCACCGCTATGTTCCGCACACCGGCCAAGAAAAACGCAGGCTCGCCAGGTTCCAGCGGCTCACCGCGTTCGCCAGCGAGGACTGGACTCTCGCTTCCCAGTGTGAGGCGAAGCATTGGGGAGTGGGAGGCCGGGAAATCGGAGCCCCAGGCCAAGTCCCTGGCCATACCAAAGCGTGCCACCTCACCGCTGGTGCCAAAAAATCCGGAGGCCGAGGGAACCAGACCGGAGTCGAGGTACCCCAGTCTCACAGCGGAGGCGAGAGCTTGCCTAAATAAAGCTAAGCTTCATTTGGGCAACTCTCGAAACCTCAAAACGGAAATAAAGACTGGGGTCCTCGACGCGATTGACCGGCTATATGAGCTGGTGAAGGAAGCGGAGCGGAGCAAGACTCCCATAGTGCCAGCACCTGCGGTCGCACCTGCAGTCGGACCGGCAGTCGTGCCTACAGTCGCACCGACACCCGCGCCACTGAACCCGTCCACAGAAGCACCGACAGAGCTCGTGAAGCAGCTGATGGCGAACCTCCAACAGCACAACCAGGCGTTGGAGGAGTGCAAACAGCACACACGGGCTCTGTCGGAGCAACTCCAGCTGGTCCCTCGCTATGTCGCAGGCCAAGGCCCAACGTTCGCGGAGATCGCCGCCAGCCCGAAGCAGACTATCCAAGAACCTCTTCACTCGGTAATAGTATCATCTGTGAATGATCAGGACACCGGTGAAGAGGTTCTTGAGAAGCTTAGGACGGCGGTCGATGCCAGAAAAGAGAGCACTAGAGTGGAGCGGCTGCGAAAAGCGAGGGACCAGAAGGTAGTGGTTGGGTTCAAGACCAGGGAGGAGCTGACCAGGGTGGCGGAGAGAATAAGGAGAGCGGGGAACCTAGTGGTAGAGGAGGTTAAGAATAAGGACCCGCTCCTTATCATTATGGACGTTCTCTCCTGCCACACGGATGTGGAGGTCACACAGGCTCTGCAACGCCAGAACGCCCACCTGCTCGGGGACATACCTGCGGAGGACTTGAGGTTGGGGGTGAAGTACCGACGTAGGACGAGGAACCCCCACACCTGCCACGTCATCCTGCAGGTGTCCCCTACGGTGTGGCAGAGGCTGACTATGGCGGGTCGCGTGCACATCGACCTGCAGCGAGTGCGAGTGCAGGACCAGTCGCCACTGGTGCAGTGCACTGGCTGCCTGCGCTTCGGCCACAGTCGAAAACTGTGCACGGAGCCCGCCGACCTCTGCATCCACTGCGGCGACTCCCACTTGCGAGCTGACTGCCCGTCCCGGCTGGCAGCGGAAGCGCCGAAGTGATTGATGAGACACAGATTGGTGGTAGCAAATTGGTGCCAAATTCATGTGAAATTGGCCCAATTAAAAGCTAGTTTTGAAAGCAAACCTACCTTACCGTTGTGGTTCGTGGAGGTTAAAATAATGTTTCATGCGAATTCGCCAGAATTATGTGTAAATAAAAATAATAATATTAGGTTTTTAAATAGAAAATCAATTGTACAGAATTATATTATAAGAAATAAAAGCAAGTTTTAGTAAAATAAATATTATGTGTATGTAATATATTGTTTTATTAGAATAGCATAAGTATATAATAGATTAAAATTTTAAATAGAAATAGAATTGAATTGAATTATACCAATATTATTATTATTTATTATTATTGTCTTAATTATTGTTAGATTTTACAAATAAAGATAAAAAACTCAAATAAATAAACATATATATAGGAATTAGTTAGCTATAGTCAAACAAGAAATAAATAAAATAGAGTAATATAGAATAGTAAGGAAAGATATATAAATTATGTTAGTGTTTAAACAACCCGAACTAAAACAACACAAAAAAGAATAAATATGAACTAAAAGACGACATGACAAGCAAATAATAATAGTCTAAACAGGGCTCTGAGTATGTCAGAGGGACACTGAGCAAGGGCAGGAGTGGGTTTTAGCCGGTAAGATTCCGGCACTGCCCAGACTGGCTCACTAGTGAGGCAGTCTGGGCGTCCATGAGGATTTCCCACTCCTGCCAAAACAAAAAAAAAAACCAGCGATTCAACAACTAACGCTAAATAGCGAAAGCACCACTACCGCTTAACCAGCGATAACGTATTGGGAAAGAGTAATGTAAACAAAGTTTGATTATCTGATCATAGCGTACCTAAATCATCAACCAGAGCCATGTAAACAAATTTTGATTATCTAAAATAGCTTAAATCATCAACCAGAGCCATGTACCATCGTTATCCACATTAACAATCATTTTTATCACTAAGAGCCTTAGACACCTGGAAACCCACACACGAGTAAACCACTCTAACGCCACGGCTCTCCAGCCGACCAGCAATCGCATTGCTCTCACACATCCAGCGCATGGGTCCGTGTGCATCACCCTGTGACACCACACAACTTTACTACAGCCGATAGAGAACCCCTACTCGCGTGCTTCCCATAATGTAGGCTTGCTCATCACCACTGTGATCACTATATACATACTTCGACTGGTACATGACCTACTGGCATCTTTCTTTACCTATCGTGAGCATACTTGTAAGTACGGTTAGAATTTAAAGTTTTTAACGTAAAGCGATCACCCGCCAAAACTTCCGCTACCTTAAACGGACCTTTATACTTAGGGTCAAGTTTTGTCTGATTGCTCTCTTCATTTTGCAGCAAAACAATACTATCAGATGTCATACTAACCTTAAATTCTTGGTCTAAAATCCCACAAAATATCACTATCCGGTACAGTATGAAATGAGATCTCTAAACGCAGATTGTTACTTAACATCACAGATAAAACTTGTAGGGTACTTTGCACACTACCATAACGGATCCCTGTTATGTTGACAATATTATTTGCACGCTTGCCAATTCACTTTGACACAACACAATCTTTTATGCATTCGACGCCAGAATCATAATAAAATGGATATGACTCACCCAGTATTCATCAATATACTGCTCGGATTGCCGACTTAGCAAACTTAAACGTGCGGCTCGCTACTCGCCGCTGCTGCAGGTGCTGGCCTGGAATGAAACATGCTCACATAGCTCGGCCACTCCTGACCACATTTGGTACAGGCAAAAACACAATGAAAATTCGAACAAACTAAAAACAGCAGAGTTCAGAGCATTACCCACTGTTTGATTCCCTTGACCGTTTAAAACTGAATTTATTACAAGAGCTTTATGCAACAAAAACTCTGTCGCAGACATGTCAATCGAAAAGTCTAGGTTCAATATTATTTATTATTTATGATTTTTGTTTTTTACTTTGTTTTTTTTTGGTGTTATTTTATTTTTCTGTCATCACTATTATCTGACCCACCCTAAAAACAAACGAATTTGGACCCTCTGGCTGTAACATTAAGGTTTATTCAATTTATATGAGCTTAACAGACAAGTGCCCGAGGACTCGTTTGACAAATACAGTAAAAATACAGACACGCAAATTTGATCTTTAACACGTAAGGTTAAGGTAAACCCACCCAACATTGTCGGAGCCACCGGCATTATATATCATTTTGTTAAGCTATTTTAATCATTATCTCGTTGACATTAAAGTTGAAAAGCTTTTAAGTCACACTACATAATTACAACCCAATCATTAATTTCGCGTACTTCCAACAAGTTCTTGTGGCTTAGCGGTTTGATGCCGGATTGGCAAAGAACTACATGTGGGTTCGAAAATACAGTCCACCTATATTATCAGTTTCTTTTTTAATTTGTTTTCATTTCTACAATATTGCTTGCATTATTAAAGAACGACCAATATGATTTACGCCTAATAACTTATCTTGTAGCCAGGTGGGTAAATTGAAAAACTTTAAGTTCACAGAATTTATATTTACCAAGAATGGTTGGATACGAAGTAAAAAATATATTTGCTTCGTGAGGTAGATAATAAATTCATCTAAGTGACAAAAGTTACACTACGCCTAATAGCAGTGACTGCGCTCACACATTTGTAAATCGTTTCACATAACTCGATAAGTATATTTAAGCAATTTGGTGTTACCAAATATAAAATCATATTTTTACATGAGTAGAATGTTGGAATTAGAGAGATTGGTCATCGACTTAATATAGCAGTAAGTGTTTTTTTATACCTATTTTATTTTATTGATTGTGATTAACGAACGCGTAGTTGGCTATTTTACCATTACATTCACTCCTTACAAGTTACATACACGGTTCCAAAAATGTTTTTTTTTTTGTTTTAGAGAAATACGGTCAGTCTATGCCTAAGACGTTATGGAGACAATGGAAATATTCAGCGGATTCGTCCAGGAGCAAAAGCCATCAAGTATAGTCCCGAATTCGAACGCCACCGTTGTTTCAAGTCAAGTTGAAAATCCATTTTTTCCCCATTCGTGTAACCGCAATAAACCACAATATTTCAGTGGAAACAGTGAGAAGGCATTTACACGCTGCTGGGATAAGGAATTATAAACCGGCACAGGAAATTGCATTGACACCTGCTCATCGCGAAGAAAGGGTCCGTTTTGCCCAGGAATATTTAAATTTTATTTTTTTTATTATCTATTTTTAAACACACCATGTAAGTAAATGCTCAATGGATTGATTGTTAAACCATTAAAATGTTGCAGATTATGTGGTGATGTTATTGTTATAAATAGATTGTTTCTATTTAAATAACATGTTTATTCACTACATATAGGCAGCTATAAATCTGTAAAGCATTTCACAGATGAATTCATGTTCTCGCTAACAAACTTTTAAGCATAGCCTTGTTTAATGTTAATAAATGGTTAGATTTGATTATGGCATACTAATACAAAATGTAGGTATATTAATTTGGAAATATATATGAGCATTTACTTATTTTATCTTACCTAAGTGTTTTAATGAAATAATAAACATTTTAAACTTGCAACTTTTTAATTTTATTTCTATACAAACTGCCCGTTTAAAAAAACAAGACCCTACGTCGTCCATTAAAGAAATGTAAAAAAAGTGTAATAAAATAATTTAAAAAAACAGCTGAGCAAAAAGCTACATTTAGGTTAAACTCGGTTTCGAACGTAGACAACGATGAACACCGCACTACCTTAGTGACCACAAGACCAACTCAACTCTTATAAGCCGCATTGAAATTTGATCTTAGTTGTTATGCTAGACGCAATATTCTAAAGAATTTGAACCATATAGTATACTTTCATAAAGTTTATTCTTGCACAGCACAAGCAGCCAACCTTTTCCTCGTGCAAATAGATTATTTTGTATTTTAAATAATCACTCCATTGAGACATGATAATAAAAAAATCTACCTACAAAATAGAAAATAAAAAATGGTAAAGAGACGTTGTTTTTGTAATTTAGTAAGACAAGGTCAAATATGTTTGAGAGTAGTCACTGCATACCCTTAGTAGCATTTGAATACCAGTTTTATAATAAATAATATTTATTTTTCAACTACCCACTTATTACAAGTTATGCGAAAATATTACCATTTTACAAAGTTTATATTTGAAGATTATCCGTCTATAATTCTTTATAATAATACAAGAAATAGTTTTGGAATAAATTCTAAATTGAAAGCAAAACAATATCATCGTCGCAGGATTTGATCTCGCACCTTGATTTTCTCAGTCTTATACACAGACCACGAGACCAGAATTACTTGAACGCAATCATTAAAATAAGCTATTACACTAATTATATTATAACAAGTAGTTATAATATATAACCTAATGCTAACGTTATAAAGATCAAATTTGCGTGTCTGTATTGTTTTGTATTTGTTAAACAAGTCCTCGAGCACTTGTCTGTTAAGCTCATATAAATTGAATAAACCTTAATGTTACAGCCAGAGGGTCCTAATTCGTTTGTTTTTAGGGTGGGTCAGATAATAGTGATGACAGACTGTACTATCATAATATTACTTTGCAAGTAAATGTCGGGTAGAAATGTAATAAAATCTTAAGTTGTTGCTCGCTAATTGCAACGCTACATATGATTTGGTCTGTGCTGAATACACGCGTTTGACCAACGCAACAACGTTATTAACACGTTTGCCACTTAATTTGGCCGCACAACTCGCCTTTACTACAGGCATTCAGCACCAGAATTGTAAACAATACAGCTCACCTTTATGTTGTAACGTGTCTGAGGGTAGTTGTACGACGTCCACTCGCCGTTCACGACTTCCAGCACGTTGTCCACCATCCGCTTGACTTGGCTGCCACTACTCGTGCACCCGGCTGCGATATGTCCTGGTTTCCCTCACTAGCAGAACAACATGTACCATGTTCGCGCATCCGTATCTGCTTTGTCTAGGTCGAACTTGAACAGATCCACACGATTTCAACATATGTTGCATAGTTCACATGCTTGCACTTTGTTTTTCAAATGTCAACGGTCATCTTCACTTTATGCGTTCTCATTTTGTGCATAAACCAACATGAATCCCAGTCCCATCTGGTTTCTCAGGGTCGAAGTGCGGTAATCGAAAGCCATGTGACGATGTAGTAGTTGTTTTCATTGCTTGAATCAGCGACAGAAAATTGCAGTTCTGCTGTTTTATCAGACGCATCCATTTTTCGTCACTAGCATCTTCATTTTGAACACGTGGGTCGTTGAGGTCCAATCCCACTTCTGATGTCGGGGAAGGACCACCAATGTTACTTTCGGGCCAGCCTTCCCCCTCGTACAATCTTCAGAAAACAAGAAATAATACCACGAACAGATAGCGTTGATTTTCTTTTATTATTTCTCAAACTTTTTAAATTACGATAATCACAAATATCCGTGATGGAAAAGGATGGAGGTTGTGAGGTTATCTGCCCATGCGCACGTTCCTTGGCCGAATGCCTGACAATCACTCTCCTTTACTAAAATGACATTGATTGACAGTGACAACTGACAGACAAGTGAAATAACCTGACATTAATTGACAGTGACAACTGACAGACAGATAGAATAACCTCACTACCGCATCTTGTAACAAATGTTAGAACTTTCTTAATCTGTGGCCTCCTGAGCTGCGACAAGTATATAAAATAGTCAAACAATTTCTTTCTCCAATAGAAAATCTGCAACACTATAATAAACTTTGTCTACTAAAAAGCTCCGAAGTTATAGAGTCCTACCGCTTAGGTGCTATGTGTGCCGGGAATTCTTATGTGTAATGTGGAAGAAAACACCGACTAGTGTATTCACCAAGCAGCTTTATTGAACTAATAACTACAGTAGGTAATGCGAATGTAATAATGTATAAACGTAAGTACTATGGGCTAAAGTTCCGCATGGTCACCTTAAAGGCGATAATCGCATAGCACGGTTCACGACTCGATCGCACAATTCAAGCGTTTTGACCAATAGGATGCACGAACCGTATTTTAGTCGTGTGCGTATTAGTATAATGATGTATAGAAGTGTGCGACTCTCACTACGAGCGTGCTATGCTCACTAAATTGTTTCTGAGACGATTTTCTTATGGGCATGGCCAGCGTGAGCTCTTCATGAATTCTTATTTTTAACCCCCGACGCAAAAACGACGGGGTGTTATAAGTTTGACGTGTCTGTGTGTGTGTATGTCTGTCTGTGGCATCGTAGCTCCCGAACGGATGAACCGATTTTGATTTTGTTTTTTTCGTACGAATTTGTCGGGAGTGTTCTTAGCTATGTTTGATGAAAATCGGTCCAAGATGGCCGCCGCCACAAAATGGCGGATTACATATTTTTTCACAACTCCCTCAATATGGGTATCAAATGTAAGGGCTTGACTAGTAGAATACTATACACTATGACAAATTTCAAATCCAAGATGGCCACCGCCACAAAATGGCGAATTACAAAAAACCTGATTTAATACCAAATTACCTGAATCTTAAAACGCAAGAAAATAAAAGAAAATAAATGATAAGGAGTCCCTACAAAAAGCATGAAATAAAAAATTAAATTAAAAATTTAAAAAAAACCCCGACAGCGTGAAACCCTATAAAAAGAAAAAAATAACCTTGAAATTATGACCCTACGTAAGTGCGTATGAATTTTTTTGACAAAATATTGTCCTGTCGGGGGACCGCTACTATTTTAAACTTTAACAGAACGTTAGACTAATAATTAGAGCTGTCCCCCGACGGAACAATATTTAATCAAAAAATTTCATACGTACTTACGTAGGGTCATAATTTCAAGGTTATTTTTTTCTTTTTATAGGGTTTCACGCTGTCCGGGTTTTTTTTTAATTTAATTTTTGTTATTGACAAGAAGTATCTAATTTTAATACTCATGTCTTCTGTTTGTTTTAGAAAATGTATAATTGATATTGCTGTATTAAATTAGTATCAACTTTCCACAAAAATAGAATAATTTGGAATAAGAAATGTCAAACTATTACAATTTACATATCTATTACATCCACTTTAATTATGTTCCTCTCTCTATCGGGGCTATAAAGGAGATGTTTCAAAACGGGCCCAGTATATGTACAGTACTCAAAAAACAGAGAAAAATCCCTGGAATTCGGGAAAAATACAGATAAATTGCATAAGTGCATATTTTTCTTGTAATCATTTGATATTTATCAATTATTTTTATCGACTTTCAATATGACGTCTCGCCAATTTAGGTACTCTGTGGTTAAAAAACAATGACAGTATAGGTACCATAGATCGACCATTGATATATAAACCATAAATCGTGAACAGTCTACTGTCACATCTTGTCAGACTAAAAGAACGGTAACCCGACAGAGAATACTCTGTCTACGACGGTAACGTATTGATTCTCTTTGACAATGTAATATGACAGAAATAAACATATCAAACGTCAAAAATCAATCAACATGACAGCTTACCGCCATGACGGGTTTTTGTTGTGTATTGCAATTTCAAGTGTACGTTCTTGTGCTTTACTACCAAACAAAGCCAATTTCTAGTAATTGGATGATTGAAAACTGTTTTAATTATGTTTCCCCATTTTTTTTTGTATGGTGTACAAAGACCTGGCCGGGGCTCCATACATTTTGAAACATCTCCTTTACGTTACTTATAAACACTTTCACTTGACTGCCTCCCCAATTTTCACAATATCCTATGCGATGCCGCCATACAAATCGGAGCGAATGCACTAGGTGCGTTAACCGATTGTTTAACCGGATTTCCAGAAATTCCTACTAAATAACAATGGGACTTAAATGATGAACTTATTTTTATAGCAGTTGCAAAAGTTGCGGCAGCTAACATAGAGCAATAAAAGAATAAAAATAAGTTCATAATCATAATCCCATTATTATTTAGTGACAATGTCTGGACACCCGGTTAAACAACAAGGGCCTACGGCCATACGTTGGCGAAAAGATAACCAATTTTATTACCTTAGGGTTATCTCAAATGTTATGCAGTTGTTAGGTACTTGTATTTGGTTTAGTACTTTTAACAGTTGTAATATTCGTTTTATCCATTAATTTATCACACCTTATTATTTACTACTTATTTAAATATAATAACGAGATTTCACGAACAAGGTATCTTTCTAATCAACTCGACAGGCGCGTTGCCGGCATTGCAACCTACCTATGACAAGTTTTTTTTGACAAATATAACATTCATAGTTCCTACGCCACGCGCCACTTTAAAATTCAGAAGCTTATCAAGTAATAATTTGCGCGTTGGTAGCAGTGAGAGTGAAAGGGTTGAAAATTTCAACCCTTTCACTCTCACTCTATTTCAACTGGAAATAAAATGTTGGGTACCTACTAGTGAAATGTATATTTTTAGTTTGTGTTCATTTAAGAATAAGCTCTAAAGGATTAAAGATTTATTTAGGTTGATATTTAAATCTTATCTGTACAATAAAATATGTAAGTACCTATAGTAAGAGCTTTTTGTTCGAGTCCAAATTGTCGACTGTAATCTGAGTGAAATAACAAACACTTAGTTAAAATCTACTTGAGAACAATTTTAAGGATTTGCTGTTGTAGAAAAGAAACAATACAATTTAATTCATTAATGTTTAATAGTTTTTTTTTAAGATTTCTAAAGGAAACATTAAAGATTCATCCCGAAATTAACAAATTCTAACAAAAAAAATACACAGAAATTATCATCAAAATGCAATTATATTATGTTTCCTTTTGAAATCTTGAAAAAATCTATTAAAAATTAATGAATTAAATTATATTGTTTTTTTTTCTACAACAGCAACAAAAAAATACACAGAAATTATCATCAAAATGCAATTAAATTATATATAATAGCATAGTATATTTAACAAAACATTTGTTAATTTCGGGATGAATCTTTAATGTTTCCTTTTGAAATCTTGAAAAAATCTATTAAAAAGACTTTACTTATAATATCATTGTCAAAACAGTTTGACAATTATATTATAAGTAAAGAGTCTTTTAAGTAAAGAGATCTTTCAAATCAAAATCAAAGCAAAAGTCATTTCAACTTGAGGCACATCTAGAAGCCATATACCCACACACTCACTCACACACACCCCCACAGACACACACATACAACACACCCTCACGCACCCCCACACGCACACACACCCCCACACAAACATTTCTCTTCTCTTATACCTACTACTTTTCCTAATAATGCTTTTGTAAATTTGTAAATAAGTAAACATAACATAAGAAATCTAATGGTGTATTCATGAACTTTATCTAAGCATAAGTTGTGGAATCACTGACTCAAACTCAAACTCAAAGTATTTATTTCAATTAAACCAATTACAGGCACTTTTGAATTGTCAAGGGGTCGGTCAGTCAGAAAAATGAAGCTAGTTGCCCATTCCAAAGCGTAGGTACCTATGGAGAAGAACGGGCAAGAAACTCCATGGACACTCTTTTATATCAATATATGGTTACAAAGTATTGGTTACATCATTTATGTTATAAATTATGCATGTGAGAACGATGCAGAACGTTAAAAGCGTCCGTAATGAAAAGTTTAAAAAAAATAAAAATAAGTTAAATTAAAATAAGCCATTAAAATAAGCCATGGCAGCAAAGAGATGACCAGTCCCTACTGACGGCGCCCGTTCACGAACATGACGCGTGGATCAGCACCATTCAGCTCAACCATTTTGAAGGGAACCAAATGATCCAACACACGCGCCACCATCAGCGAGACATTTGAGTGAGCATGACATACTCTCTGCTGCCAGGGCAAATTCAAGTCAGTGAAAGACGTACACAGTATATGGTAGCTTTATAGTATGTACATAGTACTCACACATGTGCTATACAATTATACAATACTAGGAGATTGAATTTATATAATGCAAAAAAGTATTTTAAAATCTTCAGCAGCTCCAACAGTATTTTCAAATGCTAATCAATTTATTTATGCGTCCTTATGGAGCAGGACCAGCGTTTAGCCAAGCATTTTTATCAGCGATGTAATCCCCTAATTTATAATATGCCTGGCTGCATAGTGTGCGTTTTATACAAGATTTAAATTTCGTTTCATTCTGTTCTATTATGTGGGGAGGTATTTTATTGTATCATTTTAAACAGTACCCCATGAAAGATGAGTCTACTTTAGCCAGCCTGAAACCTGGTTGAACTAATTGCTCCCTATTTCTAGTGGTATAATTATGTCTTTCACCTCTTTTACTAAAAAGATGTAGATTTTTCCTTACGTACATAATGTTTTCATAGATATATTGACAAGGTACCGTCATGATGTTAATATCTTTAAACAATTCTCTTAGAGAGTCACGCCTGCGGAGGCTATATATGGCTCTGATGGCTCTTTTCTGCAGAATAAAAATAGACTCGATGTCTGCAGCTCGTCCCCATAGTAAAATACCGTACGACATAATACTATGAAAGTAACTAAAATAGACCAGTCTCGCGGTATCAACATCAGTAAATTGGCGGATTTTTCTCACAGCATACGCTGCTGAACTTAGTCGTCCTGCAAGGGATGTTAAATGAGGACCCCATTGAAGCCTTGAGTCGAGCGTGATCCCCAGGAAAACCGTTTCATCGACGAATTCTAGTTTCTCTTGATTCAATTCTATCTCACAATGACTACTTTTGACATTTGGTAAAGAAAATCTTATGCACTTCGTTTTTTTCCCATTTAATACTAAATTATTAGCAGTGAACCAATTTTGAATCTGCAGTAGGGCGTTATTTACGTCGTCAAGATTTGATGCACGTCTATTAATTTTAAAAATCAAGGAAGTATCATCAGCAAATAACACCATCTGTGGTTGAGTTTTTAACAAATGGGGTAGATCATTAATATATACTAAAAAGAGGAAAGGACCTAATATCGAGCCTTGTGGTACACCCATTTTTACTTTTAAACCGAGTGAATTGACACCATTTATTTGAACTTGCTGTTGTCTATCATTTAAATAAGATTTTACTAAACTGAGCGCAAGTTTTCCAAGTCCGTAATGCTCAAGTTTTAAAATCAAGGTTTCATGGTCGACGCAATCAAAAGCCTTAGAGAGGTCACAAAAAATTCCTATGGCGTCTTGGGACTCTTCCCACGCCGTAAAAATGTGTTTTAATAAAGTTACACCGGCATCAGTAGTACAACGTCCCTTGGTGAAACCATACTGTTGGTCGTGCAATATTTTATTGGTGTTGAAATGATTGAGCATTTGGTTCAGCATCACCTTTTCAAACACCTTGCTGAAAACCGGTAACACGGATACCGGTCTATAATTATTAGTAACTTTACTGTCCCCCGATTTGAAAAGTGGTATCACCTTGCTGTATTTCATAAGATCCGGGAAGACTCCTTGATCCACACACAAGTTAAATATTAAAGCTAAGTACGGCGCTATAGTCTCAATAATGGAGGTACAAACTTTGATAGACATTCCCCATAGATCTTCGGTTAGTTTGATCTTGATTTGCTTGAAAGCTTTTATTACTATTGTGGGGTTTATATGCATGAATTTAAATTCAATCTGGCAGGATGAGACGTTTGCTCTTAATAAATAAATAGAACGTAAGGGCGAGGAATTTAAGATTTCAGTGGTTTTATGTGGGATACTGGTAAAGAAATTTACAAATTCATGAGCAACTTCTTTGTTAGTGCTTATGAGACCACGCGAAGTCTCTATTGTGAAATCATTATTATGTCTTTTATTCCGGTTAGTTTCGTCATTGATAATTTTCCAAACCGTCTTTATTTTATTATCGGCTGATTTGATCTTGTTGCTAATATAGAGGGCTTTAGCTACCTTGCAGGTATTTTTAAAAGTTTTAGAGTAGGTAGCAACATATTTATTAAAAGTTTCAGAGTTAATATAAGGCTTAAGGCCATACAGCTCAAACAATTTTTCCCTACTTTTCCTAATACCCTTAGTTGCCCAGTCACTGAACAAAAATCTTGGGCAAATAGTTTTGGTTTTCTTTTTTAAAGTATTATTGAACTCGGTGCGTACTACCGAAAAGAACCACTCATATAATTCATTTACATTGTTTTTAATATGGCCTGGTACATTTAACTTACTAATTAAGTTATTATTAAATCTATTTAGATTACTTGGTGTTATTTGTCTAGTTTGTATCAGAATTTTTTGTACTGGTGTATTGGATTTGAACAAAACAGTTTGACCGCTGTGATCAGAAGGGAGATAATTTACTATGGCTTTATCTAAGTATTCGCAGCAACAAAAAACATTATCAATACATGTAGCAGAATTTTTAGTTATGCGGGACTCCCAAGTCATAGGCTATAAACCTAGTTTGGGAGCCAGGAGATAAATTAGTCTCACATCTCTGTACTTACCAAATGATTGTGAAATTTTTTGTCACCAAGTTATAGATACTTCATAAATTATTATTATTATTTATTCAAATTTGGCTGAGAATCAGCACTTTTCGAACGTCAAAATTACAAAAGACAGTCCCCCAAAAACGCCCGCCCTTCACAACTTCCTAGTGCTATCGCTGGGAAGAAGAAGTGGCGCAACAAACTCCCCAGCAGCACAGCTGTCTGTTCAGTTATAAAATACTTGATATTATACAATACTAGGCGTTAAGTAATTAACATTACAAGGCACATAACATAAAATTAAATTACTTTCAATATGTCAGCTAGCCACGCCAATATACCAACAAATATAAAAACTATACGTACTCAAGCTGAAAAATATAATGTCAAAGCTAGCATGTCAAAAGCTTCTCCTTTGCCCGTCACTAGATCTAAACGCAAGAAACCTTCAGTAATAGTCAAAAAAGTTAAGAAAAATAAATTTTCATTGATCTACAGCTGGAAAAAAACTTATTTACGCCATAGGGGCTACGTGGATGCAGGAATACACGAGTTTCATAAAACACAAAACGAAACGGTATTGGAATACTTTCGCTGTTTTTTTTCACCGGACATCATTTCAGATATAGTTCACAATACAAACTTATATTCGGTCCAACAACATGGAAAATCTATACAGTCAACAATTTGAAGAGTTAGAAAGTTTTTATATATGATTTCTTCATGTACGGTGGAGATGACACATTTCGTGAACACACTTTTACAGCCAAAGAAGCTTCACTTGGGGTTGGTGGCATGGTGGTAATAGCATTATGCAAAACAATAAAAAAGAAGCCATCCATCATATACGCCGACAACTTCTTTACTTCTCCAGAGCTTATTTACTTGTTGCGAGAAGAATATGGAATATTTAGCCTGGGAACAATAAGAACAAACCGGCTCAGGGGTTGTCAAGATCTGTTACCCTCTGAAAAAGAAATAAAAAAGAAAAAAAGAGGATACAGTGCCCAAGTTGTGTGCAATAGCAACAAGTTAGCTGTCGTGAAGTGGAATGATAACAAGGTGGTAACACTTATAAGTTCCTATGTGGATTCTCATCCTATTGAAAAGATAAGGAGATACTCGAAGGAAGATAAACGCAAGGTCGATGTTGACTGCCCTCAACTTGTGAAGCAGTACAATAAGCATATGGGGGGCGTAGATTTAGCAGATATGCTTATATCTTTGTACCGGACCCCGTTCAAGAGCCGAAGGTGGTATTTGGGTATATTTTCGCAATTGTTGGATATATGCATAAAATATGGCTTCTTTACAGGCGAGATGGGAGACCTAAAAAGTCTCTAAAAGAGTTTAGGCTTGATTTATTTGTAGGACTCTGTCAGGCTGGAAAAATTGCAAAGTCAAGTGGAAGTATAGAGAAGATTAAAGGTAGAATAATTCAGAAACCTACAGCTGAACGGCCGGTGGGGTACGATGCTGTCGGATATTTTCCAGAATCAGCAAATAAGCAATCACGCTGTAGGTTTTGCAAAGAAGAAAGAACCAAAGTGTTTTGCGTGAAGTGTAATATGTATCTGTGTTTTGTGGTAGGCGAAACTAACAAAAGAAATTGCTTCCGGCAATTTCACACCCAATGAATATTGTTCAATACGAATTATTATTAATAAAGTAAAAATTTAACTAAGATGTATTTTATTGATATCTTGGCACCGTGCTCCACGTAGTACAAACATAAGAAGACATACTATACACTATAGTTGGCAAGGGAGTGATATGAAGATTCGAATGACGTTATTGCGACGGACGCTATTTCGAAAAACTTTACGAGTGGTACGCCAGTTCGAAAACACATTGGGTCGAAAACTGTTATATCGAATGACGTTATAGCGACGCACGCTATTTCGAAAAACTTTACGAGTGGTACGCTAGCACGAAAGTCTTGGTATCAAAATCCACTGTTGCGAATAGCTTATTCCAATCTGAATTTGTCTGGGGATCGAACTCGCGACCCCGATAAAGCCTTATCTTTGTATTGGGTTTGGGAAACAAGAGCCATGAGAAGTATTATTTTAAGTCAACTTTTTAATTTTCTTAAGTATAATAATAACAAATAAATCAACAAATCAAAATTATAGGTGGTACTCATTACCAAAAGTAATGAGTACTGTTGGTGATTCTCAGAGGTGTTATAAATAAAATAGCGGACTGTATCAATAGGTATGGTTCGTATATTGAACATAAAGACGCGCGCCTCTCGGACCGTTGTTTTTGTTGAAGTGTCGGGCAGTGCAGGACATCGGCGATCGGCACCTCGTCCCCTGCTCCCCGCACGCTGCTGCCCCGCTCCCGTAGTCGCAGTGGCGGGCGGTGCTACGTTTTGTCTCCAACAGTACCATCATAATACTTCAAGAAGAAGTAAGAAAAAAAGGAGAAGCATTATGATGGTACTCATTACTTTTGGTAATGAGTACCACCTATAATTTTGATTTGTTGATTTCTCACTTATAATAACTCTGTAGAAGTGAAAATTCTGTACATTGAAAATATCAAAAAAATAAATGGCAGGGGGTGTTACTAGACCGACACCGAACCCAAAAATGTGACTTAAAAATTTTTTGTTTGTCTGTCTGTCTGTCTGTTTGTTCAGGCATCACGCAAAAACTACCGGTTCGATTACGATGAAACTTGGTATAATTATTCTTTAATATTCTGGGCACCACACTGGGTACTTTTTATCCCGGAAAAGTATATACAATAAAAAACAAACTTAATTTTGCGGTTCGATCCCTGGACCCGATTACTGTACCAACCGCAAATAATAAGTTTGTCGTAGGTTACGTCACCCGCAGTATTATCTGTGCGACCTTTTTATTCCTTTTAGTTTTTAGAGTTATTTAGGTTTAATTTTATAAGTCGTAGGTATAGATTTTAATTTTAAAGTATAGGTAGCATATTTGATAGTGTACGTAGTAACCGTAGGTTATTTTATAATACTGTTAGGTAGGATTAGTCGAGGGGCCCGTGGCTAAATAATAACAGCCGCACATGTCGATCGGTCAGGTTAAGCTACGCTTGCCGCGGTTGGTCTGTGGAGTGTGGATGGGTGACCATCTTTACATACCGAGACCCCTCCGTGCCTCGGAAAGCACGTTAAGCCGTTGGTCCCGTCTTTACGGGTAGTCAGAAGCCCGAAAGTCTGACAACCAGTCTTACCAAGGGGTATCGTATTACCCAGTAACTGGGTTGTGGAGGTCAGATACGCAGTCGCTCCATGTAAAATACTGGTATTCAGCTGCATCCGGTTAGACTGGAAGCCGACCTCAACATAGTTGGGAAAAGGCTAGGCAGATGATGATGAGGTAGGATTAGTCATTTGTATAGATATTAGTTTTTAGGGATTTTGCTTATTTATTGATTGAAATACTGGAAAAGAGAAAGAAACACTGCATAGTAAACATTCCCAAAACTAAAACAGAATTTGCCAGCAGACAATATAAAAAACGCTCAGCCTTTTTATACAACAAAATCAATAAATTTATATTTATCTATGATAAGAAAAAATACGAATGCAAAAAAAAGTTAATAACATGGCTACACAATTTAAATTATGATGATACAGAGTTACTTTTGCAACGTGTGACTTAATACTATATGATCTAGACTCTAGAGTGATGTTATTCGCTTATTTAGTCACACCATGTACACTCAAAATCTGTCTTTCTCTCTCACACACACAAACACACACACACCCCAACACACCCCTGTTTGTACAGACACCCTTACGAGGACCTTGTTAGTCCTAGAACGAACCGAGGACCCTCCAAAAAACTGGTTTAAATACCTCGTTGGCTTTTGAGAGTAAGATAGAAAGAGACAGGTGAGTAAATCTATAGTGATGAGCTCATTGGGATAATGCTATCTCAACATTTTTCTGTATGAATTTCGGCTATCATACCGAGGACCTGAAATACACTGCTAAATGTGACCAGCCATGCACATACGAGGACTTTGTGTAAGCCAACCGAGGACCTCTGACGTATGCCCTGCGACGCCCTTCCGAGGACGTATTTTACACAATATTTCTTATAGCTTGTACAAAGTGCGGACGTTGTGTTAGACTTTATATCACTAAACCGAGGACAGTTTTTCGCGTAGAACTTGTACAAACCGAGGACCTGGAAAATCTACCTACCTAAAACATTTTACGTGTAAGATAATAATTGTATCAATGTTAGTAGAATGTTCCGATTTACTTCTTACACACTTTTTCTAAAACGAAGTACCAAGCGAGGACGAGTCGATGTCTTTACGTTTGTCGTTGATGCGGACCGCGAATAAGATGGGTATAATCACTGTGGAGGAAAGGTAAGTTTTTAACTTTATATAAACAACTTTAAAATGAGTATATTATTATAGTATCAGATGCTGCAGCCAGTGTCGTCTCTACATGACGGTACTCCTCAGCACTTGATAGCATCGTCTTCAAAATTGGCATACGCATTAGGTTTATCTAGTAACACTAAAATAATTACCAGTTTGTGCTGATGCTGCAGCTAGGGTCGTTTCTTCATGAGGGAAGTCTTTAACAGTTAAGAGCATTGTATTCAAATCAGGAATACGCGTTAGGTTTATGTAGTAAAACTGATATAATTACCAGTTTGTGCTGATGCTGCAGCCAAGGTTGTTTCTTCATAAGGGAACTCCTCAAGTTTATCTAGTAACACCAAAATAATTACCTGTTTGTGCTGATGCTGCAGCCAGGGTCTTTTCTTCATGAGAGAACTCTTCAACAGTTGATAGCAGCGTCTTCAAATTTAGCATACGCGTTAGGTTTAAGTTGTAAAACTAGAATAATTACCGGTTTGTGCTGATGCTGCAGCCAGGGTCGTTTCTTTATGGGGGAACTCCTCAATAGTTGGTAGCATCGTCTTCAAATTTAGCTTACGAAAATGACAGGTATTCAATACAATATCAAGTTATTAGGTATTTCGTTTCTTTCAGATAAGCCGGGTTAAAGAAGAGACAATTCTAGATCTCAAAGATGCTGGTATTGATTATTCCAAAGAATGTTTGCTATTTTGTTTTATTAAACGTGATGTAACTAATAGTGTTGATTATACCAAAGATAATTATTTCTTTAAGGTACATGTCACATGTCAGCTCACCTGCCTTTTTTTCTTTTCTTGCGTTTTTCGCTACTTACAACTAATAAATACGTTGACCAAAACTGATGATACAACAATTAATCCTTTCTATTATCAGTTTCCATGATCCCGCATTATGTTATTTAGCGAATAAAGCAATAACTTTTGAATTTCACAAGCCGTTGACATGAATGATTTATCTTTAATCATTTTATAGCTAGTTATTAAGTTTCATGCTTCCCAAATTATTTCGATCTCACTTGATAATATTTCTTTGATAATAATGTCTGACAAACGTCGATATTGAGTCTGCGTGGACGTCAACCAGGTCGCTGCGTTCGTTTATCAGTTTGCACATTTTTCTAAGGTTATAGAAAAAAATATTTATAACTCTGTTAATAATTTCCTATCCAAATATAATGTTTTAAGTGCGGAACAAAAGGGTTTCAGAAAAAAGAAGGGTATAAATACAGCGGTTTACGATATAATAAATGTCATATTGCAAAATGTGGATAAAAAAGTACCAGTTTGCGCAATTTTCACGGTCATGACGAGGGCATTTGATTGTGTTGATCATGAAATTATTACAAAAAAGCTAGACATCATAGGCATCAGAAGAAATACAGACGCCAGCAGGTCAAGCTACCCGAAACTCTCAAATTTTCCCAATCAACCTTGAACCTTAATGCTTTAGCGATAAAGCTGAAAATCTATCAAAGAAATTTGACAGATTGTAGTAGCTTGACGTGCTGGCGTCTGTACTTAATCTCTTAAAATCATACCTTAACAATCGTAAGCAGCGCACAGAAATATCTAGAATATGTTTAAAAAGTAAGCACGAAGAAAAATATTTATCTAAAGCAAGAATTATTAGGTACGGCACACCACAGGGCAGTGTCCTGGGCCCTTTATTATTTTTGCTATATGTTAATGTTTTACCTCGCCACATTGAAAATCCTATGGTCTTATTCGCTGACGATAGTAGTGCCTTAATTAAATGTATTTACAAAAAAAACATACGAACATGATATAAATGAAACGTTAATAAACATTATACGCCGGCTTGACCAAAATAATTTAATGATTAATATACCAAAGACTAAAGTAATGCATTTTTATCAATGGATTCCACCAGAAGTCTTACATTTACACTATAATGGACAAAAAGTTGACCAAGTACTAGTTGCCAAATTCCTTGGCATTATGATAGATAGCCAATTAACTTCGAAACTACAAGCAGAAGAAGTATGCAAAAAACTTAGTGTAGATGCGTATGTACTTTTTAACCTAACGCTGTATGTGTGCAATTTAATAGTAACAGATAGCTGCGTAGGTACGTATTTAAGTCCATAAAATTATTAACATTCCCATCACTTTATAGTATTGAGGTGGCTGTTTTTGTTTAATAAAGTGTCCGCAAATGGAAACCGGCCTATCAGGAGACAATATAAAAATTTGCTAATTGTTAGTGGTTCCGATACAGCCCTATTAAAGAAAAGTATTTAATGTGTGTCCGATCATTTTTAGCTAAAACTGTTTGCGTGCCTTAGTTAAGGTAGTTTGGATCATTTTAAACTTAACATCTGTAACTTGTACCTACTTTCTGTGCAAATAAAGATCTATTCTATTCATTTTAAAATAAACTTACTTCTATTTCAGTAAAATTTATGTCGTTTTCTTTAATACGTTCATATTCTTTATTTCTTTGTACTTTTTGTTTGCTTCAAATCTTGCTGCTGACATTTCGCCTCGGAAGACATTTACTTTAGGTTCTTTATGAAGAGCACACGTATTCAGCTCCAACCAATATAATATTTTATGGTGCAAATCATAAGGTTGTATAATCTAAGCAGGCCTAGGTACTTAGCACATACTGCAGAAGAAGCCCTGATTATTCCTCGTGCACCTAGTAGCTACTAACGATTTGTTTAAGGATTCAGTCTACCTTCGGTTTTCTCCTTCATAATTTTATTTAAATGATAGCACATAACTCGTCTTCTACACACGAGGAAAACTGTCGAAACGAGGACTAGAATACACACTGTTCGGAAAATCTAGCCAACCGAGGTCTTCAATACACATTGTGTGGAAAAGCTACCTAACCGAGGTCTTTTGTGTTAAAGTTAACACATAGGTCCTCGGATAATACAACATACGTGAAATGAGTGTAAAGAGCCTGTGTATGAGTCGAGAGTGGCACCATCTGGTGGATACACAATGTCTGTGTATGCATATGAATATTTTTGATCAAACCGAGGTTCAGACAACTTTTTCGTGATAAGTATATAGAAAGACTCAAAATCGCTTGCAGAACACGAATCTTTGGTCAAGTCAAACCGAGGACCCTCGAAAAGGTCCTCGCTTTGAAAAGGTCCTCGGTCGTGCCTTGTGTATTCATACGCACGTCCTCGGATGGTACTTAAAACAAACACACCCCCTCTCACACACTCACACAAACACACACACGCACTTATACAATTGATCGTATTCTCTTTCTTTCTTTATTTTATTTTTTATTTATTTATTTTATTTTTTTTTGTTTTTGTTACTTACCTATTTGTAATTTATAATGTAAGGGAAGAGCGGAGCCTTCAACTACAGGCATTGCTATGCCTAAATGGAGACTCCTCGACATGCAATGTAAGCCAAAATGATATGAAATAAACTTATTTTTTTTTTTTTTTTTTTTTTTATTGAGTTTAGATTAGTTATCATCAGAAATAGGTTTATTTAGGTAGGTAGGTATTTTATTTTCTGTTATTGAGTTTTTTTTTATTAGGTAGGTATTTAGGTAAAGATATCATATAGGTACCCTCTTAATAATAACCTCTTACTAATGAGACACAATTGGTTTTCTATTGTAATTAGCCACAAAGGGCCCGCGAGATAGATGGCATCCTGGGGAAGCACATACATTTTATCCTGTTAGCACGTTCCCGTGGGATAATTTCCGACATCCACGCGGGCGAAGCCGCGGGCAGAAGCTAGTTAATAATAAGTATGTAAAGTTGTCAAAAATTTACCACTGACGGGACAAAAAGGTGTAATTCAGTTTTAAGGGGAGGATTTGAACTTATAACTGTATGTTACATTTTCACGCCTAAACCACTGAACTTCTGATTTGGCATAGATATAGAGGCATAGAGATGGCATCCTAGGGAAGCACATACATTTTATCCTGTTAGCACGTTCCCGTGGGATAATTTCCGACATCCACGAGGGCGAAGCCGCGGGCAGAAGCTAGTAGTAATACATATTTCAAGTGGGAAGAACATAGAAATAGTTTGAGTGACATACCTTCGCTTAATAATTTCTTCAGTTTCCTTAAATGTCGCGCTGATGTATTGGAGACCGTTTATCGCCATAAACATGATAATCAAGACAAACAAAAACAGTTCTCCAGTAATCAAAACAAACATAACAGTTCCAAGTCTTTAGTGGCTGTACCAAACGAAGGCAACACTTCTACTTCTAAAACACCGGAATGTTTGTTCTGTAAGAATAGTCATCGCACGTATGAGTGTCCGTCTTTTAGGTCGAGCCCACTAGAAGATATGTAGGTTAGCATTTGTTGCTTCTAACAAAATATGTGAGAATTGTTTGAGATCTGGTCACATAGCTAAACGTTGTCGTCTTTCAGCTACATGTCGTCCTTGCAAATTACGACATAATTCTCTTCTTCATAAATCGGAAGAAACTGAAAATTCCAATTCGGTTAATTCCGTCACTATGTCCTCAACGTGGTCCTCTGAAGTACTTTTGTGTACGGCACAAGTAAAGGTTACCAACCCAGCCACCAACGAGACTATGATAGTGCGAGCTTTGCTCGACAGCGGGAGTCAGTCGACAATTATCACACAGGCCGTAAAGTGCCATCTAAACCTGATTCCTCAGCCATCGGACACTACCATAGTAGGCATTGGTAACACTAAGTTAAATATTAACACAGAACGCTGTATTCTACGCATTCATTCTGAAACAAGTTCTTTTAATGTGACAGTTTCATGTTTAGTTTTGCCTCAAATTACCGGCAACTTACCTAAATCATATTTTGATTTACAAAAAAAAAAAAACATGGATTTCAGTTAGCAGATCCTACTTTAAATGAACCATCCCCAGTAAATATTTTAATTGGTGCTGACTTATTCTGGGACATCATAAGCGCCCAGCAGCATTCGTTAGGACATGGTTATCCTAAGCTTCAGGCGTCAAAGTTGGGATGGCTCGTTACGGGGTCATTGCCTTGTTTTAATAAAAATAATGTTAACTCAGTCATGTGCAATTTTGTCTCAAATGATGACACTTCTAGTAACATACATGACGAGTTGTCTAGATTCTGGGAACTTGAAAATTTTCCTCAAAAAAAGCCCCCGAGTAGAGAAGAAAAGTTGTGTGAGCAACATTATCTCGTCAACACTACTCGCACTAGTAATGGTCAATTTTGTGTAGGGTTGCCACTTCGTGATAGCATAGATTGTTTAGGCAATTCCTATAATCTAGCCAAAAAGAGGTTTTTTAATTTAGATGCTCGTTTCCGAAAACAACCAGAATTAAAACAACAATACTGTCAATTCATAAAAGAATATGAAGTATTAGGTCACCTATCTGAATCTCCGGAGCCTAGACCGTTAAATGGCTACATCTTGCTACACCACCCAGTGATACGGGAACAAAGCGAGTCGACTAAGTTACGCGTTGTGTTTGACGCCTCGGCTCGTACTTCTTCTGGTGTTTCTGTTAACGACCTGCAAATGGTGGGACCAATAGTGCAAGAACCATTGTTTAATATATTAGTTCGTTTTAGACAGCATAAGTATGTTTTAACAGGAGACATAGAGAAAATGTTTCGTTCAGTGCTTCTCAAAGAATCTGATCGCAATCTTCAACTGATACTGTGACGTGATAGTGAGGATAAACCTTTAAGGACGCTTCGTTTAAATACGGTTACTTACGGGTTCGCTAGTGCCTCTTTTCTCACTACTTGTTCTCTTTGGCAGATAGGTGAAGAGTGTTCAGATCAGAAGATCAAAACTATAATACAAAATGATCTATATTGTGATCTGCGTAAATATCGTTCAAACTTACCTGATTTACTCGCAGACTCCGTTAACCTGGAAAGTGGTAATCTTATGATTAGTAATTCGACTAGTACCCTAGGTATAGGTTGGACGCCGTCTTCAGATGAACTTCACTTTCAGCATGATGTTTCGGCTTCTGAAATTGTCACGAAGAGAACTATACTCTCCTCAACGTTTAAAATATATGATCCTCTTGGTCTTCTGTCTATTTTCACAATTAAACCTAAAATTACTCTACAAGAACTATGGAACCACAAAATTGATTGGGATGAACCTGTTTCTAAAGAAATAAGGTCTTTCTGATTAAATTTTTCTAGTAATCTTCATGCTTGTCTTCTTTAAGAATTCCTAGATATATTTTAATTGACAATAATTCCTCTGTACAAATACATTGTTTGTGTGACGCTTCGCAGCGTGCCTACGGCAGCTGTATATATTTGAGATCCATTTCTACTAGCGGCGCTACACAAGTTAGCCTGGTATGTGCAAAATCACGGGTTGCACCTATTAAACCCACGACAATACCACGGCTCGAACTCTGCGCTGCCCTATTAGGAGCTCAACTAACTGCTACAGTTTTAGCCGCATTACGTTGCCCTATTGAACGTCAGGTGTATTGGACAGACTCTAAATTAGTATTAAGTTGGCTCAACTCTAATAAAACTAAAACGTTTGTTGCCCATAGAGTAGCTGCTATAAATGAGCTGACAAATCCCACAGACTGGCGTTATGTTCCTACTTCTATCAACCCGGCTGATTTAGTCTCGCGTGGTATCGATCCAGACCAGGTAGATCTCTCTATCTATCTTTAAGACCCACCATACTTTAGGGGTGAGGAGGCATCTTCCATGCCAGATTTGTCTTTGGATTTAGCTAAATATTCTAATTTAACTACTCTTATTCGGGTTCTAGCTAGAGTTTTAAGGTTCATCAACAATTGTAGGTTACACAAACGGTCGGACAGATCACGAGGTCCACTTCAAGTTTCCGAGTTAGAAAACGCTCAAAACATTTCTATAAAGTTAGCCCAGAAAGATTCCTTTCCTATAGAATTAGGACTACTACAAAGGGGTAAATCTTTAAATTCTAAAGCCGCTCTCTCGTCTCTTAATCCATTCTTAGATGAAAATGGGATTCTTAGAGTCGGAGGGCGCACGATTCATCTACTTACCAGTATGACAAACGTCATCCTATCTTGTTGCAGTCCGGTCATTATTTAACAAAGTTAATTTTCAAACAGGAGCGAGCATCTACATTCAGTCTCGGGTCGGTCTCAACTGAGCACGGACGCGTATTGCTTGCCGAAGTGACAAGTGACTCATCGCGAGAATGATGTCGTCAAAAACTGTAAAATGTGTGAATTGCAATGTTGTGATTAACGAACTTCTAGCGTTTCTAAGAAATGTGTTGGAATTTATGGACGAAGTGAGCATTCATCAGTTGTGTACATCATCCTTCACAGGTGATGATATTGTGAACGCGAAAACACTGTTATTTGAATCGCTTCCCACCTCAAAGAAGATGCCAATTCGTCAAAAAGATGGCAAGAAGAAAATGTCCAGAGATTTAGATGACATAATATGTCTAATGAAGGCAACGGATCCGGATATATTCCCTATATTTGTGGCCAAGGAGTTACACAAACTTCCACCTGTAACCTTTGATCATGTGGATGCAACCCGACTTTTAAAGGACATCTTGATATTACAAAATAAGTGCAAGGTTTTGGAAGACAAAATGGTAACCAAAGAACAGTTTGATGTGATTAAGTTTGAGGTACAAAATGTGAAGTGTGCATCGTTAATAGACAATTACTGCACGCCTAATATTAACATAAATAAAAGGCGAGGTGCTTGTCTGGAGAATAATTTCATATTAGATAATAGTGGCCCTATAGGTTTGCAGTATGTGCCGATATCGGCCACGCAATTAACAGCTGATACAAGAGCGAATGACTCAGCGATGGGGAATTTGCCAACAATAATTGCAATAGATCGAGATAATGACGGTGACTCGAAAAATGTAAACAAATAGACGCAGCGACGCCGATAGTGAAGGATGTGAGTATTTGTTTCAAAACATAAAGTTGATATATTTCTAAATGATCAGCTGTGGCCGGAAGGCATCACTTTTAGGCGGTTTGTACATTTCGTATATCGAACTAAGCCAGAGTCTAGAGTTAGAGTTGATTAAATGTTTTTACAATGTTAAATAACACCATCAAGTACTCAACGTTTACTAGTTTTAATTTTCAGTCAGCGCTCTATTGATAACATTCGAGCAATCTGTGCGTGGTCAGATGTTATAGCCCTCCAAGAGACATGGCTTCTTCCCCATGACATATTGATGTTAGGAACCATAAGTCAAGACTTTGAATTTACTGGTAAGTCAGCGGTTGATACAACCGTCGGACCGTTAAGAGGAAGGCCGTATGGGGGAGTGGCCATTCTCTGGAGGAAAGGCATGTTTGAGTCGGTCTCTGTTTTGGACTGTGGTAGTAAACGGATTGTGGCCATAAAGGCAGCCATTGGTGAGCGCTCTATTCTGATTTTTTCTGTCTACATGCCTACGGACTCGCCAGAGAATTTGACTATGTTTACTGATATATTGAGTGAGATAAATGCTATTGTAGCAAGTTATGATGTTGAAAATGTTTTTATATTGGGAGATTTTAACGCGCATCCCAAACAAAACTTTTATAATGAATTGACTAACTTCTGTACAGACCAGTCATGGGTTTGTGCTGATATTGAGTTCCTAGGTGCTGAACAAAATCACTACACATTTATTAGTGATGCGCATGGGTGTAGGAGATAGCTCGATCACTGTGTGGTATCTTTGTCAGCTTGGCACACTGTTGTAGATGTAGGTATTAAAGAGGATGTGTATAACTCCGATCATTTACCCATCTATATTGTATGTGATTGGAGTATAGTAAGATCAAAACTGGTGACTCAGACTGTGCCTCGTAGTGCGATTATATGGGGTGAAAGAAACTGTTCTGAAATTGACAGATACCGGTCTTTATGTAATAGTAAATTGCGAGATATCGATTTCCCTCAAGAATTTACGAAGTGCAGTCATGGGTCATGCAGCTTGACAGAACATAGAGTAATTTTAGATAAGTTGTGTGATCGGATTGTGAACGTTCTTAGTGAGGCAGCTGAGCAATCTAAAGAGACAAGTGACTTTAGGCCTCACAGAAAACATCGATCTTTGTGTGCTGGAATAAACATGTACGTGATGCTCACAGTGAGGCTAGGCTTAAATTTCAAACCTGGATAGAACATAAACAACCAACTTATGGTTATGTTTATGAACAAATGCGAGAGGCCCGCAAAATTTTCAAAAGTCGCTTGAAATGGTGCCAGAATAACCAAGAACATATCAAAATGGACATAATAGCTGAACAACGAGCTACTAAGAACTTTGGCAAATTCTGGAAATCCACAGGTAAGTTGGACGTTAAGCCTGGCCTTGCGGTGAGTGTAGAGGGGAAGAGTGATCACGGGGATATTGCAAACCTGTTTATGAAACATTTCCAGGTGCAATCTCCCCTTGGTCCCTCAGTTCCTTCTGAAGATGCCGAGTATTGTTGTCAGGCAAAGGAGACATTTATGCACTTCTCTGCCAAGCAAGTCAAAAGAGTCATACAGGGAATGAGCAGAGGCAAGTCTCCAGGTCATGATGGACTCAGCATTGAGCACTTGAAATATGCAGGAGTCCACATGCCGAGGGTCTTGTCATTGTTCTATGCGATGTGTCTACGGCATTCGTACTTGCCGGAAAATTTCATGAAAACACTTGTGGTTCCCATTGTTAAGAATAGGGTAGGGGACATATAGGGTAGGGGACTAGTAAGGGGAATTATCGTCCGATTTCCTTGGCAACGATCATGGCTAAAGTGTTGGAGAGTATGCTTGACTCATGTTTGAAAACTGTTTTAAACCTTCATGAAGCACAGTTTGGGTTCCAGCCTGGACTATCAACTGAAGCTGCTATCTTGAGTCTCAAGCATACGGTTCAATATTATACCGATCGTAAGACGCCGGTGTACGCCTGTTTCCTTGACCTCTCAAAGGCCTTCGATCTCGTCGCATATGATGTGCTTTGGGACAAGTTGAGGAACAGGGGTACACCTGCTGAAATACTGAAAATCTTCCAGTTCTGGTATGCCAACCAAAAGAATCAGGTGAAGTGGTCTAATACTCTCTCTCCAGCGTACGGATTGGAATGCGGTGTGAGACAGGGGGGTTTGACATCCCCTAGGCTCTTTAATCTGTACGTTGATGGCCTCATCAGCGAGCTCAGCAGCATGACTGTTGGATGTCGAATTAATGGAGTGAGCGTCAATAACATCAGCTACGCAGACGACATGGTGCTGCTGGGCCCGACTGCTGGGGCAATCAGGGAATTGCTCAAAGTTTGTGAGACTTATGCTGCCTCACATGGACTTGTTTATAATGTCACTAAGAATGAATATATGCTCTTTAAGGCCGCTGGTAGATGTCCAGACTCTGTACCAGAAATTATAAAATTGAATGGGCTCCATTTAAACAGAGTCTCCAATTTCAAATACCTTGGACATTTCATTACCGATGACCTTAAGGATGATATAGCTATTGAGAGGGAGCGTAGGGCACTGGCGGTCAGAGGTAAGATGCTGGCCCGTAGATTTGCTCGGTGCTCTGACCTAGTAAAAATTACTCTTTTTAAGGCCTACTGTCAGACCTTTTACACGAGCAGTCTATGGGTCAACTACACTAAGAGATCGCTGGATGTCCTTCGCGTTCAATATAATAATGCTTTCAGGATGTTGTTGCGACTGCCCCGTTTCTGTAGCGCGTCAGAAATGTTTGCTGAGACCCACACAGATGGCTTTCATGCCATAATACGCAAAAAAACAGCTTCATTGCTGTGCAGAGTGCGGAGTAGTCGCAACTATATTCTGAGAGCTGTGGCGGAGAGCTATAGGTACTCCAAATATCAGACATTATGTGCGGAGGTTGATTAGGTAGGGAACATGTCTTTCTGCCTGATCGTCTTTTGTTTTTAATAATATAATTTTTCTATATCAATGTTACACTAGAATATAAGTTGTGTGTAATACTAACAAAATATGGATCACTGTTGTCTGAATTAAATGATTTATTATTATTATTATCAACGCCTGTTGCACGCCGGTCCTCAGCATCTCCTAGCATCTATAAGGGAACGCTATTGGCCTGTAGGAGGCAGGGCTCTAGCTAGACGTGCAGCGCGCGAGTGCGTTACCTGTCGTCGTTTCAATGCTCGCACTATGGATAATATTATGGGAAACTTACCTGCAGATCGTGTTGAAGCTGACTTTCCTTTCTCCACGATAGGCACCGACTTTGCCGGTCCATTTCTTATTACGGACCGCAAGGGACGAGGGTGTAAAATAACCAAAAGCTATCTGTGTATTTTTATTTGCTTTCGGTATGTACAAATGCGTTCATTTAGAGTTAGTCAGTGACTTGACAATGGATGCATTTGTGCTGACACTAAAAAGATTTATAGCCCGCAGGGGTAAACCAAAAGTCACCTACTGCGACAATGGTAGAAATTTTGTTGCCGCAGCAAAGGAGATAAATACGTTTCTTAAGTCCAATAGCGACTCTATTATTGACTCTGCATCTCGCGAAGGCATTGAATTCCGTTTCTCACCAGCATACGCTCCTCACTTTGGAGGTCTATGGGAGGCCGGGGTCAAGTCCGCGAAGTTCCACTTATACAGAGTCCTTAAAAATACTCACTTTACGTTCGAGGAGCTGAGTTCGTTGCTTGCTCAGATCGAGGCGATACTTAATAGCCGACCTTTATGTCCGTTAAGTCCTTCACCACAAGACCTATCCCCACTCACCCCGGGCCACTTTATAATTGGTAGGCCGCTGACGTCTTTGCCATCGCCGTACCTGCTTGACTATAGCACAAGCCGTCTTGATCGTTTTCAGCGACTAGAACAAGCTCGTCAACACTTCTGGAGGCGGTGGTCGACAGAGTACGTCACGGAGCTCCAGCAGCGCACAAAGTGGAAGGTGCGGTGCCGAGAATTAAAGATAGACGATCTGGTCCTAATCAAGGACGATAGGACTCCTCCACTATGCTGGCGCCTTGGAAGAGTCTCGAAGCTGTTTCCCGGCACTGATGGTGTGCCACGAGTCGCCGACGTATCTTCCTCATAAGGCACCATATGGAGAGCCATCAACAGATTGTGTCTGCTGACTTCACCAAGTTCAAACTACACGGATAAATGATCTTGAAAGCTTCATCTATAACTTTCAAGGCCCCCGAGGATGTCTACGACACATTCGCTCAATAGTCTTCATTCAATAACTTTCATTCTTACATTCAAATGCTCTAAAAGGAAACGTCATTTACTTTGGAAGTATCGACTGTCATCAAATACAAAAGACAAGTTAAACTTTAAAGAATACGCGGCAAGATTAAGAACTATTATTAAAATGACTCAAAAATCTCAAAACAACTATTATATTAATTCGGCTAATAACAAAAGTAAAGCGATATGGAAAATTATAAATAATAGCAAGACAGTAACACCTAAAGAAGAAATAAACCAAATAAAAGTTAAAGACAAATTAATAACCAAACCGACAGATATAGCTCAAGCATTTAACAACTACTTTATTGACGATATAAACCCAAAACCCAATGACAATGGTACAGCTCTTAAAATAGTGACATATAATAATCCTAATTCTATTTTCATGAACCCAACTAATCCACAAGAGGTTGAAAAAATTATTATAATGCTTAAAAATACGAATAGTACAGGTTACGATGACATAAACGTAAAAATAATTAAAAAAATATCGCATCTCGTTGCTCCAGTGCTCAGCCACATAATAAACCTGTCCCTTGAGCATGGGGTGTTTCCCTCAAAATTAAAATTAACACTCGTAACTCCCGTATTCAAAAAAGAAGACAGAAAAGAGTTGAAGTTTTATAGGCCAATTGCATAAATACCAGTTATTGCAAAAAAAATTGAAAAGGTTATCTATAATAACTTGTACAATTACTTTGAAAATAATAACATATTTGCAAATGAGCAATTCGGGTTTCGAAAAGGTAGGTCTACAAGTACCGCTCTCTTTAAATTTTTAAAACAAGTAATGACAGGACTTGATAAAAAACAACAAGTAAATGCGATCTACATGGACTTGACAAGGGCATTTGATTATGTGGACCATCAAATACTTCTTAATAAATTAGAAAAATATGGGGTAAGAGGAGTTGCATTAAATCTATTAAAATCATATTTAGCAAACAGATTACAAGTAACGCAAATAACTAGAATAACAAATGGCACAAATTATGAACAAACATATAAGTCGAATTCCAGAATTGTTCAACATGGAGTGCCCCAGGGAAGTATATTGGGACCACTTTTGTTCATAATTTACGTAAACGATTTCCCCAAATCCATAAAACAGGAACTAATACTGTTCGCAGATGATAGCACAGCTATTTTTACTAAAGGCCAACAAGATGACCATGAAACAAATATTAACAAATCACTTAAAGATATAATAAACTGGCTGAATGTAAACAAACTAAAAATAAATATAGAAAAGACAAGCTACATGACTTTCTATAACAAAAACTCAAAAACAACAAAAATTCACAATAACTATAAACACGAAACATTGAAAGAAGTTAACAACACAAAATTTCTAGGCATTCACATTGACTCTGGGCTGAACTGGAAAATGCAAGTCGATGATGTCTGCAAAAAATTGCATCAGTCCTCTTATGCACTTTATATGCTACGAAAGGTTGTACACGAAAGTGCATTACTAAGCGCCTACCATGCATACGTGGGTTCTGTGCTCAAATATGGTGTCCTTTTTTGGGGTAATTCTCCCAACAGGGAATCTGCGTTTAAAGCGCAAAAAAAATGTATTAGAAGTATATGTGGACTTAAACAAACTGAGACGTGTAGAGCAGTGTTTTCTAGTTTGAGAATCTTAACTCTTCCGTCAATATATATTTATGAGGCTGCGGTGATGATAAAACGCGATATTGGCAATTATAAAACATTAAGAAGTACGCGACATAAAAATGAATTGAATGTTATTAAATGTAGGACAGTTAAATTTAAAAAGAGTATATTTGGGATAGGGATAAAAATTTATAACAGACTACCAAATAGTATAAAAAGCATTGAAGAACTGAATATTTTTAAAGCTAAACTCAAAGAATTTTTAATAAGTAAAGCATACTACTCGATCAATGACTTCTTAGATGATAAAGATGTCAACATAAAAACATTGATACAAAGTATGTGAATATTAAATTAAAGTTGGTTTATGTGTATTTTTACATTTATATTTATTGATAATATATATTTAAATGAATGATAAAATTAATGTATATTGACATGAGTGATAGTATTAATTAGTTATTGAGTATTTAGGCATGAGTAATATTAATTGATAATAATGTATTTTGACATAAATAATGATAAAATGAATTTTAAATGACTACTAGATATTGTACACCCTATGGGTATGTTACAGCGATCGTTGTATTATCATGGTAAGAACTGCTTTTTCACCTGTAGCAAACAATAAATGAATTTGAATTTGAAATCCTAAATTCGTTCAAAATTTCTTCTTGCAAAATTCTCTGTTCACTACGTACCTATTCAAAAAAGTTATCAAAATTTGTAAAAGCCCTAGTTAATCTATTTATCAAAAAATCTTTGTTTAATTTATCATAAACATGATGCAACCGTGAGAATACCAATATCTTTAAAAAAATCTCTTAGAGAAACTCTGGCACCTAGCTGGTAAATTGCTCGAACAGCTCGTTTTTGAAGGACAAATATATTTTGTATATCAGCGGCTTTGCCCCACAGCAGAATACCGTAGGACATAACGCTGTGAAAATAACTAAAATAGACTAAACGAGCTGTATCAAGACGGCGTAGGCAGCCGAACTGAGCCTTCCTGCTAGACTTGATATATGAGGTCCCCACTGAAGTTTGGCATCTACCGTTAGTCCTAGAAAAAATGCAGAGCCTACTGTTTCAAGCACCTCTTTATTTAAGACGATGTTGTGTCCTAGATTTCTGACATTCGGTAAGGCGAACTTTACACATTTCGTTTTCTTGGCATTGAGAACTAGGTTATTTGACGTAAACCAATCTGTAACTATTGAGAGTGCTCTGTTTACGTCGTCAAAATCTTGTCTATTCCTGTCTACTTTAAAAATAAGAGAGGTATCATCTGCAAACAGTACAACGTCACAGATGCCCTTCAAATGGAATGGTAAATCATTGTTATATACTAAGAACAAGAATGGACCCAGCATTGAGCCTTGCGGAACACCTAACTACAATACTTATTAATCTACATTAATAGGTATTGAAAAGATCTTATTATGAAATTAAAACAACAATGACAAACAGACAACACAATCAATTACCAACGTTCGTATACACTAAAGAAATTACAGGAAACAACAGAAAATACAGAACTAAGTGTAACAAACATTTATAGGTAAATACAGCATTTTCTTATTATTACCTACTAAGTGAACAATCTTAAACTAGTTTTTTTCTAGTTTTGTTACACAATATTTTTAGTGCTAGTAACGCACTGACGTTTATTGCCTACGTCTATCGGTGCGTAGGCACACGCATACCTACTCAACATTCCTCCCCTTAGCTTAGGAATACAATCCAAACAACTAAGCTTCTGTTTGGAATTTTGCTGTCAGGACATCCATAGGCGGCACGAGTAAGTGATAAATGGGGTTTCTAGATCAGAGGAGATATAGAAACCCCATTTATCTATTCAATAAAAACCCCATTCATCTATTCAAACCCCATTTATCTATTCAATAAAAACCCCATTCATCTATTCAAACCCCATTTATCTATTCAATAAAAACCTTAATCATTTATTCAAACCCCACAATACAAACACACTACAAACTACTTACTGTTTCATTTCAATATATTCAGATAAGGTATAATTTATCCAGGAATACCAAAATATCCATCTATTCAAATAATTTCATCATCATCATTTATTAATCGATCATCTATTCAAAATATTATTATTTCATTTATACAATTGTTTTTCTTTGAACACTTATAATTATTCAAATTTAAAATAAAACATCATTATTAATTCAGGTAATTATTTATATAGACTTAAAGCAGGGGAGAGTAAATTTGAAGTCTGAATCATACAAATCTATTCAAATAGTAAAGAAGATGTAAACGTGTCTGCCCAGCTCCGTATCTATTCGACATCAGTTATCACTTTTCAACTGATTGGAATTAAAATTTCTTTCAAACTGAATTAAATAAAAGGAATTTGATCTTCCGGACAAATATAGCCTCACCATTAGCGTTCTGAATAATAATTTTACAAATGCCTTCAGAACTATGTTCCATTGAATCTTGCACTGTAGCTAATATAATTTATTTTTAAAGTCTTTATGCTCCAACTACAATTTTAGGAATCGACTGTCACATAAAATGACTGTATGTAATTTATAGTTACTTAGGCTCCATTGCAACAATCAATCTATCCTCCTCCACTTGGACTTGGACTACTACGATGCATGCGAAATCGAGACAATCTTCATCTTAAGTCTAAAAACCATCCTAATGACGAGTATGATAAGGCTGAGCTCTCTAAATGTCAAGGCAACTCTAAGAAACTGTGGGACACTATCAAAAAAATCACCTACACTACTAAACAGAAAAGTCCACCCATGGATCTGATTGATCCAGATCAGCCCAAAAATTCTGTGAATGAGATTAATCTATTCTTTATAGGAATCGGTAGATCTTTAGCGGGATCTATCACAAGGTCTGACCCTACTTTACACCAGACCTCTCCTCGGCCTAATTGTCCCTTCTCTTTTGTCCTTTTGCCCACTGATGTGGATGAGATCAAAATCATCATAGCATCTCTTAAAACCACTTATGCCGTACAGTGTGACGATGTTCCCAGTGAATTAATAAAAAGATATTCCAATTCATTATCTGATCCTATCGCGTTTATTTGCAACCTCTGTATTTCCACTGGTGAATGTCCCTCGGATCTCAAGAAATCCCTAGTTCACCCAATTCATAAGTCTGGTAGCAGGGACTGTCAATAACTACCGTCCAATATCCATTTTGCCTACACTATCCAAAATCCTAGAGAAAGTTATCAATAAGCAACTAATCAATTACCTAGAAAAAAATAATCTTTTATCGGACAATCAATATGGTTTCCGTAAATTTAGATCAACAAGCGATGCTGTTCATCAACTTACTGATACCATAGTCTCTAGGTTAGATGATAAGAAAAAGGTTCTTACAATTTTTCTCGACTTGGCGAAGGCTTCTGACACCGTCTCTGCGCCACTCTTACTGTAAAATTGTTCGAGAGTTACCTAAACGGGAGAGCTCAACGAGTTGTGGTCGATGAGTGGTTGAGTGATGACTGCGAAGTCAATATGGGTATTCCTCAGGGGAGTATTTTAGGGCCTACCCTCTTTTTAATTTTTATCAATGACCTGTGTCAGTTAAACCTTACTAACGACAAGATTATTACTTTCGCGGATGACACGGCTCTTCTTTTCTTTGGAGATACTTGGGAGGAAGTGTACCACTTTGCTCAGATGGGTTTCTCAATCGTTATGACCTAGCTAAACAATAACTTACTCTCACTTAATACAGACAAAACTAAATACATCACATTTACACTAACAAACAGTCATCTCACTCAAAACGCCTTATTAAACATCACGGCCCATTCGTGTAACAATAGCTCTTCCTACTCATGCTCATGTTCTAAACTTGAAAAGGTGGACTCTCTAAAGTACCTCGGTGTAACTATAGACAAAAACCTAAACTTTAGTTACCACATCGATTTGTTGTCCAAGAGAATTAGGAAGCTTATCTTCATTTTTAAAAGCCTACGACGTGTTGCAGATCCAAAAGTTCTTAAAACAGTATACTTTGCATTCTGTCAGTCTGTACTAAACTATGGCATTTCTGTTTGGGGTGGTGCCCCTAAATCGTTCATGATTAAAATCGAACGAGCACAGAGAGCAGTGCTTAAGGTAGCCCATGCTTTACCATTTTTTCACCCTACCTCTGAACTCTATGAAAAGTGCAAGGTTCTCACTGTTCGACAACTATTTATCGTTGAAACAATCTTGCGTAAACATTCTTCACTGAACTACAACTCGTCCTTGCACGCTCATAAACGCATTAAGACAAACGTATGTTCCACTCAATTGTGTAAAAGTAGTCTTTCGCGCCGCAACTTTTGTTTCCTTGGTAGTTATATATACAACAAAATAAACTGTACTTTAGAAATATACCCTCTTACTAAAGCAAATTGCAAGAAAATTCTCACCACGTATCTACTGAACCTTGATTACGATAGCACTGAAGGCCTCTTAATAGTGTTAAGATAAATGTGTTTTCAGCCTACCTATAAACACACCACGCCACAGTACATATAATATAATAATATATAATATATACCCCATTTCCATTTTGCCAGCGCTTTCCAAGGTCTTGGAACGTTTGTTAATTCGGCGTCTCACAAAATTTCTCGAGACAAACCAACTGCTATCTCCCGCACAATATGGCTTTCGAGCCGGGAGAAGTACTGATGATGCAGTCCACGTTCTTCTACACTCTACTGTTACCAATCTTGATGGAGGTAGAAAGTGCATTACAGTGTTCCTTGACCTTGCGAAGGCATTTGATACAGTGTCTGTTCCGCACCTTTTAAACAAACTAGATCGTCTCGGCATAAGGGGAATTCCGTTTAAATTGTTGCGGGACTACCTGACTGGCAGAATGCAACGGGTTAAAGTGAATGATGGTCTGAGTGACACGCTACCTATTAATTATGGTGTTCCTCAGGGAAGCATAATAGGTCCCACTCTTTTTTTGGTGTACATCAATGACCTCTGCCAACTCTCCCTCCATAACGGTAAAATTATTTCTTTTGCTGATGATACCGCCTTATTTTTCACTGGTGAAAGTTGGGATGAGGTCTTTGACGCTGCACAATCGGGTTTAAACATTGTGTGTAACTGGCTCCAGAATAACGTTTTGACGTTTAACATTTCTAAAACCAAATATTTGACATTTGCACACAGAAGTAACCTCTTGCCACCGCCTTCCTTCACCATTACTGCTCACATGTGCGGTTCTGCCAATTCAGCCTCAGACTGTCAATGCCCATCTCTTGAAAGAACTGACAATATCAAATATCTTGGTTTAATGATTGATCAACATTTGACATTTAAAATACATATCGATCTCCTAGTGACTAGACTTAGAAAATTAATGTATATATTTAAAAATCTCAAGCATGTGGCTGACCGTAGGACTATCAAAATGGTTTACTATGCCTTATGCCACTCGCAAATTGAATACTGCATCACATCTTGGGGTGGTGCAGCAAAAACCCACCTTCTGGTACTAGAACGAGCACAGCGTGCTATTCTTAAGGTTAGTGCTGGCCTACCCTACCACTTCCCAACAGTAGAGCTTTATAAAGAGTGGGATGTTCTGACAGTCAGACAAACCTTCATATTGCGCACGGTTCTTAAAAAACACTCCCAGCTACCGTATGACCCCAACCTACCCGTTGGTAGTCGCCGCAGAGATAGAATATGTCCTACCTATCGATTGTATTCATCACTTTCCCATAAATTCTTCTGCTTTCTTGGACAACACCTATACAACAAAATAAATAAATCACTAAATATCTATCCTAAAAGAAAATCTAGTTGCAATTAAGCCTTGAGAAATTATCTTAAATCGCTTGATTACCAAAAAACCGAGGACTTATTGATAGTACCCAAATAGGATCAAAGCCCTAATTACCCCTCATAGCTGTTACCCACCCATATCTCGCAACACAGTCACACAAAACTGAACACTCGCCAATCACATATACACACTCACAATCATTCTCAATTCGCACAGTCATGCACACATCTCATACGCACACACACATTATCATTTTAATCAATACACTTGGATATTTCTGCTTATTTCTAATCTTTGTATTTTTATTTAGTAGAGGTTTTTGTTATTTGTACTTTTTTCGATTTTTCACTTATTGTTATCTCCTGGTCATTTCTACAAAAATCTTACCGAGGTGAAGGTCCTGGTGACCTGTAACACAGGTTTTATTCCTAAAACCTACTTCAGGCACCAGTCTCTCACAAAGGTGGAAAAAGTTTTACAGTATTAAGTTTGCATTATTTTTAAGACCACTTTTTGTGAAGAGAGAATAAATGATATATTATTATTATTATTAATATCCCTGGACATTTCACACAGCGCCATCTAGTCCCAAGCTAAGCAACCTAATGCTTGTGTTATGGTAACAAGATGGCTGATAAACTACTTAAATACATTATTTTTTTTGTAAATACATACATATTATAGACTAGCTTCTGCCCGCGACTTCGTACGCGGATCCAGTCCCTTTCTCGTTCCGATAGGAATTTCGGCAAGAGTTTGAACTGTGCGTTGGTATGTCAGCCAATAAATCAGTCAAAACCGATGAAGGATTTCGATTAAGTTTGGTATAACTTAGATTAAGTGTTGTAGACTGGGTAGGTTATAACTCCATTAAAATAAAATTATATTCATTCCGAAATTATAAAGCGAAATTAATATCAATTAGTTAACATTACTATTCTAAAAAATTTCTTTATAAACTATATTGTTGGTTTTTCCGTCGGGTGCCAGAATATAAAGCCCGGAAGCGTTGCTAACCCTTGAGAAAGCAACATAAAGTTGGCCATGAGAAAAACAGCCGGTTCTCAAATCAACACCAGCAACTTTCAGTGTCTGTCTTCACTCGCGAGACAATGTATGACGATCACGATCAGCCGTAAGTCGCGCATCAATTTCTTCACTGGTTTCTAGATACCTATAGGTGGATGTGCGGTTACGCTGGGAACTCAAGCGTGATGCTTTTTCTGTGAACGTTTCTGATTCGAGAGACAATGCATGGCGATCACGATCAGCAGCCAGTCGCACTTCACGTTCGTCACTGGTCTCTAAAGACCTAGAAGTCGACGTGAGAATACGCTGAGAACTCAAGCGTGATTCTCTTTCCGTTAACGTTTCCGACTCGCGAGACAATGCATGACGATCACGATCAGCGGTCAGTCGCGCATCACGATCCTCACTGGTCTCTAGAGACCTAGATGTAGATGCGTAAATACTCTGAGAACGCAGGCGTGATTCTCTTTGTGTGTAAGTGTCAGAAACGCGAGACGATGCATGACGCTCACGATCAGCGCTAAGTCGTGCTTCACGATCCGAAGAAGTTTCCGCGGGGCAAGATACAGCCTGATGTTGTCGAAAAGCATCAAGTCTTGCCTGGCGTTCTTCATTCGATTCTTGGGATCTAATGATCTTCAATCTTTTAGCTCCTTTCGAACATTGCGAAAGATTTGACCTCTTTCGTGGCATGGTTATGGTTATTAATGTACTAATAACTTTGCAATTAAGATCTAAGTGACTGCTCCCCTGCGTTACCGGGTAGACCGTGTCTCGAAGATAAATGGAAAATGAAATTAAACACGCAAATAACATAAGCCCGAAGGCATATCTATTATATATATATATAAATGGGAGATTTAGCCAGTGAAGCCAAGTTATCAATGATTTACCATCGTCATCGGAAAGAAGTCCCAAACTGTTACTGCCTTCACCGCGTGGAGGTACTCCCAGCTTATGTTAATATATTAGTATAAAGTGATTTCCACATCAAATGTTCCTGATCCTTGATTTTTATTATCTCGGCGGAAAATGCTCATCAGACCAAACAAATTTTGTTAAAATGTCGTGTCTGTATATGCCATAGTTTAGCTGTGCTCTCCGAGTTCCACATCAGATGTTTCAATCTTCGAATTTTATTCTCCCAGCAGAAAATACTCATCAGACTGAATAACTTTTGCTAAGATGTCAAACCTATATATATTATAGTTTAGCTGTGCTCTAAGAGTTCCACATCAGGTGTTCCGAATCTTCAATTTTATTCTCTCAGCAGAAAATGCTCATCAGACACAACATTTTTTTCTAAGGCGCCATTTATGTAACTCTTATAGTTTAGCTGGTCTGTTGCGGTTCTGCATCAGGTGTTCCAGTTTCCAAAATCAATTATAGCCTATATGTTGCCCAGGATTAATAGCTAGATAATAAAAAAAAATCATTCAAATCCGTCCAGTAGTTCCGGAGATTAGCGTGTACAACCAGACAAACAGATAAACAGACAAACAGACAGACTTTTTTTATTAGATTCGTGTTCTATTACTGTTTCTTAACCCCCCTCAATTATTCTTTTTTAAATATATTCAATGTACAGACACAACTTTTTTACATTCTTATTATAAGTATAGATAGAAAAACACCCAGACTCGGAACAAATACATGTAGGTCATACAAATATTTGTTCCGAGCGGGAATCGAACCCGCGACACGCAGCGCAGCAGTCACCACAGTACACCACACCACAACACACCGCATCACACCACACACACCACATTGCATCACATCACACCACACCACGCCACACCACACCACACCATACCACTCCGCACCGCACCACACCACACTACTTCACTAGTACTCAATATTAATTCAAACTTTGTATATTTTATTTTATTTTCTCTCCTTTATTTTAGTTTTACTCTATTCTCTACCAAAGGATAATCTGTTTTATCTAAGATTTAATACTCAATCATTGTTTTTGGGGGGGTAATCTGTGTGACAGGTTTTTCCTAGTGCAGATACCAGTCTCCCACAAAGGATTTATCAGACTGATGCAGTGTCTTCATATTTTTAAGGCGCCTTTGTGGAAGAGAAATAAATGTTTATTATTATTATTTTCTTTATTTCATTTAATTAAATATAATTTACATTTTTCAATATTTTTATAAACAACATGATAAAAAAACATAAAAAAATATAAAAAAATAGTAGCCCACCGGTATCGGGAACAGGGTCCAAGCTACCGGCGGTCAGGGCTCCAGAGAGAGGAACCTCCTGACAATGCGAGCCGTGTCCAGAAGTACCGCTTTCTGAATCAAGCCCTTGATCCAGCTGCCCAACGAGAGCCTCCTCAGGTGTTGGTCGAGGCTCTTGGCTATTATGCCATTGGCTGTCACGACTATCGGCACAATGATCGCTGAGTCCACATCCCACATGTCGACAACCTCGCGAGCCAAGTCAAGATACTTGATTTGTTTATCTTTCTCGGCTTTCACGAGGTTTTCGTCATGCGGGACGGTTATGTCAACAATTATTGCGCGCCGCTCTGATCGATCCACCACCACTATATCAGGCTTATTGGCAACAATAGTCCTGTCAGTGATGATGGATCGATCCCAGTACAATGTGATATTTCCATTTTCGAGAACTGGGTCGGGCACATACCTGTAGTACGGCACCTCAGATTCGACAAGGCTGTATTTCAGAGCAAGTTGCTGATGGATTATCCTGGCTACAAGGTTGTGTCTATGTAAGTACTCTCCGTTAGCTAGACGAGAACACCCGGAGATAATATGCCTGATTGATTCTCCCGGCCGGTGGCATGCCCGACAGCTGTCAACCGTGCCGTCTTTCACAATAAATCTCCGGTAATTGTTCGTCATCATAACTTCGTCCATAATTGCACAGACAAAAGCTTCGGTTTCTCCAAAGAGGTCACCGAAACGCAGCCAGGCTACGGACGCTAGTAAATCTACATCGGGTTGTGTGTCCGGGAATGTAGGGCCCGGTAAAAGCGTCCGGGAAGCTCCTTACTCTGCCATACTTCCATGCGATCATTGGTGTCAAGCACTACTGGCTTGCGCCAGTTCTCTTTAGCCAAGGAGAGCGGGGTGAGGCCCTTGTCTACCGCGACCACATCTCGATGCATCCCCACGTCGGTTTGTAGGAAATATTCCCTGAGACTGCATATCTCGCGATTGTGGAGGGTCTTAGCGTTTAAAAAGCCACGACCTCCACATTTTCGCGGGATATACAGCCTCATTACCGATGACCGTGGGTGATGCATTCGATTTGCAGTCAACAGCGTACGGACCCTCCTATCCAGAGCCTCGAGTTCAATCTGAGTCCATTTGAGTATGCCGAAAGAGTACATCAAAACCGGCATGACCCAACCGTTGAAGGCACGCACCTTATTCCCGCCTGATAAAAAACAATTAAATACTTTTTTCAGGCGGCCAAAGACGCGCTCCTTCAACGATTGCTTCATGTCAGTAGCATTGATGCCCAACGCTTACGACATACCCAAATACTTATAGGTTTCGGCTGCGGAGAGGGTTCTAAGGTATGTGGAATCCGAGAGTTGGGTTCCCACGGATTCCACAATCTTCCCTCACTTTACATGCATGACCGCACATTTGTGCACATCAAATTCCATCCTGATGGCGCTACTGAAAGTTTCAGTAATTTTCAGTAGCTCCATCAGTTGCAAATTGTTAGGGGCAAAAAGTTTTAGGTCATCCATGTAGAGGAGGTGAGACATAACCTGACCACCTCTCCTCAGCCGATAGCCTAGACCTGAATCTTCCAGCAGCGTGCTTAGAGGATTCAAGGCTAAGCAGAACCAAAGCGGACTCAAACTGTCGCCCTGGAATATGCCTCGCTCGATCCTTATCGGCTCGCTATTCCTCTGGATATTTCGACATCCTGGATAGCAAAGGACCGTCCTCCATTGCCCCATACACGCCATCAGGAAGGTGCGCAGAGTTGTATCTACTTTATAAAACTCCAGCACCCTCATTAGCCATGTATGTGGCACCGAGTCATAGGCCTTCTTGTAATCTATCCAACATGTCGACAGATCCTTTCGGGAACGACGAACCTGTTGGCTAATGGCCATATCAATGAGGAGTAGCTCCTTAGTACCGCGGGACCCATTCCTACATCCATTTTGAGAGACAGACATGATGGAGTTGGTGTCTATATGTTTATTAATTTTAGCTCTCAAAATGGATGTAAGAACTTTATAGACCATCGGTAGACAAGTGATCGGTCTGTAGTTTTTGGGATCCGCGGCACTACCTGATTTATGGAGCAGGTGGGTTATTCCTGTCGTTAGGAACTGGAGCAGCGACCCTGACTCTAAGGCTGACTGGAACTGGGATGCCAGGGGGGCGTGCGATCTTTGGAACCATTTTATCCAAGAGTTGTGCAGCCCGTCCGGTCCTGGGGATTTCCAGTTAGGCAACGGACGGACTGCACGAGCAATATCTTGGGGGCTGATGATAAGTGCCCCCATTTCTGGTATTTGTTCGCACGCTCGCTCGATCTTCCCAGTCCAGTCACCTTCGGTGTGACTGACAGGCACCGACCAGATGTTTCGCCAGAATGAACACATGGCATCATCATCCGGTAGGTGCGTGTCAATCACACCTTGGTCCGGTCGCTCCCAATCCCTGTAAGCCCACCTTTCATCGCTCTGGAATGTGCGATTCTGAGTGTACCGCTCCACTCTTCGCCTGTACCGACGAATACGGTTTGCCCATGCACAGATCTTCTGCTTCAGGAAGTCGATACGCTCTGTGACGCGGGACAAATAATCTCGAGAACTAATATCAGTCCCCGAGAACGCCCGCTTCACAAAGCGCATCACTCTAGGGCGAGTATTGCCCTCCCTGAAGCCGATTAGCTTGCCGATGAGTGCTCTAGTCTCCCCGATACGACGCTCAATCCTGCACTGCCAAGCTGGTACAGTCTGCTTCAGAGTAAAGGACCCCCTTTGTTAATGACGTTAAAACGGTTATGTTTTTTGTCGTAAATGGCGCGTTGGTCTAGTGGTTAAGACTGCGGCTTTGTAATGCGGTGGTCACGAGATCAAATCCGCGAATGACGATTCTTTTTTTTTAAGTTCTTTATTTATTTATTTTTTTGGTTGTTTTATTATTTTTTATTAGGTGATTATGTGATTTTCGTTAATTATTATTTAAGAAATCAAATGTTAAATTTGGTATGAGGTTTGTAAGAAAAGCTAGGCATGTTGCAAACAATAATCATTTATTTCTCTAATTACACTTCTAGGACTTCATGGAATCCACTTCCTGGTTGACTATACAGTTTTCTATCTGTGTTAAATTGGGGTTATTTACTTAGAATAATAATAATAATAATATCCCTGGACATTTCACACAGCGCCATCTAGTCCCAAGCTAAGCAACCTAATGCTTGTGTTATGGTAACAAGAATATTAACTAAACACAAAATAGATACCCTGAGTGAGGTTTAGAACGTTTAACATTAGATAACCGTTCGTTTATAGATATTTCTAGAAACATAACTACAATCTTTATTTATTTAAAGTTGTGAAAACATTAATTTTTTCTACTCTGTATGATCTTATGGGACAAAAACCCTTGTAAAAAAAAAGAAATGTTGTCATTCGTGCCGGTTAATTACAGAGGAAGAACCAACATGCTAAACTATACAGTATAGCAATATACATCTTTCTCTTTTATCACATTTTCTGATAACCCTTTTAACACAACATTAGAAAAATATGTGAGGTCAGATGGTGCATCGTTAACACATTATAAGACTACTTGTAAACAGGAGTAACTGGATTGATAATAATAAAGGTTGTTTATGTTTTCCCACAATTGATATTGGGAATTATTAACACTTGCTAATGTTCCAATGAAATTTTATCAGATAAGTTACACAATGAATCTGCTGAGTAAAATTCCTATTAATAACGGAGAGGATGACCGTCACTGTCTATCACTTCTTGAAGTCGACTTTTCATGCCCGAAACCATATTGTAGATGTCGCCGAATAGTGCTAAGCGACACTCCAAAAGTTTCAGCACTTGAACGCGAAGTTTTGAAGGATTCCACCGAGTGAACTTCCACAATGTTACGGTGTCACTCCGATTCATTAGTGTAAGCAATTGGGCGAGGGCCTTGGCGATCACATTTCACATCACCCATCGCTTGATACCTTTATATCCAACTGTTTTCCTCTGTAATGAAAATGATAATATTAGAAATACATTAAAAAAATCAATTTGTAAGTAATAGTGCAATAAATCTTACCGTTATGCCCATATCTCGTGCTATTTTCTTTATGCTTTGTTCCTGTTCCCAGAGAACAACAATTTTAACCTTCAAAAAAGTTATTAATTGATCCATACTATCGGTTAATAAAATCGACTGTTCTAAAACTTAATAAATCGGATAATATTACGACGAAGATATTACACACAAGGGGATCGGCACGAAAACGAAACGACTTGTAAAGTATTTATACCCTCAATCACAGTTTAGTTAATAAGGCGAAGAAGTATTCTAAATTCAACCTTAACTCGCAGTTCATACAGCAGTTAGGTTTCTGAAGTAAAATGAAGGTAGTGCAACAATCGGAATCAAGCACATTCTATTCAACCAAACAAGATTATCTATGCTAATTTCAACCTTATCTTTTAGTTAATTGAGGAGTTATGTGGAAGTTGAAATTTAAACCTTAATATCTCGAAGATAAGACCGTTATCAACCTTGTTCGTTAAAAGGAGTAATGCTATTCGAATTTTCGTTGAGATTGTTAATTGAGCCAATAGCCTAGTGGTGTAAGGCACGGTCTAAATGATCGGCTGGCGTCTGATGATGCGGGTTCGTATCCTCAACCGTGCGTAAGTGTCTTTTTGTAAGTTATTCTTGGTATACGGTTCGGCCAGAAGCCGAAAAAATACCATATTATTAAAAACATGCAAATAATATTTGAATGGGATCGGTGGATGCTCGGGCAGATATGGGTGCGGCGCGGCGGCGGGGGAGGGAGCTACTCGGGGACAGAGTCACGTGGCGCGCCCGCCGTCGCTCGGGCGATAATCTTTAAGTATAGGAGTGGTACCTTTACTATGACGCTGATTGTACAGTCAAGAGTCATTAATTGATTACCAGCTTAAGGACTGTATTGCTGTGAACGCGCGGTAACGTCCGTACCTACGTCTGTGTGTAGTGATGTATCAACACAGAACGCACATCTCAGAATTCGCACACTGGCTGGCGTCGAACGAAACAAAAAACATACCGTCGCTTTTGCACATAGGCTACGTAATTACGCATGACTTTGGTTGGTTCATACCATTGCTAAAATTGAAGTCATTTCATCAAGTACCGATAGCTGGTAGTCTTACGTATTAGATTATCGAACGCATAGGTCTGGGTTCCAATCTCGAGATGGGACTTTTAATTTTTCTTTTCCAACAATAATCTTTATCGGTTTTTTTTATTATTCGATAGATTAATAAACGATAATAATAAGTTATTATATTGTTATTATTATATTGTTATTGTAATATGGGGTTAAAAATAAAAATGTTTTATAAGTAATTTCAAATTGTTTATTCGTAATAATTTTATAAACTAGAAATAAATAAACGTCTAGTTAAAACAGTTTATTTTCTCATAAAGAACAATTTATTGAAGTTAAGCAGGTAACAGCGGTTCACCGTAATTATGCGTTTTGTAAATTCGTTGCACGTAATATAGTCTATTTTATTTGTATTCACTCATTAGTCCGTAACCACTTAGAAAAAATCCTTATCGCTCAGGAATGCTTTTGTTCTCACTCACAGGTGTCGGTCGATGACTTGAATCCAGTTCGATTTAAGACCATACGTTTAATGCAATAAGGTTGTATTTGGTTTAAAGGACTAGAAAAAATAGAAGTGTGTTTGTCGCAAAGATTCAATTTAATATAATAATATTGTCCTTTAATTACCACTGTGTGGGTAGATTTGCTGGTTGTAGTTTGTTAGAGTACTTTAACAAACTACAACTAGCAAATCTACCCACGTAAATAAAAAAAGTGCGGACTCCTTGTCACAATACAATTAAATTACTCAGTAGTAGTAGCCTACATAAGTTGCCTATCTCAAATGTCAAAGTTAACAAATCGTATTTATTAGGACTTATTGCGGTTATAGCTTAAGTATTCATTTTCATTATGAAAAGAAGATTGAAGCTAAACCTTAAAATAATCCTTATTTTATTTATTTTATTTTATTAATTTTAAGAAAACTTACAGCTAATACATTCGCGTAGTCAGAAGTAATATGTAGATGAAAGCCAATTACAAGTTTCCACTTATATAAACTTATGTGTAAGATAGACAAAACGGTACAATCAGAGAGAGTTACGCGAGAGTTAAACATAGAGATAACTGAAGAGAACAAACAAAGATAAAATACATCACACAGTAAAGTTACACTTCAAAGAAAAAGTTACTTAACATTTTTTTTAACTTCTGGACACTATTTGTGAATAAATCAAGCTCAACATCCCGGCACACCATATTGAACATTCGACATGCTCTTAACATATATGTATTTTGCCTATAAATAGTTCGAACAATAGGTACATGAAGGAGATGATGTCTCCGAAGAAACACAGACGGTACACGAAGTCCAATCTTGGCCACCAGCTCAGGGACGTCAGTAGACCCGTTCATTATACTAAATAGGAAAGCAAGATCTGCAATTTTTCTTCGCTCGTGTAGAGGAAGAATATGAAACTTCTTACACCGACTAGTATAGTCGGGAAGATACGTATTTGAACGATATTGAGTGTACCTTAAAAATCGCCTTTGTATACCTTCAAGCCGATTAATATAAACATTGTAATTTGGATTCCAAATTTGAGATGCGTATTCGAGATGGCTACGGACAAAAGCACAGTACAGAATTTTCATGGTTTTGACATTCTTAAACTCAGAGGAGACCCTAAAAATAAAACCCAACGCTTTAGAAGCCTTGTTGACTATATTGTCAATGTGCGCATCAAACAAAAGCTTTGAGTCTAAAACGCAGGCAATGCTTCCATTTTAGCTGACAGGCGTTGAAGCTCAATCATGATGGTCTCCGAGTTCGCTGATGATGCCTTCAAACAACCAGTTTGTGGACTGGCAACCGGGGTAGCCTTGCAGCTTTGACATTTCCATGTCGATTTACGCTCGCCAAGTTTTCTCCAACCAGCCTCCGTTATCCCGGCACAGGGAAAGTCGAATTTCGCCTTACAGGCAACACACGTAGCACCATCCCTTGATTCAATATCACAACGTTTACAGGTAAACATTACGACTGACTTTGATGGAAAGTTTGAGAAACACTGCCAGCGTCCGTTTAAGTAAAATAATTAAGTAGTTAGCAGCGCCGTGTACTCGTGCGATCAGTACGCCAACTACCGCCGGACTGAGGACTGTTATTACGGATATCACAATATAATTTTAGTATTGCTATAATCAACTTATAATTTAATACTTCGTATAACCTCCATTATTAGCAATGCAATCAAATAAACGCTGGCGCATCGACCCTACAATATTACTACGTTTATTATGTCTGTTCCTCTTATATTTTCCCAGATTTCTAGGCAATGCAGCTTCAATTGCTCATCAGTCCTCTCATTCCTTGCGTCCCATCGCTGTGTGATTAAACCCCATAGATTTTCTATGGGGTTGAGGTCAGGAGGTCGTGCCGGCCATGGAATTACTTCTCTAAAATAAAAAAAAGGAGTACTGTTAGGCTACTAAGCAAAATACTAATATTACCTACGATTTAGAAACAAAATTATAATGACAAGAGATGTTACATATATTTATAGAATTAATATAGTTATATTAATCCATCATTCAATAATCTAGGTAAATAAATTTACTTCGGAATTATATTTTCTTCTATTTAGACTTTATAAAACGTTTAAAAAAAATAAGGATCAGCAGTTCTACTTTAATAAGATAAATTGTTTAATAAAATAATTTAATCATTACACTTACACTCAGTCCGGTTTCATCAGATATTTGTGTTATATTAAGTCCAATTTTACGCAGCGCAATAATATTCGCTATAATTTCAATGTTCAAATTTGCTTGCATTTTATAAGGAACTACAACACCGCTAATATTTAGATATAGAACACACGTCGCTAACCCACAATGAACAACGTTCTATTTAGTCGCGGTTGAATGACTCAAGTTAACTGCATCCATCTACCTTATAATTTATTTATTTTGATATCTGTGGGTATAATCCTAAAATTTTACGAATAAGTGAACTGTAGTCAATACCGTGATTAAGTATTCAAAGTAATTGCAAACGAATGCGAGAATGTGTGTGTTGAGTGTGTGAATAGAGTGTGTGTGTGTATACTATAAAGTATAGGAATTACTCATTAGAAGAAGGTCGTAAGTTAAAAAGAAGTGTCAATCTATTGCTTCGTGAAACTGGCGCGCCGCTTTGGACCGCTACTGTACAGCTGGTTTTGGTCGTGTGGCTCTGTCACTTTTCGGGAATTTGACATGAGCTACACGACATGCCGCAACAGCTGCACAGTACAAGATTGAATGGGTATCGGTGAGATCTTTGCTGTCGTTAAAGCAATTTGACAGCTGCGAGTCTAGAGCACACACCAGCCTTGTTTTTCTTGTGGATGGGCAAACGAGGTAAACGTGGTCTGAGTCCAGGCGGAATAGAGCGGTACTCATGGAAAGCATCCTCCAAAGCGCTCCTCAATCTTGCATTGCACTGGGAACTCACGGATATAGCCGCATCATCATCCTCTTCATCAACGCGGTTGGGTCGCGATGAAAAACTGGGTAAATTTTGCAGTTGCACCGCGACCAACGACGAAGCAGGCGTAACATGGCTATTCCGTGATTCGAGGCGGAGTCGATCAAGTACAACGTCATCCAGCATATGGTTACGCTGGATGACCCGCACCTGATCCGACAGTCGTTGCGTCGACACGTTGACAGCTGGTTATTATTATTATTATTATGATAGACTTTATAATAATTTTATATTTTGGTTTCTTTTAAAAACAGACGTTTTGATTTGTCAACATAATCCGTTCCTTTCACAGCGTTCAAATAACAACATTGAGGAAATTGTATAGTATGTTGCATTCAAGGATCATCGTAAATCTCCCAATCTTCTATAACACCTCCACATGAGAAACATGCTGCTTTATCATTTACACCATTTCCACAATAAAAAAATCCAGCGTCAGCCATTTCTCTTACCAATCTTCTCCTTGAATCAGATGTTGCCCAATAATAACCAAATGAAAATTCACGCATTTTATATGAATTATACAAGTCATATCGAGGATTGTATTTATTTTGAGACATGTTCTATTTACTCACTTCCTAGTTCTTGATACAGATAATTATAAATGTATAATGACATCGCACAGTTATTACCAGCAACTTATAACGACAAACATTGAATGGGATTGGTAGGGATAGAAAACTGTTACTTACCTATTACCCAACTGTGAAAAATTAAACAACAAAATATTTATTTAAAAAATGTATTATCTATACACCATTTATTTAAACATATTAAATTTTTTAAAGCACATATTGAATTATGATAAATACAACTATACACATCATGAGAATTTTCATATTTATTGTACAAGCTTAATAAATTAGGACAACCTTCATCTTCTAAATTATTTATATTATTATTTTTCAAAATATTTTTTAATCATAACCCTTTTTCTAAACCTTTTAGATATTTTAAGAGATAAAAGTGTTTATAAACACTTTTATCTCTTAAAATATCTACACTCAAATTCTGATGATTTGAGTAAGGCACAAATCCGTCTCTCCAGTATATCTTTCTATTACGTTTAATCCAACTAACTTGCCGTTTTTCAGAGGGGCAATTCTCGTAATTTTAAGAACGTTCACAGTCTGATCTCAGTCTCAACCTGTCAAAAGTTCCTCTAATTTCCCTACATTTTGACAAGTTTTTGACATTTGTTTGTCGCTGAGATGAGACTGCGACTAGAATTTGAACGTTTTAAATTACGAGAATTGGCTTTCTGGTTTCGTCAAATCGTAAAATGGAAATGGTGGCTTAATTAAAAACACTTGAATATTTTTATTCCATAATACAGCAATTTCTTTGATGATAAATTCATTTGTTTCTGTTTTAAAACCTTGAACATCTACAATGATGACGGGACGGTTGGCGCAGTGGTTAAGCAATTGACTGCTGCGCTGCGTGTCGCGGGTTCGATTCCCGCACGGAACAAATATTTGTATGACCTACATGTATTTGTTCCGAGTCTGGGTGTTTTTCTATCTATAATATGTATGTATTTACAAAAAAAAAAATGTATATAAGTAGTTTATCAGCCATCTTGTTACCATAACACAAGCATTAGGTTGCTTAGCTTGGGACTAGATGGCGCTGTGTGAAATGTCCAGGGATATTATTATTATTATAATGGCAGTCATGATAACCTGCGCACTATGTTACTCAAAGGTTTATATTCCACAAGTCGATCGTTAATAATTAAACAATATCCAGTTGAGTTATCTGGTATTGGGGCTGAACATTCAATCTCCAGCCGCACATCAACGGGGCCTGTTTTCAAACTATCGTTTTGTCTTGAACAGTCTATGATAAAGAGAGGAGCCTTCTCCTTGAAATCGACCAAATCAAGCAAGGGGTCTGCAGGACAGTTGTAATACGACTGACGAAATTTCACATACATTTCATCTAATATATTGTATTTGTTTTCGGAAAAATTTAAGCTTAAAGGCTCGTAAGGATAATACTGTGAATTCAAAAATAGTGTTACGTTGGTAACCCAGTGATCAAACAGAGAACTGTCTTTGGTTTTATTGTTTTTTCTGTTGGTTTGCAAGCAAAATATTACATATCGAGGTTTCTCTAATTGCGATGCAGTTTTAACTGACCAAGAATGCTTTGTAGTTTTAGGAAGCAAAGGATACTCATATAAATCCCAATTTCGAAACGCTATCTGAATAGGTTTATCTTTTTCCAAGTGTTTTAGTAGTGTCAGTCGTTCCCGGTCTGACACTTTTATATGTGGTACACGCCATTGCAATCTTTGTATGTCTATTTGAAAATGTGCAATATCATCAGTCGCTATGATACTGTTTAAGTTAGAGTTACTTCTATTCAGAATAAGTTCATGTTTACAATTTATTACAATTTTATTGTAATCCTCCGCAAATCCTAAAATCTTATTTAGAGGTACAATGGCACTATAGTTATCATCGTTTTTTAATCCATCTATGTTCCAACCCCATAAGGCAGCAACTTTATTTTCTCCATCATTCATCGAAACGTATGACTTTATTGTCGACGTTATTCCAGAATTTTTAATGCGATCTATTTCAATACCATTTATTTCGTATCTGATATCTTGAAACAAAAACATAACAGGGTTGTTACTGAACGTAATACTTTTCTTAATCGGTTGTCCATCTTTTTCGAAGAACTTTGCTTGACCCTCGACGTAAATTGAACTGCTGACGGTAATACGTATATGTCTTGTTGGTGTATGGGAATTCTGATTTCATCGTTTTCTCTAAAGCTGTTAGTGTAGGGATTGTATGAGTGGACTTCATAGCTTTCAATCGAACTATCGAAGTGGGGTAATTCAGTAATTTGTAGTATATTCATATTTTAAAACCTAGAGCTTTAAGAAAATCTTTATTTTCTTCACTCAATTTCTTCACTTTTTTCTTACGTCTATGCGTCTTACGTCTGTGATAGTGCAAGTGTGAGCGTTCAGTATCAAATTATGGATGAAACAAACCTTGATAATATTTGACATTTCTGTATTAATATGACACATTGTTACTTTATTTTAAGCGATTTGACATCTTTTGTATTAATATATTTTTGTGTATTTCAAACGATTTGACATCTATTGTAATTTAAACGATTTCACATTTATGAATTATTATTACATTTTTACTGTAGTTCAGACGATTGGACATTAATTTGTATTTTGTATTATAATCATTTCTTAATTGTTACTTAAAATTCTAATACGATTTGCATGCCCATGTGACGGTAGAACATGGAGCACTATTATAAAAATAAAACATCTATATGTATACTAATTACCCATGTTTGCAAATGAATAAATGATTTGATTTGAACAGACTATCTAGTTGGCAAAATATTTAAAAAGTTAAGTTCGGCTTCACACAGTTTTTAAAATTTTATTTATTTTGTGTATACTTAATTATTCATTGTAACTAAATATGACAGTAAGTTAAATATAAGTAGTTGAAATTTATCCTATAAACTGTGTTTTATTTACCTAAATTACCTGAAGAACTGTTTTCAAACAGTAAGTAATGAAAACAAGTGCAAGGTCATAATAGAAATAAAAAATATGATTTTATTTTGAAGATACTTTATTCAAATGCCACTTTCAATACAACAACTGGCACTAATACTAAATTACATTAACATTTTATACTTAAATTAATTATTTCTAATATCATTCTCATAATAAACAGTTTCAGTCTCGCGCGAATCGCCGAGGTGAGCGCACGCGATAAGCTGAGATCGATTTTGTTCGAGTTTTGTTTTTCGCTCTACCCTCCTTAAATAAATGTGACGCGATAATGGATAACATAGATTTTTGCGATTCAAGTGGAAGTGATATAGTAGAAGAAGAGATGGTGCAAAAGCGTGAGCAACTAGTTAATAATAACAATTCGAAGGAAGAGGGAAAAAAGGTGGATAAAAGGCAACGGTCAGACAGTGAAGAAATAATAGAAGATGATGAGGGATTTATCACGGTTTGAAAGGACAAAAAGAGGTCATTGAGGAGGCCATCAATGAGGTCTAATAGTACTGAGAATAATGAGAATACATGTAAATCAACAAATGAGAAAATAATAGTGTGCGTAACGTCGAAAGGGGTTTTAACCCAAACCTTTCGGCATGGCCAAACTGTTAAGATTAGAAAATTTTAAAAATATTCTTAAAATACAATATAAGAACCCATACAAGATACTTATTCAATTTGAAGGCCGAAAAGACGCGGAGAGTCTGATCAATTGCAGCAAGTTTCAAAATCTGGATTATAGATGTCAGTTTATAGATGAAATTAACTTGACATATGGTGTAGTGAAACAAATTGACTTAGATATTGAGGAGAAAGAGATTCTAGAGAGTATTGAATGTGAGAGGGAAATTGTTTCTGTCAAGAGATTAAAAAGACAATCTGATAGTGGAGAATGGATACAAAGCGAGACGGTTCGCATTTGTTTTAAAAGTTCTACCTTACCCCCGTATCTCCTAATATACGGGTGCAGATTTAAGGTAGAACCTTACACATTTCCCGTTAGCCAATGTTCGGGATGTTGGAGATTTGGGCATTTGATTAAAAGTTGCCCAACTAAGAAGTTACTGTGTCCTAAGTGCGGAGAAAATCACAGCAATTGTGAAACCATCACATTTAAATGCATTAATTGTAAAGGCCCGCATATGTCAATGAATAAATCGTGCCCTATGTTTAAAAAAGAAAAAGCCATCCGACAATCAAATGCGAGGAGCATTGTACCTATAGAAGAGCACTGATGTTGTATCTCAATAAAAGTAATTCGCATCAGACTAAAGAACGTATTAGTCAAGAAGATACTATAACTCAAACCCTCCAAGTCCCATCACTCTCTGTCGACAAAGAAAAGTCATATAGAGATGTTTTGTTGTCACAAGTTCACAATCATACGAGTACAGAACAGATAGATTCAATACCCAAAAATTATTATTCTGGCGAGACAAGTCGAGATATTATTATGAAGGAGTCTACTATCTCTGAAACTACTTCAAAATCGAAGAAAACAATTAATAATAGTCGACAGGAAAAGGCTGAAGTCTATGAGATGGGGCAATCTTCTAAGAAAAATGAAAATGCAGAAGGTCAACAGACGTATACATCTAGGAATATATTTTATTTCAAAAAAATAATGGATAAATTGAATGAAATTGTCTTCTCCAAGTCAAGTATTGCTGTTAAAATCAAGTTAGTAATTAGTGTTATTCTTGAAGAAATGGTTCAATTTGTTTTAGGGTTCGTGAGAGAGGGAGATTTGATGAAAAAAGTATTTTCTTTAGTTAACGATGGCTCCTAACAAATTACGAGATTTCGCTCTTAATATATTTCAATGGAATTCGCAGAGTATTAGACCTAAAATCACTGAATTTGAATCACTTTTGTTTAAAGATCAAATCCATATAGCTATCATCTGTGAGACATGGTTAGAGGAACATAGTTTCTTAAACATATAATATAATATTATAATATAATATTATAATATTTATAGAAAAGACCGATCTGATGGTTATGGGGGTGTAGCAATCATGGTACATAAATCTATATTAACTAAATTGAAATTATCTAGTATTCATAATTCTGGCATCGAAATGTTACATGTTAAGATTATTAATTGTAAATATCTAGAAAATATAGTATCAGTCTACTGCCCGTCCTCTGCCCAAACGAGACAATGTGATTGGGATGAGTTATTTTCTTTGTGCTCTCAAAAAAGTCTTATAGTCGGGGACTTCAACGGGCATCACTCCAATTGGTCCTATAAAACTGATACAAGAGGTACACAAATTATGGACTCAGCGTTCGAAAATGGATTTATATCTATAAATGATGGCAGTGCCACTCGGGTAAAATATGTAAGTAATGTTTTACAACAGTCATCTCCTGATATCACCTTTTCCTCATCCGATATAGCTATACATTTTTCTTGGCGAGTGTTAAGTGATAACTTGGGGAGTGATCACCTCATTATAAAAATTAAAATGAACTATCAAGATACAGTTAATACAAGTAGTAAACGTAATTTTAAAAAGTCTAATTGGCTGGACTATCGTAAAGATATAGAACAGTTATTCTCTTTTAGGAGCTTTTATGTGTTGCGAGTAAAAAGACGAATAATGATCTGTGTATTTTATTAATAAGCGCTGCTTATATACAGAACCGAGCCATAAAAATCAAAATAAATCAGGTACATTAATAAACTTATAACTAACACAATTTGGTAATGTCGGTAGAATGTGCCGAGCTCCCTTCGTTGAGCGAGCGCGATGATACAGCCGGCATACCACATTCCTTTAACCTTGGCTCGCTTAGTACGCGCGAACACACGGTGGCGCACGGCTGTATGCGCTCCTCTAATTTGTATGTCTATTATTGTTTGTCGTAAGTATGAGCTGCTACATCATTCCCCCGCTAGTGAAACGTACACAGGGCTTCGATGTTCTTCCTGACTTTGTGACGTATGCGTACGTATCTGTGACTGGCGACTCTGACTCGGTATCCATCCGGAAAGCAGGCTTTAGTCTGTCAACAGTGATGTTGGTGCGTCTATTGCATAACTGGATAGTGAAATATTTGTTATTACGACTGATCACTTCGTACGGGCCGTTATAGGTCGGCGTCAGAGGCTTTCTTGATGCGTCATTGCGCAGGTAAACATGCGAGCATTTATGTAGGTCATCGTGAATAAATATCGCTCGGGATTGATTAGATTTCCGTTGCGCCTGGGCCTTCTTTAACGCTCCGTTCAACTTATTCATGAAGTTTGAAACCGTGTCACGATGTCTTGTAGATTCTTCATAGAATTCTCCTGGTAATCGTAGCGTTTGGCCATAAAGTAGTTCAGCTGTGCTTGTACCAAAGTCTTCTTTTATCGAAGCGCGCAGTCCCAGTAGCACTGTAGGTAGCTCATGTGACCATGTCGTAGATTTAAGTCTTGCGGTGAGTGCCGTCTTGAGTGAGCGGTGCCATCTTTCTATCACGCCGTTACACTGCGGGTGGTAGGCAGTGGTGCGGGTGCGGTGGATTCCCATTCGTTGCATCAATTTATTAAATAGGTCTGATTCAAATTGCCTCCCCTGGTCGGTGGTTATGGTTACTGGGCAACCGAATCTCGCAATCCAACCATCATAGAACGCATTTGCAACCTTTTCTGCGGTTATATTTTCCAATGGACAGGCTTCAGGCCATTTGGTAGCCCTGTCTATCATGGTCAATAGATATCGATGCCGTCAGAAATAGGCAACGGGCCAACAATATCCATATGCACATGTTCCAGTCTGTTTACTTGTTGGAAACGAGCAATAGGTGTCTTCGTGTGTTGTTGCACCTTAGCACGCTGACACGCGTCCCACGATCGAGTCCATTCCTTTATGTTACTATTCATGGAGGGCCACCAGTAGCGGGCAGTGACTAGCTTCCTTGTCGCCCTTATGCCGGGGTGACTAAGGTCGTGAATAGCTTGAAATGCTGCTTTTCGAAAATCTGGAGGCAGATATGGACGAGCAGTGCTTGATGACATCTCGCAGGTAACTTTGGCAGTTGAGTTGGGAATTGTTTTTTCCTGGAATAGGTATTTTCCTTTGTTCGCTAGCATTTTCAATTCTTCGTCTTGGTCTTGTTTTCTTGCTAACTCGGTGTAATCCAGTGGTGTCGGGCATGTTATTGTTTCGACTCGTGATAGTGCATCTGCGACTTTGTTGTCCTGGCCGGTTACGTGTTGTATATTTGACGTGAATTGTCCGATGTATTCAAGGTATCTAGTTCGGCGGGGCGTCTCAGACTTGCTGTTTGAAGTTAATGCATTACACAGTGGTTTGTGATCCGTGTAAACAATTAACTCTCGTCCTTCAAACACACGGCGAAAATGACGTATTGCCATGTAGATTGACAGCAACTCACGGTCATACGTGCTGTATTTACGTTGTGCGTCACTAAACTTCTTGGAGAAGAATCCCAGTGGTCTCCACTTGCCGTTGATATTTTGTTGTATGACGGCACCGGCACATGTGTTTGAGGCGTCTGTCATCAATGCGAAAGGTTCGCTCAGTGATGGATAGGACAATAGTGCGCAGTTCTTGATATCTTCTTTGCATTGATTGAATGCTTCTTTTGCCTCTTCGGTACACTGTATGCATGTTTTATCGTTTTTTTTGGCGTTGTGAAAGTATTTGCTTAATTATTTTTGATGTTCAGCCGCATGGGGTATATTCGATCGATAAAAGTTCAGCATTCCGACGAAACGACGAAGATCGTTGACCGTATTTGGTAGCGGGTAAGATTGTATTGCTTGTACCTTTTCTTCCGTCGGTGTAATGCCTTCAGGGCTTATTGTGTATCCCAGGAAATCTAGTTTCGACTGGCCGAAGATACACTTAGCGACGTTTATTTTTAAACCACTGTCGTTGAGTCGATTAAACACTTCTTGTAGCTCTCTTCTGTGTACTTCTTGGTTTTCAGAAGCAACAAGAATATCATCGACGAATGGAAAAACAGGTAGGCCGCGAAGCACGTTGTCAATGTGACGTTGGAATGTCTGGCCTGCGTTCTTCAAACCGAAACACATCCTAGTGAACTCGTACAAGCCAAATGGTGTAATCACGGCTGTCTTCTTCACATCATCTTCTCTATTTTTTATCTGATAATATGCCTTCTGCAGATCAATTTTTGAAAATATCTTCTTGCCTTGGAGGTTATGTGTAAAGTCATGCAGTCGTGGTATCGGGTATCGATCGGGCGTGGTTACTGCATTCAATCTACGGTAATCACCACAGGTTCTGTAGGTACCATCCTTTTTCAAAACCATGTGTAATGGACTAGCCCATGGGCTATTAGACGGACGACAAATTCCTTCGCTCATCATGAGTTGGAATTCTTGCTTGGCAGCGTTGTATTTATGCGGCGGTAGTGGTCTTGCTTTTGTAAATATCGGCTGGCCGGTAGTTTCAATATAGTGTTCGACTTCACTTTTTCCCAGTTTCTTTAAGTTTGGTCTCGTAATGTCTGGGTACTTGGCCAACAGGTCGTGGTAGGGAAGCTTGTCATCGATGGTTCTGATGCTTCCTTCAGCTGCGGGTGACAGGAAACCACGTGCCGATAAATTGGTTCTTTTATCCACCAGTCGTCGCCCATGGAGATCCACCATAAGTGCGTGGTGGTGCAAAAAATCAGCGCCTAATATCGGCCGACTGACTGTTGCAACCATAAATCGCCAATTGTAGGCACGCCGCATTCCGATGTTGAGAACTATGGTTCGCTCGCCGTAAGTGGGTATTTGTGAACCATTCGCTGCATATAAGTAGTTGGTTGGACTTCGTTGCTTATCGCGTGCGGTGGCGGGTAAAACAGAAACGTTTGCACCCGTGTCGACAAGGAATTTTTTGTCGGATGATTTGTCGTGTATAAATAGGCGGTATGTGGATAAATCGTTGACTTCGGCCACCGCCACGGCTTGAGTCTTCTTTAGTTTTCCGGCTTCTCGCTTGAAATTCCTTTAAAACTGCACGGGCTTCTACATCGGTATGCTGCCTTGCCAAATTTCTTGTGAAAAAAACACACGGCATTTCTTCTGTCCCGTGATTTCGAGCGGGAACGGCTTCTGAAATTATGGGATCGGCGTTGAAATTTGCGGGATCGATTTGTCTTCAGCGCTGCAACTTCCTTGGTCAGGGCTTCAATCATGCTGAAGAGTTTCTGGTCTGATGATGTAGCCATTTCGAACGCGGGGTCACCACTTTAGGAGCTTTTATGTGTTGCGAGTAAAAAGACGAATAATGATCTGTGTATTTTATTAATAAGCGCTGCTTATATACAGAACCGAGCCATAAAAATCAAAATAAATCAGGTACATTAATAAACTTATAACTAACACAATTTGGTAATGTCGGTAGAATGTGCCGAGCTCCCTTCGTTGAGCGAGCGCGATGATACAGCCGGCATACCACATTCCTTTAACCTTGGCTCGCTTAGTACGCGCGAACACACGGTGGCGCACGGCTGTATGCGCTCCTCTAATTTGTATGTCTATTATTGTTTGTCGTAAGTATGAGCTGCTACACTCTAATGTTGATTCTAATATATGTGACATCCAGGTAATGTATTCAACTTTTATGTCTATAATTAATAAATCTGCGGATAAAAATATCCCAATAATTAAAATGTGCAATAATCCTCAAAATAACTTCAAACCTAAGCCGTACTGGGATTCTCATCTTTCTAAAGTAGTAGTGGAAAGAAGACTCGCGTTGAAGGAGTTTAGAAGTAACCCTACGCCGACAAACCTGGCTATATTGGAGGATAAAACTTTAAAAGCTAAACAGATAATCCGGCAAGCCAAGACAAATTGTTGGCAAAAATTTTGTAGCTCTATTGATGGCACTGTGACTTCATCAGAAATGTGGTGTAAAATGAAGTGGATTAAGGGCTATAGACAAGCTGGTTATTTTGTTCCAATGGATAAGAAAAGTGAGCTCTTGCACAGTTTAGCCCCTGACTCATCTCTAGCCTCTAAACCTTTATTTTCTTCAAATAATGTTTTATTGGAGTCAGAGTTCACATTTCAGGAATTAGAGTCATGTATCAAAAAGAAGGATACTGCTCCTGGAGATGATAATATCACTTATTCTATGATCTTTAACCTTCCAGATGTCGCAAAAGCGTTTTTACTCCGTATATTCAACAAAATATTTTATTCTGGTTGTATTCCTAATGAATGGCGTAATATAAAAATAATTGCAATACCTAAAGTGGGGAATAACTCCAAACTTAGACCAATTTCATTAATCTCTTGCCCTTGTAAGATTTTCCACTTGATGCTAACTAAAAGGATAGAGTGGTTTATTGAACATAACAGTGTGTTATCTCCCAGTACTACCGGTTTTCGCAGAGGCCAATCATGCTTGGACTCACTTGCACAGTTGATAACCAATATACAGGTAGCTTTTACTAAAAACTGGACCACATTAGCGTGTTTCTTAGATATTGAGAACGCATACAACAATGTTTTAGTCGACAGTGTAGTTAAAACATTAGATAACCTCAAAATGGGCAGTCGAATATGTAACTATTTGTGGGAATTTCTTAAGGAAAGACATTTAATTGTTAAAGATGACACGGATGGGAAGGGTGGTATCACAAGATGGACTAATAGGGGGTTGGCTCAGGGAGATCCAATCTCTCCACTGCTATTTAATATTGCAACACATGAAATTTGTAATAAAATTAACAACAGTAATTTGATCAAAATATGTCAATATGCTGATGACTTTGTCCTCTTTGTTAGTTCGAAAAAAATATGTGACAGTGTTCATAATATGCAATTGTCTTTAAATTATATTGTGGAGATTTTATCTAATATAGGTTTAGAATTATCAACGTCTAAATCACAAGTTTGCTTATTTAGTAGAGGATATCGAAGACAAAATGTTCAATTATATTTAAATGATATCCCTTTAGTGCCGGCGGATAGTATAAAATATCTAGGTGTCTGGTTAGACCCTTCACTTCGATGGGGCAAACATATTAATGAACTTAATGAAAAATGTCAGAAAATGTTAAATATTATAAAAGTATTAGCTGGTTCTAATTGGGGTATGCATCCATTACAGTTGAGGCTTTTGTATATATCTTTAATTAGAAGTCGAATAGATTACGGCTGTGTCTTCTATGATAGTAGTGTTAAGTCTCGATTATGTAAATTAGAGAAAATTCAAAATAAGGCTATGAGAATTGTTGGTAGTTTCATTAAAACTACACCTGTACATGTGATGGAGAGCGAGTTGTGCTTACCCCCGTTACATATTAGACGTAAATTTTTAGCATTTAAGTTTTGCCTTAAAGTTAAGTCGTGTACCAACTGTGTATCAAGTAAATGTTTGTCCGATCTTGGAGCTCTTAGAACCCATACGTATTGGTCAAATAAAAAAATACCTATTTTAATGGATACATATAATATTACTAGAGAAGAAAACATATATTCATCTAACCCTTTAGATATGTATAAATTAAATGTTTGGTGTAGCCACATGTCAGTTAAAAATGTTATTAAAATTAATTTTGATACTGTTAACAAGCCTAAGAAATCATATGAGAGTAACTGTTTGAGAAACGATATCTTGCAAGAATTAAATCACACATACAATGGGTGGCATAAATTGTTTACCGATGGTTCTAAGAGTTCTCAGATTGGTGCCACTTTTTATGATGCTACCACTAAAACTAGCGGATGTTTTAAACTTGTATCTGAGGTTTCCATAATGACAGCGGAGTTATATGCTATTTCTGAAGCGTTGTCTTACGTTGCTACATTGCAACACGTTGATATAGTTATATTCACTGATAGCAAGAGCGCGCTCCAGCATTTGGCTCGATGCGCCTCTGGACAGAGAGGTGTATCGATAGCCTTTGCTGTTTTGAGTAAAATTAATACAATTCTGCTGAATAATGTTAACTTGGTTTTACAATGGATTCCGTCATATATAGGCCTGCAGAGAAACGAGGAGGCTGACAGATTAGCTAAGATAGCAACAACTACAGGTATAGAGGTTTATGTTTTACCAGTATTTTCAGAAATTTTAGCCAAATTCAAAACTTATTGTTATAATGAATAGAAAGAATATTTTAAACTAGCTTCTGCCCGCGGCTTCGCCCGCGTGGATGTCGGAAGTTATCCCACGGGAACGTGCTAACAGGATAAAATGTATGTGCTTCCCCAGAATGCCATCTATCTCGCGGGCCCTTTGTGGCTAATTACAGTAGAAAACCAATTGTGTCTCATTAGTGGTGATTAAGAGGGTACCTATATGATATCTTTACCTAAGTACCTACCTAATTAAAAAAAAAAACTCAATAACAGAAAATTAAATACCTACCTAAATAAACCTATTTCTGATGATAACTAATCTAAACTCAATAAATAATCAAAATCCCTAAAAACTAATATCTATACGAATGACTAATCCTACCTAACAGTATTATAAAATAACCTACGGTCACTACGTACACTATCAAATATACTACCTATACTTCAAAATTAAAATCTATACCTACGACTCATATAAAAATAAACCTAAATAACTCTAAAAACTAAAAGGAATAAAAATGAACTCCACTGCGGGTGACCCAACCTACGACAAACTTAGTATTTGCGGTTGGTACAGTACAGACAGTGGTAATCGGGTATAGGGATCGAACCGCAAAATTAAGTTTGTTTTTTATTGTATATACTTTTCCGGGATAAAAAGTACCCAGTGTGGTGCCCAGGATATTAAAGAATAATTATACCAAGTTTCATCGTAATCGAACCGGTAGTTTTTGCGTGATGCCTGAACAAACAGACAGACAGACAGACAGACCGACAGACAGACAAAATTTTTTTAATCACATTTTTGGGTTCGGTGTCGGTCTAATAACACCCCCTGTAAATTATTTTTTTGATATTTTCAATGTACAGAATTTTCACTTCTACAGATTTATTATAAGTATAGAAGATATAAAGACAAAGGGCTATGGTATAAAACCATCCAAAGTGAGCCTCCTCGGATCCCATGGTTTAGTAATTTTAAAGTTAGCCGTAGAACGTTGGTAACTTCTTTCAGAATTCGTTCCGGACACATGCCACTAAGAGCCTTTGGATTTCTGATGAAAAAGGTGGAATCTCCGTTCTGTTTAGTTTGTGATAATAAAGTAGAAGATGTTTATCACCTCTTGGTGGAGTGTGTCAGGAATGGGCCTGAAAGAAGTGCGTTAGTTAGCGAACTAAATATAAATAAGTTAGATGTGTATATTTAATATGATCTTAGCAAAACTAGTGTCGCCAGAGGCTGCATTGGTTACACCCTTAGCTTTCTTAATTTCTCCGTGCAAACTGTTTATGTAGTAAAGTTTGGCTCTAAGTCCTGTGAATTCAGTAATAATATCACCCCCCAGCTCATCTTTGAATATGCCTGGAACTTGTGCATTGACTCTAGGCATATCATGTTTGTTGTTAACATCAAAATTACTAGTGTCAAACTTTGATATGTCTTCTTTAATATCATGATATACATCTGGAGTTTTAATAAAATAAAGCAAACTATCTGTATCGGTATAACAGAGCCTTGCCTTATTTCTATATTTATTTTTGATATAGTCGTAAATATATACAAATGCTGTTTTGCATACTCTAAAACAGTAAAACCTATATATATGGGCCTATCAAGATTTATTTTTTCCGGACTCAAATGAATACCAACAAAGTTTTCAGAAGATATAGTAATATTTTTTAAGTTAGGTTTCGCAATCAAGTTTTCGGCACTAAGGTGTTTGTTTGTCTTGTTATTTTTTTCATTCCATACCGTTACTAATTTTATATTTACCTGTTTTTTTCTATTTTCAATAGTTTTTCCAAATATAGCATTATTCATCAGTTTGAATAAACTTTTTTCAAATGGCGAGGATGAAGCTTGACGTAATCGAGTATTTAAGTCAATGTATTTTTGTAAAAAGTTTTCTTGCCTAAAAGTAAGTACGCGGTGAGTTTTTTTCAAAACGTGCCCGTTCCTTAATCATTCTTTTAAATGGATGTAATGTATCACATACTTAAATTTATCATTTATATTTGTTGTTTTGTTTGCAATTAATTTTGGGGTTTTACCTCCTGTCGGAGTAAATTTTTCTGCCGCGAAAGGTAAGAATAGAATAGAATAGAATAGAATAGCATTTATTTGCAAATATGGGTAAATCGCGATGATGCTTATGTAAATAATCCGGATAAGCCAAATCAACTTCTAGAATATATCCATAATCTGAATCGTCTGGTATATTAGTTACATTCATTGCACATATTTCTTCGGGTAACAAAAACCTGAAATCAGATATTGGCATTTTTTTTGTCATCGCATAACCATTTATAAATTATTCCAGTCGAGATATATCAAGAAACGAGATATATCAAGAAATATGCTTCAGTGTCATCAAATTTGATAAATATTTATTATTAGCCTTCGCGTTACGAAGAGAACACTGAGCTAAGCTTCCACGTATTCCTTTTTCTAATAACTCATAAATCTCTAAATCACTAATTAATTCTAACTCAACGTTTGTATACAACATCATAGCATCGCAGCTCAAGCTAGGTGCAGTGACATAATAAGCTGGATCTAGATTATAATGCCGTAAACTGGTATCTCTAAAATTTTCAAATATGTCGCAAAGTAACAAAACATCCGTTTGTAAATATAAGTCTGTATATTCACCGAGAGATTGCATTTGAAAACTTTGCCATATTTTTTGCACGTGCCTGTATTCATCATCGGTTATGTGTTCACATTTTAAACTATTATAGAAACATTCTTTCGGGGGAAGAACATTTTCATCGTATTTTGTAAAAGAGTCCATATAGTCGTACGGGTAAATACCTCTTTGATGCAACAATTTTAAAAACTCTGTGTCCCGGAATTCATTTGATAGATTAATAAAGTCACTGTCACTTAAATTTCTAGATAATACTTCCAAACTTGAATTAAGGAACTGGAAAGAATGGGTACATATTTGAATGTCGAACATTAAAATACCTACGTGTAAAATGTCAACGTTCAAAACATCGAAAATTTAAATACCGATTATATCGTAATATCGAAAATTGTTATACCTAAGCTTAAAATGTCTAACATTGAAATGCCGAGTGACAAAAATATCTAATGATTAAAAATATCGATAATCATTATACCCAAGTTGAAAATGTCAACATTTAATACACTTTAGTTCATTATATTTACGTTAAAAATACCTACTAGTTAAAATATCGAACTTGATATAGGGAAAAAATTCGGTAGATTTGAAATTGTCACACTCTGCCAACGCATAAGTCAACTCATTAGTCAGTCCACTGCAAACGTTTAACGTAGGTACCTATTGCTTAGCGAATAATTATTAGGGTACATATTTGAATGTCGAACATTAAAATACCTACGTGTAAAATGTTTATTAAAAAATCGATTATTAAAAAGGCAATGAGAACTTAGGATGCAAGAGCGAGCGAAGCGAGCTCGGGAATTGGGGCACCCCGACTCGGACAGGTTAGGTTCGAAGGGGATGACGGGGGCTCAAGTGAGCGAGCGGAGCGAGCGAACGAGCCCCCGTCATCCCCTTCGTGTTAGGTTCCTTTAAACCCTGCAGACAGAAATAGGGGCCCCGCGAAGCGGGGCTCCGTCGACTACGCCTTATTATTATTGTTATGCTTAATAAAGTTATGCTTTAGAATGTGTGAAGAATGAAGTTATGCTTTAAAATGATTCTCGTTTGTATCGCCGTTGAGGTACGACGTGTTTAGATATTCAAAATTAGAAGATTTCCGATTTTAAGCTTTACTACGACAGTTATAAAGTATAACTCTGTCTGGCGCCAGAGTCAACGTACGAGATTTAAATATCTAGTCGTTTCGAATCATAGTGTAGTATATGCGAGGAACTCAGATAAAATGCAACGATCACCACAACCAGTAAAGTTTTCGTCGCAACCAGATCTTTCCTCTGAAATGGAATCTCAAGATCAAGAAATTACCAGAAATGTAAACATGAGAAAGAACATAAGGAAGAAAAACCCTGAAGAACAACAAATGGCAGACTTAAAAGAAGACCTCTTACAGTCATTCAAAGAAATGATGATTGCTGAGATCGCTGTTATTAAGAATCAAAATAGCATGATACTAGAGTCTAACGCCGAATTAAAAAGTCAACTGGAATTAAATGCTGCCTACTATAAGGAAATTAGCAACAAAGTACAAATAATTGAAACTAAGCATGAAGCAGCTGTGGAACGCATTAATCAATTGGAGACTCAGCTAAACGTACTACAGAAGCAATTTCTGAAAAATACGGTTGAAGTTAGAAATATCCCGTATGATGACAAAGAAGATGTCCGTAATATTGTCCGTAATATTGTCACTAATATATATAAAACCTTGGAGATGCCCCAAATGAATGAAAATGCAACTATGTTTAGAAGAGGAAGAAAAAATGGGCCCATTGTTATCGAGTACCAGGACAACGAAAGCAAAGAAACACTAATTAAAGCTGCTAGTAAATACAACTCTGATAATAAAGATAAACCGCTTAGCACCGATATCTTGGGATTTACAGGAGCTTCTTCACGGATATATGTTTCCCAGTCTCTAACCTCCATGTCGAAGCAGATTTTAGCAGCGGGTAGAGAGCTGGTGAAGAATGGATCGTTTAAGTACTGCTGGGCTTCAAGAGGTAATATCTTGCTGCGTAAGCAGGAAGGACAGCCTGCCATCGTCATCAAATCATTAACTCAAATTATGGATATCACCTCGGAATGACTATCTATTGAAGAAGAACATATGAAGTTATGGTATTTTTTTCTACTTTGCTTTTGTTCTAGTTTAGTTAAGTTGTTAAGTTGTTAATTGTGTTTTATTGTTTTAATTTTAATGTATTTTATGTTAAGTTATATTACTATTTTCAATGGTCTATCAGTTTTTTTAGTCCTAACTCGTGTAACAACGTAACAAGCATGCTGGGTAGCTTTTTATATTACAAATGTTATATCTTATATGTATTATATTTGCGTATTATATCATTCTATTATGTTTATTACAAGTCCAATACAGAAGTTAAAGTAATACTAATTGCAAAAACTCTAATCATCAACCAAAAACATTCTGTTAATACAGATTTATATACTAAAGGTTTTTGCTATGGATAATATAGATGAGGTAGTCACCGAAGTTGATAGAAATATCAATGTCGGTGACTCGTTTTTGGTTGAAGATCCAGAAGTGTTTTCGGAATACAAACATGAAACGGAACTGTGTTTGAGAATTATTGTACAAAATATACGAAGCATACACAAAAATTTTGAAGATTTTAAGGTATTTCTTGCAAGGAGTAACATAAATTATGACATAATAATACTTACGGAATGTTGGCTACAAGGTTCGAGTATGATACCGAGTCTGGACCATTATACAGCATTTCACACCAATAGGCATATAAATCAAAACAGTGGTGTAGTCGTTTATATAAGAAGTCATTTAACAGCTGTCACAGTTTATGAGCCAAATTTTGTGGAAGCTGATTGCTTGATAGTAAAAATTGACAACAGTCATACCTTTATCTGCATGTATAGATCGCCGTCTTTTGCATCGCTCACTAATTTTCTCGGTTCTTTGGAGGAAATTTTGCTAGATATAAAACACGTGCCTCATGTTTACCTAACTGGAGACATCAATATTGATATCAGTGTTAGTAGTACTGACCAAAGATCTGATGACTACTTGAATCTTCTGGCAACTCACGGTCTTTTACCGAGTCACCAACTTCCGACGCGTATTAATAAATGTATTGATCATTGTTTTGTCAAGTCAAGGCGCAAAATAATAACTGTTGTCTGTGAATCATCGGTTACTGATCATAGTAGTATTTACATTAGTATACCTTTAACTCAGCAATGTAATAATAAACAAAAAAAGACTCTGAAAAAACTAAATTATGAAAAGGTGTTTAAATTGATGAAAGAATTTGACTGGGCCAGTATAACATCTCTGAAAGATCCAAATAAAGCAGCTGAAGTACTTATTGAGAACATATCTGAAATCATTCAAAAATGCAGCCACACGATTGCCGTGCCCAATAGACGCCAAACTTTTCAACCGTGGGTAACGCCGGGTCTATTGCGTTGCATTAGATTTAGGGATACGTTGCATAGAAGATGTCTAAAGTCACCAAATGATCGAGATCTGCAAGTCACCTACAAACGCTACAGAAATCACTGCAACAACATTCTCCACAATTTAAAAAATGATCACGATAAATCAGATTTAAATAATAACAGGAATGACATAAAAAGAACATGGAATGTTATAAAACGTGTATGTAATTTAAATGTATCGAATAAGTCACAAGTACCGATTGAACTATTAAAATTAAAATCAACATCGCAAGAATCTGTAGACTTCATAAATGATTTTTTTTGTTAATATGGGCTCTAAACTGTCAAACAATATTCTACAAAATTTACAGCTTACGGAGAATGATCTTGTGCACAAAGTGAAGTTTGCAAATAGTCCGATGAACTCGTTTATGTTATGGGAGACTGATGAAGCAGAGGTACATAAAACTATTTTGTCACTGAAAAATACGAAGTCTACAGGTTGGGATGGAATATCCGCTGAGTTTATTAAAAAAACTTCTAAATTTGTCATTACACCCTTAACGCACATGTTCAATTTATGTTTTTCATCCGGGAAGTTTCCAAACATACTGAAGGACTCATTAGTTATACCTGTATTTAAATCGGGGGAAAGAGATAGTATCACTAATTATCGTCCAATATCACTTTTACCTACTTTGGCTAAAATTCTCGAAAAAATTATTAATAACCGGCTAATTAGTTATCTAGACAGAAATGATATTCTTTCTAAAAACCAATTTGGATTTAGGAAGAATAAATCGACCATAGACGCAGTTGAAAACTTTGTTACAACTGTAGCTGACAATCTTGACTGTAAGAAAAAATGCCTTGGTGTCTTTCTAGATTTAGCCAAGGCATTCGATACTGTCTCAATTCCCCTACTCATATGTAAATTAGAAGCCATAGGTATTCGAGGAATACCACTAAATCTTTTCCAGGACTACCTGACAAACAGGTCACAGACTGTAAAAATTGGTAATATCTGTAGCTCTAAGAAACCTGTTAATTTCGGTGTCCCTCAAGGATCAGTCCTTGGACCCACATTGTTTCTGATTTATGTAAATAATCTTTGTAATATGGAAATAGCCGACGCTAAGGTAACTACTTTCGCTGATGATACAGTAATTTTATTCCAACAAGATACATGGGACGCCGTCAAGTTGTCAGCTGAGCAAGGACTTCAAAAGATAATTAAATGGCTTGATTACAACCTACTTACTTTGAATCTCTTAAAAACAAAATATATAACTTTCAGTATAAAAAATAATTTGCAACCTCCGTCAGATTTCACTTTAAAAGCTCATCATTCTAATTGTGTGGATACAAATAATTGCGATTGTTCATTGTTATCTTCAACTGATAGTACTAAATATCTTGGCATTGAAATCGACAAAAATTTGAATTGGAAACAACATATTAGTAATTTAAAATCACGAATACGCAAACTGATACCAATTTTCAAAAAAATACGAAATTTAAAAGATAAAATCACTAACAGAACTGTTTATTTTACACTGTGTCGATCAATACTTTCTTACGGTATCTCTGCTTGGGGTGGGGCTAAGAAAAGTATTATCATAAAAATAGAAAGGGTACACCGATGTATTCTGAAAGTTATTAATTTCAAAGGATTTAGGTATCCAACGACTGCACTATACAAGGAATTTGAAGTCCTAAACGTTCGTCAACTCTTTATACAGAATATAGTTTTAAAACAACATAACCGTGAAAGACCAACTAACACATCTACTAGAAGATCACATGAGGTGTACATTGTCCCAGCATGTAAAACAGGATTTGCACAGAGTTTCTCTTCTTTCCTGGCTCCATTATTGTACAATCGGGTTAGTAAAATCAAACCCCTCAAAGATATGACTAGTTTCGTTTGTAGAAAGGCACTGGATGAGTTTTTGGGTAAATTGGATTACGAAAGGACTGAAAAATTCATAAAAATATGTATATAAAATATACTTTATGTTTATTTATTTTTATACCCCTATATGTTAAAATATGTAATTTATCATTTTAATTACTTCCACGTTGTAATAATATATTTATAAAACATAGTTATACAAATATAAATGCAGGTATACGTTATTTTAGTATCGCGGGCACCGTAGAGTAATGTGGATATGAAATAGTTCTACAAACATTGCTCTTTTGTGGAAATAATGCTGCACTCCATAGGAAACAGTGATTATCTTGGTTTTGTACACTCGAGAGCAATGAATCCGGGTCACTTGAAGAATCCTAAAAATCTCGGAAACTAAAAATGCTAGGTTAATGCAATAAATTGTATTTAATAGACAATGTAATACTCCTTAAATGAAGGTATTAAAACTTCTTAGTTATTGTAAAGTTATATCATAAAAAAATCAAATTTGAAAAAGGGCCACTTTCGAAGATGGAACTACGAAATTACAGCATTTGGTTTTGCTTTTGTTTGTAATCTGTCATTTATGTGGGTACATAAACCATGTTGATAGTGCTCTATATTCATTATTCAAGCTGAAATTATGTCGCTTACGCCTGAAGAATGCACCAGAATACTTACAATGCTGGAAACCGGCCGGAGTCAGCGCGATACAGCCAGGACTGTCGGTGTGTCGCTGTCAACAGTACAAAGAGTTCTCCGACGTTACGAAGAAACTGGTTCTAACCTACGCAGACCAGGAACGGGCAGAACCAGGTGTACCACAGCACGAGAAGACCGATACTTGGTGAACACCATGCTTCGAAATCGCTTTCTCACAGGAACTGGACTCACAAATCAGTTTCGACGCCTCGGAGGAAGTAACCCAAGTGCATGGACAGTAAGACGTCGGCTTGCTGAATCTAACTTAAAACCCCTTAGACCTGCAAACGGCCCTAAACTGGAGCGTGGGCATCGTATTTCAAGACTAAGATATGCCCAGAGCCACGTAAATTGGAGTAAGTATTGAAGATTGGTCAAAAGTTATGTTCTCCGACGAATCAAAATTTATGCTCTACAAGCACGATGGAAGACACAGAGTGTATCGAAGACCAGGGGAAAGATTCAAGCAAGCATGCATCGAAGAAAAAGTAGCCTACGGTGGTGGGTCTGTACTTGTGTGGGCCGGAATTTCTTCTGAAAGTCGCACAGAGCTGGTGATCATAGAAAACGGCTCTTTAACTAGCGTAAGATATGTGGAAGAAATCCTCAATGATCACGTTGGTCCATTTATGGTCAATTTAGGTGAGGATGCTATATTTATGCATGACAATGCCCGACCTCATACAGGTAGGATTATGAATGACTACCTTCAAGAGATGAACATTACTCGTATGGAGTGGCCAGCGCGCAGCCCGGATATCAACCCGATCGAGCATGCTTGGGACGAGCTAGGCAGATGCGTAAAACAACGAAACCCTCCCCCAATCACGCTTCGTGAGCTCAAAATTGCTCTCACAGAGGAATGGGAGAATATTCCCCAAAATCGTATAAGGAACTTGGTGTACAGCATGCCAAACCGCGTAAACGCAGTAATGGAAGCACGAGGAGGCAATACGAAGTATTAAAATTCAAGAAAATCGTAATAAAGTTCAAAAATTTCATGTTTCCTATTTTGTTTTAAGGAGAGATAAGCAGTTTTTTTCTTTATGTAATGTTGTGTTAATAAAATGTATGGTGACTCATATTTTTTTTACTTTCATTTAAGGAGTATTACATTGTCTATTAAATACAATTTATTGCATTAACCTATCATTTTTAGTTTCCGAGATTTTTAACATTCTTTAAGTGACCCGGATTCATTGCTCTCGAGTGTATATTAATAAAACTTTTGGAACGTTTCACTACATTTGGCAACTCTATGTAAGAACCACCTCTCAAAGGATTGTATTTATTAATATTAATTTCTAGATTATTCATAAAAAGGCAAGTCCAGCCAGACTCACGGTGCTGAAATTCAGACAGTTTTCTTACAAAAGTATGCATAACATTTAAGTATAATTCTTTTATATCGGTACTGTAAAATATTGATTCATACTTTGTATTAAATGATTTCAGCTCTTGCTCACCAGACGTTGTTAGAACAAAGTAAGCGTAAAGCTCAAAGTTCACTTTAATACAGCTATGTTTCACAAGACAAACTCTCAATAAATTCATAACATGTTCTTGATAATCCATTAGGAATGCCTCTGGCGTGAGATATTCCTCTGATGGATTAAGTCGGTAAGTAATTATTCTATTTTTAAATGCTGTCGCAATGATATCGATATTCTTAAATTCAGATTTCAATATGCTATTCGATTTATGTAAGTTCGTTCTCAAGTGATATTGATATTCGTTTTTAGGTATCTCAATATTACAGTAGGTAATCACATTTCAATAAATTATCATCAGATCTGGTAAAAAAAAACAACATAAACTTTAGAAAATGTATCTATTTATTCGACATGATACTTAGAGATACAAGAATGAATATGAGGGTAAATACGACTAAAGAAAAAAAAAAAACATAAGTAGTTAAGTATTACGTTAATTTAAGTACCTAAAAAAGCTAGTAACACGATAATTCACAAGTATGTACTTATTTCATAATAGGTAATGAATAATAATTACTAACAAAGTTGACAGGGCAACCTTTAAATTCTTTTCTAGTGGCAGTTATAAAATTACTGAGGTGTTGCCACGAGTCCGTGTTCTCATCTGTTCTATTTTTAATACAGATAATCGCGTGGCGCCACCTATTCATAGGCGCCACATGTTGAATTTCATCGCAACTATACACCTTTAACTCAACAAAATGCGTCCCTTTTTTGAAGTCAAACGTTTGGCGAGAGTGTCCATTAGCAACTCTTCGGCTCATGTATGACTGTAACGGATGAATTGGTTTACCCGCGATTGGTTGATCCTGGACATCATCGTCGCTATCAGTACCCAGGGCGGCGCCGTCCCTGTGTGCGAAGTGTGCGGCGCACACAGGCGCCAAGACAATAGGGGCGCCCGCGCCGCCATCGAAATTATTTTTGTTACACTTATACAACAACATATTCTTTGTAGTGGAGTATCGATAAGTAGGTACAATAGGCGCAACATAATGCCTTGTATATAACAAAACATATATTGCGCTGATTGTACAAGTCTCCCAAGATAATATTCATTTGTGTGGTTTATTTTTACGCTTTGGGTTTTAGTTTACATTATCAAAAGAACCGCCCGCGCCGTGAGTTTGTTTAAATAAAGTTTATGAACGCAACCCGATGCTATGCGTGCGACGCAAGCGGGGTGGGGTCACGGGGATTCCCAGACTTTAAGGATTCTTCTTAATGAGCTTTTTCTACGTTAGAGAAACCGCAGTGCGCCGTCAGACCTCGTAACCTCGCGGAGTCGCGGCCCATTGTGCATACGTCTCCCCCTCTTGTTGCGTAGCCGCGTAAAACTTGTACCGTTCGCCGAACCCACAACGCTTCGGAGTGAAATGCTCGTCCAGAAGCTTAAGTACGTCGTCATACGGCACGTCCTGCAGCTGCTTTGGCATCGCGAGATCCGTTGCCAACTTGTGTGTGCCATCCGCGAGTGCGCTCAGAAAGATAGCTCGTCGCTTTGTTCCTGTAGGGTCGCTCGTCCCGGTGATGTCGTTAGCCACATAATACGGCACTTGTAGGTCTCCCAAGATTGTAAATGGTGATAAAATACTGATAAAAGACCAAAAACCGTACCGGACATTTTACTTTTCTTTTCGTGGGTACTCGTCGCCAATGTTAAGCACGAGGACAGACGAGTGTAGTAACGTACTGACGTTTATTGCCTACGTCTATCGGTGCGTAGGCAAACGCACACATACTCAACATACTGTCATCGGTCTTACTTTGTTTCGAACAATATTTGGTTTTATGTCCGTTTGGCCACAATAATAGCAACGTAAACGTATATCTTTATTTGTGGCAGGACGCTTGCGGAATCGTTCGGTAGAGGAATCAGTGGTGGATCGACTATTGCGTTTCTTACCTACTATTATTAGGTACACTTTCACTTGAAAACTTTAGCGCGTCGATAAGACGCTCCGTGAGACATCACGGAGCGTCTTATCGACGCGCTAAAGTTCAACGGACCCGTTGAAGCCGTTGTAGTCTGGCGTCGCTCGAAGTGCTGGCCACGCTCTTGCCACGTGGCGCGCTCGTTGCCAGGGCTGACGCTGACTCGGCGAGGGCAGGCAACGGCGGCGGAGGCGTAGTTGATCGTGGTTCGGCGCGCTGCTCCAGTGTTGTCAGGCGGTTGAGGATTGCTTCTATCGTCGAGGCTAGGTTACCTAAAAATTAGGCGAAGACGCGCGCTCTTGCGGTGGTGCACGTTTTCTGCTCGACATAATGATGGGACCAGAAATGAATTGAAGCTGCTATAATAGCATTCAATCCCACTTATGATTTTGGGAATATAAATCGATTTTATATTAAAAAAAATATATAAGCAACAAAATCAAGAGTAATTTTAATAATTTACAATATATTTTTATCAAAATTATATGTCGAAGTCGAACTAAGTCGAAGTTCACGAGCGCACGTCTGTCAGCCAAAAGAGGATGCGCGCCGGTTTCCGCTGGCTTATATAGGGCTGGTCGCTCGTAACTCCCTCTAGTCTGAAGTTGCAGCTAACACTAGTTTAATTCTATTTTGGGTTAAAAATAGGAAGTACAGCCGGTCGATTCTGTAAAAATCTCACCGTGAAAACTCAAGTGAAGTGAGCTTGATGTGTGTTGTCAGTAGTGTCAATCCCTAGCATTATTTGAAATGACAGCTCAGTCCACGCTCACTTCACCTAAGTTTTCACGGTGAGATGCTTACAGAATCGCACTGCTGGTGGTGCATGTCATGCATGCTATCAGGTGTAGACGAGTAGAGCGTATCACACGTCAGTGATGGCAGTCAGCCCCCCAGTCAAGCGCGCGGTGTCGCTAGCGCTACACATTGACTTACTGCTCTCGCGGAGGCGCATGTCCAGCACTCAGACTAGACACACAAACATGATTGCCTGTATTTATGTTATGTGCTCTAACGTACAACTGGTTTCAGGAACTTGGCGGGTAACCTGATCAGCGAGCTGAGCGACACGGCGCTGCCGCCGCTGCCAGCGCTGCACACGCTGTGAGTACATACACGACACGCTAGTGCTAACGTCACCGCAGCGCGTGGGCCCCTTATGGTACAGTACTATAGAGGACTAGAAGAGCTCTCTGAGGTAACGGGAGGAATCAAACAACGGTACGACTCCTTAAGATTATATTGTAAGCACTTCTTTACATATTTCTGTCTAAATTACCACTGACTATTCTAAACCCAAAATCCTAACTAATATATATGTCGCATCAGTGGGTGGCCGAGATGCGAAACATCGGGTCTTCTTCACGATCCGACATAGTTTACGTATGTGTGGGCACTGTAGCGGGTACTCGAACGAAAAGATAATTTGAATTTAAAGTAACTTTAATAAACTAACGATTATCAACCGAAACGCACACTTGCGTCGGAAACAAACACGTGCGTACGGTACTGAGCGTTTGCCAAGACTGTCCGAGCTCGACTGTTCACTGTAGACTGTCGCCACACTCGGTCTCTCCACCAGTCCTCGCTGCATCCCCTCCACCGACGATCGTGTCCAAGCGGTAGGGCTCGCTTGCGTTTCCGATCACATGATTACTCGTTTACCCATCAAATTGTTAGATGGCGCTGTTCGCTGTACTGTGTTGCCATCTATCCACGACACGGCCATCCCTGACTAGCACCCGTCCTCGGGTGTAGTACCTGTGGACCAAATATACTCAGAGAGTAAACAAGCTCGGCTATCCTGCCAAATACCTAATAATTAAGGTAGCTCGGCTATCCTGCCAATACCTTATAACTAAGGTAGCTCATGTCTCATTGTTACTTTAATTTCTCTAGTCATAATTTACAATACCTTGTTATAAAGGTTTCGTACAAAGAGCACCCCATACAACATTAATCATTAGAAAAGGTTCGATCAATAAGTTGAACCAAATAAAATTAAAATAATTGTAACGAATCAGTTACTATTTACTAAAATCGGTGCAAAAACACAGTCCAGAATCGCACCAACGATTCTTAACAGATCAGTCGTTTCATTTTCTACAACACATGAGGGGCTCTATGCACCAACATAGACAAGAATCGCACCAACGATTCTCAAAAATCTAACGCATTATGTGCTACAACACATGAAGCGCTCTGTGCACCAACACAGACAGGAATCGCATCAAAGATTTCTTATAGACCCATCGCCACATGTGCTTACGGCATATGAGGTGCGGTACAAAGAGAACTATCGCCACATGTACTCACTGCACATGAGACGCTCTGTGCACCAACACAGACCTGGATCGACCGATCAAAAAGTTAAATCAAAAACAAAACCGTTAGAATTTACCGAAATTAATTTCATAAGCAATGTATACTCAACTCATAAAACTTTATTTTTAATCTGTGCACCAACACAGACCAGAATCGCACCAACGATTCTTTACCTAACTGCCGCCGCATATGCTACAACACATGAGGGGCTCTGTGCACCAACACAGACCAGAATCGCACCAACGATTCTTTACCTAACTGCCGCCACATATGCTACAACACATGAGGGGCTCTGTGCACCAACACAGACTAGAATCGCACCAACGATTCTTTACCTAACTGCCGCCACATATGCTACAACACATGAGGGGCTCTGTGCACCAACACAGACAGAAATCGCACCAACGATTCCTTCTAGACCCATCGCCACACGCGCTACTACGCATGAGGTGCGGTCCAAAATTTCGAGTATGAGTAGACAAGCCATTCTTAATCAGAGGTGGTTTCACTACCACTGTCCTTAACTATTACATCTGATTCTCGAGGAACTTGGTGATCGGTTATCCTCCTCACACAATCAGTATTCTAAGGTTCGCTGAGTCAAGCGCCTTTAAAACATAATCATTAAAAGAAAATTTAGAGACTAACTTGACTTTGGTTAAATTGATTACTATCGTAATTGGCCTTTTTAATCATTATTCCAGGCCGACGATTATTAACAGTAATACAACGATCTAAAAGTTGAATTTACAACTGTTCTCTTGTAACACAGGATCTAGAAATATCACCAGAAAAATAAGACGAGTATTCTAACAAAAGATCAATTAACTGGGAACGAACTCTGCCCGAACGTCAGTATCACTTAATCGAAATTAACTTGAAAACAAGGGTTTGAAACTTTACATTATCTAACAACCAAACCTGTTGTGATTACGCAAAACAATACTATCAGATGTCATACTAACGTTAAATCCTTGATCTAATATCTTACGGTCAGTTAAATTAAATTTCTTTTTTAAGATAACTGGTACAACATGAAATGAGATCTCTAAACGCAGATTGTTAATCAAAATCTCAGATAAAAATTGTAGGGTACAGGGTACTTAACACCTTGACTTAACACAATCTTTTGACGCCAGAATCGCAATAAAATGGATATGACTCACCCAGTATTCATCAGTACACTGCTCGGATTGCTGACATAGCAAACTTAAGCGCGTCGCTCGCTATTAGCCGCTGCTGCAGGCGCTGGCCCGGTACCGCCTGAGCCCCTCGCCGTATAGGCGCCTCCATAATTGCTTCGTGGACCTCTCGAATAAAATGTCCGGTGTTGCCACATCGAAAACAGATGCTGTCTGATCGCTGCTTTGGTCCAGCAGAACTTGACGCCAAATTGGTAGCGTTGGATACCTTGCCCAAGGTTATCATCAATGCAGTTCCTTGAAGCGGAACTTTCGATAAGCACCGGCCTGCTGTAGTATTCTTCCATGTCCAGGTGTGTTAATCTGCAACGAAACATACCCGCAAAGTATCACATAGCTCGATAAGTCACATTTGGTACAGGCAAAAACACAATGAAAATTCGAACAAACTAAAAATAACAGAGTTCAGAGCATTACCCACTTTTTGATTCCCAAATCTCAAGGTCTCATAAAAATAGTCAACTAAGATGCATGTGTCTCATACTATCTAGTAACCTCCAGTTACTCAACTCGTCAAATTGATTTGCGCATCCCCCTCGGATCGCCAAGTCACTCCTGGACTTTATGGTTTCTCACGGAACTCCATACAACACACACAACTTAATCTCTGTTCTGTTTCATCAACAAAACTATTACTGGACTTTCTTCAAATTCGTTAGTAATACTCCGATCCAAACTATCATCGATAACAAAAGATTTCTCTAAGCCTTAGTAATAATTAGTCGGAAACTATATCAACTAACTCGTAGATTACATACAACGCTCATGGCTCGGCTATCCTGACCCACGTCAGGGACATTATCACAAAAATAATTGGGTCAAATTAAACCGTCTGAGTATTGCGTTTAATTGATTGTGAACCAAACAGAACACTAAAATGAAAGAATAAAGGCACTCAATTAAGACAGTATTTTGACTCTACCAATCAAATCCACAGCACTTAACCAGCACCATGCATCACTACTTACCCAGTAGTGAAATTCATTGAAGTACTTAACCAGTACTTAACATTCTAGCGCTTAACTAGCGTTAAAAATCCTATCACTTAACCAGTGATAATAATAACGCTTAACCAGCGATATTAACCCACTAACGCTTAACCAGCGAAAGCACATCATAACACGCTTAACCAGCGATTCAACAGCTAACGCTTACCCAGTGATTAGACTACTAACACGCTTAACCAGCGATAGTCAACATAACTCGCTTAACCAGCGATAATGTATTGGGAAAGAGTAATGTAAACAAATCATAGTAGAGCCACGTACCATCGTTATCCACATTAACAATCATTTTTATCACTAAGAGCCTTAGACACCTAGAAACCCACACACGAGTAAACCACTCTAACGCCACGGCTCTCGAGCCGACCAGCAATCGCATTGCTCTCACACATCCAGCTCATGGATCCGTGTGTATCACCCTGTGACACCACACAACTTTACTACGGCCGATAGAGAACCCCTACTCGCGTGCTTCCCATAATGTAGGCTTGTTCATCACCAGTGTGATCACTATCTACTTCGACTGGTACATGACCTACTAGCATCTTTCTTTACCTATCGTGAGCATACTTATACCTACGCCTAGAGTTGAAGGCTTTTAGAGTATTGATTCAACCAGAGTATTGTAAACAAATTTTGATTATCTAATCATAATCATTTTAAATTTAACTTAATCCTTTATCAAATTAATCATTTAAATCCAAAATTAAGTTAAGTATCAATTGTAGGAATGCATGAGTGATCAAGTACCAATGTCATATCAACCTGCCATTAGCAGTTATCGTTAAATTATCACAAAACAATAACACAAAGTGTGAATCAGATTCGTGGCCTGTGGCTTTTCACTAAGCCCTCACACACTATTGCATTCCCTTGAACGCCGAGTCCCACGGACTCGGTGGTCTCTGCAAGACCCAACCTCCGCCAGAGTCACCCGCGCACCGCGCATCCACGGATTACATAAAGTAAATACCGACTTCTAACGGACTACGGCTACGAAATGGCTACTGGTACGGTCCGACCAGCCGAACTAAGATTCACCACTATCACTCAACTCAAACTCTTCTACTTCAAGCGGAACTTGGCACTCAGGCACTCTCTTTAACCTATCAAGAGCATACTTGTAAGGTTAGATTTTAAAGTTTTTAACGTATAGCGATCACCCGCCAAAACTTCTGCTTCCGTAAACGGACCTCTGAACTTCTGATCTAACTTAGTTTTTTTTTTTCTATTAGCTACTTCTCTACTTCTGATCTAACACTTTTCGTTTTCTAATAACACGAAATCGTCAACCGAACATTTTGTTGGAGCTGCCTTTGTTCTATCAAATCTAACTTTCTGCTGTTGACCGTTTAAAACTGAATTTATTACAAGAGCTAAGCTAAGCTAAGCAACAAAAACTCTGTCGCCGACATGTTAATCGAAAAGCCTAGGTTCAATATTTCACGTACTATCATAATATTACTTTGCAAGTAAATGTCGGGTAGATCATAGTAATCAAATCTCAAGCTGTTTCTCGCTAATTGCAACACTACATACGATTTGTTCTGTGCTGAATGCAACAACATTATTAACTCGTTTGCCACTTAATTTGGCTGCACAACTCGCTTTTACTAACGAGCATTCAGCACCAGAATCGTAAACAAAACAATACAGCTCACCTTTATTTTCCAACGTGTCTGAGGGTAGTTGTACGACTTCTACTCGCCTTTCACGACTTCCAGCACATTGTCCACCATCCGCTTAGCTGCCACTACTCGTGCACCAGGCTGCGATATGTCCTGGTTTCCTTCAATTGCAGCACACGAAGGGCTTCGCTGACGGCTGCAGGGCTGCTTGGCTTGATTCTTAAAGTCACTCCGCGTGTTCTAAAGACGGGAACGGGATACGTCGAACTCAAACGCTGGTTAGTCTTTATTTTTCAAACATGGCGGTAGGTGCAACTGGCGCGTCACTTGGCAAAGGTATTTCTGCATACAGCCATGCTTGCGCATCCGTATCTCCTTTGTCTAGGTCGAACTTGGACAGATCCACACGATTATTTAGCGTTCGCATGTTTGCACTTTGTTTTTCAAATGTCAACGGTCACTTTCACTTGAAGCGTTCTTATTTTTAACACGTGAGTCATTGAGGTCCAATCCCAGTTCTGATGTCGCATCAGTGGGTGGCCGAGATGCGAAACATCGGGTCTTCTTCACGATCCGACATAGTTTACGTATGTGTGGGCACTGTAGCGGGTACTCGAACGAAAAGATAATTTGAATTTAAAGTAACTTTAATAAACTAACGATTATCAACCGAAACGCACACTTGCGTCGGAAACAAACACGTGCGTACGGTACTGAGCGTTTGCCAAGACTGTCCGAGCTCGACTGTTCACTGTAGACTGTCGCCACACTCGGTCTCTCCACCAGTCCTCGCTGCATCCCCTCCACCGACGATCGTGTCCAAGCGGTAGGGCTCGCTTGCGTTTCCGATCACATGATTACTCGTTTACCCATCAAATTGTTAGATGGCGCTGTTCGCTGTACTGTGTTGCCATCTATCCACGACATATATGACACTAGCTTGAACGTTCGAATGTCATCCGCCCTAAATTATATCCGGCCTGCCACATATGAGGTTGCCTTCGGCAGACAAGCCTCTACATGAGCTACGCCTATACCTGAATAAAAGGATTCGTATACTCCCGCTTCTAAACAAGACTTTTATTCACAATATTCGAACACTCAGGCCCGTCCTGCCTATCCCTATGATAATAATTACCTAACGCCAGATGATAAATACAGTGTGAGGTCCAACTCTTGCAAGAGTAGGCTTAAGTCAGGACGAACGAATCGCGAGTCCAACACTATGACAAGTGTTGGGTAAATTTATATTTACGTTGGTGCACCACTGTGCACCAACATAAACTAACGCAGTCCTGCTTAAAGGTCTATTCAAACCTAAGCGGTATTCGCTACCGTCTGCGGTAGAGAAAACCGAGTGGGTATGCGGTAATATTACTGTTCACACCAAAGCGGATTTCGCTATCCTTGTGGGTAGAATACCGAGTTCGAGTTTCGCTCAGGAAGGTAAAGAAGTTTTCGCCAGTTAGTCGGTATGCACTACCACCACCTGCCACCCACAGTGGCAGCGAATTTCGCTAGCGTCGCTCTAGCCGCGGAACTTGATACTAAATACCTGAGCGAAACCTGCGCGGTGTGTACTTCTACCCACAGCGGCAGCGAATACCGCTTAGGTTTGAATAGACCTTTAGCCTCGTCGCGCCAAATCTAGCGTAAAAGACGCGACGCGGCCTCCTAAATACAAATAAATTGACGTGACAGTTCACATCAGCCTAGATGAGGCTTAAATAATAAACTCAAACTCAAATCATTTATTTCAATTAAACCATTTACAGGCACTTTTGAATTGTCAAAATTAAATAGTCGGTCAGTTAGTCAGAAAGTTGAAGCTAGTTGCCCATTCCAAAGCGTAGATCTCTATGGAGAAGAACGGGCAAGAAACTCCACGGACACTCTTTTAAATCAAGATATTTTTACAAAATCTTGGGTACATTATTCTTATTGCTTCTAATGTGAGCACAATGTAAAGAAACAAATTAAAATATAAAATTAAAAATAAGCCCTGGCAGTTAAGAGATGACCAGTCTCAACTGATGGCGCCCGTTCACGAACATGACGCGTGGATCAGCACCACCCAGCTCAACCATTTCGTAGGGAACCGAATGATCCAACACACGCGCCACCACCATTGGGACATTTAAGTGAGCATGACATATTCTCAACTGCCATGCTCTTTCAAGTCAACATCAAAATATCATAAAAAAACGGATCCATGGTTCTTACATTTACAAAATTTTCAAAAATGCTTCTAAATTATACAAAACTATAGTTTGCAATTTATTTAAGAGATGAGAGAGAAAAAAATTACTACCAATCATGAAGGGTATATAATACTGAAGTATTAAAAATTAATCCTGATTGAATAAAATAAACACTAAAAAAAACACAAGGCGAAACATCTCCTCCAAATATTGAAATTGTGATCAACTTGTAAGCCCAAGTGCCTGTGGAGCAGCACCAGAATTAAGCCAAGCATTTTTATCTACTATTAAATGATCTAATATTAAATGATCTTAACCTCAAACTCTTTTACCCCATCGGACGGTATTGAGCCAGAGGGAGGGAAAATGCTAAGAGGTCAGTCTCCATCGAAAAATGCCTAACTTATGCCCCCATACTCCAGAGGAAACATTTCCAAAAATCTATTCCGTTCTCATTAAACTCAAACTCCATGTAACATCAGTCAATACTAATCTTCGATCAATAATAGTACCTACTAGATTAAGGATCAGGAACAAAAATCAGTCGCTCAAGTGGCCACGTTTGCACACACGTAAACATCTACATTTCTTAGAAGAAAAGTTTAATTATATTAACAACTTCAGTTTATTATAAACCTTAATGCTTAAACATGAATTAGTATAATTACCATTGCAAAATATATTTAAAATGTCGCTTGAAAATAAAATCATTCTATTTTTAAATTTTCAGTCATTTATTCTAAAATGAAACTTAAAGTCTAAATAATAAGGTTAAAAACATACTAATTTGAAATAAGACCACAAAAGTATTTGAGGTCTTATTTTTCGGGCCGTTTGTGAAGCGCTTATCGGGAATCTAGTACTATTATTGATCGAAGATACTAATAGAACTGTGGGTCCTCCAAGATAAGTTGAACGAATTGTGTCAACCAAACACACTTTGCCAAGGTTATGCCCCGTAAGCAAAGTTGGTTCCAGCTTAGGTGAGTGTCACCCCCCCCTGTAGGAGTGACCACAGTTTACAAATGTAAGTACCTCTCCTAACTCGCGTTATTAAAATTCTGGAGTACGTTCATGCTATCTCAGCCTATGTATCTGCTCACGATATGTTCACTCCCTCAGACTCCTTGAAGCCGCGAGGTGTGGCACCTCACTCGCTCCCAGCCGCGTCCGGTATTTTGTCCCAGCATATGCAAAAATATAAATGATAACTTGTTACTATACTATATCATAATAAACAAACTAAAATAATGATGTTTACATCTAACTGACATTGTCATGACAATGAATAACAACCAAAGACAACAGAAGTTTACATCATAATATGAAAAGATTTTATTAAAAAAAATATCTCTGAACTTACATTTTATCAGCCGAGGCGATATTGCTACAAGAAAGCAGAGGCTGTAATTATTATTATTAGATTACTAGCTTCTGCCCGCGGCTTCGCCCGCGTGGATGTCGGAAATTATCCCACGGGAACGTGCTAACAGTATAAAAAGTATGTGCTTCCCCAGGATGCCATCTATATCTATGCCAAATCAGAAGTTCAGTGGTTTAGGCGTGAAAATGTAACATACAGTTTCAAGTTCAAATCCTCCCCTTAAAAACCGCATTACCCGTTTTTGTCCCGTCAGTGATACATTTTCGACAACGTTACATATTTATTATTAATTATTTTCTGTCAAAAGTATCAATACTGAGTTTCGAGTTACTCAGACCGCGCATTCAATTTCTTCGACATAAACTTAACATCCCTATATCCCACTTTGAGGGATAGTTTTGAAAAACTTATAATGATAAACTTTATTACTTACCTATGCAAATTTCAAGTTTATTAACTAAATGAATAAGATTTTTCATATAAACTGTATCCCCGCTTTTCACCCCCACAGGGGTGGAATATAAAAAATATCGTTTGGGATGTATTCATAATTTGACTCAAAGATTATTTATACTAATTTTCGAGTTAATCAAGCCATGCAGTAAAGTTCTCCCCTGAAAAATTGACTACCCCATTTCAGCCCGTCAGGGGTAGATTTTCAAAAAACCCTGATACACATTATTCTTTACTTTCAATATTAGGTATAAATACTGAGTTTCGAGTCAACCGGACTGCGCGCTAAAATTCTGCCATACAAACTTTGAAACCCCCCAATCCCTTATTAGGGGGTAGTTTAGAAGAAAAAAAAACTGACGATCTTCATAATTTATTTAGATAAGTATTCGTGCTAAGTTTCAAGTTTATTAACTCAAGGAATAAGATTTTTCATACAAATTTTCATCCCCAATTTTATCCCCTTGGGGGTAAAATTTATCAAAATCCTTTCTTAGCGGATACCTACGTCATAACATCTACCTGCATGCCAAATTTCAGCCCGATCCCTCCAGTGGTTTGGGCTGTCCGTTGATAGATCACTATGTCAGTCAGTCAGACAGTCACCTTTGAGTTTTATATATTTAGAAGATACTTTTCCGGCATAAAAAGCACCCAGTGTGGTGCCCAGGATATTAAAGAATAATCATACCAAGTTTCATCGAAATCGAACCGGTAGTTTTTGCTGATGCCTGAACAAACAGACAGACAGACAGACCGACATACAGACAAAAATTTTTTTAATCACATTTCTGGGTTCGGTGTCGGTCTAGTAACACCCCCTGCCATTTATTTTTTTGATATTTTCAATGTACAGAATTTTCACTTCTACAGATTTATTATAAGTATATATAGATAGATTTAGTATATACTAGAAGTATATACCCCCCCCCCCCCTGCTTAGCCACTGCCGCGAGTAGACGTGTTTTCGAAACGTTCCTAATTTTTAAACCCGTAAAATTATATAAATCACGCATAGGACCTAATTTCTGCAGTTTTCGGCTAAGAATAAGTGACAAAGTAAACTGTGTTAAAACAAAAACAAACGAAAAGCTGCGTGGACTTAGCAAGCAAAATACTTTCGAAAAAATTGTTATAAAAACCTGTGTGTTGTGTTTCGAGAAGTGACTTGCGTATTCCGACCTTCAAAACAGCAAAGGTGAACCACTAATTGACTGCACGCATTAACTCTCAGCAGTAATTAGCTAATTTGAACATTTATTTCGAAGCACAAGTGGTCTCGGGCGTAAAGCTACGCCGAGTGACCACTAGCTGCTGGTTCAAACCCCAGTAAACGCAATACTTTTTGTATTTTTTTCTGTTTAATTTTGCAACAGAATATAGTTGGTCTTCGTTTTTCGCCGATAACAGAGAACTTTTATTAAAAATATATTGTTTCTGCGCGGAAAATATTCTGTACACCATGCCACTAAATCGCACTCCTCCCCCCTCAGCTACTTTTGACGTAGAAACGCCAGCCACAGCCCCTGAGAACCCTCATGGCTCAGAAATTCTATGCGCCGCCGTGGAATCAGGCGAGGAGCTGGTGAAACAAAGCGGACCTGTCCGCGTAACGTTTTGTGAGCCCGAGCTTGGTCTGCAGTCGTTCGCGTCAAATATCACTGAACGAAAAAAAAGAAAGCTTGATGAGCTCGTCGGTGAGAATGCTGATATTGCGTCTCTTATTAAGGAAATGTTTACCTTATTTTCAAAAGAACAGGAAATACGCTTTCAAGAACTGAAGTCTAGTATGGATCTTATGTCAAAGAAATACGACGAATTTCTAGTAAAACTTATTTCACTTGAGAAAGAAAGGAAAGCTGATAGGGTTCTGATCAATGATTTAGAGGAGAAATTGGAAACATTGGAACGAAAATCCCGGGGAACTAGTATCGAAATACGTAATATACCAAAATAAAATAACGAGACAAAGGATACGCTATGTGACGAGATCATGCGGTTAGGGAAGACGCTGAATGTCGAAATTGATAGCTCTAGAATAAAGGTGTCTATGCACGGCATGCCTACGACTGGTTGGAGGCGCGCGGTGGCTGAGCGGGCGCGCGGGCAGCGGCATCAGCATCGGGCGTCAGCGGCGACTGAGGGGGCGCACGGGCGGCGCGGGCGCTTGCGCGGTCTTCCCGCTCCGCTCCGAGCGCCACCTCACTCAAATTCTTACCACGACGAAGACACTGCGTCTCTTTAAACTTGTATTTTTAATTACATTGTAACGGCTAGGGCTTTGCAGGTAGGCTGCGCAGGCCGCTATCGAATTAGGATAGATAAAAGACAACATTAACATTCAAAGGTTTAATTAATATACATACATTAACAGACTAGGTCGCGGGTAAGGACACACTATCGTTCTGAGCTCGAGCACACGGTTATAACTATGAGGGTACCGTCCTTAGGTCTCCGGGGTGTAAGCGTGGCGCAGCACAGCCACGCGCGCAACGCGCAGGAAGTAGGCCACGTGTGTGGTGACGCCGGCACAGCCGCGGCGCGTCAGGACGCCGGTAGCGCTCGGTAGGAATGCGGGCTCAATCCAGTAAGCCACGCATGCAGGGCACAGTCAGCCACGTGTGCAGCGTGCAGTAGGCACAGCCGCGGCGCGTCAGGACGCCGGTAGCGCTCGGTAGGAATGCGGGCTCAATCCAGTAAGCCACGCATGCAGGGCACAGTCAGCCACGTGTGCAGCGTGCAGTAGGCAACGCTTATTAGGTATACCCGGATGCGGCGTGCAGATCGGCGACGCATGGGGTGCGCAGTTGGTGAGCTGCCCTGTCCTCAGCCCGGACGTAAAATCCTGGACGTAGAACCCTGGAAGGTGCGATAGGGTGCGCAGGTTACCATGATGCAAAAGCAGCAAGCCACGTGCGATGTGTTCAGCCTCATTCCCTCTTCCCCGACCAAGGCGTAAGGAGCATGGATAGATGGAAGCTCAACACATCGCAGCGGTTTACAGGCAAATAGTTTGTAAGGACAGCGTGGCACAATGACAGATGTAACAAGAGGTTATGTATGCAACAAGCGAGCATAAAACACAAGATAAACAATAATCCTAGCAGATGGCTCGCAATTTAGCTTCTAATACACTGTGAGGCACTGCACAGCCCGGATGCAGCAGCAATACGTACATATTACAGTCTCCCACACACTGGACAATCATGGACCGCGTGGACGTCATTGACAACCGCGCAATTAATTGCAACATTGGTAGATAGATATTTACAAGGGTCATCCAGTGCTGTGGGTACAGTATAATTACCAAATTAATGAGGAACTCACCCTAGATGTGGGGTACCAGTATCTTGAGGACCAGGGAATCACTCCTGCTTGGTGAGCAAGCGGATGTTAAAATGACAGAGTGTTTCTAGTAAATTAGTGTTGTGCCATGATTCTAGTGATGTGACTTACAACTTACTAATTGAGAAATGTTTAGCGTCAGTCGACTATTTCCCGTTGAGACCCTCACAACGCTACAGTACCCCGGCTTCAGAGAGAGGATTTTACCTGTATAAAATCCGCTAGAACCAACTATGCCTTCTTGCGAATCTGTCCTCTGTCCGGTTAAGAAACCAGCCAGTTACACCTTTGGCTGGACTCCTCCCCGATGTGTTATTGGTTACTGTCGGTTCTGGTTGCTCATGTAGTAGAAATACACATCTTTGATTTGAGTGTAACTCTATTGGTATATTCATACCTTGTTTACTGAGTCCATGTAGTCATGCGTTATTGTTTTGTGTGTACCTCTGCTAGGTGTTAATGTAAATGTGATGTATATAATGTATAATTATTACTATTCTATGTTTTTAGCATGCTAAATTATTATTATTATTTTTTATTATTTTTTTTTTATTTTCTAGTGAGTGTATTTGAACAGGCTGTTTTTCAGCCTGGCTGCGATCACCTCTCTTGTAGGTGCCGTCTTCAAGTTTTACATAAAATGGACAACACAATAAGTAAGGGTAGTTACCATAGAGACCTACTCTGCCATCAAAAATAAACGCCCCTTAGGGTCCACAGTATTCTCAATGGCAACGCCGTTTCAACAAATTAGCCTATTTTTACTTGTATCTTTCTATATCGACCACCCTTTCACTAAACCTCATGCAACCAATGCATGCAAAGCCTATATTTAATTATTTTGTAATATGGTGTATGCAAACTAACCATACAGCTGCCATCAGTTCAGCAGTCCGGTACTGGTATTAAAGAAGCTTAGGACCCCTGCCACCAGAGATAGGCAGACAAACCCATGTAGGTGGGTGTGTAGTAACTTTATGATTAGCTATAACCGTGTTATAGTCAATGTACTCGTAGGTACCCGGCTGTTGCCATTTCTATGCACGCCGTAGACTAGAATAGGAATAGTCTAGAGTACACCTATGCCTCCCACGAGATGTGGTGGCAGTAATCCCTTGGCATCGTTTGGCCCGGTGTGGACCAAACACTAGCTAGCTAGGCCTACGGGACTACCGTGGATTTTTCCACTTTAAATCCTTGATATGCCAGGTACCCAGTGGTTTCCCATGGGAATCCTCTAAGTCGTACACCAGTGGAGACAGTTTTTTCGATACTTTACATTTTACGAACTTGGGTGCGAGCTTTTTGCTGAAGTATTTGTCCTTATCGCTTTGGTAGTACGTACGTTTCCAGACTACATCCCCCACTTTGTATTCTACCTCCTTTCTACGAAGGTTGTAGTCGCAAGTGTTCCTAGAGTATGCTTTCATTAAAGCAGTTTGTACCTTGTCGAATATGCTTGATAGGACACCCAAATTCTCTGCATAATGGTCCCTAGGTGTATAAACAATTTCTTTCACATCAGCATTTCGGTAGAGAGACCCGTCAGCAATCAGCTCCCTACCATAGACCAGAAACGCCGGTGTGTAACCCGTGACCTCACTCGTTGAGCTGTTTAGTGCAAACTGAACCTTAGGTATATGTAAGTCCCAGGAGCGCTGGTCATCATCAATGAATGTGGATAAAGCTGTGACTATCGTTTTATTGTAGCGTTCTACTGTATTTACTTGTGGAGTATATCTTGGTGTGTAGTGTACATTTGGAATATTGTATTTTTTAAATAAGTTTTTCATTTCACTGGACGTAAACTGTGTTCCGTTATCTAAGATTACACATTGCGGTATGCCATGGACCAAGAATATATTATCCTCCAATAGTCGTACGATAGTATTCGCAGTAGCATTCCTTATGGGAAATAGTAAGCAGTATTTAGTGAAACAACAAGTGGCAACAAATAGATAAGAGTTTTGTCGTCTAGAGAATGGCAGCGGTCCGACTATGTCTATGCTCAGCATTTGGAATGGTCGTGAGCACTCTTTTGGTTTCCCCATGAGGCCCAGGGGAGGGTGATTTGCTTGTTTGTATGCAATACAAGTTTCACATGAAGTCACGTACCTCACCACATCACCATGCATCCCTGGCCAGTAGTAGTGTAGTGTCAGACGCTTGTATGTCTTATAGATACCCAAATGTGCTGCGGTCGGGTCGGCATGATTGTTAGTTATTATCTGGTGCCTATTTTCTTTCGGTACGACTTCTTTCCACTCGAACTCGCTTAGTATAGTGAATTTACTTTTTTCATAGCGGTACAATTTATTATTTTTTACTATGTAGTTTGGGTAAGCCGTCGGGTTTCGTTGGCAACCAATGTAGATATCTTGGTACCAACTGTCGTCTGTATGATTGGGTGGCCCTGACAGTGTGGTGTTTTCTTGTGAGAGGGTTGCAACCGTACACGCTCGAGACAACGCGTCTGGTAAAGTATTATCTGAACCACGTCGGTGTTGTATGTCAAAATTAAAGGCCGACAACCTTATTCCCCAGCGAGCTAGTCGTCCTGATGGGTTTTGCAGTTTGAGAAACCACTTTAGCGCAGAATGATCTGTGAACACCGTGAACTTGATGCCATTCTCTAGGTAACAGCGCCAATGCTCTAGTGCCAAAAGTACAGCCAGAGCTTCTCTCTCTGTGATACTATAGTTTTGCTCTTGTTTAGACAGAGATTTACTCATGTAAGCTATAGGGTGTTCTATCCCGTCTTTAGTCTGTGTTAGCAACCCGCCAATGCCATAGTTACTGGCATCGGTGTGTACTTCAAATGGTAAGCTGTAGTCCGGACACGATAGTACCGGGGCAGATATCAGGATTCCCTTTAGTTTAGTGAAGGATTCTTGACATTCATGAGACCAGTCAAAAGGTGGAGCCTTCTTACTGGAGCTTGTTAGTTTATTTAGTGGAGCTGCTAGGGCACTGAAGTTCGGTACGAAACGTCTATACCACGATGCCGTTCCTAGAAATCTTTTTACTTCTTTTGGATTAGTGGGTGTTGGGAAGTTTAGTATTGCCTCTACCTTTTCTGGATCCGGATGTAAACCCTTTGAGTCTACCACATAGCCAAGATATTTTAGCTCGTCACGGAAAAATTGACACTTCTCCATGTTTACTGTTAAGTTTGCCTGTGATAGTTTATTGTAAACTTTTGTAAGCAAGGCTATGTGATTTTCAAAATCCGATGACACCAATACTATGTCATCTAAGAAAGCGAACACCCTGTTCTCGAACTCCGGTCCGTAAAACAATCTATCTACCATTCTTTGTTGCGTTGCCGGCGCATTTGTTAATCCGAATGGTGTAGTTTTAAATCGATATGTGCCCCGGCCCGGTATGTAGAAAGCTGTTTTGTTTCTGTCAGTTTCCTTTAGCGGTAACTGCCAGAAACTCTTGTATAGGTCGATACTAGTAAGGTATTTTGCGTCCCTGAGGTTGTCTAATATTTCTGAGATGTAAGGCAAATTGTAAGCATCTTTTTTAGTTATAGCATTTAATTTTCTACTGTCCAAACAAAACCGCAATTTGCCATCCTTTTTTGGTGTCAACAGTACCGGTGAAGACCATGGACTTTCACATGGTTCTACCACATCCAGTTCAAGCATCTCATCCAGCTCGTTGCTAAGGACACGCTGTTTCTCTGGTGACATTCTATAGTAACGTTGGCGTATTGGAGGTGCATCACCAGTGTCTATGCTGTGTGTAATTAAGTTAGTACGGCCTAGTCCTTTTTTTATTGATGATATGTTTTCAAATTGCATTTTTATTTTCTCCGCTGTTTGTTTTTGTTCCTCAGTTAGCTGCGCAAATGTGTGTAAATGTATGTTTTTTACTGTTTCTTTTCTGTTTACTAGAAATACTGATTTTATATTCTTTGGGAATATGTGAAAGGTATTCCAGAAATCCATTCCTAGCAAGATTGAACTGTCTACTGTAGGCACTACATGTGCTTTGATTATGTTGTAGTGTCCTTCGAATGTTATTGGTAAGTTTAGTGTACCTATAGATTGTAGCACTTGTCCCCCAGCGGCAACGAGTGACTCCAAGCGGTCCCTTGGTTGCAAGGTTAACCCTTGGTCCTTGATTAAGAGCTTATGATAGTCGTTACCAATGATGGTTACTGCTGAACCTGAATCCAATAAGCCGCAAACTGGCGTGTTGTTTATGTGTATAGAAGCATAAGGCCTTATGTCATTCTGAGGTTTGTTCTGGTTTGTCGATACAGAGTAACAAGTAATAAATTTTGTAACTGTAGCTAGCCACTCTTCCCACTCTGTTTTACTTAGCCTAGCATTAAATTTGCTATCTGAACAAACCTCCGTATTTAGTTTTTTTTTTGTTGGTGACACTTTGTGCAATCTGGATATTTTATCCCTTTTTCCCCACACTTAAAACAAATAAGAAAACGTTCCGCCTTACACTGTCGTAGTGAGTGTGTGTTTTCCCTGCACCTTGGGCAATAAGGTCGACCTCTAGTTGGTGTGTCTGCTCTATTACTGTCAACCAAGGCGACTGGTTGCGAGTGTGAGTCATCCCCAGAAGTTTCTGGTTTTTTGTAGTAGTCACCACGGCCGTTCCTATAGCGGTTATAGTATGGTCTTGAGTTAGTACCTGTTGTTTTATTTGTTAGGCTAGCATATGCAAATTCTGGAGCCAAAGTTGCTAGATTTGTTTTTGTCGGTTCTTGATAGTGAGCTGCTCGCGACTTATATTTCTCATAGTTTTTACAGACTGATTGTAAGTGCTCCAAATTTTGCACATTGCTGATAGCTAGTACTTCTGCATACATTGGTTTTATGTTGTGTGTGATAATGTCAAACATTTCTTCTTCCGATGGTTTTGTATTTAATCTATTGAATAGGCCGCTCATTATTGATATGTATATAGTTATGTTCTCGGCTTCACCTTGAGAGCGTGTTCTGATTTCTGTAAGCAATCTATAATCATAGTCGTCACGGTCGAAAGCAGCCTTTAATTGCTCTAATAGTTCTCCCCATGTAGTAACATTTGGTTTTACATGCCTATACCAATGTAGCGCGTTATCCAAGAAGATATCCAAAGCGTAGTTAAACATATCCTCACCCTTTATCTGCTTGCTAATTCTAAATTCCTCGATTTTTTGTATGAAAGAACGCACACAAGTTTTGCCATCATACTTTGGTTTGTTAGGTGCATGACTAGTGCAGGTTACGGTTATGTTTGTGTTTGTAGTGGTTGTGTCTGTTCGTTGTGAGCTACCAGAACCAAATTTCGTTTCTAATTGGGTTAATTCTGTATTAAGTGTGTTAAATTTTTCATCTAGTTTTTGTTTTAGTGTTCTATTTTCTGGGTTTGTTGGTTTAATGCGAGCTAAACGGTATTTAATATGATTTTTGTATGTTATACACTTTGTGAATGCCGCTTCACTGTTAAGCTCCGCTAGACTCAACTGATATTCCCCTATAGTAGCCTTAACTGCACCTAAATCCTCACTTTCATCAATGCCCGATTCATATATGTCCTCACTGGCATACTTTTTGCTCAAGTGGTTTATTTGTTTCCTTAAGTTTAGGCAAGTACCAACTTCACCGCCCCGTATCAAGACTTCATACTCTAGTTCAGCCTTCCTTAAGTGTATGAAATTGATCGGGTGAGATCCCATTATTACAATGTAGTATTAATCGGGCTAAATCAAGAACACCGAATACAACAACAAAACAACACAAAACTCAAAATATACCGCAACGATGTGAGGCGAGCGGTGTGCTAGGGCTCAGTCCAGAAGTGTGTCAAGTTAACGAGATATAGCCTGGGCGCCACTGTAACGGCTAGGGCTTTGCAGGTAGGCTGCGCAGGCCGCTATCGAATTAGGATAGATAAAAGACAACATTAACATTCAAAGGTTTAATTAATATACATACATTAACAGACTAGGTCGCGGGTAAGGACACACTATCGTTCTGAGCTCGAGCACACGGTTATAACTATGAGGGTACCGTCCTTAGGTCTCCGGGGTGTAAGCGTGGCGCAGCACAGCCACGCGCGCAACGCGCAGGAAGTAGGCCACGTGTGTGGTGACGCCGGCACAGCCGCGGCGCGTCAGGACGCCGGTAGCGCTCGGTAGGAATGCGGGCTCAATCCAGTAAGCCACGCATGCAGGGCACAGTCAGCCACGTGTGCAGCGTGCAGTAGGCACAGCCGCGGCGCGTCAGGACGCCGGTAGCGCTCGGTAGGAATGCGGGCTCAATCCAGTAAGCCACGCATGCAGGGCACAGTCAGCCACGTGTGCAGCGTGCAGTAGGCAACGCTTATTAGGTATACCCGGATGCGGCGTGCAGATCGGCGACGCATGGGGTGCGCAGTTGGTGAGCTGCCCTGTCCTCAGCCCGGACGTAAAATCCTGGACGTAGAACCCTGGAAGGTGCGATAGGGTGCGCAGGTTACCATGATGCAAAAGCAGCAAGCCACGTGCGATGTGTTCAGCCTCATTCCCTCTTCCCCGACCAAGGCGTAAGGAGCATGGATAGATGGAAGCTCAACACATCGCAGCGGTTTACAGGCAAATAGTTTGTAAGGACAGCGTGGCACAATGACAGATGTAACAAGAGGTTATGTATGCAACAAGCGAGCATAAAACACAAGATAAACAATAATCCTAGCAGATGGCTCGCAATTTAGCTTCTAATACACTGTGAGGCACTGCACAGCCCGGATGCAGCAGCAATACGTACATATTACAGTCTCCCACACACTGGACAATCATGGACCGCGTGGACGTCATTGACAACCGCGCAATTAATTGCAACATTGGTAGATAGATATTTACAAGGGTCATCCAGTGCTGTGGGTACAGTATAATTACCAAATTAATGAGGAACTCACCCTAGATGTGGGGTACCAGTATCTTGAGGACCAGGGAATCACTCCTGCTTGGTGAGCAAGCGGATGTTAAAATGACAGAGTGTTTCTAGTAAATTAGTGTTGTGCCATGATTCTAGTGATGTGACTTACAACTTACTAATTGAGAAATGTTTAGCGTCAGTCGACTATTTCCCGTTGAGACCCTCACAACGCTACAACATCAGATTGTAAAGTCCACGTAATTTTATTTATTCGCTGAGCACCCGACGTATCAGCGTCAACATATGGTCCTTCGCAAGTAGAACTTAACAGCGGGAAGATTTGGCGTTTGCAAGAATACAAGCCCCAGACGTTGGTGGACATTGACCCCACGTCGCATCGTCGCATAAAAATATTTCCAAACATCAAAGCCGTTTAGAAGTAATATCGAATATCAGAAAAAAATAGCGTGTTGGTAAATATTTTTTTAAGGCAAAAGTATTAGCCATACGAAAAAATCCTTCTACAGAAATATTGTTCATGAATCTATAGCAAACATATTATATTTTTTTCAGATCTTTTAATCAAGCCGTTAATGAGAAATATTCTCCATAAAGTGACCGTATTACGCTACTAAACGAGAGTAAGGCCCTTGTAACTTAAATTAACTAAAAACCATTATTAGACTAGCGCATATCGCTTATTAATCAGGAAACGAATTTAGCAATAGACAACTTGTGTTTTAAACCTCAGTTTGTATAAACTATCAGTTCTTTATGATTTGCTATTATAGTAACCGGAAATCATAACCTGCAATTTTACATTTAAAAGTAGCAAACTCAATACTACAATCAAATCTAAACTAATTTAAACATAATAGGTTGGGGAAAAAGTTTCTTCGCATTTTTTAAGAAAATTCAAAACATTTTTTAATATAGTTTATTTACATTTAACTAAAGTATGTAGGTACCATTTTGTTCGATAACTTTTTGCCATCTTGTAGGTAGGGACATGATTCCATTGCTATAGTTTGTTACTAACCCTATGGACTCCTGTCTGAAATAAAAGTTTTCTATTCTATTCTATTAATAGCAGATAGGGGGTGAGGGGTGGATGCGGGGAGTGGATCTGGTAAATTCCAGTAGAATTTACGAGATCCACTCTCAAAGCCACCCCCCCCCCCCTCTCCCCATCCTCACACCTTTTGTACTATTATAATGATACTCTTTCTGTTACATACTTTAGATCATATGTGTGTGTGTCCAGGGTGCTGAAGCGGAACCGCATCGCGGTCATCGAGGAGCGCGCCTTCACCAACACGCCGGCGCTCCGAGTACTGTGAGTACACTGAGTTCATCCCGCCCAACCGTGACTCGAGCGGCAGTGCCGGGCCATTACCTTTAAATATCACCGTTAAGCGATTGACTGCTGCGCTGCGTGTCGCGGGTTCGATTCCCGCACGGAACAAATATTTGTATGACCTACATGTATTTGTTCCGAGTCTGGGTGTTTTTCTATCTATAATATGTATGTATCTCCAAAAAAGAAATGTATATAAGTAGTTTATCAGCCATCTTGTTACCATAACACAAGCATTAGGTTGCTTAGCTTGGGACTAGATGGCGCTGTGTGAAATGTCCAGGGTTATTATATTATACTATAATTAATCAAAACCAGATCCAGACCCGTCCGACCTAGCCCCGCCCTCGGCCAAGCTACAGATCGCGGCGATGAGTAGGGCGTCTATATTAAGTGTATATTCTCTCCGTTTTCTGGCGCAGCGGTGGAAGCGGAAGCGGTTACTTGAGTTCGATGGGAGCGGTGACAGACACAAGGGCCTGTAACCGCTTCCATCAGACTCAATTAGAAAAGATAACTTCCTCTGAAACGTCATGTGTGCCCGCCACCGCCGCGACTGCTAACTGCAAACTGCAAACTACTGAAAGTAACTACATAAGCTGTAGCGTAACAGACTGAAGTTAATTAGCGCGACTTACCAGAGCCTCGTTATCCGAGCACTTCGAACTTCCAACTGCGCGAAGCTGGGCTTGATAATCTTATGATAAGTGATGCCATCGAATCGCCAGTAGTTCGCAGTAAATACAGCGGTACTCCCAGACTTGCTCGTTAATGGCGTGTTAGTAGGCCCTCGCTCCCTTCTCCTGCATGCTGTGACGTGGGCCATTGGGACTAGGTATACGCCTACGTGTTGTGTTAACGACTCTGTGCTCAGTAGTTTGTACGACACTTACATATTCTCAGGTCCCTCACTAATGAGGATGGTTCGGTTTCTATACTATTCTTCTTCTTGAAACGTTTCGCCGCGTATTGCATTGTACAATTCTTACATTTATACAATTAAATTAAATTAAGTGTCTGTTTTTAATGTCAAATTAACAGCTTTTTACAAATTGCCTACCAAAGTATAAAAACAACTTTAAAACTTTTTTGTGAGTTAGTATTCGGAGGGAGGGGAAGGGGGTAATCTTCGGATACTGTGCACAACAGCGACATAAATCCAAGCAGCTTCGGCGAAATGCCTAGTATATAAGATACCTAAATCTCTTGTTAATGCCAATGCCTAGTATATAAGATACCTGTTATGTCTCACTTTATCTTTTGGGTGGTTTAATGAAACACAGTTATATTTCTATTAGAGTGTGTGCGACACGTCTGCTCGCCTCGACTTCTGTCAAGGTCCCGAGCGGGCGGGTCGCAGGAGCACATATTTATGTAATTATTTTACAGTACATCACATCTCTCCCTTTCAATAAATTTTTAAATTAATCACATTAACTACTCTGAATTTGATCTTGATGAATAGTTACTATTTAAGCTACACGTGATTTTATATAATTCTAGTATTTAAATAATTTATATCTGTTTTAATAATAATCTTAATACTATCAATAATTTATTACAATACCAATTTAATCGTCCGTGTCTATTTCTACATCACCATCGTCTTTTTTTCCATTTTCATTGTGAATTCTTCATTGCCCCTCTATTTTCTTGAGGTGAACTATGTTTCTTCGTATGGTTTGACCTGTTTCATCATTTTTTATATTTATGTCACCTCCTTTAGCACTCATTACTGTGTATGGAGTAGGGTTGAAATCTGGTGTCAATTTATTTTCTTTTAACATGTTTTTAACATAAACCTTTTCTCCTATATTAATTTCATTGTCTACAGCTTTCCTTTTCCTGTCTTCAATCAACTTTCCCTTTTCTTTTATGATTTTATCTCTATCATATACTTCTAGGTCGGTACGGCGGTTTTCGACATCTACAACGGAAGGGATTTTGTCTCTGAATTGTCTATTAAAAAATAATTCTGACGGTGTCTTTCCAGTTGTACTATGGGGAGTGCTATTATACATCATGAGATAGCGAAGAAGGTCATCCTTCCAATCAGACTTTTGGTATTGGCTAATTTTCAAGCGTTAAGCGCTTGAAAATTAGCCAATGCCAAAAGTGGATGTCGCGGTTTTATCTTTCGACCTCTCCGTTTTGTTGTGGCCAATATGGTATAGAATTGTAAAGCCTGATGCCAAATTCTGAACAAAAGGATTTGAACTCCTCGCTAATAAATTGACGTCCATTATCCGATGTTATACTGACTGGAATACCTAGCCTGGAAAATATTTCTTTTAAACCATTAATGGTTTCATTGGATTTTATAGATTTCATAACCTTAATTTCTTTGTAGCGGCTGTAATAATCAATGACTACTAATAAGTTGTGTCCACTTGGCAGTGGGCCTAGAAAGTCTATAGCTCTATCAGTCCATGGTTGCATAGGTAATTCGCGTCTCTTCATTGGCACAGGGAGGCTTGGTCCTGATACTAGAGTGCAACTTTTACAGCTTTTATTTATTTATTTATTTAAACTTTTCGCACAAAAAGGTACAAAGGCGGACTTAATGCCTTAGGCATTTTCTACCAGTCAACCAAGGGTGGTGAAGAGATTAGATGGCAGGTGCTTTGGTTGAGAGGGACAATAATAATTAAAAAATAAAACTCTTAGAACTAGGTACACAAATACATAAATAGGTTATATACACATACATATTATTACTGTAATATATACTTATAATATAAATATATATATATACAAAATCAAGGGAGAGATGTGTTGAGATGACTACGCTATTTTTTTTAAAAATTGTTTTGAAAATAACTCTGCAATTTCCGCTTAAATGCATACCGACTGGTGGCCGTCCTGATATCAAGAGGAAGCGCATTCCAAAGAAGAATGGACTGAATATGAAAAGAGGAATGAACAAAGTCAGATGTATGAGAAGGACAAAGTAAGAGAAGATTGTTAGAAGAACGCAGATTCTTAGCGTGTGAAGAACATAGATATTGGAAGTGAGATACGAGATAATAAGGAGGAGTGGGAGAGTTGAGAAGGGAGAAAAGCGTGGTCAAAGCGCGCAAACTTCTTCTTTGGCGAATGGACATCCATTTCAGCTCAGACCTATAGCTCGACACGTGGTCATATTTCCTAAGGTTGAATATGAACCGGATCCCATTGTTGAGCAATCTGTCGAGCTTATCCAGCAAAACCGCATTCAAGTCAAAGTAGCACACGTCACCATAGTCGATTATAGGGAAAATCAAAGTCTGCACAAGCATGGTTTTCGTCTTAGCGGGCAAAAAGCTCCTCAAACGATACAGGGATCGCAGAGTACCGTTGACCCTTTGACTAACACTAGAGACCTGGCGTTGCCAACTAAGCGTTGAGTCAAGATGCAAACCGAGATCTTTCACAGTAGGTGTAATGGGTATGACGGTACCATTGAAAATAAGAGGTGGAAGAGAGCTAAGCGTCACCCTAGCCATCATGCGTGAGCTTCCAATTACAATGGCCTGACACTTCGAGGGGTTTACTGACACCCCGAAACTATCAGACCACTTTTTGATAGCATCTAAGTCTCGGTTTACATCTGCTATAGCGTTCGACAAACCTTCTACCCGCTCAGCTGTATATAATTGAAGATCATCGGCATATAGATGATACGAACACCGAAGACAGTGAGTTATAAAATTAATGAAGATGGAGAATAATAATGGAGAAAGAATACCGCCTTGTGGAACACCGGCATCCAGGTCACGCCAACTCGATGACCTCTCATCAACGCGAACCGACTGCCGACGTCCTCGAAGATAAGAAGAGAACCATTCCAGGACCTCCGACGAAACCATAAGGTGAGAGAGGATAGAAAGGAGAATATCGTGGCTGACGGCGTTAAAGGCATTGGAGAAATCAATTAATACCAAAACGGTAATTTTAGTATCCTCCATCGCCTCTCTAATGTCACCAGTCACTTTAAGGAGAGCGGAGGCTGTACTGTGCCCAGGCCTGAACCCAGACTGAAAGGGGCTAACGAGGTTGTTCCGATGAACAAACCCCGCAAACTGCTTGTGCACGCAGGCCTCGAGCATTTAACCATGTTTTCCGCGTCTTTATCTATTTTAGGCCACCAAACTTTAGTACGCAATCTACTTTTCATAGCAACGATACCTGGATGTCCTTCATGTGCCAATGCGAGCACTTGCTTACGCTTGCTCCGTGGGAATTATTATTTTGTTTCCACGTAGTAAAATATCGTCGTGCATCCAAAGTTCATGCTCAAAGAGTTTATAGTTATTGACTTTGAGGTCCCAATTATTTCCAGAGAGAGCTAATTTTATTAATTGAATGTCTTCATCACTTTTAGATTTATCCGTGATATCCTCCATAGGTATAGCCATTGGTCTAGCAAACTCCACGATTTTATTAATGTGATGCTCGTTATCATGTGGATGTGAATTATGATTTGGGCATAATCGGGACAGGGAATCAGCTATATTGTTTTTCCCAGGACAGTAAACAACCTTGTAATTGTAAGCCTGTAACCGTAACACCCATCGTTCAATTCGTGCACAAGGTTTTGATCGCGGCCCAAATATTACCTCGAGAGGTTTATGATCAGTAATCAGCTCAAATTCTTTTAACCCATATAAATACATATTAAAATGTTCGACAGCCCAGACCAAGGCAAGTGCCTCCTTTTCGGTCTGGCAATATCGTTTTTCAACGTCAGATAAACTTTTATGACCAAAAGCAATAATCCGAGGTCCTTGTATATCAATCTGAACGAGGACTGCTCCTAACTCTACAGGACTAGCATCTGCCATGACTTGTGTCCTATCGTGTGGATCATAGAAACCTAAGGTGCGAAGGGCACTTAAACTTTCTTTTAACTTCGCAAACGTAGCAGATTGTTTATATTTCCAATATTCAGCTATGTCGGTTTGTGTCTTAAAATTTCTCGAATTGGATTGGTCATGGTGGCCAACCTTGGGATCCATTTTCCAATATAATTGACAAGTCCTAAAAAACTTTGAACTTCTTCGACTGTTTTAGGTTCTCTGAATGATTTTATAGTTTTGACGTACAGTCTGTCATCACTATTATCTGACCCACCCTAAAAACAAACGAATTTGGACCCTCTGGCTGTAACATTAAGGTTTATTCAATTTATATGAGCTTAACAGACAAGTGCTCGGGGACTCGATGGACAAATACAGACACGCAGATTTGATCTTTATAACGTTAGCATTTAGGTTATTACTTGTTATAATATAATTAGTGTAATAGCTTATTTTAATGATTGCGTCCAAGTAATTCTGGTCTCGTGGTCTGTGTATAAGACTGAGAAAATCAAGGTGCGAGATCAAATCCTGCGACGATGATATTGTTTTGCTTTCAATTTAGAATTTATTCCAAAACTATTTCTTGTATTATTATAAAGAATTATAGACGGATAATCTTCAAATATAAACTTTGTAAAATGGTAATATTTTCGCATAACTTGTAATAAGTGGGTAGTTGAAAAATAAATATTATTTATTATAAAACTGGTATTCAAATGCTACTAAGGGTATGCAGTGACTACTCTCAAACATATTTGACCTTGTCTTACTAAATTACAAAAACAACGTCTGTTTACCAGTTTTTATTTTCTATTTTGTAGGTAGATTTTTTTATTATCATGTCTCAATGGAGTGATTATTTAAAATACAAAATAATCTATTTGCACGAGGAAAAGGTTGGCTGCTTGTGCTGTGCAAGAATAAACTTTATGAAAGTATACTATATGGTTCAAATTCTTTAGAATATTGCGTCTAGCATAACAACTAAGATCAAATTTCAATGCGGCTTATAAGAGTTGAGTTGGTCTTGTGGTCACTAAGGTAGTGCGGTGTTCATCGTTGTCTACGTTCGAAACCGAGTTTAACCTAAATGTAGCTTTTTGCTCAGCTGTTTTTTTAAATTATTTTATTACACTTTTTTTACATTTCTTTAATGGACGACGTAGGGTCTTGTTTTTTTAAACGGGCAGTTTGTATAGAAATAAAATTAAAAAGTTGCAAGTTTAAAATGTTTATTATTTCATTAAAACACTTAGGTAAGATAAAATAAGTAAATGCTCATATATATTTCCAAATTAATATACCTACATTTTGTATTAGTATGCCATAATCAAATCTAATCATTTATTAACATTAAACAAGGCTATGCTTAAAAGTTTGTTATCGAGAACATGAATTCATCTGTGAAATGCTTTACAGATTTATAGCTGCCTATATGTAGTGAATAAACATGTTATTTAAATAGAAACAATCTATTTATAACAATAACATCACCACATAATCTGCAACATTTTAATGGTTTAACAATCAATCCATTGAGCATTTACTTACATGGTGTGTTTAAAAATAGAAAATAAAATAAATAAAATTTAAATATTCCTGGGCAAAAATTAAATATTTCTTCGCGATGAGCAGGTGTCAATGCAATTTTCTGTGCCGGTTTATAATTCCTTATCCCAGCAGCGTGTAAATGCCTTCTCACTGTTTCCACTGAAATATTGTGGTTTATTGCGGTTACACGAATGGGCAAAAAATGGATTTTCAACTTGACTTGAAACAACGGTGGCGTTCGAATTCGGGACTCTAATTGATGGCTTTTGCTCCTGGACGAATCCGCTGAATATTTCCATTGTCTCCATAACGTCTTAGGCATAGACTGACCGTATTTCTCTAAAACAAAAAAAAAAAAACATTTTTGGAACCGTGTATGTAACTTGTAAGGAGTGAATGTAATGGTAAAATAGCCAACTACGCGTTCGTTAATTACAATCAATAAAATAAAATAGGTATAAAAAACACTTACTGCTATATTAAGTCGATGACCAATCTCTCTAATTCCAACATTCTACTCATGTAAAAATATGATTTTATGTTTGTTAACACCAAATTGCTTAAATATACTTATCAAGTTATGTAAAACGATTTAAAAATGTGTGAGCGCAGTCACTGCTATTAGGCGTAGTGTAACTTTTGTCTCTTAGATGAATTTATTATCTACCTCACGAAGCAAATATATTTTTTACTTCGTATCCAACCATTCTTGGTAAATATAAATTCTGTGAACTTAAAGTTTTTCAATTTACCCACCTGTCTACAAGATAAGTTATTAGGCGTAAATCATATTGGTCGTTCTTTAATAATGCAAGCAATATTGTAGAAATGAAAACAAATTAAAAAAGAAACTGATAATATAGGTGGACTGTATTTTCGAACCCACATGCTGTTCTTCGCCAATTCCAGCATCAAACCGCTAAGCCACAAGAACTTGTTGGAAATACGCGAAATTAATGATTGGGTTGTAATTATGTAGTGTGACTTAAAAGCTTTTCAACTTTAATGTCAACGAGATAATGATTAAAATAGCTTAACAAAATGATATATAATGCCGGTGGCTCCGACAATATTGGGTGGGTTTACCTTAACCTTGCGTGTTAAAGATCAAATTTGCGTGTCTGTATTTTTACTGTATTTGTCCATCGAGTCCACGAGCAGTTGTCTGTTAAGCTCATATAAATTGAATAAACCTTAATGTTACAGCCAGAGGGTCCAAATTCGTTTGTTTTTAGGGTGGGTCAGATAATAGTGATGACAGACTGTACTTATCAAGGGGCCTAATGCCTCGTGGAGATAATTCATGACCCAGAAAATCTATTTTTGACGCGTTAAAAATACATTTTTTATCATTAAGGACCACATTATTATCTTTCAAAACTTGTAACACGTGTTTAAGTCTATCGTTATGTTCATTTATGTTACTGCCAAACACAATAACATCGTCAATGAAATTAACGACGCCCTTACAAGGCAGAAGCATCATTTCCATGATTTTCTGAAAATGTTCGGGTGCACACGATATACCAAACATCAGACGCTTATAGCGAAACAGGCCTTTACTGGTTATGAATGTTGTTATATCCCGACAATCTTCTTTTATTTCGACTTGGTGGAATGCATCTTTAATATCGAGTTTAGAAAAGATACATGACTTCCTGAGCTTTGGGAGAAGTTGGGTCATTGTAGGTAAAGGATGATTCTCTCTTATAATAGCTTTGTTTGCACATCTCATATCTACACATAGTCTTAAGGTGTCATCACTCTTAAGAATGGGTACTACCGGAGAAACCCAGGTTGTGGCTTGATCTACAGGTTCAATGATGTCTTTATTGACTAACTCATCAAGTTTATCATTGATTTTATTTTCGAGCGGAATTGGTACTCGCCTATATGGCTGACATATGGGTGTCACAGATGGATCTATAGCAATAGCCAATTGGACATAATTTAGGAAAATTCTCTGTATATACTAGATTTATACTCACGCCTAATTTAAGCACATTGAGACATGTAGCTATATGCTTGCCCAACAAATTACGGGTGCCATTTTTAATAACATAAAATTTAGCAGTTTTTGTTTCTGGTCTAATTGATAAATGATAAATGATTTTATTTTGTAAGTAGGTTTGTACAAACACTTTTACACGTCAATCATATTTTAAAACTAGATGAGGTCGGCGTTTCCTAACTGACTAGTCTGAGAAGAAAGGCCGAAACAAACTCAGAGGTCACAGTCTCTTTTAAAGTCCAGACATAATCTTTGGTCAGATCATATGAAGACCATGTAGGTCGATGTCTGAGATGGTCTTTTGAGGAAAGAACCACACAGATTGAGAGGACCTGTCCAGTCAGTGCACGCATTTGTCAGATATTGTGCAGCTTAACTCAAAACTTAAGGAGCTCAACGATTCGACGAACAATACCAAAGAAAGGACATTTGGGTAGGCCACATTAATTACTCAAACTGCCAGACCATGACAAAAACTAAGAGAACAAAGAGACAATAATATAAATAAATGACCCACGTAGTCTTCACATTCACAATAATTAAAATAATAAAATACTTTACAAAGTAAGCAAATGTCATAGTATATGTAAAATTCATTTATGTCAGTGTATATAAAAAAAAAAAAACAAAACACAGAGCAAAAAAAAAAAAAAAACATTCAATATGTAAAAAAATTGGAAGCAGCTTAATCCCAAGCCTTTTTGTCCTCGATATAATCCTTAATGGTATAAAAGGCTTTCTGGCACAACTTACGTTTAATGAATGATTTGGATTTATTAAGGCTTAGATCTTGAACTGGGCTTGGAACTTTATTATAAAAGCGTATACATTGGCATCTGAACGAGCCACCTATTTTCTTGAGCGAATTACGATTGATGCTTCAAATGTGCCGAGCACATCCAGAGGATCTTTTGAACCGTATGCCATACACACTTGATCGGAACCTGGTTGCTGGTTAGACACAACGACAGCTTTTGATTTTAAATATTCCCAGGTTTTATCATTTATTATATTGTTTTTACTCCCAGAGTCGATGAGCATATTTACGTTGACACCTCCTACTTGGCAAGTTATTTCAGCGGCATCGTCAATATGAAATATATGGTTTACATCACTGACTGGTGGTTTGGTCTGTGGTTTGTGTGTTTTGGTTTGTTTTTGTTTGTTCCAAGTGGGTGGTTTACGCTTGAGTTTCCTTGTTCGACATTAACTCATGAAGTGACCTATTTGTCACATACTTTGTCCTCGCGGGACAACGTGTATCATCACATTTGTGATTTTCACTTCCACATCTTGTACACCGTGTATTATCCGTGTGAATACCCTGAGTTCGGGTTTTGTTTGTTCTTGTTCCAATCCTATTAACCTGTTCAGTTTTTATTCCTTGGAATTCCTTTAATTGTCTCTCTACGGTTTCGATTGAGTTGGCTTCTAAAATAACCTTTTCTATTGTACCAGAATCTCCTAACTGTAGTATTTTCTTTCTAAGGTCTGATGAGGTACATTTTTCAGCAATTTGGTCTATGAGAGCGTTGTCTTTGTTAGCAATATCACATTTGGAACATTGATTACGTAATCTAACTAAGAATTTTTCCAACTTTTCATCCGGTTCCTATTTCATGAGTCGGAATACGTATCGTTCATTAACAAAACTCTACTTCGGAGAAAAGTACTTGTCTAGTTTTTTAATAGCGGACTCGAAAACATCGGATGAGTCGCCCTGTTCAACGTGTGCACCGGGAAGATTATAATAGATATCTTGCAATCCTAAACCACCGGTGTGTAAAAGTGATGCTCGTTTTTTTAACGGTTGGTCTATGCCTAAGGCTAGAAGGTAGATTTCAAGAGCTCGTTTCCATCTTTGCCACCGATGGCCTAATGAGGTTGGATCACCATCGCAGTCGAGAGTTTCTATGGTCGGTAATTGAGACATGTTGGGACAATCTGCAAGTAAGTATGAAAATATTGCTTCAAGTACTACGAAAATTAACCACTATACCTACTTAGTAGCGAGATGATAAGCAATGATATAATATGTTTAAGGAATTCATAGAAAGTATTGCGTTTTTTATTACTCAAGACTGAACTTTTGGATTGGAACATGAATGTCGTTGTGATCTTGTTGTCCTAACTGCAATCATCTACAGTCTTCTTTTATTTTTCGTTGCTTGTATATATAGTATGTATGTATTTATGTATCTATAATTTTAGATATGTATATATTTGTGTATCTATTTTAGTTTATTGTATACATAATGTTTGCACCAACGACAGTCCCATTTTATGTCAAGGAAAATCACTGTCCATTCTAAGGTTGCCTGGAAGAGATCGTAGTAATGCGATAAGGCCGCCCATTGTATATTTTGTAGTGTGCCATGTATTTTTTATGCTATGTATTTTTGTGGTGTACAATAAAGTAGGTATATATAAATAAATAAAATGAATCACTTCATTTTATGGTATTGCATATAATAGTACAGTTTTATACCAGTATATGTGGAACTAGATGGGTATTTACCCATTGGAATAGTGTTCAGTATGTATTTTGTCATTCTCTTTCGACTTGGCTAATACTTACAGGCACGATTGGTTGTTGTTGTGTAGTCGGTAGCTTATTGAAAAAGAGCAAGAGTCAAGTCTAATCGCAATAGATTGTTTTAAAATAATCCGTGCACTAATCATATTTTTCTTTCTTAACTATATTAATTTATTACCTATTACTTGCATACAAATAAAAATTAAGATTCTATGTATGATTATTACTGTTTATATAAGTACTTAGTCATGCAGTATTACTCAGAATGTAAATAGTTAAAATTACATGTAATGTGGGTAAGTCGAGAATAACACGGAGAATTTCTCACTATGTTTTTGGTCGTGATAGTTCTGCGGTATTTATACATTGTGGGTAGTAGTGTATTATTGGGAGTTCTGCATCACTTGCTCTCGCTTCGCTCGAGCGCGTTATGCAGAACGTCCCAATAATACAAATGCAGAACCCTGATACAATGAACGATTAATACATACTATTGTGTTTTCATTCACAGTGGAGCGTTTGATCTCCAATTGTTTTTGCCGATCCGAGCGGTTGTTGTATGTATCACAAAATTCGCAAACTGGCCCAGTGTCGAACTGATATAGCGATGATCGCATGTACTTTAAAATAATAAACAACAATATCATGTTCATTAAGTAGGTGACAGGAGTTGTATTCTGTATTTTTCGAATTTTAAATATTTCCGTCGACCAGTTGGGAGTATACCCCTTTTCAAATGTTCCTTTGTATTTACTGATACGTACATAATCACCCACTTTAAACTTACTTTTTAAGCCAACTTTTTTTTCTGACTTTACATATAATAAAAAAATAATAATAAAATGTTTATTTCACAAAAAAAATACAGGTATAGCACAAGAATAGCAATCAGTCTGTTACATTGTTACATTATATTGTAGATGACTAATTAGAAGGCAAATGATGATGATTTAATATTGCAGTAATCTGTACATAGTTTTTTTTTGACCCTGCCTCTTAAACTAGGGCGACCTGTGTCTTAAGAGGCAGTGTTCAGCCATTATTAATTTAATTAATGCAACTATAGAGAAGCGGTGTCGATCTACTTAACAGAACGAAGGTTGTATGGATGAATGTCGCGAGTCATGTTTGCTTGTGTGTCTTTCTGTGTGTGTGTGTGTTTGTGTACGTGTAGATATGTGGGAAAGGGTGTGTGTGTGGTGTGAGTGTGGGGGTGTGTTTGTTTTAAGTACCATCCGAGGACGTGCGTATGAATACACAAGGCACGACCGAGGACCTTTTCAAAGCGAGGACCTTTTCGAGGGTCCTCGGTTTGACTTGACCAAAGATTCGTATTCTGCAAGCGATTTTGAGTCTTTCTATATACTTATCACGAAAAAGTTGTCTGAACCTCGGTTTGATCAAAAATATTCATATGCATACACAGACATTGTGTATCCACCAGATGGTGCCACTCTCGACTCATACACAGGCTCTTTACACTCATTTCACGTTTGTTGTATTATCCGAGGACCTATGTGTTAACTTTAACACAAAAGTCCTCGGTTAGGTAGCTTTTCCACACAATGTGTATTTAAGACCTCGGTTTGCTAGATTTTCCGAACAGTGTGTATTCTAGTCCTCGTTTCGACAATTTTCCTCGTGTGTAGAAGACGAGTTATGTGCTATCATTTAAATAAAATTATGAAGGAGAAAAGCGAAGGTAAACTGAATCCTTAAACAAATCGTTAGCTACTAGGTGCACGAGAAATAATCAGGCTTCTTCTGCAGTATGTGCTAAGTACCTAGGCCTGCTTAGATTATACAACATTATGATTTGCACCATAAAATATTATATTGGCAGGAGCTGAATACGTGTGCTCTTCATAAAGAACCTAAAGTAAATGTCTTCCAAGGCGAAATCTCAGCAGCAAGATTTGAAGCAAACAAAAAGTACAAAGAAATAAAGAATATGAACGTACTAAAGAAAACAACATAAACTTTACTGAAATAGAAGTAAGTTTATTTTAAAATGAATAGAATAGATCTTTATTTGCACAGAAAGTAGGTACAAGTTACAGATGTTAAGTTTAAAATGATCCTTATACTAACTACCTTAACTAGGGCACGCAAACAGTTTTAGCTAAAAATGATCGGACACATACATTAAATACTTTTCTTTAATAGGGCGGTATCGGAACCACTAACAATTAGCAAATTTTTATATTGTCTCCTGATTGTCCGGTTTCTATTTGCGGACACTTTATTAAACAAAAACAGCCACCTCAATAGTATAAAGTGATGGGAATGTTAATAATTTTAGGGACTTAAGTACGTACGCAGCTATCTGTTACTATTAAATTGCACACATACAGCGTTAGGTTAAAAAGTACTTACGCATCTACACTAAGTTTTTTTGTTCAAGCCAGCGTATAATGATTATTAACGTTTCATTTATGTCATGTTCGTATATTTTTTTGTAAATACATTCAATTAAGGCACTACTATCGTCAGCGAATAAGACCATATGTTGTTCAATGTGGCGAGGTAAATCATTAATATATAGCAAAAATAGTAAAGGGCCCAGGACACTGCCCTGTGGTGCGCCATGCCAATATAAGTCTGTGGCTATACCTAATAATTCTTGCCTTAGATAAATATTTTTCTTCGTGCTTACTTTTTGGACATATTCTAGATATTTCTGTGTGCTGCTTATGATTGTTAAGGTATGATTTTAAGAGATTAAGTACATTTCCTCTGATGCCTATGATGTCTAGCTTTTTTGTAATAATTTCATGATTAACACAATCAAATGCTCTCGTCATGACCGTGAAAATTGCGCAAACTGGTACTTTTTTTATCCACATTTTGCAATATGACATTTATTAAATCGTAAACCGCTGTATTTATACCCTTATTTTTTTCTGAAACCCTTTTGTTCGGCACTTAAAACATTATATTTGGATAGGAAATTATTAACAGAGTTATAAATCATTTTATCTATAACCTTAGAAAAAATGGGTATTAAAGCAATTGGTCTATAATTTGCTAGATCTTCTTTAAAAAAATTCTAAAGTGGCTTCATTATAATTGTTTTTAAACTATCCAGAAATACTCCAGTACTGATACATAAGTTAAGACACAGATGCAAGGCGATGTCGCCTGGTACGAATTTTACAGCCTTTGTTCATGTACCATCATATTCAGTGCTACTTTTATTTTTTAATGATTGTATCGCTCTCATAATATCTTGCGGTAATACTGGATGCATTAACATTTAGTTAGGGTTACTTGTCAAATTCATAGTGTCCGGTGGTTTCGTCATGTTATTTTATGTCTGTTTAATAAAATAGTTATTAAAAGCGTTTGCAACGTCTGTCGGATTAGTAATGGTACTATTTTGAACTTTATATGAAACAAATTATTTAACAAACTTTTACCAACGATCTACTTATAGAAATAATCATCAAGTTGCAACAATACCTTTGAGAAGCATGATTACAAAACTTACATAACAGTTATTAGAAAACGAGTCAAACAAAACGACTTATAGAAACCATAATTATAAGAGATCAACATAATTTGGGCTAAAAACTTAACATAACATTACTTAACACAATGCTTAGTTAGAAAACAACAAAGAAATATTATCAAGTGAGATCAAAATAATTTCGGAAGCCTGAAAACTTAATAACTAGCTATAAAATGATTAAAGATAAATCATTCATGTCAACGGCCTGTTAAATTCAAAAGTTATTGCTTTTTCGCTAAATAACACAATGCGGGATCATGGAAACTGATAATAAAATGGATTAATTTATTGTTGTATCATCAGTTTTGATCATCGTATTTATCGTCGATCATCGTAGTAAATAGCGAAAAATGCAAGAAAAGAAAAAAAGGCAGGTGAGCTGATATGTGACATGTACCTTAAAGAAATAACGATCTTTGGTATAGTCAACACTATTAGTTACATCACGTTTAATAAAACAAAATAGCAAACATTCTTTGGAATAATCAATACCAGCATCTTTGAGATCTAGAATTTAGACTTCAGTTGTCTTTTCTTTAACCCGGCTTATGTGAAAGAAACGAAATACCTAATAACTTGATATTGTATTGAATACCTATCATGAAACTGAAGTTTCCGAATTCTGATTTATCTACTCATTTAAAACCTGAATTCTAGTTTTACTTTATTTTTGTAAGCTATATTGAAGACGATGCTACCAATTATTGAGGAGTTCCGCCATAAAGAAACGACCCTGGCTGCAGCATCAGCACAAACTGGTAATTATTTTAGTTTTACAACTTAAACCTAACGCGTATGCTAAATTTGAAGACGCTGCTATCAACTGTTGAGGAGTTCTCTCATGAAGAAATGACCCTGACTGCAGCATCAGCACAAACTGGTAATTATTTTGGTGTTACTAGATAAACTTGAGGAGTTCCTTTATGAAGAAACAACCTTGGCTGCAGCATCAGCACAAACTGGTAATTATTTTAGTTTTACTACATAAACCTAACGCGTATGCCAATTTTGAAGACGATGCTATCAAGTGCTGAGGAGTACCGTCATGTAGAGACGACACTGACTGCAGCATCTGATACTATAATAATATACTCATTTTAAAGTTGTTTATACATATAAAATTAAAAACTTACCTTTCCTTCACAGTGATTATACCCATCTTATACGCGGTCCGCATCAACGACAAACGTAAAGACATCGACTTGTCCTCGCTTGGTACTTCGTTTTAGAAAAAGTGTGTAAGAAATAAATCGGAACATTCTACTAACATTGATATAATTATTATCTTACACGTAAAATGTTTTAGGTAGGTAGATTTTCCAGGTCCTCGGTTTATACAAGTTCTACGCGAAAAACTGTCCTCGGTTTAGTGATATAAAGTCTAACACAACGTCCGCACTTTGTACAAGCTATAAGAAATATTGTGTAAAAATACGTCCTCGGAAGGGCGTCGCAGGGCATACGTCAGAGGTCCTCGGTTGGCTTACACAAAGTCCTCGTATGTGCATCGCTGGTCACATTTAGCAGTGTATTTCAGGTCCTCGGTATGATAGCCGAAATTCATACAGAAAAATGTTGAGATAGCATTATCCCAATAAGCTCATCACTATAGATTTTTTCACCTGTCTCTTTCTATCTTACTCTAAAAGGCCAACGAGGTATTTAAACCAGTTTTTTGGAGGGTCCTCGGTTCGTTCTAGGAATAACAAGGTCCTCGTAAGGGTGTCTGTACAAACAGGGGTGTGTGTGTGTGACTTATGAGTGAGAGAATGTACTTGGTTGGTTTTGATATTACACAATATACTCTAGTAGGGACTCTGTATACAAATAGTCTTTGTGTAGTAGCCACTCAGTTACTTTACTTTTTATGTTATGTTTGTTGAGATGAATTAAATTAAGTTGCTTGTTAATGTTTCTGTAAATATGTGTGCTTAGCACGTAAAACTGGTGTTGAGCAAATGCTGTTTTGTGCTGGATACCTGAGATTATGTGGGTTCGTTTGTGTATAACTGGTGGTGGCAAGCTTTTGTGTCTTCTTATTGTTGTTTGGAGCACATACAGCTGTCGAACTGTGAGAACTTTGCAATCTCGATACAATTCAGTTGATGGGTACCTAAACGGTTTTTTTAACATTACTTTAATTATGGCCCTTTGTGCTCTCTCTATTTTAAGAAAGTTGGTTTTTGTTGCTCCGCCCCACACAGTAATACAATACCCAACAACTGACTGGCACAATGCATAGTACACTGTTCTCAGAGTTTCGCGATTGGCAGATTCTCTGAGGGACTTGAAAACGTGGATAAGCCGCATTGTTCTGGTAGTGAGGATGTCAATTTGCTTGTCCCATCTTAGGTTAGTATCTATCAGGACTCCAAGATACTTCACTGAGTCTGATCTGGACAGAGTCGGGCATGCACACGGTCCCAGGGAGTTAGAGCATGAGTGGGCAACTATGGAGAAGGTGTTAGGTGGAGAGGTATTGCTTCTGATGGAGAATGGAATGAAAGTGGTTTTGTTGAGATTTAGAGTTAGGAGGTTGGAGTTCAGCCAGCACATTATTTTGGACATGGCTGCTTCTGCATTTGCCTTTACAATATCCCAGGTGGAACCATAAACGAGGATGGCGGTGTCGTCAGCATAGGCATATATTTTACAATTTGGTAAATTCATCTTACAGAGATCATTCACGTAAATTTGGAACAGCGTTGGGCCCAAAACACTTCCCTGAGGGACACCATAGGTTATCGAAACGTCACTGCTGAGATATTTATCCACTTTTACGCATTGTGTACGATTATTAAGATAATCTCTGAAGATTTGGAGTGCCACCTCACGCATACCAATGCGTTCCAGCTTCAAAATGAGGAGGGGAACAGAAACTGTGTCAAATGCTTTGGAGAGATCTAGCAGAATACCTAGGCATTTAACCTTATTATCTAGATTCCTAGCTGCCGATTGTGTAAAATCCAGAACAGCATCCTCTGTCGACACTCCCGAGCGAAAGCCGTACTGGTTATGAGCAATTATTTGGTATTTTTCTAGGAAGCGTTTTAAACAGTTGTTGAGTATTTTTTCTAAAATTTTCGAGAGTGCAGACAGAACGGATATTGGTCTATAATTGCTGACACAGTTTCTGTCCCCACTCTTGTGAACAGGATGTATTATGGCCTTTTTAAGAGCATTTGGAAACACACCTGTTTGGAGACAGCGGTTACATAAGTACGTAATAGGTGGAACCAATACATGACGATTATTCTTCAAAATCGAGGAAGATATGCCATCCCAACTAACAGCACAATCATTCCGAAGTTGGAGCATCAGTGACTCAATTTCTGCTTCATCAACTTCAACTAGAGCTAGAGAGTTGGGGGGAGAGTCATAAGTATTGGTGTCAATTGTAGGGGAAGGAGTGCCAGTCAGAATAGGTTGTGTTGGATTCCGCGAGGTAATGGCAGCAGCCAAGTCACTCCCAACAGTGCTGAAGAAGTGGCATACCTCATTTAAAGATGAATTAGGAGTATCACGAATATTTAGCAGCTCAGTAGGAGTAATATGAGTTTTCTGTCTTCCTGTTATTTCATTAATGGTTTTCCATAATATACGAGGGTTATTTTTGGCCCTTAACAATTCACTGGATTCATAGGCAATTTTTAATTTTTTTAACAGATCATTACAGAAATTTCTGTAACGCCTTTATGTAGTTTTAAGTATAACATTATCCGGTTCTTTTTTAGACTTTAGGTGCATCTTATCCCGATTTTTGATACATTTTAACAGTCCAGGAGTCATCCACGGCTTTATTACTCTCTTTTTCCTTGGAATTTTAACCTGTTTCGAATTTTTCAATATAACCGACCTAAGAATATTAATGAATGCATTTGTGGCAGCGTTAACATCATCAAATTCATATATTTCAGTAAAGTCTACTTGTTCGAGTTCTAGGAGAATAGCTTCGTGATTTAGATGTGTAGTAAGATGACGATATTTTTCTAATATTCGTTTTTTATTCATATTATCCACATTTGCTGGAATTTCATCAATTGTTCGATGATGAGTATGGTTGTATTTATAAATGACATCGTTAAGAGTGTCATTTATCCAATTGTAGTTACCTTTTAAACTAAATTCTTTGTGTAACTTACACTTCAGTGTTCTGATGAATCGTTCAACTATTGAGGCTTTTTTTGTTGAGAAGGTTGAATAATGGTTAATGCGAAAGCATTTCATGAGTTTATTAAATTTATTATTATAAAATTCTGTTCCATTATCAGTTTGTAAATTGTTAGGTACACGGCCTTTGTCCAGCAATATCTTAAAAGTGTCACACACGCTATCCTTGGATTTGGTTTTAAGAGGAAAGGCCCAACCGTATTTTGAAAATGTATCGATAATGACAAGAATAAACCTAAAATACTTATTTTCTGCGGCAACAGATTGCATATCAATTAAATCTGCTTGCCATAGATCATCTATGTCTCTCATAATAACACGTCTTCGAGGAAAGTTCACTCTTGCGTTTTTATGAATTTCATTTACCACATCTGCTTTGCTCATGTTGATATTTTTGTAACTCTTATAATTTAAATTTCTTCGGTTTGCTTGTGTTACATAAAAGTACAAATGTTGTGTTTTTAATAAGCTGATTCAGTTACGAGCTTTGCCAATGCTCATGATGAATAAGTCTGTAATACTGAATCAAAATCTTATCACTGCCGCTATTTATTATTTAATTATGTCAGTTTCTTTTAATTCTTCAATTATAGATAAAATTTCATTATCATGATTTGTATTGCCTGCATCTCTCGAAGCCACTAATAACTTTAATCTGTCAACCAATTCATTGGGATCATCCCAATATACGAAATCAGTGTTGTTTTTATATTTTTTTAGTTTTGGTAAGTTACCTCCAAGTTTGATCTCACTTTTATCATTTAAAGTTTCAGAAAATAATGGTTGTAGCAAACCTTATTTTTATCTATCAACGCCACCTATCATAAAACAGAAACACCACAACATGCCACTGCCCGTCGCTAGATGGCGCTGTCGCAATACGTCACGTTTCTGAATCGCGGTGTCAAGAGTCTCCGAGGTTTAATGACCTCCGCTAGTATATTTAATTTTTGTGAAGACTGAACTAGTGGTGCATTCGTGGTCTACGTCCTAATTGGAATAGTCACACGGGACTCCGCTACTAAGTTAGCCTATTTCTAGACTTATTGTCATTTTTTGGTCTGGAGGACACCTTACCCCCCCCTCCTTCGTCGCTTCTGGGAAAAGGTTGTGTGGATTCGTCCTATATAAACTGTACATTGTGAATAAATAAATCCTTATCGACAACTGGACTTCTCTCTGCCGGAAACGGTGACCACATCCGCTACATGGTTTGATTATCTCACGATATTTTATCCCTTTATCGCCTCTTATTTGACCTTTAGGGTTAAAATCTCTTTTGTGCGCATTTGTATAATGTAACATATCCTTATAGACAAGTTTATCTTTGTTCGATATTAACTTTAAATCAGGTTTTCTTCGTAGTAAAAGTTCTTTCAGGCCAGGGGTCAAATTATAAGCTTTATCACCGATTTTAATCAATATTATATTATCATTATTTAAACTATCAATTTTAGAAAATGATACTACTGAATTACCCAAAGTAATTTTTTGTGTTCACTTCTTAATCCGAACGGTATATTAACACCATCATAAATACCATGAATGTCATCACCTTCTAATGAAATTTCTAAATTATCTGTAAATTGTCTTTTAGAATTTTGTTCCGACAATTGCGCAGAGTTAAATTCTGGTTCGTAATAATCATTGAACTTTGTAGATGAACTAGCATTATTTTCATCCGATTCAATTTCTTCAGAATTAGTCAGAGTTGTATTTTCTTTATTTTTTATTTTTTCTATAGAACTATTTGAATTAACTAGAGTTTTAAGAGGATCTGTCACCGGTTTTAGCATTTTATCAAGTGACAAGTTCACTGTATGTTCCTGAGTTTTCATTTGTTTTATTTTATTTTTTATGGAGTCAACAGACTTAATTAATTCCATTTTAATATTTTTCTCCATCCTATGTAACCACAACTGGATTCAACTAAGAGTGGAATAACAATAGCAATGTTTTTGTATAGAATTCATTTATATGCATGTATCTGCTTTCATTCAAATTTCAAAAAAATGTCAAAATTCTGTCTGTACCTTCCATTATTTAATGATGACTCTTTGTTAATAAGAAGAAAGTTATAAGGGTTACTCCAAACAGTTTTACAAATATCTTTGAACAGATTCCACGGTACATCGGAGTTGACATGTTCTTCATAGATGTGCTTTAAGTTCACATCATCTTGTTTAAATATTATAAGAAAGTTAACATTGTCGCGTAACAACTGTTTCGGAATTTTTGAGTAAGTTTGCGATAAGTAAAAGCAATCAATTTGCTTATGTCTGCCCATACAGAAATAATTACGGATGTTTATTTGATTTTCACATACGACATCATCAAATATAAACACAGAATTTGGTAAAGCTTCACTCGGAGATATGACATCTTTATCGTCATTGAACTCATTGAATTTTATCTGAGGTACTCTTCTTAATACTTCTCGTAAAAAACAATATTTTGGCTGAAAATTAGTCTTCGAGTAAAGGTAAAGGTTTTTAAATTTGAGCCCATTTTCATGCAATAACAAACTGATCACAACGTTTGTTTTACCACAATTTGAGGGACCACAAATTATACAACGAATCGTATTTGGCAACAAAGCGCTATGTTTAATCTCTTGAGGAGACTCGCCAAGATTTATATTTTTAACGTTTAGTGATATGGGTTGTTTGATCAACTTCATCTTGTCAATTAATTTAATTATTACCTAACATAAACATATATACTTTATTTTGGGCTATCTTTAGACTTGCAACTAAAGGAACGGTTCTATTCTCATCTTGCAAGATAGCTATGTAGAAATATGAGCTAGATAACTCATGATATCTCTCATCAACTCATTGTGCATCAAATAAGCGATCACTTCGCAGGTATTCTTTGCATAAGCAAGTCATTTTGTTTACGATTTAATATTTTCAAAGTAAGTATTTTTTATTTAATTATTTATTTAAACTAATAATAATAATAATTATGCATCTATTTCTTTACAGAATCATGTCACACTCACCATCCTACAGCCCCGTTTTAGATATCGTCGACCCGCGAAACTTAGGGGTATGTAACTATTAGGATTATTTATTAAACTTTTCGCACAAAAAAAGGTGCAAAGGCGGACTTAATGCCTTAGGCATTCTCTACCAGCTTAAATCAAATATTAAATTAATACTGTTTAGTTATAATATTATTGGTATTCTTTCAGAATGTGATAGAAGACTCAGACCCCGTTACCAATCCTTTTTACTATGCTCAAGATAGGGAGAGCTGGGATATACAAGTAGCAGCTCAAGCACATGAGGAGAGTCGACAGAAAAAAACAGAGGAGCGAAGATTGAAGAAGAAAAAAAGTACATCTTTTAAAAACTCATCTTTTATCATGCGTAAGGAGCAAGGGCGGGCACGTCACCTAATAAAAATTATGGTCTATGATTTGGATGGTTGTAATATGGAAGAAACAAACACTGAAACTGATAATGCGAGTGTGAATGTGCAGTATATGCAAGTGATTACGATGATATAATGGACAAAACTGATCATTTAGTTAGTAAAATAGTACAAAAGTTAAACAAATCTAATGTGTAATGTTTTATTATTGTAAAATGTTAATTAAATTATTATTTGAATGTATGTATGTATGTAAAGCAAAAGAAATGTTTAAATTAATCGGTTTCATGTTTTATCTGTATAATGAAGCACTATTAATAAATCAAACAACTGCTGTAAGATTACATAATTATTTATTTCACATATTAATTAAAAATTCATAATTATTAGTAAACTACAAACTAACAATTCAAGTTAGGTACGGATGCCAACACATCAAGCTACCCCCAATCTGTCAAATTTCTTTGTTAGGTTTTCAACTTTATTACAAAATAATAAATTTAATATTTAATCGGGAACATTTGACAGTTCAGGATAGCTTGATGTGCTGGCGTCTATACTATTATTACAAGATGCTCATATACAGGGTGACAGGGAAACTCGACGTGTTCCTTCCAGGGCGTGATAGTGTGACCCATTTGCAACAATTAAGCACCCCATAAAGCCTAGGGGAAAATTCATGGAATCCGAGAAAAACCGATTTTAATGTTTTTTTGGAAATTTTCCAGAATTCGTCACTAAATATCCCTTATCTCTAAATTCTCTAATTGAGAGGCTTTCATAGCTATTCCATTGGCTACGTAATACTTTAACACACCTATTGACGTTACCAAATTTTCTTTAATATTTAACAGTTAAAAGTTAAAATAAGAAGTTTATTAACTATTTTCAAAAATCATCTACGTACACGAACTTTGACACCAGTTATCTCAAAATTTTACTAAAACATTAATCGTACAAATTACAGGGAAGATATCTTCATTTATTCAGCTATGCAATGAGGTACTAAAGTTTCATAAATGTTTAAAGGTGCCGATGAAACAGTCGATAATATTGGCAAAGGTCGAATTTGCAAATTGTTGAAATATTTTAAAATTACGTAATAATCAAATGAATTAACTGGTTTCTGTTATCCCTTTTCCTCCTCACCACCCAGCAATCATTTCTACGTCATGAAGCTAGATCGTCGCCACCAGGTGGCAAGCTGAGACGCCACTTTCGAGTGGTTAGTATTACTCGTAGTTGATGAGCTAATCACTGATCACTTGTCGTTAAGTTCGCGTATTTTTACCCTGATTTTGCCTGCAAATTGTTGAAATATTTTAAAATGATGTGATAATCGAATTAATTAACTGGTTTATGTTAACCCTTTACCTCCGCTCCGCAAGTTAAGACCACACTTTCAAGTGGTAAGTATTACTCGCAGTCGATGAGCTAATCACCGATCACTTGTCGCTAAGTTCGCGTATTTTTACCCTGATTTTTAAATTACTGCGCACGTATAAACTCTTGAATTTTAAACATACTTCGGTTTTTTAAGCTTTAGACAAATAATCTTTTATTTATCATGTCATTAACCTGCAATGTGGTTGACTCTTCACGTCATATTTGGTCGTTTAGAGAAAGATCAAGAAAAAACATTGCCTTAATCTTTGACGACAGATTGATGATTGTTGTTATTAGTAGAAGTAAAGAGTTCGCTGCTGCCAACTTTATGCCTAAGATAACTTTTTACAAAGTAATGGTCCAACCCAATCAATTAAGTTAATCTATCGCAATTCACAGCTGGACCTTGACCTCTCCCGAGCTACATGCATGACATAAAATGATGTGCTTCACAAGCCCCTTGAGAAATTATGAATGTAGTTGCTGTTGGTTACTTAGAGCATCTTAACTCGTCTGGTACTGCCAGTGCACGTTTTAGGAAACAGTTATTTCTTTTACAGAAGTCTCAAAGTTTATGTTTATTATAGAATTAAGAGTTTGCACAGCAGCTTAATCACAGGCGAACCAAGCGACAAGTGATCAGTGATTAGCTCATCAACTACGAGTAATACTAACCACTTGAAAGTGGCGTCTCAGCTTGCCACCTGGTGGCGACGATCTAGCTTCATGACGTAGAAATTATTGCTGGGTGGTGAGGAGGAAAAGGGATAACAGAAACCAATTAATTCATTCGATTATTAAATAATTTTAAAATATTTCAATTATTTGCAAATTCGACCTTTGCCAATATTATCGACTGTTTCATCGGCACCTTTAAACATTTATGAAACTTTAGTACCTCATTGCATAGCTGATTAAATGAAGATGTCTTCCCTGTAATTTGTACGATTATTGTTTTAGTAAAATTTTGAGATAACTGGTGTCAAAGTTCGTGTACGTAGATGATTTTTGAAAATAGTTAATAAACTTCTTACTTTAACTTTTAACTGGATGATATTTTAGAAAATTTGGTAACGTCAATAGGTGTGTTAAAGTATTACGTAGCCAATGGAATAGCTATGAAAGCCTCTCAATTAGAGAATTTAGAGATAAGCGATATTTAGTGACGAATTCTGGAAAATTTCCAAAAAAACATTAAAATCGGTTTTTCTCGGATTCCATGAATTTTTGCCTAGGCTTTATGGGGTGCTTAATTGTTGCAAATGGGTCACACTATCACGCCCTGGAAGGAACACGTCGAGTTTCCCTGTCACCCTGTATATGCAATAAATGATATCCGAAAAGATCAATAATTTGTTTTCATTTAAAATACTGTTTTATAATGACCCCATGGTAAGGTTGTTATCTTATCATCCATTATTTGTCGTTTATCATCACTGTTTGACAAAATTACTTTATTTATCTTTTGAGTGAAAATTCTATGATGCTTAGATCTAATAATACACATATCATCTCTGAGTATTTCATTGCTCAGTAAAACCTTTTTATATTTTTCTATATTCAGTTTTTTGGTAATACATTTCTTAACACCTTTAGCTTTCTTTAACGCAGAAATTTTAGAATCTATACAGTATAATTTTGCTCCTAAACCTACAAATTCTGATATAATTTCACCGCCCATCTCATCTTTGAAGTAGCCAGGTTTTTTAGCATTAACCATTGGTATATTAAATACATTATCTTTTTCAAAGTTGCTAGTGTCAAAATATTTTAAATGTCCTTTTAAGTCTTTGTAAAAATCTTTTGTCTGTATTAAATATAGCAGACTGTCAGTGTCTGTATAGCAAAGCTTCAATTTATTATCGTAAATTCTTTTCATGACCGAATAGTGGAACTTATATAAGTGACATTTTGCAATTTCTAAAATACTAAATCCAATATAGATTGGACGATCTAAAACTATTTTGGTTTGGTTCATTTGAATTGATACAAGAGATTCTGAGATAACAGAAAAGCTATTGAAATTAGGTGCACTAACATATTTTTCAGCCCCGTAAAACTTTTTAGTTTGATTTGAATTGTCTCTCCATATATTTACGAGCTTAACATCGACTTGTTTTCTTTTATTCTCTATGGTTTTTCCAAATATAGAATTATTTTGTTTTTTAAAAAAATCTCTTTCAAAATCAGAAGTTGCATTTTGCCTCAGCCCAGTATTTAAGGAAATATATGATTCTAAGAAATTACTTTGCTGAAATGCCAATATTTTATATATTTTTATCAGTTGCAAACCATTATTTAGACATTCCTTTAAATGAATATAATGAATAACATTTCTATGTTTATCGAAAAGATTAGCAATAAGTTTAGCATTTCGACTACAGAATGGAACAAATTTTTCAGGTGCAAACGGTAAATCGGAATGGCTATCATGCAAGTAGTCAGGGTAATAAAGATCTACTTCTAATATAAATCCAATATCAGAATCAGATGATAAGCTCATAACATCAAAATTTAATATTTCATTCTCAAGGAGAAACCTAAATCCTCCTACTGGAAGCTTTTGCATCATAGCATATCCATATAAATTAACACAATCAAGATAAATTAGAAAACTATCAGGTTCTTCACCATTATAATTGGTAACATATTTATTATTTGCCTTAGCATATCTGAGTGAACATTGGGCAAGTCCTCCTCTTATACCTTTTTCTATCATTTGATATATTTCTACGTCAGAGATTAGATCTAACTTGATTTTAGTATACAATAACATAGCATCCCAGCTTAAGGATGGTGATGAAACGTAATAGCAAGGATCCAGACCATAATTATTTAAACTCATTTTCCTAAATTTTTCAAAAACATCGCACAGAAGTAAAACGTCACATTTAAGATACAAATCGGTATATTCACCCAAATTTTTTATATCAAAAGTTTTCCAAATATTTAAAGCATGCTCATAGTCTTTATCAGATATAGATTCAGATGTGTTTGTTAAAAAATTTTGATGGTTCTGGTAATTTATTAGACGGCACGGTTGGCGCAGTGGTTAAGCGATTGACTGCTGCGCTGCGTGTCGCGGGTTCGATTCCCGCACGGAACAAATATTTGTATGACCTACATGTATTTGTTCCGAGTCTGGGTGTTTTTCTATCTATAATATGTATGTATTTACAAAAAAAAAAAATGTATATAAGTAGTTTATCAGCCATCTTGTTACCATAACACAAGCATTAGGTTGCTTAGCTTGGGACTAGATGGCGCTGTGTGAAATGTCCAGGGATATTATTATATTATTATTATTATTCTCATCATACCGTTCCCAGGAATCTATGTAATCGTAACAATATATACCTTTTCTTCGAGCAATATCAAATAAAGTATTATTAGTAAAAAAAGATTTTAAATGATTGAAATCTCCAGGGTTCATAGTCTTAACCAATTTGTCCATACTTGAGCTTAAAAAATTATACGAATCAATAAATTTCAATTGTACAACATTTGATGCATTGATGGTTATGAATTTTGTGAATGAAATATATTTTTCTTTAGTTCTCGGTATGAGATGAATTCGACCGTTTATCTTTGAAAGTTCATTTATAAATAAATGACTGTCATAACCGGACAAGTTATGAAACACTATTGGGATAAAAGTACATTGCTTTGCATTTAAATTGCATATATCATGCGCAGGTCCTCTGTATTTTCCAGTAAAGTGATCATGGTCATTAACAATATTATCATTACATGAAAACTTATTTTTACAAATATGGCACTCAGTACTGTTGATAAAACATATTTGTTCATCTTCAGTTAGCGGGATCATATTTTTACTCTCTAATAATACTTCATATAATCGTTTTACATCATTAGTCAAAGATTTGACAAATTTCTTAGAACAATCAGGCCCTCGGTAAGATATGAAATCATTTCATTCGGGATTTGAATAGCAACAAATATAGTAAGCAAAACACGTAGCCTCATGAACTTGAATATTTTCTACATATGTTGATTTATGTTTGTCAGAATATTCACGCAATAAACTTTCAAAATCACCATATATCACTATCGGTACTCTTTGGGTTCTTTCATAATTATTTTATGAAACTTATTTTAGTACCCCTCTCAGGTAATATGGTTTGTATTCCGGCACATTCGTGACAATACAATTTCTCTTCAGTGTGAAAGTAAATAAAACATTCATCGCATAAATATATTTTACTATTATGTCGGGTCAATTGGTTGTGTACAAGTTTTTCAAAGCTTTTAATTAAACAGAAATGACTCTTTCTATTTTTGGTAATGTAAAGCAAATTGACATGGTATAAACGACGTGATTTTGTTTTATATAATGGACCTGTAACTGTAAAATTATTATCTAAACCGTATATATTAATACTGATATTAGAATTGTTTATTTCAAAGCGCTTAATGTCGTTGAAACTAGGGGGAAAACTCATGTCAGAAATATTAAATAAGTCAGAATAATGTGGATATGAAGAAGTTCTGTTTGGATTGGTCTTTGCCGGAAACATATCATCTACAATACACCAAAGAAAACAATGCTGGTCTTCATTTTTTATGTTTAGGCATGATTTAGTATTGACAATACGTTTAGGCAATGGTAAATAAGAACCACATCGCAAAGGATTATATTTTACGATATTAATTTCTAAATGACTGATAGACTCAATTGTCCAGCCTGACTCGGACAGTTCAAATTCTGAACATTTACAAATAAGTTTACCACAAAATGATTTATATAAGGACAAAATATCTGTGTTTTGCAATACTACATTATACTTTGTGTTAAATGACTTTAAAGATTTTTCATAATTTTTTGGTAAAATATACCAAACAAATAGTTCAAAATTTACCGATTGATGTTTTTTCATCTGGTCTTTGATAATATAAAAAACCGTGTCAGAAATTTGCGTTAAAAATAATTCAAGTGAAATGTTAACCATTCTAGGATTCACTCTATAGCTGATTATCCGATTTCGAAAAGCTGTTGCTATTATATGAACATTATCAAAACGTGTCTGTATTAAACAATTCGATTTGTGTAAATTAGTTTTTTTGTGTGCAGAATATATCGGAACTGAAACATTACAAACTTCACAGAAAAACATATTTAGATATTTATCATTGCAAAAACTACCTCAAAGTATCTAAATTTTCCAGATTTCTGATATTAATTTCCTGTAAATTATTTATTAAATTCGAATATTAAAGCGGATGCAAGTTTAAATGTTAAACAAATTACAAATCTAATATTATTATTAAAACAGTATCGAGTATTCTCAATGTTGGGTTTTCTTAGAATCGAGTATTCTCAGTATCGAGTATTCTTAGTATCGAGTTTTCTTAGTATCGAGTATTCTTAGTATCGAGTTTTCTCAGTATCGAATATTCTTAGTATCGAGTATTTAGATTTTTAATATTTCATATATTTGAGTTTCCTGTAAAGAAATCACAATTTAATATAATGAAAATAATAGGTAATTAGTATATCATATGGATTACATTTGTTTAAGAAAAAATGTTTTAATGTAAGTAAATCAATAATATTATTTCTTTCCGTCAATGCTATTATATACAATACAAATCGAATAGTTTAATTAGAACAGTATCGAGTATTCTCAATGTTGAATTTTCTCAGAATCGAGTATTTTCAGATCGAGTATTCTTAGTATCGAGTATTCTTGTATCGAGTTTTTTCAGTATCGAGTATTCTTAGTATCGAGTTTTCTTAGTATCGAGTATTTAGATTTTTAATATTTCATATATTTGAGCTTCCTGTAAAAAATTACAATTTAATATAATGAAAATAATAGCTAATTAGTATATCATATGGATTACATTTGTTTAATATAAGTAAAAACAAGAGTATAAGAGTAAAAACGGTATCCCAATAATATTATTTTATACCTTTAAATAATATTATTTGGATACAGAACAGGCTGCACGCCCTTAAATTCAGCTTTCGCTGCAGATACAAGATTATTAGCGGCTCGCCAAGTCGCTGAATCGGAGTATACAGAAGCCCTATACGTGAGGAGCGATTGCTTCCATCGATCCTTTCCGAATTTTTCAGCGTCCCTGTGGTTATAAATACGCAGCTCGATATAATAATCGCCGCTCCGTGTTAGGTCCTGTTGGTAGGAGTTTCCAGAAGCTGTTCTTCTGGACAGGGACGATCGCAGTGCAGTTGCCCTCACCGGTTCAAGATCTCCCTCTTCCTCCTGTAAACATTGTTATAAAAATAACATTAGATAAACTGCCTCTTTAGCCTAATGGCCGTTAGCATACCGGCGGACTGTGGGTGTACATTGGTACACCTCTGCCTAACCTTTCAGGGAACACAGGCGTAATGGTTTGTAATGTGACAAGATGTAAGGTGGAATTCAGTTCAGGCAATATTATTAAATATTCATTTGAAGACTTGTGATGAGAGAATTATATTATTATTCATTTATTTTTTTTACTCACCGAGGAATCAGCCACGCGAATGCGCTTGAATTTTTTAGACCCCTTTGGTGAAGTATCCGTTTCGGAATCCGACTCACTACCAAATAATTCTTTTGGAGGTTGAGTTGAGGCAACAGCTACTTTCATCGATTTGCCTTTAGCTGCTTTGGTTTTCGGCTTTGGAGATATCTTTTTCTTCGGTTTCAACGATGTAGAGGACTCGTTGGGATGCGACTCTACATCGGATTCGAATGGATTCACAAATGTCGACCTAAAATGAAAAGAAATAGTAATAAATTATAAAATGAACGATTCCCAAAAGAATAGACAGATTAATAGAACAATCTCTATATTAAAAACAATTTTCTCTATCTGGAAATCGATCCTTGAATTATTATTGGTACTTAGAAAATTGAATAATTCGTTATTTGGTTTGGTAATAGTAGCAATGGTTATTAAACCACTGCACAAGGAGAAGCAAGTAAAATAACTCAATAATACATTTTAATTAGATCTGGGAATCGAACCCAAAACTTTGAATTTGACAGTTACACTGATGTCGACTGGGCTACACAGGGAACTTAAGAAAGAAAAAAAACAATTAGCACAATTCATATTTACATCTTGGAGTCGAACCGAAGATTTTACGTTCAGCAGTTACACTAATTGCAGTCAACATGATCACTGAGTTACTACATAGTACCTAAGTAATTAAACCCGTAAATATACAATACTTAAAATTGGGAATCGAACCCTAGACTTTCGATTACTGAATTTACCGTCAATAAATTACAAGGGAAGTAAGTTATAAAAAAAAAATGTTATACATACCTACATACTTGTTGTGGAAGATATTAATCACAGAAACACACTGACACTTAATCACTGACGATGATGGAACTTGTCACCAACACAATACCAGCAGTTCACAAATAACTGATTTATGATTGATGGACGAGTCATTGAAGGAGAGTATTTATACCACTTTTATGTAAGGTAGCGGTTATGTTAATATTTGCAACTATTGTTTAAATGTTTCACTAATATTTGTTTTGTAAATTATATTTCCAGCACTCCTTATATAAGGTCTATAATCATTTGTTCTTTATTAGACACTATGCACACAGTCTACAATTCCGTTTTTGGCGACACTCTGTCGCAGCAATCTGAGACGAAATTCTAAAAAGGAAGTTGCATGTACCTTGACTATTCAATTCGGTCTTATTAAGGGTCTCATTAAAATGGTAACAATCGGTTTTGTAAACACTTACCAAAATAAGTAAAACCTACAACATTAATTGTTATTTGTTGAAATTTCCGTTTTTTTTTCTATTTAGGTAACTATAAATCGCTCAATACTGTAATTACTTAACAGTACCAAACAAATTTTTTAGCATAAACCTCTTAATCTCCTTAATCACAACGGTGATAATGTTGCATTTACAGCTAATTGATTTCATAATTTAAAATATTAATTGATATTGATTTATTTTAGTTTATTGATTTAATAAATAAGTAATGGAAGAGGCTCTCTACGATCTGTACAAATCAGATTATCTTACATATGTATATAAGCATGTAAATCATGTCTTTAAGGTTTAATTTTCTTCATAATATTATAACTCAATCATCTCATCATGCGTGGTGGCAGAATCAAGTCGAAACATGTCAATATCATCAATGTACCTGTATACTAATATACCGAATAACTTGCATTAAATTGGCACATCGTGTTATTTCTACTAAAAAAAAATATCAACTTTAATTATGTAAAAATAAGATCGATTTCAGAAAAATTTGAACTATTGAAATGCAAAGAAAAAGGTCTTAACTATATATTTTTTTTGTTGCATTGGAATTAGAACTTTATTATGTGTAACATTATGTTTGTAGTTCCAAAAAATTATAATTATAATATATTAAGTATTGTCACCATAGGACAAAGTGGTCCAATATTTTATCACGTCTACGAAAACACGTTTGGCTCATTGATTATAAGGTCGACATCACATGTAAATATTGTAGACGTTTAAGATGCTGTAATAAGGTTGAAATTACATTGTAAATAGTAGATTATTAGATGCTGTAATTAATGGGTCAAATGTGTTTTTTTGCGGGTTCGATTCCCGCAAACCGGAACAAATGAGTATTTGTTCCGGTTTGGATTTGGTTTTTGTAATTTTTTACATTTTTTTACATTATAATCAATTACTCTATCTCGAAAATACAGTTGGCTACGCATCAAGTTATAATTTCCAGTAAAAGCAGACCTCTCACTATACGGAAAGCCTATGCCAGGGGTGGCGAACCTTTATGAAACAACGTGCCATTTTTTATAAAGAAATATTATTGAGGTCATAGACGGGCCCTCAAATAATGTTGACTTAGTGATTATTGGGATAATAATAAAAACTATAGTAGGTATACTTATATAAAGTGAGGACGCGCATGCTAACCAAGCTTGCTTCAAAAACTCTCCCTCTCGAAAAGTTTTACTGCGCCTAGCAATGACATTTTTACAGCCGAGTAACTTGCCGCGCTCGTATGACCATTTTTGCCAACATATTTTAATCATAGACGTCGACAGTTTTTGTCTGTTTTTCATTTCACTAGCAATAATTCCTTTAGCTCTAGTTCGCTTTTTTTTTTTTGACAAACCACAGCTAGTCATGCCATATTTCTCAATACTTCATAGTGAACTTTGTGACTTTGAATTAATCGTTTCAACGCTGCAATTGTGCAACGCTGTGCGGCGATCGAACATGATATTGTTGTTTATTATTTTAAAGTACATGCGATCATCGCTATATCAGTTCGACACCGGGCCAGTTTGCGAATTTTGTGATACATACAACAACCGCTCGGATCGGCAAAAACAATTGGAGATCAAACGCTCCACTGTGAATGAAAACACAATAGTATGTATTAATCGTTCATTGTATCAGGGTTCTGCATTTGTATTATTGGGACGTTCTACATAACGCGCTCGAGCGAAGCGAGAGCAAGTGATGCAGAACTCCCAATAATACACTACTGTGGGTATATAGTTATAATGGAATGTGCACACTAGCTACACAACAATATTTAATTGGTAAGTATTAGCAGGCACTGGTTTTAAGGCTATTTTGACCGAAGATATCATTTGTCAGTAATTGCTTACACTTAAAATATTTCTTATTTTACTAAACAATATATTTATTTATCTCCATATCCCTTTTTAAATTGAATAAGAGAAAATAGAAAACAATATTTAATTGTGACGAAATAGATAACCTCGGTCATTCGCCTTTTTTTTCTTATTAACTATCGGTTTATTTTACTCACGTTCTTTATCCTCGTCGCCAATGTTATGTCTCACTTTATCTCTTGGGTGGTTTAATGAAACACAGTTATATTTCTATTAGAGTGTGTGCGACACGTCCGCTCGCCTCGACTTCTGTCAAGGTAATACCGAGCGGGCGGGTCGCAGGAGCACATATTTATTTAATTATTTTACAGTACATCACAATACCTAAATCTTTTGTTATTACCAATAGGTACCTAGTTTGTAAGATAAATAAATATCTCGTTATTACCTACCTAGTTTGTAAGATGAATGTATATCTTGTTTTATTACCCACCTAGTTGTAAGGAAAATGTCCATAAATCACCTTTCAGATAACCTAATGTTAAATAGTTTGTAAAATAAAGTAAGATACTTACGCTTAGCATTCATACTCAATGTAAAACTGCAAGTATATAGATGTTGTTGCTGCAACGGTCGAATTAAACTGATAGCTCCCGGCTGGCGACTATCCAAACTAATATTATAAATGCGAAAGTAACTCTGTCTGTCTGTCTGTCTGTCTTTGCTTCACGCCTAAACTACTGAACCGATTTGTGTGAAATTTGGTACAGACATAGTTTGGAACTTGAGAATGGACATAGGATAGTTTTTATTACAAAAAATAAAATAAAAATAAAATTTATTCCGGAAATACAGCGCCATCTATTGGTCAAGAGTCGGTGTCATCTATTGGTGAAGTCACTATTCCACGCGAACGAAGTCGCGGGCAAAAGCTAGTAGGTTATATTTACAAGTTTAGAACTAAGAAAGAACACGTCGCCCCGCGGACCTTGACCGTTGTACACAAAGTAACTGTATGTCAACGGTCGTGCAACGACCATATTGTTATTAATATTTAAGACTAATCAATGTTATATGTACAGAAATCCATAAAGATTAATAAAATAAAGGGGGCGGAGACTTAAAGTATCCAATCACAAAAGGAATGAGCTTAGACGCGAGTTTGCCGGCAAAAAGTTCATGCCAATCGAATTCGGCCACTGGCCAGCTTAATTCGACTCACTATAAAGGAGCGCACGCTAGCTAGTCACACAACCAGTAGAAATCCACCAAAGTAAGAGGTCACTATGCCCTTCAGGCTCCAGAAAAAGCTGAATATTCTAAGTCTCAACCCTATTTTACATAGGTATTTAAAAGCTGCATGTATTTCAATAAAACCCCAAGAACCCTCTCTCGGAGTCCCCTTGGAACCGCTACAGGAACAGCCGGTCGATTCTGTAATAATCTCACCGTGAAAACTCAAGTGAAGTGAGCTTGATGTGAGTTGTCAGTAGTGTCAATCCCTAGCATTATTTAGAATAACAGCTCACTCCACGCTCACTTCACCTAAGTTTTCACGGTGAGATGGTTACAGAATCGCACTGCAGGTATAAAATCACCACTGTCCTGGAACCAGAGGAGCTCACAACAAAGTCACATAATACAGTCCACTCGCTGCACAGATACTAATCCGTTTCCGAATATTCTTTCACTAATGGGAACAGCTACAGTATTGCCGAGTGTCATAGGATATATTTTATGTTAAAACAAGAAATTCGCGCGGACGAAGTCGCGTGCAGAAGCTAGTTAAATACTAAAATGTGTAGTTCGTTAAATTATGATGCATAAAAACTTTTTTGCAAAAAACATCAACCGACTTCCAAAAACGATACTGGAAGTCGGTGTCGTAGGTTTCGCATTTTCGTTGTTTGCCACCGACTTCCGAAATTAAAGTTATTTTTCACTTTGTAGTGTCGTTTTTGGAAGTCGGTTGATTTTTTTTTGCAAAAAAGTTTTTATTTTTCACTTTTAAGTTGTAATTTTTACCAGTAATTTTGGTTTAAAAACCAAACAACTGAACCGTTTTTGTCTGTCTGAAATTTCTACATTTGGGAAGTATACCCTTTCCAACAAAAAATAATTTTTCAAATCGTTTGGCAAGTGACGGAGTTACGCGCAAACAAACATAAAAAAAAAAATTCAAACATCCGAATTGAGAACCTCCTCCTTTTTTAGAAGTCGGTTAAAAATCGGAAATCCTTTCAAAAAACGATATATCTTTATCGCTAGCTAATTAAAATGTAAAGCTTCTTGGAACTACTGGAACTTATATCTTAACTAGCTTCTGCCCGCGGCTTCGCCCGCGTGGATGTCGGAAATTATCCCACGGGAACGTGCTAACAGGATAAAATGTATGTGCTTCCCCAGGCTGCCATCTATCTCTATGCCACATCAGAAGTTCAGTGGTTTAGGCATGAAAATGTAACATGCAGTTTCAAGTTCAAATCCTCTCCTTAAAAACTGAATTACCCCTTTTTGTCCCGTCAGTGGTAAATTTTCGACAACTTTACATACTTATTATTAATTATTTTCTGTCAAAAGTATCAATACTGAGTTTCGAGTTACTCGGGCCGCGCATTCAATTTCTTTCACACAAACTTAACATCCCTATAATATCCCCATTTGAGCGGTAGTTTTGAAAAACTTATAATGATAAACTTTATTACTTACTTAGGCAAGTGTTCTTGCCAAGTTTCCATTTTATTAACTAAATGAATAAGATTTTTCATATAAACTAAATCCCCCGCTTTTCACCCCAACAGGAGTGGAATTTTGAAAAATCGTTTGGGATTATTAATAACTTGATTCAAAGATTATTTATACCAATTTTCGAGTCAATCAAGACACGCATTGTAATCCTCCCTTGTAAAATTAACTACCCCTTTTCAACCCGTTACGGGTAGATTTTCGAAAAACCCTGTTACATGTTGCTCTTTATTTTTGGTCTTAAGTATAAACACTGAGTTTCGAGTTAATCGGACCGCGCATTCAAATTATTCCATACAAACTTCAACACCCCTATATTCCCCTTTGAGGGGTAGTTTTGAAAGAATTATAATGATAAACTTTATTACTTACTTAGGCAAGTATTCTTGCCAAGTTTCAAGTTTATTAACCTAATGAAGAAGATTTTTCATATAAACTGTATCCCCGCTTTTCACACCCACAGGGGTGGAATTTAAAAAAAATCGTTTGGGATGTATTCATAACTTGACTCAAAGATTATTTATACTAATTTTCGAGTTAATCAAGCCATGCAGTAAAATCCTCCCCTGAAAAATTGACTACCCCATTTCAGCCCGTCAGGGGTAGATTTTCAAAAAACCCTGATACACATTATTCTTTACTTTCAATATTAGGTATAAATACTGAGTTTCGAGTAAATCGGACTGCGCGCTAAAATTCTTCCATACAAAACCCCCCAATCCCTTATTAGGGGGTAATTTAGACGAAAAAAAAAACTGTCAATCTTCATAATTTATTTAGATAAGTATTTGTGCAAAGTTTCAAATTTATTAACTCAAGGAATAAGATTTTTCATACAAACGAATTCCCCCCTTTTTCACCCTCTTAGGGGTGGAATTTCGAAAAATCCTTTCTTAGTGGATGCCTACTCTTCACGAAGAACACACCCTCCAAATTTCATGTCTCTAGGACCAGCGGTTTAGGCTGTGCGTTGATCTATCAGTCAGTCAGTCAGGACTTTGAATTTTATATATATACACTTGCGTGCAAAAAAATCGACCCACCCCGTACGCTTTCGTTCAGAACACGATAAATAAAAATCCAAAATTAATTTTATTATGAATACTTTTCACACTGTTTGTTAAATGTCAGTCTAAGATTACAATAGACCAGTTTTTACTGTAACAAATTTTGGTTTATTGATTTTACAGACTGAAAAAACAAAAACGGTTAGAGTAGCTCAATTTTTAATGAATAATTTTGCAAGTAAAAAATCAAAAAAGCATTAAATTTCTAAAGAAAACTTTGTTCAGTAGCTTGTATTCCCCCCACGTGCTCTTATTGCAGCTTCCATCCTGCTTTTCATTGACCTTATTAATGTTTTTATGAATTCTTGGGGTATACCTTCCCACTCCTCTTGAATAGCCACCTTTAGTTCCTGGAGGGTTTCTGGCGGCTGATTTCTGGCCCTGATTCTTCTCTTCAGGTCGTCCCGTAGATGTTCAATGGGATTAAGGTCAGGGCTCCTAGCTGGCCACTCCATAATAGGAATTTCTACCTCACGTAGGTACTGGAATACTATCGCGGCTGTATGTGGTCGGGCGTTGTCCTGCATTAGCGTGAAACCCTCGCCTACAAATCATGACATATTGTTCTAGCACCTCCTGGATGTATCGCTGTGCAGTCAGATTGCCTAGACGAGGTCCGGATACGAACTGAAGATCCGTTTTTCCTTCCAAAGAAATTCCGCCCCAAACAGTCCACAAACCTCCTCCAAAAGCCACTCGTTCTTCAATACAAGCCTGTGCAAATCGTTCTCCCTCTCTTCGGTAAACTTTCCTGCGCCCATCATTTCCATGAAGACTGATTTTACACTCGTCCGAGAACAGTACGACCTTCCATTGTTCGAGTGTCCAATCAACGTGAGCACGAGCAAATCGAAGCCGCGCTTGGCGATGCGCGGGGTTTAATTTTGGACCATTAGTGGGTTTGTGAGGATGCAATCCGCTTTCTGCAAGTCTCCGTCGTACAGTCTATTCACTTACAGCCACACCGCGAACATTACGAAGTTGCTGTTGCACCTGAACACCAGTAAAATGTCGATTTCTTAAACTTGTAGACACCATAAATCGATCGTCTCGTTCTGAAGTAGCCCGATTTCTTCCCGAACCTGATCGTCTATTGAAGCTTCCAGTCTCTAAGAACCTTTTGTACACTCGTCTTACTGCTGATCGACTTGACTTGACTTGACTGGATCAGTGCTACAACTTGAGCGCACTCAGACGGAGTAGTATCCATTTTCACAAAGAGTAAAAACAATTAAACTCAAGGTAAATGGTCACTAAATCAGTAAAAATAACCAATTATTGAATAAACAATAAATTGATTAAATTTTAGCAAAATGCAATGTCACTGAGCTTGCGTTATTAAAAATGAAAAATGAGGGTGTCCAAGTAAACAAGTCAATATCATCAACAATATCCCGTTTATTGAAGTGTAGGGTATGTAAAAATAATGTTTATGAAACCTACCTTCAAATTACATTATTAGTTTTTGTTTGTCTGATCTTAATTTTTATATATTGTCTGCCGTATCGAAACTTACAGGGTGGGTCGATTTTTTTGCACGCAAGTGTAGATAGCCTTTTTTTTTTTTTTGAAGATGGGAAATCATCAAATGACTCCTCCCGCTCTGGGTGGAGCAGAAGGGAGTGTCAGACTTTTAATGACTAAAACCCACCCGTGTTCCTGCCTTAGCCCTTTATGTTCCAGGGCAGCGGTAAACCCTTTCGGATGGTCCCGCTACCCTGGCAGGCTTCGGCCCTATGGGGCCCCGTCTCTTTTGCTGACATCTCTTTGAGGCGCGCGTGGAACACGTACACGCCGTCCGGCACGGGCCTAGTCCTGATCGGACGGAGAGCTACCCATTACTCTCCGCCCGCAGGCCCGCGCCTACGGTGGCCGGGAGTCGTCACGCGGCCCCCGACGCCCGGAGCGTCTCCCGCGGCGGCTGAGGCGTGAGGTGCGCAAAGTGCGTTCCCTCGCCCACCCCGCCACCTCCTTCGCTAGCATGACTGCTTCGCAGAAGGAGGTGACTGCCTCCCACTCCCTCTCACCCCGGACCATGGCTTGAACCAGGGCCGGACGCGAGAGGTCGCCGCCGCTGCCAATCGCCTCTACGAGGACACGGCGGTGCTCTGCCCAAGCAGGGCAGACCTCCACCGCATGCTCCACCGTGGCCTCTGGGCGATCCTGACAGTGGTGACACCCGGGCGTCTCCTCCCGCCTGATGATGTGCAGGAACCTCCCGAAACATCCGTGTCCGGAGAGGACCTGCGTCAGGCGGTAGGTGAGAACGCCGTGACGTCTCCCTAGCCACTCCTCAAAGAGGGGTCTTACCGCCGCTATCGTGGCGTGCCCTGCGCTGGGTTGCGATAGTAGTGTAGATAGCCTTAAAAATCAAGTCAAACAGCTGCAAGAGATGTAGTCGAACAAGTGAGCCGGCCTTCAGCAGAGAGTAACATACAGAGAGTAGCACTAGGTGGTCACAAACTGTCACCAGTTAGTAAACGTTATGCAAGACAAGAAGACAAGGAGACTACCGAAGAGATGGAGCGACAGTCGCTACAACAGCAGGAACACTATGGCACAAGACATGGTCGTTTGGAGGAAATCACAGAAAACCAAATGTTTACACTTCACGGGACCGGATAGCACAACCAGTGAGTAAGGGACGTTGCGGTGGCCCGGTGGACGCTTGGCGACTCGGTACTTCCTCGGGCGAGATCGTAACGGCCTCTGCTCGACGTCGCACGCACTGCACTACAACACATTACTTCTGCGGATTAGGTACTGTTAGTATTAGCTACTACCGAACCATCTTCACTGAGTGATTCGTAGCAACATGATCATTAATTAGTCTATATAGCATGCCAACAATTACGTACTTACGTGGAGCACAGACGCATGCACTGATATAATCAGCACGACAGACAGCAGCAATTTGGCGGCAGCAATGCAATCAATTTGTGTTCCACTGATGGCAGGTTCCAAAACAAAGAAAAGCACTTCAATTCAATTAAGATTATGCTATCGGTAACAACAAGCAACGATCTTGTCTTCTTACACCTGTGTTAGGGAGAGAGGCTGCTCTGTATTGTTGGTGATTGTTAGTATAATATTAACGAGTGTGTCATGCTTTGCAGGCGCCTGGAGGACAACCTGCTGACGGCGGTGCCGGCTGCCGTGCGCCTGCTGCCGCTGCTCGAGGATCTGTGAGTACCGCCCCTTCCTCATTGTACATTATACATTAAAAAAATGAACACCCAATGCTAAGCAACGAAGGACCTTCGTTAAACTTAAGCCCCACACTTTAACTCGCGCGATTTTCACCAGTGTAGCACGCAGTTACGCGCAATACATTTGCGCGACAGGAGCAGGACAGACCTCTGCTCTATTAGTTATGTGGCTGCAGTGTGGGTGGCTGTGGAATATATTATAATTAAAGGTTAAATAAACTTACTTATCGTACATATCCAAACAATAGGCATCTAGCCGCGGGAGGGCCCTACAGGTCAGGTGAAGTTAGCTCCTTGTTCGCGCACTACTGCCAAACTCTAGCATTATGTTCATAACTTGTGTAGAGAAACTAAACGTTTTATATTATTACTAGCTTCTGCCCGTGGATGTCGGAAATTATCCCACGAGAACATGCTACCGAGACAAAAAGTAGCCTATAAAGCCTAAAAGGCAGCCTTTGTACCTTTTTTGTAAGCGAAATGTTATAAAAAATAATTAAATATAATTATAACATCAGCTAGTGAAAGTTCCGTCATAACCGGTCCAGTCATTTCGAAGATTAGCCGGAACAAACAGACAGACAGGCAAAAATTGAAAAAAATATTTTATTTTATAGGTAGGTAGCGTATATATTTTCATACGCATGTTCTATGTTACGGGTTTGGTTTCCGCACTAAGTCCTTCAGGTGTACCATTGTGCGTGGGCCATGGCGGCTGTCGGTGGTTATTCCAACCAGCCCGCCGTCGATGTACTGCGTGAGATTTGAAGACACGGCGCACTGATTCACGCATCTATCGCTTAACCGCTAGGTCATCTTGACTCATTATTATAACGTTGAAATTATGAACTACTATAACTTGTTGACGACAGTGTGTTTATTTTCTAACTAGAAGGAAGTAAGTCAAATTAAATGTCAAGCTATTGCTTTGTGAGATTGCCTAAGGACTTTTGGTCGACACTGTATGTATGTACCTACTCTACCTACTTATACATATTATGTACTCATAACCGTTGACGGAACGTTGTACGAGTAACCGCTATTTGTTCTAGCTACACCAAAAAAAAACGAAAACCCGTGCGAAAAGTGTTTGGAAGTGCCGTTAAAAGGGTAGTTCACATGGAAATACTTTAAACTATTTGCTTGCAACAATAATTTTGTGTTTTAGTGCGTACTTTAAATAATCTGGACCAAATCAAGTAGAAAAAGCTATCCAACCTACCGTCAGTAGCAATCGAACGGTGCGTCGCGGTAAAACGCGTAAGCGCCCCGTACTACACGGCGCTTACGACGTTCTTCTCGCGTACTCGCTGTGACAAGCCGTCGCGTCGCGCTCGCGCGTCGTCGACAAAAACACGTGGGCCTTTTTGAGTGTGCGCTTTTGATTCAAGAGCCGAACCATAACTGCGAGGGACTTTATTAGTGTGCAGAAGTGCAAACTACAATATCCTACTGCCTGACTGACTATAGTATTTTGATCGACTAAAGGATACTTAAAAAAAACTATAAAAACACCATGTCTTCGACAACACGGTCTTGGGGATGCTGTGCCGACAAAGATAATTATTGCGTATCCAAGAACTCATTAATTGCATAAAATGCAATAAATCATTCCATTTCGCGAGCTTATCTATCACGAGAATTCCTACTGATTCCGAAGCATATCGTAAGTGGAAATGTTCGGGTTGTGTTACGAACACCTCTAAAACTGAGGGCACACCAAATCGGAATGTTTTAACAACTAGAGGAAATAAAAGACCTGCCTCCCTCAAGTGACTCCGGTAACCTCTGAGGAAGTACGCACCGTTGTCCAGGAAGTTGTAAAGGCGGAATTCGCTTCCATGCTTCAGCAAATAAATAACACCATACTGAACGTCATTAACAAGGAACTCGAACCTATAAAGCATGATATTAAAGAGCTGGCAATTTCATTAAATTTTCACACCGAGGAGTTTGAAAAGTTCCAATCCGAACATGAGGCTTTAAAAAATGCGATGAAAAACTTTACAGAAGAAAATAATATTCATAAAAGCTCAATGGTAGACCTCAATCACCGCATAAATAACTTGGAACAACAAACTCGTTCAAGCACTCTGGAACTCCAATGCAGGCACCCGAAAATAAACAGGAGAATCTTTATACTGTCGTTATCGCAGTTGGGATCAGTTGTCGGATGTGTTCTGAGCGACAACGACATTCTTCACTGTACCCGCGTGGCCAAACTCCAAGCTACTAACACCCGCCCACGCTCTGTCGTTGTCCAGCTGGCTTCTCCAAGAATACGCGACAACCTCCTGGCGTCGACTATCGTTTACAATAAAGAGAAGAAAACTAATACCGATAAACTTAAGGGCCTTACTCTCGTTTAGTACCGTAATACGGTCACTTTATGAAGAATATTTCTCATTAACGGCTTGATTAAAAGATCTGTAAAAAATATATGTTTGCTATAGATTCATGAACAACATTTCTGTAGAAGGATTTTTTCGTATGGCTAATACTTTTGCCTTAAAAAAATATTTACCAACACGCTATTTTTTTCTGAAATTCGATATTACTTCTAAACGGCTTTGATGTTTGGAAATATTTTTACACTGAAAAATCGATGTTTAGAGGTACTACAGATTTGTCTTAGCTTATGTAAATCAATTAACATTTGCAAAGGAAATGTCCCCACTTTGAGATCGAGCTTCAGAGGGGCTCTGCGCGGGCGCGGGCGGCAGTCGTGCGTTAGCATTGAGACGGGATGGCTGTGTCGCTCGCTGCTACGCTCCGGCTATCGACCGACTATGCGCGTCTGTCTGTGTTAGTGCAAATATTTACGAACGAATTGTATCAGTGTGCGTTTATTGACTAGCTCGCTGCAGATGGCCCATTTCTATTGTGCGCGTGGACGCTTACGAATACTTACGATAGTAAAATACAAGTAGTCATATCTAAACTAATATTAAAATGAGAAAAGATTGGATTTGATCAAAATAAAAGACCAAGATGGCGGCTGCGAAAATTTTCAAGTTTTTCATCATGGGTGTCGTTTTCATATTTTTCGAGGGTGACAAAACCGATAGTGAGGTCAAAATAAAAATCCAAAATGGCGGCTGCAAAAATTTTCAAATATTTCATCATGGGTGTCGTTTTCATACTTTTCGAGGGTGATAAAGCCGATAGTGAGGTCAAAATAAAAATCCAATATGGCGGCTGCAAAAATTTTCAAATATTTCATCATGGGTATCGTTTTCATACTTTTCGAGGGTGATAAAGCCGATAGTGAGGTCAAAATAAAAATCCAAAATGGCGGCTGCAAAATTTTCAAATATTTCATCATGGGTGTCGTTTTCATGCTTTTCGGGAGTGATAAAGCCGCTAGTGAGGTCAAAATAAAAATCTAAAATGGCGGCTGCGAAAATTTTCAAATATTTTATCATGGGTGTCGTTTTCATGCTTTTCGGGGGTGATAAAGCCGCTAGTGAGGTCAAAATAAAAATCCAAAATGGCGGCTGCGAAAATTTTCAAATTTTTCATCATGGGTGTCGTTTTTATGCTTTTTGGGGGTGATAAAGCCGATAGTGAGGTCAAAATAAAAATCCAATATGGCGGCTGCAAAAATTTTCAAATATTTCATCATGGGTGTCGTTTTCATGCTTTTCGGGGGTGATAAAGCCGCTAGTGAGGTCAAAATAAAAATCTAAAATGGCGGCTGCGAAAATTTTCAAATATTTCATCATGGGTGTCGTTTTCATGCTTTTCGGGGGTGATAAAGCCGATAGTGAGGTCAAAATAAAAATCCAATATGGCGGCTGCAAAAATTTTTAAATATTTCATCATGGGTGTCGTTTTCATGCTTTTCGGGGGTGATAAAGCCGCTAGTGAGGTCAAAATAAAAATCTAAAATGGCGGCTACAACAATTTTCAGATATTTCATCATGGGTGTAATTTTCATAGTTTTCGAGGGTACTACAGCCGATAGTGAGCTCACAATGTAAATCCAAGATGGCGGCTACAAAAAATTGTTTTTTTTTTAAATCATACATAAGGATCTTCGAATAATCTAAGTTATTCCGATCAAACTAAAATTTACTAATTATTACTTGATTTTAGGTACACGATACTTATTTGACAATAATATACTTAGTGTGATGAGTTGCCAAATAAACAATGTTATTTATCACGAGACCGCATCGGCATGAGTGAGTGAGTGACAGATAGATTGCAAAAACAATATCCTATACGGTTAAGACACAAGAAATGCGTTTCCGTGAATACTGTATCATTGTGTATTAAAATTCAATTGATTTAATACAGGTAACTTATTATTGAAAGATTATCTATTTATCCAGTTCTTTATTTAGATATTTAAGAAGGAAAATTAGTTTTATATGTAACCAACACCTCAAATGATGACTGAATAATTAGTTACAACTAAAACTAGATTTTTGAAGCCGCCATTTTGGATTTTTATTTTGACCTCATTATTGGCTTTATCACTCTGGAAAACCACGCCCATGATGAAAAATTTGAAAATTTTTGCAGTCGCCATTTTAGATTTTTATTTTGACCTCACTATTGGCTCCAGCACCCTCGAAAACCACGAAAACGACACCCATGACGAATATTTTGAAAAGTTTTGCAGCCGCCATCCTGGATTTTCATTTTGACCTCACTATTGGCTTCAGCAAACTCAAAAACCACACCCATGATGAAAAATTTGAAAATTTTTGCAGTCGCCATTTTAGATTTTCATTTTGACCTCACTATTGGCTCCAGCACCCTCGAAAACCACGAAAACGACACCCATGACGAATATTTTGAAAAGTTTTGCAGCCGCCATCCTGGATTTTCATTTTGACTTTATAATCGGCTCCAGCACCCTCGAAAACCACGAAAATGACACCGATGACGAAAATTTTGAAAATTTTCGCACCTGCCATCTTAGATTTTCATTTTGACCTCACTATTGGCTTCAGCAGCCTCAAAAACCATGAAAACGACACCCATGATGAAAAATTTGAAAATTTTTGCAGCCGCCATTTTAGATTTTCATTTTGACCTCACTATTGGCTCCAGCACCCTCGAAAACCACGAAAACGACACCCATGACGAATATTTTGAAAAGTTTTGCAGCCGCCATCTTGGATTTTCATTTTGACTTTATAATCGGCTCCAGCACCCTCGAAAACCACGAAAACGACACCCATGACGAATATTTTGAAAAGTTTTGCAGCCGCCATCTTGGATTTTCATTTGGACTTTATAATCGGCTCCAGCACCCTCGAAAACCACGAAAATGACACCGATGACGAAAATTTTGAAAATTTTCGCACCTGCCATCTTAGATTTTCATTTTGACCTCACTATTGGCTTCAGCAGCCTCGAAAACCACGAAAATGACACCCATGACGAAAATTTTGAAAAGTTTTGTAGCCGCCATCCTGGATTTTCATTTTGACTTTATAATCGGCTCCAGCACCCTCGAAAACCACGAAAATGACACCCATGACGAGGTTTATCTACTAAACGGCCGTAGGTAATTATTTCAAGGTCACTGCCGAAACTATAACATCGTTCGATTGGCTACGGAACCCTAAAATGCTATTTAGGTACAGTGCTAGTTAGGTAGGTTTATTACTGATTTATAATAATTCAAATTGGTGAAACAGGATCACATTTTTTATAAAATCTCATTTTTATGTACTTAATAAATCCTCCTACCTACAGTATGCAAATAAAATGTTATTCGATTCCTAAGAAAAGTTTTACCCCCGCAGGAACTAAGTTCTGATTTTAAATAAAATCGAAATTTCTAAATGAAAAATGCTTAAAATATACGTAACATACGTATCAATCTATACAAAATATATCAGACTTGCAACCGCAATTCCCTTCTGGAATCGTTGGCAAAAATAGCGACCTGCGGGCGGCATGTCTGTGCCTCTGCATACTCTTTGATCGTCGTTTTAGTTCAGCGCGCCACCGCGCGCGTTTTACGTTTTCGGGAGTAGAGCGTTTAGCTCCGCCCACATGCACAAGGTCAGCGAGCCCTATATACACCTTAATAGTGCTGACCTTGGGATAGCTAGATAGTGAGAAAAAGCCGGTATATGTGCTCGAACATTTATCTCCCTCTAATAAAGCGCTCCAAGATGGCGCTAGTGCCAGGCATAACGTCGGCTCCGCGTATTTTAATTACTAAAAAGTATTGGAAAGCTGGCTAAGTCGCAAATTTATAGTAAAGTGTAAATAAAATAACATAATAACGAAGTACCAGTGTTATCTTAGCGTTATATGCAAGTCATCTGCCTAGCCTTTTCCCAACTATGTTGGGGTCGGCTTCCAGTCTAACCGGATGCAGCTGAATACCAGTATTTTACATGGAGCGACTGCCTATCTGACCTCCATAACCCAGTTACTGGGTAATACGATACCCCTTGGTAAGACTGGTTGTCAGACTTTCGGGCTTCTGACTACCCGTAACGACTGTCAAAGATCCACGAATGACAGCCGGGACCAACGGCTTAACGTGCTTTCCGAGGCACGGAGGGGTCTCGGTATGTAAAGATGGTCACCCATCCACAGACCAACCGTGGTAAGCGTAGCTTAACCTGGCCGATCGACCCGTGCGGCTGTTATTATTTAGCCACGGGCCCCTTAGCGTTATATGCAAGTACAGTGCTTAAATAACTATTTACAAAATACAGTGCAAATTACGAAGGCTGTAGCCGGAGGATTGAAAAAAATACAAAATTTATTTAACTTAATTTATTTTATAGAAATTACAATATTAATTAATAGCTAAAGTAGTCGACGGTTGACCGATGCTGTGTCAAAAGTGACGATTTTACGAAGGCCGCGATGTCCGGTGTCGGGCTGCATCGCGTTGTGCTGCGTCGGCGCCTCGTGTCCGCGACTGATGCAATTCGCGACAACTAGGTAAATGCTTGTCAGCGGTTTAGGTGCTATGCGAATATGTAACACCTCCCCCCGAAGATAAGCAACTATTTCGAAATCTTGTGTGGGAGAGATGATGAAATGTTGCTGTGATCAATTCTTATCTCGTTAGAACTGGTTCTATTTTGTTCTTGAATTTCAGCATAATTTCCGGAGGATGTAGCATCATCCATTTCCTTTGGTTGGCTCATATGAAGACGTTTTGCTCGACGTCGTCGGTACACCAGTGCGATGATGAGTGCACTTGCACCGGATAGTATTAGATAGATTGGAATCGTGGTATGGTAGAGAGCTGTATCACTTGCTTCATTTAGTTTAGCTGGACTCTGTAGCATGATCTTCGTATTTATTGAGTGCAGGTTTTCTAGGTCAGCAGAGTTTAGTATGATTGGTGATTCGCTTGACGTTTTTAGGTCTTCAATATATGTAGGCAGTTGCATAATCTCCAGAGCGAATCCCTTGATGCGATTATTAGAGTTCGCTATGGTGAATTCGGGCGTTCTAATATGACAATTATGCGGGATGATAGCCAGATAACTTCCTTCAAGGGTTTTATATGTTTCTTGTCTGCATGATATCTTCACTTTGGTTGGATATGGGAAACTGATGGTGTAATGTTCCTTGTCGAGTTGCTCTACAGCTTCTTTCTTCAAGGCGACTGAGGACAGCTTACAAGTTGGCAGAAGTTCTTGCTTGGAGATCAGATGCTGGATACAATCCGGGTCGTCTTCGGTCTTGTACTTTGATTTTGCTTCGCAGAGGTACAGAGAATTTACCTTCGGGCATTCAGCCTCCATGTACATAGAATCATGTCCAGAAATCGCAATAAAAGGTGAGGTAGGTACAAGGATTTTATTATTCTTGTTAGGGACAATGGTCAGTTTATAAAGGATATAGCTTGGAGAGAAGACAATCGGCACCTTAAATATATAACTATCTGATTTTCGATATAGAAGTATCCTAACTTAATTATGTCGTAATAGTCTCTTAATTCTAATTCAAGGATTTCATCGTTTGAGTATAAAATCCTTAATTTATCTAACATATTCCTAATCTCAGCTATACTAATTACCATATGCGGTGTGCTTAGTGCCCGTATGAAGGCTAAAGTGTACTCTAGTTTATGGAGTTCTCCTAACAGATCATCTATGTTATCACTTAAGATGGTTAAGTATTGAGCCATATGGGCGTAGTGGATGTAGTTGAAGTTTACCGTATTATTAATTATCTGATTTAAAACATTACCTATTCTCTCTTGGTTTCTAGTTATATTAGTTAATAATTTGGCATTTTGTGAAACCCAAGTTTTAGATAGACTAACATGCTGATTAAGTTGAGACTGTATCTTATACTCATTTTCCTGGAGGATTTTTATAGCGTTATTGTATTTAATTGCATCAGTTTGGTCAAGATTACCGGATATGCTCTTGATAACGGAACCTAGACCGTCGATAAGTCCTCTTTTGTGACGATGATGTTCGAAAGAATCTAGCTTGGTATTTTAAAGAAGAAATTGAAAGAATTAGCTATTTTAGCTAATTTAGATGTAAGGTAATTCGTGTGCGGTTCAAATAATAGGGATGTCCTATTATTTAATTTATGTCTAAAATCAGTCAATAAATATCAGTCATAATTAAGAAATGAATGATAGTGGGAGACTATACGAGTCGTTCCTAGATTAAACGGTAGTATTCCAGGGCCGTTTCCTAAAGGATCAATCGTTACTTCTTGTCCTTGCGTTATTTGGAGTAGCAGCAACAGTAACATCCTGTAACAATACGGAATCTTTAGGGCTCCTCTTTAGACGGGATTTTGCAACAGGGCCTCGTTTCTTTCTAGTATAAATATGTATAGGAAGATCGGCTAGGACTATGTCTTTAGTAAAACGTGGAGCTAACTTTTGTCCGCTAGCTAGAGGATTGCGAACAAATACTTGTTGGTCTGGGTTATATTTCTTCTCAGGCTCGCGATTTTTATTCCTATTTTCAGTTAATTCAGTCCTATGATGGAGAGAGGTTTCATTTATTATTTCGTACACTTGGGTTAGCCGTTTCTTATGGTCCTGTAAGTAATTTTGCAATAGGTGCTCAGATAGGTTCAAGTCTAAATAATCGCGAGGATCAAAGTGTCCTGTGATTAGGTCTATAGGCCTACACTTAGTGAAGCTATGTATAGAGCTGTTATAACCTAAAACAGCATAGGGCATAAGGTTTATGGCAGGTTCATTGCTCTTTTCTAACTTCAGGATTCTGAGATGTTCGAGGATAGTAGAATGGAAGCGCTCTACTATATAATTATCGTTGGGGGTATGTGCAAGTATCTTATGATGTTGTATCTTATGGAGACGGATAAATTCTGAAAATAATTCATTAGTGAACTCAGGTCCTTGGTCTGTAACTATGGTATAAGGAACGCCATGATGGGTGCAAAACGTTAAAAGAGCTTGAATGACACTTAATGCGGTACCATCTCTGACATGATATGCTTGCGCATATTTCGAGAAAGCGTCAACTAAGGTAAGAAATTTCTCATTTTGTGCTGTGAAAAGATCAAGATGTATAATTTCGAAAGGTTTAGTTGGAGGAGGAACTATGGAGAATTTCTGCTTAATTGGGTTTCGATCGTATTTTGCTTGTCCACAAATACTACATTCGTTAATATATTTTGATATACTTTCTTTCATTTTAGGCCAATAATAGCGATGTGATAAAGTAAGGAAACATTCAGTTATACCACGGTGATTTGTTTTTCCTTCGTGGTAATTACGAATGATTTCTTGTTGTCTTAAGTAATCTTTAACGTTCTCTATCTCTTTTTTTGTTAAGACCATATTCAAGGCGGAGCTCTTAAACTTATCTTGCATAATCGGGATTATACTGTACATGGCTAGAGGGGGATGGATGAGAATTCCTGTTCTTACTTTGGGATTTACATATTCTTTTACAGCATTAATTACGTCCTCTTCAAGATTAGACTCTGATAGTTGCACAGTAGTTTTAGTGTGGGTTTTGAAGGGTTTAGACACTGTTGGGCGTTTTTTAATATCCCCTACGACTACAAAGGATATTTGACAATGGAACTTATTTAGTGGTTCATCAGATATAGTAGTGTGTGCTGTTGCCGTTGTAGAATCAATCACTGAAGGGGGTTTCTCAGAAGTGTTAAGTACTAGGGAGTTTGCATCTTCATTGTTGATTTCGATGCGGGACAGAGCGTCTGCATTAGTGTTTAGCTTACCCTGCTTATAGACAGTAGTGAAATTATACTCACTTAACTTTAATCTCCAGCGGGTTAAACGTGAATTGGGTTCTTTTAAATTCATGACCCATTGTAAGGGCCTGTGATCTGTAACGATTTTGAACTTCCTACCAAATAAGTAAGGGCGGAAGTACTTGGTTGCCCATACAATTGCCAGCAGTTCTTTTTCAATTGCGCTGTAGTTAATTTCACTAGTGTTTAATGTGCGGGATGCGTAAACTATGGGTTTGTCGGTACCTATCTAACCTTGTGAGAGAACGGCACCAATGGCGAGATTAGACGCGTCAGTTGTCAGTAAACGTTTGTACTAATTGATCACATAATTTTATGAATCGAGTTAGTACGTTCGAGTTCCCGTCGAACTCCGGAACCAATCGTAGGGCCTTGTGAACTTGATCCACTGAGTCAGCCATACTCGATATAACTGAACTACTACTATCCTCCTGTTCTGTCTCTAAATTTCTATTAGCATCTAGAGTACTAATTCTACAATTACTACCTAACCTAGGTGACCGAGATTGCCTTGGATGGAAAATCTTGGAAAGATAAAGGATAACAATTAAAGATAAAAAGGAAGCGACTCTAGAGCGATTCTAAAGTACTTACTTGCAATGATTTTGTACCTCCACCGTATCAATGTCTGGATACTCCTCCGGACTGCAGCTCTTGTAGGTTCAGGATACTCGTACGGTGCCCGATGGCCACCCGGGTGACTCGCGATCCTAACAATTTTACTCTCGCGAACCGGCCCGCGAGTATCCTACCGACTGCGCCAATTACGAAGGCTGTAGCCGGAGGATTGAAAAAAATACAAAATTTATTTAACTTAATTTATTTTATAGAAATTACAATATTAATTAATAGCTAAAGTAGTCGACGGTTGACCGATGCTGTGTCAAAAGTGACGATTTTACGAAGGCCGCGATGTCCGGTGTCGGGCTGCATCGCGTTGTGCTGCGTCGGCGCCTCGTGTCCGCGGCTGATGCAATTCGCGCTAACTAGGTAAATGCTTGTCAGCGGTTTAGGTGCTATGCGAATATGTAACATGCAAAGACAGTTTTGTTTACATTTGAAACTAACATGTTTGACTATAAATAATAAAAAGCAGCGAATACAGTGCAAATAACATCAAATCTACGTGGAACATTAGACTATGATTAAAAACAGTGTTTTATAATTTGACTAAAATAAACGTTTTTTATAAAAGTGCCGCCACTTTTATAAAAAACGTTTATTTTAGTCAAATTATAAAACACTGTTTTTAATCATAGTCTAATGTTCCACGTAGATTTGATGTTATTTGCACTGTATTCGCTGCTTTTTATTATTTATAGTCAAACATGTTTGTTTGACTATAAATAATAAAAAGCAGAAAGCATTGTAGAAAAAATATAAAAGTTCAAAAGTCCGTCTTAATAACGTATAGGTATTTAATAACGTATAACGTATAGCTTAATAACGTATAGCTGTATGTAAAGAACAACTATTTGAATTAACTTCGACAAGAACAAGTTGGCGTAGTGGTTTCGGTCGCCACCTAGTAAACTAAGTGAACCGAGTTCCGTCCTCGCCATCAACATCAGCTTTTTGCGACGTATAGTTTGTTAAAATCTTATTTCTGGGTTTATTCTTGGGATAACATACAAGTATTAACTAAAAATGGATATAGATAATATTACCCAACGCAGGGCCAAGACTACCGCCCGATCGCCAAATATTTCATTTATGTCTACGCAGTCGGACTGTCTATCAAAATCTCTTCCTGATTTATCAACCGGAAACCTTTGCATTGACGAAACCGAAGAGATGAAGGAAGAAATTGAAAGACTAATGCTCGAACTGCAAACTGCGCATGCTGAAATTGACACACTAAACCTAGAAAATATCGCCCTAAAAAAGAGGACTACAGAGCAAGACAGTCTTATTAATAAACTAAAATCGTTATGCGCCGATTCGGTAGGGAACTCGAACAAAAGTGCAACAAAAAGCAAACATAAACGCCTACGCAAAACATTGGAAAAAAAAACTTAAATGTGAGTTGTACAGACTTAGGTTTAACACTTGACGAGGATCTCACAACAGATGGCACTATTACTAAAATATCAAGATTGAGTACGCCGTTGAAGAAAAATATAGTTAAAAAAAACAAAGTGATTCAACCAAACATACCACAAGTAATCAAAAAGTTAATTAAGATATGCATTCTGGGTACTAATAATAAAAACAAAGTACTACCAATAGCGGAAATAACATTTAGTGAAGCGTTCAAGTTATGTCACTGTCTTAAGTATGGTGGAGGTACTGCACAGCTTTTAGATGGAATACAGGCAAAGTTAACCGGTTTTACCATGAATGACTATTGCATTATTTTCTTAGGTGAAGAAGACTTTAAAACCACCCATAATTATTTTGACATGATCCTGAACATAAGAGAAACATTGCATGATGTGAAACATACAAATGTCATTATTTGTTTACCGACATTCATCTACGCGAACTATGCAAATTTATACAATTGGAGAATAGAGATTTTTAATAATTTACTATATCTTGACATATCTACGCATGGACACGCATTTCTCATACATAGTAATTTAAATTTAAAATGTGACTATAGTATGTTTTATAAATCGGGTGTAATTAATAACTTTGGACTGCAAACAATCTTCAAAGATAAATTGGATTTGATTATTGACTTACAAAGCTATAACACGCAATTTAACGGAGAAGACTGCAACAATGACAACACAGAAAGTAACAATTTTTTTCGTGACTAACCACCTTTATGCAATGCATCAAAACATAACAGGATTGATATCAAAAGCAGACTCCCTATCTGTCTGTTTGCATGAATTATCAGAAAAAGGCATCGATGTCGACATTTTATGTGTAACGGTACATTTCATGATGCAGGGATACGAGAATAATAATAATAATAATAATATCCCTGGACATTTCACACAGCGCCATCTAGTCCCAAGCTAAGCAACCTAATGCTTGTGTTATGGTAAAAAGATGGCTAATAAACTACTTATATACATTTTTTTTTTTCAATCAATCAGAATCAATTATACTTATTACTTTACTTATATTATTATTCAAAACATTGTTAATTATTAAGGAAACCATTATTGTGAAGAGAGAATAAAATTAAATAATAATAATACTTAACGGATGATACCGAGATGTTGACACGAAGTCGGGCACGACAGCTGCAAACCACACACCCAACACCTTCGGGTTCGTCGCTCAGCTCCGCCTCGCAGCTGCCGGAACCTGTTCCAGACGTGAGTCCAGTGACATTAGCCGCTGCAGTTGCGTCGAGCTCGAGCGACGAATACTTTTCGCCGCCGACGACACCATCACCAGTACGTCGACGCGGAAGAGGCCGACCACTGGCCAGCTTAGGACTCCGAGGCCCACCAGCCTCTGATAGGGTCCCCGCTGCCGGTGGAAGTGTGCAGCGCATGAGATGGACACAAACTGTAAATGAAAATGTCATGCGCGCATACTTTGGGGCTACAGAGGGGGGAAGTAACTTGACTGCGTACCGTGGTCGGATGCTCTCTCTGTTTCAGGTGCTTGAGCCAGCTGTCAACGTGTCGGCGCAACGACTGTCGGATCAGGTGCGGGTCATCCAGCGTAACCATATGCTGGATGACGTTGTACTTGATCGACTACGCCTCGAATCACAGAATAGCCATGTTTCGCCTGCTTCGTCATTGGTCGCGGTGCAACTGCAAAATTTACCCAGTTTTTCACCGCGACCCAACCGCGTTGATGAAAAGGATGATGATGAGGCTATATCCGTGAGTTCCCAGTGCAATGCAAGATTGAGGAGCGCTTTGGAGGATGCTTTCCGCGAGTACCGCTCTATTTCGCCTGGACTCAGACCACGTTTACCTCGTTTGCCCATGCACAAGAAAAACAAGGCGCTGGTGTGTGCTCTAGACTCGCAGCTGTCAAATTGTTTTAACGACAGCAAAGACCTCACCGATACCCATTCAATCTTGTACTGTGCAGCTGTTGCCGCATGTCGTGTAGCTCATGTCAAATTCCCAAACAGTGACAGAGCTACACGACTAAAACCAGCTGTGCCAGCTTGGCAGTACAGGATTGAGCGTCGTATCGGGGAGACTAGAGCACTCATCGGCAAGCTAATCTGCTTCAGGGAGGGCAATACTCGCTCTAGAGAGATGCGCTTTGTGAGGCGGGCGTTCTCGGGGACTGATGTTAGTTCTCGAGATTATTAGTCCCGCGTCACAGAGCGTATCGACTTCCTGAAGCAGAAGATGTGTGCTGTGCATGGGCAAACCATATTCGCCGGTACAGGCGGAGAGTGGAGTGGTACACTCAGAATCACACATTCCAGAGCGATGAAAGGTGGGTTTACAGGGATTGGGAACGACCGATCCAAGTTGTGACTGACACGCACCTACCGGATGATGACGCCATGTGTTCATTCTGGCGAAACATCTGGTCGGTGCCTGTCAGTCACACCGAAGGTGATTGGAATGGGAAGATCGAGCGAGCGTGCGAACAAATACCAGAAATGGGGGCACTTATCATCAGCCCCTAAGATATTGCTTGTGCAGTCCGTCCGTTGCCTAACTGGAAATCTCCAGGCCCGGACGGGCTGCACAACTTTTGGATAAAATGGTTCCAAAGGTCGCACGCCCCCCTGGCATCCCAGTTCCAGTCAGCCTTAGAGTCAGGGTCGCTGCCCCAGTTCCTAACGACAGGAATAACCCACCTGCTCCCTAAATCAGGTAGTACCGCGGATCCCAAAAACTATAGACCGATCACTTGTCTACCGACGGTCTATAAAGTTCTCACATCCATTTTGAGAGCTAAAATTAATAAACATATAGACACCAACTTGACGGCACGGTTGGCGCAGTGGTTTAGCGATTGACTACTGCGCTGCGTGTCGCGGGTTCGATTCCCGCACGGAACAAATATTTGTATGACCTACATGTATTTATTCCGAGTCTGGGTGTTTTTCTATCTATAATATGTATGTATTTACAAATAAAAATTGTATATAAGTAGTTTATCAGCCATCTTGTTACCATAACACAAGCATTAGGTTGCTTAGCTTGGGACTAGATGGCGCTGTGTGAAATGTCCAGGGATATTATTATTATTATTTAACTCCATCATGTCTGTCTCTCAAAATGGATGTAGGAATGGGTCCCGCGGTACTAAGGAGCTACTCCTCATTGATATGACCATTACCCAACAGGTTCGTCGTTCCCGAAAGGATCTGTCGACATGTTGGATAGATTACAAGAAGGCCTATGACTCGGTGCCACATACATGGCTAATGAGGGTGCTGGAGTTGTATAAAGTAGATACAACTCTGCGCACCTTTGATGGCGTGTATGGGGCAATGGAGGACGGTCCTTCGCTATCCAGGATGTCGAAATATCCAGAGGAATAGCGAGCCGATAAGGATCGAGCGAGGCATATTCCAGGGCGACAGTTTGAGTCCGCTTTGGTTCTGCTTAGCCTTGAATCCTCTAAGCACGCTGCTGGAAGATTCAGGTCTAGGCTATCGGCTGAGGAGAGGTGGTCAGGTTATATCTCACCTCCTCTACATGGATGACCTAAAACTTTTTGCCCCTAACAATTTGCAACTGATGGAGCTACTGAAAATTACTGAAACTTTCAGTAGCGCCATCAGGATGGAATTTGGTGTGGACAAATGTGCGGTCATGCATGTAAAGCGAGGGGAGATTGTGGAATCCGTGGGAACCCAACTCTCGGATTCAATATCAACAAGGTGCATTTTTTTTCAATTTTGGTGGCGAAATTTTTTCTTCAGTTTTCAAGAAAAATAAGGACCTGGTATAAAAATAGAAAGTCCAAGCTAGAAGAATCTTCAAGAGGTCCAAAAATATCTCGATAAATTTTTGAGATATTTTAGTTCAAAGTCTAGTGTGTCCACCAAAATTGAAAATCGCCCACCAAAATCGAAAGTGCCCACCAAAATTGAAAATCAGTGGCACCAAAATTGGATTTTTCTGTCACAAACCTGTGCGGGATTGATCCAGGTATAATTACGGGAATAATGAAAAAATACGTTGCTTGATGTGAACGTGCAAATTTATTGTGATAATTTTATACATGTAGGTAGCCGGAAGACAAACGTTAAAAAATAAAAACGATTAGCTATAATCTACGTAGCCTCGACATTAACCAGCATGCGAATTTCTGTAGGCGCTTGCGGGAACATACCCCCGGGTGTTGAAAGCCTGCCTTTCAACCACTAAGAATCTTCGGACTCCGGATATATAGGCAACGGACAAATCTTGCTGAATGATCTGCGTAACAGACCACTAGAAGCCTTGACGTCAGCAACTCTGACTACGCCGTCTGTCCCTGGATACGTGGCAACGATCCGACCCATTTTCCACTTGAGTGGGGGGAGGTTGTCTTCTTTTAATAGAACCAAAGAATTCAGCTTCAAGGAGCCCTTGCATGCTTGCCATTTCATGCGAAGTTGGAGCTCCGATATGTATTCCTTACTCCATCTGCTCCAAAAATGCTGTCGGAGAAGCTCAATGCGCTCAAATCGACTCAGAGAATTGATGGACTGGTCTTGATAGTCAGGTGACGGCAGCGATGTCATAGGACGTCCAATCAAAAAATGTCCGGGTGTGAGCGGCGTCAGATCCTCGGGGTTTGATGATAACGGCGTCAGTGGTCTGGAGTTTAAAATGGCTTCAACCTGAACCATCATGGTGTATAGCTCTTCGTATGTAAGGTTACAAAGGCCCAGCACTCTGACTAAGTGATGCTTGGTTGATTTAACACCAGCTTCCCCAAGGCCAGCGAAATGAGGAGAATATGCAGGAATAAAGTGGAAGTTAATTCCTTCCTTAGCCACCTCCTCGGACAGCGAATCGCAATTCGCCTTAACAAACCTAGAAAGGTCATTGGATGCACCAACAAATGAGGTGCCATTATCCGACTAGATATTTCTCGGCTTTCCTCTACGTGAGATGAACCTCTTTAATGCCATAATGAAAGTATTGCTTGTTAAATCACCGACTAGTTCTAGATGAATTGATTTCGTGGAAAAACAAACGAAAATAGCGATATAAACTTTTACTAATTTACAGCCACGACCTTGGCGAACAGCTGACTGAATAGGACCTGCATAGTCCAGGCCTATATTTTCAAAAGGAAAACCTGCTAGAAGTCGCTGCCGTGGTAAATCTCCCATCATAGGGCTTACGGTCTCACCTTTATATCGGCAACAACGAATACATTTTTTACAGCACATCCTAGCTAAATTGCGACCTCGAATTGGCCAGTACGTATCTCGTATGGACGCCAACAATAACTGGGGTCCAGCGTGAAACAATCTTTTATGCTCATAATTAAAAAGTAACTTAGAAAAATGATGACTAGATTGAATAAGAATCGGGTGTTTTTTATGATAAGGAAAGTCTGAATGTTGTAATCTACCTCGAATCCGCATTATATTGTTCTCGTCCAGAAAAACGTTAAACTTATTTAATTCACTTTTCTTGGGTAACGGTTTATTATTAAGTAGTAATTTATAGTCTTTAAAAGATTGACTTTGAGATAAACATATAATAAAGTTTAAAGCCCTTTCTAGTTCATGCACAGAAAGAGGACCGCGAATAGATTGCTTTTTACATACGTCAATAAAACGTAAAACATAGGCGACTGTTCGTTGAAGTCTTAAAAAATTTGAAAACCGTGTAAAACTAATCAACTCATCAAATTCATCGTTATTGAATAAAACATGCAAGGTGACATCTAATTTCATTTCAGGCAAAATTTCATTATTAAAATTAATTGATTTATAAGGCCAATACGACATTTCATTCATTAAAAAACTAGGACCGGACCACCAATCATCTAAACTAGGTAATAAATTAATGTCTAATCCACGAGACAAATAATCAGCAGGGTTTTGGTCAGTTGGAACATGTCTCCACTCACAGCCACCAGTCTTATCTAAAATTTCGGCAACCCTGTTACGAACGAACGGCTGCAATTTATTTGGCAACATTTTTAGCCACCCTAAAACAATAGTGGAGTCAGTCCAAAAGAAAGTGCGCCGCGCGCTGGCTCGTAATGCTGCCACAACCTTTTCAAATATGCGAACACCTACAAGAGCACCGCATAGCTCAAGTCTGGGTATGGTCGTCGGCTTGAGTGGCGCAACTCTGCCTTTGGCTAACAATAAACGCACTAAAACCTGTCCCTGCTTATCAACGCTTCGTACATACAGACAAGCGCCGTAGGCGCGTTCAGACGCATCAGTAAAGATGTGAAATTCTAAAAACTCATAACAATCAATTAAAACTCGACGTGGAATATGAATTTCATTTAATTTAGGTAAATTAATAATCATTTCTATCCAAAGCTTACTAATGTCCGGTGATAGCTGTTCATCCCAAGATAGTTTTTCCAACCATAACTTCTGAAGTAACATTTTCATAACGATTACACACGGAGCCAATAATCCAAGCGGATCAAAAACTTGTGAAATAATAGAAAGCATGTCACGTTTTGTGTTATTTGAATTAACTGCAGACTGACTAATTGGAAAACAAAGGTAATCTGACAGTGGCTGCCAACCTAGGCCTAAGGTTTTGGTTGACTCAAATCCACCAACATTCAAATCCAGTGAAGACTGGGGAAAGTCAGAACCAGTTACCAGTTGTATGTCATTCGACTTCCACTTTCTTAGATTCATCTGCGCTGAAGCGAGAGTTGAAGTAACTTTATCACGCAACTCTTTGACCTTATTGATGTCATCTCCTCCGGTGAGCAAATCATCCACGTAAAAGTCGTGGAGGATGACGTCACCAATCTCCCTATCAACACACTCTAACCCTAACTGCCGAAGGCACCGGGTTGCTAGGTAAGGAGCGCTGGCCGTGCCGTAGGTCACGGTATTAAGTTGATAAGCGTGTAATGGAGTTGACGGATTATTACGCCAAATAATTTGTTGAAGATACCTATCATTTGGATGAACAACTATCTGCCGGTACATTTTCTCAACATCAGCAGCTAGGATGTACTTATGTTGCCTAAAACGCAACAGGATCGATAAAAGATCGTCCTGTACCACGGGTCCAATCATCTGGATATTATTTATAGAAATACCAGTATGAGTTAAACTACTTGCATTAAAAACCACCCTTAAATTAGTGGTGGAACTGCTTTCGCGCAGAACTCCGTGATGCGGAATGTAAAACCCTTGATCATCAATAGTTTTACATCTAGACATATGACCTAAAGATTCATATTCCGTCATGAATTCTTTGTACATATTACAAAATTGAGTTTTAGATTTAAATCTACGCTCCAGAGAAGCAAAACAATGTTTGGCTCTTGACAAAGATTCGCCTAAATTGTCAGGGGAACATTTTAAAGGAATCCTAACACAAAATTGACCATTGTCCAAACGAGTAGTGTTTTTCATAAAATGCTCCTCACATACCTTCTCCTCTGAGGAATACGGAGAAGAAGTACACACTTCTTCAAGCTGCCAAAACTTTGTGAGTTGTTGATCAACATTCAAATTTAATTCATCATCACAGTCTGAACGCACCTTTATGAAATTACATTTTAAAACTTTAGAAGAAATACAACTGTTAATTGGGCCGGAGACCAACCAACCCAATTTAGTCTCACAAAGAATTGGTTGTCCATCACCTAGCTTAATTCGTTGAGATTCCAATAAATCCCAAAAGATGTCAGCACCCAGCAACAGATCGACAGGTGCCGGTGAGTAAAAGTTGGGATCTGCGAGACAAACATCAGACGGAACTTTAATTTTCAACAAACAACAAACAATTAATGTCCACACTAAAATTATTATTTAAAGATTTGATTGATACTAACGGGGTGGACTGTATTTTGTTTCAGAGTTTGACTGTTGATTAAAACTTCGGTCTTGAATTTCCTGACTTCTTTTATTATGGCGGCTGGCTGCAGGCGGTTGAGTGACAGTTGCGAGTCACGAGTGATAGTTGCGAGTGTCGAATGATCAAGGGCCTCAACCGCCTGGCCGCACGTCTTTTATACTTAAGCGCAGGTAGCGAGTAGCTCCGCGGAGTAGGGTCTGTCCGGCCGGCCCCTGATTGGCCGTGTCGCGCATGTCTGTTTTACCGCCTCGGCGCTAACCAATCAGAGTTTACTTTTGGACGCTACTCCGTGTTACCTTACAATATTAACTTACGTCTAAACTTATTTACTTACGTCTAATAAAAACAACCTGATCTGAATTACATCTTATGCTAGTCCCTACTATAAACTTATCTTTATTCATACCAAATCTTAACCTTAACATCTATCTTATTTATACGTGGCATTTAAATCCTAGTCTACAATGACTACACGTGGTACTTTAGACCCCAGTCTACGAGCGACTGCACGTGGTATTTAAAACCTAGTCTACGACGACTACACGTGGTACTTTAGATCCCAGTCTACGAGCGACTGCACGTGGTATTTAAATCCCAGTCTACGAGCGACTGCACGTGGTATTTAAAACCTAGTCTACGACGACTACACGTGGTACTTTAGATCCCAGTCTACGAGCGACTGCACGTGTTACTTAAATCCTAGTCTACGAGCGATGTCGTCCGTAACATCCTCCCCCCGGCGCAGGGCTACCGTAGCCTAATTTTCCACGCAGAGGACGGCGAGCTTCGTGACTGGACGCCGCAGGATGCCCGCTGTTGTTCTGACGTCGGCCGACCGCACCTTGCCGTCTGGACCGCTGTAGACTGCTTCCACGACGCCTCGAGGCCAGGTTCCTCTCGGGAGTGACGAGTCGATGATGACGACCAGGCTTCCGGCTTGCAGGGGGCGTCGTTGGTCATCTGAGGCCCCTCGGGGCACCAGTGTAGGCAGGTACTCGTCTACCCAACGCCGCCAGAAGTGATCGGCGAGCGCTTGGGCGGCTCTCCATTGCTTGCGGCTGGCCTCCTCACAAGGCCCAGTGTAGGGAAGGCCTGAGGAGGTTCTGAGGAGGAAATGGTTAGGCGTGAGGGCCTCCGGATCCTTAGGATCGACAGAAACGTGGGTCAGGGGCCGAGAGTTCACGGAGTGCTCGGCCTCTGTCAGCAGCGTCAGCAGCACCTCTTCCTTCAGCGCCTTCTGGTTCAGGGTCGCTCCCAGTGCCGTTTTAACAGAGCGCACTAGTCGCTCCCACGCTCCCCCCATATGCGGCGCCCCTGGTGGAATGAACTTCCATTTCATTCGATGTTCTAGCCCAAAGTGAACGAAGCTCTTTGCCCACTCTTTGTATGTCGCACGTAGCTCGGCGTCTGCTCCTCTGAAGTTGGTGCCATTGTCTGAGTACATTACTCTAGGCCAACCTCTCCGCGCCGCCATTCTCCTTATCGCCATCAGCGCCGAGTCAGTGGACAAACTCGACACTAATTCTAGGTGGACTGCCCTCGTAGTCAGGCAGGTGAACAGTGCTCCCCATCGTTTCTCATGTCTCCTTCCTATGACTACTGTCATCGGACCAAAGTAGTCAGTCCCGCAGTACGTGAAGGGTCGCGTCGTCTCCGTTATACGCTCTACAGGTAAGTCCCCTGTAGTCGGTTTCACCGGCATAGCCTTCCTGATTCGGCAGAGCTGGCATCGCTGTGCGATAGCGCGTACCGTAGGGCGTAAGTTGACCACCCAGTATCGCTGCCTTAGGTCGTTGATCACGCGCTCGTTATTAGCGTGACCAGCTCTTCTGTGTGCGTCTTCTACCAATAGCCGTGTGAACGGGTGTTTGCCGTGTAGGATCACCGGCGTCTTCTTAGTCTCCCTGACTGCTGCGTGTCCGATTCTCCCTCTCACTTTAAGGATGTCATCGTCGAGGTAGGGATCCAGTTTATATATACTACTGGACTTTGGTACTGGCTTCCCTTTCTGAAGCAACTGCATCTCTTCGGCGTAGTTGTCGAGCTGTGCCTGTTTTAGCCATAGTTTCTCGGCCTTCTCTATTAGGTCGACGGTCATCTGGCTGGTCCTGTCCCTGCATTTTTCCTTGAACAGGAGGGGCATGGCTGTGGCTCGCAATAATCGTCCGTATGAAGAGAATCTGCTTACGTCGGGCAGGTGGGAAGTGGGCTCTCTCTTATCTTCGACCAATGCGTAGGTCGCCTCGGTAGTGTCTTCTTTGGACCTCTCCTTCGGCCAGGACTCTTCGTCGTCGTACAGGAACGCAGGGCCGATGAACCATCTGTCTCCTGGTTCCATGCGCATGGCGTAATCTGGGCGCGTAGCGTCGTCGGCTACGTTGTGGTCGGTAGGCACCCATCTCCACTGGCTGGCGTCGGTCAGTTCCGCAATCTCTCCCAGGCGATGTGCCACAAAGGGTGTGTATTTTACGGCGTCCTTCTCTATCCATCGCAGAACCGTTTGTGAGTCGGTCCAGTAGATGGTACTTCTGGGCTTATCTCGGTGTTCCCCCATTATCGTCGTTGCCAGTCGTGCGCCGATCACAGCTGCCTGCAGCTCTAGTCGCGGGATAGTAACGGGTTTCAAAGGGGTTACCCGTGCCTTCGCCGCGACCAGCCTTACGTCCACTCTCCCGTCTGGCTTTTGGATCCTCCAGTAGGCGGTTGCCGCGTATGCCTGTTCGCTAGCGTCGCAGAAGATGTGCAGGTCTATGAGGTCGTCAGGACCTTTACCGTACCACCTGGGTATGTGCAGCTTAGTTACTTCACCCAGACTTCGAACCCACTCTTCAAAGTGTAGCGCGTCTTCTTCTGGGATTTCCTCGTCCCATCCGATGCCGTGCCTCCACAGGTTTTGGAGCAGGATCTTGCCGGCGACCGTGAAGTGGCTGATGAGACCCAGAGGGTCATATACCGCCATCACTGCTCCCAGGGCTTCCCTTTTCGTCGGCGCTCTGTCTCTGGCCTTTACGTCGGGTGGCAACCGGCGTAGTCCGGTGTTAAAGCCCAGCTCGTCTGAGTCTGTCTGCCACAGTAAGCCTAGCGTCTTGTCTGTACCTTCCTCGCTTCGGCCAAATTTTACTTCCGTGTCGTGTGCCTGCTTCTCTGGTGCTATGCTCCTCAACACGTTGGGTCTGTTGGAGCACCAACCTCTCAGGTTGAAATGCGCGTTCTGGTGGACCTTCATTATATCGTGCGCGATCCTGATAGCCTCATCTTCGGTCGCGACGCTGTCCACATAATCGTCCATATAGTGGCTCGACGTTATGGCTCGTACGGCGTCAGGGTATTCCCGTGCGTACAGCGTCGCGTTGGCGTCTCGTACTGAATGTGCGATGAAAGGCGAACACGAAGCTCCGAAGATCATTGACGTCATCTTGTATTTCTTCGGTGGCTTGGTTCGATCCGCGTCTCGCCAGAGAAACATCTGCGCAGCTTGATCCCGATCTCTTATTTTCACCTGGAGAAACATCTCCTGGATATCGGCGGTGACGGCTACTGGCCGCTCTCTGAACCGGAACAGGATCCCTGGTAGCGAGTTCAAGAGGTCGGGTCCTTCCAGTAAGTAATCGTTCAGGCACACTCCACTATACTGATGCGCGGCGTCGAATACTAGGCGCATCTTACCGGGTTTGTTCGGGTTCACGACCGGGAAGTGCGGCAGGTACCATGCTCGCTTATTCTTGTCTTCCGATCCGTCGCACTCCTGGGCGTATCCTTTTGCGAACAAGTTCTTCACTAAGGTGCCGTATTGTTCCGCGAAGTTCGACGATGCATCCATCTTCTTTTCTATCGTCATTAGCCGCCTTAGGGCGCAGCTGTAGTTGTTGGGCATCGACGAATTCTCATCACGCCACGGCAACCCGACTTCGAAATGATCGCCGACTTTCTTCAAGGTACTGTGAACCACGTCAATCGCCCTCTGATCGTCTGGTCTGACTTTTTTCGCTAGGGAAACTCCTAGGGCATCGATCCTAAAATGGGACTTCATGAGTTCTTCCACACGACGCACGTCGTCCGACTGTTTTGTCACAGATGCGTCGTATAGGTGGAGCACCACTTGCCCTTCTTTCTTATATAGTGGGGCGCACGGTGCTGTCCCATGGATCACCCATCCCAGCTGTGTGTAAGAAGCCGCAGGTTCATTTTTCCCGCCCATGCGTAGCTCCCGCGTGACGATCAGGTGCCAGTTGTCGGCACCTATTAACACTTTGGGTCTGGCCTCTCCGTAGCACGCGTTCCCTTGTATGCCGCGGAGGTGTGGATAGTTATTTAGTGTCGACCTATCCACTGCCTGACTATGGAGCTGCAGGTCCTTCATAGTTCGTGCGCGCAGCTCTTGAAATTCGCCGTCCAGGCCGCGTATCTGTAGCTTGACCTCTTGACTGTGCTCCTCGCGTTGCTGAGCGGTCACGCCTTGAATCCGTAGGGTCGAGCCTGGTCCGTTCACGCGTAGCTGGCGCGTCAATTCCTCGTCGACGAGCGATATCGTGGAGCCTTCATCTAATAGGGCGAACGTGGATATTTGCCCGTTGGGCCCTTTTAATAGCACCGGACATATTTTCAGCAATACGCGCTGTGTCACGTCACTAGCCGCAGACACTGTCATCACGGCTTCCCGCGGCTGTTCGCTGTCGACGTCAGTCGACTTACTTGGTTCGCTCGTCGACGCCTCCTTTACCTCCCGTTCCTGGTGCAGCAACGCGTGGTGTGGGCGGCTGCAGGACCCTTGGCCACATCGTTTGGCTCGGCAGCGCTCGCGGCGATGGAGTCGCGTCACGCACTTGAAACACACTTTATTGGTGCGCGCCCAATCCCACCTTTGGTCATTGTTCATCCGTAGGAACTTCGCGCACTTAGGTACCTCGTGGTCACCGTCACAACACAAACACCGCGGTTTCGTTTCCTCCTGCCTCTCCGATGTGGCGTACACTAATTCGCGACCCGATTTCTTTCTCACGTTCATTTGGGTCGCAGTCCTTGTTTCCTTCTTCGGGGCAGGTGCGGGCGTCGCGTGTGTGTAGGCGTACTTCATGGCTCGGTCCGCCTCTCGCATCAGAAACCGGGACAGCAGCGTTACCTGCGGTTCGTGTGATGATTCCGCATTTTCGGAAGCGTAGTCGCACCATCTCGATTTTAAGTGCGGGCTCAGCTTCTCGACCACTTCACGCACTAACGTTGGGTTCCATGCGTACCCACGGATGTCCACTTTGGATAACACGCACACTATATTTTGAAATTTGACCGCGAACGAATTTAAGTCACTGGCCGCACTCGTGAGTCGAGGTAATTTCTTCAAATCTTCCATTGCTCGATCCATGAGTATTTCCGGTCTCCCGTAATACTGCTCCAGCGTGTTCACGATCACTTGAGGGTCGGACGCGGTGTACAGGAGTGCTGACACTGCATCCCTAGCTTCACCCTTGAGACAGTTGCGCAGTCTCGATAAGTTCTCGATTGTTGAAAACTTGCACACTTTTGATGAATCGTCGTACGCCGCCTTAAATGGCAGCCATTCAGTAGCCGCTCCCGTAAACGTGGGCAGCTCGGTTGCTTGTCGTGGCGGTTGGCGTACGTGTATAAATCTTTCCAACGTGTCGGCCAGGCGTTCGATTCCTCCACGGCGTTCCCCTCTAGTGGGTGACCGTGAGGCCGATCTTTGTCTGAGTTGGTCCCTGGCGATATTGACACGTGCGGCGGGCTCGACGTAATCAGCGGTTCCCGGGGCGGCGCGCATGGCAGCGGGATGCGGCGGCTGCTCTTCTTGCAGTCGGTCCGCTCCTGGAGGGCGACTTCGGTCAACATTTTGAAGCCACTCATCCACCCTATCCTCGCTCATGCGCACCGAACCTTCTTCACAGGCTTCGGCCTCCGCTTCGATCGTCGACACCTCGTACTCTAATCGCTTGTTGACGAGCGCCTTTTCAATTTCTAGCTGCTCGTTTCTTATCGCAGCGATCCTTTTCTGGGCCTCATATTCTGCCCTTTTCACTCGTGCCACATCACTTTTATACGATCTTCGGGAACGTATCGTACTTGCTGTATCCCTTATAGATGCGTCGCGTGCAGCTGTCGTACTTCTTGCCGTGTTCTGGTTTCGTATTGTAGAAGACGTCGTCGGATAGTATGACGTGGATGGCGCGATTACCGGTTCGCCATACTCGAACGCGGTCGCGGTGGCTCTACTCTTCGGTAAGCGAGGAGCCGGCGCGGCGGACGCGCCCTCTGTCGTGGTCGGCGCAACTCTCCCTGTCGCAGCGGCGACGGGGGGTGCGGTCGCGAACGCGGGGGCGGCGGGGTCGGACCCCGCCGCGGGCGCTTCGTACGGGATGCGCGGGAGCGCGGACGCGACGGTCGACGGCGACATAGGCGGATCTTCAGGAGTGCGGGGGCGTCGGCTATCGTAGCCCGATTCAGACTTATCTTCTTTGGCCGTGACGCTTCTGGTTCGTATGCTTGACGGCTTCATAATTGGCGTCTTGCTTCTTGATGCGTACGGTTGACAGGAATAACACTTGAGTAGGCTCTATGAGAATATCCGGCTCGAAGGACCAACTAACGGGGTGGATTGTATTTTGTTTCAGAGTTTGACTGTTGATTAAAACTTCGGTCTTGAATTTCCTGACTTCTTTTATTATGGCGGCTGGCTGCAGGCGGTTGAGTGACAGTTGCGAGTCACGAGTGATAGTTGCGAGTGTCGAATGATCAAGGGCCTCAACCGCCTGGCCGCACGTCTTTTATACTTAAGCGCAGGTAGCGAGTGGCTCCGCGGAGTAGGGTCTGTCCGGCCGGCCCCTGATTGGCCGTGTCGCGCATGTCTGTTTTACCGCCTCGGCGCTAACCAATCAGAGTTTACTTTTGGACGCTACTCCATGTTACCTTACAATATTAACTTACGTCTAAACTTATTTACTTACGTCTAATAAAAACAACCTGATCTGAATTACATCTTATGCTAGTCCCTACTATAAACTTATCTTTATTCATACCAAATCTTAACCTTAACATCTATCTTATTTATACGTGGCATTTAAATCCTAGTCTACAATGACTACACGTGGTACTTTAGACCCCAGTCTACGAGCGACTGCACGTGGTATTTAAAACCTAGTCTACGACGACTACACGTGGTACTTTAGATCCCAGTCTACGAGCGACTGCACGTGGTATTTAAATCCCAGTCTACGAGCGACTGCACGTGGTATTTAAAACCTAGTCTACGACGACTACACGTGGTACTTTAGATCCCAGTCTACGAGCGACTGCACGTGTTACTTAAATCCTAGTCTACGAGCGATGTCGTCCGTAACAGATACGTAACACATTTTATTAATAAAAGATGACGAGTTGTTGATGCCTATAATGGAATTATTTACAGTCTTGGCAGTCAAACCAAGCTGGTGGTATAACCTCTCAGTCATGAGACATGACGTGCTGCCACTGTCAAGCACAGCACGAGCAACATACTGCTGACCATTAATACTCATGACCTTGACGAGTGCAGTGGACAATAACACGTCACCGGGTTCAACACTCGCGGACAGCGACACACTGGTACCTATACCTATATTACTGGGCTGAGTGGAGACAGTCGCACTGCCATTCGTGTCAGCAACAACACTGCTAGAAGAAGAACTGCTTGCGTCTGACTTTAAGGATTTATCAACGTGAACAATAGTGTTATGTTTACGACGGCATATTTTACAACCTAGCTTTTTGCAGTTGTTTGCATAATGTCCCAGATTAAAACAGTTGAAACAAACTTTGTATTTAGGTAATAACTGCAAACGAGCTTCATTGCTCAATGATAAAAACTGAGGACAACTACTTAACTTATGATCACCGTTACACATAACACAATTCTTAGGCTTATTTGTAACACCATCATCCTGTTTCCTTGAACATTCACCTGAATTATTTTTATTAGAATCCTGTACCAACATTGACCTAACTTTGTTTGAATTTTTACCTGTGTGTGAGTGTTTAGTATTCGTAGAAGCTTCCAATTCGAACGTTTCTAATATCTCAGCACGGTTTTTAATAAAAGTAATAAATAATTCAAACGTAACTTTAGAATTCTGGTCCAGGCGGCCCTTATACTCACCCCATTCACGATAAGTTTTGCTATCTAATTTGTGTGTGACAATATAGATGAGTAAAGTATCCCAATGATTAACAGGTTCATCTAAGGATTCTAGGGCACGTATGTTTTTATTAACAATATCAAGTAAACCTTTTAAATTAACTGACGACTCCTTTTGAAGGCTGTCGATTTGAAATAATGCAGATACATGATGTTGGATAAGCAGGTGCTTGTTATCAAACCGCTCGCAGAGAAGATTCCACGCTACCGAATAATTGGCAGAAGAAAACTGAATGGAGTTGATCACCACAGCAGCAGATCCTTCTAGGGATGACCTCAAATAGTGAAATTTATTTATTTCGTTCATATCATCGTTTGAATGGATGAGACTAACAAATGTGTCGTGAAACTCTAACCAGTTAGTATAAGAACCACTGAATTTCGGTAACTGAATAGTCGGTAATTTAACAAACTTATGATTGCTAGAACGCGACATTACATCACAGGTATCATTAGAATCGCCTTTCCTATTATCAGCCAACATTTGTTGAGCTTTAGATAGGGTTTTGTAATAAAGAGATTCAAACTCTGCACGTTCCGACATCTGACCATCCAAGTCATCAGTACTACACTCCAGCAATAATTGCACCTCATCATATTGGGCATACAATGCTTCGAGTCTAGTAACACGTAATTGCAACTCGCTTACCTCAGTAGGGCTCAAGGATGAATTCAAAGAATTTAGATAGTTTGAGAACAATGTCACCTTTCCTTTGCAACTCGCTCGTTTCCTAACGAGATCTTTATTGTCCTTATCCCCTTGCATTGCGTAAGCTGGTGTGATCAACCTGGAATGTATATAAAGAAAGTTATAGCAACGTTTAAATTACTATTACAAATGATGCAGCCTGAAATACGTACAAGTTTAAAATACACTAACTTTAGAGTGAATTTACATAAATAATTATTTAGAATTTATAATAAACTATACGTATTGACGGTTTTAATGTACTAAACTTTAATAATAACACTGCAATTGCAACGATTTCTATTGTCTATCTGTGCAACTAATGTGATTACCTAACTGTCTCAATAGATATAAAATTATTACACCGTAAAGCAAAATAATGCAGTTACTAACAAGAACTACTCTTTAACAATGTGTAAATAACAAAATGAACAATAATGACTGATCAGTTAATAATTGTATTACAATTTGTAACCACTCACAGAACAAAGAAAAATGACAATAGGTATTTCGTACTAACCTGGTTATTAACGGCTGACTTACACTAATTATACCTGTTATATAGAGTGTTGGGTACACAAATTTAATAATAAATACGCCTTTTCTCAGCTATTAAGTATCCAGACCACGTTAATTCCAATAATCTTCTGAATGACGTAGCAGAATTCACCGGCCACACCGGGCGTCGACTATGATTTTTGATGTCCACCAATTCTCTTCAATCCCTTTGTAACAATTCGCTGATCGGAGTAAATATTCTTCAAATCTCCCAATTATCAGGCGTCGAAGGACCATGTGCGGGATTGATCCAGGTATAATTACGGGAATAATGAAAAAATACGTTGCTTGATGTGAACGTGCTAATTTATTGTGATAATTTTATACATGTAGGTAGCCGGAAGACAAACGTTAAAAAATAAAAACGATTAGCTATAATCTACGTAGCCTCGACATTAACCAGCATGCGAATTTCTGTAGGCGCTTGCGGGAACAAACCTCAATCTTACTAATAAAGCTCAATGTAACTAATCTCACAATTAATTATACTCTGGAATTATCAATAGCTTTCATCGGTTAATAAAACTCTTTATTGTTAAAAAATATTTATAAAAATATTTGTCTGATAAACTCATAATGATAATTATGAGTTTATAACACAACAACACGAAAATAAAAAAAACATTAATCTTTTTATTGTATACAAAATTACTTGTCAACAACTACCTACAAAAGTTTCCTAAACACAACTAAGAAATAAAGCATAATTAACAAAAAACATGATTAAAAAAAAAATGACAAAATACAATATTAAATCCAAGGTCGAGGCGCGAGACAGTGAAATAGCAAACATATCATGACCATTTCACCAACGCTCTAGTTACAGATTTCAGTTTAATAAATAACTCGTAGTTCGTCGTTTAGTTTAACTCAATAATTATTTGGGTGCTAATCACCAGACGAGATCAATATGGTTTCTATAGTCAGTCTTTAAATCTAAGAAAGTAATTCGAAATTTTCCAATATAAACTATTCTCATCTTTACTAAAAAAACCCTAAAAACAAGAAAACAATAAGCAGAGTACTTCATCTAATAGGAATATGACTGCAATAGTTACACAGAATAGTTACAAGTGTTGCAGGGAATAACAAACTTAATTGTGTTAAATATATCTTTCTCATACAAACTACCTTAAAACCAGAAATAATAGGTACTATTTTCTTTAGAATTTCAATAAGTTTCCTAAACCCAATATTATTATATTTTTGACTTTACCACACAACTCTTTATCTTTAGTACTAAACAACCAAATAACCAAACTGAATTTTTATAACTATTCTTGCAAATAAAATGCAAAATATAAAAAATAACGACGACGAATAAACTCTAAAATATATTATGTTATATTCTGAGTCAGATGAATTATTAAAATCTAAGGCTGATGTTTTTTCAGCAGTTGCTGCAGATTTTTCGAACTTGGAAAACACATCACTATTCATATTTTCTTTTTTAATTTAATTAATTTTTCTTTGACAATATTCTTGTTGATATATTTTAATTCTTCTTTGTAAAGCTCGACCCTCGCGTTGTGACTTTTGTTGCTGTGAAACAAGTCTACCTTCTCGCTTTTTTGGTGATATCTCACCCTTTCTCTATTTCGTAGTATTTCAGCCTTCGGGATTGCTCTTAATTCTTGCTTTTCTTCTTCTTTCTGACATTCTCTTTTTAAGCAGCCTCTCTTCGCTGGTCTGTTTTGGCAAATTAACAGCAAATCGATCCACCAAAAATTGAACAATTCTTGTCCCCCGTGCCACCCAAGATGATACTTACGTTTTTTGACGGGAAATCACAGCATTAATCACATACCTGTTACGCGCAAGTGCCCGGCATGACTGAGAGATGTGAAATAATAAAACGCAATTGATCGCACACGCACGAAGCTTCATTTTATAGTATGTTGAATAAGTGCCACCAAAATTTTGACTTTTGCTTGGACAAACTTTGATTGAGTGTCCTGTCCTTATAAATTCGATTTTCTAATATGGTTTAATTGTTTTTAGAGAATGTGTCTTATGCATATACTAACGAAATTGTTTATTTTTTATTGTACATTAAATTGTTACTTTGGTGAATGCAATTATATCAAAAAATGGAGCTGGGACAAACCACCTAACTTGAATTTTAAGGTGTATTTTTTTTTCACTGATTATTTATACGCACTTATAAAAAAAATAGTGTGGCCCTAATTGAAGCAAGCTACGTAGTTCACTATAAAAAAAAATAAGAAACATCCTATCATTTAACACCTTGATTCTCAACGTGGACGCGTAAAATTTGCTGCGGGGATATTCACCCATACCTCAGAACCCTCTCCGCAGCCGAAACCTATAAGTATTTGGGTATGTCGGAAGCGTTGGGAATCAATGTTACTGACATGAAGCAATCGTTGAAGGAGCGCTTCTTTGGCCGCCTGAAAAAAGTATTTAATAGTCTTTTATCAGGCGGAAATAAGGTGCGCGCCTTCAACAGTTGGGTCATGCCGGTTTTGATGTACTCTTTCGGCATACTCAAATGGACTCAGACCGAACTTGACACCCTGGACAGGAGGGTCCGTACGCTGCTGACTGCAAATCGAATGCATCACCCACGGTCATCGGTAATGAGGCTGTATATCCCGCGAAAGTGTGGAGGTCGAGGCTTTTTAAACGCTAAGAACCTCCACAATCGCGAGATATGCAGTCTCAGGGAATATTTCCTAGAAACCGACGTGGGGATGCATCGAGATGTAGTCGCGGTGGACAAGGGTCTCACTCCGCTTTCCTTGGGTAAAGAGAACTGGCGCAAACCAGTAGTGTTTGACACTAATGAACGCATGGAGGTATGGCAGAGTAAGGAGCTTCACGGACGCTTCTTCCGGGCCTTACATGGGCCTGATGTGGATCTACTAGCGTCCGTAGCCTGGCTGCGTTTTGGTGACCTCTTTGGAGAAACCGAAGGTTTTGTCTGTGCAATTATGGACGAAGTTATGATGACGAACAATTACCGGAGATTTATTGTGAAAGACGGCACGGTTGACATCTGTCGGGCATGCCACCGGCCGGGGGAATCAATCAGGCATATTATCTCCGGGTGTTCTCGTCTAGCTAACGGAGAGTACTTGCATAGACACAACCTTGTAGCTAGGATAATCCATCAGCAACTTGATCTGAAATACAACCTTGTGGAACCTGAGGTGCCGTACTACAGGTACGAGTATGTGCCCGACCCAGTTCTCGAAAATGGAAATATCACATTGTACTGGGATCGATCCATCATCACTGATAGGACTATTGTTGCCAATAAGCCTGATATAGTGGTGGTGGATCGATCAGAGCGATGCGCAATGATTGTTGACATAACCGTCCCGCATGATGAGAATCTCCAGTGAAAACCGAGAAAGATAAACAAATCAAGTATCTTGACTTGGCTCGCGAGGTTGTCGACATGTGGGATGTGGACTCAGCGATCATTGTGCCGATAAACTCAAACTCAAATCATTTAATTCAACTAAACCAATTACAGGTACTTTTGAATTGTCAAAGGGTCGGTCAGTCAGAAAGATGAAGCTAGTTGCCCATTCCAAAGCGTAGGTACCTATGGAGAAGAACGGGCAAGAAACTCCATGGACACTCTTTTAAATCATGAAATTGTTAAAAAATATTTGATTACATCATTCGTGTTGAAATTAACTATGTGAGAACGATGTAGAAATACGTGCACGTTAAAAGCGTCCGTTATAAAAAAACAAAAACAATTCAGAAATTAAAAATTAAAATAAGCCGAGGCAGCTAAGAGATGACCAGTCCCTACTGACGGCGCCCGTTCACGAACATGACGTATGGATCTGCACCATTCAGCTCAACCATTTTGGAGGGAACTTAATGATCCATCCAACACACACGCCACCACCAGCGAGACATTTGGCATGACATACTCACAGCCGCCAGGGCACATTCAAGTCAATGAAAGACATACCCAGTATATGGTAGCTTTATAGTATGTACATAGTACTCACACATGTGCTATACAATTATACAATACTAGGAGATTGAATTTATATAATGCAAAAAAGTATTTTAAAATCTTCAGCAGCTCCAACAGTATTTTCAAATGCTTATCAATTTATTTATGCGTCCATATGGAGCAGGACCAGCGTTTAGCCAAGCATTTTTATCAGCGATGTAATCCCCTAATTTATAATATGCCTGGCTGCATAGTGTGCGTTTTATACAAGATTTAAATTTCGTTTCATTCTGTTCTATTATGTGGGGAGGTATTTTATTGTAACATTTTAAACAGTACCCCATGAAAGATGAGTCTACTTTAGCCAGTCTGAAACCTGTTTGAACTAATTGGTCCCTATTTCTAGTCTTATAGTTGTGTCTTTCACCTCTTTTATTGAAAAGATTTAAATTTTCTTACGTACATGATGTTTTCATAGATGTATTGACAAGGTACCGTCATGATGTTAATATCTTTAAACAGTTCCCTTAAAGAATCGCGCCTGCGGAGGCCATATATTGCTCTGATGGCTCTTTTCTGCAGAATAAAAATGGACTCGATATCTGCAGCCCGTGATAGTCGTGACAGCCAATGGCTTAATAGCCAAGAGCCTCGACCAACACCTGAGGAGGCTCTCGTTGGGCAGCTGGATCAAGGGCTTGATTCAGAAAGCGGTACTTCTGGACACGGCTCGCATTGTCAGGAGGTTCCTCTCTCTGGAGCCCTAACCACCGGTAGCTTGGACCCTGTTCCCGATACCGGTGGGCTACTATTTTTTATATTTGTAAATGTTTTTTTATCTTTTTGTTTACAAAAATATTTAAAAATGTAATTTATATGTATTTAAATGCAATAAAGGAGATAATACTTAGATAATTATTGGGATCCTGCCGTTTTACCGAAAAGATTTTGCCAAAATTTCACTACTCAAACAAATTTTAGCAACCTTTTTTTATTTTTATACCAATGCCATGTTTGGAATAATTTTAGTACAATCTTTAGACAACAAACGTTTGGTCAAATGATTTGTTATGGCAAAAATACAAAGAAAAAAATAAGATTTTTTGGGAATTACATAATTAAAAAATGCAATTTTATTTTAATATAATCGTTTATTTAATACAATTAGGGAAAAAGAGATGATTGTTAGCAGGCTATCAGGGACCAAACTAGTTAGACGAGGTTAATTTAAAAGAAATGGTCAGGTTAGGTTAGGTTAAAACTTTGATCTCCTACCTCCTGACAGAAACGACTAGATTGTATAGAAAAAAAAAATGGAAAAAAAGAGGTTATTTTTAGCAGGCTGACGAGAACCGAACTAGTTAGACGAGGTTAATTATTAAAAAAAAAAAATGCTTAGGTTAGGTTAGGTTAAAACTTTGACCTACTACGCACGAGCCGAGCAAGCGAAGCGAGCGGTACCGCGGTAAAACTCAAACTCAAATCATTTATTTCAATTAAACCATTTCAGGTACTTTTGAATTGTCAACATTTTAAATAGTCGGTCAGTTAGTCAGAAAGTGAAGCTAGTTGCAGTACATCTTTGACAATTCAAAAGTGCCTGAAATGGTTTAATTGAAATAAATGATTTGAGTTTATTTAATACAATAATTTTCTTCGAACTTTCTGTTCTGTAAAATCTTTAATAATTTCCTTCAAATTGACACTGTCACAAACCTCATGTTCTATTGAAATCATAGCCAATCCAGTTAATCTATTTTGTGTCATGGTGGATCGCAGATAATTATTAATTTGGAGAAACTTCTTTCACCACTAGCAACTGTCATTGGTAAAGTTAAAAGAATTCTAAGAGCAATACTGATATTTGGTCAAATCCTAAATCTGTTATGAATTTTAAAACTTCTTGCGGAGACAAATGACTGTCTAAAATCGTACTAAGGACTGATAACTCCTCTGAAAGTTCTATTGCATTTATATCATATGAATTCTCATGAATTAAAATAGTCTGGAGGTTCTGACAATTATTTAACAATTCATCTTCTGGCATTTTTCTTATGGCATATATGTCATACAAAAAAGCAAAATATTTACTATGTTCATTAATTTGGGAAAACCTTAACTCCAAGGAGTTTATAGCTGTGTCTATAATGTGATAAAACACTTCGATTTAAAATTTTTGACGTGGGTCAATGATTGGTTCATCATGACCCTCATAACCAAACATCCTTTTTTTCGAACGAATTCGATGTTGACGGACATTTTCAAAATCAAAGATCTCGCTATCAATTTCAGTAGCTAAAGCTCTGGCATCTTCAAGAATTTGGTTAAAGTACTCATCTGACCGTGATTTTTCAAAGAAATCTTTGGTATTTTTTAATAATTTAATTACTGAAAGTAACTCAAAATCTTTACTTTGCATTAATTTACTGACAGGATTTATCCGATTTAAAGTTTCATACCAAATTATTACAGAGCATAGGAATTTAAACTGTTTGATTTGATTTAACAAACCCGAAGCTTCGTCTCGTGTAGAGGTATCCATGTCGGTGTTTTGGTAAACAGCAAGTAATGCATCGTAAACTTGCCCTATTTGTCGTTTCATTTTAATGCTTCAATTCTACTTTCCCACCTTGTGTCACTAAGTGGTTTTAGTGTTAAACCTTTTACATTCATCAAAAGAATTGACTATCTCGACGTTGAAGAGGAAAAGAAAACATATAATTTTTGCACTATATTAAAAAAATGTGTAGTTTCCAGTGAAGACTTGCCATATCGTTTACCACTAGGTTTAAAGAATGACTACTGCAAGGAACCTAAAATGCCCGTGGATTTATGTTTTTTATCCTGGCTTGGACCCCACTTTGAATACCTTTCATATTGGATCTATTATCGTACCCTTGCCCTCTTATGTTCTCTAGAGACAATCCAAGTTCGGATAATCGTTCTAAGATAATCTCTCTCAGTTTTGCTAGCGTCCGGAGTACAATCTAAGATAATAGAATAATATTTTGATTTAAGTATAGCTTCCAAAATATTCCGTTTAATATTGTCCGATATTGTACTAATAAGCTCATTCTGAATAGTTTTACTTAGGTAGGTTGCTTGTCTCTCTTCTTTCTTTAAAACCCTGCGTACGTGTTCCTGCATAACAGGATCAAATTCAGCTAACAACTCTACTAGTTTCAAAAAGTTACCATTGTTATGGTGATATAGATTATCAGAAGTGCCCTGAAAAGCTAAGTTATTTCTTCCCAACATTTTGATGACTGAGACAATACGTAACAAGACTTCATTCCAATGGTTTATTTCTGAATTAATTATTCTCTGAGTTCTCTTATTCTCTCTCTAATTAATTATTATCTATATCGTATGCGACGACTTGACTCGACGCGAAAGTTCAAACCAAGATCTAACAGCTTCTAATTGACTTCGTGATGTCTCGTGAGATTTACGAGTATCACCTAAATGTTTCCAATCGTTGTAGCCATCTTTAGATATATCGGAAGAAGTTACATTACAAATTTTACAGCAAAAACAAAAGACAACATTTTTTACTTTAGAATACACAAGTCAGTCTCTTAAAATTTGTTCACCGTTATTAAGCTTTCTTTTGTAATACCCAGAAGTAAACCTTCGTCCTTTGTTATCTTTTGGAAATTCAAATTCATACTGTGGGTTAGGAGAACCCAATATTAAAGAATATTTTTAGTAAATAATTACTAAAAATATTCTTTCTGCATCGGTTAGTCTATTAGGCCATGTTGCTGGATCAGTATCTAAAAGTGACGTTGTGTCTGCTGAAGTATTTGTAGTTGCAATTGCAATGGCAGTAGCATCTGTAACAGCAGTTGACCCAGAAGCAGAAGGTTCACAAATTATATTCAGCGTATCTTCATCATGTGGTTTAGATGCATCTGCATCTGCTGCGTCAGTTACTTGCTGGCGCTCGGGCGAGGACGGTTTTTCAAGTCCACCTTTCGTCAAGAAGGATTCTAATGCCCGTGCTTGCTTTTGTCACTCTAAATCTTTTTCGAGCCGTCGTGTTTTGTATTGGTAGCCCGACAAGCGTGCTCTACCATCAGATATTCTGTTAAACAAAAAAATAAAAAGTTGAAATTTTTTTAAACATATTTTATTTTAATAATTTTTCAAACAAAGCCAGGAACAATAGCTAGTAATATATGTCTGACTTTTAATTAACTCTTGTCAGCTTTAATTTTACACACTTTTACGATGGGAGTAACTTCGAAATCGCAAAAAATAAAATCAGCTGTTCTATAGTAAATTGACTCTCCGGTCGACCAAATGTATGGAACAGCTGATTTTTTTCTCGCGATTTCGAAGTTGGTCCCACAGTAAAAGTTGTTCGTATACATGAGTACATTGACCCCTTAAGCTGGCAAGAGTTAATTAAAAGTCACCCTATATTATACTCGTATGTGTTAACTCTCGTATTTATTTACAAATTTTTATCACACTATTTATTTTTATAAACAAGTGTTAAGGTAGTAGGTAGGTACTTACTTAGTAGTCTCGAGTCTCGTCACACATTACATTCGCATATTTTCATTGATTCATTTGTCTGCCACTAACATCCACTTTTCAATTTCAGTATTTTCGAACTTTTATAATCTTGTAAAGTAGATAGAGATTCGCGTTAAATTCAATTAATACATAGAATAGAAAACAACAGAGGAATAAAGAAACTGCAACTGACTAGCGCGAGGGAAAGTAATGTATTTGTATCTTTGAATGTTTATAGATAAAAAGACAGACCAGGGAATCCCCCGTTGCATGCAACCAGTGTTGCAAACCTCACGAAACTGAAGGCCTGTACGCACCATCCATCTTGCTGTCCGTCTGCGTCCGCGCGACCGCGTACGGCCGTCATGGCCGATCGTGCTGTGTGCACCATCGTGCAAAACATGCACAGCTTGAAGGACGCAGTGTGACCACATTTTATTTTTGTAATCTACTAAAACATGATGTGAAATTTCAGTCATGTCAATAGTAATAAATTATGTTCTAACAACTTTTGTGTAGGGGTGTGGTTTTTTTTTGTTTAACCATCTTTCAAATTTTCGCCACCGACGCGCCACGCCGCCCGCAATTTTGCCGCCTCTCAATTTCGCCGCTCCGGGCAATTGCCCGGTTTGCCCCCCCCTAGATCGGGCCCTGTAAATAACTCTAAAAACTAAAAGGACTAAAAAGGTCGCACTGAAAAACACGGTTTAGAATTGCAAGTGGCAGTTATAATAAGAATAAGAACGAACGCTCGCCACTCGACACGGCGTCCGTTCATATCAAAGTTCAAAAAATGTAATGCCATAGATAAAGATAAGTACTGACGTAATGCGCGCGCTCAGACTCCGTCCTTATATACGGTAGCGAACCGAGGCGGCCACGCGCCACGCGTGTGCTGCGAACGGTGCAAGCCAAATTCACCTTCAGCACTACATTTAGAGCATAACTTAGGGGCACTGCACACGGCTAAGATACTGTGACGTAACCTACGACAAACTTATTATTTGCGGTTGGTACAGTAATCGGGTCTAGGGATCGAACCGCAAAATTAAGTTTGTTTTTTATTGTATATACTTTTCCGGGATAAAAAGTGGGTACTTTTTATCCCGGAAAAGTATATACAATAAAAAACAAACTTTTAATTATTCTTTAATATTATGGGCACCACACTGGGTAGTGTGGTGCCCATAATATTAAAGAATAATTATACCAAGTTTCATCGTAATCGAACGGGTAGTTTTTGCGTGATGCCTGAACAAACAGACAGACAGACAAAAATTTTTTTAATCACATTTTTGGGTTCGGTGTCGGTCTAGTAACACCCCCTGCCATTTATTTTTTTGATATTTTCAATGTACAGAATTTTCACTTCTACAGATTTATTATAAGTATAGTTAAGGTGGATGCTCCGAGGTAGCCCGCGAAATTCAAATTTTCTTACGTTTTTTGCAATTTGCTGGTCAATACTAAGTTATATGTTGATTAAAATATGATTCGCGGCCGTAACAAATATGTATTTACAGAATTATAATCATTAGAATCAGTAATACAACTTGTTAAGTTAGCATAATCCTAAAATGTCAAGATTTCATGAAATAGTCATTCTGTAGGATTACTTGATCTTAGAGCGTTGTTTTGATGACTTTAATGATTATAATTCTGTAAATACATATTTGTTACGACCGCGAATCATATTTTAATCAATGTACAACTTAGTACTGACCAGCAAATTGCAAAAAACGTAAGAAAATTTGAATTTCGCGGGCTACCTTGGAGCATCCACCTTAATAGATATACCTATGTAGATAATTTCCGAAACTTTTGCTAAGCCTACCTAAAAATGTATACTGGGCATTCTGTAGCAAAATATTAGAAAGTATCAAAAATCGAGCGCATTCCGAATATAAATTCAAATATATACAATTCGGCGCGAAATTGAATAAATGACTATGGTCATAGCCTCATAGGTCCTCTGTTATTGACCCAGTTTCAATATAATGTCCATAAAACGATTAAAATTACATTAGGAAAGCATAAATTATTATTATAAATAATGCTTGTTGTATTTAATGCTTAAAATAATTTTATTTTTGAGAATCGATTTCTGACATTCGTCACTTTAATTACTTACTCGGGTCAATCGAAATTAAAAAAAAAATCGTTTGGCATAATCGCTTTCGTACATCATTACGATAAAAAAAAACAACAATGGTCGGCGATTTTGAACACAAATTAAGTAGTGGTAATAAATAATACGTGTAATTGGATCTGTGTTTCAACATTACGTTAGGATTTGGGCATTTTCGTGTTTTTTATAATATTTGTAATAATATTTTTCACATTTTACATCATCTACATGTGTGTGTGTGACTTTTGTGAAAAGTAAAAAGGTAAACACGCACGATTGGCGCGAAACTTCGACTTTAGATATCAAAAAACTACATTACCACTGCTTATTTAACATGAACAATGGATGAATTCGTCAAATAATTAAATGAAATACATCATTTAATTATTTGACGAATTCATCCATTGTATTCATTGCCCCTGTGGTGAAGTTTGGATTTTCGTAATCCCCAATTTTTATGTTTTTTACCCTCGACCACCACTGTCATCAAAATGGTGAATATCGCATTTACAGACTTGAATTTAATAAAGGTAAATTAATAAATATGGAAGATTGAATGACGATAACATGTGAGTTTTTTATCCAACTTTCTTAATTAACGCACATTCATAAGATTTGATGGGTGGCATAATCAATATTTACATTATCAATTATGGGTGTCGTATGTCGTCATTCCAAGGTCCACTGGGACCCGTTTCCGAGCCAGCGGAGGTTCGTGTGTTCGGGTTCATTCGGGGGCGCTTCCGAACTATACGGTTAATGTAATTGTTATCTATTTTTAAATTATTTAACTTTGTAATTTTTTTTTTTAATCTTCTGGTCTTCCGACCTAATTTGTACAGCAGCCATGGTCAAACATGTTGTGCCAAAGAATATCCTGTAACACCTATAATAAACATCATAAAATGTATATTATCTACACATGTTTTTGCAAATAAATTAATCTGAATCTGAATAAGGTTAAGGCCGTCTTTGGCGCAATTAGATTCACGCGAGCATCCTCCGCACAAATACATTTTCTTAGGCAACTTTACTTGAAAGTTTGATCATGTTGTTGTGTGCATAGGTCACTGGCGAGCAATCGCGTGGAGGAGGTGGAGGCGGGCGTGCTGCAGGCGTGCCGCCGCCTCGTGCGCCTCGAGCTTCGCGCCAACCCGCTGGCGCACGTGCACGCGCGCGCGCTCACACACCTGCCGCACCTCACCACCCTGTGAGTGCACACAAAACATGCATACGTACCTTCCATAGCGCATCATTACGCCATCGCGCCGCCGAGCGCCGCCGAGCGCCACCGACGACTCTCATAGTGATGAAGATACGTCGCGCGAGGTGTCGATATGATCTCCATGCTGTCAGTGTACATCAAGTTTTGTTTTTTAGCCGCGACATCCAGCTCCGATTGTATACAAGAAGTGAATCGTCCTCGAGAGCGAAGTTCATGAAGTAAGTAGGTGTTTTTATACCTACTAAAAAAGTTCAAAGCGTTAAAATCGCAAGATAAATAAATTCCTATTGTTGGCTCCCTAAAGGTGGTGCTCCCACTGGCATTAATTCCACGGTCCGTTGCATGGCAATTTTACCTTTGAAAACAATCCTAAAGTGGTTTGCTGATAATAAATTGTCGGCCAAAGTCAGGGTCGACATCATTTTAAACAACATTGATTTTCCGGAATTTAAACAAGTTTTGTGTTGATCATAAACTTGTTAAAATTCCGAAAAATCTTCCGGACAGATATTAACGAAGAGGTCGCTGTTGTCTCGCGTCCCTGAACACTTTGATGATGAAAATTCATAGTCCAGTAAAGTAAAATAATACAAGATATTGTTACTGATTATCCAAAGGCTAGTTGTAACGCATGAAGTTGCCCATAGTCAGGGGGGGTAAACTTACCTTCACGTTCTCAGCTATTTTTTTAGGTGCGCCATCTATTAATCTTGTTCCTTAAACTTAAGGCAAATAATTCACATAAGACGTACTAGATGTCTCTACAGAACGACTTAGACTTTATAATTGTTGAAAATTACTATTTTAATTTCTAATATGTTTTCATTATTTTATTTTAATTTTAAAGTCTTAAATTATGGGCATTTTTTTGGTTTATTTTATCGACTGCTATAGAAAAAATCACAAATATCAAAATTGTCGAAACCGTTGGTAATGTTCTCTGAAACAATATGGCCGATACGTTTTGCAACTTGCGTGTGCGCTGAGTTGTTTTCGTATTGTTTATACTGTTTTCTTTGCTGCTTTTAGAGTTGAAGCTCTGCTCCTCCGTAAAGCTTGAAAAGACCATCATCAGATTTGTCAATACATAACTGGGAAATATTTACAAAAGCAACTTTAAGAAAATGAAGGATAAAATATAGTATAGGTATGTATAGTATGGTTAGTTAGGAACACGATTTCCAGATGGCGCTACTCACGACAGGTTGGCATAAAAATTCAGTGAGATGGCACTCTATACCCGTATTATAAAGTGTTCTGTGCCCATAGTAGCTTGTGGTTATAAACAGACTCAACGTCGCACTCTTCCTTATAATCTGCAGAGCCCGGTCCCCCACGCTCGCGGCTCGGCCCCCTTCGAGGCAATATTATGAACTAATATTATAAAAAGCTAAGTTTTGCTTGTTTGGGATTTACCTTTAAACGAGTAATCCGATCATGCAGAGTGGATCGTTCAGTGAATAGAAAGTATTAATATACAAAACAAGTATTCCAGAGGGTTCGAATATATTGTGACTAAACCTAAATTTCATGTAAATTTGAATTAATATTCTGGGACAGTCACACATGCAATCAAAATTGAACTTTAGTATATGATATAATGGATCTTTATCTTTGGGTGTAGAAGACAGAAACGTAATTGTAACATTTTCGCCCGATACATTATTTATTCGAAAATCATGTGTTTTTTAAGGATTATTACATTTTATTTCAAGATGGCTCAGCCTTTATGTCTAAAATAAATGTTCACAGTAAGAAAATATACTTTGCTATCGGCCCATAAGACATTTTTTCTCTAGATCAATTATTACTTTAGTTATAAACGAAATAAGAATTGAGACTTACGACATTTAGTTTCGAGCTCCAACGCGATCAAGGAGTGCACGCGGTATTCAACTTTATTACTGATGTGTTAGCGGCCTAACCCGCCTACGAACCCGATGACCCCATAACCCTCCTCCAGGAGAGCGATAGGGCAACCAGTACAGTATACAAACAGAAACAACCGACATTCCGACCTCGCCGCCGAGGTCCCTCGCGACGTCCCCAAGTAAATTCTCCCCCCCGACCCTTGCCCGCTGAAGTGCCAGCCCGCGCCGTAGCTGAGCCTGTAGCTTTAAATTCCCCGACTGAGACCTCTGAGTTTGTTTCGGCCTTTCTTCTCAGAGATAGTCCTAGCAAACGCCGCGCTCATCAAAGCATTAATATTAATCCGATCCAGCCTGTCCCCTTGCTGCCCTCTCCCAGCGACGCCCTAAGCCGAGGTTCGTACCCCACAGGGGGTGCCCTTAGCGTGCAGTCGCTTAGCATTAATTTAGACGTAGCCCTGGCTGGAGGCTTTAAGAATTCTTAAGGCAACCACAGGATAGTCCGGTTAAGTAGTCACGACCTCTCAAGGTCAACTACGAGATGCCATACCAGCCGGTTCGTCAGTGCCGCGCTATGCGCCATCATGAGAGGGTGTATCGCTCGCGCGCGCGTTCAATACGTATTTTACTTGGGAGTTATTTTAATAAAATTCACATTAAAACGCTACCTATACAATGGGAAACAAAGATAATAAAAGATATGTTCAGATAAGTCAAAAGCTTGAAAAATATTGCAAGAATCATGAGAAGCAAAGCAGTATTTTTTTATTAGTAAGTATTTTTTTTTAAATACGTATATATTATTTTGACGAAACGTCTAATCTAAAGTATAAAATTGTATGACACAGTCGATCGATATTCATACAATTTTATACTTTAGGCTATGGTAATACGGTCCTATTTTCAATGGAGCCAGTAAATTCCGCGAAGATTTTTCCGCTGTCTGAACTTCGCCAAAAATGTAAACAAATATGAGTTTATGGAAAAATAACTTTAATTTCTACACAATAAAGTTTAGTTTACGCTACAACTTCACACATTTTTATAACTTTTTCAATAGTGCTAGTCACTCTGAAATGAACTTAATTGCCATTAAAATAAAGTTGATATTCCTTTAACTTGAAATAACGTCAATTTGAAACATATAAAATTTAAATATAGATATCTCTATGATGATCAGATAAATTTGATTTGATTGCAGCCGACCTATATCATAACTACTGCTAATAATTATTATTGCATGCAACTGCAACCTAGCGCGCGGGTTCAAGGTCAGATTGTTACAGTTGTGTTGAAGATTGTGAGAACATAGGAAGCTATGGAGGCGATTTGATTATATTAAGTACCTATATAACAATATTATAAGTAGTATAACAATTATGTTGTTTATGCTTATATATAAATTGTTGAAGAGGTTTTATCCGAATAATGACTAATAAGTATATACTCTCTTAGGAAAAAAAAATGAAGGCAAATTTCTCGAATTTGAATGTCATCCGGAACAGGGAAACTTATTGGAGACGCCTTCTCAGTTGCATAATTTAGTTTCTGTTCCTGCGAAATCATGATGCAAGTTGTTGCAGTTTTTGTCTGGCTTGTTAATTCTGATGGCGTCACAGATTTGCGATCTGATAAAAAAATTATTTTACAAAAAAGCTTTCTGTCTTTTATAGGGTAACGTGTGTCGGTCATGAGTTTCTGCATGCTATTACAAAATCGGCGCAAAATATGATTTCTACAGTTAATCTTTTCGACTGTAATGTTTGCGTAGGGCCGTGACTCAATAATTTTTGTGTAGGTACTGCTATCGCCATCTGCTATAAATCGTCCATAAATAATGTTGTGCATTTCAATCGATTTTTTTAAACCTTCTGCTATGATTGTTGCTTCCATGCCTGTAGATGGGACGTCGTAATTTTTGTAACGTACGAGGGCGACACTGAAAGTTTTTAGAACCGGCCACTTGTAAAAGATATAATAAAAAAATAGTTAAATTTTGAAAATGGAACTCTGCCAATATTATTGTGTATATATTTTATATAATAATAATAACGTTTATTTATAAACATGTTGCAGATTTACTATAACTTATCTTAAAAATTATAGAGGACACAGTTGCTCATTTGCCTGAACTAGGTGGAACCTGTTTCAGGCTAGAAAGGTGCAAAAAAAATTAACAACTGAGAAGACTAATTAAAAACTAATATTACCTTAAAAGACTAACATGTTTAGTTACAGACAACGAGTAAATCCTCTGTCTCACTGTATTATATGTTAAGTAAAAATTGCAGAATAACCTTTTTACAGTCGCAATTATTTAATTTATAAATACTTTTTTTCCTATTTAATTTATTGTATAGAAATGGGCCTAAAAATGTATAAAATCTGTTTACAAAGACATATTTAGACGATGCATTGGACTTACATACAATTTACAGACAGAATTTTATTAATTTGTCATTTGTTTACGATTTGGCGGCAAATTGAAAATTGTCTGCGTCACGTCAGCATGAATTTAACGCGAGAAAATTTTCGTAGGTACAGACGCCAGCACATCAAGCTACTACAATCTGTCAGATTTCTTTAATAGATTTTCGACTTTATTGCTAAACCATTAGGTTCAATGTTGATTGGGAAAATCTGACAGTTTCGGGTAGGTTGACCTGCTGGCGTCCGTACAATGATTTTTTATGACTTTCGATGTCATTTAAGTCAACAAGAAAGTTATGATTGACTTCGATTGGCCTTTTACGATGAAATGCCATCTCGTGCCACTGTTTACAACTTGTTTAATGAGTTTAAACGTGGTCGCACTAATCTCACCGATGATCTGCGTGAGGGACGACTGAAGATAACATCAGTTTTGTACGGCGTATGATAGAGACTGACAAAAGAGTGAATTATCAGCAGATTCGGACAAGCTTAGGCATCGGTATGAGTCAAGTGCACAAAATCATTCATGAACATTTAGCGGTCAGGAAGCTTTGTGCCCGGTGGATACATCATAATTTGACAGAGGCCCAAAAGCTCCGTCGTGTTGATTGGTGTCGTGAAATGGTTCAAAGATTTAACGGAGTCGGCTCAAATGCTGTGTTCGACATACTTATGGGTGACGAAAGCTGGATTTATTGTTATGATCCTGAAACTAAGAGACAGTCTGCTGTCTGGATGTTTCCTTCCGAGGAGTTGCCAACTAAAGTGAAGAGAGGTCGAAGCGTGGGAAAAAAGATGGTGGCCTCGTTCTTCAGAAGGACAGGTCATTACCCAACAATTGGTTTAGAGGATCGAAAAACAGTTACTGCAGAGTGGTACACTAACAATTGTTTGCCACTTGTCTTGGAAAAAGTTCAGGAGAAACGACCTCGCAGTAGGATCCTCCTTCACCACGACAACGCCTCGTCGCACACCAACAAGCAAACAATCGACTACTTAGCGACGTCAGACGTGGAATTACTGGGTCACCCGCCCTATAGCCCCGACCTCGCACCTTGCGATTTTTATTTATTTACGAAAATAAAAGAAAAACTTCGAGGAAAACGTTTTATGGACGCCGAGGAAGCAGTGGCTGCATTTCAAAATGCCGTCGAAGAGACCCCTACGGACGAGTGGGCAAATTGCTTTTCTCAGTGGTTCCATCGGATGCAGCGATGTATTGATGTAAATGGACACTATTTTGAAAAGATATAATAACACTAATAAGTTTGCTAGTTTGTTCAGTTTTTTATTTTCTAAGAATTTTCAGTGTCACCCTCGTATATTTTATAGCATTTCCACTTTTTTGACAAATGCATCAATACTTTTTTTTTTACTGCCATTTATAAGACTACCCGTACGTCTGCCTATTATAGCTGCGCATCCTGAATTGGCAGCATAATTCGTTTTTTATGCCGAGAAAAAAGTCAAATTTTGGTGGTCAGAAACCAATTGAATCGAGCTTAATCCACAGTTAAAAAAGAGATTTATTATCAGCAACCACTTGCAACTTATCATAAAAAATCGTATATCAATAATACGTCTTCCAGTTGAAAAGAAATGAAGTTTCAGCCATAAATGTAAAAGTAAGTAGATAGCTCAACTATTCCGATAAGCTGTTTTTGACGTTGAGCATCTCGAGCTGGCAACGAATACTTCTGTATCAAATATGAGCCTTATTCTTACCTCGTTACTTGTATTATTGGAAATAGTATTAGTGGAAATGTTGTTTTTGTACCAGTTTAAAAAACATTTTGTTTTGTGTTGTTTAATAGATAGACGTGATGGATATTGATATCTAAACACGATAAAACAGAAAAAAACCGATTTCTCAACTCATACTTCAAGTAACACCACCAGCGGTCATTGACTCCAAAAAAAAAAACAATCATCAATTCAAATCTTTTTAATTTGTCGAGTTTAGACTGCGGAGTTTCTCTAGCTAATTTAATTTGACCATGTTTTGAGTAATGTAGTAGTTAGTATTAAATAAACTATTATATTTCTTAAAATAAAATATATATAATAATATAAAAGTGTTTCTATTCCATCTATGTTCGCTATTCTAAAATCAAAATACGTAAAGTTAGAGCGAGTACACATTGGGCGCTCGGCGTTGCGTTGAGCGCGCGTTGATAGCATACATACAGCGCGCTTAGTACGGCGTTTAACGAGCGTTACCAAGGTGTCCATACTCGGCTCGATTGCTTGTGTGTGGCTTCTATACCGTCGCTACAGAAGACGACGGCAGAGACAAAGAGAATTTTGGGTGCACCCAATACTACGATTTTTTTTGTTTTTATATTCTGGACTTTCCATGTCCCATATAGCTGGACGCTTTTGGATTTCGTCGATAAATAAGTCTGTATCGAAGTATTCGGTCTCCATTTTGTTGAATATGCGTCCACTCTACACGAAAGCGCGCGCTCAAATGTACAACAAAATGGCAGCTCATATATCTCGAAGCGCGCGGCTGACGCCCTCCCAATGCGCGTTTGGACGAAAATCTCAAAGCGCGCGTTCGACGCGCGCTTCATCAGAAACGTGCGCTTGCATGTGTACACCTAGATAAGAACTACTGGTTCTCAAAACGCGCGTTACCAAAGCGCGCGCTTCAAAACGCCTAATGTGTACTCGCCTTTAGAATTTTGCGTCGACGCGGCGACCTTCGGCTCGCTCGCGGGAATTGAAGCGCGGAGTAGCGGGGTGCATGGGGCGGAGCTTGCGTGGAAATTATTTTAGGGTGCCTGGTCTTAAACACAGATCAGAACTGAACTCCCATTTGTATAGAATATTAATACATTTGAAGTTAGGAGCGACCGCTTAATGACAGCGATGCGGAGCGTCGTCGGCTCAAGATCACTACACATTAATCCGGTAATAAATGTCCTGCCTTGATGTCAACTACGATTCGGGAATTATCAGGATTTTCCGGAAGGGTAGGCACCTCTCACGTCGATAAAACCTAGTGTATCACTACACTAGGTTGGTAGGTATGTATACCAAATTCACGTTGTCTGTTCACACAGACAACGTGGATTTGGTATACATACACATGTATCATGTAGTGGGGTTCAAGACAAAAGTCGCTATAATTATGATGACTAGGTTTACTTGATAGCATTGATAATAATGGGGGTTATACAAAGTATTAAATTATAAATTACAAATTGATTTTAGTAATATTATAATAATATTGTGTCATATTCGTAATAAGGATTATTTTGAGGTTTAGTTTCAATCTTCTTTCATAATGAAAATGAATACTTAAGCTATAACCGCAATAAGTACGATAAATACGATTTGTTAACTTTAAATTTTGAGATAGGCAACTAGTTAAAACGAACGCACTGACAGTAAACAAAAAGTAGTACTACTGAGTAATTATAAAATAAAAAAGTGATCACTTTTTTTTATTTACGTAGATAGATTTGTTAGTTGCCATTTCTTAGAGTAGGTACCCACACACATTAGTAGTCAAAGCACAATATTATTATATTACTAAGATACAATATTTTAAGTATAAGGGTCGTAGTTTACTGATTACCTGCTTTACTTCAATAAATTGTTCTTTATGAGAAAGTACACTGTTATGACTAGTAGTTTATTTATTTCTAGTTTATAAAATTATAATGATTATACATTTTGAAATCACTTATAAAACATTTTTATTTATAACCCCGTATTACAATAACAATATAATAATGAAAATAAAATAATTATTACATTATTATTCTTGTTTATTAATATATTTAAAATGAATAACAAAATAACCGATAAAGATTATTGTTGGAAAAAAATACAAAAGACCCAACTCGAGATTGGAACCCAGACCTATGCGTTCAATAATCCAATACGTAAGACTACCAGCTATCGATACTTGATGTAACAATTTCAATTTTAGCAATGTATGAACCAACCAGGGTCATACATAATTACGTAGCCTGTGTGCAAAAGCGACGGTATGTTTTTTGTTTCGTTTGACGCCAGCCAGGTGAGCGTTCTGTGTTGATACATCACTTATGCACACAGACGTAGGTACAGCCTTTACCGCGCGTTCACAGCAATACAGTCCTTAAGGTGATTTTTTTTAGGGTGGGAAATCATCAAATGACCTCTCCCGCTCTGGGCTGAGCGGAAGGGCGTGTCAGACTTTTACTGACTAAAACCCACCCGTGTTCCTTCAGTTGTCTATGCCAGGGTCCCACGGTATCTCTTTCGAACAACCCGCGGACTCCGTCAGTTCGTGCTGTCATCTCTTTGAGGCGCGCGTGGAACACAACGCACCGTCGATCCGGGCCTGGTCCTTACCGGGCGGCGAGCTGCCCATTACTCGCCGCCCGCAAGTCCGCACCTACGGTGGCCGGGAGTCGGCTGTTGACTCCCGTCCAGGGCGTCTCCTGCGGCGGCTAGGGGCGTGCGGGCGCAGAGATTGCCTCTCCCTCACGCGCTCCGCCTCCTCCTTAGCGAGCATTACTGCTTCGCAGAAGGAGGTAACGGCCTCCCATTCACTCTCGCTCCGTACCATGGCCTGGACCAGGGCCGGACGCGAGAAATCGCCGCCACCGATCGCCGCCACGAGGACACGGCGGTGCCGGGCCCAAGACAGGCAGACCTCCACCGTATGCTCCACCGTGTCCTCCGGGCGATCCACACAGTGGTGACACCCTGGCGTTTCCTCCCGCTTCATCCTGAACAGGAACCTCCCGAAACAACCGTATTCGTTGAGGATCTACGTCAGGCGGAAGGTGATGGCGCTGTGGCGCCTCTTTAGCCACTCCTCAAAGAGGGGACTTATCGCCGCTATTGTGGCGTGCCCAGCACTGGGTTGCGACAATCACACTCTCCATGCCGCTATGAGATCCCGCCGGAGCTTTGTCCGCTGTACCGTGATTTCTCGCGGCAGTGGAGTTACGCCCCGGCGTTTTGCTTCCTCTCGCCACTCCCATTATGTGGGCGAGGACTTTGGCCTCCAGATCCCATTGCGGCAATCCGGCCAGGAGGATCGCCGCCTCAGCGGAGACCGTGCGGTATCCTCGGATCAACCGGACAGCCATGGCCTTTTGGGACGCGTTCAACCGGCGGGCTGGTCGCCGCCTCAGGGAACGCGCCCATACCAGTGCCCCGTAAAGGGCCATGGACCGCACGACCTCCGCATAGAGCCCCCGGCAGGAGGCGTTTGGTCCTCCTAGATTGGGCAGGAGCCGCCTCAAGGCAGCCCCGGCCCGCTCCAGTCTGGGAGCCATACGTCGGAAGTGCTCCACGAAATTCCACCGACTGTCTAGGACGAGTCCCAAGTACTTCATCGTCAGCTTGACGCCGATGTGAACCCCTCATGCCGTTATTTGTGAACCCGACGATGGCGCGTCCCGAGGACCATGAAAACACATGGCCTCAGACTTGTGCAATGCCACCTCGAGTCCCAATTGACGGATCCACTCGATGATTGTCGCAACCCCGCGTGTCGCTGCTTCGGTCGCTGCCTGGTGCGACCTCCCCTGCGCCAGGACCAGCGTGTCGTCAGCGTAGCAAGTCACGCTGACGCCGCTAGGGAGATCGGCGCGCAGTACCCAGTCGTACCCGATATCCCACAGATGCGGCCCTAGGACCGATCCCTGTGAGACAACGCACGACATCTGTCGCCGGTTCCACTCTCCCCGGTGACCGGGGTAGATGACGGCCCTGTCCGTCAGATAAGCCTCGATAATGCGACAGAAGTAGGTCGGCATCCGGTGATACCGGAGTGTAACCCTAGGGCAGGGTATTGAAGGCATTGGCGATGTCTAGAACACCGCCAAGACAACCCCACCCCGGGCCACAGCATCCCCCGTCGTGAGCGCCCCCTGCGGAAACCGAACTGGCTTTCCGCCAAATCCGGCCCCACCCGCACCAGCTGCCCGACAAGGCGGTCTGCAATGACTCTTTTATAGAGCTTGCCCACCTCGTCGAGCAGCACGATGGGCCTGTAAGCGGACGGAGAGTTTGCAGAGCGCCCCGGCTTCTTGATGAGGACCAGTTTCCCCGTCTTCCAACGAAGTGGGAACTGACCCCTCTCCAAGCATGCGCTTATTAGCCCCCTTAGTCGAGACTTGAGAGCTTCCAAGGCCAGGACCCAGGCTTTTCCAGGTAAGCCGTCGGGTCCTGGGACGGTATTTTTTGGCATTCAGTCTACGTACTACCACTCTCAGCTCTACCTCGGTCACCTCCGGAGCATCGTCGTCGTCCTCGGTGTGGTCCGCATCTGGCACCGCAGGAGGCAGAGTTATGGGCGGGGGAGTATGTTCCCCTCACGAAGGGAACAGAGCGCTCACCACGTCCTCCACAAGCTGGGGCCGGAGACTCTGCGTCAGCGGGGGAGGCCATGGGCGGAGTTTATCCCGCACCATTTTGTAGGGGCGTCCCCACGGGTCTCTGTTTAGAGTCCCCAGGGACTCCTCGCGGGCCAGGGGTCCGGACCCCTGGCCCGCAGGATCTCCGCTCGGAGGGCGGTCTTCGCCACTCTGTACCACTCGTACAGCTCCGCCCGTCCACCACTGATTCACCCCGCATCCGCACGCATGGATCGAACCCCGGTTTAGGACGACCAGGCCTATCTCCAGAGCCCAGTCCTCCACCATCCTGCCCCGTGTGTCCGTATGCTGGGAACCCCAAGCCAAATTCTTAGCATTGAAGTCCCCGAGGACGAGCACGGGGAGGTAACGGAACCCGACGACGACGACTCTTAGCTCCGCAAGGGAGTTGTGGAACTCGGCGAGAGTTCGGCTCGGGGAGAAGTATACCCCTACCACGACTATCTCCCCGAACCTTGCTGCCACGCAAACCCGTCCTCTCTTGACAGCCTCGAGGGACGAGGTACCGGCGGAGGCCGACGAAATTAGGGTCACTGAGCCGCTCAGGTCCTCCACCCAGTCGTCCTTGGGCGGGACAAAGTACGGCTCAGCGACCACGGCGATGTTAATCGACCACTGCGCCATGCTCTGGAGCAACAGATCCTGAGCGGAGGCGCAGTGGTTGATGTTCGCCTGGAGGAGGCGTAATGGGGCCATTATTGGCATTCCATATTAGCCCCCTCCTGATCCCCCTGTGAGGGCCCAGCCGCGGTGGATGCGGCAGCTGCGACGGCAGTGGTGGCGGCGGCTGCGGCGGTGACGGCTGTGGCGGAGGGCTTGCCCCTGCCCGTGGCTTTGGCGGGTGGAGCGGAGGCCTTGCCAGCTGCCGCACATGCATAGCAGTGCGGCATTCAAGCTTGCTTCCTGCCACATGGCTACCAACTATTTATTGGCACCGATGAAGTTTCTCCCCTGGTCACTCCAAAAGTGTGTAAACTTGCCTCTTCTCGCACAGAATCTTTTATATGCGCCTATAACGCCTCTGACGTCATATCTCCAACTAACTCCAAATGAATGGCCTTGGTAGCCATACATATGAAAATAGATATGTACGCCTTGTGTGCTTTGACTCCTCTTCCCTTGCTCCATAGAACTTGTAATGGTCTAGCAAAGTCGACACCGGAATGCAAAAATGGTCGAGCTGGTGTCACACGAACCTTTGGCAAATCACCCATTACTTGCGTTCTTGTAGTCGCATTCTGTTTGGCACATACTAAGCACGGTGGACATATCGTTTAACTTGTCCTTTATCTCGCGTTATCCAATACTTAGCTCTGAGAGAATCGACACTGACTTGGAGGAGGAGGTCTGTCGTTTAATTACTGAGTTCCTATGGCCATCTTCCAGCTCCATTATCGCCTAATCAAGCGTAACTGCAATGTTAAATAAGAGTTTTGCCTTTATTTTTTTGTCAGGCACTAAACATATTGTTATACAACACTTTTGTCGATATCTTTATTTCCGTGATAGTTACAGTATTATCGTTGTAAAACATTGAGAGAAGCAAACGGGAAGTAATTAATGGCCACCGTGAATTTCACTAATTCTATTTAACAAGGACACTACGACTGCATGACCGACCGTCCTGACATCAGAATGAACGGTCACTCTTAAAATGTTTTTTTTTTCTTCTAGAATACGATGGAAGCAATTGTTTGAGAGTCGGAAGCAAATAAAGGGTGTCTCAGTAAGAGTGCACTTTTTAAAATTGGAATATTTTTTTTTTCATGCATGTGGCAACTCTGAAATTTAACAGCTTTCACCTCTGTTTATTCCGATTACTAAAAATGGAGAGCTTTTCGAAAGAACCACGCGTTATAATTTCATATTCATATTCATTTATTGCGAAAATGGGTAATATAGGTAGGTAACATACAAAATATATATTAGTCTCTCCATAATCCGCCTGAAGGCATGCAATTTTACAAATTATGACTCTACTGATTTATCAAATTACATTAATCAATTATATAAAACAAAACTTCGTCATAAATAACATGAAATGTCAAGAAATGTTAAATAATTATATATTATGTCAATTAAGAATTTATGTATGTCAAACAATTATCAAAAACTAAATTAAAATAAGTGACGTCAATAAATAAAGAATTACAGTATGTCATCTCTCATTATTAAATTGCATGTCATTCATAAACTCGTTAACACTGTAGTACGCTTTTTGCACAATAAACTGTTTAACTTTACATTTAAATACATTAATGCTCACACTTTCTAATAACAACTTTGGCAGATGATTATAAACTCGTGGCGCCATACAGAGTACACTATTGGCCATCAGTGCACTTTTGCGCTGAGGGCAGCAAACTTTCAAATTGTGGCGTTTACTTTTGTATTGTTCATACAAAGCTAAGTTCGACCGGACAAATAACACCAACTCATACATGTACAAACACGGTACTGTTAATATATTTAGTTTCCTGAAGAATGGTCTACAGCTATCTAAATGATCGAGCTTGCATATTGCCCTTATGCACTTTTTTTGTGCTATAAATATTCGCTCTTTTTCCGTACAGTTACCCCAAAATATGATTCCATATCTTAACATACTTTCTACGTTGCCATAATATGCCGTAAGTACTGCGGTTCGGTCAAGGTTTTTAGTGAGCATATACAATGCATAAGATTGAGTACTCAGTTTTGAGCAAAGGATCTCTGCATGTGCTTTCCAGTTTAGGTTACCATCTATATTAAGTCCTAAAAATTTTGTAGTGTCCACCTCGCTAATAGTTTCGTCTTTATAATTAATATTAATCTTCGTCATTAGTGGAATTCTGTTTTTAAATGTCATTAATTTTGTTTTACTTAAATTGAGTTTTAAATTATTTGATGTCAACCATTGTATTACATTATTAAGTGTATTTAAAATGTCAGATTCAATAAGTGATTTATTTTTGCCTGTAAATACAATTGTGCTGTCGTCGGCGAATAAAATAGTTGGGTGTTGTGTTACCTTAGGAAGGTCATTAATATAAATATTGAATAAGAGCGGCCCTAGTACACTTCCTTGTGGTATTCCTAGATTAGTTTCTCTATATTCTGACTTGAAATGTGTTTCTATTTAGAGTTTAGGACACAAGCGTGTTATTTGGGTACACTGTTTTCTATTCGAAAGATAAGATGCAATTAAATCTAAGGTCTTACCCCTTATTCCGTAAGCATTTAACTTTTTTAATAACAACCCATGATCCACGCAGTCGAACGCTTTTGTAAGATCCATGTAAAGTGCACAGACTGGAACCTTTTTATCTACGTTTTCCAACACAATATTTAAAAAGTCATAGATGGCCATGTTTATACTTTTGTTTTGCCTGAAACCGATTTGTTCTCTTGCAAAAAGATTGTATTTTTCGAAAAATTTGTTAAATCGGATGTGTATGACCTTTTCAAAGATTTTCGATATAGTGGGTATCAAGGCAATTGGACGATAACAAGTCATGCAACACGGATCACCGTTTTTAAATAATGGTTTAATTATTGTCAATTTCAATTTGTCAGGAAATGTCCCGGAACATATACACAGATTAAAAATGTGACTCAATACATTACATATTCTTGTCGAGACTCTTTTCAGTATTAATGTAGAAATATCATCGTATCCAGTACTCTTGGTATTTTTTAAATTTGTTATAATTGAATGTATTTCCTCAGGTGAAGTAGGATTCATATATAACGAGTTTGAAATATGTACTGGCGTAGCTATGTTGCTGGCTTGATTACATTTTTGAACCTGATCAATAAAAAAATTATTAAATGATTTAGCTATCATTAATGGGTCCTTAATAACATTTGTATCGTTAATTTTAATGCTATGTATTTCTTCCTTAGGAACAGCATATTTTGCATTGTTGATAAGCATCCAAGTTGCTTTACATTTATTGCTAGCAGTTCGTATATAATGCTCATTTTGGACCTTCTTTGTTAGCCGGATTATGCGTTGCAGTCTCGAGGATAATGTATTAAAATTATCTCTACGTTTTTTGGTACGATTTTTACGGTATTCCCATAGAAGACGTCTTTTGCGCCGGCAGCACAACCTAATACCATTTGAGATCCATTTCTGTCGCTTTTGCACACTTATTCTGAGTTTAACTATAGGAAAGCACAATCGGTAGAACAAATTAAACGTTTCATAGAAGTTATTAAATGATTCAACGGGATCGTCATTCTCAAAACATTCTGTAAAATTCAGTGAACTTATACATCCTTGAAACTTTTTGACGTTATCTTCTCGGAGATCTCGTTTATTAACATACCAAAATTTAGAAGTAATATTGGCCTTAACTGGGCATGTTAGCAGTTGTGCTGTATGATCAGATAGTGCCAATTCAATTATTCTGGATTTGCATTTTGAAACATTATATATAAAGTTGTCAAGGCATGTACCGCTAATTATGCGTGTGGGTTCCTTAAATGCATATTTTAAATTATGGCAAGATAACATGTTTATAAAGTCAGTTGATAGTTTTGTTTTATTTATAATATTTATATTAAAGTCACCACAAAGTATTACCCTATACTTATTAAGACAATACGTAGTGAGCAATGATGAGAATTTCTCAAAGAATGTGTTAATATCTTCTTGTATTACTTTAGGTGGCCTATATATACAAAATAGGAACAATTTATGATCCACAAGCTCTATTCCTGACACTTCAATTATGCCCTCTGCACAATATCTACTTAATCCGACTATTTGTTTATAATTATAAATATTACGGATAAGAATACACGCACCGCCTCGGCGGCATTTACGGAAAAAACACGAACCTATTGTAAAGTTGGGAATATCAATATATTGAGTATCAGATCGTATCATATTATGCTCTGTCACACAAATAATATCCACAGACTTTCTCTCCTCTTCTAGTAGATCCAATGATAATATTAGTAAGTCCGATTTATTGCTAAGGCCAATTGTGAAAACTCATTACAAAAATGGGGAAAGTTACGCTGAAACCGCTCGCGAACTTCGCCAAATTTTCAGGAATATGATAACGGACTTCTTGTGGCCTCAACTGGACGGCATGAATCTGGACAACATGTGGTTTCAGCAGGATGGCGCAACCTGCCACACCGCGTATAAAACAATTGACTTATTGCAGCAACGATTTCCATAACACATTGTCTCACGAAATTCTGATGTCAACTGGCCACCAAGATCGTGCGATTTAACGCCGTGCGGTTTTTTTCTTTGGGGTTTTGTGAAATCTCGGGTTTATGCGAATAAACCCGAAACAATTCCTGAGCTCAAATCGGAAATCCAACGCGTCATCGGTGAGATACAGCCACATCTCTGTGCAAAAGTCATGGAAAATTTAATGAAAAGAGTAATGGCCTGTCATCGGAGCCGTGGGGGTAATTTGCCGGATATTTTATTCCATACTTAATCGGAACATGTCTTCTTTACAATACAATAAAAATATCACAACTCTGTCATAAAATACTTGTTTTTATTTTAAAATGAAAAAGTGCACTCTTACTGAGACACCCTTTAGAAGCAATAGGGAAGCAATTGTTAGGCATAAATTCAACGTTAAATACGCCTAGTGACCGTTCATCCTGATGGAGACGACGCCAGGACACTTCCTGGTCGGTCAACCACTGGCAACAGCACCAGATTATGAGTATGAGCACTTGACAGTCAGTAGCTTGAGACGTTGGCAATTGACATAAAGAAGCTTCAATCTTTCTGGAAACGTTGGTCTCAGGAGTATATAACTATGTTTTTCCAACGACACAAATGGGCTAAACGTACGCGCGATCCAGAGGTTGATGTTGTCCTCATAAAAGGGCATAATTTACCACCTACTAAGTGGTTATACGGGAAGGTAGTCGAATTACACCCTGGCAAGGATAATTTAGTGCACGTAGTTTAGTGTAAGGACCCGAATCAAACGTCCAACTTCTAAGCTATGCATTTTGTCTGTCAACGATGAATGATAAACACGTAATTTTATTGTTTTTCTTTCATTTTTATTTTTTATGTTATATAATATACAGTCCACTCAGATACTAATTTTAGAAATGTAAAAGTAAGCATATGGAATATGTTATACCTACTGCTGCAAAACCTGAACTATTTTCTACGTTATAAAACCCAATTCAAATTTTTGCGCTTTACTTTGTGTAAATATTTCATCACCACTGCTCTCAAAACGGTAAAGGAAAACATCGTGAGGAAACCGACATGTCCTAGAAGCAAAAATTGGAAGACATGTGACATCTACCTACCCGCACTGGGCCCGCGTGCTGGATTACGGCCCGCTTCCTCTCACCGAGAGGAGGCCTGTGTCCTAGCAGTGGGAACATTATAGGCTGATTATGTATAGGTAGTCATTTTGAATATTCCGTGACGAAACAGGCACGCCCCCTTGCCACTTCTCCTGTTTTTTACATTTCTATGGTGTTTTTATACAACAAGCTTCCCGTAGAATTTAAAAGCATAAATATCGCAAACTTATTTAAAAACAAATTAAAGACATATTTATTGAGGAAGGGCTATTACAGTGTCGATGAATACCTAGATGATAAGTGACAATCGAAATATTATCGTTCTGGATATTAATTTATTGAATGGAATTAATTTTAAATGGCATGGTGACTATTATTATTCTGAAATTTTTACACTTCATATTGTTTATTTTTATTTTTTATAATGTCTTTTTGTTTTGTTTTTATTATTGTATTTATTCCTCATATATGAAGGCGCGTCCCTAGCGCCATCTAGTGGGATTAATTAAACAACCTTATTTTGACATTTACTAACGACGAGAGTAGCAACGGTGGTGTCAAGCACTACTGTCACCAACTGTCACTCTAGCGGAACGTCATGAACGTCAGGTGGCCATCTTGACTCGTTCAGTTGGTACCGAATGGTGGCGTGGTCGAGACGGTCACGACGGATCGCTTACGTCCTGAGTCATAATCCAAAATCATCTGATTATAGTGGTGATATTTTTGTAATTTAAATTGAGATTCCTAATTATAAGGCTGCTGATCGAAGACCTGTGTAGTTATTTCAAGAATACCTCGCGCGACTACCCACTTTAAGATGGATTCTGATATACCTACCCACGTGCCTATAAATATAGATTATTAAATGACATCTTATCTTTAGTAAAATTTCTACACAATGTATATTGTTTTTAAATAAATGACTTTATGACTTTACTTTATGACTTATGTTACCGCACGCGGTGTGAAGAGTGCGCTTCCTTCCTCTGTGAACGTTGTTCAGGTGATGTTGAGTGTCTGTTCGTGTGCCGCAGGGTGCTGTCGGAGGCGCGGTCGCTGCGTGTGCTGCCGTCGCTGAACGGCACGGGGCGCCTGCGCACGCTGCGCGTGGACCGCGCGCGTCTCTCCTACCTGCCCGCCGACCTGTGCGCGCACGTGCCGCAGCTGCGGTCACTGTGAGTACTCGCATGTGCGCTAGGGTAGAGGACGAACCTGCTCGTGGTATAACAACGATCAACTATAGCTCCATACGCTATCACATTTGCCCTTAGGACAGCCATTTTAAATGTACGTGTGTCAAGATGTGCGTTTCGTCATATTAGGACACGAGCAGATTTTTTAATGTACACTGTCACAACAAGAAGACGCTTAACGAAGCAGAATGTTCCTTCCGTCATTATAATCGTTTTTTTTTTTTTGTAATGAGCCTGGCCTGGCCTTTTGATGGTCAAAGTCAAAGGTCAAACTTTTTTAACAAAAACCAGTTTTAACCGTGGGACTATTTTAAGTTAAGCTATAAACTTTAAATAGTCCCGCGATCCCGTACGTTGCATGCTAGGTGCATGTGTTAGATATGTATTTCATTTTGATATAATTATAATATTAGAATATTGTTTGTTGGATAATGGCATCTGTCACATTTGAGTAGCTTGGGACCAACGTAGGAGTACCTAATTTGACTAGATATTGTGTTTACAAAAAACAACAATCTTAACTTGTAAAAAACACATAAATGTTATTACTATAAATGATTAAGTAATATTTGATTATACTTGTATAGTATATCTTAGATTTTATATTACTATTTTAATATAATAGGTTTTTTCAAACGATTGACACAATACTGTCAGTTGCTTGGTAGATGTTCAGTTGGTAAGTTCTAGTGCCGTTATTATGTGGAATAGATCGACCAGATGTCACGTAAGTTAAGTAATTTGAACTTATACCTTAATTATTGCTTATTATGACTATGTTGTTCTGGAAGTCATATTATGGCCAATATTCCTAGCTATTGTTATTATGTTTCTATTATTTTGAATTCTCTTGGACTGTTGTGCAAGAGATAGAATTAATTGTTTTTAAAAATAACGATAATTTATGACAACGTAAGAAATGTATTGGTAGAATACTTTAACACTATTTCCTTGGAGTTTCTTGTCCTTCTTCTCCATGATGACCTAGTTTTACGAACGGACGACTAGTTTTCTGATTAATTACTGACCAGCCTAAATTATAATAATAATATAATAATAATAATATCCCTGGACATTTCACACAGCGCCATCTAGTCCCAAGCTAAGCAACCTAATGCTTGTGTTATGGTAACCAGATGGCTGATAAACTACTTATATACATTTGTTTTTTGTAAATACGTACATATTATACTTAGATAGAAAAACACCCAGACTCGGAACAAATACATGTAGGTCATACAAATATTTGTTCCGTGCGGGAATCGAACCCGCGACACGCAGCGCAGCAGTCAATCGCTTAACCACTGCGCCAACCGTGCCGTCAATTAAAATAAATGTCAGCCTTATCTATCTGTGCTTTACTTCATAAAACCCTTTCCCTACAAACCATATTCAATAATAACCCTCCTACATAGTAAATAACTAACTAGTAACCATTCTGATATTCAAAGCTTGTTATTTCAAAGGCTTACTATTCCATCAACGACTACTTACACGATAAGAATAGTTGGTCGCCTTAATTAACTCAAGACAATGTTCATGTTCTTTCTCCAGAATTAGCTTACTGACAGGTTATTGTTATTAGTAATGAAAGAAAGAAAAAGTATTTATTGCGACTCGTACAGGATCGCAAGGATCGCAGGAGGAGTATTAACTTATTTATTTATTTTACTTCGATGGTCCTAGTTTTTCATCTGTAACTTTAAGTGACAGCTATGTGACCAGAACCCAGCTATCATGGTATAATAATATAACTCCGCCTGGTACTCTCTTTCGAGACTCGGGAACCACGTGCCTGACACAAGCCTACGTCATCATACTGTTTACGCTATCCTGTGTTGCCAATAGTGTAAACTGAATTACCCGAACGTCTGAAATTTCGTGAATCGGAAGATATTTTTAACGAATAATTAAAAATGACGCGTTGTGGTAAAATTTAGGATAAAAAACATATTGAAATGAAAATGAAAATTATAAAGAAATATTTTAACTAATTAATCATAGATGTAATGTAAATGTATAATCTATACATATAATAAAATCGTAGGAAAGTCAAAACTGTACATTGAATATTTTTTTAAAAGAATACTTGGGGCGTGATCTACAATCGATATCGAAGCCAAAAATACAGTTTTTAGAATTTTTGTCTGTGTGTCTGTTTGTCTGTTTGTCTGTATGTATGTCCGGGCTAAACTCAAAAAGTACTGCATGGATTTACTTCAAATTTTGCATGAATATTACCAATAGGTCGGGTTTACATTAATTCTACATATTATCACGCTATCACCTACGGGGGCGGAGCTGTGAATCTTTGTTTTTCTTACGCATTCTGTGACAGCGTGTAATCTAACGACGCATATTTAAATGTTGTTTTTGTGTAAGCCATGCTATTATCTAGCTTTACATTATAAAAACTACGCCATTTAAGTAACTTGGGCAGAGAAACATAGTTTAATGAATGTTAGTAGTATAATGAAAATATTGATAGCAGCGCCATCTATGAGATTTCATAAAAATCAAATCAACTTACATGTTAACACTTTTGGAAATTAATAATTTAAATTTGATCATGTTGGCGAGGTTAGTAGTTATTCTTAAAATTCATAGATGGCAATGTGCATTTTCTTCATAAAAGTTGTATCCTATAGTTCGTTTCGACAAATTCAAGTTCCAACAAAATCCTCAAAATCTTGAGCAGAGTTGAGGAAGACAATTTCAAAAAAACACGCTCTGTGAAGTCGACCAGTTTGCGAGATCCCTTACGTATGACGAGGTGCCTTCATATTACACGTACGACAAGCAAAGGGGTGTATTTAACCGACGTCGACGAGGAGGTGCTGTGGAAGGTTTTCCGGGAATTTTCAAGGACACCGCATTGGGTAGGGTTTATACCGTGCATCCGAATAATGGCGAATGCTATTTTCTGCGGTTGTTACTTCACCCTGTCCGAGGCCCAACGTCTTTCGCCTTTCTGAGGACATTTGATGGCGTGGAGTATCTCACTTACCGCGTAGCCTGCGTAACACGTCACCTTCTCGACGGTGACCAAAATTGGGATGACACCCTCGCAGAGGCGAGCGTCAGTGACAGTCCCAGCCGCATGCGTCATCTGTTTGCCGTCATCTTGGGGTTTTGTGGAGTCGCGAACCCGGTAGCTTTGTGGGAGAAGTATCGCCATCATCTGTCTGAAGATTTTCTACGAGCTTTGAGGCGTGCTACTGGAGACGAAGTCGAAGTAACTGATGAACGCGTGTTGAACACCTGTCTTAGTTCACTTCAAGATGTGGTCATTTCTATCGGCGGCAATCCACTGATCGAATATGGGTTACCAGCTCCCCAATCATCACCGCATCAAGACCGTGGAAATCGGGAGTATAACGCTGAGACAAATTACGATCCGGGCGAAATGACCACCATACGAAATGACCATGTCGCTTTGTTCGCTTCAGAGCAAAAACAAATTTATGACACCGTCCTTGAAAGCGTTGGGTAAAACCAGGGTAAAATGTTTTTCTTGGATGCTCCTGGTGGAACAGGAAAAACATTTGTTACCACTCGCATACTTGCAGAGGAGGCAAGGCAAAATTGCTATTGCTATACCGTCGTCGGGAATCGCTGCCACACTGCTCCCGGGTGGCAAGACAGCCCATGCCATGTTTAAAATTCCCATCGATTTAGAGAGCGCCGAAATGCCTGTTTGTGGTGTGTCACGTAACAGCGATAAGGGACACGTGCTCAAGGATTGCTCTCTGATCGTATGGGATGAGTGTACGATGGCCAATAGAAAGGCAGTTGAGGCCGTGGACAGAACCCTGCAGGACATCCGCAGGAACGAACATTTGATGGGCGGTGTCACAGTTCTGTTCAGTGGTGACGCGGGGATCGAGGGCTGACGAGGTGAGTACTTCTTTGAAACGATCTTCGTTGTGGTCACCAGTTCGTACGCTGCGCTTGACGATTAATATGAGAGCTCGGCTCGGCGGCAATGCTCAAGAATTCTTTGATGTCCTTCTTGGCGAAGGCACTCTACCAGAAGAGAGAGATGGACAGGTGGTTCTTCCAGAGTCTCTCGGTAGAGCGTCAATCCAGCTTAGAAGAACTCATTCGCTGTGTGTACGGGAATATCAATCGTATACCGCACCAGCAGAATTCTTGGGTGTGTGAGCATGGCCATTTTGAGGCCCAAAAATGATCAGGCTGCAGCAATTAACGAATGCATTCTCTCGGAAATTGAGGGGAATGAAGTGGTCTACACCTCGATAAACACTGTTGTCGAGCAAGATGACGCCACAAATTATACCGTGGAATTTCTGATCTCCCTGTCAGCAAGTGGACTTCCAGCGCATACCATCAAGCTGAAGGTCGGTGTCCCGATTATGCTTCTTCGGAACCTATCTCCTCCGAAGTTGTGTAACGGGACCCGCCTTAAAGTCATTTCAATTAAATTTAAGCCAATTCTTACGGGTTGTGGCGTCGGCGAGGCAGTATTTATACCACGCATTTCCCTCATACCTCATAACTTCCCGTTCCAGTTCAAGCGCATACAACTGTATGCGCTTGAACTGGAACGGGAAGTTATGAAGTTATGAGGGACACTCACGGGGAACTCCCCGTGAGTGTTTGCTTCGCGATGACCATCAATAAGTCGCAGGGGCAGACACTGAGGGCAGCGGGTGTCGACCTCAGGACGACTTGCTTCTCACACGGCCAACTGTATGTCGCTTACTCCCGCGTCACCAGTCCTGACTCTCTTTACATTTTGGCTCCTGGCAGCATAACTACCAACGTAGTTTATAGGGAAGTATTGTGTGGTATGATACCTTTGTACGTATTTTTACTCTTTTGTGTCCTGGAATGTATTCCTGCATTATTTTCTCTGTTTCCTTCAGTCACATCTTATGACTGAACTCAGCAGGATTCCCATATAATTCTCTTCACTTGCTTCGCTTGCAAAAAAAAACTTATATTTTAATGCTATTTTAAAAGTTGTTTACTTATAATGCTATAGCGACACTGGCATCTTAGGTATTTTTGGTGCTGTAGAGCCTTCACGCAGACGACGTCGCGGGCAGCAGCTAGTAATAATAATAATAACCACCTCGATACGGCTCGCATTGTGAGGAGGTTTCTGTCTCTGGAGCCCTAACCACCGGTAGCTTGGACCCTGCTCCCGACACCGGTGGATCACTATTTTTTTATATTTTTAAATGTTTTTTTTTTTATACTAATATTTAAAAATGTAATAAAATAAGAAAAATAAGTAAATAAACGAAATAATAATAATATCCCTGGACATTTCACACAGCGCCATCTAGTCCCAAGCTAAGCAACCTAATGCTTGTGTTATGGTAACAAGATGGCTGATAAACTACTTATATACATTTTTTTTTGTAAATACATACATATTATAGATAGAAAAACACCCAGACTCGGAACAAATACATGTGGGTCATACAAATATTTGTTCCGTGCGGGAATCGAACCCGCGACACGCAGCGCAGCAGTCAATCGCTTAACCACTGCGCCAACCGTGCCGTCATGTATGTAATTTAATGTACCCATGTAACATGTTATGTTGAAATAAAGTGGCAATGTTATTGTGACGTAGGCTTGTGTCACTCTGGGAAGAGAAGACCATGTTTTATTAGACTATGCCAGCTATGCATAAATATGTAAGCTGTCACGCCCATTATGCCTGGAGGCTTTTATTTAGGTAGTAAGTTTTTATTTACATTTTAATTAATTATTTTTCAGCTTGAGTACGTATAGTTTATATATTTGTTGGTATATTGGCGTGGCTAGCTGACATATTGCAAGTAATTTAATTTTATGTTATGTGCCTTGTAATGTTAATTACTTGACGCCTAGTATTGTATACGTATATCAAGTATTTTCTAACTGAACAGACAGCTATGCTGCTGGGGAGTTTGTTGCGCCACTTCTTCTTCCCAGCGATAGCACTAGGAAGTGGTGAAGGGCGGGCGTTTTTGGGGGACTGTCTTTTGTAATTTTGACGTTCGAAAAGTGCTGATTCTCAGCCTAATTTGAATAAATGACTTTTGATTTTGATTTGGGTAATTTAAAGATACATACAGGGTGTTATTGACAGCCCTCCACAAAAACACAGGATTGATTCAGCTCCTTATTCTGAATCATATCCCACTGGAAATTTTCTCAGGAAAAAAAAAAATTTATGCCGTTTTTTCTGCTGATATTCCTTTATTTCAATGTAAAATTACGTTCTCTGTATGCAAAACTCCATTTATGTAAATAAAACAGCTGCAAACAGCCTCGCTCAAGCTCGCTGCGCTGCCGTCCGCTACGTGCGTTTTGCCACGGTAACGATAGTTTGCGTGTGAGGTAATAAAACAAATCTGGTTTTTTGGATTCCCTTAATGTTCCTGAAAGAATTACATGTACCGGTCATCTTAATATGATGTACTGAAGCCACCCTATCAGTTTGCGGAGGGCTGTCAATAACACCCTGTATACTTCTAGCATATACTGAATAATCTAACACATGCAACGTAGCAAGTTTTGCATGCCTTTCAATTTGTAACTTAGTTTCTTTGGTTGTCTTTTAAAAGCTATTATTGATACACTTATTTTGTAATTTAATTATTTTTATTTGACATTTTTGATTTGATTTGTAGACGATCCTTGATTTAATACTATTTTTTTTCGACATTGGAATTTATTCATTTAGTTTAAATTGATTTAATTAATTAGAATTATTATTATTGTCACAATATTTGCATGCCGAATTTAGTAGGCGGAATATGAAGAACTATTGTGTGTGTTATAAAAACTGTAAAATACCATATTTCAGGCAAATAAAGAATCTAATCTAAAAAAATAAAATTACAAATCTAATCTAATCTTCATTGTACACTGCCGATGCCGTAAGTAAACAGCGATTTTTACCGCCAAAAATTAAAGTCGTTTCCCAGTCATTATTTTTGCAGTAGGTTGCCTTAGGTTGATGTTCAGAATGCGCTGATGACGCCTTCGTGTTGGGTCTTTTTGCACCCTGTATGGAACAACCCATAGTTTACTATTCCTAGTAAGGATTTTATCAGGTGACAAAAAAAAATTGCGTTTCATCCAATGAAACCGGGCTTTACAAATCGAATATCGATTAGGATTTAGCTTGTCGAAATAGAAAATAGAACGTGGCCTCCACGCGGCAGTAGGAACAGAAGGAGTACTCCGCACAGGGCGCGGCATGGCGGCATGGCGGCACTGAGCTGCAATCCGATTCCGATGAGTTTTTCTGATTACGTCCACATAATAACTTCTACTCCTGCTTGAATGATCAAAAGAAAGTCTAACCTGAAATACAAAACTTGGGCTGCGACTGCGCCTTCTCTCTACCTAATAGCAATTACACCTTTGCTAGAAGTGGAGGGGCTCGTGGCTAAGTAATATCAGCCGCACGGGTCGACTATGCTTGCCGCGATCTGTCCGTGGATGTTTCATACCGAGACCCCCCCGTGCCTCGTTAAGCTATCGGTCCCAGCTGTCATGCGTGGATATTCGTGGTCGTGAGAAGTCTTCCTAAGCTGAATATCGTTACCCAGTAACTGGGTTGTGGTGGTCAGATAGGCATTCACTTCACGTAAAATACTGTGTCATGCTTTCTGGCGGAACCACCTTGGCTTTAACAAGTATAATGTTACATAAAAAAATCTATGGAATGTCTATAAAATTCTAGTCCTATTAAAAAAAAGTCTTTAACTCTAGTTTCGACGTAAACTTTAATTTAAAGTGGTTGCGCTGCAGAGTATCCTTCCCGGCGCAACCACCATGATATATCTATTACTATACATAGTATAAGCAAATATATAGTATCAAATAATTCTATAACAATTCTATATTGAACTAGTATCTCCAAATCCTCAATCTAATTTAAATATACGAACAAAACGGTGCCTCAAACTTTCTCTTCGAAATAGTCACTAAGCGCCTAAAATAACCAAAAAGCAATGACTCAAGTTTTCTGTAAATGAATAAGAGGTTGTTTTAGATCAGGCGTTCCTAATTAAATATATTATACCACCTTTTCATTGAGTTAAATAATAGGAATAGGGATCGTAAGAAATTAAGCACAGTAATATTTCTTACAAATGTTTTTTTTTTCTAGTAAATCATACCTACAATAATTTAAGTGAACAAACAAAAAGGAAATCATATTTCTTGTTACAAATAAATAAAGATACAATAATAATGATACACGGGAAAATTATTAAATTTTGGCATAAATTAGTACATCTAATTGCATAGGTATTTATTTTTACATTTGTTTTTGAAACTCTGTTTGAAGAATCATCATAACAATACCATTTGGCGCCACTTTTGCAGTGTGCTTTATAGTGTCCTAAGCCACCTGGTAATCCTGGCACATATTCTATGGCAGCAGCGATACCGTATTTTTTATTCTCGATCAGAACTATATTGTTTGGTATTTCAGTAATATTTATATTGTCAGCAATTTCAAAAACTATTAAATGATCACTTAATTTGTATTTTTCAGTTATCAATCCTTCTTTATTATTGCACTGATGACTGGATGACTTGGTTTTTTCAGTTAACATTGAATTTGCAGACTTTTCCAATCCAGTTGCCAGGTTATCTTCTGCCAAAATTAAAACTTTGAGTGGCAATATAGGACAAGTTCTTTCCGTTTTGAAGTCACAAATGGGGCATATCTTTCATGTTTCGCACTGTAATATTCATTCAATAATAGTACCTCAAAAATGCTTGTAACGTTACAGCTGCAGTCAACAATTCGAATATTATTATTACACTTTATTATATCAAAATAATTTGTCAAAATTTCAGCTCTTAATTTTAGAACATCCACAGAAGTATCATTTTTTGAAACAGCTTTAACGAGGGTTGAAAATGATGAGTCTTGTGAGTCAAGCAATGTTTGAACACTGGTGTATTCTTTATAAGCAACTGCGAATGCTTGCACCGCAGCATCAAAAGCACAAGTATTTTGCAATAATAAGTCTTTAATATTTGTGCGACTTATATTGCCATTTGGTAATAATTGCACGTAATTCTTGTTCCATTTTGGCTTAATTTTTTCGATTAATGATATTTTCTTATCCTTATGAGTTTTATTTCGCCAATTTTCTTCATAAATAGGCGCGTTTTGAAATTCCGATTCCTTTCTAAAGTCAACATCATGATTGTTTTTTGATTCTGTAAGTTTGTTTATTTTATCCAGATTTTTAAGCTGTTTGTTTTTAGAAATTTCTAATGTAGACGTATCGTTATTCGAAGAACACTGTGCTGATTTAATTTCTCCTGATATATAATCGGTGTGTTTCATAATGAAATCATCAACACGCAACAATCCACTTCTTGTGTTCAATAAAAGTTGCTTAATATTTTTAAAATAACTTTCAACGTTACTGCTGCTAGCTGAATCATTCATTTCTTTATAGAAGGGCAGCATCAAGTTAGTCCAGAGAGGAATACGACAGAAAAGTTTTTTTAAACTATCCATAAAGCTTGGAAAGTAATACATATTTTCGTACATTGTGGCATTACAGAGATCAGCATATAACACTTGGCTATCTATAATCGCATCAAGCATACAAGGTGTATAGTCATCATCAGTAAAAGTAACATCTTCTTCGATGATAGTTTCTTGAATATTTGAAGTTTCCATTACATCATTATCATTTAGTTCAATATTTTGTAGTGCTCTTAGTATAAATTCCTTAGAAATGTCACATCTGGTTCGTTCTCCGTTTTCTAAGCACCGATCGAATCTATTAACAGCTACCGTCACTAAATGTCTTATAACTTCTTTGAATTCCACGTAATTTGTGCAATTTTTCAAATGTAATAAAATTCTTACATAAAATCTTTTGACACGTACATCTACCAACTTGAAACACTGTAGCCCATACAAGCATTTTATGAAATGAGACGAATCTAAGCGTAAGAAACATGTAGGAATAATTTCAGTCTTCCCTTCAAGGACCTTAAAACTGTGACTAACATATTCCTTAGTTGACTTAAAAGTTGTAAAAGCCTTCACGCATGCTCCGATTAAAGCACTTGAGTCATCAGTGATTATTTCTTTTGGATTAATCATATTATTTATCCAAGTTTTTAACCACATATAAATAGTTTCCATAGTTTGGCTTGCCGAAATCATCTGGGTTATTGGAACTGATGTGGATTTTAACTTAAGTACTGCCACGTATAAAAATAAGTGTTTTTCCTGATACTTATCAGAATGTATGGGTGGCTTAATTTTCTTAAATATAGAACCTGTAGCATCAAGGCTTATTGCCGTATAGTGCGTTCGTGAAAAGTTTTCACAAAAAAATCGTTGTGATTCGGTCCAATAGTACACATAGAATGGATTTAGGTGAATATCTCGCACAACATTGACATAAGGGGGCATAAATGTCATAATCCATAAAGCAACTAATACTATTTTATGGAAGTATTTCGACGTATTACTTGTACTTTTTATGTTTTGCAAAGATTTTAGACTCGGCACGAAGGGCGGTTCTTTAGTATCATCATTTTTGAGTGTTCGATTCAGTATTTTGTTTCTAATAACGATAGGGTATTGGTTTTCCAGTTGAGAAGCCAATTGTTCTTTCTGGAATTTCGTGATTCGAACTTTTTTTGGTTCATGAAATAACTGTAAGTTAACATTTGCCATCTTGCAATGACCATTAACATTAGAATCGCCTTTTTTCTCTGTACGGATTCTAATAGTACCCTTACATTCTTTACAATGTGCATTAGTGTTCACAGAATAATTGTCTGTTGCTGTGTTACTTATAAAAACCCATGAACACTGATTAGATGTTTATTTTCCAAATATATTCCCTCATATAATCTGTCCATTTATTTCTTGGCATGCGACGTTTATTTCTATGGCATATTGTTGGCTTGTTTTTATCGTTTCGACTTTCACAGTAAATCTGTGGGCGGATATTTTCCCAATCATTCAAAGTTAACTCAAAGGAAACCAAATTTTCTTGGCTGCTGTATGTCGAAACATTGCTATTGTCGCTATCTGTACAATCACTAGAATCAGTATCACTACCACTAGTACTGCCGCTAACATTTTTTTCCTCCCGTGTGCTATTTTGAATACGGTCAAAAAAATAAGCGTGATTCGTCCTTGTATCATACGAGCACATAATGTTCTACTGATATTTTTATACACAACACTGCATGAACGAGGCAATTCACCTTTGAAATGTTCTTGATATTGTAGGAAAACACTCTTTTGTTCTTCTAAACTCACTGATAACCTCTTTCCACGCTTCATTTTTGTAATCAGTTATACATACACCTTAGATCGACGATGACATGAAATTTGCAACGCACTAACTAACAATGATTTCATTAAAATGTGGGTAGTTGATTTTACTAAAGTTCCTTGAGTAGGTTAAGTACCCTCCTAATTGTTTTAACGATATGACATAGCACATCCAATAAAAACAATAATCCGTTACAGGAAAATGTAAACGGAAATAAATAATTATTCTATCTATTGAAACTGATAATACACAACACAAGAATATATAATATTATTATTTTTCAGCTAATAAACTAAACGCCTAGAAGAACATTGTATGTTATATCACGTAAACGTTATTTGCTAAGATCTTTAATCTAGGCGCTTAGCGACTATTTCGAAGAGAAAGTTGAGAGGCATCGTTTTGTTCGTTATTTAAATTAGATTGAGGATTTGGAGATACTAGTTCAATATAGAATTGTTATAGAATTATTTGATACTATATATTTGCTTATACTATGTATAGTAATAGATATATCATGGTGGTTGCGCCGGGAAGGATACTCTGCAGCGCAACCACTTTAAATTAAAGTTTACGTCGAAACTAGAGATATAGACTTTTTTTTAATAGGACTAGAATTCTATAGACATTCCATAGATTTTTTTATGTAACATTATACTTGTTAAAGCCAAGGTGGTTCCGCCAGAAAGCATGACACAAAAAACTGTCAATCGATTCTGTAAAAATCTCACCGTGAAAAGTTAGGTGAAGTGAGCCTAGAATGAGCTGTCAATAGTGTCAATCCCTAGCATTAGTTGGAATGCCAGCTCACTCCACGAGTTTTTCATTTTTTTTTTTTTTCACCATAGTTTTCACGGTGAGATGGTTACAGAATCGCACTGTTAAACAAAAGAAAAGACTGTAGATACATCCACGCTACTTTGAGGATGGGAAATCATCAAATGACCCCTCCCGCTCTGGGTGGAGCGGAAGGGAGTGTCAGACTCTTACTGACTAAAACCCACCCGTGTTCCTTCCTTAGCCCTTTATGTTCCAGGGCATCGGTAACCCTTTCGGACGATCCCGCTATCCTGGCAGGGTTCGGCCCTATCGGGCCCCGTCGCTTATGCTGACATCTCTTTGAGGCGCGCGTGGAACACATACGCGCCGTCCGGCACGGGCCTGGTCCTGATCGGGCGGTGAACTATCCATTATTCTCCGCCCGCAGGCCCGCGCCTACGGTGGCCGGGAGTCGTCACGTGGCTCCCGTCCCGGCGTGCCCTGCGCTGGGTTGCGATAGTCGCGCCTTCCATGCCACCATGAGTCCGCTCCGCCGCGATTTGCCGCGGATGCGCAGTTTCCCCCCGACGTAGTGCCTCTGCGCGCCGATCATACAGGCGCGCGAGGACTATCGCCTCCAGATCCCATGGCGGCAGTCCGGCAAGGAGGCGTGTTAAAGTATTACGTAGCCAATGGAATAACTATTAAAGCCAATCAATTAGAGAATTTAGAGATAAGCGATATTTAGTAACGATTTCTGGAAAATTTCCTAAAAAACATTCAAATCAGTTTTTCTCGGATTCCATGAATTTTCGCCTAGGCTTTATGGGGTGCTTAATTGTTGCAAATAGGTTACACTATTTCGCCCTCGGCCGTAGGCCCTTGTATTAAGTCACCCTATTGTTTAACCAGATTTCCAGACATTCCCACTAAATAACAATGGGACTTAAATGATGAACTTATTTTTATTGCAGTTGCAAAAGTTGCGGCAGCTAACATAGAGCAATAAAAGAATAAAAATAAGTTCATTATCTTAATCCCATTATTATTTAGTGACAATGTCTGGACACCCGGTTAAACAATAGGATGGCTTAATACAAGGGCCTACGGCCATACATTGGCGAAAATATAACCAATTTTATTACCTTAGGATTATCTCAAATGTTTTGCAGTTGTTACTTGTATTTGGTTTAATACTTTTAACAGTTGTAATATTCCCTACCTTTGATTTGATTGTAAATATATTATAACGAGATTTCACGAACAAGATATCTTTCTAATCAACTCGACAGGCGCGTTGCCGGCATTGCAACCTACCTATGACAAGTTTTTTTTGACAACTAAAATATTGATTTAGTTCTTACGCCTTACGCTATCTACTCTTTTTGGGAACGAACTTCTTCATCTTTAGCTGCTTGATTTCTTCACTGAAGTGCTCCTCCTGAACCTGTTTGATGCATATAACTAAACTCATATTTAGTTCTGTAGGTGTAATTATGTTCGAATATAATTTTTGTTTTTCTTTTGGTAGTCTTAAATTCTGTAAAACTCTTCTCCAATATGATATGGCCTTTAAGGTTTTAGACAGTGATGAACAAAATTCATTCTTCAATACAGGTAAGACAGTTAAACTTGTATGTCTTTCTTCTTCATGAATATCCTCGATATTATCATTACTGTTATTAAACTCTACAGTTGATTGTGAAAGCTAAGAGGGTCCTGTCCACCATAGGGAATGTTCAAGTAAATCTTGTGTAGCTATACCTCTTGAAACACAATCAGCAGGATTCGAATCAGTTGTAACATGCCTCCATTGATCGTATTCTAAAATATTGAGAATTTCAGACACACGATTGCTCACAAAAGTAGTCCAGCGCCTAGACCCTCCTCTCAGCCAGGCCAGAACTATTGTAGAATCGGACATGCATACAAGTTTTCCTTTGGTATGTTCATTATTTGTGACACCTCAAAAATTAACTTTGCTGCTAGAACTGCACCGCACAACTCCAGTCTTGGGATAGATATCTCCTTTTCAATAGGGGCAACCTTGCTTTTTGCTGATGCCAAACCCACACAAATTTCGTTATCATTATTGATAACACGAATGTATACAGCAGCACCATACGCCAATTTAGAAGCATCAGCAAATGTATGTAATTCGACCTTTGACCCTGGACTGAAATGATATCATCGTGGTATGTTTATTTTTTCTAAATGTATTAAACTGGTTCTAAATTGTAACCATTCACTTGCCACCTCCTTTTCGTGCTATAAAGACAGTTGGTGCGTTTAGATTAAAATTCAAACAGCATTTACTGCAGCTTCAAAAAGATACCAAACTCTGAACCTACCCTTGATGTGCACGCAGGTAGCATTGGTGGTCCGAGCGTTTGGCGGCGATTGTTCACTGAACGGGCACAGCAATTGTTTCGCGTCTGTGCGTCGCGTGTTTTTGTGTTCGATAATTAATAAGTAAAATGTTCTTCTTTATTCCACGTTTTTACTGTCAGCATCACAGAACAGATAAATTTATCTGTTCTGTGGTCAGCATCGTTAGACGTATTGTTATTGCCGGCCTACACAATGTTTTGTTTCGTTGTCTGTCATTTGTTTCTAACAGTTTTATCTCGTAACACTCTCATCATCAGTTTATTTCTATTTCTCCATTTCATCGATGCCGTTAATTAACTACCACATTCCACTTTTATTGTATATTCACTGTAATACTGCTCCACTATACAGCCGTAATGTATAACGTATTATTTATTGATTTTCGCCGGTTTTTTATTTTCGGCGCATGCGACCCTTCACATGTCACAACAATGCCACAGAGTGCTTCTGAAGTTCTGACACTCAGGGCATAGACAAGTAATGAGGTTACATCTAGCGCGGATTAAAAATAAATAATATTTATTTTATTGCTAATATTTTACATAATATTATATCTATTTTATTATTAAATTTATTTATTACTGTGATTGTCCGTGACATCACAGCGGACCCTATCAGAATATCGCTTTGACATTTATTTTTAAGTGTCGAAGCATCATGCTGAGATAGGAGCCTTTTGGCCTTGTCGTCAGAACTTTCTGTTTCATTTTTTTTTCCTTTTGTTACTTTTTTATACAATTTTTTTTATTTTTATTTTTAACTGTGTTTAGTTTAGTTTATGATCCTGTACGAGTCGCAATAAATACTTTTTCTTTCTTTCTAAGTCTTGATTATTGGTACTCCATTTTTGTAGTTCAAAACCACCACAGTTCATCAATTTGTTCATCTCACTATGGATATGAATGGACTCTGATAGTGTCACAGCCAGTCAAAGGGTCATCCATATAATAGTCCTTCTTAGATATTGTTGCTGCTGCTGGAAAGTATGTTCTTCATCAGCTAAAGTTTGAAAGGATTTTACATCCAAATATGGAGCACACGCAGTACCAAAGGTCACTCGCAATAATTTAAAATGTCTTAGTGGCTCGTCTATTTGTGGTCTCCATAGAATTCTTTGGTAGTCTGTATCCTCAGGACTAACCTTCACCATTCTGAACATTTTGATGATATCTGCTACTATGCAGATACGGTGGCTTCTCCATCGCATAAGGATGTGTCTCAAATCTTGTTGTAACTTGGAACCCACCATGAGATTATCGTTAAGTGAAAAATTGTTAAGGGGTACATATTTGAATGTCGAACATTAAAATACCTACGTGTAAAATGTCAACGTTCAAAACATCGAAAATTTAAATACCGATTATATCGTAATATCGAAAATTGTTATACCTAAGCTTAAAATGTCTAACATTGAAATGCCGAGTGATAAAAATATCTAATGATTAAAAATATCGATAATCATTATACCTAAGTTCAAAATGTCAACATTTAATACACTTTAGTTCATTATATTTACGTTAAAAATACCTACTAGTTAAAATATCGAACTTGATATAGGAAAAAATTTCGAACTAAATGTGGAACTATGTATTTTTATTTCAGGTGTATATTTTTAGCAATCGCTTGTAAATATGCAAGTTTCGAAGTATATTCATCTTTTTTACTAATATTTTTTTCAATCCTATTGTGTTTGTCCGTGTATTTTTTCTTTACACATCTCGATTTATTAAAAAGGCAATGAGAACTTAGGATGCAAGAGCGAGCGAAGCGAGCTCTGGAATTGGGGCACCCCGACTCGGACAGGTTAGGTTCGAAGGGGATGACGGGGGCTCAAGTGAGCGAGCGGAGCGAGCGGAGCGAGCGAACGAGCCCCCGTCATCCCCTTCGTGTTAGGTTCCTTTAAACCCTGCAGACAGAAATAGGGGCCCCGCGAAGCGGGTTTCCGTCGACTACGCCTTATTATTATTGTTATGCTTAATAAAGTTATGCTTTAGAATAGTTTAGAATGTTATGCTTGAAAAATGTATGCTTTAGAATGTTATGCTTAATTATTATTAGAGAAATTATGCGTAAAAAAATTATGCGTAAGCTGTTATGCGTAAATAATTTATGTGAAAATATAATTAGGACAAACAAAAGTATGCCAAGTTATATTAGGTCTTAAAATTTTATGCAAATGGATAGGGAACCGAAAATAATATTACTTGAGCATGCAGCGTGCAAGCAAGCATGCATCATGCAAGCGAGCATGCATCATGCAGCAGGCATGGTTTCTGTCACGGCTCCGGCGCTGCTGGGCTCCGGCGGTCCCACGCGAGCTATCATCGTCGATGGTTTTAACGCTCACCACCGCAGCTTCGGCTTGCTGGCCGGCTTCGCCGGCCAGCCTCAGCCGCGGCGGCGGGCGATAAAACCACCTGCGCCTCAGCTCGCGGGCCGCCTCGCCTCTTCGCGCCTACGCGGGCTTAAATTACACTCTAGGGGTAGGGCAGACAAGACCACATGGAGTCGGTTTTGCAGCGATTTGTTCCTGTCACAAATTTTTGTAGCACAACATATAAATAAATATCGATATTTAGGACATTCGATACTCTGTACTTCGATATTTACGTCATTAGATAATCTGTACTTCGATATTTAAGCCTTTCGATGTCATGTTTGTCGATAATTAGATTTTAGATATATTGGATGTAGGTTATCTAACTATTCGACAATATAAACTTACGTTATTTTAATTTTCGGTTTTATGGTCGTTCGATATTTAAATTTTCGATGTTTTGAACGTTGATATTTTACACGTAGGTATTTTAATTTTCGAAATTCAAATATGTACCCTTGTTAAGACCTTCACATGAACCATCGAAAACTACTCGGACTTTGGTTGTTTCCTTATCCTCTCTAACTACAGCACGGTGTGGAAGATAAATCGCCTTGGGATTGTCTATGTCTTCCTTTTTTATTGGTGTCATTTGATTCATAGTAAGATATTCAAAAACCTTGTGATATTCTTCTTTTAAAGTAGGATTTCTCTGCAGTCTCTTCTCTAAAAACTCATATCTTTTTGTAGCTATAAGTACTGAGTTTCCATATTGGCACTCTGGTTCTTCTTTGTCCAAAGGTAGCTTAACAACAAATCTTCCTTCTTCATCTCAGGTAGTTGTAATAATGATAACGAAATTTGTGTGGGTTTGGTATCAGCAAAAAGCAAGGTTGTCCTATTGAAAAGGAGATATCTATCCCAAGACTGGAGTTGTACGGTGCAGTTCTAGGAAAACTTGTATGCATGGTCCGATTCTACAATAGTTCTGGCCTGGCTGAGACTCCTCTCAGCCAGGCCAGAACTATTTTAGAATCGGTCTAGCCGCTGGACTACTTTTGTGAGCAATCGTGTGTCTGAAATTCTCAATATTTTAGAATACGATCAATGGAGGCATGTTACAACTGATTCGAATCCTGCTGATTGTGTTTCAAGAGGTATAGCTACACAAAATTTACTTGAACATTCCCTATGGTGGACAGGACCCTCTTAGCTTTCACAATCAACTGTAGAGTTTAATAACAGTAATGATAATAACGAGGATACTCATGAAGAAGAAAGACATACAAGTTTAACTGTCTTACCTGTATTGAAGAATGAATTTTGTTCATCACTGTCTAAAACCTTAAAGGCCATATCATATTGGAGAAGAGTTTTACAGAATTTAAGACTACCAAAAGAAAAACAAAAATTATATTCGAACATAATTACACCTACAGAACTAAATATGAGTTTAGTTATATGCATCAAACAGGTTCAGGAGGAGCACTTCAGTGAAGAAATCAAGCAACTAAAGATGAAGAAGTTCGTCCCCAAAAAGAGCAGACTCCGCACCCTTTATCCCATTTTTGATGAAAATGGAATACTAAGAGTTGGCGGTCGTATTGATGAGTCAGAAGTTATATATGATACAAAGCATCCTATACTTATGCCTGCTAAGAGCCATCTTACCAAGCTCATAATTAGTGATGCTCATGATAAAACCTGTCACGGAGGACCACAAGCTATGTTGTGCTATTTAAAAACTAAATATTTGATATTGCGAGCAAGAGAGATCGTTAAAAGTCACTACAGGGCGTGTGTTAAGTGTTTGAGACATTCCCAGTCTAAAAGCTGTAACAAGCTTCCCTTAGGGGGGTTGCCAGCAGGTAAGTATGAAGGAGGTTCGTAAATAATAAGAGCTCGAAGATTAAGTACACTTATTATTTATTGCCTATAACTTCCGTGGCCATCTCAAGTCCTGATTGCAGAGGGTAGTAATGGGGTAGGGAACACTGGCCTGAACCGTCTCCAGGTGATGATGGTCCAGTCTCAAACTTTGCCCGCAACTGACGGCTCCAGTTCCAGGTCCTGTATAAGGTTTAACTTCAGTGTAGGGTAGACGTGAATCACTCCGCAACCGATCTTCCCGAGCGTCCTCCTTGACGCCGGAACCACGACGTGGCGGAAGATTTGAAGGGTAGACTAGAATCCTGGAAATCCAGACAGAACGGAAGCGTAAGCAAGCTGTCGGAACCACGTTTCGTAGGTCCAAAGGTCACAATGTCCCAGATAGGAAGGTAGGAAGAAATACAGCAGAAAACTACGTTTAAGAAGTTCCAGAGACACCTTACAGTTAGCACCTTTAACCGCTCGAAGGTTCCGTATAATATTATTTAATTTTAAGGTTATATTTAAGTGTTAGGTTTACTTATAAATATTATACTAGGTTATTTTTATAAAGTTTATGTGTAAATAGGGGTCCCTTATGTTGTTTCGAACGCCGCTGCGACACACGCTGTTGCGAATTATTTTTCCACTGCCTCACAGGTTCGAAAGCTCATGGACTCGAATGAAGTAGTCGCGAAAGACGCTGTTTCGAAAAACATTTTCACTGCCTCATACGCTCGAATGCTTGTGATTTCGATTTATTTAGTCATAAAGTGTACAGAAAAATATTTAATCATTAATTAAATACAATCAACAATTTCGGTATCAATCGACGTTTAATATTATTATTAACAAAGAAACAATCAAAAATATTAGTACCTCAACTGTACATTTTTTTCTATGAGTACTTAACACAAATTCTAAGACTGATCTTTTTAAAAAATTGTCTAGGTACCTAAGTGGTATTAATTATTAGTATTTTTCAGAAATACACACACATTTACACATTTTTTTGTACATTTTTTATTACGATGTAAACAACAAACGTAAAACAGTACGTTAATGTTGATGTTGACACCGAATTTTTTGTTTTTATTTAATGACTGCTTAAATATTTTTCTGTACACTTTATGACTAAATAAATCGAAATCACAAGCATTCGAGCGTATGAGGCAGTGAAAATGTTTTTCGAAACAGCGTCTTTCGCGACTACTTCATTCGAGTCCATGAGCTTTCAAACCTGTTAGGCAGTGGAAAAATAATTCGCAACAGCGTGTGTCGCAGCGGCGTTCGAAACAACATAGGGGACCCTGTAAATAGTATAGTTTTAAATGTACATAGGTTAGTTATTATTAAGGATACTTAGACTAAACTCTTTTAAATTGTAACTTGCTAGGTGCAACGTTACAAAGCAATCAACTGATGGGTCAAATTCCAGAACATAGGTTGAAACCGACTCGACCTTTTAAATCATCTGGTTGTGATTACATGGGACCTATTAGTGTGAGATTTTCTCCTGGAAGAGGAGCGAAATCGTACAAGGGATATATTTGTTTATTTATTTGCCTGGTTACCAGAGCCATCCATTTGGAAGTGGTAACTGATCTATCTTCAAAGGCGTTCATTGCAGCGTTCAAGCGTTTCACAGCACGACGAGGTCACTGTCAAGATTTATTTAGTGACAATGGTCCTAACTTTGTTGGTGCCAACAAACAATTTCGTGAAATGTTTGATCGAGCTAAATCCACTGTGCCACGTGAAATTGAAGAAAATATTCAGTTTGGAGAGCACAACATGGCATTTTATACCCCCACACGCACCTAATTTCGGAGGTCTCTGGGAGGCCGGTGTACGTAGTGTTAAAACACATTTATATAAGGTAATTGGAAATAGCACACTTACCTATGAGGAGTTGTCTACTGTTTTAGCACAGATCGAGGCTTGTCTCAACTCCCGACCAATTACAGTAATGAGTGATGATCTTAACGAACCTCAAGCTTTAACACCAGCTCATTTTTTTTTATAAATGTGAGCCGTTAATATGTGTCCCCGATGAAGATAATTCAAATCATAATGATAGATGGAGATTGACACAAAAATGGTTAATCATTTTTGGAAGCGATGGTATATGGAGTATTTAGTTAACCTTAACCAACGATATAAATGGAACACCCAGAAATCTGAGCCTGAAGTTGGTGATATAGTAATTTTGAAAGACGATAATATCCCACCTGCTAAATGGATTTTAGGAAAAATAACTAAAAAATACTTAGGGCCTGACAATATTGCACGGGTTGTATCTGTTAAATGCAAGAATGGCGAATTTCCAGTCGCATTAGTAAATTATGCATTTTACCAAAGTGAATTGATTGTTTACTTGCTATTGTATTGTTTGTTTATCCATGATGTCATGTTTTTATAACCATAATTATATTATTTATTATTATTTCTATAATATGTACGTATTTACAAAAAAACAAAAAATGTATATAAGTAGTTTATCAGCCATCTTGTTACCATAACACAAGCATTAGGTTGCTTAGCTTGGGACTAGATGGCGCTGTGTGAAATGTCCAGGGATATTATTATTATAATTTGTGTTAATTTTAACTTCTTTTTGCATTTTTTGCACCCCTACCGGTTAGTTAACGTATTCATAAATTAGGAATACATTTGCTTAGCATGTCTAGATGTATAAAACTTTGTTATACAATTATTCATTGAATTGCCATGTAGCATCACGGTGGGCGGTTATGTTATGTATTTGTTCAGAGGTAACGAATTAGATCATTGCTAATAGTAATTCTCTAATTCTATTAAAAATGATAACTAATGTATGTCATTATATAAGTATAGCATTTAAGTATTAACATTTTTCATATAGACATGGTTGGATATAAGTACACAATGTACACTTTATTTAGGATACCGATTTTTTTTTTTTTTGAGTTTATATTTTATTTATACTTAACTGTTTATATGGTCTATTAAAGTACTGCGTCCTTTGGTGGGCGGTATGTCTAAAAGGATTAAGATACATAAAAGTAGTCTCCTTACACACACATATACTGCACACATACATTCAAGCAACGTTCATACAGTCCACTCACTCATTCACAGTTCCTTCAGTAAAATATCGAACGAAAGTAAGTTAGTTCAAAATAAATGTCCTTTGAGTGATAAATGATTTTATTTTTGTAAGTAGGTTTGTACAAACACTTTTACACGTCAATCATATTTTAAAACTAGATGAGGTCGGCGTTTCCTATCTGACTAGTGTGAGAAGAAAGGCCGAAACAAACTCAGAGGTCACAGTCTCTTTTAAAGTCCAGACATAATCTTTGGTCAGATCATATGAAGACCATGTAGGTCGATGTCTGAAATGGTCTTTTTGGGAAAGAACCACACAGATTGAGAGGACCTATCCAGTCAGTGCACGCATTTGTCAGAAATCGTGCAGCTCAACTCAAAACTTAAGGAGCTCAACGATTCGACGAACAATACCAAAGAAAGTACATTTGGGTAGGCCACATTTATTACTCAAACTGCCAGACCATGACAAAAACTAAGAGAACAAAGAGAAAAATAATATAAATAAAATGATGGGTCATTTTATTTATATTATTTTTCTCTTTGTTAGTAGTCTTCACATTCACAATAATTAAAATAATAGAATACTTTACAAAGTAAGCAAATGTCTTAGTATATGTAAAATTCATTAATTTCAAAGTGTATATAAAAAAAAACAACAACAAAACAAAGATGTTTCTTAACCATGTCTATCGAAAATTACCACAACGTAACATTGCGACGAAGAAAGCAACTGTTTAGATCTAAGTCGATAGATTCATTCAGTAATGACTCATCATTGGACAAAATAAATTCGGACATAGTCACAAGAAGTCTTGATCTTTCAACGGGTATTAACAAAAATGAACTAGAAGAAATGAAGGTTGAAATGCAGCAATTAAAATACCAATTTGAATTAACACAAAATGAATTGGACTAGGTGATATGTGACAACAATGAACTTAAATAAACAGTTTTACGACAGCAAACTTATATTAATACATTAAAAGATCTTTGTACCAGCAGTCCTACAAAGTCGCAAAGACTAAAATTACTGTCTGCGAGAAAAAGAAATAGACGGTCTATTACTGATAGTCTAGGTACGTGTTGAATCCCTAGACCACGAACAGTCATCCAGTAACATTGAAAGACACTGCATTGAGAGCTCAAATATATTATTAGAGTCACCTAATTTTGATACATCACATAAAACAGTATCTGTACCAATATACGAGGATAAACAAACATAGATAGAAGCATCTGAATTGGCTGAGTATAGCAATTATGTCCAAGATTTTAAAGGCACCGGGGAATCAATTGAAGTAGTGATCGCGACGATAGGTCGTGGTGGAGCAGAATGAAATGTAGCGGACTGTATAAAAGGTATAATGAGATAAAAACATGAAATATGATAAATTAAAATTACAACGGTCGGTTAAGAGCGGAAACAAGAGCGATTAAGACGCGCAAGCGCAGCCGTGCACGAAGGAGGGCAACAGCTGACTGTCCGTGGCGGTGTGGCGCGGGGGCCCGCGCTCGGCCGTCGGCCGGCTGACTCCCCGCTGTCCCCGCACCCCTCGTTCACTGCCGCTGGCGCGCGGCGATGTTGAATGGACCGCGAGCGGTCTCAACAAGTAGGTAGTCAAGTTAATTAGAGAATCTCTTAAAAGTGTTACTAATACAAATGTTATTATATGCTGCCCTACATATTATGTACAAGGGGCTCTGATACACAATTATAAAATAGAAATGTTTAATAGATTGCTTTACTTGGACATAGAAAATCATAACTATGCTTATTTTTTTGACAGTAATTTTGACCTATCTGACAAAATCTTCTCATATAATACCGGTAAGCTTAACAAACTCGGTCAAAAACGTATCTATGAAAATATATTCCGTCGCCTACTTGTTGATATTGAGACCTATCCAACTGAGTATGATACGATTTTGGAGAATCACGGTAGTAACTGTGATTTTCCAAAATCGCCAAAAAATGCCCTAAAAACTCTTTTTCGTCCCATCACGTAAAAAGGTTACTGGTAGTAGTGACAGTTCTAAAAGAAAACAAAAATTTATACTGTTACACCAAAACATAGCTGGAATTTTAAATAAAACTGATCTATTCGAAATCACAATTACCGACTTGGCAAATCAGATTGGCGATTTAGATTTTATTTGTCTGAGTGAAACTTTTATAAAATTAGGGCATGAAAGTAATCTGGCACTTACACACTACAACTTAGCTGCCAGTTACTCAAGACACGGGAAGAAACGCGGTGGAACATGCGTTTTAATAAAAAAGGTCTAGTTCTAGCTAGTCTAGTTTTAGCGTTACCGTTACCTATAACTGATGAACTGACCATCGAATATTGCTTTGAATGCTGTGGCGTCGAAATATTGACTCATAATTTAATTTTAATGTGTATACAGGGTGGAAGGGTGAACAGTGGCAACTTTCAAAGGACGGATAGATAATCTTAAATAAAAAAATATTACAAAAGTTTTAAATGTATGTCGCAATTTTTTTTTTGCGAATTTTACAGTTTTCTAATTCCGAAATTTTACGCGAAGTGACCGCACCCGACGATAACGCACGAAGCGGCCGGGGTTTCCCCCGGTCGCCGCGCGCCCGCCGGCGCGGCGGCGCGGCGTCGCTATATTTGGCATCTGTTTTCCTGTCGGTACAAGCGTCATCTGCGACTGCGACTGTGATATTGACCTGCACCCTAATTGCGTAATACACACTCAATCGGAATCTGAATCATTTTGAAGCAAATTGGTAATCCATTGCTTCATAAGTTCGAAAAAATTATCTGCTCAACACGTAAATAACGCAATGAATGTTGTTGAACTGTCAAAATGAAACCGATTCCGATTGATCGTGTGTTACGCAATTAGGGTGCTGACCCACTTCCGGAACATTGACAGTTATTTACATATAGAGGTATAATCTGCTAATTGCCCATTTGAATGTTGATTGGCGAATTTTGTGTTAACGTATTCATAAGCTACCTGCCGCCGCCTGGGAGTTCCTGCGGGACTCGTCGCCAGGCGCGGCGTCAAACGATCTCATCAAACATGTAACAACGCTGTATCCGCAGGGACGTGAAGCTGAACGTGCTGCAACGCGTGCCCGAGCTGCGTGACTGCTCCGAGCTGCGCGTGCTGTGAGTGCTCCGTCGTTCACGTATACTAGCACTGGTCGGCACATGTTGTGATGTACGCGGATGTTTATGCGCAGAGACCTGTCGGCCAATGAGATCTCGTCGCTGGACAGCGACTCGCTGCGCGGGCTGCGGCGCCTGCACGACCTGCTGCTGGCGCGCAACCGCGTGCGCCGCCTGCCCGCCGACGTGTTCACGCACACGCCGGACCTGCAAGTATTGTGAGTACATGCACAAACACAAACCTCACTCGGCCTCCGCATACCTTAATAGAGAACGAGTGGTGACGTCACGCAATCGCACGCACGACTCGGTGACGCGTGTGGGTATACAGTGATACAGCTGTGGTACAGATGCTATCGACGCGCTGACACTGGCGGCGGCCGGCGACCCACATCTACGAGTGAACTCTGCGACCTTCGCGGATTTACTCCTAACTGCTGCCGAGCACGGCAACCACGGATTAACTGCACTTTTATGTCCCCTCTAAATATGTTTATACACAGGTTATCTTTTTTTTTTCAGGATGGGAAATCATCAAATGACCCCTCCCGCTCTGGGTGGAGCAGAGGGAGTGTCAGACTCTTACTGACTAAAACCCACCCGTGTTCCTTCCTTAGCCCTTTATGTTTCAGGGCAGCGGTAACCCTTTCGGAAGATCCCGCTACCCTGGCAGGCTTCGGCCCTATCGGGCCCCGTCACTCGTGCTGACATCTCTTTGAGGCGCGCGTGGAACACATACGCGCCGTCCGGCACGGGCCTGGTCCTGATCGGACGGTGAGTCACCCATTACTCTCCGCCCGCAGGCCCGCGCCTACGGTGGCCGGGAGTCGTCGCGCGGCTCCCAACGCCCGGAGCGTCTTCCGCGGCGGCTGAGGCGTGAGGTACGTTCCCTCGCCCACCCCGCCACCTCCTTCGCTAGCATGACTGCTTCGCAGAAGGAGGTGACTGCCTCCCACTCCCTCTCGCCCCGGACCATGGCTTGAACCAGAGCCGGACGCGAGAGGTCGCCGCCGCTGCCAATCGCCTCTACGAGGACACGGCGGTGCTCTGCCCAAGCAGGGCAGACCTCCACCGTATCCTCCACCGTGTCCTCTGGGCGATCCTGGTAGGGATGACACCCGGGCGTCTCCTCCCGCCTGATGATGTGCAGGAACCTCCCGAAACATCCGTGTCCGGAGAGGACACAGGTTATCTTAGGTTATTTTTATTCGATAATTCTGAACTGGTAGTTACACTCCAGGAGTGCCGGCAGAAGTGAAAACTTGAATATTAACGTTGTGCATTTTTGATATTTTGGAATGCGGTCTACTCTACCTTCGTCTTACGAATTTTCGATCAGGTCACATATCCTGACGCGAGCTCAGTCTTACGAATTTTTGATCAGGTCACGTGTCCTGACGCGAGTTTAACATTTTTTACCCATCACAAAAGTGCACAAAGCCGCTAAAGAAGTTTTCACTTAAAAAAAAAAAGGTTTATTGGTAGAAACTTGTACAACTTTTACAGTAAATCTTACATAGGGATCTCCTTATGCCTGTGCTAGAGGGCCCCGCTCTTCAATGACAAATTATTGTTATTATATATTTAAATGTCAGATTACAATGATCCATAATGGTTAGTAACAATTGGAACTTATAAACTATGTTAGGGTTACAAAAATACAATACCTAATTAAATACAATCATACATTTACAACACATTTACATAATTACATATTAATAACAGCCTCAACATTTATTTTTCTGTCCCTACCACAATGCTCACCCAGAGCGAGTATATTGGACACTGATATTTATCAGAAATGATCCTCAGAATGCCGTTGCTGCTGCCGCGTACTCTGCCTAACAGTGACGAGACACGCTTGCGTCTTATTGCATACAAGTCATCAGTACGCGCTTCAGCAAACATCGCGGAAGCACTGCAACCGCAACAACATTCTGAAGAAATTATTGTATTGCACCCGCAAAGCGCTGTATGCCCTTTGAGTATAATTAATCCACAGGCTGCTCGTGTAAAAACATTGACAATAGGTTTTGAATAATGCTAACTTGACCTTAGCTGAGCAACGAGCAAACCCGCGAACCAACATAATTACCCCGGACAGCCAGCGCTCTGCGTTCACGTTCAATGTCCTCGTTGTCCTTCAGATCATCGGTGACAATATGCCGTAGATATTTAATTGTTTATGTATTTAACCCAGGCCGAAAAACATACACTCGCTCTTGGTCGCATTGTACACCAGACCATGTCTCTCAGTATACCGCTCACAAACCTTCAGAACGTTGCGAAGGGCCCCTATTGATGCCGCCAGGGCTGCCGGTTGTTCGAAAGAGATACCGTGGCCCCTGGCATAGGCAACTGAAGGAACACGGGTGGGTTTTAGTCAGTAAAAGTCTGACACGCCCTTCCGCTCAGCCCAGAGCGGGAGGGGTAATTTGATGATTTGACACCCAAAAAAAAAGGGCCCCAATTGATGGGCTCAGCAGCACCATGTCGTCGGAGTAGCTTATATTATTGACAGCGACCCCATTAATATAACACCCTGCATGCATGCTGCTGAGCTCACCAATCAGGCTGTCCAAATATACATAAAAAAGAGTGGGTGAGGAACTTCCCCCTTGCCTCACGCCGCACTCTAGCTTGTATTCTTCAGACAAGCAATCCACCCATTTAACGACATTTAATTAATTGTCATACCAAAATTTAAATATCTCCACTAGTTCCGTCGGTACATTTTGTTTTCCAAGTTTATCCCACAGGACCTCTTAACAAACCAGATCGAAGGCTTTGGATAAATCTAAAAAGCAAGCGTAAACAGGTGTCCTGCGATCCAAATAATACCTAACCGTGTGCTTCATACGGAGAATGGCACTCTCAGTGGAAAGGCCGAGTTGGAAGCCAAATTGCGCGTGATGCAAGTTTAGGTTCTTCCTTAAATGCCTGTTAAGCAGATTATCCAGTACTTTGGCTACAATTGTTGCCAGGAAGATGGGGTGATAATTATTCTTCTCGCAAATATCTGCAGTTTTACATTTAACTATTAGTATGACTATTGTTCTCACGAGGTCCCGAGGAAGATACTTATGACTTATACATAGTGAGAAAAACATGGCCAATACCCTGGGTAAATGACAGCCTGCGTGCGTGACGTAGATGTTCAAAATTCAAGCTCTACTACGAGTCATGCTGTCAATAACACTCTTAATATCTGCAGATCTTATTTGTATAGTGGTAGTAATATCAGTCTGGAGGCTACATTGTACCGGTACCGGAGATATAGGTGAGCTTACTTGAAAATGTGCCTTAAATATATGTATTAGCAATTCTATTGGAGTCTCTTTCAGAATTAATACATTCGACACGATGTTGTTTTATATTTAATTTATTAGTACATTGCCAGAATTTTTTGAAGTCATTATTACTACACTGAGATGCCAAAATGTCCATTTTAATTTGTTTAGCGTGGTCTTGACACCACTTATGCCTGGAGTTAAATGTTTTCCTACTATGGCACATAGCTTCATAAATGTGTCCGGATGACGGTTTCCCGTGCCAGACCCAATTATTAAAATTATTTTTAGCCACTTGATGAGCCTCTTTTACATGCTTATTCCAGCCAGATACCACCTTTTTACAAGCTTTTATTTAGTTTCACCTGTCCTTACAAGCTTTTATTTAGTTTCACCTGTCCCGTTGACTGTCTGTAATCATATCTTGCAAGTTAAATTTGATCCACTTTCCGGTTCCCCATCGAGCTGAAATTTTGTATGCATGTATAAATCGGATGACAATGCAATATTATTATGACATAAAGCTGATCTGATGATGGAGCTGGAAGGTGGCCATAGGAACTCCGTAATTAAACGACGCAACCCCATCGAGTTTGGGCTCGTTTGATTCGTCTTGACGAGTACTTTGATAATACATGGTAACCAGGGTCTTATGATGGAGCTGGAAGGTGGCCATAGGTACTCCGTAAATAAACGACGCAACCCCATCGAGTTTGGGCTCGTTTGATTCGTCTTGACGAGTACTTTGATACTACATGGTAACCAGGGTCTGATGACGGAGCTGGAAGGTGGCCATAGGAACTCCGTAATTAAACGACGCAACCCCATCGAGTTTGGGCTCGTTTGATTCGTCTTGACGAGTACTTTGATACTACATGGTAACCAGGGTCTGATGATGGAGCTGGAAGGTGGCCATAGGAACTCGGTAATTTAACGACATAACCCCATCGAGTTTGGGCTCGTTTGATTCGTCTTGACGAGTACTTTGATACTACATGGTAACCAGGGTCTGATGATGGAGCTGGAAGGTGGCCATAGGAACTCGGTAATTTAACGACACAACCCCATCGAGTTTGGGCTCGTATGACGAATCATACGAGCCCAAACTCGATGGGGTTGTGCCCATCGAGTTTGGGCTCGTTTGATTCGTCTTGACGAGTACTTTGGTGCTAGATGGTAACCAGGGACTAAAGATGAACAGGTAGCTAAAGTGCAGTAAACGCATATAACGGAAAAACACTGATACGCGCTACGAACTACGCTGTAGTCAGTCTCGCCTCAAAAATACTAAAAAGTTAAAAATAAAAAAGATAAGAAAAAAAAAACTTTTTAAATACAAGCTTTTATTACTTATTAATAAAAATAACTAAAAAGTTAGAAATAATTTAAACCTGATAAGAAATAAATAAAAGCGTGTTACATTGTGTTCTAAATGTTCTTTAATGTTCCATCAAAATGTAACACGCTTTTATTTTTTTCTTATCAGGTTTAAATTATTTTTAACTTTTTAGTTATTTTTATTAATAAGTAATAAAAGCTTGTTTTTAAAAAGTTTCTTTTTTCTTTTAATTTTTACTTTGATGTCTCCTATAAGTAACACTTTCATAACTCTCTATACTCGCCTCTCGCAGCGTTTTTATAATACTATTATACATAATATCTGCTTTCTGGTGTTCTAGATTCTTGCAATAATTATTAGTGCACGTCTGAAATTCTGGCGGAAAGTCTATACCTACGTTTAAGATTTTTATTACAAACGTCATGAAACCACTGAATTTGTCCTGCCGATCGATTCTGTAAAAATCTCACCGTGAAAACTTAGGTGAAGTGATTTTAGAGTGAGCTGTCAATAGTGTCAATCCCTAGCATTAGTTGAAATGGCAGCTCACTCCACGCTCACTTCACCTAAGTTTTCACGGTGAGATGGTTACAGAATCGCACTGCAGGAGTCCTATTGCCCCAAACTATCTTGTTACATATATAATTGGAAGTAGATTTCTTGTGTCTTACAATATTATAATTGCATTCTATTTCAACAGGAAAGTGATCAGACCAGAATACATTGTAATGAATTTTTACATTTGATATTAACTTTATAACCCATTTTAGTAGCTTTGTTATATAATAAAAAACAAGCTGTTAGCAAACTTTAACTGTAACAGGGCTAACTTAATGAAATAAAAGTTAAAAGAAAAAATATAAACAATATTTATAATAAAATATATATATATATATACAGGCTGTTAGTGTAAACACTGTTATCCTTGAAACCAGTGGTTTGGTTTCACTTATAGAACGTAAATTCAATGAAAAAAAATATCATTTTTTTTAAAGTATCTAGTCTCAATTTTTCCTCAAAATTATTTCACCCTATACAATTGCACGCAAGGGCAAAGTAGACGGAGCGCGGGAAACAGCGCGTCGTCAGTACTTACCCTTATCTATGCAGCGCGTGCCGCAAGCCAGCAAGCGCATGAATTTACGGACGGTGTCGGACAGAAACTTTCTTACATTTTTGAAAGAAATTAACGTTTATTTATTTTTAAATTCAGATAAACATTTTTATAATTAAGTCAACTACCTATGGTTTTAGTGACAACGGTGTTTACACTAACAGCCTGTATATATATATATGTCGGAGATGTCGGGTATGTCTGTCTCTCGTTAACATCAGGCACATTTTAATTACTGTGGGCGTACTATGGGTAGTGTTGGTTTTAGCACCATAGAAAAACGGTTTGCAGTTTAAATCAGATTACAATTCACAAACAAGTTAGTCACACTAGCGAATCGCACACTGTAGGTACACATTTAACGATACGGAACGCGACAGTTTCTATCCACATGTTGTTCGTACGATGTCCAACGTTTCGATGATCCCGAGAGCTTTGCTCACACCGTTCTCGACCACTTCCACGAACTCAGGCTAGACTCTGTCTAGCGCCACGAGATGGCGCTAGACAGACGAATGACTCCGACACGGGTGCGTCTCATAACGTATAAACTCATTTGGTCTAATTTCATTTTATTATCGTTCATAAGATATAATCAACGTGAGATATACCAACTGTTGATATAATTTCTTTACATATAACATTTATTTATTCTAAAACTTAATTAGTATAACGTTGTTTGATATAACGTTTATGTAATCGAAAATCATTTGGGCTAACGTTTAATATGTATATTGTTTATTTAATCGAAAATCATTAGGTCTAACGTTTAATATATATAAAAAACGTAATTATGGTTAACACCCCGACTTAGAGTACCCCGACTCGGATAGGTTAGGTTTTTCAAACTCAAACTCAAACTCAAATCATTTATTTCAATTAAACCATTTACAGGCACTTTTGAATTGTCAAAATTAAATAGTCGGTCAGTTAGTCAGAAAGTTGAAGCTAGTTGCCCATTCCAAAGCGTAGATCTCTATGGAGAAGAACGGGCAAGAAACTCCACGGACACTCTTTTAAATCAAGACATTTTTACAAAATCCTGGTTACATTATTCTTATTGCTTCTATATGTGAGAACAATGAAGAAACAAATTAAAATATAAAATTAAAAATATAAAATTAAAAATAAGCCCTGGCAGTTAAGAGATGACCAGTCTCAACAGATGGCGCCCGTTCACGAACATAACGCGTGGATCAGCACCACCCAGCTCAACCATTTCGTAGGGAACCGAATGATCCAACACACGCGCCACCACCAGTGAGACATTTAAGTGAGCATGACATATTCTCAACTGCCATGCTCTTTCAAGTCAACATCAAAATATCATAAAAAACGGATCCATGGTTCTTACATTTACAAAATTTTCAAAAATGCTTCTAAATTATACAAAACTATAGTTTGCAATTTAATTAAGAGATGAGAAAAAAAAAAATTACTACCAATCATGAAGAGGTATTTAATACTGAAGTATTAAAAATTCATCCTGATTATATAAAATCAACACTAAAAAAAAAAACAAAAAGGGGAAGCACCTCTTCCAAATATTGAAATTGTGATCAACTTGTAAACCCAACTGCCTGTGGAGCAGGACCAGCATTAAGCCAAGCATTTTTATCTACTATATACTCGTCCAACTTATAATATGCTTGTCTACATAGTGTGCGTTTAATGCATGTTTTAAATTTCTTCTCATTTAGTTGAAGAATATCGAGTGGTATTTTATTATAACATTTTACACAGTACCCCATAAAAGAAGTTTTTACTTTAGACAATCTGAAGCTCGGTTGATCTAGTTTGTTCCTGTTCCTAGTGTTAAAGTTATGCCTGTCACTTATCTTACTAAAAAGATGTAGATGTTTTCGAACGTACATAATGTTTTCGTATATATATTGACAAGGAACCGTCATGATGTTAATTTTTTTAACCAGTTGCCTTAGAGTTTCGCGTCTGCTGAGATTGTAGATGGCTCTGACAGCCCTCTTTTGCAGAATGAATATAGAATCAATATCTGCAGCCCGTCCCCACAGCAAAATACCGTAAGACATGATGCTATGGAAGTAACTAAAATAGACCAGTCTTGCGGTTTCCACGTCTGTTAATTGACGGATTTTCCAGACAGCGTAAGCGGCTGAACTTAGCCGCCCTGCAAGTGATGTTAGGTGAGGACCCCACTGCAGCTTTGAGTCAAGCGTGATACCCAAGAACACCGTACTTTCGACGAATTCAAGTATCTCCCTATTCAATACAACGTGACATTCACTACTTCTAACATTCGGTAAAGCGAATCTAATGCATTTAGTTTTTTTCTCATTTAATACTAAATTATTTACAGTAAACCAATTATGGACCATAAGCATAGCATTATTTACGTCGTCAAGCTGCTCTGCACGTCTATCCACTTTAAAAATGAGTGATGTGTCATCAGCAAATAACACCATTTGTGGTCGGGTTTTTAGTAAATGAGGTAAATCATTTATATAAACTAAAAATAGGAACGGCCCTAATATTGAGCCCTGCGGCACACCCATTTTGACTTTTAAACCCAATGAATTCACACCGTTTATTTGAACTTGCTGAAATCTGTCATTTAAATATGATTTTATTAAGCTAACAGCTAGTTTACCCAGTCCGTAATGCTCAAGTTTCAAGAGCAGTGTTTCGTAATTCACGCAGTCAAATGCCTTGGATAGATCACAAAAGATGCCTATTGCATCTTGTGCCTCTTCCCATGCGTTAAAGATGTGTTTTAATAAGGTGACACCGGCGTCAGTTGTACAACGTCCTTTGGTGAAACCATACTGTTGATCGTGTAGGATGTTGTTACGATTAAAATGATTGAGCATTTGATTTAACATTACTTTTTCAAACACCTTGCTGAAAACCGGCAAAACCGATACGGGTCTATAATTATTTGTGTCTTTGCTGTTCCCAGATTTGAAAAGTGGAATAACTTTACTGAACTTCATTAAATCCGGGAATACCCCTTGATCTACACACAAATTAAATATTAAAGCTAAGTAGGGTGCAATTGTCTCAATAATGGATTGACAAACTTTAGTAGACATGCCCCACAGATCTTCGGTAATTTTGATCTTAAGTTGCCTGAATGCTTTTATAATAACTATAGGGTCAATATGTTTAAATTTAAATTCCTCAGTACAGGCTGAGACATTCGCTCTCAATAATTCTATAGCTAGTGCGGGCGAGGAATTTAACGTTTCTGTAGTTTTGATTGGGATATTGGTAAAGAAAGTTGTAAATTCCTGAGCAACATCGATGTTATCGCTAATGAGACCGCGGGGAGTGTTAAGTGTGAAATCAGTATTACGTGTTTTGTTCCTGTTCGTTTCATTGTTAATAATCTTCCAAACTGTCTTTATTTTATTGTCTGCTGATTTAACCTTGTTACTAATGAATGAAGCTTTAGCTGCTTTGCAGATATTTTTAAAAGTTTTAGAATAAGTAGCAACATACTTATTAAAAGTATCCGTGTTAATATACGGCTTAAGGCCATACAGTTCAAATAATCTATCCCTACTTTTTCTGATTCCTTTAGTTGCCCAGTCACTGAATAAAAACTTAGGGCAAATAGTTTTAGAGTTCTTCTTAAAATAATGATTGAATTCTGTTTGTACCAATGAAAATAATTCTTTATACAAAATATTACCATTAGTCATACTTAGGCCCTGAACACTTAACTTGCTATTTAAAGTTATATTAAACTTATTCAAATTACTCAATGTTATTGGTCTAGTTTGAATCTGCACTTTTTGGATTGGTGTGTTGGACTTAAAATAAACGGTTTGACCGCTGTGATCAGAAGGGAGATAATTTACAATGCCCTTCTCTAGATATTCGCAGCAACAGAAAACATTATCAATACATGTAGCAGTAGCCGTAGTTATTCGTGTTGGTTCCAAAAACACATTTGACAGATTGAATGATTTAAAGAGGCTTAATAATCTATTGCTATTTGAATTGATTTCCAAAATATTAATATTAAAGTCACCACAAATAATTACTGATTTATTACCAGTTGCAAGTTTTGCCAAGACATCTTCCATTACTGACTCAAAAATAGAGTAGTTTTGATAGTTTGGAGGTATACGCACACTATAAAATGCTTATCTAGCTCAACACAGGACAGTTCAATGCTATGTTCCATCGATAGTTTAACTATGTCTTTACGAGTCTTATATTTTATAGAATTTTTAATTAAAATTAATGAACCTCCACGCAGCATGGATTTTCGGTTAAAGCAACTGCCCACACTGTAGTTCTCAAAATTAATTAGCATTTCATAATCTTTCAACCAGTGTTCAGTTATACAAATAATATCAAACATTGTTTTTTCTAAAAACAATTCAATTTCTAATAATTTGGAAGAAATACCTTGAATATTTTGATGAAACAATTTCAAGGAATTCTGCTTAGCCCCTTTTTTACACTTAACTAATTGAGAGCTAGAAGATACCTTGTTGGAGGTGAGATTAAGAATTTTGTTATTGGTACCTTCTGTTGTCTTACTGACTAGTTTAAACTATTATTGCTAACCACCTTAATATTAGTATTATTACTAATTTTTATGGTGCTAATTACATGAGACTTCGACATACTACTTATGTCTGAGTTAATAATAAAAGCTAATAGCCCTGCTATTTGACGTCTAAAACTAATAGGCAGATACGCTGTATCCCTAGTCGATTTAAATGGCTCAGGTTAGAAGGCTAAGGCGGGAACGAAGCGGAGCGGAGCTCCCGCCTTGAAATGACCAATGTTTTTTTTAGAATTTTTTTAAAATCCCAATGTATTCATCAAATGAACGACTGATCAAAAGTTTTTACATCGAAACAGCTAGGTTAGGTTAGGTTAGAACTGTGACCACACAACCACAGAACATATATACCCTAAAGCACACAACGCACGAGCCGAGCGAGCGCAGCGAGTGGTGCCGCGGCAGCGGCCGGCGAGTGCCAGAAACATATTAATCGCGGGAACTACGTCGCCGCTCTTTGGGATTTCATCGATTTGGTCAATAGTGTAATAAATAATTTAAACATTGATATTCCAGACTTTGGTCAGCTGAACTTTTGATCAAATGACCATCGTTATTTTAAACTTTGTTGATTTGTACGTTGTTCTTTTGCAATTTGCTCAGGAAAGTTTTGATTTTCTAATATGCAACCATTTTGCTTTGTGTTTTTAAGTAGGCGTTTTCATGATATTAGACCAAATAAGTTTTATATCTTTTGAGTGGTATGTCAAACGATTTTATATTTAATGTATGTTATGTCAAACGATGTTATATTTAATGTATGTTATGCTTATAAAAATTAGTTCTTTTAAAATTATATCAATCGTTCATTATATTAACTAATCGCTATATTAAATAAAATTATAGGTTCCGTTGTTATATGTTGTTAACCTCTCGAATGTCTTATGTTACACAGTGCGACATAAGAAAAAATGCTTCAAGTGTCTTAAGTCGGACAGTTACACTTAAGGGCTTGGTCAGGATTGGTCGCTAAATATCTGTGGTTGTGTTACAAGTAGCAATATGTTCTGAATTTATATGAAAGAAATGGTTCATTCACTCTTTATTTTAGTATTTTTCAACAGCAACAACATTATTTTGAACGAACTAAAAAATAAATAAATTCATCTGACATTCCACCGTTTGACGTTTGCCGTGTGAGTGAATTTGTGCGCAATCGGAGAAGAGAAATACGATGAATAGTGGCAGAAAACGTTAAGTTTTGTTATAAAAATCTATAAAGAATTACTGAGAAATAAGTGTAGATTCCGTATTGAGTAATTGTTTATCAAAAAGTAATGATTATACAGGCGAAAAAAGTAACGAAAGTTTAGACTTAACATTTTTTTACATAATGGCCGTTGTGTTATGACATGTTTTTGCTACAAATATTCTCGTAAATAGTTTGAAATACATATAAGTAGTTAGCATATTTACCTATGAACAAAATAAAAGTAATATATACAAATATAATCACGTATCGACATCATAATTGTGTGTCAAAGAGAAAAAGTCGTAAAATTGGCGCCAACCATGACGGTTGGCGGCACACAGTACGGTCTGCCCGCGTTCGCGGAATTTTTATCGGTTGACAGAATAAGTTGTTGTGTCATGCAAATAGTGTATTTAGTAGTGATATTTAGTATGTTATGAATGTGTAAACATATGTGCCATCGTATTCTAGTGTAGTTTTAGTGAATATATTTGTGGATTCGACGTATTGTGATAAAATGTGAAGGTTATGTGAATGAAAATTATCAAAATGAAAAAATATCACGCCACTGCAATGTCAGGTCAGTTTTATTTCATTACGTAGTAGTTTTAGTAGATAGGAAAACTAATAAGGATTCCGGGAAGGTATCATTTATACTTTGTTATTATCGATTTAACGGTATAATCTTCGTTTTTCTGAAGGCCTACCTAACGTTATTACCTTACTCGTAAAAGCGTTGACACTTGACGTCTTGTGCGTGTACGGCGGTCGACAACCGAAAGGTTAATATTAGAGATTTTGTTGTTATATCATCTATTACTTACCCCTCCGACACGGCCATCCTGCAATACACACGTCCTCGTGTGTTAATCCGTAAAGAAATATAGCCGCAAAGTATCACATAGCTCGGTCACTCCTGACCACATTTGGTACAGGCGAAAACAGAATGAAAACTCGAACAAACTAACAATAGCAGAGTTCAGAGCATTATTACCCACTATTTGATTCCCAAATCTCAAGATTACAATCAAAATAATCAACTAAGATACATGTGTCTCATACTATCTAGTAACCTCCAGTTACTCAACTCGTCAAATTCATTTGCGCATTCCCATCGAATCGCCAAGTCACTCCTGGACTTTATGGTTTCTCACGAAACGTCACACAACACACACAACTTAATCTCCACTCTGTTTCATCAACAAAACTATTACTGGACTTTCTTCAAATTCGTTAGTAATACTCTGATCCAAACTATCATCGATAACAAAAGATTCCTCTAAGCCTTAGTAATAATTGGTCAGAAATTATATCAACTAACTCGTAGATTACATACAACGCTCATGGCCTGGCTGCCGCAGCAGCTAGTGACACTCATGCCAACCATATCGTCATCACTTCAAGTGATACGACCAACACACATCACTTCACATAGAGTCTACGACTCCCAGGTCATTACAAGACCAACACAACAATATGTCTCCTTTGAGACCCGGGGCTGCACCACCAGCTGCCCATCGTCCCCTGAACAACTCACAACTGAGTTGCAGTTACGGCTACAGACAAGTGCGTACAGTGCGACCTAATAACTCGGTGGAGAACCTCTCCTCATCGTCTTCTACGTTTAACTCGTTAGGAACACTACATTTACTTAGCGGCATCGTTTGTATGTGAGCGACTGAGCGTACTTATACGTACGCCTAGAGTTGAAGGCTTTTAGAGTATTGATTCAACCAGAGTAATGTAAACAAACTTTGATTATCTAATCAAAGCGTAAATCATCAACCAGAGCCATGTAAACAAATTTTGATTATCTAATCATAGCGTAAATCATCAACCAGAGCCATGTACCATCGTTATCCACATTAACAATCATTTTTATCACTAAGAGCCTTAAACACCTGGAAACCCAAACACGAGTAAACCACTCTAACGCCACGGCTCTCCAGCCGACCAGCAATCGCATTGCTCTTACACATCCAGCGCATGGATCCGTGTGCATCACCCTGTGACACCACACTACGGTTTCTCTAGACCACGACCTCCGCCAGAGACCAACGCCCATCGCGTACCCACGGACTACTTGAGTTTCCTCAAGAGACACCGATTTCTACCGGGCTACGACTACGTATTGACTACTGGTACGGTCGACTTTACTACGGCCGATAGAGAACCCCTACTCGCGTGCTTCCCATAATGTAGGCTTGCCCATCACCACTGTGATCACTATCTACTTCGACTGGTACATGACCTACTGGCATCTTTCTTTACCTATCGTGAGCATACTTGTAAGGTTAGAATTTATAGCCTTTAACGTATAGCGATCACCCGCCAAAACTTTCACTACTTTTGTTACAAATTAAAATTTGTGGCCTCCTACGGTAAGCTGACATAAGCCCAAAGGGCAGGTGGTCCGGCATAGAGACGTAAATAAACAACCAAACCATTTTAAACACCGTATATTTATAAAATTAAATCTAACAAATAAAAAGTGAACCTTAAAGAACTAATTAACCTTATAGTTAACAAAATAAGTAGGTGTCTAATATCATATTTTAATATTGCCAGCCAGCTAAAATTTCAGTATAAAGAGCTAGGGTCGTGGGGAGTTGGAGATAAACCCAGTACTGTACCGTTTTAAATGTTTAAATTAAATAATATGCATTTAAAATTTAAGGTATAACCTTCCAGTTATTGAAATGTTATTCTAATATAGTAAATGGGCGCCAGGGACCTTAAAGAGTCCCGGATCCCAGAGCCGACGAAGGTGTCCATAATACTTCTGGATGAATCATTCATGTCAAACTCGAGATCCTTAATTTCAAATAAGTTAAGACCGGTTTCAAAACCGGACTTAGGTAACCAACGGGTTCTTATAGAATCCGTGTTAATAATAAAAATAAAATAAGGGATAAAAAAAACCGTCCTGCCTGCGCTATCGCTAGACGGACTCCATCAAACAGCACAGCCGTCTCTGCAAGAGGCTTCGAGCGAACTCGAGGAACAGGTCTCGCGTCCAGGCCCCAGACGCTCCTCTAGATCCTGGCGGCGAGACGAGTCTCTTGAGGTGCCTTTCCTGAGAATGACAATACGGAGACCGAATAATATAAAGGGAAAGTAATTTACTTTCCTAGAGGTGACCGAGCTCTCAAATCTAGAAGGCTACATTAGCCGGTTAACATGGCTTCAATTAGGAATAAGGATTACCCACGTGGCGTTCATCAACTCCACAACAAAGGCTTGTTGCCTTGAACAATACTTTAATACCGAAGTAAACACGGAGGAATACATGGCAAATAGTTAGCGGCGAAACACTTACGATTGATCCAGGGATTAATCCATAAATGCAGACTCCCGCGGCTGGCTGTATAGTCGTCTGCGTGAACGCAGTTTGGAATCCTGTAATAAATATCCATTAGTCACGACAATATCCTTTTAACAACCAGGGAAGAGCCTACAGACCACTTCTGAACACCATTACAACAAAATCCTTACCTTTTAAAACATTGAATGAGATTCGTACTGTCTATCAAGCGTGATTAATGGTCGATAGACGCCAATAACCCTGTCATCGATCACAAACCGGAATTAGACGGCGCATTCCGAAAATCTCCCCTATTCCGGGTAAAATGATTATAAGATTAGGGTTAGGGGTCATTCGGCCCACTATGGAACTGGAACCGCGGACCAGTTACCCCTTTTAAAAATTGATAATGGTTAACTGGGCCTACATCTGTTTTATTAAGCTCATTGTTGCGACCTTTTTATATATTTTATGGTTTTTTACTCTTTAAACATGTTGTCAAAATAAAAATCAGTTGTTTCAGTGAATCGTAATTTTATTGACTTATAAAAACTACAGTCCACATTTTGCCTACACTCATCTTAAACTTTACAAAAAGTATTTTTGTCGATACTCATGTTTGTAAGAGTACCTACTTCGAGAAAAATTATGCGTTAGTGTCACAAATGTTTTCCAACTCGTAGATAAAACACGTAAGATTTGAATCGCAAGCGTTAATAGGTTAATTGGCCACACCGCTGTTAAACCCGCGATGGTTTATGTTTAATTTGTATCTGTTTTTGTTTATTGATTAATAAACAAAAAAAAAAAAACGTACGTAACACAATAATGAGTATACGCACTATTGTGTTTCTTACCTATTAACCTAGATTTCCTATAGGCAGAGGTGAGTTTTGAATGATTTTCAAAAGTCACCTCTATCGATTTCTAATCAGCTCAATTATACCACAATACTTTAATTTTTTTAAAAATCTAAACTACCTAAACATTGCTTGCGATTCAAATCTTACGTGTCACACTAACGCATCATTTTTTACGAAGTAGGTAGGTACTCTTAGAAACATGAGTATCGACAAAAATACTTTGTGTAAAGTTTAAGATGAGTGTAGGCAAAATGTGGACTGTGGTTTTTATAATTCATTAAAATTACGAATCACTGACACAACTGACTTTTATTTTGACAACATGTTTAAAGAGTAAAAAACCATAAAATATATAAAAAGGTCGCAACAATGAGCTTATTAAAACAGATGTGGGCCCAGTTAACCATTATCAATTTTTAAAAGGGGTAACTGGTCCGCGGTCCCAGTTCCATAGTGGGCCGAATGACCCCTAACCCGAAACAATAGGAACCTTCATGATCCAGACCAACAAACAAATTATTAGTGACTTCCACCATCGAAACTTGTCCTGATTGGATTAATTCTCCCATAATATTCATTCGGCAAATTTAGAATTTGCAACCTTGCCACACTATATCAAAGAGCATGCACAGATTAAAAATGGGATTTATTTGACAACGCAGTTTCTAGAAAAAAGTCTATATAGAAAAAATAATAATACTTCCGGATTAGGTTATTCCGTTTATTATGACTTTACTGAAAGCTGAAAATTATTAGGGATTGCTGCATACGATATTATTTCGATGGTTAGCGATCAATCATCAAGATCAAGACCCTTGGTGGGTTCAAAAAAAATAACGTAACACTTTAAATGGACCTTTGAACTTCCGATCTAACTTAGTCTTCTAATCTGATTTCACTCTTCGTTTTCTAATAACACGAAATCGTCAACAAAACATCTGTTATAGCTGCCTTTGTTGGGAGTGATATGAAGATTCGAATGACGTTATTGCGACGCACGCTATTTCGAAAAACTTTACGAGTGGTACGCCAGTTCGAAAACACATTGGGTCGAAAACTGTTATATCGAATGACGTTATACCGACGCACGCTATTTCGAAAAACTGTTTGAATGGTACGCTAGCACGAAAGTCTTGGTATCAAAATCCACTGTTGCGAATAGCTTATTCCAATCTGAATTTGTCTGGGGATCGAACTCGCGACCCCGATAAAGCCTTATCTTTGTATTAGGTTTGGGAAACAAGAACCATGAGAAGTATTATGGTGGTACTCATTACTTTTGGTACCTAATGAGTACCACCTATAATTTTGATTTGTTGATTTCTTTGTTATTGTTATACTTAAGGAAATTAAAAAGTTGACTTAAAATAATACTTCTAATTATAGGTGGTACTCATTACCAAAAGTAATGAGTACCACCTTAATACTTCTCATGGCTCTTGTTTCCCAAACCCATGACAAAGATAAGGCTTTATCGGGGTCGCGAGTTCGATCCCCAGACAAATTCAGATTGGAATAAGCTATTCGCAACAGTGGATTTTGATACCAAGACTTTCGTGCTAGCGTACCATTCAAACAGTTTTTCGAAATAGCGTGCGTCGGTATAACGTCATTCGATATAACAGTTTTCGACCCAATGTGTTTTCGAACTGGCGTAAGTACCACTCGTAAAGTTTTTCGAAATAGCGTGCGTCGCAATAACGTCATTCGAATCTTCATATCACTCCCGCCTTTGTTCTATGAAATCTAGCTTTCTGTAATGTTGTTGACCGATTAAAACTGAATTTATTACAAGAGCTTTACGCAACAAAAACTCTGTCGCAGACATGTTAATCGAAAAGCCAATAAATAAGGTTCAATATTTCACGTACTATCATAATATTACTTTGCAAGTAAATGTCGGGTAGAAATGTAATAAAATCTCAAGTTGTTGCTCGCTAATCGCAATACTAAATATGATTTGTTCTGTGCTGAATACACATGTTTGACCAATACCAGTCAATGAAACAACGTTATTACTACTCGTGCACCCGGCTGCGATATGTCCTGGTTTCCCTCACTTGCTCCATGTCGTTCCTTGGTATGCTATTTGCAATAGTCTCGTTGATGCTGCTCCTTTATAGAGTAAGATCCCAGAGCGATAAGACACAACTTATTTTCTAAAGCATAGAAATTTCGGTTCTAAGTAGTTTTTCGTTTACTTTTTAATACCTGTACGTTTGTGGAGTTGGGTCGGTGACACCTGCGCAGGTACCAGGTGAGAAAGGTAACTAAAAATCAGACTTACTTAACTTAATTTTTAATGACTGATTTTTATATATATTTTGTAGAATATTACTCTGAAGTAATATCAAAAAAGTCAGACGCTTTCCATGGGCCAGAACTTTTGTCAGACGCGTTAAAGCTCTACAAAAAATAGGTACATGAACTTAATTTATTTTTAAATGTCTGATTTTTATATATGTTACTAAGATAACTATTACAAAGTTATATTTAATGAATCAGACAAATTGTAATGACCAAACATCCCCTAAATACAAAAATTACTCAATCATGAGTATGAGCGCGAGAGCACTATACATGCATTTCAGAGCGAGTGAGACATCCATGGTGACTCGGTTCCCCTTTTTTTAAACTCACAATCTGTTTCAGTATGTATGTGTCTATATGCCAGGTGCACACACTGTACTATAGTATTCACTTAAACAGTATAGTTCTAAGTTCTATATTCGGGTTTATGAAACTACATGTTTTTGTCAGTTATATCGTGTGATTTGTGAGTGATAAGTTATTTTCAATAGAGAATATGGAAAAATCCTCGGAAGTATCATTAAAATGTACATTTTGTAAAAAGTCTCATGATAATATTATTTTCAAAAGAGACATTTAAAAAGTTCCAAAATATTTAAAAACAAAGAACAATCTATAACCTAAAGTTCAGAGACGTAGTTGACCCGTTTTACCGGATGATTTGTACGACAGTGGTTACCATCGTGAATGTCACAAATGTTTTACTGCTTTGCCGAAAAAATATTTAGGGGATGTTTGGTCATTATAATTTGTCTGATTCATTAAATATAACTTTGTAATAGTTATCTTAATACGAGTAACATATTAAAAAATCAGACATTTAAAAATAAATTAAGTTCATGTATTTTTTGTCGAGCTTTAAAGCGTCTGACAAAAGTTCTGGCCCATGGAAAGCGTCTGACTTTTTTGATATTACTTCAGAGTAATATTCTACAAAATATATATAAAAATCAGTCATTAAAGTTAAGTAACTCTGATTTTTAGTTACCTTTCTCACCTGGTACTTGCGCAGGTGTCACCGAGCCAACTCCACAAACGTACAGGTATTAAAAAGTACACGAGAGACTACTTAGAACCGAAAGTTCTATGCTTTAGAAAATAAGTTGTGTCTTACCGCTCTGGGATCTTGGACTATTATGCGTCTTACTATAGGTAGCCACAACAAGTTAACCACCTTGCAGTAAATTTTCGGCAAAACACAAATCCGCTGTTGTGCACTGTTATGTTATGTTACGTTTGCACATGCCTCCTACTGCGTGTTCTAAACACGGGAACGGGATACGTCGAACTCGAACGCCGGTTAGTCTTCTTTTTTTTTTCAAACATAGGCGGTAGGCGCAACAGTCGCGTCACTCGGCAAAGGTATTTCTGCATACAGCCTATGCCCAAAACAACATGTACCTTGCTTGCGCATCCGTATCTCCTTTGTCTAGGTCGAACTTGGACAGATCCACATTTAATTAGCGTTCGCATGCTTGCACTTTGTTTTTCAAATGTCAACGGTCACTTTCACTATAGGCGTTCTCATTTTGTGCATGAACCAACACGAATCCCAGTTCTGATGTCGGAGAAGGTATGTCTGTCTGTCGTTAACATCAGGCACATTTTAATTACTGTGGGCGTACTATGGGTAGTGTTGGTTTTAGCACCATAGAAAAACGGTTTGCAGTTTAAATCAGATTACAATTCACAAACAAGTTAGTCACACTAGCGAATCGCACACTGTAGGTACACATTTAACGATACGGAACGCGACAGTTTCTATCCACATGTTGTTCGTACCATGTCCAATGTTTCGATGATCCCGAGAGCTCTGCTCACACCGTTCTCGACCACTTCCACGAACCCAGGCTAGACTCTGTCCAGCACCACGAGATGGCGCTGACGTTCCGAATAGTCAAACGAATGACTCCGACATATGTATATATATGTGGGACGAGAGCGACAGCTGCAAAGAACGGTGTGAGCAGAGCTCTCGAGATCATCGAAACATTGGACATCGTACGAACAACATGTGCTGAGAAAGTGTCAGCGTTCCGTATCGTTGAGTTGTGTGAGTGTGTGATTCGCTAGTGTGACTAACTTGTTCGTAAATTATAATCTGATTTGAACTGTAAGCCGTGTTTCTATTGTGCAATAACCAACACTACCCATAGTACGCCCACAGTAATTAAAATATGCCTGATGTTAACGAGAGACAGACATACCATCTCCGACATCAGAACTGGGAATCGTGTTGGTTTATGCACAAAATGAGAACGCCTATAGTGAAAGTGACCGTTGACATTAATTTGGAAAACAAAGTGCAAGCATGCGAACGCTAATTAAATAATCGTGTGAATCTCTCCAAGTTCGACCTAGACAAAGCTGATACGGATGCGCGAGCATGATACATGTTGTTTTGGGCATAGGCTGTATGCAGAAATACCTTTGCCGAGAGACGCGACTGTTGCGCCTACCGCCATGTTTGAAAAATAAAAAAAGACCGTCTCTAACCGGCGTTAGAGGTCCACGTATCCCGTTCCCGTGTTTAGAACACGCGGTAGGAGGCGTGTGCAAACGTAACAGTGCACAACAGCTGATTTGTGTTTTGCCGAAAATTCACTGCAAGGTGGTCAACTTGTGGTGACCATCAGTAAGACGTACAAAGGAGCAGCATCAACGTGACTATCACAAATAGCATTCCAAAGAATGACATGGAGCGACTTTAAGAATCTGAGCGAAGCCTTTCGTGTGCTGCAAGTGAGGGAAACCAGCATATATCGCAGCCGGGTGCACGATTAGTGGCAGCCAAGCCAACTTGGCTGCCACTACTCGTGCACCCGGCCCCCGGGGACCCCGGAACCCCGGGAACCCCGGGGGTGGACAACGTGCTGGATGGAAGTCGTGAACGGCGAGTGGACGTCGTACAACTACCCTCAGACACATTGGAAAATAAAGGTGAGCTGTATTGTTTTGTTTACGATTTTGGTGCTGAATGCTCATTGGTAAAAGCGAGTTGTGCAGCCAAATTAGGTGGCAAACGAGTTAATAACGTTGTTGCATTGACTGGTATTGGTGAAACATGTGTATTCAGCACAGACCAAATCATATGTAGTGTTGCGATTAGCGAGCAACAACTTGAGATTTTATTACATTTCTACCCGACATTTACTTGCAAAGTAATATTATGATAGTACGTGAAATATTGAACCTAGGCTTTTCGATTAACATATCTGCAACAGAGTTTTTGTTGTATAAAGCTCTTGTAATAAATTCAGTTTTAATCGGTCAACAACAGAAAGCTAGATTTGATAGAACAAAGGCAGCTATAACAAAATGTTCGGTTGACGATTTCGTGTTATTAGAAAACGAAGAGTGAAATCAAATGATAAGATTAAGTTAGATCGGAAGTTCAGAGGTCCGTTTAAGGTAGCGGAAGTTTTGGCGGGTAATCGCTATACGTTAAAAGCTTTAAATTCTAACCTTACAACTATGCACATGATCGCATAGGAAAGATGCCACAAGATTATGTTCCAAGTGAATTGGACATAATTAGTGAAGAGTTAGACGTAGAAGATGCGGGTGAAGGCCCATCTACTGGTACTGACTAATATTGACACAAAATAAACGGCTATAACTTAGCAGCGAGAAGTGACTGGTAATGCTATTTGGTTTTGGGCCTTAGGAACCAGTGAGAAGGACTGGTACCGTCCCATATCTATCGGGCTCAACAGCGAGACGAACTGTTACCCATTTGTTGTCATTTGTGCATTAATATTGGGTAGCCTTGTAATGTTCAGTAAAGTTTGATTACAAAACTGGTATTCTTTTAGGTGCGTTTATGGCATGCATGTTACATAATTTCGATACAGTCAGGATTTACGCTATGATTAGAAAATCAAAGTTTGTTTACATTACTCTGGTTGAATGTGAGGATAGTAATAGTTTTGTTGATGAAACAGAGTAGAGATTAAGTTGTGCGTGTTGTGTGGGGTTTCGTGATTAAATCATAAAGTTCAGGAGTGACTTGGCGATTCAATGGGAATGCGCAAATGAATTTGACGATTTGAGTAACTGGAGGTTACTAGATAGAATGAAAAACATGCATCTTAGTTGATTCTTTTAATTGTAACCTTGAGATTTGGGAATCAAATAGTGGGTAATGCTCTGAACTCTGCTATTGTTAGTTTGTTCCAGTTTTCATTGTGTTTTTGCCTGTACCAAATGTGGTCAGGAGTGACCGAGCTATGTGATACTTTGCGGGTGTTTCTTTACAGATTAGCACACGAGGACGTGTGTATAGCAGGATGGCCGTGTTGGAGTCATTCGTTTAACTAATCGGAACGTCAGTGCCATCTTGTGGCGCTGGACGGACAGAGTCTAGCCTGAGTTCGTGGTGGGACGAGAGCGACAGCTACAAAGAACGGTGTGAGCAGAGCTCTCGAGATCATCGAAACATTGGACATCGTACGAACAACATGTGCTGAGAAACTGTCAGCGTTCCGTATCGTTGAGTTGTGTGAGTGTGTGATTCGCTAGTGTGACTAACTTGTTCGTAAATTATAATCTGATTTGAACTGTAAGCCGTGTTTCTATTGTGCAATAACCAACACTACCCATAGTACGCCCACAGTAATTAAAATATGCCTGATGTTAACGAGAGACAGATATACCTTCTCCGACATATATATATATATCATGCATGATTTATCATGCAGCTCCCTAGCCTATCAATAATGATACGTATATTGCGTAATTATGGAGCCTACTGCCGATCCTTTAGAATTTTAATTATATCGTTTTTAAATTTAAATCTGCTTAGGAATAATATATCTATTGCACCAAAACGCGTATGTGTCGACTAAGCGGTATAGCGGTGAGCGCATACCAGCATTAGATCTACAAAAGCTGGTAGCGAACAGCCGCCTGGTGCGTACCTCCCGTCCATGTACTGTTCGAGGAACCAACCAGGTAACACAAACCAGTCAGTGTCAGCCAAGTCAGTGCAATCAAACTTGTTTCGGCATACACTGAATAACGTCATTGTCTCAAGGAGGACGTGTCTTGACTGTAATGTAAGCAGGTCGTATTCTTTAAGAAGCGATTGGTATGATGTTTTCTTACGAAAACATCTAAATTGCATAGCACGAAGGTACTTGCATTGGACTAATTCTATAATTTCGATATATTTCGCATAGTAAGGATTCCAGATCGGAACTGCGTATTCTAATTGTGGCCTAATTATTGACTTATATAAGTGCAAGAAAGTGGAGGGTCGATGGAAATATCTAGATGCTCTCATTACAAAGCCAAACATCTGATATGCCTTATTGACAATGCTTTCTACATGAACATCAAGATGAAATTTCGAGTCCAGTTTCACACCAAGATCACGAAGATTGCTAACTTTGTTAATAACACTATTAGCAAGTTGATAATTGAAATGTATGATATTTTTCTTTTTAGTGAACGTTATACTATGACACTTAGGCAAGCTAAGGTAGAGTTTATTATAAGAACAATAGTCTGTGAAACAATCAAGATCACGTTGGAATTCAACAGTCTTGTTCATTTGAAATTTGTTTAAAAACTTTTAAATCGTCAGCATATAACAGAAATTTTGAATTTTGAAAGCAATTTTTTATGTCATTTATGAACAGTATAAATAATAATGGTCCTAAAATTGAGCCTTGAGGGACTCCTGATGTAACTTGAATACAGCTAGACTCAAAACCATTGATCACAACCTTTTGGGTCCTATTGGTTATATAGGAGACAAACCAACGCAGGAGATCCCCTCTGATACCATTGTACGCAATTTTATTGAGCAGCAATCTATGATCCTCTTTATCGAATGCCTTTTGAAAATCAGTGTACACCGCATCTGTTTGCTGTCTGTTATCAATATTCTCAAAAAGTTGTGTTGTTTTTCTCCAGTTTTCTTTCGATGTAATTGGTGATATCCTCTGTCGAGGTTTCCTTATGTAAGTAAATTTGTTATATATATAGGTAATCTTTTCTTTGCTGCTCTGAAATTTAATTCTGCATCTTTTATGGCATTACCAACTTTTCCACTTAAGTACCTGCGGCGCGGACGCGGGCGGCACCGTCTCGTCAACATCAACTCGGCTCAGCGGTATAGTGCCGGAAACCGGTTCACCTAGCTGTTTAACACGCGTATATGCAGTTGTCACGTCAACAAAATTCTTCAACTGCTTACAGTTAACTTCATCAACGGTGTCGACAGGTGTTTTGGATGTTTGCAACACACATTCCGTAGATTCTTTACCTGATTTACTAGGACTTTTGCTAGTATCATAATTTAATATTAGTCCCACAGGTCCGGTCCACATCCCGAGACATCAATGTGACGATACCCTCCTCTTCTTTTATTGATGTTGCAATCGAAGTTTTTTAATGATTGACGCTTATTTTACATTGTCAAGGTCCGAACGCAACTGATTCAGCTGTACAACTGTAGCACAATCACTTTTAAGTGTTTTTATTTCATTTTGCATCAAAATTATGTCTTTCAATAATCTTGTTGCGTCGATATGATCGAACGTAACTGGGGGTAGACGGTACAACTCCCTTGCCACAAATATAGGAATTTTCTCTGGATCCACTCGCTTTAGCGTACTTATAATATCTTCCAGGTTACGTTGATTTTTGCCGTCACCTATTCGCGTAGTTTTCTTGATTGCAGAAATCGAGTCAAATAACAAATTTTTAGCCGCATCAACTTCTTTCTCCAAGAAAGTCGTTGCACAAAGACGTACAATGCTTTCTTCATCTACTACACTATGTTGCACTGAGAACATTTTACAGTATTTGATGACATTTTTGGTCACTACGCACACAAATAGCGGAGCGCGCCCGCGTACAGTAAGCCGAAGGTAAAAGTGGTGTACCAAAATAAAATTAAATTTAAACAATAAAAAATGGGTAAAATCTAAAATTAAACAAAACAAAATAAAAGAAAGAAAAAAAATAACAATAATAACTTACTAAGAGATCTATCCTAAAATATTGTGTGTACACACACACACCCTTACAACCATGCACACACCGGGGTGTGTTTATGTGTGTAAAGTAGTGTAATAGTCTGAGAGGAATTATAGTTAGTAGTACTAATCATAATTAAAAATGAAAAACAACATAAAATAATGAAAACAAAAATAGTGCATGAGGGGCAAAACTCGGAAGAAAACAACAATCGGAAGTTTGGTTATTGACAATTCGAGGTTTAGTCACGCTTTAGGATTTACAATGCTCGAAAGATACTCGTTCCTAACTTCAAAATGTTTGCATCCCTCTTTCTCTCGTACGAAGATCTTGCCGTGTTTTACCCAGCAAAATTTATAGTTGTTCGACTTTGCTCCGTCGCGGGCCAGGAAAAATAGTCTCTTTTTTATTGAAATTAGGTTTTCAGAGACAAAGATAGGCTTGGCAGGGCCACTAACTTTCAGGTGCTCTGTTGTTAACTTTTATCTGTCACTGTTGTGTTTGCGGAAATTTTCTAAGAAATCATCTTTGCGCAGGACTGTGGTAAAGTAAACTATGATAGTTTTGTTCGCCGGAACTTTCGTTGGAATTCAATAAATATCTTTAATTTCGTAAGGCTGGATTGGTAAGCTGATCAGATTGCACGTTTCAGTTACAGTTTTTAGGAGAGAAGTCTTTGTTTCAGATTTGGAAACCGGAACGTTGCGTATCTCTAGGCAAGTTGACTTGGAGCTCTGTTCAAAATGTTCCAGTTTTGCCTCTAGGTTGTGGATGTAGGACAAGTTCTCTTTTCGTTCGGTTTCCAAAAACTCAACTCGCGATGTTAGTTCATTGAAGTTGGCAGCCATATTATCGACAGCGAACTTGGTTTATCAGGGAATAGAGCTTATCATACCTCTCCTCCTGCTGTTGTTTGAGTTAAAGAAACAATTCCTTAATATCAGACATAAAGGTGGACAGTCTATTTTCTTCGTCATCATGTTGACGTTTGCGCTTCACGTTACGGAAGGTTATAGCATGGGAAAGGTTATCGGTAGGCGAATGGGAGTTGTTTGAATTGAGGTTTGGTTCTGAAGAGCTGAGGGGTGTGAAGAGCGGAGGCTGCGGAGTGCTAAAAAGCGGCGTCATAGGCTGCGCTGTTGGGGTAGGTGGCGGCGGCGGCGGCGAGCGTTGAAGAGGCATTTTATGTTTATATTTATGATCTCTTATTAGAAAAAAACCAGGCGCCCAACGTTTATTAGAAGGTTAAGACTCGCCGAGCTTATGTGTGTCTGCTCCTCGCATATATATCCGTCCTTGTCACGCTTCACAGTAAGAGACGCACACACACTTATGACCACAGAGTTCATTAATAAATTGCAGTTAGTCAGTGAAGTGATGGCCGCTTGGAGGCGGGGTAGTAGTAAGTTATGATTGTACGTGTGACTCACGCGCAACGTATGTGTCTGAACCGTGAACGATGAATTGCACGACGCCACGACGGCGCGGTGACTTCTTGTATGGTTATGTGAGGTGATATGCCTATTGACACGACCTCCTTGGCTGTATGGTGGTTTGTGCTGTCAACGACAATGTTATACATAGTGTCATGGATACATATTCAATCTCTGCCTATCTGTAATTCTTTAGCTAAATAAAGCCACGTTCTATTTGGTATTACGCTTATTATGCTACAATTTATTTAGCTAAAAATGCCTGACGAAAAATTAGGCAAATCATCGCTATCAAGATATCTCCGACCCGATAAGTTTGACGTCGAACCTGATGTCGCGGACGCTGACGCAAAATGGCTACATTGGAAATCAACTTTCGAAAGCTTTCTCGCCGAAGAAAATACAGAAGACGTATCGGATTATCTCAAGTGTAAGCTGTTAATCAATCATTTATCCGCATCGATCTACAAACATATCAAGTCTTGCACGACTTATAAAGCATCTATGAAAGCTCTAGAAGACATCTATGTCAAACAAAAAAACACGATACTAGCTCGACATGTCCTATTCAATCGAAAACAAAGAACGGACGAGACTATTTCAGAATATGCTAGAGCCCTTCGACTGATGGCTAATGATTGTAAATTTGAAGCAGTCACTGCGACAGAACATGAAGAACAGGCAATTCGTAGTGCTCTTATCTCCGGCCTGCTCTCAAGAAAAATCCGTGAACGACTCTTAGAAAACTCTACGCTTGCTCTTACTGAAGCTCTTAATCAAGCCATCACCTTGGAAACTGCTGAGAAAGATGCTCAGACAATCGGTGCTAACTCTCCGCAACTAAATGCTGTAACTGAAATCTCTCGAGACAAAGAATCGGACAATCTAGCGGTAGCTTCATCGTCACGAATGCCTCAGAATGTTTCGGCCGCACCGTCCTCCTCGTCACAATCAGCCAAGCGCTGTTTCTTCTGCGGCGGAAATGTTCATCCTAGAATAAGGTGCCCAGCTAGCAAAGCTACTTGTAATAAGTGTTCGAAGAAAGGCCATTTTGCTAGCGTTTGCAGGTCCGGGCATAACATAAACTCTGTGTGGAATGATGAACATCCTAGGCCCAACTCAAGCAATGACCAGTTTTATAACGGGGCTATTTCCGCTGCTTCTCCTTCAAGTCTTAGGAGTGCGACAATCCTTATCACAATAAACGATTATAAAGCTGATGCTCTCGTCGACACTGGAAGTTCAGTCAGTTTCATAAACAGCAAAGTCGCCCGCATCATGAAGTTGCCCAAGAGACCGTGCAAACAAACTGTCAATCTCGCCTCTCTTAACCAAGTCTCGTTCGTTGAAGGGGTATGTTTCGCAACTATTAAAATGAATCAACATACTTACAAGCAAACACCTCTTTTAGTAGTTGACAACCTCTGCGCAGACGTTATCGTGGGTCACGACTTACTTAAGCAACATTCAAGCATCCAATTCAATCTGGGAGGTCCCTGCGAGCCCTTACAAATCTGTAATGTTCTGCAAGCATCAGTTCCGCCGGCCTCCGTATTCACCAATCTTTCGCCAAATATCCAACCGATTGCTGTCAGAAGCAGGCGCTACACTAAAGAAGACGCTGACTTCATAAAAGAGGAAGTGTCTAAGTTGCTCCAAGATGGGGTAATTGAAAAAAGTATTTCCCCTTGGACGGCCCAAGTTCTCGTAGCGGGAGGAGGGGCCCATCGAAAGCGGCTCGTGATCGATTATTCAATGACAATCAATAAATTTACTGACCTAGATGCCTTCCCCTTGCCAAACATCGAAACGGTTGTGAACAACGTATCCAAATTTAAAGTCTTTAGTCAGATAGACTTAAAATCAGCCTATCATCAGGTTCCGATCCTAGAAAATGAGAAGATATATACAGCGTTCGAAGCGAATGGAAAACTCTATCAATTCACACGCATTCCGTTCGGAGTTACTAATGGCGTAGCAGCCTTCCAACGGACTCTTGACTTCATAATATCTGAAGAAAAATTAGATGGGACGTACGCTTACTTAGATGACATAACGGTTTGCGGCAAGGATGTTAAGGATCACGAGCGCAATTTAAAACGTTTTATGGACGCCATTAAAAAGTTCAATCTTACTCTGAATGAAGAAAAAAGCGTTCTAAATAAAACTAAGATCAGTCTTCTTGGCTATACCGTGGAAAATCATATTATCCGACCTGATCCAGATAGACTAAAGCCTCTACTAGACCTCCCCGCACCGACTAAATCAAGTGAACTGAAACGAGTCCTAGGAATGTTTGCGCACTATGCAAAAGGGATTGGGCGTTTCTCGGAAAAGATAAAACCCCTCACCAGCGTCACAAGCTTCCCGTTATCGAGCGACACTCTCAAATGTTTCGAGGAAATAAAGCAGGACATCAAGGCGGCGGCACTAGCAGCGATTAATGACGAAATCTTCACCGTTGAAACTGATGCTTCAGAATTTGCTCTGGCGGCTACACTCACTCAACAAGGACGACCTGTGGCATTCTTTTCACGAACTTTATCATACTCCGAATGCAAGCAATCCTCAATCGAAAAAGAAGCTTGCGCAATAGTGGAAAGTTTAAAAAAGTGGAGACACTACCTTATTGGCAAACATTTCCTTTTAATAACAGACCAACAATCGGTAGCCTTCATGTTCAATCAGAATCATAATAGTAAAATCAAGAACGAGAAAATCTTGCGTTGGCGATTAGAATTGTCTTGTTTCAAATATGACATTATTTATAGACCAGGCTGCGAAAATGCAGCTGCGGACGCTCTATCCCGTGTGTGCGCCTATATGAATATCAGTAAGCTAAAGGAGCTCCATAACGCACTCTGTCACCCAGGGGTGACAAGGATGTATCATTGGGTGAGATCCAAAAACTTGCCCTATTCAGCGAACGATATCAAGAAGATGACTGCCTCGTGCCCGACCTGCGCCGAGATAAAACCAAGGTTTCTCAAAATCAAAGGACACTTGATCAAAGCTATGGCCCCTTTCGAACGTATCAACATAGACTTCAAGGGGCCATTGCCGTCTAACACCTCCAACAAGTACATATTAACCATAATCGACGAGTACAGCAGATTTCCATTTGCATATCCATGTAAAGATATGACATCTGCCACTGTCATTAACTGCTTGAAAGATCTCTTCCTTACGTTTGGCCAGCCTCTCTATGTTCATAGCGATAGAGGCTCATCGTTTATGTCAGAAGAATTCAAGTCATTTCTAAGAAAAGCAAACATAGCCTCATCTAGAACGACACCTTACAACCCCCAGGGTAACGGACAAGTGGAACGTCTAAACGGGACAGTCTGGCGAACTATCCAACTCAGCCTCCGGTCAAAGGGACTATTACCGGAAAACTGGGAAGTGGTACTTAAGGATGCATTGCATTGTGTACGTTCTCTTTTATGTACAGCTACTAATGCCACCCCACATGAAAAACTTTTTACATACCCTAGAAGATCCCAGAACGGAGACTCACTGCCGTCTTGGCTTACACCAGGCCCGATATTGGTAAAGAAGAATGTCCGACAATCTAAAACAGACCCTCTAGTCGAAGAAGCTGAACTCCTTGAAACTAATCCTCACTATTCTCTTATTCGACGGGACAATGGGGAAACATTAACAGTATCGAACCGTCAATTGGCACCGTTCCCGAATACCGTTGACTACAGTGGAAATGATAGTTTTCAATCAGCTTCTGAAGAGATGGAAGACAGCACTACAGCTCCACCCGAAACTGACACCCCGTCACTATCATCGCCGCAACGTTCAGAGGATCTACGTGGCTCGCCGCCTTCTCCGATACTCCAGATCGAAGCTCTCCCGCGGAGATCAAACAGGACCAGAAAGCCGCCCTCCTACCTAAGCGACTTTGTGGTAGATGGAGAAGGGAGGAGAGAAAACTCGACCGGGGAAGAATGAGGTGATATGCCTATTGACACGACCTCCTTGGCTGTATGGTGGTTTGTGCTGTCAACGACAATGTTATACATAGTGTCATGGATACATATTCAATCTCTGCCTATCTGTAATTCTTTAGCTAAATAAAGCCACGTTCTATTTGGTATTACGCTTATTATGCTACATTATGCACTCCAAATTTTTTAACGAAATTTATTTTAGATATAATAATGTGGTGGCTTTAAAACACGTCTGAACTGCTCAGAGGTCCGCAGGAAGGGATAAAAGTGTTATAAATGTTAAATTAGTGTACCTAATATAGTTAAACCTAGGTATTAAGTATTATAAACAGTGATTATCAAGTGTTTTTTGTCGCGAAAACTTCTTAAAAACAGAGGATTTAAAACCATCTGTCAACTCAACGTACCAACGGTGACGGATTTCAAACTTTTATCGATGCCGGGGAGTATTTTGTTTTATTTAAGTGTTTTTATTTACAGACCACAGAACATCACAAAGTACTGCTCAGTCTTGAGCTGCGTCCATCACACGGTTTATGTCTCCTTTTGCTTGACAACTAGTGGAAGCAAAATCGACGACGAAAACATTCGCCCAGACAATAAACACTACATAATTTACTGCACAAAAATAGGCTCATTAGAGCTTATTCACACTATAAAACCTGTTTTGAAACCTGTGTTGATTATAAAACTTGTTATTGTCAATTAAGCTTCTTTTTGTTTTACAATAAAAGCAGTACTATTCCTTGTAATTTCACTTCTATTTAACATCTCCATCTTGTCTCCATCTCGTTCCCTAATAACTTCAACTAATTTTAAAATCTATTTGTTAAAATTTCATTACTTATTTTTAGCTTACTTTAATTTTATTTTTATATTTCCCTTGTACCTCCTACTAATCTAAATATTGGAACATCTTTTCTCACACTGTTATTTAACTGCATAACTTCACACATTTCAGGTGACTGACATTTTAAAGAAAATGATGACCCGCAGTGCTACAATCAAGGAGATGGAAGCAAAACTAAGATCTACCTTGACGAAGCTCGAGGTTTCTGAAGCTACATGTAAACATCTGCTCTGTGAAAGGGATGACAGCGATGTGGAAATAAAGCTCATTAATGACAAGAACACTGAGCTTAAGAACCAGCTGACTGAACTGCATGTACAGCATTTATGGACATACTTGACCAGCATCAACACCTCCGTCAACTAGTGTCAAATTTCCAGGAATATAGCGACACCCACGAACTGGCTTTGAGACACATATCTGAACTAGAACGGGAATTAAGCAAGGCCTACAACACATTAACTGCTTTGGAAACTCTCAAAGCCCGTGAAGAGTCTGCGATCACCTGCAGTCTTTGAGAAACATGAATAGATGGAACTCAACACATCGCAGCGGTTTACAGGCATAGTGTTGGCAAAGACAGTGTGGCATGATGACAGATGCAAAATGAGGTTATGTATGTGACATGCGAGCATAAAACGGAAGATACACAATAATCCTAGCAGATGGCTCGCTATTTAGCTAAAATACACAGTGAGGCATATGGCACAGCCCGGATGCAGCAGCAATACATACATATTTCCGTCTCCCAAGCACCGGATAACCATAAGCCACGTGCGTCAATGACAGCCGCGCAAATAGTTAAAACATTGGTAGATAATGTAATAACTTACAATGGCTATCCAGTGCTGTGGGCTCAGTATAATTACCAAATTAATGAGGAACTCACCCTAGATTTGGGGTACCAGTATCTTGAGTATCAGGGAACCACTCCTGCTTGCTGAGCAAGCGGACGTTGAAATGACAGAGTGTTCTTAGCATGGTATAATAATATACTTTATGGCCCGTGGCTAAATAATAACAGCCGCACAGGTCGATCGGTCAGGTTAAGCCACGCTTGCCGCGGTTGGTCTGTGGATGGGTGACCATCTTTACATACTGAGACCCCTCCGTGCCTCGGAAAGCACGTTAAGCCGTTGGTCCCGGCTGTCATTCGTGGATCTTTGACAGTCGTTACGGGTAGTCAGAAGCCCGAAAGTCTGACAACCCGTCTTACCAAGGGGTATCGTATTACCCAGTAACTGGATTGTGGAGGTCAGATAGGCAGTCGCTCCATGTAAAATACTGGTATTCAGCTGCCCCAACCCCAACATAGTTGGGAAAAGGCTAGGCAGATGATGATTATTATACCATGGTTCTTAGGAAATTAGTATTGTGACATGATTTTAGAGCTGTGACTTACAACTTACTATTTTATGAGAAATATTTAGCATCATTCGACTATTTCCTGTTGAGACCCTCACAACGCTACAGTACCTCGGCTTCAGAGAGAGGATTTTACCTGTACAAAATCCACTAGAATCAACTATGCTGTCTTGGTAATCTGTCCTCTGTCCGGTTAAGAATCCAGCCAGTTACACCTTTGGCTGGACTCCTCCCCGATGTGTAATTGGTTGCTGCTAGTTCTGGTTACTCATGTAGTATTTATTTATTTATTCAGTAGGTAGTACACATACGATACATTTAAGTTGGTGCCAACATAAACTCATTAGAGTTTTAACGTGCACCAAAATCATCGACTACATAATTTATTTAGAGAATTAACCACTTAAGTAGGTACTTAAGTAAAAAGTAACAAGTAGAAATACACATCTAAGAGTGGAGTGTATCTCTATTGGTATGTTCATATTTTGTTTACTGAGTCCATGTAGCCATGCGTTATTGTTTAGTGTGTACCTCTGCTAGGTGTGCCCACCGCTTTGTGTTTATAATTGTTACTTTTCTATTCTACGTTTTTATATTTTAAGCTTGCAAAATTAATTTCCTGGGTTTGATTTTTGTTTATTTTGGAATTCAAGTAAGTGATTCATTTTAGTGACTGAGTTAATGCTTAGTAGTTCTACAGGCTGTTTTTTAGCCTGGCTGCGGTCACTTCACTTGTAGATGCCGTCTTTCAAGTTTAACATGAAATGGACAACACAATATCCAAGGTTAGTTACCATAGAGACCTGCTCTGCCATCAAAAAGTAAACGCCTCTTAGGGTCCACAACATTCTCTATGGCAACGCCATTTTAAAGTAGCCTATTTTTATTAGTATAATACAATATAGATCACCCTCTCACAAAACCTCATGCAATCAACGCATGCAACACTTAAGTTTAATTATGTTGTAATATGGTGAACGCATATTACCATCCGTTCAGTAGTCAGGTACTGGTATTAAAGGGCTTAGGACCCCTGCCACCAGAGATAGGCAGACAAACCCATGTAGGTGGGTGTGTAGTATACTTCTAGATTAGCTATAACTCTGGTATAGTTAATATCGGTAGCTGACTGTTGCAACTTAAATGCACGTCGTAGACTAGAATAGGAATAGTCTAGAGTACACTTGTGCCTTCCACGGAAAGTGGTGGCAGTAGTCCCTTGGCATCGTTTGGTCCGGTGTGGACACTAGTTAGCTAGGCCTACGGGACTCAGGGCTGTAGCTAGAGTCGAATTTGAGGTAGGGCAGCATTGGTTACAGGTAGGGCGGAAGTAAAAAATTTATCATAATTGATCTGCCCTCGAAGCACGGGCTCCTAAATTAATCACCATGTATACCTATCATTGATCTCTAGGTTAGTGATGTACATTCAATAGCTATTCGTAGACAAATAATTTCTGTGACAGAGCATGAGCATGGATCTAAGAACTATTAAATCCTCAATGATGAAGAACAAGCGAACAAGATGGTTGAACTTCCAGATTTGGATGTAGAGAACCATGTCTGAGTGAGAGTGAGGTAATAACTAATTGTTGGGTGGGGTAATACGAGTAAATATGTAGATACGACCAAAAATACTATTTAGATCATATTGTTTTGCAAACTTATTATAATAAGTAACATAATAATAAAAAAATATTAAAACAGCTGAATTCTACTATTCGCCATGTTATTAAAAATGTGAAGAACTTCGTTCAGAGCAACTGATTTTGATCTTTTTCGCTTTTTCATAGCGGTATAATTTGTTATTTTTTACTATGTAGTTTGGGTAAAGGGCCAGGCGCCTCATACGTATTTTTTAGTTTTACAAACCTACCTTCATTAATTATAATCTCAGTAAAAGTTTTTTCACCATCATCAAAACTTGTACAGCAATGTAAAATACAGTTTATATCCGCAATTAAATAATTACCTCGATACGGGAGTTTCATTGAAGATACTTGAAGCCCCAACAGTCGTTTTAGTGTAGCGCGCCACCGCGCGCGTTTTACGTATTCGGGAGTAGAGCTCTCTAAACCTTAATTTTGTTTTTCCGCTTTTGATAAATGAAGTAGGCGATCTTCCCATCTCATCGATAAGGCCCGACAATACAAGGATGAACATAAAGTCCTCATTTCATATAATTATTTTTCGTCGTTAAATACGACTGTTCTTTTTGTACATCATACCATTCATGCACATACAAGTATGTAGTTGCCGCGGACCTTGCCATCAACAAATAACTGTTGCAGTACAATTCGACTGGCGCGCGGCTTCGAAGGTAGTGCGAGCGCTTTTTCGCCGCAAGTCATGGAGTAAGTATTCCTTACAAAGCGGACTCCATTGTGTTTTAACAGCTCTCGATTGGTTGGGCGTTCAGCTGTATTGAAACAATCAACGCTTAACTCGTCTATTCATTATAGCACAGATCTGAAGTTATAATAAAAGCTCTCCACTCGCCGGGGAGATGGTCTCATGATAAGACAGAAGTACTGAGCACGTTGTGTTGCAGGGACCTGGAGGACAACCTGATCGAGCACATCGACATGGACACCTTCGTGCTCGTCTCCAAGCTGGAAAACTTGTACGTACTCACAGTATTCTCTCACAGTTGCATGTTCTGGTGTGCAAGGAAATCCTCATTCATATGTACCGCTGTGGGCACTTATTTCTGTAGTAGTAGCTTCTTACAAACATCCGGTTAGACTTAAAGCCGACCCCAGCATAGTTAGCAAAAGGCTAGGCAAATGATGATGAGGTATAGCTTCTTACAATAGAGGAAAGTGTTACGAAATTCATAGCCTGCATCGTATTCACATATTTATTTATTATTTATTTATTTATTAACTCAGCATCACTATCATTACAGGAATTATGTTATGTCGGTGCAATGAGGACTTAGCCACAAAAGCCTTTTTAGCGTGATAACTTACTATGTTCCACAATAACGATTTCTCGAACTGATTCGCACCGCATGAAAAACTTATAAAAATGTAATACATCTTCTATACTTATACTTATAATAAATCTGTAGAAGTGAAAATTCTGTACATTGAAAATATAAAAAAAATAAATGGCAGGGGGTGTTACTAGACCGACACCGAACCCAAAAATGTGATTAAAAATTTTTTTGTCTGCCTGTCTGTCTGTTTGTTCAGGCATCACGCAAAAACTACCGGTTCGATTACGATGAAATTTGGTATAATTATTCTTTAATATCCTGGGCACCACACTGGGTACTTTTTATCCCGGAAAAGTATATACAATAAAAAACAAACTTAATTTTGCGGTTCGATCCCTAGACCCGATTACTGTACTAACCGCAAATAATAAGTTTGTCGTAGGTTACGTCACCCGCAGTGGAGTTCATTTTTATTCCTTTTAGTTTTTAGAGTTATTTAGGTTTATTTTTATATAAGTCGTAGGTATACAGGGTGGAAGGGTGAACAGTGGCAACTTTCAAAGGACGGATAGATAATCTTAAATAAAAAAATATTACAAAAGTTATAAATGTATGTCGCAATTTTTTTTTGCGAATTTTACAGTTTTCTAATTCCGAAATTTTACGCGAAGTGACCGCACCCGACGATAACGCACGAAGCGGCCGGGGTTTCCCCCGGTCGCCGCGCGCCCGCCAGCGGCGCGGCGCCGGTACATGCGGGGCAGAGGCCTAACAGTAATGTGACTATGATTTTTTATTTTTCGGGATATTAGAAGAACAACTTAGAAAAAAATAGGGTCATATTTTTTCAACGGTTTTAGAATCTACTCATGATACTTATGCACCTCCTTAAATATTGCCACTGTTCACACTAACAGCCTGTAGATTTTAATTTTAAAGTATAGGTAGTATATTTGATAGTGTACGTAGTGACCGTAGGCACAGTATTACAATATTTTCCTACTACTGTAGGGAAATATTGTCGCGCTACCGCGCGACGAATGTATTTGCGCAGAGCAACGGAGGGGAACTCGCGGCGGGTCGGGCGGCGCGGGCCGCGTAGTGCAAACTTACACGCTTAGTTTGCGGTACCGAGCGCGAAGGGCAGACTCGGGCGTGTTTTTTTGTGTAATAATTTTATTATAAGTACTTACATATTCTATAATGGTGCGCACAAACTGTTCTGTGTATGGATGTAAATCGACATTGAAATCCCAGTAGATGAACACAAATGTTTATCAATGATTAACTACGCGTAAAATTATTCTGACGAACCAACAACAAGTAGGTAATTTTTACTTACGTAAACGTGCATACAATACTATGCATGATACCTTTGGTGGACTACAGGTACGTATACCTCCAGCTGATTTCGTTGAATACTGTAGGTACTAAACTGCAAGCCTGTTTTAGACAGAATTTCCACTCGTTTGTTGGAAACAATATTTTAGATAGATTATTTGAAATTCTAAGTACCTACTGTAGAATTTAAATCACAGCCATGTTCATGTTTTCCTCATTCTTTTCTTATCAGATTGTTCATCCGAATGCGAATACATTACGTAGTTAAATTTTATAATAGACAATTAAGAACATCCAAAAATAAAGTGTCACGTAAATATTTGGCAGTGCAACTTAAATGTAAATATATATTTATGAATAAATAATTACATTAGATTTAAAAATCACAATTTTATGAATGTCCATAGGAATAAATGATTACATCATAATAGTAATAATCATAATTGTTTTATTTCCCATTTGGTGACAACCCTAGCATATTCGCCTGTGACAGCGTAAATACCTACACTGGCGGCGGCATCGCGCGACATCAAAGGCGTTGCACTACTGTAGGGAAATATTGTAATACTGTGCCGTAGGTTATTTTATAATACTGTTAGGTCGGATTATAATAATAAAAATCGTTTATTTTTAAAAAGGGAATACATTTACATTTAATACCTTAACAATTAAAAAATAGCGCAAATCAAATCAAATCAAATCGTTTATTTGTGATACATGGGTAACAATTACATGCAGGTGTTCATTACATTAATTAAAAACTTATAAAGTTCATACCACGATCAGCCACTAGGGCATACAAATGATTAAATAATTTAATACAATAAAAATATGATTCTAAGATTCGAAAGATTTGACATAAATTGCATTTCAGATTAAGTATAAAATTAGACAGACACACACACAGTTGCTAATTTGCCTGAACTAGGTTGAACCTCTGCTTCAGGCTAGAAAGTACTTAAATACTTAATGAAATAAATTAACAATAAATATAACGTAAAAACTAAATTTAAAAACTTAGGTAAATAAAATTAAAATAGCATGTTAGTAGTTTCATTTGCATACAATAAGTAGGTCTTCTGTCTGTGCATAATCGATGGTTAGTAAATAATTTAATATAATTTGTTTACAGCTATAGTAATTTAGTTTATAGATACTTAGTTTTCTATTTAATCTATTGTACTGGAATGGACCTAAGAATGTTAAAAATCTTTCTACAAAGACATATTTTGAGGCTGCATTAGACATGCATACTAGATCATTCCGTCTCTTGTTAGTGTTGTCGGCATTGTAGGCAAGCATGGTGTGCTGTTTTAATACTAAGTGCATAATGAAAAGCTGGCGAACAGTTAGTACATTGCAGGATTTATATAGCAGATCTGTGGGAAAAAAGAAGGGATGGAAATTTGCTACCTTCAAAATTGCTCTCTGAGCTCTTTATTATTATTATTATTATTCTCTTTCAAGAGGAAGCAAATTAGTTTTTGGTACGCCACCCCAAGAAGTGATACAGTATTGAATTATAGATTGACATAGGGCCAAATAAACTTGTGTGATTAATTTTGAATCTGCTAATGTCCGCAATTTTTTAAAAACATATATTAGTTTACGGACTCTTTTAACTAGGCTTTCAATATGTTTTTTAAAAGAGAGTGTGTCGTCCATTATTACCCCCAGATATTTTATGTTGCTCGTTTTGTGGATAGAGGGACAATTACACATGGTTGTACGGTTTCCACATTGATGGGCATACAGATGAGGGTTAGTACTGTTAAGTTGAGGTTTGCGCATAGAGAAGTGAATATATTATTTTGATTATTAGTCATTCGTATAGATATTAATTTTTAGTGATTTTGATTATTTATTGAGTTTAGATTAGTTATCATCAGAAATAGGTTTATTTAGGTAGGTAGGTATTTAATTTTCTGTTATTGAGTTTTTTTTTAATTAGGTAGGTACTTAGGTAAAGATATCATATAGGTACCCTCTGAATCACCACTAATGAGACACAATTGGTTTTCTATTGTAATTAGCCACAAAGGGCCCGCGAGATAGATGACATTCTGGGGAAGCACATACATTTTATCCTGTTAGCACGTTCCCGTGGGATAATTTCCAACATCCACGCGGGCGAAGCCGCGGGCAGAAGCTAGTTCGTAAATAAATTAAAACAATTTCTATTATCTAAATGCTATTATAATATCAATGAATATCTAAAGAGTAATTTTAAATTACGTATTTTATTAACTAAAGCGGTCTCCCACTTTGCTGTGCCCGACAGGGTCCACAATGATCATGTCTTTGTAAAACCTACCACCTAAGTTCTCATTGTGGAATGTAAATAAACATTGAGTATATTGAGTGATATCTGCGTGTCATAGGAACGTGGGTAACAACGTATTCCCGTGGCTGCCGGGAGCCGGGCTGCAGCGCCTGCTGCACCTGAAGGCGCACAACAACCCCAACCTGCGCCACTTCCATTCACCCGATATGCTGCCCCGGATACAGGTACCGTCGCGGTGCGCGGTGGGAGCGCCACGGTAGTCACCTCCAAACATTAGAGCTAAGCAGTTCATGTTGAAAACAAACCGTATCAAAAGTTTATCATCGACCTCAATCATTTGTGACTAAAGTACGTGAGATTACTGTGTCAGATGAGTATCTACACCGTCCACTTGCTCTCTTATAGCGAGGACTCCTCACTTTGTCTGCGCCAGTATCACAATTAACACAGACATCGAGGGACAAGCGCGCAAGTAGCTCTTCACTGCCGCGTACGAATAGTACAGATTCAAGACACGTTCATAATTCATTAAAATCACTTGTTTTCCTTCGGCAACGTCATCCCGAAGTGAGGCTCGATGAGGGCCAACTTTATGTTGAGGAAGGTCTTTCGATGTCACATAGTGTCACATAATATATCCTTGTTCACTACGTATGTTGTAATGTATCGAGTTTCTCTCGCGATCGGCTACGTTATTGCTTGTTAAACATCTGTCAGTGTGAACCAGTTCACACGCACCACAATTCATTATCGTTATGTTATCCGTGTCGTTATCGGCTCCGATGACATTGTCTGCCTTGGTCATGTGAACAATATTATAATCGTCGCCACAAATAATAATATCCACTCCTTGGTCAGTTGACAGTTCGTAAACTACCTTTTCTTTTGCTGAAAACTGACAAAATTATTATAGATGTTTCTCCAGAGAGTGTTCTCGAAGAACAATAGTAGAAAACAAACAACATTCGAGAAGGCACTAATAAATGCGTGCGTGCGCAGACGCTGGTGCTGTCGTACGCGTACCACTGCTGCGAGTTCATGCCGCTCATGGAGGAGCAGAAGGAGGAACCGGCGGCCGAGTCACCGTCTGACCTGGTGATCCTGCCGCCGCAGCACATCGACCCCGCCGCCTGGCTGAACTCCACCGACGTCTGGGCGCACTACTGTATGTACCTGACTGATTATCTTCACTCCATTTGTCAATTGTTGTTAGTATGTAGTGTGCTGTGATAATATTATTATACTCAATACATTTATTTGCATTCCACAATGTGAACTTAGGAATTATACTTAACGGTTCATGTTGCCAGTCAACGTGTCTGAGCTGAGCGGCGTGGATGGCCTGCAGGCGATGCTGGAGGGGTGGGCGGCCGCGGGCGCCGTTGAGCTGGGCGAGCGCGACCCGCGCCCCGGCGCGCCGCGCAAGGTGCAGTGTCTGCCGATGCCAAGTGAGTCACACACACACCATTATGCTTACGAATCAAATTCTTGACATAACTTTTAGGGGCATTTCACGTGAAGCGGACAGGAAAAAAAATGTCAGGTTTTGGATTTTCTTCATAATTGGGTCAATTGTACTTCCAGCGGTCCTAAATAAAAGTACGTAATTTTTTTTTTTGCCTAGTTACGGATTTATTCGACTTCAAAGAATTGTCATAATTTGAGGAACTGGTTCTTCGATAGCTATTAATAAAGTTAACCAGATGAGTTGAGCAATAAGTAAACAGTGTTTATTTGAGAATATTAACTGTTCTTCTTAGAAATTGATTACAATTTTTTTTTTTCATTAGTAAACCGGAAATTAACATTAAAAATCAGTTTTTTTCAACTTCGCATATTTTTATTTTTTTATTTTTACCTGAAAACATACCTTGTAGTATAGAAATATCATATGAAAAATATCAGAATGGTATCTCGATTCGTTTAGGAGATAGATGAACTTAAGTACGAAGGTGCCGTATGTCGCGTAGTACTGGGCGATTCCTTAGTGTGATTCGCTTCGTACGGTTTATAATCATAACTGATGAAAGATGGTTTATAACCATAATGAAAAAGAAAATTAAATAAATGTATTATATTTATGTAATTATCATTATTAAGTTATAATAATCAATCAAGTAAATTCAATTTAGATTTGATTATTGCTCGGAAGGGTAAAATAAAACATTGAAGTGCTGAAAAAATTTATTATTTATTTCGTAATTTTAGCTATTTTACAGCTCGTGTTATTACTTGTACGTTTTACAATTATGCCCTCAGACGTTGGTACAAAGGCGTGGAACTTTTTAGTCCCTGGAATGGTGACAGCGTTCTCAAATCGCGGTTGCAAAAATAGTCTTTGCTGTTGTATCTCTTCTTTGGAACAATAATAAACTGCAGTTTCCGTTAAAGCTGTTTTAGCCCAATCATATAATCGAACAGGGCTAGTTATTGCTCTATTTGCAGGCAATTGAAGGCTTGCACGGGTTGCCAGTCTTTTGAGATTCCCGCCAAGACCATCACATGGCCCCTTGCCGTGTGAGGTCGCGTGAAAATGAATTTCAGCTTCAGTGTTAAAATCTTGTTTATAATAATATATACTAATAAAATTAAATCGGTTTTTAAAATGTTGGGAGGCTCCATCTGTACTATATATCATTTTGGTTACTGCAACGCTTTTATCTGAGAGATGTTTGTGTAATAATTTCTGAAAAGCGTAAAACGAAGCTGTATCATGTTTTAAATCATCCGATATCATGACTATGCTTCCATGCTTTAATTGAGTACCATCATTGTAGTAAAAAAACTGACGTCAATAGCGTAGCTTGTTCATTATTCCAATGGAAGGATTGTGCGGAATTCTGTACAACGAAACTATAATTTTCGGCAAACAAACAATTGTACATTTTGTCTTACATCTAAGTATACAATAAAGTGGGTTAACGTACAATCAACAACGTCTCCACATATTACTATAAGTATTAATTTACTTACATACAGTACGGAAGAAAGGTAGGGCTTATTTTAATAATGATACTTAATTATTAGGTTTTAAGTGCATTAACTAATTCTTTTTTAAATAAATTACGAGCTAACGTAAATATGTCTATTTTAACAAAGTGTTGGTTATATATTTTGGGTAATCTGTGTAGAGGCGCCCGTTGACCCGCATTTGTACGACTAGAGGTCGTAGCAAAGAGTGGGTAAGCGCGCGCCTCTCGCCTCATTACAGTTCTGGGCACGATATAAAATATATTATTCACAAGTTCAGGGCAATCAAACTTGTTGTGTATCAGTCCACGGAGCATCATGGTTTGGAGTAACAGACGCCTTGAATGTAGTGTTAGTAGCTTAAATTTCTGCAACGACTCCTCGTACGGAAGACGCTCCAAGTGACATTTAAGCTGCATTGTTTTCAAGTACTTACACTGAATTTTTTCTAATGCTTGATCATATTTTGCATAGTAAGGGTCCCATATCATACACGCGTACTCTACTTGCGGTCGTAATAAAAAGTTGAAAAGATGTAGATATGTGACTGGGCGTTTGAAATCCGATGACGATCTCATAACAAAATTGTACATTTGGAAAGCTTTAGCTATTATCTTTTCAATGTGTAAATTAAGGTGAAGTTTGCAATCCAAAAGTACACCCAGATCACAAATTTCAGTTTCTTTAAGAAGGAGTTCGTCGCAGAGGCTATAATCGTAGTTAATTATGTTTTTGTTTTTGGTAAAGTTAACGTATTTACATTTGTCGATGCTTAATTTTAAATTATTTTTGGTACAGTAATTTGACAATCTATTTAAATCGTCTTGAAGAAGATAACAATCGTTAATCGATAAAATTTTCTTAAAAATTTTAAGGTCATCTGCGTATAACAAAAACTTACTGTTTTGAAAGCAATTACCGATATCATTAATATAAATAATAAATAACAAAGGACCCAAAATTGAACCCTGCGGAACTCCAGATGTTGCCAAAAATGTGTTAGAATGGTACCCATTACTTACTATAGTTTGACTGCGATTACTAATATAAGACTGGAACCAGCGTAATAAATTCCCCCTGATGCCATTATATGAAATTTTATTGAATAGTATTATATGGTCAACTCTATCAAAGGCTTTTTTAAAGTCAGTGTAAATTGTGTCACTTTGGGCTCGAATGTCCATATTATTAAATAAGTGGGTAGTAAAGATCATTAAGTTTGTAACAGTAGACTTTCGTCTCACAAAGCCATGTTGCTCCGGAATTATACAATTTTGAATAAATGGATATATTTCGTGGTGAACAAGCTTTTCAAATAGTTTAGCTAGTGTAGAAAGAAGAGAAATGGGTCTATAATTCTCAATGTTTTGTCTGGAACCACCTTTAAAGACAGGAACTATATTAGCCTTTTTCCAGATGGCAGGGAACGAACCATTGTTAATACATTGATTGAAGATCCTAAATAATGGTTTGCATATTGTATTCGCGGACCATTTTAAAAAGCAAGGAGGTGTCCCATCTGGTCCTGACCCTTTATTTAAGTCTAACATCTTTAATTGTTTGCAAATTAACGAAAGACTAAAATGTAAGCCACAAAGAGCTGTGTCGTTGACATTGGATTGTTCAGAGGCAGGGCTCCAGTCAGGTGTTAGACTAGATGGCTCGTAAACTGACTGGAAAAAGGCTGAGAAGAGGTTACATATTGTAATAGGTGGAAATAAAGCTCATTAATGACAAGAACACTGAGCTCAAGAATCAGCTGACTGAACTACATGTACAGCATATGGACATACTTGACCAGCATCAGCACCTCCGTCAAATAGTGTCAAATTTCCAGGAATGTAGCGACACCCACGAACTGGCTTTGAGACGCATATCTGAGCTAGAACAGGAATTAAGCAAGGCCCACAACACAATAACCGTTTTGGAAACTCTCAAAGCCCGTGAAGAGTCTGCGATCACCTGCAGTCTTTATGATGAGTTGGTTGGTAGCGGGTCCGGTCCCATATGTGTTGAGCCAGTTGTAACAATAGATTTAACCGATGATACTGTAGTTAAAAATAAATTGTTTACTAGTCACAATAAGTTAAAAAAGTATATTAAAATTAATAGATTAATTAGAAAAACTCAAAAATCTTTAAAATGCCAAAAAGTAAACAAATTAAATACAAAACTTAGGCAAGAAAAAGTAAATTTAATACAAGAATTAAAAAACTGTAACAGTGAATTAGAATTGTGTAATGCTATGTATGACACAGACACTCGGCACCTTCAGGATGAATTGTTTGTTAGGGAATACGCTCTAAAGGATATCTTTAGTAAATATGAGGCTTCTCAACAAGACCTGAGTAAGCGCATGCAGGAGGCTAATGAGTTGGCAGACCTGGTCAAGTATAATGCGGAGAGGTATGAGTCTTTGACAAATAACCTCTCTTTTAGCTGTACCTGCTCCGTGGGACCCCAGCTTATTACACCCACTCCCTCAGTGGCTCAGCCAGTAGGTAGCTGTATTAGTGATGATAGCAATAGTTTGAATAATTTGATTAACACTACTTATATTTTTTCTGATAAATTTGGTCAAGGTTTTGGTAGCTTATTAAATCAGTGTTCGCAACAATATGTAATTAATAATTGTTTACCCGGTGCCAGTATTAGTCAATTAATTAGTAATATCAAATTGACAAAAATAAACCCCAGTTCAACTGTTATATTATTATATGGGGATAGTTTAAATGTAAGAAAGAAGGACTTAATTGAATGTGTCCATTTGATGTTGCATCTTAATGAGACTAATAATTGTAAATTTATTTTTTGTGCCTTGCCTTATTCCTATTATTTAACTGATGAGCAAAATAAGCATATTTATAATTTAAATATGTTCATTTATAATAGGACTTGTCGTCACAGTGATGCTATTTTATATTTTGATTGTAATCAATTCATTACTGATTACAAACTGACAAATTATACTATGTATTTGCCACCTAGTTGTAGGAGACAAATTGCTAATCTTTTAGCATATAATATACTCAGTGACACTGGTACTTGTAGTGTACCATCGATTACTGTTAGTACTGATACTAACACTACTTTTGATACGCCTTGTAGTTTAAACTATTAGGTGCGACAACGGGTCAGCCGCATATGTTGAATGTTGTACATCAAAATATGCAGGGTCTGTCCGGCAAAGAGCTAGAATTAAGTTTGTTTATGGAGAACTATGATGTTCAGGTGTTATGTTTGACTGAACACTGGTTGAAGGAACATGAAGTAGTGTTTATTAATGATGAAAACTTTACCGTACAGAGTGCATTTGTAAGAAAAAGTGCTATTCGCGGTGGCTCTTTAGTTCTTGTTTCAAACAAGTTGAAATGTAAACAACGTTTAGATTTAGTTAATCTTTCAATCGAGCGCACTATAGAGTTGTCTTGTGTTGAACTTGAGCGATATGTTATAATTTGCGTTTATCGACCCCCCTCTGGGGATTTTATTAGTTTCGAATCGGTAATGGAAGATTCTCTCAATAGGTTGAAATCAAGTAACAAAAGCATTATATTATGTGGAGACTTCAATATTAATATTTTAGATGTTACTCCATTAAGTATTAGACTTCTCAATCTTTTTAGGTCTTATAATTTATTTAACTTGTTTTTTGAACCTACTAGGATCACAGCATCTTCGTCAACTTGTCTTGATAATGTATTTAGTGATTGTGATGCCAAACATAAATTAGTGTTAACTGACTTAACGTCCGACCACTGTGGTTTATTAGCTAGCTTCCCCATGCCAGTACATAAAAAACCGCATAAATTTGAATGCAGGCCTTATACAGCCAGTCGTTGCAAAATGTTTAAAAATAATATAGCTCATAGAATTACACCATCTATAGTAGAATACGAGAATCCCAATGAAATTTATGGTGCCCTTTTTGATGTTGTGCAAAAAGAGTACCAATCCACTTTTAAGACCAAAACTATTAACATTAATGGTTCCTCTGTTGGCTTTAATCAATGGGCTACTCCGGGAATTTATAAAAGTAGAGCGAGACTATACGAGTTATATGGTTTGAAAAAATACAGGTTTGATACTCCTTTCCTAGAGTATGTCAAAAATTATTCAAAATTATTCAAAAAGATTAGTGCTTTTGCTAAATCAAAATTTTTAGGCGATACAATTAAAAATTCTAATAATAAAGTAAAAACCACTTGGAAAATTATTAACAATGAAACGGGTAAATCTGTTAAACAAGAAAAACAACTTGAAATTATGGTCGACAACAAATTAGTTAATAATGCAGCTGATGTAGCTGAGGCATTTAATGAGTTTTTTGCCAACATACCGATAACTACGACTCGCTCCTTAAATTCGTCCCCGTCTAAAGCTGAAGACCTTTTGCATAGTAGTGTACCTAAATGTAGTCCTTTATTTAGTTTCGAACATGTAACCCCGCGTGATGTAGTTAATATTTTTAATACACTTAAGTCTAAAAACACCGGTGATTATTGGGGCATCTCCATTAAACTTTTAAGTAATATAATAGACATCGTAGCCCCCTATCTAGCTGTTACTTTTAATAAATGTGTTGATTTAGGAACTTTTCCTGACCTCATGAAGAGTAGCAAAGTCATACCATTATTTAAATCAGGTAATAAGAATGACGTTGGCAATTTCAGGCCTATTTCTATTTTACCTGCGTTTAGCAAAATATTTGAAAAGTTAATACTCAAGCAGTTGCTAAGACATTTTAATTTAAACAGCCTCCTCCATAATGAGCAATATGGCTTTACAAAGGGTCGTTCAACTACAGACGCGGGTGTTGCTCTGCTGAGACACATATTTGACGCATGGGAGAAATCGCAAAATGCTATTGGAGTTTTCTGTGATCTCTCCAAAGCCTTTGATTGCGTGCACCATGACACGCTTTTGCGTAAGCTACGTCATTACGGTGTCCGAAACGAGGCTCTCAACGTAATAATTTCTTATTTACATAATAGGGTCCAATGTGTAGATGTTAATGGCGCGAAATCTTCCGGGCTACCAGTTCAGTTAGGTGTTCCGCAAGGCTCAATACTGGGTCCATTCTTGTTCTTAGTATATATCAATGATTTACCATTCCATTTGAAGGGCATCTGTGACGTTGTACTGTTTGCAGATGATACCTCTCTTATTTTTAAAGTAGACAGGAATAGACAAGATTTTGACAACGTAAACAGTGCACTCTCAATAGTTACAGATTGGTTTACGTCAAATAACCTAGTTCTCAATGCCAAGAAAACGAAATGTGTAAAGTTTGCCTTACCGAATGTCAGAAATCTAGGACCCAACATCGTCTTAAATAAAGAGGTGCTTGAAACAGTAGGCTCGGCAATTTTTCTAGGACTAACAGTAGATGCCAAACTTCAGTGGGGACCTCATATATCAAGTCTAGCAGGAAGGCTCAGTTCGGCTGCCTTCGCCGTCAGGAAAGTAAGACAATTCACTGACGTTGATACAGCTCGTTTAGTCTATTTTAGTTATTTTCACAGTGTTATGTCCTACGGTATTCTGCTGTGGGGCAAAGCCGCTGATATACAAAATATATTTGTCCTTCAAAAACGAGCTGTTCGAGCAATTTACCAGCTAGGTGCCAGAGTTTCTCTAAGAGATTTTTTTAAAGATATTGGTATTCTCACGGTTGCATCACAATTCATCTTCGCCAACATCTTGTATATTAGGCAAAATTTGCACTTGTACACTAAAAACAGTGATATTCACAGTGTTAACACTAGAAATAAGGACAAACTACGTGCCCCCTTTCACCGGCTTCATAAGGTTCATAACTCATTTGTTGGGCTGGGTATAACCTTTTATAACAAGATACCCTCTTCTTTGCTAGACTTGCCTTTTAATGCGTTTAAAGCTCAAGTAAAATCTAACCTTTGTTCAAAGGCTTACTATTCCATCAACGACTACTTACACGATAAGAATAGTTGGTCGCCCTAATTAACTCAAGACAATGTTCATGTTCTTTCTCCAGAATTAGCTTACTGACAGGTTATTGTTATTAGTATTAACTTATTTATTTATTTTACTTCGATGGTCCTAGTTTTTCAACTGTGACTCAAGTGACAGCTATGTGACCAGAACCCAGCTATGCTTAGATATGTAAGCTGTCACGCCCTTTATGCCTGGAGGCTTTTATTTAGGTAGTAAGTTTTTATTTCCATTTTAATTAATTATTTTTTCAGCTTGAGTACGTATAGTTTTTATTATATTTGTTGGTATATTGGCGTGGCTAGCTGACATATTTTATGGCAAATAATTTAAGTTTCTTGTAATGTTAATTACTGAACATATGTTCCTAGTATTGTATACATGCAACTATATTCTAACTGAACAGACAGCTGTGCTGCTGGGAAGTTTGTTGGCCACTTCTTCTTCCCAGCGATAGCACTAGGAAGTGGTGAAGGGCGGGCGTTTTTGGGGGACTGTCTTTTGTAATTTTGACGTTCGAAAAGTGCTGATTCTCAGCCTAATTTGAATAAATGACTTTTGATTTTGATTTTTTGATTTTGATTTAATAGGGTCACTAGATGTCACATCTTTATAATACATTCTGGAAGGAATCCCGGATTTTCTTTTGCGATTAGCAATGTATGCCCAAAAGTGTTTGACATTTTGTGGGATACTATCCTCAACACTATTAATATAGATACGATAGCATTTGATACACTCTGTTTTAAAACGATCTCTATATACTCGTAAGGAGAAAATTTCATAGTCTGATAAGTTTTTGTATTTTTTCCATTTTGTCCAAGCTTTCTTTTTATAATTAAAAATATGTATAAGGGCTTTAGAAAACCATACTGGAAAATTAGAGTTTTTCGGTTTGGAAAGAGGGACCCGGTTTTTTATTATACCATATAGGTGATCATAGAAAACGTCTACGTTTTTTTCGGCTGATTCACTATCTAATTCCATGTCCCAATCAATTTCATCTATATCTCTATTAATGAGGATATAGTCAGCCTTACGGAAATTATATTTAGGCGTGCATAAAGGACGTATTGGAGTAAGTTTATGATTTAAAGAAAGAAGAGTGTAAAAAGGAGGATGGTGATTATCAGCTTGAAGCAGATCCTGATTAGGTTTATATACATGGCAAGTAGTATTGGAGATTAACCCTTCGTATGCCGGAACGTAGATCTACGCGAGACATAATGGCTTTTTAATTGTGTCTGTAATTACGGCATTCAAGAGGTTAAGAGGTCCAGAATTCGCCCGTTAGAATTAGCTAGTGGGTTATATTGCTGAATATCGTGAATAGTCATAAAGTTTCTTAAGCGGTGACAGATTGCAGAATTGCCCATGCAAGTAAAGGAGCTCAGAGCAGGATGAGGTCTTGTCCAGTTGGCCGTCGGTATGTTATAATCTCCGAGTAACAGTAAATTGTCAATAGTGACTGAATTAATTAAATTATCCATTAAATCAAAATGTAAGTTATATACAGCGAGTGGCGAATTATTAGGAATGTATACTGCACTGATGAGAGTTTGCGCGGCAGCGTTACTACTAGGTATTGTTATAACAACTTGTTCAAAGTGTTTATCTACAGTTTGCGACTGAAGCGAAACACTTACGGGGTGGTATTTTCGCAATACAGCTACCAACACACCACCCCCGTCAGACTTATTGGTTGCATTTCTATTACGATCACAACGAAAGACAATATATCGATTATCAATAAATTCGCTATTATTTATTGTGGGGATTAACCATGTTTCTGTTAAAATAATGACATCGAAACAGTTGGATAGAATACTCATGTAAACCGTGTTCAGCTTTGTGCGTATACCTCTACTATTTTGATAGTATATACAAAAGTCACTTGTATTAGAAGCCATTGTAACTGTCTAGAATATTGTTATTAAAACTTTTAGTTAAATTTGTTACTTAATTATTGTTGTTACTAGTAATTTTACATAAATCGTTTATGTTTTTTATGGCTATAGTAGGAGATGTTTCGCACCGTTTAGCAAGTATGGTAGAGTGTTTAATCCAAACAAATTTATAATTGTATTTCTTTGACATAAGTGACATTACAATACAAAGTAGCCATGTGCATCACAGCACTAAGGAGTTTAGTTGGTATTACTACACTTCTCTAAACGAATCAAGATACCATTCTGAAAATTTTCACATGATATTTCTATAATACAAGATATATTTTCAGTTAAAAATAAAAATTATGAAAAAATGCGAAGTTGAAAAAAAACTGATTTTTAATGTTAACTTCCGGTTTACTATAAGAAAAAAAAACAATTGTAATCAATTTCTAAGAAGAACAGTTAATATTCTCAAATAAACACTGTTTACTTATTGCTCAATCCATCTGGTTAACGTTATTAATAGCTATCGAAAAACCAGTTCCTAAAATAATGACAATTCTTTGAAGTCGAATAAATCCGTAACTAGGCAAAAAAAAAATGACGTACTTTTATTTAGGACCGCTGGAAGTACAATTGACCCAATTATGAAGAAAATCCAAAACCTGACATTTTTTTCCTATCCGCTTCACGTGAAATGCCCCTAATTTAGTGGTCGGTGTCAAAGTTGGCTTAAAGGCACACTCGTTAAGCCTCGTGTTACCTGGTGCGCTGTGTTGCGCTCAGGCCCGTTCCAGCCGTGCGTGGACCTGTTCGACTGGTGGACGCTGCGCGGCGGCGTGTGGGCAGTGTGCCTGCTGGCAATTCTCGGCAACGGCACGGTGATGTTCGTGCACATCTGCAGCATCCGCCGCATGGACGTGCCGCGCTTCCTCGTCACCAACCTCGCCGCCGCCGACTTTTTGATGGGCATCTACTTGGGTGATTATCACTTTGCATTGGGTGTTGAGTTTACTGTTAATTTAACCTACTCAATCAATAGATGTGACACGTAAGTGACTCTAAAAACGCGGGTCCAATAACTTGCCGTGTTCTAAGAGAGATTGATTTTTATAACTGTTACACTAACAACACCAATAGGATTCAGTATCTGGTGGTATACAATGACACGTGTGTTGTATGTTGCTGTGGTGATCCACTTGTATGAACTATCAGGGCCTTTTCCGCCTGCTCACTTAATTTTTTTTTTCCTAAATCCTGCGTCGGCGCCAAACCACGCCCCCTAAAAGTTTTCGCCTATTAGGAAAGCGATAACGCAATTAGTTGCAACCTGCACTGCGCAGCTTAGTGACGTATCACGTGTACTCCTTTTTTGAATTTTACAGACGAACTATTTGACCTGGGCGCGCTTATCGGACCTTTTAAATATTGACCATTGAGCTGTTTACCTGAGACCTTGATTGCCTAAATGTTAACCTGTGCGAGAATACGACTGGTGTGGATCATTTTTGTGCATAATGTCTTTTTGGAATCTCATACGCGAAGAACGTAATCAAATAAGTAATAATTTTGCATGGACAAGGATTTAACATTAGTCAAATCGCTGAGCAGCTGCATAAGAGCCTAAGTAGTAAATTAATTTAATTATTGTCATGGTAAATTGTGTTGTTTTAAAATACCTTAATTTATAAATAAAACTTTATTAACGATGCAAAGTGCAAAGTTTATCATGCAAATGTTATATTGTGTAAGTAATTTAATACTTTCTACACTCGAGAGCAATGAATCCCGGTCACTTGAAGAATCCTAAAAATCTCGGAAACTAAAAATGCTAGGTTAATGCAATAAATTGTATTTACTTGTATTTTTACTCCTTAAATGAAGGTATTAAAACTTCTTAGTTATTGTAAAGTTATATCATAAAAAAATCAAATTTGAAAAAGGGCCACTTTCGAAGATGGAACTACGAAATTACAGCATTTGGTTTTGCTTTTGTTTGTAATCTGTCATTTATGTGGGTACATAAACCATGTTGATAGTGCTCTATATTCATTATTTAAGCTGAAATTATGTCGCTTACGCCTGAAGAATGCACCAGAATACTTACAATGCTGGAAACCGGCCGGAGTCAGCGCGATACAGCCAGGACTGTCGGTGTGTCGCTGTCAACAGTACAAAGAGTTCTCCGACGTTACGAAGAAACTGGTTCTAACCTACGCAGACCAGGAACGGGCAGAACCAGGTGTACCACAGCACGAGAAGACCGATACTTGGTGAACACCATGCTTCGAAATCGCTTTCTCACAGGAACTGAACTCACAAATCAGTTTCGACGCCTCGGAGGAAGTAACCCAAGTGCATGGACAGTAAGACGTCGGCTTGCTGAATCTAACTTAAAACCCCTTAGACCTACAAACGGCCCTAAACTGGAGCGTGGGCATCGTATTTCAAGACTAAGATATGCCCAGAGCCACGTAAATTGGAGTATTGAAGATTGGTCAAAAGTTATGTTCTCCGACGAATCAAAATTTATGCTCTACAAGCACGATGGAAGACACAGAGTGTATCGAAGACCAGGGGAAAGATTCAAGCAAGCATGCATCGAAGAAAAAGTAGCCTACGGTGGTGGGTCTGTACTTGTGTGGGCCGGAATTTCTTCTGAAAGTCGCACAGAGCTGGTGATCATAGAAAACGGCTCTTTAACTAGCGTAAGATATTTGGAAGAAATCCTCAATGATCACGTTGGTCCATTTATGGTCAATTTAGGTGAGGATGCTATATTTATGCATGACAATGCCCGACCTCATACAGGTAGGATTGTGAATGACTACCTTCAAGAGATGAACATTACTCGTATGGAGTGGCCAGCGCGCAGCCCGGATATCAACCCGATCGAGCATGCTTGGGACGAGCTAGGCAGATGCGTAAAACAACGAAACCCTCCCCCAATCACGCTTCGTGAGCTCAAAATTGCTCTCACAGAGGAATGGGAGAATATTCCCCAAAATCGTATAAGGAACTTGGTGTACAGCATGCCAAACCGCGTAAACGCAGTAATGGAAGCACGAGGAGGCAATACGAAGTATTAAAATTCAAGAAAATCGTAATAAAGTTCAAACATTTCATGTTTCCTATTTTTGTTTTAAGGAGAGATCAGCAGTTTTTTTCTTTATGTAATTTTGTGTTAATAAAATGTATGGTGACTCATATTTTTTTAACTTTCATTTAAGGAGTATTACATTGTCTATTAAATACAATTGATTGCATTAACCTATCATTTTTAGTTTCCGAGATTTTTAACATTCTTTAAGTGACCCGGATTCATTGCTCTCGAGTGTAGTTTGTTTTACATCAATAAAAGTATTTGATAAATATAATAATTAAACAAGAAACAAGCAGAAAACAATATTCAGAGTTTTTAAACTTGGTAAAGCAATTACTTATACCTTTATGAGAGTGGTATATATTACTACCTTGTAATTTGTGACGCGCGAACTTGGAATACTTTCTCGCTCACACACGCACTATTTGTTTCAATGTTATTGATTATAATTATTTGCAGTGAAATTTACTATTTGAAATTCATATTTTTAGCTGTTATAAATTAATTAATGTGCATAATTCAAACACAATGCGAATTGTTATATGAATAAATAAATTAAATTAAATTTCTTTGTTGGTTTTAAATAAAAAAAATGCTTGCCATTGTTGTGTATCTCTATAAAAAGTATTTTGTTGGTTAATATAATAACCTACTTGGTTAATATAATAAGATTCCGTGCAAATAAGTAGGTAGTGACTAATTGTTAAATTATTCATTTCTAGAAATTTTAAATTAAGCTTAAGCCGAACAAAAGAGTCATAAAATAACCGCAGTGGGCAAAAATCGGTGGCATCCTTTGATGCTTTTGTTATAGCGGGTTTTGGTAATTACATAGAGGTCTCTATTTCATTCATTTATAAGATAAGAAGCGAGATAAGAAGATCTCTAAGATAAGAAGCATCTCTTTCTTTGACATTACAGTGATGCCCCAGTTCAACTGATAACAAGTCATTTTATGTATCAGTATCTGTCAGCAACATGTCAGACGAGAGTTTAAATTATTTTATATACAGACTGATTTGTGATGACTGAATAAAAATAAATATAAACCATACAAGCACTTTTCTTACCATCAGTATTTTTGCGCCTTCTAGCTATACATGGAGGTAGATATATACGGACCGAGAAAGTTGGGACTAGGGTTCGGTATGGACAAAAACTGAATACGTAGTAATTTGTTTAGAATTATTTAGTCGTTTGTTGCGGTCGGGTTTTTTGACACAAGTCAGTTTTTTTAAATGAAGCCACTTGTTAAGTATGCCATTTCAAAAGTTTTATATTTAAATCTACCACCGTTAATAGATCGTAATTTTGTAAAGAAAACTGTTGCTTGTAATAAGAGGTCACAAGAAAGAAAGGTTTTTATTTGTTTAAACTGATAAAATAATTAAAATAGTTGTGGTGAAAATGCAAGAGTAGCTCGTAAAATTCAATTATTCTTACGTTTTCTGCGTTTTTTTTTTTGTTGCGTTTTTTTCAGTATTTTATTTTATTACCTGTTCTTTAATTGTGTGTTTTAACTATTTACTATATATTATGAAATATTTTATGAATATCTTTGTTTATTTTATTCAGTTAATAAATAAATAAAACTGATAAACCTTCAAAATTGTATTTTACTTTTGAATAACCTAACCGGTCTAACCGATAATAGGATTTATCAAATCAAATTCCTAATTAGAATAATAAAGACAAAATGTATTATTAACTCAACGAATTTTGCCAGATCTATTCATAATATAATAAATAGGTAATAGCTGTAGTTTGAAAATAACAATCCCACAAAAACAGTTCATGTTAAATGTTGCCAAGACGAGACCATGTCGCTCGCACTGTCAAAAAGTAATCAGATCTCATGTAGAACCAAGCTTCTAACTCTACACGCCCTAACTGTACAAGGCCTAACTTCGCAAACTCTACACCTTAGTCAAAATAAATGTGGCTTGGCCATTTCGCTACATTCACATGAGCGTTAGGTGAAAAACTGTTATACAATGGTTCTTGTAGTAACGAAACGGGCACTCCCGTGCCCCCAGATAAATCTCGAACGGCGCGTGCGTCACCGCGTCGTCAGTGCAGTCGGCCGGTCTTATCTTTCATTCGTCTATTCAAGGTAAACGGGGCGGGGCTAGAGAGCGCTTTTATGTTTTGAGTGCAAGCAAAAATGAACTTAGTGGTGATCAGGCGGAAGTGTCCATGATAGTATCTAAATCACAGGGTATTATGTCATTAGTTATGTGTTATTCGTTTCGTAGGCTGAGTTATTGGATCATGTTGGATGCCCAATACATAATCGGGTGTACATGTACAGGTTTCCTGGCGGTTGTGGACGTGAGCACACTGGGTGAATTCCGCGAGCACGCCATCGCGTGGCAGATGTCTGGTGGCTGTAAGCTGGCCGGCTTCTTGGGCGTGCTATCCTCCGAGGAGTCCGTGTTCGCGCTGGCCGTAATCACGCTGGAGCGCCTCTACACTATCACGCATTCCATTCAGCTCAACAAGCGCCTGTCCCTGCGCCAAGCGGCGGTGGTGATGGTGGTAGGCTGGGTCTTCTGGCTGGCGGTGGCCGCGCTGCCACTGCTGGGCGTGTCCGACTACCGCAAGTTTGCCGTGTGCCTGCCCTTCGAGACGTCCACGCCGGTGGCACTCGGCTACGTGGTCACACTGCTTGTCATCAACGGCGTGGCCTTCGTGGTACTACTAGGCTGCTACCTCAAGATCTACTACGCCATCCGCGACTCGCAGACATGGAACTCCAATGACTCGCGCATCGCCAAGCGCATGGCGGTGCTATTGTTCACGGACTTCCTGTGCTGGACGCCCATCGCCTTCTTCGGGCTCACGGCGGCGTTCGGCATGCAGCTCGTGTCACTCGAGGAGGCCAAGGTGTTCACGGTGTTCGTGCTGCCACTCAACTCCTGCTTCAACCCCTTCCTGTACGCCATCCTCACCAAGAATTTCAGGAAGGACTGCAAGCTCGTGTTTAAGGCTATCATGGAGTCGCGCGTGGCACGCGTCATTTGGCGCAGCCAGCACTAGTCCAACTTCAACAATCGGCAGACGCCCGCCAACACCAACAGCCTGGCGGAGCGCCCATCGTGCGGCTAGCACGGCCTGACGCCTGATGGCTGCGCGCATGCGGCCGCCGTTCCACGCCCGCGCTAGCGCCGGCTCCCAGAACCGCGGCCACGGCTCTGGCGCAGGCGGGCTCGGTGTCCTCGTCGTCGCGCTCGGACTCGTGGTGCACCTACGGGCGACCACCACCGCCGCCGTAACGCGCAGCATCTTGGCTGGTGGCTCGCAAGACGTCTCAGGACTCCAACCTATCGTGGAACCGAAACGACTCGTCCGGCGCATTATAATAATATATACTAGTCAAAACAAAATCAGGGCCACTTGTGAATTTTAACATCCAGCCCGATTGAATTTTTAAATGTTCTTAAACGACGTATCTTCGTGTAGTGTTTCCTGAAGTATTAGCAAATATAATATAACCATAAAGTAACCATATAGTAATTTTAATGTTTCAGTGTAATTGAGTTAAATAAATTATAATAATTATTATGTCGTTTATTTATTTAGTTGTGTTATTTTATTACATTTTTAGGTATTAGTATAAAAACAAAAAATCATTTAAAAATATAAAAAAATAGTGAACCACCGGTGTCGGCAGCAGGGTCCAAGCTACCGGTGGTTAGGGCTCCAGAGACAGGAACCTCCTCACAATGCGAGCCGTATCGAGGAGTACTGCCTTCTGAATCAGGCCCTTGATCCAACCACCTAACGAGACCCTCGATAGATGTTGATCGAGGCTTACGGCCATTAGGCCATTGGCCGATACGACAATCGGCACAATGTCAGTCGAGCTCACATTCCACATGTCAACAGCCTCGTGTACTAAGTCAAGATATTTATATTATCTCCTTTATTTCATCTAATTACTAATTACGTAGGCTACTGCCGGAGGACTCAAAAAAAAAACCGAATTGATTACAAACTAATCTATACATATAATAAAATCGTAGGAAAGTCAAAACTGTACATTGAATATTTTTTTAAAAGAATACTTGGGGCGTGATCTACAATCGATATCGAAGCCAAAAATACAGTTTTTAGAATTTTTGTCTGTGTGTCTGTTTGTCTGTTTGTCTGTATGTATGTCCGGGCTAAACTCAAAAAGTACTGCATGGATTTACTTCAAATTTTGCATGAATATTACCAATAGGTCGGGTTTACATTAATTCTACATATTATCACGCTATCACCTACGGGGGCGGAGCTGTGAATCTTTGTTTTTCTTACGCATTCTGTGACAGCGTGTAATCTAACGACGCATATTTAAATGTTGTTTTTGTGTAAGCCATGCTATTATCTAGCTTTACATTATAAAAACTACGCCATTTAAGTAACTTGGGCAGAGAAACATAGTTTAATGAATGTTAGTAGTATAATGAAAATATTGATAGCAGCGCCATCTATGAGATTTCATAAAAATCAAATCAACTTACATGTTAACACTTTTGGAAATTAATAATTTAAATTTGATCATGTTGGCGAGGTTAGTAGTTATTCTTAAAATTCATAGATGGCAATGTGCATTTTCTTCATAAAAGTTGTATCCTATAGTTCGTTTCGACAAATTCAAGTTCCAACAAAATCCTCAAAATCTTGAGCAGAGTTGAGGAAGACAATTTCAAAAAAACACGCTCTGTGAAGTCGACCAGTTTGCGAGATCCCTTACGTATGACGAGGTGCCTTCATATTACACGTACGACAAGCAAAGGGGTGTATTTAACCGACGTCGACGAGGAGGTGCTGTGGAAGGTTTTCCGGGAATTTTCAAGGACACCGCATTGGGTAGGGTTTATACCGTGCATCCGAATAATGGCGAATGCTATTTTCTGCGGTTGTTACTTCACCCTGTCCGAGGCCCAACGTCTTTCGCCTTTCTGAGGACATTTGATGGCGTGGAGTATCTCACTTACCGCGTAGCCTGCGTAACACGTCACCTTCTCGACGGTGACCAAAATTGGGATGACACCCTCGCAGAGGCGAGCGTCAGTGACAGTCCCAGCCGCATGCGTCATCTGTTTGCCGTCATCTTGGGGTTTTGTGGAGTCGCGAACCCGGTAGCTTTGTGGGAGAAGTATCGCCATCATCTGTCTGAAGATTTTCTACGAGCTTTGAGGCGTGCTACTGGAGACGAAGTCGAAGTAACTGATGAACGCGTGTTGAACACCTGTCTTAGTTCACTTCAAGATGTGGTCATTTCTATCGGCGGCAATCCACTGATCGAATATGGGTTACCAGCTCCCCAATCATCACCGCATCAAGACCGTGGAAATCGGGAGTATAACGCTGAGACAAATTACGATCCGGGCGAAATGACCACCATACGAAATGACCATGTCGCTTTGTTCGCTTCAGAGCAAAAACAAATTTATGACACCGTCCTTGAAAGCGTTGGGTAAAACCAGGGTAAAATGTTTTTCTTGGATGCTCCTGGTGGAACAGGAAAAACATTTGTTACCACTCGCATACTTGCAGAGGAGGCAAGGCAAAATTGCTATTGCTATACCGTCGTCGGGAATCGCTGCCACACTGCTCCCGGGTGGCAAGACAGCCCATGCCATGTTTAAAATTCCCATCGATTTAGAGAGCGCCGAAATGCCTGTTTGTGGTGTGTCACGTAACAGCGATAAGGGACACGTGCTCAAGGATTGCTCTCTGATCGTATGGGATGAGTGTACGATGGCCAATAGAAAGGCAGTTGAGGCCGTGGACAGAACCCTGCAGGACATCCGCAGGAACGAACATTTGATGGGCGGTGTCACAGTTCTGTTCAGTGGTGACGCGGGGATCGAGGGCTGACGAGGTGAGTACTTCTTTGAAACGATCTTCGTTGTGGTCACCAGTTCGTACGCTGCGCTTGACGATTAATATGAGAGCTCGGCTCGGCGGCAATGCTCAAGAATTCTTTGATGTCCTTCTTGGCGAAGGCACTCTACCAGAAGAGAGAGATGGACAGGTGGTTCTTCCAGAGTCTCTCGGTAGAGCGTCAATCCAGCTTAGAAGAACTCATTCGCTGTGTGTACGGGAATATCAATCGTATACCGCACCAGCAGAATTCTTGGGTGTGTGAGCATGGCCATTTTGAGGCCCAAAAATGATCAGGCTGCAGCAATTAACGAATGCATTCTCTCGGAAATTGAGGGGAATGAAGTGGTCTACACCTCGATAAACACTGTTGTCGAGCAAGATGACGCCACAAATTATACCGTGGAATTTCTGATCTCCCTGTCAGCAAGTGGACTTCCAGCGCATACCATCAAGCTGAAGGTCGGTGTCCCGATTATGCTTCTTCGGAACCTATCTCCTCCGAAGTTGTGTAACGGGACCCGCCTTAAAGTCATTTCAATTAAATTTAAGCCAATTCTTACGGGTTGTGGCGTCGGCGAGGCAGTATTTATACCACGCATTTCCCTCATACCTCATAACTTCCCGTTCCAGTTCAAGCGCATACAACTGTATGCGCTTGAACTGGAACGGGAAGTTATGAAGTTATGAGGGACACTCACGGGGAACTCCCCGTGAGTGTTTGCTTCGCGATGACCATCAATAAGTCGCAGGGGCAGACACTGAGGGCAGCGGGTGTCGACCTCAGGACGACTTGCTTCTCACACGGCCAACTGTATGTCGCTTACTCCCGCGTCACCAGTCCTGACTCTCTTTACATTTTGGCTCCTGGCAGCATAACTACCAACGTAGTTTATAGGGAAGTATTGTGTGGTATGATACCTTTGTACGTATTTTTACTCTTTTGTGTCCTGGAATGTATTCCTGCATTATTTTCTCTGTTTCCTTCAGTCACATCTTATGACTGAACTCAGCAGGATTCCCATATAATTCTCTTCACTTGCTTCGCTTGCAAAAAAAAACTTATATTTTAATGCTATTTTAAAAGTTGTTTACTTATAATGCTATAGCGACACTGGCATCTTAGGTATTTTTGGTGCTGTAGAGCCTTCACGCAGACGACGTCGCGGGCAGCAGCTAGTTTATTTTAATAAAAGAAATTACAATTATTGAAAAATCAAATTGACTCGATCGATGGTGGATACGAAGTGCGCGGGCTCGACGTAGACGGTGTCGTCGGGCCTCGTGTTCCGTGTCAGCAATTTCCCCTCGTAGCAACTGGGTCGATGATGCGCACGCGTTGTGCCTCGTGCCCTTGTGTCAGCGCTTTACTTAATAGCGATGCGCGTAACACCTCCCCCCTAAGATCGACGACTATTTCAGATTTTGGAGATGAAATATCGTCGAGAGTTTAGATTGATCTTGGGATGCCGGCCGGCTCTGGCGGGTTTCAGATGTTTCAGGCTCGGCGTACGTGATTTCATCTGGAATTGTCATCTGCTTCTTTCGGCGGATGTGGATTCGGTATAATAGTATTGCTCCCAGTACAGATAAGGCAAGTATTGTGCCATAAAATGGGATTGTCGTATGGTAAATAGTTGAGTTTGATTCAATGTGGATTGGCTTCTGTGAGTCTATTCTATCCTGAATATCGTGCAGCTTTTTTAAGTTAATAGCACTGATTTTAAGGGGTGGCACAGTTGATCCTTCGATGTCATCTGGAACGTTGCTTATCTTCATGGGTTGTCCCTTGATGTGGTCGTTAATGTTGACGATGGTGAACTCATCTGTTCGTATCTTGCAATTATGTGGAATAGTGGCTAGGAAGCTTCCGGCTAGAGTTATGGATTCTTCTTGTTCGCAGATTAACTGGACTTGTGTTGGTTTCGCGAACACGAGAGCGTAGCGGCGGTCATCCAGCTTTTCCATTGCGGGTTTCGTCAGGCTAATAGTAATCGTGTTGCATGATTTTTGCGGTATTTGACCTCCAATGATGTCGCAGATGCAGTCTGGATGGGTTCTCATTTGATGGTTGAGTTTTTCTTCGCAGAGATACTCTGAAGCTACCTTCGGGCATTCTGCCTCTATGTACGCATGAATGTTTCCAGTGATCGCTAGGAATGGGTAGGACGGGATGATGGCTTATTTCTATTCGGTACAATGACTAACTTATACAGCAGGAGTTTTAATGGAGACGTTATGGGAAATTTAAATGCGAAAACAATTTGACTTCCGCGATAATAAGCTAATGGTTTAATGATGTCATAATATTCTCTAATTTCTAATTCTAGTAGTTGGTCTTTACTATAAAGCGCGCTTAGTTTGCGTATCATGTTGCTTAGTATTTCTGTACCTAACATGGAATGATGAGTATGCGGTTGACCGGAAAGTGCTATTGCGTTCTCCAACCTACTTAATTCGCTTAATAAACTATCTACGTTATTGCTAATTAATTGCAGCATTTGCGAGAACTTTGCAAATTTTATGAGGTTGTGTTGTTTATACTTATCGGCGTTAAGTAAAATGTGCAGACTTTCATTTAATTGTACTTGGTTCTCTGCTAGTTTTGTAATAATTTTTGTATGCTCGTTCATCAAATTTTTGCTCAGACTTATATGATGATTTTGCTCAATAACTACTTGTTGCTGATTATCGTTGAGGGCTTTAAGGGCGTTATTATATTTAATGGCATCTGTATGATCCAGGTTTCCTGTAATGCTCTTAATTACGGATCCAAGACCATCTACTAGACCTCTCTTGAATCGACTGGGCTTTAGACTTTGTAGGTGAGATGAGGTTTTATTTAGTTTCACGTACAAACTGTCTATTTGGAGCTCGTATAAGGTACGGGTGTAATTGTCTAATCTGTCCGTGACTTTAATAAGTTGAGTTCGTATTTCGTTAATGTTGTTATCTATGTCTGTTAGTTCTATGTTCTGTAGGAATGTATGATAATGAGTAATGAGTTTCATGGGTCCTAATTTGAAGGGCAATAGTCCAGGTCCATTCTCAAGTCGTTCTTGATTGATCTCCTGCGCCCATGCTAGGCTGAGCGACAGCATTAGGGGTATCCTGCAACAATTTCGCAGTTTTAGGGATGCGTTTTAGTCTGGATTTAGCTATTGGTCCCTTTTTCTTGGAAGTATAAATGTGGATAGGTAAATTAGCTAGGACGGTGTCGTGGTTGTATCTGGGTGTGAGTTTAGATCTACTAGCGGAGGGATTACTGATGAATATTTGTTGGTCGGGTTCATAATCGACCTCGTCCTCACGAGTTTTATTACGACTCGCTATGAGCGCCGTTCGATTAGCGAGAGACGTCTCATTGATTAGTTCGTATACTTTTTGCATGCGTTCCCTGTGTGTTTCAGTATATTGTTGTAGTAGGTGTCCGGTCAGATCTATGTCAATTGGGTCTCGTGGGTCAGTGTGTCCTAATATAAGGTCGTATGGTTTGCATCGTGTGAAGGAATGGATCGAACTATTGTACGCTATGATAGCATATGGCATCAGATGTACAACTGGCTCATTTTTGTGTTTTAGTTGCAAAATACGAAGATGTTCCAGTATGGTGGAGTGGAAGAGTTCAATGTTACCGTTAGCGTTAGGTGAGTATGCGAGTGTTTGGTGATGAATTATTGTATGTACCTTGCAGAACTCGGAGAACATCTGGTTGGTGAATTCGGTCCCTGTATTTTTCGTTCTGTGCTGAAAAGCTGTCCATATGTATTATTTCGAACGGTCTGGTGGGTGGGGGTGCTATATTGAACTTCTGCTTTATGGGGCTCCTATCGTACTTTGCTTGCCCACATATTGTGCAGTCATTTATGAATTTAGTTATGTGTTCTCGCATCTTTGGCCAATAATATTTAACAGATAAAGCTAGAAAGCACTCGTTGATACCACGGTGGTTGGTCTTGCCTTCGTGGTAGTGACGAATGATTTCCTGCTGCCTCAGGTACTCTTTTACGTTTTCAAGTTCCTTTTTTGCCAATATCAATTTCATAGATGAGCTTTTGAAATGTCTTTGTAGCAAAGGAATTATTTTGTACATTGCAAGGGGTGGATTTATTAACAGGGCAGTTTTTATCTTGGGGTTGACGTATTCCTTAATAGCGTTAATCAGATCCTCTTCTAGGTTAGATTCAGATAGCTGAACGGATGTTCGAGTGTGGGTGTCAAATGGCTTAGTTGCAGTAGCTCGTTTTTTAAAGTCGCCTACGACAGATAAACACAGCTGTTGGTGAAATTTATTAAGTGGTTCGTCGGTAATGGGTATTTCAAGTATAGGGTTTTCCTCAGAGGTGTGTGCTGTCAGGGTGTTGGAGTTAGCTAGGGATGGTGGTCTGTCAGTTGCGTTTGCGATCATCGAACTAACCTCCTCGTTGTAGATCTCGACGCGAGACAAGGCGTCGGCATTGGTGTTGTGTTTGCCCTTTTTATAGAAGACGGTGAAATCATATTCGCTTAACTTTAACCGCCACCTGGTTAATCGTGAATTTGGTTCCTTGAGGCTCATGACCCACTGTAATGGTTTGTGGTCAGTTACTATTTTGAACTTGCGTCCAAAGAGGTAAGGCCGAAAGTATTTTGTTACCCATACGATGGCTAGTAATTCCTTTTCTATTGTACTGTAGTTTACTTCACTGTCATTGAGTGTCCGTGATGCATAAGCTACGGGTTTATCCGAGCCAATAGAACCTTGTGAGAGTATCGCGCCGATTGCAAAATTGGAGGCGTCTGTGGTTAGGATGAATTCTTTGTCAAAGTCGGGATATTTAAGGATAGGGTCGTTGGTCAGTAGAGTCTTACACCTCTCGAAACAGTTAATGTAATCTGAGTCTAAAGTTACCTAATTTCCTTTCTTTAAACATTGTGTCATAGGTTTGGTAATACGGTCTGGGATGAATTTTCGGTAATAACCGAGGAGTCCGAGAAACTGTTTAATTTCCTTGGGTGTTTTAGGTATGGGGTAGTTTTTAATAGCTGTGATCTTGTCCGGGTTAGGCTTTATCCCTTCGGTACTGATGACATGTCCTAGGTATGCTGTTTCGAGTTTTAAGAACTCCGATTTATCTAGCTGGATTTTGAAGTTAGATTCTCTTAACCTTTGGAACACCTTTTCTAGATTATTCATGTGTTCCTGGAGTGAGGTACTGAATACGATTATATCGTCAAGGTAGACGAGACATATAACATTTTGAAGTCCTTTGAGTACGTTGTCCATCAGTCGTTGGAATGTGGAAGGGGAATTTTTAGTCCCATGGGCATTCTCAAAAATTCAAAATGCCCATGTTCAACGTTAAAGGCGGTTTTGGGAATGTCGCTGGGGTTCATCTCTACTTGGTGGAATCCTGATGCTAAATCAAGTGTACTGAAATACTGGCATTTGCCTAGTTTGTCCAGGACGTCTGTAAAATTTGGGATAGGGTATTTATCATCAATCGTTTTTCATTTAGCTTCCGAAAGTCAATGACTATACGCCATTTCTGTTTCCCAGAGGCGTCACTTTTCTCTGGGACGACCCAAATTGGTGAGCTCCATGCAGATTCAGACGACCTAATGATTCCCTGATCTAACATCTTCGCTATTTGGTCACTAACTTCCTGACGATGTATTTATTTATTTATTTTATTATTTATGTACATACACACAGTAAAATTCATATAGATATAACATAATCATACTAGGAGTACAAAGGTACTGCTTATTTCTTAAGAAATTTCTTCCAGCAGACCTGCGAAAGGAGAAGTAAAAAAGAAATGTAGACAATAGTGTGTGAGAACAAGAAGAGAAAAATAAGAATGTGTGAAGTCTAAAACTAAAATATTAAATATATCTACACATATAACGCAAAAAATAATAAATACTTAAGTATACTTAAATAAATACATAATACAAAAATATATAAACATATATATATATATATATACAAATACTCACGGTATAGAGGAAAGGTAGTGCTCTTTTAATCGACGTTTAAATAGAGAAATAGTTTTTAAATCACGAATGCTAGGCGGAAGTGAGTTCCACAATCTTACAGCATGGACAGAGAAGGAATAAGAATAGTAGCTCGTTTTATGAGGATGAGATTTAAGGATGGATCTTAGGTGTGATCTACACGGTGCGGTGCTAGAGCGAGCGTAAGAAAAACGCTCACGCAGGTAGGAAGGATAAGACGGGTTGTGTAAGATGTTGAAGAGAAGACATAAAATCCGAGTGTTCCTGCGAAGGCGGAATGGGAGCCACTTGAGTTCCTTGCGAAGGTGTGAAACATGGTCATACTTTCGAAGACCGAAAACAAAGCGAATACACAGGTTTTGCAAGCGCTCAAGCTTGTTTAATAGCTCCTCAGTAGCATCCAGGTAGCAGGCGTCGGCATAATCTATAATCGGCTGAATAAGTGTTTGTGCCAAAGAAATTTTAGTCTTCAAGGGCAGAAGACCCTGAAGGCATTTCAGCGAATGAAAGGAGAAATGTACCTTTCGGCTGACCTCATTCACCTGAGCACGCCACGAAAGATTGGAGTCAATAACTACACCCAGATCTTTAGCGGTTTCAGTATAGTCAATGCGAACACCATCGAGATATAAAGGCATGAGAGATGTAACATCAGCCACATTACGAACGAATCTGCTGCCGATAATCATGGCCTGGGATTTAGTTGGGTTAATTTGCAAACCAAATTACTTAGCCCAAGCGCTGACGCAAGCCAGGTCATGATTCATTGCAGCAATTGCAGAACCCGCGTTAGCTACAGTAAAGTCTCGATAAAGCTGCAAGTCATCTGCGTAGAGATGGAAGCTAGAGGAGATTACTCTGGTAACAGAGTTTATGAAAATTGAAAAAAGAAGAGGAGAGAGAACGCTACCCTGAGGAACACCCTCAGTGAGACTACACCAATCGGAGAAGGACTCCTCCAGGCGAACACACTGAGAGCGTCCCCGAAGATAAGAACTGAACCAGGCTAAAGTGGAAGAAGAGAAATTGATAGATTTGAGGAAACCTAGTAAAATGTCGAAATCCACCGAGTTGAAGGCGCTACTAAAGTCGAGCAATACTAGAACAGTAAGTAACTTATTCTCCATTGCCCAGCGGATGTCGTCAGTCACCTTCAAGAGCGCGGTTACAGTACTGTGACCCGAGCGAAATCCGGATTGAAAGGGGGATATTATCGAGTTTGACGCCAAGAAAAATGATAATTGTCTATGAACTATGTGCTCAAAAACTTTAGAGAGAAATGGGAGAATAGAAATAGGTCTAAAGTGGGTTAACAAAGTAGGATTATTAGTTTTAGGTAAAGGTATTATATGAGCCTGTTTCCAAACTGACGGAAAGGAGCAAGAGGAAAATGAGTGACTGAAGATGTGAGTGAGAACAGGAAGTAAAGAGGAAAGGATAAGAATTATCATTCTTGAACACAACTTATCATTACCGACTGCTGAAGAAGTTATTGCAAGTATAGACTTCTTAACGTCATCCTCAGTAACATCTTTGAGCTTGAAGTGAGAATATTGTGGTACCGGCAAACTAGCAAGACTCTCCAGTGTCGCAGCCTTGACAGACGCATCAAGAGAAAAGGGAAGGAGAGAGAAATGCTTATTGAGATCATTGAGGTTAACATCCTTACACGGGTTGGCAGGAGACTTGCCTATGCCTACAGATTTGAGAAATTTCCATACATCAGAAGAACTGCGATTATTGAGTTGGTCGTGGAAATAGCGTCTCTTAGCATCTTGACACAGGTGCCTGCAGCGATTACGTAACGATTTGAAGTAAGAGAGATTCAGCTCTGAAGGTCTGCGCTTATATCTGCTCTTAGCCTTACCCCTGCGAGCCATAAGCTCTTTAATTTGTAGCGTTATCCATGGAGCAGGGTTATGTCTAACTTTGACACGACGGATAGGGGCATGCTGATCATATAATTCGAGAACGGTTGCGTTAAAACAATTCACCTTATCGTCGATGTCATCGAACTCAACCAGAGGGGTCCAGTCGAGATCGCCGGCATCACGCTGCAAAGCTTCCAGATCTATGCCCTTGTAGTTACGGAGATATAAAAGCTGGGACTTACGCTTAGGAACGCGGATACGATACGAAAGGTAAATGAGATCGTGGTAAGAAAAAGTAGCCGTAAGTTGACCATGGTAAGAAACATTACTAGGAGAGGAGACAATCATAAGATCAAGAAGCGAGGGTGTACAATTAGGAAAATAGTGAGTTGCAGAAAGTGGCAAAACCTGAAGATTGAAAGAAGACAAGAGTGAAAGGAGTTTAAGGGATCGAGTGTCATTTTTAATCAAGCAGGTATTAAAATCACCCATTAAAATAACGTGCTCATACATGGGGCAAAGATCACTGAGTGTGGAGTCGAGAGAATTGAAGTAGTCTATGTGAAGATTAGGACTGTAGAGCACTGCAAGTAAAACTTTTGTGTGATGAACAGTAATCTCAACAAACAAGTATTCAGCCGACTCAGAATACCGTGAAGGAGATGAACTGACCACCCTGTAGGGTAAATCAGCACGCAGGTACATGGCAACACCTCCTCCGCCTTTGCCGGTCCTATCGGTCCGTATCAAGACGAAGCCAGGGAGTGAGTACTGAGTAGAGAGGAGTGATGGCTTCAAAAACGATTCCGATATTAAGAGCGCATTCAGATGAGCACTGCTAAAGGATGCCAGAAGGTCAGAATAGTGACCAGGAACACTCTGAGCATTGATGTGAGCTATATGAAAATTCTTAAGGTCATTGGAGAAAAGAGAAGAGATTTTATCATGTAAAGTAAGCGGTAAGGAAGAGTCACTTTCCGCACTAACAAAACTAGTAGAAGAAGAGCACGAGAAGAAGCTGTCGTTAAGATCAGCTACATCATCCATGAGCATAAATTATAATATAAATGTAAAATAAAAATATTATAAATATCTAAAATACAAGAGTAATATTTAAAATAACTTAACTACTAAAAACACAAAAATTAAAGATTTTCCTTTAAGAAAAACCTCCCCCACTCGCTGGTATATTGGTAGGAATTTTACAATATTAAATAACAGATGCACACAATAGTAGTGCAGTAGCAATAAAAACAATAAAAAGAAGCAAAACGAAAACATCGGTCTGTACTTAGAATGGAACGCGACGCAATGACGGCTGAGTAGGAACATGACACTGACATGTGACATCTATGCATCCGTCACATTGTCAAAACAAGATATATGCCCGTCAAATAAACGTAATGTACAGACGCCAGCACATCAAGCTACCCGAAACTGTCAAATTTTCTCAATCAACCTTGAACCTAATGCTTTAGCGATAAAGTTGAAAATCTATTAAAGAAATTTGACAGATTATAGTAGCTTGATGTGCTGGCGTCTGTACATACCGGCGCTATTAAAAATAAAAAGTGAAATGATAAGCGGTGATTACAAACTACAGTATAATGCGGTGATACAAATAAAAGTTATAAATTTAACTACCGACCCAAGTTGATTGTTATTATGCAAAGCGGCCAAGTTGAGAAGCAGTGAACTAGGGAGAAAAATGGAGTGACAAAACCAACAATGAATGTGCTACTTGCGCAGACGCGTCTTCCTCGTTCTCTTAGCGGGAGTAGCCAAGGTTGCGGCACTAGGAGATCCAGGGTCTTCAGATTGCGCAGAATCCTCGGTGTTGGCTGAACAAGACGGGAATTTGGTTGTCAGATCGTGAAGTTCGCCTGCCGTTTCGATCTTTCGGCGGGATTTGTCTGGGCAAATAACGACAATCTTGCCTTCCATGGACCAGCAATTTGGCATCCCGAAATGCTTACGATGTCGGTGCCGGTGTCGGTGTCGGTACCGGTGTCGGTACCGGGGTCGGTGTCGGTGGAGGGCTGCGTCGCATCATGGCACTCCGATTAAAGGGGCTGCCTTCGATATAAGTTAATATTTAAAAAATAATATGATTAGTTCATTGTTTAAACTTGACACTTAAAATGTTTCTCTTTAAAACTCGCTAATACACTAAAACTAGGTCACTATTTATGCAAACGTTAATTTATTTTTATTAAAAAAAAAAATGCTTTGATGAGCACGTCTGTATACTTTGAATGCCTAACATTCAATCCTAATTTTGATTACACTATGATGTCATAAGTACTTATTCATAATAAATCTATGAATAGGACTGGTCTTGCCTCGTTGTTGTAATGATCACTGGCGCTACTGCTGACCGTGAGGTCCTGGGTTCGATTCCCAGGTCGGGCAAAGTGTTGTTGGGTATTTCCATCAGAAATTTCTGAGTAGCAGCCTGGAGTCTGGATTTGTGCCCGTTAATGGCAACGGCCTCGCCCCCTGTTACATGGGACAGCTGGCGAAATGTGGGTCGAGGTGTAGGCACTGTACATATACGTGGTGGTACCCACGCGGGGTTCTGAACATAGATATAAGATGTACGGAATCCATGGTAACAGGTTGCGCGTCGATATCTCTGCCTAACCCTTTAGGGAATACAGGCGTGAGGTTATGTATCTGTAATAAATTATTTTCTTCCTTAAAGTTCTGTTTAGTTTGGTACCATAATTACTAAATCGGCAGACTTTTAGTAAAATAGATTCGTTTTTAGGTAGGTACCTAATCACGAATCTATTTTATTAAAAGTCTGTTGATTGAGTATATTTATAAAATAATATCAAGACATCCACACGGCCGCTCCCCGCTCCCGGTGTTACAACATTGACACTTTAAACAACAGTAGGTAGGTATATGATAACAAATACCTCGCGGAGATCTTATCTCTGGAAAATACACAAACAGCATTGCAATCGGAACTACCAAAATAGACGTAGGTATTTGTAACGATACGTAAGGTTATCGAGATTTTCCTCCAATGCTGAAGATAGATCTCCTAATAATAAAATTATTTATTGACATAAAACAAAACGAATATGTCGCAGCCAACTGGTTAAATTAGCCGTTTAGTCAACCGCCTGGCTTTTGGAAGTAGTGCTCGCCTCGCTTCACTCTCTCGGCTCGCACGCGGTTGATCACAGTTCTAACATAACCCATTTGGTCGGGGTGCCCTGGCTTAGTTACTGAGACCAATTCGGCTCGCACGTGATTGGTTACAGTTCCAAACTAAACTATGATTTATTGAATATCATTAGACGCAAGTTGAACGGCCGCCGTGCCGTTAGTTAAAAGGCTAGGCGGTTAACTAATCGGCTAATTAAACCAGTTGGCTGCGACATATACATATAATAATAATCAGCCTTTTTAACCGACGAAAAAAACAGGTCGACGCGTATATATATTTTTTTATATACAGGGTTATTTGTAAAACACCAACAACCTCTTAAGAGGGCATTGTACTCATCATTATGAACAACTTTTACTATAGGACCAAACCTGAAATAGCGAAAAAAAAATCAGCTGCTCCCTACATTTTGACGAGTTATGCGAACATAAATGTAGGGAACAGCTGATTTTTTTTTTCGCGATTTCAGTTTTCGTCCCATAGTAAAAGTTGTTCATAATGATGATTACAATGACCTCTTAAGAGGTCGCTGGTGTTTTACAAATAACCCTGTATATGACCACGCATAACTTTTTACAGAGTAGACCGATTTTGATAATTCTTTTTTTATTGGAAAGGGTATACCCCAAAGTTATATTGGAAATAATAAAAATAGGGATACCCAATATAAATTTGGAAAAAAATCAACCCTAAGGGTGGGAAAATAGGGGTAATTTATTGTTCACTCACAGATTTGAACGCTGAGTTGTGTATTATTACTCTACTCAGTGCCACATATGCCTGCCCTTTGGCAAACAATTAGTAGATTATAGCCACAAAAAATTATAAAATAAAAACTTTTTAACAAAAAATTAAACCGCCAAAAAAACTGAAAAGCAAAAAATAATAAACCTTAATAATTAAATTCTTAAACTAGGTACTAAGTATGCCTTCAAATAATTTTGAGCCGGCGCTACGATGACGAGCTTTGCGTCTTAGGATGTCGTTGCTTGAATGCATAGAAAAATCGAACTTGTAGTCTACTTTTCGATTATTCGACGTTTCTATGTTATGTATTTAATACTCTCTCCCGTTGTGTCAGGAGTGCCGAACCTAGATGGCCCATTTCGAACATCTCATTGCAGAAGTAACAAGGACTATCCTTGGACTTGCTCATCGTTGCGTCGAGGTTCTGGCTGTAACTGTTCAAACTCATTTTGATGGCGATCTGTATGTTCTTTTAGTCAAAAATGTAATCTTTCATGATTGCTCCATTTGTTCTTCTGAAATTAAGAATAATAAGAAGTTTAGCGTTTTAGCCCAGGTAGGCACGGGCGCGTTTTTCCCGCGGCGATTATTTTTTCGCGCACTGAATTTTCAGTGCACTGCTTAGCGCTGAGAGTTGAAAATCCAACAGTGGGTATTTTTTGACGCGCAGGAATACGCTCTGTTGGATTCTCAATGCTTGGCTTAAGAGAGTTGAAAATCCAGTGGGCGGTAAAATCCTGTCGCGATAATCGTGGGTCCAAGCGGACAGTCATGGGCTTTGACCATGTTTAATGAACGAGGAATTCAATTCATCACAAAACATTTCATTATCATCACGTAAACTAATTGATGACAATTTACGTTGTTTGAAACACATTTTTACTTATGAAAATGTTTTTACTCAACACATTGTCTAACTTGTCCATATATTATTTTTGTTGGCCTTATTTTTGCTAGGTACTCTCAATCGTGCAAAAGTGTTTAACTGTACTAAGTTTTCCAAAAACCGTAAAATAAAATAAAATTAAGTAGTGGTCTATTATTACAGCTACTTTACAGCACAAAGTTTGAAATTGCATGAAGATAAACTGAACTTTTAATAAGTTCCATAATAGAGAATCCTACTATCCTACTAATATTATAAAATAATGTAAGTATAAGTTTGTATGGATGGATGGATGTTTGTTACTCTTTCACGTAAAAACTACTGAACGGATTTGAATGAAATTTGGCACACAGACGGTAATAAACAAGATTAACATATAGGATACTTTTTATTTCGACTTCCCACGGGATCGAAAATTATGCGGGTGAAACCGCGGGGCGCAGCTAGTATAGAATAAATAACAAATTCATTGAAATAAAGGCGCAGTTGTAAATACCTACATGATGATATGTTTCCTGAACATGTGTACTCTACCAGTCACCGCTATCGCTGAATGGAAATATACATACCTATATGACATTTACTATATGTACCAACCTTTATCCTGAACACGTTCCTAACAAAATAAATAACTGCACATATGTACAGACGCCAGCAGGTCAACCTACCCGAAACTGTCAAATTTTCCCAATCAACCTTGAACCTTAATGCTTTAACGAATAGTTGAAAATCTATTATGACAGATTGTAGTAGCTTGATGTGCTGGCGTCTGTAAGTACATATGTATGTGTTGTGTTTACAATCTAAAGCGCAGGAAAGAAATTAACTTAACTACTAGATAACGAAGCAAAATTATGCATACTTAACAAGGAATCCAAAGCGTGACCCTCAGGACCAAAAACTTTGATGCCCAATGCCCGCTTCGTGTTAATGATATTATGATTTTAGTTCTGTACGTAGGTTTGTACAAACACTTTTACACGTCAATCATGTTTCAAAAACTAGATGAGGTCGGCGTTTCCTATCTGACTACTCAGACAGAAAAGTAAATTCAGCTCAGAGGTCTACTACTACTACTAGTCTCTTTTAAAGTCCAGGCCTATTTTTTTTTACTTTTCTGTGGTCTAGACCAGACTATAGTATATATCTATGGTCCAGACATAATCTTGGTCAGATCGTGTGAATAAATTGATGTCAGAAATGGTTTTTTGAGGAAGAACCAAACAGATTGAGTGGATCTGTCCAGTCAGTCAGTGCACGCATTTAGGAGCTCAGTGATTGAATGATTCGACGAACAATACCAAAAAAAGGACATTTGGGTAGGTCGCATAAATTTCTCAAACTGCGAAACCATGATTAAGATTAAAACAACTAAAAAAAAGTTATTCTCTTGAGAGATGGAGGGGCTCGTGGCTAAGTAATAACAGCCGCACGGGTCGATCGATCAGGTTAAGCTACGCTTGACGCGGTCGGTCCGTGGATGGGTGACCATCTTTACATACCGATACCCCTCCGTGCCTCGGAAAGAAGTTTGGTTCCGGCTGTCATTCTTGGATCTTTGACTGTCGGTACGGGTCGTCAGAAGCCCGAAAGTCTGGAAACCAGTCTTACCAAGGGGTATCGTATTATCCAGTAACTGGGTTGTGGAGGTATTTAGCTGCATCCGGTTAGACTGAAAGCCGACCCCAACATAGTTGGGAAAAGGCAGGCAGATTGATTGTAACTCTCTTTAAATGAACATCACAATCACAATCACAAAACTGAATCTAATTAATCACAAATAAGTAAGGGCCGGTCTTTTGATCCGTAGTTAAACTCAACCAATTGTCAAAAATAGTAACTAAGTAATGGTTAAAATTTTTGCAAAATGTGTTTTTTGATCAATTGTTAGTTTATCTAATGGTTATTTTTTTTTAACAAATAGTTAATTATTTAACCATTAGCATGATATTATATCATTAGTTAACTAAGAATTGAACAAAAAACACATTTTGCAAAAATTTTACCGTAAGTTACTATTTTTGACTATTGGTTGAGTTTAACTACGGATAAACAAACCGGCCCCAAGTCACGTAAGATATTACTTAACTGAGATAATTAATAAACAATTAATAATGACACAATTAAATAATGACATTGTTTTATTTTGTGATGAGATTGGTAAGGACTTAGGTCACTTGTTGACAGATGAATATCCGGGACACTCAATAATAAATTACTGTATGCCTGGTTGTTCTTAGTCTCATATTATGAAAAAAATTATTAAATGTAACTTTACCCAGGATACAACTTTATTAATTTTTGTGGGTAATAGGGGAAATGTAAACAAAGGAGAACTGATCCAGTATCATAAAACATTATGCAACCTTAGTTTAAGAAAAGTTGTGTTGTTTACATTCCCTTATAGTAACAGTTTGCCACAGGAAGAAAATAGCTTAAGATTTGAACTAAATATGACAATGCATAACTTGACTTATAATAATAACTTGTTCCATTTGATTGATTTTAACAATTATGTTAGTAAAAATTTCTATTTGACAAAAGATAGATATAACATTGTTATGTACTATCTGCCTAACTATTATAAAAGACAGATAGCTGTGTCGCTATCATATTTTTTTTCAATTACAGCCAAAAATTTGGCTAAACAACTTGCTTCTTTTGAGCAACGCAATGACATTATAAATAATTCTGCCACTAATTTGGTAACAATTAATGACATTGCTAATAATTTAAATTAGAAAGTAAGACAATAGAGGATACCTCTAGCTGTATTGTACAGAATTGCAAAAGCAACTCAAAAAAGGCTTTAAAATCAGTAAATAGTATCAACCTGGTGCATCAAAATATTCAAGGTTTTATGAACAAAGATTTAGAAGTAGAATTATTTATGAATTTTAATAGTATTGATATTCTTTGTATAACAGAACATTGGCTGAAAAGCCACCAGTTCTTGTTCAATTTTAATAATCACCAGGTTGGTAGTTCGTTCAGCAGATTAAATGCTATACATGGTGGCTCATTAATTTTAGTAAGTAACCAGCTCAAATTTAAAGATCGTAACGATATTGTGAGCCTATCTGTTGAGCGTACAGTTGAAATTGCCTGTATAGAATTGGAGCATTTTGTTGTATTAAGTGTGTACAGACCCCCATCAGGATTGTATGACTGTTTTGAAAAGGTAATGGATGAAGTGTTAGACAGGATTTGTAACTCAAACAAGTCCGTTATCATTTGCGGTGATTTTAATGTCAATTTATTAGAAAACTCAGGTTCTCGTAGTAAAATTATAAGTCTGTTTCAGTCCTACAATCTTGTAAACCTATTTTTGGAGCCCACAAGAATAACCCCTACTAGTGCCACATGCCTAGATAATATTTATACAGATATAATACCAAGCCACAAAGAAATTATAAATTTACTAGATTCTGATCATTGCGGGCAAAGGATTACTATGCCAAATCAAAACAAAATAGTGGCTAAAAAAGATATCACTGTTAACCCCAAAACTGCATGTCGCTTGAAGGTTTTCAAAAGTAAACTCACTGATAAATTACCAGTTTTGTCCACTCATGCGGATCCTAATCATCTATATGATAAATTTTTTAATATACAGGCTGTTAGTGTAAACACCGTTGTCACTAAAACCATAGGTAGTTGACTTAATTATAAAAATGTTTATCTGAATTTAAAAATAAATAAACGTTATTTTATTTCAAAAATGTAAGAAAGTTTCTGTCCGACACCGTCCGTAAATTCATACGCTTGCCGGCTTGCGGGCACTTGCGGCACGCCCTGCATAGATAAGGGAAGTACTGACGACGCGCTGTTTCCCGCGCTCCGTCTACTTTGCCCTTGCGTGCACTTGTATAGGGTGAAATAATTTTGAAGAAAAATTGAGACTTTACTTAAAAAAAAAAAAAGATATTTTTTTTCATTGAATTTACGTTCTACTAATGAAACCAAACCACTGGTTTCAAGGATAACGGTGTTTACACTAACAGCCTGTATACTGTAAACAATTTAATTCAACCTTTATTCCCAAGACTATCTCGGTTAATAGTAACACATGTTTCAGTGATTGGGCTACCATTGGTATTCATAAAAGTAGAAAGCGGCTTTATGAACTGTACAATGAAAGGACTTACGTAAACACTGATGAATTTAATTTGTATGTAAGAAATTATTCAAAATTATTTAAAAAAGTTTGTTATATGGCCAAGTCACGTTATTTGGGTTCAAAGATTAAAAACAGCAATAATGTAATTAAAACGACCTGGTCTATTATTAATAGTGAAGCGGGAAGATCTAGTAACCGAAATACTGACTACAGCCTGTCTATTAATGACAACATAATAAAATCAGACTCACAAGTCGCCGAGGCATTTGAAAATTTCTTTTCAGATATTCCCGTTTCAACTACTAAATCCCTAAACTCATCACCTTCTGTTGCTGAGTCTTTGCTTATGGAAAATGTTAATGGTTGCGATTCGGAATTTCATTTTGAACATGTTACCTGTAGAGATATAATTAAAACCTTTCACACTTTAAATGTAAAAAAGACTGCAGATCTGTGGGGTAATTCTGTAGAAGTTGCTAAGTCTATTATTGACATTGTAGCACCTACTCTAGCTCTTATCTTTAATAGTTGTATTGACAGTGGGGAGTTTCCTGACCTTATGAAAAATAGTAAAATCATACCTTTGTTTAAATCAGGTAGTACATCAGACCCTACAAATTATAGACCTATTTCTGTACTACCTACCTTTAGTAAAATTTTTGAGAAATTAATTTTAGAACAAATGCAAAGATTTTTTAATAAACACAAATTATTACATAGCAAACAGTTCGGTTTTACAAGGGGTCGTTCAACTACTGATGCCGGTGTTGAACTTATAGGACATATTTATAATGCATGGGAAGACAAATGCGATGCCTTGGGCATCTTTTGTGATTTGTCCAAGGCATTCGATTGCGTTCTTCACGAAACTTTAATCAGGAAACTCCGCCACTACGGAATCCGGAACGCTGCTCTGGATCTTCTTACTTCATACTTGAGTAAGAGGATTGAGAGCGTTGATGTTAACGGAAAAAGATCTCCCGGATCTTTAGTAACAATGGGAGTCCCACAGGGCTCAATTCTTGGTCCTTTCTTGTTTCTTATTTATATTAATGACTTGCCGTACCTCATAAAGGATAATCATGATATAGTGTTGTTTGCAGATGACACTTCACTTTTGTTTAAACTTAAACGTCAGCAGCAGGTTACTGACGATGTAAATAGCGCGATCTCTAAAGTAGTCCACTGGTTCAATGTTAATAATTTACTTCTAAACGAGAAAAAAACCAAATGCATTAAGTTTACGTTGCCTCACGTTAGACAAGTGAAAACTAATGTGTTGGTAAAGGGCGAAGAATTGAATCCTGAAGACAGCACAGTATTCTTAGGCGTAACTTTGGATGCTAAGCTTCAGTGGGGTCCACATATAGACAAATTGTCAAAAAAGCTAAGTTCCGCAGCATACGCTGTTAGAAAAATTCGTAATTTAACTGATATAGAGACAGCCCGTTTAGTGTACTTTAGCTATTTTCATAGTGTAATGTCGTACGGTATTCTATTGTGGGGAAATGCCGCTGATATTCAGACTATCTTTGTTTTGCAAAAGCGAGCTGTTCGATCAATTTATAAATTAAGTCCGAGACACTCGCTCAGAGACAAATTTAAAGAAATTAATGTTATGACTGTGCCTTCTCAGTATATTTATGAAAATCTTTTATATGCCCATAAAAATATAAAATTGTTTAAAAAATACAGTGATATCCATGATATAAATACTAGGAACAAACACAAATTTGTTCTACCTACAACAAGGCTCAAGAAAATAGGTGGCTCGTTCAGATGCCAATGTATACGCTTTTACAATAAAGTTCCAAGCCCCGTTCAAGATCTAAGCCTTAATAAATTCAAATCATTCATTAAACGTAAGTTGTGCCAGAAAGCATTTTATACCGTTAAGGCTTATATCGAGGACAAAAAGGCTTGGGATTAAGCTGCTTCCAATTTTTACATATTGAATGTGTTTATTTTTTATTTTTGTTTTTTGTTTTTTTTTTTTTTATATACACTTTGACATTGATGAATTTGATATATACTATGACATTTGCTTACTTTGTAAAGTATTCTATTATTTTAATTATTGTGAATGTGAAGACTATGTGGGTCATTGTATTTATATTATTTTTCTCTCTGTTCTCTTAGTTTTTGTCGTGGTCTGGCAGTTTGAGTAATTAATGTGGCCTACCCAAATGTCCTTTCTTTGGTATTGTTCGTCGGATCGTTGAGCTCCCAAAGTTTTGAGTTGAACTGCACGATTTCTGACAAATGCGTGCACTGACTGGACAGGTCCTCTCAAACTGTTTGGTTCTTTCTTCAAAAAAACCATCTCAGACATTAATCTACATGGTCTTCACATGATCTGACCAAGATTATGTCTGGACTTTAAAAGAGACTGTGACGTCTGAGTTTGTTTCGGCCTTTCTTCTCAGACTAGTCAGATAGGAAACGCCGACCTCATCTAGTTTTAAAATATGATTGACGTGTAAAAGTGTTTGTACAAACCTACTTACAAAAATAAAATCATTCATCATTTATCATTTAACTAGCTGCTGCCCGCGACGTCGTCTGCGTGAAGGCTCTACAGCACCAAAAATACCTAAGATGCCAGTGTCGCTATAGCATTATAAGTAAACAACTTTTAAAATTGCATTAAAATATAAGTATTTTTGCGAAGCAAGTGAAGCGAAGCAAGTGAAGAGAGTTATATGGGAATCCTGCTGAGTTCAGTCATAAGATGTGACTGAAGGAAATAGAGAAAATAATGCAAGAATACATTCCAGGACATAAAAGAGTGAAAATACGTACAAAGGTATCATACCTTACAACACTTCCCTATAAACTACGTTGGTAGTTATGCTGCCAGGAGCCAAAATGTAAAGAGAGTCAGGATTGGTGACGCGAGAGCAAGCGACGTACAGTTGCCCGTGTGAGAAGCAACTCGTCCTGTGGTCGACACCCGCTGCCCTCAGTGTCTGCCCCTACGACTTATTGATGGTCATCGCGAACCAAAAATTCACGGGGAACTGTACGCGCTTGAACTGGAACGGGTAGTTATGAGGTATGAAAGGAATGCGTGGTATAAATACTGCCTCGCCGACGCCACAACCCGTAAGAATTTCCGCCTCAATGGTGTGTCTGTGGAGCGAGATGACTTTAAGGCGGGTCCCGTTACACAACTTCGGAGGAGATAGGTACAGAAGAAGCATAATCGGGACACCGACCTTCAGCTTGATGGTATGCGCTGGAAGTCCACTTGCTGACAGGGAGTTCAGAAATTCCACGGGATAATGTGTGGCGTTATCTTGCTCGACAACAGTGTTTATCGCGGTGTAGACCACATCATTCCCCTCAATTTCCGAGAGAATGCATTTGTTAATTGCTGCAGCCTGATTATTTTTGGGCGTCAAAATGGCCCGCTCACACACCCAAGAATTCTGCTGGTGCAGTATACGACTGATGTCCCCGTACACACAGCGAATGAGTTCTTCTAAGCTGGATACCACTCTACCGAGAGACTCTGGAAGCACCACCTGTCCACCTCTCTCTTCTGGTAGAGTGCCTTCGCCAAGACTTAGAAGGACATCGGAGAATTCTTGAGCACATGCATTGCCGCCGAGCTGAGCTCTCATATTAATGGTCAAGCGCAGCGTACGAACTCGTGACCAAAACGAAGATCGTTTCAACGAAGCATTCACCTCGTCAGCCCTCGATCCCCGCGTCACCACGGGAAGCGTTTGCCGGAAATCGCCACTGAACAGAACTATGACACCACCCATCAAATGTTCGTTCCTGCGGATGTCCTGCAGGGTTCTGTCCACGGCCTCAACTGCCTTCCTATTGGCCATCGTACACTCATCCCATACGATCAGAGAGCAATCCTTGAGCACGTGTCCCTTATTGCTGTTACGTGACACACCAAAAACAGGCGTTTCGGCGCTCTCTAAATCGATGGGAATTTTAAACATGGCATGTGCTGTCTTGCCGCCCGGAAGTAGTGTGGCAGCGATTCCCGACGACGCTACAGCAATAGCAATTTTGCCTTGCCTCCTGACCTCTGCAAGTATGCCAGTGGTAACAAATGTTTTTCCTGTTCCACCAGGAGCATCCAAGAAAAACATTTTACCCTGGTTTTGCCCGACGCTTTCAAGGACGGTGTCATAAATTTGTTTTTGCTCTGAAGAGAACAAAGCGACATGGTCATTTCGTATGGTGGTCATTTCGCCCGGATCGTAATTTGTCTCAGCGTTATACTCCCGATTTCCACGGTCTGTATACGGTGATGATGTGGGAGCTGATAACCCATATTTGAACAGTGGATTGCCGCCGATAGAAATGACCACATCTTGAAGTGAACTGAGACAGGTGTTCAGCACGCGTTCATCAGTTACTTCGACTTCATCTCCAGTAACACGCCTCAAAGCTCGTAGAAAATCTTCAGACAGATGATGGCGATACTTCTCCCACAAAGCTACCAGGTTCGCGGCTCCACAAAACACCAAGATGACGGCAAACAGATGACGCATGCAGCTGGGACTGTCACTGACGCTCGCCTCCGCGAGGGTGTCATCCCAATTTTGGTCACCGTCGAGAAGGTGACGTGCTACGCAGGCTGCGCGGTAAGTGGGATACTCCACGCCATCAAATGTCCTCAGAAAGGCGAAAGACGTTGGGCCTCGGACAGTGTGAAGTAACAACCGCAGAAAATTGCATTCGCCATTATTCGGATGCACGGTATAAACCCTACCCAATGCGGTGTCCTTGAAAATTCCCGGAAAGCCTTCCACAGCACCTCCTCGTCGACGTCGGTTAAATACACCCCTTTGCTCGTCGTACGTGTAATATGAAGGCAACTCGTCATACGTAAGGGATCTGGCAAACTGGTCGACTTCACAAAGCGTGTTTTTTTAAATTGTCTTCCTCAACTCTGCTCAAGATTTTGAGGGTTTTGTTGGAACTTGAATTTGTCGAAACGAACTATACCATACAACTTTTATGAAGAAAATGCACATTGCCATCTATGAATTTTAAGAATAACTAACTACTAACCTCGCCAACATGATCAAATTTAAATTATTTATTTCCAAAAAGTGTTAACATGTAACTTGATTTGATTTTTATGAAATCTCATAGATGGCGCTGCTTCAAAATTTTCATTATACTACTAACATTAATTAAACTATATTTCTCTGCCCAAGTTACTTAAATGGCGTAGTTTTTATAGTGTAAAGCTAGATAATAGCATGGCTTACTCAAAAACAACATTTAAATATGCGTCGTTAGATTACACGCTGTGACAGAATACGTAGGTAAGAAAAATAAAGATTCACAGCTCCTCCCCCGTAGGTGATAGCGTGATAATATGTTTCCAGAGTTAAATTATGGTTTACTAAATAAATAACATGTCATTTTGTGCATTCAATTATTTTGTGCATTAAATTACGAACAAAAACCTTTTAAAATCAATATTGCTTACCTCCTATAACATACGGCGTGATAATATGTAGCCTAAAGCCTTCCTTGGTTTACAAAGAACATTTTTGCTGAATTTCACTTCAATCTATCCAGTAGTTTTGGCGTGAAGCCGTACCATACACACAGACAAACAGACAAACAGACAAACAGACAAAAATTCTAAAAAGTCACTTTTTGTCATCAGTTACATTTTTCTAACAAAAGCCACTTATTTTTTCTCGAAAATTCTCAATGTACAGTTTTTCTTTCGTTACTGTTTTATTATATGTATAGATATAGATATAGATAAATAGGTAGGTATAGGTAATTAGGTATTGCTGACAGTTGGTACACTTTTACTCTTTAGCCCAGTTTGTGTGTGTGCTGACTAGTCAAGTCTTTCTTGTCTAAGAAATAATTACGCATTCAATTAATATATTGACTTCATAACATATATAATCACTTAATCAGCATATATCGTTCCCACTGCTGGGACACAGGCCTCCTCTCTGCGAGAGGGAGTGGGCCGTACCTAATCCACCACGCGGGCCCAGTGCGGGTTGGTAGATGTCTCATGTCTTCGAATTTTTGGTTCTAGGACATGCCGGTTTCCCCATGAAGTTTTCCTTCACCGGTGATGAAGTAAACATAAAGTAAAACGCCTGTCTAGCACCCTAACTGCGTAACACACGATCAATCGTAATCTGGATCATTTTGAAGCACTATGCTAATCCATTATTTCATAAGTTCGAAAAATTTGTCTGCTCAACACGTAAATAACGCAATGAATGTTGTTGAGCTGTCAAAATGAAACCGATTCCGATTGATCGTGTGTTACGCAATTAGGGTGAGGGTTCGAAACCTACAACTCGTAAGTGGCGGCCGTTCCCACTGGGTCACCACAGCAGTGCGATTCTGTAACCATCTCACCGTGAAAAGTTAGGTGAAGTGAGCGTGGAGTGAGCTGTCATTCGAACTAATGCTAAGGATTGACACTATTGACAGCTCACTCTAAACTCACTTCACCTAACTTTTCACGGTGAGATTTTTACAGAATCGATCGGCAGGTCCTCCTTCATCCGCCAGGGCTGCGGGATATTCGAAAGAGGTACCGTGGCCCTTGGCACAGGCAACTGAAGGAACACGGGTGGGTTTTAGTCAGTAAAAGTCTGACACTCCCTTCCGCTCCGCCCAGAGCGGGAGGGGTCATATGATGATTTCCCACCCAAAAAAAAAAAAAAAAAAAAGGTCCTCCTTCATAACACAATCAGCCAAAAATCAATAATAAAGCGCGGAATACACATGCCTGTAACATGCACAAAAGTATACAACAGCTTGCTTGCCGTGTGGCATAACCACTTCTGATCGGTGAATACCATAACGGCATGCAAGCTACTTGTATTTGTGCAAGTTTTAGGCATGTGTATTGCGGGCTTAATTTTCGCACTGCTGGGGCACAGGCCGTGAGACGGAGTGGGCCGTAATCCACCACGCGGGCACAGTACTTACGGGTTTTTGGATGGATTATTGCCTGCTTAGTGGGAATTATGATTATATTCTCATCGCATATCAAAGCCTTTTGATCCGAGTGACATCACTATTGTGTTATAATAAGTATCAGCTGGACTTCGTTTGTGTGCATGTTGGAAAACAAATTGGATTTCATGGGTTTATTTTTTTGCTTGAAACCTTTGTCTAAAATAATAGTATTCAGTTACTCCTACGTTAAATCATTAGCTATTTGCCAGTGAACGTCGAAATTAGCCGAAACAAACACAGACAAAATTTTTAAAAATTGTTTTTTTTTGTTATGAGTAGGTACCGTAGATGCATTCACATGCTTTTATTTAAAAAAAAACTGTTATTTTCGCATTACAGATAGACACTTCAATTTTTTGTATGTATATTTATGTTTATATGAGATGTTGTCAATCTATATATATAAAATTCAAAGTCCTGACTGACTGACTGACTGACTGACTGACTGACTGACTGACTGACTGACTGATAGATCAACGCACAGCCTAAACCGCTGGTCCTAGAGACATGAAATTTGGAGGGTGTGTTCTTCGTGAAGAGTAGGCATCCACTAAGAAAGGATTTTTCGAAATTCCACCCCTAAGAGGGTGAAAAGGGGGGAATTCGTTTGTATGAAAAATCTTATTCCTTGAGTTAATAAACTTGAAACTTGGCACGAATACTTATCTAACTAAATTATGAAGATTGTCAGTTTTTTTTTCTTCTAAACTACCCCCTAATAAGGGATTTGGGGGTTTCAAAGTTTGTATGGAAGAATTTTAGCGCGCAGTCCGATTTTCTCGAAACTCAGTATTTATACCTAATAGTGAAAGTAAAGAATAATGTGTATCAGGGTTTTTTGAAAATCTACCCCTGACGGGCTGAAATGGGGTAGTCAATTTTTCAGGGGAGGATTTTACTGCATGGCTTGATTAACTCGAAAATTAGTATAAATAATCTTTGAGTCAAGTTATGAATACATACCAAACGATTTTTTTTTAATTCCGCCCCTGTGGGGGTGAAAAGCGGGGATACAGTTTATATGAAAAATCTTATTCATTTAGTTAATAAACTTGAAATTTACCTAAGTAAGTAATAAAGTATATCATTATAAGTTTTTCAAAGCTACCCCTTAAAGGGGGATATAGGGATGTTAAGTTTATGTCGAAGAAATTGAATGCGCGGTCTGAGTAACTCGAAACTCAGTATTGATACTTTTGATAGAAAATAATTAATAATAAATATGTAAAGTTGTCGAAAATTTACCACTGACGGGACAAAAACGGGTAATTCGTTTTTAAGGGGAGGATTTGAACTTGACACTGTATGTTACATTTTCACGCCTAAACCACTGAACTTCTGATTTGGCATAGATATAGCATAGATATGGCATCCTGGGGAAGCACATACTTTTTGTCCTGTTAGCACGTTCCCGTGGGATAATTTCCGACATCCACGCGGGCGAAGCCGCGGGCAGAAGCTAGTCATTAAATAAACGACTGTGTTAGTACTCTTTGTAGGTATCTGGGTTAAATTGTAATGCGTAGTCAGTTGTTTTTCAGAAACATATGATGATACATTTAAAACAATCATTTGGTCATCATGTAGCTCAGGGCTGAAATGAAGATAACTAGGTACTACATACTACCTACCTACATCCATTCTCACCGAATGCCTAATTAGTAGCATTGTAAGACCCTTTCTAATCGCCAAACAAGAATGTAAAGAATTTTTATTCATATAGACATTGAGTCTGTTCTTGCCTAATAATTAACAATTGACATTAAAATCTTACCTTTTTCTAATGAATCGAGTTCAGTCCTCAATTTGCACAAAAGGAACACTTACAATATTTTTCAGGATATTTGCATTCAGTCCAACACTTTAATCGAAACTTAACCAACCAGAAAGATAAAACCGTGTCGATTGATAAAACAATCCCCAGATCAATCACTATTTAAGCGTATTTTGATTTTAAAAAGAAGAAAAGCTCGAGGAAAATTAATCAAAACCTCGGACAACACTGCTTTCAAACCCCATTTTGTTTAAACAAGCATTATTCTATTTACTTGTACATAACAAAAAGGTTGCAACAAAACAGATTCCAAGTATTGTAGTGCTGTTAGTCTCCACTAAAATGAATCATGGTATCTTCAGCGTTATCACTGATACCTGATACGGGGCGTTGTTTGACGCTGATAAGCGCTCGCAAATACTATGTGATCAAATATGTGGTATTGTAGGTCAAGGTAGATCGATCCGTGGCAATATGTATTGGGAAAATGGTTTGGATTATTTTGAATAAAGGATTTAGGATTTAACAATAATTATGTAGGTACCTAATTTGCGGTAGCTTTATTTCGCAACGAACTTGCCTAATACCACATAATAACTAATAGTACTTATCTTGTAATACCTAAATTATACGTAAGTATAATTACCTAATTTTTTTTGGTCCTGGAAATCTAAGACCACGAGACAAAAATTGATGATGTGATCACCATCAATTTTTTTTAACTTTTGTAAGTGCTATGAGAAAAGACTCAGAGTATTAAATGTACCTACATATTTATATAATAAAAATCAATAATAAACATTATTTCATTTATTTATCTACCGGCCTTACCTACATAAAATAATCTTAACATGCGCTATTTATTTAACAGACGATAATTTACAGAATGCCATGTTTACATAATGACAAAAATTACTCACAATTTTGAGTGTTGCGTGTGTTAAGTTCAAGGTGTGTGTGTACGGAGAGAAATTAATGAACGATGGAAATAATTTTGGATATTTCTTTTACTCACATAACGTATTACAATGGAAGTTACTTATTAAGATTGTAAGCGCGTTTACAGCAGCAGTGCAATTCTGTACCCATCTCACCTTGAAAACTTAGATGAAGTGAGCGTGGAGTGAGCTGTCATTCCTACTAATGCTAGGGATTGACACAATTGACAGCTCACTCTAAGCTCACTTCACCTAACTTTTCCCGGTGAGATTTTTACAGAATCGATCGGCAGGAGGAGTTTACGGGCGAACGAATGTGTCAGCGTCCCTACAGTCCCACTACAATGAGTAATTTTTGTCATTATGGGTATATTTAGATCGGCATTCGTACCTAAGTAAATTAATTAAATATATTAATTTTCATATATTTTAGACTATTATTTGTCCATAATTGAAATAAAAAAAATCTAATCAAATCATCATTCTTAATATTCAAAATTCAAATCACTCATGTCAAAAAAATCACGCAAAAGTCATCACCCTGTCGTAAGTATGACACTGTAGGGAAAAGTATGACACTGATATCTAGCTCCTCTATAATGATATATTACACAAGGAGCTCTTGCTGAAGGATATTTTTGAAAAATGTGAAACTTCACCACGACAACTAAGTGACCGCTTGTTTGAGGCTGGGGAACTACTGGATTTGGTGAAGTACAATGCTGAAAGGTATGAGTCTCTGAATAATGATCTTTCATGCAGCTGTGCCAACCAACCACCACCTCTTCAGCCTCAGCCTGACTTGTCCCCTCCAATATTGGCTCTTCCTGCAGACACCTCACAGATAAAGAAATCAATATTCTTTTCTGACGAGTTAGGTTCTGGCTCTGGAACAATTTTACTCAATAATTACCTTAGCCATAGTTTTACCAATCATAGTTATCATAACATAAGTTTTAACCAACAACACAAACCTAGATAAATATTCTACTATGGTTTTGCTGTTAGGTAATAGCTCTGGTATTACCAGAAAGGACACAGTGGATGGTGTAAATACCTGGAAAGCTAATGTTGTGTGCTTCTCCTTCCTCTGATACTTTATCAGATAATGAAAATAATTACCTTCATTTATAAGTTGAATATTACTATTCACAAGCTGACATGTTGTCATAGTGACAAATTATTGTATTTTGATACTAAAAAGTTTATACATAATCAGCCTTATTCATAAAAATCTCGCTAATCACTCATTAGCTACTGTTTAGCTAACCATTTATTTAGCTCTTAATCAGTGCTTAACTTTTCTTTATTCATAAACACTAGTTAGCAGGTGATTAGTAGCGAAACGAAATAGAGGAGAAATTATGCGTTCGGCACAGATTATAATCAAAATAGTCGACTAAAAAACGGAATTTTTATAATAAACTTGTCAAAACTACGATTTTTTATCTGTCGTGACTGGCAGCTGGCAGATAAATGTCAGAAATTTCATCGGAGAATTTGAATATATTTTTTTATAATTAAATCATTGTAAATGCGGTGGTAGCAATGAAAATAATAAGCTCCAATAATTGGAGTAAACAGGAAAAGGTATTTATCATTGAATTTATATCTACTTACTAATAAAAACTGACCAAATGAATGTGAGAGCAGTAGCCGATAATAACTTGTATTTTCATGTCCTTTAGGATTGTTAACATCAATTTGCTCTTTTAGAAATGTAAGTGGGTACTTGTGTCTATATGATATTACTTCCTACTGTTTTTGTAACGGGGTTTCAGTGTCTTTTAGTAAAAATTATTATACTTGTTTACAGATACAAGTTTGACTGCTGCTATGAAAACCACTATTAATACCTAGCACTAATACCATTCAACCTCGCAAAGACGGCGATGGATGAGACCATGCTACGTGAAAAAGATGAGGAATGAGAGTGGCATGAGTAAAGAATGGCACCCATGTCTTTGGAGGAAGAGTATTGGAAAACAAAAACAATGAATACCTTAGAACAAAAATGTAGTTTTATTACGTATCAAAATAAATTATTTCTACAAAATGTCTCTTATTATTTGTGTGTGACTGCCACAACGTGGTTTTTCTTTAGTTCTGTACCATAGAACTGGCGTCATAGGATAACACATGGGCACATGGGATAACATATTGAATAATCACTATCTGTGATAAGGTTGTTCACGAATTCATTCTCTTCAAACCTCCTGAGCACCTACTGAGCCACCTCATTGAGCTTTCCCTATAAATCCTTTCATCATATGTACTCGAAATGTAGAATATGCAATAGGTAATCATTCTCGTAGCGGTTTTGTACGAGCTTTGTAGGTCTTCCTTCTGTTACTTCCCTCCGTCGTTTCAAAATTATTTAACATGCTACATCGTTTTGGAAATCCAGTAAAAGATTGTCGAAATCCATATTTACGCACTACTCGATACTATGACCAAAATAACCTCGAAGTGCAATGATCCGATCAGCTGATTCAAATAAAATCCGCCATGTTGCCTCTTAGCATCCTCTTAGCAGTGGTCCGGTGGTGTTTAATTTTGACAGCTACTAATCAATTGCTTAGCATCCTCTTAGCGCTAAATAGCTATTATGAATAAGAATTTTGCTAATCATTTGCTTAGCAATTGATTAAAGTTTTATGAATAAGACTGAATAAGAATGCTTGGATACATGCTGGTCCTGCGCCATAGGACAATCTCTAGAGTCTAGACAAAACTAAATTGGACAACTTTTGCGCCACCTTGTAAGTGGCGCAAAAGTTGTCACCCAGCACTGCAGACTGTGGCATATCAGAGATCATCCTTAGTATCTTTAGTAACATCAATAATTCTGTATAGAAATGTAGTTTTAGGCATTACTTATCTTAAAATTAGTAGGTGCTGAAATTACCATATACTTACCAAAATCAAAATAATTTATTTCACATAAACTTATGAAAACGTCAGAAGCCCTAGCTTCTGACGTTGGGCACGGTTGGTCGTTGGTCGTTTCATATGGAGAAGAGCCGACAAGAAACTACTTTTTTACTGGTTACTCTTTTAAAAATAATTGGCTTTTAGGTACAATGTTTTCACATTACATTGCTAATAGGTATGGGAGGACAGTGTAGCCCTGTCAACAAGTCATCATCATCAGTCTACAGCAGTCCACTGCTGGACATAGGTCCAGGTGGCCTCTCCTATTGCACGCCATTCAACTCGATTTTCGGCAACAACAGTACCAGGTACCTACTTAATAAAATAGAAAATGGACAACAAATCAGTTTGTTTGATTAATTATATGTAGTTTATAAATAGGAGCAGGCGAGCTCAAATTTGCGCCTAAAACTTTGTTTTGAATGAACTGTTCCCATTCATAAAGAATGGTCTTCGACCAGTGCGTCCTGCCCGTTAAAACATACTGATACGATGCGCAACGTGGACTCTGACAGTCAGGCTGGTTCAGAGATTCAAGGTCGCTCAACGCGCTATGGAGTGGGCTATGCTCGGAGTTTCCTTGAAGGATAAAATCATAAAAATGACAAAATGACATTATCCAGAAAAGAAGTGGCAGTGAGCTGGCCATGTTTATCGAAGGACCCATGGCCTATGGAGCAGACGAGTCCTGGGTCGAGTCCTGGGCCTGGTGAAAACCGCGTATCGGCAAGCGTAGTGTGGTATGCCCCCCAGATAGATTGACCGTCGACCTTAAAAAGGTGGCTGGGATAGACTGGATGCGGAAGGCGGAGGACAGGGTCTGGTGGCGCAGCCTGGGAGAGGCCTATGTCCAGCAGTGGACTGCGATAGGCTGAGTTGATTAATTCATAAAGACTAGGATTAAAATAATGCCTATGCCTAAGACAAAAATCTCGCATGCACAAATAACAAAAGTTCATGCAGAAATGGAACAATACGCTCTTCGGCTTAGTTAGGTAATACTGCACGGAATCGAACCGGTCGACCGTGGGCCGCATACTTTCACGGCTAAGCCATGGGGCTAAGGGCCGCTTGTATCAATGAAGTTGTATAATGGCTGGTTAGCATGCAAAAATGTTATTCTGTACGTTATACAATGTTGATAGTTTTGGCTGTTCCACTTCATTGAATCAATAGCGGGGCTAGCTGATTGTTGCAGGATATCAATCTGGGCTGATCTAGCTAGGTTGTAGGTAGCATGTTTTGAACCATAAATAATCAAGACTGTTAATCAAACTACAACATATATTTTTATTCGATCAATACAAAGAATTACAAGAAGATTGTTTACAGTGAAACCAAAAACTTTTTAACAAAAAAATTAAACCGCCGAAAAAACTGAAAAGCAAAAAATAATAAACCTTTTTTATTTAACCTTAATAACATTATGTAAGTATGCCTAATTTTGAGTTGGCGCCCAACAATCAATAAACAAAGATCACTAAATTGCCTTAAATTTAAACGGCGCCGACTCAAAATTATTTGCGTGGTCATATAAAAAAAAAAACACGCGTCGACTTGAGCACCTCCTCCGTTTTTTTTTCGTCGGTTAAAAATGGGTAGATTTCGAATATCCTGACCTAAAACGATGTTTCATTGCGTTTTAATCACATCTCTAGTAAAGATAGTATGGCAACGTTTTTTAACGAAATTACAGTAAGAAATATTATTTTACTGCAGCCTTTTATGAATGAACGCCTAGTACCACTGCCACGTGCAGGCAAGCGCTGGTGTCGGTGAGCGACTAATGAAGTTCTACAGCATATAGCTATTCAAAACCATTCGACAGGCTTCCGAATCGAAAATGACACATTTTCGGTTACCTAATTTGCTTAATCCCCGATAGCGAACAGCTGTCGGAAGAATGGCGATCGTCTATTTGGTTTAGGGTAACTTTCGGGATTCGTATTTTCGAACAGCGTGTAGAGGACTGCTTTGAGCTACTTCGTTATCATTCAATTGTTTGATGTTCGATTCGGCATGGAAGCTAATCGAATGTTTGTGAATAGCTCATCATCATCTGCCTACTGCCTAGCCTTTTCCCAACTATATTGGGGTCGGCTTCTGTTTGTTACGCAGTTACAATTCGCTATTTGTTGGGAATCGAACCCTTGCGCGCGGTCTGCACGAACAAGCGGCGTGATCAACGCGACATCGGCACGCTGCTGAGGCGCAGCGCGGCGGCCACACGGCTCGGCCCGTTGACCATCGCTTCCGCATACTCCAACCGCGACGGACGATACTCCTCTCTTAAAAAGACTGGGCGAAAATGGTCAGCAGATTTGATATCTGTAAAGGGATAACTCATCTTAACCCTTGTGCAAAAGGGCATCAAAATCTGACCCGGCGATTTGCAAGATGGAGCGACGATATAGCAAAGACAGCAGCAGAGGAATGACAAATGAAGAATGGAGCAGAATCGCCACCACTCCTCCTTTCTCAATAGCGGTCCTTGTATGTACACTATCTTGTTAAAGACTGTTCTCTGGATAGGTACAGATGCCAGCACATCAGGGGGTCTACTCGGGTAGCGGGACCATCCGAAAGGGTTTACCGCTGCCCTGGAACATAACGGGCTAAGGAAGGAACACGGGTGGGTTTTAGTCAGTAAAAGTCTGACACTCCCTTCTGCTCCACCCAGAGCGGGAGGAGTCATTTGATGATTTCCCATCCTCAAAAAAAAAAAAAACCCCGAAGTAATGTCGGCCGAATGTTCGGCCGTTTCCTGCGAAGTTACTATTTGGTTCGGTCAGTTCCGATCCTACACTCCTACACTCTTTCGAATATTGACTATGGTCCCGACCCAACTGACCCGATCCGAACTTTTTTTCGCATTGTTTCAATAATATTCGGTTCGGCCATGTGTCGGTCCGATCCGAACATTCGCACTTTGCACTTCGGAGTAGCCCCCCCCCCCCCCTGGCTACTACAATCTGTCAAATTTCTGTAATAGAATTTCAGCTTTATCGCTAAAGTACAGACGCCCAGCAGGTCAAGCTACTCGAAACTGTCAAATTTTCCCAATTAACCTTGAACCTTGATGCTTTAGCGATAAAGTTGAAAATCAATTAAAGAAATCTGACAGATTGTAGTAGCTTGATGTGCTGGTGTCTGTACTTAATTCAATAAAAAACAAACAGCAAATATACATATATTATTTTAGTTAATATTATTACTTAAAATCGTAATATTAAAAAGTCATAAAATAAGTGTGTAAGGAAAATAAAGCTATTATTATTTTATCATAATATTATACTAGCTGAACGTCGTTCCGCCATATTTTTTCCTTTTAATTTTCGTCTACAGTACCTACAAACCTCGGGTAGGTACGCACGGCTACACATCAAGCTATACATAACCAGTGTAAGCTGACTTCTGATTGTACGAAAAACCTAAACAATGCGAGCTCAGCTTAAACTGGAAATGTATAGCTTGATGTGTAGCCGTGTGTACAAACCTTGTCCTAACAATAACAAACACAAAAGAATTAGGTATCCAATGTGGTGCAGTCGATCGCGTACATAGGTACTTACATTTCGGTGATTCATTTTTATTTATCTAAAAGATAGAACCTACAGCCGAAAACTATTTTTTCTGTTCTGTTTTTCATTGTCTGTTATATTTTATATTTAAATAATCGTAGGCGAGTATTGGCCATGACTGGGGACGGGAATTGATATTACTCTTTCGAGGCGTTTTCACCGCCTCGTTGGATTTGAAATTTATCCCCTGTAAAAAGTTAACCAAATAAAAATGGAAATTAGCTAAAGCAAGGTCTGGTGAGTATGGTGGGTGACGAAGAGTTTCCAGTCTCCTATAGTTTTGAGACGGTCCGTTTTGCTTTGAAGCGATTTTGTTTGTTGTTATTGTTCAGAGAGTTTTTTTAGCTTTCCAATTTGAAGTAGGTAGGTAAATGAATAAGTATAGTTTAATCACTTACGTTCAAGGCTGCTGCAAGTTCCAACGTGGTTTGAGATAAATCTTCTTCACGCACATTGCCTGATTTTGGACCGTAACGTTAAATCTACTGTCCCAGTGCCAAAATTGACTTGACGACAGCGCTCCCTGTTTGATTTATTTGAATTTTTTGAACGCAGCTACAGCTAATCATAAGTGTACCGACGGAAAGCCCTTGAAGTTCCTTAAATTTTAGATAGATGGCGTTGTGTTAAACCATGCATAAGAAATAATAAATCTGTTGTTGAAAATGACGAAATCAGTTTGTTGTATGACCTTAGCCCATGCCGTACCATTTCCATCCACGTCGTTACCTACCTAATATTGCATTCTGTCTGTGCTGCATTAGTGCCACGACGGAACTCATATTCGAAAAAAGCGCGCATTTTCGATATTTTCATGGTCACAGGATCAGCGATATTTAATAAATATCGAACAGTAACAAATAAAAATAAAATTAATTTGAATTTGGAATTCTAAATAGAGTGAAAGATATCGATCTTCACAATAGCCAGCATCGAAAATCGTTAATTACATAGTAAGACCCACAGAACAGATATATTATGTGAATATAATACCAAATAAACATCATTATCGTATTTAATGGATGAGTAATGACAAATAAAATATATTTATGAACAAATTAAAATATATCAAGCTTCAGGAAGAAGAAAAAAATATTTTTGATTACTTCTGCTACTGCGCTCAGATCCCGCGGCATAGTGTCGTCTGGAAAACATGAGACTGTGCTATTACAAAGGTCAAAGCTCGTCATAAAATTATTATAATACTTATCATACGGAAAGTCAATACCAGCAGCCGCTGACTGCATTTTTAAGAAATCCAAAAACAGCACGTATGCCCTCAAGTGTTCGTTATGTTTATAGGTGTGGGTTTGTTTCAAAAAACCGTCAACCATATAATCTAAAAACTTATCAATTTCCAGGATTTCATTGAAATCAAGATTCTTAAGTTGTATCTTGGAATTCCAAATTGTGTTTAATAATGTGTCCTGTTCAAAGCGAGATAAGTTTTCTATTTTGTACGATGATATTCCGAACTCTTCTTCTAAATCAGATTTATCCAACGGTATGCCTGTGATCCAGATTTTTTGCTTACGAGGATAATTCCTGATGGCGTGCAGTAACGATACCACTTCGTAATCAAACGGCATAACCATTTCAAAACCATCGAAGAGGAATATTAGTTTTCCTCTGTTATAAAAATGTAGGAACATTTTCATCTCAAATACTGTTGATTTATCACCTGAACATTGCTTAAGGGAAAAGTTTCCATTTGGTGATTCTTCCAACTCTACTAATAGTTCATCAGAGGGTGAATAGGTGACTACAGTTTGACATATAAATGTTAAACTTAGCAAAGTATTAAAAGCATCGTCTCCCTCAAACTGATTATGAAAATCGAGCTGCTTCCCGTGCTCCGGTAAGTTTATTTTTACAATCCAAACATTAGGATCGAATTCCTTTGTCTTAAGTGACAAGTGAGTTAGTAGAGTTGACTTACCCATTCCAGGTTCTCCTATTATAAGTACAACGTCGTCTTCTAAATCATAAAACGTTTCTAAAACCTTATCTTTGACTTCGTCAAACTTATTGTGTTCCTGCTTTTTGATGCCGCTGACCCGTCTGTCAATATAAAACTGCTTTTCATAATTATTATATATAGTTGTATTACCAATTTCAATAGTTTCTTTATTGACAAGTTTAGTAAAAACATCTCCGTCAATAAGTTGCACAGACTCATCATCTCCAATTATATCTAAGCTTACGTCTTTACCTTGAAGTTTTATTATAGAAGTTGCTAAGAACTTCTTCTGCGATTCTACATTCAAGTCGGTGAAAACATTTCTTTCATCGTTCAATATTTGACTTGGTTGTGAAAAATATTGGGTCATAATGCCAACTGAAGTCTTGTTCGTAATGATTATTATTTGCTTGTCTTCAACAGCTTTCGCAATATTTTCAAGCCTTTTACTTTTATCATTTTTAGGATCTTCAAAATTATGACAAACAATAATAAGTATCATCTCCTTAGTAATGTCTTTAAATTCTTTACATAAATGGTTGTGGTTCTTTAATGGCAGGTTGAAAATGTTCTCCAAGTCTAACACAAAATGGTCCTTATTTCCTAGAAATTGTTCCACCTTCGCAACTGTTAATTCACAACTTTCTGTAACAATAATAGTTCCAATAATTTGGCCATGCAACTTGAATCGTTTTAAAGCGTCTTCATTAAATTTATAGTGTTTGCATTTAATCTTATACATTATGTTTAATACACCCATTAATGGCTCACTCATGGCATTAGTTACTGCTTTCTCATATATTTTACTTTTCTTTGTAAGATATGATCCCTCTTTAGGCTTCATCCAAAGCTTTTGTATTTCATCATGATATTTTAGAAATATTACGTCAGATCGAACTCTAAAGTTGTTTACGTCACTGCAGGGGTAATCTTCTATTTCTCTTCTCAAAATTTCCTCTACGCCATACTGATCAGCTTGATTAGTGTAAAATAGTAATTTGTCATAGAAATCTCTCACCAAACTCATATCGTATTCTCCTCGTTCGAATGAAAGTTTTGGGAAATTTTTAACTTTTACGTCCAATTTATATTCGTGCAAATTTTTGATGTTACTCTTCAATTTTTCATACCATTTCCTGGCAAGATTGCTTAGTGATTCATAGTTGTCTGTAAACTTCAACAGTTTTGAATTTTCATCAAAAACGAGAATATTGCCGACGGCAGACGCTATGCCTCCATTTAACTGAAGATATCCCTCTTCCTCTCCCTCGTCTATAGTGACGATGTCATTGGGATTTGATTTTTCTAATATTTCTTTGGTTTTTGTTGTTAAGTAATCTAATCTCCTTTCAATTTTCTCATCTTTGCCTCTTATTGTCAAATCTTTGTTGCCAAAGAAAGCTGGGACTCTAAGCTTCAGCTTCGGACATAGTAAATATTCTTTAGCATCCAGTTCTGCTGCTTTATAGACAGTCGAATCAGACACATTTGCTTTTTCGAGCTGTCGCTTTAGCTCGTCTGCCATTGATTTGCTAACCAACCCAAGCTTGCCCTTTTTATAAGTAAGAACTCGTCCTATCAGTTTACTTAGTGTCGTTACCTTAGAGGGTTCGCTAAGGAACTCCAACAATAAACTCTGTACATCGGTCTCTTCCGGCTTCCGCTTTATGAGGAGAACCTCCAAGCATAATATATTTTTGAATAGCACAAGGAATTCTTCGTTGGTTGCAAAGAAGTCTTGTCTGAAGCTTGCAATCCGATGTCCTTCATGTTGGATTTCAGAAACGTGTAAAACTTTGTGCGCTAGAATAACATGATAGAGATGCAATATAAGATCATTATTCATCGACATTACGCTATCAGATCCATCACAAATAAACTTAGCTATCTGTTTAGCTAGTGTTGTGATTTGTTCTTGCATTACTATTTTACATAAAAAATCCAATCCTTCCTCTGTGTATGATGGTTGCTTGCAAGAGCCTCCCGTTCCTAAGAGTTCGTTCAAATAGTCAGCTAAACTACCTTCATATATTTTGTTATTGGGATCGTCCTTCGCTGTAGTATACATAACGAAAAGGCATTCAGTTTCATCAAACTTTCCTCCAAAAATCACATCTTTACTGTTCGGTGCAAAAGCTCGTCTAATGTCCAAGTAACTATCAAAATATTTGGCCAAATCAGTTTTACTAGTAAACGTTAGAAGTTTATCGTTCTCTCTGTGCTTCGCTTGAATGAACACAGCGACTGGTTTCTTAAACCCCTTTATTTTTGCTTTAAAACAAATATCATCGAAGGCGCCTATGTCATCTCTATTGGTGGCCAAACTAAACTGACTAACACTGTCGTCATGTGTCATTCTAAAATATATTAGACTAATTAATTTAGTCTCATACAACTGTCCCTGGATGCCCGACGTGCCTGCACGCTTTGTGTACTTAGTGATGTCCATGGTTTGATGGTAATGGTTTCTGTTTTGTCACTAGGACGCAACACACGGTATCCAAGTGATTCAAGAATTAAAGTCACCGTTTTCTTTCTCCTATTGGTCACCTAGCAAGTGCATCGCATGGCGCGTCACAATTCGTCTTCCAGCCTCCTTGTGAGAATGAACTGGTTCAAGTTCCGTATCTCCTGCTGATGATTAATGATCTGTAAATATAGGTTTATATTATATTATTCGTTATGTGCATTAATTTGTTAAGGAAGATGCGCTAAGTTAGCTCGCGTAATTCAAATTTGCTTACGTTTTTCTCAATTTACGGGTCAGTGTCAGTGTGTTACGGGTTATATGCTGATCAAAATATAATTCGCGAACATAACTTTTCACATCGCTGAGCATCGAGTTCCTTATTTTTTTTTTTTTTCAATCATGCATTTTAAATCGGTTGGGTTTAGCCCAAAACGAAAATGTATTTAACTTATGATGTGAGCCCTAGGTACTCTGATCTACTTCCATATATATTTTCTAACTAGCTGTGCCCGCGACTTCGTCCGCGTGGAATAGTGACTTTTCGGGCAGAATATTTTGAATTACATATACCGTCGTTTGGGTAGCAAAAAATTTACTTTACAGTAATGCTTCTCTGTATACGATATTTGACGTATGGCCATCGGGGATGAAAGCATACAGGCTCCTAGGATTGCTAACCCGTGACAGAGCCACATACAACTGACCGTGCGAGAAACAGCTGATACTTAGATCTGCTTTATTAATTGTCATCGCAAAACATAGGCTGACTGGAAACTGGACTCGTTTAAAACTAAATGGAAAATTGTTTGGAATGAGAGGAATCTGAGGAATGAAAACACTTTCACCTTTTCCACACCCTGTTAAAATCTCTGCTTCTATCAGATTTCGTTGTAAATTGGTCACTTTTAACCTGGTGCCATTGCAAAGTTTTGGGGGGCTTAAATTTCTAAGAAGCATTATGGGTTCGCAGAAGTCTCAGACTCACGCGATAGCGCATGAGCTTCGCGATCGACAGATAAACGTGCCTTTCGTTGTTCCCCGTTTTCCCTATTTCGAGTTGTCATCATTCGAGAACGATTTGAACTCAGTCGAGATTCTCGCTGAGTCGTAGTTTCTGCAGCACGAAACCTAGCCTGATGTTCCCGAGTTGCAGAAAGCCTTGCCTCACGACCTTCTTCAGATTCCTGTGATCGAACTAATCTCATCCTTTTAGCATTTTTGCTACATTGGGAGAGGTTGGATCTTCTTCGAGGCATTCTTACAATAAAATAGTACTTACTACTTAACACACAGTTATTTAGTAAACACGTACTATCGTAAACAATTATTTTAAAGAAAATTAAGAAAAAGAACTTAACTAAACCTACAAATCCTAAAATATAAATAAATGAAATATGCAAACAGTCAGTTTTTTTTTTCCTTGAGAGGCCGTGACTACTTAACCGGACTATTCTGTGGTTGCCTTAGGAATTCTTAAAGCCTCCAGCCAGGGCTTCATCTAGATTAATACTAAGCGACTGCACGCTAAAGGCACCCCCTGTGGGGTACGAACCTTGGCTTAGGGCGTCGCTGGGAGAGGGCAGCAAGGGGACAGGCTGGATCGAATTAGTAGTATTAATGCTTTGATGAGCGCGGCGTTTCCTAGGACAATCTCTGAGAAGAAAGGCCGAAACAAACTCAGAGGTCTCAGTCGGGGAATTTAAAGCTACAGGCTCAGCTACGACGCGGGCTGGCACTTCAGCGGGCAAGGGTCAGGGGGGAGAATTTATAGGTCGGAATGTCGGTAATTTGTGTTTGTATACTGTACTGCCCTATCGTTCTCCTGGAGGAGGGTTATGGGGTCATCGGGGTCGTCGAGAACATGCCTTGGACGGCGAATTTTACTGAGTTTGGAGGGGGTGTAGTTGGCGACCATCTGAGGGTTGGGGTGATTAGCGGCTGTGGCAAAGAAACGCTTGGAGAGGAGTTTCATTTACTGCTGGATAGTGGGGATCTTGAGATCAATATGGAGGATCTCATTGCGAACGAACCAAGGGGAGTTTGTGGCCTTGCGGAGGAATCGGTTCTGCAGGGTTTGCATCCTATGGATGTGACGGGGCTTTGCGTGAGGGAAGACTACGCAAGCGTAAGTCATTATGGGACGGATGCATGCTGTGTACAGGCGCTTTTTGCACTTGAGTGACAGCTTGCTGCGTTCATTGAGGACGGAATGAAGGCAGCCTAGAGCGAAAGAGGCGCGCGAACCGACCGTCTTTATGTGCTCTGAGAAGGTGAGGAGAAGGAGAAGAATAACACCAAGGTATTTGGCTCGCTTTTCCCAAGGGATCGGCTTGCCGAACATGGTGATAGGTGGAGGGGGGGGTGGGTTGTCGTCTGGGTTTCGAATAGAGCACCGCTTGACTCTTATCGGGGTTGACTTCGATTCGCCATTTCCTGAACCAAGCAGCCAACTTATTGACTGCGGTTTGGAGATGAAGTCGTAGTGGATATGGCTGCGACCAGTGTAATAGATGGCTGTGTCGTCTGCGCACAGAGCCAATTGGGACTTAGCATCTTTAGGGATGTCGCTAGTGAACAGCGTAAATAAGAGAGGGGCGAGTACGGAGCCCTGAGGGACTCCTGCTCTGATGGGGGGCAGCGGCGCGGCTCTCAGCGCGCTTTATATAGCCATAGACGCGCAGGCGCGAGGCCTGTAGGTACTCTGATAGAATACCTTAACAAATGTTCGCCGTGATTCTTTAAATTGTCATAACTTTTTTATTTATGAACCGATTGACATGAAATAAACACTAAATGTTAAGTGAAGTTTACTACAATATATTAGTGAAAACCGCATATAAATCGAATAAGCCGTTTCTGATATTAGCGTGCACAAACACACAGACAAACAGACAAAAAAAAAAAAAATTACAATTTCGGGTTCGGCATCGATATAGTAACATCCTCTGCTACTTTTTTTAAATATATTTCCATTGTACAGACACCACTTTTCTACAAATTTATTATATGTATATAGATAGATATAACTCTTACAGAAGTGACACTTCACAAAAATATACGTCAAGCAATTATTATGTTGTCTTTTGTCAAACAAAAATAAAAGAGCAAACTTGCATCAATACAGCTCTCTTAGTTTAAACTATCTTATTAAATGTCTATTATAGAATATCGTGGGCTACCCGTAGACATATAAATGGTCTCTTGAAATGAAAGGGTTTTCCATGTTCTAAAGTCACCGAGTCAGTGTCACTATGCCTACGGTAAGGGGAGCTCAGAAGGTTTTTGAGCAAGCGTATTCAGGGCGAAAACGTGATAGCTGAGTAGGTGCGGCATGTTGAGAGAAAACCGAAAATATATTTGAAAAGTTTCTGATAGGAGCCACGTGGTCAGGAGTACACTTTCAGATTTCAAAAAAGGGCCAAAAATAAAGTGATCTTCAGAGGCGTTGATTTTGGCATGACCGGGTACGGCCCAACCCATAATGACTTAAATAGGAAAATCTGATGAAGAAATTGTGGGCTTTCCCTAAATCTGACGACTTTAAAAACTCAGATTTGGACCATTGTTAAAAGGATATGCAGGACGAATAAAAGATACTCTGCGCAATAGTGTTACATGTCCTGATAGTGAATATATAAATGTCTGACGGATTGATGGAGTCCTTTGGCAAATATGATGAAATTTCATTGATGACAAAAGTACCCAAAAGTGGTTATAATTTTGCATTATCTCTAAATCAACGAACCGATTAGCTTTTATTGCTATTTGAATTTTAAGCTGACCCTTATGTGAAGATGTTTCGGTATTCAGAAGTTGGAAAATATCAAAATTATATGCAACCCGAATTTCGCATTTGAAGGCTGTCAAAATATTGGTTATCGCTATAGTTAGTTGATGCAACTCAAGTAACGATAAAAGTTAAGTAAAATTAAAACATAGTCGGAGTACACCAATTTGAATTGAGAACCTCCTATTTGAACTCAGTTAAAAACGATATGTTTGGCAGTTAATTTTTTTTTTTTTTTTGTATAATATGAATGTCTACGATTCTTGACACCTTCCTTAACAAGTAGGACTCATGTGGCAGTACTTAACTATTATCTTGTTTATTCAGAAGCTTATAATAGAACTGTGACGTAACCTCTCGGAGAATACAGGCGTATTGCGATGTTTTATAATGATAATGTGAATTTATCGCTTATGTCTACTACATCAGTATTTTGTTGATGAAATGTATTATTACTTACCTGTTTTCTATTAATTATTACAGTCAGGCAGAGGTGCACCTATCGTCACCGACATGTCGCCCTTCGGGGGGTACAGGCGCGGTGATAATTTACATATGTTATACGTGTTGTTTATTACGGACAGTCGTCCAATATCCTCTATGATTAGGAGAGCACTCACTAATTCACGAAATTGTGTTAAAAAGATACAGAAGTCTTTGTACGACACAAGTGTTGTTATCGTACTAAACTAATGTTTATAGATTATGAGTCAGTGAGCAACAGAGTATGCCGCGGTTTATCCTGTGTAAAATTGTGATATTGCCATGTAAATAACTCCGATCTGAATTAATGATTTATTAGATAACACAAAAATATATAAAATATGAAGTAGGTATTTAAATATTAATAAATCAAATCTAAAAAATTAAGTATATAAAAAATGTATTTAATGTCGTTATTTTAGTTTTAATTGTACTTAAGTACCTTTTTATTTATTTTTGACACGGGCGTAATTTTCATGATTTTAGAGGGCTCTGACAACGAGCATTGGGTCTAAATCAAAATTCAAGATGGCGTCAACGAAAGGAAATCGCCCATTTTGTACGGTGACTCATCATCAGCGCCCTCGAAAAAAATGAAAATTACACTCATGACGAAAAACAAGGTACAACAAAAATTTAGGTACGGCAGTAAATTTATTTATTTACTAGCTTCTGCCCGCGGCTTCGCCCGCGTGGATGTCGGAAATTATCCCACGGGAACGTGCCAACAGGATAAAATGTATGCAGTGCTTCCCCAGGATGCCATCTATCTCGCGGGCCCTTTGTGGCTAATTACAATAGAAAACCAATTGTGTCTCATTAGTGGTGATTAAGAGGGTACCTATATGATATCCTTACCTAAGTACCTACCTAATAAAAAAAAACTCAATAACAGAAAATAAAATACCTACCTACCTAAATAAACCTATTTCTGATGATAACTAAACTCAATAAATAAGCAAAATCCATAATAACTAATATCTATACGAATGACTAATCCTACCTAACAGTATTATAAAATAACCTACGGTCACTACGTACACTATCAAATATACTACCTATACTTTAAAATTAAAATCTATACCTACGACTTATAAAAATAAACCTAAATAACTCTAAAAACTAAAAGGAATAAAAAGGTCGCACTGAAAAGCACGGTTTAGAATTGCAAGTAGCAGTTAAAATAAGAACGAACGCTCGCCACTCGACACGTCCGTTCAAATCAAAGTTCAAAAAATGTCCTTATATGTATACGGTAGCGATCCGAAGCGGCCGCGCGCCACGCGTGTTCTGCGAACGGTGCAAGCCAAATTCAACCTTCAGCACTACATTTAGAGCATAACCTTAGTGAACTCCACTGCGGGTGACGTAACCTACGACGAACTTATTATTTGCGGTTGGTGCAGTAATCGGGTCTAGGGATCGAACCGCAAAATTAAGTTTGTTTTTTATTGTATATACTTTTCCGGGATAAATAGTACCCAGTGTGGTGCCCAGGATAATAATGAATAATTATACCAAGTTTCATCGTAATCGAACCGGTAGTTTTGGCGTGATGCCTGAACAAACAGACAGACAGACAGACAAAAAATTTTTTAATCACATTTTTGGGTTCGGTGTCGGTCTAGTAACACCCCCCGCCATTTATTTTTTTGATATCTTCAATGTACAGAATTTTCACTTCTACAGATTTATTATAAGTATAGAAGATTAATATTTAAGTACCTACTGCTTTATATATATTTTTTGGTCTTTAATAAATAAAAGTACACAGGTGATTCAGATCGGAATTATTTACATGGCAATACCACTATTTTACAATGGATAAGCTGTGGCGTACTCTGTAGTTCACTGATAATCTTTAAACATACGTTTATTACGATAACAACACTTGTGTCACACAACATATTCTGTATCTTTTTAACACAATTTCGTGAATTAGTGAGTGCTCTCCTAATCTTAAAGTATATTGGATGACTGACCGTAATAAACAACACGTACAACATAAACTATCATCCCGCCTGTAACCCCCGAAGAGCGACATGTCGGTGCACCTCTGCCTGACTGTAATAATTAATACAAAACAGGTAAGTATAAAATACATTTTATCAACAAAGTACTGATGTAGGAGATATAAGAGATAAATTTATATCATTATAAAACAGCAGTCCGCCATATTCACCGACAGGTTACGTCACAGTTATATTAATAAGCTTCTGAATAAGATAATAGTGAGTCCTACTTGCTGTCTGTTAAGGAAGGTGTCAAGAAACGTAGACATTCATATTATTATTACAAAACATACCGTTTTTAAACGACTTCCAATGGGAGGAGGTTCTCAATTTGACTGTATTTTTAATAATCAACTTTGTTTATGGTCTACTCGCGGTTTGTTGATTTAGAGATAAATGCAAAGTTATAACCACTTTTGGGTACTTTTGTGAATCAATGAAATTTTGTCATATTTGCCAAAATACTCCATCAATCCGTCAGATATTTATCTATACATATATTATTTATTTATTATTTATAAAATTCAAAGTTCTGACTGACTGATACATCAACGCACAGCCTAAACCGCTGGTCCTAGAGACATGACATTTGGAGGGTGTGTTCTTTGTGAAGATTAGGTATCCACTAAGAAAGGGTTTTTCGGAATTTCACCCCTAAGAGGGTGAAATGGGGGGATTTTGTTTGTATAGAAAATCTTATTCCTTAAGTTAATAAACTTGAAACTAGGCACGAATACTTATATAATAGACATGCGAAATGTAGCTCACTGAAAAGAAAAGAGATATATAGCTCTTTTGATCAAAAGAGCTATATCACTCTTTTAGCTCTTTAGCTCACCGAATAACTCTTTTAGCTCTTCAGCTCAATTGACTTACTTGCGAGCTACAGATCAAATCACTCTTTTAGCTCTTTAGCTCACCGAATAACTCTTTTAGCTCTTCAGCTCAATTGACTTACTTGCGAGCTACAGATCAAATTGAGCCGCGCAAGTCAAACGAGACAACTAGCTCAGTGGCTCTTTAAAAACTTTGGAAGTTCTTTAATTCATTTAACTTAGTTGCGAGCTATATATAAAATTAGATTCAATATGTTGTTTTATTTTTATTACAAACAAAATATTAAAATTATGAAAGCCAATGATTTTCCTTCATACTTGAACAGGCTTAGGACTGTCAATCTAGATGAATAAATATTTAAAAAAGCTAATTAATTGACAGTATAATGTAATGAATGGACGTATATCATTTTTCAAAATCACAAACTATTATTCCCTAAGGATTTTCATACTTATATAAAAGTGCTAAAGCATTTTTACCTTTATGACAACGAACATAAGAGTTATTTTACTATGACGTATTGAGCCGAAGAGTCGGTCAAGTGAGCTACACAATGCGAAATCGTTCACCGGCGAAGTTCGGGCATTGTCGGCCGCTGTCGGCGTGACGTCGCGTCGCCGTCGGTATCACTCTTTACTCGCATAGAGTGTAGAGTCAATGAGCTAAATGAGCTAGTGAGCTATTTCGTGATCGACTGAGCGACTGAGAGCTAGATTGTGATTAAAGAGCTAGTTCAATTTTATCTCTCATTCGCGAGCTACCCATGTCTATTATATAAGTAAATTATGAAGTTAGCCATTTTTTGTTTTTATAAACTACCCCCTAAAAGGGGATTGGGGGGTTTCAAAGTTTGTATGGAAGAATTTTAGCGCGCGGTCCGATTTACTCGAAACTCAGTATTTATACCTAAAATTGAACGTAAAGAATAATGTGTATCAGGGTTTTTCGAAAATCTACCCCTGACGAGCTGAAAAGAGGTAGTCAATTTTACAGGGGAAGATTTTACAGCGTGGCTTGATTAACTCGAAAATTGTTATAAATAGTCTTTGAGTTAAGTTACGTACACATCCCAAACGATTTTTCAAAATTCCACCCCTGTGGGGATGAAAAGCGGGGATACAGTTTATATGAAAAATCTTATTCGTTAGGTTAATAAACTTGAAAATTGGCATGAATACTCGCCTAAGTAAGCAATAAAGTTTATCATTATAAGTTTTTCAAAACTACCCCTCAAAGGAAGATAGGGGTGTTAGTTTGTGTAGAAGAATTTGAATGCGCGGACCGATTAACTCGAACGATGATAAGTTTTTGGGTCTTTCCGATCCCTGACGGGGCAAAAAGGGGTAATTATTTTTTTACGAGGAGTATTTTACTACGTGGCTTGATTAACTCAAAAATTGGTATACATCATCTTTGAGTCAAATTATGGAAACATCCCAATTTTTTTTTAATTCTACCCCTGTGGGGTGAAAAGACGGGATACAGTAAATATGAAAAACCTTTTTCCATTGATTAATAAACTTGACACTTGACAATATTTGCCTTCTTTTAGTTTCAAAAACTCCTCACAGAGGGTTTAGGGGGTGAAAAAGTTAATAGGTAAGAAAAAAAATGAAACCGCTCGGGCGGATTAACTCGAAACTCGGTACTAATACTTAAAACAAATAATAAAAAGTATGTGTTTTAAGGGTTTTTCAAACATCGTCTCTTACCGGAGTGGATTTTACTGCTTGCTTCCATTAACTCGAAAATTGGTATAAATAATCTTCAAGTCATACAATGAAAACGTACCAAACGCTTTTTTTTAAAACACAGCATGTCGTGGTAAAACGGGACGACAAGGTTTATTTCAAAAATCTTATTCATTTGATATAATATGTGTGTAACTTTAAAATTAACCCGAATTAAAAAATAAATTATAAAGATTGTAAACATACATCTTCGAAATTTTTAGAGTAAAGTACACGCGGCCGAAGTCGCGGCCAAACTGCTATACTATAACATTATAAATTCAGTCTGTATGTTGAATTTTCTCGCCTAAACCACTGAACGGATTTCGATAAAATTTGGCAAGGAGATAGATGGCATCCTGGAGAAGGACATACTTTTTATCCTGGTAGCATGTTCCCGTGGGACAATTTCTTCATCAGATTTTCCTATTTAAGTCATTATGGGTTGGGCCGTACCCGGTCATGCCAAAATCAACGATTAAAAAATATATATGGAAGCAGATCAGAGTACCTAGGGCTCACATCATAAGTTAAATAAATTTTCGTTTTGGGTTAAACCCACTCGATTTAAGATGCATGATTGAAAATAATAAAAAAATAAGGAACTCGATGCTCAGCGATGTGGAAAGTTATGTTCGCGAATTATATTTTGATCAGCATATAACCCGTAACACACTGACACTGACCCGTAAATTGAGAAAAAATGTAAGAAAATTTGAATTACGCGAGCTAACTTAGCGCATCTTCCTTAACAAATTAATGCACATAACGAATAATATAATATAAACTTATATTTACAGATCATTAATCATCAGCAGGAGATACGGAACTTGAACCAGTTCATTCTCACAAGGAGGCTGGAAGACGAGATGTGACGCGCCATGCGATGCACTCGCTAGGTGACCAATAGGAGAAAGAAAACGGTGACTTTAATTCTTGAATCACTTGGATACCGTGTGTTGCGTCCTAGTGACAAAACAGAAACCATTACCATCAAACCATGGACATCACTAAGTACACAAAGCGTGCAGGCACGTCGGGCATCCAGGGACAGTTGTATGAGACTAAATTAATTAGTCTAATATATTTTAGAATGACACATGACGACAGTGTTAGTCAGTTTAGTTTGGCCACCAATAGAGATGACATAGGCGCCTTCGATGATATTTGTTTTAAAGCAAAAATAAAGGGGTTTAAGAAACCAGTCGCTGTGTTCATTCAAGCGAAGCACAGAGAGAACGATAAACTTCTAACGTTTACTAGTAAAACTGATTTGGCCAAATATTTTGATAGTTACTTGGACATTAGACGAGCTTTTGCACCGAACAGTAAAGATGTGATTTTTGGAGGAAAGTTTGATGAAACTGAATGCCTTTTCGTTATGTATACTACAGCGAAGGACGATCCCAATAACAAAATATATGAAGGTAGTTTAGCTGACTATTTGAACGAACTCTTAGGAACGGGAGGCTCTTGCAAGCAACCATCATACACAGATGAAGGATTGGATTTTTTATGTAAAATAGTAATGCAAGAACAAATCACAACACTAGCTAAACAGATAGCGAAGTTTATTTGTGATGGATCTGATAGCGTAATGTCGATGAATAATGATCTTATATTGCATCTCTATCATGTTATTCTAGCGCACAAAGTTTTACACGTTTCTGATATCCAACATGAAGGACATCGGATTGCAAGCTTCAGACAAGACTTCTTTGCAACCAACGAAGAATTCCTTGTGCTATTCAAAAATATATTATGCTTGGAGGTTCTCCTCATAAAGCGGAAGCCGGAAGAGACCGATGTACAGAGTTTATTGTTGGAGTTCCTTAGCGAACCCTCTAAGGTAACGACACTAAGTAAACTGATAGGACGAGTTCTTACTTATAAAAAGGGCAAGCTTGGGTTAGTTAGCAAATCAATGACAGACGACCTAAAGCGCCAGCTCGAAAAGGCAAATGTGTCTGAATCGACTGTCTATAAAGCAGCAGAACTTGCTGCTAAAGAATATTTACTATGTCCGGAGCTGAAGCTTAGAGTCCCAGCTTTCTTTGGCAACAAAGATTTGACAATAAGAGGCAAAGATGAGAAAATTGAAAGGAGATTAGATTACTTAACAACAAAAACCAAAGAAATATTAGAAAAATCAAATCCCAATGACATCGTCACTATAGATGAGGGAGAGGAAGAGGGATATCTTCAGTTAAATGGAGGCATAGCGTCTGCTGTCGGCAATATTCTCGTTTTTGATGAAAATTCAAAACTGTTGAAGTTTACAGACAACTATGAATCACTAAGCAATCTTGCCAGGAAATGGTACGAAAAATTGAAGAGTAACATCAAAAATTTGCACGAATATAAATTGGACGTAAAAGTTAAAAATTTCCCAAAACTTTCATTCGAACGAGGAGAATACGATATGAGTTTGGTGAGAGATTTCTATGACAAATTACTATTTTACACTAATCAAGCTGATCAGTATGGCGTAGAGGAAATTTTGAGAAGAGAAATAGAAGATTACCCCTGCAGTGACGTAAACAACTTTAGAGTTCGATCTGACGTAATATTTCTAAAATATCATGATGAAATACAAAAGCTTTGGATGAAGCCTAAAGAGGGATCATATCTTACAAAGAAAAGTAAAATATATGAGAAAGCAGTAACTAATGCCATGAGTGAGCCATTAATGGGTGTATTAAACATAATGTATAAGATTAAATGTAAAGACTATAAATTTAATGAAGACGCTTTAAAACGATTCAAATTGCATGGCCAAATTATTGGAACTATAATTGTTACAGGGAGTTGTGAATTAACAGTTGCTAAGGTGGAACAATTTCTAGGAAATAAGGACCATGTTGTGTTAGACTTGGAGGACATTTTCAGCCTGCCCTTAAAGAACCACAACCATTTATGTAAAGAATTTAAAGACATTAAGGAGATGATACTTATTATTGTTTGTCATAATTTTGAAGATCCTAAAAATGATAAAAGTAAAAGGCTTGAAAATATCGCAAAAGCCGTTGAAGGCAAGCAAATAATAATCATTACGAACAAGACTTCAGTTGGCATTATGACTCAATATTTTTCACCACCAAGTAAATTATTGAAAGATGAAAGAAGTGTTTTCACCGACTTGAATGTTGAATCACGGAAGAATTTCTTAGCAACTTCTAAAATAAAACTTCAAGGTGAAGACGTAAGCTTAGATATAATCGGAGATGATGAGTCTGTGGAACTTATTGACGAAGATGTTTTTAATAAACTTATAAATCATGAAACAATAGAAATTGGCAATATGGCTATTTATAATAATTACGAAAAGCAGTTTTATATCGACAGACGGGTCAGCCGCATCAAAAAGCAGGAACACAATAAGTTTTTCGAAGTCAAAGATAAGGTTTTACAAACGTTTTATGATTTAGAAGACGACGTTGTACTTATAATAGGAGAACCTGGAATGGGTAAGTCAACTCTACTAACTCACTTGTCACTTAAGACAAAGGAATTCGATCCTAATGTTTGGATTGTAAAAATAAACTTACCAGAGCACGGGAAGCAGCTCAAGTATCACAGTGCTTGGGAGGGAGACGATGCTTTTAATACTTTGAAAAGTTTAACATTTATGTGTCAAACTGCAGTCATCTCTTCACCTTCTGATGAACTATTAGTAGAGCTGCAAGAATCACCAAATGGGAACGTTTCCCTAAAGAAATGTTCAGGTGATAAATCAACAGTATTCGAGTTGAAAATGTTCCTACATTTTTATAACAGAGGAAAACTGATATTCCTCTTCGATGGCTTTCAAATCGTTATGCCGTTTAAAAACGAAGTGTTATTATTACTGGACTCCATCAGGAGTTATCCTCTTAAGCAAAAAGTCTGGATCACAAGCAGACCGTTCTATCTCTATAAATCTGATTTAGAAGAAGAGTTCGGACCGTCGTACGAACTGAAAAACTTTTCTCGCTTTGAACAGGACTCGTTATTAAACACAATTTGGAAGTCCAAGATACAACTTAATAATCTTTTTATAAAAGAAACGATTGATAAGTTTTTAGATTATGTGGTTGACGGTTTTTTGAAAGAAACCCACACTTATAAACATAACGAACACTTAAGAGGATACGTGCTGCTTTTGGATTATTTTAAAATGGAATCGGCGGCTGTTGGCATTAATTTTCCGTATGATAAATATTATAATAATTTTATGACGAGCTTTGACCTTTGCAGAAGCACAGTCTCATGTTTCCCAGACGACATAACGCCGCGGGATCTGAGCGAAGTAGCAGAAGTATTCAAAAATATTTATTTTTTCTTCCTGAAGCTTGACATATTTTAATTTGTTTATAAATATTTCATTTGCAATTATGCACCCATTACCTGCCCCGATTCTGTAGTGCATGTATGTTCGCCGAGTCGCAAGTAGACTGTTTTTATTCTACTATGCGAAAACGATGCACCTCCGGTGCGCAGGGGCGAGGCTAGCTTCAGCGGCATTCTGAGGCATTCGCGCAGAGTAAGAGAGAGCAGTTCACATACTGGGCCATCGAAGTATGTAATATGCTTATGTTTTTTTTTTAATATTGTATTTTTTTTTTGTGCCCTGTGTTTGTCGAAATAAACGATTTTATTTATATTTATTTACTTTATTTTCCTTACACACTTGTTTTAAGACTTTTTAATATTAGGATTTTAAGAAACAATATTAACTAAAATGTATTAACTGTTTTTTTTTTTTATTTTGTTGAATGAAGTACCTAACTACAAAATAGCTACCTAGCCTACCTACAAGATTGTGTACAAGGGCCGCTATCGATAGTAGTAAACCCCTCCTCCAGGCCTGACCAAGCTGTTCAGTCTGTGGCGATTCTGCTCCATTCTTCATTTGTCACTCATCTGCTGCTGTCTTTGCTATATCGTCGCTCCATCTTGCAAATCGACGGGTCAGATTTTGATGCCCGAGGGTTAAGATGAGTTGCCCCTACACAAATATCAATTCCGTATCATATAACCGTCCGTCGCGGTGGAGTCCGTGGAAGCATGTGGTCATCGGGCAGAGCCGTGTCGCCGCCGCGCCGCGCCTCAGTGTGCGGATGTCGCGCAAGGAGTTGGGCTCGATTCCCAACAAATGTCAAATTGTGCATAGCTATTCACAAAAATTCGACACGCTTCCGTGCCGAATCGAACATCAATTCTAATTACCAAATCACGAACGTATTCTACATTACGTATTTTAAACATACTCAATTGAAATAATTAATATTCTCGATCCCTGACAGGGCTATTGTAGCTAATAAGCCTGATCTTGTGGTGATAGATCAATTGTTGATATCGCTGTCCCTCATGACAAGAATTTCGTGAAAGCTGAGATAGATAAAAAAATTATGCCGACGGTTCACATTTATTTTAATTTTTTATTAATTTCTTAAATGTTTTTTCGTTTTAGTATTTAACAACATTTTTTGGTAACAATACCATACATTTTGTGTTGAATTGATGATACCATCGCTCCGCGCCTCCTTGCCTTATTGTCAAGAGTGGTTTATTTCGTGACAATGTTTACGCTATTTAGGTATTTCGTTTAGAAAAATCAGTTTTCTATTTATAGCAAAATTATTTATTTTACTATTTTGACCGACTGATAACAACTTGTAATAACCGCTGTAGTCCCTCGTTATTGTGTTAACCTAATGGCCACTCTGTATACCTAGGTAGATCAGCCCAGATTGAAATCCCCCAACAATCAACTAGCGCCGCTATTGACTCAATGAAGTGAAACAGTCAACACTATCAACATTGCATAACGTACAGAATAACTCTTTTTGCATGCAAACCAGCCATTATACAAATTCATTGATACAAGCGGCCCTTAGCCCCATGGCTTAGCCGTGAAAGTATGCGGCCCACGGTCGACCGGTTCGATTCCGTGCAGTATTACCTAACAAAGCCGAAGAGCGTATTGTTCTGCTCAGCTCAGTCCCTTACGTAACAGCGTGATGATATGTGCCGGTTTGATTTGACTATTATTGTTAGTCAGATGTTATAATTGGTAGACCGGTTGTGATCAAAGTGGAGTGTTTTATTTCCTTGAATATACGGCATCGTGTTAAATAAAAACTTGACTGTTCAGTGGTTGAGCTATTAAAGGTCGCGGGTTCAATTTCTGCACGAATTCTTGTTATTTTTGCCGAAGAAAGAAAGAAAATAGGTACATTTATTTGCGATAAACATGACGCAAAGAAAGAATACAAACACAAAAAGAACACGTTGGGGGAAAGCACGCAACAATCAACACAGCCTATCGTAGCCCACTGCTGGGCTTAGGCCTCTCCAAGGCTGCGCCACCAGACCCTGTCCTCCGCCTTCCACATCCAGTCTATCTCAGCCACTTTTTCAAGGTCGTCGGTCCATCTAGCCGGGGAGTGTCCCGCACTACGCTTGCGGATGCGCGGTCTCCACTCCAGGAATCGTCTGCTCCAAGGGCCATGGGTTCTTCGATAAACATGGCCAGCCCACTGCCAGTTTAGCTTTTTTACTCTGGAAGATATATCGGTAACTCCGGATACTCCGAGCATAGCCCGCTCTATAGCGCGCTGAGCAACCTTGAATCTCTGCTGTTTGTGTATGTCAGTTTAAATGTTTGTAAACGCATCCACGATACGGGAGAAGTTCCTAGTGAGGGGCAGTTTAAAAAAAATAATCTCTGGACCAACCCGACTGTCGGAGTCCACGTTGCACATCGTATGTCATAACGGGCAGGACGCACTGGTCGAAGACCATTCTTTATGAATGGGAACAGTTAATTCAAAACAAAACTTTAGGCGCGCAATTGAGCTCGCATCTTCCTATTTATAAACTATAACATTTAATCCCAATATTACCAAGGTTGGGCAGCCTTATTGTGTTCAGCCCCGAGGCCTGGGTCTGTGCTGTCTACAACGTTAAATTTTGATCGTTTTAATCCTTAAAAGGGTTCATTGTTCTCTTCATTATGAACAACTTTCAAAAAAAAAAAACTGTTGATCCATACAACATGTCGAGTTATGCGAACATAAATCTATGGACCAACAGATTTATTTTTTCACGATTTCAGGGTTGGTCTCGTAGTAAAAGACAGTTATTCACAGTGATGAGTACAATGACCCCTTTTAAGGATTAAAACGATCAAAATTTAGCGCTGTATGTGTGGCCGGTTGATGGCGATAGGCTGCCCACCAGTTACACGAGGCTGAACATAACTGGCGAAATGTAAGTATACTAAAGATACGCCTCCGCCTAACCTTTCGGAGGTGTATGTTGCTTAGCTGAACGATCCACAGTCGTGAGAAGAAACTTCTGCACATAACTCACACGTGGTGGCCTCATCACCGATGCAATCTTAGTTGGCAATCAAATTAAAGTAATCAGGGTTTTGTAGAAGGCCGTAGAGGCCTACCTACTTGTATGTCATCCTTTGCTTCACACAATTTGCTGTCTAATAAGAATCATTCACAATACCCGATCTTAGGAGCAGCCGATCTGTTATTAAAAAGCCTGTGATGTTCCACTGCAGGGCAAACGCCTCCCTAGTCTCTTTCCACTTCTCTCTGTTTAAAGCTGTTTATAACCAGTTCTAGTTGAAGAAGTCCAGCTCATCCCGCCATCTCCGTCTGGGCCTGCCGCGATGTCCCTTGCCATTAAGAGGGACCCATTGGGTCGTAAGTTTGGCCCATGCAATAAAAGTATAAATTCGCCCCTACCATAAAAGTATCAATTCGAAATAGTAGACCGGGGATCTATCAGATAGGAGCAACTATCGGCCTATATCGCTGGCTACGGTAATGGCCAAGTTATTCGACAGCTTGCCTAACGACACCCTTAAAACTTAGGTGCGGCTGCCTCGCTATTGTAGTGCGTCTGGTATGTTTGCGGAGGCGCGAACGGATAGCTTCCATGCGATTGTGCGCAAAAGGGTAGCTCCTTGTCACAGCGTGTGCGAGGCAGTAGTAACGGCATCCTGCAGATGTTTGTATCTCGGGCGGATTGCCCCATCCAGCACCCTAATTGCGTAACACACAATCAATCGGAATCGGTTTCATTTTGACAGTTCAACAACATTCATTGCGTTGTTTAAGTGTTGAGCAGACAAATTTTTCGAAGTTATGAAGCAATGGATTAGCAATTTGCTTCAAAATGATTCAGATTACGATTGATCGTGTGTTACGCAATTAGGGTGCAGAACATGTGGATACGCATTGTTTTGGGCGCTCACTAACACATTGTGTACGTCATATATATATTATATACACAATAACACAATTTTTGATTTTATTGTAAATTATTTTATATGTAATGTTAGTATTGTTTAAATTGATTTTAATTCTATTTTATGTAATTTTAGTCTGTTGTCTATGTACCAACTGATTTTAATTTAATTTAATGTATTGTATGGACTATTATTATCTAAAATAAATAAATCAATAATAATAATAATTAAATGTTTGGAGTGGAGTACTTTTTTCTCATAGTTAATTGATTTTAACGAGTCAGAAAACTTCTATAAAATCGAAGAACCGACACAGCTCGGTAACCATCCAAATCAATCAAATCAAATCAAATCAAAATAATTTATTTGTGAAACATAGGTAAACATTTGAGGATCTTAAATATAATATAGATAGTGCGCTATGTTGTGCCATCAAGACATACAAATATGGATGAGTAGAAATAGGATTATAAATTAAACAGTCAACAATATTATGTAAGTAAATAAATTAAATCAGTCAAATTAAAATTAAATCCAAATTAAATTAAAAATTAAATCAAAATCAAGTCAAAATTAAATTAGAATCAAATTAAATTAGAACCAAATCAAAATCATAATCATAATTATCCAAGATTTAATAATACAAATTCAAAATTATTTCAGTTCGTCATTTAAAAATTCTTCAATTGTGTAATAACATTTATCAATCAATAACTTATCAAGTACCTTTTTAAACTTTGTTAAGGGCAGATCTTTTATATCATCTGGTATTTTATTATAAACTCTTGGAGCCATACCAAAAAAACTCTTTTGCATCAACGACGTTTTACATTTCACTAGACACAATTTATTCACATATTGAGCACGCATTGGGTTTTTTTTAACAGAGGAAAATTTTACAAATAAATGTGAATTTGTTTTCACGAACAGTGCAGTTTCCAGAATATAAAGAGATGGTAATGTTAGCAGTTTAAGCGATTTAAAATGTGGTTTGCAACTATCTGTTGATTTAAGACCACACATTGATCTTATACATCGTTTTTGCATCCTGAATACCGTCTCTCTTTCAGTTGATTGTCCCCAAAAAACAATACCGTACCTTAGAACTGAAGCGACTAGTCCATGATAGGCGGTTATAAGACTCTGCATATTTACTTTTTTTGATAATTGGAAAAGGGCATATGTTGATTTACTCAATCGTTTACAAGTTTCCTCGATATGGGGCTTCCATGTGAGTTTATTATCGATGTTGATACCCAAAAATTTAGCAATATTAACTTCTTCTATTTTATAATTCTTAAATGAAACATTAATAGCTGGGTTTTCACGACGCTGATGAAAGTGCATAACTTTTGTTTTATCTAAATTAATAACTAAATTATTAACATTAAGCCAATTTACTATTTTAAGAAGAGTTTCATTAATTTCATTTTGATAATCATTCGGATCGGTACATTTTACAATAGCTGTGCTGTCATCAGCGAAGAGGACCATTTTGTGTAGAATTAAATGTGGGAGATCGTTTATATATATTAAAAACAGCAAGGGACCAAGTACGCTCCCTTGAGGCACACCATATTTTATGAGTCTTGGTTCCGATGTATATATGGTTTCAATCTTACTATTTGGGCATATTCTAGATATTTCTGTGCATTGAGATCTATCACTAAGGTACGATTCTAATAGTTTAAGAATATTGCCTCTTATGCCATAACCTTGAAGTTTTTGTATCAATATTTTATGGTCCACATAATCAAACGCTTTGGTCATATCCGTATAGATAGCACAAACCTGTTTTCTACAATCCATAGACGTCATGACATTGGATAGTAAGTCAAATAGTGCCATGTTTATAGTATTATTTCTTCGAAAACCCTTTTGTTCATTGCAAAATAGCTTGTGCTTCTCAAAGTACGTGTATATGGAATTATATATTACCTTCTCAATAATTTTAGAAAATACGGGTATTTTTGCAATTGGTCTATAATTTTTAACATCTTCTTTGTTATTTCTTTTATATAGGGGTTTAATTATCACTTTTTTCAGGCTTGTTGGAAATACGCCTTCGGCAATACATACGTTAATTATATGTGCGAGTGGTCCTGCTATAACATCCTTAACATATTTTATTACCCCAGTAGATATCCCATCGTAACCAACAGTGTTTGTGTTATTTAGGCTAAGAATTATTTTTATTATGTCATTGCTTAAAACAGGAAGCATAAATAATGATTGTGACATTAAATTTTTAATATTATTATCATATTTTTTTTTTTGTCTGTTTTGACATTATTTTCAATTACATCAATAAAATAATTATTAAATTCATTTGCTATATCTAAGGGATGTGTCAGAGTTACATTATTTCTTTTTAACGACATTATAGATTGTTGTGGTAAGTATAATTTAGATTTGTTGATTATTTGCCATGTAGCTTTTGATTTATTTTGAGAATTCTTTATGAAGTGGTTATTTTGGGCTTTCTGAGTTAACTTAATTATTTTTCTATAGAGGGTCGAATATTTTTTAAAAGCTAACTTATTTTTTGAATTTGGGTTATGTCTGTACAACCAAAGTAACTGTCTTTGTTTTTGACTACATATTTTAATTCCCCGTGATATCCATTTAGTCTTTTTGTTAGATTTTATTGTTATATACTTTTCCGGAAAACATAGTTTGTATAATAGTTGAAAATCTTCTATGAAACTGTCATAAGAATCGTTTGCATTTTTCGCGTTGTAAACTTGCATGAAGGATAAACTGTTTAGATGCGATTTAAAAATCTTTAAATTATCTATGGAGATTACTTGCTTTTTAGTTTTCCAAAATTTTATTTTACAGGTCTTGCTAATGGGCACTTTGAGAATTTGGGAGGAGTGATCTGACAGGACCAAATCGATGACTTCTGCCTTCCACTCCTTACGAAAGCTGTGGGCAAAATTATCAATGCAGGTGTTACTGCCCAGCCTCGTGGGTTTATAAAGCGCGAGCGTTAGGTTGTATTGCAAGAGGAAATGTTCAAGTTCTAGTGTAATTTTGTCTCTTTTTAATACGTCAATATTAAAGTCACCAGTTAAAATTATATTTTTGTTTGAAAGGCAACTAATTTTTCTCAGTATGAAGTCCAGTCTTTCATAAAATATTGTATAATTATTTTTAGGTATTCTGTATATGCAGATAATAATAATGTTATGGGTTATTAGTTCGACAGCACAGCTTTCAAAGACTCCTGACACTGATTGTTTTGCTACACTTGGTATCTCTTTGAATTGTAATCCAACTCTAATAAAAATACAGGTTCCTCCTCGTTTTTTGTTTCTCGAGAAGATAGCAGCTAGGTGGAAGTTGGGTATGTGTAATAGATCTTCGTAACCCACTTCAACAAAATGCTCTGTTATACAGATAACATCCACAGAGGTACCTCTCCTGGAAAGATCTTCTAATTTAACTACTAATGCATCTGATTTATTTATTAAGCCCGCTATATTTTGATGAAGAACGGTAAGATAATTATAGAAAAAACTGGTCATCAGCTATTTGTGGTTTTGAACCTGTTAAACTCTGAGTTTGAATCTTTTGAGAACAATCGAACTCCGGATATATAGCATTCAGGGCGCTCAAATCAATAATGAGGTTTTGGAGATCGGGTATTACTATTTTTAGGCCTTTGTTATTCAAAGTCCCAAAGCGTTGGTTATAGGTATCACAAGTATAGGGCAGATTAAGATTAGAGTCTAAAATAAACGCATAGTTATATGTTTCTAAGTCCATGTAAAGGAGATTATTAAATGTGTCTATTCTGCTATTAAACATGATATTACAATTATGCATATATTTGAAAGTTGGTAGACATATTATGATATTAGTGTGGTTCAGTGGTAATAGTTTTTCACGAATATGTCTGACAAGTTCAATGTAATTTTGTGTTTTTCGGAAATCCTCCTCTCCAATATAAATAATACAGTAATCATATAGTGTAAAATTAAGAACTTTTTTGTCAATATTCTTTAAAATATCCAGTTTTGACCCCTAGTTGACTGGACTTAGTTAGTTGATAATGGCCTCTAGTATAACGCCTTTCAAGGAATACGTCGTTTTCCCTGTCAAAAAAAAGCTAATATATAATAGAGCTTGTTTATTTTTTTGTTTGTTTGAACACGCTAATCTCTGGAACTACCAGTCGGATGTGTAAAATTATATTTGCATTTGATAGCGCAATCCTTGAGGAAGACTATAGGAATATTTAACATCACGCTTTGACCATTAGGAGCCGAGCAAAAAGAAAGAACGTTAAGCGAAAACGAAGAATAGCGCGGTCAGGCGATGCGATACGACGGAGTGGGACGGGGGAACAAGAAATTACACGCGGACGAAGTCACGGGCAGAAGCTAGTGTGTAATATTGAAGCAAGCGGTATATCATAATCTTCTTATACGAAATACTCTAGTCTTGGGTACAAATGCCTGCACATCAAACTACCCGACAATCTACCTTGAACCTTAATTTTGTAGCAATAAAGTTGAAAATCTATTAAAGAAATTTGACAGATTGTAGTAGCTTGATGTGCTGGCGTCTGTACTTTGCTGGTCGGAGGTCACGCCGGTGCCCACTCATTGAAGATGTCCTAATGTTTGTTGAACTCGCACTGAGCTCCGAGCGACCAATAGTACTTAGACGCGTTGAGTTTGTGATGTAGGCTCTAAATTAAGGTGAAGCTATTATTACTACAGCTTGGAAAGATATACTAGGTGTTTACTTAAGCCTTTTGCGATGTAAAATTAAAATAAAATTGTACGATGAGCAGTGGTGGCACAGTGGTAACGGCCGCGAGTTATGAGCGGTCGGTGGTTCGAACCCAGACTAGGACTTTACTTTTGTGTAAATTATTTCAACACAACTTTCAAAACAGTGATGGAAACTTCGTGGGGAAATTGGCATGCTCTAACACCAGAAATAAGACATGTGACATCTACCAACCCGAACTGGGCCCGCGTGGTGTATTCCGGCCCACTCCCTCTCACCGAGAAAAAGGCCTGAGTCCCAGCACTGGGAACATTATTGGCTGATTATGTATGAAATCGAACCATACATTAAAAAAAATACATATTAAATTGGCTCAATGGTAATAAAGGAAAGCATTAATTAAATTAAATAAATGTCAAAGCAATGTTACGTAATAATTGTCAATCAAATGTCAATATTTAACGTTTATTGATTGTTTATTTCGCCTTTTAAGCTACAAGGAGCTGTGTGTGTTCCTGTTTAGTTAAACAAGTATTGGATCACGGATTTAAGTTAAGAAAAACAGAATGGCATAATAAACAAGGATATCGTGTCATCCTTATGAAGAGGTGCCTTAACAATAGAGTATTGTTATTTAGATATATCAAGATTCAAGTTAAAACATTACCAAGTGGCAGGATGCCTAACATCCTATGGCCACAGGGGAGAGTTGAAACAGCGTCCACGAGTTTCTTTTTTCTTGAGTACCGTAAAATGGGGTGAATCGGGATGTAGGGGTGAATCGGGATGAAACTTTAAAATGGATTTTAACGTTGAAATAATATAGCTTGTTGCCAGAAAAGACTGTAATGTGTTTACTGTTTTTTAATTAAAGATTAAGTGTCCTTGTTAGCAGCAAACTATATTATTTGAAAGTACAAATCTATTTTAAAGTTTCGTCCCGATTCACCCCGTTTTACTGTAAGTGATGACGAGGTCGTGGGTTCAAATCTGAGCAAGTACCAATTTGACTTTTTCAATATATAATGTCCTTTCTAAGTTAGCGGGCTTGTGGCTAAGTAATAACAGCCGCACGGGTCGATCGATCAGGTTAAGCTACGCTTGCCGCGGTTGGTCCGTGGATGGGTGACCATCTTCACATACCAAGACCCCTCCGTGCCTCAAAAAGCACGTTAAGCCGTTGGTCCTGGCTTTCATTCGTGGATCTTTGACAGTCGTTACGGATCGTCAGAAGTCCGAACGTCTGACAACCAGTCTTTCCACGGGGTATCGTATTACCCAGTAACTGGGTTGTGAAGGTCATATAGGCAGTCGCTCCATGTAAAATACTGGTATTCAGCTGCATCCGGTTAGACTGGAAGCCAACCCCATCATAGTTGGGGAAAGGGTAGATGGATGGTGATTACTAAGGAGGAAAAGAGTGAGGAAACCTGGACTTAGTAAAAGCCTAAAGTCGCCCACTCATCTTGAGCAAGCAGGTGATCAATGGTCATGCCTTCTCTGTATGCGACCATTGTCCAGCAGTAGGGCAATCATAGACTGGTATTATTATCACAGCCTTCGATCCTGCGGCTGATCTCTCGCCGGTCGTGTCGGATTGCCGTTCCATCGAAATATGAGAGTAAAAAATAAAAGAGTGCACCTGTTTTTGCGCACACACTTGTGCACTATAATATATCCTGCAACTGTCTAGTCTAGGTCGGATTGGCTGCCGTGTCTGAAATTTGGTCGGAAGTATGTATACTTACCCTGTGTAGACAACCACGCTATCAAGTTGCTGACTGACTATTCACAGTTTTTATTATATAGCCTGGGCCGAGAGAGAATGGGTTAGGTACAAGTGCACCAAGCACCACCTAACACTTGGCTTGGTGATGGCGTAAAAGACGCTGTGCCTGCGAAGCTTCGCATGATGGATGATGATTAATGTGATTATGTCAGAGAACTGAACGAGTCATTTGTTTCTCTCATTCAACCCAATACCTACCACAGGATGTCGAATAGTACTACGATGACAAGAACACGACAAAAAAGGGTCGTGATGACTCCGTGGGTAAGCTTCGCCCCTCATGTCTGATTGTGGGTTCAAATCCGGACAAATACCATTATGACTTTTTCAATTGATATATACTCTCTCAGTTTATCTTGAACATTATTAACATCGATGAAGGGAACCTGGACATATAGTTAATGTAAGCCTGACATCGCCAACCCTTCTTGAGCAAGCATGGAGATCAATGCTCGTGCCATTTCGTCTTTGCCCAGCTATGGGACAGTATTAGGCTGGTATTTTTATTGTATTAATAATAACTACACCTACAACAAAAACAACAAAAAGATTTGACCTATCAAATCATGTTTCTACACGCACTTGCCGTATCGATACGTTGCTAATGTCCTGAATAAAGAATACATACGTCCCATCACTACAAACTGTTGCAGGTGCTGTTCGGGAACTGAAAACAATAACGATAAAAAGTTCCTCCGAACCGCACGTTATGAAATTTTGTTTCAGTGCGGTTAATGGAAGTGCTCAGGTGCGGTTCGCAGAAGTGCTGTTCAAATTAGTACTCTAAGTGAAATACCTCAAAAACGAGGTATTCCACTTAGAGCACTGAGCATAATTATCAACTATTTTAACAAACGAACGTTTATTTTAAACAATGATCTTCACGCATGATCTTTGATTATTATGGTAGCTCTCAGCAGACCGTACCCATTACTTCATACTATTTGATAAGCCTCCAATGAAGCGCGTTGAGCCGTTGATGCCAGCTGTCATTCCTAGATCTTTGGCAGTCGTTACGGGTAGCAAGAAGCCCAACAGTCTGACAACTATCGGGGTATCGTGTTACCCAGTGACTGGGTTGTAGAGGTTAAATAGGCAGTCGCTCCATGTAAAATACTGGTATTCAGCTGTATCCGGTTAAACTGGAAGCCGACCCCACATAGTTGGGAAAAGGCTAGGCAGATTGAAGCCTTTAATATTCGTAGCCCAGTATGACTGGTTGCTCAACCTACACCGGTTGGTTGCTTGTAATTCCAATTATAAACCAAACAATGATAGTTTCATCTACAGTTGATGTTGCAATGCAAGCAAGACTTTAATATATTCAAATTGGTTCATCAGCTTATGAGATACTATAGGTGCGCCTCGCGGTTTCACCCGCATAAATTTCGAGCCCGTAAGAATATCGGGATAAAAAGTATATACTTTGTCCTATTCTAGGTCATTGTCTGCTCATTTGCCAAATTTCATCAAAATCCGTTCAGCCGTTTAAGTGTGAAAGCGTAATAATCAAACATACCAAAAATCAAATCTTTTCTTTTTATGACATTGGTTTAGATGGGTCTATTCTATAGTATTGTTATATCGTTTTTTATCACCATTTGCAGTGCACCAAGCTGATCGTAGGTACAGAGCGTTGTAAGCAACATTGTCATTGCCTATTACTAGGTACCCAGAATTACACAATAGTCTCGCCAGATCGCTTTCGTGGGTCGGCAGAACCAGGGCTGGGCTAGCCTTTCAAATGTAGGTATATGTATTCTAAATGTATTATGTCGCAGCCAACTGGTTTAATTAGCCGTTTAGTTAACCACCTAGCCTTTTAACTAAACGGCGGCCTTTCAACTAACGCCCTGAATGATATTCAATAAATTATAGTTTAGGTTGGAACTGTAACCAATCACGCGCGAGCCGAATTGGTCGCAGTAACTAAGCCAGGGCACCCCGACCAAATGGGTTAGGTTAGAACTGTGATCAACCGCGTGCGAGCCGAGAGAGTGAAGCGAGGCGAGCACTACTTCCAACAACGGCTAGGCGGTTGACTAAACGGCTAATTTTACCAGTTGGCTGCGACATGAACACAAGTCATATAATAATGTTATGAACTACACGTAACATAATATCACGCCTGTTTTCCCCGAATGGTTAGGCAGAGGTGACACATAGGTGACCAATGGGTCACCTATTAATACGTCTGTGTTGGTCGTGAGTTCGAACCCAGGCAGGCACCTTATTTACTGTATTCAATTTGAACATCCTGCTCTCAAAACGGTAAAGTAAAACATTGTGAGGAAACTGGCATCTCCTAAAACCAAAAAAGCGAAGACAAGCGACATCTACCAACTAGCACTGGGCCAGGATGGTGGATTATGGCCCATATATGTATAAAAAGATGTTTATTCCACCTCAATTTTTTTAATAATTCAATGCCTAAAACGTTCATGGTCAAATGTCTTTAATCAGTTCCGCATAGCTAGCTAGTTTCAGAAATCCTTCAATTTATAAATAAACAAATTAGAATTATTTAATTTCAAACTCTGATAAATAAATAAAACCCAGCTTGACCAGTTTTTGCACTTCATCTATGAGATCAAGGATCTGATTATGGTTACAGAAATTTATTTCTCAATCAATTAACTCAAGGATTCCAGTTACTTGAGAACATTTTTAGAACTTAAAATATAGTATTATAAAAACTTTGATAAACTAAGTAAGTAGCTAATGGCCCTGATTCCCTTGTTCACAAACTAAACTAAATTTAAGTTCTGTGCATCTTTTTCTTTCTATTTCATTAAGAAAAGGACAGAAGATAAAATAATAGATTAGTCCTGTCAAACTAAGACACTCCATAGACAGATTGGACGTGATTGACAACATGGCTACTAAAAATACGTCAATTTACGCCAGGCGCTGACTAGTTTGACAGGACTAAACTAATATTTATCATATGTCCTTCTCTAAATTAAATAGAAAGAAAAAGATGCAGTGAACTCAAATTTAGTTTAGTTTGTGAACAAGGGAATCGGCGCCATTGTTTATTTTAATCATGTACGTACATACTAAATAACGTTTCACTATCAGTGCTATTTTTAGATTTTTACTTTCCTTATTAAATGACAATACAATGACAATCATCCCTATTACTATAATATATTTATGTGCATATACCGTCAGTTAGTTAGTTTTTATTTATTTGGGAAAAATATGCACCACATTACATACATAAATCCAAGTTATTACAAAGTCAAGTTTAAATAAAAACAGACATATTTACAATACGAAATAATACACAAATGAACAAACATAACAAGTAAAACTAACAAATAATAATCAAATAATATTGGCACAAAACGAAAAAATAATTCACCTTTCGCCATCCAAACAATAAGATGGTTTTATACAACAGTTCCTACATCTCAGCCTCCCGCTCCAAGTAATGCAATGATGTGTGCGTGACGCCTATGTGTAATTACCTAAAACATAAACAGATCATTCGCGCATGATGTATGTATTAACCTTTATCAATTAAAGCCTAGTAGAGCCTTCGACTGCGCATACGCACCAGCCCTCGCGACTCACTCACTACCTGTGATATTTCTCAATACCTACTCAGTTCACGTTAGCAGCTCACGCAAGGCGCACGTCCGTCGCGCCACCCACCAAATTAGACCGCGAGTGTTTTAATACTTAAATTAATTTATAAAATTATTTATTTCACAATTAAACAACAGTGCTGTTTTGTGAAGTGATAAAAAAGGAGGTTTCACAAGGAGGATTGTGTGTGTGAGTACTTTTTGTTTTTATGACAACTTTTTTGTTTCGTTTTGTAGAGGGTAGTTTGTTTTGTTCGAACTGGACGAAGACAGTGCAATTATTTCTGAGATAACAATCGGAAAATTATTGCTTCTCTCTGAGATTTGCCTTGAATTGAGTCGTGATTTCATGATCTATCATTACAACATCTCGCCGAGAGAATACTCCTTGTTGGCGTTTAACTTGCAATTTAACTTGGCAATTTGAGCTCGCAGTTAAGTGTATGTTTGTATGCACAGTCAAGCACGCTTCCTTGACCGGATGCACTGAAGTTAATACTGAGTTTCATGTCACTTGAACTCATGCATAGCACCGTGGCTTCGGATGCAATTTATTGATGCAACTGTGCGAGCACTTGTAGGTCGTCAGGTAGTTCACATTAAGCTACTGATTACGACACATTGAAGATTATAATCATTGAATATATATAAAAAAAGCTAAAATATATCGAAACAAAACCTACATTGTCTTCACCTAGAGACAGGTACCGAAATAAAATATCCAATGAAATCATTATCGATAAAATTAAAGCGCAATTATAAAACAAACGTCACACGTAAGATTATATTAGATGAAAAATAAATTGACGAACTGCATCGAAATACCAAGATGATCCAAACGGCATCGAATTACGAAGATGAATCAGTAAAAGTTGACTTTGATTATGCAGACAATCAAAATAACCGACAAGATGAATAAAATATTCTTATAATGCTGATGTAGCTATTGAAGTATAATTAATAAATACTTAATCTTCTAGACGAAATCCATCCAATCTCTCAATCAAAAATCCATTCAATATCTGCCATCTAATCTCTTCACCACCCTTTTTTTGGGCTGGCATATTGGCAAATAACTTCTCCCGCTCTGGGCGGAGCGGGAGAAGTCAGACTTTTACTGACTAAAACCCACCCGTGTTTATTTAATGCCTGTGCCAGGGGCCACGATAAGTCTTGTCTCTTTACCACTCTTGGTTGACTGGTAGAGAATGCCTAAGGCAATAATAGGTCCGCCTTTGTACCTTTTTGTGCGAAAAGTTTAAATAAATAAATATCAACATTAAACATCTCAAAAACTAGCACAATTCAAGTCTCATTAATTCAACGACTCCAACACTTGATACTGGAACAAAACTATTATTAAGAAACTAGTTTTTATATATTATACGTTCGGTAAATATGCAGCTGGTTTCGCAAGGTCCAAATGTCAAGATTGCATGTATGAATATGGATGTTAGGTGAAAACCTTCACAAAATGTTAGTATTTACTTATTTTTGTAGTCCGCTCGATATAATCGAGTTCACCTAGATTCGATAAGAACTTAGGGTGTTTACATAAAGCACCAGGTTTTCCGGTACTGGGCCTCAATTCTGTATGGTAATTATTATTCCCCGCGTAAACTTACCACGTGCAAACAACTTCAATATCGTATCTTGTAGAAACTCCCGTAATGGCAGGGAATCGAAATGTCAACCGTACGGACAACACGTATTTTGACATCCAAACCACGCCAACTTCAAGTTCATTTCGTGCGGTTTCGTCCATTGTGTCAGAATATGGATGTCGTAATTGACGTGGTTTCGAAGTAGGGAATCATTAAGTGGTCAAAGTGAATTAGAGCCTAGATCGCTGCAGGTTGATTTAAGGAAAGAAACGCGCGGTCACAATGTTTAAGCTCTTTCTGTGTGAGTGCATAAGTTGATACGGGGATATTTCACCCGCACCGATCGCTACCGGCTTGTCTTTACCCGGAACCCTCGTCTTAAAATTAATATTTTACTTAATGAGTTTGATGATTGATTTTATTTCTACAAGTAGGTTAGCACAAACACTTTTACACGTCAATCATATTTCTCGAGAGGACACAGTCTCTTTTAAAGATCATGTGACGACCATGTAGATTGATGTCTGAAATGGTCTTTTGAGGAAAGAACCACACAGATTGAGTGGATGTGTCCAGTCAGTGCACGCATTTGTCAGTAATCGTGAAGCCCAGCTCAAAACTTAAGGAGCTCACCGATTCGACGAACACATTCCTCAAACTGCCAGACCATGACACTCAATTTGTAATACAATTATGTAATATCGCTCTATAGTACGCTAAAATATTGATCAATATTTTAGCCGTGGCACTGAATATTTAATTTTACGTGTAATAAATTATATGAAAACCTTCCAAATACTATTTTTACATCTAAAACTGTTACAACTCTTGGTTCAGTGATATTATTTCAATTCATAGCCAACATTTTAGTGCATAGTGTATTTAGTAATATTGATAAATAAATCAACACAGCGGAATATTCGGAAAGTACCTATTTGCGACGTTGCCAACTTTCAAAATGACCCCACTTTTGCCACCCAGCTGTGCCGAACCATGCTGATCCGCACAAGCGTGTAGGACGCCTAACACTTATGACATTCAAGTAAACCTCGATCTGGTTCAGGTTAATTATGTAAGACTAAATTGGGGTCCTTTAGCGGCGGAATTGTAATTGGATATCTAGTTGGTTGCTCTAGAAACCTCCGAAAATGAACTCGCAGCTGTCCAGACTTTGATATAAGTTTTAAATATTCTGGAATATATCAGAGTGGCAGTTCCCGTATTTTTTAAAAAGGCCGCATTGTTATTCATTTAGTTCCATTCTTACCTTTAATTTCCCTAAATTTCTGATAATTTATGAGATTGTGACTAGACGGAAATTATTTTTTATTAAAAGCCTGTGTTGTCCCACAGCAGGGCAAAGCCCTCTCTTCCCTCTGTCTACAGCGATTGTGGGCCAATTCCAGCTCATCCCGCCATCTTTTTGTGGGCCAGCCTCGCAGTCGTTTCCTGCTAGTTGGGATCCACTGAGTGGTGGTTTTTGTGTATTATTAATAATAATAAATCATTTATTTCGTATTCTCTCACATCCATATTATTGTTAGTAGCACAAAAATACTTATAAACTAAGTTAATATACAGAACAAAAAAGAATAAAAAATCAACAATTAAAAAATTAAAAACAAGTTTTCGGACAATCCGACACCAATAAATCTGTTTACTGGACTGCATGCAGTCGTATCCAGCACTCAAGCATCGGAGAGTCCCATCGATCTGCAAATACGCGCAAGATGCTGTTGGCAAACTAGCACGTATGCGTGTTAGGATGGAGGTGTAAAAACAGTCTAAAGTGAAAACTTCTTTTATGGAGTATCCGTTCATAACGCTGAACAAGAAAGCAAGATCTACAATTGTCCTTCGCTCGTGTAGAGGCAGAATATGAATTTTTTTTACTTATATAATTCGGGAGATAGGTATTAGAGCGATATTGAGTGTACCTCAAAAATCGCCTTTGTATACCTTCAAGCCGACTAATGTATAGGTACATACATTATAATTATACACTTATAACATTATATACTTTTTATAAACTTAAATAACTTTTCGTGTCGGTTTGTGTGACCGCTTCTTAGTTCTTCTCACACAATCTTTCTGATGCGGTATTCCCCTCATTTAGAGAATTCTTTCCGGAAGGTTTATGTGTATACCTAATATGTACATTAAATATAATACCTAAAGGAATCTCGAAGTTAAGTCAATTCGTAAAATCAATATTAAAATGTTTTGAAACATAACCTACCTTTTAATGCATGCTTATCTATAATGTAGATAATTATATTAACTAATTTTTGTTTATCGCGATTCTTATATTCCCTGTAAATTGAGAAGTCTGCTCTTGTCGTACTGGAACTCCTAGTACAAGTGCCTTTTTTAAATCTTGTTGACCCTAGCAATACTTTATGCATTTAAAATTGAGTCTTATAACCTTGAAATAAGATTTAATTTTCTTTGACTTAATCAGTCAGTGCCGGTGTGGCAAAACACATAATTAAAAAAAAACATTTCTAGAAACAAAAAAGGTAAATCAATTCAGTAGTCAATATTATAAACAAACTAATTTCAGGACTTGCGTATATTTTGTTACACCTTGTATAATATATTTTGTTACACCTTGTATAATCATTCCAAAATCATCCACCGTACTCAATCACAGGTTCATGTTGTTTGTTTTCTTGCTTCAGCAGTATATATTATTAGCTAGATAATAATACTTTTAATAGTTATAATGCAAGATAATTTGTCATTAGGTAGTTGTCTTAATGTTTTCTTCAAATAATTAATACTTTTAATAGTTATAATGCAAGATAAGTTGTCATTAGGTAGTTGTCTTAATGTTTTCTTCAAATAATTAGCGAGATGAGCGTGGGAACTGTTTCTATTATAAATTAGTTTGTTTTTGTCGTTACATAATAATAGATATTATAATTATTATAATCATAAAATTTTTTGCTTACCATTGTTCTCTAAAAAATCTTTAAGAACATCGGGGAAAACTAAATCTTAAATATGTAATTAAAAGGTAACTTTTTGCTCAAAAAATTAATTAGGAAGACTTAATTTTCGTGAGATAGTATTTGATTAGCGAGGTTTTCACAAAATACTAGATCTTTGCCTAGCTACTTAAAACCAGAATACCGTGCATCGTGTAAAATCATGTTTCTTTTAGCAGTGATCTGAAAGAAAGAAGAAACGAAAGAAAATACGCTTATTTGCGGCAAACATGACGCATAAAAAGAACATCAACGCAAAAAAAAATAACAAGTTGGGGGAAAACATGCGTCACATCCACGCAAAACGGCCATCGCTCCGCAAAATGCGATGACCCTTTACGAGACAGAGCCCCAGCGCTGGTTTTCAGCGACAGCCGGCGTTGACGTGATGATCTCTTTTTGCCGAAGGGTTAGACAGGGGAGCGAGCCTGCCATCTAGCGAGCACAAATCGAGTCTCCGGGGTGCGACTGAGACTTTCCAGATGAAAAAACAAAACAACACAAACGAATGGTCTAATATTAAGATCATAGTCCTTCCGACTGATTTTTGACAAATGTCAATCATGTTATTGCTTTTTCGCGAGGTAAACATACAGATTATATAAAAGTGACGAAATTCAGTTATAAATTAGTTTATAAATATTCAAATCAGCATGTGCATTTTAATTAACGAATAAATATACCTAGATATTCAAATGAGCATTCATTTTAATTTTTATATTGTTTTAATAAACTTTAATGGTTAAAGTTTTTACGTTAGTCATTTTAGACTCAGAAGTTTAAACGTATCATAACTTGGATATGATGATTTTGAATAATAATAGTTTTATTAAAAGCATGAAGAAACTTTTAATAAATAAATGCTAGTATAATATTGCCCACTATATACTTAAATGATGTACTTTAGACATTTTAAACATGACATTTTTTATTATTATTTTTATTAATTTAACGTAATTTTATGATTTTTGTACTTTCAATTATATTATTACTAGCTGCGCTCCGCGGTTTCACCCGCGTAAGTTTCGATCCCGTGCGAATATCGGGGTAAAAAGTATTCCATGTGTTAATCCTGGTTATAAACTATCTCTGTGCCCATGCAATTCCGTTCAGTAATTTTTGCGTGAAAGAGTAACAAACATCCATCCATCCATCCATCCATCCGTCCATCCATCCATACAAACTTTCGCGTTTATAATATTAGTAGGAACTGTAGGAAGTACTAATATTAGGCAAAACTAACTTTTTTGTAATCGTTCCAACTGATTGTAAACCTACACATGTTTTTGACAAAAAGATATATCTTATCTTTTCTTATGATTGGTCTTTCGGACTTTTGGTCTCTCTCAAGTACATCAGAACAGTCCATCTTTCCAGTTCCCATATTTAAAAGGGTAGGTACCTTGAATTTGTATTTGTTACATACCTACGTTTAGACTACGCCTCGCAATCGATACTAATAATAAAATCTATTTATACCATAGATATAACATTTCTATGATCTATACTAATATAATGAAAACTTGAGAGGTGTCAAGGGACAGCCGGATGGAACGAAGTATAACTGGCTTTCTATAAGAGAGAGAGAGAGAGAGAGACAGACAGAGAAACACGCGCACGCCGCACGGCTTACAACTATAGCAAAAAGTGTCGTTCCAACTTTTGGTCTTAATTTTTCCGTCTAGCCCCCTTTCGCAACGCGCGATAAACTGGAACTTCGTTCCAAAACTTCGTTCCAATAAAGCCGAAGAGACTGTATTTTTTACATGACCGCGCTAATTTCTGGAACTACCGGTCGGTTTTGTTGAGTTATTTTTGCATTTGATGCACAAATTCTTAAGAAATGGCGGCTATTTAATTTCACACTACAGTCCTTAGGAGCCGAGCAACAAAAAAAAAATAATAAAAAAATAAGCAAAATCGAAGTAATAGCGCTGGCTGGCGATGCGATGCGATGCGACGTGGTGGGTCGTGTCGTGCGTGAGCTGAAATTTCACTCGGATGAAGTCGCGGCAGAACGTTGGTGACAATAAATACGAGTGATTTCGACCAATCAAGGAAGGGGCTTAAGGCCAAAGTGTAGATTATTCCCATATAGGAATGTTATGTTTATAAATAATTACTAAAAATATCACAAATAACGGCTATTAATAGATTGACGTCACAAGAAACAAATTAACTTTTTTACCCTCATCTGAAGAAGTAATAATATAATAAATTTATTCAAAAAATTATAAGGCATGATAATTAGGACAGTTTTGAAGTAGGTAAAACCTAACATGTTTTTTGTTTATTTTTGTGGTCAACAGGTTATTCTTGAATAATTTAATTTTCTTTGCGCGCAACGTGCTTTGATTACCGAGACTAATTCCTGATAGCTACAGGCTGTCATCTATACTAATAACTAGCTTCTGCCCAAGACTTGTTCCCCGACCCACCGCGTCGCATCGCATCGCCCGCATTATCTATTACTTCGTTACCTATCGCTTAGCGTTCTTTGTGACTTTTTTATTTTTGTGGGCTCCTAAGGGTTGATGTTAAATTGCCTATTATATAGCTTTCCTCAAGAACTGTGCTACGAAGTGCAAAAAAAACTATTTTGTTGCGGAGTTATTTTAAAATTATGATATCTCCTGAGATGTTGATTGAAATCAAGTGATGTCAAGTGCAATTTTGTTCACAATTATATACTAGTGATGAATAACGTATTTATTTGAATAAGGATTAATATCATGTTGATAAAACACCTTCGCAAATAATGCATTAATTTCGAACAAATTTGATTACCATAAAAAAGTCAATGTTAAAAGATAGACATTATGCTGTCGCTGTGTTTTAAAAAATAACAATTCCATCATACATAATTTTTGCGTAACTTAAGCCGTTTACGCAGCGCACGCAACGGAATCTCTCAAAAAGGAATAATTTTTCCCGTTTTTGCAACATTTTCCATTGATGCTCCGCTCCTATTGGTCGCAGCGTGATCATATATAACCTAAAGCCTTCCTTGAAAAATGGACTATCCAACACAAAAATAATTTTTAATTCGAATCAGTAGTTCTTAAGACTAGCGCGTTCAAACAAACAAACTCTTCAGCTTTATAATATTAGTTTAGATAAAGCTGATGAGATTATTTGTTAGTTTGTTCCAACTTCTAGTCGGATAAAAAAAATATTTTTGCATTTGATAGCTTAATTCTTGAGGAAGGCTATAGGCATATTTGACATACATTGACAGATATTTGACATCACGCTAGGTTGGGTACTTAGAAGCCGAGCAAAAAAGTCAGAAATAATGCTAAAATAATTTACTAATTAAACAACAGATAATTCGTTATTTTATAGCACTGAGTGTATTTATGTTAATTATGTGACCAAAATTGCTAACTCTTTACCTATTATTTATTAAGTCTTAAAAATATCTTAAAATTAAAAATTAAAGGTACTTTAGAGGTATGAGGAACAGGGTGTAAAGTTCACTCAACCTCCATAGAAAAGGAGGATCCTCCGACCAGACGGGTGTTATGTCTGGCGGGCAATTGGCCGACGATTGATATTGGGAAATTGTATCTATGCTAATTGCGCGGTAAACTCTGCTTGCGAGATGCAGGATTTGCGTGACGTCAGTATGACGCGTTGTTCGCATGTGGCGTTGTAGATACCGCTACAGTACCTACTTACCTAACTAACCTACTTACCTAATCTATACTACTAAGAATAAAGCTGAAGAGTTTGTTTGAACGCGCTAATCCCTGAAACTACCAGTCGGATCTGTAAAAATCATTTTGCTCTTGATAACCCAACTCTTGAGGAAGGCTATTAAAACTTTTTTGCAAAAAAAAAACAACCGATTTCCAAAAACGACACTACAAAGTGAAATAACTTTAATTTCGGAATTCGGTGTCGTTGGGTTCGCATTTTCGTTGTTTGCCACTGACTTCCGAAATTAAAGTTATTTCACTTTGTAGTGTCGTTTTTGGAAGTCGGTTGTTTTTTTTTTGCAAAAAAGTTTTTATTTTTCACTTTTAAGTTGTAATTTTTACCAGTAATTTTGATTTAAAACCAAACTACTGAACCGTTTTTGATGAAATTTCTATGGGACCATTTGGGAAGTATACCCTCTCCAACGAAAAAAGATTTTTTCAAATCGGTTGGCACGCGACGGAGTTATGCGCGAACAAACATTTGAAAAAAAATACAAACTTCCGAATTGAGAACCTCCTCCTTTTTTAGAAGTCGGTTAAAAATCACGCTATGACCCTTAGGAACCGAGAAGCCGAGAGTTAGTTATTATATAATAAAACTAAATTAGCTGACTTATTTCAATAAACACAGCTCATATTCGTCATTTACAAAGGCATGGAAAAGTCCAAACTCGTACAAAAACTGGAAGTTAGATAAAACCCTAATATAAAAATAGGAATGTCGATATCACAAGTTTTTTTTTACTGCCTGGCTTGTTTTTGCGGTAATGTTCTTAGAAAAAACATGTTCTTCTTCAAGTATAACATGTTTTTTCATCAGAAATATTAATCAGTTCACTCAGGAGTAGGTAGAAGTACCTTACTTCTGATTTATTTATTTATATAACTGTTGCTATTATATAATGCTTGCTGCACTTACAGTAGACACCAAAGCGCGCAACAAGCCAACAACATAACATTTAACTAAAAATCTTCATACAAACATTAAGCTATTTAAGTAATGCACTGTTAACCCTTTTTTCTCTCCTTATTGTATTAGGCTTATGAAATAAAATTATTAAATTATTATTAATTACCTATTAAACATAGATTTACTGCATAATAATAATAATGAAATTCTTTGCCCCCACCAATTGCGACTGCTGGAACTACAGAAGGTAACTGAAACTTTCAGTAGCGCCATCACGATGGAATTTGGTGTCGACAAATGTGCAGTCATGCATGTAAAGCGAGGGGACATTATGGAATCCGAGGGAATTCAACTCTCGGATTCCATACACCTTAGATCCCTCTCCTCATCCGAAAGCTATAAGTATTTGGGTATGTCGGAAGCGTTACGCATCAACGTTGCTGACATGAAGCAAACGTTGAGGGAACGCTTCTTTGGTCGCCTGAAGAAGGTGTTAATTAGCCTTCCTTCAGGCGGAAACAAGGTGCGCGCCTTCAACAGTTGGGTCATGCCGGTTTTGGCATATATCTATGATGAAATATGCCAATAAATATATATCTAGATGGCAAAGATAATTATAAGTACCTAAGAATAATGTGAACAAAGAAACCAAAAACGTCAGACAAATAGAATTTGAATACAAAGGATTATGAGGAACCTCTTCTAGGAATTGAAGCATTTGAAGGTGACTGTGTCAGATGCCATTGGTAAAGCGAGACTCCTATCGTAAAGATTTGCTAGAAACAAGATAATGAACCTAACCAAATTCCAATAGAAAGAAAAAATAAAAATTTGGACACAGTTCGTGAAACACAAAATACAAAATTAACTAAAGAAAAATAAGGTTACAAACAACAATAGTGCCTCACGGCTGCACCAAAAAGTTTCATTTCAGCATCCAACAGATGCTGTCTGACGCTGGTTTTCTAATGAACCTTTAGGGAAAAGTGAGGGGAGTACACACAGTTTCAACATATAATACATACTGTTTTATACTAATAACAAATAAAATACATCTCATTATAAAAAAAAAAAACGAAAACAACAAAGTCCCAGCAAAACCTGTTCTTCACGATCACCTAGATTGATCCGTGCACGGTGCACTCAAAGCGCAATAGAGCTAGTTGATCCGTTTAGCTAATGGGACAAGCCTCACCTTATTCGGGTTCGACCTTATTTCGATCCGGCAGTATTTGTTGAACAACAAAACCGGCCCAAAACAATTACTACACATATCCTGCTTTCATTGTCAAACTACATTCGACATCTACCGTCGCTGAATCATGTTAGGGTCGAGCCAAGCCGAGCGGCTTTTTCCCGCCGACATTCAATATTTGTGCCAGCTGTGTGCCGAATTCTGCCATCCCGAACAAGTGTTTAGCACACTTAGTCACACACGTGATTGAAAACCTAAACCATAATAAACCAATTAATGTTTCTCACGGTAAACACAAATGAGTGTTGTTTTGAAGATATTTTCAAAACAACACAATAAAGAGTTGCATTGAAAACATGCATTTTCTATAGTCCTAATCATCATCTGTTGGGATCGGCTTTTAGTAGCTGCATACCAATATTTTTTTTAGCGACTGCCTATCTATCCTCCACAACGCAACTACTGATAACGACCCCATGGTATGACTGGTTGTTAGACTTTCGGGCTTTGTAACGACTGTTATAGAAAATTCCCAATAAGAATCATTAATTCTCCTCATAACGAATGTGAGATTACTTGGCTTGCATGTGTTAAAGTCCTGTATGGTCACAACAAAAATTGCGTTGTGTGTAATCTTGGTGCATTAGCACTGGCTGACTTGATTAGCGTCGATTTGAGGCAACATTTGTGATGCTGTGTCCAAATATTGTTGCACGTATTTGACTTTGCGATTATCAGCATCTTTTTTTTTAAGAATTTCAACTATATTTTCGAATAGGTATACAGAGTGGTAGGACATCGACCAGTTTACGTCCTTTTGAATTAAACATAAACAAGAGTGTAACACAATATTTTAATGAACGCATGATTTATCCATCATAATCAACAAACACTTTACTAAATACTTAAATAAAAATATTACACACGAGTATTTGCATAGCTGGTGAATTTATTCCAATGGTCATTCTCATTGCGCTAAGTAGATATTTATATTTTGCACACACTTCGTTTGTTTTCACTGTAGACCTACGCAATTTTTGTTTGAACACGGCTGTCTTTCGTTTGTTATCATTCATTTAGGTCATTGGAAATTACTTCCATAACGTTACCAGTCAAATTAAAAGTTAAAATAATACAAATTATTTCACCATCGTCATTATCGCTTTCTACCTGCCAACTGGAAGTAAATAATTAACTACCGTGAGAAAATAATCACCAGGCTTGGCAAAAGAATTTGGAAACAGAGAAGGATACTGTTACCCACCCTGCTAAAAAAGATGCTTACTCTTTACGGGACCCAAAATTTGCTTTTGAACCAAAAGGGATCCTCTTCTTTGTAAGAACTGGTATTTAATTTATTGCACAATGCACACATGTGTATGTATGTATATATATTAAAATCTATGATGAACAATACCTACTTTCATTCCATTCAGCCGAAAGACGTCCATTGCTGGACATAGGGCTCCCCCAAGCACCGCCACTTCGACCGGTTCCGTGCTTCCCGCATCCAGCGGATTCCTGAGGCCTTCACAAGGTCATCGGTTCACCTCCACAAGATGGACCGATGACCTTCCAAATACTTTCAATGCAGAGTTAAAATTATCACCAAATCTGACCGAATCAGTTGCTCGATGCCCAAATTTCCCGCCTTGGTTACCTAAGACGAGGTCAAGGTCCCTAACTCGTCTGTTTTCTAGCACTAGGCATCCACTACGACACGTCTTGAATATCAAGGTCGCGGCTCTTAATTAAAATTGTGAAAGGTTTCGTCATCGTCTAATTTGTTCGATGCTAATTATAGCATAAAATAATCGTTATAGGCGAAATTATTTGCTTAAAATATATAAATTAAAACATGATAATACAGATATCCCCCGGTTAAATCTGGTGTCGGTCTTTTAAGATTCTGGTTACCAAGTCAAATCTTTGTGGTAACTAATTCTGCATATGACAACTGCGAGTGACACGGGTCAACGTACCTTTCAAAACATGACTCTAAACGCGATCAGAATTGATAAAACTCAGGGTCTGACGCAGCAGCAACCGCAGCTGAACCTCTCAAATGGATAAATCCCCACGCTTATTAAGCCACGAGCCCGCTCAATATGACAAACAGCCGATCAGTACCATCAATCGCATATTTGATGACAACAAATTACTTCTGGCTTGGTTATTCATCCTTGCGGTCTAAGTGGTTAGATTTCCTAACGTTTACCTCTCGGGTTGCAACGTTAATGAAAATCGTGTGGTTTCCCATCATTAGGGTAGTGAAGTGTGTGCAGACAATGACGCGGTTATTGAATGTAGTATCAGTTACGATGGTAATGCTTGTGTCTCCTTCGTTTATGTGTTTCCGAGTATTGGCAACCGCAGATGGATTTTGCTAAAATGTATTAGGTTTTTTTAGCTTTACCCTCGTTCATAGTTCTTGGTGTTGTCTTCAATTTTATTATGCCTTTGACTAACAGTCGTCGGTCCATGGAATAATCCACAAGTCCATTCATCGTTAGTGTAGGACTATTGCAGGACATGGAAAAAAATATATTAGACGTTGGATTTGGGTTGTTAAAGTGGACTGGTTACCAGGAACTAGAAAGGACTATCATAGCCCCTGCCTAATCATGATCAATGTTTTATACATATAGACACGAATAAAATGGCAGGGGGTACCTTGAGTGTACAATATCTCGGGACTGGGGTCCCGGACCTTTGAAAGGCGTACTAGGGGCCAAAGCCAACTCGCAGAGGCCCTTTACACAATTCTAAATAATGAGGAGGCACCAACCGTCGATTATTCCTGTATGCACCATGCAAGTGCACCCAAGGACAACCCCCGGTCGGTGCAGGACTATTGCAGAACATGGAAACAAATATACTGGGCTATCGGTTTGGGTGGCTATAGTGGATCGGTCACCTTGAACTATGGAAAGCCTATGTCCCCTGCCTGACCAATGATAATTATAATATTCACAGATGAAATGGCAGGGGGTGACTTGCACACTCCATAATGGGCCCCCGAAAACGGTCGCTAGCACACAGTGTCGTAGCGATAAGCTAACTACTTATTGTTATGTGCGACAAATCGCTTATTGATTTTTGACTTCGGAATAAATAAAATGAAGTGTCTGTTTATAATGTCAAAATAACAGAACAGAACATATTTTTACTAAATGCATATGAAAGTATATACGATAAGTATGACAAAAAAACTCTGTTGTTCCGGCTAATCCCCGACCGGTGCACCGATTTTGATGGGACTTTCAAAGGCATACAGCTGATATTATAAAGGGTAACATAGGCTATATATTAGGCATCGACGCTAACGAAGTCGCGGGCGCAGCTAGGTTGAAATAAAATGGTGAATATATATATAGATAGACCAAAACATAAAATGTTTTGTTTTTCTATTACTCAGAAATCAGAAATAAATGGGTGTTTCTTCAGTTTTCAACCTCTTATCAAACGTGAACTTCATGAATATTTCCAAGAGCTTTGGTAGCGGAATTCCAGTTCATGTGTTTACAAGACGGTGACTACTAACACAGACATCTTATTTGAATAATTAAAAGCTATGTATTCTCTCGCTATCTCTGTAATGACTTCAGACCTGATCTGAATGGTAGATGCCTACTTATTACCTTTTGTGATGTACTGCATAGCAATGTAAGTGAATTTCCTAAGGCTTACGAGCTTCAACATCACGACTAAGCTATGGCGGGTTCCTTTAACAACCAATAACATATCACATCACGCTGGTTTTCCCCGAAGAGTTATGCAGAGGTGTACCTATAGTAGACACACTTGGACCCACATTGCTCCAGCCGGTCAATTCTGTAAAAATCTCACCGTGAAAACTCAAGTGAAGTGAGCTTGATGTGAGTTGTCAGTAGTGTCAATCCCTAGCATTATTTAGAATGACAGCTCACTCCACGCTCACTTCACCTAAGTTTTCACGGTGAGATAGTTACAGAATCGCACTGCAGTTCTGTTTAAGCCCCATGTGATAGGGGCGAGGCTATTGCCATCACCCGCTGCTACTGATAGCAATTCCTGATGGAAAAACTCAATAACACTTTGCTGAATTGATATGCACAGCAAGCCATGAGTTATGCCCAAATCCTATGTTCTTTACATGGTAGGATCTATGTAATTACTATAATAGTTACAGTCCCCACCATTCATGTGAATCCCATGACTGTTTACTTGGCATGGCTTTGCATAAGTTCAAGTAGTACAGTTTTTAAAAGGATAAAATAAGGATTATCCGCAAAAGAACCGGAGTTACCAACATAGCTTGCAGATTAAGCAAGCTGAAGTGGTAGTGGGCTGGCCATCTTTGTCGAAAGACCGATGGCCGGTGGAGCATCGTCTTCACATATAATTAATGTATGCAAAATATTGTAAAACATTTTAAAAGAGTAACGGTGGAGTTTCTTGCCCATTCTTCTCCATACGAAAACTACCTTTTGGAAGGGGCGACTAGAATCAATTTTATTTTAATTTTGACGTTCAAAAGTGCCTTTAATGTGCCTATTTGAAATAAATGATTTGACTTTGACTTTGAGCAGACGAGTCCTCGAGTGGGGACCGCGTATCGGCAAGCGTAGTGTGGGATGCCCCCCACCTAGATGTACCGACGACCATAAAAAGGAGGCTGGGACAGACTGGATGCGGAAGGCGGCGAACAGAGAGTTGTGGCGCAGCCTGGGAAAGGCCTATGTCCAGACTGGGATAGGCTGAGTTGATTGATTGAGATTTTATCGATATGACGTCACCACGATTTGACGTACAGACCGTACCGTTCCTGTAAAACATTATGCGGCTTCGAAGCCAGATAGGTGTCCACACTTCCACAGCTGGGACCTAGGTCAAGCTCAGGAATAACGCATTATAAGAACTGGTGTACGTACCGTCACTGATGCGGAACTTGTTTATAAAAGAGAACGTATTTAAAGACGCGTTAGTCGTGGTCATACGAAGTACAACGTGTCAACATCGGACTGTTTTCACAACAGATCCGATGACCGGCGATTGTGAGAAAGTGGGCTGAACTTTGATATACCGAATGTGCAGCACATAGGAAGAGCGACTAACTGTAAGGGCTCGGCATGGCATGACCACTATAGAAACGAGTTTTATCGACGGAAGAATAGACAAAACGACAAATTGTAGATTATAGATTTTCATTTTGTCTATTCTATCTGTTATTTTGTTTATTCTGGCTGTCATCCGTGTATCTGTCATTTTGTCTATAAATAAATAAAATGTGTTTAATTCAAGTAACAAGACTCATTCCTACAAACAGATACAAAAAAAGGGTAACACGTACAGACAAAAGCGAACACTCACAAGCACAGACTACAATCTCACAAGGCAGCAATATGACTGCTGCAGCATTCATCGCCAGGACGGAGTTGGCGCTGCCCCGCACTCTGCGTATCAGAGACGCGCACTGCTTGCGCATCGTCGCGTGGAAGCAGTTGGTGCTATTCTATCTGTCATTTTGTTTTTTCTTCCGTCATGCTACACGTGCAGAACGGCGTCGTACTGCGCTCGCAACAAATAATAATAATAATTATTTGGGTACATATTTGAATGTCGAACATTAAAATACCTACGTGTATAATGTCAACGTTCAAAACATCGATTTAAATATCGATTATATCGTAATATCGAAAATTGTTATACCTAAGCTTAAAATGTCTAACATTGAAATGCCGAGTGATAAAAATATCTAATGATTAAAAATATCGATAATCAATAAACCTAAGTTCAAAATGTCAACATTTAATGCACTTTAGTTCATTATATTTTCGTTAAAAATACTAGTTAAAATATCGAACTTGATTTAGGAAAAAATGTCGGTAGATTTGAAATTGTCACACTCTGCCAACGCATAAGTCAACTCATTAGTCTGTCCACTGCAAATGTTTAACGTATTGTTTAGCGAATAATTATTTGCATGCAAGCATGCAGCGTGCAAGCAAGCATGCATCATGCAAGGGAGCATGCATCATGCAGCAGGCGGCATGGTTTCTGTCACGGCTCCGGCGCTGCGGAGCTCCGGCGGTCCCACGCGAGCTTATCGTCGTCGATGGTTTTAACGCTCACCTCCGCCTCAGCTCGCGGGCCGCCTCGCCCCTCCACGCCTACGCGGGCTTAAATTACACTCTAGGGGTAGGGCAGACAAGACCACGTGGAGTCGGTTTTGCAGCGATTTGTTTCTATCACTAATTTTTGTAGCACAACCTGCACAACATATAAATAAATATCGGTATTTAGGACATTCGATACTCTGTACTCTGATATTTAAGTCATTAGATAATCTGTACTTCGATATTTAAGCCTTTCGATGTCATGTTTGTCGATAATTAGATTTTAGATATATTGGACGTAGGTTATCTAACTATTCGACAATATAAACTTACGTTATTTTAATTTTCGGTTTTATGGTCGTTCGATATTTAAATTTTCGATGTTTTGAACGTTGACATTTTACATGAAGGTATTTTAATTTTCGAAATTCAAATATGTACCCAATTATTTATTTATCTCAGACAACTGTAGTCCATATTTTACACTCGTACATTAAAATGACTTATAAACTATTTAAAATTATAAACAGCTGATAAAAACCCAAAATAAAATTGAGACAACGCGCAACGTGTCAATTGTATGAAAAAAACAACTGTCCGTGCGCAGGTGTACGACCCCGCACCGCAAGTTGTACGTCATTTTGAAGACTTTGCCCTTGATAAAATCCTACCGGTAATGTTTACTACTCCGACTTTCTTTAGCTACGAACCAGCGATGCTGTTTATCGGTTTGAAGTAAATAAATATCAATTTTCAGGCCTGAAAACCAAGCTAAATGCTCGCACTCACATTTTGGGTATCGTAGTGGGTTCATTATACTCCATCTGTTTAGGTAGTTAAATAAAGGTAAACAATCTTAACATGTCTTTTATCTAAAAAAATGACTAAAAATGTAATCTAAAAATATTTACAACTAGCTGCTGCCCGCGACGTCGTCTGCGTGAAGGCTCTACAGCACCAAAAACATCTGTCGCTATAGCATTATAAGTAAACAACTTTTAAAATTGCATTAGAATATAAGTTTTTTTGCGAAGCAAGTGAAGCGAAGCAAGTGAAGAGAGTTATATGGGAATCCTGCTGAGTTCAGTCATAAGATGTGACTGAAGGAAATAGAGAAAATAATGCAAGAATACATTCCAGGACACAAAAGAGTGAAAATACGTACAAAGGTATCATACCTTACAACACTTCCCTATAAACTACGTTGGTAGTTATGCTGCCAGGAGCCAAAATGTAAAGAGAGTCAGGATTGGTGACGCGAGAGCAAGCGACGTACAGTTGCCCGTGTGAGAAGCAACTCGTCCTGTGGTCGACACCCGCTGCCCTCAGTGTCTGCCCCTGCGACTTATTGATGGTCATCGCGAAGCAAACATTCACGGGGAACTGTACGCGCTTGAACTGGAACGGGTAGTTATGAGGTATGAAAGGAATGCGTGGTATAAATACTGCCTCGCCGACGCCACAACCCGTAAGAATTTCCGCCTCAATGGTGTGTCTGTGGAGCGAGATGACTTTAAGGCGGGTCCCGTTACACAACTTCGGAGGAGATAGGTGCAGAAGAAGCATAATCGGGACACCGACCTTCAGCTTGATGGTATGCGCTGGAAGTCCACTTGCTGACAGGGAGTTCAGAAATTCCACGGGATAATGTGTGGCGTTATCTTGCTCGACAACAATGTTTATCGAGGTGTAGACCACTTCATTCCCCTCAATTTCCGAGAGAATGCATTTGTTAATTGCTGCAGCCTGATTATTTTTGGGCGTCAAAATGGCCCGCTCACACACCCAAGAATTCTGCTGGTGCAGTATATGACTGATGTCCCCGTACACACAGCGAATGAGTTCTTCTAAGCTGGATACCACTCTACCGAGAGACTCTGGAAGCACCACCTGTCCACCTCTCTCTTCTGGTAGAGTGCCTTCGCCAAGACTTAGAAGGACATCGGAGAATTCTTGAGCACATGCATTGCCGCCGAGCTGAGCTCTCATATTAATGGTCAAGCTCAGCGTACGAACTCGTGACCAAAACGAAGATCGTTTCAACGAAGCATTCACCTCGTCAGCCCTCGATCCCCGCGTCACCACGGGAAGCGTTTGCCGGAAATCGCCACTGAACAGAACTATGACACCACCCATCAAATGTTCGTTCCTGCGGATGTCCTGCAGGGTTCTGTCCACGGCCTCAACTGCCTTCCTATTGGCCATCGTACACTCATCCCATACGATCAGAGAGCAATCCTTGAGCACGTGTCCCTTATTGCTGTTACTTGACACACCAAAAACAGGCGTTTCGGCGCTCTCTAAATCGATGGGAATTTTAAACATGGCATGTGCTGTCTTGCCGTCCGGAAGTAGTGTGGCAGCGATTCCCGACGACGCTACAGCAATAGCAATTTTGCCTTGCCTCCTGACCTCTGCAAGTATGCCAGTGGTAACAAATGTTTTTCCTGTTCCACCAGGAGCATCCAAGAAAAACATTTTACCCTGGTTTTGCCCAACGCTTTCAAGGACGGTGTCATAAATGTGTTTTTGCTCTGAAGAGAACAAAGCAACATAGTCATTTCGTATGGTGGTCATTTCGCCCGGATCGTAATTTGTCTCAGCGTTATACTCCCGATTTCCACGGTATTTATACGGTGATGATGTGGGAGCTGATAACCCATATTTGATCAGTGGATTGCCGCCGATAGAAATGACCACATCTTGAAGTGAACTGAGACAGGTGTTCAGCACGCGTTCATCAGTTACTTCGACTTCATCTCCAGTAACACGCCTCAAAGCTCGTAGAAAATCTTCAGACAGATGATGGCGATACTTCTCCCACAAAGCTACCAGGTTCGCGGCTCCACAAAACACCAAGATGACGGCAAACAGATGACGCATGCAGCTGGGACTGTCACTGACGCTCGCCTCCGCGAGGGTGTCATCCCAATTTTGGTCACCGTCGAGAAGGTGACGTGCTACGCAGGCTGCGCGGTAAGTGGGATACTCCACGCCATCAAATGTCCTCAGAAAGGCGAAAGACGTTGGGCCTCGGACAGTGTGAAGTAACAACCGCAGAAAATTGTATTCGCCATTATTCGGATGCACGGTATAAACCCTACCCAATGCGGTGTCCTTGAAAATTCCCGGAAAGCCTTCCACAGCACCTCCTCGTCGACGTCAGTTAAATACACCCCTTTGCTCGTCGTACGACGAGCAAAGGGGTGTATTTTACTGACGTGTAATATGAAGGCAACTCGTCATACGTAAGGGATCTGGCAAACTGGTCGACTTCACAAAGCGTGTTTTTTTAAATGGTCTTCCTCAACTCTGCTCAAGATTTTGAGGGTTTTGTTGGAACTTGAATTTGTCGAAACGAACTATACCATACAACTTTTATGAAGAAAATGCACATTGCCATCTATGAATTTTAAGAATAACTAACTACTAACCTCGCCAACATGATCAAATTTAAATTATTTATTTCCAAAAAGTGTTAACATGTAACTTGATTTGATTTTTATGAAATCTCATAGATGGCGCTGCTTCAAAATTTTCATTATACTACTAACATTAATTAAACTATGTTTCTCTGCCCAAGTTACTTAAATGGCGTAGTTTTTATAGTGTAAAGCTAGATAATAGCATGGCTTACTCAAAAACAACATTTAAATATGCGTCGTTAGATTACACGCTGTGACAGAATACGTAGGTAAGAAAAATAAAGATTCACAGCTCCTCCCCCGTAGGTGATAGCGTGATAATATGTTTCCAGAGTTAAATTATGGTTTACTAAATAAATAACATGTCATTTTGTGCATTCAATTATTTTGTGCATTAAATTACGAACAAAAACCTTTTAAAATCAATATTGCTTACCTCCTATAACATACGGCGTGATAATATGTAGCCTAAAGCCTTCCTTGGTTTACAAAGAACATTTTTGCTGAATTTCACTTCAATCTATCCAGTAGTTTTGGCGTGAAGCCGTACCATACACACAGACAAACAGACAAAAATTCTAAAAAGTCACTTTTTGTCATCAGTTACATTTTTCTAACAAAAGCCACTTATTTTTTTCTCGAAAATTCTCAATGTACAGTTTTTCTTTCGTTACTGTTTTATTATATGTATAGATTAGGTATTTACTTAAACCGATGTTAGGTAATTAACTAAATTTAAATAATATTTGTTGGTCTTTTATACGATTTATTTTATATAAAAAGACATATCAAGATTGTTTACCTTTATTTAACTACCTAAACAGATGGAGTATAGGTCTGTTTTTCAACCAGCACCCTAATAGGGATTTTAAGAAAATTCCCCATCCATTGCTTCATATGTTTGAAAAATCCATCTGCACAACAACGTACCTACTCGTAAATAACGCAATGAACGTGACTGAACTCAATCTGAGTTTGAATGAAGATCAATTGCCATTTTATGTGTGTTACGTAATTATACCTCTGGTGATTGTATAAAAAAAATATATATTCTGCCCTATCATGACAAACAGCAGCGTCGCCCTTTATGCAATAAACAGAAATAAACTTTATTACGTAAGTGTTTGAATAAATATTACATTAAACATTGTGGACAAGCGTCATTGGGAAATACGTGTAATCCCATCGTTTGATTTTCTTATTAGATGTCAGTTAATGCAACGATATGCGGAAATAAACGATAATTTTGTGACATCTTACAATTTGCAACAGTGTATAAAAGGCCTTCTCTGTTCTCATGGGTATCAAAGACGACTTTATTTTTTTCTAATAAAAAGAATAATATCATCCTCAGGAGGCTCTCAATGTACTGTTGGGTCTAGCGCTTGAATCCAAAAGCAGGGCCCCAAGTCTGCTATTTTTATAAATTCGTCATTCCTACACGATCCCATTCCCATCCCATTGTCATTTTGCTTAAAGTTCGTAATCTGCTAAATTCTTAATGGCGATCATTGGTCTGTCAATGGTCTCGTAATAGAATTGTGTCATAATGACATTGTCGTATTGCCATTATTATTAAACCCGTTAGTAGAAATAATTTTCGAAGAACTACTTTATTTATGCCAGATTTCATTTATATATATTTTTACATATTATTCATTAGTGTTTTATACAAGTCAAGTGTTTTATGTAAATCAGTTATTCATTTATCATTATGTACGAGATTACCATTCTATGCCATTTCTTTCAATGGAGTGTACACTGACATAGGTTGTCAATTTACTTATCAACAGCTAGCTTCTGCCCGCGACTTTGTTCGCATATAATTTTACCCCCCTGACCCATCGCGTCGCATCCCACCGCTCGCCCACGCTACTTCGTATGCGCTTAGCATTTTTTCTGACTTTTTCTCCTTTTGCTCGGCTCCTAAAGGTTGTAGCGTGATGTTACATAGCCTATCACCTTCGTCAAGAATTGGGCTATCAAATGCATAAAGAATTTTTCAATTCGACTGGTAGGTAGTTCCGGAGATTACCCCCTACATACATACAAACAAACAAACAACCTTTACCTCTTTATAATATTAGTATAGATTATTCTCCTTCACTGTATTATACCTTATGATTTTTAGCACTAAATAAATCTAGAAACATTAAAAGCACTATCAAATCGCCATTCAAATCTACTTCAGACATAAACCGTTCCTAACTGCTTATTAAATATCTTACAAAGATACACATCGCACAACCTCGAACTCAAAGGTCGTTTTTTTATTTCAATTATGATATTTAATGATACGACTCTTTTTATAATGACATTCACATTAACTACAGGATATATATTCGCGAATCTATTGTTTTTAACTTCCCTGAAAACGTCCTTCGTTATTGTGATTACCTACTTGACGTTAAATTTTATACTCGGAAGTGCAAATGACAGAGGAGCTTTGTTATTAACAATTACCCCAGTCTCGTAATCACACCATCATCTGCCTAGGCTTTCGGCTCCCCAATATATTTGGCAAACCCGGATGCGGCTGATTACCAGTACTTTACATGGAGCGACTGCCTATCTGAGCTCCACAACCCAGTTACTGGGTAACATAACACGCTAACCCTTATTAAGACTATTAGTTAGACTTTCGACCTTCTGTCTAACTGCTGTTCTTCTGGATGGTAGCAGTTCACAAAGATCTACGAATGACAGCCGGGTCCGGGAGCAGCCGCTTAACGTGCTATTCGGTCAAGTGTATTCCTCAACATGCGATTATAACCTAGGACTTGACGCTAGAGGAAAATATTTTGAAGGAATAGAAAAGGTTGAAAAATCAATAAGCTTGTATACGGTGTACAAATATTTTATCTTGTCCCCGTGTGTTGACGTTTGCAGCGTCATTTTAAGTAAATGTTGTCAAGCCAAAGGTTAACGTGCAGGACGTGCACAACATTGAATGCATTTTGTATAACCAAAGAAGTTAAACAACGTGACAAGATTTGAATCGCCTCTTTGCGTGCTGTCAATGATAAAGAAAAGAAAGAAAAGTCACATAATATACCTAATATACAGAATAAAACAAATAAAAAAAGTAAAGTGCGATGTAAGAAATTAGCAGAAAAGTGTGGCTCACGGTTGTGCCAAAAAAGCCCAGATGAGTATTATAAAGGTCTCCTCCCTTTTGTGCCAGGATTCTCTGGTCTGTGCGAGTCTCTTCCAGCTCATACTCGATTTTGCGTAGCCAGGTGATCCACCCATCTGGCTGTTGGTCTGTCAACACTCGCACCTATCTTCAACATAATATGTTATCATCTGCCTAGCCTTTTCCCAACTATGTTGGGGTCGGCTTCCAGTCTAACCGGATGCAGCTGAATACCAGTATTTTACATGGAGCGACTGCCTATCTGACCTCCACAACTCAGTTACTGGGTAATACGATACCCCTTGGTAAGACTGGTTGTCAGACTTTCGGGCTTCTGACTACCCGTAACGACTGTCAAAGATCCACGAATGACAGCCGGGACCAACGGCATAACGTGCTTTCCGAGGCACGGAGGGGTCTCGGTATGTAAAGATGGTCACCCATCCACAGACCAACCGCGGCAAGCGTAGCTTAACCTGACCGATCGACCTGTGTGGCTGTTATTATTTAGCAACCTTCAACATAATATGTTATGAATGTTATAATACCATTTTCTAACACTAACATCTAGAATTTTAAGTGTATGTAATGGGGTCCAGTTGTCTGTTAAATAAATAAATAATTTTTATTATACCAGTTCGAAAAGTTTCAAATTTTTCCTGTACAACATGACATTGCAACGCTAATGTTTGTCTTGGCAGCGGAAGTAATTTTCAAATACACTTTGTATGTAAACCGCCTAGGTACTTATAGTTATAACAATAGGCAGGTACTGAGTATCATTCGTTGAGTAGCCTGACTCAACTAGACACAGGTGTTAATGAATTTGTATAGGGATCGGTTATCAATGATTTATTATGTTAAGTTGGCAACTCTATATTTTAATTTTTAACAATAGTTCATTCGTTACAATGTTTGTTTTAGCGGTGCCGGTCAGGCTGTTGATCACTCTTGAAAGAATAGATGATAAATAAAATTTAAAAAAAAAATATTAAAATCCATTTATTTCAGGTTTTCCCATATTAAAATCACAAGTTACGAAACACGAGAACGAGATAAATACAAATCACAATATAAAAATAAATACAATGTCATCAAATAAAATGTCAAATAAAAATAAGCAACTCAATATCAAATAAAAAAATGAAAAAAAATTATGCATGAAAAGTTTTACTGATCGTTGTTTTACAATGTGGTAGGTCGCAGAATGTGACAGCGAGCGGGCGGGCTATGCTCAAATTTTCTTTGAAGGATACTATAAAAAAATGAAGGTAATCAGAAAAGAACCGCAGTTACTGGCATAGCTTGCAGAGTAAGCAAGCTGAAGTAGAAATGGGCTGGTCATGTTTATCGAAGGACCGATGGCCGGTGGAGCAGATGAGTCCTGCCCACCCTGGACACCCCCCAGCTAGATACAAAAGTAGCTGAGAATGGAACCCATATAGGCTGAGTTCAGGTAATAAATACTACGGCTGGTGGCGCAACTCCACGTCAATGTACCTACGTATTTTGCGAACGGGTGTGAAAATATGTTGTTCGATCCAATCCAGCTCCTCAAGGAAGGTCAGCAACGCCTTGGTGTTACTGTCATACTGCATCCTCGTAAGAAGGTTTTCGTAAAGCGGGAATTCCCCCTAACCTCTGAGCCACAGCTATCAAGAATTCAATACACGATATAGACGGACCTATAAAAATGTTCGAGTCATGCATACCCAAAATACAGACGTTAGAGTCCAAGAAGACATACCCGAAATATGAACAATAGTAAAGTCATAAACATTAATGTTACGAGTGACTAACGAAACCTAATAATTAATAAGTAATAGTAACTTATATTACGACTGTAATTATTTAATAAACAAAATGAACATGAATGTAATACAGAATTGACTACTTTCATAATCGTTTTGACCAAAAGAAACTAAATCAAGTATTTCAAGCACGTGTGTATCGCCGGTACCTAGGTACAGTCAACCGCACTTCGCATGTGAAGTCCAAAAACCTGACCTAAAGCTACGAAATAAAGGCGAAGTCAAATTCTTATCCTGGTCGTGTGGTTGACTGTACCGCTATCGTTTATCAAATACAAGGCGTCGGATTTCCCATTGTAAGCCAGTGCTTACCGTAGAAATAGTTTTTTTTTCTTTCTATGGTCGAGTTCATTGGCATTTCTATAGTTCCTTGAATATAAAATGGCCTATTTAAGCTAAAACGGACCCTTTGAGAACATTAACACGGCAAAACTCATTTGTTTAATCAACATAATGTACAAGTTACTGTTGTAAAACTTGTTCTAATACTATAAATTTCTGATTGACTTATTAACTAACTTTCATCAAGTGCTCGTGTTATATTAAACCAGTAGAACAATATAAGAAATCATGGCTAAATCCTTACATTAATGGAATACAAGAACAATAAATCCTTAAAACATATAATTTATTAAACAAAACTGCTTTTTCGTTTCCCAAAAATCATGAAACTATAGATGATATGATAATCTCCCGACACACGACAATTTAAAAACTAGGAAGTAGATTGAAACACACGTGTCATCTAATATCCTTACGATCTGGATTTGACTGGCGCCGGCGCACGTGGCAGCCGTGACTGAGGAATATGAACGACTAGATTAATGAGACTGACAAAGGAAATTATGTGGACAAGGACAGACACGACGTTGTGAGTTTTCCTGTAGAAGGTATGAATTTGTGTTCAGTTGCTGCTGGGTAAGTTTAAGCCAAGTTGATAAATACGCAAACTATTTTGGTGGACTTGAAAACAAGAAAAAGTAAAAAGAAAATGTTTAGGACCCGGTTGCAGAATTGAAAATATCAATGTATTTTGCAAAGAAATGATCAATTTCACGGGCTTTCACCAAGTAGAGTTGGATAAGTTCTCAACTCTAAATTCTCAATCCTGAAATTAAATAATCTACTTTGTGACCAGACCAATGACTGATTCGGTAATTGTAAGTAAGTATTTTTTATCGTTAAAATTGACATTCTGGCGCTTATAGCTGCCATACGAGTATTTAACTTTTATGTCCCTGTCAGTAAAAATGTCACAAGCAGCGTTGAAAGGTTCTTTACTACTTACGTTATAGTGAAACTTATAGGCATAATCAATTATTTTGATGTATATATGGTAGGAAACAACCAACAAATTGTTAATTCATAACAAATATTATTATTATTATTGGAACGAAGTTCCTTATCGCGCGTTGCGAAAGGGGGCTAGACGGAAAAAATTAAGAACAAAAGTTGGAACTACACTTTTTGCTTTAGTTGTAAGCCGTGCGGTGTGCGCTTGTTTCTCTGTCTCTCTCTCTCTCTCTCTCTTTAAAGTTCGTTTCATCCGGGTATCCCTTGACACCTCTCAAGTTTTCTTCACAGTAGCAGCTCGGAGCCTAGATTTGTGTCTGGCTGATGGCAATAGGTTCAGCCCCATAACTGGTTAAAATGTCTGTGTAGTATAGGAACACGTCTGCGTGATCCTCCGGGGAATGCAGACGTCATGTTATGTACAGTCACGAGCAAAGGTATGTATACACTCGGCTTTATTCAAAAGCGAATTATTCCTTTATTTTTTAATGAAATTTTATGTTGGTACGAACATAGCATTTTCGAACCCATAGGTTTATGTAATGTGTCGTATTTCAACAAACATCGAAAAGAAAAGCGAAAAAATCGCAATTGAAAGTGTTGACATATTGGTGTTCGTGACTGTACATACTACAACTTTTTTTTATGATTTGATGATTAAGAAGAAAAAGATATTTCATAATCGGCCTCATTATTCAAAAATTACGCAGCGTGTATTTATGACAGTAAAAATAAAATCAAAACACCTGTTTGTGTAGCAAACACTGCTACTATCCTATTTTATGCGCTACGAATGTTAATTTAAGTGTACTTGTTGCATATTATATTACGTCCGTATTCATAATACCGCTGTGAATAGGTAATCATAAACCAGTTTCGATAATCCGGTCTGCACTAATGTTTTTAATTCGTCCACAAAAAACAAAGACTAAATTGAGTGAAGAAAAACGTCTAGATTCAAATCATTAAAGACCTACCTAATTTATAATAAGCAAAATTAAAAATAATATTTATTATTTATCAATAGCCCATTATATTCCACTGGCATTGATTTTTAGGAGCACTGACGAAGTAAATATGGCATCATAAAGGTTTTTTATGGTCTTCAGTCTATTATCATTTCTCTTCATAGAAATGATAGGCAGGAAGTTTAAAAACGTTTATGTCTTGATCGTGTTTATCATGCACATAAATTAGTAGATTCCTTATGATAACGTATATCGCTGGAAAGCAAAAAACTGTTGACTAACTCCTATAGCAAAAAAACAGTTACATTCCTAGGATGGCTATTTTTATTAGGTGCCACGCAGTATTTCACTGTCACAAAAATCGTCAACAAAGTCGTCATCATGTGCCGAGCCTTTTCCCAGCTACATCGGGGTCGACTTCCAGTCTAGCCCAATGTAGCTTAATATCAATATTTTACGTAAGAGCGGCTGGCTATCTGACCTCCACAATCTAATTACCGGGTAACGCGATAACAAACCAAAGTAATACTGTCTAATAATATAATAAAAAAATTATAATATATAAAACATTGATCAGGCAGGGGCCATAGTTCTTCCATTGTTATTGGTAACCAGTCCACTTTAGCCACCCAAACCCATAGCCCAAATTTGTATTTTTCCAAATCCTGCAATAGTTCTGCACTAACCGGGGGTTGTCCTTGGGTGCACTTGCAGTGCATACAGGGATAATCGTCGGGTGGTGCCACATTACAATAAAATTTCCTAAGGGGCCTCTGCGAGTTGGCTTCGGCCCCTCGTACGCCTTCCAAAGGACCTCCCCCATGGTCCGGAGATATGTTAAAAAAAAAAAATATCGCAGCATAGTGCATACATACGATCTCAGTGTAATCGCAGATTACTTAATAGTAAATGATGTTACTAATATCGACATACGCTGCCGATCTGTGATATAATCCCTACGACAACGGCGGGTTCTTACACCATCCGAGAATGACATACATTAGGATAAACGAGAATTGCATGACTATGTTTGCTTAGAGAACTATCGGTATTGGACCAAGTTTTAGGAAAACAACTATGAATTATCATCTAAACATGCAACTGTTCTTCTGCAGCTGTTACTACTATTAGATATACGCCTAGAAATTATGACCTTGTCAAAATTTATCTCCCAGTAAATGATAAATTATTTTATTTTTGTAAGTAGGTTTGTATTCGTATAAACACTTTTACAAGTCAATCATATAATAAAACTAGATGAGGTCGGCGTTTCCTATCTGACTAGTCTGAGAAGAAAGGCCGAAACAAATTCAGAGGTCACAATCTCTTTCAAACTTCAGACATAATCTTGGTCAGATCATAAATATGAAGACTATGTAGGTCGATGTCTGAGATAGTCTTTTGAAGAAAGAACCACACAGATTGAGAGGACCTGTCCAGTCAGTGCATGCATTTGTCAGAAATCGTGCAGCTCAACTCAAAACTTAAGGAGCTCAACGATTCGAAGAATAATCCAAAGAAAGGACATTTGGGTAGGCCACACAAATTACTCAAACTGCAAGAAAAAAAATGATCTATGAATTAGAAGATAGAAGTTGCCCATGTTTCCATGATTAGGAACATAAATAAAAACATACTGGGATCACCAGTTCTTAAACCAGATGTGTCTGCTAAGCAAAATTCTTTCACACGGAAACATTTTAAAAGGAGACACATACCTCTGAATATTCTGCAATATAAGATGTTGAAACATAGGTGTTGTATATCTTTCCCTGAGCCAATCTCAGATCATAAAAATCAGTATTGATATGAAAACAAAAAGCTAAGTATTATTACAGTAATGTGCGACAGTTCCCATAATGTGTCGTAAGCCGCGCTCGCGCCGGTCGGTTGGCCAATTCGTGACGTCATCAGTCTCGTTTCCAATAACGCACGTGGGAATCGGCGGATTTATAAATCATGATATATTTATCAAAAGTGTGGAAAAGAAATGAAACAACAGTGAGAACAGATAGTAATCTGAAAAAATAACAAACAGAGTCAAGACAAGTGGAAATCGTTTGCAAAGCGTTTTTACCTATTTCTACAGTCATTTTTACCTCTGATTTTGCAATACTGTCAAAATCACACTGATCTTTATTTTAGTGGCAATAAGGTTGCTATTGGGTTGCTGTCATTGCCAGGTTTATCTAAATTATAGTGATCTTTATCTTCTATTGCCATAAACTGGGCAAAAATACAGACACCGCCGTGCTGCTACTGATAAATTCCTACAGAAAAATCAAATAGCAGTTAGACCGACCTGGGAATAGAACCCTCCTCAGGCTAGGTGAAGAGATGATCTTCGCAGGAAAGCTGGTAGCATCTGGACGAGAGTTGCCGAAAATCGAGTCGAATGACATACAATAGGAGAGGCCTCTATCCAGCAGTGGACTGCTGTAGGCTGATGATGATATAGAGTCGCCAAAGGAGACAAGTAACCAGGGTCATCGGATATAGTTGAAGTTTAGTAAGAAACCGATGGATCTTTTCGAATGAAATTTGATTTGATAAATGAACTGTTTGTTTTCTATTAATTAAATTAAATTTTATTCGAAAACCTCCATCGGTTTCTTACAAAATTTCAACTATATCCGACGGCCCTGGTTACTTATCTCCTTTGGTGACTGTACCTACATAGTACCTACACCCACATTTCGCCAGTTATGTTAAAGTCCCTTGTTGGGCTGGACTCAGGCTGTTACTGAGAAATTCCTAATGGACAAACCTAATACTAATAACACTTTGCCCGACTTGGGAATCGAACCCAGTACCTCATGCTCAGCAGTAGCGCTTGCGACTTAAAACAAAGGGGCAGTATAATATTATTAAGTTTAACTAACATGCAAACCTTTATGACAATCAGCCGCACAGGTCGATCGATCAGAGGGGCAATTCTCGTAATTTTAAGAACGTTCACAGTCTGATCTCAGTCTCAATCTGTCAAAAATACCTCTAATTTCCCTACATTTTGAGCTGAGATGAAACTGCGACTAGATTTTGAACGTTTTATATTATGAGAATTGACCTTCTGGCTAAGCTACGCTTGCTGCGGTTGGTCTGTCGATGGGTCACCATCTTTACATACCGAGACCCCTCCGTGCCTCGGAAAGCACGTTAAGCCGTTGGTCCCGGCTGTCATTCGTGGATCTTTGACAGTCGTTACGGTTGACTACCCGATAACTGTATTACCCAGTAACTAGATTGTGGAGGTCAGATAGGCAGTCGGTTCATGTAAATACTGGTATTCAGCTGCATCCGGTTGGACTGAAAGCTGACCCCAACATAGTTGGGAAAAGGCTCGGCAGATGATGATGACCTTATTATAGTCTTCATTGTGCTGCAGTTACTAGATGAGTTAACAAACACGATGTTACTTATCTGAAAAGTTAATACAATTTACTAAGTAACCATTACATGTAGCGTGTTTACTTTACTCACAATGTCAGTTGATTCGAGATACATTGTTAATTCAATTATCTTAGTATCGACATATTCAATAACTACAGTTGACCTATTGTTGCTATTTGTGTTCTTAACCAAAGACACACATATACTTACGATTGCACTCTTTTCTTCACCCTGGTTCCATTTCCTTGTCTATATTTTCTGGTACTGCATTACAGGATCTAACAATGCACTTAACGTTCCCTAGAACGTTCTGTCATATCGCACTTGTGTAGAAGTGGTATGCAGATGTGTATGTAAACTACATTTTCCAAGCACAAAACTGAAGTTTACAGAAAAATCCAAAATAGCAAATCAAAATGTTTGCACCTGCACCTCAGACCAAAACGAGGTTACTACCGCTTTTAAAAGTAGCTGCTTTTTTGTTAGCTTATTCTGTCCCACTTCTGAGCAAAGGCCCTCCGTTCACTTCTTCCATCTTTTGCGATACTTCCTCTCTTGAGATTCGCGGAGGCGAGAGGCGGAATCTGTTCGGTTCGTCCTACCATTTCTTACCTGGCCTGCTGTGACCTACGTGGCCTGCTCTCTGTCTAGCTTTGTACTACTTGAGCCCACAGTTTGTCCAACATTCAACATGTCTTGCCCAGTTCCATTTCAGTCTTTTGAACCTTGTTGCCAATGTCAATGTTGACAATGAAATCAGTTCATAATCCCGTCTCGTCTCCTACAACGGACACAGCCTGCAGTAATAACCCGTCAGACTGCATTGGATGTTCTCAGGCAGACAATGGCGCTACAATTAGAGGGACCATAGTCCAGATGATAGTTATTACGGTAATCATTGCAACTAGGTGTCCACCAAGTAATAAGGTCTTTAGGTAACATAGTAAACTAGCATTTTTTGGGGCGTAGTGCCTAGCATTGTCGTTTTGAATATATGCAAAATAAATCAACATTATCTACAGATTAAAATAAGTAGCCAAGTAGATAACAATTTCTCTGAAATATACAATACAATCCCGAACTAAATTAACATCTACTTAGAGACTTTCATTATTCGGTGCTAAGCCAGTGAAAAAAGCTTTCCCAAATAGCAATTTAGCCTAATAAGGTCTTCTTCCCATTATCTTTATACACTAACCTGTAATAAACCAGTAAGCGGACTAAATATAGGTACTACACGAAATGACTCCCGGCTCGAGCGTCCCAGGAACTAAAATTGATACATTGTTGCATCAATTTTAGTTAGTTTCTCTGATGATTTAGTTGTAAATCGTGGAATAAGACTTTTTTGTGTATGTTTACTGCGAGATATTTAGAACATTTTTATCATGAGAGTATGCGCATTTTTGTAAAACACTATCAAAAGTATTGGTTCCACGGACGCTCACGTTGCTATCAGCGCCAAAATGGCGATAATCAAATGTCTTCGTTTTGTCATCGATAGTATGATGTCCAGAATACTTGTATAATATTGTCAGTGTATTTCAGTATATCATGTCTTCATTCCAAACAGTATGGGATGATTGCCTTTAAAGTACCATTGACCTTTTAGGACATTATAATGATGTGTCTTCCGTTCTGTCAAGCGTTACATGTTTCGAAAACTACGTAATGACATAATAATTTAAGACCTCCGTGATACCAGGCTCTGGAGAGTATTATTTTCGTTTATTGTAGGAAGTAAAATTATTTTCGTAAAATAAAGGAACTTTAGCCTTCAATATAGGTACCATAACCTTCCAGCACCTTAATTGCGTAACACACGATTAATCTCAAGCTAAATCATTTCGAAGGATATTGCTAATCCATTGGTTCATATGTTCGAAAAATGTGTCTGCTCAACGACGTAAATAACGCAATGAATGTTGTTGAACTGTCAAAATGAAACTCATTGCTGCTGATAGGGTGTTACGCAAGTACCCCGCAGGTCAGTATTTATACTGTGTACATCTTTCACACGTGACAACTACATTTGCAATGTAAAAGGTACCTACTGCGCATGTTAGTTAGGCAGATACAGGCGTACCTAGAGAAAAAAATAATTAATTTAATTATTGGTCTTAATACCTGATTGTGAGAACTAGCTTGTATCAACTGTAGAGATTAAAGGCAGCAACTAAATATTTAAATAAACCAGTTTTACAATCTGGCAAACGATGCTTGTAAAAGTATTTTAATTTAAGTTTTTTTTTAACATTGTTGCCGATTTCCTTGTTGCCAAACTAAACCAAATTTAAGTTCAGTGCATCTTTTTCTTTCTATTCCATTAAGAAAAGGACAGAAGATAAATAGTAGATCAGTCCTTTCAAATTAAGATATAGATAGTTTAGACGTGATTAAAAACATGGCTACCTACTAAAAATACGTCAGTTTACGTCAGGTGCTGACTAATTTGACAGGACTAAACTAATATTTATCTTCTGTCCTTTTCTTAATAAAATAGAAGGAAAAAGATTCACTGAACTTAAATATAGTTTTGTTAGTGAACAAGGGAATCGGCACCACTGCCTCAAATTGCGGTTTCTAGCATTAATTGAAACAAGATTAAATAGAAATCCCAATGTAGTGTGATGACTGACACACATCACATGTTATCTGACTACAAACCCATTTATAGCTTTTAGGTCATACAAATATGTGTTAGGTACATCCGGGAATCGAACCCATCAATCGATGAGCAAAAAAGCCAAACACGTCACATTTACATAAATTAATAACTTTTAGTTAGATAGCAGTCGCCGAGAACCAACAATCTATTCAAAACACATTCGCAAATACGGGCTTTAATTAACATCATCAAATTACATAAAAGAAAAGAAATAAATACTGTCGGGGTACTTACATAGCGAGGTGTCGGTGGTTTTGAGGCGAACAAACGTTTATGTTCAACACTATTTATTGAGTTACTCTTGACTTGAGGGGCTTGTGGCTAAGTAATACCACAGCCGCAAGGTTCGATCGATCAGGTTAAGCTACGCTTGCCGTGGATGGGTGACCATCTTTATATACCGAGACACCTCCGTGCCTCGGAAAGTACGTTAAGCCGTTGGTCCCGGCTGTCATTCGTGGATCTTTGACAGTCGTTACGGGTGGTCGCAGTCTTACCAAGGGGTATCGTATTACCCAGTCACTGGGTTGTGAAGGTCTGATAGGCAGTCGATCCATGTAAAATACTGGTATTCAACTGCATCTGGTTATACTGGAAGCCGACCCAAACATACTTGGGAAAAGGTTAGGCAGATGATGACTCTCAAACAGTGGTTCTTGGTGTTAAAATGTTAATGGAATGTTTGAATATACCCGGCTAACGCGGTAGACAACAGTGATTCTAGTAAGTAATAAAATCAGGTCAACGCGTCGCGCTGACATTGCTAACTAAGGTGTTCGATGAAAACACCGAACAAATACTGTTACAACTGTAGCCTTAGCTGCTGTGTAAACAATAGTATCAAATGACTAAAATATCGAAGGCTTAACCAATTTGTATGATAAAAACCGTCTGTACGGCTTAAGCGACAATTATTCTTACTAAGCCCACGTACACAAGGACGTAAAAATATCGGATTTTCAACCCTCGGTGTTGGGCCCAGCGTTACTCTGCATTATCAGTCTATAATGTTCCCACTGCTGGGACACAGGCCTCCTCTCTTCGAGAGGGAATGGGCTATAATCTACCACGCGGGCCCAGTGCAGATTGGTAGATGTCACATGTCTTCGAATTTTTGATTCGAGGACATGCCGGTTTCCTCACTATGTTTTCCTTCACCGTTTTGAGAGCAGTGGTGATGAAATTATTTACACAGAGTAGTACTTACTCTGCATGTACCTACTATTGTATAGAATCAAGTTTTTCTAACTGAACAGACAGCTGTGGCTGTGCTGCTGGGTGGAGTATGTTGCGCCACTTCTTCTTCCCAGCGAAAGCATTAGGAAGTGGTGAAGGGCGGGCGTTTTGGGGGACTGTCTTATTAGTTTTGACGTTCAAAAAGTGCTGATTCTCAGCCTAAAATACACTGTTAGATTTTCAACTCTTGACGCTAACCAAAGCTTTAAAAAACAAGTGCGCGAAAAAAATAACGCCGCGGGAAAACGCGCCCTTGTGAACCTGGGCTAATAATTGCAGCATAGTCGCGAGATTGTCGCCGACAAACGTTACATAAGCTTGTTTTGCAACATTTCTCACTTCTGCACGATAGCTACTTGTAAACACTGGTTTTTGTATTGAAAATTATGATGGATGCCATCTCGAGTTGATGGTGGTACAGAAAATGCGATAAAAAGTATTAATATTCGCTACATGGCTCTCAGCAATTGTCTTTTTCAAAACGTTTCCTTAACCTATTTATTACCCATACAGCATGTACTTACCTGAGAGCTGTAGATATACTTTTAAGGTTGTGGTCAGACCGTCAAACTGAACAACTTTCTCCATGTGACCAACATCGTAATCGCGAAAAAATTATCAGCCGTCCCATAGATTTGGATTGAGTAGGTATTGAAAGTTTGTATGGGACAGTTGATATTTTTTTCGCGATTTCGATTTTGGTCCCATGAAGAAAGTGGTTCTGTTTGATGGTCTGTACCACATCCTTAAATATGAGCACATCTTTCTAACACATGTTGTATTTAAGATTTTTTGCCTCTCTTATTTGACATCTCTTATTTGCTGATGATCCTATATTATTCCAAGTACGGTTCATCATCAGTCAAATTTATCGAATTACTTTTCACTCTTTCTTTGATACAATCGATATCAAAAAGACTAGATTCTAGATTCTTACTGAATTCTAGTAAACCGGACTTCAGTAAACTATTTCATGTGATTTTACTTAAAGCGACAGTCTGCACCCTAATTGCCTAACACACAAAGGTATTGCTAATCCATTGCTTGATATGTTCAAAAAATTTGTTTGCCCAACAATGTAAATAACGCAATGAATGTTGTTGAACGGCCATAGCTACCTGTTATTGTGTTACGCAATTAGCTCGCTGATCTCTAAGATCACAAAAAAGCATTAGTTATCACAAAAACTATTTTGTCATCAACTACTTAAGTGCTTGTAAATCCATGCAACAAAACAAGCGGTCTAGATACTTAGCAAATTATCAGTTGATAAGGAAAACCTGATCAATTCAATGGCTTATCTATATCTATACTTATAATAAATCTGTAGAAGTGAAAATTCTGTACATTGAAAATATCAAAAAAATAATTTACAGGGGGTGTTACTAGACCGACACCGAACCCAAAAATGTGATTAAAAAAATTTTTGTCTGTCTGTCTGTCTGTTTGTTCAGGCATCACGCAAAAACTACCGGTTCGATTACGATGAAACTTGGTATAATTATTCTTTAATATCCTGGGCACCACACTGGGTACTTTTTATCCCGGAAAAGTATATACAATAAAAAACAAACTTAATTTTGCGGTTCGATCCCTATACCCGATTACCACTGTCTGTACTGTACCAACCGCAAATAATAAGTTTGTCGTAGGTTGGGTCACCCGCAGTGGAGTTCATTTTTATTCCTTTTAGTTTTTAGAGTTATTTAGGGTTATTTTTATATGAGTCGTAGGTATAGATTTTAATTTTAAAGTATAGGTAGTATATTTGATAGTGTACGTAGTGACCGTAGGTTATTTTATAATACTGTTAGATAGGATTAGTCATTCGTATAGATATTAGTTTTTAGGGATTTTGCTTATTTATTGAGTTTAGATTAGTTATCATCAGAAATAGGTTTATTTAGGCAGGTATTTAATTTTCTGTTATTGAGTTTTTTTTTTTTTAATTAGGTAGGTACTTAGGTAAAGATATCATATAGGTACCCTCTTAATCACCACTAATGAGACACAATTGGTTTTCTACTGTAATTAGCCACAAAGGGCCCGCGAGATAGATGGCATTCTGGGGAAGCACATACATTTTATCCTGTTAGCACGTTCCCGTGGGATAACTTCCGACATCCACGCGGGCGAAGCCGCGGGCAGAAGCTAGTGACATTAATAATTTAGCTAGTATTGGATTGATGTTCCGTTGTAGTCATATTTTGAACATAAGTATGGTATTATTAACATTGAAAACATTGTGAGGAAACCGGCATGTCCTAGAACCAAAAAACTTGAGAGGTGTCAAGGGACACCCGGATGGAACGAAGTTCAAAGAGAGAGAGAGACAGACAGAGGAACACGCGCTCGCCGCACGGCTTACAACAATAGCAAAAAGTGCCGTTCCAATTTTTGGTCTTAATTTTTTCCGTCTAGCCCCCTTTCGCAACGCGCGATAAGGAACTTCGTTCCAAAAATCGAAGACAAGTGACATCTGCCAACCCGCACTGGGCCCGCGTGGTGGACTGGCCCACTCCCTCTCATCGAGAGGAGGCCTGTTTCCCAGCAGTAGAAACATTATAGGCTAATTATATATATAGGTATGATTATGCCTAATGATAAAACAGGTTTGGCGACAAACAACAAGATGTATATATGACTGCACTCTAATGGCGTAACACACGATCAATCCCAATCTGATGATCTTTTAGACGGATATTACTAATCCTTTGCTCGAAAAATGTGTCTGTTCAACATCGTAAAAAATGCAATGAATGTTGTTGAACTGTCAAAAATCATTGCTACTGTGTGCCCGATGGTTTTGACGGGCTACTGCGAAAGGTCGTAAAGTCGTAAGGTTAGTTCGAGTTTCCCAAATCAAAATGTAGGTATGTTTATAAACTCAAATCATTCCTTAATTGCAAACATACATAACTGTTATGTTTCCAATAATAGAATAAAAACTGAATCAAAGATACCTGAATTGTTATTCAACATTGAATCATACAAAGTACCCAATAGAATTTCAATAGGTAAATTAAAATTGGTTAAATTTGACAGGTCTTCTTCAAAACTTGGGTAAATGTAGAGAAAATGTTCTTGCCTGTACGCGAGATATAGGTATACCTGGCGTACAGGCAAGAACATTTTTTTAATTTTCAGCTATTATCCATCGCTTTCCATCAGGCGGGATCGAGCTCAAGAGCAGGCGATTCGTAATGGAAATATTAAAAGAAGCCAATCATGAAGAATCAAACGATCAAATTGAAGTTAAAGAACTCAATATAAAAGCCCTTCATCATAACTTGTCATTAAGAACCAAACTCTTAAGTCGTCTTAAAATGAATGAGGTTTTTCTTGTGAAAATTAATCTGACAAATGAGAAATTGAAATTTTTAAAGACAGGTTATTGACTCATGAAAAAGCGTCATAATCAAATTAATGGCTGATTTGCATATGCATTATGTCTGTACATTTGAATGAAAAAAATCGAGAATAATAATAAGTTCAAGATAAATATTACCAACATGTTACATAAAACCGTCAGTGTGTCTATCCGATCTGTGCAAGCGCCGCGAAATGAAACATCAAGTTATATAAGTTAGTATTTTATTTTATATGAGTGCTTGACTGACTTTGAGGTTATGCTCGTTAAGTGAATGCTTAACTGCATACGATGGCAATGGTGATTGTCTAACCAAAAATCCTTATCGATTTTAATGTTTTAGCCACCCTCATCGAAATGAATGGCTACATATTCGGGAGTCTGCATATTCAGGACATAAAATTTTTGATATGGGCAGACACAGGTGCATTCTCTCTTCCTCCTCTCTGATAGTCTGCTGAGTGTGGGGTCCTGGGTTAGATTCTTAGGTCGGGCAAAGGTATTGGGTTCTTCTATTAGGAATTTCTCATTAACAACCCGGAGTGTCGACGTTGGTGGTGTGATGATACCTGCTCCTGCGCCTGTTCTCTCTCCGGTGTCCGAGCGCTTTACTTTGCTATTGCTACGAGCGTTTTGAACCAGATGTATGTACCGACAATATAATTAACAACCACTTCTAATTACAGTCTACAGCTCTTGCATTTTATTTTTAAAATCATTCAGTCCAGGCAACAATCATACCAGAGGGGCAATTCTTGTAATTTTAAGAACGTTCACAGTCTGATCTCAGTCTTAATTGGTCAAAATTACGTCGAATTTCCCTACATTTTTGACATTTGTTTGTCGCCGAGATGAGACTAAATTTTGAACGTTTTAAATTACGAGAATTGGCCTTCTGGACTGACTTAATTTTGACGACAATTAAATCTTTATCTGTAGTTGCCATGTTTTTGGTTCATTCACCGAAATTAACAGTAAGTATGTAATCGACCTTTTTGAACCAGTTTTAATAAGTTTGCTATAATTCATGACATTGGAGGAACGAGGAAATAATGTCAACATTCTGATATGAAAGGTGAAACCAGAAATGTCTGGCTTGGCAATTGGGTCTACAGCTTACATAAATGATGCCATTGCTGGCCCAAATGGGCCAATGTGTCGGCCATGACCGAGACTACAAACCTTCGAAAGCCTTGCTATTAATGTGGCAAATTCTAAATCAGAAAAATTGGGGGACTTTGCATAAGATATGTATTGATAATGTGCGTTAATAGATAAGTTAAAGCATTGTATTGTCTGCTAGTTGGAATGATGTGGGTATAGATATATGTATAGCTATAGGGCACTTTGGTTCGCCCTTTGAAGGGTAGCTCTCCATGACGGGAGTGGTTCCCTTATCTTTATTGTCTCCTGCATAACCAACGGAGGATACGGATCCTTGTCTCACTAGGCTCTCAATTTTGTTCACATTACTGATGAGACTGTGAGGAGCGCTTCGTACAATTATGAAATAGCCAAATCCAGCTATTCATTTGACATTACTGCTGATGACATTTGGGATAGCCCAAATTTTTGCAATGTATTATAATATTATCAGCGTTATATAGATTTGCCCAGTTGATGACATAGATTCGCTCCCTATTGAAATTATATGGGAATTAAACATAACTAGCGAAACATGTAAGGAGATACTATAGGTACTTCTCTGCATAATCCTTCGAGGACTACAGGCGTGGTGTTATGCTATGCCAGTGTTACTGTAATTCTGCTACGAGTTACAAGGTATATAGATTATTTATTATTTTCGTGCACAAGGTAAATTAACTACTTACTATCGTTTCACAGTGCATGGATTTGAACGCACGACCTGTCGACCGCATGAAGGAATGATCAGTCGCTTCGTTCAAAACAGGTTTAAGCAAAGCACGAGCTTACATTGCTTACATAAGACATTTTGATCAGTTCACTTGTACCTTGACCCCCATAGGTAACTGCTCAATTAATGGAACGCCCGTTAAACTTATACATGTCGCACACTATACGATATGCGACTACAGTCGACAATTATCATATATTTTGTTCAAAGCTCTGCACTCTTGGACGCCGAGTTGCAGAGTCGCAACGACAGGCTTGGGGAGTCGCACGCTCTCGCTGGTTGTCGCAGCGATTAGCGGCACGGTGCACTCGCACACCCGAGTCACATGCGTCAGGTCACATATAAACAACACGACCGTCTCTCTCGAAAACTTAAAGAAATTAATTGCTTCCTGCAGGACGTCTGTCGTAACGACTAGTCACAGAGGCTAACGACTACTCCACATCTTGTTGCAACGACAAGACACTGATGCAAACGACAACTCTGCGTCTCGTTGCAGCGACAAGATGCAGAGTTTGTGCTGGCACTTAAAGTAAAAAGGCTGCAATTAAGAACGTCCTTGCGACGGTTGGTGATATATGGCACGTTACTCCTAAACTGCATGGTAATGTTTTGTGCTAAATTAGAACCTTCTGTGACTGGATATGGTGGAGTGTTTTGTTTTCATCTTCATCGCTGTAGTTTATAAAGTGGGTCATTAACTTTACCTGGTTTACAGTCACGAGCAAAAGTATGTGTACACTCGGCTTTATTCAAAAGCGATTTACTCCTTTATTTTTTAATGAAATGCTATGTTGTTACGATCATAGCATTTTCATACCCAAAGCCTAGGTTTATGTAATGTGTCGTATTTCAACGTTGCATTCGTTATTTCACGAATAAATCGCAATTGAAAGTTGCCAAGTGTTGACATATTGGTGCTCGTGATTGTATACATGAAGCTTATGTTCATATTATTATACTATAAGTTAGTGAACTTATGGGTGTGTATGCGTCACAAGATATCTAACTGACATAACATCGCGTCTGTAAGGTAGAAGTGTTAGGCAGAGGTGTAGGTGGTACCTACATTTCGCTAAGCACACAGTAAACAACTTGTTAATATATATGATCTCTTTATAGGTGATAACCTAACTATTTACACTAGGTACTAAATTAAATAACTAGCTACATACATAACAATAAAATTAATATAATGTTTATTGAACGCGATATTGTTTATTGAAATAATATTTTTTTTACAACAATATCATACATTTATATAAAACCAAGTCAGGTTAGTTACAAACTCAAACTATTTATTTCAAATAAACCAATTACAGGCACTTTTGAATTGTACACCATTTATAACTCGAGAACGGCTGAACCGATTTATAGGATCTTTGATTTGTTGTATGGGGGCCTCAAATAACAGAACAACTATTAAAACATAGGAAAAATTCACGGTTTTCTTTAATGAAGATAATTCATTTTCTCATACAACATTTCACTGTTTTTTGTAATTTTGACGTTCGAAAAGTGCTGATTCTCAGCCTAATTTGAATAAATGATGACTTTGATTGATTCTGAGGCGGTATGAAGTTCGCCGGGTCAGCTAGTTTATAATAATTTATATTTAACCAGCATCTGCCCGCGACTTCGTCCGCGTTCGTTTCTTGTTCCCCCGACCACCGCGTCGCATCGCATCGCCTGCCCGTACTTTTACTTCGTTTTCGCTTATTGTGCTTTTTCTCTTTTTGCTCGGCTTCTTAGGGTCCTAGGGCGATGTTAAACAGCCTATAACCTTCCTCAAGAATAGGGCTATCAAATGCAAAAATATTTTTTCTCGTAGTTCCAGAGATTAGCGCGTTGAAACAAACAAACAAACTCTTCAGCTTTATTATTAGTACAGATTAGTATAGATTATTAGGGCCTTAAACTAATTGACTTAGTTACATAATTATTGTTTTGTCAATGTTCTGAGTTCAGCAATACCTACTTAAGAGACTTTTTAAGAGCCATCACTAATGCATACCTCTTAGACTAGACTATCCAAGAAAAGTTAAGTAAATAAACGTATTGTGTTTCACGGCGTGTAGTCCCAGGTTCATTGCCCGGGCGATGCTTCACTACCACGACTACTCTCTGCTATTTATATTCGAAGCTCGTGCTGCCATAAAACATAGCTATAGAACATAACCTACAGATTTGCTATTATATACACAGTATAGGTGAAGTAGCGCGATGCTAGTATGCTAAGATGGTATGGTCATGTTGAGAGAATGAATGAAAAGCGATTTACAAGGCAGATGTGAGTGGAAACGCCGCGAGCGAACGCCCTAGGAGGACTTATAGGGACCTTATTGGTGATGTTCTTCAGAAAGGTAAGGAGCGTAGTACCGGCGTGCGTGTATGACCAGATGTACGAAAGTAACCGAGCCAAAAGGAGTATGACATATGGATGAAGGCCCATGGGAAGAAGGAGTGATTCTATCTACATATGTCACTGTATGTTTTTGTCACAGTACATATGAAAATGTCTTACAAATCGACATATGCAGGGGGCCTACTCCGAAGTACAAAGTGCGAATGTTCGGATCGGACCGACACATGGCCGAACCGAATATTATTGAAAAATGCGAAAAAAGTTCGGATCGGCTCAGTTGGGTCGGGACCATAGTCAATATTCGAAAGAGTGTAGGAGTGTAGGATCGGAACCGACCGAACCAAATAGTAACTTCGTAGCAGGAAACGGCCGAAAATTCGGCCGATACTACTTCGGAGTAGACCCCCAGGACCCTTTTTAAATTAATTTGCAAAATATCACAGAACACTTGGTAAACCAAATTTAAGTAATTGAAATCACTGTAATTCTAATAATTGTAATTTACATGATTGTAATAATTGTAATTCAAATTTTCTTATAAATTGTAATAATTCAAATAGTTCTAATAATTGTAATTTTAAAAATGATTCTTAAATGATAAATGATAAATGATTTTATTTTTGTAAGTAGGTTTGTACAAACACTTTTACACGTCAATCATATTTTAAAACTAGATGAGGTCGGCGTTTCCTATCTGACTAGTCTGAGAAGAAAGGCCGAAACAAACTCAGACGTCACAGTCTCTTTTAAAGTCCAGACATAATCTTGGTCAGATCATGTGAAGACCATGTAGATTTATGTCTGAGATGGTTTTTTTGAAGAAAGAACCAAACAGTTTGAGAGGACCTGTCCAGTCAGTGCACGCATTTGTCAGAAATCGTGCAGCTCAACTCAAAACTTAGGGAGCTCAACGATCCGACGAACAATACCAAAGAAAGGACATTTGGGTAGGCCACAATAATTACTCAAACTGCCAGACCACGACAAAAACTAAGAGAACAGAGAGAAAAATAATATAAATACAATGACCCACATAGTCTTCACATTCACAATAATTAAAATAATAGAATACTTTACAAAGTAAGCATATGTCATATTAAATATCAAATTCATCAATGTCAAAGTGTATATAAAAAAAAACAAAAAACATCAACAAAACAAAAATAAAAAATAAACACATTCAATATGTAAAAATTGGAAGCAGCTTAATCCCAAGCTTTTTTGTCCTCGATATAAGCCTTAACGGTATAAAATGCTTTCTGGCACAACTTACGTTTAATGAATGATTTGAATTTATTAAGGCTTAGATCTTGAACGGGGCTTGGAACTTTATTGTAAAAGCGTATACATTGGCATCTGAACGAGCCACCTATTTTCTTGAGCCTTGTTGTAGGTAGAACAAATTTGTGTTTGTTCCTAGTATTTATATCATGGATATCACTGTATTTTTTAAACAATTTTATATTTTTATGGGCATATAAAAGATTTTCATAAATATACTGAGAAGGCACAGTCATAACATTAATTTCTTTAAATTTGTCTCTGAGCGAGTGTCTCGGACTTAATTTATAAATTGATCGAACAGCTCGCTTTTGCAAAACAAAGATAGTCTGAATATCAGCGGCATTTCCCCACAATAGAATACCGTACGACATTACACTATGAAAATAGCTAAAGTACACTAAACGGGCTGTCTCTATATCAGTTAAATTACGAATTTTTCTAACAGCGTATGCTGCGGAACTTAGCTTTTTTGACAATTTGTCTATATGTGGACCCCACTGAAGCCTAGCATCCAAGGTTATGCCTAAGAACACTGTGCTGTCTTCAGGATTCAATTCTTCGCCCTTTACCAACACATTAGTTTTCACTTGTCTAACGTGAGGCAACGTAAACTTAATGCATTTGGTTTTTTTCTCGTTTAGAAGTAAGTTATTAACATTGAACCAGTGGACTACTTTAGAGATCGCGCTATTTACATCGTCAGTAACATCTTGTAAATTATCTATAATTTTGTATGCGTATGAGGGTGAAATATGTCCTGCTTGTGTACCCACCATATTTCAGGCAAATAAATGATTTATTTATTTAAAAAAGACGTCTTATAACATCACACCTGTAATTCCCCGAAGGGTTAGGCAGTGGTGTAAGTACCTTAGCATGTACACCCACATGTCACCAGTTATGTTTAGCCCCATGTGATAGGGACGAGCCTATTTCCTTCACCCGGGCACAACTCCACTGCTACTGTGAGATAGTACTCGTAACAACTAGTAGATCTGTTTAGTAATTTATGGATAACTTTGTGAGTAGTGTATTTGTTATATACCTCTATTATTAATTTCTAACCTATGTTTACTTATTATTACATTACTGTTTGTTGTCCCTAAATAAATAAATGGAAAAACGCAATAACACTTTGCCTGTTCAGGGAATCGAATGCAGGACCTCATGCTTAGCAGTAGCGTTTGCGACCACTAGACCAATGACGTAGTCCAGTTTATTAAAATTGCTCAAAATTAGTCTAAATTACCTTAAAATTGTAAATAGTGCTTCAAGTGCACATACTTGATTCGCACTCAATATTACTTATTAATTTAATCATAGCACGGTTTAATTTCTGCCACAAGGAATTGTTGGAATTTATTTAAATGAGTATGAATTTATTACCTAAGAAATAATCAATTACGAACACTTGTTTTATTACCTAGAAGGAAGTAACTAATTAACATTTATTATTTAAGTATATGCAAATGCTAACTTAAAGAAAAAATGCGAGGAAACAATACTTGAGTATTTAGTATATCTACATATATGTTTGTTGAATAATGTTGAGTCAACATTTACTTATTGCAAATTTGTGTGCAGTCTGTCTGTCTGGCACTCTGTCGACTGTCCCGTTGGTTTCGTCTTCGCAAGCGTGACTGTTGAGCGTGGCGTCCTGGGTTCGATTCCCAGATCGGGCTAAATGTTATTGACTTTGGAGTTTGGAAGTTGGCGGTGTGATACCCCATGCTTCCGAAAGCACGTTGGTCCTGCACCTGAGGGATAATTCTCGTAATTTTAAGAACGTTCACAGTCTGAGGGGTAATTCTCGTAATTTTAAGAACGTTCACAGTCTGAGGGGTAATTCTCGTAATTTTAAGAACGTTCACAGTCTGAGGGATAATTCTCGTAATTTTAAGAGCGTTCACAGTCTGAGGGGTAATTCTCGTAATTTTAAGAACGTTCACAGTCTGAGGGGTAATTCTCGTAATTTTAAGAACGTTCACAGTCTGAGGGGTAATTCTCGTAATTTTAAGAACATTCACAGTCTGAGGGGTAATTCTCGTAATTTTAAGAACGTTCACAGTCTGAGGGATAATTCTCGTAATTTTAAGAACGTTCACAGTCTGAGGGATAATTCTCGTAATTTTAAGAACGTTCACAGTCTGAGGGGTAATTCTCGTAATTTTAAGAACGTTCACAGTCTGAGGGGTAATTCTCGTAATTTTAAGAACGTTCACAGTCTGAGGGGTAATTCTCGTAATTTTAAGAACGTTCACAGTCTGAGGGGTAATTCTCGTAATTTTAAGAACGTTCACAGTCTGAGGGGTAATTCTCGTAATTTTAAGAACGTTCACAGTCTGAGGGATAATTCTCGTAATTTTAAGAACGTTCACAGTCTGAGGGGTAATTCTCGTAATTTTAAGAGCGTTCACAGTCTGAGGGATAATTCTCGTAATTTTAAGAACGTTCACAGTCTGAGGGGTAATTCTCGTAATTTTAAGAACGTTCACAGTCTGAGGGGTAATTCTCGTAATTTTAAGAACGTTCGCCGTCTGGATCTCAGTCTCAATCTGTCAAAAATACCCGTAAATTCCCTACATTTTGACAAGTTTTTGACATTTGTGTGTCGCCGAGATGAGACTGCGACTAGATTTTGAACGTTTTAAATTACGAGAATTAGCCTTCAGATCTCAGTCTTAATCTGTCAAACATTCCTCTTAACTTTCCTACAGTTTTGACAAGTTTTTGACATTTGTTTGTCGCCGAGATGAGACTGCGACTAGATTTTGAACGTTCTATATTACGAGAATTGGCCTTCTGATCTCTCTCCGATCATGTCGGATTGCCGTCCCATAGGACTATGAGAGTGAGGGAAGAGGGAGTGCACCTGGGTCTGCGCACACACTTGTGCACTATAATACCTGCCGCGCGGCGCGCCGAAGGCTAGTCTCCCTTGAGATTGGTCGCCTTGACCAAAATTCGGTCTGGAAGATTCTATATAAGTACGGTCGCCAAAGGAGATAAGTAACCAGGGCCATCGGATACAGTTAAAGTCTTGTAAGAAACTGATGGATGTTTTCGAATAAAATTTAATTTAATTAATAGAAAACAAACAGTTCATTTATCAAATCAAATCGGTCTCTTACTAAACTACAACTATACCCGACGACCCTGGTTACTTATCTCCTTTGGCGACTGTACCTATTTACATTTTAACGGAAAAACGAATAGGTACCTAGAACAATTCCTTACTTGAGATGAATTTTGACAAAAAAGCGTCTTCCTTGAACACATAATTATTATGACATAAGTACTACAAAGATTGTTTGGCCCTTGGACATTGACGGGAAGGCATTGTTGTCAAACATTTGCGAAATTGTATTGATGAAACAAGATGGCGGTGTTCATTCTGATTTTCGCACTGACCTATGCTATACAAGTACGCTGGACATCATACTATCGATAACAAAATGAAGACATTTAATTTTCGCCATTTTGGCGCTGATAACAACGTGAGCGTCCGCGGAACTAATATTTTTGATAGTGAGTTTTACAAAGTGAACGAGATATTTAGAACATTTTTATCACTATAGATATAGAGTCTCATGATAAAAATGTTCCAAATATCTCGTAGTAAACACAAAATACACAAAAACGTCGTGCTCCACGATTTAGACCTAAATCATCAGAGACGTAAGTACCAAAACAACGCGACGACCATTTGCAACAGGTGTCAAAACAACGCGACGACCATTTGCAACAGTGTGACCATTTTAGTTCCTGAGACGCTCGAGCGGGGGGCGCTTTGAATCGGCAAAAAAACCACTGTCATTTCGTATAGTATATTCTCGTAATTTTTGTTTAGTTTTTAAGTGAATTGTTTATTTTTGATTCTATGTATTATTTTTTTGTCTCCTTTGCTCTATCACACGCTGTCAATCTATTGTCCTATCTCAGGTATGCTGGAAGAGATTTCTTATGAAATAAGCATTACCTCTGTACCTATTTTTTCTGTTCTGTTTTTCAATGTCTGTTTATATATGTGTGTACATACATAAATGGTAAAATAAAATAAATAAAAAAATATATTTAGTCCAGCGTACTTGTTTATAGAGGTCACTGTGATTTACGTCACGCGCAAAAAGATTCTTGTTTATAGATTTTTTTTTAATCGGAGATTTTGACAGACAAATACATCTCCTATCTCGCGAGGCACATTGCCTGCCCACTGCCGCTTAAGTTTAGCAATTCTTCGGGCTATGTCGGTTATCTTGATTCTCCTGCGGATCTCTTCATTTCTGATTCGATCACGCAGGGATAGTCCAAGCATATAAGCCCTCTCCATTGCCCTTGGGGTGACGTAAACACTATGTTTCTGGCAAATAAATATTCTATTTTTATATATTCGAGTCTATTCCATTACTTGGTGTTATATTTACGTATGAAATAAACAATAGGAATCGAATAGAAGATCGAATAGTAGCTATAATCGGCTATGTTAAAAAAAAAATACGAATTAGGTCATAGGATTTGTTCTATGAACTAATTTCATTACTCATTATTTATTCATTGTGACGCCATCGATGATTTACGATGTTTATCCAGCAAATAAAATAAACAGTTAGGCATCTTTAAGGACAGAAGAACACCTAACAGAATTTGAAAACGCCATTGATGACGTCAAATGAGACTTGGCAGAAATGCGTAGAGATGGTGAAGATAACAGTTTGAAGAACATGACGATTGACACTGTATCTCGGTCCAGCACCCTTATTGCGTAACATACTATTAATCACAATCTGAATCATTTTGAATATTGATCGAAGATTTTGAAGGATTGCTAATCCATTGCTTCATAAATATTAGATTTTGTTTGCTCAACAACGTACTTAATGCAATAAAAGCAATGAAAGTTGTTGAACTGTCAAAATGTAACCCATTGCTGATAGTGTTTTCGCAATTTCCCCGCTGTAAACACATAAAACTTCACAAATGCAAATTGTAAACACCAATAGAATATTATCTTGCAATAAAAAGAAATGAAAGAATTAAATTTAATTAATTAACTCAGATTCACACTTTGCGGGACACTAAACGCCTCCCAGACGTAATAACAATTAAATTTCTATTGTGTCTCGTTCAGTGTCCTTCCATGGGTTCCAAAAAATCATTCTTCATCTTCTCCGTGTCGCTGCACGACTGTATTTTAAATGCCGTTTTCCCAAAACTTTGCCACTTCCACGACGTCGTCGGTGGCAGCGCAGATGTCACTTTGCATATTTTGGGACACAGAGGGCAGGATAGGAGGTGGAGCATGGTGTGTGACATAGCTCCACAATCACACCAAACTGCCGTTCCATCAAGGAAACCTCACTTTACCAGGTCAGACTTACATCTTCGCACTTGTGTCCGGAGACGGTTCAGAGACTTCGAAGTGGACCACGGAAAAAAACATTAAAAGCTTAGTTATAATAACAGTGCCTCGCGGCTGCGTCAAATAGTCCCAGTTTAGCGTAAATGCCAGACAACTAGTGCCTGACGCTGGTTTTCAACTGCACCTCATGGTACGAGTTCTAGAATAGATTGTAGATGAATCGGCGTAATGTTGCTTGCCTATCGGTCTTCTACAGATTGTACTTCGGAGAGTGTGCGCAGGAGCTCTACGACGTGATCCCACCATCGCCCTTTTACCACCGGACACCCAGATGTATTGCAGTGTACCATGCATACTTGCTTGGTATCCCAATAAGTCGTACTCAGCGCTTCTCCTCCACGTTTATTACACGCACAGCCAAAGTGTGGAACTCTCTGCCGGCTTCCATCTTCTGGGCACGCTCGTTCCATCATAGGAGGTCTAGCAAGCATCAAGCAATAAAAAAATCCGTCCTTAAAACCTGTCAAATCTTTAACAAATGTAAGAATACATACATTTCTCAACTATTTTCCCACATCTGCATAATTTTTTGTCTAATTGCCTCAAATTGCCAAGGTTTACCCAGCCTTCGTCGCACAAAAGAGCCATTTAACTTTTAAAAGAGCTATTTGAACACAAGAACATCGAAATGTGTTCATTCATTAGTTTCATTACCAATACGAGTGCGTACGGACAAACAGACGGTCACTTCCTATTGTTTGACAGTTATGCTGAATGTACAAGCGTTGGACAGGCGTGGGACAGCTTTAAGAACTGACTTGTCTGTACACTCGCGTGCAAACGACGGAGTAATTGCGTAACACACTAGAACAATAGTAATAGTTTTCATTTTGACAGTTCAACAACACTCATTGCGTTAATTACGTTGTTGAGCAGACAAATTTTTCGAACATATAAAGCAATGGATTAACAATATCCTTCAAAATTATTCAGATCGCAATCTGAATAATTTTGAAGGATATTGTTAATCCATTGCTATAGATTTTCGAAAAATTTGTCTGTTGTTGGTAGTATGCTACGCAATTAGGGTACAGTCATGAGCATAAGTATATATGCACTTGGCTGTATTAAAAAACGATTCACTCCTTTATTTTTTAATTAACTTATAAGTGGCTACGAACATACGAATAGTATTTTCGAACCCATAGGTTTTTGCAATGTGTCGTATTTCATTGTTGTTTTCGTTATTTCACGTAAAAATTGCTATTGAAAGTTTCCAAGTGATGACATATTAGTGCTCGTGACTGTACGTGTTAGGTTATGTAACCTTATTTTCTGAGATAAGATTTAAAATTAAAATGAACTGACGTTTTGAGGGTCGCTTGAGTTGGGTATTATTATAAAAGTAGTTGACTTTTTCTCAAAAAAAAAAAATTTCTTTTTACGAGTTTTTTGCCCTTCTTCAATTCATTTTTACTGACTGCCTAAAGTTCTCCACGTTTTTGATGTTACCGCAACCCAATCATTTATAAGTAATCATTGAATATTGTTGATGCCCATTCGACAAATTGTAATGTCTGGTAATTCCCTTAAAATGTGTTAAATTACGCTATCAACAAAATATGACGGCCCTTTACCTTAACCAGGAAAAAGAATACAAAAATAGGTATTCTGTTAACTTATTTTTAATGTAAAGTCAAACATTTTTTAAAACCATTTCCTTAGTAAAACCGGAACAAACCATGCACATGCAATTTACAAAAAAAAAAAAAACGGGTTCTGCCTGGCGAAAGCGTTGCTAACACTTACAAACGAGATGGTTTTTGATGATAATAATAAAAATATTATGCAATATATTTTGACGTGAAGTCCGTAATACTCGTGATCATCATAATTTGCAGGCAGTTAGATGGTTGAAGTGTGACGTCATTTTGGAGATGCGCATCCAACTTATAGCCCACCTTAAGCGACAACATAAGTGCCCACTTTTTTCTTTTTTCTATTTGGTTGACCAGTGGTAACGGCCGCGACTTACGAATTGAAGGTCGTGGTTTCGAACCCAGGCAGTCGCTTTACTTAGTGTAAATTATTTCATCACCACTGGTCTCGAAACGGTTAAGGAAAACATCGTGAGGAATCCGGCATGTTCTAGAACGAAAAAATTAAAGACATGTGATATCTACCAACCCGCACTGGGCCCGCGTGGTGGATTACGGCCCACTTCTTCTCACAGAGAGGAGGCCTGTGTCCCAGCAGTGGGAACATTATAGGCTGATTATGTTATGCTATATTTTATTAACCTCTGGTAGAAAAAGTCCTTTGTCCTTCAGTGGGACAACTCAGGGTGATTTGTTGTTGTGTCAGTAAGTGATTCTGATTAACTGTCTTAACTTAAAGACAAGGGTTTTGTCATGTGTCAGTAAGGCTGTGTGCCACAGGATTTTGTATTAGAGCCGTATTTCAACATAAAACACACGAGATATTTTTAACGTATATCCTAACGAATATTATAAATGTGACAGTAAGTTTGTTTGTTTGTTACGGTTTCACACTAAAACAGCTGAATGGATTTGGATGAAATTTGGCCGTGACCTGGAGAAGAACATTCTTTTCATCCTGGATCGCAGACGAAGTCACAGGCACCAGCTAGTTTATACACAAAAGAGGGAGTTTTAGTAGGTACACTCTAAATACATTTGCCACTGTGTGTATTCCATAAAAAAAACCTACTATCCGTTACTGCAATGCAACCATGATGCAGTAAACATAGCGTGTGGAAGCTATTTAGTAAATACAAAGAAAAACCTATAGAATTAGTTGTCTGTTCACAGTCCCTGGTGTAATATTGCTTCAGAGCCTCGGCGTGCGAATCGTGCCGCGAAACAAACATTAATTGATCGCGGATCGGTTTCACAGAACTCGCTGAGACATTCTTCAACAGAATTTACATTCGACAACGAATCAAATAGCTAGGCAGAATTCCTATCTGGTATTTCAAATAAATCTCGACTTTTACATAACATAAAATCACGCCTGTAATTTCCGAAGGGTTAGGCAGTGGTGTCTCCCCATTTCTGTGTCCCCCCAGTCACACTCCCACATTTCTCCAGTTATGTTTAATTCCCATGTAATAGAGAGCCTATTGCTACCAACTGGACATAAATCCGGACTGCTACTAAGAAATTCCAATTGAAAACACCCAATAACACTTTCCCCGACCTGGGAATCGAACCCAAGACCTCGTGCTTAGTAGTAGTGCTTGCGACTACCAGCCCAAGTAGGCAATAACGACGATGACTTTATCAAAATATATTTAGCTTTAATTTTCCAATCATGCATTATTAAGCTATATTACAGCTTGTTTGTTCGTATATTGAAATTATAATCCCAAGGTATCTACCGTATTCTAATTTCTGTTTCCAATTAGTGTTATTTGAAGTTAGCAAATATCAACTTTATTTTAATTGCAATTAATTTGATTTCAGACTGACTAGCACTATTGAAAAAGTTATTAAAATGTTTGAAGTTGTAGCGAACTTTAATGTGTAGGATTTAAAGTAATTTTTCCATAAACTAATATTTGTTTACATTTTTGGCAACTACATTGCGAACACAGATCATCATTTCATATTATAATTTTCTACACTGCAATTGGAAACTAGGTTGCAACTGTCGTTGGTCATATTACCAATATGGAGTTGGACTAATATTTCTTTTAGTTTGTCACACCAGTATATACATATCTTCAAAATGTAACAAACCACTCTGCCTACATTATTATTTAACACTAGCTTTCGACCGCGTGACACTCCTTGTCCCTCGACCCACCGCGTCGCATCGCATCGTCTGCCGGCGCTATATTACTTTGTTTTCGGTTAGCGTTCTTTCCGACTATTGTTTTGCTCGTCTCCTAAGGGCCCTCGCGTGATGCTAAGTATGCCTAAGCATTCCTTAAGAATTGGGCTATCAAATGCCAAAATATTTTTTACAGATTAGCGCGTTCGAACAAACAAATTCTTCAGCTTTATTATTAATATTTATAGATTTCATTTATATAATTTAGGCGTAGAACTTATAACTACACAGATATTGAAAAAAAAAACTTCTTTATTAATCCAAAGTAGGAAATTATTACAAACACTTAAAAGATCCTACTAATATTACAAACGTGAAATTTTGTATGGATGGATGAATGGATGGATGTTAGTTACTCTTTCACGCAAATACTACTGAACAGATTTAGATGAAATTTGACACACAGATGGTTTATAACTAGGATTAATATATCGAATACTTTTTATCCCGATATTCTCACGGGATCGAAACTTATGCGGGTGAAACCGCGGGGCGCAGCTAGTTACCTGAAGGCCAATCCCAGTAATTAAAAACATTCAAAATCTAGTCGCAATCTCAACTCAGCGACAATCAATGTCAAAAATTTGTCAAAAAAGTGTTTTTGTCAGATTGAGACTGACATCCGCGGGGTAATTGCGTAACATACTATCTATATGTATAATGGGTTTAATTTTGACAGTTTACACCATTCATTGCGTTACTTAGGTACATTGTTGAGCAGACAAATTTTTCGAAATGTGAAGCAATGGATTAGCAATATCCTTCAAAATGATTCAGCACCCTAATTGCGTAACACACAATCAATCGGAATCGGCTTCATTTTGACAGTTCAAGAACATTCATTGCGTTATTTACGTGTTGAGCAGACACATTTTTCGAACTTATGAAGCAATGGATTAGCAATCAGATTGTGATTGACAGTGTATAACGCAATTAGGGTGCAGACGTTCTTAAAATTACGCGAATGGTTCCTCTAGTGTCCTACAACACCTCCAGATTGTTTTTTCATTCCGAAACACTTGCCGTCGTCTGTACCCGCTTTAAATGCATATTATCTAGAATTACAGACGATTACGGATAATGATAATGTTGTTCCGTTGTTTATAACTTGTGACGTCACAGTTCACACGAGGTTAATGGAATCTTCCTTGCATTTTACCATTTTTCTAACATACTTCATTAAGTGGGCGTGGCTTCCACGGATTCTTTTTAGGGTTCCGACCAACGGAACCCTATTACTAAGGCTCAGCTGTCCGTCGATCTGTCACAAGGCTGTATCTTTTGAACCGTAATAGGTAGACACTTGAAATTTTCTCAGAGTATGTAAATCTATGGCCGCTATTACAAAAAATAATAAAAATCAAATAAAGTTTTAGGTCCCCATACAAGAAACGTGTTAATTTTAATAAGAAGTATTGTATTTATAATATGTCTTAAATATAGTGTACTGTGGTAAGGAACCCTTCGTGTGCGAGTCCGGCTCGCACCTGGCTGCTTTTTTCTATTAATAATCCCTTGTTTTTTTCTCATAATAATTGTCCTAAGATCTGCACAACACTAATTTCACAAAAAAACTCGAGTATTTTATTTAAATACATGCTATAATACTTACTAGCCATTATTGCGTTACAGATAGGTACATTGTTATCACAACAATAATAACAACTTGCGCCTTAGACAACATTGTTATTGTTTGTTAAGCAGCTGAGTAATTGAGTATACTGAGAACTGCTAACGATGCGTTTTTCCCGCGATTCTCGTGTACAGTGCGTCAATGCATTCCATAAATTCGCCGGTATGGAAATATAGTTATTCCATATTTCCGACCTTGTTTCCAATTGGTTTTATTTCCACTTCAAGAAATATCAACTCTATAGTAGTATAAATAAAGTTGATTTCAGAATGACAAGAAAAGTCTTTAAAATGTTTAAACTTGCAGCGCAAACTGAACTTTATGTGTTGGCATTACAGTTATTTTTCGAAAAACACATATTTGTTTACACTTTTGGAAAAAAAATTGCGAACGCAGTCTAGATACAAGTGTGAGGAACTATAACTTCTTTCAAAATAACAATACCAGCAATTATTATTATTGATCCAACGATTATTGTCCCACTCCAGGGCAAAGGCAAACGGCCCTTGCCCTGGAGGGGGACTATAATCGTTACTAATCACACACAGAAGGCACGAGCATTGATCAGCACGCTTGCTCAAGACGGCTGGCGATGTCAGACTTATATTAACTACTTACTAGCTTCTGCCCGCGACTTTCGTCCGCATGAAATTTCTTGTTTCCGCCGATCCGCGCTTGTACAGACGCCAGCACATCAAGCTACTACAATCTATCAAATTTCTTTAATAGATTTTCAACTTTATCTATAAAGCATTAAGGTTCAAGGTTGATTGGGAAAATTTGACAGTTTTGGACAGCTGACCTGCAGCTGGCGTCAGTACTTCGTCTACGCTTAGCGTTCTTTCTAACTTCGTTCTTTTTGCTCGGCTCCTAAGGATCTAGCGTGATATAAAATATCCTATAGCCTTAGATTAGCGTTCAAACAAACAAACTCTTCAGCTTTAGTACTCGTATTAGTATAGATATATGTCCAAGTTTACTCACTGATATGTCGTCTGTATAGATGTCATGTACCTATGGGTTTAATATAATATACTTAATATAAAATGGCTTTCCTTCACCGATGTCAGTTATACCCAAGAAAAAACTCAGTAAATACATATGGATTCAGCTGTGCTGCTGGGGAGTTTGTTGCGCCACTTCTTCTTCCCAGCGCATAGCACTAGGAAGTGGTGAAGGGCGGGCGTTTTTGGGGGACTGTCTTTTGTAATTTTGACGTTCGAAAAGTGCTGATTCTCAGCCTAATTTGAATAAATGACTTTTGATTGAAAACAATTTCAAAAAGTCAGGCATGATAAGCGCAGGTTTAACTACAAAGCCATCATGAAAGCTTATTCGAATGAAAAAGTTTTATAAAAAATCCACCACCACACGTTTGATTTGATCATAAATCTCTGGTTGTTTGTGGTTTTATTGCATTTAAGTCTTATGAATAATGTTAAGATACGAAGAATACTTCTAAGGAGTATTGAACACAAAAAATAAAAAATATGTTTTTATGGTGATTCGATTTCTGAGTAGTCGTGACATAAAAGATTCTGGAATCAAATATTCAGCATGTTTTATTTATTTGTGTTTTCTTATGCATATGTCCAGCAGTGGACTGCGATAAGCTGAGTTGATTCATAGACAGAGTTGTGTTTTCTTGAAGTATTTTTTTTCTGGCTGTACCTATCTGTCTTGGCGACATGTTTTATTGTTTTGCCAAAACTTAGTGACAAAGTATCGTCAGCGGATACATGTGGTGCCATGGGCCCATGGGTATCAATGTGTGGTGAGGTACATATGGTGCCATGGGTCCATGGGTATCTATGTGTGGGGAGGTATATGTGGTGCCATGGGTCCATGGGTATCTATGTGTGGTGCATACCTATATGTAATGCCTATTGTCTATCTATTGTTTATTTACTTCCCATCCCATTAAGTCGGGAAATCCGTAACGGACACCCTACATCCCTATTAGGTATATAAGTTAACAGATTTAAAATAATAATATGTACACACGGCTACACATCAAGCTATGCAAAACCAGTATTGGCTGACCGTTCATTGTGAGAAAATAACATACAAAGTGAGGCCAAGACAAACTGGTTTTGTATAGCTTGACGTGTAGCCGTGCGTACATCATTTACCTAGCCTTTTCCCAGCAATGTTGGGGTCGGCTTCCAGTCTAACCGCATGCAGCTGAGTACCAGTATTTTACATGGAGCGACTGCCTATCTGACCTCCACAACCCAGGTATTGGGTAATACAATACCCCTTGGTAAGACTGGATGTCAGATTTCGGGCTTCTGACGACCTGTAACGACTGTCAAAAATCTACATCCATTTGTCGAACTCACGTAGTACACTCTTAACTTACTACCTACGTCAGGAGGAGATGCAGTAGCGTCATCATCGTATCTGCTCAAAACCACAAACTGCGATCTGGTGACGTCTAAGTTTCATAATTATTTATGTCATCATTTGCCAACCCTTATCCCAATTTATTCGTGGTCGGCGCATCTTGTCTTTTTCTTCCATACTTCTCTATTAGTCGTCATCTCGACAGTCACCCCCTTTCTAACCATATCATCATTCACACATTCCATCCATCGTTTCTTTGGTCTTCTCCTACTCTTATCCATCGACATTCCTACTCAAAACTTTCCTCAGGACAATTAATGATTTATGTATGAGCAAATAATGCCATGACCTGACAAGCTACAAGCCATCGCGTGTTGTGAAGTTGTGATCAACCTTATTAGTTTTTACTATAACTTGGGTCACAATAGCAGTCATTGTATGAACAGATTTATTAAACTGCAGCTGTATTAGATTTGCAACAATATCTTCAAAGTTGTTTAGGTATCTAGAAAAACACACATAAAGATTAGAGAAATTGAACTAGGAGATGTGAGTGGAAACGTCAAGAGGGGACGCCATTTTTTATTTTTTTCGATGTGTCATCTCGCAGTTCAACCTATGAGGTGGTCATCTGCTTAGCCGGGCTTGCCTGTGGATGCGTCAATTAATAATTAAGGCCTCTAGCCAGACCTAATTTTTTTTTTAAATAAGCGCCTGCTCTCTGACCTATTTATAGTGACCCTATTGGTGATGTTCTTCAGAAAGATCAGGTGCGTAGTACTGGCAACAGACGTGCGTGTGTGATCGGTCTATTCTGTAATGTAATGTAAACGTAGATGAAGTGAGCTTGAAGTGAGCTGTCTATCATCAGGTGGAGTGACAGCTCACTTCACCTGATGATAGACACTTAACTTTTCACGGTGAGATTTTAACTGAATAGACAGGCCGATTTATGAACGTAATCGAAGCAAAACGAGTATGTAAGGAGTGCAGCAGGTGGCGTTCTGTAGTGTCTGCCTACGCCCATGGGGAAAAGGCGTGAGTTCATGAATCGGCCATTTATACCGTAAAAATACTTTTCTCAAACTAAAACATCGATCACTAATTATTGATCGATGAACTAAAAGCATTTATTTCTATTAAACCATTTACAGGCACTTTTGAATTGTCAAGGGGTCGGTCAGTCAGGAAGATGAAAATAGTTGCACATTCCAAAGCGTTGTAGGTTCCTATGGAGAAGAACGGGCAAGAAACTCCACGGACACTCTTTTAAATTAAAATATAGAAATAACAATTAAAATACTAGAAGCCAAGCTAAGTGCACACATGGGACAACGGTAAGGAATTATATTATGACGTTCTGTTGTCCCCGTGACGGGGACACAGATTGCGGGGACAACGGGAATACAGGGTAAAAATTACTATGAGCAGAGTTCATAAAAAATTATTACTAGCTGTCGCCCGCGACTTCGTCTGCGATCCAGGATGAAGAGAAGTCCTACGTCCTTCTTCGGTCCCAGGCTACCTATCTGTCAAACTTCATCCAAATCCGTTCAGCAACTCACTTCCGCATTTATAATACTAGCAGCACCCCGCAGTTTCACCCGCAAGTGTCGATTCCGTGGGAATATCGGGATACCTACAAGTATCCTAAGTGTTATTCTTATGTATATGCTATATTACTGTAAAGTTTCATCAAAATCGGTTCAGTATTTTTTGCATGAAAGAGTAACAAACATCCATCCATCCATCCTCACAAACTTTCGCGTTTATAATATTAGTAGAATCAGTTAGGATAGGTAAATAAACTAATACATAACTATTATAACTAATTATAAAAAGATGCAGTGACGTCACTTCTGAGTCTGTCAGTACGTTAGGTTAATAATTGAATAATACCTAAACAAGTTTTGTAGAACAGGTTGCAGACCTGTTCTACCTGTTCTGTTGAATTTAAACGTGAATTAAACTTACTGAAGATTGTACAAAATGATTGTAAAATATATTTTTTAACTTTAATTTGCAGTTCCACAAACGATGGGACACTTATTATCATGTCCGACGTGGTACCTGCTCCTTACGGAAACTGATGGACGCTAGTGATGGCACCATACACATGGCCGAATCCATTTAAATTGCTATATGCTTCTTCTTCTCCATGTCATGGGCACGGCTGTATTTTAAATGTTGTTTTCCCAAAACTTTACCACATCCACAGCGTCGTCAGGGGCAGCCCAGATGTCACTTTGATTGCATGTTTTGGGACACACAGGGCAGGATAGGAGGTGGAGCATGGTTTGTGATATAGCTCCACAATCACACCCTACTGCCGTTCCATCAAGGTAGCCCCACTTTACCAGGTTGCATCGACACGCTAAGAAGAAAAATTTTAATTTTATTAATAAAAACCCAAAAAATATGCATTTTTTGTATAAATTACCTAATTAGCTCGAAATAATTGTCTGTCTAGGATTGACGTAAAAGATTTGCAGATAAGAGACTTGTATAAGCTTTTCAAAGCTATGAATTTTTTAATAAAACTTATTTTAATATGGATTTTCTCAACATCAACCATTAAAAAGATTCGAGAGCAATTTACGGCCATCACTAAACTGAAATCATTATTATGTAAATGACCGTCCACTGTTAGGTAGGATGTGCACGGAGAGGTGTGCGGTTAGCTGCGTGGTTCTTTTGTTTGCCAGCGTTAGTTTCGTGCGTAGCAGTCGTTACGGGAATCAGGAGCCCGAAAGTCTGACCACCAGTCTTACCAAGGTGTATCGTATTACCCAGTAACTGGGTTGTGGAGGTCACACAGGCAGTAGCTCCATGTAGAATACTGGTATCCAGCTAAATCCGGTTAGACTGGAAGCCGACCCCAACATAGTTGCGAAAAGGCTTAGCAGATGATGATGCGAGTTTCGTGCGTAGCGTGGCTGTGGGTCGCAGGTGACGATCCCGCCTACATTACCATACAAAGCGAAGCTAACTACACGTGCATAGCTAAGCCGTGGGATGCTGTGGAGCGTTGCCTTTATTTCGGTACCTCCTCAGAGCACTAATTACGTGAGATATAGAAAAACACAAGTTTGCTGCGAAAAATAAAAATCATCGTTCACACAGCAATCATTCTGCGTATCCATTTGTAAAATTACTGGTCGTAAGTAATGATAGCTTGTGGTACAATGTGATCGCTATTGAAAAGCATGCTAAATTTGTACTTGTTGAGCTTAATTTAATGTAGATATAATTGTACAGCTTGCACCAATTTGGAATAATGGATGATGCTGGATTCGATCTAATCCTTACTAATGTGATGGTAGCGAAATTACATATTTTCAACAAGCAAGTACTGACGCCAGCACATCAAGTTACTAAAATCTAAAAAAAAAAATATAAAAAAAAAACTGTATTACATGGAACTTGAAACGTAATTGGGGAAATGTGGTTGTACAGTCAACAGCAAAAGTAGATGATCAAAATCAGAAATTCAATACTAATGAACGGAGTTCGCAGCTATATGGCAGCTGTACTAGTAGTAAATGTTTGGTATAATTTACAATCACATCCTTTTGAATCACTTCGACGCCACACAGTTCTGACGCGAACTCCGTTGATTAGTATTGAATTTCTGATTTTGATCATCTACTTTTGCTGTTGACTGTACGAGGTACAGCTCTGCTTACCCTTCGGGGATTGCAGGCGTGATTTGTTATGATCATGATGATAACGATCTGAATATTAATGAAATTAATATTAATGTAGTTAATGAATATTAGGGAAAATTATACTATGGTCATTATGGTGTAGATCTGAAATGAGAAATCTGAATGAAGGAGTGTCGGTTCGGTATGGTTTCAGTTCACATAACTTTGCTTCAAAACCCAATGTGGTAAATGTGGGAAAAGAGATAGAAGAGAAAGAAAAAACTCAGTAGAGGCGTTGTGAATAGTTTTGATAACTAGGTATTCTGTAGGTGTTTATGGCCTCATCTAGGTCATCTTTTATTACAAGTTGTAACTTGTAACAAACGCTACGGCGACGGCTTGCGCGGCTTATCGTCGAGAGAATGTATTCCTGACACATGTCAGTGCAACAATTCTAGTAGCTAATAAAGATCTAATTCGCAAAACACTTATTCGTTTGTATGAAACTGACGAGTGGCAAGAACGCATTCTCTCGTCGTGCTGTAAACAAATAGTTTTTGTAATAATTTGTAATTTCACACGTGTTCAATCGAGCTAACAAAAACTCCTCCAAGAAGTTCGTTGTTGTACGTCCAAAAAATATGGAATCTTCCACAGACAAACATAACGCCACTTAAAAGCAGGTAGGTACTATTATTTCCCCTGTACCTAAGTACAATAAAAACAACGTAAGTGCCCACATTACTTTTCACAGCTGGCTGCGCACGCTGGGAGTCTGCTTTATTTTTGTGATTGACATTCAACTAGTTTTATTTTAGTGGTTATTAAGTTTTGGGTAATTAACAATGTAGGTAGTAATAATTATAACTTAACTTAAACTTATCTTAACTTACTTAATAATATTATAAACGTGAAAGTTTGTATGGATGGATGGATATTTGTTACTCTTTCACGCAAAAACTACTGAACGGATTTGGATGAAACACAGATAGTTGAAACACAGATAGATGGCACACAGATAGTTTATAACCAATAAATAAATAAATAAATATCCCTGGACATTTCACACAGCGCCATCTAGTCCCAAGCTAAGCAACCAATCAATCAATCATTTATTTTGTTAAACATAGGTATGGTTACAGATATTATATGTATAGTCTAAGATATGTGCACTATGTTTTGCAATATATGGCGTACAAATTTAACATAAACACCAGGATTAACATAATCATAATTTTATCCCGATATTCCTACGGGATCGAAACTTATACGGGTCAAACCCCGGGGCGCAGCTTGTACCTAATTATTTAAAATGATGTTCTACACATTTCGGCTTCTGCCTATGTATAAATAAATAGCTCCTGGGGTTTTTGGGACCCCTCCGTGCCTTGGAAAGCACGTTAAGCAGTCACGGCTGTCATTTGTGGATCTTTGACAGTCGTTACGAGTTCATAAGCCCAAAAGTCTCCACCAGTCTTACTACTTAGACTGGGTATCGTAGTACCCAGTCACTGGGTTGTGTATGTCAGATAGGCAGTCGCTCCATGTAAAATACTGGTATTCAGCTGTATCCGATTAGTCTGGAAAGTCTGGCTACTTCACGTTTTTAGTTTTATTTACCTAAATAATATTAAATGCCTTTATTTTATGTATTTATTTAGTTAGACACGCGTTGTTAATCTTCTCAATTGTAACAAAATCTGAAAAATGCGATCTTATTTCGAGCACCTCACAGGTACGTGATTCTGCGCAAGCGCGTTATCTCAGTTTGACTGAAACGTGACAAAATATTCAATAATACAGCCATTAAACAGTTAGTGATGCGTTATTTAATTTCTTGCTATACTAGTAACATACCATAACATCGTGCCTGCATTCCCTGAGAGGTTAGTCAGAGTTATCCACAAAATACACTCACTCACATTTGCCAGTTTATGTTCCAGCGAATGTAGTCAGCAAAATTCTAAGAACTAAGATTCATTGAAATCGTCATATTTTCACAATATACAAAGTCTAATTTGCAGCAAATTTATTTATAAATTATCATAATTTTGTAAATATTTTCTCGTAATTGCTGCGTTTGATCAACTTCCAACCACAAACCCGCCGCCGTTAACAAAAAACGCAAGGAATTTGAATTTAGTTTTTCCCACGTTGAAGGATCCCCTTACCTATGGGAAAACCCAATATGTAACACTTTCCCCGACATTAATATTGATCACATGCTTAGCAGAAAAAGTAGACAGGTATTCAGATATCTATGACTGTAGCGGTATCTACCACGCCACATGCGAACTACGCGTCAAACTGACGTCACACTAAATCCTGCATCGCGCAAGCAGAGTTTACCGCGCAATACCGTGGAGTTTCTTGCCAGCTCTTCTCCACAGGAAACGACCAATTGGAACCGTGCACCTAGCTTCTGACGTTTCAAAAGTGCCCATGTTGGTTTATGTGAAATAAAATATTTTGATTTTGAATAAGCATATTCACATCAGCCTGACCAGATTCATCGGGCAGTTGATCACCAGATACAACACCAGCCTGGTTGGAGGATCCTCCCTTTTCTATGGAGGATGAGTTAACTTTACACCCTGTTCCTACCTCTATAATTCTATTTCTATTAAATAAAAAAGGCGGAAAAACGCGTTTAAAATAACATGCCGTAACCATAGAACTGGAGTGCGAAATCATGTTGTAACCTTTACTCTGTAACGTGTAAATAAATTTGCAAATTAGTTTACAAATATCTGGTATCTACATAAGTAGGTATTACATTAGGAATTGAATTACAAACATGCGGGGTCAATGTTAGCCTGGTTCTTTGTTTGTTTATCTTTCAATGCAATCTAACATTACGGCTGTATCTAAGGGCTCATCGCACGAGTCGACTGGAGGTAAAGCTACGCTTGGCGCGGTCGGTTCGGGGATGGATGATCCATTATACTATCGAGACCCCTCCGTGCCTCAGAAAACACGTTAAGTCATTCGTATTAGATCTTTGACAATCGTTACGGATAGTCAGAAGCTCGAAAGTCTAACAACCAGTCTTACCAAGGGTTATCGTAGTACCCTGTCACTAGGTTGTGGAGGTCAGATAGGCAGTCGTTACATGTAAAACACTGATATTCAGCTGCATCCGGCTAGACTGGAAACCGACTCCAACATAGTTGGGAAACGGGTAACTAGGCAGATTGAGATTGGCTGTTTTTGTGTTGACTACTTTTTACGCTTAAGCTTTTATTAGATCTGCAATGTTTGATATAAATAGATATAGAAGTGCCTCGTCATCCTACGTTCATAGTTTTTCGGCTAATAGAACCACTATCACAATATTTTTGTGCACAATAGAATAAACGGTATTTAGGTTATTTATCAAGCCCATAAAAAGTGTTGAATCGGGACATTTTTTTTTCTAGTATTGCAAACATGCCTTATGCCACGGCTGGTGTTATGTGGTCATATAATACCGTGACATACCAGAAACTTTAGTGACAGCTGAAATGTGTCAAATGCCTCAAAATGAATTCACCCTGTCCATTAGGTTAACCGTTTTTTGACACCTGTCTTAGAACGTACATAATCCAGATTTAACGTAAAAGTTAACTTTAAAATGCGTAGTAAATTAAATGTATAAACTGCCTTATCTTATTGAATTATCTTATTTATGGCTGCTTACAGGCAATATAATACCGTACGTGTATCAATCAATGTATTGTGTGTTGCTGCAATCACTAGTTCCATCTGTCAAAAAACGGTTTACCTAAGGGTATAAAACCTTTCAAACCAGAACATAGAAAAAACCTATGTAGATATGATGGAGTTACTTCCTCAGACGAGCTCCCAAAGAGCTCTACATACTTATTGGTATTTCAGGACTGGCTCACATTTTTACATAGATATAAAGCCTTTACAGTGGGATTATATGATATTTAAACAAAACCGGCGAAGTGAGGATTACTATAGGTGCACCTCTGCCTCACCCGTTAGGGATTACAGGCGTGGCGTTATGTTATGTAATCGTCTGGGGACCCTAGCTGGCCCTCGCTGGAATAATTGGTCCGTTTATTTATTTAATACATAGAAATAAGCAAATACATGTACAGTCACGAGCACCAATATGTCAACACTTGGCAACTTTCAATTGCGATTTATTCGTGAAATAACGAATGCAACGTTGAAATACGACACATTACATAAACCTATGGGTTCGAAAATGCTATGTTCGTAACAACATAAAATTTCATTAAAAAATAAAGGAGTAAATCGCTTTTGAATAAAGCCGAGTGTATACATACTTTTGCTCGTGACTGTACAGGGCGGACTTAATCCCAAAGGCATTTTCAACCAGTCAACCTTTGGGTGATGCAAAGACAAACAGTGGCAGGTGCAATCATGAAAATTAAGGAATAAATATTTTAAATATAAAGATTCACATAAACCCTATTAAAACTATAAATATTATAATACCGTTCCGTCCGTTTATTTATTTATTTAAAATCTGTTATTTGTGATATAGCAAGGTACGTAACATCGATCGACTATGAACGGGCCGAGACCTCAAAAACCTAGACAAAACTAATTACACCCCACTTAAATGATTAAAAATCTTAACAAGACCCACCACATACGTCTTACGTGTGCCTTACCGTATGAATTACCTCAGCGGTAAACATGTAATCAGAGTGACATCTGCCCATCAGCGGCTTCGCTTGACATCATGACAGGATGCGACCAAACACGAACAATTATTATACAAGACGTCTTGAAGGTCGTCACTGAAACAATACATTGTTATAAGATGTTTATACAAGATTTAGAGGTAGCTTTATGAATGTAATATCATAATAGTTTCAGTTTTTGTTGATTTTTGACAGCGATTTCATGGCAAAGATGGACACTTTATTGTCCAAACGTAGAGATGACGCCCCTATATCATTCTTCAGTCCTTATCGCAATTTATTCGGGTACGGTGCAACATATGTCTTCTTCTTCCATACTTCTCTATTAGTCGTCATTTCAGTAGTGATTCCCTTTCTAAGCATATCATCATTCACATAGTCCATCCATCATTTCTTTGGTTTTCCCCTACTCGTATAGCCATCCACATTCATACTCAAAATTTTTCTGACAGCATTTTCCGATGTGTAGATGCGTAGCCTCTAGATTTCAGGAATTTCAGGACCTTTAACTATTCTGTAATATAGTTAGGGAATTAGTTGGATTCTTCTATCTATGACATACCAACTAATTACTTTCGCACTCGTCCAGCACTTAAAAAAACAAAAGCAGGCGCACGTTATTAGGTATGGCTCCAATTTCATTAGCACACATTGCTTACCACAAATTGTTACCAAAAACATCCCCAGAAGAATCATTTTACAAAAAGCTTTACCAATAAGCACTTCTTCGTGTCGAAACTACTTAAACTTGGCAACAGCAAAACTTAGCGACTACAGCATTTTCATTAGCAGCACAAATTCTACTACTTAATATAAAAGGAACCTGTTCAAACTCACATCGTTACAGTGTTGTGCTAGTAGACACCGGTAATCTCAATTACCATTCTCAATGAACACTAGGTCATGACGGCTGCGAATGACAATCAGAATCATTCCGAATCTCATTGGAGTCACAATGGCCTTGCAGCTGATAAGTGTAGCAACTATTGTTGACATTATTTATATAACACGAAGTAATACTAAGTTGACAATGGAAGCCGCGCGGGACCCGATCGGTGCTGTTGTTCGGAAACCAGACGGTATGCTCTTAGATATAACAACGGAACGCATGTGCCAGAAGAAACGGTCGGATATTCAGCATTTAATAGTGAGCACACGAGACGTTGACGCGTATCGCTCGTGTGTATAAGCACTAAAGGTTCTGTCTGCCTAAAGTCATTGTCTACCTGTACCAAATTTAATCGCAATCCGCTCTTAGCCTTAAGGTGTGAACAGGTTACAGACAGACAAAGTTTCTGTAGCATTTATGATGTCAAGTCAGGAAGTAAGTATAAATACAGCTAGCAATATCTTCCTGCTTTCAAATATCATGTATCAATCTTCCAAGTGCGGTGATTAAAAGACTCGGAATTAACAGAAATCCTCTATTTATAGCGGTCCAAGGTTCAATAGTGAACGATTCCAAGTTTATGATGACATGGGGTATTCCTATAATCTTAGATGGCACTTAAGTACCTAGATACAATTAAAACGCCATACCTAAACAATTTTCTATGATCTTTATCAACGTTTTAAGCGAATCTTTATTGAAACGGATTTACCCAAAACGATGTTTTTTCTATGGCATTTGTTTGTGTTTGTGATTGTCATTACGTACATCGTACAATGTATGAACCGAATGTATGAGTCGGAAGTGTCTCATTAACATTCAATTTTGTTGAAACACAATTGGGTGAAAAGATTTTTTGTGTTGAAATTGAAACTGGATTGTAATCTGTAAATTGAATGTGTTATGTTGTTGGTCATTTGATTTTGTGTTACTTACTTCGCTTGAATGTGAGTACGACTCATCAGTCACCTTTTTACTGAAAGGTTTAAATCTCTTTCATAAAAGTATGTACTCACCTTATCAGGCTTATCATTCAAAGACGAAGTGCAGTCATAGTGTCCTCTGCGCTGCCACCGATGAAGCCGTGGAACCGGCGATGATTTGGGCCAGCAAAATCTAATTCACTGTCGTGACACGACGAAGAATATCATTCAAAGTTTTCAGTCAAGCATTCGTTATATCATCATCATCTGCCTAGCCTTTTCCCAACTATGTTGGGGTTGGCTTCCAGTCTAACCGGATGCAGCTGAATACCAGTTTTTTACATGGAGCGACTGCCTATCTGACCTCCACAACCCAGTTACTGGGTAATACGATACCCCTTGGTAAGACTGGTTGTCAGACTTTCGGGCTTCTGACTACCCGTAACGACTGTCAAAGATCCACGAATGACAGCCGGGACCAACGACTTAACGTGCTTTCCGAGGCACGGAGGGGTCTCGGTATGTAAAGATGGTCACCCATCCACAGACCAACCGCGGCAAGCGTAGCTTAACCTGACCGATCGACCTGTGCGGCTGTTATTATTTAGTCACGGGCCCCTCCGTTCATTTCGGCATTCGTTATATCATCATAAGATATATAATTCCTATAAAATAAAACATTTAATTCCTTGTGATATCTTAAGATGTGTAAAGTTTTGTGAATATCAACATACATATGTTGATATTCACAAAACTTTACACATCTAGATAAGAACCAATTTGACGGAAATAGAAGACATCTTCTATTTCCGTCAAATTGGTTCTTATCTCAATCTATTTTACCCGACTACGGCGAAGTCAAAAGGAAACGTAATTTGCTCCAGCTGTACGAAAACCTGAGCATTGGTAGCCCAGTGGTAACGGTCGCGATTTACGAGTTGTAGGTCATAGGTTCGAAACCAGACAGGCGCTTTACTTTGTGTAATGTATTTAATCACAACTGTTCTCAGAACGGTGAAGGAAAACATAGTGAGGAAAGCGGCATGTCCTAGAACCAAAAATTCGAAGACATGTGACATCTACCAAAACCCCCTCGAAGAGAGGAGGCCTTTGTCCCAGCAGTGGGAACAATATAGGCTGATTATGATACCAAAAACTTAAAAAATAGATAACTACTCGTATGTCATTTATTTGTTTAGCTTCAATGATCATGTCGTCCACATATACTTCAACTATTGCTTGTATTGTTGCAGGAATGTCGCGTGGTACTAGTAGCAGTTCAACATGGCGGGCGGCCAGCAACTACGCTTGCTGCTGTGGAAGGACTACCTCATACGAAAGAGAAAACTAGTGAGTTGTTTATATAATTATATTCTCCTCCCTGGTTAGATAACATTTGCAGGAATTGCGATAAAGTTTTAAGGTGCTACAAGGATTTTGGCACCTGAATGATATTAACAGGGGCAGGGGAGGCGTTGTTGGTAAATATTTGTAAAATTGTATCGTAAAAACAAAATGTCGGCGTGAGTTCCAATTTTTCCGAAAGATCCTTGTACAGTTTTTATAAAATTATCAGTTCTATAGCGCCCTTGGTAACATTATGATGCTTTTCCGTCGTTGGATTCGTTTAATGGCAAAGGATAAACATAGATTAATTTATTTGCCTTTCTGGGTTAATTGACGAGTGTACACCTAAGGGAGCGTCCAGGTTAAGCAACATTATGTTATAAAACTTTTGTTATATAACACGTACATAACACATGAACATATTATGTGATATAGTGTGGATATACCTTATATTTCATTTTGAAGCTGGGTGTTGACTATCGAACTAATTCTAAAGCCTCAGTGTGGTGAGGGTGCAGAATCTGTATTTTTAACTTTGTTGTTTTAAAACCACATTCTTTTGTTTCAGATCACACTAACGGGCATAGTATGGGCTTCGGCAATAATGTTCAGTTTATACGTAGTTAGGATCAACATCAATAATGAAGACTATCCCACATGTAAGTATCACAGTCCTTCTCCTCTCTCTTTGTCACGAACAGAATGGTTCGTGCCGTAGTCAAAATATTTGCCAGTACGCAAGGTCTTAGTGGGAATGACCGCACTACTTTTTAGTAGCTCGCAAGTTTAACAAACTAATAGTTGTACAACTGTCTGAAAGATGATATGGCTGCTATATAAATGTAATAAAACCACAAAGAAGCAAAGATTTATGATCAAATCAAACGTAGATGCTATAAGTATGTGCTGGACTTTTGCTCAACTTTTTTATTCGATTAAGTTGGTTGAACTGAGGAAAATGTCGTGAAGAAAGTATTGAGTATGAATGTAGAAGACTATAAGAGTAAGGGATGACCAAAGAAACGATGGATGGACTGTGTGAAAGATGTTAGGATTAGAAAGGGGGTGAGTACCGAGATGACAACTGATAGAGAAGTATGAAAGAAAAAGACATGTTGCGCCGACCCGAAACAATTTGAGATAAGGGCAGTAGAATGATGATGATGAGTTATACAACTGTCTCGGTGGTGTAGTGGTCGCAAGCGCTACTGCTGAGCATGGGTTCGGTTCCCAGGTCGGGCAAAGTATTCCTAGGTTTTTCTATCATTACATGTGAGTGTACTATACATACACCACTGCCTATCCCTTCGGGGATTAGGCGTAATGTTATGTTATTATGTTAAGTTGTTATACAACAATCGTCTTTTCTTTTAACTTTTTCCTTGTCAAGCTGACCAGAATAAGAAATCACTGACTGTGAATACCAGATGTGTTTATCACAAATTCATCAGCAAACATCAAACGTAACGCTAAGTACGCGAGCAGCATTCAATTAAATCATTTTAAATTTCTTTGATCGTCCAGTGATGATGAAATTTTCACTTTCGATGGTTTTCTATCTCTTCAATGTGCAATGTTAATTTGATTATCATGTAATTGACTGTGTATCACATAATGACAAATAATCAATATATGTCATGCAAACCTAATCTAAATTTAGTCATTAAAGCCCTGGGGTCTAACCGGGTAATAATTTTATACGGAATTTCATTATATCCCGCTGGTCAATAATGTGATTTTAATTTGAGACCTCAACTGAAAAGTCGTATAAAAACTTTTTTTATTATCGAATTACTTTTCATTACCTTGTAGAAGGTTTGAAATGAAGAGTATACTCTCTTATGAATATCTTCTTCTGCATTACTCATTCTCCTGTTTCCTAAATTATTTGTGTTCGGCGCAGTAAGTCTTCTTCTTCCATACGCATCTTTGTCAGCTGTCATCTCAGTAGTTCCTCTTTCTTGCCTTATCATCTTTCAACCAGCCCATCCATCGTTTCTTGTTTTTTTGGTCTTCCGCTACTCTAAGGATAGCCATCCGTATTTATACTTTAAACTTTCCGTACAACATGTTCGTCATCCTGACGACATTAACCAGCGCTGTGGCTCTGTCCTGTTTAGGGTCACATCGTTATGCTGAGCGATGGCTGTTTTGCGTTTTTAGATGCATATTTCCCCCTAAATTGTTGCTTTTTGTGTTTGTGTTTTTTTCTTTTTTTACCTATTCTATTACTTGTTTAGGTGGGTTCCCTGCGCGGGCGCTTCCCAGCGCTGGTATGATGACGTTTATGCAGTCTTTCATTTGCAGTGTTAATAACGAGTGTTCACCTTTGAATAAATCTGACGAACTACCCACTTATGAGAATTCCAAGTAAGTTTACCACACCTTTTTTTTTAGAAAACTTTGTAAAGTAGGTATATTCGTTCAAAACAGGGGCCCATTATTGATCTCGATCTCGGCTGGTGGAAAACGATGGACAAAATCTAAATTGGCGCGTGTCCAGAAGAATAAATATATTTTTAAAATAAGTAAAAAATTGTTAATATGAAAATCTTTTACAGATTAACCTATCTGCAACGAAAGCTAGCACCTCTCTTTAATGATTCAGTGCTGGACGTAGTAGCTTTCGTGCCAGATGCTATCAAACTCCTGGCTACATTAGCAGACGTGGTGGACGAGCCAGCATTTATAGATATTAGTAGTAAGTACCAGTTTATCACGTCCAAAACATATCAAAGAAAAATAACCTACTGTATTTCGTTGGAATTATGTATGTGTGTGTCACGACCATTTTGAAATGATTATCATCATCTAACCCTAAAGACATAGTGGTGATCACATTATGATGTTTGGAATATTTGTTATTACAATATTTACAATCCGAAGAAAAACTTAAACTGCTATGTATAAACATATCACTTGAAGTTATTATTCGGGTTATACCTACCGGGTTATGCTACTATACCGTACCTACCGACACATTCAGAGACAAAGCAGTAGCAGGTAGAACCATAGCCATAATGATATTTTCTGTTACAGAAAATGGTCTAAAAGTGAAAGACCTATTCGTCAAACCGCGAAGAATAAAACGTTACATATCGGATAAGTTGGAGCTGAACGATGACGTCGCACAGAGCGTCATGGATTCCGAGCTCAGTTTTCAAGGTGTAAGTTTGTGTGTAGCTAGAAATAACTCTAATAATTATAATATAATAACAGTTGATGAAGAGTAAAATTTAACACAAGTGTGGGATTAAGGAAATTAACTAATGCTAGATTTGTAAAATGAAATAAACTACTAATCGTTAATAAATGAATAATGAGTGTAAATTGTACTGTTACTAAATAATGTTTAATGAGAATAATTGATTTTGCTACTTTAACATTAAAACACTATATTGGAAAGAAGACAAGAAATTGCTATGTAAATAAAAACAGAATGTTTTTGCAATTAACGATTAAAAAGATGAAGATAAAACATGATTTATTTGTAAAAATGTATATTAATCATCTAAGTGTTTTTCACTTACAGTTATTGAAAGGCGAGGTGAACAGATGCAGCATAACCTCCTTAAATCAAACCATAATAATGGAAAACCATGAATACATGGAAATATTAGTGGAGAAGCTATGTTCGATGTCAATGGAGGACTTACAAAAGATATTTCTTGATGTACTGTTCCAAGTAGATTATAGTAAATACATGACAATGGTGAGTTACAAACAGATACTGACTTTATATTTCAGCTGACTTATAAAATTTGATTAGCTATGCATATTGTAAAGCCAGCCTTTCAAACCTACATGATACCATTATGTTTCAGTTGGGCCATATGTACTTCAAACTGTCAGGAGACAATAGATTAAGTACTCTAGGCGATATGTTAACGGCTGTGTTACGTATGATGCGGCTCCAGAACTTCCTGCCTCCGGAGCTGGTCTCCATTTTCCAAGGTCAAGAGGCGGACTTTAGTTACATACAGCTAAGTTTGTAAGTTTCCAAATAATCGGTATAATAAGTAGTTTTATTGTCCCATCGACGCCATTTTACTAATGCATATATTTGTTTTCAGAATACCAAAACTAATGGATCTATTCAAACCAACATTTGGCGATACTCAATCCTATGAAATAATCAAAGATTTTACTGATGCTATTGTTATTGGACTCCAGTATATGGACAAAGTATTTGCCAAACAACGCCATGATCAAATAGGTGGAGCTACAGATAATACACAAGAAACTGGTTTACAATCTGTATCTAATGTATTCCACAATGCAGCTAATGTGTTTAATGAAGCTATGGAAAAGGATACGTCGCTTGATGCATTCAGTATGTAAGTAGAAAACTTTAATATATCAAATGACTAAATTTGTTTAAAACCAAAATTAACCTTAACACTAATGATTACGGTTCATATTTCAGCTTTTCCCAAGTAATGAACTTCATCAACAAGTTCCTTGAAAAAAAAACAAAACATGATGTACTTTTCTACTCCACACTTCTGGCCAAGCTGATGGAGAGCGCCTACAAAGTCATCGATATAAACATGCATATTGAACAGTTGACCTACAATGTTACCCTAAGGAACCCCGGCGCTATTAAAATACTTAAAGAAATACCACCGAATATTGTTGGAAAGGCTTTTGAAGCTTTGGCTGATGCTGAGAGGACTCAGGTAAATTATGCAAAGTAAAATAGTTTTTTTATGTGCATTATTTCGTCAAACGCTTTTGATAAATAATTTTGATTAAATATCAACTATTTCTTTTACTGTCTTACAGATCTTGACATCAAAAATCAACGTCCCTGGACAAATGTTCTGCGATGTCTATAAACTTCAAACGTTCTTCGTGATATCTGAGGTGGATGCAGAGTCTCTCAAGAAACAACTGTGCAGTGACGCGTGGAAGAACTATGTCACTGACTTGATTGAGTCTTTTGGAGTATCTGAAGTTAAGAACAATGTAAGTTGAAATTATTATTTTTTAAGTATACATTGTAACTGGCTCTACTTTAACTTAAAAGTAACATTCTATGTCATCACTACTTTCCATGAGCAGCTAATTCCATAATTTCTAACAAATTAAAAGTTGGACACTTAGACTCGAGAGTTTTGCCCTAACAACAGAATCGTATCACTAAACTATCTTAATCGGTTGAATGCCGTAATTACAGAAACAATTTAAAAAAAACCATTGTGTCTCGCGTGGTATCCACGTTCGATATGAAGGGTTAATATATAAATTCATTTGTAATTTCCCAGATAAACAACATGGCATCCCTCCTTATCCAAGAAACCCTGGGCAAAGATACGAGTAACCAGCTATACACCATCGATCAAGACTTTCAAGTCCTTAAGAACTTCAGCCAGGCCCTCGTGAGGATAGAGACGGAGAAGAGACCTGAAGTGGCCTGGGGCAGTCTGTTCCAGGTGAACGAAGAGTCGAAGCTTATGAAGGTGGTAAGAGCGAAGGGACATCTAGGGAAACAGATGCTGTAAGTAGACTCAGAAATTGCTCATATGCTTACAATAACACTAGGCCATAAATATGGCACATCGATTTTTATAAAAAGTTTTATAGAGATGTCATCTCTGCAACCTTTACCTGCTTTTTGATGTTCGATGTTCATATTTATGCCTGGATAAAGTCCATTATGGCATGCAATACTATTTGTGTAACAGTACAAGAAAAACCTTTTACACATTATAATGTGTAAGCTGTTTTGTATGTAGTAAAATAGTGTTACATCTGTATAGCACAGGATAGTAATAAGAATTAAAACATTTGTATTGCAGTTAACTATACTACCGACTTTTGTAAATCCTGGGCATGTATATCTAATATAATCATTTTCTTATGCTGTTAATTTTCTTTCAGAATAGTACTCCACGGAGCCTTAGCCAAAGAAATCGTCCAGCAGAATCCGATCCTTGACTTCAAGATCTCCCCGTACTTGAATGACGTCATTATCCTGGTGTCGGCCATCAACCAACAGTTGGAGCAGACCACAGAGGCTGAGGCGAAGCGTTTTAAGGATGTGTACGTTGATGTGGTTGTGACACTGTTGATGACGGCCCTGAATGAAGAAAAGGTACGTTAAGATAGTTTAATTGTGGTTATAGATAAGAATTAGAAGAAGAATAATGAAAATGTTTGATTTTGTTAGAAGGATTTTGTTGCATTATAATATAATCTTGGTGAATTACTGAAAACGAAATGGTTAGAGTATTTAATAAAATTATAAGTAAACTTGTTAATTTTGTTGAATTTTGCTGTTCAGGTGCATGTGTAGAAGCTATCATTATTTCAGTGCAAGAAAGAGATAGACTTACATAGAACGAACATCGCCATCCCTTTTTCATAAAAGAACCATGAAGGCTAGGCACTTGCCCTAGTAACTCCTGATTTTTTGCTTATACATTCTTTCTACGGGTCCGATTCCCGCACAGAACAAATATTTGTAAGTCCTACATGTATTTGTTCTGAGTCTGGGTGTTTTTCTATCTATAATATGTATGTATTTACAAAAAAAAAAAATGTATATAAGTAGTTTATCAGCCATCTTGTTACCATAACACAAGCATTAGGTTGCTTAGCTTGGGACTAGATGGCGCTGTGTGAAATGTCCAGGGATATTATTATTATTATTTTACGTACATCATTATGAGGAAATTGACCATGATTAAATCTAAGATGACAAAAATAATGCTTATATTTTTCCATGATAGACTTACAAAGCTCTATCTACCTACGGTGAGGACATCCTATGCAACGGTGTGGAAACAGCGAGTGACTACTTGGAACTACCAACAGAGAAAGATAAAAAGATCAAGCTAGTGGTAGCACTGTGTGACGCCACTACTGCCATCGAGAACGGACTCACAGCTGACTCTGCTATTTCGAAAGCTGTAAGTGAACTATTCGGATTATCTGTAACTCTTACTAAGAACAGTGACGTTCTTTTAGTGTCGATCAACTTTATTCCCAAATAAACATTCCATAAATGATACTCTAGTATACGCACTATGCTCAATTTCATTAAAATGAAGAGTAAGAAATTTTTTTCACAAAAACAGAATTCATTTAAAATGAGAAACACTGCATACATAATTATAAACGTTTCTTGGAACGAGTATCGGAACAGTATGTTTAAAGTTAGACGGTACAATATTGTTAGTCATTAACTTATCATTATGTTGTGAAATAAACTATTCTAAAAGAGGTTGAGAATAGAATAGAATACTCTTTATTGTTTGAGGAATCAAAACATAACAAAAAAACTGATATAATTATGTGCTTTCGGCTTTAACATATTAGCGATCCGCCCCTTCATTGCACGGTGTTTGCGATTTGATAAAACATTGAGATTTCTTTATTGTAATTATGTAAGTTTATTATTAATGTATTTTACACATAAACCTTCCGGAATAAACTCTCTAAATGATAGTGAAAACCATATCAAAATCCGGTGTGTAGTTAAGAAGAACAAAGTGTTCGCACAGACAGACATAAAAGGCGCCTTTAATTTATGATATGTTTTTGTTTAGATATACCTATAGACATAGAATTATATTCTCCAGTCACAACAAGGTACTGTTTTATTAATAAAGAACATATCAATGCATAATTTTGACCTCAAGCAAGTTTTCAGCTTTATAGCTATGTAGCTTTATAATAAACGCAAAGAAACTCATAATCCGACAACCCGCTCCAACTATTTATTCCTCTCCCAGATTACCACCATCAAGAACTCCTCACACCCAGTGATAAACCTAAACTGGAATAACCTCATCAACAACCTGAAGTCCCTGTACGTGAAGCTGGACAGAGACTACACGTACCTCTTCCAGTACAACACCTATAACATGGATGAGGCCACCAAGAAGCGGATAGACTCCTTGTTCGACGAGGCCAAGGAGTTCTGGTTCGGACTCAAGAATATGGAGAGAAGTCTGAGGTTAAGGTATGTAGAAATAGTTACAGATTTTGTGCTAGTATTTAACTTTTCAATATATTATATTCTAAGGATACGTAACTTTAAGACACTCTAAATGGGCATGAACTTTAATTTATGACGAGGTATTAATTGTATTATTATTATCAGTCAATCAATTGTAGTTGTAGTGAAGGGCTCGTGGCTAAATAATAACAGCCGCACCGGTCGAGCGAAGCTACGCTCGTCGGTTCGTGGATGGGTGACCATAACATTTCGAGACTCCGCATTGCCTAGGAAAGCACGTTAAGCTGTTGGTCCCGGCTATCATTTGTAGATCTTTGTCAGTCGTTACGGGTAGTATGCCCAAAAGTCTGACAACCAGTCTTACCAAGGGGTATAGTGTATAGTGGTATCACCATGGGAGGATATTGGTATGCTAAATACAGAATGTTGTGGGATATGTTGTAAATAAATAAATCAAACTAGCTGTATTATCGTCCCCTATTTAATACTTATTCATTAAAATATGGGCGTGTCCTTCGGATGTTGTGATGTTATGTTACGCAACATTATTGATATCTAATGAATGTAAGCCGGGTTTTCCCTCACCGCTAATGATATCGTTACATCTAGCAACATCAAAGAGGTCAAAATGCATTCATCTGTCAGATTAGACGCGCGTTATAATAAGCGTAACTTAATTAATCATTGGCCTTTTCAACTACGCCTTAACCATAAAAGTGATTAAGCGATACAGGAAAAATTACAAATAGCTATATCACAAAAGTGATAATTTAAGTGTGGCTTAATGAACATGCATGAAGATACAGTTGCTATACCCTGTTCATTAGGTAAACCGTTTTTTGACAGATGGAACTTGTGATTACAGCAACACACAATACACTGATTGATACACGTACGGTATTATAATGTATATAAGAAGCCATAAATAAGATAATTCAATAAGATAAGGCAGTTTATATATTTATTTTATTATGCATTTTTAAGTTAACTTTTCCGTAATCTGGAATAGTTGCGTTCTAAGACAGCTGTCAAAATACGGTTAACATGGACGGGGTATAAACATTACTCACTATGAATGCGAAACTTTATCATGCTGCCAGCAATACTGCAACATTCCCGCAACACAAAACCTTTTTGCTGTAACAATATTGTGTATCTTTTGTTTAGTTTCCCATTACAAAAACACACCTTACACCGTGTTTGACAAATAGCTATTTGTCTCTTTCTTTCTCAACTACATAACTATGATTGAACTTCACGTTTTTCTGATCTCCTCTAACTCTTCCATTCCAGCGTAAAACTATTTTTCCGTTTTCTGGACATCTTGGACCATGGTCTGTTCGGCGTGAGTGGCGAATTCTGGCTGAGGATGAAGTACGCGATCACGACCACTGCTGGACCCGTCAGCGTTTTCGATGAAACTGTCAAATTGGTTGCAGGTAATACTCTACTTCTTGTGATTAAAGAATCTAGGAAACGAACTTAGCTTCATTTAGTGGGGGCAGTTTAAGAAGATGAATAGGTACAACCTTTTTGATCCAGTGGTTGTTAGTGCGGCTGTTTTGGTTTGATTCCAAGTTTGTGCAAAGTGCTATTTGGGTTTTCTGACAAAAAATAAACCGTAGTAGTATGCCCGGTAAACGCTAATTATTTCTCCTTTTACATGGAAAGATCCCAAAGGTTTAAGGATCAGGGTGGCAAACTGTAGGTATCTATGAATTCAGCACATAATTCTAGACTCCCTAGAGTAGAAATTTTCAGCCGGCACTTTTTTTTTTAAAACCGACGCATTTCAAAGCAGAGGCTTTCAGCATCCTGTCCTGAATACATGGTAACAAGTTGCGCGTCGATGTCCCTGCCTCCTCCTCCCTGTATACCAGCATTTTCTTTAATATAATCAAATGGTATTTTATTGTGATAACTAATGTCTTTGCCAAGATAAATGATTAAGTCTATTATGTAATCATTTATAGAAAAACCATGTCCAGTACATTGGGCTTTGCTGGAAAAGTCATTACCTTATGTCAGCAGTGTAACAAATGATCTTACAATTTCAGCGTTACTGAAAAACAGCACGTTCACCAGTAATCTACCTCCGACTACCGTGAAAGCTGTCAGTAACATCATCCCGAACATCCCACAGCTCACTGTGGATGCTGTGGACATCATCATGCGTGATGATACGGATGTAAGTATCTTCAACTAGATTTTCCTTTCTTCCTTTCCTTTTGAAGCATCTAAAATGCATTATTGTGCATACATCCGAGCGACACACGTCAACAGCAGAGGCAACTGCTGCTGTCAACGAGCGTCGACGGCGGTTGTCGATACCCGCCAACGCGTCGGCGGCTGCCGTCAACAACGTGCCGCTCGTGTATTTGATTATGGTGAATCAACCTGGCCTTTTTGTCTAATTTTTGACCCGAACTCATTATATTTACAGGTGGCCCCAATAATCTCCCTTGTAAACTCTGAGCCCCCTTGGCCATGTTCCACCACCAGCATGTCAGAACTGCTGCAAATGAACCCTACTTCCAAAGACGCAGTGAGAGGAATAGAAACCATACTGTGCATGAATAAGGGCTTCATGGAGGAATGGGTCGAGTATCTTGCGGCTAAGAATAATTCTGTCAAAGTAAGTAACAATTTTAGAAGTATGTTATAGTTTTTATGCTGTTTTTACTCCCGCTCACTGAAAGGAGGCCTGTGTCCCAGCAGTGGGAAGAAGAAGAAGTGGCGGATAAGCGTATGTGTTATTTTGGTGGTTAAAAGCAATCTGACCACCTGATAATGAGTGGTCAACATGTAGACATCTCAGGCGCGTCGACATGCCAGGATCACGGCTGAATTGTCTCATGATCGTAAATGTATTTGCTCATGATTCATCAGCACCCTATAGCAGTTCATTGCTGGACACAGGCCTCTATAATTGCACGCCATTTAACTCGATTCTCGGCAACTCTCGTCCAGCTGCTACCAGCCACCCTCCAAAGATCGTCGCTCCACCTAGCCTGAGGACTTCCTACCTTACGTTTGCCGATGCGCGGTCTCCACTCAAGAACACGTCAGCTTGCTTATTCTGTGAGCTATGTCGACAAGTTTGGTTCTCTGCAGGATCACCTCATTGCGGATTCTATCCCTCAAAGACTCCAAGCATAGTTCGCGACTTTGAATGAACCAGCTGTACCGTGCTCATGATTAATCTTAGACAAATAAAATTCAAAATTTACCTCGAGATTTGAAATTGGATTGCCGGAAAATATTCTTACATTCAGTATAGATACATAACCTTTCCTTGATTATAGTGCAGTGTACTTCTATCGAGTTGGCAATAGCTCTGGGATATATTCCCGCGATGAAAAGATTTGGCAGTCAGCTTTTTTATGATGTCTACAATCCTAATTTTATCTTCCAGATCCCCTCAATATGGAACACCACAGACTACCCGCCCCACCTCTTCCTCCAGTTCTCGTCCATGTTCGACTCCTTGGTGGAAGATGTCTTGATCACCAAGGATGCCATACAGTACGTGATCAATGACAATGCTGACGGACGCCTCGGTTTAAAGGAGGCCTGGCAGTATGCTGTGCAGGCACTCAATACTACGGAGAGAGATGTTGTGCTAAGGTTTGTAAAAAAAACATAGCATAAAAAAGCGCATACTTTTGAGAGATACGCCAATACGTGTGTATTGGCACTATTGGCGTGTTTTCCACGAGGAATCAGGACTCAGGACTCAGTAGTCGTTCTTGGTAGGTCAGCGAAGCATTTATGTAGATATGAAAAAGAAAAAAAAAAAAAAAAAAGAATAAATTGATAAAACAATTTTTGATAACCGCCGATCTGCTGGGTGGCACTCTCTATATACGATTATAGTTATGTTCTTGTTCATAAAAGTATGACCTTAAACTTATTGTATTAAATTGGAAGCTGTCCCTTACAAAACGAGTCATCACACTTTGAAAAGTTTATAATACTAGTAACTACACATTTGCACGGTAGGATAAATAGACATTGTGTTAAACACACCTTTGCTTAACCCTTCGAATAATAGAGGCGTGATGTTATGTTATTACGAAGGTGTTTGAAGCGCGCAAAGCATTTGATAACTATATTGTTAACCACTCCAAAACTGATTAATGAATTTCACTTTGGCAGGAAACTCTTCACCAAAGTCGACATAGTCTTCAACGCGATGAACGACTCCTCGATCCCTAGCGACGTGCCGATGAGCAACCTCTGGGAGAGGTACTCCAAGTGCATCGTCAACATGGATGATGACTGCAGACTGCTCGGCAGGAAGGCCTGGAAGAACTTCTTCGGATCCCTCTCGATCATCCTCGAGAACATTGCCACTGACTTGTTGAATTACTTTACGGAAGTAAATGGTAATGATTCATTGCGTTTTGCCATTTCTGGGCTAGTTAATAACAGCTGCTCGGGTCGATCCAAGGTTAAGCTACCCTTGCCGCGGTTGGTCCGTGAATGGGTGACCATTCATTACATTTTGTCCTCTCCGTGCCTCGCAAAGCACGTCAAACCGTTGGTTCCGGCTGTCAATTGTAGATCTTTGACAGTTGTTACGGGTAGTCAAAAGCCCGACAGTCTGACAATCAGTCTTACCAAGGGGCATATCGTTTTACCCAGTAACTGGGTTGTGGAGGTCAGATAAGCAGCTCCATGTAAAACACTGGTACTCAGCTCCATCGGGTAAGACTAGAATAGTTGGGAAAAGGCTAGGCAGATTAATTTCTTCTATTTATTGTGATTAAATTTTTTTTTTTTGCTTCCTGATCGATACTGAGTTTATTTATGCGACTTATTTCTTTTAATGTATCCTTAAAATTCTACATTCGCTTATTGTCATACTTACATAACATCATCTTCCTCTTGTCTGTTCCAATTTATTTGGGCTCGGCGTTCAATGTGTCTTTTTTCCCATTATACAAACATTTACATCAGTCCCGGTTTATATATCACATATATTTTACATTATATATTACTTTAGCGGTATCTACAGCACCACATGCGAACAACGCGTCATACTGACGAAATTAGCATAGATACAATTTCCCAACATCAATTGCTGGGCAATTGCCCGCCAGACACAACACCCGTCTGGTCGGAGGATCCTCCCTTTTCTATGGAGGTTGAGTGAACTTTACACCCTGTTCCTCATGCCTTTATATTACACTAGCTGCGCCCCGCGGTTTCACCCGCAGAAGTTTCGATCCCATGGGAATATCAGGATAAAAAGTACCTATTTTATATGTTAATCCTGGTTATAAAATATCTGTGTGCCAAATTTCATCCAAATCTGTTCAGTAGTTTTTGCGTGAAAGAGTAGCAAACATCCATCCATCCAAACTTTCACGTTTATAATATTAGTACGATTTTTTTTTAAATTGAGGTTAGAAAGTTATCTTTTAGATCTCCTAATAAGTATCCCTTACATTGTTTGGTTGTTTACAGAACCAAACGCGAACATACTACAAGTACTCGGCTTCACTCGGAGCACGGGGCTGTACATCCTGTACGACAAGATGCCCGAGTTCATCGGAGTGCTGCTCAACTCCTACTGGGACTTCGGGTTTATGAGCCAGGTAACTTAGATATGTAGTTTGTCAATGTTTCCTCCTATATTTCTTTTTGATAATAAGGCAAGGAATATCTTGGCTTACATGACAATTGTTCATAAAAATAAAAATGTTCTGCCACAATATACCACCAGTCAGTGTCAGTCAGCATAGACATTGTTCGTCGAACTTTTTCGATGTGTCGTCGTCAACATGGCGGCAACCAACGCTAGATGCGAAGACACCCTCTCTAGATTAAATACTTTAAACAAATTTACCCCATTAATTATGTGCTTTTGATGGACTGAAAACCCTTATTAAAATATCCTATCCTAACATTATCAGGTTCGCCGCGCGTCTCAATCTCAGTTCTGGGACTGTGGGGCCGTAATTTCCTCCATGGTGATTCCTCCGGGCAGCATCATCGACGCCACCTTCATGAAGAAGATCCAGCCCTTCGTGTGTCCCTCTCTGCTGCACTGGCTTTCCTTGCCCAGGGGAGAGAACACGCTGCTCGATGTGTTCTCTAAACCTGTGAGTATGAAACTGAAATAATATCTTTGGTGTATCATTTGATTGTGTGCAGACCAATATTGTACGCAGGCGACAGACTTGTTGTGCGATCGAATCTGAGAGTTCTGCATTCTTTTCTGATTGTTACATTCATAATTATTATAACTATAACAGTTGTCTTTTATATAGACAAAAAGTATAATTATATCGCGAATAGTCCTACAAAACTTCACAGATTCTTTTACCGTCACAGTCTTGATTGCCAAAAAAGTATGTGGTCTACGTGGGCAACGTAGACCACATACTTTATCTTTTGGCCTGTTTGGGGAGCAATGAAAAGGTTAAGAGGTGTCAACATCTAAGCTATTGCTATTATTTTCAGCAATATTACTTCTTCACAATTCATGTGGAAAATCTAACAAGCAGATTTGAAAACGCTTACACCAAAGCTGTAGAGTTAGCTGACTACTTGACTGAAATATCTAAGAAGAACCAAACTCTACTGACAGATGATGACATCAAATTGAATACAATCGAAGGAAAACTAGAGAAAATCGTCGATGCAGTATTAAGTTTCAAATTCAATGAAAACAGTCCTTCATATCGGTTGTTCAACGAAATTAATATGAAACAATTTGTAGCACATATTTATTTAGCTAGAATTGTCAGTATTATTAATAAACTGTCCACAGAGATCAATACATTAGATATTAACAACTTATACTCAGGTACTGATCAACAAATGAAAGCGGTCGCCGGTGACTGGAAAACGATAAAATATTTGTTTAAAAGGAAACCATCAGACGCTTTAAATATACACTTTGACATATTAACAGATGTTATATGGACTAATAATGAGAATTATGGAATTGTTGATGCCATTGACAAAATGTGCAATGATTTGGAAGCAAATACAATGAAAACGATTTTAGTTAGTGATGAGAGAGTAAAAAGTTACATTTGTACTAAAGCATATGGTCTGATATATGGCGCTGTACAAAATGTAACAGTAAAAGATTACGAAACTGCAAGAAAAAGTTTGTTGAATCTAGTGGACACTTTGAAAAGTGATGGAGATAATGTTACAGATGTATTTGAATTTCTGAGCAATAGGTAAGTACTTACATTTTTCTAAATTCTTAGCAAGCAATTTAAAAATATATCTGGGGATAGATGTTTATATTGATGTGAAAATTTCATCCATTCCACAGAAAACAACTTATAAACGTACTGCGAACTTCAACCAAGCATTCTTACGACCTGAGCATTCCTATCTACCTGAAGTACTTGCAGTCCAACATGCAGAGCTATGACGTCATCCTGAGCTTCCTGGCCGGCGAAGACTGGTGGAAACTCCTCAGGGATCTCTACAACGGACCCTATGCTAGCAAGTTCTTGGGCTATTTAGAAAACAGCTTCGATGTCGCTGAAGATCTGCTCAGTAACTTCGATGAGATACATGTAAGTGATAAATGATAAATGATAAATGATTTTATTTTTGTAAGTAGGTTTGTACAAACACTTTTACACGTCAATCATATTTTAAAACTAGATGAGGTCGGCGTTTCCTATCTGACTAGTCTGAGAAGAAAGGCCGAAACAAACTCAGACGTCACAGTCTCTTTTAAAGTCCAGACATAATCTTGGTCAGACCATGTGAAGACCATGTAGATTTATGTCTGAGATGGTTTTTTTGAAGAAAGAACCAAACAGTTTGAGAGGACCTGTCCAGTCAGTGCACGCATTTGTCAGAAATCGTGCAGCTCAACTCAAAACTTAGAGAGCTCAACGATCCGACGAACAATACCAAAGAAAGGACATTTGGGTAGGCCACATTAATTACTCAAACTGCCAGACCACGCCAAAAACTAAGAGAACAGAGAGAAAAATAATATAAATACAATGACCCACATAGTCTTCACATTCACAATAATTAAAATAATAGAATACTTTATAAAGTAAGCAAATGTCATAGTATATATCAAATTCATCAATGTCAAAGTGTATATAAAAAAAAAAAACATCAACAAAACAAAAATAAAAAATAAACACATTCAATATGTAAAAATTGGAAGCAGCTTAATCCCAAGCCTTTTTGTCCTCGATATAAGCCTTAACGGTATAAAATGCTTTCTCGCACAACTTACGTTTAATGAATGATTTGAATTTATTAAGGCTTAGATCTTGAACGGGGCTTGGAACTTTATTGTAAAAGCGTATACATTGGCATCTGAACGAGCCACCTATTTTCTTGAGCCTTGTTGTAGGTAGAACAAATTTGTGTTTGTTCCTAGTATTTATATCATGGATATCACTGTATTTTTTAAACAATTTTATATTTTTATGGGCATATAAAAGATTTTCATAAATATACTGAGAAGGCACAGTCATAACATTAATTTCTTTAAATTTTTCTCTGAGCGAGTGTCTCGGACTTAATTTATAAATTGATCGAACAGCTCGCTTTTGCAAAACAAAGATAGTCTGAATATCAGCGGCATTTCCCCACAATAGAATACCGTACGACATTACACTATGAAAATAGCTAAAGTACACTAAACGGGCTGTCTCTATATCAGTTAAATTACGAATTTTTCTAACAGCGTATGCTGCGGAACTTAGCTTTTTTGACAATTTGTCTATATGTGGACCCCACTGAAGCTTAGCATCCAAAGTTATGCCTAAGAATACTGTGCTGTCTTCAGGATTCAATTCTTCGCCCTTTACCAACACATTAGTTTTCACTTGTCTAACGTGAGGCAACGTAAACTTAATGCATTTGGTTTTTTTCTCGTTTAGAAGTAAATTATTAACATTGAACCAGTGGACTACTTTAGAGATCGCGCTATTTACATCGTCAGTAACCTGCTGCTGACGTTTAAGTTTAAACAAAAGTGAAGTGTCATCTGCAAACAACACTATATCATGATTATCCTTTATGAGGTACGGCAAGTCATTAATGTAAATAAGAAACAAGAAAGGACCAAGAATTGAGCCCTGTGGGACTCCCATTGTTACTAAAGATCCGGGAGATCTTTTTCCGTTAACATCAACGCTCTGAATCCTCTTACTCAAGTATGAAGTAAGAAGATCCAGAGCAGCGTTCCGGATTCCGTAGTGGCGGAGTTTCCTGATTAAAGTTTCGTGAAGAACGCAATCGAATGCCTTGGACAAATCACAAAAGATGCCCAAGGCATCGCATTTGTCTTCCCATGCATTATAAATATGTCCTATAAGTTCAACACCGGCATCAGTAGTTGAACGACCCCTTGTAAAACCGAACTGTTTGCTATGTAATAATTTGTGTTTATTAAAAAATCTTTGCATTTGTTCTAAAATTAATTTCTCAAAAATTTTACTAAAGGTAGGTAGTACAGAAATAGGTCTATAATTTGTAGGGTCTGATGTACTACCTGATTTAAACAAAGGTATGATTTTACTATTTTTCATAAGGTCAGGAAACTCCCCACTGTCAATACAACTATTAAAGATAAGAGCTAGAGTAGGTGCTACAATGTCAATAATAGACTTAGCAACTTCTACAGAATTGCCCCACAGATCTGCAGTCTTTTTTACATTTAAAGTGTGAAAGGTTTTAATTATATCTCTACAGGTAACATGTTCAAAATGAAATTCCGAATCGCAACCATTAACATTTTCCATAAGCAATGACTCAGCAATAGAAGGTGATGAGTTTAGGGATTTAGTAGTTGAAACGGGAATATCTGAAAAGAAATTTTCAAATGCCTCGGCGACTTGTGAGTCTGATCTTATTATGTTGTCATTAATAGACAGGCTGTAGTCAGTATTTCGGTTACTAGATCTTCCCGCTTCACTATTAATAATAGACCAGGTCGTTTTAATTACATTATTGCTGTTTTTAATCTTTGAACCCAAATAACGTGACTTGGCCATATAACAAACTTTTTTAAATAATTTTGAATAATTTCTTACATACAAATTAAATTCATCAGTGTTTACGTAAGTCCTTTCATTGTACAGTTCATAAAGCCGCTTTCTACTTTTATGAATACCAATGGTAGCCCAATCACTGAAACATGTGTTACTATTAACCGAGATAGTCTTGGGAATAAAGGTTGAATTAAATTGTTTACAGTATATATTAAAAAAATTATCATATAGATGATTAGGATCCGCATGAATGGACAAAACTGGTAATTTATCAGTGAGTTTACTTTTGAAAACCTTCAAGCGACATGCAGTTTTGGGGTTAACAGTGATATCTTTTTTAACCACTATTTTGTTTTGATTTGGAATAGTAATCCTTTGCCCGCAATGATCAGAATCTAGTAAATTTATAATTTCTTTGTGGCTTGGTATAATATCTGTATAAATATTATCTAGGCATGTGGCACTAGTAGGGGTTATTCTTGTGGGCTCCAAAAATAGGTTTACAAGATTGTAGGACTGAAACAGACTTATAATTTTACTACGAGAACCTGAGTTTTCTAATAAATTGACATTAAAATCACCGCAAATGATAACAGACTTGTTTGAGTTACAAATCCTGTCTAACACTTCATCCATTACCTTTTCAAAACAGTCATACAATCCTGATGGGGGTCTGTACACACTTAATACAACAAAATGCTCCAATTCTATACAGGCAATTTCAACTGTACGCTCAACAGATAGGCTCACAATATCGTTACGATCTTTAAATTTGAGCTGGTTACTTACTAAAATTAATGAGCCACCATGTATAGCATTTAATCTGCTGAACGAACTACCAACCTGGTGATTATTAAAATTGAACAAGAACTGGTGGCTTTTCAGCCAATGTTCTGTTATACAAAGAATATCAATACTATTAAAATTCATAAATAATTCTACTTCTAAATCTTTGTTCATAAAACCTTGAATATTTTGATGCACCAGGTTGATACTATTTACTGATTTTAAAGCCTTTTTTGAGTTGCTTTTGCAATTCTGTACAATACAGCTAGAGGTATCCTCTATTGTCTTACTTTCTAATTTAAATTATTAGCAATGTCATTAATTGTTACCAAATTAGTGGCAGAATTATTTATAATGTCATTGCGTTGCTCAAAAGAAGCAAGTTGTTTAGCCAAATTTTTGGCTGTAATTGAAAAAAAATATGATAGCGACACAGCTATCTGTCTTTTATAATAGTTAGGCAGATAGTACATAACAATGTTATATCTATCTTTTGTCAAATAGAAATTTTTACTAACATAATTGTTAAAATCAATCAAATGGAACAAGTTATTATTATAAGTCAAGTTATGCATTGTCATATTTAGTTCAAATCTTAATCTATTTTCTTTCATTGTTAAAATCTTATCAGAAGCCATAGCCGTATCACAAGCGTGTGCTTGAAAATTATTTATTTTTTCACAATATTTTACTTTCGCGGGATACTCCTGTTTTCATGATTTATTCATTTGTTTTTTTAACAAAACAGCCAAAAGGTAATACCTGACTTTCAATTGCTGCAACTGCTTGATATTATCGTCACTGCTTCTTATTCACGCGTATCCGAAAGATAAGCTAATTCAGAAGATTTATCGATCTAAGTGCATTGAGTGCTAAGTGCTTAAGTGGACATGGCAGATTGCTCGCAGAGCAGATGACCGATAGGGCCGAAAGTTTCTGGAGTGCGAACCGGGAGACGTAGCGTTGGAAGGCCTTCCACAAGATAGACCGATAACTTGGTGAAGGACGCAAAAATCCGCTGGATGCGGGAAGCACAGAACCGGTCGAAGTAGCAGTGATTAGGGGAAGCCTATGTCGAGCAGTGGACGTCTTTCGACTAAAATGATGAAGTGCATTGGGATAGTTCATAAACTTGAGTCTCAATACCACAGAACAGATAAAGAGGTTAGAAAGGAAATAGTTCCTGATTTGTATTAAAACGCGTGTCGCCGCATGTCTCCTACTCCTGTCTCTCCACTACAAGCAAGACATCATACGTACGCGCATTACGCACACAAATAAACCACATACACTTAGATCGCGTGTTTGCTATTGGTTGTCACACTAACGCAAATACTGCTCTGGACGTACACTCACACACTTGTAAAAGCAAATAGTTACGGCGACCGAAAGGTCGATTAATCATATCGATAAAATTACTGTAATTTTGTTAATTAAAGTTTTGCAATTTTTTAAGTTGCGGGTACGGTACGAATAATGTGGACATCCAAATTACATATAAATAAAATTAAATCAAAGTCAATTTAAGGGGGAACATCCGATACAGCCGTGAAATTTAAATTTTCTTTCGTTTTATGCTAGTTGCAGCTCTGTTTTACGTCATAATTAATTTGAGGTAAAAACCTACTAAAATAATATATTCCATTACTTTAAGAGTATTACTTACAATTATCACTTAGTACATTACTATAATAAGCTAATGACCAGCCTTGCGGAGTTATTTTAAAACCATGATATCTCCTAAGATATTCATTGAAATCCAAAATCCAATCAAGGACAATTTTGTTCAAAATTAAATACTTGTGATGAGTAACGTATTTATTTGGATGAGGATTAATTAAGAGGCGCAATTCTCTTTATTTTAAAAATGTTCACAGTCTGATCTGTCTCAATCTGTCAATTCCCTGACTGTTTTGTTACATAATCATTTTCTACAAAATGTTGCGAACAAATTGTGCTACATTTAGTAGGTATCCATTGAATGCTACTAGTTGCCTCAATCCACAGTTTTCTTGTACCTGGATCTCTTGGAAAACTAAAAAAATAAACTAATGTTTACGATGAAAACTTTTTTTTAGCTTTCCATAATTTGAATTTAAACCAAATTTTAGACGAAAAACCAACTAAGAAACTAAATTAATAATAATAATCCACATTATACAATAATAAAATTAGTGTTAATAAAAACGAAGTTGTATTAATTGTAATATTACTGAAAATAATCATTCGTATAATACACATACTTAATATCGACATTGTTTACAATTTGGTACAACACTATCGATGCGCATAGATTTCCCTGAATAGATGCTTTGGCTCGACACACGCGACGTTCGCAGTGAACGCAATACATTGCGCGACCGCTCACGTCGTACAAGATCGTACCCATGTATTGCAAGCAATGTATAATTTTGCATCTGAATGCGATTTTATCGTTTTTGTCTACAAACTTCATAATACTTTTGCAATAATTACAAATATCACTCGTATTTTAAGGTTTTTGGACTCACCGGTGATAAGAAATCCCTCCTTGGGCCACATTACACTCCTGACTTCTTTTCCGACACGTTATAATAGCGCAAGACGGCATAATTCTATTTTTCCGCAGAGTTTCGAACGCTGTCACAACAAGAGCGCGATTGTTGAGCGGTGATTCACATTTCGGTTGACTTTGAGCGTCTGATCAACATTGCGGCGCGCCTGCCCCGCCCACAAGGCCCTTCTAACCTCTTTTATCTGTTCTGTGCTCAATACCGACTGACTGAATGTAACTTCATTCCCCTCAGATAGTCCGCCTTCTCCACGACATCGACGTGAATCAGACGGAATCGTTCTGCCTACCCAACATCACGCTGTCCGACTACATCCCGGACCGGACCGGTCTGTGGTCAGACCTCAAGCAACAGATTTGTGCAGCGGATAAGACTGAGCTGTATAAGGAACTGCCGCCACTGCTGTTTGCGTCTCAAGTAAGTGATCATACAGTACTAGCGGTTGCTAGCTACTTCGTCTGCGATCCAGGATAAAAAATAGCCCATGTCCTCACCCAGGCCATGGTCCATCCGTGTGCCTTTCATGCAAATCCTTTCGCAAACTCACTTTCGGATTTATAAAATTATTGTTTACATTATTATAGTACAGACGCCAGCAGGTCAAGCTACCCGAACCTGTCAAATTTTCCCAATCAACCTTGAACCTTAATGCTTTATCGATAAAGTTGAAAATCTATTAAAGAAATTTGACAGATTGTAGTAGCTTGATGTGCTGGCGTCTGTACCTACATAATTTCAATATCTGTTTTGTGTGATAATATGTTTTCTTTTTTAAAAGAAATCTCCATGTTGATTTTGATGATTGAAAGATGAAGGTTATGATGGTCTTTTAACGGCAATATAATAAGCCCCCTCTTTAATGGGCCCTTATTATTTTACTGTTAAATCTTTACCTATAGTTAAAAGAGCAGTTATTTGCGAAACAATGTCGAGTTTTAAACGTTGAACGTCACAATAGCAAGTTGACTTTACTAGTACGTACAACTAGTAATTTCCAAAGCAATTTATATAAACTAATAAAAAGCGTAATAATAAGCTAACATTTCAACTAATAATATGTACATGTATATGAAAAAAGAAGCAAAAGACTCTTATGGCATCAAAAAATTCGACCGCATCGCTGTCAACAGGAACCAATAAAAACTTATACCTACATAACCGGCAAGATGTCGGTGTACTATACAATTGGTACACCTCTGCCGAACCCTGCGAAGGGTTATGTTATTAGCTAGTTACGCAAAAAATACTATCTTAATGAGTTGCAATTTCCAGGGCTACGAAACCTCCTTATCACTATCCAAAGATATCGACTACACCGCGGTCGATGCTGACATATCCAAGATAGAATCAAGACTAGACCTCATCAGAGATGGGCCGAAACCACCACAGAACCCGTCATGGGTGACAGATGATAAGATCCAGCACTTAAGGATGGTGGCTCTGCAGCTGCTGTCCAAGGAAACGCTGACAAAGATCTCGTTTGCGATGCTGAGTAACGGAGTCGATGCTGGCACGCTGTTCTTGAATAACAGGTAATAGCAATCATTCAACTCAGCCTATCGCAGTCCACTGCTGTCCTCCGCCTTCCGCATCCAGTCTGTCCCAGCCACCTTCTTTAGGCCGTCCGTCCATCTAGTTGGGGGGCGTCCCACACTACGCTTGCCGTTACGCGATCTCCACTCCAGGTAATAGCAATGCTTTAAAAAAAATCACAGCTTCGATGTCGTTGATCTAGCAGTAGCAAGCCCCTTGCTTAACACGGTGTCCTAGGTTCCATCCCCAGGGCAAGGACTTATTGTATTTTTTAGAGGACTCAAACTGAGAAATTTCTTAGTTTGAGTCCGGTTAATGACAATAGGCTTTCCCGTATGACATGATTGTGGCTTAAAACTTACACGACTGCTGCTGCTTATGCGTTTCTTAAATAGTAAGGAAATAAAATACGTTTATTTGCGGCAAACATGGCACTAAGAAAGAATACAAACACAAAAAAAGAACAAGTTGGGGGATAATATGATCGCTCAGCATAATGCTAAGTCCCTATGTGAGACAGAGCCCCAGCGCTGGTTTTCAACGACAGCCGGCGTTGACGTGATGACGTCAACCGGTGCAGCATACGATAAGATACCTAGTAGATATAGTATTAGTAGATATAGTAACCTTTGAAAATGAAAATATATTAAAATATATTAGAACTTTCATATTTTATTTCTCAGAAAAAATACTAGGGACCATTTTTAAGGTAGCGAAGACTATTTTTAATCATTGTTTCTCCGCCAGCCAATGCACAGTCTGCTCCCAATTCACGACGTGGTTCAAGCAGCTGAACCTACAGCTGTTCAAGAAGCAGGAGTACGACAACCTGCTGTGCCACCTGCAGACCATGAGCCTGGACGACGTGTACCACTCGCTGAAGAACGAGTTCCACTGGGACATGGCCATCAGAGAGGTCAGTCTTTTATGCTCTACGAAGTGATCGTACCACACTTCTAATGGCAACGGCTTTCATTTTGACAGTTCAACAACATTCATTGCATTATTTACGTTACTGAGCAGACGATTTTTTCAAACATATGAAGCAACGGATTAACAATTTCCTTCAAAATCTATAGGAATCTGATTGAAAATGTGTTACACAATGACCACGTCGGTTATAAATATAATGAGAGGTGCAACGGGGAACTAAGACGAGCATAGAGCTGAGAATGCATTACGCAGACGTTGAATAATGAATCTTATAATAAGTGTCTTAAAGTTGCTAACAACTTGAGGGCCCATCAGAAGCTGTTTGAAATCTGTGGTCTTGGAACAACTTTACCCTTTGATGACCCGAAAAAAACAGTGTATATTTGGTTGTCGTACAAAAATATTTAGGGACCTCCTCTTGGGACCCTGGGGTCTTTACAAGATTTTGTACGCAAGAATCTTTTTATGCCTATCTAGAAGAAATAAAACTATACTGTAATATTACAAATTTCTTGATCATCACCTTTCTTTTTCAAAGTTAATATCAACACGAAACTACACCAAGTACGAGATGAACAAGTCGATCAACGAGTTCTTGGGACAAGTGAAGGTACACCTGCTGGAGGACATTAACGCCAAGAGTACGAAGCTCACGGAGTGTCTCGCCAAGAACGTGTCCAGGAATGAGTTCGGGAATGCTACACTGTGAGTATAATCATTATATTTACTTAGTCGACAGCGATGCGAGGGAATTTTTCGACGCCATGTTTTAATTTGTTAATAGTTTTATTTTCGTTAAGCAAGGACATAATTCTTTTTTGTAGCTGTTCGTTTATTTAGTATTGGAAGTTTATACAGTATAAATGATTTTTTATAATAATAATAATAAGCAAACCTGAAACAATACAACATATCACAGGAGCGTGTATCACACTAACCCAAAACGACTACACGCATAGACATAATCAACTTGTTAATATCATACACCAAAAACTCGCAACTAAACTTAAACTCATGCAGGATCCCTACACACCATAGTCCATATTACAAGTACACGCCTAGAGCTGTATTAGAAAACCAATTCTACAAAATATATTATGACCGCACTATAATTACAGACCACACCATATATAACAACAGACCTGATGTAACACTAGTTGATAAAGTAAGCAAACACACGTTTATAATAGATATAGCAGTCCCAAATACTAATAACATTCAAAAAACTATCACAGAAAAAATCAGGAAGTATACAGAATTACAAGAGGAAATTACCAGAGTTTGGAAAATGAATAGAGTCACTATAGTCCCAATAGTAATATCAACAACAGGTGTTATACCGAAACAAATATTCAATAGTTTTAATGCACTAAATCTATCCAAATACACGGACACTCTTTCTCTCTCACTCCACTGCAGTACAGAGCAATTTACCTTCTCAAAATAATAACTAGAATCTCACCTTGGTTCACACCCGTGAGATTCTGAAAATACCAGGTAATAATAACCTGAGAAAATTAAATTTAAAAACCAAAATAATAATAATGTAAAGGGTAAAATTAATTAATCAAATTAACATTCCGTTGACCATTTATCATTAATCGCACACCAAGAAAAAAAATCCAATCCAATTGTAAAAAAAAAAAAAACTAGAGTAGAACTTAAGAAGAATAGCGTCTCTTTGGACAATGTTATGTTCATTTGACTGCTGAGCTTTGACTCTCAGGGCCCTAATTCACTATGACCACTTAACGATTCCTTACTTCGAAACTACGTCAATTCCTTAGCTAATCACGACATCTGCTATTAACGTATTCTCTATGACATAATGGCGTGGTTTGAACTGTCAAAACACGTTGCCCGTACGGTTGACATTTCGATTATTTGCCGTTAACAAGACACGATAATGACGTGGTTTGCACGTGGTAGGATATCGCGGGGAATAATATAGCATTGGGGCCCTGATGAGAATTCAGTAGTAGCATGAATTCTGAATTTAAGCCCAATAAGCTCACCCCTTGATGCATGAGAACCAAAACAGGACTAGGTAGAACGCGGGTACAGTAAGGTACACTTCTGCCTAACTATTCTGAATAATAATACAGGTGTATATAAATTCTTATTCTAAGACCTCAATATAAATAAACCCTTCATATTTCCAGCTTCGCCTCGGTCCTAGCCCACACCACCAAGCTCATCAGGGCAGAACTCCCCCACATCCAGGAGGTCGACGGTGTCAGAGACCTGCCGTACCTCAAGGAGCTGTCCACCGAAGTAGCTCACAACATTGACGTGGTGAAGCCGTTGAAGGACTACCTGCTGGAGAAGAATGAGCTGCATGGAGAACTGATGAGGATCGTTCATGATCATGACGTTGTTGGTGATATTGAGAATGCTCAAATTAATTTACGAAAGGTGAGCAAACAAGAGAACGAGAGCAGTTATAGCCCAGTGGTAACAGCCGCGACTTTTGAGATGTAGGTCGTAGGTTCGAAACCAGACAGGCGTTTTACTTTGTGTAAATTATTTCATCACTACTGTTCTCAAAACGGTGAAGGAAAACATTGTGAGGAAACCGACATGTCTTAGAACCAAAAAAATTAAGACATGTGACATCTACCAACCCGCATTGGGTCCGCGTGGTGGATTACGGCCCACTCCCTGCTGCAGAGAGGACGCCTGTGTCCCAGCAGTAGGAACATTGTATAGGCTGAATATGATGAGCAAACTATAAAGTTAAGTCAGCCTTTTGAGGTGTATTGCTGAACATCTAATACGACTCTATGAAGTTTTGCCCTAAGTGAAAGAGAATGTTGCGCGAGTACAGATGATCGCGCTCGCGCATATAAATATTAGCTTCTGCTCGAGATTTCGTCCCACGTGAAAGTTCTTGTCCCCCCCCCCCCCCCCCCCCTCGCATCGCATCGCCTACCCGCACTTTTACTTCGTTCGTGCAAGATAAAGACGGAAACATATCTAAGCAAAATATACACTATAATATGAATAGAATGAGCAAATTTTTATCAAGATATATCCTTAATTAATGATTAATGAGTCAATATTATTTCATATTTAGATCCGCAGTATCTCCGCGCCGTCAGACCAGAACATCATCGTGCCGAACAGTGGATGGGACGTCATTTGTGACAGATACAACTGCACTGATATCTCCTCCGTCATCAAGAACAATCTTAACAAGACACTCATTGAAAAAGCTGTAAGTATTCAGTGTGAATACAGAACTCACCTTTCTTACAATTCTTTCGATCTAGATATAAGTAGATAGTAGGCCAGTCTAACCTTAGAGATTTTATCATTCCTCTCTGGAGACGTGTAAAGCCTAATTTACTTATCTTGTAATGCCTTCATTGGTCTCTGATCTAACCATGGGTCCATGGCCTTTCCATAAAAATGTTGTCGCTGAGTTTGATTCCCGGGTCGGACAAAGTGTTGTTGAAGTTTTCGAATTTGGCGGTGTGAGACCCCGTGCCTCGGAAAGCACGTTAAGCCGTTGTTCCTGCGCCTGATCTCTCTCCGATCGTGTCGGATTGCCGTCCCGTCGGACTGTGAGAGTGAGGGAAGGGAGAGTGCACCTGTGTCTGCGCACACACGCCTGCACTATAATATCTCGCGTCGAAGGCTAGTCTCCGTTAAGATTGGCCGATTTATAAAAAAAAATCCACGCATAACTAAGTTTTTTGTAGGTGCAAGCCCTATTTAACCACCCTGTTATAAGAACAGATACCAATTCTTATGAAGTGACAAAAAAAACTATGATTTCTTGATTATTTTTAAGTTTTATTTTTATAAAACTTATTCCTTTCAGCTACCAAAATACCAGACTGACGAGTTCTGGCGCTTCAACTTCGTATCGTCCATCATCCACCACATCGGAGACTTCATGTCGCACGGCGCACGTCTGCTGGGCCTGGCCAGCAAGCTGGACGTGGCCGGCGTGATGGATGGCCGAATGGAGGCCATGATGGATGCCGTTATGCTGTTCATCAGTGAAGATGCTTTGGACAATGTTATGTATAGGTGAGATTGTGTAATCATAATCATTTATTTATCAGAATATTTATTTATTTATTTTAAAAACACACAACTGTTTCAAAGGCTTACCTAATACAATAGTGTAGGTATAATTATAATAGTTTACAAAGATAAAATGATTACTAATAAATTACAATTATTATGAACAACCACGAACAACTATACAAAATGCGGCCCGTGTGAATTCAGTCAGAGTACATTTGAAGCAGTCAATCTGTTATGACATCGTATTAAATGGTACATTAGTGTAATTTACATAATATGGACATCTGTGTGTAATAACGACACTCTAAACAGCTAACGGAAACCTTAAGTCCAAGACTGTTTTGGACGCAATCCACCAAATTTTAAACTATAGGGCTTATTTTCGCATCGAACTTGCCAGCATTAAATAGCTAAATATTCCTTTTTCTCCATGAGACTTCGAGAGACAATAATCATTACTAAGAGTATCTTCATTGAGAATTCATCCTGGATGCCGCCAATACATTTGTGGACAAGTAGCATCCAAGGAACTGATATAAGTTCCTTGGTGGCACCTTAAAAAATTCATAAATGCCCATCCTGTAACCTGAAGCCCACTCTATACGAAGCTAATTTAGCCTTTCAGATTTTGATGACTTTTTGGTCGTGTCCACATAATTGTGTTAGGTATTCAAATAAAATGAAGTTTTGTTAAAAACGCTTTCTCAACCTACGTTACGTTTCAGTCTGCAAGGTATGATAACGGAGCTGCACCCACTGCTGCGCGACACGCCTCTGGAGCAGGACCTGGACGCGCTGTCCTCTGGACTCGCCGTCGTCAGGCAACTGAAGAACTATATGCTGGAGGAAGTCAATCTCAAAGGTGAGTTCCTAAAGGAAAATGTGGGCAATTTTACTTTTTTTGTCGAGTTATGAAGTCCTGTAAAAAGAATATTTGCGGTTCAGAAAAACCATCAGAATCAAAATTAAAAATTATAAACTTACTGGAAAAATCATAAAATTAATTTAAATAAAAGACGATCCAGGGTTGAAGTTTCAAAGTATTTTTCCTTACTGTTTTTCATTTCGTGCATTTATTTAAATAAAATCTCATTTTATTGGCTTATTTATTTAACATTATCAAAATATTTCAACCTGTTGAATGCCGTAATTATAGAAACAATTAAAAAGCCAATGTGTCTCACGTGGATCCACGTTACGGAGGAGATACGGAGGATTAAATCTTAATAATGTATGCCAATCACGCACACAAAACGTCTTTTTATTTAAAACATCAACTTGCTTCAACAGTGGAAGTATCACAGCTGTTCCCTGATGCTGAAGACGTGGAGTTAGGTCTGAGCGTCCTCGGCATCAACAACACGAACTTCTGGTCCATCGCCGCTCCCAGGATACATGCTGGACAAATACAACTGAAGCCGGTACGTTGGCACTAATATTATAAGTTTTCATATGTAAAGACATAGACAGTGAGATGTTAGGTTGTTGTCACGGAAAATGGTGACCATGGAATTAGTATACAATCTAGATACTATTGATGGTTACTTAGAAACAAACAACTTGTAAAACTCAAAGTCAAATTGTCCGCAAATTGAAATCACAGCTGTTATTTTGACATGGCAAAATGATGACATGTCAATCTGCTACACAACGCTATTTCCCGAAGTGGACCTACACTAGAAAGATTTTCCAATCTTCAATATGAAAATGTAAATAATTAAGGCTGAGAAACTGGCTCAGGGGCTGTTGTCAGCAGCAAGTGTTGCCAGTTGTTGCCAGTAGATAACAGGAACAGAGCTATTTTTCTGTTTCGGTTGGGCCAATGACAACTGGCTTCGTTAGTACTCGTATCTAGTTCGAACTCACCGCTTTTTTGTATGCCTATCAGCTGCAAGGATACAGTTTGTCGGACAAGTGTAACGATGTAGAAAATAAATACTTATCACGTATTAATTTCACTATGGCAGTCTTGATCTTTTTCTATATATCTTTTTAACAAAACTACCTACTTACATTCCGTGCAAGTTATATACATAGAAACAAACTTTTAAAAGTCAAAGTCAAATCATTTATTTCAAATAGGCACATAAAAGGCACTTTTGAACGTCAAAATTAAAAAGTTCTAGTAGTAGTACCTAGTTAAAAAAGTTCTTAAAACAAGATTTTTAATGGCCGTTGATGTAATTATTCTGGAAGAATTCCAATATTTCGTTTTAGTGGAGTATTGCGAACATGGAAATCGAATCGGACTGACTGAATAACAATCATACTAACACCATAAGTAGATACATAAGGACCGGGCGAGTTCGAACTAAGGAAGAGTAAGAACGAAACCTAAAAACTTATCTAACTTGATCTGCCCTTCCTCAGCTCCTCTCCTTAAAGCCGGACGACAGCCACATCGCCAAGTACGTGTGCCAGATGGAGTCCATGTCTAAGGTGCTGGCCCCCGCAGACCTGGACGTGGTGACTGCGGACGACGTGTTCGGGGCCGTCATCGAGCAGTTCTGTGGACTGCCGGACAATGTCGCCAAGCAAGTGCTGCCTGTGCTGCTCCGGAACTTCAACTTTAGCGTGATCATTGATAAGGTATGGTGGATAAATCTATACTTATAATAAATCTGTAGAAGTGAAAATTCTGTACATTGAAAATATCAAAAAAATAATTTACAGGGGGTGTTACTAGTACCTAATATAACAAAAAAAAATTGAGAACTCGAAACGAAACAAACTAAAAAATAGAATAGAAAGAATTTTCGTCAGCAGTGTGAACAGTCAGTGATCAACTACTAATATTTGTAGCTCTTGTACTGACACGGGACCTGCGTCTATTATAAGTTGCTAAAGCGAGAAACTAGTCGATAACTAGTCCCTTCCTCGTCGGCAGTGGGACAGATGCCTAGGAACGTGCGTTTTTTTTTCTGCGCGTAACAGACAGACATTGTGGTGTACCCATAAGTGCCTACTCTGTTTTCCCTTTGGCACAACACAAAAAAACTGAAATATTATTTTAAAAAAATGTGTTTTTAAATTAGGGTCTAATAAATTTATTTCCTTTCTTTTCTTATTTCTTTCAAACTATGTTAAAGTCATTAAGTTATTAGCCATCGGTTGTACCAGTTGAATCTGTCTGCTTCAAACATTTTTATCCAACTCCTTAAGGACAATATATCACAAAAAATATTTTTTTATTCTGCAGGTCGCAAATATTCTTCTCAACAAACTCTACTCCGCATCGAACTTGACGGAAGAGGAAGGCTCCACGGTCCTGTCCAAGTACCAACAGATGGCAGCACTGATCCCCATGATCCAGGAGAAGATGGCAGACGTGGGGCAGACCCTCGGCAGCGAGACGATGTTCCAGAAGTTGAGGGACTTCAGCTCCATTGGGGATATGCTGACGTGTATGTATTGGCACTGTGTTATGTTGCTATTAAACCACTATAAGGTGATAAGCTAGTAAAATGCTCGTAAAATTAAAATTCTCTTACTTTTTTAGGGTTCCGTACCTCAGAAGGAAAAACGGAACCCTTTTATGATCACTTCCTTATCCGTCTGTCCGACCGTCTATCAAGACCCTTTTTCTCAGGAACGCGTAGAGTTATCAAGTTGAAATTAATATCAAATACTCAGGACTGCAATCCCTTGAAGCAATGAAGAAATCAAAGTTCTAAGTAAACGCAATGAAACGGGCGTTTATGTTCCGTTTATGCCGCATATTTTGACACTCACAAGGGAATCAAAACCTATAGGGTATTTCCCGTTGACCTGGAATCGTGAAATTTGGCAAGAAGCAATGTAGCACAAGCAAAGGAAAAAATCCGAAAACCGTAAAGTTTTAGTTACCATACCTACAGAATTGCACGGAACCCTCGGTGCGCGAGTCCGACTCGCACTAGACCGTTTTTTTTTTTGTTTTAACCATTTCATATATTGATTGAGTATCGATATACAAAGTGCACTACACTTCACGTACGGTATGTTAAGCTTACATAAAAACAAACTACCCCCTAATTGCGTAACAGACTATTAATTTCAATTTGAATAATTTTGAAGGATATTGCTAATCCATTGCTTCATATGTTCGAAAACTTTGTCTGCTGAACAACGTAAACAGCGCAATGAATGTTGTTGAACTGTCAAAATGAAAGCCTTTGCTACTGATAGTCTTTTACGCAATTAGTCCACTGATTTACTAAACTCATACTTCAAGTACGAGTACGTCTGCGGTTGACCCAAAAAAAAGATTCAAATAATTTGATTGTTCGTTTTTCATGACTAAATATTTTTCATATTATACAGGGTATAATTGAATTCATGGGCATCCTTTTAAGGGGTCATTGTACTCATCATTATGACCAACTTTTACTATGGGACCAAACCTGAAATCGCTAAAAAAATCAGCTGTCCTCTACATTTTGACGAGTTATGCGAACATAAATGTAGGGGACAGCTGATTTTTTTTTCGCGATTTCAGGTTTGGTCCCATAGTAAAAGTTGGTCATAATGATGAGTACAATGACCCCTTACAAGAATGCCCATGAATTTAATTTCACCCTGTATATGTATATTTAATATACCCATCACGTCTGCGGAGTTTCGCTAACTAATTTAATTTGACCCTGTAATAATTAACCAGTAATGTAAGAATCATAATTATCAAAACTGAATTCTCCTCAGCTCCTGAGTTCCTAGCGAGCGCCGGTAACATGATGTGCGGCAAACCGTTCGCGTTGAGCACGAACCGATTCTACAAGTCTATCACGGAAACAGAGGACTTCTCCACAGAACCTGACCAGGCCCAGCTCGATGTACTCCCCAGTAAGTAACACCTCCATAAGAGCCAGTAAATATTCTGACTTTCAAAAACCTTGCAGTAAATATTCTGACTTTCAAAAACCTTGCAGTAAATATTGTGACTTTCAAAAACGTTGCAGTAAATATTCTGACTTTCAAAAACCTTGCAGTAAATATTGTGACTTTGAGAAACTGGTGGCAAATATTTTGATACCATGAATTCAGCATATGATTCTAGACACCCCTTAGCGTAGAAATTGTTCGTCGGTAATCCAAAAACACTGCTGTTTCATAGAGTAATGCAATACCTACGCGGAGAAAATGTATGGAGCAGCTATTTTTTTTTTAATAACCGATGAGAAATCTCAACGCGTGGTCGTCCAGAATCATGTGCTGAATCCATGGTAACAGATTGCACGTCGATATCCCTACCACCCTGTATTTAGACTTGATAGTCTAAATACAGGGTGCAATCGGTTTCTGATGAAACCGATTGCAAATATTTTGACTTTCAGAAGCAGCGTTATATTTTTTTTGGTTATATTAATCATTTTTATGTTTCACAGCTGATTTCTGCCGTTCCTTATACAAGGACGTCATTAACGTGCAAGGTGGCAAAATAGTGTGGAGCTTCATCAAACCACTCATCATGGGCAGGATCTTGTACACCCCCCCCACACCCACCGTCACCAGGATCATACAGCAGGTATGTAGTGACACCCATAAGCAGCATACTTTATACAGGGACGCAGGAACATCGACGCGCAACCTGTAACTATGAATTCAGATCTAGGATCTGAAAGGGTAGAAATTTTTTATGGTTATCAAAAAAAATCTGCTATTTCGTAGAAAAATGCAATACCTACGTGGTCAAAATATATTGTATTCATGGTAACAGGTTGCGCGTCGATGTCCCGCCACCCTGTATGTGAACTATACAGATGAAACAAGAAGACTGGAAGTTCTGCCGTCACAAATGCCAAAAGATGCTCAGTCAGACTGTTCAGCATACGAACCCGAAATAAAATTAAATTTAAAACTGAGTATAGAACACTAACTAATATTAATTTGTTGACAAAAATAAGGGACTGAGTGAGCGTGAACGGTTGACAGGTGAGAATGGAGGAAGGAAACGTGTTGCGCTGACCTCAAGTAACATGGCACAAGGACAGGAAGATGATGATGGTTATATTTTGACTGCACAGGCCAACACGACATTCGCAACCACGGTGAAGGTCACGGGCCTGGTGCACTCGCTGTCGGCGTCGCTGCCCGCGCTGGGCTCGCTGCGCGCGCACCGCGCGGGCGCCGCCGTGCTGCGCCGCGTGGCGTCGGCGCCGCACTTCCGCGCGCTCAGGCAGGGGCTGCTGAAGGGAGAGGACGTGGATGTGCCTGACTTCGACATGGACGGACTGTTCGATCAGTTCGGGGATTTGGATGTAAGGAAGTTTTTTTTTGCGTTTTATTTATTTACTTAAAAGCGTACCAAATAAAAACACGTAGCATTAGCCCATAATCTTTGTCATAATTTATAGATCTCGCGTGTATCTAACTTATAAGAAAGCACGGCACTATTGATTAGAGTACCTACTTGAAAAATGTATTGTCTTCGAAACAGAATCAACCTGCAAAATGTCAACTCCGTAGGATTTTAATTCAGCTTGCAAGATTTGACGAATACACATTAACTAACTAAAACCTTTTTTTTACAAGCTTTTAATTAACATGCCTTGTAAGTTAAAAAAAAGTGCAAACATTGCATTTTTGTTTTTTTATGATTCTTTCTAAGTTCTTTTTTAGTTTCGATTATGTGTCAATAAGATTTGCTCCTAAAGTGTGCGCAAGATAAGTCTGCGCGCGACGTTTGACTTCTAGATTATATTCCTGCCAGCACTTTTAATCACTTTCGGCGTAATTATGGCAATTATTTACTTTGGAAAACTCGGAACAGAGCATGCTCATGATACCTGAAATATATGGCCAGATAGCGGCAAACGATTATTTCCGTTATCGGCAGACTTATTTTGCGCGCACTCTAGATATTATTCTAATAAAGTGATTTTATTTGTAATTCCTTACCTGTTCTCAGACCATAATATTGAATTGCTCCCTATCATCCAGGCTATCGGCGGCCTACTAACAAAGATGTCAGACCTGTTGCACTGTGTCAACTTGAACCGGTTCCAACCGTCCCCCAACGAACTGCAATTGACGCACGAGGCGGCCCAGCTCAGCATTGTCAACGAATTCTCTGCAGGTAAGAAACTATACTGAGAGCAGTGGTGACCCAGTGGTAACGGCTGCGACTTACGAGTTGCAGGTCGTAGGTTCGAACTCAGTCAGGCGCTTTACTTTGTGTAAATTATTTGATCACCACTGCTCTCAAAATGGTGAAGGAAAACGTGAGGAAACCGGCATGTCCTAGAAACAAAAATTCGAAGACATGTGACATCTACCACTCCGCACTGGGCCCGCGTGGTGGATTACAGCCCACTCCCTCTCACAAAGAGGAGGCCTGTGTCCCAGCAGTGGGAACATTATAGACTGATGATGTACCTAAATGCCTATCTGAGCAGCACAATGCAGTTAATGGGGACTCTTTGGTAAGACTAGTTGTCAGACTTTTGGGACCACATTTAACGATACGTCAAAAAAGAATCGGTCATTTCTAGACACTTATGACCGTTTGTATGACCATTTTGCTTTTTCTAGGAAGCGTCAATAAAAAGACCCTAACAGTCGCCAAGTGTCTCCTCAGGACCCTTTAGCTTCATAAGCAGCACCTAAACCAAAATGTTGTTTGTTCCTAGGCGTAGTGTTCCTGAACAGTGAAGAACAAGATGAGTCTCTTACTAACGTGGAGTATAAAATCAGGATGGACATCGAGAACGCACCCACGACTAAACGACTTAAAGACTAGTATGTATATTTCACGGTTTCTACGTCGTCTATATATACATATAATAAAATTGCAGAAAAGTGGTGTCTGTACAATGGAAATATATAAAAAAAAAATAGCAGGGGTTGTTATTATATCGATGCCGAACCCAAAATTGTAATTAAATTTTTTTTTGTCTGTTTGTCGGTTTGTCTGTTTGTCTGTGTGTTTGTGCACGCTAATATCAGAAACGGCTTATTCGATTTAGATGCGGTTTTCACTAATATATTGTAGTAAGCTTCACTTAACAGTTTGTGTTTATTTCATGTCAATCGGTTCATAAATAAAAAAGTTATGTCAATTTAAAGAATCACGGCGAACATTTGTTAAGGTATTCTATCAGAGTACGTACACGCCTCGCGCCTGCGTGTCCGTGGCTATATAAAGCGCGCTGAGAGCCGCGCCGCTGACCCCCCGACCCTTTTGCCGCTGAAGTGCCAGCCCGCGCCGTAGCTGAGCCTGTAGCTTTAAATTCCCCGACTGAGACCTCTGAGTTTGTTTCGGCCTTTCTTCTCAGAGAATCTTCTCAGAAAATAGTCCTAGGAAACACCGCGCTCATCAAAGCATTAATAATACTAATTCGATCCAGCCTGTCCCCTTGCTGCCCTCTCCCAGCGACGCCCTAAGCCGAGGTTCGTACCCCACAGGGGGTGCCCTTAGCGTGCAGTCACTTAGTTTTAATCTAGATGTAGCCCTGGCTGGAGGCTTTAAGAATTCTTAAGGCAACCACAGGATAGTCCGGTTGTAGTCATGACCTCTCAAGGTCAACTACGAGATACCATTCATAAAAAAAAAAACGCGCCGCTGCCATAAGGATTCAGTTATTCGTAGCGAACGCACGTATCCTGGAGAGTATAGACGATAGAGTTGCATTCGATTATTGCGATTCACTTGAATACTGACTGTTTGCATATTTCATTTATTTATATTTTAGGGATTGTAGGTTAGGTTCTTATTCTTAATTTTCTTTAAAATTTTGTAAATAAATATTGTAAGTATTTGGTATAGGTTAGCCGGTTCTTTCCTTGATTTTTGGGTATTTACTTATCTTAATTTTTATTTAGGGTTTGTAAATAAATATTGTAAGCATTTGTTATAGGTTAGGCATTTCTTTCATTGATTTTCGGTATACTTATCTTAATTTGTATTTAGGGTTTGTATATAAATATTATAAGTATTTGGTATAGGTTAGGCATTTCTTTTCTTGATTTTCTTTAAGGTATAAGTTCATTAGCTCAGGTTAGTAATACATTTTTCTAACAATTCTTTTGTTTTATAAAGTTAGTACGTTTGGTTTACAACTTAAACAGTGATAATTTTAGACTGTATAATAATCTGTAAGTATTTATAATTTAATTGTTTACGATAGTACGTGTTTACTAAATAACTGTGTGTTATGTAGTATGTGCTATTTTATTGTAAGAATGCCTCGAAGAAGATCGAACCTCTCCCAATGTAGCAGAAATGCTAAAAGGATGAAATTAGTTCGATCACAGGAATCTGAGGAAGGTCGTGAGGCAAGGCTCTCTGCAACTCGGGAATATCAGGCTAGGTTTCGTGCTGCAGAAACTTCGACTCAGCGAGAATCTCGACTGAGTTCAAATCGTTCTCGAATGATGACAACTCGAAATAGGGAAAACGGGGAACAACGAAAGGCACGTTTATCTGTCGATCGCGAAGCTCACGCGCTATCGCGTGAGTCTGAGACTTCTGCGAACCCATAATGCTTCTTAGAAATTTAAGCCCCCCAAAACTTTGCAATGGCACCAGGTTAAAAGTGACCAATTTACAACGAAATCTGATAGAAGCAGAGATTTTAACAGGGTGTGGAAAAGGTGAAAGTGTTTTTATTCCTCGGATTCCTCTCATTCCAAACAATTTTCCATTTAGTTTTAAACGAGTCCAGTTTCCAGTCAGCCTATGTTTTGCGATGACAATTAATAAAGCCCAAGGTCAGACGCTGAAAGTTGTGGGTGTAGATCTAAGTATCAGCTGTTTCTCGCACGGTCAGTTGTATGTGGCTCTGTCACGGGTTAGCAATCCTAGGACCCTGTATGCTTTCATCCCCGATGGCCATACGTCAAATATGGTATACAGAGAAGCATTACTGTAAAGTAATTTTTTAGTTACCCAAACGACGGTATATGTAATTCAAAATATGCTGCCCGAAAAGTCACTATTCCACGCGGACGAAGTCGCGGGCACAGCTAGTATTTAATATAGTCGTTATATTTCACGAACGCGGGTCGATTATTACCACCCTATCTTACCAGTGACCCGCCCTGCTTCGTATGTTCGTATGGTACAGACGCACATCAAGCTACTACAATCTGTCAAATTTCTTTAATAATAATAATAATATCCCTGGACATTTCACACAGCGCCATCTAGTCCCAAGCTAAGCAACCTAATGCTTGTGTTATGGTAACAAGATGGCTGATAAACTACTTATATACATTTTTTTTTTTTTTTTGTAAATACATACATGTTATAGATAGAAAAACACCCAGACTCGGAACAAATACATGTAGGTCATACAAATATTTGTTCCGTGCGGGAATCGAACCCGCGACACGCAGCGCAGCAGTCAATCGCTTAACCACTGCGCCAACCGTGCCGTCAAATAGATTTTAACTTTATCGCTAAAGCATTAGGTTCAAGGTTGATTGGGAAAATTTGACAGTTTCGGTTACTAACTTGATGTGTTACCGTCTGTACAATGGCGACACGTCAAAACATCGAGAATTCTTTGCGCAATATTAATGTATCATATAACATAAACATTGTACACTTCAGTCAGGTAGATTACGAGTATAACCTTTTGTTCAAAAACGACTTGTGTGGTCTTTACTTTTTTACTAATGAATGTCTAAACAAAAGCGTGCTGTTGGATTTTCAATTTTCGGCGCTGAGTCAAGCGTTAAAAATCCAGCAGCGTGCTTCTAATTCTAATTTAAGACTAGTTGTAGTACGAACCCCAATTTGAGTTTAACAACTAAACTTTTTAATGCCTTTTTCGTCCATTACCAAAATTCTCTTTTTCCCTCTAGCCTCTGGATCCCAGGTCCAGAATCCAGCTTCATCGAGCACATGCGCTACTTCCGCGGCTTCGTGCTGATCCAGGACATCGTGGACAAAGCCATCATTCGGCTGTCACACAACTCCACTCGACGAAAGAGAGAGATTGAGGATGAGATAGACTGGGCTGTGTACACGCAGCAGACGCCCTACCCCTGCTATAGGAAGGACTAGTGAGTATCATTATATCCTCGAGAACAGTGCGGTTAGCGTGCATCTTAGGAGCATTTCCAAATAGGATGAATATATTTGGACACGTTCGCGAGTAGCCAACGAGGGGTTTGTGTGTAGGTTGTAATATTCACAGCGTCCACATATTCGTGATTTCCCGAAGTGTTCTCGAATGCGTCCATACTAAATCAATCTATGAAGCACAAACAATTCACACAAACTAATGTCCCCACTGCTGGCACACAAGCCTCCTCTCTGTGAGAGGGAGTGGGCCGTTATCCACCACGCGGGCCCAGTGCGGGTTGGTAGTTGACACATGGTCTTCGAATTTTTGGTTCATAGACAAGCCGGTTTCCTCACGATGTTTTCCATACTGACCATTTTGAGAGCAGTGGTGATGAAATAATTTACACAAAGTAAGGCGCCTGTCTGTACCGAACCTACGACCCTACAACTGGTAATTAATAATAACAATCGTTTATTTATAAAAAGGGAATACATTTACATTTAATACCTTAACAATTTAAAAATAGCGCACAGTTGCTTATTTGCCTGAACTAGGTTGGACCTGTGCTTCAGGCTAGAATTCGCGGCCGTTACTACTGGGCGACCACTGCTCTCTCACGAGGACCATTCTGTTCGAATTCTGTCGGTATTAATATCGTCTGTGACAGCTTCCAGACGTCCTTGTACGAGTCTCAGTCGCTGATCGTGGCGTTTTTCTTCTCGCTGCTGTTCACCGTCGCATCGGCTGTGAGGTTCATCGTGTCAGACAAGGAGACTGGAAATACTATGGTGAGATATAATTTATAACCATCTGTTCAACCAGAAGATTTATTTTAGCTAAGCTTAATTGTTGGATATGGATATAAATATTTTTTTAATCGTAGTTTTCTTATTGTAAGCTAGTTAAAGTAGATATCCCGAAATACAAACAGAAACAAAATTAACGACGTCTCCAATAATTTTGAACTCGAACCCCCTTCGTAAGATGAGCATGTGACTTAATCATCACAGAAAGACGGTTATAATCATCATCATTATTTGTCTCCAGCTCATGTCAGTGATGGGTGTGGACCTGCGCTGGCACACCCTCTCCTGGTTCATCTCATCATTCGTGGAGATGACCGTGACCTGCGCTAGCGTGACCCTGATCTTGTTCCTGGGTCACGTGTTGCCCAACACTGACCCCAGTCTCGTGTTCACACTTCTCTTCATCTTTGGCCTGTCCGTGCTAAGTTTCTGGTAAGTTATCATCAATAGTTTAGAGATGTAGATGACGTCACGTGCATCTGTGTGACCCTAGTGTTGTACCTGGGTAATGTGTTGACCAACATCGACCCCAGACTTGTGTTCACGCTGCGCTTTACACGTGGCTGTCTGTGCAGGTCCTGGTGAGTATAACTACAGGTCACCCTTGAGGTTAGGTTCAGTTAAATGGCGTTAACTCATTAGGTTCTGAAAATGACAATGGGCGTTCCTCAAAAATCGATATTGGCATTTCTTTAAAAGCAACCGAAGATGCTGTTATTTGCTGTCGATATGATTACATTATTGATTTTTTAAATAGACAGACTCAAAATCTTGACGACATGAACAACTTTATTCTTCAGGTAGAAAATTGGTTCACGGTAAATAATTTCACTACAAAGTCCAAGGAGTTAACTTCCCCCAGCTATTTCTAATGCCACATTCCTCCAACAGCTACATGCTCTCGAAGCTGTTCAACTCTGCCAGCCTGGCGGCCGTGTTCACTGCCATCATGTACCTGGTCAGCTTCATGCCCTTCATCATCATCCTGTCGCTGGAGGCCGTGCTCTACAGCTCGCTCAAGACTTTCATCGTAAGTTTCAGTTTTATATAATTCTCCTTTTTTATACAGGGTGTTAGACCTTCAATATCTCCGTAAATAGAAAGTATTCCATATATAGTCATCATCTGCCTAGCCTTTTCCCAACTACATATTTGGGAAAAGGCTAGGCAGATGTGGTCGGCTTCCAGTCAACCGGATGCAGCTGAATACTAGTATTTTACATGGAGCGACTGCCTACCTGACCTCCACAACCCAGTAACTGGGTGATACGATACCCCTTGATAAGACTGGTTGTTAGACTTTCGGGCTTCTGACTGCCCGTAACGACTGTCAAAGATCCACGAATGACAGCCGGGACCAACGGCTTAACGTGCTTTCCGAGACACGGAGGGATCTCGGTATGTAAAGATCACCCATCCACGGACCGACCGTGGCAAGCGTCGCTTACCAGATCGATCGACTTGTGCGGCTGTTATTATTTAGCCACGGGCCCCTCATATAGTCCAGTACAAAAAAAAACATAATAACTGGAATAACAAGTGACTCTTGGTTTCGTTAAGAGTATTTTTCCACCCAATATTTATTTGAGTAATAAATTGAACATTAGACCAAGAAATGAGACATTTATTCATTAGTCACTTGCATTCTATCAATATAACATTTAATTCATTTACAGATTAAGGGATTTTTAAAACGACACAAAAAATAATCACAAGTGTTTGTCCGTCCCTCATTGTATTGTTTCATTCGTCTTAAATCTATGTTTATTGAAGTTTTTTTTTATTCACCAACCTTTTTATCCTAGTGCCTCTCAATGTCCTCGTCCCTCTGCTACGCGTTCCTGTTCATCACGCGGTTCGAGGCGCAGGGCTCCGGCGCGCGCTGGGCGGACCTGTGGTCCTCGCCCGATGACAGCGAGGACATGAGCATCGGGCTCGCAGCACTCATGATGTGCGCGGATGCTGTGCTGTACTTCATCGTGGGGAAGATTATTGATCGATATTTCGGTAAGTAATCGTCATTGGCTATCTTACGGTCGAATACTGAATATTATAAAGAGGTCATCATCTGCCTAGCCACTTCCCAATTACGTTGGGGTCGGCCTCCAGTCTAACCGGATGCAGATGAATAGTATTTTATATGGAGCGACTGCTTATCTGACCTCCACAACCCAGTTACTGGGTAATACGATACCCCTTGGTAAAACTGGTTGTCAGACTTTCGGGCTACTGACGACCCGTAACGACTGAATTTTATAAAGAGGTAAAGTTATTTATATGTTTGCATAGGTAATCTAATTCTGATTAAATTACAGAAGTTATTTAAATGATAGAGTGCTAAACTACTACCGAATAACATAGGATAGTTTTTGCGCAAAAAAAATGTATGGTTCGATAATGAATTAGAAATGAACAATTGACTACTTTCAAATGAATAGTGCACTATAACATGCTCTTCCACACCTTGCTCCCTCATCCAATCAGAACTCATACATTATTATATTTAACATTACTTATTATATTTTTCTACTCACAGGTATAAAAACCTTAAAAAGCAACATAACGCACTGCACCACCACAGACGAGAAGGCAGGCGTCAGCATAGTGAACGTCACCAAGATATACGGAGAACGTTCTAGAAGGCCCAAGGTCGCGCTGGACAACGTGTCCATCGAGCTGCATAAGGGACAGATCACCACGCTGTTGGGACATAACGGAGCAGGGAAGACCACGCTTATGTAAGTGGAAAAATATGTATTTTAATAAGCCGAGAATCTGCACTTTTTATGATCAAATGTTATCTAAATATACAGCTCCAAAAACGAACAGCTGACCACTGCTGGGTGGGTTACCAATTTGTAAGGTCCTACAAGTACGATGCAGGTTTCTAATATTTCTTTGGTAGATGTTGCGTATTTATAAATATAAATAACATACTAATAAAATATGAGAATATTGCATATCGAGACACATTCACCTTTTTTTTAAGTTAATCCTCTACTCGTGGTCCTATGTTAGCCGAAGTTGTATATCCTCTATCACCTACGGCGTAGCTCAACGCGGACTACGCCGTAGCTATACTACGCCGTAGCCAAACTACGCCGTAGCCGAACTACGCCGTAGCCGAACTACGCCGTAGTCCAACTACGCCGTAGCCGAACTACGCCGTAGCCGAACTACGCCGCTAGAGAAACTACGTCATACCGAATCTACGCCGTAGTGAAAGTACGCCGTAGCAAATCTACGCTGTATCGTAACTACGCCGTAGCTTATATACGCCGTAGCTTATCTACGCCATAGCGTAACGACGCCCTAGTGTAACTACGCCGTAGTGAGTTACGCTATAATGAGCTACACTGCAATCGAACTACACCGTAGCCGAACTACGACGTAGCCGAACTACGCCGTAGCTGATCTACGCCGTAGCCGAACTTCTTTCTTTTTTCGTTTGGAATATTATTTAAGATTTGAAGAAATATCACAGAATCAAAACACAGAGACTATGGGAAGAGTTGAAGTCTTGATAATTTTTTCTTCGTCAGCGTTTTTTTATCTTGTTTTTTTAGTCTTGACTTAGTATATTTTGTCTATGTATTTATTCTTGCATTTAATTATTTTGGTTTGTTAAGGTACACTGGTAAACAATGCCTAAGGCAATCTCCGCCTTCGTACGGTTATTTTTACTTGTGCACAAACTTTTAATACATAAATAGATAAATATCACTTCATTACTGACAATCTCTCCATAGTAACATCCTAACGGGCATGCTGAAGCCCAGCAAGGGGCACGTGATCGTGCGCTCGGAGGGCGCGGGCACGCGGCTGGGCGTGTGCCCGCAGCGCGACGTGCTGCTGGAGTACATGAGCGCGCGCGAGCACGTGCAGCTGTACGCGCAGCTCAAGAGCGGCCGAAAGGCGCACGAGGTGCAGGACGAGGTGGACAAGTGAGTACCTAGCTTGGAATTAAAAGATCTACTTACAGTAATGTATATAATTTATTTTTAAACCGACTTATACAATGAAGTTCTCAATCCTTAAAAGTCTATTTTTTTTTTCTTAGTTTTTCGATCAATAAGGTCCTTTATTGCCAACCACACATCAGCAAACTATCTCACACTTCCTCTATTTCAGAATGCTACAAGTCCTGTCGCTAGGCGCGGTATGTTCCGAGCCCGTGGCGCGTCTGTCAGGCGGGACCAGGAGACGGCTCTGTGTGGCGCTTGCCTTCATTGGCAAGCCGCATCTCGTGTCCTTGGATGAGCCTACTGCTGGAGTGGATCCTGCTGCTAGGAGGTGAGCTGATGTTAACTGTGCTAGCTACCTGAACCGTTTGTTTGAACGCGCTAATCTCTGGAACTACCTGTCGGATTTGAAATAATCTGCGCGAGCGATCGCCTGCTGCGCTGCGTGTCGTGGGTTCGATTCTCGCACGGAACAAATATTTGTATTGCCTACAGGTAGTTGTTCCGGGTCTGGCTGTTTGTGTATGTGAGTTTAAATGTCTGTAAATGCACCCACGATACAGGAGTAATTCCTAGTGTGGGGCTACGTTTATAAAGAAAACGAAAAAATCTTTTTGCATCTGATGGCTCCGTTGTTAAGGAAGGCTACTTGTCATTGCGCTAGAACTCTTAGGAGCCGAGCAAAAACGAAAAAAGTAAAAAAAAACGCTGAGCGAAAACGCAATAATAGCGCAGGCAGGCGATGCGATGCGAAGGGTTGGGTCGGGGGTACAAGACATTTCGCGCGGACGAAGTCGCGGGCAGAAGCTAGTCTTTGATAATTATACTCAGACCTTGTAAATGAAGGTTGTTTTGATAACAGGAGGCTTAACATATTCATAATTCCAGGGACATCTGGTCGATGATAGTGAAGCTGAAGGAAGACCGCACCATCCTGCTGACCACCCATCACCTCGACGAGGCGGAACTGCTCAGTGACCAGATTGTCATCATGCACAAGGTAAGATATTAACAGAAAAGGATCGCTTTAACGACAAGACTCATTGTGTCACCCGTTGTTAAATATATCTGTAATTTATATAGTATACACAATAAATAGTATTCTATCTACATATCTATGATCTTCATAAATAAACATTTAGGGACTACAAAAAATAAAAAAACGCGTAAAACCAATAGATGGGATTAAGTTTATCACACAAATAAGGAAACATTCTGAGAGCTGACTGCCCCGTCGTAACACCGCTACGGCGCCGCGTGACTCACTCCTTGCTACAATGTAACTCGCACGTTGCTACGCCGTAGCTTACGCTGTATTTTGGGTTAGCGCGGAGCCATTTGAAGTTCTCAAATAAAGTGTGATACTTTACAGTTTTTAATATTATTTCCTAGTGGGAATATACTTTCCCCACATAATATAATTTCCCCGAACTACCAGAATTGTATCCAACATTATTTATTTTCTACCTGTTATTAATAATGATGACACCTAACAATACACAAATGAAAAGTTACTGAAACTTTTGTACGTTTGAGGAATATTACGTAGCTCGAAGTGAAAGTAAAAGCAAACTCTCCTGAAATCAATAACTGGGCGGGATCAGTGACGCGAGGGTGGCTAGGGTGAAAACGGTAGGGCGCAAACGTCTATCCATCCCTCTCACCCTTATAGGAAAATACATTTATGAATATTCGAAAACGACTTTTTGAATATAATTAAAACTACTAAATCTACACGAAAATGAAAATTTGTACACGAAACTTGATCCGATTTCTTCACCTTCTGAATCAAAATATCGAACCAAGGTCAAGCAAGTATCGCACAATAAATTCTGAAAGTTGAAATCCTACATCTCGCATGCGAAGTTTTCCGTTCCGTTTTATAGCGAAACCTTATTTTGTCATGTATCTCGGGAGGTCCGTGGCTACTCCGGAAACCGGTTCAGGCAGGAGCCGGTCTAAGTCCTGCCACAAACCATGCTATGCGATGCTGCGAGCAATTTAAGCAATCACCTAACGGTAATAGTTACAAGTAAACTGTGTCAAGATAATGATGATAGAGGCCCAAGCCTCAACCCCACGGCAGTAGCCGATTTGACCTCCTTTTGCTAATTTTTACACTAGACATGTTCAAAATTCTCTTTTTGCTTTTTCTGTGAGTTTTTTGAAGGATTTGATCGCATTTTTTGTGGTTTTTGTTGAAGTTTTAGTGAAAAATTAAAACTTTGTGAATATTTTTCAGGTTACTTTGAAACTGCTTTCCGCTAGTGCGTTACGTAGTTCTTATTTTATTACACAAATACATGAGTATGTTCTCTGGCTAGATTTTTGTATAGAGGTATTTTATTACGTTACGTTGGGAAACTAAAGCACTAGCTTTCTTTCTAAAATAAAAAAAATAAAAAAAATAAAAAAAAAAAATAAATAATATTTATTCTCATAAAAATGTACATTTTTTATCAAGTAGAGTGCTTAGTCTAAACTTACAGTACACAAAAGTATTAGCATTTGAGGCCAAACTAGGCATAGCCTGTATTTCAGCCTTCAACGCCGATCCCCCTGAGTTACAAAATATTAAGTACATATCTTATTATGACAGTGCAATGATCCCAAGTATGAATGTACGTATCTTATTCAATATACAAAGTAATAATTTAAAATTCTAACACTGTGCAGTTTATTTTATTAATTTAACGTTCATGAATCTTTCAACTCACAGAGAAGCCCGTGTCGCAGCAGTTGGGACATTATAAGCTAATTATCTTATGCTTACTCAGACATTCAAATTGTCCCAGCCTTTTGGGATCATTAATAAAGAACAAAACATGTTTTTTTCAATTAGGGACAAATCCACACAACCGGCTCCCCCATAGAAATCAAACGCACCCTGGGCAACGGCTACAAGCTGACGGTCATGTATCCTGGCCGCGACCCTGAGCACGACGAGACGTGGGAGGAGACCAGCCAGGAGGAGAAGACCAAGCAACTGCTGACCGTCGTCAGGGACGTCGTGAAGAACGCTAATGTTGTTGATGTTAATGGACTTGAGGTGGAGATAGCGCTGCCGTTCTTTGATGCTAATGGATTGAATAATAAGTGAGTAGATTTTCTAAATTTTCGTTGAGCTCCTTAAGTTGATCTGCATGATTACTGAACAGGTTCACTCAATCGATGTGGTTCTTTCCTCAAAAGACCACTTCAAACACCAATCTACATGGTCTTTACATGATCTGACCAAGATTATGTCTGGACTTTTAAAGAGACTGTGACCTCTGAGTTTGCTTCGGCCTTTCTTCTCTGAGAAGTCAGGTGGGAAACGCCGACCTCATCTAGTTTAATAAAATATGATTGACGTATTAGTACAAACCTTCTTACATAAATAAAATCATTTATCATTAAGCTAATATTATCTTCAAACATATTTGTTACATTATGGCAATGACTAAGGCTGCGTCCTAACCGGAAGCGACTGTCGCGGAAGTATGCGATCGTCACACTCATTTTTGTGAATATATGATATACGCAATCAATCAAGTCGCGTATGTCCGTAATTATTCAGCTAAACGATCGTGTAATCGCATATACTCGCGACAGTTGCTTTCGCTTACACACAGAAATTCATATTTGCTAGATTAACATGACAGCTGCGTGGTAATAAAAACTGTCAACATGACAAAAGAGGTCGATCGCAGCTGTCAGTTTGGTCGAGCATATTAAAGTTCAGAGTTTAGGACGCAGGGTTACACTAGAGGCAAAACTATTATCTTTTTTTTTGGTGTGATATGTTTGCATTGCGATTGTGAAATTACTGGACGAAATTCTATAAAGGCTATCTCGACATCTTATAACTTTGTGTAACATTATTGGAGTCATGAAGATAATTGTAGACTCGACTCAGTCTCCAGGGAAGCAAGATACAAGCAAGATAGATGTCGCTCTTGTTAACCGACTGGTTAACAAGAGCGACATCTATCTTGCTTTGTATGAACTTAGCAGTCCAATAGCTACTCGCGTGTGTTCTCACCCTTGTTGTACTTGTAGCGTAGGTACAGAATGAACGGTATTTGTTACTTACCAACTGCTTAAAAATCTTAAATGCACTGAGAGACAAAGCACAGCCTAATCTGTTGGCCCTAGAAGCATGTTTTTTTGCACAAAAGTTTCCCATACAGGGTTATTGGTAAAACATTAACAACCTCTATGGACTATATTATTAACATCATAAACAACAACATTTGTTCTATGACTTTTATTAATTTATCAGACTTTCATACAAAGAGATTTAAGATAGAGTCTCTCTATACTTACTTTACTCTTTGAGATAGAGTAAATAGCTTAATGTCTTTGCTTTCATACAATAATAAAAATATTTCAATTCAACGAATTGAAGTACTCGATTTTCTGTTACGAAGTCTACGCGAAGCTAAAGAAAGCGCTAGTTAGGTAAACAAACTTCCGTGTTTCGTAGAAAATTCAGCGGAGAGGAGCGCGGGTTAGATAGAACAACGAAATCTTAAAGGTTTGTTTTTAGTAAATGTATTATGTTTTGTAATAAGTCATCTCTGCAAGGCTGTTAGTATCGTACCAATAACCCTGTAAATCGAGAGTGAGCGCACTAAGGAAGGATTTTTGAAAAATTATCCCCTAACTAGGTTAAATAGGGGATAATAGTTTGTCCAGAAGTTAGAACTTTTTGCCGATGGAAAATCCCATTTAGCACACGGCTTATAACATAATATCATCACGCCCTCTATTTCCCGAAGGGTTACGCAGAGGTGTACCTACAGTACTTACAGCCACATTTCGCCAGTTATGTTTAAGTCTCTTGTGTTAGGCGCGAGGCCCCGAGCGTGGGCCCAAATCCAGACTCCGCAGTGCTATTGAGAAATTTACTAATGGAAATATCCAATAACGCTTTGCCTGACCTGGGAATCGAACCCGGAACCTCATGCCCAGCAGTAGCGCTTTCGACCACGTCTCATAGAACAGTGATAATAGTGTATCTTCCATCAGCTTCCTACAACTGTGCTCAGTGCTCGAAGCCACGCAGTCAGCTCTGGGCTTTAAGAACTACACCCTGGACTGCAGCAGTCTGGAACAGGTGTTCTTCAACATCTGCCAGCAGGCCGACGCGCCACAAAACGGAATCGAGTATCGTAAGTGATGTTCTGATTATCAATTACAGGAGAAATGTTGGTCCCTTTCTGATGGTAAACATATTCAACATTGGCCTTTCAGAAGAGATAATAAGGAGCCCAAACTTAAAATTATAAGATTTTTTTTGTACAAGCTGGTGTATTATACTGCCTGTATGAATGTAGCACATGATTCTCCGTAGCCCCCGAAAAGTGTCTACGCGACCTAAATGTATGGAACAGCTAATCTTTTTTTAATAACCGACGAAAAATTTCTACGCATAGGGTTCAGAATGATGTGCTGAATCCATGCGTGGTAACAGGTAGCGCGTCGATGTCCCGCCATCCGGTACAGTGGTACCGTAACGACAAAGACGTAATTTTGTCTGAGTTCTCGCTAAAGGACTAAACAGCAATACAACTCAGTCTATCGCAGTCCTCTGCTGGACATAGGCCTCTCCCAGGCTGCGACACAACACCCAATCTAATAGTGCAATATAATAGTGTTTGCAAATACACTGTTTTGAATGAAGCTATTTTAGACATAACTCTGAACTAAGAGTTCAGAGAATAAGTAGATTTTGCAACTTGGTACCTCAAATAGTGCTGATTGACAGCATAATCAGCCTGTAATGTTCCCACTGCTGGGACACAGGCCTCCTCTCTGTGAGAGGGAGTGGGCTGTAATCCACCACGCGGGCCCAGTGCAGGTTGGTAGATGTCACATGTCTTCGATTGTTTTGGTTCAAAGACATGCCGTTTCCTCACGACGTTCTTCCCCGTTTTGAGAGCAGAGGCGATGGAATAATTTACACAAAGTAAAACGCCTGTCTGGGTTCGAACCTACAACCTACAACTCGTAAGCCACCACTGCTCTATTCGATCGATTCGATTCTCGATTGACAGCAGTCTAGTTATTTTTTTTTATCTTGAGCTCTTTTTGAAGAACCATTATCTAACAATATTACGCGCCAGTTTTTTTTCCAATATAATCTTTATTTGTCTGTCCTACAGTACCCGAAGGCTCTCCATCCAAGAGTGCGTCCAGCTCGAGCATCAGAACAGACCGTCCAACTCAGGAGCTGGTCCCGTCTGAAGGACCGCTCAAGGGCACCGCGTGGCAACAGTTCCTCGCGCTCATGCACGCCAGATACGTTCATCATATTAGGAATGGGTATGTGTTGGTTGTTGAATAGAAGAATTGTTTTTTTTTTTCAGGGAATACAACTTAGCAATATTGCTGTATCTCAGTTTGAAGGCTTTAATTGCGAGTAATTTACTAATGACCTGCCGCCTAACGGCTATAGCTTTTGTACAGACGCCAGCACATCAAGCTACTACAATCTGTCAAATTTCTTTAGTAGATTTTCAACTTTATCGTTAAAGCATTAAGGTTCAAGGTTGATTGAGAAAATTTGTCAGTTTCGGGTAGCTTGACTTGCTGGCGTCTGTACAAGGTTAAAATGAACACCTTACTTTTAGTCAAGCGCAGATCTAGGTTTTCGTTCAAGGGGGAGGGGGCTAATGTATCTGGGAGGACGGCGGGGGGAGGGGTATTTCTCAATCCGTGAAAGTCCTTTAAAAAACTATCACCAACTATTTTCTGTAAACTCAACAATGTACCCCCTTTTCGAGGATAAACACGACGAATCTATATCTTAATAATAACACTATGGTACAGGTTATAAAACTATGGGTAAATTAGAATTTTAGACACAGTTTGGTCGAAGCCCAGAGGGCCAAGTGCCGGGTGCACTTGGCCCTCTGGGCTTCGACCAAGGGCTTGGGAAAGCTAGGTAGATGATGAACCATGATAAAGCCTCCTGTACCGTTCGTTATGCAAAAAGTGTCGCAGTGGAGTATTATTTTGTGTGTGTGTTGCGTGTTTGGTTGGTTTTGCGAGGCAACTTCTATTGCCTTTGCCTTCTTCTTTTTTACGCTACCTCGTTGGTGTAGTGGATTACAACTTTTTCCTTATCACCCAGATGGCTCCTCTTCATGCTGATCTTGCTGCCCACGATGTTCATCACCATGGCGATGGGCTTCTCCATGCTGCGTCCACCCGCAGACAACGAGATCGCGCTCAAACTTGATGACCACTTGTATGAGGGGTCTACTGAGTTCTTAGTGTAAGTATATTATCTTCTTTTGCTTAGTAAAACTTTTAAACAAATTCACTGAAAGGCGATGCACAGCCTAAAACGCTGGTTCTAGAAGCATGAAATTTTGCACAAGAGTTCCTTATACAGGGTGGCAAGGAGCTCGACTCGCAACCTGATGGTACCATGGATTCAGTTCATGTTTCTGAACACCCCAAAATTGCTTTTTTTTATCTCCGGCACAAAATATCTACGCTTGGGATCAACACCACCACAGCAGGTCGCAGGTTCGATTCCTGACCGAATTATATTTGACGTATTGCATATAGTTACGTAAATTTTGAAACTGGGTTTTATATCGCATTAAAAAACGTTATACGTTATGCTAAGAAAACGTTATACCCAAGATAATCATAAGGACTCGTGTAATGTTTTTCCAAACTGCGCCTACCAGCGCGTTTGCAAAGCCTGTTGGCATCCTTATTCTGTATCTATTCATTTTAATTGTTGTATAACTGCCCTTCTTGTACACAGACCGCAACCGTCAATATACTCTGAGGAGGTGGATCCATCGTTTGCGGAGAACGTCTTACAGTACCTCATGAAAGACAAACAGACCAGGAACTGGACCACTGACGTACGTATACCTTTTACCATGGGAATTTGCCACAAGTATTCCGAGATCAGTCAGACAAGACTAAATTGTTATATAGCTCAGTTGGTATATGTATTTCTTTTGGATAATAATGTCTGTTTATAAGTTTGTATAAAGTTTAGATGCTGATCGGAAACTCAGATTTTCTCAAATGAAACTTTGGGGTGTGACTGCTTTGTGTGTGGCATTCGTTCATGTCTAATAGTGGATGTTCACGGTCAGCTATACCTAATATGTTTTTGACGATATCTGGCATTAAACCGGTGTATTAGGTCAAAATCTAAAGTCATTTATTTAAATGAACTAGGCTGAGAATCAGCACTTTTTGAATGTCAAAATTATGTAAGACAGTCCCCCAAAAAGCCCGCTCTTCACCTTTGAGTATTCTAATCACACAATTATTTGTGATTCCTTTAGGAAAACCCCCGCTGCGTATGCACTGAGATCAGTCAGCACTGTGACGTCACAGCCAATCAGACAAATTCTCTGCCGGAGATGATGGTACTGCCCGACGCAGGCACGCTGAACCAGTGGCTTGTCGACACACAAGAGATTTACATTGAGAAGAGGTAAGTCCATAACCTTCTTTCGGCTTTGCCGTCGGGGGTTAAAACAAAATAATTTTGCTGGTTTTCGGAAAAAGATGATCTTAAGGAGCGCCACGGTAGCCCACGAAATTGAAATTTTCTTAAGTTTTTTGCGATTTGCAGGCCAGTGTCGATGTAGATTAAAATATCATTCGCTAATGTAACTAATATGACGTTACAGAATTATATTCATTAAAAAAAGTAAAGTTTAAGTTAAGTAGGTAAGTAAAGTTTAATGATTAAAAGGTCAAGGGAAGCATTGATGATTTTAATGATTATATGTCTATAAAGTCGCGAATCCTATTTTAATCAACATTCTACATGACACTGACCTGCAAATCAATGCAAAAAAAACAAATCGTCGGTTACCTAGCGCATCTCTCTTACATCTTCCAGCATCTATAGTTGTGAGCTACACTTAAATCAAAACTTCACACCGACATTCTATTGCACCAAGCACATGTGACATTCTTAAAATTAGTTTGGTCCTGAAATACTATGGCCATGCAAATTATATTAAATCTTCATCAGTGGGTTTCGGTGGCTTCATAGACCCCTGAATGAAATATTTAGTAACTAAATGGATCTTTATTTTTCATACTAACTACATACAGCTCGTTCTAATTTTCAGATGTTTGTTTGGTGATTACTTCATTTTACAGTTTTGCACGGTGGTCTCCGAAAAGACTAAACAACTCCTTTCCTCCTCAGATACGGCGGTTTCTCCTCATCTCTAAAGAACAACCTAACGAACCTGGTCGCCTGGTACAACAACAAGGGTCACCACGCCCTGCCAGCCTACCTCAACAGCATCAACAGCGCCATACTGAGGACCGTCGCCGACGCTCCCAGAGCTAACATTACTACGTACACGCATCCGCTCAAGATCTCCAAAGAACAAATCAGTAAGGCTACTGTGTAAGTATCCAGTTAAGATCTCCTTAAGACGAAACCGTCAGGGTAGCCAGCGAAATTCAAATTTTCTTACGTTGATTGAAATTTGCTGGCCAGTATCAGGGTGTATGTCTATCTAAATATGATTCGCGGCAGTAACAAATATTTACTTTACAATCTTAAAAAAAAAAAAAAAAAAAACTCATCAAACCTCTCTCAAGTTCATATTACCCTGTTGAATGACTATTTCATGAAATCATGACATTTGAGGTTAATTCTAACTTAACGACTTGTATTGCTGATTCTAATGATTATAATCTGTAAAGCCATATTTGTTACTTTCATACTTTTTTTCCAAACATGAAAATTACCGGGTACACTTACGAAAACGTTCCCCTTGCACTTCTGCTACCTATGTCATCTGCCTAGCTTATTCCCAGTTATGTTGGGGTCGGCTTCCAGTCTAACCGGGTGCAGCTGAATACCAGAACCTATGTATATTTTACATGGAGCGACTACCTATCTACCATCGATGTCTACAATGAAATAATCTAACCCCATTATGCCCTCTCCCCGCAGTTACCAGCACATAGCTGACGCCGGCATCTCGGGTCTGGTCCTTCTCGCATATGGACTAATGAGCGCCGGTGCCGCCATTTACCTGGTGCGGTCGCGCAGGAGTCAGGAGAAGAGGCTGCAGTTGCTGTGTGGTGTCAGCCCTGTGATGTACTGGGGCACTGCCCTCGTGTGGGACATGATGGTGAGTGGTTTAGCAGTTGTAGGTTAATGGTTCCACTAAGGGTTAGTAGAAAGCTTCACCGCTTTCTACCTAGCTGACTAGCTGTCTTAAACTTTGAAAAACAAAGGTTCCCAGTATTACCCTGAAGGCCTAATGGATGAAATCCATAGTACCTACAAGACTTATGCTATAGCCTGAAAGTTACTGACGAGAGAGAGGCACGGAATAGACCGGCAAATAAGTAAATATTCTGAAAATGGTCACATTTTCCAGTTGTGTTTAAGTCCTGCACCCTAATTGCGTAACACACAATCAATCGTAATCTGAATCATTTTGAAGCAAATTGCTAATCCATTGCTTCATAAGTTCGAAACATTTTTCTGCTCAACACGTAAATAACGCAATGAATGTTGTTGAACTGTCAAAATGAAACGGATTCCGATTGATTGTGTGTTACGCAAATAGGGTGTTGTTCATGCCTGTTGCCATTTTGCGGGCACAATGTAGAAAAATGTATTATGCCTGTAATTTCTTTAAAGTTTTAAAATCACCTACTTTATTTTTATCTCACGAAGCGACTATCGCTTTACTTGTAGTAAAGTTACTTGTAGTACAGCGCGTAGTACCACGTGTGCAGACACGCTGTGGGTGCGTGAAGACGAGTAGCGTCAGCACATAACACAGGGTTTTGAATCGACAACATACATAATATCCACATTACTCGGATTATCTAGGATTAAAAGGTTAGGAGTAGGGTAGGAGTAGGGTAGGAGTAGGTTAGGAGTAGGGTAGCAGTAGGATAGGGTAGGAGTAGGGGAGGAGTAGGGTATGAGTAGTGTAGGAGTAGTGTAGGAGTAGGGTAGAAGTAGGGTAGGAGTAGGGTAGGGTAGGGTACCCCCTACTACCCGTACCCGGTAGGGTACCCGGCGCTACTTCGTTCGCCTGGTGTCCTACCGGACACCAGGCGAACGAAGTAGCGCCGGGCAGCTAGATATAATTTATATGGCAAAACAACGTTTGCCAGGTCAGCTAGTTAAAATAATAAAAAAATAATTAAGAAGTACAATGCCTCAAGAGAGATTAAACAGTTCGTCGCTAATATCGATAGAATGTGGTATGCTCGATAACACAGATTTTGAAGATGTGATTAACGATTTTGCTCAACTCAAATCTAGAAGCATAGATACTTATATAAGGACTAATCGTGGATGTTGGTTACTTAGTGTGGAATACATTATATTATCTATTCATCATATTATTATCTAATGTAACTGTAAAGAAATAAAAATAAAGCTAAAACTTTGCATATCTACGTTCTTTATCTATTCTAACAAAATAGTGCTTTATTATGGTCATATTAGGGCCCCATTATCCCAATGTGCCCAGGGCCTCTAATAGGAGAAAGACGACCCTGAACACACACACACACACACTTCCGACTTCGCCATTGTCTCGGACGGTACAATACTCAATACTTTATTTGCATTTCACAATATGTACTTAGATGGTAACTTAAAATTATATGTGATCCGTGTGTTGACCGAGAGCTCCTGCGCTTACACACACATTAACAACGTGTTTGTACACTTGGTAACCACAAGTAAAACGCGGGTCGCTTCGTGAGATAAAATAATGTACTACACTTTCTACTGGACCATAAAATGCTAATTTGTAACACATAAACATGACAGATGATGATCCTTAAAATTCTTGTGAGAGTATGACTATGTGTTACTACTTGTACCAGGGCTTGTACCTACATGTTCCCGTCTCTATCTTACACTTGTAGTGTGATAGTCAATTACTTTGCATACCTACTGTTGTGTAGAAGCAAGTTTTTTAACTGAAGCAGCTAGGGAGTTTGTTGCGTCACTTTTTCTTCTCAGAGAAAGCACTAGGAAGTGGTGAACGGCGGGCGTGCCGGGGGACTGTCTTTATGTAATTTTGACATTCGAAAAGTTCTGATTCTCGCCTAATTTGAATTAATGAGTTTTGATTTTGAGTTGTGCGGCTAAACAGGAATAACGCTAAGCCAAAATCGTGCTAAGGAATGGATCTTGGATGGATGGATCATGGATCTTGTGACCATATAGAAGACCTATTTGGAAAAATTAGACGTTAAAAGTGGTGAACAATAAACTAAGATTTATGCTTGTGTGCAGATAATGGCGATAAACATGGGTATCACGGCGGCGGTTATGCTCGCGTTTGGCTTCCCCGTGTTCGTGGAGCGAAACAACCTGCCCGCCATCTGTGTGCTGTTCGTGCTGTATGGGTGAGTAGTCTTCCAAAGCTATCCTAGCAAAATGAGCCAAAAGGTATTTTGAACTTTGTAACTACTACTAAAGGTTGCATTTTGCACAATCGGTATGTTGATGTATCAGCTAGAAGTATCAAGGATACACAATAGAAGAACAAAGAAAGTGTCCCTAGACCCATTTAATGAATGATTAGAATACTCTTTATTATGTACAGTACCATACGAGTTACAGATATAAATGTAGACATTTTACAATGGGCGATCTTATCGCTAAAAGCGATCTTTGCGAAATGCGTATAACACGTTATAACTGTAATTTGTATAGTGTACATAATAAACAGTATTCTATTATTTTAAAGACAACCTTTGTTTGGTATAAATCGGTAGTCAGAAGCCTAAAAGTCTGACAAACAATCTTAACAAGGGTATAGTGTTACCTAGTAACGAGCTTGAGGAGGTCAGATAGGCAGTCGCTCCATGTAAAATACTGGTATTCAGCTGCATCCGATTAGACTGGAAGCTGGCCCTAAAATAATTGGGGAAAAGGCTAGGTAGATTAATTCATTTTATATAAGTTTAGATAAGATTGCCGAAATTTTTAAATGTTTTAATTTATCCTCAGATACGCTTGTGGCAGTTTCATCCACGTGGCTGAGAAGCTGTTCAGCGACGCCAGCATGGCCAACATGATCTTGTTCTGTGGAAATGCCTTCCTGGGGCTGTCCTTCATGGCTGTATTGCTCATGTTTGACATCATCTCCGAGTCTGAGGTAAGTTTTGGTAAAATACAGGTTTCTGATTATTAGGACCCTGCTGCGCGCTGATGGATTTTCAACTCTCAGCATAGTGCCGAAAGTTGAAAAACTCGAAGCTACACAATATTCGGCTTTTATTCAGCTAGTGCCAATCGGCAAACTCCGTTCATCATGTACCGTCGTTAAATTGTGTTTGCGTCGGCTCTGCATAATTCGAACTAAGCCGCGTTGTATACAGCGTGTATTAGAAAGGTGTGGTCAAATTTAAGGAAGTGGTACAGACCATCAAACTGAACAACTTTGTCCATGGGACCAACATCGTAATCTAGAACCCTTAAATTTTACCACACCTTTCTGATACAACCTGTATTTTTTTTTTGCCCAGCTGTGCCGAATCATGCCGACCCGAACAAGTGTGTAGTAATAATAATATAATATATTCTTTATTTCGCACTACAAGTACTCACAATCCATATAGTAGTAATAACAATGACTTAAAAACTATGTTAGTAAACTTTTACAAACTAAAAACGACGTGGCCCAACACGCGTTGGCACGTGCCTCCGTGCCCAGTGCCTTATAAAGAGACTGTCCACTTTGTCTTATAAAGTTGTGTGTAGAACAAGTGTGTGTCAAAACATATGTGTTTTAATATAATCCCCCACTTGAAATTGTTCTAGACTTAACATTGACCCCAACACTAACTTATGTACCTCGTTCAGACTTTGATTTTTTTAAGGCTGATTATAAGGCAATTTTGTGTGATCTGAAGGGCGTGGACTGGTCGGGAAGTTTCGATGGTTGTGTAACCGTTAATGACATAGTCTCGAACTTTTACGATGTAATCAATCATGTTATTAGAAAACACGTACCCAAACGCAGGCCTAGAGGTATATCCCATCCTGTCTGGTTCACGCGCGAACTTGTTCACCTCTTAAATGTAAAGAACAGAATGAGGCTCAAATGTCGTAAATTTAATAATCCTAGAGATAGACTCGAGTACGAGGACGTTAGAAGAGCTAGTGACAAACTTCTACATAACTGCTACAAAAACTACGTAAGTACTATCGAAAATAACCTTAAAAAGAATCCAAAGTCCTTTTGGAGTTATATAAAAAACAAAAAGTCTTCTTGCAACGCGCTACCCTCAATAATGCACAGTAATAATGAAAACTACTCGTCAAATGGTTCTGACATAGCAAACCTATTCGCATCACAGTTCAATCTTGTATACACCAACGCAAAAAGCGATTTAACTTCCTCACACAAAACCAAAACCGATTTTACTGCAGAGCCAACCTGTAGTAAACTATCCACCATAAGTTTTTGCGAGAAAGATGTTTACAGCTGCTTGAAGCGGCTCAATCCGAATAAGGGAGCGGGACCAGATGGAATTCCACCACTTTTTATCAAAAGATGTGCCTCGCTTCTATCCTTTCCGTTATTGCTGATAGTTAATAAATCTCTTGAGAGTGGTGTTTTTCCACAAGAGTGGAAGCGTGCACGTATCGTTCCTGTATTAAAGAAAGGTGACAACAGTAACGTTAAAAATTATCGACCAATATCTATTTTATCATCCTTTTCCAAAATTTTTGAAAGTCTTGTTTGTCCCATATTAACTAAACACACCAAGTTCCAAATACGATCGGAACAGCACGGTTTCCAAGAAAAGAAGTCAGTTATAACTAATCTAATGTCATACATAACTCCTGTAATGGAAGGAGTAGACAAAAACCATCAGATAGATTCTATATATACAGATTTTGCTAGTGCTTTCGATCTCGTTGACCACAAAATACTCATCGACAAGCTCCAGAACCAGTACGGTATCAGCAATGTAATCTTGGACTGGTTTAGATCATATCTGGAAAATCGTGAGCAGGTTGTGGTCCTCGCCGGTTATGAATCTAAGAAATATATTGCTTCTTCAGGCGTTCCACAGGGATCCCATCTTGGCCCAATTCTGTTTCTATTATTCATCAATGACATTGTGGACTGTGTTCGTCACTGTCACTGTCTCCTCTTTGCGGATGATATGAAAATCTCGCGACAGGTTGACTCTTTGACGGATGTGGAATTGATTCAGGCCGATCTGGACCGTATTTATGAATGGTGCTGTGTTAACAGAATGACGCTTAACGCTTCGAAATGCCAGCATATTCGGTTCACAAGGAAGAGAAAGGTGCTTGCATCAAGTTACCACATCAATACTGTAGGAATTGCTGTAGTTGAACAACTTCGTGACCTGGGTGTGATTCTTGATTCAAGGTTAAGTTTTGTTCCACATTGTGATGACATTGTCCATAGAGCTGCTAAAATGTTGGGTTTCATCAGACGTAACACCAAGGACTTTAGACATACAGCCTCCAAGATTGTGCTTTATAACGCTCTGGTACGTAGCGTTCTCGAGTTCGGCAGTGTCATTTGGAACCCGCATTATATGGTTCATTCTAATCGTATTGAGTCGATTCAACGATCCTTTACGCGGCACCTTGCTTTCCTTGCCACTGGCTTCAGTGCGAGATGCTCGTATGACGAACGACTGCGTTTCTTCCATATGTCAAGCTTACAGCTACGCCGACGCATGATAGACTTGCTATGCTTGCGTGGTATTGTTGACGGTTCTTTTGAATCTGACGGGCTTCTCGAGCGCATTGAAATAAATGTGCCTAAACTTAATGCTCGTAGAAAATGCACGTCCTTTTTCAATGTCCCTCGTCATAAAACCAACTTGGGCATGAACGCTCCGATGGCTAGGCTAACGTCCACGTATAACAATTTTTGCAATATTTATGACCTAGATATCTTCCATGACCATCCCACGCGTTTTAGATCTAAGATTATAAATGAGGGGAAGTCTGCAGACATTAAAACCAAATAATATTTGGTCAATGTTATAGTCGATGAGTCTTCTACTACTTAGATTTTAGCTAGAGTTTTTGTTCTCTTGTTGTTTTTGTTTTCTTTTATTGTTGTTATTATTTTTTTTTTGTAGCGTGAATGCTGTGTTTTTTTCTTCACTTTTGTTGTGAATGCTGTGCACGTCTGTAATTGACGTAAACACTAGTTCATGTCTCTGTTCTATGTTATTTGTAAATGTTTGTGTTTGTGTTGTTGATGTGCCTTAATAAATAAATAAATATAAATACCTACAAAGAGCGCGATTGTGTGCGCAGGCGACGGACAACGCCCGCTGGTGGCTGCACAAGCTGTTCATGTGCGCGCCGCAGTTCGCGCTCGGAGACGGCCTGCTCGACATTGCCAAGAACACCATACAGGCACAGGTAAATTACCGTATTAATATTCAAATTGTTAATAAATTAATTAACACGTTGACTGCCAGCAGACACAATAGAAAGTCTATTGTTGACGGTCACCGATGACCGCGGTGGCAGTCAATGGCTTAAAATTAATTTAATTCAGGTAAAGCCTAATTAAATAACGTAACAGAACGCTATGTTATAAACAATTACAACTTAGTATTAATTTAATTTTGCTTCTTTTTTTATTATTTAAATATTTCCTCCTTCTTCAGGTGCTGAGCCGTTTCGGCATGGACACATATAAGGACCCGCTGCACAGCAATCTGCTGACCCTGCACTTCGTGTACCTCTTCGTGGTGGGCACGCTACTACTGGTGCTCAACCTGGCCATCGAATACAACTGCTTCGACTCGCTGCTAGCCAGGTTAGTGTTGAACCACCAGTCAGAAACTTGATTTAATTTCCACCGCTATGTAGGATGTGCACGGAGAGACTTGCCACGAGCTGCGCGGTTCATTTGTTTGGCAGCCACGTATTCCATGGTCGTGGGCCGCAGTGCATATCTAGCCTACATTTTGATACGAAACGGAACTAAGCACACGTGTGTAGCTTAAACGTGGGCTGGAAGCTGTGGAGCGGCGTCTTTAAACAGAATTTGCTGTCATTAATAATCTTTTGAATGAATGACAACATTTATCTGTTTAACACATTTGATTGACTTTTTTGTCACCTACAAATAAAGCCTCACTATATATGATCTTGTTCATCTGCAAAAATCACTTCGTATGATGGGAACCATCTAAGCTAATACTTGGTCCTCTTCTCCAGGTTCCGACCAGAAATCATTCCTCCTTCAATGGGAGGTGAACTAGAGCCAGTGGATGTGAGTGCGGAGAAGAAGCGCGTGCACGCCGCGAGGGTACTGCACGCACCGCTCAGGGTCAACACCATCGGGAATATCAATAGAGGTGAGCCTTTTGTCTTTTTTACATTTGTGATTTCAACGTGGTTAAACATGTTCTTATATTCAATTCTGAAATATTTAGGTATTATTTTTGGTGTTGTGACCATTAAGAGCTCGCTAAAAACTTCGGATTAAATCATAATAAGCGGAAGAAACGGTGAAGGTAAACATCGTGAGGAAACTGGCTTGTCTCCCAGCAGTGGCAACATTATAGGAAATATTATATACTGGTTATGCTTAGCCGAAGACTAAAATAATGTTTAGTCTTCCGCATATTATGGTTTTTATATCAAATCAGGTCAAATTCAGGTGTTTAACACAAAAAATAAAGTATCGTATCCCATCCCAAATTCGTGGGTCAGTCAGTTGTCGTAAAAAAATATGATAATTTAAATAAACTACCTTTTAATAAGGGCTTGGAGAAACACGTTATCAACAGCCTATCGCAGTCCACTGCTGGACATAGGCCTCCCCCAGGCTGCGCCACAACACCCTGTCCTCCGCCTTGCGCATCCAGTCTACCCCAGTCGCCATCTTTAGGTCGTCCGTCCATCTAGCTGGGGGTACGATACGCGGTCTCCACTCCAGGACTCGTCTGCTCCAACGCCTCGGTCCTTCGACGGAACATGGCCAGCTCACAGCCACTTCAGTTTGCTTACTCTGCAAGTTACACACGCTAAACACGTTAACATGATAATTATGATTCTACAGCAAAAAGGGAGAAGCCTAGAACCTAGTGTGTTAACCCCCGAAGCCTGCGCTAGCCATACCATACATTAAACATAAATGTTTCCCGCCAGGCTTCGTGCACACGGAGGGCAAGAAGAACTCCATGCAGCGCGTGGTGTCGCGCACGTCGGACGCGGCGCAGTGCGTGCAGCTCGCCAAGTGCTACCCGGGGCTCAGCGGCCGGCGCGTCGCGCTGCGGGGCCTCACGCTCGGGATACCGCCCGGACAGGTTACTTACCGACAAATAATTACTTTACAACTTTCGATCATCGAAAATATGAAAGAAAGTAAGAAAATAAGTTTATTTGAACATAAATTCTAATCTGTCTTCCCACAGTGCACAGCCCTGTTGGGTCAGAACGGCGCTGGCAAGTCCACCACATTCTCCATGCTAACGGGTGAGGTGCGACCTTCTTCCGGAAGGTTGTACCTTAACAATGAGCTGGTTAACTCGACACAGCTGTGCAAAGGACTAATCAGTAAGTAATCTAAGAAAACCATCATCTGCCTAGTCTTTTCCCAACTATGTTGAGGTAGACTTCCACGATAATCGGATGCAGCTAAGCTGTATTTTACATGGAGCGACTGCCTATCTGACCTCCACAGCCCAATTACTGGGTGATACGATACCTACCCCTTGGACTTAAGACTGGTTGTCAAGCTGTCAGACTTCTGATGATTCGTCACGACTGTCAAAGATCCACGATTGACGGCCAACGGACTAACAGCCCAACGTGCTTTCCGAGGAACGGACGAGGTCTTGGTATGTAAAGATCACCCATCTACGGATCAACCGCGGCAAGCGTAGCATAACCTGATCGATCGACCCGTGCGGCTGTTACTACTTAGCCACAAGCTCCTCGTAAACTAACAATGTATTTCTTTCTTATTTTCCTGTGTCAGCAATAGATGAGTTTGTAACTAACTACTCTATACAGGGTGGCAGGGACATCGACGAGCAACTTGTTACCATGGATTCAATACATGATTCTGAATCCCGCACATTCACAATTTTCATCGATTATTTTTTTTAAATAGCTCTTTCGTACATTTTGTCCGCGTAGGTTCACACTTTACACTCACTTTCATTAACACTTTTTCTTGATAACCGACGAAAAATTTCTCCGCTAGAGTCATGTGCTGAATTTCACGGTTGCAGTTTGCGCTCGATGTCCTGCCATCCTGTATAGGTCTACTTAGGACACTGACAAAATTGCAGGGTTGTGTTGCTACAATTATTATTGTGTGAAAAGGATGGGTGACCGGAGTATGTTTAATGAGACGATGGTCAAGAGACTAGCTTAATAGCAAAAACCCTTGGGATTCTCTTGACTTGGACTATTGAAAATGCAAATCTTCTTAGTTCTTGAAACTGCAAAGTTGCTTACCTCCCAAGATTAGGATCCTGGGAGGTAGAACTCAGCTAGATAGGTCTAGCTATGTTTATTCAATGCTTTGGTGTTACTTACAGGTTATTGTCCTCAAAGCGACGCGATAGATCCGCTGCTGACTGTGAACGAAACGTTGCTGTTCTACTGTCGGCTCAGAGGGATCACCGACCAGGAAGAGGTAAGAAAAAATAATTCAAGCAACTTTTTTTATTTTGAACTCTATTCCGACTGAGGTAAATATCTGAAAACAAAATCGACAACTTAGACCCGGTTCTAAAGCACTACTTGGTTTCAGCTTACTAAAGTTAAACTGTTCTGTAGTGAGTTAGAGAGAGTATTTTAAATCCTTTCAATAAAACGTCATACGGAAGAACGACAGACAGTTTTCTTTTACGGTAGAGTTTGATCTATAGCAATATGTACCCAACAATCTCATCATCATCATCTTCCTGACCCTAAGGGCCAATGTTACTTGAGGTCGGTGCAACACATTTTTTTCTTCCATTCTCAACAACCGTCACGCTATCATTCACTCCCATTCACTTCTTTCATTCCTACCTATCAAAAATACCTAAAAACTGTAAAATAACTGGTTTCTGTGCAGGTGGTAAAGCGAACAGTGGCCATGTTCGACCTGGGCAAGTACGCCGACGTGCGCGCGGGCACGCTGAGCGGCGGCAACAAGAGGAAGTTGTGCACTGCCATCGCCTTCATGGCGCGGACGCCGCTAGTGCTGCTCGATGAGCCTACCAGGTGAATGTCAATCAATTTTTATTGTCTGTCTATCTTTTTCTATTTGAATGTCATATGTTGGGCTGGGTATTACTACGAACGAACCCAAGATAATACAGGGTAAGCCCAGGTTCGCTCGTCATATTTCGCGCACTATATTTTCAACGCACAAACGTTGAACATCCAACAGTGTATTTTTTTGACTCTGTTCAGGCACCGAGAGTTGAAAATCGTGAGCTAATAGAGGGACTTAAAGTAAAAACGTATTTGTGAACTTTAATTGCTGCAATTTTATGGATCAGAATTCGCATCGTTTAAAGGTAGGTATCTGCTTAACCTTGCCTTGCCTTGCTTGAATGCATACTGTATAACTGTGACATTATTCTTACCTGCCTGGGAAGAAGCCTGGGAAGAAGCACAAGATGGCATTGGTATCTTTTGCGACCTCTCTAAGGCGTTCGATTGCGTAAACCATGACACACTTGTAATGAAATTGGAGCACTATGGGATTAGGAAAACAGCCCTTGATTTACTAAGATCATACCTAAGAGATAGAAAGGTTAAAGTTATTCATAGTCATAAAATCTCGGCGACGTGATTATCTGTATTCTTCATGGTACAAGATTGGTTTACGGTAAATAATTTAGTACATAATGAAAAACAAACCAAATGCATTAGGTTTAAATTACCTAATGTTAGAAGTAGCGAATGTGATACCATATTGAATGGTCAAAAACTAGAATTTATAAATCAGACAATTTTCCTAGGAATCACGCTAGACGAGAAATTACTTAATTTATAAATAAACACACGAAAAATTACAACAATAAATTTGTGGGGACCCCATATAACATCTATTGCGGGGCGGCTAAGCTCGGCCGATTATGATGTTAGAAAGAGCTGTCAGAGCCATTTACAATCTACGTCGCCGCGAATCTCTTAGGGAACTATTTAAAAAGGTCAATATTATGACGGAACACAGATGTAGGACACAGAGAGGAGGCCTGTATCCTAGCAGTACAAAAGTTATAGGTTGATTGTGCTATGTTATTATTTTAGGAATTCAGACTAATTCCATTCGAGTTAAAACCCGAAGAAGTCGTTAACAACCTTGAACCTCTAAAGAATACAGGAACTAACAGCTTGTATCCCCCTCTTCAGTGGCATGGACCCCGTGTCGCGCGGCTGCGTGTCGCGCGGCGTGGTGGCGGCGTGCGCGCGCGCGCGCGGCGTGCTGCTGTCCACGCACGCGCTGGACGACGCGCGCCGCCTGGCCGCGCGCGTCGCGCTGCTGCGCCACGGCGAGCTGGTCGCGCTGGCGCCCCTGGACGAGTGCCTCAATAGGTGAGTGACGATGTGGTACTTGGTAACCCAACAGGGTTAAGTACTCATCTAATTAGCCATGTAACTTTGTGTAGATTGTGCAATATATAAAAGAAACGAATTAAGTTCAAACATCTTTGGTGCAAAACTCATCTGCGCGAACTCCGCTCGCTGACGCAGTCATAAGATCATCAAGTACACAGGTGACGTGAAGTGAAAGAGATATGATTGCGTTTTTGAGGGATTCGTTTTCAACGTTATCAGCATAATAGTGACTGAGATCAGTGAGAGCGGTGGAAATATTGGCTTCAATCTCCTCATAGTTAGTGGCTTGACAAGTAAGTGCCAGGTCGTCAGCGTATAGAAAGCGGGTCGCGTTCGGGCTAACCGGTTGGAAGTGTATATATGTTGAAAAGTAGCGGAGCCAGTACGCTACCTTGAGTTAGACCATTTTTTTGTGCTCACCATCTACTTATATCTTCAAGATGGCTCGATTCCTGAGCAGTTTTCTAAGAATTCGTGTGATTCGTGTGATCCTCTGTTACGTTGGTAACCTTCCATAGCAAACGTTTAATATTTACCGTGTCGTATGCTGCCGACAAGTCCACGAATGCCACGCCCGTCACTTTCTTTGTTTTATATGTAGTGATATGAAGAACAGGGTGTAAATTTCACTCATCCTCCATAGAAAAGGGAGGAACCTCCGACCAGACGATTGCCGTATCTGGTGGGCAAGTGCCCAATGATTCATGACGGGCTTTTTCTTGCGCGATGCAGGATTTTGCGGTCCGTTAGTATGATGCGTAGTTCGTATGTGGCGGTCCGTTAGTATTAATGGATCGCACACAGATTCACTGTATGTAGAGGGGTTGTTCATTTGGACTAGATGGCGCTGTGTGAAATGTCCAGGGATATTTATTTATTTATTTTGGGAGTTCTGCCTAGGCGTTTTGGTGGTTTTCCATTTAGGAGGAGTTGGTGAGCAACTTGCTAAACGTATGTAGTGAAGATTTGCTGGTGAGTTTGCGAATAGTGGTCTGCGCTTGTTTGCTATTATGAGTCATCTCGATTTTAGTAACCGTTTCCATCCATTTTTCTTGGTGAGTGACACCACCACACCGCTAATAAGTGCTAACAGTTTTTCACTGGCTTCAACGGTCTACTCTGAGAAAGAATCATAATTGTAGAGATGGCCACAGACTTTGAAAATCGTTCCCATAGGTGGGCAAATGGTCTTTTTGCTCTGGGCACTAATTTTTAACCTGACAAATATCAGTTCTGGATTGTATCGGCGCTCCCATCGTCCGCTATTAAATGATGCAGGTTCTCTTGGGTCGTGGATTAAAGTCAATTCGTTAGCTTCTGCCTTTTGTTTGACCGTCTGTGTTGATGGAGCGATAGGCTCAGCTGAGGCTATGGCTATTGAAGTCGCTAATTATTACAGTGCAGTTACCGAGGCCTAGTGTGATAATTTCGATATTATTATCGTTAGAGCAATTTGTAGAGCTTACGTGTTCCTGATAAACACTGCGTTTGCACTCGCACAGGACAATATGTGAGTGAGAAGGAATGATTCGCGCCGCCATTTTTATTCCCACCACCATTTTTATCTACCGAAATACATTTATTTATATTAAGAAAGTTCGGGGTGATAGCCTGGGGATCCGTCACACAGAGTAGATATCCTAATATGGACACCAGTTAAGAGACTACTTTTTTTCAAATTGGCGACCTTTGAGAAGAGAGAAAAGTAAAGATTTATTATTATTTATTTCTTTGTTATTTAATTTTCTACTTGTTTTGTTAGGTTCGGTGGCGGCTACATAGTACAGTGCCGCGTGTCGCGCACGTCGCCGCGCGCCACGTGGCGCCGCGTGCAGGCGCGCGCGCCGGCCGCGCAGCTGAGAGTACTGCACCAACACACGCTGCACTTCCTCATGCCTAGGCACACTACAGGTAACACATTACCTACAGGTTAATGCAAAGAGCATCTACTCAAAAAAAATCCTGAATTCACTGACAAGCCACGCACGTCCTAAACCGCTGGGTCTAGAAGCTCTACTCGTAGAAGGAAAGAAAAAGACATGGTCTAGATTTCTAGAAAGAAGTCTTAAATAAAGGATGAAAGTCTGTATGGAAGTCCGTCGTTTCTGACGAAGAGAATCCCATCGGGCACATGTAAAAACTTTGCGCTGAACAATTATTATGTGAGCACAATAAACAATTTTGGGCAAATTTGACGTTTTTTTTTTGGCGCAACGGGCAAAAAGACGCCCCATACCAACCCGTCTATTAATATGGCACATCGAATTTTAAAAACGTTCGACTTCACCGAGTCTCTTTCACTCATATCAGTCTTTTTTTAAAGCTTTCTGTATTATAATATTAACTATGTCAACTTTTCTTGCAGTTAACAAGAAAGAAGTGACGACTCGTCTGAGCGACATCTTCCGGCTGATGGCGGAACTGCAGGGCACCTGTGATATTGAAGACTACACCGTCAACCAAAGCTCTCTCGAGCAGGTAATTTATTAACTTTTGTTTTCCACCATGTCCAAAAGTTTCTATGAAATTTATTTTTTTACAAAGCTGTGTACGAAAATGTACGGTCAGTAATAAAAACTAAGTCAACACTACATATTACATAACAGTGATTCGATAAACTGCTCTTCATTTTAAACTAGCTTTTGTCCGCGACTTCGTCTGCGTAAAGCAACTTTCTTAATTTTTTTTCCGTAAGAACCTTCTACAAAGTATTAGAAATCTTAAAAAAAAGATAGATGTCATGCACCTTTTTTCTTAAGTTTTCTAACAGATAAAGTCGTATAAAGTCCTCGGTAAAGTCGTTCTCAAGTTATGACGTGACCAAGGGAAATAGAGATTCATTTTTGTATATGTTTATAGATAGATACGAGTATTACACCTGAGGGCCAATTTTCGTATTATAAAATGTTTAAAATCAGATTGAGACTGAGATTAAAATACGTCTTAAAAATGCAGGAATTGGCCCCTAATTTTTAATATTATTGTGTATAGTTGTGATTTAAAAACCTTAAATGATTACCAATATTAACTATCATCTAGCCTCTTCAAAAACTTGACAACGCAAATAATAATTTAATTTACTTTTATTTCCACAGATGTTCCTAAGTTTCACAGACAAGTCGGACATAGAATCAGACACGGTAGAAGTGGAACCCCTTCCTTCGACAGAATCTATCAGACAGAATGAAGAACTCGCCGTCGTCACTGCACTATAACTATTCACTACACTATTAGGAATTTCACGTTGCATAAAATTAACCATAGACAAGGATCTTTTGGCGCCTGAATGACGATGACAGGGGGCGATGCTATTAGACTTGTGTGAAGTTTTGAAAGAAGAAGATTGCGGCGTTAGTTCTGATTTTGGTCACTCGCCAAAAGATCTTTGGAACGTTGAAACTGGAGATTTCAGGTTGCTAGAAAAGGTTAATGTCATTGGGACGGAGTAAAGTAGAATTTTGAAGTCTCATATTTATTAATGTTTTGCAGTTATTACTCGCGTTTTTATTTCGGACTCGTTCCAAATTCGAACAGACGATTAACGAACTCCGTTCGAGTTCGAAACTAGCCGGAAAATCTAAAAATAAATATGTGCGTAATACAGTCAGGGAAATCAAATGTTAAGCAAATTGATACCCTATATCAATTTGCCGTGTTACAGCCATTTCATACAACTGTCAAAGAATGACAGTTGTGGTTTGAATATACGGACAACTAAAGTTGTAGTCATTTTGCTTTACAAGTAATTTCTTTAACTTTGTATTAACAATTTGAAGTCTCATTCAACAAGTGTGTTGGTGACGGGCTTGAAATAATGGGATTGTGTAATAAATTTAGACGCTAGTCGTATAGAATGGGACTACAAGTGTGGTGCTTTGTAATAAGAAACACAGACTGTGCTCCTTATAAAGCACCAATCTTCCAGATGATTTTTCAATGCCCAACGACGCGACGTGTCAAAATGCTTTGAGCATTCGAAAGATCGTCTGCTTCGAATCTCACGAATTAGGATAGAACTAGAATTTAGAAAGATCTTAGTATAAGGAAACACTTTGTATATATTAATTGCTCAATGTTATCTAAAATACAAGTAAATGTGTGAAGGGCGATACTGTGGATTCACGACGCGATGTAGGTATGTGATATAAATTACCCATAGGTACATGGACTTCTAAATATTTAGAACAAAAATAATATTAACCCCTAATTAAATATCCCAATTTCTGAAAACCATGAGTACCTAAATATGTTATCAAATAATGTAATAATAAAAGTTATCAAAATAAATGATTCATAAATTGCGTGTCAGCTGCTATATCATGGGTTGTTAAAATGAATTATTATTATTCATTCATCCATTTATTAAAAGACACAAGCACAGCCTCTACCTCTAGGTCATACAAGCATGAAATGTTACCCAAGAGTTCCTCCAAAGATGGATTTTTGAAAATTATCTCTTCCTCTCAAAAGGGTTAAATAGGGAACATTTTGCCGATGGAAAAACACATCGGGCGAACGGCTTGTATTACAATAAGTTGACATGAGATTTAATAAATGATGTTGAAATAAACTATCAGACACTTTCGGTCTTATTACAAAAAATTGCTTAAGTACTGGTTTAAACCAAGACTGAAAAGTCTAGGATTGTGACGGTATTAAGATTAGTACCAGGATCAAAATGTGTCCTGATTACAAAACGAAGACTATCTGAGGATCTGTTAGTACCAAAGAAAGTCCATGGTTCAAATAATATCCACAGATAAGAAATAAAAATGGCATTCTTTCATTCGTTCGTACAGGCTTTATTTGAAGCAACGTTCTGTTTCTCTAAATATTGATATTATAATAACACTTGAAATGATTTAATAATTATTTATCAGTACAAAAATATGTCATAAATGGTTCTTTGTTTGGATTACAATATAATGAACAAGAACAACTTGTACTTTTGACGCGCTGTTTATAATCAAGTTGTTATATTTTTAAGAAATCTGCTTGAAATGGAGCGAATTACATTCGGCGACAGCCCGCGTCATTTGAAGCGAATGTTTATCTTTTGAAGAAACTAATAATACAATTCTTATTTTTATTCGTTATGGTTTGTTCGTGAGTGGATGTGTCCGATTATGCCTTGTAATAGGCAACGAAACCGTTGGTTGCTTCATTAATCCAAAACACCTCTCCATCGTGTTCCGGGTTATTATATGGCTGCTGTTATACCTCTCTTCTTGGGGTGTTGTGGGGTTACGCAATGGTGTAAATAAATATGGAGTGCAGTGATAGCCACAGCCACCGAATAATATTCCAGATAAAGCGTCAGCCTCTGTTTCAATCTACATCCTCGGAATATTCTGGAGTCATGGTCCACGTCATCTGGTAACAATGTCCATGATTTTCAGGCCAGCATCACAAACCGCCTGAAAAGTGACCGCATATTAGATCTTTAGACTCGTCTCTGTTATTTTAATATGACAAATAAAACAATAATATTGGGATATTATTTGGATTTTATTTAATGTAATGTTAGCATTGACCAAGGGTACTTACTTCATGGCGAGCCCAGTTGTGTAAGTGTTGGGTTTGGATCCTTGCGGAATAAGTGGACTGTATTATCAATAAGGAACTGGTTTATTTAATACAATAATGTTACAAAATAATATAATAATCCCGACAGCGTTATTTCGTTGTTACGCGGGTGCGCGTGTGTCCTATGCGTAAACCACTTGCACTTCAGGACTCAATGGGCATCCTCGAGGGTCGTGGAGTAAATCTTCACGTAAAACATCCACAATTTTTTCCCGAAAACGTTTTGTGAACCTATACTTATATTTAAAATCTTCGTCACTCAATTTAAAAGGATTTACACGATGACGACATCTGTAAGGTCGCCGAGACGTCTCCAGCCTATCCAAATCCATCAAATCAATTATAACAATATCCATTTTTGACGATTTGTTAATAAAATGACACAATAATAACCTCAAATAAATTAGTACCGATGTCAAATCCATGGTTAAACTAGGGGTCTGGGCGGACTAACTTTAGTACCTTAGTTAGTTCAAGAACTAGTGATAAACTTCATTTTATAATAACGTTTTATTTAGTCATGGTTTAAACCTAGTAACAATCCCAGTACTAAATTTAGATCGTGTTTTGGAATAAGACGGCAGGGGTTTCAAATTTTACTTTTTTATTGTTCCTTGATAGAGAACAGAAATAACTCCGAAATTATTTTGTAGCCAATTAGCCAAATGTTTGTAGGATAATTGCCGTTGAAATGGGTCAAGTAAATGGAATGGACCAAGTTACCAATGTCGTTTAAAAATCGACACATAATCAATCACAAAGACTTACGAAATAATATTTTAGAAAATTTGGTGTTATTAAAGTTATTTTTTAAATGGCCCATAGTTAGATTAGTTAGGTGGTAAGTGGAATATTGGTAAGAGTTGTAGGTAAATATGTATACTTGTTTCTTTAAAAGACTTATACTATAGTAGGTCAAACTTTTGTTTTCTCAATAAGAGCACATTTTTACGAATTTAAAACTGTTTCCAATAATTGATACTCGTATATTTCGATATCAATACATTAAGTGTGACTTGTAAGATAATAGATTAAAACATGTACAGTCAGCATTTGAAAACAAATTGCTTTTTGTACAAAAAATCATCCATGTAACGTGTAACTCGTAAAATTATTTATAGGAAAATATTTTTACATTTGTTTTTTATGCTGACTCTACATCTCTATATGTGATGATTAATAAAACTAATTTAATATTATTTTACAGACAGCAACACAGCCGCTTTGTGTTGCCGTCCGTACGTTGTCTTTAAAATATAACAAATATGCAATCGCTGTGATATTTAATATTTTTCTAGAAATTAAATAATAAAGGATGGTTTTTGGATAATTGTTTTTTTTTAACCGACGTAAAAAACGGAGGAGGATCTCAATTCGACGTTTTTTTTATTTTAATCACCGTCTCCTAGAGAGGGTTGTTAGATAATAGGTAATACGGGCTGGTTTCCGCAACTCCACGTCAATGCGCATATTTTGCGTACGGGTGGGCAATCGATTATTCGATCCAGCCCAGCTCCTCAAGGAAGGCCAGCAACGAGTTGATGTTACTGACAATCTCACAGAGGGCACCTGGGTTACCGAAGTACTTTGCCCTGTACGTGGCGAATACCGAGCAGTTTAGAAGCACATGAGCTGCTGTCTCATCGTCCTCCCTGCAGGCCCTGCACAGCGGAATGTCTATGACTCCTATGACAAAGACGTGTTTATTAAATGACCCGTAGCCAGCCGTGAAGCGGCCATCAATAACAGAGAGTGCTTGTAAGGACCCTGCCTGCACTCACCTTGGTCCACCCATAGTTTGTGATGTTGGTCCCTGGCGTGTTTCCTTAAAAGACTGCGTAAGTACCCGAAGGGGAGTGGCGCGATGGTTCAGCTCCCACTGGTCCATGCTCGACCCCCTTCTGGCAAGTTCGTCGGCTGCGTCGTTACCTAGAGAACCGCTGTGTCCTTTGATCCATTGAGTGGTTATGTTATTAAGGCAACTGTGTGACTGTTTAGCGCCTGCAGAACAGCCATGCTATCTTCTGCTGTACGCAGATCGAGTGGTTTTTTTACTTCCCTGGCCATGATGGCTCAAGCGGCTACAGAAAACTCCTCATTCCGCATTCGTCCTGGAACACTGTGTAATGGACCCCCAATGGTGTGGCTATATGTATGTTTACGTCCTTCGAGCGACGCACCGCCGCCGCCGCCTGCTGCATAAACATGAAGCGGTGGTAGACCCAGCTTCGACTGCTGCAGTCGGAGTAGTCCTCATGCAGCCCGTAGTCGCGATGCAGGCTAGTCTTTGCATGCGTTGTAGTTTGTTAGAGGCTTTAACTAGCTTGGTGCGGAGCTAGATCACGGCCTAGTAGGTGATCATGGGCGGATCACTGCGGTGTAGCCATAGTTTAATTTTCGGGGATATTATTATTATTATTTGGTTAGACACACTAGCAGTTAATTAGCTGATGCGTGTGTATCGTATAGCTTGGAGATATTTAGGTAATCTGTCCAGTCGATTCTTGAAGCAGTTCAGTATGGGAGCCGTCACAAAATTTCCCGGAAGCCTATTCCATGCTGTTACAACTCTGTTAGACAAGAATTGCTTTAAAGGCTTTTTTTTAATGAATTTTCCCTTAGCTTTAGGGAATGCCCACGCAAGTGTTTATTCGCATTCAGTGTGTAAATGTCTTGAAGGCTGGGCACTTCGTAGTGTTCTGTAAGTACCTTGTACGTCTCAATGAGTCTACCCCTTTGACCCTCTGTCTGCGCTGTTCCAGTGTGCCAAGGCCAAGGTCTTTGAGACGCTGTTCGTAAGGTAGATTACGCATGGCGCGAACCATGCGTAATGGTTTGATATGCCCCCAATTATTATTCTTACCCATCATTTTCCTGCACTGCCAGAAGGTTATGCAAGCCCTGTTTAGGTTGTTGTCCAAATGACTACTCCAGCTTAACTTACTGTTGACCCCGAAGTACTTGTCCTCGTTGGCCAGTATGAACAGTTGGATCGTATTGAACAGTTTTGGTAGGCGGAAAGGGCCTGATGCACGTTATTGGGTAATTCCCTGCATGATCTCTCTACGATACGTAGCGCGTTGAGTGCAGTTGCAAACCTTACCAATCACCTTCCCCGCAACAAGAATTGCCAGGTTATCTGCAACCTATTGTGTAACAACGGTTGACGCCGAGTTTGGTGTTGAGGATGATCATTTTGACCAGATTCCATACGCGGGGGACAGGCCCCCTGGCCAACTGCTGCTTACCCTCAAGGCGAAGCACCAAAAAGGATCCGGATGGAGCTGTATTTCATAAAAATCTGTTCAGCTATTTTCAAGAGAACCAGGTCTTTTCTGATTGGTGTCGGGATCTCAACCACACAATGGTTATTTATTACTTACCGCAGCTTCGCCTGCATTTAGGTCGAAAAACGGCATAATTAATAAAAAATCATTTAGGTAAGTGTAAATAACATTTATTTATTTGGTAATCCCTACATATAATTACAAGGAATGTCTCATAATGTTAAACCCTCGGGCTTCGTGAGGGTTTTTGGGGGTGCTCGCTCACCTTGCGAGCTGGTGGATATAACGCTGATGAATAGGTCATGCAAACCCTCGGACTTCGTGAGGATCACAATGACACTATTGGTTCCCTACGTTTCAACATCCGACCGCAAAATAAAAACATAAGGTACGGTTAACCAAATGTTTATTATTACATTATTACAACCCAACAAAATTGCTCTAAAATCAACTTTATTGCAAATCTTATATACAATCGGCGGAGAATCTTGACACCGCGATCTAAATTTTAATCTCAAATAAAAAGTGCCATCTATCGGTTCCGTTAGTAACTAATGTTACAAAACACAGTTGAAGTGCGACATTAATTTGCGGCGATGGTGCCACTAGCCGATAGATGGCTGAACATTTCCGCCCACCAAGGACATTTGTGAACATTATGTCCTTCAAGTTATCAAGTTATAATGATTACAAACTAAAGTTAGTTTCACTAAACACATCACAAAGTAAGGTTACAAGATAAACATGTTATTGAATATAAAATTAAAATAAAATTAACTTATTTTCTACTAACATAAATTTGACACTAGACTATCTTATATCTGTCTATGCACTAGACACATGCGAAAATTACCCTTATTAAGTTCTTACTGAACAACTTGTTTAAGTAATAGGTAAGACACACAGTTTCGAGGTTGGCCGTTTAAATATAGAACCGTTGCTACACAGCGTGACTACCCGTGTTAGATTATCCAGCCCTGGATGTTTCTCAACCACTCTGCCAAGTAGCCACCGACAGGGGGGCATGTTATCCTCCTTAATTAAAACTATGTCTCCTACGTTCGGTTCAGGAGTTTGCGAAGACCACTTATACCGATGGAGTAGTGTGGTTAGGTATTCAGTTGACCAGCGTCTCCAAAATTGTTGCAGCATTTGTTGAACTAAATGCCACCTCTTTAGACTGGATATGTTAGCGTCTTCGTAATTCCTATCTGGTGCGTTTATGACAGGTTCCCCAATAAGGAAATGCCCAGGTGTTAATGCATCACAACTGTTGGAATCCGTTACCCTACACAACGGACGTGAATTTAAACATGCCTCTACTTGACTTAGAAGAGTGGACATTTCTTCGTAAGTTAAAGTAGAGTTGCCTATTACCCTGCGCAAATGCCCTTTGCAAGATTTAATTCCGGCTTCCCACAGACCGCCAAAGTTCGGAGAATGTGGTGGAATGTAATGCCATGTTGTTCCCTCAGCAGCTAAAGCCCCGGCAATTTCCTTAGTTATAATTGAATTTTCAGAGCGAAACATTGCATCTAACTCTTTAGAAGCACCCTGAAAATTAGTGCCATTGTCACTCCATAAATCTTTACAGTGACCACGTCTGGCCACAAACCTTTTAAATGCGGCAAGAAACCCCTTTGTGGTGAGATCGCTCACGACCTCGATGTGGACAGCCTTTGTGGCCATGCACACAAATAAACAAATATACCCTTTGTATGCGTGATGGCCCCGACCCTTAGATGTCCTTAGATTTATTGGACCCGCGTAGTCTACCCCACTGTTCTTAAACGGCCTGCTTGGTATAACCCGCGCAGGTGGCAATTGACCCATTAGCTGAGGTTTGGTTGTAGCTGCATACCTGATACAAGTTACACACTTCCTTACATATGCTGTAATTAACCGTTTGGCGCCTAGGATGTAGTATTTCGTGCTCAAATAATTGAGCATAAGTTGGGGACCTCCATGAAGACTTCTGTTATGCGCATCTGATATTAAGAGATTGGTGAAGTGATCATTACCAGGAATCAATATTGGATGTTTACGGTTGTGATCGAGATCTGAACGTTCTAATCGACCGCCCACCCTCAAGATCTGTTTTGAATCCAGGTAAGGATTTAAGGATTTTAAGAACTTCTCTTTATAAATTTCCCCTTTTTCCAGGTTGGTGATCACCGCTTCGAATCCTTTACCTTGGCTAACCCTTATGCATGTTTCTAACGCTAATTCGATCTCTTCTGCGGTAATATAGTTGAAGCTTTTCCTCGTAGTCTTTGGTTGTCTTAGTTCGAGAAACCGCCTCACATAAGCTACTATTCGCAATAGTTTGTTAAGAGATGAATATTTATCCCAGAAAAAGTTGTCGGTATTTACTGATACGTGTACCTTCTTCTCCTCCATTTCAATTGAAACTGATTTGCGTTTACCCGTTGCAATTACCGTGTTTTTGTCATTTCTAACTACTGCGTGATGAGGTAAATATACAGCTTCGTTTGCATGATAGTCCGGTTTGCTTACCGGTCTCATATGCCCCAGTTCGAGATACTCGTTGATTACCTCTGCATATTTAACTCCCAATTCCTCATTCCGGCGTAGTTTAGATTCTAGAGCATGAAACCTCCTGATTGCTACTTCTCTTGTTTTTCCATATTTACAGCCTGGATCTTCGGTTCGGAATGGCAGGTTCACAATGTAACGTCCGCTGTCATCTCTTGTAGTTGTGGCAGTGAATATCTCCTCACATTTGGTCTCTGCTTCGGTGAGTATATGTTTCTTATTTTCATCTGGTTCTTTCTCTAACTCCCAGAATCTTTTCAGAATCTCGTCATCACCTACGAGGGCGTGCATCACGGTGAATTTGGAACACTTATGGCCAGCAGAAGCTATCGTTCCTGACAGAATCCACCCCAGAGAAGTACACTGTGCCACCGTGCTGCAACCTGAAGCTTTTTTCAACCCGTTTTGCAAAACTTTGCCGTAAATTTCTGCCCCCAACAAGAAATCAACTTTATCCGGTTTGTTATATTTGGGATCCGCCAACTGTATATCTTGGAATTGTACCCAATCTAAATGTGCTGTTTCCCTACTAGGCAATAAAGATGTAAGTGATTTTAGAACGTATGCATTTACTTCCAATTCTACAGATGGATCAACCCTAGACTGTATTTTCACTTTAACAATCGAATTCAACTCTACTTTGTGGTTGACATCTATACCAACTATCGAACCCTTAGCTGGTGTTTTCTTTAATCCTAAGGTTTGGACAATGTTTTCCGTAACAAACGATGCTTGAGAGCCTTGATCTAACAAAGCCCTAACTGTGAACATAGACCCGTTTTTTGATACAGCCTTCACTAAAGCTGTGGCTAATAAGACTTGGGCTGCGCCCTTCGAAAAACAAGCAACTATCTCTTGATTTTCTACTCCAACCGTATGAGTGCTCTTTTCCCCTGAAGATTCCTGCTCACTTTGAGAATGTAATAAAGTGTGGTGTTTACGTTGACAGATTCGACAAGTGACTGTACACTTACAAAACCTGGCAGAGTGGTTAACCCCCAGACAATTAAAACATAGATGCTTTTCCTGTACGAACTTACGCCGAGCATCGACATCTTTACTCAAGAACTGTTTGCAAGTCCCTATCTTGTGCTCATCATTACATACAGGACAATTCGACGATACTGTGTGAAATACCCTTGCTTTAGTTGAATCTACATTTTGTTTTGTAGTCGACTTCGGTTCCAAGAATTCAAATGCTCTGTATCTACTGGTTAAAAAGTCTTTAAATTGCTCAAATGTTGGTAGCTTAGCGGAATCAATGTTTGAGGTCACCCTTAACTCCCATTCCTTGCGACTGTCTGAATCTAACTTTAATGTGAGGATATGAATGATTAGTGTGTCTCTAATTGCTGTGTCATTTAACTCTAACTTAATAAGTGCATTTAAGCAATCAGATGTGGTATCCATGAGATCCTTTAAACCACCAGCTGATTCATTGGTTATATTTCTTTGACTGAATAAACGTTTCAAAATACAATGTGAAAGATATTTTTTATTGTTGTAACGCGATTCTAATTGAGCCCAGCACTTATCGTAATTTAAATCGGATATTGGAATGTGTCGCAAAAGTTGCTCGGCCTCACCTGTAAGATAGCCTTTTAAATAATGAAGTTTCTGCACTTTATCCATCTTGTCATTTTTGTGAATTAAGGAAACAAATAAATCTCTGAAGGTGATCCATTCGGTATATTTCCCAGAAAAGGTTGGGATTGATATTCTAGGCAATTTTATGGGCATGTTTCTACCTTCTGAATTTGATGACGACTCCGTAATTGGAGAAACATCGCTACTATTCTTGAATTTGTTTAAAACAGTTTTTAGTTCACATTTCAAATCTAAATATAATTCCTCGGTGTTGAAGAAAATTTCGTTCATAGTATACGGCGACTTTTTTAACTCAATAGATTCACAATCTTTAACCATCTGTGTATGAGTTAAGCTAAACTGAGCCCACAGCTCGTCAACATTTTCTAGCCTAGCTTCTACATACTGTTTGGTAATCCTCTCTTTGGGTGATTTCTTAAAGTTACTTTTAGATCTCGACAATCGAGCATACAGATCATCTTGTACCTTAACGAACGTTTGTAATTGAGACATTTTGACAAATGTTTTATGATATAAATCTAATTCAATCACAAGTGGAAAATATTTCTTAAGGAAATTTTTCTAAGTATGTTCAATGAACTCAAATTATTATGGTAAGTAAAATATTTTTGACGAAAATATTCTAAGTCGATGTTAACAAACAAGTTTTTCTAAGTGTCAAACTTTCTAAAAATTTTACAAGTCTAAAATATTTTTGAAGAAAATATTCTAAGTCGATGTAAACAAACAAATTTTTCTAAGTGTTTGGACTTTACAAAAATTAGAAAATCGGGCATAGGTTCCCCGTCTGAACACAATTTGCCTTAAATCTAACTAAGTCTAAGATCGCGTTGCACAAACACTAAGTTAATTTGCACCTTGAAATTAAGATCACTTTTGCTTGGCAGGAATGAATTTGAAAAGTACTCACGGTTTTCACTTGTAACACTTAGCTTTTAACGACTATAGTCGTCTGCAGCGCCTCCCTGCTGCTGTCCCGTTGCTGCTGACTCCGAGTCCGGTCGCTGCTGGACCGCCTTGACACCGGAACAACTCCACTTGAATTGGGCTCGTTCTTGCTGATGCTATCCTTAGTCACAGTAGGCTTAGCATCTGCTGCTTGATGAACTGGTTCCACTGGCTCATCATCACCATCCGGCTCGAAGGACCATGTTAAACCCTCGGGCTTCGTGAGGGTTTTTGGGGGTGCTCGCTCACCTTGCGAGCTGGTGGATATAACGCTGATGAATAGGTCATGCAAACCCTCGGACTTCGTGAGGATCACAATGACACTATTGGTTCCCTACGTTTCAACATCCGACCGCAAAATAAAAACATAAGGTACGGTTAACCAAATGTTTATTATTACATTATTACAACCCAACAAAATTGCTCTAAAATCAACTTTATTGCAAATCTTATATACAATCGGCGGAGAATCTTGACACCGCGATCTAAATTTTAATCTCAAATAAAAAGTGCCATCTATCGGTTCCGTTAGTAACTAATGTTACAAAACACAGTTGAAGTGCGACATTAATTTGCGGCGATGGTGCCACTAGCCGATAGATGGCTGAACACATAAAATACATTAAGAATAACTTTTAATAATAAAATCACGATTAATTGTAATCTCAACACTTGAAACATCAGATCTGAAGTAAGACTAGAACAACAAATTACTGTTTAAAGATCAAACTAACATAACATCACGCCTATCTTCCCCAAGGGTCGGCAGAGGTGTACTCTTAGTACACCCACATTTCGCCAGTCATGGTTAAGTTCCATGTAATAGGCAGCGAGCTCACTTCCACCTACCGGGCACAAATCCAGCCATCGGGCTGTGAAATTATCTTGTCCGGGAATCAAACCCAGAACCTCATGCTCATTAGTAGCGATTGCGACCACTAGACTACCGAGCCAGTTCAACTATCTTGTTGGAATTATTATAGACATGTATGTTTATCGAACCCTAAATCATTCCTATTTTGCTTTCCTAAAAATATTATTGACTCTCAATTATAATGAATGCGCCTCTCTTTATGAACCTCAATTAATTCCAATTTTGAGATCCTAAAATAATAATCAGCCAAGGAACTGCGACCAACTTGGATGTAGCTTGGATGTTGGTCACAGTTCTAACCTAACCTAGCCTGTTTGATTGGGGTACCCGAGCTTCGTTATTTGGACCAATTGAGAAAAAAGGGTAGAACGTCAAAAAGAGGCTCATTCATTTCAAAAAGCGTACATTATGAGAAGGTCGTAAAGTTTTTTTTTAGTATTTTCCATTATTATTAATTATTATCAAAAGAAGGGTTGCGGAGGCCGGCCGACTTCTTGAAGTGTCCGGCGAGCAGGTCCAGCACCCTGAAGATGACGTCCGCGTTGACTTCCTTGTGCGTGAAGCTGGTCACCACCAGCCGCACAGCCTGCGTCACTGTCTCCTCGCCGAACGCGTACAGAAGTGCTGGAATGATAATATCATAGCGTGGCGAGAATACGTTTTACGGTTTAAAAGGGGCAAGTCAAGTTTAAGGTTAAGACTAAATCCTACTTATAATATTAAAAACGTGAAAGTTTGGATGGATGGATGTTACTCTTTCACGCAAAAACTACTGAACGGATTTGGATGAAATTTGGCACACAGATGGTTTATAACCAGGATTAATGTATAGGATTTTTATCCCGATATTGCCACGGCATCGAAATTTATGCGGGTGAAACCGCAGGGCACAAGCTAGTACTAATAATATAGCTGAAGTGTTTGTTTGAACGCGCTAATCTCTAAACCGCAGGGCGCAGCTAGTACTAATAATATAGCTGAAGTATTTGTTTGAACGCGCTAATCTCTAAACCGCAGGGCGCAGCTAGTACTAATAATATAGCTGAAGTGTTTGTTTGAACGCGCTAATCTCTAAACCGCAGGGCGCAGCTAGTACTAATAATATAGCTGAAGTGTTTGTTTGAACGCGCTAATCTCTAAACCGCAGGGCGCAGCTAGTACTAATAATATAGCTGAAGTGTTTGTTTGAACGCGCTAATCTCTAAACCGCAGGGCGCAGCTAGTACTAATAATATAGCTGAAGTGTTTGTTTGAACGCGCTAATCTCTAAAGCGCAGGGCGCAGCTAGTACTAATAATATAGCTGAAGTGTTTGTTTGAACGCGCTAATCTCTAAACCGCAGGGCGCAGCTAGTACTAATAATATAGCTGAAGTGTTTGTTTGAACGCGCTAATCTCTAAACCGCAGGGCGCAGCTAGTACTAATAATATAGCTGAAGTGTTTGTTTGAACGCGCTAATCTCTAAACCGCAGGGCGCAGCTAGTACTAATAATATAGATGAAGTGTTTGTTTGAACGCGCTAATCTCTAAAACGACCAGTCGGATCTGAAAAATTATTTCTGCATTTGGAAGCCCAATTCTTATAGATGACTATTATTATTGTTAGCCATTCACTTTACAAGAAAGTTTAAACTATTACGAGTTGATCTTTACCTGGTGTATTCTCCAACACAGTAGCACAAGTTTCTTCCACGTTGAGCTCTCTCAGCTGACCCTTAGGCTCAAAGAAGCCAGTGTCCTTCTCCGCCAGCTGCTCGAACACCGCGAAGATCTGTCTCCGCAGCCACGCGGCCAGGTCTGATAGCCACGCATCTAGTAGGGACTCAGCCAGGTCTGGAAGTTAATGTGAAATTTATTTCTCGTACCCGAAATAACTCCCCTTTTAGAATTCCCCTTTTAAAAAAATGTGAATGGACAATAAAGTTTGCCTGAAAGCTTGTAATTTTTTTACTTGACTAAAATTACTATTAATTAACAAGTCCTGTGCCTGTGTGTTAAATAAACGTTTTAGGTATAAGGTTAAATTACAGGTGCACAGTCACGTACAGAAATATATTACGATGAACAGATCGGCAATAATTCGTGCACACGCTTCCACACACTACTCACCGAGAGGTTAACACTCCACACACCGTTTTGTTTATTTTGATTTAAACTTTTTCTTTTTCTGTGTAATAATGATATACCTGTTATTAGTACTTATGTCTAATTCAGTTAGTAATATAATGGTCATCATAAGGACCCAGTATATAATAATAATAATAATTCATTTATTCATCAAGTAACAAGGACTCATTAATACACAGAAATTAAAATATTAAAATTAAAACATAGCACAAATCTTACACTAGAACACACTGAATACATTATACATTACCTACATTACACACAAAACACAAAAACAATAACCACACAACATTTTCACACTGACAGCCGACGACTGTAAGTGACGTGCAAGTCACTGCAGCGTCTGATATACGGACAGTCGAGCCTGCCGGCTATCATCACCAGCACGCTGTTGGAGCTGCCACGAACTCTGCGTACCAGGGACGCGCTTCGCTTACGCATCGTTGCATAGAAGCAGTCGACGCTAGCGACAGCGAACATGCCCGAGGCACTACAATGTCGCGGCAGCCCCATCAGCGCTCTGAATGCGTTGTTATATTGGATGCGGAGGGATATGGAGCAGGTGGTCGTACCTGCCAGCAGCAGCGTGGCCAGGCGCTGCGCCGCGTGCGAGCGCGCCAGCCCCGCCGCGCCCGCCAGCGCGCCCGCGCCGCACCAGTATATGGAGCAGGTGGTCGTACCTGCCAGCAGCAGCGTGGCCAGGCGCTGCGCCGCGTGCGAGCGCGCCAGCCCCGCCGCGCCCGCCAGCGCGCCCGCGCCGCACCAGTATATGGAGCAGGTGGTCGTACCTGCCAGCAGCAGCGTGGCCAGGCGCTGCGCCGCGTGCGAGCGCGCCAGCCCCGCCGCGCCCGCCAGCGCGCCCGCGCCGCACCAGTATATGGAGCAGGTGGTCGTACCTGCCAGCAGCAGCGTGGCCAGGCGCTGCGCCGCGTGCGAGCGCGCCAGCCCCGCCGCGCCCGCCAGCGCGCCCGCGCCGCACCAGTATATGGAGCAGGTGGTCGTACCTGCCAGCAGCAGCGTGGCCAGGCGCTGCGCCGCGTGCGAGCGCGCCAGCCCCGCCGCGCCCGCCAGCGCGCCCGCGCCGCACCAGTATATGGAGCAGGTGGTCGTACCTGCCAGCAGCAGCGTGGCCAGGCGCTGCGCCGCGTGCGAGCGCGCCAGCCCCGCCGCGCCCGCCAGCGCGCCCGCGCCGCACCAGTATATGGAGCAGGTGGTCGTACCTGCCAGCAGCAGCGTGGCCAGGCGCTGCGCCGCGTGCGAGCGCGCCAGCCCCGCCGCGCCCGCCAGCGCGCCCGCGCCGCACCAGTATATGGAGCAGGTGGTCGTACCTGCCAGCAGCAGCGTGGCCAGGCGCTGCGCCGCGTGCGAGCGCGCCAGCCCCGCCGCGCCCGCCAGCGCGCCCGCGCCGCACCAGTATATGGAGCAGGTGGTCGTACCTGCCAGCAGCAGCGTGGCCAGGCGCTGCGCCGCGTGCGAGCGCGCCAGCCCCGCCGCGCCCGCCAGCGCGCCCGCGCCGCACCAGTATATGGAGCAGGTGGTCGTACCTGCCAGCAGCAGCGTGGCCAGGCGCTGCGCCGCGTGCGAGCGCGCCAGCCCCGCCGCGCCCGCCAGCGCGCCCGCGCCGCACCAGTATATGGAGCAGGTGGTCGTACCTGCCAGCAGCAGCGTGGCCAGGCGCTGCGCCGCGTGCGAGCGCGCCAGCCCCGCCGCGCCCGCCAGCGCGCCCGCGCCGCACCAGTATATGGAGCAGGTGGTCGTACCTGCCAGCAGCAGCGTGGCCAGGCGCTGCGCCGCGTGCGAGCGCGCCAGCCCCGCCGCGCCCGCCAGCGCGCCCGCGCCGCACCAGTATATGGAGCAGGTGGTCGTACCTGCCAGCAGCAGCGTGGCCAGGCGCTGCGCCGCGTGCGAGCGCGCCAGCCCCGCCGCGCCCGCCAGCGCGCCCGCGCCGCACCAGTATATGGAGCAGGTGGTCGTACCTGCCAGCAGCAGCGTGGCCAGGCGCTGCGCCGCGTGCGAGCGCGCCAGCCCCGCCGCGCCCGCCAGCGCGCCCGCGCCGCACCAGTATATGGAGCAGGTGGTCGTACCTGCCAGCAGCAGCGTGGCCAGGCGCTGCGCCGCGTGCGAGCGCGCCAGCCCCGCCGCGCCCGCCAGCGCGCCCGCGCCGCACCAGTATATGGAGCAGGTGGTCGTACCTGCCAGCAGCAGCGTGGCCAGGCGCTGCGCCGCGTGCGAGCGCGCCAGCCCCGCCGCGCCCGCCAGCGCGCCCGCGCCGCACCAGTATATGGAGCAGGTGGTCGTACCTGCCAGCAGCAGCGTGGCCAGGCGCTGCGCCGCGTGCGAGCGCGCCAGCCCCGCCGCGCCCGCCAGCGCGCCCGCGCCGCACCAGTATATGGAGCAGGTGGTCGTACCTGCCAGCAGCAGCGTGGCCAGGCGCTGCGCCGCGTGCGAGCGCGCCAGCCCCGCCGCGCCCGCCAGCGCGCCCGCGCCGCACCAGTATATGGAGCAGGTGGTCGTACCTGCCAGCAGCAGCGTGGCCAGGCGCTGCGCCGCGTGCGAGCGCGCCAGCCCCGCCGCGCCCGCCAGCGCGCCCGCGCCGCACCAGTATATGGAGCAGGTGGTCGTACCTGCCAGCAGCAGCGTGGCCAGGCGCTGCGCCGCGTGCGAGCGCGCCAGCCCCGCCGCGCCCGCCAGCGCGCCCGCGCCGCACCAGTATATGGAGCAGGTGGTCGTACCTGCCAGCAGCAGCGTGGCCAGGCGCTGCGCCGCGTGCGAGCGCGCCAGCCCCGCCGCGCCCGCCAGCGCGCCCGCGCCGCACCAGTATATGGAGCAGGTGGTCGTACCTGCCAGCAGCAGCGTGGCCAGGCGCTGCGCCGCGTGCGAGCGCGCCAGCCCCGCCGCGCCCGCCAGCGCGCCCGCGCCGCACCAGTATATGGAGCAGGTGGTCGTACCTGCCAGCAGCAGCGTGGCCAGGCGCTGCGCCGCGTGCGAGCGCGCCAGCCCCGCCGCGCCCGCCAGCGCGCCCGCGCCGCACCAGTATATGGAGCAGGTGGTCGTACCTGCCAGCAGCAGCGTGGCCAGGCGCTGCGCCGCGTGCGAGCGCGCCAGCCCCGCCGCGCCCGCCAGCGCGCCCGCGCCGCACCAGTATATGGAGCAGGTGGTCGTACCTGCCAGCAGCAGCGTGGCCAGGCGCTGCGCCGCGTGCGAGCGCGCCAGCCCCGCCGCGCCCGCCAGCGCGCCCGCGCCGCACCAGTATATGGAGCAGGTGGTCGTACCTGCCAGCAGCAGCGTGGCCAGGCGCTGCGCCGCGTGCGAGCGCGCCAGCCCCGCCGCGCCCGCCAGCGCGCCCGCGCCGCACCAGTATATGGAGCAGGTGGTCGTACCTGCCAGCAGCAGCGTGGCCAGGCGCTGCGCCGCGTGCGAGCGCGCCAGCCCCGCCGCGCCCGCCAGCGCGCCCGCGCCGCACCAGTATATGGAGCAGGTGGTCGTACCTGCCAGCAGCAGCGTGGCCAGGCGCTGCGCCGCGTGCGAGCGCGCCAGCCCCGCCGCGCCCGCCAGCGCGCCCGCGCCGCACCAGTATATGGAGCAGGTGGTCGTACCTGCCAGCAGCAGCGTGGCCAGGCGCTGCGCCGCGTGCGAGCGCGCCAGCCCCGCCGCGCCCGCCAGCGCGCCCGCGCCGCACCAGCCCGCGCCTCGCGCACTGCACCACTCCTCTGCAACCCAATCGCCCCGCCCGTTATAGGACTCCTTCGTAACTACACCTCTGCCCGACCTTTTCGGGGATAACAGGTGTAATATTATGTTATGTGTCCTACGATCCGTTTAACTAAAACCGAAACGAACTTAGTTCAAACAGGTTTCAGACTGGCTAAAGTAGACTCATCCTTCATGGGGTACTGTTTAAAATGTTACATGAAACGAATGAAACGAAATTTAAATCTTGTATTAAACGCACACTATGTAGCCAAGCATATTACAAATTAAGGGATTACATCGCTGACAAAAATGCTTGGGTCAATGCTGGTCCTGCTCCACAGAGGCGCATAAACTAATTAGCGTTCGGAAACATTGTTGGAGCTGCTGAACATTGGAAAAAAAACTTTCTTTGCATTGTATAAACTCAATTGCTTAGTATTGTATAATTGCATAGCACACGTGTGAGCACTATGTACTTTTTATAAAGCTACCATTTACTGGGTACGTCTTTCATTGACTTGAATGTGCCCTGGCGGCTGTGAGTATATCACGCTCACTCTAATGTCTCGCTGGTGGTGGCGTGTGTGTTGGATCATTAAGTTCCCTCCAAATGGTTGAGCTGAATGGTGCTGATCCATACGTCATGTTCGTGAACGGGCGCCGTCAGTAGGGACTGGTCATCTCTTAGCTGCCACGGCTTATTTTAATTTTTAATTTCTGAATTGTTTTTGTTTTCTTTAACGGACGCTTTTAACGTGCACGTATTTCTACATCGTTCTCACATGGTTAATTTCAACACGAATGATGTAATCAAATATTTTGTAACAATTTTATGATTTAAATTAAAAGAGTGTCCATGGAGTTTCTTGCCCGTTCTTCTCCATAGGTACCTACGCTTTGGAATGGGCAACTAACTTCATCTTTCTGACTGACCGACCGACCCTTTGACAATTCAAAAGTGCCTGTTTGTTTTTTTGCAAAAGTTTAGTTGAATTAAATGATTTGAGTTGGAGTTTGAACATAAAAGTCACTATAATAATAAATAATAATAAATTTATTTATTTCAAATAAGTTACAGACTAGAAAATACATTATGAAGTTGTTATGGTTAGAAATAGGTAAAAAAATGGATTACAACTGGTTGGCATAAGAATAAAGACAGGTACTAGGTACTTACATAATTATGCTGTAACCACAAGGTCTGTACATGAATTGGGTGAAAACTCACTGTGATTTTGATAGACCTGTCAGTGAAAGCAAACCAACAGCATCCTCGTCAACACTCGTGTCCCTCTCACCGACAGCCGTAACCTTCGCATCACTCTATAGTATCGAGGTCGGTTGTGTGTAACATATGTAAGTTAACCGACACTTACGACGCATTGGTGGGACTTACCGAAGTCGTCGGGCGTGTGTGGGCGGACCAGCCCCTTGTCAGTGAGCTGGTCCAGCGAGTCCAGCGCCGCCTCCACGTGCGAGAAGGCGCGCCGGGACCCCACCAGCCGCGACACCGCGCCGCCCACCTGTGGGGGCGTTAGTAACCGTATAGTTCGGAAGCGCTCCCGAATGCCTTTTAATGCGTTTCAAGCTCAAGTAAAATCCAACCTTTGTTCAAAGGCTTACTATTCCATCAACGACTACTTACACGATAAGAATAGTTGGTCGCCCTAATTAACTCAAGACAATGTTAATGTTCTTTCTCCAGAATTAGCTTACTGACAGGTTACTGTTATTAGTATTAACTTTAACTTATTTATTTATTTTACTTCGATGGTCCTAGATTATCATCTGTGACTTCAAGTGACAGCTATGTGACCAGAACCCAGCAATGCATAAATATGTAAGCTGTCACGCTCACGCATACCTGGAGGCTTTTATTTAGGTAGTAAGTGTTGGAACGAAGTTCCTTATCGCGCGTTGCGAAAGGAGGCTAGACGGAAAAAATTAAGACCAAAAGTTGAAACGACACTTTTTGCTATAGTTGTAAGCCGTGCGGCGTGCGCGTGTTTCTCTGTCTGTCTCTCTCTCTCTCTCTCTCTCTTATAGAAAGCAAGCCAGTTATACTTCGTTCCATCCGGGTGTCCCCTGACACCTCTCAAGTTTGTTTTATTTACATTTTAATTAATTATTTTTTAGCTTGAGTATATGTATAGTTTTTATTATATTGTTGGTATATTGGCGTGGCTAGCTGACATATGGCAAATAATTTAATTTTATGTTATGTGCCTTGTAATGTTAATTACTTAACACCTAGTATTGTATACAATTAAGTATCAAGTATTTTCTAACTGAACAGACAGCTGTGCTTCTGGGTAGTTTGGTGCCCCACTTCTTCTTCCCAGCGACAGCACTAGGAACTGGTGAAGGGCGGGCGTTTTTGGGGGACTGTCTTTTGTAATTTTGTCGTTCGAAAAGTGCTGATTCTCAGCCTAATTTGAATAAATGAATTTTGATTCTGATTTTGAATGGATTCAAATATACGAAACTCCGCGCGCTCGGTAGTGGGTCCTAGAGGATCCGAGAATGACGGCACAGGCACAATGACACCCTAAATTAATTATGTTAATATTTATTACGCTACCCGTCAAATCTTATGAGTGTGCGTTAATAAAATTTTACATCACTTTGGAAGCATTAAAATCTGACAGTATAATTTTTAGAGTTTTTTTCTACATCACAATCAGGACCGCTCATATTGCAAAACAAATGTTACCATCCACTGGCAGCATAAATATCTGACGGTAATTGTTCTTGACCTTTTTTCTTTTTAGCAATTGAGCCTGTGTATACTATTCTGCCAGTATCAAGTAACGTAAATAACGCAATGAATGTTGTCTATATGACTCTTTATTTATTTACTTTAATGAAAACAGTTAATAACCAATTACAATAATTAAAGACACATACTATAACCCGGAACAGTGGTGAGCCAACAGTGGCAAGATTTACAGGTTGTAGGTCATAAGTTCGAACCATGAAGCTAAAACAAAGAGGAGATGTTCTAATTCGATTTCCTTAGGAAACAACGCGTGACGCTTTACGGGGTGATCCCGCCCACTTCTATTTTCCATCTACCGGTCAAAAGCAAAACTATTTGCTCGTTCTGTCGATTTTACTTTGTAGTTACTAAACTATATCGCACTAGATGTCACTAAGTGCAAGAAGCAACAGGGTCATACTCAGGATTTTCGTACCAGACAGTTGTTCATAGTTGACGATAGATGGCGAGCTGTTTACAAAATGATAGAAAACCTACAAAAATAATATTTTGTCCATTAAAGGGTCTTTAGGAATGAATGTTGGACAAACTTCAGTATTAAGATTATTAAAATATGTTAGTTCTGAGCTCTACGTACCTAAATATTTTTAGTTTCCATGACGCCAAGTATCGCCATCTAGTGTCGGGTAGAATTATGTTTGGAAACGCCCACGCTAAGAGATTTTTCTAGAACTATTTTAATAAATTACGCATAAAATTACTTACAAATGAAATGTGATGCCATACATAGCATCAGAATGTCTATCCGAGTAATTTTGACAAGATAAAACACAACACTTCATTTTTCTTTTCCTCTAGCGCGAATAATGCTGTAAAATGAGAACGATTACAAAGTTGTGCACAGTACGAACGCCAACAATACACTGACTTAGGCCACGCCCACATGGTGACGTCAGGACCCGGTTAAGAATCACAGAGCACAGTTGCTTAGGCCGTCTCCTCTTTGTTTTAGCTTCATGGTTCGAACCTAGACAGGCGCTTTACTTTGTGTAAATTATTTCATCACCACTGCTCTCAAAACTGTGAAGGAAAACATCGTGAGGTAACCGGCATGTCCCAGAAGCAAACATTCGAAGACATGTGACATCCACCAACCCGCACTGGGCCCGCGTGGTGGATTACAGCCCACTACCTCCCACCAAGAGGTCTGTGTCCCAGCCTCCCAGCAGTGGGGATATTATAGGCTGATTATATACTATGACACGAAAAATTGACGAATGGTGTCATTTTGGTTAACAATTAATTTCCCTGACTGTACGGTGTGTGGGCGACGAGTACTCACATTAAGGTCGATAGAGGTGCACACATACGTCCAGTCGTGCAGAGTGCGCGGCGCGGGCTCCTCGCCCTCCGCGCCTACGGCTGTCTTTATAGAGTTGAACACGCCAGTCACCGTGCGTTGGAACAGTCTGGAATTATACAGAGAAATAGTGTGGTGGATCACACGCTCGCAAGTGATACACTTGTAGCAATAATTACTCTCATTCGCGTGTTGCGAGATGAGTATACTAACTTGTCAAGTCTCTGCATGTTGTTTGACGTCTGACTGGGCGACGAGTTTCTGTCCATGTTCATGTCGTACTCATCTGAAAGTATTTCAAATGCGTTAAACAAACACATTGGAAAGTGTGCGGTAATGTCGATTACATGAATCCTAGCAAGATACGTCAATAGGTATTCAATTTATGTTTTTTTATCCGTCTGCTCCAGAAGGTGGGTTGCGTTTTTTCGTTGTCTATTCTTACAGTGCGTGTGGATAGTTACCAGCAAGCGTGGCGGTGTCAACCGGTCGTGAGGAGTGGTGATGCTGCGTCCGGCCGCGAGTTTCCTCCGCGCTCTCCCACCACACGTCCTCCGCGCGCTCGGCTCTGACGATAACATATGATGGCATGTTGTATAATTTCATGTTCTCAGGTTGAAATGAAAGAAAGAATTATTTTTAAAATTAAGAACAAAAATTGTGTAACTATTCCTGATAACCCCTCATCACCATCAGCCTATAGCAGTTCAGTGCTAGACAGACTGAGTCCGACCGAGTCGGACCATTAAACTCTATTTAAGGCTACTTTCATTCAGCTGCTAAAATCAGCTAAATACGTTCGTATCAGAGTACGTTCATGTAAAAATGGGGTTTGCGTAAAAACCCAATTTTTTTACAAAATTCTTATTAAAAATCACCTTAAAGATGTTTTTCATTTCACAATTTATTGACGTTAATTCTATAACCTCAATTTTCGTCGTCGATTTTTCAATTACAATTTAGAAAAAAATGTGAGATATAAAGTAGAAACTTTCATAATACTCTGAATCATGAATGCGTTACTGTTTTTTTTTTTATTGAGTGATTGCGTAAGAATTAAACCCGGACAGGGTTTGTTTACACTTTCATCACATACTTTTGTAACAGATACGATACGATACGTGTACGATGGTTTATACAAAATGTACGAAAATGATGCAGGACGATTTTTGCAATTCAGCACGGCCCGCACAAATCTGCGTCAGCCTTTATAGTTGGGCATTATTTCTTAAGTACCTGGGACTGGTCTCGGCACGTTGCTGCAGTAGACAGCGTAACTTGGCGATGCTGGTGGACAGGTCGGCTGCTTCCTCGTACTCCGGTTCAGGAGAATCCGGTTCAGGTACTAATGGGAGGTCTGCTTTGGGGACTGATCGAGGTTGAGATGGCTGGAGGAAATTGGACAAGAGTTATAAAAAAATGTCTTAAAAACAGTTGGTGACTAAAATAATAAGAACCATCAACAAACGGACTATACCAATGTTAATTTGAAATAAAATTACTAATTTAAAAATACTTTTTATAAAGAAGCTTATTAAATACATCCTGTTGTACACACGGCTACAAGTCAAGTTTGTCTTGGCCTCACTTTGTATGATATTTTCTCACAATGAACGGTCAGCCAATACTGGTTTTGCATAGCTTGATGTGTAACCGTGTGTACTATAATTATTTGGTCTGCCATCTTTGGAAGTCCGCCATATTGAATTTAGAATGATATCATTTAGCTAACCGTGCATTGTCAGACAAACCAAAATGCAAAATTATATAAAATTTTGAATAAAATTCAGTGCCATGATTTGACCCATGCATACTAACTAACTAAGTCTATAAAAAGGCGAGTTTTTCAAAACAAGATCATTTACAAGGAACCTTTGAAGAGTCAAGAAATCTGTCAACACACTGACCACGCTATCCTGTGAGGTGACTCTCTGCTGCTTAACTAATGGGTGCACATTGTTCTCATCTGAAATGAGAAAAAAATATTTTTACTATTCACAAGCGCGTGTATGGAGGCGCCGAGACAGGCTCAGGAAGAGGTGGTGAGACGACCTAGTCGCGTACCGCAAGGGTTGGATCGAGGTGGCGCTAGAAAAGGATGCTTGGAAGGATTTGGAGGAGGCCTTCGATCAGCAGTTGGACAGTGTAACTTCAAAGTATCAGTCAGTAGGTAATTTAATTTTGTTTAATCCTAGCTTTAATGTAATTTGTTCTAATTTTATTTCATTTTAATAACTTTAATCTGTATTTCAATATTAATATTGTTTTCAATTCAATTTTTTATCTAATTTCGTTTAAATCCTGATTCTGTTATCCTAATTCTATTTTTAGTGCATAAATTAAATGTAATATTAAACTTAATTTTATGTAATAAAGTTCAGTCACCTTTTGCTGCATATATCTTGCATACTTTTTACCTAAATGGAAGAATTCACTGGCTAATGAAATACAGCCGATCGATTCTGTAAACATCTCACCGTGAAAACTCAAGTGAAGTGAGCTTGATGTGAGTTGTCAGTAGTGTCAATCCCTAGCATTATTTAGAATGACAGCTCACTCCACGCTCACTTCACCTAAGTTTTCACGGTGAGATGGTTGCAGAATTGCACTGCAGGTACTCTAACCTAGCTAAGCCAAGGTCTCAATGTTTCTATAACCTGTTTTTATTTCAACAAAGAAATTTATTATTATCAGTATCAACTGGGCTAAATAATAATAGCCGCACAGGTCGATCGATCAGGTTAAGCTACGCTTGCCGTGGTTGGTCTGTAGATGGGTGACCATCTTTACATACCGAGACCCCTCCGTGCCTAGGAAAGCACGTTAAGCGGTTAGTCCCGGCTATCATTCCTGGATTTTTTGACAGTCGTTGCGGGTAGTCAGCCGAAAGCCTGACAGCCAGTTTTACAAAGGGGTATCGTATTACTCAGTAACTGGGTTGTGGAGGTCAGGTAGGCAGTCGCTTCATGTAACATATTGGTATTCAGCTGCATCCGGTTAGACTGGAAGCCGACCCCAACATAGTTGGGAAAAGGCTAGGCAGATGATGTTGAAGAACCAAACTATGCATATCATACCTCTCTGTCCGTTGGTGGTGTGTATATCTTTGTGTTCAGGCATGGGTTTGCCGCGAGGGTGCTCGGACGGGGGCGTCTTGTCGCTACCCCGATGTTCCCGATTGTGGGACAGCGACTTTTCCTGAACACATAATACCCGTCATAAGCCACGTTTTTCTTTTTTTCTATCTTCAAAAAGAGTTCAAAAAATAATATTGAATGCCTAGACCATGCTAACCTGATCGCTGAGTCCAGTAAAGCGGAGACCCTTCTTCAGTCCAGCGATGCCGAAATCCAGCAGACCTTCCATCATGCCGGCCGCTTCGTCCTACACCAGGGAACAGTACACAACCAGTAAGAGATATGACGCAACACATTACAATAAAATTGATGCACGGGAAACAATGTTGATTGAAAGCAATTAACAGGGAGTGAAATTGAAGGAAGGAATCGCGGTTTTTCCGTGAGCTTAGAAAACTGATAATACTTTTAGCTATACTTGAGTTTATAGACAAAGGGTGTCATTTGACAAGTTCATTAAGTTTTAGGTTTGCAACTTGCAATATTCTTACTTACATCGTGCGCAATACCAGCTTTATAAAATAAATTCAGTAGATTTACAGAGACCGGTCAATTATTTTTGGCATTTACATTATATTTTATTTACATTTATAAGTAAACTCATAAGTGGTAGGTATACAGAGTGGCAGGACATCGACGCGCTAACTGTAACCATGAATTCCGCACATGATTCTAGACGTAGCGTAGAGATTTTTCGTCGGTTATAAAATATATAATAAAGTGCTTAGAGGTATGCGGTCAACATGTAAGGAACAGCATTTTTTTTTTTTTTAATAAACCTCGACAAATTTTAAGACCCTGTTCAAAATCATGTACTGAATCCATGCAGGTAACAGGTTGCCCGTCGATTTCCCTCCCACCCTGCATAAGACGTGTTCTCAAGTAAGAAAAGAAAGATATATATATTCCCAAATAAAGATTGGACATTCTCAAGTAAACAAACAGAGTATACTCTCAAGTTAACACACTCACACAACAGTTCAAGATGAAACAGTTACCCCACGTTCGCACACACGTACAAATATCGCGGAGGGATTTTAACGCGCACTGTATTTTCAACTGTCGGTATGGAGACGAGCATTGAAATTCCAACAGAGCGCCTCCCAGCGCGTCAAAAAAACACACTGTTGTATTTTCAACTCTCGGCTGTAAGCAGAGCGTTAAAAACCCAGTACGCGAATAAAAAACTCCGCGGAACAAACACGAACGTAGGAACCTGAGGGGCAATTCTCGTAATCTTAAGAACGTTCACAGTCTGATCTCAGTCTCAATCTGTCAAAAATAGGTACCTCTAATTTCCCTACATTTTGACAAGTTTTTGACATTTATTTGTCGCCGAGATGAGACTGCGACTAGATTTTGAACAGTTTGAATTACGAGAATTGGCCTTCTGGGCTAATACAAATGGACTAAATATCCGTGCATAGTAACAGACATGCTCGTCGTTTGTTTCATGCAGATTCAAACAAACTGCCTTACTTGACTGTGCACATAGATTGGATATTGGATTTTGAACTTTAATGGTTTTGGTTAGAGTCTTTAATGCTGTGCATAGAATACTGTAAATAGGCTGCGTAGATGGTTGAACTAAAATGAGACGCAAAGTTTTTAGGGTTCCGTACCCAAAGGATGCCAACGGGACCATAGTATAACCTCTCTTTATACTATGACGGGACCCTATTACTAAGGCTCAGTTGTCCGGTCGTCCATCCGTCTTTCACAGGGCTGCATATTTCCAACCGTAATAGATACACACTTGAAATTTTCATAGAGTGTGTCTATGGCCGCTATGATAACAAATAAAAACAAAATAAAGTAAAAAATTAAAGGTTCCCATTAAAGAAACGTTATTTTGCACGTGCATTCTCTCTTTCCTCACTCTCATAGTCCAATGAGATGGAACTCCGATACGACCGGAGGGAGATCAGGCGCAGGACCAACTAAATATTGTACGGTGGTACGGAACCACGCGTGTCGATGTCCGACTCGCACATGGCCGCTTTTTTATCATGTCTATCTAACACCTGTCTAAACTATAAATATTCTTAAAAATTCTAGTAAAAAAATACTAGCAATGTCACAAATATTAGAAAGTAATGTTATGTCAAAATCCAACACACAATCTACGAGCTTGTATCAAATACGATAATAGTAAGGTAACACCAAGTACGATAACTCCAGTCTTGAGGACAGTACAGTAGGAGAGTACAGTAGGACAGTGACATTCAAAGCAATCGTAACCTGAGCCAGTGCGGTGCTTGCTCCTTATTTGTGGTACCTGTCTACAAAATTGATACAAAATATTTAAATGCAGTTGTCAAGGGACTTAAGACCTAAGAGTATTGCTGTATAAAAGACATTAGTGACGATTTTGCTGTGTACTATTGGTGATAGTGTTGCAACTTTTTGGTTGCAGATAAAACCTCAATGGACGGTTTGAAACTTGAAACACAACAACTTCGGCGTCAATTCCAATCCTTTTCTTGTTTTTTTTTTTTTGCATGTTAAAAAGGCCACCGCCCTATAAATTCACCTCCATTATTATATAAATTGCAAGCTTCAAATCAAATCATTCTTCTTTGTTTAATTCTTTCAAATCAAAGCATGGTATGTGCCTGGCCATCTGACCATCATACCCACAGTTTCAAGCTTGGTTGATAAATCTACTGTCAAATCAGATAATATTAGCAGAATCTGCATGGTCCCCAGATGGCCTGACCAAGATTATGTCTGGACTATAAAGCAGACTCTGACCTCTGAGTTTGTTTCGGTCTTTCATCTCAGAGTAATCATATAGAACAACGAACTCAACCAAGGATAATAAACATATTATTGAAATCCTTAGAACGGCCTTTCCTTTGGTGTCCCCTTTAATCCTAATAATAATAATCCTAGGTTTTAGTTTTAAACATAATTCATTTTTGATGCGTAAAAGTGTTTTGTTTTTAAACTAATTTACAGAAATAAGTATCATTATCAATATTATTATTTATTAGCTTTCACTATCTATTATCTAAGAGCCGCCATCTTAAAATGAGATTTGACAGTAGCTTAACTTGATTAACTTTTCAGAAACTGGGTTAGTGCGTAATAAAAATATCTGTGTAAAAACCCTCGTCTATGGTAAATGCCCAGCACCTATTTACAAAAGCATAAGCAGAAAGATCGTGCAAACAACATACACTGGAGTTTTGCTTGCGGGGCACATCTAAGGCAAGTTTGGAGTCCACCTGTAGGTCCCCTATTTTCGTCTTGGCCTCTCTGACGGTGGACTGCAGGTCTTTCAGCAAGGCATCTGCTGGCTTTGGGCTCTGTTCCTTCTTCGTTTCTTTGTATAGACTCGGGTCTAAGGGATCTACTTCTATTGTTTCTTCTTCACCTGAAATTTAGGGGGTTTGAAAGAAAGAAATGTAACATTTTAGAATAAACCATGTCGTTGATAAAAAAAACATGTGTTTGTCTTCGTAGTTCAATTGTTACTTTGTTACCACTGACGAGCATTTGGCTGTACTTTAGAAACGTGTGGTTCCTAATTTGGCATTTTTTTTATCGCGGCGATTTATTTTCGCGCGCTGGATTTTGAACGCACTGCTTAGCGACGAGGGTTGAAAATTTTTGACGCGCTGGAATGCGCTCTGTTGGATCACCAATGATAGGCTCAACCCCGAGAATTGAAAAAATCGTCGCGTTAAAGATCGTCGCGTTAAAAATCATCGCGTTAAAAATCGCCCGTGCGTACTTGGGTTTAGTATGCTGTGCCAAACATGACCTCTCTTATTCTTCGGAAGCCTTAGAAATCTAAAGCTTGTATCATGAAATATTGAGTTGTATTGTCACCTCACCAATATATTAGGTAGTTGTTTTTTTTTAATAAAAAAATATATTTATTCTAACATTCTAATAAAAGTTATAGTTATTATAATGCACTAATTAACGCTTACCAAACCACAGGGGCTGTGGTGACTTGCTGCGCGGCGGGTTGGGACTGCTATCAGTGTCAGCGTCTTGCCCCCACAGCCGGCTCAGCGTGATCTCCCCGTCCAGGCTCGCCAGCAGGTCCTGACCCATGCTGATGCATTGCAGGTCTATGTCCGTCTCCCAGGTTTTTACACTGCCTAAAAAATAGTACAAATGTATTAATGTTTTTCTACATTAATACATTTGTTGTATTCTGCCAAAAATTCTCTTCCCACGCCATGTGCCTCACAACGGGCAGAATTGTTTTTTTTTTTTTCAGGGGGATGCATTTTCATCTTCCCAATAAGCTATTTCCGAAAAGTAAGAACGTATGATGCAAGAGCGGGCGAGACGAGCTCGAAATTGATTGCACCTCGTCTCGGAATTCTGGGTTTGGTTAAGTTTCGGAAATAGGAGTTGCTTTGTCGACTTATGCAGAAAAGTGGACTCTATCTACAGCGAAAGCTCTAGGAAGTGGTGAAGGGCGTTTTGGGGGACTGTCTTATGTAATTTTGACGTTCGAAAAGTGCTGATTCTCAGGCTAATTTGAATAAATGATTTTTGATTTTGATTTTATCTCGACGAATGGCCAATCTGGACACCAGACGCAACTCGAGTTACGAATCTCGAGTCAAGTTTGCTTGTGTTAGGATAACACAAGCAAACTAATTACATACATAATGATGATGAACTTCATAAGTGCTACTAAATCAATGTAATTTAAACCTTTTGTCAATGTTTATGAAAGGCACATGAATCATATGGGATCCTGCCGTTTTGCGAAAAGATTTCACTACCCAAACAAATTCTAGCAACCTTTTTTTATACCAATGCAATGTTTGGAATAATCTTAGTACGCACATTTTCATTTGGTCAAATTTTTACTTGGCAGAATATTATCAAGGATAATGTCATTTAGGAATTTGGTATTTAATCAAATGATTTATTACAGCAAAAAATCTTTAGACAATAAACGTTTGGTCAAATGAGTTGTAAAAATATAAAGGCTAATTAAAAAAAAATGGTTAGGTTAGGTTAAAACTGTGACCTCCTACGCACGAGCCGAGCCAGCGAAGCGAGCGGTGCCGCGGTAGCGGCCGGCGAGTGGCAAAAACGACTAGATTATATAGAAAAAAAATATGGAAAAAACAGGCTACCCGAGACTGAACTAGTTAGACTATAAGAATTGACTGAATAGAAACGGTAAATTGAAAACTGACAATACTAAATATTTGGCAAATTTTATTTTGCGTAAAATGAGTTATTCCAACTGCAATATTTGACTACATAAAAATTGGTAATGTGTAAGCAAGTCATTGTTTAAACGTTGTAATAATTTGGCAAATGAAATTACGCAGATTTTTTTTGGGAAGTGATAATTTGGCCATTTCTTTTCGATGAAATAAGGGAGACCCGAATCATATAATGCATGCTAGCAATTTATAATGGCTATGCCTACGGTTACGGGTGATGATGATGGTGATTTTTTTGGATAACATAAAATCCTTTACCTATTTAAATCACAATATTCTTTTGATTTCAGCATAACATGACAAATACAAAAAGTGGCCTTACACATACCTTCAATAATTCTATCATAGATCTTCACTTCATTCCGTCCCTGTCTGCCTCTCCTCTGTCTCAGAATAGGCGAAGCCTTTATATCAACTGGTTCCGTACTAGTGACCGGTACTTCTTCTACTATATTCTCTATCTTCTCCACTTCAGATTCCTTTACACTTTCAAAAACCAACTGTGGTGTAGTAGCGGTACCATTTGTCACTCCCGTAGGTGATTCTGACTCCGTACTTGTTGCTTCTGCTTTTTTATCTGTTACTATTTCTTTTTTAGGAGATTCAGTTTTTTTCTGCTCCTCAACACCTGCCGCTGCAACTTCTACCGGGTCCTGTTTCCCTTTCAAAATTGTTAGCAACTTGTTGTTTAGCCATGCGGGTTCAGCCAACGTACTGTTGATGAAGGTGTCAAGTTTCTTTGATAGTATGCGGACTAACAATTCGGAATGTGGTGTGTCCCATAGTTCCCAGGGTATGAGTTCTTTGAATACAATGCGAAGGATATTGGTACAGTGGTCAGCAGACTGGATTGTTTTGTTGGTAACGTCGAATACTGGGTGAGATTTCTTGTATAATGATTCTATTGTGCTGTTCGGAATTTTTTCATGGCGTTTCCGAGCCTTCTGGTACTCTTTCAAATGAATAGTAAGGATTGTAGTTATGTCTACAAAAACATCTTTGGTTTCTATCTTGTTGCAGATCTGTGGGTGTATTATTTTTTTTTATTATTAATATGATAATTCCTCTATGTATATCTAGGCAAATCAAAGAGAATATTTACTTTTTTGTAAAAACCACAGAACTATTTCAGGACCATCTATACTCTATTCGGAATAAGATTAGACACTTAAACAACCCTTTTTTACAGTCTGTTCAACCAATTTTAACTTATATTACTTAGGCATAAGGATGGCATTAAAAGCAAAAAAGTGGTTACAATAACAACTATTTACTGCAGCTGCCATTTGTCATGCCACCAACACAATAGAAGTCAAAATCGGTTGAACGGACTGTAAAAATGGTTTATTTAAATGTCTAATCTTATTCCGAATGGAGTATAGATAAAATAATAAGGTACAAGATTTATGAATGTACACCCTCATAGCTAAAATTTTGTGCTTTTTGAAAACCTTAGAACACAAACCTGGAAACTCTTGCCAATCATTTGATCCAACATTTGTTTACAAGCGAAAGGAAAGCCAATCTCCTGAGATATATACGGCACGTACCACGACGACACCAACTTCCTCTCCAGCACTGTCGATATCACGCTCAGCTCATTCGTATCATACTCTCGACACTCCGATTTCGACGACTTCCGCGGTTGAGGCAACACCCGCGACAACGCCGATAAATACGGGTAATCCGCCACAATACCATCCAAATCATACTTTATAGGCTTGTTCAAACGCAACAACCACTGAATAAACTTAAAGCTAACACATAGTGACACTATAAATAAAGTTAAAACGTAAAGAGGAAACCAAATTCCGGTTATGGGCGAAATGTTCGTAATGTAGTTTAGTAGGACGCAGACAAATGTTCCCGCGCATGATAAAATTGTTGTGCACTCTAGTAGATTTCTTTTGAGTAACATTGTGCTTTTCCCTTTGTGATGTGGATTAATTAATTAGAACATTTTCGTGATCGATCGATCCAATGTTTTGCAACTTCTCTGTGACAATATTATGACAGTTCAAATGACATATTGACATTATTTTGAAAACCTGTCAGACAGCTGTTAGAAACATGACATGCTATGCTTTTTGAGATTTTTTGTTATTTTTCGATTACCTATGTAAATGTGAATTTATTAACTTGAAAAGTAATTACGTGATGTAGGAACATGCAATATTTTTAGAGTCATTAACAGGTAATGCGATTGTGAGATAATAACAATTATTATACAACTACTCTATTTACACTAAATTAAATGGCTAACTAACTTAATAAACAAATAAAATAAATACTTAAGGCTGCTCTCTGGAAAAAAGCTTGAAAAACGCATTCAGATGAAGCAACTTTTCGTAGGCAATTACAGAGAAATTAAATCTGAGAAAAATTGTTAGTAATCTACATGATATGATACGTAATTTGGTTTAGCCACAATTTTTGTATCGGTATCACATAGTAAGAAAAAAAAATGCCAAATCACCTCCAAATCATTGAAATGAAACCATTTTACTCCTTAATTTCTTATCAAAAGAGTATAACAAAATATATCTACTACTTTGCAATACAAAGGAAAAGGAAAAGGATGCAAAAGCAAAAGGATGAGAATGTATCCGAAAAGTGTATGTAAAATTTAACATTGACATTTAAAAACGTGTATACGTCAAACGAAAACGTCACCTTGATTTCGTAGATTGGGCGAGTTGTGAAGTTATTCAGATATTTATTTTCTATACTTCTATTGGTAATTCTAGAAAAATGTAAGTGAAGAATATATGAAAACTATGTTCGTTGTAAATTGTGGTATAATATTATGGGTGACTCACTGTTCTTTTATTTTTTCAGGTCGAAAGTAACTTTCAAGATTACTCTAACTTCTGACCCTAAACTGCCGTTCAAAGTGTAAGTTCTAGCTTTAACAATACCCCTACAAACCCCTGTAACTTCAACGTGGCGCATATCTTTAAATAACTTACTTTACATGTAATTTTCATAGTCAATGTTAGTTTGTTCATTTCAACAGATGCTGAATGTCCCAGGGCTCTGCGTTGAAGTTACAAGGTTTAAAAATGGATACAGCTGTAGTACAACAGTTCCTCAACTTCTTCCAAGACTATATTAACCTTTGTCAGTTAGAAAACTGGCCTGACAATAATACAACTGAGGCTGAACTAAGAAATGCTTTGATTATATCAAAACATGTTGAGAAAAGTCTTGATAGACTACAAAAGAGGAACGTCATCAGTGAATTCTTATCTGTATTGAACAGTTACAATGAGAAATCAAACAGCCTCATCAAAAACTGTCTTATGGATCCTGCAAAATTTGTTCTTAAAAAAATAATTAACTCAAATACTAAAATAAATCAAATGGATGTGGGTTTTAAACTGTTTCTCGAGTTATTTTCTGAGGATAAGTTAGAAAACTGTCTAACAGAGTTGATGCTTGAAGCAGCATCGAAAGAAACCTTACTAAGAAATGTTTCCAACAAAATACCAAAAGATAAAATACTAGAGTTCAAAAGCAAAGTTCTCTTATTAGAACTCAATTCATGCAATTCGGACATTCTAAAGTTATTAAACAACTGTAATCAGGACATTGTAGAGTTACTAGTTGTTAGTTTATTAAACAATGACCCCAAATATAGTGCAGCCGTAAAATTAATTGCTGATGGGATCTTAACCATTGTGCTAAGTAAAGACAGTACATATAAAAACTTTTGGAGACTGCTTTTTAAAGTGGACAGCAAATATTTTACTGAAATGTGTGTTGAGAACTCTGATATCTTCACGTACATAGTTGAAGCTTTGGCCGACTGCGGGAAATTGTTGAGAGAGGGAATGTCTGCAGAATCTTTTTACATAGAACTAAATTATTCGGAGTTAGTAGGTGTGGTTCAAAGAATTTGCAGTAATGATTGCCTGAAGTCTCAGTTTTTCGATATTGTTAAGGATTATGACTCTGATTTAGATTATTGGCAAAATATTTTGTGAATTATGTGAATATATTTTTGTTTCTTTTCAAATCTTTGTTTCTTTTGTGTAGTTTTACATAGATACCATTTGGACTCATTAATATCCACAACTCATATCATTCTCCTGCCGTTATCACAATTTATTTGTGGTCGGCGCAACATATCTTTTTCTTCCATACTTCTCTATTAGTCGTCATCTCGACAGTCACCCCCTTTCTAACCATATCATCATTCACACATTCCATCCATCGTTTAATTAATATCCACAACTGAAATAGAAAAATACTGTAAGAAGGAAACGGACTGATTAAAAATGTTATAGTTCTTCAGGTTTAAAGACAACACAACAAAGTGTTGGCAAAATCCTCTGCTGATAACACACTTACTAATGTACAGGGGGCTTGTGGTAAACCTGATGGCCAGTTATGGGAGGCCCACCACTGTAGAACGATGAAAAACAGGAAAAATTTGGTAATGAAAATGTTTCTCCAAATGTAATTCTCCATTATTACTATTTTGGTAAATTGTCCACAGGCTAAGCGTGCCAGAAGCGACACCTTTCACCGCAGTGCTCAAGTTTGCAGCTGAGGAGTTCCGAGTGGAGCCGGCCACTAGCGCCATCATCACCGATGACGGTATCGGCATCAACCCTCAACAGACAGCTGGTGAGATACCGACCTTCACTAATTACTAGCCGGCCAAGACAATCCGGGCTATCGCGCTTAAATTCGCCGCTAGAGGCGCTAGTGCAGAGTAAGGTCTCTAGAAATATCAAATATCACTGAATGTTCACTGTGCGGGATTTTTTATCGCAGATTTTTACCAATTATTCATAAAAAGCCTGCGCCCCGCGGTTTCACCCGCATAAGTCTGGCCCAAAATACGGCTACGCGAATTGCACTCACTGACGCAGTCATAAGATCGTCAAGTGCACAGGTAAAAGGGCATGCACCGCGTAAAAGTACTGACAGGACCTTAATCGCCAGTGGCGCCAACTGGTGAGCACACAAACGATAACCCCCATTGGAAAGAATGGCAGGGTACCTACCCTTTAGCACCTCAGGTGCCGTATTCAAATATTTTCGTATGCCGTCATGGCATACGGTTATCTAAGTAACTTGGACATGACGGCACGGTTGGCGCAGTGGTTAAGCGATTGACTGCTGCGCTGCGTGTCGCGGGTTCGATTCCCGCACGGAACAAATATTTGTATGACCTACATGTATTTGTTCCGAGTTTGGGTGTTTTTCTATCTATAATATGTATGTATTTACAAAAAAAAAAATGTATGTAAGTAGTTTATCAGCCATCTTGTTACCATAACACAAGCATTAGGTTGCTTAGCTTGGGACTAGATGGCGCTGTGTGAAATGTCCAGGGATATTATTTATATTTTATTTATTTATATAGTGCATACTTCAGGAACCTGTAATGAATCTGTTAAAAGTAAGATATAAAACCGGTTTTGTCAGAATTTGTGGGAAACACGTACCCTGGAGAGACGAAGGATATTTTTCTTTCATTCCGTCAATTTCAATTTTCACTTCTAATATTATTTTGTTCCAGGCAATGTATTCCTGAAGCACGGGTCAGAACTGAGGTTGATTCCCAGAGACCGAGTCGGCCACACATAGACGACATATCATTCCGATGTTAATTTAAGCATTACTTTGTATACATAGTATATAAACTTTATCTTTATGTTAAAATAATTTTATTATATGATTTTTTACAACAATTTCGGATATAAAGAATTTTAATTTCACACCCCTCCTTCGGGAGCTGTCGATTAAAAACACAGTTTTATCAAGATACATGCGGTTAATGACTAAATTACTCTGCTACCGTTAACCGCTATAACCACAAGTGTAGGTGCTAACTTGAGAATTAAATTATGAGATAAGTACCTAATCAAATTCAGTTTTCTGTCAAGAATTTCGTATTATATTGCCCCAAAAATAATGAAACAACATCACCTAGTACCTAAATTTGAATCGCGACATATTCGCCTAAAATGTAAACAAATATAACTTTAATTTCTACACTACAATAAAGTTCAGTTTACGCTACAACTTCAAACATTTTTATAACTTTGTCAATAGAGTTAGTCACTCTGAAATCAACTTAATTACTATTAAAATAAAGTTGATATTTGTTTAACTTGAAATAACGTCAATTTGAAACGTAAATAAAATTTGAATTATAATATTGTCATACAGTAAGCATTTTACAAGAGCTAGATGGACCGACGACCTTAAAAAGGTGGCTGTGACAGACTGGACGCGGAGGGCGGAGGACAGGGTTGTGGTGCAGCCTGGGAGAGGCCTATGTCCCGCAGTGGACTGCGATAGGCTGTTGAGATTGATTGAAGTATTTTACAGTATAAATCAGTGGCGGATTTACTAGCAGGCTGAGTAGGCCTAGGGCGGCAAATAGAATAGAACAGTCATTTATTTGCTCAGAATAACGTATTTACAATAATAGTAAAGAATCCGTGCTGGCGTCTGTGCCAGCACATCAAGCTACTACAATCTGTCAAATTTCTTTAATAGATTTTCAATTTTATCGCTAAAGTGTTAAGGTTTAGGGTTGATTGGGAAAATTTGACAGTTACGGGTAGCTTGACCTGCTGGCACAGACGCCAGCACAAGGATTCTTTACTATTATTGTAAATACATAATTCTGAGCAAATAAAATTCTGTTCTGTACATTCTCATTCTACCATTTTGGCATGCAAACATTGATGCAGTTCATCATCTAACATATAGACATTGATACACAACTAAAATTTATCAGCAAAAAAATCCGATACGGTGTAGTAACATTTATTTAATAGAAGTGCAGTTAGTTTCGAAAGAAATTTGTTACTGGTTGAAACATAGGAACCTTTTTTTTACCTATCCGGAGTGGGGTGCAAAATTTTCGAGCTCTGCTTTAGTTTAGCCGCTCCAGGCCCCCGACAGGCATAGTCCGCCACTGCTTGTGCAATTTTAACCAAATTGTTGGATTGTAAAAATAATCTAGGAAGTGACAATGTCAGGTTGAATAATGGTGTTAGAAAAAACACAGATAAAGCTTTGGTTCAACTTTATTAATACGCTTAAAACTAATGGAACGAAATGTACAGAAGAGTAAAAGCACAGGTATCTCTAATCTAATCTTATGAGCGGCTCCGCAGCTCTAAGGAATGATTTCTCGAACTCTATTTCGGAGAAGCGGTCAACGGAGGCCCTGGGAACAAAAGAAAGATGATTAATTTGTGTTTAGCAAGTTACTTGCAATATATATGTGTTGGATCCCAGATATACTAACAATGACGCCACTAAAGATCAAAGCAAGAATTTTAGTGTCCCTGACGCTGTCAGTATACCATCATCATCATAATAAAAATATAAAATTGTTTAAAAAATACAGTGATATCCATGATATAAATACTAGGAACAAACACAAATTTGTTCTACCTACAACAAGGCTCAAGAAAATAGGTGGCTCGTTCAGATGCCAATGTATACGCTTTTATAATAAAGTTCCAAGCCCAGTTCAAGATCTAAGCCTTAATAAATTCAAATCATTTATTAAACGTAAGTTGTGCCAGAAAGCCTTTTATACCGTTAAGGATTATATCGAGGACAAAAAGGCTTGGGATTAAGCTGCTTCCAAATTTTTTTTATTTTTTACATATTGAATGTTTTTATTTTGTTTTTCTCTGTTTTGTTGTTGTTTTTTTTTTTTATATACACTGACATTAATGAATTTTATATATACTATGACATTTGCTTACTTAGTAAAGTATTATATTATTTTAATTATTGTGAATGTGAAGACTATGTGGGTCATTGTATTTATATTATTCTTCTCTCTGTTCTCTTAGTTTTTGTCATGGTCTGGCAGTTTGAGTAATTAATGTGGCCTACCCAAATGTCCTTTCTTTGGTATTGTTCGTCGGATCGTTGAGCTCCTTAAGTTTTGAGTTGAGCTGCACGATTTCTGACAAATGCGTGCACTGACTGGACAGGTCCTCTCAATCTGTGTGGTTCTTTCCTCAAAAGACCATCTCAGACATCGACCTACATGGTCTTCATATGATCTGACCAAGATTATGTCTGGACTTTAAAAGAGACTGTGACGTCTGAGTTTGTTTCGGCCTTTCTTCTCAGACTAGTCAGATAGGAAACGCCGACCTCATCTATATATATAAAATTCAAAGTCCTGACTGACTGACTGACTGACTGACTGACTGACTGACTGATAGATCAACGCACAGCCTAAACCGCTGGTCCTAGAGACATGAAATTTGGAGGGTGTGTTCTTCGTGAAGAGTAGGCATCCACTAAGAAAGGATTTTTCGAAATTCTACCCCTAAGAGGGTGAAAAGGGGGGAATTCATTTGTATGAAAAATCTTATTCCTTGAGTTAATAAAGTTGAAACTTGGCACGAATACTTATCTAAATAAATTATGAAGATTGTCAGGTTTTTTTCTTCTAAACTACCCCCTAATAAGGGATTGGGGGGTTTCAAAGTTTGTATGGAAGAATTTTAGCACGCAGTCCGATTTACTCGAAACTCAGTATTTATACCTAATATTGAAAGTAAAGAATAATGTATATCAGGGTTTTTAGAACATCTACCCCTGACGGACTAAAATGGGGTAGTCAATTTTTCAGGGGAGGATTTTACTGCATGGCTTGATTAACTCGAAAATTAGTATAAATAATCTTTGAGTCAAGTTATGAATACATCCCAAACGATTTTTTTTTAATTCCACCCCTGTGGGGGTGAAAAGCGGGGATACAGTTTATATGAAAAATCTTCTTCATTAGGTTAATAAATTTGAAGTTTTTCAAGAATACCTACTCGCCTAAGTAAGTAATAAAGTTTATCATTATAAGTTTTTCAAAACTACCCTTCAAAGGGGGATATAGGGGTGTTGAAGTTTGTGTGGAATAATTTAAATGCGCAGTCCGATTAAATCGAAACTCAATGTTTATACTTAAGACCAAAAATAAAGAGTACCTAACATGTATCAGGGTTTTTCGAAAATCTACCCCTAACGGGTTGAAAAGGGGTAGTTAATTTTACAAGGGAGGATTATAATGCGTGGTTTGATTAACTCGAAAATTGGTATAAATAACCTTTGAATCAAGTTATGAATAATCCAAAACGATTTTTCAAAATTCCACCCCTGTGGGGGTGAAAAGGTGGGGATACAGTTTATATGAAACATCTTATTCATTTAGTTAATAAACTTGAAACTTGGCAAGAATACTTGCCTAAGTAAGTAATAAAGTTTATCATTATAAGTTTTTCAAAACTACCCCTCAAAGGGGGATATAGGGGTGTTAAGTTTGTGTGGAAGAAAGTGAATGCGCGGTCCGAGTAACTCGTAACTCAGTATTGATGGTTTTCACAAAAAATAATTAATAATAAGTATGTAAAGTTGTCAAAAATTTACCACTGACGGGACAAAAAGGGGTAGGTAATTCAGTTTTTAAGGAGAGGATTTGATCTTGAAACTGTATGTTACATTTTCACGCCTAAACCGCTGGACTTCTAATTTGGCATAGAGATAGGTGGCATCCTGGGGAAGCACATACATTTTATGCTGTTAGCACGTTCCCGTGGGATAATTTCCGACAACCACGCGGGCGAAGCCGCGGGCAGAAGCTATCTATATATATAAAATTCAAAGTCCTGACTGACTGACTGACTGACTGACTGACTGACTGATAGATCAACGCACAGCCTAAACCGCTGGTCCTAGAGACATGAAATTTGGAGGGTGTGTTCTTCGTGAAGAGTAGGCATCCACTAAGAAAGGATTTTTCGAAATTCTACCCCTAAGAGGGTGAAAAGGGGGGAATTCGTTTGTATGAAAAATCTTATTCCTTGAGTTAATAAAGTTGAAACTTGGCACGAATACTTATCTAAATAAATTATGAAGATTGTCAGGTTTTTTTCTTCTAAACTACCCCCTAATAAGGGATTGGGGGGTTTCAAAGTTTGTATGGAAGAATTTTAGCACGCAGTCCGATTTACTCGAAACTCAGTATTTATACCTAATATTGAAAGTAAAGAATAATGTATATCAGGGTTTTTAGAAAATCTACCCCTGACGGACTAAAATGGGGTAGTCAATTTTTCAGGGGAGGATTTTACTGCATGGCTTGATTAACTCGAAAATTAGTATAAATAATCTTTGAGTCAAGTTATGAATACATCCCAAACGATTTTTTTTTAATTCCACCCCTGTGGGGGTGAAAAGCGGGGATACAGTTTATATGAAAAATCTTCTTCATTAGGTTAATAAATTTGAAGTTTTTCAAGAATACCTACTCGCCTAAGTAAGTAATAAAGTTTATCATTATAAGTTTTTCAAAACTACCCTTCAAAGGGGGATATAGGGGTGTTGAAGTTTGTGTGGAATAATTTAAATGCGCAGTCCGATTAAATCGAAACTCAATGTTTATACTTAAGACCAAAAATAAAGAGTACCTAACATGTATCAGGGTTTTTCGAAAATCTACCCCTAACGGGTTGAAAAGGGGTAGTTAATTTTACAAGGGAGGATTATAATGCGTGGTTTGATTAACTCGAAAATTGGTATAAATAACCTTTGAATCAAGTTATGAATAATCCAAAACGATTTTTCAAAATTCCACCCCTGTGGGGGTGAAAAGGTGGGGATACAGTTTATATGAAACATCTTATTCATTTAGTTAATAAACTTGAAACTTGGCAAGAATACTTGCCTAAGTAAGTAATAAAGTTTATCATTATAAGTTTTTCAAAACTACCCCTCAGGTGTTAAGTTTGTGTGGAAGAAAGTGAATGCGCGGTCCGAGTAACTCGTAACTCAGTATTGATGGTTTTCACAAAAAATAATTAATAATAAGTATGTAAAGTTGTCAAAAATTTACCACTGACGGGACAAAAAGGGGTAGGTAATTCAGTTTTTAAGGAGAGGATTTGATCTTGAAACTGTATGTTACATTTTCACGCCTAAACCGCTGGACTTCTAATTTGGCATAGAGATAGGTGGCATCCTGGGGAAGCACATACATTTTATGCTGTTAGCACGTTCCCGTGGGATAATTTCCGACATCCACGCGGGCGAAGCCGCGGGCAGAAGCTAGTCTAGTTTAAAATATGATTGACGTGTAAAAGTGTTTGTACAAACCTACTTACAAAAATAAAATCATTTATCATTTATCATCGCGGACACTGGCGGTGGACCACTTTTCAACCTTATTACTAAGGTGATAAGGGTGAAAAGTGCACAACCGCCATTGTGTGTGGTTGTACCTACAACAAACTTGTGATTCGAAATTCGAAAGATACTTTACACAAAAGTGTTGTGTAAAGTATATTTGTTTTAAAATAACAATTATTCTAACTGGTCTAGATGTGAATGCCATAGCCCTTTCGCAAATCTGCATGCTAATTGAACTTGCAACCCGTAGCGCAAAACCCAAATACTTAAAACTGCCATAATTTAGGCCTACTGATCTATGTTCAGTTTTGTAGCTATATTTTTTTCCTTGTTATTTATTATAATATTATTTGACATGACTTATATAGAATAGTTAATTAATATACAGCATCCATTTTCAAAAAAAACGTAACCTAACTAAAAAAAAATATATATTTCATCAACTCATGTAAATAACATTGTTAAGTTTGAAGTCACCTTTTAAGCAAAGATTTGCTTGTATTATTTGGTGGTTCCGCTCCTTCAGTTTACATTAACTATACATATTATGTGAAAGAAAATACCTACACAATAGATGATTTTGAAAGCATGCTAAAAGTTTTTAACAATAAAATTAAAACTAAAGCTATAACAGACTAAATATTTATCTATTTAGCTCGTATGGGAACTAAAATTGCGTTAAAAAATGGCTTGGCATCGCTGTTGATTGGTAATGTACCCAAGAGACTGGTGGCATTGCCACTTTGTGTGGCGATTCTTGTATTCGTTACCTAGCCGCCTCCACGATCCTCTTCCTCTCGTCGTGCGGCAGCGCGATGACCTCGAGCACGGCGCGCGCGTACTCGTCGGGCTCGGCGGCCAGGAAGCCGGTGCGCGAGCCCTGCGACGTCTCCACGATGTCGGCCAGCGGGCCGCCCGAGCGGTGCGCGATCGTGATGAGCCCGGCCGCCATGCACTCTACCACACCTGAAGAAAGAGCGATATGAGAAAAATATTGACTTCAGCACCCTCGAAAATCATGAAAACTATCCTCTCTCACTCTCTCTTTCTCTATTATATTATGTAATAAAAAAATGCAGAAAGATTTTTTATTATGTGGCGATTTCTCTCAGTTTAGTCCTACCGCAAGCTCCGGTAAGAAAGAGAGTTCCAAAAAAAATCAGTTTTTATACTAACTGATGCCAAAGTGCTCGTTCCACATGGCATGTATGGCCAGGCTGCTGGTCTGGTACATCTGCAGCAGGCGCGCGTACGGCGCGTTCACCACGAACTGCACGCTCTCTTCCAGGGACAGGTGCTTGGCCAGGTCCTTCAGGTTCTGAACGCGCTCCTCGTCCTCGGCGTTGCGGCACGAACCTACTAGGACTAGTTTGATCTGGAATGAGAGAATGAGGCAGAAATAATGATAAAAGAGGTCAGTCAGAAGAATGAGTAAAGAACACTAATAATAAAGCTGAGGAGTTCGTTTGAATGCACTAATCTCTAAAACTCCGGGTCGGATTTGAAAAATTATTTTTAACCGACTTCATTGCATTTGATAGTCGAATTCTTTAGGAAGGCTATATATGTATACACATATAACCAGAGGTCGGAGTAGGTAGATTGATTTTTGGTACTTGTATCATAAATGTTCACAGAAAGAATAACATGGATAAGTAATTTTCTCGGAAAGTAATTCCGGTATTTCCGGATACAATTAAATATTGTTAATGTTGGTAGTGATATTATTACTGCTCAATTAATTTAAAAGAACGAGTGAGCTACCGGGCATGTCGTCGCTGGGCGTACGCATTGTTTTGATAACCGGGTAGTGCACCACCCATGATCCTTTGCTCTGATTGGTCGTTGGGTTGTGTCAAATGGTGACTGGGTAACATTAAAAAATAATATGAACAATATAATATTGCTCATTTTAATACAATTCCTACCTAAGTTCCGGTTTTTTTTAAAATAATCAACCAATTCCGAAAATCCGGAGGAATGTCCATATTAATATATGTTTCGGATCCATGACCCCAATTCAATCTACCTACTCCGACCTCTGCATATAACATCACGCTAGGACGCTTAGGAGCCGAGCAAAAAGAAAGAGACAGAAAAAACGCTAACCGAAAACGAAGTAATAGCGCGGCCGCGGGCAGGCGATGCGATGCGACGCGGTGGGTCGTGGGAACAAGAAATTTTACGCAGACGAAGTCGCGGGCAGAAGCTAGTTTAAAATAAGAGGCAAGAAGTAATAGAGAGTAAGAGTATGCTTGGATGGTGTAGTCATGTAAAAGGGGAATGACAGGAGACTGACAAGAGATATTTACAAGGCAGATGCGAGTAGAAGCTTAGAAGGACATAATAGTGATGTTCTTCAGAAAGGTAAGATGCGCAGTACTCGCAACCAGCGTGCGTGTACGACCGTACAGACGATGCATGAACTTAAAGGAATCAAAAGGAGTATATAAGGATCTCAGCAGGTAGCGTTCTCTACCTTAAATATTCTCAATGGCTACCTTCAGGCCACTCTTTAAACCTTGACTTAGATCTTCAGTGAACATGCAATTCCAGATATATCTAATTCTGCTTACCTTATTCCACAGCATCTCATTCTTGATCAGCAAGTTCCGCAGCTCGTACATGGCCTGCAGCATGAGAGGGTGGTCCTTCTCCGGTCTGAACTGAGCTACTGACAGGATGCGGATAGGATCAGAGTCTTTCACTAGAGAGCGGAGCTGCTTAAGCTCTGTTACCTGCAATGGGAAGATTTTGATTTATTCTGTAGTCAAAAATAACATAACATCACGCCCTGTTTCCCCGAAGGGAAACACCAGATACATACATCAGATAAAAAATAAAGATCAAGTCCGATGTAAGAAATTAGCAGGAAAGGTGCCTCACGACTGCGCCAAAAGGCCCAGTTCAGCAAAAATGCCAGACAACTAGTACCTGACGCTGGTAGTGTTCGGCGCAACATGTTTTTCTTCCATAAATCACCTCGGTAGTCCTTTCTAGCCATGCCATGCAATATACCCCCAAAAAAAGCCGCATATTAAAGACATTCAACACGTACCTCGCATGGCGGGTAGACCCTGAAGGTGCTGAGCGGTATCTGCCACAGCTCGTTGATGTGGTCCTCTGTCCACGTGCCGTTTGCCATCACCACGTCAGCGCAGCGACCGACCACGCCGTACATCTGAGGATACAACAACCAATTATTTATCAACTATAAGTAGGTATTGTTATGAGGGCTTGACGTGAAACTTCTTAGGCGGCGAATCGTTAATTGGACGCGATTGACGCGCCACGTTTCGGAAAATTTCGTTACATTAGAGAAAACAAAGATATAACTCTCTCTGTCTCTCATATACTAAATCTCTGTAATTCTTTATTTTTTCACTTCTATCGTGTGTACAAAAGCTCGCGCAATTTTTTTGGTGGATGTGTCTCTGCCTTTAGAATTGTTAGGCGATTTTCTCAACCGTCGAAAAGCAAAAATATCCTTGCAAGACAGACGATTTATAGCACTCATGTGTTTATGGAAAATATTTACTACACAAAAAGGTACACGTTTTAGTCAAGCACTTTGATATTGTTGAATCGCCTGTGGATTCGGGTCTCTTGATAGTTCAGAAACCCACCATCGATTAATCGAGGCTTTTGGAAGCGTAGCTTATAATGTGTGGGTACATTATAGGGTGACAATGCTTTAAGCTACGCTTGACACAACCTTCTCTCGATGAGAGGGAGTGGGTTGTAACCACCACGCGGGTCCAGTGGTGGTTGGCAGATGCCACATTTTTCGAATTTTTGGAAGTATAGCTGGCTTTAATTCCTCACAAATTATATTTCGTTACATTTTCACCAACCCGTCTTGAGCAAACGTAGGGATCAATGCTCGTGCCTTCTGTGTATGAGAAGAGGCCTTTGCCCTGCAGTGGGGCAGTAACAGGCTGGTGTTGTTATAATTTTTTACACCCACCCATCCAAATATATTGTAGTACAACAACTTAAGCCACGTGAACAGCGGGTTACGGGCGATCACGCTCTGGTTGTTGTACGACACGATGCGATGCTTGACGCGCCGCATCATGGCGCTCGTGATGGTCGGGTAGTGCACGTAGCAGCCGACCGGGCACTGCGCGAGGTACCGGAATATGGGGAACGTGAACGCGTAGCCTGTTGTGTCTATGTATATGTCTGGAAAAAAAAGTTAATATATAGAAAGATCAGCTTTCCTATTATTTATTTGACGGCACGGTTGGCGCAGTCGTTAAGCGATTGACTGCTGCGCTGCGTGTCGCGGGTTCGATTCCCGCACGGAACAAATATTTGTATGACCTACATGTATTTGTTCTGAGTCTGGGTGTTTTTCTATCTATAATATGTATGTATTTACAAAAAAAAAATGTATATAAGTAGTTTAACAGCCATCTTGTTACCATAACACAAGCATTAGGTTGCTTAGCTTGGGACTAGATGGCGCTGTGTGAAATGTCCAGGGATATTTATTTATTTATTAGCATATCAATGGCAAAAAGTTCATATGATTTTCGGCCCAAATTTAACTACACGAAACTGCACGCACTGACACAGTCATAAGATCAGCAAGTGCACAGGTACGGGCATGCGGAGCAAGATAGAAAATGGGACATTGTCTATGGGAGTTCAGTTATCTAACGTGTTTCACACAAAATATAAATTTCTCTGTGATCACACTGATCACCAATTGTGCTAAATATTTATGGGCCTATTCCCATAAATAATGTATTTTTCAAATACACTTACACACTATATAACAAACATAATTATGCAAAGCATACATTGTGGGACAGACTTTCAGTCGATCGATTCTGTAAATATCTCACCGTGAAAAGTTAGGTGAAGTGAGCTTAGAGTGAGCTGTCAATAGTGTTAATCCAAAGCATTTGTTGAAATGACAGCTCACTCCACGCTTACTTCATCTAAGTTTTCACGGTGTTACAGAATCGCAATGCAGATCCTCATGCATTTTTTTCTTTTAAAAGCTATGTTGTATTTCATACTGACGAAAATCGAAGTACTGATTGTCTGCCCTCTGCTAGCCATGATCTTATTACAGTAATATCTATGCTGGTTAACCAGTATATTATGCAGCCATTAACTCACCAGGATTCAGCTTCATAAAAGCCTCAAGCCCCAGTACCATGGAACCCAAACTTTGTAGCAGCAGCGTAAAGTAAGGATAGGACTGTGCCTCTATAACCTTCCTCATACTGAGCCGCACAAAGTTGACCTTCGTACGGTCAACCTTCACGTTGAACTGGTTCTGAGCCCGGTCTATGATAGTCTGCGGTTCTGCTGTCTCTACCGTGTATATGTGGATGTTCGAATCTGGGTACCTGAGGAACAGACAACAGTTAATTTTTGGTAGCTAGTTTTGTGTCAAACAAGATTACAACATTGATTTGTAAAGTATAGGGTGAAGTGGATGATTTCAAGGTACATAATTTTGTAACTATTTTATTGTGTGTTAGGTTTTGCACTATAAAAGAACATGATATTTGAGTATACTCAACTGTCAAGATTTATTTTAGTACTGTTATACTGCAAGAAAAATACCTTCAAAATCTATTTTTTATTCAGAATCAGAATGCTTTATTTGTAATCATAGGTCAAATTACAATAGTGTGTGAGATGTTACAGATAGGTAGATCCTCTATGTTTTGCGCAGAGGCGTAAAAATATATTTTTACTTCATTATTAAATGTACAAATGTATTTTTACTTCATTAATATATTTTTTATTCCACTCAACCTATATTTTGCAATTTTGGGAAACAGGGCTCGGGTTATAGATGCTAGGAAAAAGGCAAGAGTAGAGATTTCAGTTAGGGTCTTAGTTACCTATTTAATCCAATATCATGGAATGGAGAAGACCTGTATAAAATGTGTGGTGAGTGTTTATGCAAACATTGTCAAGAATAGCTCAGTCAAAATAAAATGATATAAGTGCATTATATGGTTGATATTATTCATTTATAATTTATCAGAGTGGCAGCATAAGATATAATACTAATAATTTAAACTTAAATGGTATAATATAATGAAATGAAGCCACACTAACAGACTTAATGATTTACGCAAATTATTATAAAAATAAAGAAATTATTGCAGTTCCCTATGATGGCTATGATTTACTGGCTGTTGATCGCGTCAGCAACAATATTCTTGAATCATGCACATTTCTTAAAGTTCCGATTTAATGACAAACCTGGCCAGTACAGCCTTGATTGCCACCCACAGCACCCTCTCTCCGCCCCCGCCAGCATTGCAGTATGGATGGAAGAAAGCCACATTGGCCCCATCCCTCTTACGTCTGGTCAACTTGCGTTCCTTTATCCTCATGTACCATGACGCGAAGATGAACGCGAACGGGATCAGCACGAACGTTATGAATAGGATGAATCCTATGAATGTCAGGGGTAGGATCACCAGTAAGCTAGAAACAAAAAATTTTTTTTATGTTTTATGCTAGTTTTGCGTTTTCGGTCGAACAGGACATTGATAAGCGTCTTAAATACGAGTGTGTAAAACAGGAAAACCCAGTGTGGTACTATCAATGTAATTAAAAGACATATTTTTAAATATTAGTCTTTAAATATTAGTCACAAAAAAATCTTATCGTCATTTCAATTTTTGTAGGTAACAGAACCTTATTTTATTACTAAAACTATGTTACAATTGTAAATAACTTACAAACCTTGCCTTAAATTGTTAAAACAAGTCAATTAACATGAAAAATATAAGAAATTAATTTAAAAAATACTTACATGAACCATTGCAGAAACATTGTTAAAACAAATGTTTTAGTGACCTACACACTGTAGGGTCACGGCATTAAGAGTAATTAATTGAGTTTGTGTTAAGTAAACACATCTGGATATGTTTCACGGTGATATTAATAAATATCGGAGGAATAGAAATTAAGCATAACCTCGCAACGTAAACATTCCCGCTGGCAGGTAAACCATAGATATTATCTATGGTTTTTTTATTTATTAATAAAGAATACAGTAGAATAGCTAACAGTCAGGCTAAAATGTCACGCGATGAAAATTCGACTATTCAAAATGTAAGCATGATAGTCGATTTTTTATATTTTGTTTGAAATTAATTAATTTTGTCATAATCAGCAGATCGTACGCTATCCTAATCTATTTTTTTACTGGTGATTTGTCCCTAATCTATTTTTTTTCCTTTCCAACTTAGCCGCAATCCGATTATAAGCGCCCCCAACATATTTTGATAGAGAGTCCCTTTAGGCCAGACCACGTGGTAGGTAGTCTCAACATTACAAGCATCTGTTACGAGTTTACGACTAATCAAATCATACACGTTTGTATTTGAAACATGCTCGGATCATCAAATGTTGGGCTCCAAACTACAAGGGTTTATTAAAATAACCTCCATGAGTGACGATATTTAATCGTTCGTCTAAAGAATGAAAATAAGTTTATTTGACCCAGGTTAAGTAAGAAACACAATATTCACACAAAAACAAAAAAAAAACAGAAAAGAACATTGTGTGCCTCACGGCTGCGCCAAATAGGCCAAGTTCAGCATAAACATCAGATAACTAAGTCGCTGGTTGTTTATTGCTAGGTACATACGCAGCCCTAGTCCGTATTACTTCTCGTCTTAGTCTGTGTCCGTATGTATTTACGCAGCCGTATACAGCCTCAGTCGTAACCATCTTGCTGACTTATGTATGACACTCATCATAGATCCATAGGTTACCGACTGCCTTAACTTTTTTCTTACCACATTGGCTACTCGTAATACCACAAAACTTTACAATTAAGTACAAGTTATAATTTATGTGAATCTTACCAGTGCGTATACCTACATTCTTTGCAAATAAATATATTCTATTCGATTCACAAAATTCTCTTTTGTTTGTGTTACGCATTTTTTCTATAATTTAAAAAAATTGTAGAATTGTAAATTTTTGTGGTATAGGGCCCTGGTCGTACGCTGGCTTCAGTCACCAATGCATTTTCCCTTTTCCAGTAAACTTTATAATCGATTGAGTGGAAACAATAAAACGTTTATAATGTATTTCTACAATTTATATTTTTTCAATTAAATACATTTTCGCTTAAATCTAGCATGCTCATTAATAACAAATGTCCAACTCCTACCAACATCAATAACAACAATCACAGTAAACTACAAAATAACACAATTTAACAATACTATCTTGTATCACACCAACATGGTAAAGAGAAAACATTTAATTTTTGCTGTATAATAATTATTTTTAATATTAAAACTGCCTATCAGGTTGATATGGAAGATGAATGTAAAGCCATAGTAAAAGCAAATAAGTACGACATCTTCATACATTCGCACCGCTCACGGTTTGTATGTGAGCGCGCTCGTACGTATGCGTCGTCGCACGCACACACTGACAAAATTTATCGCTGCTAAAGGTGCGCCAGTCGTGGCTGTGACGCCGGTAATATCGCCCGCGCCCGCGCACGCTTCGCCGCTGCCCTGCTGCTCGTAATAAATTATTTGTACGTGTACCTACCTACCTCCTTTAACTACAAAGACTTCATAATCATTTAATTTTATTTGAATAAATACATGATTCAGTAAAACCACGTTTTTATTAGTCATATTTCGATCGTAATTTTTCAAATAACTAAACAGATAACATGACGTAGGCAATGAAAAAAATGTAGTCTGCTTCTGGTCTATGTACTTACACATGGCTACACGTCAAGCTATAAAAACCTCTTGTCTTGGTCTCACTTTGTATGATATTTTCTCACAATGAACGGTCAGCTAATACTGGTTTTGCATAGCTTGATGTGTAGCCGTGTGTAGAAAAAATAATTTTAAAAAAACTTTGTATTAAAGGTCCCTGATGCTTACCCTACAGGGGAACATTGTTTTGTATAGAGATTGACTATGCATTTTTGACGATTGAATAAAGTATAAGTGACAGCCCTACGAGTTTAGGCTATTATCGCTCGCTCGGGGCTTGAGTTGGCCTACTTGTTTGCTTTTATTATGGTAAAGCCCACACAAGCTTTGCGTTTGTGTGAGTGGGCGCGAGAATATAAACCTTATTTAAATCTTCAAAAAGTTCAATGTCCAGTGCACCTCAAAACATTATAAAACTTTTACAGATACTCATTCAAAAATGAACTTAATTGACACAAAGTTATAGTTGATATTTCCTTAACATGTTTAAAAGTCATATTGTCTATGTATTTTCTTCGTTTGGAGCATGAGGGTCCGGTTCATCCGTGACTTCAGCGGCCAGGTCGGCGAACTTCGCCACGTAGTCCACGCTCGACTCCGCCATCAGGGACTGCAGGTGGGACTCCACCTGAAGAGTTGGAAGAAACAATGTTATAATAGTGAAGGTTTCTCAGGCAAAGGCATAAGTAGGCTACTCTCATTTGATCATTGGAATTAGTTATGTCATCAACCAATCCTTGTTGATGAGAAATCCTATTCAGCATCCATATGCTGAATAGGATTTCTGTAACAGAGAGCATCGACTGAAGGCCCATTTTTTAATCCTTTCGGAGATTTTATTTTATTTTTAGGTTCTGTATTCGACCCGTATGTATGTCTGCGATTTTTGTGTGTATTTTTATTTATTTTAACTTTAGGTTTTTAATTTGTGGAAGCATAGATAGAGACACTAGATTGCGGTCGATCTAGTTGCCATCGATGATATCGACCGTTCAGACCTGAAGGGGATGTGACATATGAATTTCTCTTCTAGAATCAAATGTTTTTTAATTGCTTGCATTTAGAAACAATTTATTCTTGGGACGCGTACCTAGATTCATTCGCGTGGGTGACTGTTGTATCGAGTGCTGGCTTACGCTACACGATGTGTAGTCATAGTAGTAACAGTCCCCAAGATGCCGTAGTTTAGTTCCGCGCACGCGCACGTTCCGGTTTTTATGTGCAACATAATAATTATAATATTGGTGACCACGGTTGCGTGCACAAGACCGATCAGTGTGGTCCATGGTACTCCAGTTACCCCACCCAAATTACCTTCATCGATCAATCAACAGTAATGTTTCATTGAGGCGCTCAATATTGTCTGATCAGCATTCTAATTGTCATGTTTACCCTACCGACTACAGTTTTAGTTCCAAACGAAGTTCTGTTTTTCTTCTGCACCTACGTGTACAGCGTGCCGCTTTAATGGCGATATTAATAATTTAACACACGTATACGGTTTTGCGTTTTCGTTTTACGAACATATTTTAATTTCATTAAACGATTATTATTTTCAATTCTGTAAAATAGCATCTTGGAGCAATCTGTATTTAAAGAACTGTAGCGCCACGGATCATAACATCTCATCAATGAAATTAAAACGAATAACGTAGACAGAGTAGGCGAATTGAAGAAAAGAGACAGAGCCGTATGTCGACGAGCGACGAAGGCGGTAGTTATCAAATTATGAATTATTTTCTGTTGTTATCATTTTTATGATTTCTGGCCACTAGCCCTATCCGTGTTTTACATTAATGTCGCCATTCTAGCAGCACGTTGTATGTATCGTGGATGTAGTACACTCACAGCCGGCCGGTGGCCCTCCAGGTGGCCCAGGAAGCTGCTGAGCGAGAAGTCGTGCACGGAGCCGTCCAGCCAGCCGTCCGCGTCGTGCAGCAAGCGGGACGGCGACAGTGACATTGACTCCGACACCAGGAAGTCCGCTAAAAAGACAGAATAACCTTCATTTGGCAACAGTTCGTAAAACACAAAATACAAATATAAAAAATGCCGGCTAAAACAACTGTTTAAGGTTCATGACGTACAGCCCGCTGACAGATAGACGGACGCATAGCGATGCTACTTAGTAATAAGGTTTCGTTGGCACCCTTTGTGTACGAAACTCTAAAAAGTGGAATGTTTTAACGACAACGGTCTGTGCCTCATGGCTGCGCCAAAAATGACCATTTCAGCATGAATGTCAGACAGATGCAAATAAACACTTGCCCCATACAAAATAAATGCCTACTCGACCTCCATGTATAGAAAGAAAAAAAAGTATTTATTGTGATAGATAACACAGGAATATCCTCTTAAAAAAGGGAAAATTAAAATAAGAACAGAAACTCCTGTACGAGGCCAAAAGGCCCCTATCTCAGTATGATGCTGCATGATTTAAAAATAAGTGTCGCAGCGCTGGTGTAATATTCTGATAGGGCCCGCCGTGATGTCATGGACAGATACAAAAATAAATAAAAAATATAATGATCATATAACAAAATTATTGTAATCTGTTGTACTTGTCTATGCCTTTAGTGTCTGTGGCACTCTATGGCATCGCTGCACATGACAGCATTGTGTACATAATTTTTCGCGATTACGATATTGGTCCAATGGAGAAAGTTGTTCAGTTGAATGGTTTGTAACGGGTATCAGAAAGGTACACGCTGTATAATGTCATGTTGTGTAACTCACGCGGAATATCCGAGGGTCCCTCTTTGTTCACCTCTCGCTCGCTAGAGGGCTCCGACTTAGTGTCCTTGTTACTCTCGGAATATGAGTTAGATTCTAATCTGACGTTTCCGTTCGTCGGTCTATCTTCGGAGGGCGATGCGTCGTCAGAGGTCTGCTCGTCTTCTGTAAATGAGAATTAAATAGGTTAGTATAGGTCAATCTGATAAAAAAAAAATCCATGCGTGGGGATAAGATTGTGACTGGGATATTACTGACATCAGAAGGAAAAACGTAGTGAGGAACTTGGACTTTTAGCAAATGAGGCCATGAGAGCCACAGTGGCCTAACTGTAATTTTTTAAATACTGACTTTATTTGAAAAAACTGCTGTAAACTGTAAAAGTCATAGCGCCACCCACAGTGGCCTAAAAATTAGTTCAGTTTTTTTCAGTTAGGCCAGACGGGTTGGCGATTTCAGACTTATATTTGAGGCCATGAGCCTCAAATATAAGTCTGAAATCGCCAACCCGACTCGAGCAAGCGTGGCAATGCTCATGCCTTCTGTGTGTGAGAAGAGGCCTTTTCCTTGTAGTGGAACAATAATAGGCCGGTGTTATTAGGATCAACAATTCGTAACTTCGTAAGGGCTAACTTATATTTTCCCTCAGTATAATATTATCAATATCATGGATGATGGCGGTCTATGAATACCACTACTTCTGCATAAGCTTGATATTAGAGAAACGTGGAGTCTTCTTCTAGCGGATTTCCCCTGGGGAAACTGATACTTTTAGTTGGCCTGTATGGTCGCAATCCTTTTAGAAGCTTTCTCCATGCCTTACACAAGACAATGTTGCAATACACTGGCCACCCAGTGTCTCGCCGATTACCGACAAATGCGTGCACTGACTGGACAGGTCCACTCAATCTGTGTGGTTCTTTCCTCTGGTGAGCTTTAGGGACAAGTGCGTCACTTGTCCCTAAGGCTAACTAATAAGTAAAACACCGTTTGAACACAATACATAATGTTTATCATCATCTGCCTAGCTTTTTCCCAACTATATTGGAGTCGGCTTCCAGTCTAACCGGATGCAACTGAATACCAGTATTTTACATGGAGCGACTGCCTATCTGACCTACACAACCCAGTTACTGGGTAATACGATACCCCTTGGTAAGACTGGTTGTCAGACTTTCGGGCTTCTGACTACCCGTAACGACTGTCAAAGATGCGCGAATGACAGCCGGGACCAACGGCTTAACGTGCTTTCCGAGGCACGGAGGGGTCTCGGTATGTAAAGATGGTCACCCATCCACAGACCAACCGCGGCAAGCGTAGCTTAACCTGACCGATCGACCTGTGCGGCTGTTATTATTTAGCCACGGGCCCCTCACATAATGTTTATACTTATAAATAAATAAATAATTAAACGAGTAAACTATTATTGTACAGGTTGTGATGAAAATATTATTATTATTATTAAAAATAATTATTATTACTATGAGTAAACTTACTTATGACCATAGGCTGGTGCAGCGCCGCCTGCGTGATGGGGATGCGGCGCTCGCCGTCGTGGAAGAAGAACTGCCCGTTGGACTCGCTCAGCACGTACACGATCGATAGACTGCTGCAATTACAAATAATGTATTTTAAAAACATTGGCTTTTTTATGGTGATGCTGTGGAACAGGACAGGTATTTGACAGCATTACTGAATACTCTGGCGTAGCTCAAAGAATCATGACAGGAACTGTACAAAAAAATAAAGTTGTTTAGAGAAGTTGGAATTCTAATTCTTATACTCTTGGTTGCCTAAAGAGTATCCTCAGGCGTTCACAATATTTTTATAACCCCAAAATAAAAATATAATGTTAATATTAAGATTTAAATCGTTAGATCGCCGTACTGCGTCAAAACATAGTCGTATTTCTAATTCGTTTTGACACTTCTGATACACAATGACGCAGTGACTACACGTGATTGTCATAGAAATTCTATTTAATAATGTGTGAGCTCACTCTTCTCAGTATGGACACTTTTTCTTATGACTAAGTACGGCTGAGGGCAAATCTAGCGATTTAAATCTTTGGGAAACACCGCCCGGGGTTTCTTAACCTTTTCGCCGCCAACGTACACAAAACGCAATGCCTCGCCGAGCGCCAAGCTATAAATGTATAACTAAATATACAGTAAACAGTAGTGATGGGAATATCGTCATATCGATGAATAAGATTTGTACGCGTAAAGTTAAGATTTAAAGTTGATTTTACGAATATAAATAAAAACTGATGAAATATTTCCAGATTTATTTTATTTCACAGTATCCTTAATAAGAAAAAACAGTATAAATTATGAGTATCAAAGAAACTAATACATAACTCAATTAGAACTATAAGGAATGGGATACATCTCTATTTGTTTCATGATCTCATTCTTTAACTTCATATCAAGTTATTGGCACTGAGGGCACGTTGAATTCGATTCTGATCAGGGATGGGGTCTATGGTCTTTCTTTCTTCTATTTTTGTTTATTCATGTGTTTTTTTAATAACTTCAGTCAACGTTTTTTACCGTAGGTATCTAAGTGGCAGAATTTTTAATTGCGTTTCTCTATTTACCCACGACGGAACGGAGCAGGTATATGCGTTTAGGGTGAGAGATGTTTGTGTGTGTGTGTTTGTGCAAAGTAATGTTCCCACCTATCTTCTAAACTAATGATCCGATTTTGATGCGGTTTTCAATAATAGGTTTGTGTTTGATGAGTTCATGTTCTTAGATAGGTGTCATGGCTGTAACTCACTAGAGGGCGTTACAATATTAGTGCAAAATAATATTGCAATAATATTAAAACGAATTGTCCGATTTAAATGTGGTTTTCATCAGCAATTACAATTCGTATATGCTCTCTAAAAAGTCAGAAATAAAATTAATCAAAATTAAAAATTTTGAAAAAACCCACGACGTTTAAAGTTCGTCCGAATCAAGTTCTTCACTCATTTTTCTATTTGTTTCGTAGTGAAAGAAAGAAAGATGCGTGCGCGCGAATCCGATTTTGTGCTGCACTATGCCAAAGTGACCTTGACAGCCGCACGCTTATGACGTCACTGACCAACTTCTATAGTAGTTCGTGGCACTCGGTGGCGCACAGGGGCATATACGACCAATTGTTTTGTAGAGATGGGAAAATAACTATCGACAAGAATTGGTAACAACTTTATAATTACGTATCGGCATCTACCTGAAGGTCGAAATTCATCTACTATCCTTTGTAATGAAGTAGATAACTAAGTTCATATTCTATTGACCTCAAATTGTTTTCGATATTCGTAACTTTCTGTGTTTATAAATATTTCAATGGTGAAATCAACCTTTCACGGCACATCACTGGCCAACTTGATATGAAGTGATTGGCGTTCTGAGGAAAGTAACAAAATTCGGAGTTTCTGTTTTTGCCGATTTTAGGACAAACTAGGGCTTATTTTGTGTAGAAAAATAAAAAACAGGGTAGTAGACAGTGCTATCTTATGAAACAAAGCTTTTAATCACAGTAAATTTATTTTAATAAGATAGTTAAAATGAATAACTTCTATAGAAGTTGTGGCGCTGGTGGCACGAAAATCCCGAACTTCTATAGAAGTGCTTGGCGGTGAAAAGGTTAACGGTGTGACTTAATGTCAAATACTGTAAATTTTTTTTTTTATAAATATAAAATGGGCAACGAGATGAAACGAAAAAGTGATATTTTCATTTCGAAATATTTTGATTATGCGGGGTTTTAATATATCTACTCCTGGTAATGTAGTCTCAATATTGGAAAATATTTTGAACGCTCTAAAGTCTAAATGAACTCTTTTTTTTTTTGTACAAATTAATGTAAGGATCTCGCCATGATTCTTTAAGTCGTTGTCACTTTAAAGAAGAGTGCTACATTGGTCTTTTGGCGCCCGAATGACATTGACAGGAGGGTACAGACATTTTATATTGGCATACAAGATGGCGGTGTGAGTTCCGATCGTGGTCACACGCCAAAATAAGTTAGCAGCGTTGTAGTTTGAATGGAACATAACTTACTCTGCGGAAGAAGGCGGCGCTGGCTTGGGCAGGATGCGCGGCGGCGGCGGCGGGGACGTGGGCGTCGCTTTCAATGGCATCAGAGCTGCTGCACATATAAAAAATAATGTAATAGGTAGAAATTGGTAAAGTGTGTTGAGCAAGCGCAATTTCTAATCTCTATTTGAGAATATTTTGTTTTTGTGTATGTGTAATTTATTACGCAGCTACGGTTATACCAAATTTCATCAAAATTGGTCCAGCCATTTGAGCATGAAGAAGTAACAAACATACAAACACACACACACACACTCACAAACTTTAGCTTTTATAATATTAGTGTGATTAAGGCAAGAGTGGCCGGTACAATTCAAATTTTCTTAATTTTTTTTTCAGGATCAAAATATTATTCGCTACCGTAACAAATATTTCATTAATTTTAATTGAAATTTTATTATCAATGCAACTGTCAAGATTCAAATGACCCTATTGAATTCCCCTATTTCATGAAGTCATGACATTTGAGGCCAATTGTCGTATTGTGTTGTGGTAGTGAAACCGTTGTCATTTGTAGCTCAGTAGCACAGGCCACTTGCATTGTGTAAGCGCCCCGGGCTGGCCGCGCGGCGCCAGCTTGGGCAGCAGCGGCAGCAGGCGCTGCACCACGACGCGGCGCTCGGCCAGGCGCGGCCGGCCGCGGCGCCAGCGCGGCAGGCCTTCCAACGCCATCTCCGTCTTCTTTACCTACACACCATTTACACGCTATAACGGAATGTTGCCGTACTTCACGTGTTATAATAACAGTGAAAACCAATTCAAACATTATTGTTTTGTATTGGCGCGGCTTTTTTTATTTTACTATTACATAACATTACGCCTGCATGCCCCGAAGGACTCGGCAGACGTGTACGACATTTCGCCAGTTACCTTTGAGTCCTATGTAATAGGGAACGAGCGTATTGCCATCGACCGGGCACAAATACAGACTCAATACTCAATATTTATTTCTTCTACATATGAACTTATAAAAACTTCGACTTTTAATTGTATTCAGTAACTTGACAGTTCAAAGAAAAATAATGTTACCATACTAAAACTAATAGTGTTGGTGTGGTGAATGATTTTGCGTAAAGAACGAATGATAAGAATGGTTTAATTTAAATAAAACTTTAAATATTCGTAATTCGTCGAATATTCGAAAAAATTTAAACAATTCCCGAGATTTCCTGGAAGAAAAAAGACATTCATAGAGAATAATAATAATCAATACATTCTAACTAACTGAGAAACAAAATTTATAACAAATTCTTCAATTTTTAATAATATAATATCGTGTTTATAAGACAAGTTATTAAAAAAATATAAAGTTTACATTTAAGTACATTATTTAAGTTCATTCAATTTCGTTCATTCTTGCACCACCTCACTATCTTATTTTTGTCAAAATCTGGTAACCCTTCAACTGTCAAGATACTGAATACAATATAAAGTCTAAGTATAGGTGGTAGGTTTTACAGGATATGATCATTGTGGACCCTGTCGGGAGGGAGGAGAAGGCTTTTATTTGAATACTTAGTTATTATAATAAACATTGTAATTGTTTTATAAAAACATCTTACATCAATATTTATCATTTAAATATTCATTGATATCATACTCCGGGCTGCTACTGTTCAGATGGAAAGACCGAATAACACTCAAATCAGACTAGGAGTTCCAGATATTAGCACGTTCAAACAAACTCTTCAGCTTTATTATTAGTGAGTACTAGCTCCGCCCCGCGGTTTCACCCGCATAAGTTTCGATCCCGTGGAAATATCGGGATAAAAATTATCCTTTATGTTAATCCTGGTTATAAACCACCTGTATGCCAAATTTCATCCAAATCCGTTCAGTAGTTTTTGCGGGAAAGAGTAAGAAGCATCCATCCATCCATCCATACAAACTATCACGTTTATAATATTAGTAGGAAGTAGGATAGGAATACATGATGACATACATGTATTGACATGATTTAAGGTTTTGAACAAACAAAAGGCCATCGTTTTGCCAGTACCTCTCCACTGTCGGGTCTCGGCGCGATGGGCGTGGGATGTCTGAACACGGAGCTGGCGTCGTCCAGTCGCGACGTCGGCGTTGAATACTGCGGAGGTTTCTGAAATACGAACAATAGGCTATTTGACTGGATTTTTTGTATAGATTTTTCGAAACCTAGAAACAAACTAAGCCACAATATATATTTTTTGAAATATCTCAAAAAATTGCTACGTCGTATGTGTACTCTGCTAGTCAGAGGTAGAATTGCAATTTTTTCCCGTGATTTCTGGGGTGATATACGTTTTTTTTTTTTTTTTCATTTGGTAGAGGAAGCTCGCTAGGTGGTCTCATATAGAATATTTATGTATATGTATTACCTCTACTGGGGTCTTTTTTTGTAGGCTTCAACAATACGTATTTAATCCACCTGATGCTATTATAGAACTCTCGGCCACTATTGTTTACCTAGCAAGTTAGTGGTATACGAATTTGTGTGGAGTAGGTATCACGACAAAAAAGTGGAAATTAAAAAAAAATATTTACAAAGTTTCTTTCCTGGCATCAAGCAATGGACAAACTTGACAACTTTTTATATGCTTGAGCACGAGGCTTTTGACTACCTTTTATGTGTCTATTTATGTCTTTTTTTATTTGTAATGTGCGGTTTTTTAGGGCAGAATAAACAATTTTTCTTTATTTTTTTTTTGTTTTTGGACCTTAAAAAGTGCTGATTCTCAGCCTAATTTGAATAAATAAATGAGTGTGTGTACCACGACGGGTTGCTTCCTGTGCGCGCACACGTGGCCGCAGGCGCAGCGCGCGGCGCCGGGCGCGGCGAGCGGGTTGCCCGCCAGGGCCAGCAGGCGCTTCAGTCTGGGGCACAAACAATACAATACAAACACTAAACACTGCCTCTGGGCTGGATTGAGGTCAAGAGTGAGCCCATTGTCAATAAAAAAAAAATTAAAAAAAAAAAAGACTAAAGAACCCAACCGAAATCATTATTAGTGACTAGTTGACCCACAGACGTTGTCCTGTCCAAATTTCAATAGTTCATACAAAACCACAGAATAAAGTACTTTGTTTTTCTAATGGGAATCTATATATATAAAAATGAATTGCTGTTCGTTAGTCTCACTAAAACTCGAGAACGGCTGGGCCGATTTAGCTGATTTGGGTTGGTTTAAACGGTAAGAAAATATGGAAAAATTGCGAGGAAGATAGTAAAAACAACAATTTAATTTTCCCATATAAACTGTTCTACCTACTTTCCTGTCAAACATTTGACGAACGTCCCTTCGGTACGGTAGACTCGGGTCTACTAGAATTGAAGCACGTATTAAATTAAGGGTTTTGAAAAGTGTAGGAGTAGGTTAGGAGTAGGGTAGGAGTAGGTTAGGAGTAGGGTAGGAGTAGAGTAGGAGTAGTATAGGAGTAGTGTAGAAGTAGGGTAGGAGTAGGGTAGGAGTAGGGTAGGAGTAGGGTAGGAGTAGGGTAGGAGTAGGTTAGGAGTAGGGTAGGAGTAGGGTAGGAGTAGTGTAGGAGTAGGTTAGGAGTAGGGTAGGAGTAGGGTAGGTGTAGGTTAGGTGTAGGTTAGGAGTAGGGTAGAAGTAGGGTAGGAGTAGGGTAGGAGTAGGGTAGGAGTAGGGTAGGAGTAGTGTAGGAGTAGGTTAGGAGTAGGGTAGAAATAGGATAGGAGTAGTGTAGGAGTAGGGTAGGAGTAGGATAGGAGTAGGGTAGGAGTAGGTTAGGAGTAGGGTAGGAGTAGGGTAGGAGTAGGGTAGGAGTAGGGTAGGAGTAGGGTAGGAGTAGTGTAGGAGTAGGTTAGGAGTAGGATAGGAGTAGGGTAGGAGTAGGGTAGGAGTAGGGTAGGAGTAGGGCAGGAGTAGGTTAGGAGTAGGGTAGAAGTAGGATAGGAGTAGTGTAGGAGTAGGATAGGAGTAGTGTAGGAGTAGAGTAGGGGGTAGGACACCACGCAAACGAAGTAGCGCCGGGCAGGTAGAAATAATTTATATGGCAAAACAACGTTTGCCGGGTCAGCTAGTCGTTAATAATTTTTTATTCACATTTAGCTCACAAAGATGGCACATTAAAATTTATTATGTTAGTCCATTATTATTTGAGGAAATCAAAATGGAAACTACTTGTGGTCCGATTAAATACATGCCAAAGTGAATTACTACTAAAACTGCAAATACATACCTATCACTCAACATGGAGAACCCGTTCTGCGGAGGAGGCCCCTGAGGCCTATTGATCAGCTTACTGACTAATTTCAGAGTGCCACCCGTCGACGAAGACTTGTGGTCCGGAGACGCTAACTGTTCACCTAGCACCACAAATGACTAAACAATTAATACATTTATATTATTATTTAAAAGGTACTGTGTCCAAGTTCTGTCAGATTAAAACAGAGTTAAATCCTCAAGCATCATGCAACTTGGGTTGAATTAATAAGGTTATCATCATGGATATTTGTAGTTATTGTGAATTGGCAAAGACTTGGTTTAATTACTGTAAAAAATATTAAAGTTGGTAGTAAATAAATAAACAAATAAATATATTGTAATTTTTTATATAAAAAAATGTAATATATAATTTGGGTCGAGAAGGTTTTGAACTTTTGTATGATTTGGACTGCTAATTATTTTTTCGCGATTACGATGTTGGTCCCATGGAGAAAGTTGTTCAGCTTGATGGTCTGTGTGGTGCAGACAGACCATCATACTGAACAACTTTAAATATGACCACACCTTTCTGATACACAGCATGCTGTATAAACTAACAACTTTGTGGTGAGTAAGTTTTATAAAAAATAGTGCAAATAGAACCTGCCTTCTATTTGCACTCTTTTACCGCAAACATTCAACATTCATTCCCTGGGATGGAAGGCGATATTGTAGAATGTTTGCGGTTACAAGAAGAATTAGTGATATGAATTTGTTAACTTAATGTTATAGCTTTTAGGTGTATAAAATCGATAAAACACAGTACTTACACTTTCTTTCATCTCCCGACATGCCATCATTACTGTCTTGGCTATAAGTATTCTTTGGCGATAGAATATCATTATCACTCTCTCTCGCTCTCTCCTTTTCATCTTCGACAGAACTGTCGGCTCCTTTGTCGGACATTTTGTCGGATTTGTCGCGTTTGTCGGACGGTAGCACCGTGGGGATGGTGACGGCAGATTTTTGGGGCTGTGGTAAAGGTGGGGTTGGTTCTGCCCACCAGTAGTCCAGTTCGAGTTTGGAACGGGATCCGAACTGGAACAATGGTTATTCGTGATTGTCTTATTATGATTTTGTATTGTTTTTGTTTTAAAACAGTAACTATGGAGTTTCCTGCTCATTGTTCTCCATACGAAACTATCTTTTGTGACTAGAATAAACTCGATTTATATTAAAAAAACTGACCTGAAATACCTGCAAAACGGCAATTTATAAAGAATGGCTATACATCAACATCCGGAATAACTAGGCGGCTGCTTTCTATCTAGCAAATTGGCTATTATCAGTTTTTCGATGTCATGAGTTCGTGTCAACAACACCATTTTTTTAAAAATAAAAAACAATCGTCTTACTAAAAACACAACACAAAGTTTAAAATAAATTTATTTTCGGAAGTCGAAGTCGGTGTTTTTGGTTTTGTATTTTCTTTTTTTGCCACAGACTTCCGAAAGTTTTTATTTTTCACTTTTTAGCTGTGGAATCTACCCCACACAAATTCGTATACAAAAAAAAACTCGCCAAATGCATGAATTCCTCCTTTTTTTAAGTCGGTTAAAAAAAGACGATGTGATAACTCACCATAAGATACAGGTCCCCTATCGTGAGATCCCCCGCATCATGCACACTCCAGCCCTTCCGTATCTGCCTCAGCGCCAGGTCCACGTCGATGTCAGGCTTGGCCTCCTCTCCCACCTTCGGTGGCTCGTCAGTCTTCGGCTCCTCGATCTTTGGTTCCTCCGCATCTTTGTCCATCACTAACGTGTAGATGCTGCCTCCACGCTTTTTTGGTCGTATTCGGAATTTTACCTGGAAAAGACGTGTTGTCATGTTGTCATTTTTCTGTATCTAAAACTTTAGCCTAAAACTAGAGCTGATCGACACTTGAGGAGTAAGTTTTTGAAAAAGGCAATAACGGGGGAAAACCCACACTATTTAAAATATAAATAATGCTCAAAAGAAATAAAATTTAGTTTTTTTTTTTTTTTTATACAAACAAACGAACTTTCATCGAGGGTCCAATTAAGGTTTATTTTCTAAATAAATCCTGTTTATGTTCTTTTCTACTATAACCAAGCCGGAATTTTCATGATAAGTATCAAATCGTGTGAGCACTATGTACTTTCTATAAAGCTACCATTAACTGGGTACGTCTTTCATTGACTTGAATATGCCCCGGCGGCTGTGAGTATGTCATGCTCACTCACTCGTGGCGTGTGTGTTGGATCATTAAGTTCCCTCCAAAATGGTTGAGCTGAATGGTGCTGATCCATACGTCATGTTCGTGAACGGGCGCCGCCAGTAGGGACTGGTCATCTCTTAGCTGCCACGGCTTATTTTAATTTTTAATTTCTGAATTGTTTTTATTTTCTATAACGGACGCTTTTAACGTGCACGTATTTCTACATCGTTCTCACATGGTTAATTACAACACGAATGATGTAATCAAATATTTTGTAACAATTTTATGATTTAAAAGGAAAGGAGAAGAACGGGCAAGAAACTCCATGGACACTTCCATGGAGTTTCTTGCCCGTTCTTCTCCATAGGTACCTACGCTTTGGAATGGGCAACTAGCTTCATCTTTCTGACTGACCGACCCTTATGTGGAAAATTAAAATCAACTGGTTTTTTTAATTATTTCTCTACTGTTCTTTTCTTAAAACCGAAATCAAGCATTTCTATATCAATCTACTAGTAGGAACACTTTTTTTTTCGTTAGCCTATATTGTGTCCCACTGCTGGACAAGGGCCGCCCCTTTTTCCTTCCAAACCTCCCCGTCTTGGGCAATCTCTGGCCTTGTTGGCTGCAACCCTCGCTAGATCGTCACACCACCTTCGCCGTGGTCTACCTATATACCTACCTTTATACGCCCTTACATGTTGATCGTTTTAATCCATAAAAGAGGTGATTGGACTCATCATTATGAACAACTTTTACTACGGGAGCAACCCTGAAATCATGAAAAAAAAAATCTGTTGATCCATACATTATGTCGAGTTATGCAAACATAAATCTATGGACAACTGACTTTTTTTCACGATTTCAGGTTTGGTCCCATAGTAAAAGTTGTTCATAATGATCTCTACATTGACCCCTTAGAGTTATGGGATATCTAAAAAAACCAGATGTATAGGAACACTATACCTTTAAACACGTTGTATATGAATACTATACCTTTAAACACGTTGTATATGAACACTATACCTTTAAACACGTTGTATATGAACACTATACCTTTAAATTCTTAAACTTAGTTTCCTTCCCAGTCTTATCTTTGCCATCACTTTCATTGTCCGTATCACTCTTATTATATTTCTCATCGTCTTCCATTTCAGAGAAGCTATCCTTCTCTCTTTCCGACATAATATCCTTGTCTCTTTCCGACATCTCCTTGTCTCTTTCGGACATATCTTTGTCTCTGTCTGGCAGGTATGCTGCATCATCTTCTGTGACTTCTCGTTCCTTCTCATCTTCCGTGCTAGGCTTTTCTTCGTCTTCTTGTAGTATTTTGTAGTTGGCCATGAGTTCTATTCCATCTATAGCCGTTTCTTCAATGTTTATAAGTTTATCTTGATCGTCCATTTTGAATTTCTTTTGGTCTTCTTTATCTTTTTCTGTTGCGCTATCTTTCCGTTGGCGTTTTGGTGTTCGAATTTTCGCTGTGGACAATGTATTTTATTTTTCATTACTAAACTTACCGACTGTATTTATTTTCACTGTTGTTGGTTGTGATCAATGATGGTGACTGCAAATTGGAACGCTGTCATTTACAATGGTCACGAATGGTCACATGTCTTTGTAAGCAACTCGGTTCTTTCGGGTATTCAGCATTAAAGGCTACTCAGGGATTATGTTTAAAACTTGGACGTGAATGACGCGTAGTGGAGGCAAATTTGACATTTTTGTTTCAATTTGAATGTCAAACATTGAAGAAAAGTCTATCTAAATTAATGTAAATTATTATATTTTGTGAAAGCATTAAAAAATGGAGAATAAACCCATGAAGTGATAAAAAGTGTAATGATCCAATATTTATTTAAAGATATTTTTTTTTTTTATTGTTAGGGACAACGATTTTGTATGACCAAAATCTGAACAGAGCTGAATAAGTGTGGATAATCCCTAAACCCCCCTACCGAAGTCTCTTTGGGAGCATTCTCTTGAAATAGGAAGAGAAGCATATCTTCTGACTAAAGAGCTGGGCCCGTATTCCCCTAATTTAAAACGTTCAAAATCTAGTCGCAGTCTCATCTCAGCGACAAACAAATGTCAAAAACTTGTCAAAATGAAGGGAAATTAGAAGTATTTTTTGACAGATTGAGACTGAGATCAGACTGTGAACGTTCTTAATTAATTACGAGAATTACCCCTCTGTTCGCTAAGACTGACCACGGGCTGGTGGATGTCAGCAATAGTTATAGTTTGAAGTCCTTACCTCCGCCATCTTTGTCCCTCTGTGAGCCCATCCTCTCTAGATAAGAAGAGAAGCAAATCTTCTGGCTGGAGAGCTGTTCGCTAGGACTGACTACAGGCAGGTGGATGTCAGCTCCTGGTCTTGGACCCACGTGGAGGGCCAGCTTCTTTGGCGCTTTTTGTTCTAGGCATAAATTCAAATTGTTTTATACAAGACGTGCACCCGATGGGATTTCCCATCGGCAGAAATTCATAAACAAATTCCATACAGACTTTCATTTGACCCTTTTACGGGATGATTTTTTAAAATCCTTCCTTAATACTCACTTCAGCTATTTAAGTTGTGCGTTGTCTGTCAGTGACTGAATTTAAGATTTTTAATATGTAGATGGCGACGGATTCACAATAATAATAACTATTCATTACTGTAAATGGCCTTATAGCGGAAAGCCTCGACCAACACCACAGGGGGCTCTTTTGCTGCTTTGGCTGGGTCAAGGGCTTGATTCAGAAAGCAGTACTCCTGGACAGGGCACGCATAGTGAGATTTCTCTGGAACACTGACCACCGGTAGCTCGGACCCTGTTCCTAATGCCGATGGACCATTATTTTTTATATTTTTTAATGTTTTTTTTTTTTAGTTTTTTATTTTATTATGTAGATGGCGATGGATTCACAACAATAATAACTATTCATTACTGTAAATGGCCTTATAGCGGAGCGCCTCGACCAACACCTCAGGGGGCTCTTTTGCTGCTTTGGCTGGGTCAAGGGCTTGATTCAGAAAGCAGTACTCCTGGACAGGGCACGCATAGTGAGATTTCTCTGGAGCACTGACCACCGGTAGCTCGGACCCTGTTCCTAATGCCAATGGGCCATTATTTTTTTATATTTTTTAATTTTGTTTTTTAAGTTGTTTTATAAAAATATTTAAAAATGTAAATAATAAGCAAGATGAAAATGTAATAAAAGACTAAAAACAATTCATTGCATAATAATTGGATCTAAAAGAAATGAACCAATGAAGCTTTTTGTTACTTGTGAGTAATAATATGTGAAAGTGAAAGTTGAAAGTAAATAATGTGAAAGCTCAAAGTTAGTGAATTCTTAACAAATTGATTAGGGTTAATTTTTGTTCCTGATGCAGAGTGACTGCAGACTGACTAGAGGCTATGAAAACTGTCATTTTTCTATTATTTTTTTTAGATTTCTAAGAATCGTGCTTGTAACCAAACAAAATGATGTTTGAAACACACTTAATCCTTTTTTGCTGTTGGGTTAAAACACCAGTCATGTGAGCTTTTGTTTCACTACATTTTCTGTTAACCTTTCGATGTAAGCTCGTGTGCATGTTAATACTAATCAATATAATAATTTCACTGCTGAGATTAAAGTCACGACGACCTTTATATAATTTATACCGGAAATTTACTGTGTATTATACTTTAGTATTTTATTTATTAATATCGATGATGCATGTCGAATGCACCCGTGCGAAGCAAGGCGGGTCGCTAGTAGGTATGTATAATATAATTTAACATCTCTGTGTTTTTTGTGGCCAAAGAAACGATAGATGGATTGTGAGAATGATGATATGGTTAGAAAGGGGGATATGATAACTAATAGAGAAGTATGGAAGAAAAAGACATGTTGCGCCGACCACAAATAAATTGGAATAAGGGCAAGAATGATGATATCTGTTTTTTTTTTTAAAGTATTATGCCAAATAAACACATTTTTCTGTGTAAATTTCTGCGTACCCTATCGGTAAATACTAGCGTGATGTTATACGTTGTTACCTTGCAATATAATCCTATCAGTCTCCAGGTTCAGGTGCTCTTCTAATTCTCTGTTAAGTTCCGTATCTTCTGTGCACGGTCGAGGCAGCTCGGGGTACTCTTCTGGCTCCTTCTGTGTATCTTCTGACTTGATGTCGACGTGTTCAGTGACTTTGTTTAGCTTGAAAGTAGACTGTGTCGAGTTATGGATGTTTTTTGCATATTTTACAGCGGGGTAATTCCGTAACATAGTCACAGTAGCAATGGCTTTAATTTTGACAGTTCCACAACATTTATTGCGTTATTTACGTTGTTGAGCACACAAATTTTTAGAATACAAAAATTAGAATATAAAATAGACAAAATTTTAGAGCAATGGATTAGTCATATCGTTCAACATGGTTCAGGTTGTGATTGAAAGTTAAACAAATTGTATTTCTTTTATTTTTACATATTTATTTACTGTGTACCTTCCTTCAGCATGGATAAGTCAGCCTGTCATTATCATCTGCTTAGCCTTTTCCCAACTTTGTGGGGACGTTTCCAGTCTAACCGGATGCAGCTGAATACCAGTACCTCTATTTGGATCTACATGCAGCTACTTTATATCTGACCTCTACAACTCAATTACTGGGTAGTACCTATAGCTCGATTTTTGATAACAAGTCAGCCTGTATATATGTAATAGTAAAGGATACGCCCCTCCAGCGCGTGTGCAGCGCCCGCAGCAGCGCGTGCAGGCGCGCGCGCAGCGGCAGCGCCAGCGCGGCGCGCGGGTTGTGTGCCGCCGCCTGCACGCGCGCCCAGGCGCCCGCGTCGCGCGCGCGCAGCACCACCTGCGCGCGCGAGCACACGCGCGCGCCGCACGCCAGCTCTGTACGTACACTCCGACATGAGGGATCTGTGCCACCGCCGCCGGCGAGGAAGCGACTAACCATTGGAGTCCAACCTAATTTCCTTTTTCGGCAATTTACGACAAAATATATACAAAACCAGTTTGTCTTGGCCTCACTTTGTATGATATTTTCTCACAATGAACGGTCAGCCAATACTGCTTTTGCATAGCTTGATGTGTAGCCGTGTGTACCACCAAGTGTGAGTCTCTCAGCGAGTGTTCTGCCGCGAAGCGAGCGTCGCTGAGCGAGTGCTCTCTTTGATAGCTCTTGTCGCTGCAACAAACGAGTACTCGCCGACGGTGTGAACAGTCATAGTAACTGTTTTACTAAAACGGGACCTACAATCTTTTGTACATTTCTTAAGCAGGGAAATCGTTGAAAGCTAGTCGCTTCCTCGTCAACGCGCGGTGGAACTGGTGCATAAGCGTTACGTTGCGTAAAAAAAAATTACTTGCATATTCCCTATTGATATAAAATAATACACAAACTATAGCAGAGCGATAAAATAATACTTCTCCAAAGTAAACGCACATACCAGTGATCTGATTGAGCCTCCGAAGCGCGCGACACATAGGCGTGCGCACACGCAGATTCCGTCCCCTCGCGCGCACCACTATACTGCCACACAGCACCATGTCGCCGAGCCGAGCGCACGTCTTCTCGTTCACTGACACCAACTTCTTACGGAGCTCGCCATAGTTTATTAGGGCGTACAGCTCTTGAGCTACTTTTTTTACGTCTGAAAGAGATAAAAGTATTTTTTTTTTCTAATTTAATTACTTATTTCGATGACTGAAGTCTGAGACAAATTTGTCGGTAAAGACAACGCAAAAAGGCGTGGATCCACTGTATATTAGAAGTAACTATCTAGAAACTTTCGTCATCATGTAGGTACCGTACCTAAATAGCAGGGTTGCCACGAATATCAGCATCAGCATCCGCGGATTATAATATCAGCAACAATTGATGCTGATTTTTAATGCTGACATTCATCATTCGTTTTTTTTCGAAATCTTGTTCCTAATAGTAAGAGTGCCCTAGTACTACCTTAAAATACCCATTTTTACTTAACAGTAAAAATATCTTAAGAAATCAGTATACTCAAATTATAAGTTACTTACTAACATTACTAACATAGCAGATAAGACAAATTGTTACTAACTTATTATTACTAACAATGTATGGACTGTAAATGTTTGAAATAAATCATTTTTATTTTATTTTATTTTAATTTTATAATTATGACCTATCCCTATATATTTTACTGTGTACCATAAATAATAAAATAAATAAAATCTTATTAAACACTTACTGCTATTTACAAGATGGTAAAATTACAAAGATCACAAAAAAAATATGCAAATATTGTAGTGTAAATTATTTACATACTAGAACAATTTATTTAAATTTTTAAGCGAATTGCTTTTTATAAATTGAGGCAGTCATCTACATTTTAGAGTCCGGTAGAATTATCATAACATCACGTCATGATTATAAAATATCGACATGTAAAAAAAAGTTTTGTTTAATATTTATTGGACAGGCGGCATTTGTTTAAAACCAACTTAGATTTACAGTCGGAGAGAAATCCTTGAAAAAAACTCGTTGCCCCACAAGAATATAATAAATGCGAAAGTAAATCGTTTGTTTGTTACCTTTTCACGCCTAATCCACTGAACCGATTATCGTGAAGTTTTTGCATATACGTTGTAAGGGGTATAGAAAGGGACATAGGGTACCTTTCATCCAGAAAAATGTACTGTTCCCGTGGAAAAGAACAATAATTTCCATCGGTCACAATTGCTTTAGGACGTTAGATAGCGCTACTTGTCTTTCGAATCATGATTGAAATATGACCCGACTTTCTAAGCAGTATTCTCATAAAAAGTACTAGGCTTGCATGAATTCACGATAGTATTTCAATCATTAGTATTATGCTTTTAATACTTAGGATTTGGATGACATTTCGCACAGAGATAATCTATATATATAAAATTCAAAGTCCTGACTGACTGACTGACTGACTGACTGATAGATCAACGCACAGCCTAAACCGCTGGTCCTAGAGACATGAAATTTGGAGGGTGTGTTCTTCGTGAAGAGTAGGCATCCACTAAGAAAGGATTTTTCGAAAATCCACCCCTAAGAGGGTGAAAAGGGGGGAATTCGTTTGTATGAAAATTCTTATTCCTTGAGTTAATAAACTTGAAACTTGGCACGAATACTTATCTAAATAAATTGTGAAGACTGTCAATTTTTTTTTCTCTAAACTACCCCCTAATAAGGGATTGGGGGGTTTCAAAGTTTGTATGGAAGAATTTTAGCGCGCAGTCCGATTTACTCGAAACTCAGTATTTATACCTAATATTGAAAGTAAAGAATAATGTGTATCAGGGTTTTTTGAAAATCTACCCCTGACGGGCTGAAATGGGGAGTCAATTTTTTAGGGGAGGATTTTACTGCATGGCTTGATTAACTCGAAAATTAGTATAAATAATCTTTGAGTCAAGTTATGAATACATCCCAAACGATTTTTTTTAAATTCCACCCCTGTGGGGGTGAAAAGTGGGGATACAGTTTATATGAAAAATCTTCTTCATTCGGTTAATAAACTTGAAACTTTTCAAGAATACTCGCCTAAGTAAGTAATAAAGTTTATCATTATAAGTTTTTCAAAACTACCCCTCAAAGGGAGATATAGGGGTGTTGAAGTTTGTTTGGAATAATTTGAATGCGCGGTCGGGATTAACTCGAAACTCAGTGTTTATACTTAAGACCAAAAATAAAGAGTAACATGTATCAGGGTTTTCCGAAAATCTACCCCTAACGGGTTGAAAAGGGGTAGTTAATTTTACAAGGGAGGATTATAATGCGTGACTTGATTAACTCGAAAATTGGTATAAATAATCTTTGAATCAAGTTATGAATAATCCCAAACGATTTTTCAAAATTCCACCCCTGTGGGGGTGAAAATTGAAACTTGGCAAGAATACTTGCCTATGTAAGTACCTAATAAAGTTTATCATTATAAGTTTATCAAAACTACCCCTCAAAGGGGGATATAGGGGTGTTAAGTTTGTGTGGAAGAAATTGAATGCGCGGTCCGAGTAACTCGAAACTCAGTTTTGATACTTTTGACAGAAAATAATTAATAATAAGTATGTAAAGTGGTCGAAAATTTACTACTGACGGGACAAAAAGGGATAATTCCGTTTTTAAGGGGAGGATCTGAACTTGAAACTGTATGTAACATTTTCACGCCTAAACCACACTGAACTTCTGATTTGGCATAGAGATAGATGGCATCCTGGGGAAGCACATACATTTTATCCTGTTAGCACGTTCCCGTGGGATAATTTCCGACATCCACGCGGGCGAAGCCGCGGGCAGAAGCTAGTTTAGTATAACTTGGATACATACGATACTTTTTATCCTGGTAATACGTTTCTGTGGCTCCATTGCATAGACTGATTATATATGTATGTATGCATCGACTGGCCACATTAAAAATAAATCGTGCAATTTGACGGTTTTCTAGCTGACTGTAGCATTTTTCCAAAAACTGAGAATGCAGTAAGTTTACATGTAAACATAGCAAATTCACGCCTTCTTCCCATCGGGGTAGGCAGGAACTACAGAGCGCCACCTGCTACGATGTTAATATACTCGTCTTGCTTCGTTTACGTTCATAAAACTATTCATACAAGCACATACACCAGTTGCGGGTATGCACCTGACCTTTCTAAAGAACATCTGTACTAATATTATTAAGAGGTAAAATTTGTTTGTTTGTTTGTATGTATGTAGGGGGTAATCTCTGGAACTGCCAGTCGGAATTGAATAATTATTTTTGCATTTGATAGCCCAATTCATGAGGAAGGTTATATGCTATATAACATCACGCTGTAACCAATAGGAGCGGAGCATCAATAGAAAATGTTGCAAAAACGGGAAAAATTATTCCTTTTGAGAGCTTCCGTTGCGTGCGCTGCGTAAACGGTTTAAGTTACGCAAAAATTATGTATGATGGAATTGTTCCTTTCAAAAGTTATAAAAAAAGTCCGCGACAGCTTGTCTATCTTTTAAGATTGACTCACTATAACCTTTTTTATGGTAATCAAATTTGTTAGTTAATGTACTATTTGCGAAGGTATTTTATCAACGTGATATCAATCTTTATCCAAATAAATACGTAATTATCACAAGTATTTAATTGTGAACCAAATTTCCCTTGACATCACTTGATTTCAATCAACATCTTAGGAGATATCATAATTTTAAAATAACTCCGCAACAAAATAGGTATGATAACGTTCGGGTCGGTTCAACATCACGCTAGGTCAAAATGACTGCAGTCAGAAAGAGAACTAAGCGAAAACGAAGTGATAGTGCGGGCGAGCGATGCGATGCGATGCGACGCGGTGGGGCGGGGAAACAATAATTTCACGCGGACGAAGTCGCGGGCTGAAGCTAGACCCTGTATAATTGAAGTGACCAATAAGGTCACTTCAATTATACAGGGTCAATAAAACTCCGCTGACGTAGTGGGTATCGAATTTTAACATGATCATACAAAAGAGAAATTCATTTGATGTTTTTTTTTTGGTCAACATGTGTGTGTAGTCACATGAAATATCAGTTTTTTTGTAGACTTCACAAACGTGATGGGTATCGATATCTAAACACGATAAAAAACAAAAAAAATAAAACTCATACTTCAGTTAAAAAAAACCTACCAGCGGTCGTTAACACCCCAAAAATATCATGAAACATTTTTGTTTTTACTAGGTCGTGTTCAAATGTCGATACCCGTCACGTCTGCAGAGTTTAGCTAACTAATTTAATTTGACCATGTGTGTCCTTCTAGGGCGTCCCTTGTGTGTCCACTCACATTTGCCTTGTAAAAACCTTGTGCAGTTAGCAATTACTTGTTGAAACAAGGACACCTACTACGGTTAAGATACTTGCTCTTACTGCCCCATATCAAAACTCGACCCTGTCTATAGTAGGTAATTTGCCTCACATAATAAACAGTTGTCTAACTATGTAGGCAGCGGGTGGCATTCACATGTCCAGCCGGCATTACAATGAAAAAGATAAATTAATTTAATGTTATTAAGACGTTGCATCTCTCATGTAATCATACCGATCGCGATGTCGTCGCATTGAATATAATTTATAGCTTAAGTACCGTATAGTCATGGATATGGTTATTTTAATTTATTTAATAGTATGGATACAATTAGATACTTTGAATTGATGACATGCATGTCGCTCGTTAGTGTTACAGCTTCAATGGCCCTGATTGCCTTGTTCACAAACTAAACTAAATTTAAGTTCTGTGCATCTTTTTGTTTCTATTTCATTAAGAAAAGGACAGAAGATAAAATATTAGTTTAGTCCTGTCAAATTAAGATACTCCATAGACAGCAACATGGCTACTAAAAATACGTCAATTTACGTCAGGCGCTGACTAGTTTGACAGGACTAAACAAATAATAATAATAATAAATAATAATATTTTTTTTATATTTTTTAATGTTTTTTTATACTAATATTTAAAAACGTATAAAATAAGAAATATAAATAAATAAAGGACATAATAATAATATCCCTGGACATTTCACACAGATAATTATCTTCTGTCCTTTTCTAAATTAAATAGAAAGAAAAAGATGCATTGAACTTAAGTTTATTTTAGTTTGTGAACAAGGGAATCGGCGCCAATGTTTATGATTTATTACTATCGTGGTAACGGCCGCGAGTTACGAGTAGAAAGTCGTAGGCTCGAACCTAGACAGGCGCTTTACTTTGTGTAAATTATTTCATCACCACTGTTTCCAAAACAATGGAGGAAATCATCGTGAAGAAACCGACATGTATTAGAACCAAAAAATTCGAAGATTTTTTTTTTAAATAAAAAACGTTGCCCACACTAGGACTTTCTCCTGTATCGTGGGTGCGTTTACAAACATTTAAACTCACATACACAAACAGCCAGACCCGGAACAACAACTACCTGTAGGCAATACATATTTGTGAGGAGAACTTGTTCGGATTTTCGGTCCACATCGACACTAAAAGTGCTTTACTACACCCTTGTCAGAAGCATACTGGACTACGCATCTTCAGTCTGGAATCCCATTATAGTGTCCATATAAACAGGATAGAACGTACACAGAAGGCCTTGAACAGGTTCCTACGCTTTAGATGCCCTAGATGCCCTCATGACGCTAATTATTTCCAAAGGCTTAATCACTTCAATATGGTATCACTTGAACAACGTAGAAGCACTTCTGATCAGTTCTTATTTTACAAAATCATCCATAATCTGGCGGATGTACTCGAGTTATTATCAGAAATTAATATAACTGTACCTAGGCGTACCGTAACTAGATCTCTGCGCAAAATAAATACCTTTTCACCATCCTCATCAAGAACCAACGTTGGTCTCAATGCCCCCTTGAATCGATTAATGGCTAATTATAATAAAATAGATATCTGCAACAATATTGATATATTTATAGACCCATTTTCCCAATTTCGCAGAAAACTTATAACTATTAGCGACGATTCATAATTTCATAATCTACTTTTTGTTGCTTACTATGTATTTAATTTTTTGGTATTTTGCCACATGTACCTGCCACTATAACAATTTTGGAATGTTCTTTTATTGCACTTGTTACCTCGTTTATTTTTTAATTTAAAATTTTGATCTTATGATAATTCTGATTTTAATTTTTGATTCTAATTTCGATTATTATTTTGCGTCTTACTTAATGTTTTGTTTTTTGTATCTAATTAATTTTTCTATCTTCACTACGAGTAAAAAATCTTGTTAAAACGTAATATTTAAGAAGCTATTTTTTATGTAAGTGCTGTGTACGCCTGTAAATGACTAATTCATCATAAATCAATGCTTATGTTATTTTTTATTATGTTAATATTTCTAGTGAATAGGTCGTTGGTGTACCTAACAAATAAAAAAATAAAAAATATTTGTTCCGTGCGGGAATCGAACCCGCGACACGGAGCGCAGCAGTCGATCGCTCAGCCACTGCGCCAACCGTGTCGTGAAACATGTGACATCTACTAACCCGCACTGGACCCGTGTGGTGGATTACAGCCCACTCGCTGTCACCGAGAACATTATACGCTGATTAATTATGCTATCGTGGTATGGATGGAGTCGTGCTGTATGTGACAAATGAAGGAACTTCTCAGCAGCAGGACGGAATCTGGATTTGTGTCCAGTCGCTGACAATAGTTTTGCATCCCGCTTTTTACATGTGACTTAATTTAAGTCCAGAACAGTTAGAGGGGGCGCATGTTTAAGTCACTTCAACATCACACACACGTCACTCGTCGTTGTCACATGTTTTTACTTTTATGTGCTCGTAATTATTTAATAAGCCTGTTTTTGATACTAATTTGTTTTAGTTACTAAGTATCATTTTTTAGAGTGATTTATCTTTTGTAGATGCACGTGTTTGTATAACAAATACAATGTAATAGGGGTTAAAGTATGAAATTGCCGTTTTATTGTAATAGGTACTTCGAATTGACATAGAACCTTCATGGTTTGAGATTTTTGAGTGAAACTTTTTTCACATGGTAACTATGAAGTTCTTCTTTTAAAAAATGTGCAACATTCGATTATCGACTTTCAGTTGTTTTTTTTATTCAGCTTAGACAAGAAAGATGGATATTTTTTAAAAGAAAGAACTTCATAGGTACCTTGTGAAAAAAGTTTCACTCGATAGTCTCAAACCATGAAGGTTCTATGTCAATTCGAAGTACCTATTACAATAAAACGGCAATTTCATATTTAAACCCCTATTATTTGTTGTATTTAATACATATTTTTTATTTCTTTCGTTCTAACTGGCAAAATGTGGGTGTACTGTGAAGGACGATGCAGATATGGACAGGGAACGCACAGTATCATCGGTTCGGGCTGAAGGCTGGTCTTCAGATGTACAGCCGCAGTCACTTTGACAGCGGGTGTGAGTGAGCAGTTTGCTGCTATGCCTCCTTTCCCCTAGCGAGGCAGACACCGTAACGCAAAAAACGAAACTTACTCTCATCAAAATGCACATGTTTTGACAGCTTATGCCAGGTCCTGTAGTAAAAATGGCTGACTTGCGTCTTGGTCTTCAGGTTGACATCCGGCATGCCTTTCTTCTTCATCTTGGCGCAAATGTAGGCAGTTATAGCGTCGAAGTCCTTCCCATACTCGTTGAGCGCTTCAAAGAACAAGTTCTTCTCGTCAGTGGACCAGAGCGCTTTGGGCATTCTTTGCTTCACGGTCGGGAACTTCAGCTCTTTCTCGTCGATCTTGCTCGGGGTCTCGCATTCTGGGATGTCTGGAAATAAAGAAAATATTCTAGGTCACCTATTTTTGGTAGATATCCTAGGTGGGTTTAAATCGGGGCAAGTACCAATGTGACATCGGTGAAAGAAACATCGTGAGGAAACCTGGACGTATAGTTCATATAAGTCTGAAATCACCAACCCGTCTTGAGCAAGCGTGATTATCAATGCTCGTGCCTTCTGTGTGTGAGAAGAGACCTCTGCCCTGCAGTGGGGCAGTAACAGGCTGGTATTATTATTATTATTCCAGAAGGCCAATTCTCGTAATTTAAAACTCATCTCGGCGACAAATAATGTCAAAAACTTTTCAAAATGTAGGGTTTGACAGATTGAGACTGAGACCAGACTTTGATCGTTTTGAGAATTGCCCCTCTGGTGGGTTACAGAGTGAGGCAAATACGTTATAAGATGTCTACATAAGTCTTTATGTCAAGTAAAAAGATATTTGAGAGTAGTTTAAAAAGTTGCTAAAAATCATCACGTGATTAATTGTCGATCCAGTTTCAGAGATTAGCGCGTTCAAACAAAGTCTTCAGCTTTATAATAAGTATAGATAGATAGATGTTAAAGAGGGGCTCGTGGCTCGATCGATCAGGTTAAGCTACGCTTGCCACGGTCGTTCCGTGGATGGGTGACCATCTTTATATACCGAGACCCCTCGGTGCCTCGGTTAAGCCGTTGGTCTCGGCTGTCATTCTCGGATCTTTGACAGTCGTTACGGGTCGTCAGAAGCCCGAAAGTCTGACAACCAGTCCTACCAAGGGGTATCGTATTACCCAGTAACTGGGTTGTGGAGGTCAGATAGGCAGTCGCTCCATGTAAAGTACTGGTATTCAGCTGCATCCGGTTAGACTAGAAGCCGACCCCAACATAGTTATAGGAAAAGGCTCGGCAGATGATGATAGTTAGATAGAATGTTTAAAAGTAGTTTGTTCGTGATTTGTGTCGTTTTATAAGGTACGGCTACGATGGCGACCAAGATGTGACACACGGTATGCGTTATAAAAAAAAAAAAAACTAACAAATCAATAATCAAAAGGTATCTAATGATAAAAATCAATAAGACTAAGTTAAACCTACATATTTAAATTCTTGGTCCAATTCTACATGTTATGCATTTAAACAAATACCAACTTTATTTATTTATTTATATATACTTTATTGTACACCACAAAAATACATGGCACACAACAAAATATGTATACAATGGGCTGCCTTATCGCATTACTGCGATCTCTTCCAGGCAACCTTAGAATGGACAGTGATTTTTTTTTTACTTTACCTCTGTATAAATTACATTGATTTCAGAAAGACTAGTATTGTAAAAAATACCTGTTATCTTGTTATGCGCATCATTAACGAACTTCATGTCACAATTGCTGTGTTCACGTGTCATTTGAGTGTATTCGCTAGGACACTGTTATTTATTTTATGTTATAATTTTATAATAATATACAGGTTTAGGTAGCATATTATTGTTGTAGGTATACAATGTGTTTCAGAGGGGTGTGACTAAACTTGGGGGTGTGGTACAGGCCATCAAACTGAACAACTTTTTCCCGGGGACTAACATCGTAATCTTCAAAAAAACAGCAGTCGTCCCAATACATCTGGTCAAGTAGGCATTGAAGTTTTGTGGGAGACGACCGCTGTTTTTTTGACGATTACGATGATAGTCAGATAGCCAGATACATACATCAGATAGCAACTAATAAAAAAACAAATAGAAATGATAAAGACCGATGTAAAAAATTAGCAGGTAAGTGTGCCTCACGGCTGCACCAAAAAGGGCCAGTTCAGCAAAAATGCCAGACAATAGTGCCTGACGCTGGTTTTCAACTGAACCTGATGTGTGAGGTGACGGATGTAAACCAGTTTTACACTGCAACGTGACGTGTGTATAATATGTGCATACTTAAATAAGATAAAATATGTGACAAATAAAAAATAGTAACGAATATATACATAAATAGTGTGAGTTGAGTAATATTGCAAAAATAAACTAATAAAATACTGACAAATATAATGAGACGGCCGCGTGATACACCTTCGTTAGTATGTAACTAAATAAATTCTTCGAAATGATTCAGAACAAAATAAACCGGTTTTAAAACGATGCCTAACTTCCACGTTCCAACACATTGTCATAATTAATTAAGGTCTGCTTAGCTTTTACGTGAGCGCCCACTGAGCAATCAGGTTTTGAGTAAAAAACAAGCATACACGAACCGACGCTACAGGGAATTATCTCTTGCATGCTATTTTCAACCCTATTCTTGTTGCGTTTTAGTTAATTTTCAATTTACCAATGAAAAATTTCTCGAGCATTTTGCTGAACAATGTATGACCCTTCATATCACTGTGACTACGATGTTCAGTTTTGTTACCTATACACACTGTAAGGGACATCGACGAGCAAACTGTTACCATGAATTCAGCATATGATTCTAGACCATAGATTTCTTTTTTTAATACCGACGGAAAATTTCAACGCTAGTGGATCCAGAACTAGAGTAGGTACCATAGATTATACAGTCTATTATTGGGTAGGTACTGTAGTGCGATTCTGTAACCATCTCACCGTGAAAACTTAGGTGAAGTGAGCGTGGAGTGAGCTGTCATTCCAAATAATGCTAGGGATTGACACTAGTGACAACTCACATCAAGCTCACTTCACTTGAGTTTTCACGGTGAGATTTTTACAGAATCGACCGGCTGGTGGCCCAGTGATATCGGCTACTCAGTTCACTTCACTCAGGACTTCAGGTTCGACCGACTTACGAGTTGTAGGTGCTGAGCTCGAGCCCGGGCAGGCACTATATGTAATTTCATCACTGCTGCTCTCAAAACGATGAAGGAAAACTTTATCGTGAGGAAACCGACGTGTCCTCGAACCAAAAATTCGAAGACATGTGACATTCGCCAACCCGCACTGGGCCCGCGTGGTAGATTATGGCCTAATCCCTCTCACAGAGAGGAGGCCTGAGTCCCAGCAGTGGAAACGTTATTGGCTGATTATGGTTCTAGAATCACTGAATTCGTAGTAACAGTTTGCACGTCGATATCCCTTACACCCTGTATGTTGTCAGTGCCTATTGCCAAACTCACCATCAGACCCATCTTTCTTCCCAGGTCTCTTGTCCCTTTCGACAGGCGGTTCCAGTAGGAGCTTCTTGATGACCCTGGCGCTGGTCCTCTGCTGCTGCTGCGTGGTCAGGGAGCCCAGGAGTTCAGTCCGTTCAGCTTCCAAGCTAGACGGCGCTCCAGGTGACATGGTCGCATCTTTCAAAACCTGGAACAAGATGAAGGGTTTTATTTTGACCGACTTCAAAAAAAGGAGGTCCAGTAGGTAAAACGTCTTATCGCGATCATACAGACAAAAACGAGAAGCGACTTCAATTTATAATATGTACCTATACATATATTATCATATCCAAACTTAGTGATTTCAATTTCAATATTTCGCAATCTTTTATTTTATACTAACTTCTGCCCGCGGCTCCTGCGTGGATATCGGAAATTAGCCTGTAAGTCCCGTCAAAATCAGTCCAGCCGTATCGGAGATTAGCGGGAACAAACAGATAGACAAAAATTTTAAACATTGTATTTTTGTTATAAATAGATACCGTATATACCTACTTCCATATGCATACGAGTATAGTAAAAAGCTGTTTGACCTTTAAACAGACAATTCAATTTAATTTTTTGTACATGTCTTAGTAAGTATATAGGTTTTACTGTCTTTTTGTTATTCTATTTGTTGTAAATATGTTTACGAATTATTTGGGGAAAAAATTACAAAAAGTTGACTTTTTTAATTAGCCTATAATGTCCCACTGCTGGGCAGAGGCCTCCCTACTCTCTTTCCACCTCTCTCTATCCAGAGCTGCCAAGGACATTGGTCCTTGACTTGATTGCTTTATGAAAGGAGTCCAGCTCATCCCGCCATTTCCGCCTGCCGCGACGTCGTTTGCCATTAAGCGGGACCCACTGGGTCGTATGTTTGGCCCATTGATCGTCTGGCATGCGGCAGATGTGTCCAGCCCAATTCCATTTAAGCGTGGCAGCTTTCCGAGTGACATCATTAATTTTAGTGATGGAACGGATTGTTGTATTCTTAACCTGGTCCACAAGTTTAATACCCAGAATACTCCGTTCCATAGCTCTCTGGCAAACCTCGAGGGTGGACCTCTGCTGAATTATCAAAGACCATGTTTGAGAACCGTACGTGAGGATGGGAAGAATATACATGTCGATGAGTCTTCTCTTGAGGGATAGAGGAAGATCGCCCTTCAATAGCTCTTCCAGGCATTTTCGGTGCGTCTTGCAACTTCTTTGTTTTGTCTTGCCTTGAAAGAGACTGTTTGGCCAAGATAGAGATACTCAACGACATATTCAATCTCCCGCCAATCACCCGCCACGGTGATGCTATGATGCACGCTGTTCGTCATCAACTTGGTCTTTGACATTTTCATTAGAAGTCCAACCTCTAAGCTTGCCGTGCTGAGATCTTCTAGCATCTGTGTCAGCTCGGAGACTGAAGACGAAAAAAGGACAATATCGTCGGCAAAACGGAGATTGGATAATCTCTTTTGTCCAATCATAATGCCCCTTTCTGTCCAGCCTGCTGCCAGCTTTCTGAAGACTTCCTCCAGTACGGCCGTGAATAATTTTGGAGACAGCGGGTCTCCTTGTTTAACGCCTTTATTAATTTGGAAAGATGGTCCTGTTTTAGAACAGCAGTGCCATTCTGTAACCATTTCACCGTGAAAACTTAGGTGAAGTGAGCTGTCATTCCAAATAATGCTAGGGATTGTCACTACTGACAACTCACATCAAGCTCACTTCACTTGAGTTTTCACGGTTTTACAGAATAGACCGGCAGATTTTAATGGCTGCGGTGCTGTTTTTATAAATATTTTGCATAAGGTTTATGTACGTGGTGTCTATTTCTTGGTTCTGTAAAGCGTTGAAAATTGAGGTATGGCTGATGCTATCAAAAGCTTTTGAGTAATCTACGAATGCAATATAAAGTGGAAGCAGAGTTCCGGCTTCCACTGTGTGCTTCTCGACAACCTGGTTGATGGAATGGAGGTGGTCAGTGGTTGACCGCGACGAAATCCGACCTGTTCCGGAGGGCTGGTGTTTGTCGAAGGTTTCGGCTATTCTGTTCTCGATCACTTTAATGAAAGGTGCGAAACCAGACTGATGGGACGGTAATTGTTTATGTCTGTTTTGTCACCCTTTTTGTGGAGAAGAGTAATCTACGAGTGACAAAATGTGCGTGGCAGAAATCCGGTTTTTAAAATACTGTTGAAAAAAATTGTAACATGTGGAAGAAAGACAGGCTCGCCTATTTTTAAGGCTTCAGTGGTGGCGCCATCATAGCCAGGGCTCTTACTATACTTGGTTGCATATTAGAAAATCAAAACTTTCTCGAGCAAATTTCCAAAGAACAATAAACGAAATAACAAAATTTAAATTACCAAATGTTTTATTTAGAAAAAATTTAAAATCCCAATGTATGTGACATCAAATGAACGACTGATCAAAAGTTTTTACATCGAAACAGCTAGGTTAGGTTAGGTTAGAACTGTGACCACACAACGCACGAGCCGAGCGAGCGCAGCGAGCGGTGCCGCGGCAGCGGCCGGCGAGTGCCAGAAACATATTAATCGCGGGAACTACGTCGCCGCTCTTTGGGATGTCATCGATTTGATCAATAGTGTAATAAATAATTTAAACATTGATATTCCAGACTTTTGATCAAATGACCATCGTTATTTTAAACTTTGTCGATTTGTACGTTGTTCTTTTGAAATTTGCTCAGGGAAGTTTTGATTTTCTAATATGCAACCCTATACTTCATGCTCTTACAGTGCCTTATGAACTTCCGAGTCTGTGAAAGGTGGAATGTTATCGGAGCACGAATATACAATTACGTTAGGTTGTACAGTCGGTTCCTAGCTGTACAGATTCTTATAAAATTCTGTTCAAATATTCAAAATTTGGTCTCTGTCGTTCTGTCTCACACCTGCACAATCCTTTAAACACGCAATTGTAGGTCGTCCTTTGCTTGATATTCCTTGCTTGGCTTTTAGTGAGTTATTTTGCTCTAAAGCAATCTTTATGAGATGTTTGTTACGGTTTCTTATGTCTTTGCGAATACTGCGTTTAACAAGTCGGTCAACCGATCCGTGTTCGTGTGAACATAGCAAGTTGTTGTCTCTCTTCAAATAGCTCCTTCGTTTGGTAACTAAGTTTACTCTCTTTGTATTTGTTCGTTTTTATTTTATTACTGACCTTTTTAATACTGTTCTTTTTTATATTAGTGTATTGTTTGAAAAAAAAATGAGTTTGAACGTCATCTTCATCTGTTCTTTTTAATAAAATAAAATATTTTTTTTAAACCTAAATTGAATTGCTCTTGGTTTGCTATGAGAGTAGCTTTATTGAATCTAATTGAGTTTTTTACTATTTTGACACCCTCAATTTTTTGGCTGAATTTTAAAGTCATGCGTAAAGGACTGTGGTCGGAACTGAACTTAAAATTATTAAGAATTTCTATGTTGATGATCAGTTGTTTGTGTGAAGTTGACTATTCAGTATTTAATAAAAAAAGTTGAATATTTAAGGGCCTAGTCTTCTAGTGCACAATATAAGAATCGCGTGCGGCGAGTCCACGCGCCGAGCGTCTTCACCCGAGCTCCCCGCAGTCCCCGCATTCATCCAAGCTAGCGTAATTATTGACACGGTCGGAAAGTTGCTCTACTAAGTATCATTCAATATTTATTTATATTTGAATGGTACCTTGGGTCTGGGTTGTCCGTATTTTGAGAGTGTGAAGTATTATTTTTAAGGTTAAAAGAATACGCCATATTTTTATGTAAAGCAAGTTTATTATAATTTGTTATGAAGTAGTTATTAAATAAAAAAATATTGTTTCTTATTTCTCAATTTATACGTAACTCTGCGCACTGTGCGATTACTCTGCAGGACTCTCGTATAGGACTTTCTGTTTCATTTTCTGTTACTTTTTTATATAATTTGGTTTTATTTTTGACTGTGTTTAGTTTAGTTTTTGATCTATACGAGTCGCAATAAATACTTTTCTTTCTTTGTTTTCTTTCAGGAATTATTTTTCCTGAACGACAGCGTCTGCGGCAGAAGACGTGGTCGCGTTCTTATTTTTTTTTACTTTTTTCTCAATAGCTTGAACGATATATGGCGGGTCTTTTATTGGCATCGAGCGTTCAAGGCGGGAATCAATTAGCTCAGGAAGCAGACAATGCAAATAAAATTTAGACAATGGGCCTACCATTTTGTCGTGCCAGAACGTAGGGTCTCTTTTTATATAATCGACTTTCATTGAGTACTCCTCTCCAGTCCATACGGCAAATAAGCACATATCCATCTCCGTAATGTTTAATTGGCCCTGAATTTGGAAATAATAATCGTGGTTTTTGTCAATCACAAACGTATTTTTTCTAGTGTTATATTTCCAAAATTTAATTTTTTTTGCTTTTATGGCTTCTTCAGTTTGCATATTTTTTGCAGAAAAGGGGCATTTTACTTCTACCAGTCCTGTTTTTCCATCTTTGTCTTTATAAATACCATCGGGACTGGCTCCTAAATATTGGAGTGTTTTATGAATATAAAGACCGCAGCGGGCAATTGTGACGTTTTCCTGCAGAGATAATTGGCTTAATGCTGTTTGTTCATTATCTCTACCATATGTGATCGATGGGACATTTGACAACTTTTGTGGTTTCACAATAGCTTTCACTAAAGGAGCGCAGCTAATGTTTTCTTTCCGTTTACATATTTTTCCAAACATAGACGCGGTTAATCTGATTTTTCTGTTTTCTAACCATTCTTGACTGGAACTTTGGTCTATCGTCTGTGTCTGTAGTTCGTCTCTTTGTTGGTCAGAAAGCTCCATTTGTTTAAGAAATTCATTTTTTGTCATCTGGAAATCTTCATCGGTCATATCTGGTCTTTGAGCTTTCTGTCCATAATCTGGATCATTCATATTTCTACGGATTTTTTTTCGAAATAATCTTTTGTAAACTTTTCTTTTCGCTCTTTGTGCCTCATATACATTTGTGTATTTGCCAGTAGGTTTACCAAATATGCATTTATGGATAGCGTTTATTGGTTGCTTGGTGTTAAAGGAAATAACTGAAGCGGAACACCTTTCCTGGTATGAATTTTTAAGTGTGTAATTAATTCGTTTCCCCCCCACATATTTGGCAATCACTGAATTGAATGTCTCAGCAGGATTGCTATCAACGTCAAAAATGAGACTTTTAGCGTTTGCAGCCAAAAACAAGACAATTTGACTCATTTTCCTCCACAAAACTGTGTTAGCTACATCAAGTGCCGTATTTCGGTCAGTTTTGTCAGTTGCTGGGCATATAGCGTCATCGCAATCCGAGTGACTACCAAAAGAATGGTGTAATGAATTCAAAATATCTGCACGAAGTTTAACCATTTTTTGACTGTCAGAAATGTCTTCGTGTTTCCTTAACTTTATAGCCCGCACTGTATATCTGCGTAACTTCATGATTTTGAAGTCAGTTAAAAGTTTCCTTAATTGAATAGGAATATGAGTATCTTTAGTAAGTGCTCTCAGTTTGTTACATAGATTTCTTAGCAGATGGTTTCTGCACTCGATCTTCTGAACCTTGCAGTTTTTATATGGATTGCTTTCTAATATTTTTTTATGAGTACTGGAATCACCATCTGATATCAGTCTAGCATATATTAAACCATGAGTTTCAAGAGAGCTACCAAATCCTTCAACAAGCGACGTTGACTCCATACTGGAAGAGCTTCCAGAATAGTTCTTATAGCATATATGATTTGCAGGTTCAATTTTTTTATTTTCAGCTTTTGCACATACTATGCAGTATTTATTTTTTACACCAAGATATAAAATTTTACCAGTGTATGCGCCGATTATTGCTGCTGCTCCTGATGATGCTGAATAGTTATTACGGAAAGATCTTTTGGACCAACACCCGTCAGCTATTACATCAATCATTGGTGTACCTTCACAATCGACACTGCCAATTTCTATTGCATGTTCTGCCTCTTCGATGCCTGCCTTGGCCATTTCTTCTACTGCCGTCTTATGAAACCATTCGTAAACTTTTTTGCTTATTTGAGCGTATAAATTTTTTGACATACCAGGTAGATCAGTATTACCTGCCAATTCATTTAAATTTCCCAACCCACAGCCAATACTAATAATACCTGCAACTATACCGTGGTTCACATCACAAGTGTTAGACGGATCTTCAGTGCTTATGTCAAATTCGGAATTACAGAGTTCACACTTGAAATGCAGTTTTGATATAAAACCTTTACGTCGCTCACCGATACATTTCAAATTTCTATACCTACATCCAAAAGATTCTTCGTTATGATCAGCAATCTTTCCCAAAATTTCTAAAAAATATTTGATCGATACGATTCTGCGCCCTTCTAGGCAAAACAGTTTGTCATCATTGGTAATTTCTGTTTCATTTTCAGTTTGTAGCTGTTCGTCGTCGCTAATAATTACAGGTTGTTGACGTTTCCTTAGGAAAATTCGGCGAAAAGGAAAAGCCTCTTCAAATCTTCGTTTCCGGTTCATTTTATTATTTGAGTTTGTTACATTTTCAGTTCTGTCAATATTTTCAATCATCACTGGTGCTGCCATAGTAGAAGAGGTAGGATTAATATTTCGAGCTTCTGACAGGTTGCTAATATCTGAAAATGGTTGACGAGAACCAGCAGCGGATCTGTGAAAATAAATAAGTCATAATATTAACAAAGTTTTCAGAAGTATTAGCAAAAAATCAAAGTATATTAGACTAGCGACCCACATATACTTAAACACTAAATACACAAACACACACACCCCCCCCACACACACCCCCACACACACACACCCCCCCCACACACACACATCCATCCACACACAATCTCCCACACACTTACGCCCCCACACCCCCAGACACACACACCCTCACCCCATACACCCCCATACACCCCCCCACACACACAACCCCCACACATACACCACACACATCCTACCACACCTCCCACACCGTCAACCCCATACACCCCCTCCACCCACCCTCACCCCATACACCCCCACACACACCCTCACCCCATACACCCCCCCCCCACACCCCCACACACACATCCATCCACACACATCCTACCACACCTCCCACACACTCACCCCCATACACCCCCCACACACACACCACACACACACACTCTCATGGCCTCCCCAACACTCACGCCCTCCCCAACCACACTCTTTTACACCACTTGACAGCATGCATGAACATCATATAATTTATTTATTTTTGTTTTATCATATTTAGATATCGATACCCATCACTTCTGCGGAGTTTCGCTATCTAATTTAATTTGATCCTGTATACGATATTATCTAAACACGACGAAATAAAAACAATATAGATGATGACAATGATTTGTTTCGGGGCAATGACCGCTGGTAGTATTGTTACTTGAAGTGTGAGTAGATAAAATCGTATACCCATCAAGTCTGTGGAGTCTCGCTAGCTAATTTAATTTGACCGTGTAGTTAGGCCCTAAAAATGAATACTGTAAACAGTTCTACTTACCTTTGGATTCTATTTCTCTTCATCACTTCTACGTTTGAGCCCAATTTTTTTTTTTTCGTACATGCATATTTCTTTTTTCGTTTACGATCCATATTGAAATCAAATATTTACAAAACTATTACTGATACACAAATATTTACAAAAACTATTACTAAAACACCAAAATTATATACAAAAAATAATAAAGTAGAGCAACTTTAGATACACAACAGTGTGCAACCTACGTTAGAGCAGTAGCAAAGTTAGAGCGAGAGGGAACAGTTAAAATTCGTCGTGGACCACACGTCCGAACGCTCCGGCCGTGCAGTGGCCACTAAGGAATTTCTCTCTCAATTCTGGTTTATAAACTCGTTTTTGGAGGTCTTTTGCGATTATTAATTAGTGTTAGGGTAATGTGATTTAGGTGCTATTTTTTTTAGTAGTTGCTTAATGAACTCTTGGCATTAAAATAATCTAATTATTACATACATACGATGCATAGTTATTATGAAACAAACCGTATATTAAGAGATAAAAACAGAGAATTTTAATGAAATTGTGACCTCTGAATTAAGAAAATGGAACATAATTAGAAAAAACTATTCAGCGCATTTTGAAGACGAGAATGTTGAGCTAATTATGCGCTGAACAGATTTATAAATTAATTCTTCATTGCCATAAACTAAGCGCACAAACAGAACTCGAAATGATGTTGGGCGCGAAAGAGCTGTATTTAACACTGGATTTACCCAACATTATCCACCTAAATGAACTTAAAAAAAATAACTAGCTATTACTTATATTATGGTTATTTATGTGCAATAAAAATATTTCATGTTATTTCATTATTTTGTTAAAAAAAACAATACAAAGTTGCGCAATTAATTCGCCGCGAGTGAATTTTGCAAGACTGCAGCCTTAATACCTAGGAAGTTGGATATCAAACAACGTTGTTTTGAACTGTATTTTATTTCCGGCACGCCCCAATTCTGGTTGTGATCATAATTCAACATTATAGACTGATTATTATGTCTATTGGTCCTTCGTAGGCTGTGAATTATTCTAACACGTTGCTATTAAGATTTGTATATCCTGATCCGTGAAAAAAACAGGTACGTTACGATGACATCATACTATATTAATTTGACAAAACAAAATGGCTCAATTAATTGGCATAAACTCAATTACAGTGAGGTAATATTACGAGCGTGCTGGTGTAATATTTTATCGAGCAAAGGCAAGAACGCAAGAACGCACAATCATCACAAATGAATGCAAGATACGAACAAAATTTACAGGTAAATGCTCACTCGCCGTGCAAGAGCGCAAGAACGCACATTCATCAACAATGAACGTAAGATCCTATCTACTACAATCTGTCAAATTTCTTTAATAGATTTTCCACTTTATCGTTAAAGCATTAAGGTTTAAGGTTGATTGGGAAAATTTGACAGTTTCGGGTAGCTTGACCTGCGTCTGTACATTATTGGTATATTTTTTACTTTTTAGAGGTATTGTTTGTGTTGGGGGTTTATTAAACTTTGTACCAATACCAACCTTAGGGTGTTGCAGAGAGCAAACATGGTAGGTGTAACATAACTTATATGGCAAAGAAACCAATTTTCTTTCTTTTTTTGGGGTTCCGTACCTCAGAAGGAAAAACGGAACCCTTATAAGATCACTTCGTTGTCTTCGTCTGTCAAAACGCTTTTTCTCAGGAACGCGTGGAGTTATCAAGTTGAAATTAATATCAAATACTCAAGGCTGCAATCCCTTGAAGCAGTGAAAAAATCAAACTTCTAGTCAACGCAATCAAAAGATACGGGCGTTTATGTTCCGTTGCCGCATATTTTGACACTCGCAAGGGAATCAAAACCTATAGGGTACTTCCCGTTGACCTAGAATCATGAAATTTGGCAAGAAGCAATGCCATGTAGCACAAGTAAAGGAAAAAATCCGAAAACCGTAAACCAATTTGTAGTTACAAATTTGTACGGAACCCTAGGTGCGCGAGTCGGACTCGCACTTGACCGGTTTTTTTTGTAGATATAATCATGCTCATGCTCTCGGATGAGCTCACGAGTCTTGATAAAGAGCTTTACTATTACTTGCTACTACATAATTACTGTAGTACAGACGCCAGCACATCAAGCTACTACAATCTGTCAAATTTCTTTAATAGATATTCAACTTTATCGCTAAAGCATTAGGTTCAAGATTGATTGGGAAAATTTGACAGTTTCGGGTAGCTTGACCTGCTGGCGTCTGTACATTGTACTGTGTAGGTACACAGGTACAATGTAAACATCTGTGTTTTGGTTACTTTGTATCCAGTACGACCTCCTGAGAGGGCAAAAGAGCCAGTTAAGTAAAAGTACGGAAAAATACGTTGTAAATGATTGATGACTGATGTTAACTTTGAATTTTCCTTAGGTTTCTTTTTAGAGACATTAATTGAATTTTAATTAAATTATAATTGGGCCACTTCTTAATCCGCTATAGTCATTACCGACAATATGGGTGTCGATGGCGACGAACCGAGATTAAGGTGTATTTTGGGTCAGCAGAAAATTTATCATTATCAGTGGAAACTTGTAAATGGCCTTCTATTGGATATTGTTTACTAACTGCGCCCCGCGGTTTCACCCGCATAGGTTTCGACCTCGTGGGAATATCGGGATAAAAAGTATCCTATATGTTAATCCTGGTTATAAACCATCTGTGTTTTAAATTTCATCCAAATCCGTTCAGCAGTTTTTGCGTGAAAGAGTAACAAACATCCATCTATCCATCCATCCATACATACTTTCTCGTTTATAATATTAGTAGGATAGTAGGATTAGTAGGAGCAGGATGAACACCGTTTATATTAGCTGCAAGTTTCCCGAACAGCACCCTAATTGCGTAACACACGATCAATAGGAATCTGAATCATTTTGAAGCAAATTGCTGATCCATTTTTTTTATTGATAATGGGCTCACTCTTGACCTCAATCCAGCCCAGAGGCAGGGATGAGATCTACGGTGGAACGAGCTTGCCCAGAAGAAGCCTATTCACTCTCGCCTTGAAGAGATTCGGGTTGTTTGAACTCGGGAATGCAGACGCAGGCAGACGATTCCACTCCTTAGCTGTGCGCATCAGAAAAGATGGTGAGAAGCGCTTAGTGCGTATATAATATGGTATATTGACCAAATAGGGGTGGTATCCCGCAGTGCGTCTGGACTCTCGATGGTAAAAAGGTGAAGGCGGGATGAGCTCATGTAGCTCTTGAGCACACTCCCCGAAATACAGTCTGTAGAAGACGGACAGACAGGCAACAATTCGCCGGTGAGCCAAACTGTGAAGCTTTGCCTCCACCAGCTTTTTATCGCCAATTAGTCTCTTAGCTCTGCGCTCCACTGAGTGACGAGTACAACTTGAAGACGGCCATGCAGCATCGAGACGTCTGAGTGGCGAGTTGGTATTTAGCTGAGCCATCCCATAGGTGACTGCAGTACTCCATACACGATCGGACTTGTGCTATGTAAAGGGTTAAGGGTTTGTAAGGGCCATTGCTTCATAAGTTCGAAAAATTTGTCTGCTCAACACGTAAATAACGCAATTAATGTTGTTGAACTGTCAAAATGAAACCGATTTCGATTGATCGTGTGTTACGCAATTAGGGTGCGGGATACAATAAAATAAGTCATCATCATTCTCCTGCCTTTGACCCAATTTAGTTGTGGTCGGCGCAACATGTCTTTTTCTTCCATACTTCTCTATTAGTCGTCATCTCGATAGTCACCCCCTTTCTAGCCATATCATCTTTCGCAAAGTGCATCTATCGTTTCTTTGGTCCTCCCATACTCTTATAGCCATCCAGTAGCATAAAATTATATTTAAAAAAAAGACAGCCTAAAATTCTACGTTGGAGACGATTACAGGCTACACTGATTCTCTATACTTTATGAAGTACTTATCATTGGTATATTTCAAACCCAAAGATCACGTACTATAAAGGACCACCCAAGTCATAATCTATGCATACTTTTAAAAACCCACAAATATATTTAACCGAAAAACATGCTGTAACAACAATGAGACGCATTTACAGTTCTAACACGTTTGACTGTGCACATGGCAGACTCTATTACCATAATTGTTTAAATTGAGTCACAAAGAAAACGTAAACTATTAGATACAATAAGTATTACATTAAAGACTTGATGCTTGATAACAATAGTTTTCTGTGCCCATCCTGAGAACTTTGCAATGCAACTTTATTTTTTTAGCCTACATTGTGTCCCACTCCTGGGCACATCCTCCACTTGTTTCTTCCAAACATGCCAGTCCTGTACGATCTCTGGCCATGTTGGCCCAGCAAATGTTACCACACCGTCGCACCACCTTTGCCGGGGACTACCTCGACGGCGATGTCCTGGAACATAACAACTGAACAGTCGGGATCCATTAAGTATTCGACAGTGGATCCCGACTATTCCGTTGTTATTTTTATTTTTTTAATGGTATAAACTAGCGCTTGACTGCGATCCCGCCTGATGGAAAGCAGAGATGCAATCGTTGATGGTAAGCGCACTAATTTATTATGAGCCTATTCACTCTAGCCTTGAAAACACTCAAATTATAATCGGACGGGAAGACCGCTGCAGGCAAATTGTTCCAGTCCTTTGATGTACGCGGTATAAACGACGAGGCAAAACGCTTCGTCCGGATCGCGGCGGTGTCAACAACGTAAGGGTGGATACTCGCCGTACGACGGGTTGTCCGATGATAGAACGGTGATGTTCCATTATTAGAATATATTTTATTTTCTTCAATAGTATTCATTCAATAATATATTATAGAATTCTAGACCACCGGACATCTAAATGCTTGTTTTTTTCTTTTATGTTTTTTTTATTATGTACGTAGTTTGGTTCACTTTTTAAGCAGTCGGGTTTTTTTTTATAAATGGCATCGCACAGGTCAACCTAGAGGGTTGTCAGCTGTTGGTGCCTCAATAAATTAGTAATATCCCTGGATAATAATATCCCTGGACATTTCACACAGCGCCATCTAGTCCCAAGCTAAGCAACCTAATGCTTGTGTTATGGTAACAAGATGGCTGATAAACTACTTATATACATTTTTTTTTTTTTGTAAATACATACATATTATAGATAGAAAAACACCCAGACTCGGAACAAATACATGTAGGTCATACAAATATTTGTTCCGTGCGGGAATCGAACCCGCGAAACGCAGCGCAGCAGTCAATCGCTTAACCACTGCGCCAACCGTGCCGTCGCCATTAGTGGTTCCAGCCAGTGCATAAAAACTTTAAAAACTAAACGACTACACGCTAAGGGCAACCACTGTGGGGTACGGGCATCGGCTGAGGGTGTCGTTGGGGGAGGGCAGCAAGGGACAGGCTGGATGGGATTAAACATCTACATACCCTTGTCCCATGTTACTTGTGGTCGGCACAACACGTTTCCTCCTTCCATTCTTCCTTGTCAACCGTCACGCGATCACTCCCTCCCTTTTCTTTGATATCATTCCTCACACAATACATCCAACTATTCTTAGTCGCTCCTCTCCCTCTCCATACTTTAGTCACATGCGTTTCCTCCCTCCTCATCACATGCCCAAGCCATGAATAAAAACTTGAGAGGTGTCAAGGGACACCCGGATGGAACGAAGTATAACTGGCTTGCTTTCTATAAGAGAGAGCGAGAGAGAGAGACAGAGAAACACGCGCACGCCGCACGGCATACAACTATAGCAAAGTGTCGTTCCAACTTTTGGTCTTAATTTTTCCCGTCTAGCCCCCTTTCGCAACGCGCGATAAGGAACTTCGTTCCAAAAACCATTTAATGAGGAATGAATCATAGGGGCCGCAGCTGTTTGACAATTTTGAGCACCATGCAAGCGGGACTATCCCGATCCCGACTCATTCTTCAGCACGAAATTTGTTGTAGTTTTGCTTGCATTTAATTACACGCGTATTTCCGCTCCGGTTAAAATCTTCACAAGTGCCGACCACGATCAGTGCAATAATGTGTCCGAAATTACTCCGTGGTTAGATTTGTCCCTGTAGGCTAATTCTGGCTGGAAGAACCTGCCATTCGGTAAACTAGGTATGTATATAAGACAGTCCACTGATGAGTGCGGTAATTTCGGGCATCGATAAGATGTTAATAATGAAAAATAAACCATATCATAAAAAACATATAACATAACATCACACCTTGTTTCTCCGAAGAGTTGGGCAGGAGCAAAATAAACCATATCCTACATACCTAATAAGATAATAATCAGGTAAAAAGTTAATAAAACCATTAACTTTAATAACCTTTAAATGTTTTTAATAAAGAGACTAAAAACCAGATTCGAACCCTAACAGCGAGACACACACAAATTAACCTGAACTTTTTTAAAAGAAATCATTCAAATACCTATGTAGTTCAAAAAAAAACACGCCTTAAAAGTTAAATAAACTCAAATTCGAGCCATTCCACTGAAAAGTTCCAGTATCCACGACCTGGCTCCATCATCAGATCAGCTCCAAGATACCAAATTATAGTTTTGTCATCCGAACTACTTAAAGGTAAGTACAGGACGCCAGCAGGTCAAGCTACCCAAAACTGTCAAATTTTCCCAACCAACCTTGAATCTACTTTAGCGATAAAGTTGAAAATCTATTAAAGAAATTTAACAGATTGTAGTAGCTTGATGTGCTGGCGTCTGTACATTACAAATTGATACAAAGTTTCATTTCGATACGACAATATAAGTAGATTAAAATTGAACTTATTACATTGTTCGTTAGTTACAAGTGAGTGTTAAAAATAGAACAAACATTATTATTTCATATAATATCTACATCATTATTGTAATATAGTAGTTTGATAAGTAATGTTATAAAATTAACAATTAATGCTTCCTCTCTCCTAACTCACTTATTTTGCTGTGCCCGACAGGGTCCATATGATCTAATTATAAGTTTACCACCTAAGAATACCTACATGTGGAATGCATATTGAGTGAGTGAGAGTCTGCCACAGGGCGGTTTCGTATTTTAATCGTAGAATCGGTAGAATCCTTAGGCTAACCCCAGCAGTCTCGACATTCATAGCGATCGCTTTACGACCGAATTCGGTCGCTAAGTCCTGTCCCTCCATACATTTCACCTGTCAATTCGGGACTTTGCGACCGAATTCGGTCGTAAAGCGATCGCTATGAATGTCGAGACTGCTGGGGAATGAGTCCGACAAGCACATGGCCGGCTTTTTTAAACAGCGATCAATGAATTAATATCGTTCTATCATTTTCCGCAATACGCATCGTATTCTCGACACGAACGTTGACGTAGGATGCGTGCAAAAGGCTGAATGATAAAAACCCCTGCATGGACGGCCGCTTTTGAGTATCAGAACGCGGCGCGACCGCGCGCTATTGAATTTGGAACCTTAGTTTTTTTTAAATAAAATAGGCTAAGGACTAAAGAGGATATTTTTAAATAATCATCAATTTTTTCGGAACGTGATTTAGTGTTGATAGTTAAAAATGAGTTTATTCAATAAATTATGTTTGATTTTGTTTATCGGTGTTTACTGCGAGGCACAGACGATGAGAAAGGAGGCTTATATGACAGTCGTGAGTACAAAACATTTATTTATTTATTCACACCACACACACTTAATAAACTATCTATAAACTACACAAACATAAAATTCAACAATAAAAATAAAATAATAAAAATTACAATATTATGCCTCTTTCAATGCACCTTTGTGCATTGAAAGAGGCATAACATATTTTTTTATAGATAAATAAAAGGAATTAAAAATATCAGTATCATAAACAAACATTGACAGCCCATGATGGAATCAGGACTAACCTATAGCAATGTATTAATAACCACATTTATGCATAATCAGCCTATAATGTTCCCACTGCTGGGACACAGGCCTCTACTCTTCAAGAGGGAGTGGGCAGTAATCTACCACGCTGGCCCAGTGCGGGTTGATAGATGTCACATGTCTACGAATTTATTGGTTCTAGGACATGCCGGTTTCCGTACGATGTTTTCTTTCACCGTTTTGAGAGCAGTGGTGATGAAATTATTTACACAACAAAGTGCCTGTCTGGGTTCGAACCCACGACCTACGACTCATAAGTCGGGGGCCGTTACCACTGGGCCAGTGCACTTGCACATTTATGCGCGACACAAAAAAAATCAAACTTCACTTAATTAGGTACCGAAAAAAGAATCATTGGAATGAAAATGTTAGATGCAATCATGAACACCAAAGTATCAATAAGATTTAAAGCTCAGACAGGCAATTCTCGTAATTTTTAAAAACGTTCACACTCTCATCTCCGTCTCAATCTGTCTACATTTTTGACATTGATTGTCGCTGAGATGAGATTGTGACTAGATTTTGAACGTTTTTAATTACGGGAATTGGCCTTCTGATTTCAATAACATTATAAAAATAAATAAGGATTGTATAAAACCAGTGAATCAAGGACATTATAAACTCACCGACATTAAAATAAAACTAAAGTTAATGATGTCCGATTCGTTTTCAAGATTGTAATAATGTGCAACGACACGTTGTTATTCATTCACAAACCGCGGTACAGTGTGTTGTTTACATTTACATTATGTCAGTATGATGGTAAAAGAAAAGAGTAGAAAGTTCACTCCGTGCTGTCAGCGAGAATGTCGCATTATCCGTACATGTCCAAAGCCTATCATCACCTGCCTAGCCCTTTTCCCAACTATATTAATTACTAGCTGCGCCCCGCGGTTTCACCCGCATAAGGTTCGATCCCGTGGGAATATCGGGATAAAAAGTATCCTATGTGTTAATCCTGGTTATAAACTATCTGTGTGCCAAATTTCATCCAAATCCGTTCAGTAGTTTTTGCGTGGAAGAGTAAAAATATCCATCATCCATCCATACAAACTTTCGCATTTATAATATTAGTAGGAAGTAGGATGTTGGAGTTCGCTCCAGTCTAACCGGCTGCAGCTGAATACTTGTATCTTACATGGAGCGACTGCCTATGCCTATTTGACCTCCATAACCCAGTTATATGACAACACGATACCCCTTGACAAGATTGTCAGACTTTCGAGCTTCCACTACCCGTAACGACTGTCAAAGATAGAGGAATGACAGCTGGGACCAACTGCTTAGCGTGGTTTCCGAGGCACAGAAGGATCACGGTATGTAGCTTAACCTTGAAGATCGATCCCTGCGACTGTTATCATTTAGCCAAGCTGTTCATGGTCCAAAATTAGTCTTTCCTCTGTTACTTTAACCTTAACTTAAGACGAAAGAATGAAGAAGTTGATAGTCTTATATATCTTAAAATCCTTGGAACAACTTTAGGGTGCGTCAGCTTTTTATTATTATTTACCGCTTTTTATAGGTTTTTTTTTTACGTTTTTACTTCAGGTTTTTTTATCCGCTGCTTACATAGATTACGTAAGGATAGTCGTTAATATACCTTGATAATTTATCGAATGGGCAAAAAATTGATAAACGACCAGAGAGATAGAGTTACCTTGTACCTATGTATTTTAAGTCTTTTTTCGTCTGTGGAGTTTGATTCTAAGTGGCCGTTTAGGTGGACCAAAAACCCGTTTCAGATGTATAGTATATCTCTACGTTAGAAGACGTTACTTGGTTATTTGATATCCTTGACAAGATGTTCGCACCTATTCTCCCTAGCTTTGTTAAATTAATAATTTTATAACAAGCTGTTGCCCGCGACTTCGTCTGCGATCCAGGATGAAAAATACCCTATGTCTTTCTCCAGGTCATGGCCTACCCATGTGCCAAATTTCATCCAAATCCGTTCAGCCGTTTTATCGTGAAAGCGTAACAAACAAACATACAAAAATCTAATATTTTCTCTTTATTATATTAGTTTATAATAGAGGAAGAAAGGGCCTCAAAATACTGTAAGATGGGCCCACCCCATTACTTAAGGTTTTTCCATATTTCTAATGATTATTCCTTCCTTCCTTTTCAAAATTACAATTAAAAGACTATAAATTGATAGACTCATCGACAGTTTATCATTGATCACAATAGTTAGGCTATTTATTTTCCTTACAACATAATAGTTAGGTTTATTACAACAGACAGTCCGCTGTGCAGGGCCTGCATGGAGGATGACGAGACAGCGGCGCATGTGCTGCTAAACTGCCCGGTGGTCGCCACGTACAGGGCAAAGTACTTCGGTAACCCAGGTACCCTACGTGAGACGGTCAGTAACATCAAGACGTTGCTGGCCTTCCTTGAGGAGCTGGGGTGGATCGAATGATCGATTTTCCCACCCGTACGCAAAATATGCGCATCGTCGTGGAGTTGCGGACACCAGCCCGTATTACCTATTACCTAGGTTTATTAAATAAACTAGCGATCTGCCTCTGCTTCGCACGGTGTTTACGACTTGACAAATATGAGGGTATCTTTATCTATACAACATAACAAAGAAATAAAATTGAAGTGTATATTTGTAATGTCAAAATAACAGCTTTTTACTAAATGCATATGAAAGTATGTATATACGGTTATAACAAAAATCATTTTTTTTAAATTTTTGTTTGTCTGCCTGTCTGTTGGTTCCGAGTCCGACTAATCTTCGAAACGACTGAACCGAATTTGAAAGGACTTTCACTGGTAGATAACTGATGTACTTTGAGTCCCGGTAGCACGTTCCCCTGGGATATTTGTGAAATCCAGGCGGGCGAAGTCGCGGGCACAGTTAGTTCTATCTAAGTTTAATAACAATGCACTTTCTCTAAAGGATGGTAAAAACTGCATCAAAATCCACCGAGGAGTTTAGTCATAAAGACAGACACGAAAAGCGACTTTAATTTATAATATGTATAGATGTAAAGATATAGTTTTAGAAAAACCAAAGATCATAGACAAGCTAACTACATGTCAAATAAAATTATTCGGTTGATGGTTTTTGCTATCATAATGCATGATTGACATATTAGATGGTAATAACTTCCTTCCCTGAGTTGGACGGAGAGTTTTAACAAATAATTGCAGATTTTCAAAAGAAAAATATGAAAAAAAACCTTATAGTAGGTAATTTTTGCGAAACTGACACGGGTTAATAGGGCAACACTAAGAGGGGATATATGCCTAGTGTAGACTATTATTTCGTAGTTTGGAACCCAGACAGGCGCTTTACTTTGTATAAATTATTTCATCATCACTGCCCTCAAAACGGTGAAGGAAACACGTGAGAAAACCTGCATGTTCTAGAACAAAAAATTCGAAGACATGTGACATCTACCAACCCGCACTGGGCCCGCGTGGTGGATTTATGCCCACTCCCTCTCACAGAGAGGAGGCCTGTGTCCCAGCAGTGGGAACATTATAGGCTGAATATGTAGACCATTATTGCTCACACAATTGTTTAAAGGTGATTTGTATACTTCTATTTCGGTTGTGATAGTACAGGCATGTAATGCAGACGAGTGAGGAAAATTCCGTGAGGAAAGGTCTGAACATGAATGTGGATGGCTATAAGAGTAGGGGAAACCCAAACAAACGATGAATGGACTGTGTGAAAGATGACGTGGCTAGATAGGTGACGACTATAGAGAAGTATGGAAGAAAAAGACATGTTGGGCCGACCACAAATAAATTGGGATAGGGACAGGTGCATGATGATAATTTATACTTCAATACAAAATGACCAGGGTTCAATTAGGGGCGGGGGGGGGGGGGGGAATTGTCAGTATACATACCTGCAGTTTTCGATAAGAAGAACTCGATTGTATGTGAAAATGGTGTAAACATCCTCCAACTTTAATTTACTTATTTAAAACATTCAAAAGCGAGATTCACATTCCCATACGAGTATCTCGTTCTCACAATAGCTCCTGCATAGCTACACAACCACAACTACTCGATACGCTTCCCTACCGTAATTATCGAACATCAATCAATGTTATCGTAATTCGTAGGAGTAGGTACTCCAAACAAGTCCAAAACCCGAAAATTTGGTCAGTTCTTAATCAAATAGACGACCGTGTCATTTTCAATACGATACCCTATCGGATGGCTGTGAATAGAAAGAAAGAAAGAAAAGAAAGAGAAAGTATTTATTGCGACTCGTACAGGATCACAAACTAAACACAGTTAAAAATAAAACAAATTGTATAAAAAAGTAACAAAAGGAAAAAAAAACAGAAAGTCCTATACAAGGTACAAGGCCAAAAGGCTCCTATCTCAGCATGATGCTTCGACATTTAAAAAATAAATGTCGAAGCGCTGGTATTCTGATAGGGCCCGCTGTGATGTCACGGGCAATCACAGTAATAAATAAATAATAAAATAGATATAATATTATGTAAAATATTACCAATAGCTATGCTGGTTAGATACCTACCTCACACGCAAATTATAATAATCACGTATACCATAACAGCAATACTAGTTAATTCCGCGTATATTGTCTCTACATAAAAGACCATCAAGAGACTGTTGACAATAGCTGCGCACGCGACACGTGCGCCTTATATTAAAATAATAGCGCACAACGGTGCACCGAGTCTCGGGTGACAAAACACCGGCCCATCATTTATTTATCTACGAAAAGGCTACTCGTACCTACTTAACTTCCCATGGGCATGTAAAACATGTTTCTTTTACAGCTACCAAAAGCATATGAAGTAGTGTTACTATTCTGGACAAATTGACAAATATCTAAGCTGAAAATGCTCGCGAGGTACTTGCGTCATCAATTCATCACCATTCCGCCTGCCATCCCAATTTAGTTGTGGTCGGTGCAACATGTCTTTTTCTTCCATACTTCTCTATTAGTCGTCATCTCGAGGTAAATGATAAATGATTTTATTTTGTAAGTAGGTTTGTACAAACACTTTTACACGTAAACTAAAAGTGTTACTGTAAAAGTGTAAAAGTGGTACTTCCGTAACACACATAAAATGACAATTGATCGCAATGGAGTTGCGTTTTGACAGTTCACCCAGGTTCATTGTGTTATTTACGTTGTTGAGCAGACGAATTTTTCAAACCTAAGAAGCAATGGATTAGCGATATCTTTAAAAACTCTCGGAATAGGGTGCTAATTACAAGTCCAGAAGTGCGTAAAACTACAGGCTGTTAGTGTAAACACCGTTGTTACTAAAACCATAGGTAGTTGACTTAATTATAAAAATGTTTATCTGAATTTAAAAATAAATAAACGTTATTTTCTTTAAAAAATGTAAGAAAGTTTCTGTCCGAAACCGTCCGTAAATTCATGCGCTTGCCGGCTTGCGGCACGCGCTGCATAGATAAGGGAAGTACTGACGACGCGCTGTTTCCCGCGCTACGTCTACTTTGCCCTTGCGTGCACTTGTATAGGGTGAAATAATTTTGAAGAAAAATTGAGACTTTACTTAAAAAAAAAATGATATTTTTTTTCATTGAATTTACGTTCTATAAGTGAAACCAAACCACTGGTTTCAAGGATAACGGTGTTTACACTAACAGCCTGTATAAGTAATTATTAATTGCAAATAATTATTTAATTTTAACTGGGAGCAGATTGTGAACAGGATACAGATAATGAAGGCATTTCATGCCTTTAAAAACGATGTTCTTTCCTAATCCTCGGCTTCCATTGTAGGTCATAGCAATGGGGAAGTTGTAAAGTCTGGCTTGCTTCCATGCTGTGCCACAGTTTAGCAAAGGCTTCCCAGATCCCATCCTGTCCGTCTCTCACGGCTATTGTTCCATCATCATTCAAGTCTACTATATCCCGTTCTCTTTGTGCCGGGATTTCCAATCCGTTCCATGTCCTCAAGCATCGCTTCTACGTTAATTTTGTCCTTCTATCATTTGGCATTCTACACCATCACCAGGTGCTACCAGTTAGCCCCGCTAACCCATCGGCCTTTCGGTAGAAAGGCAGATAGGGTAGGCTCCACAAACAACATGGCCTGGTGAAGATCGCAGAAATCCGCTGGCGCTAGAAGCACAGAACCGGTCGTTGTGTCAATGCTTGGAGGAGGCCTTTGTCTAGCTGTGAACGTTTTTCAACTGAAAGATGATGATGATGATGACCCCTTAGGGAATACACGCAAAGTGCTAATAGGATAAACTGTGTGTTGCAACTAAACCAATTATATTTATAAGTTTATAGCGTCGGTAATTACTCGCTCGGGGCATAATGAATGATGACCTGATACTAATAATGGTTAAGTACCTGTCATTGTTAACTTCTTCATTTTATGTTAATTGACTTGTATGAAGCAGCTGTTACGAAATTGTCGTGTTTATGTAATCAAAATTGTGAAGGAACATAGGTGAGGTAACCGGCATGTCCTAGACTAGAGCAAATAATTCAAAGACATGTGACATACACGACATCCACCATACCACTTACAGAGAGAAGATCTGTATCCTAGCAGTGGAAGCATTATATGCTAATTATCCTATGCTTATGCATCATATCATGTTTTATTAGGCCTTCTGCCGCCAAATTTGCTGACACTTCACGCGGCTGCGCATTTATATCTCGTCGTTCTTCGGTCGCAAAGGACTTTGTTATCAGCAAAGAGTCTTCAAAATATGCTGGGAGTGTAACGGTCTACTACTAAGAAATTTACCTGTTAATGCTGAATACTGTCGAGACACTGCCTTCTCGAGTTAGAGACTGTATCAGTTGCAGGCCGCAGCAGTGTCGGTAGGTCATAAGGTGTCTGCCGAATGGATACCTGCATGGCAACCATTCGATACGCTTCCGTACCTACCGTATCGAACATCAATAAATGTTATCGTAGGAGTACTCCAAACGCTGTTCACAAATCCGAAACCCGAAAATTTTGTCAGTTTAAAATCAAATATAGGTACGACTGCTATTCTTCAAGGAAAATCAGCATAGCGAAATGTGTAATGTTCAATACGATAGCCAGTCGAGTGGTTGTGAAGAGCTATGCAGGAGCGTCAGCGTAGGTTGAAGCATTGGTAGGTACTCTTTGAGGGAATCCAATAGTTTTTTAACTGACTTCTAAAAAAGGAGGAGGTTCTCAATTCGGATGTTTGTATTTTTCTTTTTTTTTATGTTTGCTCGCGCATACGGCATACCTCCTTCGCTTGCCACCCGATTTGAAAAATTATTTTTTGTTGGAAAGGGTATACTTTCCCATTGAAATTTCGACAAGATCTGGTGATAAGTTTCGGAGACAGACAACGGAACTCTTCAATAAATGCCAGCAAATCAACGGCTATTGCTGCTATCGCTTATGTATGTATTGTTTACCCAATCACAGAACATAACGTCACGCCTGTAAAGGGGTACGCAGTTGTGTTCAGTATACCACGGTACTCCTCATTTCTGTCAAAGTTGTTATTGGGGTACCTCTAATCTTGTAAGTATATACGAATTTGTGTGGGGTAGGTACAACTATAAAGTGAATAATAAAAACCTTTTTACAAAAAAAGTCGGTTGTTTTTTTTTTTAGTAAAAAAGTTTTTATTTATATAAAAACTCTGGCGGAGAACGGATGATAATTATGCATTCAACTATAACGTGTTTATAATAAAGCGTAGGAATATAAATAAACAAGTTTTTTTATTAAAACCACTTTTTAAGGAATCTATGAAGGACACACGTCTAAGTGGAAAATATTACAAAAATAATCTACATATTGAGTGCTTAGGTACCTAAAGTATAAAAAAAACCGGTAGATACTAATAATATCAACACGAATTAAAAAAAAAAACATAAATACGAATAAGTAAGCAGGGTAAGAAACCGATGGATGTTTTCGAATGAAATTTAGTTTGATAAATGAACTGTTTGTTTTCTATTAATTAAATAAAATTTTATCCGAAAACTTGAATGCGTTTTTTACTAAACTTGAACTATATCCGACGACCCTGCATATTTATCTCTTTTGTTGACTGTACACGTACGTTTGTATGTTTTATCTTGTATTTATTCCCGGCAGACGTCGTCCTGTCTGAAAAAGCAGCGCCATCTACCGGGAGCAATTGTGTATACGAACCTTGTCCTGACAATAACAAACACACAAAACAGAATTATCCAATTTGGTGCAGTCGATCGGAAGTTATGCGCGTACATACATTTCGGTCATTCATTTTTATTTAAATAGATAGATAAGTAAATATTAAAATATTCACTTATATAAAATAATAAATACACACACAGTGACTACCTGCAGTATTCTCTCCTTCCAAAGGCTAATCCATCCAAACGCTACCTTTAAAGATCGCTTTTAGCGATTAGACCGCCCATTTTGCACCCCTTGTAAAATACATTTAAATCTGTAATTTGTATGGCGTACATGATAAAGAGTATTCCTTCTATTTAATTACCCTTCACAAAGTTTTTCTAGAATTTTCGTTTGGTCATAATCAAGGATATCTATGGTCATAATGTTAGGTCATGCGTGCCGGTATCATTAGTTGAAAGCGATTTAAAATCGTTTCGTTATGTTATGTATACAGTATACACTCGGCTTTATTCAAAAGCGATTTACTCCTTTATTTTTTAATGAAATTTTATGTTGTTACGAACATAACATTTTCGCTACCAGTTTGAAATTATAGGTATTTCTCTTAGGCGCCGTTTGCGTTTGTTTCGAGTTGTAAACTTGTGACTAATCCCAAACAGTTTTATTCTGGAGTGTGCCTTACTGACAAACATTCGAGATTAAATGTATTTTTTTGACCTTTAGTCCTCCGAGGAGAGATAACCGTTATTTTATTCAAATGCTTTATGTTTTATGACCTGACCATTTTGCTCTCATCAAACATTTATAACGAGCATCCTAACTAATATTATAAATGCGAAAGTCAGTTTGTTTGTTTATCACGCTTTCACGCTAAAACGGCTGAACGGATTTGGATGAAATTTGGCACATGGGTAGACCATGACCTGGTGTAGGACATAGGGTACTTTTTATCCTGGATCGCAGACAAATTCACGGCAAATAGCTAGTATTTAAGTTGTCCGTTTTTTATTGCGTTAACACTTCCGGAAGGTCATCATCATCATCCACAACCCGACTTCACCCACTGCTAAGCATAGACCTGTCTTTTCTTGTGCCAATCCCAACGCCTGTGCCAGCAGGTCAATTCAGTTCAAATATTAACTTGCAAATACCACCTGCTGATGACAGAGGTACCGTGGCGGCATCTATGTAGATTGCCACGTGACGTCACGCCAAATCCTGCATCGCGCAAGCAGAGTTTACCGCGCGATTAGCATATACATATACAATGTCCCGACATCAACCTCGGGCATTAGCCTACCAGACTCAACACCCGTCTGGTCGGAGGATCCTCCATTTTCTATGGAGGATGATTGAACTTTACACCCTGTTCCTCATACAACTGAAATATGTGAGCCTTCGTAAACATACATAATATTTACACGATCGTTCAGGCAATAAAATTCAAATCAATTTCACATTAAAAGCTGTATCGTGAACTGCAATAATAATATAGTACAATAATTACTTCAAAACATGCAACATTCACAAGAGTAAATACTGATTTTGTCGCAATAGTATGTAGTGACCGCACTTTGATGAATAAGTATCGTTATAATAATACCGGCACCCTAATTGCGTAACACACGATCAATCGGAATCTGAATCATTTTGAAGCAAATTGCTAATCCATTTCTTCATAAGTTCGAAAAATTTGTCAGCTCAACACATACTTAAATAACGCAATGAATGTTGTTGAACTGTCAAAACGAAACCGATTCTGATTGATCGTGTGTTACGCAATTATGGTGCGGGTCTTTCAGTAAGCGCTTCCTACCTTTAAATTAAATAAAATAAAGTGTGTGAGAGATATCATCGAAATGTTTTATTTGTTTGCAAGGCCTATCGATGTCATTATGTATGGAATATGACATCGTTTAAATGTCCGCCGCGGCTTTACAGGGTGGCGCGCATCTGAAATGTCCAATTTTCCATAACTCTAGCATAAATCAGGCTGAATTTTACCGATGGCATGGGTTGTGTTGGCTTTGAGGGTCGCTGTGGTTTGGGGTTTATTCGCAAAGTCCTGCGACTTTGGTTTGTCCACTGTGCCCGAAGTCGCAGCACCGCGACTATCGCTTAAGGGTCTCGTAGAAGCGCGGCCGTGTGAGTTTCGATCGTGTGTTCGTAGTTTCTGTACTGTCCATATTTATATTGTGCCGAAGTCCTACACGAGGGTCTTAAGGAGGACAGGGACACACCTATAAGGAGACCAATTTTTACTACCAAAGCAACAACATTCAAAACGCATTATTGACCCGAAATAATATCGTACAATAATAAAATTAAATAATAATACCTGCCAATGCAGCAAAGGCAGGTATTTTTGGTCTCTTCTCATTGATCATCACTTGCTCAAGACGAGTTGGCAAGTTCAGACTTAAATTAACTAGGTATGAGGTTTCCTCAGAATCTTTTCCTTCACCAATAATGTCAGTTTTGTCCAATATAAACTCAGAAAGTACATAATATAATGAAAATGTCACATTGGTACTTGCCCAGATTTAAAACCACAAGATGTCGTGCATGAGAGGCGAGGTCTTAATTTTTGTTTAATAATCTTAACATTATTAAATCAGCCTGTATAAACACAGACTTACATTGTAAGATTTCCCATGTTATCTGATCAATCTGTCTGAAACTAGACATTGTAATTGATTTTCCATGTCTCCAATCTATTACTGAAGGGTGGATCCAATTTGCCCATCACATTGTAATCATATGTTTACACGCAAACAGTATAATTGTCTAATATCACAAAGGCGCGCAACAAAAACGACAACAATGGCTGCGCAGGATTCGCGTCACGTTTACACCGATTATGTCATAAAGATGCGCGCGCAAGCCCTGCGAATTCCGCATTCAAATTTGTATCACGCGCACCCATTTTTATGTATGAGTTATATTTTTATTTCCTTGAACGTGAATAGATACTTAAGATTTAGTTGATATCAATGAAAGACAAAGATATGGTTGGCCGTTATTAAGAAGATAAAACTACTTCATGAAATGGCTCTCAGTTGTGGATTCTCATTTAAGATAAAGGAAAATAAACGTCAACCGTTATACTACAGTAGATAGGGATAAGTGGTGAACGAACCCCCCCTCCCCTCACTTTGCCCTGCAGTGGGACACAAACAGCTGATTTTATTAATAAGATAACCGCCATAGCCTGAGTTCCCGATACCGGTGGGCTACAATTTTTTATATATATATTTTTTTATTTATAAAAATATTTTATAATGTAATTTATAAGTAATTATGGCCTGATTTTTCCATCGCCAGATAACTGACAGATTTGGTATTGAAGAACTGTCAAAAATTCAAAATTATTCCTCGACTAAAGATATCAGATGATTGATTGAGGAATAATTTTGTAATTTTGACAGTTCTTCCATACCAAATCTGTCAGACGTCAATTTTATTCCACGAATAAAAATTAGTATGTGTCGATTGAAAAATCAGCCATTAGGGCTTGATTTATGGATGAACTGTCAAAAATTCAAAATTATTCCTCCGGTATAATTATCTGGCGTTGGAAAAATCATCCCTATATGAAATAACCGTCAAACAGGTAGATTGCTGAGGTTAGATTCCTGGAGCTTTCACGGCTAGTAAAGTACAGAATGACAAAAGAGGAAGTCGACCTTATATCCTATCCTATGTGAAGAGCATTGATTTCCGTCATGCGTTACATACTCGGAACTCCCTTTTTTGTTATTTATTACCTTATCATTTATTAATAACACGACTAAAGCCAAATTACAAGTTTTCACAAATATCTATGTTTACAAGTAGCTATGTTTTTAGGAAGGCCTCCGTTTTTTTGACATGCCACGAGTGCAACAGACCCCTGCGCCTGGGCAAGACGAATAAAAGACAACGTACGCGAACAATAAGTTAGGAAAGGCTAGGAGGCTTCTTTAAGTTTTTTGTAGTAGTAGCTCTTTGTGAAGGAGCTCGTCCGGACAACTATTACCAAACACATTACTGCTGCTAAGCAGCAATTCCGTACTCCAGTTTGAAGGGTATGGGTGCCGGTGTCATTAGGGATGTCAAAGCATCTGCGACCTCTAACAATGATAAATAGGTTAGATAAAGGCAGGTCCATTTGATCCGGGTTCAGGCCGTAGGTCATTCATTAATAAAAAGTGACTCTCATAAATTAAAGCATGACATACACGCAGCATTCATAAACTGTCAAGCAATGACTAAGTATTAATGCTAATGGTTTATTTACAATTACCGTGATAGATATTTATTTTATGCAGATTCACGTAATATTAATAATTTATCACTCACAGTAATAACGGCCGCGACTTACTAGTAGGTCGTAGGTTCGAACCCAGACAAGTAATTTACTATTGTGTAACTGTAAATACTTTCATCACGACTGCTCTCAAAACGGTGAAGGAAATTGTCGTGAGGAAACCGGCATGTCCTAGAACCAAAATTCGAAGACATTTACGAACCCGGAATTCCATACGACAAAACAAAAAAAAAAACTGATTCCGACCAACATTAAAATTTAAAAAATAAAGATTATCTACTAAATACATTGACATTTCTCAAAATTATAGGTTAACTTGCAACGTTGCATAATGTACTGCGACACGTGAGAATTTACAGCAGGATCCATTCTTCTCTTATTTTTAGATCGCTGCACGAGATCACAACAATCATTTAAGATTATAATCAAGTACTATAATTATCATTGGATAAGTATCAGATTATTATCGCGTTATTATTACGTAAAGTATGAAATTAGATAGTTTTTATTGCTACGTAAATGATATTTAATTAATAATTAATTTTAATATAATTTTAAAGTTAATGACACTAAATAATTATTGTATGCCTATTAGGTAGGACATGTTGGAACTTTAATTTATTGTTAAGACCTGTAACTAAGATATGCCCACAATAAAGATATTTTGAATTTTTGAAAATTTGTTTTTCCATAGTAAATGGTGTAAAATATTGTAATGGTCTAGTCACTAGTGGTTCTGGTTAGCTTTTGTCCATAGAAAACAACGATTTTGTATGAGATGCGTACGCATTCGTTCAGCTTTACGGATGCGTACGCATTTCATACAAAATCGTCGACAAAAGCTGAACAGAGCTGAATAACTGTGGTTAGTCTCGTGTATTAGGTTGGGTTCAAATTCGGGCAGGTACCAATGCGACATTTTCAATTCATATAATAATAATAATAATATCCCTGGACATTTCACACAGCGCCATCTAGTCCCAAGCTAAGCAACCTAATGCTTGTGTTATGGTAACAAGATGGCTGATAAACTACTTATATACATTTTTTTTTTGTAAATACATACATATTATAGATAGAAAAACACCCAGACTCGGAACAAATACATGTAGGTCATACAAATATTTGTTCCGTGCGGGAATCGAACCCGCGACACGCAGCGCAGCAGTCAATCGCTTAACCACTGCGCCAACCGTGCCGTCAATATATACTTTCCGAGTTTATCTTAGACATTACTTACATCGTCGAAGGAAAATATCGTGAGGAAACCTGGGGGTCTACTCCGAAGTAGTATCGGCCGAATGTTCGGCCGTTTCCTGCTACGAAGTTACTATTTGGTTCGGTCGGTCCCGATCCTACACTCCTACACTCTTTCGAATATTGACTACGGTCCCGACCCAACTGAGCCGATCCGAACTTTTTTCGCATTTTTCAATAATATTCGGTTCGGCCATGTGTCGGTCCGATCCGAACATTCGCACTTTGCACTTCGGAGTAGGCCCCCTGGACTTATAGTTAATACTAGCTGCGCCCCGCGGTTTCACCCGCAAAGTGTCGATCCCGTGGGAATATCGGGATAAAAAGTATCCTATATGTTAATCCTGGTTTTAAACCATCTGTGTGCCAAATTCATTCGAATCCGTTTGGTAGTTTTTGCGCGAAAGAGTAACAAACATCCATCCATCTATACCTACAAACTTTTACGTTTATAATATTAATATAAAAAATATAAATATAATAAGTAGGATAAGTTTGAAATCGCCAACCCGTCTTGAGCAAGCGTGGGGGCTTCGCCCGCGTGGATGTTGGAAAATATACCACGGCGATCTACTAACGGGATTAAAAGTACCTTTTGTATTAATAAATGTTATAAACTATCTGTGTGCCAAACATCCAAATCCGTTCAGCCGTTTTTGCACCAATCCGGAACATACATCCAGACAACGGGACAAAAATTCCAAAAACTATATTTTCGCCATCATACTCGTTTATTTATTTATATTTATATATACTTTATTGTACACCACTAAAATACAAAGCATAAAAAAATACATGAAACTACATAATATACAATGGGCGGCCTTATCGCATTACTGCGATCTCTTCCAGGCAACCGAATGGACAGTGACTCGTTCCCACACCTCGTAGCAATAACTTTTTTTTATATTTCAATGTACGGTTTTGACTTCGTTACTATTATACAGGGTGGGAGGGACATCGACGCGAAAACTGTAACCATGAATTCAGCACATGATTATACACCCCATCATCATCATCATCTGCTGCTAGCCTTTTCCCAACTATGTTGGGGTCGGCTTCCAGTCTAACCGGATACAGCTGAATACCAGTATTTTACATGGAGCGACTGCCCATCTGACCTCCACAACCCAGTTACTAGGTAATACGATACCCCTTGGTACCCCCGATACCCCTTACTGGTTGTCAGACTTTCGGGCTTCTGACGACCCGTAACGACTGTCAAAGAGCCATGAATGATAGCTGGGACCAAGTATTATGATTATACACCCCGTAGACGACAAATTGCCTAGCGTAGAAATTATTCGTCGGTTATTACAAAAAAAATAGGCTGTTTCATAAAAAGTAAAATACCTACGCGGTCAAAATGTATAGAACGGCAAATTTATTTTTAATAACTGCCGAAAATTGTCAACGCGGGCGTTCAGCACCCTAATTGCGTAATACACAATCTATCGGAATCGGTTTCATTTTGACAGTTCAACAACATTCTTTGCGTTATTTACGTGCTGAGCAGACAAATGTTTCGAACTTATGAAGCAATGGATTAGCAATTTGCTTCAAAATGATTCAGATTACGATTGTGTGTTACGCAATTAGGGTGCAGAATCATGTACTGAATCTATGGTAACAGGTAGCGCGTCGTTGTCCCTGCTACCATGCGTAAGATTTCAATAACATTTAAACCTCAAACAAGTAAGGTAATACTACTGTACAGCTGTCTTAATGTAAGCGTCGGTATTTTCAAATCAATTCGCACTTAAAGAGCTTTAATGACGACTTCATGCAAAAACGACAACGTTTAGTGATGTCGAGGTGTGTCGGTTGATCGTTAGGTAATGCCGATAATAAAGGTCTGGTTCTAGGTGAGATAATCAGTTCAGGGCTACGGTTTAAGCTGTAGATTTGACTGACTTGTACCTACTGCAATTTTATAAGTAGATAGTTTCTGCCCGCGATTTCGTAGTAGTATAGATCTGTTGCATGTGTCCAGTCTTAAGCGGTGAAATTTCAAATAAATAAATAAATAAAAACTTTATTGCATAAAAGGTGTTGCTCAAAGGACCAAGGTTCAATTATGATCTGAAGGAGTAAGGTCCTCGATTTATTGATGGGCTTTGAATTCGGTATTTTTATTTTAATAGAGAAAACAAACAATTTTATAAATAGAAAATATATAACAGTAAAATATTAAAATCGCGGACATACAAACGGGTCGAATACAGAATCTCCTTTTTTTTTTAAGCCGGTTAAAAATACTACATTTTCACGGAGAAAAAAAATGAGATAAATACCTAGGGGCGGTCCCTAGGGACACAAGTAGTTTCCGGCATCCGACGGGCCACGACTCATGAGTTTTTCATTCAGAATCTTACTAAATCTGGCAAGAAATTTGACAGATTTATTATGGTTGGTCGTACTGAGAAAAGGTCCTTAACAACTTGACCTAACCTGAATTCTTTGTATAACACGATATTCTGATAAACCTTGACAAAAGTGCTAATGTGCGGCAGCCGCCTGGCCGGTGCAAATGAGGACTTGTTTGATTATTGTGGTCTAAATCAGTATTACTTTGCTTGGTCAGTGATGTCATCGTAGTTTATTTTCAATCGTCCTAGTTGGATAATGCAATAATAATAATAATGCTCCTGCTGAACCAATATTTCTTTTGCAAATTATGCTGGTAACAGCGAAACCTAAATTTTCTGACGTTTGATTAATCAACGATAATAGAAAGCAATTTTTAAGGAATTTCTTTAAGTAACGAGGGTCCGGTCCAGCCGTCAGTCGAGCATGCAGAGGCTCATCGTTAAAAAAAATTGTTCTGACAAAAAGCCGGACACTAAAAGTGAAGACATATTTTTAGTCTCTTCTTTCAATACTCATAATACTTTTATTATTTAAAAAAAGTAGTTTCGAAAACCTGGACATTTCCGGACAAATACGAACGGATGATAAACCTCCTGCTCATTTCGGACTGGCCATTTTTTTTTTATCTTTTCGTTACGGACGCTTTTAACGTTCTGCATCATTCTCACGTGTATCATTTTTAACATGAATGATGCAACCAATACTTTGTAACTATATTATTGTAATTTAAAAGAGTGTCCATGGACTTTCTTGCCCGTTCTTCTCCATAGGTACCTACTACGCTTTGGAATGGGCCACTAGCTTCATCTTTTTGACTGACTGACCCTTGACAATTCAAACGTGCCTGTAATTTCTTTAGTTGAAATAAATAGTTTGAGTTTGATAATAAGCTATTGTTTAGTTCATGATAACTCGCAATAAGAGCTACCTACCATTACACATAATCAGCTTATAATTTGGAGCTGGGGATAAAACAGCTGGGACACAGACCTTCTTTCTGTGAGAGGGAGTGGGCCGAAATCCACCACGCAGGCCCAGTGCGGGTTGGTAGATGTCACATGTTTTCGTATTTATAGTTCTAGGAATAGAATTCGGCTCATAAATGTCACTTGTCTTCGAATTTTGGTTCTAGGACATGCCGGTTTCCTCACGATGTTTTTCTTCACCAATTTGAGAGCAGTGGTGATGAAATAATTTCCACAAAGTAAAGCGCCTGTCAGGCCCAGTGGGCCACGATTGCTAATGCCATTACACAATGTGCGTAAATCAGAAACAGCCTTTGTCAAATTAACACTTACTAAGTAATATTTTATGGCGCTATGACTGTCAAACAGGTAGCTAGTTCCACTTAGTTGATCGTAAATGGTCCTTAAGAACGCACTTCGCTGCATGATAACATAAAAGCCTATGAAATTAAGATCATACATTTTATATGTTTACACACCCTACATGCACGGCATCAATAGTACCATCAGTTTAGTACCATCTATCTATACATACAGATATAGAAGTGGTGACAATGGGTAATGTAAGCGACGCAACTAGCGTAAGAACTTTTTTATAATATGTTAAATACTTTTCTTTTTAGCCGTAAAATTGATGTGCACTTGTTTTTTTTGGAGTCTCTGTCATCGTTCGTTGAAAAATAAGAGATTTAAGATTGTCAAGTAAATAATTTAATGTCTTTGGTTAAACCAAATGTAATATTTTTTCCCTTTATTTTGTAATTAAAGTTGTTTATTCGTTTTCTCTATAAATCCGTCATTTCCTTCCATTTCGAGCCTATTAAGACCTTTACAGGTAAATTAAGAAATTACTAGTTTTTAGACTGAAAAGTTACAAGGGATAGCTTCGTTGGTCTGGTGGTCGCAAGCGCTGCTGCTGAGCATGAGGTCCAGGGATCGATTCCCGGGTCGGGCAAAAGTGTTATTGGGTTTTTCCACCACGACAAAGCGATGGTGAAGTAGATCGGACTGTTATGCACAGAATTAACATTGGATGGATGAAATGGCGGCAGGTCACGGGATCAATCTGCGACTCCCGCATTCCCCTTAAACTTAAGGGGAAGATATATAAAACCATGATTAGACCTGCTGTCTTGTATGGATCAGAATGTTGGGCCACAAAAGGGATAAATGAAAGGCAATTGCATGCAGCTGAGATGAGAATGCTAAGAGGGATGTGTGGTGTTACACGAATGGATAGAATAAGAAATGAGTACATAAGAGGAAGTCTGAAAGTGGCACTGGTAACTGAAAAGTTGTGTGGAAATCGGTTGTCATGGTATGGGCATGTGTTACGGAGAAATGAGGAAAATGTCGTGAGGACAGTTTTGAGTATGAATGTCGATGGCTATAAGAGTAGGGGAAGACCAAAGAAACGATGGATGGACTGTGTGAATGTTGATATGGTTAGAAAGGGGGTGACTAACGAGATGACGAGTAATAGAGAAGTATGGAAGAAAAATACATGTTGCGCCGACCCCAAATAAATTGGGAAAAGGGCAGGAGAATGATGATGATGAACTTCTCAGTAACAGCCCGGAGTCTGGTTGTGTCCCGTTGATGACAATAGGATCGCCTGACATGGCACTTAAACATATCTAGCGAAATGTGGGTGTTACCATAGGTACACCCCTGCCTAATCCTTCAAGGATTATAGGCGTGACGTTATGATATGTAAAAGTTACAAGGGAAGCATTAAGTCTTACCGGCGCGTGATAAGAAGGGTTGAAACTTATGTGACTAAGAGAGTGATGAATATAATATGTTGAAGAAGAATGAAGAATGCAAGAGGAAGACCAAAGAGAAGATTTTCGACTGACGAAGACAACATAGATGCAGGATGAAATTGAAAACTTGCGCCAAATCGAAATAGGAGGTGCAGTAACTGTTACATATATCATTAAAAATTGTCATTTCACAAATCTAAATTCTTGAAAAAATCATTATCGTCTTAGATATTGTTAGTCTTAGTCAAACTAACTTATTGCCTTTATATAGAAACGAATTATCATCGTACAGTCAGCGTCAAAAATATCGGGACGAACAGACTGTTCAAAATGATCTCAACAACTAATAAAATTAAACTTTATCTCAATTGGATAAAGTGCTTGTCAGAATGACAGTTGTCGTGTACTGTCTTCATTCTGAAACATTCCTTGTGTCATTGAGTTAATATTTCATTTTCATAGTTGCTTAGATCATTTGAACAGTCTGTTCGTCCCGATATTATTGACGCTGACTGTACCAGTAAAAAAAAAATCAGTATAGTTGGAATGGATTGACTAAGGGATGATATGAAAAAACCGGCCAAGTGCCGCGCACGAAGGGTTCCGTACAATTATCTATACAACATTATCCCCCCCCCCCCCCCCAAATATTTATTTTAGTTTAATTATTTATTTATAAAGTGAATATACAACTAAATATTCTGTGAATATTTCAAGCGTCTACCTGCTGCCGTTATTAATATCGAGCAAGAAACACATCATCTGCACGGTTCATGAGATACAGCCTGGTGACAGACAGACAGACGGACAGTGAAGTCTTAATAGTAATAGGGTCCAGTTTTTACCCTTTGGGTACGGAACCCTAAAAAAAGGGAGTGAATGATAATGCGACTGCTGTCAGGGAAAAATGGAAGAGACAAACATATCGTCGCTTATCTTACTAACTGACGGAACTAACATTGAGGTGACTTTTCAGGACAAGCTTTTTGCGGTTTCGCACTATATTTGTTGAATTGTAACTCTCATAATAAGCGACTGATCAAAATAAAATTGCATGAATTATATTATTATTTGGTTATTCTTGCTATATATATATGTGAATTGTAAATATTACTGTTAGATAAAAAAATATAAGCATTTAAAACAGATACGTCACTTTTGTTAGATCTTTGTAAAAAAATGTTTTCATATAGTTTTCAGATACGTCTGTATAAAAAAGGATAGTAAAATAACACACAAACCTCAGAATCAACTTTTATTTATTAAAATGGCTCATTATTTTGTACTTATTAAAAAAACAGTTCCTAGTATCTTATATTAATACAAAATATGAAATGAGATCCTGAAGTTTCGTAAAAACAGTCTCTTCTAATTTAAATTCTCATAATTATTTAGGTTTAATGTTAACCCCAACGTATTAAAACTAATCAGTCGCAAAAATAAAGCAATTCTTAATAGCTTAATCAAATCACAGTCAACGTTATGTACCTAATTATGATAAAAATGTCTTGGGCTCTTTCTTATACTAAATACGAACTTTATAAAATAATAACTTTAAGGAGATAAACATATCAAAAACAAAATTATGAACACAAAGTATTTCTAATCAAATCATTAAAACTACCATAATATTCAGTCTTTGGTAGGAGCAATATAAATAAATCAATGAGGAAGCGATTTGTACAATTCAACATAATCGGGATGTCTGATAACAGCTCTATCACCTTTTGTTAGAGACATTAAGTCTTCATATTTTTCAGTCGCTATTTTGGGTGGATATTCATTAAGTGGACGGATTTCAGCGTAAAGAAGAAACATCTTTTGTCTTTTTAAAGTCAAACTGCGGTATGATTCCTGATCGTGAGAAGTTTTGAGGAAAATTTTTATTGGATCAGACTTTTGAACGCGAAATTCGGTCATTTCGGTCCAATTCACCAGAGCTCCTGTGTCGTCTTTTCTCAATGAGAGTAATTGAATGTCTGTAGACATTTTTTTTAAATCGAGAAAGTCAGTATGTAATAAGGAAAATATGTACTCGGTAAGGCTGATCTATTCGAGCTAATCTCATTATCGGGATAAGCTGAGCTGGTATAAAAACATCTCCAGCTTTTTTGACAGCATAGCTGATTGCACTGTGAGCAGAATCTCCGGCACTTTGACCATGGTTTGGTATTGAAAATCGTAAAGTGATTTCTTCAATGTTTATAGAATTAGTCAGGATATAAATCAATGCAGCAGCCACAATCGAATTGCGATTTTGGCCTCCACAACCATCTGCAAAGAGATAAATTCGCTTGAAGCCTTTTCTGTCGCTTTCTCTGAGAAAAATGTTTAAGGCAGTCGATATTTCTGATGCTCCTCTTTTACTTACAGCTTCATACCATGTAAAACAGCAACAATCACGAGTACCCAAGTCATAAACCGTTAAATTAAACGTTGATAAACGCCTCTTGTAAAAAACTGCGTTTTTGTTATAGGTATTTGAATTACCTGTTGAAGATCAAAAGTAACGCATTGTACCACGCCAGGATTTTCTTTCGCCTCGTTTAAACACATTTTTCTCGTATTGCGAAAAGTAAGCTTATCAAATTGGTGCTTCTAAAATTTTTCTTGCAGTTTAGCTTTCACCTCTTCGGTCCCATTATAATATGTCAGACATAGGCTGCACTGGTCTTTTTTCGGGCGATGGAAAGACAAATTTTCCCTTTAAAAACTCTTTTGTAGGTGGAAAAGCTGGGTTTCAATGGATTTCCTTCCAGAGACCTGATAAACATTCTGTACATTTTTTTAACGGTCAAATCTGAGTGAAGGTATTCTCTAGTACTACCTTCACGACAATAATGAGACTCAACTCTAGGATAGCGATCTATATGTTTAACACATAGATCTCGAGATCGTGGGTCGAGTTCTTGCTTGCTCTGAAGGACGGCCTCCACGTTTATCTTTCATGACAACTCCAGACTCTGACACTTTTTGGACTACAGTTCTAAGAACGCGTTCAGTTATGCTCAGAGTATTCAACAATAAATAGCGACAAACATTGCCTCTTACTCCATTAAGTGTCAAATAATATTTAAACGTTAATTTTCTTCTCGAATTTACTCCAGCTGTTTTTCGGAGTTTCAGTTTTTTCGACATGTCTGGGTACAAATTCACGCTGACGTTGTATATCGCCTTGTGACCAATAGTCTTCAAATATAATTTGACGACATTCCTCATCAAATTTGTAACAGTCTCGCTTTAGATGTTGGCAATAACTGAGATTGCATAGAGGTCCTAGTTTTTTTGTTGGCATTTCAACGGGGTGGCGTGATCTGTAAACCCAGCACCCCGCACTCCTGTTTCATCTTCAAAATGTTCGGTTAAATTTAGGCGTAAGTGAAAAAATATAATCATTCTTTCGATATTTTAGTTCACACTAAAAGACGTATTTAGATAGGGCTCTTTTTTGCCTACAATATTGATTCTGAAAAATTCTAACTAAATGACGTATGTACTTACGTCGGTTAGCAGAAAGCACATTTGTATAAAAAGCTACTTACGTCTACCTGACAAAATGTGTTTTCTCGGTAACGCTTGAAGATACAGATACGTTTATTAGACCGATCGTTTCGTCTTCAAAATTGTTTTAACTAGTATGAAAAACTCATTTTTGACGAAAATGCAGATACGTCTGTTAGAAAGATAAGCGACGATATGGCGCCCAACTCAAGTAACATGAGACCTAAGATAGAAGCGAACAATAGGACGCCACCGCATGCCGTAACAACTACCAATGTAATAAAAAAATAAACGACCTCATTATATAAAGTAATTTCTTTTCCTAGACAGACTTCCATAGAACAGCTGGTAATCGTAGAATGACGTGCATGAGATCATTAGACATAATGAAGATCGATTTATATATATTAATAGGTGGAAAATAGATTGTCATATAAATTACGTTAATTATTCAAGGAGAAGACTTCGTAAGTAAAGAAAAATTTACGTAATACGAATGAATCGGTTATTTTTATTTTTTTTATTTAAAGGAACAGCAAACAGTTACATTATAAGAACTTACAACTAATTTAACAAAAACAATTTTAGTGATAATATAACCCACAACGCTGTCCAAAATTGTTTATCACTAAAATAATAACTAATAATAATATCCCCTGGCATTTCACACAGCGCCATCTAGTCCCAAGCTAAGCAACCTAATGCTTGTGTTATGGTAACAAGATGGCTGATAAACATGGTAACAAGATGATTTTCAGAGGGGTACACACATGGGTTTTATTTAATATAGAGGAGCGGGTGAGACTTTTTAACGTACTCATTGGACAATTGAAGATTTCAATATTTTCAAAAATATTATTATATATGAGTCAACCATGCGGCGGATGATGAGCGCTCGCCAGAGTTAGTTCGGCAAGAGTTCACTGCAAAACGAACGTACGAACTTCGTTGCATAGACACAGGGTACCTTTCATCCCGAAAAAAAGTGCTGTTCCCGAGGAAAACCACAATAACGTTATTATGACCATAGATGGCGCCACGTGTCTTTCAAATTATATTAGAAACTAGGTAATACGTTTCAAGAGTTTAGGTAATACGTTTCAAGAGTTTTAGTAATAATATAATCCTCATCATCCACAGCCAAGCCTCATCAAAGCAGCAGGCTACCCCATAGAGAAGCACCGCGTGACCACGCCGGATGGCTACATCCTGCAGATGCACAGGATCCCGGCTGGCAGGCGCTCTGCTAGAAGGACAGGGGACCACAATAAAGGGAAGAAGGCTATCCTCATCGTACACGGTCTCCTCGGCAGCAGTGGGGACTTCGTGATCATGGGGCCCGAGAGAAGTCTTGGTAAGCGTGGAGCTGAAGCTGATGTTGATACGTCCGCGATCAAACAATGGATTGGCTATCAATACAAATAAATAAAATTGAAGTGTCTGTTTGTAACATCAAAACAATAGCTTTTTACTAAATGCCTAGGGAAGTATATGTGGGCGTCCAAGCAAAAAGGGTCCAGTTCTCGGCATTTAGTTTCCGAGATATAAGAAGTTTTGTAAAGTTAGGTGAAAAAATTGCATGTCGCGAGTTTAATTGATTACCTAAATGCTCAATTATCTAAAATTTCATATGGTAATTTTTTTTTTCAGAATTCCAACTTCAAATGTCTGATAAAAAAAATATGTGCCAGTTTTTAAATATTTTTTCAATCCTTACTGTCAATTGACTATTCTAGATACCGAATCTAGTCTTAACAAAGTTCTCCACTACTGGACCCTTTTCGGACGCCCACATATCATCTCTGCTCTTATCCTAGGTCGGCGTAACATGTCTTTTTCTTCCATACCTCTATTAATTGTCATCTCGGTAGCCACCCCCTTTCTAACCATATCATCAGAAATAGGAAACTACATTTTTATTTTTGTCTATTCCGACTAATCTCCGAAACGGCTGCATCGATTTTAACGGGACTTTCACTAGCACATAGCTGATGTTATAAAGAGATGAGGCTGATCTTATAACATAAAATGATAAACCAATTATAGGCATTTTTGAATTGTCAAGGTCGGTCAGTCAAAAAGATGAAGCTAGTTGCCCATTCCAAAGGTACCTATGGAGAAGAACGGGCAAGAAACTCCATGGACACTCTTTTAAATCATAATAATATTGTTACAAAGTATTGGTTTGGTTACATCATTCATGTTCAAAATTATGCACGTGAGAACGATGCAGAACGTTAAAAGCGTCCGTAATGAAAATATATAAAAAAAACAATTCAAATATTAAATTAAATCAAAATAAGCCATGGCAGCAAAGAGTTGACCAGTCCCCGACGGCGCCCGTTCACGAACATGACGCATAGATTAGCACCATTCAGCTCAACCATTTTGAAGGGAGCTAAATGATCCAACACATGCGCCACCATCAGCGAGACATTAGAGTGAGCATGACATACTCTCAGCCGCCAAGGCACATTCAAGTCAATGAAAGACGTACCCAGTAAATGGTAGCTTTATAGTATGTACATAGTACTCACATACGATCTATGCAATTATACAATACTAGGAGATTGAATTTATATAATGCAAAAATAGTATTTTAAAATCTTCAGCAGCTCCAACAGTATGTAGGTAGGGTAGGCGTGTGTGAAGTATTTTCAAATGCTAATCAATTTATTTATGCGTCCTGTGGAGCAGGACCAGCGTTTAGCCAAGCATTTTTGTCAGCGATGTAATCCCCCAACTTATAATATGCGTATCAAAGGCTAGGCATAGTCGTATCAAAGGCTTTTTGTCCTAGTAGCACGTTCACGTGGGATAATTTCTGACATCCACGCGAGCGAAGGCGCAGGCAGCGGCTACTACTACATAAAGGACAATGATCAACATCTTCACAAAATATTATAGTCATTATTTTCATATTTTTTTACGACATTACGCGTCGGGGATTTGATTTTTGAACTGGGCATTTAATTTAAAGTAAAAAAGTGTTGATATTGTTTTATTCCCTTTACATGACGTTCCGTTTCAAATGAACCTTGAATTTTGAAAGTGTCATGATCACGTCTTTTAAAAAACATGTAACAACATTATATTTATTTATTTAAACTTTTCGCACAAAAAGGTACAAAGGCGGACTTAATGCGTTAGGCATTCTCTACCAGTCAACCAAGGGTAATGAAGAGATTAGATGGCAGGTGCATTGATTGAGAGGGACAATAATAAAAAAAAAACTCTTAAAACTAGGTACACAAATACATAAATAGGTTATATGTATACACATATATACTATTACTATAATATATAACTAAAAAAATATACTTTGCCGATTCTACATTAATTAAAAATAACTAGAATAGAATTTTGATTTAAACGATTATCATTTTTTTAGAGCAATAATGGCCGTTCGTGTATGACATGTCAAATAAAATAAAGTATCTAGTTTTCAGGTTATTTCGATTTTTTTTTAAATCTCCGAAACTCGGGTTTTGTTACCAAAAGAATATGATAAGCCAGTCTATAAAAACAACCAAAGTTTGACTTTGATGCTCATGGTACGGGATTCCATACATCCATGAGCATTGTCCTTTAATTCAAGATATCCCGCTGATAAGTCTGTTGAATACTTAAACAAAACTTTGAAGACGACTTTTAATCGATCGATACAGCAACCTTGCTAGAAACATGTACCGCCAGAAACGAATCGGTTCAGCCGCCATTTTTGGAACAAATTAACCATACAGGCTTTTGTTTTACCTCCTAAAACCGCAAGCATGAGACAGAACACTAAAGTACTCAATTGCCATCTTTATGTTTCCAGCGTACCTGCTAGCTGATGCAGGGTACGACGTGTGGCTAACCAACCTACGAGGCAACCTGTACACAGCTCACACGAACCTCACCAGAAATGACCAGAAGTTCTGGGACTACAGGTACCTATGCGCTAATGTGCTATTCATCTTCTGACTATGGTCTATAACCAAGCCATAAGCACTGCTTTATGGGAAGAATATCTATAGGTACATAAAGGCAGGGGCATCGACGCGCTACCAGTAAGCATGAACTCAGCACATGATCCTAGACCCCGGAGTGTAAAACGAAGTGTAAATGAAGATATGTCTCCCAGTAATTTCAACGCGTCATAGTAAAATTTTGAGATAACTGGTGTCAAAGTACGTAGATGATTTTAGAAAATTGTTAATAAGCTTCTTACCTGTAACTTTTAACTGATGTTTGAAAAAAAATGGTTACATCGAAAGGTTTGTTGAAGTGTTAGTTACCCAGTGGAATAACAACGAAGGAATTTGAGAGTTTAGAGAAAATTGATACCTATTTAGTGACGAATTCTGTGATTTTTTCAATAATACATAAAAAATGGGTTTCCTCGAATCCCATGCCTAGGCTTTATAGAGTGCTTAAATGTTATAAATGGGTCACACTATCACGTCCTGGAAGAAATATCATTTATTTAAAAAAATAATAATAATCATAAGTTCTTCTACAATTGGATGAATTATTCAGTGTCAACTGTCAACATAAACATGACTCTGATAGCGAGCCCATAAACAGAAATCAAAGTACAAATGATTGATGAAACACAGTGCTTTGAAGACATCCTAAATAAAATGTTTAGCTGAATGGTGCTGATCCACGTGTCATGTTCGTAAACGAGCGCCGTCAGTTGAGTCTGGTCATCTCATAACTGCCAGGACTTATCTTTAATTGTATAATTAGAATAGTTTTATATTGTATTTTTTGGCATTGTTAAGAATAATGTACTTAGGATTTTATAATATCTTGATTTAAAAGAGTGCCTTCATTTTAAAGTTTATTGCCCGTTCTTCTCCATAGAGTTGAGAGAGTAGTTCTCTATGAAGAAAAAAACGAAAACGTATTTTGGAATGGGCAACAACTTTCTGACTGACCGACCGACACCTTGGACAATTCAAAAGTGCCTGTAAATGGTTTCATTGAAATAAATGCAGAATACGATATTATTTCGTCCTTTCATACTAATACAAGCTTTTTCCCTATTTCAGTTTCCATGAACACGGCAAGTACGACGTGCCGACAACGATCGACAAGGTCTTGAACGTTACAGGCCTGGACAAGATCATGTACCTGGGCTACTCCATGGGAACCACCAGCTTCTTCACCATGATGTCTCAGAGACCAGAGTATAATGAGAAGCTGATAGCATTCGTGGCTCTCGCCCCAGCGGTGTACCTGAACAATGTAAAACCGGTAGCGAACTTGGCGTTGAATACTTTGGATTTACCGGTATGTGAATGAGAATGTACTTAATACAGCTACAAGCTGGTTTAGTCAGGATTGAGCTATTAAAACATAAAACAAAAACTTGAGAGGTGTCAAGGGACACCCGGATGGAACGAAGTTCAAAGAGAGAGAGAGAGGCAGACAGAGAAACACGCGCATGCCGCACGGGGCAAAAAGTGTCGTTCCAACTTTTGGTCTTAATTTTTTCCGTCTAGCCCCCTTTCGCAACGCGCGATAAGGAACTTCGTTCCAAAAGTTTTAATATGTTTTTATAACATAAAACAAAAAGTGTTATGTTTTTATACGAGTAGCGTTAATTTGGATTAGTAGTAAATCAATCTGCCTAGCCTTTTTCCCGACTATGTTGAGGTCGGCTTCCTGTCTAAGCTATATAGTATATAGCATGCCAGTATCTTACATGGAGCGACTGCTTATCCGGCCTCCACAACCCAGTTACTAAGTAACACGATACCCCTTGGTCACTTTTGGGCTTCTGACTACCCATAACGAGTGGCAAAAATCTTTTCGAGGCAAGGAAGGGTCTCGATATGTAATGGATGGTCACCCATCCACAAACGAACCGCGGCAAGCGTAACTTAACCTTCGATAGACCCGTGAGGTTGTCATATTTTAGCCACGAGCCCCTAATTAGGATTACCAGTAACAGCAAAAAGTAGAATCCTTGATAGGATTTTATCTTTATTTTTTTTTTGTTGACGCTCCATACAAAGGACATTAGCAAATTTAAATTATTTTGTTTTACTTGCTAAATAGTAACTGCGAACACAAATTGTGGTTCTAGCCCCTGCCCGTTTTCTTAAACACAAGGACCAAATCGGTCAAATAATAGCTATATTTTTGTTTTGCCAGTTAATATTATTTTAAGAATTCAGCTGCATCCAGTTAGGAAACCGGCAGATGATATCGATTACTTTAAGGATTCATTTGCTTGGAGTTTCTTGCCCGCTCTTGTCCATAGGAAACCACTGCGCTTTGGAATGGGCAACGAGCTTCATATTTCTGAATAACCGATTCCTTTGACAATAAAACTGCCTGTAAATGGTTTACTTCATTGAAATAAATGTTTTGAGCTTAGACTTTGATTCATTTTTAATGTAATATTACAGACTGTGATGAAAGCGAGAGGCATGTTGGCAGTCCAGCCGCCACTTCTACAAAGCCTCATAACGAACTTGTGTAACCTGAAGCAACCTGAGACCGACCTCTGCAGGACCTTCATCTACGCCATAGTCGGTGAAGATTACGAACAAGATGACTTGGTATGGAATATTTACAATACTGCTAAATGATCAGGGGACAGTGGAATTCTGCTGGGACCAATGGCCACTTCCTGAATCTGAATAATCCTCGAATCCGATCCCAATAATTCCTTGGTTCCTCCGTAATACACTACGTAGGGCCAGTGTCGATTGGTGTGTCTTCGATTTGTTGGTTCCAGGACATGCCTGTGTCCTTACAGTGTTTTGCTTTGCCAAGCATTAAAATACACTTCTGTATCCCTCCAAAAGGGATTTTATAACTATCATCAATCTGCCTAGCCTTTTCCCAGCTATGTTGGGGTCGGCTTCCAGTCTAACCGGATACAGCTGAATACCAGTATTTTACATGGAGCGACTGCCTATTTGACCTCCACAACCCAGTTACTGGGTAATACGATATCCCTTGGTAAGACTGCTTGTCAGACTTTCGGGCTTCTGACTACCCGTAACGACTATCAAAGATCCGCGAATAACAGCCGGGACCAACGGCTTAACGTGGTTTTCGAGGCACGGAGGAGTCTTGGTATATGAAGATGATCACCCATCCACGGACCAACCACTGCAAGCGTAGCTTAACCTGATCGATCGACCCGTGCGGTTGTTATTACTTAGCCACAAGCCCCTCCCATTTTTAATACCTAGTACAGAATTAAGTCTGGACCAATTATATGGCCAGCTGGCACTAAAGAGACTGCCACACAGGGTATGAACTAGTGACGGTGACGGCGCTTTACAAAGCCGAACTTCAACTAAAATTCGTACTGTACCCTACCCTACCCATGTATAGTTCGTTTTCCTAAGCAATCATTGTAATTTTATTTAATTGTTGGTTTTCAGGAAATGCTGCCTATATATCTGTACAGAGTACAACCGGCGTCGTGGCGCACTTTGGAGCATTTCGGAAAAATCGCCATGACAGGTAACTACTCTACTTTCTATGTTAAACAGGCAAACGTAACATCTTGAAGTTGGGCCAGTTTGCAAATAAATCCCTGTGCGCTGTTTGATTTTCAAATTTTGGCGCTGAGCCGAGAGTAAAACATCCAACAGCGCGCTTTTAGTTAAGTGTTGCTTAGGGTTAGTGTAAACAGGCATAACTGTTTCTAGGGATTGCAATAGCTAAGACTGCCGAGCGCCAGGTCGAGAGTAAACTGATCAATTGGAGCTATATTAGCATACACCAGGGCTGCACACAAAAAAAGAAACATCATAGACACACATATTCGTTCATACGCTTACTCACATTTGCTTATACGAATATATGAACATTAAACGCAGAGTAATAAGTTTCAAATTGAAAGACCTCAAAGTTGAATGACTTCAACTTTGCGCCCAGGCTTTGCCCAGTTATAAGGAAACATTATAAAATGTATTTATTTCCACTTTCAGGCGTGTTCACGACATTCAGCGGCGGTTTGTCCGGTCCAGTAAAACCGTACAATATAAGCAATGTAAAAATTCCCGTCTCAATACTGTATGGGGAGAATGATCAGCTCACTGAGAAGCTTGTAAGTGCCTGCCTTCAATTATTTAAGTAACATAACATCACGGCTGTATTCCTCAAAGGTTTAGCCAGAGGAACACTTGCAATTGGTCAGTTGTATCCCATGTAATATGGGGCCAGCCATTAGCACAGACAGACCACAAATCCCTGGCTGCTACTGAGAAATTCCTAATGACCGCCAGAAATAACTGTTGAAGATGGGCTGAGCAGTCGTGCTAAAGACCAATAGACTATAACAAGAGAGAGATCGGATTAGGAATTTTTAAATTATCTTCATCTGTCTAGCCTTTTTTAAACTAAGTCGGTTCAGGTTCCTGTCTAACCGGATGCAGCTAAATACTTGTATTTTACATAGAGCGACTGCCTATCTGACCTCCACAACCTAGTAATTGAGCACACTTTCGGCCTTTGACTACCCGTAACGACTGTCAAATATCTATGTGGAAATGCTATCCCAATACCCAAATCGATGGACCCGTGAGGCTGTTATTGCTTAGCTACAAGCCCCGAATTTGCAAAACCACGTTCCTAAGTATTAAAAACATCATAATTTTTTACAGCAAATAATGCGGTTAGCAGAGGAGCTGAAAGCCAATGGTGTCCTAGAGGAAGTCAGGCCAGGCTGCTCATGGCCCAAATTCAACCACATAGACTTTGTGTTTGCGAAGGACGTAGGGACACTACTCAACAAACCACTCATCAAGCATATAGACCAAATGTATAATAAATATAGTACTGTATGATCGTTTCTTTTGTTTACCTCATCATCATTTTCCTGCTTTTATCCCATCTTACTTGAGGTCGGCGCAACACTTTTTGGAACGAAGTTCCTTACCGCGCGTTGCGAAAGGGGGCTAGACGGAAAAAATTAAGACCAAAAGTTGGAGCGACACTTTATTGCTATAGGTAGTTGTAAGCCGTGCGGCGTGCGCGTGTTTCTCTCTCTCTCTCTCTCTCTCTCTCTTTGAACTTCGTTTTCTTCTTCCATTCTCCCCTGTCAACTCTCACGCTATCTTTCACTCCCTTCTCTTTCATATCATATCCTCACACAATCCATCTATTCTTTGGCTTTCCTCTCCCTCTCGTTCTTTCTTTTTACCTTAACACAAACATTATCAAGAAGGATATGTAATGTGGACAATTTTTCCTATACTAGGAACAGAAACTACAGAATTTCACTTGCTATGATCATTATCCGTACTATAGTCCTTTTACCTTTTCCAGTTATTACAATTAAGAAGATAAAAGAAATGAAATATTAAGGAGTCCCTATAAAAAGCATGAAATAAAAAATTAAATTGAAAATTTAAAACACCCCCGACACAAAATAATAATAAATATAGTATGTATGTAAAACCTAAAACAATTTAAAAAAACCTATTGAAAAAATAGCCACAAATAGAACAAAAAGGTATAAACGTGATACCCTATAAAAAGAAAAAAAAACCTTGAAATGATGACCCTACGTAAGTACGTATGATTTTTTTTTATTAAATGTTGTCCCGTCGTGGGACCGCTGCGCTGCTATTTAAGAAAGTTTCTTTACGCGAACGAAGTCGCGGGCAGAAGCTAGTTAATTATAAAATATAGAACTGTCACTATGAGGGCTGTTCAGTTAACAGTTAACCCATCCACAGTCCCATGACTCAGGCTGTGATGATTTTTTGACAGTCAACCTGTTCAACCAAGTCCATCACATTAAGAGCATTTAATTTTATTTATAACCTGATATCAGAATGATAGTTGTAGTAAAGATACAATAGTAGTAGTGTAGTACAAATACTATTGACATATATACACATTTAATATCAGTTCTGAGTCTCTGTGTGCCGGTAAAAGCAAAGGTAAAGGCCTCCTCCAACCATTCCATGTCTTCACAGCCGTCCTCACCAAGACAACCTGCTATCTTTTCAAGGGTTTACCTTTCTTTCTCTTTCCCCTCCCTAGGGTACCATACACTTTTTTAATATACAGCGTGTAACGGAAGGGGGGTATCAACCCTGAAGGAGGTGAATGTGCTCATGAAACTCAACAACTTTCCCCAAAGAACATAGGTCGAAATATGAAAAAAAAATTTGGCCCTCCCTTACAAAACTGACTACCAGCTGATTGATTTACTATGGGAGGGCCAAATTTTTTTTTATATACCCCCCTTCCGTTACACGCTGTATAACATATTATCACAGTCAGTTTATATCCACCACTTACCTTGACAACTACAGCTTTAGTGGCAGCTGGTGCCACCTTGACAGCTACCCCATGCTGTGGTATTGGAATTAGAACCTTGTTGTCCACCGGTAGACTGCGATTCATTTCTGAAAAAAGAATTAAACAATTATAATAATTATGCTACTGTAAAAATATTTAAAAATGTAATTTATAAGTATTTAAGTTTTTTTTATTTCGGAATACAATATTTAAATAATAACAAAATAATATCCTAAATTAACTAAAACTATTTATAAACTAAAATATAGCGTCGAAAAATTCATCCACATCGCTGTCGACTGGTAATGTACCCAAGACACTGGCGGCATTGCCACGTTGTATGAAAATATAATAATAATAATATATATTTAAGTGAAATAAAAGAATGCTACTGTTGTTATGTTAAGGAACAAATACATAAGATGAAATTGTAATAACTGAAAACCTGAAAAGGGGTAGTTAATTGAAGATGACTATTGACCGATTCCTATACCTTTTCTTTTATTATAGATTTATCTACCGTTATTGGTTAAAAATGAAGACTCTTGTATCTTTACCAATAATGAAGCAAAGGCCTCATAGATTTGCATAGTAGACCCTCCGATATGGAAGTAGTTATCATAGTAGCAGTTTGGCAATAAAAATTGCTACCATTGGTAAGCAAAATGATTTGTTTTTGTTTATAAGAAGCAAGCATAACCCAGGAAGCACCCCTTTTCAGGGTTTCAGTAGCCATGCACATTGGATTGGTACCATATTAAAAGTTGTTCATAATGATATGACTCGGAACAATCAAGCTACTGCTTCCGCATGGCTTTTCAACAGGGGTTTTTAAATATATTTTTTAAACCAATAAAACCACATATTTTTTCAAAAAATAGAAGACTGCCTACTACAGCAGATTATGAACAACTTTAAATATGGGATCATTTCAATACTGATGGCAACTTTTAATATGCCACCAATACTCCTGCAGTGCATTTACGTTCATGTAAATCAAAAAATCAAATATGGGACAGTTGATAATTTTTAATTTTTTTTGTTGATTACTCTAATATTGAAAGTTATGCATTATGTTAAGTTCAATGAGCCCATTTCACTTATTTTAATGACACCTTGTATACCAGGGTCTTGGAAAAGGGTTTGTCCAGCTATAAATAAGTGATGCACAGGAATGAGGAGCATGTGACAAGGAAATGGTTAAGTATGAACATCTTACATTATGAAACATAATAAATCTAGATGAATATGGTTGTGGAAGGCTATAACAAGAGGCAGACCATACAAGTGGGTTGTGACTTGGTGCGACATGATTAGGAAGAAAGGAATTGAATAAAATTACAGCTACTATTTTTATGGAAGAAAAAGAAGTGTTGCGCCGATCCATAATTCCCTACTAAATTGGAATATGGATGGATTGGGTGGGAAACGATTGCCAATGGTAGAGGTAAGGTCCCTATTCGGATAAGGATTACGAACTGTGTTCGTCATTCATTTGTTTGTGAAAGTTCGAAAGGTAGGAATGGCGGATTGCCGGGTGTAAAGGCGCAATTTGAGGATATCGTTCTGGTTTCATTGTGGACGATGAAGCATATAGCCAGTTTGCCTATCTAGCATTCATAAGATTATTAAAGGCATCGTACTGGCTTTTAAACTATTTTGCTCAAGAACGGCTAAAACTGTTATATTGCTAGTGTGTTGAGTAGCTTTTACAGAGCCAATATTACAGTATTTACCTTTATTCGGCATTGTGCTGCAAGCAATCACCGAAAGATATCAATCAGAAACATTTGAATGCCTGATTTGTAATTATTTAGATAATAAACAAAACATTAACCCTAACGAAAATAAAAACATAGCACTGTCGACATTTATTTTCCCGTAACCTTTGACGTCCAATGTCATCTATTGACGTCAAAATATTTTGCTAAATTGAGACGATAAACTAAAACAAAAACACAAAAGCTGAATGGTTCAATCGACTAAATTCTATCGTAAACGGGTTGATAACGTGTTGTGCAACTCTACAACTGTCACTTTGACAAAATTATCAGTAAAACTCAGGTCACTTGCACAATAATAGCATGCTAAACAAAGATGAGAATAGCAAAAGAATGAAAGCGAAACAGAGAGAGCACATTTCAAATGATTAAAAAGTATACGAATCCAGCGTCTTTGAAACGTGTAGCTCTCCGGCATCAGTTTTGCAGCACGGGGTTTTTCGATTAATTTAATATAATTGAATTATTTCATGTATGGTTGTTTATTATACTTTAATTTCTTGTTAGTGTTGTGTGTAAAAAGTAGCCATGGATCTCCACAGACCAGTCGATCCTAATAAGGTAAAACATATTGGATTTTAATATAAGATTTTAGTAATATTTTGACGAGTTAATGTTAATTCGACTGTGTTTTCTGTGTAGACTTACGAGGAATTGACTTCAGAAGAAAAGTTGAGGTAAGGGTTTCATTAATTTATCTGTTTCATATTGTTTTCATGGTCATTAACATTTGGTCGGTTCATTAGTGATAAGCCCATTGACACATGATTACAGTTCCCATAAGCATTTCAATACGCCAACAGTTAATCATTTGTAATGGAAATCATGCTCACATCATTATCCACTTTAATTAAGCAATAAAAACACTAATTAAGATAGGTAACATTTTGATAAAAATCCATATGTTTGATAAAACTAGGCCCTTCCAGAGGTCTCTAAAACGTTAAGGTCCCTTCAAATAAGACCTTCTTATATTTACTGCAGTAATAAACTAAATATTTGGACCAACACAGCCTTTGTAATAAAGAAAACATAGTTATTAAAACAACAGTCATTGTTTATGACATGGTTACTTATTTCGTCATTGTTGCTGTTATGAAAATCTTGTTAATCAATTGGTTTTTTATTGAATGTCTTGAAAGCTATAACTTTAGTCAGCGTTTAATCTTTGTTAAATTGTATACCACATTTTATTAGGTATTATAAGCCTGTGTTGTCCCACTGCCGGGCAAAGTCCTCCCTTCCATCTTTAAACTTTCCCGGTCTACTGTGATTGTGGGCCAATCCTATAAGGAGTTCACCTCATCCTGCCAACTCTTTTTGGCCTGCCACACTGTTTTTTACTGCCATTTGGGGTCCACTGGGTAGTGACTTTTTCGCAATTTTGGCTCCGCCATGCGACAGATGTGTATATACCACAATCCCTTTCCATTGAAGCATCAAAAATGAACATTGAAATCACCTTAAAAATCTTCTGATTACCACTTCTCACACTTAACATTTGTATTAAGTTAATAGTTATTTTAACCTTGTAAACTAGTTCTTATTTCATATTTAATAAGAAACATTGACATTAACACAATTAGATATGTTTTATGACTATTTTATTCAGCATACAAAAGTCCTTGTCTAATTCAATCTTCCTGTACACTTTAACATTTTTTTTTTCATCTTAGTAGATAGATAATAAGGCAAAAGATAATATGGCTAGAAAGTACACTTTCTAGCCATTATATATTTCACACAGTCTATCCTATCCATCTATATAGCCTTCTATCTATTCTTATAGCCATTTAAATTCAGATTCTAAACTTTCCTTACAAAATTTTCCTCCCATCTTACTACAATACTGTTAACTTACTACAATATACCACTGTAAAAGGTTGGCAAGATATAAATATGAACTATGAGTGAGCTTAACTATAATCACCATCTATTGAAGATATTAAAATGTTCTGTTAACACAAAAAATACCTCCCTGGGAATGCAGGCTGGCAGAGGGACACTGAGCACAACCTGTAATCATGGATTCAGTACATGATTCCCTGTTTTAGATGGTTACTAAAAAAAAACCAGCTGTTTCCTACAGAAGTGCAATACTTACATGGTCAAAATATATGTAACACCAATTTTTTTTTAAATAATAATAACCAACAAAATTTGTCAACACCGGGGGGCCCAGAATCATGTACTGAATCCATAACAGATTGTAAGTCGATGTCCCTGCCAAATGGTTATTTGAACATACATGTTCTGAGTAAATGTTATTATAGTACTTACATCATACAACTGTAATTATTATATTTTCCATCAAGTTAATAACTGGCGAAATGTGGGTGTACTATAGCTATAGGTACAACTGTGACAAACCCTTGGGGGAAATACACGCGTCATGTTGATTAATATTTTTAATTAGCCGACCCGGCGAACGTCGAACGGCGAACGAATATATTTTTTTCTTTTGTACAAACCTTGTCCTGATAATAACAAACACAAAAAAAAGAATTATCCAATTTGGTGCAGTCGATCGGAAATTATGCGCGTACATACATTTCGGTCATTCATTTTTATTTATACATATATCTAGATACATAGAAGAAGAAGACAGAAGATAGATAGATTAAAGACAAACATGTCATATCAATCACTAATCTAATCATTGCAAAGAATCGTCTAAATCAGACTGCTATGATAAAGGTATACTTACATTACTTTATTAAATAAAGTAATGTACGAGTAAGTATACCTTTATCATAGCAGTCTGATTTCTATTTCTGATAAGTACAGTTCACTTAATAATGAGCTTAAGTAAAAATAAAGTTTATTTTTACTTAAGCTCATTATTAAGTGAACTGTAATGTTCTTTATGAGTAAATAAATTCGTTAACCTTAACCTTAGGTATAAAAAAGCATTCAAATTCCAGGGTCAAATTAGGTAAATTAAATAAATTAAAATAGTTCATAATTATGTTGTTATTGGTTTGTAACAGATTATGCTTATAAGCTATGTTAGTGTTATAAGTATTACTTGATTAAATTTAATTTAACATAAACCTCTACTTATTTTGACCCGTGTCTTTGGATGGGGCAGTCCACTCTGCCTACAATCATTTTCAGGATGCTGTTCCGAGTGCTCAAGCGTTGCAGTAAGGAAGCCGCTTTCTTACGCATGATGGCGTGTAAAGGCCTACGCAGACCAGGACGGCATGGCAAGGGATAATGCCGTGAGTCAGCGCACACTGGCCGCTTAGATACCGCGGCATTTTGCCACGGCATGCCCCGCCGCCGCACCCCGCAGTATATCACTACGAGCGCCGGAGTCCGTGGCATGCCGTTGCCTACCGCAGTATGCCACGGCATCCCGCCACGGGAGCCTATGGCGCGTCTTTTAATGCCGTGCGATAAAATCCCTTTCAATGTCACGGCATGATTTTAAAGCATAGCAATTTATGTCGTATTTCTGTAACAGTACGGTTGAATGTCCATTAGTAAAAATTAAAATCCCTTGCCATGCCGTCCCGGTCTGCGTAGGCCCTAAGCCATCCGAGCTGCAGCAACAGTCCCGATGCACTGCAACGTCGCGAAATTAGGTAGCAAAACTCCGCAGACGTGATGGTGTCGATATTTAAACATGATAAACATTAATTTGGTGACTCTTTTTGTGGGGTCATCGCCCGTTGTTAACTTGTTAGTGTATTAACTTAAAATATCAGTTTAAAAAATCTGTTATTTTTTGTGCGAATTTCACAGATTCTCAGCTCATAATTCAAGTAATAATACAGCACACCACACAACACTACCAGCGGTCGTTGACCCCTAAGAAAATAACATCAATCTTTTTTATTTTATAGTGTTTAGATATCGATACCCATCACGTCTGCAGTTTCGCTAGCTAATTTAATTTGACCCTGTAAACGCGTCGAAATAGAAACTCCTTTTTTTGACATTTAAAAATTATTACAAAATAAATAAACTTTCCAGATATGATCATCAGAAGCTGCACGAGCTGCACAAGGGCCATGAGTCGATGCACACGACCATGGTGATGATCCTCATCGTAACCCTCATCGTAGCACAAATCGTGGTCATGGAGTGGAAGAAGAGGCATTACAGGTCATATGCTGTGAGTAGATGCTGTATCTTATCATTCAGACTTTTATTTTAAACTAGCAACCCTTCCCAGGAGTGAAATTTACTAATCATACTGCCTAGCTTTTTCCCAACTATGTGGGGTCGGCTTCCAGACTAACTGGATGCAGCTGAATACCAGTATTTTACATGTAGCGACTGCCTATCTGACCTCCACAACCCAGTTACTGGGTAACACGATACCCCTTGGTAAGACTTTTGGCTTCTGATGAACCATAACGACTGTCAAAGATCCAAGAATGACAGCCAGGATCAACGGCCTAACGTGCTTTCCGAAGCACGGAGGGGTCTCGGTATGTAAAGATGGTCACCCATCCACGGATCAACCGCGGCAAGCGTAGCTTAACCTGATCGGTCGAACCGTGCGGCTGTTATTACTTAGCCATGAAATTTTATACGGCGACAAATCAAATCAACGAGATATCTGTGCGATATATTTTATGTTAAATACAAGCGTCTGCCCGCGACTTCGTCCGTGTGAAATGTCTTGTTCCCCCCTCCCCCACCGCGTTGCATCGCATCGCCCGCCCGCGCTATCGCTTCGTTTTCGATTCGCGTTCTTTCCGAGTTTTGCTCGGCTCCTTCGGGTCCGAGCGTAATATTCAATATCCTATAGTCTTCCTCAAGAATTGGGCTATCAAATGCAAATATAATTTTTCAATTCCGACTGGTAATTCCAGAGATTACCCCCTACATACAAACAAACAAACAAATTTTACCTCTTTATACACGAGTTATACAGCGTGGCGCTTTAATGACGACATTAATTTAACAATTTTATAAAATAGCATCTTAGAGCACCCTGACTTAAAGAACTGTAGCGCAGGGGTCATTTGCCGGGGTCACGGATCATAACATCGCATCAATGTAATTAAAACAATTAACGAGCAAAGAGAAGGCGAATTGAAGGAAAGAGAGAGAGCCCTATATCGGCGCGCGGCGCAGGTGGAAGTTTCAAGTTACGATTTTTTTTATGTTGTTATAATTTTTATGATTACTGGCCACTAGCCCTACCCGTGTGTTAAATTAATGTCGCCATTGTAGCGCCACGTTGTATAAATACTAGTTTTTTGCCCGTTCTTCTTCCTAAGTACCCACTACTACTACTTCATCTTTTTGACTCACCGACTTCTTGACAATTCAAAAGTGCCTGTAATTGGTTTAATTGAAATAAATGGTTTGAGGTTGACATATAAAACCGGAATAAATCTCTAAATGAAAACCGCATCAAAATCCGAACAGGCACGAAAAGCGGCTTTGTTGAATGTTTGAATGTTTTCGCAAAATTGCGTCGAATTTGGCGTCGCCACATCATTTTTTTTTTTTTTCCTTCCTCCAAACTTATTTTTTTTACCTACTTTACCCAGTTATTATTATAAACGTCGACGATTTCCAGGCCGGGAAACTGTTATTTTGGAAAACGCCATAACACTTTTCCCGACCTGGGAATCGGGACCATGCTCATGCCTTTGCGAATTTCTCACTCGGGCATGAGGGATTACGGCCCGCCGCCAGGGCAGCGTGACCCGCAGCCCTGGCGGCGGGCCGTAATCGAAAGAGATACCGTGGCCCTTGGCACAAGCAACTGAAGGAACACGGGTGGGTTTTAGTCAGTAAAAGTCTGACACTCCCTTCCGCTCCGCCCAGAGCGGGTGGGGTCATTTGATGATTTTCCACCCATAAAAAAAAAAAAAGTGATTACGGCCCACTCTGTCCACAGAGAAGAGGCCTGTGTCCCAGTGGGAACATTAAAAGCCTAAAGTTGCGTCCCATTTTCAACGGTAACACTAACCTTTCGGGTAATGCAGGCGTGATGCTATGTTACTTGCAGTTCTTCACGATGGTGGCGATGTGGTCGATACCGGTGCTGATGAGCGTCAAGAACCAGTGGTGGAGGTTCATCATCATCTGGAGTATATTCACCATGCTCACCGCTCTAGTCATAAGGAAGTCTACCAATAGACCCATGTCGGTTACTACACCTAGGTAAGTTGATTTTATTGTCGTCTAAACCTTTGTTTTGTTAAGAAAGTGGTGAACGGTTACACATAACGGCTGTACAAATACAGAGCGTTTGTTGACACCTTAATGTCATATATACTAGTCTAAATAACAGATATTCATGACAGTACTATAATGGAACCGTTTGCCTAGGTAATCAAATCTTTACCTACTCGTATACGATAACTACCTACATGAATGTACAATGCAAAAGCAGACAGTGCGAGGCCTGCGGAACTACCCATTGAGTGTGTAACCAGACTCTGAACCCAGGTTGGCCGAAGTCCGAAGCAAGGAAAACCTGTTCAGATGAAGATTCATAGACGACTCCGCCTTGGAGTGTAAATGTGGTGCTGTTCCACAAACGATGTAATACTTATTATCATGTTCTATGTGTCCTATCAGCTGCACGTTACAGGAACTGATGGACGCTGGTGATGGTGCCAAACTTGTAGCAGACACATCAAGAAGTGTGTGGTGACAAGATAGTATGGGATTTTTGAAATGTAACTGCTTATTAGAGGCACTTCAAATAGTTCAAAAATGTCCACTCTAACCCATCCCATTGAAACATCCTGTAGAGTGTTGATCCCGTATACAAAAAAAAAATGTGACTAATTTTACCTCTCAACAATTCCAGGCTAGTATACAAATGGTTCTACCTAATATACAAAGTGAGTTGCTTCCTCGGCGTGGTGGGCTACATCCTGATGATGCTGACGTTCTTCGGCCTCAACCTGGCGTTCGGCCACAAGCCGCAGCAGTGGATGGACGTGGCGCTCATGTTGCTGTTCTATGGCCTGTACTTCGGAGTCCTAGGAAGAGACGTCGCTGAGTACTGTACGGATAAAATGGCGGCTTCCATTGGGGTGAGGACTATTAATTTGTATAGTTCACTTTTATTTATTAATAAAAAAAAATTAAAAATAATGTATTTATTTAACATAAAACAGCCAAGATCAATTACAGTAGTTAAGGTGGATGCTCCAAGGTAGCCCGCGAAATTCAAATTTTCTTACGTTTTTTGCAATTTGCTGGTCAGTACTAAGTTGTACGTTGATTAAAATATGATTCGCGGCCGTAACAAATATGTATTTACAGAATTATAATCATTAGAAAAAATTCAAATTACTCTCCAGACATACTGACAGAAGCCCAGACAGGCGTTTTACTTTGGGTAAATTATTTCACCACCAATGCTCTCAAAATGATGAAGGAAAACATCGTGAGGAAACCGAACCTGTCGTCCTGATATCCTAGAACCCAAAATTCGAAGACAGGTGACATCTACCAACCCGCGCTGATTATGATATTAAAGAGGCTGGGGTTTACATTTTGTGATTGCCACAACTTATGCACCTCATTGAATGACGTTTGTGTATTTCAGTACTACACTCAAGAGGGCATGCCGACTCGTCAGCTAGATAGCAACGTGTGCGCAGTCTGCGGCAACCAGCTGCTGGTGGACGTCAATGTAGAGGGCGTGCTAGGTATGTACACTCCGACAGATTAATCAGCATCATCTTCATTTTAACCGAAAGAAGTGCACATAGGCCTCCCCCGAGCACAGCTACTTCAACCAGTTCTGTGCTTCTCGCATCCAGCTCGCTCGCAGAACAGATTGCCGAGGGGCCGAAATGTTCTCGAGTGGCGACCGCGTACCGGAAGATGTAGCGTAGGAAGGCCTTCCACAAGGTGGACCGATGACCTTGTGAAGGCCGCAGGAATCCGCTAGATGCGAGAAGCACAGATTAATAGCTTCATTCTAATAGAATATTATCTGGGAAGAGTATTACTCTGCATACTATAGAATCAAGTTCTTCTAACTTAACAGACAGCTGTGATTGTGAAGTTTGTTGCGCTACTTCTTCCCAGCTAAAGCACTAGAATGTGGTGTAAAGTGGGCGTGCCGGGGGACTGTCTTATGGGTTGCATATTAGAAAATCAAAACTTTCCTGAGCAAATTTCAAAAGAACAACGTACAAATCAACAAAGTTTAAAATACCCATGGTCATTTGATCAAAAGTTCAGCTGACCAAAGTCTGAAATATCAATGTTTAAATTATTTATTACACTATTGACCAAATCGATGAAATCCCAAAGAGCGGCGACGTAGTTCCCGCGATTAATATGTTTCTGGCACTCGACGGCCGCTGCCGCGGCACCGGCTCGTGCGTTGTGTGGTCACAGTTCTAACCTAACCTAACCTAGCTGTTTCGATGTAAAAACTTTTGATCAGTCGTTCATTTGATGTCACATACATTGGGATTATAATTTTTTTCTAAATAAAACATTTGGTCATTTAAATTTTGTTATTTCGTTTATTGTTCTTTTGAAATTTGCTCGAGAAAGTTTTGATTTTCTAATATGCAACCGTCTTATGTAATTTTGACTTTAAGAAAGGGCTGATCTCAGCCTATTAGGAATAAATTGTCTTTTGAAATATTCAATCAAGATTGAAAAAGCAATATTTTATTAGTTACAATAATTATTTTAATGTACAATAAGGTGGCCCAGTGGTAACGCCGCGACTTACGAGTTGTAGGTCGTAGGTTCAAACCCTGACAGGCTGAGCCCTGACTGCTCTCAAACCGGTGAAGGGAAAACATCGTGAGGAAACCGGCATGTCCTAGAACCAAAAATTCGAAGACATGTGACATCTACCTACCCGCACTGGGCCCGCGTGGTGTATTACGGCCCACTCCCTCTCACAGACAGGAGGCCTGTGTCCCAGCAGTGGGAACATTATAGGCTGAATATGTACGTTATGTAATAATTACAGCATTTTTATTTTTTCAAATAGCTGACGAACTGACGTAAAATTTCAACCCAGTGGGGTTCATAGTGATGTACTGAATCCATGTTACCAGAGGGGTAATTCTCGTAATTTTAAGACCGTTCACAGTCTGATCTCAGTCTCAATCTGTCAAAAAACACTTCTAATTTCCCTACATCTTGACAAGTTTTTGACATTTACTTGTCGCCGAGATGAGACTGCGACTAGATTTTGAACGTTTAAATTACGAGGATTGGCCTTCTGGTTGCGCGTCGGTGTTCCTGTAATAACTTTTTATGTTGACACATCCTGTCCCTATTTTCGATATAATGTTTTCCGGTAGATATTATTTGCTGTATTTAACTGTTCGCAGAGAACACATACAAGTTGACGTGCGGGCACGTTTTCCACGAGTTCTGCATCCGAGGCTGGTGCATCGTCGGCAAGAAGCAGACCTGCCCCTACTGCAAGGAGAAGGTGGACCTCAAGAGGATGTTCACCAACCCGTATCCTTTTATACATCCAGCATTTTATATTATTACCTAACTATAGTAGCCGACCCCAACATAGTTGGGAAAAGGCTAGGCTGATGATGATGATGATCTAACTATAGTAGTAGTGAGGGTGCGCTAAGGTAGCCCTGAAATTCAAATGTACTTTAAAAATGTACAGGCTATTGGTAACCCCCAGAACCGAACTGTTTGTAAAACTTCATGTGTCAAGCCAAGCAATTCCTTAACGCGTCCTCAGTTGGGACCGGCCGCACATCCTCTACGGCCAGCTGCTGGACTGGATCCGCTGGCTGGTGGCCTGGCAGCCCCTCATCCTGTTCCTCGCGCAGGGCATCAACTGGCTGTTCGGCCTCGAATGAGGACAGCGCCGTCCACACAGGACCTCCGCGCTTACTTAGTGAACTGTGGTGTTTGAGGACATTAGTGTGTGAAGTGAAAGCGTTCTTTATATCAGCTCAGTGGTTTGTAAGCCTTTACAGTATAAAAAAGTTACATCGAAGTATTCTGAGATTTGGTCTAAGATCGATCTACCATCGGCTGTTATTTGGATAAGAGATAAAAAATTCAACATAAAATCCAAATCCGTTCAGCCGCGTCTGCGTGATTGAGTAGCAATAGTTGGCCAAATACAGGGTCAAAGTAAATTAGTTAGCGAAACACCGCAGACGTAATGGGTAAACATGATACGTAAACAATATAAAAACAAAAAAAAAAGATATTTGTTTAGTTTATCGTATTCAGATATCGACACCCATCACGCCTGCAGTTTCGCTAGCTAATTTATTTTGAAGTTTTATAAAGACTAGTCCTACCAATAATAATCGGTTCGGTCAGGTCGATCTACATGTGCATATACGAGCGACACGCGTCGACGGCTGCAGTTGCTTCTGTCAACGCGTGTCGGTCGTGTGTATGCACATTAAGGCCGGATCTTGTTACATAGGCATAGCTCCAGATTCGTACTTATGACACGCCATTGTTCGCTTTTATAATTGATAACGTGACGATATTGTCATGGACGTCCACGTCCAGAAAACGTATGGAACTACGTGGAACGTGCACGTATTTCCATCCACCGTGAACGGTAATTTAAAAGCGTCTTCATATAATTCCATACACTTTACTTCCCTGTGTTATCGTTATGCCGTGGACGTTTACGATAATATCGTCACGTTAGACATTACAAAAACGCCCATAGACTACTCATTTGTCATTAAAACCTCACGCCGAACAATTTTCTTGCCGGTTGAACGCAATAAATTGGAACAATAATGAAGTCCATCTCCTATAGACACGATGTAACAACAATTAACTCCGCGGTACAAATATTAGCCAGTCTGCAAGATGGTGTCGGGCGGGCCAGGGTGCGCGACCGCACTTTTTAGGGTTCAGTAGCCAGGCAAAAACGGAACCCGGAATTTCGGCATTATATAATATTCATCCCAACTAGGGAACCCTTCAGAGTTTGTGGTCTGACACGCAGTTGGCCAGTTTTTTTTTTGTTTTGAATTGTTCCATTTGATTGAGTCATGTCATGTTTCCGTATTGATATGGCGTGTCATACAAGTGTACACACGAGCGACACGCGACTGTTGCAGTTGTCTCTGTCGCCGACGCGGGTCGCTCGTTTGTATGCACACTTAGGCAGAAATATAGTGTGTTAAATTGTTCTACAGCAATAAACATGTTTCATACAAATTGAAAATGAACCCACTATAGTTTCCTGTTTCATGGATAAGTGGATTAGAAACAGTAATTTAATATTGGTAAATTTCTCTTTTAATTATACCTATATTTTTCACATCAAAATGAAGAGATATTTATTTCTACAGTTTAAAATTACCTCTTAAATAATTACTCTCCATTTATTTTATCCTTTAATACCATTTACCTTTATGTATTTAAAATTATTTGATCTCTTGTCCAAAATTTATAAATATATTGTATTGTTTAAATTTTATAAAATTAACGCAACATAATAATGTAATTGGTTACTATGCCGGAACGATATGAGTACATAAAATTGTATAATATATAAGAATATACTATACTATAGTGTGTCTCAGAAATGTATGCTCATATTTTCGTAGTTATCGCGAAAAAAATATGAACTGTACCATACAAAGGCTTCAATACCTACTCGACCCCTACGTATGGGGTTGCTGATTATTTTTCGCGATTACAATGTTGGTTAAATGGAGAAAGTTGTTCAGTTTGACGGTCTTTACGACTGCCTTAAATATGAGCACTCCTTTCTGATACATGTTTTATGCAAGTAGTTACTAGGGTCCACCTATGTCAGCTATTAGGCGAATAACGTACTATGGAGGGTAGAGGTACCCTCCATAGGGTAAACATGGGCGATTTTGAAACGCGGCGGTTTTATTTGGCGTGCTGGATTTTCAACCCAGTGTTGAGCCGAGCGTTAAGAATCTAAATGAGCGCGTCCCACTGTTATTTTCAACTCTCGACGTTAAGCATTGTGTTGAAAATCCGTATAAATCCAATAAAAAAAACTTTCGTGCGTACCTAGGCTAATTGTGTATGTATAGTATAAATTGTAATAATAAAACCACCTAAGGGACTTTTCGCCTTATAGTTGACATGGGTTATTATATTTTAAAAAACTGTTCATTGCCAGTGCCTGGAAGTTATTGAATATTTATCGAAATGGCAATGATTAATTAGTTTTTAGAAGATTAATCGTAATTTTATACAACAGCGTTGTATGTACAGTCATGCGGAAAAAGATGTTAACATTTTGCGTAATCTAGAAACGCATGCTATTATGGTTTGTATGATAAATAAAATACGAGGGTTTATTTAAGATGAACGTGAAATGTATAAAAACCTCAAAGAGCATGGAATCGTCACGGCAGCTTATTGACACTAATAACAATAAAATTCGTGGCGGCGAAAGTGCGTTGAGCGCACAACAACTGTCAAACCTCTACCCTTCAAAGCTGTCAGTTTCTATACGTCATTTATGTCAAAGTGCGAGTAGAACGGTGTCACGGTTGGTTTGTATGGGCCAACATCTTTCGACGCATGATTGTCTTTGTACATAATGGTAATCTTACGGAAAGTTGTATGTTAGACTATGTAAATATTATAATACAAATAATAATTTTTGACGCGAGTTGTTATAATAATTTAGTAAGAAATAACGAGAGAACGATTTGAGAGCGTCGGTGTGATTACTCCACAATACATAACACTTTATGTAATAGTGACTAAATCGTCACGATTACATGAATAATGAGCCCAAAATTGCACGGATGATTTTTCTCGTCGTTTTTTTCTTCGCGCACTCTGTTTCCAACTCTCTGCTTAGCGCCGGGAGTTGAAAATCCTACAGTGGGTTTTTTTAGAAGCGCTGGGACGCTCTCGGTTGGATTCTCAACGCTCGACTCAACACCGAAAGTTGAAAATCCAGTGCGCGATAAAATCCCGTCGCGATATTTGTTCACTTGTTTGCAAGGAGTCTTATATTCAGAGATCGGAATATGTAGAGTATATTTGCCTAAACTTCGAGAAGGTAAGTAATATAGAGTGGATAATACCGCCTTCTGAAACCTTTAATAATAATCATGGCCTTATAATTCCAGGATTTAAGAATCACGAATTATTTATTGGAGTTTGAATACATTAGTCACAAATTATTGTTTTGTGCTTATTGCAATGCCAATGTGTAATACAATACACTTTCATTTAACAGTTTTATTACGGAACCCTAAAAACGTAATAAGATTCTTTAAAATAACAATTTGCTATGTTGTATTCAAAGTGTGATAAATAATATGTAATTTCTACAATCCCAGGATGAAAACGTCTTGTCTATCATTCCGGGATGTTAGAAGGAGGTATTACCCACTCTATGTTACTACCTTCTTTGAAGTTTAGGTAAATATACTCTACTTAAGGCCTATTCAGAAATAAGCCGTATAGCTGTCGCGCTCGGTAGCGAGCTTGCACGGCCAAAACTCGCTAGCGTATACGTAAATAATATAAATATGAAATACTGTACAGCGCCCCTAGCGGTCACAGAAAGAATTAAAACTCGTACCATGAGCACTATAGATTTCGATAGGTAATAAACCTAACTTAATCTATTCGATGGTCAGTAACGTTACTCGATGACACAACAGTGACATAATCTATATATATAAAAATGAAACCCGTTTTCCGTTGTCACGACATAACATGAAAACGGCTTGACCGATTTGGCTGATTTTTTTTTTTGTAGTTTTCTAATACTTTGTAGAAGGTTCTTACAGAAAAAAAAATTAAGAAAGTTGCTTCACGCGGACGAAGTCGCGGGCAAAAGCTAGTACGAAATAAAAATTCAACAATTAATTACCAGTAGTTCACTAACCGCCAACCATAATATTTAGTCGGATTATTGACTATCATAACATTTTTAGCATAGGCGATAGCACTACATTTTGAGAGCATATTATTATGATTATGCCGTTTTCTCTTCTTATTACTGAGAAAGAAAGGAACAATCTATCGAGTTTACCTTAGCGCATGCGTAAGACTCCGTAAAACTCATGGTGCAAGCATTATCGAAATCTATTCGATCCACGTAAATACGCTAGCGAGTAAGTTTTCGATAACAACTCATGGTAGACGTACTGGTCCAAAGTGACTAACCAGTAGGCGGACCAGTCTCGCTACTGAATGCGACAGCGATAATAGGCCTCTAGTTCGATCTCTGCTCAGAATATTTAACTATTATAATTTTTAGATGCCGATATTATTTATTTAGCTTCCGCTAAGATAATAATATCGGTTTTATTCACTTATAAACTAAGCTCACATAAAGTAGTATAGTCTGTTCCAAAAGTATTTGATGAAGGTATAAACAAACCCTGTTCAGATTAAATTCTTGAGCTATCACTCAGTAACGCCCGATTTTAGAACGAAAATCAACGCAAAAATCAGCTAACAAATTATCAAGGGCGCGTAAACTACTGTGATCGGTTGAGTGAATTATTAACAGCCAATTGCATAACAGGTACGTTTTCTTCTCTGATCCGTTTGTTTACATTTACAATAGATACTTTTGGAACAGAGTATACATATATAATTGTTGCATTACATGTGGTATGTTACATTAGGCGCATCACAGACCAAGGGCATATCAGTAGTTGTTGAAGATTGTGTTCATACACTTGTAAATGATTGTATTTTCTATGCGCACACCAGCATTGAAATATTGATGTAAATCGATGTATGTTTCATCAGCACTGCTCTCAAAACTGCGAAGGAAAACATCTTGAGAAAACCGGCATGTCCTAGAATAAAAAAATCAAAGACACGTGACATAATTACCAACCCGCACTGGGCCCGCGTGGTAGATTACAGCCCACGCCCTCTCGAAGAGATGAGGCCCGAGTCCCAGCAGTGGGAACATTATAGGTTGATTGCACTTATGCAAATTATTACAATGCACGTGCGGTTGACTGTACGATAAATGTTTTGTGTGAGGCACCATATTAGTAGTTCTGGGCCCTGTACCACAAAACTTTACAGTTACAATTTACAATTTTTTAAACCCAGGTGTAAAACCAGGCGCGTATTTCCCGCTAGGATTTTTCCAAATTTTAAAATTTTGGAAAAAATAAAGTACACTTGTAAAGTTTTGTTGTATTAGGCTCGGAGTCTGAGTTGCATCTTACATGTTACATGTCTGTTCCTACTTTTAGTTCCTTAATTTCCCTTATACCTGTAATGCATTTTTTTTTTATTTATCAATATATTCCAGGCATCAAGGTCCATATAAACACATACAATACAATATTTTGTTCGTGGCGTTGGACTAGCAGTTTGCAAACTTACTTCTTCAGCATCGTGAAAACTTAGGTGAAGTGAGCTGTCATATTCCACCTGATGCTAGGGATTGACACTGTTGACAGCTTACTTCAAGCTCACTTTACCTCAGTTTTCACAGTGAGATTTTTACAGAATAGATCGGAAGGTCATTAGGCCTTACCTTGTCACACAGTACGTTGTATTTAAAGATGAAGTGGAATTAAACGTAGATGATGTATGACCTTCAAAGCTCATTTCCGAACATTGAGAATTTGATGTAAAAAAATTGTCATACCCTACTCTGTGATGCCTTCAATGTAGCCTGCGACATTCAGAATTCGTTCTAGTGGTCGCAAGCGCTACTGCTGAGCATGAGGTCTTGGGTTCGATTCCCGAGTCGGGCAAAGTGTTATTGGGTTCTTTTATCTTAAATTACTCAGTAGCTGCCCGGTTGATGGCAATAGGCTCGCCTCCTGTTCATCATCATCATCATAATTTCAGCAAAAAGACTTCACTGCTACATGAGACTTCAACATAACGGGCGAAATGTCGGTGTACTATAGCTACAACTCTGCCTATCCCTTAGGAGTATGCAGGTGATGTTATGTTTTGTGGAACCTTTCAGAAGCAGGTTATAAAGAGTCGCTGTTCCTACCTAGTTTCCTACGAATAATGTGTTCCAATATAGAGTGTCTATACATTTATACCGTTCAATGAAACCGAACCTTTTGCGTTCCTTAGATATATAAGTTTAGTTTACTGAATACTGTTACAGTATTTACAGTGATAGAGACTGGCGCCGATTCCCTTGTCCACAAACTAAACTGCATCTTTTTCTTTCTATTTCATTAAGAAAAGGACAGAAGATAAAATATTAGTTTGTACTTAGTTGTACGTTATGCGTTCTTCCTAATAATAATTTGTGCTACGCCATTCCATGCTGAGAAACAACTATTTATGTGAATTTATTAAAAGTATTTTTGTAAAAAAACGATCAATTAAGCAATGTATTTATTAAAATAATTCTTATGTTATTTTGTACAAAAATAAATTATGTTTGGAATGTATTGTTGTGTTTTTTTTCTCATCACATTTTAGATTATTTCGCGTAATGTGTGCGTTCGTGGCGCACATACGGCGTGCCGAGTGTGCGCCCACGAACGCGCATGCCCGGCCGCCGGCTTCGGGCGGCCGGGTCAATAGTATCGCTATACAGTCCCCTCATAATCCTTTTACCCCAGGCAAACACTTGCATCACTGTCAAAATCACAGTGATCTTTATTCCCGTTACGATAAGGTTGCTGTTGGGTATGTACTTAAAATAATTTTGAAAGTAGGTACTGTACCGACGCCAGCAGGTCAAGCTACCCGAAACTGTCAAATTTTCCCAATCAACCTTGAACCTTAATGATTTAGCGATAAAGTTGAAAATCTATTAAAGAAATTTGATAGATTATAGTAGCTTGATGTGCTGGCGTCTGTACAAGGATATTTTGGCGCGTGGCCAAAATCGGAACTAAAGCCGCCTAATAAAAAAAAATGTTCTTTTTTTATCAATACATTTCAGCAAAAAAAATTGTACAGATGTTTACTTTACCTCTATCTATACTAATAATCAAACCACAAGTCACAACCTCTGGAACTACTTGATTTTAAACTATTTGATTTCGAAACTCTTTTTGCATATAGCCCAATTCTTGAGGAAAGTTACAGGCTATTAACATAGACGTTAACATCACGCTACGACCCTCAGGAGCCAAGCAAAAAGAAAAAGTGAAAGCTTAGCGTCTAAGCGAAAACGAAGTAGGTAATAACGCAGGCGGGCGATGGAATGCGACGCGGTGGGTCGGGAACTCGGGACCGAAATTTCACGCGGACGAAGTCGCGGGCAGAAGCTAGTATACCTCAATGAGGGCGTACCACCGCATCTCCAGCCAATACACTGACACAGGTTCGCTGGCGCTCAGGGTGGGGACAAGATGTCTCTAGAACCCAAAGGGGAATGCCCGCCGACCATAGACACTCGGCCCTGGGTGCACACATATAAAAGCATATGGAAATGATGGAATTTAAATAATGAAAATGTAAAGGAATTGGTTTCAATCCGTAATCCAAATTCTCCCAATATACACTTTAGTTCATGATCCAAATTCCAAAAGTCCGGATTATTAAGATATTTTAGTTTTCATTTTCACAAATACAGTTTTGTTTATTTTATTGTTGCGCGTTTCATGGCCAAAATTGGGCATTTCTCTTTGGGTCACGAACAATAGATCTATTGTCTCGTTTAGACGAGGACAGTGTCCACGAACGAGATGCGGGCTTGTAGGTTACAATCGCTAGAAGCAACCGCACTTGTGCTTAAAATATAGAACATAATATATACGCATTTCACAGTACGACTCGCAAGGAAATTCTTGTCTCAACGATCGAGAAACTCTCCTCGTGTAATTACGAAACAACAAACATTACCCGTACCTACCTATTACAAAACCGGACGGTTCCACGACCAAATAAAAGTGCAACAAAATTCAAAAACCTTTATTTAAGGAGGTTGAAGGTTTATGTCCTTTTGATTATTTAAGGAGGTTGAAGGTTTTTGAATTTTGTATGTCCTTTTGATTATTGAAGGAGGTTGAAGGTTTTTGAATTTTGTTGCACTTTTATTTGTTCGATTAAATCTTTAAAGAGGTAGAATGTTATCTGACAGAAAAACCGGCAACCTAACATATTTTTTTCCAAAAGCCATATAAAATAGAAAATTTCATCTTGTTCACTTATTTCCAAATCCTGTCAGAAAACAATTCTCTCAAAACCTAACATAAACCGTTTTTCACAAAAACAATGTAATTTTTAAAATAATAAAGTTTTAACTGGGTGTGTTTATATTTTTTTTATATTGATGATAAATTTTGTGTGGGGAGTCAAGATGCTGAGTCCATTTCGTCATTGCCCGTCGATTAAGCACTTGAACCATGCTGCCCTGGCGATAACCAATAATAATCTCGGGCATGTTATCAACGGTCTAGGTAAGACACTTTTTCATTTTGTTCGTAATGTCTTCGCTTCCAGAGCCGTCATGTTGTCGACGGCACTGGAGCCCTGGAGATCAGTGTGTCGAAGCTTTACGGGATGCCTTCCAAAGAGGAGCGAGCACAATTTTGTCACCATGACTGTGGATTTGGATCTTCACTCTGGAAGGCAATCAGGCGCTGTCGCAGTCCTAGATCTTCGGGGGTTGGAGTCAAGTTGACTTGTCTCGAGAACAGTTTCAAGTCCAAATTTTCATGTACAATCATTGTTATGTAGGATGTCGCCAGTTTGAACGATATGGGGCCCCCGTGATCGTCCCCCTAGAAACGCGTCTGGGGGCAACCAGTACCTACTCTGAGAACATTGCCGGCTTGAAACATTAGTAATAAAGATTAAAACTAGCTATCTAACATGTAAAATGTTTCTTTAGCAATAGGTACCTACTCATCGTCTTCAAGAGACTGGACAGGTGGTATGCCATAGTTAGAGACAATTCTTTAGGCAAATAGCTATTTTAGTTGTAAATAATTGTCTATTGCCATTAAAAAGGTGGATGCTCCAAGGTAGCCCGCGAAATTCGAGTTTTCTTACTTTTTTTGCAAGTCGCTGGTCAGTACTAAGTTGTACTTTGATTAAAATATGATTCGCAGCTGTAACAAATATGTATTTTGGCAGAATCTTAATAGGATAACAATATGAATCATATTAAAAATCGTAAAATGGTCACAAACTGACAATTCATAATTTCTTTCTGCCAAAATGGCCTTTTTAGGCCCCCTGGTCATGCTACTACATAGGTACAAACTACTTATTATTAATTAAGTAAAGTTACAATTACTCATACACAACATTCATTACATATTTAAACCGTAAAAAACAAAAAGCACAGTAGGTACTGAAGTTAATGATGATTGGTATGTTGTTGCAGCGGGTCGTCACAACTACGCTGACGACAAAGGACAAGGGTGCTGTAAAGACCTCTCGCAGACCGCTGGCATGAAAGTGGAGCCATGGCCCAAGCCCGACACGTCGCAGCAGATGTGGCGCGCCGAGTGCCCCCAGGAGCCCCAGCCGCCGAACTACGATCCGTACAGAATCAAGGTCCCCGAAACTGTCGTCCCACCACTCCCTCCTAGTAATGTCAAGGTACACCTACCCTTTTTTACATGCATTTATCGATACAAAGTTTAATGGAAACTTTGCGACATTCTTGAAACGGTGTTTGAATAGTGCGTTTGACGAAATCAGAGCCCCGCGCCGTGAAATTAAGTATCTAATGAAATCCAGCTTGTGCTTTGTTCATCAGCCGATCGACGTGCTGAAAACGACCTCAGACGAGCAAAATCAAGACCGGCAAGCTGCCTTCCACCGCCAACATAGCTCAACTGGATACCACCAAGGCTACCATCAGCAAGGCTACCCGCAGAGCTACGAGGAAGAGGAACCCAAAGACGCGAGCTTCCTTGGACGACTCAAAGGCTTCTTCGGAAGACTGAGAGGCAAAGGGAAGCAAGATGGAGACACCATGATGACCGGCAGCCAAAACATCAACTGGCTGTACCAACACATTGTTAACTCGACTTAAAGCTCTGGTCAAACTGCAAACCGAACCGCGCGGGACGTGGGATGAACTTCGCTCGCGCCGATTGTGTCAACTAACTTGTATGGAGGTGTTCAAACTGGCGTTAATAGTCGCGTGACTTCCTAACCACTAAACTCGCGCTCGCATCCCGCGCGGCTCAAGCCACAGTTTGAGCAGTGCTTAATTCAACTCGCAAACGGGACTTTATAATTATAATATACACACCCAAAGAGCATACTGAAATAAACCTTTTACAATACAATCAAACGGTTTCATTTTTTTTATTATATAAAGTTATCGAGGGCACTGAATTTCGTCCAACGCACTATAACACCTCCCTGCCGATAGTCCTGAAGTGAATAGTAACATTTTTTGACAGGAAATTCCGACTGAGGATTCGCCGGAGCTGTTCAAAAATCCAACATTTAGTTTGCAATCGGGTTCTAGTGTTCAAGATTTGTTCCACAATTCGCCTATTGTGCACCCAGACTACTGGAAAGATAAGCCATCGAAGAGACTGGCCGAAGTAGTGAAGGAGGTGCTGCCGAACCTGGGCTACCACGGCAAGAGCAAGTACAAGTATGCGTTCCACGAGCCGTGGAAGCCGCTAGACCGCATCGCCTTGCTGCAGGAGGCGGAGCAACAGGAGCTCGAGCTGATTGGGGACACGTCCAGGACAAGTCTGAACGCAGAAACGTAACAAGGGCTCTGATTTCTCATTCGGAAAAAAAAATAGAATAAATTCTTGAACTTACGTTTCTTAAAATGTCGCATAGTTTCTAATAAATTATCGTTTCTTGTTTGATTACTTGAGGCTTTTACTAATATATTTTATGTAATCTACACACAATATGTAACACACGGCCAATTAATGAGACAAGATTTACTATTCAGTTCAATAACATGCGCACGCGCTGTCCTGACTCTTATTTGACGAGCCGCTGTATCTAAGATGGCAACTTTATTTTGAGTCCTTTACGAAAAAGTTCGTGTTTGTGTGGCAGTCTCACTGACCTCGACGTTTTACGCCCCATCACTTCAGAACTACGGACAAGTTTTCTAGCGACTGAGTATTACAGCTTTTACAAAATTTTTAGGTATAACATTTATATGTTTATTCTTTGAAAAGATCTCTCTTGAGGCGCAATTACACTTCGTCGTGAACCCGCAATCGATATCGGAACGTTTTTGACCCAAACGGCCTTGTCGAATTCGGGCTTGTAGTGGCAACTGTGAACTCTGGTAGAAGTGCAACAAGGAATCCTCATGTCAGGTGGCCGCATCAACAGAATATTTAAAAAAAACTGGTGTCACTGGGGACTTGTTTCGGGCTTTCTTTCCAGCTGAAGTAAACTAGAACGCTGTAAAAGGTGAGGGACTTTTGCGTGTCTTTAGTAACGATAGCACTGCTTATACTAGTTAATTTTGATAATGTGTTTTGATTTGACCTTCTAGCCTATGATCGATTGCACCAGGCAGCGGGGGCCGTGTTCATTGAAGCCTCTGTTGGACCCTCCTCCGCCCCCGCCGCCGCCTCCGCCGCCCTTCCCCTGGATCTATGTGTGGGCTCTGTTGTCCTTCTTCGGTACATTCGGTGCGGTCAGTATCTCCATTAATTTTAACTTTAACGTACCCACCCATAATCATTTGTAGGCAGGGACAGATATAAATGCATCACTGTTGGTACAAAATCGCATGGCTTCACTTTGTTCAAATATTGGCCTGCTATTAAAGTGTGTGAGATCCATGATCTCTGAGCCTCTTTGTAGGTAAAATTTGCTAGCAGTTTTTGCATTTTACATTCGTAGTTTGGTCTTGACCAATTTGGCGAGTGTGTGTGTGTGTGTATTTTGTATTTCAAATACTTCCTTTGTTTAGACAAACCAAGGCTAGTCTATTAAAATAAGATTAATAATATGCTACCTATAGATTAATGATAAGTAGATATTTCTCTAAATGCCATATCGTTAAAGTACAGGATGGGCAAATAAGAGGTACCTATACAATTTATTAAAAAAAAAAATCTGTGAAATATAAAAATTATTAAGTATTTTTATTTAAGGGCTGATTTTTCCAGCGCCAGATAATCTAATCCGAGGAATAATTTAAAATTTTTGACAGTTCTATACTTATCTACAGAATCTGAGTACAGAACCTGTCAGACGTCAATTTTATCCTACGAATAAAAATTATCTTTCGATTGAAAAATCAGCCCTAAATATAGTATTTAGGGCCGGCAATTCAGTATGGAAAATAATCTCAGACAAATGTCCACCTCTAGCAGCATGGCAGATGACCCTTGACCCTTTTCACTGCGTTTTTCATGACATTTTCACACTTTTCCTGCGTTATTTCAGTGACCGCGTCTCAGATATTTTGTTTTAATTCTTGAAGGTTCATTGGCCTGTTAGCATAGACACGTCCCTTTAGATAGCCCCACAAAAAAAAAAGTGAGGAGCTGTTAAATCCGCGGATGTAGGGGGGGCAATCAATGTCACCGTTTCTCGAAATTAATTGACCCGGAAACGTCCTTTTCAATGTCTCGATTGTGGCTCGTGCCGTATGACATGTGGCGATGTGGCCCCGTCTTGTTGGAACCACATGTTTCCTAAGCCCAACTGATTCACTTGATGTAAGAAAACTGCTTTATCTGTTTCAATGCCATGCTGCTCAAATTTAAACACTAAACGAATTATTGTTAGCCGCGAACATAAATGATTTTTACCAAAAATTGGCCGCAATTTTCTTTCCGCAAAACATGATTGGGTTGAGTAGAATGTTTTAATAATTAAAACACTTTGTTCAGTCGTAAAACGCTCCATAACAAATTAGCCGTCGTATCTACACAAAATAATTTTCATGAAACAACTGTCATTTTTGCCGCCAAACAAAATGGCGGCAAAAAAGTTGTATACCTCCAAGTTGCCCACCCTGTATTACGATTATAGAGTCATTGCCGTGCTTTAAAATGACGAATGATAAGTAATGGATACGCATACGATATACATTATCGAAAAAATGACAGTGGGCTAGTCAGGCTACAGCAATGAATTTAATAAAAATATTTGAAATCTGCCAGTACGTCCAAAACCAAGCCCAGACCTCTGCACGACTTGCGGCATTTATTGAAACCATGACCTCACCGGAAGCCAGCTTTATCTACAAGAGAGCATCGAAAGGGGTGAGGGCTCGCGGAACTCCAAACACTGACTATTAGAGTGTCTTCGTACTGAGTGTACGTCCAGCGTACGCGTTGACATCGCGTAGACGCTACGTAAATACATGCATCGCATAGAAGGTTTGGCACCGAAACTACGTCGTGTTTGCGCTGCATCTACGCTGCTCGTACGTTTAACGAACGCCTGCACTGGACCAACAGTACAGAGCCACCCAAAACAAGTCCCAACTAGCAAAGATATCAATCAAACATGAATTATAATTCGTTGCTTCATTTTTCAGATATAATTATAACAACGTAGTTTCCCTACTTACTTGGTAACTTCGCACAAATTTTAAAGATTTTTAAAACTATTAGGTGACGTAATTCCGCCGTAAGGCCCCTCGGTTGACACTATGACGTTTAGCTCATTCCTTTTTCGTGCGCGGTAACTATCGCACGCGCCCTCTAAGCAACATGCCAAAAAGAAGCGCGCAATCAAAAATTGATCACTACGCCAGGAAAATTAGAAAAATTGAAGAGAAAGTCATCAGATGATGAAGGTAAGCAAAAGTATATTTTATTCGTTAGTGATCTAGAAGTGAAAAGTGAAAATATCAGTTTTGTAAATGCTCTGGGATTGACTGCGAGTCAATAACTTTGACATTGTTCAAAACCAAATTAAAAAACTTTAAGTTTATTATTGCATCGGGATTGACTGCGAGTCTTTAACGATGACAAACAAGCACAGAAAATGCGTACAATCTAAAACAGATGTAACGTTAACGTGCAAAATCAATAACTTTGACATTGTTCAAAACCAAATTAAAAAACTTTAAGTTTATTATTGCATCGGGATTGACTGCGAGTCTTTAACGATGACAAACAAGCACGGAAAATGCGTACAATCTAAAACAGATGTAACGTTAACGTGCAAAATCAATAACTTTGACATTGTTCAAAACCAAATTAAAAAAAACTTTAAGTTTATTATTGCATCGGGATTGACTGCGAGTCTTTAACGATGACAAACAAGCACAGAAAATGCGTACAATCTAAAACAGATGTAACGTTAACGTGCAAAATCAATTAGATAATTTTATTTTTACACTACCCTCAAAATTATTATCTTCACAACCTTAATTACAAATTGTAATTTTGGGTAGCGAAGATCCTGATGTGGTCCCAGGCAATGATAATGAAGCCATTATGGAGCCAGTACCCGTGCCACCCGATGTCCCACTGACAGCATGGAACCGGAGTTAGACCCTGATCTACAGTCGGCACTCGGTGAATCCACGTCAGACTCGCCTGACTACGGCGATAACATTCACGATAATCTATCGCAGTTGTGGCTTCCTTTGCTAAGGAAAGGAATGCCTAAAGAAAACAAGGACAAGGTACTGAAAGAATACCTTGTACCAGACAATTGTAGGCTCCTTCAAGCGCTCAAGTTGAATGCTGAAATCTCAGCGACGGTACCGAACATGGTTCGCAACCGGGACATCACTCCTAGCCTGGACAAGGCATTCATAAATATCATCAACGAGTCTGAACGGGATGAATCACTGTTTGGTTCGTCTTTATCAGAAAAAATTAAAGCCGCCAAGGCCATCGAAAAGCAAGGTCTTTCCATAAAAAAGACCGCAAAAATTTCGAAACCGCCTCAAATTCCTAGTACCCGCCAGTCCTACCAGGGAAACTGGAACCCGCCTCGTCGATACCCGGCGAACAGGGGGGGGGCGGGGTGCATACAGAAGGCCGACGACGGCGGGGAATCGCCGTCCGTACACGACGTCAGCGCAGCCGCCACAACGCCCTGCCTCGCAGGACAAGTCTCGGGCTCCCGCTCAGAGTCACCGTTAACGCAGGTACATGCGGGTGGACTTGCCCACTTTTATGACCGATGGCTAAAAATAACAAATAACAATGTATTTCTTGATTGGTTAAAAAATGGTTATCCAATACCTTTTCATACTCACGTAAAACAATCAATAATACCTAAAAACAACCTATCAAATACTGAGAAATCAGATATGATGAAAGCTATTATGAAACTCAAATCTTTAGGGGCTATCTCAATGTGACTAAAGATCAATTTATTTCTAAAATATTCCTCACACTAAAACCTAATGGCGATAAACGCTTTATATTAAAGCTAAAAACCTTAAACAAGCTAATTAAGAGCGAACATTTTAAAATGGAGGATTACCGAACAGCATGCAAATTGATACCACGCGATGGATACCTTGCCACCATCGACTTAAAAGATGCGTACCTATTTCCTCCTAGCCAGTAGGCACTCCGATCGTAAATATTTAACATTTCAATTTCAGCCCAATAATTCGCTAAAAACTCACACATATGGCTTTAATTACATGCCGTTTGGCTTATCCGTCGCCCCACGGGTATTCACTAAGGTTATGAAGGAAGTCATAGCTTACCTCAGACATCGCGGTTATAAGTCAGTTTGTTATTTAGATGATATTTTATGTATTGAAAATACTTACGAGAATTGTCTTAATAACGTAAACGAAACTTTGAAACTACTCGAGTTTCTTGGGTTTGTTGTCAATTACGATAAAAGTATGTTAAAACCACGACAATTCTGCAAGTATTTAGGATTTTGTTACGATACCGGAAATCTCAGTATAGAATTGCCAGCCGATAAGCGACTTATCATTATCGAATTACTTATAAAATTCACTAAATTACAGTCATGTTCAATCCGCGAATTAGCTCGCTTTATCGGTATTTTAGTCGCCGCTAGCCCAGCCGTTAAGTACCCTTGGGTATACACTAAGGTTTTAGAGCGTCAGAAGTTTCTAGCGTTACTTAAGCATAATAATAATTACGAAGCTAAAATTAACCTACCTAATATTATATTAGAGGATCTGAACTGGTGGCTATCAACCGTTACTACAGCACGCAACTTCATGCGACAGCCAAACTTTGATATCGAGATCTATACCGACGCGTCGAGGTCAGGCTGGGGCTATGTTTGCAACAATGCTCAAATACATGGCAAGTGGAAGTTTTCAGAAAACGATTGTCATATCAATTACTTAGAGCTGATGGCAGCTTTTTTGGGTTTGAAGTCCTTCGCCAGTGATGCAACCAACTGCGCAATATTACTGCGCATGGACAACACCACTGCGATCAGTTGTGTAAATCGTATGGGGGGTATTCAATACCCCCACTTAAACGACTTTGCTAGGTCCCTTTGGAAATGGTGTGAACAGCGCAACCTTTGGGTTTATGCATAATACGTAAATACCAAGGAAAACCGTGCAGACGCCGCGTCTAGAGTAGTCAATCCGGATACTGAATGGTCACTTTCCGATGAAGCATTCCAAACCATTATAAAATATTTTGGTCAACCTGAAATAGACTTATTCGCGTCTCGCGATAATGCGAAGTGTACCACATTTATCTCATGGAAACAAGACCCTGACGCAGCATCCGTAGACGCATTTACGGTAGACTGGCAAAGATATTTCTTCTACGCTTTTCCACCATTTTCCCTGGTATTCAAATGCCATAGAAAAATTATCGACGACAATGCACACGGCATATTAGTTTATCCCAACTGGCCATCACAGCCATGGTTCCCACTATTGCAAAACCTTATAGTTTCCGACGTTGTTTACATAAACCCCAATAAAAACCTCTTGCAATCTCATTTCGGGGAGTACCACCCGTTGCACAAGAACCTTACCCTGGGTGTCGCGAGGCTCTCCGGCAGGCTTTCAGGCGTCGAGGTGCCTGTGCAGAGTCGGCTACACTAATGCTATCATCCTTGTCTAACAGTAAGATTCAGCAAAGTACAATACCTCACTTAAGCTGTGGTGGCAATATTGTACGATCAACAACATCAATGTGTTTGGCCCTTCCAAATTTGCTTTAATCTCATTCTTAGCGTCACAATTTAATAGCGGGTGTGCGTATGGCAGTCTAAACTCCCATCGTTCTGCCTTGTCAACCTTTGTAGGCAATAATATTGGTTGAGACGAATCTATAAAACGTCTCCTTAAAGGGGCGTATAAATTAAGACCCATAAAACCCAAGTATTCCACCACCTGGAATCCCCAATCGGTTTTAAACCATGTTTCAACGTGGTTCCCTAATAGTGAGCTCTCATCAGAAAAAAAAAAAAAAAAAAAAAAAAAAAACAAAAAAAAAAAACTGGTCGTCCTACTTGCAATTTGTACAGCTCACAGGGTACAGACGCTGTCTTTAATTAAACTCGAGAACATACTTTTCTCTGATAGCGGCATTAAAATCGTCATAACAGACATCATAAAGACATCCGCACCTGGCAGAGACCAGCCAATATTGTTCCTGCCATACTTCAGGGAAAATACGCGGATATTTCCAGTTACGGTGCTCTCAGATTATATTTCTATAACTAAAAACATAAGACCTGAGAGTACAAGCAATCTGTTGTTGACGTACAAACGGCCACACAAACCCGCTATCACGCAAACCATCAGTAGATGAATCAAACAAGTCTTGTCAGAAAGCGGCATTGATACCAGTGTATTCGCCGCGCATTATAGTACACGGCACGCGTCAACCTCGGCCGCGAGTTTAGCAGGAGTTAATATAGAAACTATCCGCAAAACCGCAGGGTGGACTAGTTCATCTAACGCATTTGCTCGTTTTTATAATAGGTGCGTTATAAACGAAAGCCAATTTGCCAGATCTGTTTGCTTACGCTCAGACTGATTATTAATTCCTATTAACTATAAAACAAAACAAAGTAAACATAAGTATACTATAATATAGGCATGTACGTACTATGTATAGGCTGATTTGTCTATAAACAAAACCATAATGTTTAAAAACCTTATTGTTTATTTTCCATTTAAAAACTTTCTAACTCTTAACATCTACGTTGTTATAATTATATCTGAAAAATGAAGCAACGAATTATAATATATGATCAAACGAACTTCCAAGTGAAGTTCGATCATTATTATGAAGAGTTGCTTCATTTGAAGATATGATCACCCTCCCTCCCTGACACTTGAAGACTCCCAGGTATAGAGAAAGTTTTATATCATATTACTTGACTCTAAAAAATGAGCTAAACGTCATAGTGTCAACCGAGGGGCCTTACGGCGGAATTACGTCACCTAATAGTTTTAAAAATCTTTAAAATTTGTGCGAAGTTACCAAGTAAGTAGGGAAACTACGTTGTTATAATTATATCTTCAAATGAAGCAACTCTTCATAATAATGATCGAACTTCACTTGGAAGTTCGTTTGATCATATATTATACGATTGCTGAACTTTGACCTGACACCGTTATGTTTTTAATCCTATCGGTTTCTCTTAACCATTATCTCTCGGGAATGTTAATCGTTAGGTAAGGTTAGGTATTTGAAAGTTTAATTCACTTGTCCAGGTTTAATAGGGGTTTTGCGATAGGCGGAACCGATTGCTGAGCCGCATGGACGCATATCAGCCAACCAAATAAAGTAACATCATTTTGCCTTTACTTATTGCTATTTTATACTCAGTGGTATTGCAACATGTGTGTGGGTCGACCTTAAGGGTCTATCCATTGATTGTTAGGGTCAGGGCATTCTAGGCTACAGCTTAAATTTTTGGTCAATTATTTGCTCTGCCATACATTTTGACCGCGTATGGGCTGTTCTATTGTAATCTCCGGCTGTGTCACCTCAGGGACGCTAACATCCTCATCATCTTCTGACTCTGTGACTGTGGGCCATCGGTGGCGGTACATGCTCTTCTTTAGCAAGGAAAATGGTTGCGACCACTTCTTCTAGCAATTGAGGCTGTAGACCTTCAATGAGTGGGCCCAGACATGAAGTTTCCCTTGTTCGGCACGATGTTTGCAACCCTAGACGGGGATCCGTGGAAGGTCCCCAGCACGCCATAGAACCTCCTTTGCCGCGCGGTACACCTCATACAGCGCAGCTCCTTCTAGCCTAGAAGGGCCTGACCCAAACCTGTGGATAGAACTTAAGGCAACGTCCAAATAACAAGTCACAATAGTTTACGTAAATTTTCAACTATCTGGGTAAACTCGGCTGATAATTCTAAAAATATTAATTTTAGACTACTTTCTATTCTTATATCCTGCTCGCACACAGGAGGATTTGCTACTCCTGGGGCCATATTATGAAGTATTATTGTCATTTTAATTCCAGTCCCTAAAAGAGATGATGTATAGCTCCATAATATATCTCTCTTACGCTAGAATCATGATGGCATTAAAACTTCATAATACGGCACCTGTTATGTGGCTTGTCTGGCACAGTCTAAGCGTTAGTCGTTTAAACGTTTCTAACCGATAAAAGCCATGTCAATTTCATAATATTGTACTCTTACTATCTATTCCTATGTACTATAAAATATCGTCACGTTACAAATTATTAAAAAGCGCACAATGTCACACATTTTCACGCCCCTGCTTCAATCTATGTTCAGCGAGGCTTTGTCTGGATATTTTTTTTATAGACTAAGGCCTCAGTGTGGCCAGGGCTAAATTCTAATTGGTTAAGATTGTCTCGTTAGCCTAGTGGTCGTAAGCACTACTGCTGAGTCCGGGTTCAATTCTCAGGTCGGGCAGTGTTATCAGGTTTTTCCATCAGGAATTTCTAAGTAGCAGCCTGGAGTCTGGATTAGTGTCCGGTTGATGGCAATAGTCATGCCTCCTACATGGGACTTGATAAACATAATTGACGAAATGGGTATACACACGGCTACACATCAAGCTATGCAAAACCAGTATAGGCTGACCGTTCATTGTGTGAAAATATCATACAAAGTGAGGCCAAGACAAACTGGTTTTGTATAGCTTGACGTGTAGCCGTGTGTACTAGGTATAGGTACACCTCTGCCTTACCCCTCGGGGTGTACAGGCGTAAAGTTGTATTACGTTATGTAGTTAAGAAAGCAAGCTCTTAAATATCGATGTTGATAATTAGTTTAAAATCTGATTTGAAATATATACATGCGACGAAATCTGGCCTGGCTCTTACTCCACGCGACAAAATAATTTCACATGTTTAAGCGACCAACCTACCAGACCAAATGTCGAAAACCGGAAAAGAAAGAATTAAATATTATGACATTCATTGCTTTGCTAGTTGGGAACAATTTAATTTTCATTAGAGATGCAACGGATATCCGTTCAATATCCGGCATTCGGTACCCGGCCGGTTCTTCAGATGTTGTCATACAGCCAGATAGGAGACTGCTTTTGGCAATCTTGTGCAAATATCTATCTATCAATATATTTGCACAAGATAGAAAATAATATGTAGTTTCTACCTACCCCCATGGGAAAAAGGCGTGCGTTTATGTATGTATAGAAAACAATAGTTACAATGTAGTATAATATTATTAGTATCTAAGTTAAAAGTTTTTCTACTAAATATGTAAACTTCTCTTAATGTCAAATGATAATTATTTCGTAGGTAGTAAAACCTTTGCGTGTCAGACATGATACAATCGTTTTGCATTTTGATTGGTGTACCTAATTCTTGTTTTTTTTTTTAATAATATAAAATGTTTTATACGCCTTTTTGGCAGTTAAAAAGTCGATGAAGACTTTTTCATAAGCTATCCTGTTTATACGATTTAAAGTTATCGTTTTCGAATAACTTCGTTTATTTTTTTCTGAATTTGCCGAATTTCCGGCTGCCGGATATCCACCTATCCTATTTGTCAAAGCTATGATCTGTTGCATCCCTAATTTTCATTTTCTTTCAGATGTATAAGTTGTATTTATGGAGAGAAATGAAGCGGAAAATGAGTGAAAAAGCAGTATGTAAGTGATACATTTTCACTGCTTTTTATTATTTTAAGAGTTTTTAACACATCATGCCTGTATTCCGCAAGGAGCAATGTACTCCTAAAGTACAATGCTTGTGTTGTACAAGCATCCAGGAATACAACCAACAAACCTACATTTTACCACTTACGACGCTTAAGAACCATTTAATTGAAGGCGCGCCTTTTGTTATCATAAACCAGACTCCAGGCTTCTACTGAGAAATTCCTTATGGATAAAGTGGGGTTCAAACCTAGGATCCAATGCTCAACAGAGTCGGTCTTACATAACCCAAAGTGGTAGTTTTGGGAGGCACTTGTACTATACGCCTCTTCATACCCATGAAGAATACAGGTGTGAGGTGTATCATAACCTGCGCCTGGTGACGGGGACCATCACGGGACACTGCTCACTGAACAAACACTTCCATACGATAGGCATAACGGACAGCCCCCTGTGCAGAGCCTGCATGGAGGCTGATGAAACCGTTGCGCATGTGTCTTTGAGTGCACAGGCGTCACCCAGATTAGAGTGTCCATTTCAACCGCGCGGCCAACTCATAAAATTGGATGAAACTTTACCAGGAATTAGTGGTAATTTGTTACTATACACACCTCCTTTCCTGAATTTGTTGCAAAAAAAACTGAGATGCTATGACCAAAAAGAGTTGGCCGCTAGAACCGCCACTTGCCGTAGTCATCGCCTGTGATTACACAGAAACTTAATAATGCAGATAGGCGAATGATACATCAAAAGAAAGGTCTTAATTTGTTGTATTTGTTGCAAAAATAAAAAGCATCAAAACGTAAATATACAAAAAGTTATGCTATATTTAGTTTCCAGGTTATGGGTAGGTAGGAATCTCACCATAAATATCAAATTAATAGAGGCTTATGTGTATGGACAATTAGTTGCTAATTTGTTGCAGCGAATAAACAAGAAAAATACTAAAAAAATAGGTTCAATAATTTGTTACAGTCGATTTTAGTTGGCCGCTCGGACGGCAATATGCCTAAAATACAATGGCGTTTATTTCGTTATTAAAAATAGGTTCAAGCTTAGTTAAAGTACTAATCGACAGACAACGTAACCTTAATTGAATATATGTGGCGAAAATAACGGTGAAATTCATATTTTAGGAGATATCCACTGAAACATTTAAGTATGAAACTGTAAGAGAGTAGAGTGACCATGATTTCATAAGTACGAAGGCACGTTTTTAAAATATGATAGGTACAAAATTAAAAGAAAAAAAACTTTTTAAAAACAAGCTTTTATTACTTGTTAATAAAAAGAACTAAAAATTAAAACATAATTTAAACCTGATAAGAAAAATAACATTATATAGGTACCTACTAAATAAAAGCGTGTTAAATTTTGATGGAACATTAAAGAATATTTTGTTAGTATATTACACCTTCATTATTTTTCTTTTACAATCATAATGTGTGGGTGTGTGTTGTGTCGTTTAATTACTGTGTTCCTATGGCCATCTTCCAGCTCCATCATCAGTCCCTGGTTACCATCTAGCACCAAAGTACTCGTCAAGACGAATCAATCAAACTCGATGGGGTTTTGTCATTCAATTACTGAGTTCCTATGGCCATCTTCCAGCTCCATCATCAGATCAGCTCATAATACATTTTTATGCTTTTGAACGGAGCACATGATATAGTGCAAATATACAACTGTAGATCCGACATATCAAATACTTTATTCCAAAATAATGACTGCAGTTGCAATGTGGCTTATATATTTGTAAAAATATAAAATATTTATTTTACAAGTCCTCAATACTGGAAAATCTGTACAAATTGTAATTACATACAATTGAAAAGAGACCATGTATTTATTTTAATTAACCTGGATGTTTTGAAGTTTTCTGGAATAACAAGCTTAGAAGAAGCAATTTGTTTTGATGAAACAATTAATACGATGTGTCAAAAATGTGACACACAGTTAAAAGGTGAACTTAAGTTAGGCGAGATCATAACTATTGATTTAAACGGAGCTGCAGGCTCAGTTTTACTCACTGAACTGCCGATTACTATAAACATTAAAGATAAATATTATTTCTTAGTTGGTGCTATAGAATTTATACCAGGCACAAAAATAGGCCACTATAAATGTAATTTTTTAAATAAAAATACATATTTCTGTTACGACGACAATTCTTTTAAAATTGAAATAAGTACCTACCTGTAAGAAAATATGTCTACATTCTGTCTTATATTCGTGTCAGTTAATTTATAAATGTTATGTTAGTTTATAAAGATTTTGTATTTATCTTGTTGACTTTTATTACTTGATTTTTTTGCCTTTGTGTTGATTTTAAACAAAGAAATTTTAATCGATATGTGATTTTGACTTATATAAAGTATGCTATAGGATGCCTTAATGTGTAAGCACTCGCCTTAAAACATTAAGATATGACTATCGAACATTACAATAATCACGATTCAGTCTCACGTCACTGTGAAAATTCATGGACACCCTACTCTCTTATAGTTTCATACTTATACATTTTAGTGGATATCTCCTAAAATATGAATTTCACCGTTATTTTCGCCACATTTATTCAATTTAGGTTACGTTGTCTGTCGATTAGTACTTTAACTAAGCTTGAACCTATTTTTAATAACGAAATAAACGCCATTGTATTTTAGGCATATAGCCGTCCGAGCGGCCAACTAAAATCGACTGTAACAAATTATTGAACCTATTTTTTTAGTATTTTTCTTGTTTATTCGCTGCAACAAATTAGCAACTAATTGTCCATACACATAAGCCTCTATTAATTTGATATTTATGGTGAGATTCCTACCTACCCATAACCTGGAAACTAAATATAGCATAACTTTTTGTATATTTACGTTTTGATGCTTTTTATTTTTGCAACAAATACAACAAATTAAGACCTTTCTTTTGATGTATCATTCGCCTATCTGAATTATTAAGTTTCTGTGTAATCACAGGCGATGACTACGGCAAGTGGCGGTTCTAGCGGCCAACTATTTTTGGTCATAGCATCTCAGTTTTTTTTGCAACAAATTCAGGAAAAGAGGTGTGTATAGTAACAAATTACCACTAATTCCTGGTAAAGTTTCATCCAATTTTATGAGTTGGCCGCGCGGTTGAAATGGACACAGATTAGATCAAAAACCCCTGGGGACACCCAGATCCTACACAGACGTTCTCGACAGACCAGGAGACCTAATAAGCTTCTGGAGGGAGGTGGGCTGGTTGGAATAACCACCGACGGCCACCATGGCTCACGCACAATGGTCCACCTGAAGGACTAAGTGGGGAAACCAAACCCATAACATAGAACATAGGTGTATCATAACTATCGTATTTGTTGTTTAGGGCGACCTCGAAGGAAGATTAAACGGCCGTATTCAGAACGGGATCTACCTGATTGCGTTCAGTATCTCATCATAGGCACCGGCGCGGCGGGCTGGGCCGCATATCGGGCCATCATGCAACATGACAAATACGCTAAGGTACACTACACGATACAAGAAATGATCTGTTTGTATAATTACCTATTAATACTGACGAAACGGATAGTTACTACAGCCGGATACTGGATATCCGGCCGCGAGCCTGGCGGTACCTGTGGAGATGTGGGCATACTAGCGCTGGTCATCTTAGCCACCATGTTAAAACTCATTTATTAAACGGGTTTTATCCATAAACTATTAATTATTCAGGTATTCTTCATAACCAAAGAAGACTCATTACCATATAAACGGCCGCCGCTCAGCAAACACATGTGGTGGAATATGGACCCGCCCGACGTACAGAAACTCCATTATGTAGAAGATGAGAGAAGAAAAACGTTAGTCATCCTATTTTTTCTAGTAATTAGCGAACTTAAGATAAGACTTAGGCAAACCAGGCGTTTGAGGGTTTGCCTAAGTCTTGTCTTAAGTTCGAGAATAGCGTTATTTTCTTCCACATCACGCAGCCGTTAGTCTGGTTTTAACCTTGATACAGGTTATTTTTAATTGGCTAGCTAAACTCCGAAGACGCGAAGGGTTCGATATCTAACGAAAACGATAAAACAAAAAAATCGTTTTTGTCAACTCGTAATTCAAGTAATAATACTAACAACTGTCGTTGGTCTCGCAAAAAATAAACAGAATTCTTTTTATTTTTTAGTTTACCGTGCTTAGATGTCTATCCGACACGTCTGCTGAGTTTAGCTAGCCAATTTAAAAACATATTTGGCTTCGCTACAGTCTGTTTAGTAAGTGGGTGTGTTTTCCTAGAAAGCGTTTTTTGACACCGTAATGTCAAACCCGGCGGCCATCATTATCATGACAGCCATCTGCGGCCGTGATGTGGTGGCCACAGCACTTCTAGGAAGCCGTCGGTTTACTTGAATGGAGCTGCAGCCATTCTTACGAAAATAGTACAAGTACAAAGTAAAATCTTAGTAGTGTGAAGCATCAAAAATAATACGTATATATTTTTTAAATGTTTGGATGATGGATGATTAAGGATGTTTCCAGGATGTTTAATGCAGAATGTATAGATTTTATGGACCCCGTCAAGTTTTATCGAAAAAAGAGGGGTCCGGCGGTGTCCATAGCATCCGGCTGGTGTGTCCTGAGGATCGACCCTGACGACCATGTGGTCTGGGTGAAGACCTTGTGTGGGGAGCGTCCGATCTACTACGAGAGATGTCTTCTCGCACCTGGTGAGCTAACCTGCGGGGGGTAATTGCGGAACACTAATAGTATCAATGTCTTTCACTTTGACAGTTCAACAACATTCATTGCGTTATTTACGTTGTTTTTTCGAACATTTATGAAGCAATGGAATTGGCAATATCCTTCAAAATTATCCAGATTGTGATAGATAGAGTGTTACACAATTAGGGTGCAGGCTGTTTACATACCCGTAGCACTTAGCAGTAGGACTCTTTGTGAAGCTCTTCCGGGGAAAAGTACTACAAGCAGTACCATCATACCTATGTATTTCTGCAGCTGAGTAACGCTGCTGTGTTTCGGCTGGAAGGGTATGGGTGCCGGTGTAGTTACAGACTTATGAGGCATCGCTGCTTGTGTAGTATCCAAGGTTACAAGGCGTCTGTGATGCCTCTGGTATTGCAGAGGTCCAATTTCCATTAGATGAGGCGTCGGCTTGTTAGATGTCCAGATCGCTTAAAAATTCTATCAGGGGTAAGAGTTAGGGCATTACGGGCTCTGGGCAAATCAAGCTTCATCCGCAGCATGCCCTGACCAACGTGGACCCAGACCAGAAGGTCCCTCAACTAATCCAGTTGTGTACAGGTTGGCAGGGACATCGACGCCCAACCTTGGAATCAGTACATGAGTCTCCCCACTGCGTTGAAATATTTAGTCGCCTATTAAAAAAAAATTAGCTGTTTCGTACAAAAGTGTAATACCTATGCAGTCAAATGCATCCATGGAACAGCTAATTTTTGTTTCAAATAACCGACAAAAATTCAACGGCATGGGTTCTAGAATTGACAGGGTCCGCTAGGGCCGATGCCTGCCAGGGCCGCGGGTTGTTCGATAGAGATACCGTGGCACCTGGCCAAAAAAAAAAATGGGGGCTCTAGAATTATGATTTCTCTTCCACCCTGAATATGTAGATGCATTAACCTTGTGTTGCAATGAAAACATTTTCTTTTATTTTTTGTGCAGGTGTAAAATCCAAGAATTTAGCTATCGTCAAGGCTGCGCCTAAGGCAGTACGCGACAAGATTTGCAAATTGCGAACAATTAGGGACTTTGAAATTGCATTTAGGTACGAAAATATGTTTTTGTTTTTGCCAATACAGTGTCACTGAAATGGACGCGCAAGCTGTTCCATGAAATTCTGGATCCAACAGCGTTGAAATATTTCGTCGAATAATGTAAAAAAAAACTGCTGCTCCATTTATTTTGTTCGTGCATCAACATTCAGCTGTTGTTACACGCAGCACACAACACGACACATGCTAGTACTTAAACAGACAGCGAGACTTGGCGAAACGCACTCATGAATTTAATGTAATAATACCTACACTTAGATCGTTATTAAAACCCAGATTTCCTTCCGAAAACAACAAAAAGGCATTCTACTTCAAGTTTGATGTGTTCGCAGGAAAGTAAAAGAGGCGAGTCATGTCACGGTGATCGGCGCGGGCCCCTTGGGCTGCGAGCTCGCGTGGTCTTTAGGCAGGATGAGTAAGTTAGCACTTCAGAGCGCCAGAGTAGCGACACACCTGCCGAAATTACGTCGCTGTACAGCTAAGGGCGCGTTCACATATACGTACGTTTTTACAGGATACTTTTAGATAGGAGATAGTATTCACACAGCATTTATAGGATCCTTTTTAACGGATCCGTAGCTACTGGAGATAGTATTCACACAGGACTGATTTTAAGAGATCGGATCAGTATACTGGATCCGAAATACTGTATTATGTGTGAACTGGCTCATACAATTACATACGCTAATAACACATACGTTTAAACGGACCTGTAAAACGGATTGCTGCTTATTTTGTCGGATCGGTAATTTCTACTGGATCCGGAATACGGTACTGTATTATGTGTGAACTCGCTCATACAACTACATATGCTAATAACATACACGTTTTAACGGACCTGTAAAACGGTCGTTAAATGTGAACGCGCCCTAAGGGCGAATTTTTTCAATTGAACTGCGTTCAAGAGCTGTCAGTGTCATCATTGTTCAAATTCGCCCTAACTGTAGGCAGTACGCTTTGAAGCGCGTTGCTATGACGCTCTATGTCCAAAATTACGCGACGCAGTTCTCTAGTCCATATGCAAAGAAGGCGCTATTGTCGAACTTCCACCCAAGCCCGACCAATGTTTAGCCAGATAAGAAGCTTGTTTAAAAAAAAATACATTAAACTTTCGACGCGTATTTTCCGTAGATGCGTCGCTAGACTGAATAAATTGGCATATGACGGAATTATTTACAAAAAAATAAAGCGCAAGAGTAACCCATATTTTGTAACTGTATTTTTCCAGATAATGTCGTAGAAAGGAAAGAAGATGTTCCCCCAGTAGAGATCGTCCACCTGTACAAAGACAAGGGGGTCCTCTCCGGCATCCTGCCAGAGTACCTCGGAGAGTATGCGGCGGAACAAATCAAGTGTGCAGGGGTCACACAGATTCCTAAAGGTACGTGGGGTAACGTCTCACCGTTCTACGAGCTATAGGGCTACAGGGGTCTTTAGGCGCGTGGTCAAAATCGGTACGAACGCCGCCATCTTGGTTTTTCAATATACTGGGTCTAATGAAATTAGCTAACGAAACTGCAGACGTGATGGGGTCGACTGTCGATATCTAAACACCGATAGAATAAAAAAATAAATTGTTTTATTGAGGGGGCCAACACGACCGCTGGTAGTTTTTTATTTGAAGTTTGAATTGAGAACATCGGTTTTCTTTTGTTTTTTCGTGTTTAGGTATCAAAACCATCACCATCACGTCTGTGTAGTTATTTCAAGTGACTACACTAACTGCGGAAGATGACCCCACAAAAAAAAACATCAAATTAATTAATTTTTGTTTTATCATGTTAAGGATATCGATACGTCTCACGTCTACGGAGTTTCGCTAGCTAATTTAATTAGACCCTGTATTTCACAAATCAATTGCACAAAAGTTTACGAACAACGCCCCCTATCAACATCATTCAAGCGCCAGAAGGACCTTATAGCAGTGTACTTGCCTCTTGTCCGAGGTGTAACTAGTATTACGTGTGTCACGGGTCACCCTAAATTTTGCATAAACATCAACAACAAGCCTAATAGTTTACAATCAAACAAACATGATATGATATCACTCGTAGCAAAGATATAGTAAACTAATAGTATTTTCACGTTCACAACATCACAAAGGCAAACTGACGGGAAAGAAAGAGACAGAAAGAAAGAGGTGTTTCTCTGGCCATTTGAACAGTTATGTAATGTATAAGTAATAGGAGCGAACCCACAACACCAAACATATAAAAAAAAGTAAACTCAACAAAAATCACTACTGCGCCATTCTATGACAAATGGCGCAGCAATGATTGGTGTACTTACAGTCCAGCGGACTAGCGATTATGCTAAGGATGCTGTTGGCGCTGCCGCGTACTCTACGCATCAGGGATGCGCATCTTTTACGCATCGTAGCGTAAAAGCAGTCTACGCGATGTTCAGCAAACATCCCTGATGCACTACAGAATCGCAGCAGCCCCATCAGCAACCTGGTTGGCTAACGTAACAGACGTAGCCAAGGCCATAATTTTGTGAAACAACGTTTTTTTTGGTTTGACGATCGTTAGCGCCATTTTTGACGTACATATAATACGCGTGCGTTAAAATGGACGTGAAACAACCCACCCTTACAATATAATTTACATTTACAGCTCAAGTATACGATGTCTTCGAAACAAAAGATGGAAGACTGGAATTGACTTTATCAAATGGAAAGTCCCTCGTCACAGATTATGTAATTGTTTAATTTTTTATAATTATTCGCTGTCTAAGAGTTGTTTTATATTATTTGGATCGTTAGTCAATGTGTTGACAAGAACTTATAGCATGGATCCAGTACTTACATGATTCAAGAATTCCACAGCAATCTTTATCATTTAAAGAAAAAAATTTCATACAATACCCACAGCTACACGATCGTAATGTATGAAACAGCATATTTTATTATAAAGCCGATGCTCAATCTCAACACTTGAGATGATTCAATGATGATAAGTTGTTTAATAAATAATACATGAATAAACATAATGATTAAAACTTTCTGAAAGCTTCCGCCTCTGTGCACTTCGATGCGATTCATTCAGGTCTGCTTCATTGGTGTCCCCACCCCTATACCTTTATATTGTTATTAATATTATTGTTATTATCACAATGAGGAAGGAACTCGGTTTCTCTGTCATTTGCCTTTTCACGCCTAAACGGCTGAATGGATTTACATGAAATTTGGCACACGGATAGACCATGACCTAGGTTAGGACATAGGATACTGGATCCCGGTAGTACGTTCCGTGCCGTGGGCAAAAGCTAGTGTATAATAATCTTAATATACACTAGCTTTTGCCCAATTACCTACGTAAGAGATGTTGGTCTGTTGTCTAGGCGTTTTTGGCGGTAGGAGCGGAGCCGCGAGTCGATATCGCTGAAGACTCAACCCTGGAGAAGGACTATGTGAACGGAGGGTACCTCGTGAACACCGAGCTGGAAGCCAGGACACACCTATACATTGTAAGTTGTGCTCGCTTTACCTGTTTGTTGTCTTAAGAATTAGATCCGATAAGTTAGAGCTGTTATAGAAAGTACTTTTCTCAGAAGGGACTTTCTGCACTCGGCTATATTTACGGATCTTCATGAGTGGAAAATAGGGCATTTAGTTACTATCAAAAACACACATGAATGAATACTTATTTTAATGATTTTATTAAAAAAGATTTGTGAAAAAAATAACAAACCACACCCTGAGGTTGACGGGTAGAAAATGCCTCGGGCATTAAGTCCGCCTTTGTAGGGTATTTTTTTTACTTGTGCATAATATTTTAATAAATAAATCAAGTAAGTGCCCTTGAAGACTAAAATTTCTTTGGCAGAAACACTTATTCAGCCGATTATAGATTATGCCGACGCCTGTTACCTGGATGCTACTGAGGAGCTATTAAACAAGCTTGAGCGCTTGCAAAACCTGTGCATTCGCTTTGTTTTCGGTCTTCGAAAGTATGACCATGTTCCACACCTTCGCAAGGAACTCAAGTGGCTCCCAATCCGCCTTCGCAGGAACACTCGGATTTAATGTCTATTCTTCAACATCTTACACAACCCGTCTTATCCTTCCTACCTGCGTGAGCGTTTTTCTTACGCTCGCTCTAGCGCCGCACCGTGTAGATCACACCTAAGATCCATCCTTAAATCTCATCCTCATAAAACGAGCTACTATTCTTATTCCTTCTCTGTCCATGCTGTAAGATTGTGGAACTCACTTCCGCCTAGCATTCGTGATTTAAAAACTATTTCTCTATTTAAACGTCGATTAAAAGAGCATTACCTTTCCTGAGTTACCGTGAGTATTTGTATATTATATAATTATGTATGTTTATATATTTTTGTATTATGTATTATTTAAGTATACTTATTTATTAATATTTTTTGCGTTATATGTGTAGGTATATTTATTATTTTGTTTTAGACTTCACACATTCATATTTTTCTCTTCTTGATCTCACACACTATTGTATACATTTTTTTTTACTTCCCCTTTCGCAGATCGCTGGAAGAAATTTCTTAAGAAATAAGCAGTACCCTTGTACTCATATTATAATTATGTCATATCAATATGTATTTTACTGTGTACATAAATAATAAAATTAAAATAAATAAGTAATAAAATCGGTGGAAAAATGGAGAAGTTACACGCTTTGGAAATTATTCTTCAAGTTACTATGGCGTTTTGTCCCTGTCTAGCATAGGCTTTAGGAACGCATACAACTGCAACTTTTTTGCTTTTTACTGTGACTAAGTTTTTCTATGATGAACAATGCGTGTTGTAACATTACGTAACATCATTCTTCGAAGGGTTAGACAGAGGGGTAACTGACAGAGGTGTAAAGTACACCCACAGTTCGCCCGTTATGTTTAAGTGCCAAGTAATACCAGGCAAGTCTAGTGCCATCAACCGGGCACAGAGCCAGTCTCCGGGCTGGACTGACAAATTCCAGATGGAAAAACCCAATTTAACACTTTGTCCGACCCGGGAATAGAACCCAGGACCTCATGCTCAGCAGTAGCGCTTGCGACCACTAGACCGAGGCAGTCATTAATCAGCGTAGTGTCCTACAATAAACAATGTCTGTGAATTATCGTGATGGCCCAGTGGTTGACGCCTCGCGTCTCATGCACGAGGTTGTGGGTTCAAATCCAGGCAAGTAACAATGATATTTTTAATTCATATAGGCTAGCTGCCTATAAAAATCTAATTAGTCCGTCAGTTAGATTATCAAAAAATATTGGACCCGTATTTTTTCCTTTGTCGCAATTATATAAAAAATGATGAAAATATCGCCTATTAAAGTTCCTCGTGACGTCACGCCTTGCTACACTTTTTAGCAAGGCGTGACGTCACGACCCCCTACTCCCAAATTTTGACGCGCTTTATCTTTGTCATTTTTTGTTTGATTGACAAAAGAAAAAATACTGGTATTCAGCTGCATCCGGTTAGACTGGAAGCCGACCCCAACACAGTTGGGAAAAGGCTAGGCAGATGATGATGATGACAAAAGAAAAAATACGTGTCCATTATTTTTCGATAATCTAACTGACGGACTAAATATAATAATTATTTTCTTACCCAGGAATCTACCCTATTATGTAGATACTTTCTGAGTTTATCTAGAAGATTACTGACATCGGTGAAGCAAAAACATCGTGAGGAAACCTGGACTTAGTTAATATCAGTCTGAAATCGCCAACCTGTCCTGAGCAAGCGTAGGGATCAATGCTCGTGCCTTTTCTGTATGAGAAGAGGCCTTGGCCCTGCTGTGGAACAGTGACAGGCTGGTGTTGTTTTTATTATGTTTGTGTGTGTCAGGCGGGCGACGCAGCCAGTTACTACTCGCAGTGGCGGGACACGCGGCTGCGCGTGGAGCACTACATCAACGCGGAGGAACAGGGCTTCGTCGCCGGCGCCAACATGACGGGCTTCTGGCTGCCCTGCAACATGGAACCCAACTTTTGGGTGCAGCTGGGAGAGGCCTTCCAGATGGAGGTAATGTCTATAACATCTAACAATTGTTTTTACTCTCTATTTTGCACCACTTAATTTTAAAAAGGCTTTGAAGCTCCGTGACTTAGCTGCTGTCGGGCCATTTTGTTTTTTTGGTTTCAAAATAAAATATGGATGTCACATGATCAACTTCAAACGTTAACATCTCGGAAACGTGACGCTTTACGTTGGGTACGGTTCGGCCTATTATATTTTCCGTTTGCACTGATGTCAGCTATCGATTCTTTATAGGTCCCATGCGTGGTTGCCATTTTGAAAAAAATTACAAAATGGCGCGACAGTAAGTATAAGTAGTCACTTTTAATTATGTAATATAATTTTCCCAATCGACCTTGAACCTAAATGCTTTAGCGATAAAGTTGAAAATCTATGAAAGAAATTTGACAGATTGTAGTAGCTTGATGTGCTGATGTCTGTACAATAAGGTTGCTGTCGTCAGGGCTAAAATACTGCAGCTCCAAGGGCTGTCGAAAGGACTGCAGTTCCAAACGATCAAAATTGCTTGGCGAACACGAAATATTCACGAGCTTTTCAAATATCGATCCCAAGGTCAAAAAGTCTATGATTAGGTACCTAATCTTTTTTTATGTGGTCTGTTCCATCCGCAGGTGGTCGGTGAAGTAGGAGCCTGCATGCCCATCGTAGCTCTGTTCAAGGAGTGCGATGATGAGGAATCAAAAAAGGACGCTGATAGACTAATCGCCAAAGAAAAGGACAAAAGGATTTGCTACAAAAAGAAGTATGTACTATTAATTTAGCTCACTATTCGCCTATTTAGGGCGAATTTCACCATTGAAACTGAACGCGATCACATTTAAACCGCGTTCGAGAGCTGTCTGTGTTAATATATTACAACAGAAATGATCCTGATAGATTTTGAACCCGCACCCTAATTGCGTAACACTATCAATCACAATCTGAATCATTTTGAAGGATATTGCTAATCCATTGCTTCATATATTCGGAAAATGTCAGCTCAACAACGTAAATAACGCAATGTATGTTGTTGAACTGTCAAAATAAGATAAGATAAGATAGATAAGATAATATTTATTTTGTAAAACATGAGTACAGTATGAAGGTCTTATAATTAATATGAAGTGGCTACATGTTTTGCCATTTATGGCATACAAAATTAGTTGGACAGACAATACAAAACAAAAAGAGAGAAAAAAAAGAATTACAATGTCAAAATTAAAATTAAATTGAAATAAAAACGTCAAAATTTAAATTTCATTCCCAATTACAATGTTAAAATATAAATTAAATTCAAAATACATGTCAAAATTTATTCTGATTAAGATATAGGTACAGAAGGAAAAAGAAAAAAAATTAAATTAATACGCACAATCAGAATTTTTTACAAGCAAAATACTCGTATCGTTTAAAAATTCGTCTACGCTGTAATAGCACTTTTCCATTAATAACCCCTTAAGGGACTTTTTAAATTTGTTTAGAGGCATAGATTTAAATGAAAGCTAATCTTCCTGTTAGTGTTAGTGTGTTACGGAATTCCCCCGCCAGCCTAGATGTGCTAATCGCATTCAATTTCTTACTTAGTGAACTGCGTCCTTAGTGTCCAATTTAAGTTATTTAAAAAAAGTAAGTTTATTACTTTCAATAAGGTTTAGTTTCTGCTGCAACTTTATGCCATAATTTTGCTGAAAGCCTTCAATTGCTGTAGGTACATACTGCCTCATGAATATGAACTTTCAGTATGAAACCAATCCTGAATTATGAATAAAGAACTGCCAAGTGAGAGTCGGACTCGCACACGACGCAGAAAAAAAGATGTTTCTTTTATGGGATGTTTCTTGGGAATTTTAAACTTTGTTATGGCGGCCAATGGCCTTGTTTTAATTACGTCTAATTTGTCTATGGAGTATCTTAATTTGACAGGACTAAACTAATATTTATCTTCTGTCCTTTTCTTAATGAAATAGAAAGAAAAACACACTGAACTTAAATTTAGAACTTACTAACTTGTAATGTGAACAAGAGAATCGACGCCATTGTAGTTCAATAAATGCTGATTCTCAGCCTAGTTTGAATAAATGATTTTTGATTTTGAAACACCTCAAGTAATGTAGAGTTTGACAAGTTCTCAATTTAGAAACCGGGTATTAATGTATTGGAACAAGGGTTTGAATAGCTTGTTGATCGTGTCGCAGCCCCAAGGGTACGGATTACTTCAACCGCTACAAACGCGGCATGCTGTTCTACCTGCGAGACGAGGTCGTGGTGGGCTTCGTGTTCTGGAACATTCCGCCCATTGAAGATCGCAAGCTAGTGTGTGCTGAGGTAAGTATACCCAATACTCCACCCACTGAGGGCCAGATTTACTCTGCCAAGCAAAGTAAACTAAGTGTTTCGAATATAAATACCTAAGTAAACCTCTGCAAATAATATTCATATTTTTGTAAGCGAATTTGAACAAGCGTTTTATACGAATATTAACATATTGTATTATACAGACGCCAGCACATCAAGTTACTAGGTACACTACAATCTGCCAATTATACAGATTTTCAACTTTATCGCTAAATCACAAAGGTTCAAGGTTGATTGGGAAAATTTGTTAGTTTCGGGTAGCTTGACCAGGGCGTCTGTACCTACGCGATTCATATTCGTATGAAACGATTATTTAGTAAAGTCAGAGTGCGGTCTGTGAATCTAGCCCCTAGAACGAGGTCATAATAAGGTACGCTAAGTTCGACCACAGCTGGTCGGACAAGACTCGCGGAACAACAAGACGTTTCCAACTTTCTCTCGTTTGTCAAAATGCGACGATGTACAGACGCCAGCAGATCAAGCTACTACGATCTGTCAAATTTCTTTAATAGTTTTTCAACTTTATCGCTATAGCATTACGGTTCAAGGTAGATTGGAAAAATTTGGCAGTTTCTGGTAGCTTGACCTTAGTCTGTACATAGTTAGGAGTTATGAGGCAACACATGAATATATGTATTTGCAGCATTTTTTTTTATTGCTTAAAAATTACACGTTATCGATCTAGTTTTTAATTTATTTCCGCAGCTGCTTCGTGCGAAGCCATCATACCTGGAGATCAACACGCTCGCCGAGCTGCTCGGCTTCCCGGGCACCAAGTGTGTGTACAAGCCAGCGGATCATATAATCGACCCAGGGCCGTGCATAACGAGGTAAGTTTTAAGGCTGAAGCGGACTTGGCGGGCCGCCCCGCATCGCAAGAATCCACGTGATGTGGGACACATCATAAATTAAAGTCTTCTGAGTCGTAGAAGTATACTATAATGTCCATGAATTACACCAACACTTATTTAAGTACATACAAAGGACAATATTATAACACGTGTTCCCTAATGCCTCGCTAGCGCACTACTCACGCTCTTTTGAGGGGGTGCTGAAGCCAATACTGAGGAAAATCCAAGATGGCGACTACGAAAATTTTCAATTTTGTTGAAGCCAATAGTGACGACAAAATGAAAATCCAAGATGGTGGCTGTATTTTTTTTTATCCTTGATGTCCTTTTATATCCAGTAAATCAATAACTTTTTACTTAAAGTACCTGCCTACCTGTTCTGAAAACCAATTCACGCCACTGTACTGCAACAGTAAACATTTAGGATGTTTTTATTATTCGTATAAAAACCGACGCGACGGCGATGTCTGAATGTTCTCCTCTTAATTGTCACTTTTTGTTTCAGATCTAAGACGTGGTAAAAAAATTCACAAGAATAGATTTTGAAGGAATTGTCTGTGGGAACAAATTTTTATTGTTTATTATTAAAGTTTGAGTTGAAACACTGTATTTTTTGTTATTATCTAATAAGATACTCTTCATTGGACACCAGACGCGCAACGGACAAGGACAAATTCCAACCCATATATTTTACACTTTTAGGTATTATGATAAATTTTATTCGGGGTCTCACTGACATGGATTGTTAGGGATCGTGGATCGTCGCACATATGCAACGGTGCAAAGTTTGTTCAAAAGAAAAAATATCTTAAACATAAAATATGGATTCTAATCATTCTTCTTCATATACATTTCTTAGTTCGAAAGTCTTCCAAATTGTATTCAATTGCTAAGCAACTGATAAGCAAAATCCTTATTTATAAACTACTTATATTATTAAATATGGATTTCGGCAATGTTTAGAACGGCAAAAGGAATTAAATAACACTAATCATTTTCTAACTTTTTATTTCATCCGAGGTGATTATTATTTCTTGCTATTGGCCTACTTAATAGAAATCCGTAAATGAAATTTACGGATTTCATCATCTCATTTTCAAGATAAAAGAGGCAAGTGTTCCAAATCAAGCGCTCACTTAAAACTTTATTGATGTTCTGATTGAAAAGGCAGATTTGTTGGTGCAGCTGGCTTTCGTCTTGTAATGGGATCCAGGAGTATCTCTGACAAGGCTCCAACAGTAATTTGCTAGCATAGGAGGCTCCCATCTTCCTTGGAAACAGTTTTTCGATAGCAGCTGCATCTTGATGATAGCGTTTCCGATGTTCATCGCTAACTAAACCCATATTTTTGGGGAAAACATTGCAAGTGTGAATGAAGGAAATTCTATTTAATGACAATGCATCCTATTGTATATGGTAGTAGTCGTCCTACATCGGTTTTTTTTGTTGTTTTTCATTCTTACTTAATAAAGCTACATTTTTGTTAACAAAATAATTATTTTTGATTTCTAATATTCTTCGTCCAAAGACCATGCCACTCTAATTCCTCATCCTTTTCACATAGCATGGGTCCTCGCTCACCGTCATTGCAAGGTTGAATATTTGTGTGATACTTCGGGTTAGGGGTCATTCGGTCCACTATGGAACTGGGACCGCGGACCAGTTACCTACCCCTTTTAAAAATTGATAATGGTTAACTGGGCCCACATCTGTTTTATTAAGCTCATTGTTGCGACCTTTTTATAAATTTTTTGGTTTTTTACTCTTTAAACATGTTGTCAAAATAAAAGTCAGTTGTGCCAGTGATTCGTAATTTTATTGAATTATAAAAACTACAGTCCACATTTTGCCTACACTCATCTTAAACTTTACAAGGCGAAACTCCAAGGCGAAATTCTTCTGTGAAAACATAAAGGCATTTTTGCTCTGAACATCTAAGTAGCTTTGTGTAGTAAAAAGGTAATTATGATTTGTTTATAAGGTAAGATAGATTATTTGAAATACTAAGTACCTACTGTAGAATTTTAATCACAGCCATGTTTGTTTTCCTCATTCTTTTCTTATCAGATTGTTCATCCGAATACGAATACATTACGTACCTAGTTAAATTTTATAATAGACAATTAAGAACATCCAAAAATAAAGTGTCATGTAGGTAAATATTTAGCAGTGCAACATATGTAAATATAGGTATATTTATGAATAAATAATTACATTAGATTTAATGAATGGTTTTATTTTATTGTTTTGACGCAAATGAGTCACTATTGTTGGTAAGGTAACGTTAAACCATGCCGCTAATTCCTGGGTAGTTTGGCTCAGATCGGCTTCCACCATCTCTTTCAATTCATTGTTATTCACCTGTGTGGGCGGTCATCCACGTGGTTCGTTCTTCAAATCAGTTTCCATCACAAAAGCGTTTAAACCAAAATCGCACGGTGCGTTCATTAGCAGTCCCCTCTCCAAACGCAACATTGATATTGCGAGCTGTTTCTGCCGCGTTAGTTCCGCGTCGGAACTCGTATTCAAAAATAACTCGAATTTTCGAAGTATCCATCTTTCTTGTCTAAGCTGAATAAAAAAAACAACTGAAAGTCGATTATCGAATGTTGCACATTATTTAAAAGAAGAACTTCATAGGTACCATGTGAAAAATGTTCTTCTATGTCAATTCGAAGTACCTATTACAATAAAACGGCAATTTCATACTTTACTATTCTTTACTATTCTAAGTTGGACCGATTTATGCAAAAATGATCCAACCCACAATCTCGACAATTTCGAGTTTTTGTGACTTATGTACTCTAAATAAGGTATATTTTAACATATCAAAGACTCGGAACTCTATGTTAATAATTGACGAAAATCCGTATGGTCCAAACCACAACTGTCATAGCGAACATCATTTTTTCATAATGCATAAATGTTTCAAGCTATTAGAATCATTTTTGCATTTTCTTGGTTGCCCTGATATAGGTTTTTTGTTTTTTGCTATAATGATTCAAACTACTTGGAACAATAATGCTTTTTATACAATATGGAAAATATTATAAAAATCATTCTGCTTAAATGTTCCAATAACCTTGAATCATTTTAACTCAATTCCAAATAACATTCGACTACAGAAGTATACTGATTCAGACCACATGACTATTCTATTTAATTAAAGAAAAACGAAAAATTCAATTCTTAAAAAACGATTCACGGTTAAATATAAAATTATCATTAATATCTCGGCTAAAAAGTAAACAAAATATTATTTTTATACCGAAAACTTTAATGAAATACGTATATAACTATTTAAACCTTCTATCTTTTATTGCATTTTTTTGTACCTGCAATAAAATTGTATGTTTTGCATGAAATTTATTCTATTTTTTTAGAATAATGTGGTCATGTAGACAAACTTATTGAAGATCATTTTTGCATATTTCTAAACCAACCATTTCAAATGCGCTAAAGTTTTGCAAAAAAGATTCAAGTGAGGTGGATCGTTTTTGTAAAACTTTAAGCGCAGTGAAAAATTACTGTTAAAGTTTTACAAAAACGATCCACCTCACTTGAATCTTTTTTGCAAATAATGCTGCTGCGTGTTTTCTTCATTTAAATTTTAACACAAAATGAACTTCAGAGCTTGAAACGTTTTTGCAATTTTGAAATGAAAACTATATTATACTTTAATTGAATAAACAAAAAGGATCCACTTCGCAATTTATGGCAAATTTGTTTATTAAGTAATTGTTGAGTAAATACTATTGTGTCATTAAATATTTTTCAAAACAAAAAACTGCACTCATTGCAAACATTATTACTTTATTAGGTTGTGGGTAGGTACTTTAAATAAACTTACCTACTCGCGCCGCTGCAAACGCGTAATATGTGCGGCTGCAGCGGGCGGAGTGGGGAGCGGGCATCGTCATTTCGTACTGATCTCGTCTATTGAAACGTTGTGTGAAATTTATTGCTGCGTAGTAAAAATAAAGAAAAGTGCATGAGTAACATCTCATTGTAAGTAATTGAATTTGTTAAATTGTGTTTTGTAAAGTTGGTGATTCGAGTTTTTATCAAAAGTTTAGTCTTAAACCTAGAAATGAATAGAAAAGATTCAATATTAAAAAGTGTACGTAAAAGAACAGATGCAGGGCAAAAAGATGATGGTAAGTAATTTTATTATTGTAGATAGCTACTGGTAATAATTATTAATATGTCTCGTAGATATTTTACGATCGCGTTGTGTTTATGTACAGTCAAGAGTCATTAATTGATTACCAGCTTAAGGACTGTATTGCTGTGAACGCGCGGTAACGTCCGTACCTACGTCTGTGTGTAGTGATGTATCAACACAGAACGCACATCTCAGAATCTCAGAATTCGCACACTGGCTGGCGTCGAACGAAACAAAAAACATACCGTCGCTTTTGCACATAGGCTACGTAATTACGCATGACCTTGGTTGGTTCATACCATTGCTAAAATTGAAGTCATTTCATCAAGTACCGATAGCTGGTAGTCTTACGTATTAGATTGTCGAACGCATAGGTCTGGGTTCCAATCTCGAGATGGTGGGACTTTTAATTTTTCTTTTCCAACAATAATCTTTATCGTTTTTTTTTTATTAATCGATAGATTTTTAAACGATAATAATAAGTTATTATATTGTTATTATTATATTGTTATTGTAATATGGGGTTAAAAATAAAAATGTTTTATAAGTAATTTCAAATTGTTTATTCGTTATAATTTTATAAACTAGAAATAAATAAACGTCTAGTTAAAACAGTTTATTTTCTCATAAAGAACAATTTATTGAAGTTAAGCAGGTAATAGCGGTTCACCGTAATTATGCGTTTTGTAAATTCGTTGCACGTAATATAGTCTATTTTATTTGTATTCACTCATTAGTCCGTAACCACTTAGAAAAAATCCTTATCGCTCAGGAATGCTTTTGTTATCACTCACGGGTCGGTCGATGACTTGAATCCAGTTCGATTTAAGACCATATGTTTAATGCAATAAGGTTGTATTTGGTTTAAAGGACTAGAAAAAATAGAAGTGTGTTTGTCGCAAAGATTCAATTTAATATAATAATATTGTCCTTTAATTACCACTATGTGGGTAGATTTGCTGGTTGTAGTTTGTTAGAGTACTATAACAAACTACAACTAGCAAATCTACCCACGTAAATAAAAAAAGTGCGGACTCCTTGTCTCAATACAATTAAATTACTCAGTAGTAGTAGTAGCCTATCTAAGTTGCCTATCTCAAATGTCAAAGTTAACAAATCGTATTTATTAGGACTTAATGCGGTTATAGCTTAAGTATTCATTTTCATTATGAAAAGAAGATTGAAGCTAAACCTCAAAATAATCCTTATGACGGATATCACAATATAATTTTAGTATTGCTATAATCAACTTATAATTTAATACTTCGTATAACCCCCATTATTAGCAATGCAATCAAATAAACGCTGGCGCATCGACCCTACAATATTACTACATATGTCTGTTCCTCTTATATTTTCCCAGATTTCTAGGCAATGCAGCTTCAATTGCTCATCAGTCCTCTCATTCCTTGCGTCCCATCGCTGTGTGATTAAACCCCATAGATTTTCTATGGGGTTGAGGTCAGGAGGTCGTGCCGGCCATGGAATTACTTCTCTAAAATAAAAAAAAAGGAGTACTGTTAGGCTACTAAGCAAAATACTAATATTACCTACGATTTATAAACAAAATTATAATGACAAGAGATGTTACATATATTTATAGAATTAATACTTATAGTTATATTAATCCATCATTCAATAATCTAGGTAAATAAATTTACTTCGGAATTATATTTTCTTCTATTTAGACTTTATAAAACGTTTTAAAAAAATAAGGATCAGCAGTTCTACTTTAATAAGATAAATTGTTTAATAAAATAATTTAATCATTACACTTACACTCAGTCCGGTTTCATCAGATATTTGTGTTATATTAAGTCCAATTTTACGCAGCGCAATAATATTCGCTTTAATTTCAATGTTCAAATTTGTTTGCATTTTAAAAGGAACTACAACACCGCTAATATATAGATATAGAACACACGTCGCTAACCCACAATGAACAACGTTCTATTTAGCCGCGGTTGAATGACTCTTTAAGTTAACTGCATCCATCTACCTTATAATTTATTTATTTTGATATCTGTGGGTATAATCCTAAAATTTTACGAATAAGTGAACTGTAGTCAATACCGTGATTAAGTATTCAAAGTAATTGCAAACGAATGCGAGAATGTGTGTGTTGAGTGTGTGAATAGTGTGTGTGTGTATACTATAAAGTATACGAATTACTCATTAGAAGAAGGTCGTAAGTCAAACAGAAGTGTCAATCTATTGCTTCGTGAAACTGGCGCGCCGCTTTGGACCGCTACTGTACCTACTCATATTCTTTTAAATTGTTTTCATTGCAGTAACTTCTGTGGTTTATGTATTTTATAATCATATTTTGTTACAATAATTACTATTACGTGCAGGTGACATTATCTACTTAATCTACGGATGAACTTTTAGGTATATTTAGCCGCTAAATAACCTTTATGCCCGGCTTGCTACCTATACATTTTACTCAGAATAAGTTGGTAGGTACCTAGAAACACAGCTATAGGTGAGCTCAAATTATTTGGAACTAACCTACCTACTATCTAACTACAGCCGACCGTACGTACCTACTTACTTATTATTTACCTATTTGCATTTTTTTTGTTTTGCCGTAGAAGGTGGCGGTTCGCTTCTTAATTATTCACATCTCTCAAAGAAATGTAAGAGGAGTGATAACATTATAAGGATGGTTCAGAAAGACTATTGCAATAAAAACTCTCGTCAAACCGCTCAAAGTAAGCTAGGTAAGAACACATAATACTAGGTATCTACTTATTTCCACATTGTTTTTAAAGTGTTTTTTAGAAAAAAAAACAGCTGTTTTATACAAAATGTTTATACCTACTTAACCAAAATGTGTGAAACAGCTGATTTGCTTTTTCGCGCTTTGTTTGAGACCCTATATTGAACGTGGCCCGACGTAATTTTAAATAGGTGGAACGTAAAGAGTTAAAGTACTTATCAGGGATACAAAAATATACACGACGGCTCCATATTGTTTCAGATGACGAAAATCAACAATCTTGTACGTCATCGCCAATCAGAGAAATGTCTCCAGAAACGGAAAAAAATTTCAACATTTTGACAAATGAGATGCTTGAAGAACCTTGTGAAGACTCTTTTGTTGAACGGTGCTCTGAAAATCCACTTCAGGGGATTGTTAGTATTAAAGATAGTTCACATTTTAATGAAAGGCAAACATATGTAGAAGCAAGCGACAGTAATGATGAGGAAACGGTATGCCCTTTTAAGCCAAAAGATGTCATAAACTCTATGTCGGGGTCAGAATGCACAGTAGTTCAGCGCATTGACAATACTCAAAGTCGACAAGAAACATATATCGAGGCAACTGATGACGAGGAATTAGCCTCTTGTTTACAGCGAGATTGCACGAATGAAGTACGTAACTTGAAAGATCGGGAAAGATCTTTTATTTTAGAGAATGCTATTGAAGAAACCGAAGTTAACAAATCGCCAATCAATGTTAGCCAAATGGCTTCTGGTGAAGTTTTCCAAAAACGAATATCTGAAGGTACTATTTAATACCAGGACAGTAAAATGTTCGTTAGACTAAAGTTCAAAATACAATAATCAACATCTTAATTTTATTGCAATTAATCTTTCAGATAATGATGATGTCAGTAGTCCAACGCTACTATCCAATTTGTCAATTCCTCCGCCGTCATATTCACCTCTGACTCCACATATAACAAAGAGTGTTCCTAATGATGCGCACATTGCATTTGACCAAATAGTTGAAGAACCAACATCACCGAGATTAGAAGGTACTATTATTTACATTAAAATTCCTAAATGATGACTGTTTTATGTATGTATGTATGTATGTAAAATTATTATTATAAAAACAAAAAACCCGACTGCTTAAAAATAATGAACTGAAAAGGGAAAAACAAGTCTCACAATGTATATTCAAATTAGTTAAACTAAATACTTTAAGGCGCTGCAGGCGGGGACAAACAATACTTTGTTACCTACTGGCACAGAAGGATCTAGCAAAACTACGTTTAAAGCAATCCCGATTAATATCATATTATTGTTAAGAAAATTAAATTGGATTGTCAGAACCACTTATTTTTCATGTTTCAGATAATGATGGCGTTACTAGTCCAACGCTACTTTCCAATTTGTCAATTCCTCCGCCGTCATATTCACCTCTGACTCTTTATATAATGAAGAGTGTTCCTAATGATACGCACATTGCATTAGACCAAATAGTTGAAGAACCAACATCACTAAGATTAGAAGATAATGATAACCTAACATATAACAGTGACGATAGCGTAAGAGATCCAGATTTTATAGCACAAGATACCACAGATTCAGAAAGTGACACTGATTGTGATGAAGTAAGAATCAAAACCACACAGGCATTAATCCATTCTCCGAGTACGGCAACTGAAAAAAGAAAATCAACGGAGAGACTTAATGTTGAAGATGTTATGGAAGAAATAGAACGTGAAACAGAAAATAACACCGAAGGAAGTGAAGAAGCGGAAAAACAAATTAATTACCGACAAGAAATTGCTAACGATATCGTATGCAGTTTAGAGAATGCACCAGAAAACGAAAATGAAGGTCGTAAAAAAAGAGGAAGGAAACTCAAACAAAAATACAGTCGTCAGGAAATTAAAGAAAGGAAATACAAAAATTTACCTTACCAAACTAAAAAGAAGGAAGTATCATCTAAAAAATTCATAGATTTTAAATGTTCATGCAAAAAAGATTGTGCTAATTTAGTTTCAAAAGAAGATAGGGAACGAGAATTTCATAGATTCGTACATCTTGAATCGTACGCAGCTCAAGTTTTGTACAGACGCCAGCACATCAACGTAAACTCTATACATAAATATAACTACGACGCGCCGTGGAGTGTTAGAAAGAAAGTATCCTCGGCATGATTGGTGGAGTTTTCAACGTTTTTAAAATTGACCAATGGTTGCACATACTAATAATTGGGAGCCAATCATCATGTTTCACTGGGGAATGTCACATTTGTCAATATTATCACGATACTAATATCGCGATATCGCAATTATTGAGCACGATACCGTGACACGGCCTATTATACCATCAATATTACCACGGTATCGTGATATTATTGACAATGTAACATGCCCCAATAGGAATAAGCCACACCCACTCGCCCCTGCGCGCCCGCCGCTGTTTCCGAGTTCTCCCGATCCTTTACGAAATTAAACGAAAGTCACATCGTTCGTTTACGTCAGTTGCGCTTGATCCATAACTAAGCGTACGTATTTGAAACCCGTTCGTTAGGGTATTTATGTTCTGTGATTTAGTTAGAATCGTACTGTGTGAGTGTGTGCTGTGCTGTGAAATTTCTTAAAACATTTTATAAATATAATATTGTGGCACCTCAGTTGACGCAAATTCAAAGAGGGCGCATCATAGTGCTTCGATTGAGTGGATGCCGGGTGAAAGATATTTGTCGGCAGACGGGCACGGTGACGGTGAGTAATATTTTTAGTAATCATAATTTTTGAATTAAATTATAGAAAGGCTATTATTGAAAACATGTGTCAATGGTGTTTTTCTACAGAATTTTCGAAATATAGTTAACGCTACGCGCTGTTCCTAGCGTAAAGCGTAAATTCAGAGTTATACCTATGTAAAGAGAATTCGATGAACTATTGTTTTTGATTCCATTTAGTCATGAAACATTCTAAACAAAGGTTAATCCAGTAGGTAGTGATTGGATTTTAAAGTAAATATCTAAGCAATTACGCACTTTCTTTTTGTCCGTTGAAACATTGCTGGGTCAAATGTCTTCTCGTGCCCAGCGGGCCCAGGGGCTGCAGTCTCGACATCAAGTTTCGCTAGGACATCTTCCATTATTGACTCAAATAACGAAAAGTTCTGATAATTAGGGGGTCTGTAAACGCACACTACAACATGCATATCAAGCTCAACACAGGACAGTTCGATGCAATGTTCAATCGATAAACCCACTATGTCATTTCGTTGTTTGGATTTTAAACAATTTTTAATCAAGATTAGAGAACCTCCACGCAGCATAGATTTACGATTAAAACAACTGCCCACACTATAGTTCTCATAACTAATTAGCATTTGGTAATCCTTTAACCAATGTTCAGTACCTACAACAAACAATGTCAAACTTTGTTTTTTCCAAAAACATTTGAATTTCTAATAATTTGGAAGACATACCTTGAATATTTTGATGAAATAGTTTCAAGGCATTCTGCTGATCTCCTTTTTGATATTTACTTAATTTATAGCAAGAAGATACCTTGTTGTTGTTAGGTATAAGAATATTATTACTGGTACCTTCTGTTGTCTTACAAACTAGTTTGAATGATTATTCGCAGTTAATCCCAAGACTTCAATGTCATCACCAGGCAGTGAGCTCATAGTGCTTAAGGGAAATGGAACCTCCTTCGTACAATTTGTATAAATATTTATAGCATTTGAGCTACACTTATTTAGGTCAGCCACCTTACTATTAGTATTATTACTAACTGTTATGGTGTTAATAATACAAGACTTCACCATACTACTTATGTCTGAGTTTATGTAAAAAGCTAATAGCCTTGCTATTATGTGTCTAAAGCTAACAGGCAGATACACAGTATCCCTAGTCGACTTTAAAGATTCCACAAAACTGTTGGTGTCAAAATATACAAGCTTGTCACTCTAATGACTAGCTAAAAAGTGCATATGCTTATTAAGCATATGAATATAATTGTTCTGTCTAGTTGTCAATTTCTTAAAATATGGGAAAGCACACAATATTACTTTTCTACAATTTAACTATAACAACTCAGTTACACAGTCAGTGATTTAATATTTTTTGACATTAGAACTGTTACCTACAAATACAGTAATGTTGGTTTTAGGATTAAATATATTTCCTGTTACTGATGTCATTATTTGTTTGTAGGTTGACCCTGGCATACTTACAATAATTTTGAGTAGAATAACTCAGGTTGTTACTAATTAATTTACCTAAACCTCTTCCTATACAATCTGAGAACATAACTGAATCATGACTACTGAAAGATGGACAAATACCAGTCTCAAGCTGTACTACTTGAGATAGATCTTGCACTATATTAGGTACGTCTTGGTTAAGGTTACAGTCTTGAGACAAACTCTCAGTCTGGGACGGGTCCTCCGTTGCCTCAGGCTGGACAACAACAGGGTTTAAAACCTGACAAGTACACTGACACATAACTAACTCACTAGCAGCAAGAATATGTTCTTTAATTTGGTTCTGAGAACCCACGTATTTAATGTAAAGGGAACTAAGTGTGCCCTCAAGTACCTGTATGTCAGACTGTAAGCGCTGTGTATCAATTTCATCGATTTTTCTGCTGTCTTCTAATTTAATTTGCTGATTGTTTAATTTATTTATTAGATCAACACGTTCTTTCCTCAGTGGAATATTTTTGGAAAAGTGCTTCTGTTGTTTCCTAAATTGATTACATTTTTTAATTATTCTATTCATTCTTGCATATTTTTTCATTTTGTTATGACTAACTTTATAACTATAATTATAATTCTGTTTCAGCAAGGAATCTTGAGTAAGGTCAATAGTTGTTATGGAATGAGGATTACAATTACTATTTAACAATTCATTATATAAATGGTTTTTTTCTTTAACCTTCTATTTGTTTTCCTAACTGGTTAATGCGACTATTAGCATGAAATAATTCATCTTCTAGGTCCCTAACTTTGGTTAAAGCCTCCTCATACAAAAGACTACAGTTGTTGAAACCATCCGTGACCACCTTCAATTGGTCGCGTTCATCAACAACATTCAGATATTGTTGATGTAGGTCTACTAGCTCCCGTTTAAGGCTTGATATTTGTCAACAATTTTCTTGAACTGCTCCTCACTTTCATCATTCTCCAGTAGCAATTGGTCATATTGGAGTTTCTTTGCTTCAAGTTTTTGGAGGGCCGTTCTCAATTTAAGGTCCATCTCCTGAGCAGTAGCCTTACGGGTCATCACAGGCATGGTTTCAGGATTAGTTACTGAAAGTAGAATAGAGAAACGGGGAGAAAAAGTAGGAGACAAATAAAATAAAGTTGGAAATGAAAGGGAAAATGAAAGATGTTAGCGTAGTTCAGTGAAGAAATTAGGTTGGGGTTGAAAACAGCTCAAGCTAATTCAGTAAGTAAGGTAATATTATCAAATTTGGATGATTTTATTGCCTTACGAATTTTACTTTTCTTTATGTGGGTAGGTTGCCTAGATTTTAAAGTTATTTTTTGTTTAAATATTACAGTAGGTATAACGGCAATGCAAAAATAAAGATCATGAACCTTTTTATTCTTGTGTATTATCTTAAGGAGAATAACAAAATCTTTGCTAAGTTTCGTTTTCTATGATGTAAACAATGCGATCTAGACCCAATGCAGAGGTCAGCGAACTATTTATGCTAAGAGATCACGAGGATATATGTAACAGAGTTACAATAACGATTGTGTGCTATTATAAAGTAAAAGTAAACAAATACTCCCCATTTTATTCCGCAGTACGAACGTCAGCTGTTGGTTTTAGGTTACCGGTACCGGTGTGTAACAAACACTGTGTATTACTCTTTCTATTAACAGGAAAACAATAATCCTGAGTATTTATGCAATTAAATTACGTTTACACATAAAATTACACCTTAATTTTACTTAATTACTAATAATTTTAAAATAATTTTAAAATACCATCATATCGATCTCTTTACGACCAAATTCGGTCGCAACTCGCTAAGTCCCGGATTGATAGGTGTAATGTATGGAGTGACAGGGCTTGGCGACCGAATTCGGTCGTAAAGCGATCGCTATGAATGTCGAGACTGCAGCCCCTGCTTAGTTAGAATCTAGTTACCACGCTATCGCATTGGGTGTAACCCTGTAATGGTAGCGATGTTAGTGTGTAAATAAATAACTTAATCATTTTATGTAAGCTATTATTGTAGGGAATTATAAGTATTAATACATCTTTGCATAGTAATTGAGTAATTATGGGCAAATACACTATAGCTATTTGTTTCGTTCCAGAAAAAATCTGTTTACTTCTGGCTTCTCTCTGGCTGGCGGTAGGAAGAAAGAGGAACCATCGGAGCCCATCGCCGCCAACCGGGCGGCAGACGCCGCACACTCTGCCGATCCTTTTCTGACCACACGAATAACATCAACTTCGTACAGCGTAAGTCCATGTGTAGCTTGTAATCATAAATATCACCTCAACTTATTCATCACTCATAAAATATGGTTTTCTTAAAAAGTGAATAACAAAATTGATTAAAATAAATGATACCTACCTACTACATCATAGAAATGTAGGTAGGTAGTTGAAAGGGCGCCCGGCGCTCACATTATTACCTACTATGTATTATATAAATCTTCCGTGACTAAATAATAACAGCCGCACAGGTCCCGTGGCTAAATAATAACAGCCGCACAGGTCGATCGGTCAGGTTAAGCTACGCTTGCCGCGGTTGGTCTGTGGATGGGTGACCATCTTTACATACCGAGACCCATCCGCGTGCCTCGGAAAGCACGTTAAGCCGTTGGTCCCGGCTGTCATTCGGGGATCCTTGACAGTCGTTACGGGTAGTCAGAAGCCCGAAAGTCTGACAACCAGTCTTACCAAGGGGTATCATATTACCCAGTAACTGGGTTGTGGAGGTCAGATAGGCAGTCGCTCCATGTAAAATACTGGTATTCAGCTGCATCCGGTTAGACTGGAAGCCGACCCCAACATAGTTGGGAAAAGGCTAGGCAGATGATGTATTAGATAAATCTTCAGTTCTTTACAATCTACCTCAACAAGGGTGGAAGTTCTCAATTCGACAAATTTGTTTATCTTTATATTTTGAAGATTTTTTAACCGTCCCGTACTCATTTAAAGTCTATTCAACTAATGCTTCAAATTGATGCTATTTCAAGTTAAACAAATATCGATTTTATTCCAATGGGAATTAGGTTGATTTCAGAGTGACTAGCACTACTAGACTAGCAGTTATAAAAATGTTTGAAGTTCTAACGTAAACTAAACTTTATGATGTAGGAATTAAAGTTATTTTTCCATAAACTCATATTTGTTTACATTATCTGCAAATAAATCGCGAATGCAGATAATAGTTAAATTGGCCCGTACTATTTGTCATACTAAGGAATCCTAGGTAAGTATTAAATGGACAAAATTTTCTTTGTTTTAGATTTCAATGGACACAGCCCGCCTTGGGGAAGCCGGAAGACAACTGCCGCGTGCACACCTGCAGGGTGGTGCAGGCGTGGTTCGCGGCACAGGATGACGTCATCCGCCTGCCATGGCCTGAATAAATACCTATATCTGCTTATATTTGTATTGTTATGTTATTACAATTTTACAGTAGGTATCTATAGTTATTAGAGTTTAATTTATGTAAGTAACTTTTTATTTATCATTTAATAATAACATATTGGTTTGGCAACGATTTACGCTCCCATGTAAGTAGTTATATTTCATAACAACTGAAAGGCCGATCTTGCGTATTTCTGAGGTCAAGTTTGGGCTCTTTTAGGTCATGTCATATTCTTCGCGCTAATAAGACCCGATCGAACTTAGTTTAGTCTACAACACTATAGGCAGTACACTCAATGTCTGACACCGTGTCTGAACACTTAGACACTCGGTGTCGCAAGGTGTAGGTATTCGTTGAGTTTATAAGTGTTCACACACAGAGACACTGTGCACGGCGTATAGTGTCGTAGCCTAAACTTACCATTAGATGATACGGCACTAGTAAATAATGCACTTCAATCACCCGGGTTTCCGTACGAACCTATCCTATGTATTCAGCCATCCATTCTCAGAAACTTTCACATTAAATAGTAGCACAGTTTTACAATCCATAAGTTGTATTTTAATATTGTAATTATTTTATTTATCAAAATAAAGGTATTCACCATTGTTATATTCTTGAGCATTTTTCCATTATCTACTAATTTTTGGTTATAATTTAAGTTAGGGCCGTCACCCACTGGCGGCATGGCACGACAAGGGATTAGCGCAAATGATTTGGGATCTTATTTTATCATGGTTAGCATTCACATTTCGGGATGCCACGGCATGCCAGAACGTCCCGAAGGATGCCAAAGCAGGCTGTGACATATCAATGAAATTGTCGTGCCGTGCCGCCTGTGGGTACCGGGTCTTATACAGCCCAGTCCAATTATATTAATCTAGGTAAAAGCTTACTTTTGTTTGGCGGCAGCATTTGATTTTGCTTGGCAACCATTGGTGACAGATGTAACTGTATAATTAATCTGTTACAAATATTAATAAAACTAATAATTGTTTTTTTTTTTTTATGTTCCTTTTCGCGTCATGTTTACCGCAAACAAACGTATTTTCTTTCTTTCTAAAAATAAAAGCGTGTAAAAAAGAAATATTATCTACTTATTTTTAATCTATTGTATAGTTTGGTTTTATAAATTTTATTGTAGGTAAGTATATTTAATTTTAGAGTAGGTATTTGTTTTTTTTAGTTTTCAATTAGGTATATTAAATAAAAAGATTAAGATTATTTTATTCCGTATTTTATTTTGAGATTTTTTCGCGCTTTCACACGCGTTCCCGTAGTAACCTATCCTATTCCTATGTCCTTTTCTGATAGGTAGATAAGCAAAATTCCATGATGATCGGTTGTGTAGCTAAGGCGCCGAAAGCAGGGGGGAGCTAGCGCCGTATAGAATCTATTATACGGGGCCCCGACGACGCCACATTTATTTACTCAAAAAAACTTTTTAGTACTTAGTTTGGTTACTATTTGTTTACTGGTAAAATTTACAACTCAAAAGTGAAAATAAAAACTTTTTTGAGAAAAAAAAAAACAACTGACTTCCAAAAAAGACACTACAAAGTCAAAAATAACTTTAATTTCGAAAGTCGGTATCGCTTGTTTCGCATTTTCGTTGTTCGCCACCAAAAAAGTTTTTATTTTTCACTTTTAAGTTGTAACTTTTACCAGTAAACAAATAGTATCCAAACTACTGAACCGTTTTTGATGAAATTTCTATGGGACCAACCTGAAAGTATATCCTTACAAATAAAAAAGAATTTTGCAAATCGGCTTATAAATAACGGAGTTCTGAGGTAACAAACATAAAAAAATACAGTCTGATTGAGAACCTCCTCCTTTTTTGTAGTCGGTTGAAAACGTCACTGTCCTTTTTGTAAAAGACCCCGCCCGAGTTCCCATAGAAATAGGTTCCTACGAGAACCCGTGGCCTTTTCTTTCCGAAAATCCAGTTGAATGGCGTGCAATAGGAGAGGCGGCATAGTCCACGGCTGGACATAGGTCTAGCAGTGGACTGCTCTATGCTGATGATGATGATGAAATAACGATAATAATAGATTAGAATTTTATTTGAAAATTCATAATCTTCGAAATCGTATCTTATTACTTAGAACTTGCATGTAAAAGCAAACTTCGGTAGGTATAGATAATTCCGTTACTAAGTTCAAACTTATTATTTTAGTAAAAAGATTGTGTCGCGGACGTAACGTTAATCTCAAACACGGCCGGCGGCGGACAAGAGACTATAAAGGTATAATTAATTGGCTAAACCTTACACAGGTTCGTGATGGGGTAAGTATCCATATTTTTTTTCAAAATTTCACGCAATTGTGTTATGGGTTTTCAGCATTAAATTTCGTAAAAATACTTAGAATAGAAGAGCAAGGAACGCACGAAAACAATTGACCGCCAGCCTGCCAGTAAGTAGGTAACAAAACCCGCAAAAGGTTATTTAAACCTGCTAGAAATTAAAAAAAAAATGTTTTTCTCACATCGGGTTATACCTACCTAATGATAATTAATAAAATTGTGTAACGGTGTATACCGTAACTACCTACCTGTTTAAATGTAGGTAATATGAGTATACTAATACCTACTTAATACTTATAGGTAATAGAAACAAATAATAATATGTAAAATGAAGTATTAAGAAGATATCATTTCAATAAAACAAATTGATTAGGTATAGCTTTCGTATGTATTTGAGGCATTCCGCGGGCCGCCTGTTTTTATTACCATTCCATTATTTCGATTCGATTCAAGTCAAAAGTATTCATTCAACCCAACTGCTACGCATTTCTTATCGCATAGTAAGTACACCACAACGCGCACACGCACACACTCTCATGTACGCGCTGCAGCACGAAATATTACAAGTAAGAACAGACAAAAAGCTATACATCTCTTTCGCACGATTCTCGCTGTTGTTGCTCATAACGCGTTCAAGGTCAAAGTGGGGTAACTTGATGTGCTGGCGACTGTACATAACATCTAACATTACAGAAAGCAAAAAGAAACGAAGTTACGTTACATTATGCTCCCCGTCGAAGAGGAAACCTCGCGAATTTATTCGCACGTATACACTTGGCAATATACCTGTTTGTCGAGACATGTTTTGTAGAACTCTGCAAATAACACCTCAAAAAGTTACTGTCAGTCTTCGAAAAAAACGCAATGACAGAGAAATAAAAGATAAAAGAGGAGAAACAGCAGGCGGATGGAATAAAACGCCACAAAGACATATTGAGCTTATTATCGATGTTATCAAAAGGTTGCCAAAATACGAGTCACATTATCGTAGAGAAAAGAACAGCGATGCTTTATATCTGCAGCCAGGAATGACGGTACCAAAAATCTACGAATTGTTCAAAATAGAATTCGAAAAAGAATTTGGAAAAGATGAAAAATGTCCATCCTTCAATGTTGTTAGACATATTTTTGTACAAAAATTCAATTTGAGGTGCAAGAGCCTTAAGAAAGACACGTGTAACAAATGTGATCTTTATGAAATGACATTGAAAAATTCTACTACCTCAGCTGAAAGAGCAAATGCCCAAAGAGAAAAAGAAGAACACCAAAAAATTGCCGAAGATTTAAGGAAGAAGCTGAAGGAAGATTTTGAACAGGCTAAAACTTGTGAAGAAACTGAATGTCTGACTTACGATTTGGAGAAAACCTTGCCTTTACCTAGAATACCGACCAATATAGTTTTCTACAAAAGGCAGTTATGGGTATACAACTGCGGTATACACTCGGCTTCCAACGGTGTTGGGAATTGTTTTGTTTGGGCTGAAGGCGAGGCAGGCAGAGGGGCCCAAGAAGTGGGTTCATGTTTGAGGAAATATATTAAGTGCGTGCTACCTCCTACAGTAAAAAAATTGATTTTGTGGAGTGACTGTTGCGGAGGGCAAAACAGGAATATCAAAATCGTTTTGATTTTAAAGGCTTTATTAAATAGACACCCCACTCTCGAGACAATCAGCTTCCGTTACCTAGAATCAGGACACACTTTCCTACCAAATGACAACGACTTCGCTAAAATTGAGACTCGACTCAAGCAATATGAAAGGATATACTCCGTGGATGATTATATTGCCATTATGAAACAATGCAAAAACAAAAATCCTTTACAGGTCCATAAAATGGAAAGTTGTGATTTTGTTGGATCTCAAATTCTAGAAAAGAAAATAGTTAATAGAAAAATATTTAATGATAAGAGCAAAGTAAACTGGCTCAAAACAAAAGAAATTTTAATCACAAAAAAGACTCAACATTCTTTGTTCATGAGAACTTCCTTTAATGAGGACTACAAAGAACTGAATATTAAAAAGAAATTAAAAGGTGTTGATTTGGGTGTCATAGAAGAAGATTTGCAAGAATTATGGCCTTCAGGAAAACTGATTAACAAAAAGAAGTTAAACGATTTGAAATCGTTATTCCATCTCATACCAAATGATTGTATTGGTTATTATAAAAAACTGAAGGGAGACGATGCAATAATAGACGATATAGATGGTTATTGTGATGAACCCGACTTTGATTTGGATGAGGAGTAGGGTAACATTTGTGTTTTTTTAAATAAAATAAAAGCTTAAAATTTTTTTAAGCTTTTATTTTTGTCATAGTTTGGAACATTTTTGCATTTTTCTTTCCGCAGCCTACACAGCTAATTCCATACAAAATGTATTATGTAATAATGATCCACGCGCAAGTTTTCTTGAATATCTACGAAACTATTAAAATTTATTTACTAAATACATGCATGTAAATTAGTTTAGAACACTTAGAATAACATAAAATTAAAAACATAACATTTAGAACTACAAAGCCAGAGAAATACCGAAATAAACTTTAAACTCTATTATCTCGAAATGAGGTTAGTGTGGACTGAATCATTTTTGCTTAAATCGGTCCAGTTATACTTAATTTTTTTATTGCATGTACAAAAAAAAACATACTTTACCTCTATGGGAAATCAATAAATAGTCTTTCGACTGCATCAGCAACCTGCCAAGGTTCTGCCTGCACTATTAATTTGCCATATCAGCTGCAGCATGTTGCATCTCCATCTGAGATAAAACTTTCCGAGCCTCATATAGTGCAGCAAGAGGGTGACCTAAAAACATAATAAAAATATCATAATCGTTTTCAATAGTCATCATTAGTCTTAACCGCGACATGAATAGCTGTAGAGTTAGAAAAATCCACTCACTGCGGCATCTCGCTTGCCGTGTTCGACGAGGCAGGCTCTGTTGTTGCATCGGCAGGGGTAGGGCTTGGTGCTGACGGACGAGTCTGACCGAACCAGGCTGCTGTGATCTTGATAAGGGGCTCAACACCGACAGCGCTTCCACTTGTACACAGGTGTAGGAAGACGAGCAGAATGTTCCATTGTGTCTCAGACACTAGCTGCACGCACGCCTTCCCATTGCTACAAAATATTACGTCCATTTAAATACTTTTGCACAGCGATACAATTAAATATTGATCTAAGTCAAACAATTATGCACTTACTTTGTATTAAAAACGATCTTACTAGCACGAAATACTTGTTTTAAATTAAACACGTCTCGTTGTTGTTTACAATAATAATTGTCAACCAACTTGACTTGACATAACATAACTTGACATAGATAAGTACGTACTAATCACTGACGTATATAATAAACTAAGAACTCCTAACGCGTTGCCAGCCTATAAAGTTTTGATTGTTTCTAATTTCCCTTTTCAGGGCTTATCTGCGGTCTTTTTTAACAGTTTTATGTATATTAAAATGAAATAACATTTAAGCTGTAGAAATAAAAAACCAATTTGATTAATAAAACTGTAATTAAAAATTTACCGATAACATTACGGTTTTTATTTTTTTCTTGCGGCAGTGTTTACACCATATTCTGATTAAAGAAAACGGCCAAGTGCGAGTCGGACTTGCGCACGAAGGGTTCCGTACCATTATCTATAAAAATCAATCATGAGTTGATTGAATGAAATTTTACTATTACTGATTCTAATGATTATAATTCTGTAAATACATAATTTGTTACGGCCGCGAATCATATTTTAATTAATGTATGTACAACTTAGTACTGACCAGCAAATTGCAAAAAACATAAGATAATTTAAATTTCGAGCGCCGCCCTAGTGGGGACGCGCCTTAATGGGGAAGATCGGGGTGGCGTGATCATAGTTAGGTCCCTTACAATTTTGTCATTTCGTTCATTCATTCCACTTTGTGTTAATTTATGAATTTGATTTATTTCACTATTTCGTCACTCTCCTGCTCTTATCCCAATTTATTTGGGGTCGGCGCAACATGTCTTTTCTTCCATACTTCTCTATTAGTCACTCATTAGGATCATCTTACTGTATAAGGCTATTCATTATTAATGGTTTACTTTACATTTTTGGTCTCCTCTATAATATTATGAGGTGGTACTACAAGGTAAGTAAGACAAGATGGAAGGAAGGATAATTCAAAAATCTGTGATTGTATTACTTGTCTTGTAAGTGTAAGGTGGAGCCTTTGCCAGACCACTGAAAGTGATAAGACAAGTAATACAATGGCGTCGATTCTCTTCACAAACGCCTCTAAATTAGACTAAAAATCACCAAAAAATTGATTCCTGACAAACGACGATTTCCTATTCTGAAATTGATAAAAGTGACACAACTTAACTACATTTTAGTTTGACAGCACTAAGATGGTACTGAGTTACTAATCTATTGAAAATGGCAATTTTGCTATTCTGAATTTGACGTTTTTCGACACCTCGGCTTCTAGTGCAAAAACAGTACCTTCTAATACTGTACCGTACCTTCTAGTAATTCTTTTGCTTATTTTTGAAAATGGTGTCCTATCGTAAAAATAATGAAAATTTCGACCCCCTTTATAATATGATTGTTAAATTCAATTTTAATTGACACAAAATTATTTTTAAATTTTAAGATTCTTTTTTGCAGAATAACTTTAAGATTCTCATATTCAAAAGTAAGGAATTTTAGTGATAGTTTACAGTTTTAGTTTTTTTAGTGATAGTTTTTTGTAGTTCAGTGAATACGAGTGAAACTAGCGAATGTTTTTGCCAAAAAAAAGTGCACCTGTGTGCGTAGGCGCAACGCAGCAAATGCTGTGATTGGCCGATGCCACGATACGCAGTCCCTTTCCTACAATTCTCTGTATTGCTAGTAGCGTAGTTATGCGTATATAGGGTGTCTAACTTGATGTGTAGCCTTGTGTACAAGAGAATCGGCACCAATCATAGATTTTTTAAGTCTCAAAAGGCTACATTTCAAAACACCTAAAAACGGAGAACGCCTGCACGGGCTGCACGACCGCAAAAGGTCAATCAAAGAACAAACTTCATTCCTACTTTTTAGTAATCTGTTATTGGAAATATATAAAACGCCAGCAAGCATCCCGCGCGACACTCAAGGTTTGCTGGTAAAATTATAGTATTGACGCCAGCAGGTCAAGGTACCCGAAACTGTCAAATTTTCCCAATCAACCTTGAACTTTAATGCTTTAACGATAAAGTTGAAAATCTAGTAAAGAAATTTGACATATGACGTAGCTTGATGTGCTGGCGTCTGAACATACATAGCACTATATAAATTTATTGACAGCACTGGATGGGCAATTTGACCGTTCGGGACGACTTATTAGAAGGATATGACCGGCACCCTAATTGCGTAACACACAATCAATCGGAATCAGAATCATTTTGAAGCAAATTTCTAATCCATTGCTTCACAAGTTCGAAAAATTTGTCTGCTCAACACGTAAATAACGCAATGAATATTGTTGAACTATCAAAATTAAACCGATTCCGATCGTGTGTTACGCAATTAGGGTGCCGGATATGACCTTCCAACATGATTATGCCGTATACACGGATATGACACGGGACCCCATATTATTATGATTTTGACTAATGAATACTGAAGACGTGGCTCTGGCCTAAAATAAATTTTAAAACAAGGTATAAACCACTAAGGACGAGGCTGTGGCCTTATTTACTTTTGGACAAGAAGGATGAAACCGAAGACGGCTTCGGCCTTACTTTTGAACAAGAAGGATGTAACTGAAGACGAGGCTTCGGCCTTACTTACTTTTGAACAAGAAGGATGTAACTGAAGACGAGGCTTTGGCCTTACTTTTGGTCAAGCAGGACAATAAGCACTGAAGACGAGGCTGTACAATCCAAGAAGCTTGCCCGAGTACGGCGAAGGAAAAAAAAAATTAATCTGAAAAGTTCTGTGGTAATCTCAGTGTTGCCATTTTAGCCACTTTGTGGCTAGATGTAGCGGATTTTCAACGGTTTTAACCAATAAGAAAACCATTTTAGCCACCAAAATAAATCTAGCTACTTCTGGCTGATTTGTAGATTGTCAAACCTACTTTTATTACTATTAGAAGTCCACCGACTAATATCACCATACAGTACCAATCTATCACTAAACTAAATTAGTTAATGGTAGGCAACACCACCAATTTTATTAGTAGTACTAGTCCGCATTATGGCGGGGGATTCCCCAATGAATGTTTATTTTTAACGTAATTCAGATCCGATCGAATGAAAATGTAGGTTATTACTATTTGTTTTGCATCAAGTCAATGCTACTCGTGTCAAAATTTCAAAGGGAGCGGAATATTGTTATTGTTTAGCCGAAGACGCTCGCGAGCAGTTCGTTTTTTATTTTGCGTAAACAAAGCGAATATTTGTGTGAATTATGGACATTCCGATAAAGAAAAAGTGTTATGTATATATAGTATGTATGTATTTATGTATATATAATTTTGGATATGTATATATTTGTGTATCTATTTTAGTGTATTGTATACATAATATTTGCACCAACGACAGTCCCATTTATTGTCCAGGGAAATCACTGTCCATTCTAAGGTTGCCTGGAAGAGATCGCAGTAATGCGATAAGGCCGCCCATTGTATATTATGTAGTTTCATGTATTTTTTTATGCTTTGTATTTTAGTGGTGTACAATAAAGTATATATAAATAAATAAATAAATAAATATGTACTCAAAGATATAGGACTGAATGGGAGAATAACGAAGAATTCAAACAATGGCCTTTTGTACGAATTCTCACGTAGAAATTGCTGCTAAACTTTATGATTTGCGTAAACATAGCGAATCCAAAAAACACAAGGCGAAATGTGAATTAATCACAAAAAATAAACAAATTCAGTTTATTTCTACGCCTGCTTGCACCACGCAAAGAACAGTCAAAAAGCCGAAGGTCAGCTGGCCTTGTTTATTGCTGAACATAGTTCCATATCAAACACTGACCACCTTACAGACCTTTGTAAAGAAGTTTATTTGTGATTCAAAGTAGGCCAAAGATATAAAAATGCATACAAATGTAAAAAAGTTATAAAATTAAATCAAGTACTTGCATCACAGAAATTGATTTAATTTTATTTAAACTAAAATAATTGACAATCATTAGGTTTCACTAGCTGTACACTTTATTTTAATCAGCTTTTAATAAATGCTTAATACTATTAAAATTGTTTTATTTACTTAACCCATTTATCCCCCATGCCTAAATTGTAATACCTATCAATAGTACTAGGATAGCAGTAGCAGGCAAAAAGTACTTTAACCACTTCTGTGTCCGTTTCAATGGCGCGGCCACGACGTTTTTTTTTAAAAAAAACCATGCCAATATTTTGTAACAATTTGTAAAAGTTGATTCCCAAAACCATAAATTTGTCAAAGCTATGGTTAAAAAGTTATAAGGGTTTGAACGTGGCCGCGCCATTGAAACGCGGCGAACCGCGCGGCCACGGAGATCTTTAAAAGTAAGCATTGCAGAGACCTGGAATTTTGGTAAATAACAGATTGAATTTGTAAAAAATTTGTAAAAATATAGGAAAAATTCCTGGGTTTATATTTTAGGAGCTGCAAGACTTAAACCTCATGGCCGCGCCATCGAAACGGTGTGAAACACGTTATGGCCGATATCTCGCTGAAAAAGCATCGCAGACGTCTGAAGTTTTTTGTAAAAGCCAGATTTGAATTTGTCAAAACTAGTAAAAATACAACAAAAAATCCTAGGTTTATATTTCAGGAGCTGTGAGACTAAAACCCCATGGCCGCGCCATTGAAACGGTGTAAAATACGTTATCACCTACATCTCGCTGAAAAAGCATCGCAGAGGTCTGAAGTTTTTTGTAAAACCTAGATTTGAATTTGTCAAAACTAGTAAAAATACAACAAAAAATCCTAGGTTTACATTTCAGGAGCTGTGTACGGAATCATCAATATGTCTTGAATATGTCGATAGGGTGACCATGGCTTATTGTTTACAGAACACTTTCCACCTATTTTTAACCGACGAACAAAAACGGAGGTTCTTAAGTCGACGCGTATATTTTTTTTTTTTTTTATATACGACCACACAACTTTTTATAGAGTAGTCCGATTTTATCATTCTTTTTTTATTGGAAAGGGATTTGATTGGAGAGGATTTATAAAATACCCCAAAGTTGGTCCCATATAAATTTGGAAAAGAAATTCCAACCCTAAGGGTGGGAAAATAGGGGTGATTTATTGTTCACTCACAGATTTGCATGCTGAGATGTGTATTATTACTCTACTCAGTGCCACATATGCCTGCCCTTTGGCAAACAATTAGTACCTAGCCACAAAAAATTATAAAATAAAAACTTTTTAACAAAAAAATTAAACCGCCGAAAAAACTGAAAAGCAAAAAAATAATAACCCTTTTTTATTTAACCTTAATAATCAAGTTCTTAATCTAATGTAACTTAGTTATTAAGGTTAAATAAAAAAGGTTTATTGTTTTTAAAGAAATAAACATAGTTTTGTATCTTATCGTTTCAATAGATTTTTTCCACGGCTTCGCTCGCGTTAATTGAGAATTTGACAATAAATTTGGAAGAAAATATTCTTAAGACATGTGGCGCCATCTACGATAAAAAACCACGTTTTGATTGTTTTTTTCGGAAACTACTTTTTTCGGGATAAAAGGTACCCTATGCCCGTCTCCGTACACCTGAAAATCTATATGCAAAGTTTCAGGATGATCGGTTCAGTGGTTTAGGCGTGAAATAGTACCTAACAAATAAACTTACTTTCGCTTTTATAATATTATATATATATAATAATATTTAGTAAGGATTTTCATTTAATTTAGAATCCTTGAGTTATTCTAATATAATACGTGCAAAGTTTTCTGTAAAAGATAAGCCATGGTCACCTTATTGAAATATTCAAGACGCACTAAAAATTATATTATTATGATAAAAAAAATAATCCCTACTGTCGGTAATTCTACATATTCATAGGTGTTATTTACAAAAAAAAAGATCTCGCTATCACTTACTTTCATCGAAAGAGAATCACGACTTATTTCTACGCGATACCGTACCACAGCTCCTGAAATGTAAACCTAGGATTTTTTTGTGCATTTTTACCTATTTTGACAAATTCAAATCTAGGTTTTACAAAAAACGTCAGACCTCTGCGATGCTTTTTCAGCGAGATATCGGTGATAACGTATTTTTCACCGTTTCAATGGCGCGGCCATGGGGTTTTAGTCTCATAGCTCCTGAAATATAAACCTAGAATTTTTTGTTGTATTTTTACTAGTTTTGACAAATTCAAATCTGGCTTTTACAAAAAACTTCAGACGTCTGCGATGCTTTTTCAGCGAGATATCGGCCATAACGTGTTTCACACCGTTTCGATGGCGCGGCCATGAGGTTTTAAGTCTTGCAGCTCCTAAAATATAAACCCAGGAATTTTTCCTATATTTTTACAAATTTTTTACAAATTCAATCTGTTATTTACCTAAATTTCAGGTCTCTGCAATGCTTAGTTTTAAAGATCTCCGTGGCCGCGCGGTTCGCCGCGTTTCAATGGCGCGGCCACGTTCAAACCCTTATAACTTTTTAACCATAGCTTTGACAAATTTATGGTTTTGGGAATCAACTTTTACAAATTGTTACAAAATATTGGCATGGTTTTTTTTTAAAAAAAACGTCGTGGCCGCGCCATTGAAACGGACACCCACTTCTAGCGGAATTTTAAAAGAGTTTTACAAAACTGGCAACTTTTTTCTTACATGTAGCCACAGCCCACAAACTAGATTAGATTATCCTAACGGCAACACTGGGTAAGTGGGTAATCTGTCATCTGTGTTGTTGAGTGTTCCGTTCGTTATTCCGTATTTCCTCTTTCCTCTGACATTGACATGTTCCTTTCTTCACTTCCTAATCATACATATTTTACATAATTGTTTTCACTTGCTTACTCTTGTCTCTTTCTCTTCTTTCTGTGTGTGTGCTTGCCTGCACAGAGTGCATTGCTTGCTTCTCTGCATTGCGCTGGTGCGTGTTGTTTATTGGTGTAATAGTTGTAATTGGGAAATAAAATAAATTGGTGTCATGCGCTTGTCTTTGTCTATTTAGTTGTGAATTTATTATTTGGATAGTTTGTTTTACGGTACTATTGATAATCATTTTGGTATTAATATTGAGGTTAGGCAAAGAAATGTTCTGGTAACTTCTCATCGATCCGAATACATTTACCAGACGTGAGACGACTTGGTCATAAAATAATGGCGACTTGTAACTTGCATTTCTTGAATTCTGATTGTGTTACTTATTGCAACGTTGGTTCTAGGCCTGGTTGACACTCTGTTTTGTCAAACTTTGTTCTTTTGGTGGTTTATTAAACCTACGGTTTTAGATTATTTCAAAGTCTGTTTTCGTTCGTCAATTTATTAAAAGCTAGTTGCGCCCCGCGGTTTCACCCGCGTAAGTTTCGATCCCGTGGGAATATTGGGATAAAAAGTATCCTATGAGATAATACTGGTTTTTCGGGACACCCGGATCTTACACAGATGTTCTCAACAGACCAGGAGACTTAATAAGCTTCTGGAGGTGGGCTGGTTGGAATAACCACCGACGGCCGCCATGGCCCACGCACAATGGTCCACCTGAAGGACTAAGTGCGGAAACCAAACCCGTAACATAGAACTGGTCATAAGCGATCTGAGTGCTAAATTTACTTCAATTCCGTGCAGGAGTTTTTGCGTAAAAGAGTAACAAACATTCATCCATCCATCCATCCTCACAAACTTTCGCATTTATAATGTTAGTAGGAAGTAGTATGTGTTTCTATTCAATGCTAATCATAGTAAACATAGATTACAAAAAAAAAGCTAGACTCATTGTTTCGTTAGATATCTTTGAAAAAAAAAACTTTAATTTATAAACAAACAAAGACTAAATTGCAAATTGAATTTGTTGCAAATTGTTTTTAATTGATTAATTTTGAAATGGGTTGTTATGTCTGGTTCTTAGTATGTTGTCTCTAAAATGTCTGTTTCAAAATGTTGAAAAGGGAAAAACATCTTGGTGTTTGTGCCTGAGATCAGAGGGTCGAACTTACGTCCAATCCAGGAAATATATTGTAGTTTTAAAATATAGTCATAAATAACATTGTATTCATGAAAGTTTTTTTTGTAAGGGTGGTATTACACTTATCAAGTCCGGTCCAATTATGATGTTCAATATTTGATCAAATTTCTTTGAAGGACGCTCATTACACTTGTCCAATATCTGTGTCCAATATTTTGCGTAGTGTTAAGAAAATGGAGGAACATGGAGCATCTTTATGTTCTGCTATTGCGTCTTTAAGTGGTGCTATTATCATAATGTTATTATTAAAAAAGAAAAAATCAAAACTGAAAAGGATTTGGGTGAAGCCATGGATCCAAAAGCGAAGAGGAAATGGCATTCAAGATAATTTGCTTAAAGAATTACAAGTCGAGGATAAACATTCATACAAACGTTTTTTGCGTTTAAACGACTCAACATTAAATTACATTGTAATGAAAGTAACACCATATAATTATAGAAAGACAAAACACATATTTTCGGGATGCTATTAGTGTGAATGACCGTGTCATGGTAACACTCAAAATCAAAATCAAAAAAGTCATTTATTCAAATTAGGCTGAGAATCAGCACTTTTCGAACGTCAAAATTACAAAAGACAGTCCCCCAAAAACGCCCGCCCTTCACTTGTTTCCTTGTTTCACCTTCACTATGTTTTCTAGCAACTGGAGAAAGCTTTACCAGTCTGCAATTTTATTACAATTGTACCTGAAACATGCGAAGCCATTTATATATCGCACACCTAGATAAAGAGTAGCACAACTCAAAATACCTCTTTTTTCAGGAACAGCAAAAAACGTTTTACTCGTTTTCTATTTGACCGATTTAAATGATTGTTGGATGAGGTTGTATATTATTTTACTAAGATATTAATTTGATCAATTACTTACCTTCAAATACACGTATACATTTTTAATTATTTTTTTTCGTGTTATATTAGTAATCGTGACTAAATCATTGTTCAATATTTTTATCAACTCAAATTGATTTCATATTAGTGATTTTTTTTAAATTAATCCTGTCTTAATGTGAATATATTTTTTTAAAATCTTTACATAAAGAGTAGTGTATCTAAATTATTATTTGTATAATTATTATAATAATGAAGTAAAACATTATATTTAATTAAGACACATCTTTATTTTGTATTAAGGTAACAAACAAATAAAGATAATCAAAAACACATCACTTGTTCGGAAAATAGAATGAACACCTTACATTATTCTAATTTGAGATCCATTAAACTTTGAACAGGTTAGTAAAACGTTTAACAAAGTAGACATTTTTCTTATAATTTAGGTATTAAGTTCTCTTTAATCAGTACTAGACCATTAAGTCTATAAACTACAGGAAAAGTAGTATATTTTTTTATAAATAGCACAGTCTTTGGAAGATATTTTAAGAATGACTTAGTTACAAAAACACGTACTTATTACTCAACATAACAGGCATGAGAAATGTGGGTACTAGGTACCAACAATTATCTGTTTTCACTTAACTTAAATAACCAAAAAAAACTACAACAAAAAGGTAACATTAATAAAGGCATCTAAAACACTTAACTATTCTATTATTATCAGTCTCATCGAGAGGATTAAACTTATTAGTTAAATCAGACTTTTATTTTCAACCTTTACCTAATATCTATTATAGGCATCTAAAACTATAATAGTATTGTTACAGGCTCACCGACAGAATTGTAAACTGTTTTACTTAATTAAATCAGACTTTTTAGTATTATCTATAGTTATCAAAAAACATAAAAACATAAGTATTCAGATTTTCTTCCAAACAATACCGACATACACCTATGTATGTAGGTATTGTTTGGAAGAAATTTCTTCGCGTAATTTTTATTCTATAAATCTAGTGCATTTTTGTAATAAGAATTGACGTAACTCTGTGGAATAATATTCTTATCAATTAGTTCCGTAATGTCCCGCTTTTTATTGGCACCCAATGGTATTTTTTGCAAATACGCTTGTGTCAAAGTTGGAGAAAATTGGTGATCTTGTGTGCGTCTTTGATTTCTTACAAACGCTTTTTTAAAAACTGTCTCTTCATAAGAAGTTTTATAAAAAAATGACATTGGTTGTTGCTTTTCAACGCGAAGTTGTTTGATATCGTGCCATTTTATTTGTTCTCTGTCAACATTAACAGTGAAATTGTTTCCCCATTCTTCTTGAAGGGCTTTCAGATCATAGAACTTGTCATGTGTAAGTTCTTCCACATGATAAGGTTTCCCAGTCTTTTTAGCTGTTCTTATTAAAGTCGCGTATTGTTGTGGACAGTATATCGGGCCTGATTTAGTGTATCGTTTAACTTGTTTTTCGATAACGCTATGCACATTATCGCCTTCATTTTGCGAATGACCACGAATCAAAAATTTATGAGTAATTGAGTTTACTCTCATGGTTGCAACAGCAAATGCGTAGGCAGACAGCAGATATTTATTTTTTTGCTGACCACAGCAGTTGTCACTATAAAATATAAGGTCCAGTTCGGTACCCGATGTACTTTTCTCAACAACCATTTGTATATATTGCAGTACACAGGATCCAATTTCCACAGCACCACGTTTGCCTTCGATTTCGTCCCAAAAGAAGCATATTACATCTTTTGCATACAAGTCACTAATCGTGAAATTTAGGCAATTAATTCTAGATTTATAAAAAAACAAGGATACTTGCCCTTTTGGCAATTGCATCACGGCTTGGAGATCGTAAACTGCAACAACTACATCTGTCCTTTTCTTGTCAGCTTCCTTTTCTGATCTGGACAACACTTTCTCTTTCAAATGTTGGTCATAAGCCTCACGCAGTTTTTGTTGTTCTTCTCCGATAGCATTTTTGAATGTTTCACAAAGATCACACGCATCTTTTTTGGGGATGTGAAACGAAATATTAAACTGTGTATTAAAAATACGATTAAAAGTTGATGACGAAGCAAATGGTAAACATTCATTTTCGCGTAGATCTTTATAATCTCGGTATAGATCCGCAAGTGATCTTTCGCTTGGAATGAATTCTCTCGTTGTTTGTGCTCGAAGGTAATGAGATTCTATTCTGGGGATAGACTTAATGAAAGTGACGACACTTTCTTTTATTTCATTATCTATGGTGGAATGCTGTCCGTGCTTACCCCTCCGGTCATCTTCTATGAAACCGCCCTCCTGTCGTTTTGAAAGAGCTGTCCTAATGCATTGGTCGCTTATGTTTAGTGTAGCTTTAAAAAAAGTCTTGCAGACTCTAATACGAGTGTCTTCAACTTCAAAAATAAATGCAGAATTTAGTGCCCTAAAATTTTGGGTACTGCTGTATCTATATTTAGGCTTAATCTCTTGTGTGTGCCTTACAATGAACTCTCTTTGCCGTTGAAGTTCGCCTAGTCCCCAAAATTTGTCGAACAAAGATTTGCGTAATACTTCACTTATTTTAGATTTGCATTTCAATTTGCAATTATCGTGGCATGGAGGCTTAACCGCTCTTTCAGGGACTCTCTTATTAGTTGAACTTACATAAGCCTTTCCGGTATTTCGACGAGATTTCTTAAGATTTGTGAGCCAACCAGCTGGTTTTCTTGTTCTTTTCCTACCCCTTTGAAGGCTGTCAGGATCAACAGACTGGTCTATGATCGGTTGAGAAGTAGAAGCTTCAACAGGTGGATTTTCGTTTAAAAGATTGGGAGAATCCGGCATGGCAGACGGCACAGAGTTACTACCTATTTCTGTATTACTGCTGCTTGAAGAGCTGCTGGAACTACTAGAGGATGAGCTAGAACTAGAGGAGGAGCTGGAGGAACGAGATCTTTTTCTTGTCTTTTTTTTACCTCTTTGTAGGCTTTCAGGATCAGCAGACTGGTCTATGATCGGTTGAGAGGTGGATGGTTCAGTAACCGGATTGTCGTTTAAAAGATTGGCAGAATCCGGCATGGTAGATGGCACGGAGTTGCAGAGTTGAGTTGGTGGTGTAGTCTTGTTGGGAGTATTAGAACTGGAAGACGAGGTAGTACTGGAGGATCGATACCTCTTTCTTGGAACGACGAGTGATGGACGGTAGCTCTCTTTGGGAGGTGGGTTGAAGGGCGGATCCGCATCTGAATCGTCTAAATCGCTACATTCGCTGTTAACCGGAGAAATATAGTACGATGGTTTCACCTGGGTGCTGGCTGATGGTGGTGCTAACGTTGCTGGATTCTTTTGTGACTCCATGGTGCCATTTTCAGAGATTTCTTCCATCACCATGGTGGTATTTGAAGGTGTTGTGGAATTCTCTTGGAGTTGTTTCTCCACATGACTGCGTTCAGGCTCATTTGAACTGGTCTCCATCACCTTCTGTAGAAGTAAAAGGCCACGGCCCCTCATCATCTGTAGCAAAAAAATACGAAGTTAATAAAATTCACGAATACCAAATTAACTCAAAAAAGTTTATAAATTGCAGTATTTTATTAAAGAATTAAAATTTATTAAATCAGTTTCAAAAATACAAAGGCAACTCTAAATATTCCTATAACAAAATAAACAATAGCATTTATTGTTTTAGAATAAGAGCGAATTTAAATTTAACCAGCAATAACAGACCAACTCAAATAGTTCCAAATAATTTCACCAACACTAAACTATTATTAGTTAGTAAAACAAAAATTACTTACATTCGTCAACAATACTGGTATAAGTGGAAATAGTTTGAAGAACACCCAAGAAACAAGACCGATTCAATCACGAATACAAAATCAACTCAAAATAATTCACGCTTTATTACTGCGGTTTGCCACGAATACAAAACTAAGTCGAAATAATTTAGTCTTTGTGCGAGTTGACAGCATATTCCCCTGCGGCTGACATGTCGTAACTGGTGATGCGTTACTGTTGTTGGTGGGGGGTGACCGTGGAGCTACTCAGAAAGACTGACTTACAGCGCCATCTAGTTTTTTAGGAATGAAGTTTGTACACAGGTGTCTTTGGAGTTTATGTAGTTTTCGGCGCTGATTCCGATAATTGCAATAACTCAATTTTGGATTATTTTGAGTTGTGCTACCCTTCATCTAGGTGTGCGATATGTCAATGAAAGATGAATATTTAAAGATACCTATGTAAGTCTTTATTCATGGAAAAACAGTAGAAATACAAATAACGAACAGTTTTAAATAAATTTTCACTCTTCATCATTCTGTACCTGTAACTGTATGCTATTCCATTCAGTAATACCTGCATCAGTAAGGGCTTGTGTCAAAATGTCTTCATTAACAATGTATGAATATGTTTCTTTGTCGGTGTGTGTATTGTCATGACCAGTGTCTGATGTAGCCAATGTTAATTCAGAATGGTATTGAGATGTTTGTGAGCTCGTATACTCTTGTTTCGTTAGACGATTGGGGTGCAGGTGATGTTGCAGGTATCTGAGAGTGTAGAATGATTCCATTCGCTCCGTAGCAACTGGATAGATTCTCAACTGGACAGATTCTCAACTGGACAGATTCTCAGCTGGACAGCAGAGCAGCAAGTGGACAGAGTCGTGAAATAAATTATGAAAGAAATTGAAAAGTTTATTGAAAATATAACAAAACAAATTCAACTAAAATAAAACATTTGTAACTGCTGGTTAAAAATTAAAACTTCACAAATTATTCGTTGTTTAAGTTACATAGGCGATCTAAGCATGTCATGAGTGAAATTTTGTTCTCAACGCAATTCGATATTATATTTTTTATCTGCTCATCAATCCGAATTTGCTTTAATCGGCGCTTTGTTTCTTTACAGTGATAGTAACATTTTATTATTTTAGTATCAACGATTTGCGATTCTTTTTTTAATAACTGTAGGAACAAAAAGAGGGATGTATTTTAGCATTCATTCTTCGATGCCACCCTTCGACAGCATTAGTTGTCCGAAATTTTTCTCCGTAACAAGATAACACTGCTCAGACGTAATTAGCGTCATCCAATAATTTGAGAAATAATTGAAAAAAGCTTTACATTGATCATCATTTGTAGCGATTTCATTTATTGACAAAAAGCCCTCGGGTAGGTATTATAGTCCTGGGCCCAAGTCTGCTAATTTCAATGACATGTCCCACTATTACGATTCAATCGAGAGTCAATTATAATTCAATTATCATTGTGACAAAATGCGTATTCTGCTAAAACTTAAATGTGATGTCAATTGAATTGTAATAGAATCGTAATTGGATTGCAATGGTGTCAGTTGAATATTTCGCGGTGTTGCCTATTAAAATCTACCACGACACTGAATGAATGAATGAGTTATAATTTATTTTAAATAAAGGTTTTTTTTTTCATTTCTGTGATTGAATTACGACTCATAATAAATATATTGTCTATAATGAAATGCCTTCTCGATAGAATAAGACCAAATGTTGTAAAAAACACTATAATACGGGGACTGTGTTGCCAAAGTAAAAAATTGTTGCTGTCACGGAAATGTCACTTTCAATTCAATTTAAAACACAATCAACAGTCACTTTATATTTTGACAAGTTCAAAATATAAAGTGACTGTTGATTGTGTTTTAAATTTTTCTGTACAGTACCTAGTTACCTACTTGTAAAAAGTTTATAAAAGTTAAAAACGAGTATTTGCAAAATGACAAATTAAATAAGTAAGTACTTAAAATCTTTGTTAAAGTTAATTCAAATTCGTTGACTGCAATTATTTAATATTTCAATTTGATATTACAAAAATTGTATTTAAGTACTTAAAAATAGTTACCTATTCAATACTTAGACAATTTATATTTAAGCACCACTTTATTAACCTTCAAATTTGGTGATATTGCATCCTTACGCCCTTGTTGTTGAAGAAGTGGAGTTAACTTTTCACAAACCGTCTTCGCTTGTTCTTTTCCGAGTCGGAACGTTTTGATAAATTCTGACTCAGGTAAATCACGAAATGAATCTACACTGAGCCTCATTGTAGCTTGGGATTTGCGACGTTGCCGAGCCAATTCTAATGATCGCTGTCATCGAAGGCGATCATTAGAATTGGCTAAAGCCAAAATATGCCAACGTAAACTTGGTGATGGCCTCATTATTATTTTAAATTAAAAAAATTATACAACAATTCAAACGCTACGCGTGACGATCTATCGTTGTTGAATTGTATTTCAATGGTAAGATTGTCATTGAGAGACGATTCACATAAATGTCAAATAACGAGCGGAATACCAATAATTGTAAGATCGAGACACAACTGTGACACGATTGAAGAGCAGAATAGCAAATTGTTCAATGGCGATTGGGTGGCAGTTCGATGATATCTCAATGGAACACCATTGGTCTTAAATAAGTAGTAGAATACCAAATGTGCCAAACTATTCAATCGAGATGCAATTGAGATTCAATTGAAGCATTTGTAAATTAGCAGACTTGGGGCCCTGGGCAAATGTGCTAATTGCGTACATAATTGTGTCAATTTCCGACCATTTTTGGTAGAAGAAAATTTTAATACATTTGACTTTTTCCACACGGCATGCATAAAATGATAATAACATCCTTTAACGGTAACATCCGGATAGATACATTTTACAGCTTGAGCAATTGCACAGAGTCGTGAAATAAATAATGAAAGAAATTGAAAAGTTTATTGAAAATATAACAAAACAAATTCAACTAAAATAAAACATTTTTAACTGCTGGTTAAAAATTAAAACTTCACAAATTATTCGTTGTTTAAGTTACATAGGCGATCTAAGCATGTCATGAGTGAAATTTTGTTCTCAACGCAATCCGATATTATATTTTTTATCTGCTCATCAATCCGAATTTGCTTTAATCGGCGCTTTGTTTCTTTATAGTAACATTTTATTATTTTAGTATCAACGATTTGCGATTCTTTTTTTAATAACTGTAGGAACAAAAAGAGGGATGTATTTTAGCATTCATTCTTCGATGCCACCCTTCGACAGCATTAGTTTTCCGAAATTTTTCTCCGTAACAAGATAACACTGCTCAGACGTAATTAGCGTCATCCAATAATTTAAGAAATAATTGAAAAAAGCTTTACATTGATCAACATTTGTAGCGATTTCATTTATTGACAAAAAGCCCTCGGGTATTATAGTCCTGGGCAAATGTGCTAATTGCGTACATAATTGTGTCAATTTCCGACCATTTTTGGTAGAAGAAAATTTTAATACATTTGACTTTTTCCACACGGCATGCATAAAATGATAATAACATCCTTTAACGGTAACATCCGGATAGATACATTTTACAGCTTGAGCAATTGCAATTTCATAATCGCACTTAAAGTGACTTATATCAAAAACAATTGCTCTTTTAAAATTCGAAACATTCTTGTACAAGGTGTCCAGAAAGGGTATCGGGTATTTGTAAGTTCAATGAAACAAAAATTATTTGTATGCAATAAAAAAGTTTATTGTTTATTATTAGCATTTTTGGGTAAGGCCGTCTAATTATGTACATAGTAACTCTTGAGACATTACTATATTAGTAACACACGGTAACGCAGTAACGCTCCGACCCATTTAAAGCTAGGTCTACAATATAATAAACTAATTCAGCAATCAACTTAGGTTAATTGTTGAATTCGTTTTTTTGACAAAAATCGTGTGTGCATAATATAATTTCGATGGTTATTTAAAAATAATAAAAAAGACATGTTTAAAAACTATTTTATTTAAAATATTTTTTTTTAATTATGACATTTTTTTGTCCCATTGAGAAATTAAACAAAGTAAACTCTATCAGAACTTTCATTATATAAGAAGTAGGTACTCTTTCAAAAATCAAAAGTCATTTATTCAAATTAGGCTGAGAGTCAGCACTTTTCGAACGTCAAAATTACAAAAGACAGTCCCCCAAAAACGCCCGCCCTTCACCACTTCCTAGTGCTATCGCTTTGGAAGTGGAACTAAATATTAACTTCTTTCTCCACTCTTTCACAAACTTTCTCTCCATTTAAGTCTTTGTTCGATTATTTTCTCTTCTACAAGCCCTTTTTTTATTTTCTCTCTATACTTTCCTGTTTCTGACTGTATTATTTTTTAGAACTTCAGAAAACTTTTCAGGATTACTTTGCCGCATACGGTCTCTATATCTCTTTTGTTTTTCGGCGGCCGATAACGGAGCCATCTGAAAAAAATGAAATACCATGCCCATTCACCACCCGCATACAATGTTACGATAGTACAATAGACCTTTAAATTAAGTGTTTGAATAGAAACCAGTTAACCCAGTTAAAGTTATAAGTAAACTAATAAAAAGGAAAAAACTAACTGTTCCTATTTTTTTATTGATAAAATTAAAGCTCGCCTAAAGAAAAAAGAAAATCGGTTGACAAACAGAAGAAAAAGGCGCTGAACTCTTTTGTTTTTGCCTATTTAGATTAGGTAAATAGATATAGATTAATAAGCATGTTTTTTATGAGCGTGTGTCTTTTTCGTTCAGTCAAAAACCTCTAGCAGGTCAAAATTCATCATTTATCATGAAAAAAAAAAACAAAAAGTTAAGTTAAGCAAAAAGTTGGATCAATTCTAAAAATCTCTTTTGAATAATTCTTCCGTGAATGTAAACTTTGCCTAAAATATGTCCCGAGTGTTACGTAACTCTCCTAGTAACGTTCGGTATCACTCGCGACAGAAAAACGTTGCGAAGCTAATCTAAAAATCTAGTATCTCATAAAGAAACGCAGATTATTACCACAACCCAAGCTTTTTCTTTAAAGTAATAATGTAGCTATGAGCGGAGCGGATAAAAATAACGCAAATATGCAATACGAACCTCGAAATTGGTATTTTAACGCCACAAAATAACCTGGACAACTCGTTCAACACACAGAAAAAGCCGTATCACGTGGACGATTGAACGAAAATATTTTTTTTTACATTTTGACTTAATGAGCATTAGTTTTGCCGCGCCAAAAAATCTTATTCGGCTTTGAATATACGCATATTAAGCCAGTATTTAGTAACTCTCTTAGCGTAACGCTTGCGACATGAAATTCCGGGACACATATTTATGTTCAAATAAAATTTTATAGAAACATAGTTAAATTAACAAAATAAGAGCGTTATACAGGAAAAGCTACTTCTTAGCGGTACAAGACATTTTTTTCGAAATTTTTTATACATCATACTCAAGAGATGTATTTCGGACATGCTATTTTTGTATGGGAAGAAAAAATGACAACTTTTAAAAATACAAAAAGAAATAGTAAGTTGCATGGTATGGTACATTTAACTATGATCACTATTAAATCATGATTCATATAATCAGTTGCCACAGTATTATCGACGTCAGCACAGTATTTAATGAGTTATTAACAAATACTTTCATCGGACAAAAAAAAAAAACAAATTGTACAATTTTACACGACCTTACCCTTTTTTTTATTGATTAGGTGGTATTCATTATTTATGTAAAAATACCATGTAAACATGGAATAGTTAGGTAGTTTACAAACCTTGTATTTTCTTGATATGTCGCTACGTCTAGTAGGCTGGGACATCAAAGGTTCCAAATCCTTATAAATCGCTTCAAAAAGCTCTTTATCTACCCGGTAATTTTTCCTAAATTCGTCGTCAGTCATGGCAAACGCGTTGTCTGCATAACGCGCCATTCGTCTCAAATTCCGCCTTTGTCTCATATCTAATTTATGAGCATTGTCCAAAATATCACAAATAAGTACTAATCGTGCCATTATTCACAATAAAAACTTCACAAATCACTCACAATCACAAACTCGATCCCGAAAAAGTAGCCTTTTTGCAATCGTTCAATTTTGATCGAAACACGAATTCAAACTCGATATGTCAATGTCAAAATCACGTCAAGAGTACCGAAATAGTGCATTCGTTCGAGTTGTCGATTTCATTTAGTTCTAAAAAAATCCACCCAATACGATTCCAATCGGGAGCTAGTGTAGCGTTCAAGAGTGCGAAATGACAAAATCTCGATCACAATTTCCAATTCAAATTGAGATCGAGTGTCGAGAGTAAGCATACAGGTACTGAAATATTAAAAAAAGTACTTAATGTAAAAAATCCTTCACCTAACAAGTCTCTAAGTTGTTACAAAAAATATAACTGGCGTTTTTTTGCTATAGCCGGGCAATGTGATTAGTCCCAAAACACTTGAGTGTTACAAACGTGTGTATTTGGGTAGTGTGATTAATGGACAGCTTTTTCAAAATGTTTAAACATTCCTAAACAAATTCGAATAAAGACTTACTTGTGGATGTTGCTGGTATTGCGTCATTCTGTGACGTGCTAGGAATAGGGGAAATGTTTCTTATAGAATCCATTGCCGTGTCTTCTTGTACCGTTTCAATATCAATCACAACTGGTGACTCGGTAGGTATAGTCTAAAACAATGAAATGAGTATTATTAGATTAATAAAATATTTAGTACTTCTAGGTTAAAATAGGAAATGGATTGACTGTCCATCTTGCATCTCCAGTCGCAAACTCTTGATAAATGATAAATGATAAATGATTTTATTTTTGTAAGTAGGTTTGTACAAACACTTTTACACGTCAATCATATTTTAAAACTAGATGAGGTCGGCGTTTCCTATCTGACTAGTCTGAGAAGAAAGGCCGAAACAAACTCAGACGTCACAGTCTCTTTTAAAGTCCAGACATAATCTTGGTCAGACCATGTGAAGACCATGTAGATTTATGTCTGAGATGGTTTTTTTGAAGAAAGAACCAAACAGTTTGAGAGGACCTGTCCAGTCAGTGCACGCATTTGTCAGAAATCGTGCAGCTCAACTCAAAACTTAGAGAGCTCAACGATCCGACGAACAATACCAAAGAAAGGACATTTGGGTAGGCCACATTAATTACTCAAACTGCCAGACCACGCCAAAAACTAAGAGAACAGAGAGAAAAATAATATAAATACAATGACCCACATAGTCTTCACATTCACAATAATTAAAATAATAGAATACTTTACAAAGTAAGCAAATGTCATAGTATATATCAAATTCATCAATGTCAAAGTGTATATAAAAAAAAAAAAACATCAACAAAACAAAAATAAAAAATAAACACATTCAATATGTAAAAATTGGAAGCAGCTTAATCCCAAGCCTTTTTGTCCTCGATATAAGCCTTAACGGTATAAAATGCTTTCTCGCACAACTTACGTTTAATGAATGATTTGAATTTATTAAGGCTTAGATCTTGAACGGGGCTTGGAACTTTATTGTAAAAGCGTATACATTGGCATCTGAACGAGCCACCTATTTTCTTGAGCCTTGTTGTAGGTAGAACAAATTTGTGTTTGTTCCTAGTATTTATATCATGGATATCACTGTATTTTTTAAACAATTTTATATTTTTATGGGCATATAAAAGATTTTCATAAATATACTGAGAAGGCACAGTCATAACATTAATTTCTTTAAATTTTTCTCTGAGCGAGTGTCTCGGACTTAATTTATAAATTGATCGAACAGCTCGCTTTTGCAAAACAAAGATAGTCTGAATATCAGCGGCATTTCCCCACAATAGAATACCGTACGACATTACACTATGAAAATAGCTAAAGTACACTAAACGGGCTGTCTCTATATCAGTTAAATTACGAATTTTTCTAACAGCGTATGCTGCGGAACTTAGCTTTTTTGACAATTTGTCTATATGTGGACCCCACTGAAGCTTAGCATCCAAAGTTATGCCTAAGAATACTGTGCTGTCTTCAGGATTCAATTCTTCGCCCTTTACCAACACATTAGTTTTCACTTGTCTAACGTGAGGCAACGTAAACTTAATGCATTTGGTTTTTTTCTCGTTTAGAAGTAAATTATTAACATTGAACCAGTGGACTAATTTAGAGATCGCGCTATTTACATCGTCAGTAACCTGCTGCTGACGTTTAAGTTTAAACAAAAGTGAAGTGTCATCTGCAAACAACACTATATCATGATTATCCTTTATGAGGTACGGCAAGTCATTAATGTAAATAAGAAACAAGAAAGGACCAAGAATTGAGCCCTGTGGGACTCCCATTGTTACTATAGATCCGGGAGATCTTTTTCCATTAACGTCAACGCTCTGAATCCTCTCACTCAAGTAAGAAGTAAGAAGATCCAGAGCAGCGTTCCGGATTCCGTAGTGGCGGAGTTTCCTGATTAAAGTTTCGTGAAGAACGCAATCGAATGCCTTGGACAAATCACAAAAGATGCCCAAGGCATCGCATTTGTCTTCCCATGCATTATAAATATGTCCTATAAGTTCAACACCGGCATCAGTAGTTGAACGACCCCTTGTAAAACCGAACTGTTTGCTATGTAATAATTTGTGTTTATTAAAAAATCTTTGCATTTGTTCTAAAATTAATTTCTCAAAAATTTTACTAAAGGTAGGTAGTACAGAAATAGGTCTATAATTTGTAGGGTCTGATGTACTACCTGATTTAAACAAAGGTATGATTTTACTATTTTTCATAAGGTCAGGAAACTCCCCACTGTCAATACAACTATTAAAGATAAGAGCTAGAGTAGGTGCTACAATGTCAATAATAGACTTAGCAACTTCTACAGAATTGCCCCACAGATCTGCAGTCTTTTTTACATTTAAAGTGTGAAAGGTTTTAATTATATCTCTACCGGTAACATGTTCAAAATGAAATTCCGAATCGCAACCATTAACATTTTCCATAAGCAAAGACTCAGCAATAGAAGGTGATGAGTTTAGGGATTTAGTAGTTGAAACGGGAATATCTGAAAAGAAATTTTCAAATGCCTCGGCGACTTGTGAGTCTGATTTTATTATGTTGTCATTAATAGACAGGCTGTAGTCAGTATTTCGGTTACTAGATCTTCCCGCTTCACTATTAATAATAGACCAGGTCGTTTTAATTACATTATTGCTGTTTTTAATCTTTGAACCCAAATAACGTGACTTGGCCATATAACAAACTTTTTTAAATAATTTTGAATAATTTCTTACATACAAATTAAATTCATCAGTGTTTACGTAAGTCCTTTCATTGTACAGTTCATAAAGCCGCTTTCTACTTTTATGAATACCAATGGTAGCCCAATCACTGAAACATGTGTTACTATTAACCGAGATAGTCTTGGGAATAAAGGTTGAATTAAATTGTTTACAGTATATATTAAAAAAATTATCATATAGATGATTAGGATCCGCATGAATGGACAAAACTGGTAATTTATCAGTGAGTTTACTTTTGAAAACCTTCAAGCGACATGCAGTTTTGGGGTTAACAGTGATATCTTTTTTAACCACTATTTTGTTTTGATTTGGAATAGTAATCCTTTGCCCGCAATGATCAGAATCTAGTAAATTTATAATTTCTTTGTGGCTTGGTATAATATCTGTATAAATATTATCTAGGCATGTGTCACTAGTAGGGGTTATTCTTGTGGGCTCCAAAAATAGGTTTACAAGATTGTAGGACTGAAACAGACTTATAATTTTACTACGAGAACCTGAGTTTTCTAATAAATTGACATTAAAATCACCGCAAATGATAACAGACTTGTTTGAGTTACAAATCCTGTCTAACACTTCATCCATTACCTTTTCAAAACAGTCATACAATCCTGATGGGGGTCTGTACACACTTAATACAACAAAATGCTCCAATTCTATACAGGCAATTTCAACTGTACGCTCAACAGATAGGCTCACAATATCGTTACGATCTTTAAATTTGAGCTGGTTACTTACTAAAATTAATGAGCCACCATGTATAGCATTTAATCTGCTGAACGAACTACCAACCTGGTGATTATTAAAATTGAACAAGAACTGGTGGCTTTTCAGCCAATGTTCTGTTATACAAAGAATATCAATACTATTAAAATTCATAAATAATTCTACTTCTAAATCTTTGTTCATAAAACCTTGAATATTTTGATGCACCAGGTTGATACTATTTACTGATTTTAAAGCCTTTTTTGAGTTGCTTTTGCAATTCTGTACAATACAGCTAGAGGTATCCTCTATTGTCTTACTTTCTAATTTAAATTATTAGCAATGTCATTAATTGTTACCAAATTAGTGGCAGAATTATTTATAATGTCATTGCGTTGCTCAAAAGAAGCAAGTTGTTTAGCCAAATTTTTGGCTGTAATTGAAAAAAAATATGATAGCGACACAGCTATCTGTCTTTTATAATAGTTAGGCAGATAGTACATAACAATGTTATATCTATCTTTTGTCAAATAGAAATTTTTACTAACATAATTGTTAAAATCAATCAAATGGAACAAGTTATTATTATAAGTCAAGTTATGCATTGTCATATTTAGTTCAAATCTTAATCTATTTTCTTCCTGTGGCAAACTGTTACTATAAGGGAATGTAAACAACACAACTTTTCTTAAACTAAGGTTGCATAATGTTTTATGATACTGGAGCAGTTCTCCTTTGTTTACATTTCCCCTATTACCCACAAAAATTAATAAAGTTGTATCCTGAGTAAAGTTACATTTAATAATTTTTTTCATAATATGAGACAAAGAACAACCAGGCATACAGTAATTTATTATTGAGTGTCCCGGATATTCATCTGTCAACAAGTGACCCAAGTCCTTACCAATCTCATCACAAAATAAAATAATGTCATTATTTAAAGTTTGTTTACAAGTCTTGTCCTCCCATCACCGCCACCAATCTATTGTCTAAGGCAGACAATGTTGGCAAGTTGTCTGCTGTCCCACCACCAGTGCGCCTCATTGAAGCTGAGACTTCTGCACACTGCTTCTTTAGAGCACATTTCTTCTCAGCGCAATACTGAAAACATGCAATACTTAATTTTAATAAAATTGCTATGATGATACAATGATTCTTAATAGGTACTAAGTAAACACTTCATTATATTGTAATGTTCGGGTGGGAGAAGGGGTGTTTACGAAGAATAAAACAGCAGACAAAGCAGCAATTAAGTATCTCTAAGACTGATTTAATGTTCAGACGTAACCGAGATGGTGCTAGCTCAACAGATCGGACAGAACTCTCTTTTAATGGGAATGAGGGTCCTTTATATATGGTATAGATAACACAATGTCAATAATTAATGTTCAAGGGTCACAACAACAACCATTAGGAATACAAACAAATCATAACTTAACGAGATGAGAACTACAAACAATCAATTAGATAATATTATAATCAACATTGTGCCCGTGATGTTTCTATCATAAATATACAGTCATTACAATCCTCCCCCATTAAGATAGACAACGGGTTGTCTTTACATAATAACAATACAATAATATTAATACACTATATTATTTCTACAATACATTTCTTATACAATTTATTTTTTTAATTATTATTATTGTTTTCTTTTTTTTTTTTTTTTTTTTTTTTACATTATTAATTAGTTTTTAATTGAGCAACTCTAGTGCTTCTGCGTAATGGTTTTACAATAACTTCTTCGTTTGAACTAGTCGATGGTATTTCTTCCAATTCTATGTCACTTAAACTGTTATTCACTTTTAAAGTTATACAATTTGTTATTCTGGAACAACAATTCCTTGAATCTTCTAGTGCTAACAATCTACCTCGACTTATAAATAATAATAAATTGTTTATTACCACAAATTTCAAGTACATTGCACTGTATACAGATTAAAGTTCTTAATTTAGCATTAGGTAGATAAGTACAATAGGTCCATCCCTGTCCCCTAAACTAGGCTAGGCCTGTATCTTAGGGGTCAGAACTCGGCTATAAAGTATTCTTATATGATTCTATTGTGGCAGACGTGCCAGTGGACTGTGTCAAGTGGGTGCATTTTTGATCTTGTGGTAAACTTTAAAAATGTGAGAGTGAGAAGGTGAGGAGTGAATTTTATTGTATAAGAGTAAATGTTTGATGATTGTGATTGTGTGAAGAAGTGAATGGGGTGTTTTATGATAGTGTTGTGTGTAGTGAATGAAGTGAGTGTATGATTGTAGTGTGTTAGAGATGTGAGTGATTAGCGCGTGTGAGAAAAATAGGTGAATTACACATAAATAGGTGTTTATTAGGTGATGTAGGTTAAAAGAGATTCCGTTCCATGGTAGTCCTGTTTTAGCAGCCAATCAATTACTGCACGTTTTAGTTTAAACCTGGGGAGACCGAGAATATTTAGCTTTTCATGGGCTTTGTTATAAATGTGGGTACTTATTACGTAAAATTGGTGCCTTGCGAACTTCGTTTTGTGCTGAATGCTGGGAATTATATGTTTACGTTTTTTAGGGCCAGGGGGAGCCAAACTGCCATGTATCCTAAGAATTGATTGTAGCACAAATAGCTGTCGTACAGTTAAAACCTTACAGTCTGCATAAAGTTGCGCTGTTGGATATCTGCGTGGTTTCTTTGTCATAACTTTAAGGACTGCCCTTTGTGCTCTCTCAGCCCTCAGGAGACCTGTCTTATTGGCTCCACCCCATACATTAATACAGTACCCTAGTACCGATTGGCACAGCGCAAAGTACACCATTTTGAGAACATCATGGTCAGCTGACCCCCTCAGTGATTTAAATATAGGGATAAGACGCAATGTTCGGGTGGTAAGTGTGTCTAGGTGTTTGTCCCATCTTAGTCCGTTGTCTATATGGATGCCGAGGTATTTTACGCTGTCATCTCTTCTTAATTTTGGACAGGAGCATAGTGTTGAAAGACTTGCGCATGAGTGCGCCGTTATGGAGAAGGTACTGGGTGGTTTCATATTGCAACGGATGGCGAAAGGAACATATGAAGTTTTGGCCAGATTTAACGTCAGTAAGTTAGAGTTAAACCAGTGCATGATTCCACTTAGGGCAGACTCAGCGTTGCTTTTAACGGCTTCCCAAGATGGACCGTGGGCGATAATTGCGGTGTCATCTGCATAGGTGTACATTTTGCAGTTTGGGAGCGTCATATTGCAGAGATCGTTTATATAAATTTGAAACAATGTCGGCCCTAGTATGCTACCTTGTGGTACGCCGTACGTTACTAGCTCCTCGTTACTCAAATTAGAACCAATTTGGACTTGTTGAGTACGGTTTTTGAGGTAATCTTTGAAAATTTCAAGAGCTTTACCACGAACACCCAAGGATTCCAACTTGGAGATAAGTTTGGGCACAGAAACCGTGTCAAACGCTTTAGATAGATCTAAAAAAATTCCCAGGCACTTCGTCTTTTCATCGAGTTTTTTAGCAACCAATTGCGTAAGATCTAATACCGCGTCTTCAGTTGATACTCCTGAACGAAAACCGTATTGGTTGTCAGCTATAAGATGAAATTTGTCTAGGAAGTTTCTAAGTTGTTTATTGAGAATCTTCTCAAAAATTTTAGAAAGTGACGTGAGTACCGATATGGGTCTGTAATTGTTAACACAGTTTCTGTCCCCTCCCTTGAAAATTGGGTGCAGAATAGCTTTTTTAAGAGCACCCGGGAAAACTCCTGACTGAATGCAGAGGTTAAAGATGTAGGCTATATGTGGGGCCAGGATATGACGATGCGTTTTAAGCAATGATGACGTGATACCGTCCCAGCCTACAGCACAGTCACTGCGTAGCTGAAGTATAGTTGCTTCCACATCCCTTTCGTCTATTTCAGTGATAACAAGCGAATTACAGGATTGACTATTTGTTAAGGTTTCTGGAGAATGCCTACTGATGGATGTGGTTTGATTTTGAAGTATCCTGGAGGCCAAGTTTTTACCTACATTGGTGAAAAAAGTGCACACATTATCAATGGAAGAAGTTGGAGTGTCACATAATTTCAACAATATGTCTGAGCTAGTTCGTATTGGGCGGGTGTTGGTGATTTCTTTAATTGTTTTCCATAGGGATTTAGGGTTGTTTTTACTTTTTTGTAGCTCATTGTGTTCATGTGTTTGTTTTAGTTTTCTGAGCAATTCGTTACAAAAATTTCTATAGCGTGAGTATGTGATTTTTAGGATTAAGTTATCTGGATTGTTTTTTGATTTTAATGCATGATGTCTCGATTCTTAATGCATTTTAGAAGACCTGGGGTGATCCATGGCTTCAAGGTTCGTTGTTTCCTCGGAAGAGTGACTTGTATTGTATGTTTAGTTGTAACCGTCGAGATAATTTTTAGAAGTATGTTCATAGCCTCGTTACCGTCACAAGTCTTGTAAATATCTGCATAACTGGTATTCTCCAATTCGTCTTTCATAGCGTCGTAGTTTGTGCGAGATACAGTATTTTTCTTGTTACGTGTAGGGTTTGTGTGGTTAAGACGCTGACAACCGATAGTGAGCTCCGATGTTTCGGTATTTTTAGCCACGCCCACAATTTCTCCGATAACCTAGCGCCATTCAAAAAAGGCGGTGATACAGGGAAGGAACATTGTGACGCGGTCAATAATAATATTATCAATGAACCAATAGATGGCGCTCTTGTATATTTATTGTTCTGTGTGAAGAGCTAGAAACAAATAAGACAAGGCGATTAAAAAAACGAATGTATATTATATTTTATCTTTTTATTTATTTTAAGACACTTTACACTGAATTTAAAAACAATATAAATGTAAGGAAAATAAAATCTTAAACTAAATAAAGAATATAGGTAGGTACCTAATATTTTGTTAAACAAAATTTTCATTGTTATAATATTAGGTACCTACCTATATTCTTTATTTGCTTTTTTAACCGACTTCAAAAAAAGGAGGAGGTTCTCAGTTCGTTGGTTTTTTTCTATGTATCATGTTCCCCGATTAGGTACTCGATGACACGGCTCGACCGATTTCAATTTTTAGGGTTCCGTAGCCAAATGGCAACGGAACCCTTATGGATTCGTCATGTCTGTCTGTCTGTCTGTCGGTCTGTCTGTCTGTCTGTCTGTCTGTCTGTCTGTCTGTCCGTCCGTATGTCACAGCCGCTTTTTTCCGAAACTATAAGAGCTATACTATTGAAACTTGATAAGTAGATGTATTCTGTGAACCGCATTAAGATTTTCACACAAAAATAGAAAAAAAAACAATATATTTTGGGGGTCCCCATACTAAGAACTGAAACTCAAAAATTTTTTTTTCATCATACCCATACGTGTGGGGTATCTATGGATAGGTCTTCAAAAATGATATTGAGGTTTCTAATATCATTTTTTTCTAAACTGAATAGTTTGCGCGAGAGACACTTCCAAAGTGGTAAAATGTGTGTCCCCCCCCTGTAACTTCTAAAATAAGAGAATGATAAAACTAAAAAAAATATATGATGTACATTACCATATAAACTTCCACCGAAAATTGGTTTGAACGAGATCTAGTGAGTAGTTTTTTTTTAATACGTAATAAATCGTAAAACGGAACCCTTCATGGGCGAGTCCGACTCGCACTTGGCCGGTTTTTTTTTTAAGTGTATTCTTTCTTCTGCGTCAGGATGACTGGACCAAGAGAGATTTTTGAAGTTTGAGCAATACCAAGTTTTAGTACCTATTTGGTACCAGACATCAAATAATTGGTACCTCGCTAAAGAGGGAAAACTATAATGAGAAAAGTGGCCAGCCATTCTGACTTCAGAATGGCTGGACCTAGTCGGTTTCCAAGAAACATCGGATGGACTTCTATTGGCCCAACTTGTATTTCATCTTTTTGTTAAAATTTGGTACCTCATTGGCTTATCGAAAATATAAGAAAAACATATGTGGAGGTTCCAATGAGGTACTAAATTTTAATGAAAAGATAAACTAATTATAACGCCTACAACTAGGCGAAATCAAAGTGCTCCAGATTACATGCAAAATTTCTTCTAGGTGTAACTTTTTTTTGGCTTATCGAAAAAATAGAAGAAAAGCATATGTTGGGGTACCAATGAGGTACCATATTTTAACAAAAAGATGAAATACAAGTTGGGCCACAAGAAGTCATCCGATGTTGTTTGACTCTCTTTTTATTTCTAAATGAAAAACTTCGATTCTGTTTTTTGATTATGTTTATTTGAACCTTAAGAATTTTATTGGTCAAGTCGAGAAGATATCGGCCAAATGGGCGCCGTCAAAATAGTTTTTTTTTTTTTTTGTAAGTAGGTTTGTATGTACAAACACTTTTACACTTCAATCATATTTTAAAACTAGATGAGGTCGGCGTTTCCATACGGGCGATTGCGATACGGGCTCGTTTTATGGCATTTTTCATCACTTCGGCGAGAACTTCGGGCGACAGATTTTCGCACTCGTTTCGAATGTAGTCCTTGAAGGCTTCCAGAGTCTCACGTAAAAACGGGACTTCAAAAAACCCCACAAAAAAAAGTTTAGAATGCTTAAATCGGGCGATCTTGCGGGCCAGTGCAAATCGCCAAAACGAGAGATGAGGCGACCCGGGAACGCTGCCTTCAGAATATCGGTTGTGGCTCGCGCAGTGTGTGCCGTTGCTCCGTGCTGTTGGAACCACATGTCCCTCAGTCCTAATTCGTCCAATTGCGGCAGAAAAAACTCGGTCAACATTGCCCTATAGCGCGCACCGTCCACTGTTGTCGTTTGGTCAGCGGCATTCTCGAAAAAAAAAATGGCCCGATGACTCCTCCAGCGTGAACAGCGCACCATGCAGTCACTTTGAGCGGGTGTCATGGCTCCTCGTGCATTTGCTTGTTCACGTACCCGCCAAGGTGGTGGAAATGAGCTTCATCGCTCATTACGATTTTGGTCGAAAAATCGTCCACTTCTTCCTCGAGATTGAGGATGGCTTGGGCGTAGGTTACGCGCGCTTGGCGGTCGGCAGGCAACAGCTGATGCACGGACTGGACTTTGTACGGGAACATGTACAGGTTTTTGTCCAAAATTCGCCTTAAGGACGTCCGGGTGATGGCTAATTGCGTGGCACGGCGTCTAGTCGATGTTTCCGGCGACAGCTCGACAACCTCGGCAACAGCGGCGATATTCTCGGCAGAACGGGCGCTCCGGGGCCGGCCACTCTTGGCAACGTTTCGTGTGGTCCCATACTCTTCAAGGTTGGTGGCCAAACGGCGCAGTGTTTGCGCAGTTGGTGTCGGACGGCCGGGAAATCGGCGACGGAATTCGCGCTGCGCCTATACCACAGACGAATTGTTACGCAAAAAAAAGACAGGATTAATCCGCGTTCTTGGGGAGTGTATCGCTCCATGGCTTGTTCACTTGTATTCTGCATCTGTCTAGTCCACAAAATGTCAAAACAGATTTGACATTGGCGGCCCTTTGCAAAAATGAGAGCATCTTCCAATAGGGTGATTTCTTTTGGCCCATCTTGTAGTTATAAGCGCCTACAACTAGGTGAAGCAGACTTGGTCCAACCATTCTGAAGTCAGAATGGCTCGCCACTTTCCTCGTAATAGTTTTCCCTCATTAGCGAGGTATCAATTATTTGATGTCTGGTACCAAATAGGTACTAAAACTTGGTATTGCTCAAACATCAAAAATCTCTCTTGGTCCAGTCATCCTGACGCAGACTATCCTTTCCAGGTGGTTCCATTGTCATCAGGTCAGGATCTGATGATGGGATCCTGCAGAAATCAAAGGAACTCTTCAAATATTATAGGCACACTTATAACGATTTGGGTATTTTCTATAGTCATCGTCATTTTCAGGGGTAACTATAATATCACTTTCTGATGTAACTGCAACTGGCAGATTTTCTAATCTGCAAAAAAATAAAACATTTAATCTTGCAAGAACTTTCATCAGCACTAAACGTACCAATTACGTCTTAAAAAAATACCAAATCACACTATGATTTATTTATATAGAGTAAACAATGGACAAAGCTACGAGTATTTTCCTATACGTTCAGTTCTAAGATAGTCATAGGTCTATTCGATAGTTTATCACTGGACTTATTTGTGACTTTCTTTCTATGATCTAAGTAATAAAATTGTTATATTACTAAGTAGGTATGCACTTATTACAAAACTTACTGGTGTAAAACAATTTCCGAAGCTTCACCTGCTTCTGAACTGTTCACCAAACGTCTCTTTTTACTGTAAAGAAAATGAATAATTATTCTAAAAATATACAAAATAAATTAAAAAAAAGAATGAAAAATTCCTAAAACTAAATTTAAAAAAAAACCCATTTTAATTTCCTAATAAGAATCAACTTGATTTCGAACTCGAAACTCGCTATTCAGAATCTATGCGAAAAACGAAGCTTCACCTGCTTCGTAAAGAAAATTAATAATTATTCTAAAATATACAGAATAAAATAATAAAAAAACATTGAAAATTTCCAAAAATTGAATAAAAAAAGAAACCAATATTATTTTATATGTATAAAATATAATTTCGTAATAAGAATCCACTAGGGTTCGAACCCGAAACTCGCTATTTAGTAACTATGCAAATACCACTAGGCTATCCGTACATTATGTTTATAGATGAATTTACGCTATGCGTTGTACAAAATAGCCTATAGGTACATTTGGTTATAATTTCATTTCTGTTCGTGTACCTGTTTTGTCAATATTACAATTAAAAAATTACTTACTTTACTACTTCCATGAGATGTTTTTGTTTGTTAGTATAGAAGCGCTTTATTGCTGGCCGGCCTCCGGCATTTTTGTTTGTTTCATATTTTCACAACTTAGAACTAACTATATTTAGACAATTTAAAAATATCCTATACCAATGTCTTTCCAACGTGCTAATATTTTTACAACTTATTGTATTTTTGGGGAAAAAAATATGTACATATAAGTATGTTTGAAGTTGTCAATCAACAAAATAATGAAATGAACCGATTGCGGTTCGCGGGGCAAAGCGACATACGTCCGTCTAGCAGCGCGCCTAAGCGATCACTGTCGGATTGCATACATAAGAAAGAGAAGCGCGATGACGCGACGCTCGTAACTTTTTACAAACCATAAAATAATTAATTACTTAAAAATAAGTAGAGTAATCAAAAATAAAAAACAACCAAGTTTTGTATTTAAATATGATACGTTATTGTTATAAATTTTACCAACGTACGTTGATAAGTAATACAGATATTTTCGTTGGAAGATCATTTTAAGAGGTTAGTTTACCATTTTTTTTTATCGAGAAAACTTTTCGAAAACGTGTTTTGGAAACAACAGGGTTCTCAGAAATATGTTCAAGATTAACATATATTTTTTCCGCCGTGTCAAACTGTATAGATTTGGCTAAAAAATTGTTTGAGACAAGCCTATTTGGCTCTTGTCAGCGTCTTAAGTAGTAGTACTATCGGTTTGTGGTCAGTAATGTGTGATTCCAGAATTAAGGTGGTAGTGTCTAATTTTGTCTTTATGAGAAAGTGGTCAATACAATTATCTAATCTGGTTGGTAGTAGATGGGTAGGTGATAGTCCATGAGAGGCGTTTAGGATAAGATAGTCCAAGCTACGGTCATTTCTGTTGTCTTCCTTGATATCAATATTCAGATCACCAACAAGGACGACGTTCTGATAATTTGATAGATCATTGTAGGCATCATTTAAGCTATTCAGAAAGCTTTCAAATTGATCTCTGGTGTTGTACGAGGGAGACCTGTAAACTGCCACAATAGCAAGTTCCGGTTCTATTTTGCTTATAAGACAGTTTGCATTTACAATGTTGGGTTCGTAAACAGAGGCGGAAGATTGGATTTTTAGGTAGATTACGACGCCCTCGTTTTGATTAGAGTTATTTGAGGAATAGTGTGATTGGTATCCGTCAATTATCGGTATGTTACTTACTCTTCTCAGCCAACACTCTGTCAGGACAATAACATCGAAATCGACTTTAGTGGAATAGATAAGTGTTTGAAGACTATCGAAGTTTTTACTTATACTGCGTATATTGATATGGAGTATTTTAATATTATTATGATTTGAGAATTTAACGCAGTCCTCTGGGTCAATTAAAAATGAATTTCCTGGGTGAAGCCTGTCTAGCTCTTCATTAATGTTACTTATAGTAGCCATTGGAATTGAGATTAATGTTGTTACTAGTTTTATAGTTGCTAGTTTCGTTGAAGCTTCCTTTCAGAACCACTAAAATATCAGGGACGGCGCTCTGTGGTGTATGTGATGATAGAGGGATGTCGTGTTTGATGCATGTTTTTTCTGAAGTAGTGCTAGTGGAGAATTGAGAGTTATTGAGTTTGGGTTTGTATGTGTGTGAGATTTGCTGTTGTTTGTGTATATATTCACTAAATTTTAGACTTGGAAACAAATTGGAAAAAATGAAAGAAATAATAATAAGGAGCTTAATATCTAGTCACATAGTGGTGGTGGGTAGGGCCTGAAGACATTTTTCTGAGCGAATTAAAATATGTTTATCACCCTGTTCTTTTCGCAGGAGGATAGACCCATTGGCAATCCAGCAATACTTATAGGCATACTTTTTGGCAAACTCCCGAGATAGATAAAACAGTTTTTTGGTGTTGGCAGGTAATTGTTCGGTGATGTAGATAGGCTGACATTTTCCCGGTATACCAATAAATGCTGTGTTTAACTTATCCTCTTTTTGTTTATCTTTGTTGTAATTTTGGGCAGCTGATAGTAATGACTGTTTGGATTGAACTGAGGTAAATTCGGCAATAATTGGGCGTGGTGTTGCGGAATTGGTCGATTTCCCTGGTAGACGGTAGATGTCGCGAAACTCGGGTGCAGACAGGTCAACTCCAATTCGTTTGCCTATGTTACAAACAGTTGTAATGAGACTTGCGTTGTTCTCATCATTTTCTGCTGGAATGTTTCGAATTTCGATACCCGAAGAGCGTGACATTAGTTGCATGTCGTGAATTTTTCTCTCTAAATTTTCTATATACACCTGTTGTTCCTTCCGTTCCCTTCTTAGGTCCTCAACTTCCCTTTTTATATCCTCGAAATTGTTATTCATGAATGTTAACGATTTCCTTATCTCTTCGTTTGACTGTCGAATCTCTATGTTGGATGCTTGAATTTTGCTGTTTTGTGCTTTAATTTCAGCAGTATCGGAGACAAGTTTAGATATTAAACTCGTTTGTTCCGATATGGTCTTGCTTAAATTTGAGGCACTAGTGTCACGTTCCTTCTGCCAAGCGTCGAGTTTGTCTTCTAGCTCTTGCGAGCTCAAGGCTGCACCGCTCTGATGTGTTTTCTCTTGTCGAGCGCGTTTATTTCTGTTTGTGTTGACATGAACGCTATCCTCGATTGCCGACTGAATATCAGGTTCGGATTGAGTCTGTGTAAGGGTAATCTTGGTTTTTACATTTTTTGGCTTATCCGGAGGGGAGCGTTGTACTCCAGCCATTTTTATTTTATCGACTTGTTATTATACAGTACGGTGCACCTAAGAATAATTTACGCTGTCAAGGCATGCAACAACAGACTCAAGTAACCTCGGCGCAGCTTATTCAAATATTAAGTTAGTAGTAGCGACAAATCGATCAGCAAATAATCAAAGTTCAGCTCACGGTATCAAGTAGTCGGAAATAGTTCCTTGATATGGCCGGGGTGGCGCCACCAGTCGTGTGCCCTCGCAATGCGACGCAGGCGCACCGCGTTCGTCGCTGGAACGCTGCGCCAAAAGCTTTGTCGGTAGGTTGGTAGCACCGGGACAGTTGCGCATTCGCCGGATTTACGCCTTTATGCAGTCCGCACAACCACGAAGATTCCTTGCACTCTTTGGGTTTGGCACTATGATACGGCACTTTTAAATAAATTTTCTAATTAGTTTATTGACCGATCTACATTTGCTCGTGGATTGAAAACACTTTTTGTGAGATTAAGCCGCATTAGGTTTGCGTTTTGTTGAAAAGTAAGTGTGTTGACTACCGATAAATAATTTTACGAAAATGATTAACAAGATCACAAGTCAACGGTCCACGGGCGCGTTCCGAGCATCAAACGTGTCCACTTGTACAAAAGAACTTACGATTATAAATATATTTTCCAATACGGTATAGTAAATAACATCCCAATATTTTTACAATTGACATGAAAATATGTGTCAGTCCAGGCATAAAGGGTCCAGTAGTGGGGTATTGAGTTAAGACTGGATTCGGTATCTAGAATAGTCAATTGATAGTATGGATTGAAAAAATAATCAAAAAGTAGCACACGTTTTTTTTTATCAGACATTTGAAGTTGAAATTCTGAAAAAGCTTGATTTGAGAAAAAGCATTTTGAAAGTTTGAGTGAAAAAAAAACACACTTTTACTTGCTTGTTACGTAGATTTTTATTCATTATTGTAGATTGATATGTTTTCCATAGAATCAACTTATAATTATACTTTTGACATCAAAACTAAAACAATTATTATCAAAATAAAAGAAGGATACACAGTCTAGTAAAAAAGGTCCACTTGCCGATATTTAATAAAAAGTTAGTTATTGCGATAGTAATTAACAATAAAAAACTAAAATTAAGTATTCTTACTCTATTTAGGAACTAACAAAATAACAAGACAGGCTTTTTTCAAACATTACTGCAACAGAATAATGATTATTTTAGCCACTGGTACCTTTTATGTAATGTCATAAAAGGTACCAGTGGCTAAAATAATCATTATTCTGTTGCAATAATATTTGAAAAAAGCCAATACAAACATAAAAATAAAACTTATTCTATTTGGGACTCCAACTTACGTTTTGGACAAAAATAAATTCCTCCTCGCACCTGATTCCTATGACCAACCTGTTTGCAGTACGAACATGTTGGTTTTTGTCGAATACTCTTTTCAATTGATGGTTTCTGAAAAGAGTACTCGACAGATGTTGTTGGGACAGAGTTGTGGTCAACATCAACATTTGGAATGGGTTTCGGGCATAAAATGTCTTTAGATTCTTCACGTACAAATTCACGAATCTTATTATAAAGATACGATTTTCTTTCGTACGTCATGCCTGCAGGGGATTTTTCTAAAGGAAAACCGTATACTTTATTCGGGTTCAAAACCTTTGATACAGTTGGTTGACTGTCAGTATATTTTTTGTAACATAACATGTGCCCTCTATTATCTTCATTTGTTTCAAAATGACTAAAATGCAGAAGTTGGTTAATAGTTACACAATCAGGTTGAAAAAAATTGGCCCAGTCGTAAGTTTTCACAAAAGTTTCTCCTTTCTCATCACCAGTTAGAACAGCTACTATAGATTTTGTTTTCGGACAAGCTTGAACAGCAGCTGCAAGAATATCCTTTAAGTTATTGCATTCCCATTTTCTAAAACTTTTTTTGAATAGACCGAAATACATGTCGGGTGCAAACTTCGTATGACCCACGGGAAGGAAAGATATACGGAAACTTCGGTGTCTGCCTGTTAAAACTCGCCATGTTGCATATTGCATGACATAGTTATTTTTATTTTGTCCAGCACAATTATCTGCATGACAAACAACATCTTTTTCGCCTATACCAAAATTTTCGAAAAAATGATGTAGCATTGAAATTATTACATTAGCTCCTTTCCCAGTAGCACAGGGTTCAGGAATTACGTACAAAACGAACTTTCTCAAAGGCTCTGCAGCAACACCAAATAAACTGACTTTAAATCCTGTCAAGAAATACAGTGGCCCAATTTGTTGTGAACTGTGCGGCAAATGCACCTGTTGGGCAAAATCAAAAGAGTAATGCATGACGCCATCATAAGAACATGGTTCATGAGGTCCAAGAATAAGAGTAGAGTCCGTTATTGAATCAGTCGCAACTTTGATTACATTGTTATAATATTTTCGTTCATTTTGCACTAAATCAAGGTGCTGCCTCGACTTTTCTACAAGCTGTATTTTTTCCTTTTCATCTAAACCACCCATTCGTCCCAACGTGGTCACGTTTTTCTGACAAGTTGCACATAGATCTGTTTTCGGTTTCTGTATAACGACATATGGACAAAAATCTTCCCAAAGATCATACCAACTACTTCTACTAATAGGAGTTTTATCGAGTAAAGCTATAGTTTCCAAATATTTGTTGTACACATACGCTTTAGACATACTACAAGGTAAAATTATTAAATCAGATTTAAATTGGTGGCCTGGTAATCGGCCCGGCAATACTAAACCGTTTTCATTAGCAAACTGTCTTATAAAAGTGATTGCGTCTGATCTAGTTTGCAAATTAATACAATTGTAAGGTCGTTTACGTGACCCGTGGACCTTTGGAGCAACACCGCTGTCCAGAAAGTTCTTTTTTACATTTTTTAACCTTTTCAAACCAGTGGCATATACATATTGGAAAAAAATCTTGCATACTGAAACACCTCGAAAGAAATACTTTACCGTGTATTCTTTTCGTTGCAAGTTTCTGTTTTTTGAATGTAATGTATTTTCACTTGTACGTAAGAGAGCATTTAAAGCTCCTTTCAAGACCAAGTGATGATGATTGACTCCTTCATTACAACGTGAATTTAATTCGATACAATCTAACCTACTACTTAATATTACATCTTTTTGAAATTTGGACACACAATTATTATTACATCCACAGCCAGTATCTAAGAATGAGGCCTGAGTTACATCGTCTAGAATTAAAGGATCATCATCTAGTAAAATATTACCAATTTGCCGCTCTTCGAGCGGCTCACAAGCACTAAATTCGATGTCACACGATAATTCTGTACCCCGTTGACTTTTGAACTCTAAATTAAAATTTTCATAGTCTTCATGTTCTACAGACGCTGAATAGCTAAACTCTGAAAACAAATAGTTGAAATATACATACTACACAGGTCATTTTTTCATACTATGTCTATGACATAGGTACCTAACACAACTTCTTAATTGGTATTAGAGTCCTTGCTGTAGTCATAAAGAATATGTACTATTGCATGCATACAATGATCACGTCGATCTTTTTTGATTTTACACAAGGCTCGGCTAACTATTTTAGCAAAATCATAACACTCATGTATTTCATCTTCACTGATTGCTTCTGTATTAGTGCTTTTTTCATAATACTGATCCGTTTCATCCATCTCAGATGTCGACTCTGTGAAATTATTTTCTAAGTTGTAAGTACCTGAATAAGGTGCAACGGTTTCTTCTTCTGTTGGTAAATCCGGCGTTGTTGCGGTCGAGGCCAAAACAGGTAGTGTGTTTACTTCCACCTCCATAGAAAGTGGTACAGGTCCATCAGAATGCTTAGATTCATCACTAGAGCTGGAACCTTCGGTTGAATCTTCAATAATTATGTTACCTAAAAACAAATTTGAATTTAGTATAAATGGGATGAAATTATGACTAATTGAGATTCATTAGCCTATCAACTTTGTCGCGGTCAGTTTTCAGTCTATGTGGATGCAGCCGAATTATTATGATTAAAGCTGCTCTCTTTTAAAATGTAATAAATAAGTAGGAACGTAACGTAATCTACGCTTAATCCATAAATCTCTAAATCTCTAAAATCCATAAAAAATCGAATTTAAAGACGACTGCTGTCTGTAGGAGGCTTCGCCCCTGTCGAGGTCTAAATATGAAAAGTAGGTAACAGCTGTAGATACACACAAGAACTCCGTAACATTCCGATACCCCGGTTTATAGAACTAGCTTTTCGACCTCGGCCCCGCTAAGCGTAATAACGTTAATAATATTATAGCCTATGACTGAATAATGCAGCTTTGTATTGGAGAAAGAATTTTCAAAATCGGTTCAGTACTTTTGGAGCTTATTCGATACATAACACAACACGTAACAACAAACATAGTATTAGTAGATATAATAGACAACGTAAAGACTTACCTTTATTCATTTTTATGCGCACTTTTCACTCACTCAATTTAAAACAGCTAAGATAATAAAAACTGCTATATTTACACAAAGACTGTCGGATATTGTTTCCTTTCCGGTGTCAAATGACAAATAAATTATTGCATCACAGGCAGATCTATTTATAGGACACGTAGGTAGCAAAAAACGATCAGGGAAATCCCCGCTATGTCGAAGTGAAGCAAAGTAAATCCCCTTAGTAGTTGCATAGTAGCAGGGAGTTCCCCGCTTTAAGGGACCTTTTACACGTAGTTTCAACATTTTAATCTTAAAATATAATTAAATTATTAGAAGTGATCAGTACGGGGTATTGAAACGTATTTTATTCCCAGAATATCGACATGCCACCCACTGGTACCTTTTTAGTAAACTTTTTTCATAAAGTTTCTGGTACTTAGAAACATCGTATATAGTCATTTACTATATGAAATTGTAGATAATTGAGCATTTATTTATAACCAATTAAAATCGCGAAATGCAATTTTTATACCCAACTTTACAAAACCTCTTATATCTCGGAAACTAAATGCCGCGCACTGGACCCTTTTCGCTTGGACTGACACATATACACAAAATAAACATTACTTACAACTTTGTTATATATGGTGTCTTCTTCTATCTTAGACATTAATTCATCAATTTTATCAATTTGATGACTTGCAAAATTTAGACTTTCTATGTCTAATCTTTCATGTGTTTTTAAAGGAACAAATTCAATCCTAGTAACGTTTTTGTCTTTAAGTTTCTTACAACAATCATCATTATGTCAATTACAGGTAAGAATGAATTACGTTCGCTCACTAATCCATAAATTTCACTTTGAAGTACAATATTTGCAGTATATAATTTACAACTATCAACAATTGTTAATATTCCGGTATCGATTAGATCAAAATCGATTGGTTCTTTGTTTTTACAACTTAATGTGGCTACCGTTCTGTGCGGTACTACAAATAACCAATTATTTTCGTTGTGCATTTTGTACCATTGTTCATGGGTAATATAGGATATTCTTGTGTCACATTCTAAAGGAACCTTCGATTTTCCAAGCAATAATTCTGTTTCACATGTTGGATTTCCATGTACAGAATACAAGGGTGAATTTAATTTACAAATATAATTCTGTGACACCTTCTTACACTTATTCAAATTTTCAATATAAGTATAATATAATTTATTATTAGATATCATAAAATATTTCTCTTTAGGTAAAATGAATATAAATGTATTGTCTCTATTTCTTAAAGGTACAGGTAAAATATTATATAATTCATAATTAGTTTGAGTAATTAAAGGTGTTTTAATTACAAAGACAAGTTTGTCATTCATATAATACGATATAAGATTCACCAATGATAACAATTCTGGTGTATTATTTATATTTAAACTTAATGGATACTTGGTTTGTGAAGGCAAGTGCGACACGGTTTTCTTAAGCTCGTTTATATATTGTTCTGGAGTAATAATAACTGGATGTAAAGCATTATTTTTAGTAAATAAAATTGCATTTATTATAGTAGAGATCTCATTATTAACTTCCGACGTAATTAAGGTTAATAAAGATAAATGTTCTTCAATGTCTTGTTTTAAATTGATATCAAAAATAATCGCATCGGTGCTTTTAGTATAATTAGCTAAAATACCCAAATTCTTGTTAAATATCTTTTCGTTGCTAGAAAGCTCAGTAACAGTATTGTTAAAATTTGCGATCGTTGTTCTAACAATGTTGGTTTGAGTTTTCAATAAAGATAATATCTCGTGCTCATGTGAATCTAACTCGTTAATAGCTTTGTCATATCGTTGAGCATCTTCAACGTCTAAGGTACCAAATAAAATCTTAAATAATGTTCCAATGCCATCAATATAAGATCGCTTAAACCTGTGAACATTATCTGTTCTACCTGTTAATTCTCTTAAAACATTTTCTTCGTTATACAGTTGAGGAATTATTTGATTGAGTATAGCGATTGATGTATCACAAAACGAAAATTTACTAAACTTATCATGATTACATATTTCCTTAGTACTACTAAATGTACTACTTACAAGATCAATTTTCTTATGTATTTCTGAAATATCTAAATAACTTATCATAGTCCATTCACTATCGTAATGGTTAACCTTACCTAAACTTTCAAAATATATACCTCCCTTATCTACTTTACTTATATTATATGATTCTAAACTAATTGCTTTTATTCCACATATTATTGTAAGAGTCTTCAGAATCACGATCACCCGGATCATTCTGAAACAAACGCACGTTTCAGTCTGTTAGTGTGAACTCTTAACTTTTTCTTAGCTTGTATAGTAACATTAACTGGCGAGTTAATTTCTAGTATCTTATAAGGTCCTAACCAATAAGGTGATAATTTCCTTGTTTTTCCAGTTTTTATTTGTTCGTTACTTAGATAAACAAAGTCTCCTACTTTGTAATCAACTTCTTTACTCTTTTTATCATATGTTTGCTTATTTGCTAATTTTGATTCTATTAATTTATCTCGTGCTAACTGTCTAGATTTTCTAAGTTTCAATACGAGTTCATCTAAAAAATTATCATAACTATACTTAAAATCAGGTGGTTTCGTAATTGATGTTGGTAATTTTGCTTTATTACCGAATACTAATTCGAAGGGTGTGAATTGGGTTGAACTATGAGTATTTGTGTTATAAGAAAACATGGCAAAATCCAACCATTTATCCCAGTTTGATTGGTCTTCGTTCACATAATGTTTCAAATAATCTGCTAGTGTTAAATGACTTCTTTCTAAAGCTCCATTTGATTGTGGATGGTAAGAAGTAGTATTGATTTTTTTCATTTTAAATAATTTTGACATTTCTTTTATTAATGTAGACGTAAAATCTGCACCTTTATCTGACAATAATATATCAGGTATACCAAATCTACAGATGAAGTTTTTAACGAAACAATCTGCTATTGTTGTAGCGTCGTGTTGTTGCAGAGGGTACGCCTGTGAAAATTTTGTTAAGTCATCTTGAAGTGTTAGAATATATTTGTTTCCACTTTCTGTAACTGGTAAAGGTCCTACTATGTCTACTGAAACTTTTTGAAAAGCTTCTGTTGATGTGGATGTAATTTCCATTGGTTGTTTACTCCTTTTCCTATCTAATTTATTTTCTTGGCATGATTTACAATTTTGAATATATTCTTTAATATCTTTCTTCATAGAATCCCAGTGGTATTTGAATTTTATTTTCTTATAAGTTTTATGAAAGCCTGTATGCCCTGAAATAGGATTTGAGTGATTTTCTTCTAAAATTAATGGTATATCCTCCCTCTTTGGAGACATGACACTTTCATGAAAAATTTTGATTTTTATATCCGTGTCCCTAAATAAATATCTAAACATTGTTCTGATTTTATGCCATTTTAAATGAAATCGACAAAATCCACCAAAATTAATTTCTTTTATCTTAAATTCGCATAATTTTATTTTTAATTCTTTTAGTGTTTCAAAAATATCTTCGTATGTTACACTATCCCAATAATTTAATTTTATAAATGCAAAAAATAAAACATTATTATCTGGATTATTTATGTTTAAAACGTTGTATTGTTTAGGATTTTTTGATTTTAAATTATCAACTAGAGATTCATGATCAGTGAGTTGTTTGTCATTTTGAATATCTAAATCACATGACGTAAATATAACTTTATTAGCCTTTTTAGGTATTGGATCACTATATTCGTCTATATTGTTCGATAATATAGGTTTTCTTTCTATTTGTTTTAAAAATGTTGAATAACTTTCTCCACTTCTAGTAACTACGTATAAATGTTCTTCTTTATTACTCCCTAATTTATTTTCTTCTGGTTTTATTCTACTTAGTGCATCAGCATTCTGATTTAATTTACCTTGTTTATAAATAATCTCGTAGTCATACTCTTCTAATAATAATCTCCACCTAACTAATCTAGAACCTGGGTCTTTGACATTCATTAACCAAGTTAAAGGTTTGTGATCGGTAATTATTATAAATTTCCGTCCATATAGATATGGTCTAAAATGCCTAACAGACCATACGATTGCTAACAACTCCTTTTCAGTTGTAGAGTAATTAATTTCACTTTTATTGAGAATTCTACTTGCATATGCGATTGGAAGATCGTTTGGTGTTTCTCCTTGTGATAAAACACTACCTATAGCGTAATTGCTAGCATCTGTTGTTAAATTAAAAGTTTTAAGAAAATCTGGATATTGTAATATTGGTTCCTCGCATAATTTTGATTTTAAAGTTTCAAAAGCTTTTTGTTGTAAGCTTGTCCAATTAAATGGTTCCTCTTTTTTCAAGAGTTTAGTTAAAGGTTGACTATAATTGCTAAAATTTTCAATAAATCTTCTATAATAACCTGCTAAGCCTAGGAAACCTTTTATATCTTTTGGAGTTTTTGGTACAGGATAATTCATGACTGCTTCAATTTTCTTTGGATCTGGTTTTACCCCATTCTGTGTGATTAAATGACCTAAATACATAACTTCTGTTTTCAAAAATTCGCATTTATCTGGCTGTAATTTTAATTGATGCTCAGACAATTTATCAAGTACTTCTCTTAACTTTATATTATGATCTTGCAATGAGTTTCCGTAAACAACTATATCGTCTAAATAAACAAAGCATTTAATTCCGTGTAACCCACTTAATACGTTATTCATGAGTCTTTGAAACGTTGCTGGAGCATTTTTCAGGCCAAAAGGCATACGAGTATACTCATAATGACCTAATGGGACACTAAACGCTGTTTTCATCTGGTCTTTGGGATCCATTTTAATTTGATGAAAACCTGATGCCAAATCTAAGGTAGTAAAATATTTGCTATGACCCAATTGGTCTAATATGTCATTAATTTGTGGTAAAGGGTAGACATCACCTATACTTATTTCGTTTAACTTCCTATAATCTATAACAAGACGCCATTTTTTCTTTCCAGAAGCATCCATTTTTTTTGGTACTACCCATACCGGAGAGTTCCATGGACTGCTTGATGGTTTTATTATTTTATCCTTCAATAGTTTATCTATTTGTTGATTAACCTCATCTTTCAATGCTTCAGGGTATCTATAAGTTTTAGCATTAATGGGTGTGTTATTATTTGTAACTATTTCATGCATAACAGTATCAGTTGCTGTTAATGTATCGCCTTCTAAATGAAAAACATGATTATAGCCTTTACATAACTCTATTAGTGACGTTTTTTCTTCCTTATTCAAGTGACTAGTTCTTAATGTTTTCTCTAACTTTTCTAAACGACTACTTTCGTACAACTCATTAACTTTATTTATCTTAACACAATCCTTATCATTTGTTTCTTCATTATCTAATGGTTCTATTTTTATTTTCACATTATTTATCTTAATTTCCTCATTTGTCGTATTCAAACATACTGTTAACGCCTTATTATCACTAACTTTTACTATACTTGGACATAAATATACTCCTTTCGATAAAGTTATCGTTTCTGGAATTATTCCTTCTTTCAAATTTTTGTCACAATCTACATAAATGGAAATTATTTTTTCACATCTTGGTTCTACTTGAAAACCGAATTCTTTAAAGTATTCTTCATTTCTATCAATATTACACTCGTTTTCGTTGTAATATACATCATCATTACTTATATTTTCAATATCATTTCCATCGTTCATATTATCTTTATTTTCACATTCACTTTGATCATCATTACTCATTTTATATTTTTCATCAATATCTTTATTCGTTTCATACTCATTTCTTTTATTATTCTCACTTTCAATTTTTAAATTTATTCCGCAAACTTCTATTATATTTTCTTTATAATTTATAACTGCATTAAATCTTGACATAAAGTCACCGCCTATGACTCCATGACTTTCTATAGGAAAGCTGTCTGGTATCACATGAAGTGTATGACAAACTCTGTTATATCCTAATAGAAATGACATGCGTACATAACCAATCGTGTCGGTTGGCTTGGCATCCTTATCAATACCTTTTAATTTCAGTATTTTATCATCATATATTATTGTATTTCTATTCAACGCACCTATTTTAATTAACGATACCTCGGCTCCTGTATCGATTAAAAATTTACTTTTTTCTTTTAAGTCTACTGATTCTAGACTAACATAAATGGAGGTTTTTGTATCAATATATCTTACTCGGCCTGTATCATATTGGTCGTCCATGGGTTGGCCGTCGTCCTTGGACTGTTTTAGTTTAAATTTCTGCGTTCTTGGTCATTAGATCCATTATTACTGCCATTATTGTTATTTGTCCTATTATTATAGCTACGATTTCCTGATCTGAATTTGTTGAATGAAGAACCACCATGTTCACGGTCACCAGTTCGAGACTGATGATTATTAGTATTTTGACTTTTTTGTGGATTATGCCAGCAATCCTTTGCAAGATGTCCTCTCTTCTTACACACAAAACAAGTTGGAATATTTTTATTTACTTGCATGTGCCTATTATAAACTCCTGACTGATTTTTATTGTGTGAGAATTTATTTGGACGCGAATCTTGTTTATAGTTCATTTCGTATCTAGATTTAATTTCTTGTTCTTCTGAGATAGCTATAGATACAGCTTCTTCGAAGTTGGTAGGTTTTTGAGATTTTAATAATATATGCAACTGAGGTGTAAGACCGCTAATAAATATATTTAATGCCTGATTTTTTAATAATTCTATATTTGCATCCCGTGCACTACTAGCGAGTTTTGGGTCAAGAGATTTTATTAGTTTAATTAAGCAACTTTCGACTCTATTTGAATATTGTAATACTGGCTCGTTATTTCTTTGCCTACACGAATTTAACTCTAATTGCCATTGCGCAAAAGTACGTTTTTCAGAATAATTTTCTAATAAATGTTCTTTAAGATCATTCCACGAAGCAAACGACCGATTTAGTAGTGTCGCTCTGATATTACCTTCGATTTTAGAGAGTACTACTGAAACAAATGCAATTCCATATGTAGGATTAAGGAGACTATACGCGTTGTTACAATTATCTATAAAAACATGCAAATTTGCCTTGTCACCATTATATCTATTTATCATTCTGCTAGAGATATGTCTATGAAACCGCTACATGTCTTCACATCTCCTGAATTGGCCATCTTAATTAACTATGATACACTCTTTATAACACTCACTTTTTATGTTCTTGGAGAACGCCGATATTGTCTATCACGAGGATAGGGATGACTGTGCAGTGGTAGCAATTCGAAATTGCTGAAGAACCGCTGGTACAGTTTGTTGGTAGCTCCTGCTGAAACTTGTCGCTGAAGAAGCTCGGTCAAGTATCGAGTGTATTGCGCCTCGACTTTTTCTCGACTTTGCTGTTTCTCGTTGAACCGCCTTACGCCTTGATGCTGTGCTAGACTCAGCACGCAGTGGTTATCGCTTTGAACACGATACTGCAGACTGGAGTTGAAATACCGCAAAGAGTTTTTACACTACTTTACACAACGGATTTTACGCACGCACTTTTACCCGTCGTCAGGATACGATCGCGAAATTCTTTTGTTTATAAGGATAACACTTTCCGCGAAGAGAATATCCCACTTCTGACACCAAAATGTAATGTTCGGGTGGGAGAAGGGGTGTTTACGAAGAATAAAACAGCAGACAAAGCAGCAATTAAGTATCTCTAAGACTGATTTAATGTTCAGACGTAACCGAGATGGTGCTAGCTCAACAGATCGGACAGAACTCTCTTTTAATGGGAATGAGGGTCCTTTATATATGGTATAGATAACACAATGTCAATAATTAATGTTCAAGGGTCACAACAACAACCATTAGGAATACAAACAAATCATAACTTAACGAGATGAGAACTACAAACAATCAATTAGATAATATTATAATCAACATTGTGCCCGTGATGTTTCTATCATAAATATACAGTCATTACAATATTGAATCACCTTAGCTCAGCCTTGGCCGTTTTTATTTGCTCCTCCAAGAGAAGGAATTTAATGTTGTTGCCAAATTCTCCCATTTCCTCTTCGTTTCTAATTTGCCTTGAGCTGTCCTTAGCAAACCTTTAGCTACGCCTGGGTTTTGCTCCAAGAATTCCACCAAACCTTCTAATTGAGCGTAACTAGGACGATATGCCATAGTAACTTTTTTTTTACAACAAAATAAAAAGTAACTGAAATTGGTAAAGTTTTATTATGTAAAACATAATATGACTTTATAAAACGTAGGCCAAGAAAATAACCACATTGACAAAACATTACTCTTTAATACGGTAATAAAGTATATATGATAGTATATTTACTTACCACTTGTAGAAACTTTGATATTAACTGAGTAACTTAACGGAAAATAATTATTTATTACTTAAAAGTTACCAAACGCGAACAATATCTTTACATTAATGTTCTAAACAAACTTGCGTTTCGAATTCATTTTTATCAACTTGACTTTATTTTTGAAATTGGAGAACCTCTGCGCCGGGTTTTTTTTTTTCAAGTAGTGTAGGCAACGATCATAACGCAGCATAAATTTTATGATTTTAATCATTTTCTGACGCCCAAATGAATTTAACACGTTAAAATTAATAATTGAACATCTATTTATATCATATTTATTTATTAGCCTTGTTTTTAACCGTCTTCTAAAAAAGGAGGAGGTTCTCAATTCGGATGTTTGTATTTTTTTTTTTTTTTTTTATGTTTGTTCGCGCATAACTCTTTCGCTTGCCAACCGATTTGAAAAATTCTTTTGTTGGAAAGGGTATACTTCCCAAATGGTCCCATAGAAATTTCGTCAAAAACGGTTCAGTAGTTTGGTTTTTAAACCAAAATTACTGGTAAAAATTACAACTTAAAAGTGAAAAATAAAAACTTTTTTCCAAAAACGACACTACAAAGTGAAAAATAACTTTAATTTCGGAAGTCGGTGGCAAACAACGAAAGTGTGAACCCAACGACACCGACTTCCGAAATTAAAGTTATTTTTCACTTTTTAGTGTCGTTTTTGGAAGTCGGTTGATTTTTTTTGCAAAAAAGTTTTTTTAGGAATAAAGCAGGTTTTTATTACTATTAAAAATAAAACAAATATTTTTTTTACAAAAATCGAACGTGGTTGCAGTGTACATTCTAAGCTATCTAATGATGTTTATCACTAACATGCTTCCTTGGAAAACTTCCGAATAATTTTGTGTTGAACTTCCTTATCGGTAATTTAATTGGCATGAAAATATTTATGTCCAATGTTTGAGGTTCATTTTATAAACGTAAAACTAAGTTATTTGATATTTTTTTTTGTTATTTATTCGCAAGTTCCATCTTTTGAGAGTATAAAACCATAAAGAAATCTATGGATTTACGACTTTCATCACAACCATTTTCGAGATGGAAAATACTGTTTGGTCCCATAGTGGGCCGGACTGGCGGCTGAGTGAGTGAGACACCATACAGCGCTATAGTAATTAGTGGTGGCGCGACCAGCGTGGCGGCGCAACCAGTAACTTTCTGTGCACGCGTCCGAGTCGGTCGCGCCGCCAAATTGGTTGCGCAACCAAACGGACACCAGGCCCGTGCCGGACGGCGCGTTTGTGTTCCACGCGCGCCTCAAAGAGCAAATTCCAGCTTGTAAAAAAATTATCAAATGCAAGAAGTGTGTCCTCAGGAAGATCAGTAGAAAGTTTTGAAACAACATTGTATCCTAGTCCTTCGTCTTTCATATTGTCTCCTTTCCCCGTATAAACCTCAAATTGATAGAGGTAGCCTGTTTTTGAGTTGCTACGCGCCCAGACCTTAAACCCACGTTTAATGGATTTTTTGGGCATGTATTGTCATAAGGATGATCGCCCTTTAAATTTTACCATACACTCATCTATTGACTGTGTACTAGAATTAACTTATTTCTGTCATAATATAAAGCCAACCATCTTCAACGAAATGTGGAGGAATGTGTGATAATGCTACACATAACTTTATATGTGCCTTCACTGTCTGTGTCATATGTAAATTTAAATTCCTTGCTCTACGCCACAAGCACTGATTAAAATGAAAATTGCACCCTGTTATTTTAACACCAGGAAAAATATTTTGTAATGCTACTATTGTAGCTACTTCAAAGTCCATAGTGGCATAAGTTGGTTCCCATTCTGGTTCTTGACTTTTTATTATTTCGAATAGTAACTGATGTGTCTAGCTTCTTATCAGGCAGTAAAGCATACAAAACAGGAATCACATTAACAAATTCTTCTGTGCTTCCGATGTCTGCATGAATTGTAAAAAGTTGATAAAAAGCATTCGGGCAGATCTTAAATGTTCCATCAAAGAAGAAACGTCTTGACTGATGACTGCCTCAAATAGACAGTAAAATCCTTATGACCAAATATTAATATTCTTTTCTTTCTGTATTGATAATCAGCAAACAGCAAAAAATAATAACGTCTGCTGCTTTTCTAAAGCAAAGTTTCTTGGCTCCAATGGAGCTATTTCGTTTCTGGTACAGATGTTTGCTTATATTTTTAAATTTAGGCAAATTTTTTACTCCTTTTTGTGTAAGTATTTGCATGTGCTCATTAAATATTTGAGGAATCGGAATAGTCACATCGTGTTGAACTGCGTTTATACATTTTTCCATCTGTTCTTTAATTTACCTTGTTTCTAAGTCTTTAGAAATACATAGAATATTAAAAAAAAACGTTTCAATCTGAAAACTTACTAGGATACAACACTATACAAAACAAAAGTTCACTGCACAACATTAGTAGACAATTGCAAAATAAACAGTGAGTACTAGAGTCGAGAGATCGCGTCACCCCCGTAAGGGGATGAGGCGAGCGGTGCCGGGGCGTTGCCCCCCGGCCGCAAAATGCTTTACGGTGGCCCGTAACTACGGGCCCCTCGTGGTGTTCGCAACGAAGGCTTTGTAGCCTGTCGAGCGCGCGTGAGAGTGATTGCAATGTGTTTTTCTGTAGGCGCGCCGCGACGCCGACTCACGGCGCCGCTCTCTTCACGACACCTCGGCGGTCTGTCCCCGCCAGGTGAGACCCCCAGTTACCTGGGGGAGGCCCGGCGGGGGACGACCAGCGACAGAGGTGCCGACTCGACGCTCCTACAGAATAAGAGCTAGTACATGATTATAGAAATCCTTAGAAATCCTTGTGAACATCTGTATACCTTGTAGAATGCAAATAAAGGAATATGAATATGGATACCGTCTTGGAAAATCGACTATCATAAAGATAGTGGAACAAGTTTGCAAAGTGCTGTGGAGCAATTTAAAATCTATGTGCATGCCTGAAATAACTACCGAGAAATGGAAAGAAGTAGAAGAAGGTTTTATGAAATACGCCAACTTCCCAAACTGTATCGGCGCAATTGATGGGAAGCATATTGAAATAATACAACCGCAACATACAGGCTCGCTTTATTTTAATTATAAAAGTTATTTTTCTTCAGTCTTGCTAGCAGTGTGTGACGCAAATTATTGTTTTATATACGTTAATATCGGATCTTATGGTAAAAGCAGTGATTCAGCGATTTTTCAACACTCAGATTTTTATAAAAGAACTAGCTTTTGCCCGCGACTTCGTTCGCGTGGAATAGTGACTTCACCAATAGATGACACCGACTCTTGACCAATAGATGGCGCTGTATGTCCGGAATAAATTTTATTTTTTATTTTATTTTTTGTAATAAAAACTATCCTATGTCCATTCTCAAGTTCCAAACTATGTCTGTACCAAATTTCACACAAATCGGTTCAGTAGTTTAGGCGTGAAGCAAAGACAGACAGACAGACAGACAGAGTTACTTTCGCATTTATAATATTAGTTTGGATGATGGATAGTAAATTAAATATTCCTAACCCGAAACCAATATCAAATATCGATAGAACACCATTGCCTCACGTGTTTGTAGGCGATGAAGCCTTTGGAATCATGTCAAATGTGATGCGCCCTTACAGTGGAAAACAACTCACACACACAAAAAAAGTTTTCAATTACCGATTATCGAGAGCAAGGCGGTATATCGAATGCACTTTCGGAATATTGAGCAACAAATGGCGAATATTCCATAGACCTATAGATGTAAATATTGAGTTCGCGGAAAATATCATCAAAGAATGCACCGTACTACATAATTACGTGCGTACACGCGACGGTTATAGATATGAAGATACACTTTATCTTTCACCTTTACAATCTATAAGTCCAGAAAATATACCACGCGGCAGCTTGACTGCTAGGACTGCTAGAGACAAATTTGCCAATTATTTTGTAAACGAGGGAAAACTTCATTGGCAAGACAATATGATATAAGTGCCTTTACAAATTATTGTAAACAAGAATTCAATAAATAATTACTCACCCAACAGTTTCTTTTTCTCCAAACTATCTCCAGTGTCACAAAAAATTTCTACCATCTCCTCCCAATTACGTTTTTTAATCACCTTATTCTTATAATCGGGACTTTCCACATCCCAGATAGCTGGTCGCTTTTGGATTTCATCTATAAAGAAATCAGTATCAAAATGCTCGATCTCCATTTTCGAAAAGTGCGTCCTGTCTACACGAAAGCGCGCGTTGAAATGTACAACAAAATGGCCGCTCATGTATCTCAAAGCGCGCAGCTGACGCCCGAGCAACGCGCGTTCTAACGAAAAAATTTAAACGCGCGATTAACGCGCGCTTGACCAGCAGCGCGCGCTTGCATGTGTACACTTCAATAGAATTCGAGGTTCTCAAAACGCGCGTTAGCAAAGCGCGCGTTTCAAAACGCCCAATGTGTACCCGCTCTAAGGGTAGGTTCAGATGACAAGCGCTCAGCGCGCGTTGAACGCGCGTTGAATTTTTGTATAGTGTTCACATGGTGCGCGCTTGTCAGGCGTTAAACGCGCGTTGTTGCGGCCAGTTTGAGTTCTACATTTGTCGAAGATGGACGTAGAAACAGTTTTATCGGTGATTTTATACAGACGGCAGAAACGACACAACAGAAGACGGAGATATTGGGTTCACCCAATTTTGTCAACCAGGCTGACTGAAAGTCAGTACATTATTTTATATCCTAAGTTAAGGCAATTTGAGCCCAAATTCTTTAACTACTTCAGAATGTCCATCAAGTCATTTGATGACTTACTGACTCTCATAAACGATGAACTCGTAGCAGATAAAAACGCTGTGCGATATAGCATTTCACCGGAAGAAAAACTCATAATTACATTGAGGTAAGTTTTTTAATAATCAACATAATCTATAAATCAAATAAATCAAATCAACTTGTTTAGGAACAATTTTTTTAAAGAAAAAATAACATTTTGTTACTCGCAGAATAACTCTAACTCTGATTCATTGCTGACATTAGTTGGTGCTGGCGATGGAGACCCCATTGCTGTAGTATAACCATAATGTGCAAAATTATTTGACACACTTAGACTGCTGTGATCTATAATCATGATAACGAAAGCCTTCAACAGAAGCTGATGACTGATGACGCTGCTCTTGTGATGAATAATTTCTTCGTTGTGATACCGGGTAATTTTGATTTTCATATGTCTGTTGTTGTGGTCCTTGAAATTCATTTTGGTTTTGCAAAATTAAATTATAAATGGCAATTTTAGTTTGAAGTCGCCTATATTCCGGAATTTTTTTAATCTCTTTAACGAGTGACAAAGAAAACAGCTTGTCTTCATCGTCATCTTCTTTTGGATGAGACACATTTTTCTGTGCTAAACTCTGCTCTAATATGTTTGCAAATCTTTCATCAGCAGGATTTAATTTTTGTTTTTTTCTTGAAGTAGATTTAGGACTCTTAAAGCCAGAACTTATTTCTACTTCAGCAACCTCTGACGAAGTTGATGCATTATCTGCATCGAAACTACTTTCTGTATCTTTGTTGGCAATTGATGCCTGTAGAAATCGTAGTCTATTATAATGAATATATGTCGAAGTTTTGGAAGCTCCTGATCCAGATTTGACAGTCTTTATTTTCTTCACCTCTCTCATATAATTATCCCGTAAACTCTTCCACTTTTTTTGCAGGGATGACGCTGAAAAAAAAAACAGTATTTAGTAATAGTTTGTTTGTTTCCAGATATTTGGCCATTGGATGTTCATTTGGGACATTAAGCTACGACTATAGAATTGGCAAATCTACTGTGGCTACTATAATACCACATGTATGTGAAACTATTTGGAAAAAATTAAGGCCCGTTGTTATGAGTGAACCAACGAAAGAAAAGTGGTGTGAAATATCCACGATATTTGAAAAGAACTCAAAGTTTCCCAATTGTTTGGGAGCCTTGGACGGGAAACATATACGGTTAATCCAGCCTGAACACACGGGTTCTATGTATTATAACTATAAAAATTATTTTTCGCTAGTTTTATTGGCGCTAGCGGATGCAAACTATTGTTTTGTGTGGGTTGACATAGGTGCCTACGGTAAAAACAGTGACTCAGGTATATTCAAGAATTCTTCATTGTACAAAAAGCTGACAGAAAGGTCATTAGATCTACCTGAGCCAAAGGCATTGTTAATACAAAATAGACCGACAACGTTGCCATATGTGATAGTGGCTGATGAAGCTTTTGGCATGATGGAGAATTTAATGCGTCCATATGGTGGAAGGTCACTAACTTATGCTAAAAAAATATTTAATTACCGTTTGACATTAGCACGCCGGTATGTTGAATGCAAAGAGTACAATATACTATATGAGATAGAGAGCTAACTTCATGTTATAGGTTATATCGCGCGACAGCAGAGCCGCCCTGGTAGTTGTTCATCGAATTAATCTCTATAGGTGTAGGTATATAGGTAGCTATATTTATAGCCTTTAATGGTATTTTCTTACTTGAAAGGTTAAAATTAAAGTGTATTGTAAAAAATCAGCTAATTTGAATAATTGTGAACTTCAATTAAGCTGTTTTTTTTACAATACACATTTATTACAATAACAAGTGATCGCGTAAATAGCGTAGGAAAGAGAATGGGTATTGTACGGAAAACTTTTAACTATCTTCCGTAGAATGCTAAGATGTAAAAGAGGGTTATTTTGTTAATTATTTATTAGGTAATTGATTACAATCACCTTAAATAAAACAGTACTCTTTACTATTACAGTATATTCAGTAATAAATAATTAATGTAATCATTGGTTTTATTGAGGATTATACAATGAACTCGGCCAGAAATAAACTGACAATTACAATTTATTACTGTTTTGATTTTGGAACAATGATTATCTATAAAAAGCGGTGTTGTTTTTAGATATTCGTTGTTCCAACATTTTATTCACAGAATTATCTTTACGCCGACGGCATATTTATATAAACATATGCAATAAACAATCTTGACATGACTTTTTAACTAAACAAGCTATTAAAAAGTCAGCAAACTTACCAATAAATGTAAGAGCAGTAAACTTACAAATGAAGTCTAAGTAAATGTTTACTTAAACTTCATTTGTAAGTTTACTGCTTTTTAAAAGCAACTTTATTAAATAACCTAAGCTGTCGGGGTATAATAAAATTATGAATTCTAAATAAAGTAGCAAGGGGAAAGAGGAAAGAGAGAATGGGTATCCACCATCTTTGAAAAAACTAAATTCACAATGAGAATTAAATCTCATTGTGAATTTAGTTTTTTCAAAGATGTAACAATTATATTACCCACCGCATTTGAATGAACTATAAAACTACAATAACCATATTACAGAACACTATCTGTAGAAACCATATTATTTTATACCGTCAGCTGCACACCTGTTACTCTTTGTCTTTTTTTTGTTTTATGTTTAATATAATGATTTTGTGCAGCTGTTTTTATAGGGTCACTTTCATCACAGTTGGTGGATTTTCCAGATAGTATTCTGTTGACCTCCTTGCACCAATTTCTTATACAAAAATAAATATTTTTTTTTAAAAGGTATTCTACGAGTGTATTTTTGTGTTCATTGCATGTTAAGAACCCGAAATCAACTATAGCCAATACAATTAATTTCACATACTCTATTATATTTTCTTTGTGACTCATGGTTTTCATTATTTCTATAACAATTACTTCCATGTGGACAAAAATGTCGAAAGCATTTTTGCTAGGATAGCAAAGCCAATTTTTATTATCATACTCTGATATTTTTATAAAATTGTGGAAACTTTGCATTTCTGTACTCTCCAGCTGGCTATTACACGTGACACAGTTCTTGTATACATTTTTTTTTGCGTTTCTCACTAGCCAACCACTGCAATATCCTACAGCCGCGCACTTTTCTACGTCTTTGGGCGAATTGCTTCTTAATAAGGCATCAACATCAATATAAATATTTAGATGCTCTTCTTCTATTGTCATTGCAGGTCTATTTGTTGGCGGTTCTGCAGGACGTTCAACATCAAAGAAGTACTTAAGGTTTTGCAGACAAGTGTTTCTGTCTTTTTCGCAATTCGCCCCTACAGAATGTGCCGAAGTAAAATTATTTATTAAAAGTGTTTTGTATGTGGCTTGAAAGCCTGCAGCAGTTGGCATTATATTGCTGTGCCCATGTGCACGTATTGCTCCAAATAAATTCTCAAGCGGGTCCTGATTAAAATGCCTCAGTAATAGGGAATTTTCTCCTAACTTGTACATATGTGCACACAACATTTTGAACCCCTCTATAGTTTTAATCCAGCTGGAGAGTGTTGGCACCACAGATGCTTTGCCATTTTTATCCACATATGACATAGTTTTTAGGATGGGGATGCTTTCCCGCCATAATTTGTGGTGAGGTGATGTGGGCGTTACAGCTGCTCTATAGATCTTGCCTTCCCTTTGTTTATTAAAACTTCCATTGACGGAGTCGAAGAGCCGATCAAAAAATAAAAGAATATCTGCCGTCTCTTTGGCCGATTCTGGTAGCATGCCAGCATCTGAAAAAGAAAAGTCATCATTTAAATAATGAAATAAGGTGACGACCAGAGACAAAAAAAAACAACATATTAAACTATGTGGCATCTTGAACTTGTTTTGTGTACAGATAGAAATATAGTAAATAACCCACCTGCCAGAAAACCAAGGGTTGTGGCAACAGTGCTGCTGAAAACTTGGGTGCAGTATTTGACCCTCATCTTGGGTATTAGGTGTGGCAGCACATGGTATTGCGTCAAATTTGGTACTAGAAGCACACCTGCATAACCTGGGCTTTTCTTGTGTAGTTTTATAATGTGTTGCCATTTGGCTGCACATTTCTTATTCTTCATGACATAAGACAAATCTTTATTGAGCATATTATTTCTAATACCTTTCATAAGGTGGGGGGGGTCATAGAGCGCAAAAATGTTTTGGCCCCCAATTGTAAAATGGCTTCCTGGGTATTCTTCACCTTTTCTTAAATATTCGGCTCTTGTGTCATTTAGTAGAGAATTAATGGCAGCCATGTTTGTCGCACCTTGATCGCAAACTGTTGCCACCACCTTTAGTCCACAGTCTTGCAGATTTTTTATTACATCCACAATCATTTTTTTTAAATTGGATGTTGAGGTACTTCCAGAGCAGAAGGAGTACTGTACTGGTTGTTTATATTTTTTTATGACACCCCTAACCATAAATACCAGTGCATGATCTGCTAGCTGAGGTTTTCTTGTTTCACCATCATCCACAAAGCCTATAATTTTTTCATCTGTCATCTCAACATGTGCTGCAATAGCCATTTCGTCAAATACCACAGAGCAAAACTTGTGACTTTGGGGCATTTTATCAACTCTTTTCTTTAAATTATCAAACATAAATTTATTTATGCCTGGTTTGATAAAAACTTTTTTCAGAAGACAGTGGAGAGTACTGCGTTTCGGTAATATGCATATTTCACTGAGTACCCTGTAAGCCTTTGGGCTAGTCTTATATAATGATAATGCCAAAATTTTCTGGCGAAGAGTAAATCTTCTTCCTCTTTTACATTTTCCAGCTTGTGAGATTTGCATTTGCACAAAAGTTTTGGCTGGTTTCGTTAACTTTTTTGTCAGTACATCTAAAGAAGCATTTTTCGCTAACAATAATCTCTCCACATATCTCTTTCTTAATTTATTATTGCCATGAATTTTGGTTCTTAATTTCTTAATAGTTTGCTTCATCTCCAGTTCGGCCTTTGTCATCTTAATTTCTGAAAGATTTAACCAATTATAAGTGATTAACTTATTTATATTAAATGATTTACAATTTTCAATTATTATTAATTTTTAAATTGGAATAACAAGCTTGAACAAATTTAATCTTGCATGGATAATATATTGATTAATAATTAACACTTCTATATGGATAAATTTAACTAGCTTTTGCCCATGACTCTGTCACTTGAAAACTTACTTCAAGGATCTAATGTTAAAACTTTGTGTCTAAGAATATTATACATACTTTTTTGCATAGTTTGAGTCTGCATAGATCGTGTTCTTGGGCCCATATCACTTATAGGCACTGGAATCTGGTGCTGCATAGAAGTAGACGGGTGTTCAACTGACATGAAATCTTGTATACTAGGCATGGTTGCAGCACCTAAAACCAATGTTAGAATGTTTTTAAATTCATACATACAGTGTAACATAATTCACAATAAAAAAAATATGCTGCCACTCCTAAAGTTTGAAAAAAGGTATTATGGATGCCGGATAAAACAATGTTCACCACATCAATAACTTCTCTGACCGAGATTCCAACCCGAGATCTATGACATATTATTATCTCTAGACCAAACCAGTTGATAATGATAATAAAAAGAAACATTTTTTTAAGTCACAAAAGTTGCACACAGAAAACAGTAACATGCCAGAAGGCCAATTCTCGTAATTTAAAACATTCAAAATCAAGTCGCAGTCTCACATCTCGGCGACAAACAAATGTCAAAAACTTGTCAAAATGTAGGGAAATTAGAAGTATATTTTGACAGATTGAGACTCAGATCAGACTGTGACCATTCTTAAAATTACGAGAATTGCCCCTCAGATCTTGTACCTCTAAGCAGTAGTCTGCAATCATGATTATGTTTAGGTTTGAAGAGTACAGTAGCTAGTGAAATTACTAGGCGATGAGACAAATTCAGTTTGTATCTGAGGGTGACAAGTACAGTGAAGTGGCCCGCTAGCTTTGAACTGCAAAGTGATTCTGCAGGTGTTATAGGCAAGCATGGTGCTTACCGTCAGACAAGCTATTTCATTGTCTCGTCACTTGTTATTATTATATTTAAAAAATGTTTTACTAACCTATAAGATGCAACATGGGAATAGCAAGAGGAGATAATCGATTTTTGGTGTAATGCCATTTTTCAGGAAAATGTTTATGACACACTCTCCTATTCTTAAATATAAAATTTTCATCCAGTCCAACAATGTTACCCCCTATGTTCATGACCCATGAACGGAAACGTTGCATATCCTTATCTGGATTTGGGAAGCGATGTAATGGTGGACCTGAAATTTTTTGTTATTATTTAGTAAACGTTTGATATTCGGGGAGGCACTAGTATCACCCAGGATTCACCACATAGCACTGTATTTTGAGAGATAAGAATGTAGTTTTTTTTTTTTTTTTTTGCCATGTAGGTAGACGTGCCCTAAAACGTCTATTCAGCAACTGTTAGAACATGCACTATGTTATTAAGGTTTGTGGGAAAATGAAATATTTATATTTACCATCTGGAAACCTGCTCGAGCAGCCAGGCACACAACAAGCTAGAAATGACATTGTTTTTGGTCACTTTCTAACTATTTGCAATATAATGTTCTGTGATAGATCAGTTCGAGCTCGATCTTTTTCACAATCTACAAAACTCAAATGCGAAGTTTTCACGCTAGAACGGAGGAGCCGCGGACGGTACTCAACTCAACGTTACTAGGGGAGATAACTTTCACACACTCACTTGTATTTTAAGGAATATAATCACTTAAAATAAGGACGAGAAAATATGTGCATACGCATCAGTAACGTACCGACATTTTTCTCAGGGTGGTCAGCACACACAATTCACAAAAGCGCTGTTACATTTTCAATTGAATGAGAAATCAAACGATTATTATTGTCTTGAAAATAGTTTTTACATATTTATTGTCTGCATAAATTACATATGTGTTCTACGTTTGAAATAAAATTATTTTTATGTAAGTAGTATAATTCATAAATAATATTTTTTAGGGTGACAACCTCTTGATTTTGTTTCAACACCATCACAGCTAGATGGCACTACTTTCCATACTTTAACCCCTGTCACGAACTTTGTACTAAGTCGGCACAGCATGGTTGAATGTACTTTTGGCATAATGTGCAATAAATGGCGCATTTTACACAGGCCGTTAGATGTTAACATCGGTTTTGCAGAAAAGATCGTAAAAGCGATATGTACACTAAATAATTATGTCAGAATCAGGGATGGCTACAATTTTGAAGACACACTTTATACGCCACCCTTGGAAAATCTAGCCTCACATTATACCGGACGTGCTGTGCGACAGGCGGATAATGTTCGAGTACATTTAACAAACTATTTCATTAATGAAGGAAAAGTAGATTGGCAGGATCGTTATATTTAACTTGTAACACAAACCGATTGTAAATGTAAATAAATATATATACTCACATAATATTTTCTTCTTTTCTTCATTGTCATTCACTTCACAAAATATAAGGACGAGTTCTTCCCAAGCCCGTCTTCTCAAATTCTTATCTGAATAATCGCTACTTGTCATGTCCCATATCGCAGGACGTTTCTCTATTTCATCAATTAATAATTCCGTATTAAAAGCTTCGGTTTCCATTTCGGACGAACTTGACGAACCCTAAAATACGTCTATCCGCGTCGAAAGCGCGCGCTCAACTGAACGGAAACATAGAAAACCAATGATCTCAAAGCGGCGTTGACGCGCGCTGACAACAGTCGAGCGCTAGCGCAGCGTTGAACGCGCGCGTTACTAAAACGCGCGTTAGCATGTGTACGGCCTGAATAAAATGTATGTAGTTGTAAACGCGCGTTATCAAAACGCGCGTTGAGCGCTTGTCATCTGAACCTACCCTAAGGGTGTGTTGCTGAACGGGCCGGGGCCGCCCTAAAGCGGCTCTTGCCCAACCTGAGGGGGCCAAACGCCTCCTGCCGGAGGCTTTACGCGGGGGTCGTGCGGTCCATGGCCCTATATGGGGCCCCGGTATGGGCGCGTTCACTGCGGCTTCGAGCCGCACACTATCTGAACGCGCCCCAAAAGGTGGTAGCCGTAAGGCTGATCCGGGGCTACCGCACGATCTCAGGCGAGGCAGCAAGCCTCCTTGCCGGACTGCCACCATGGGATCTGGAGGCGATAGTCCTCGCGCGCCTATATGATTGGCGCGCGGAGGCACTACGCCGGGGGGAAACTCCGCATCCGCGGCAAACCGCGGCGGAGCGGACGAACCTCCGGTGCGATCTCATGGCGGCATGGAAGGAGCGACTATCGCAACCCAGCGCAGGGCACGCCACGATAGCGGCGGTAAGACCCCTCTTTGAGGAGTGGCTAGAGAGACGTCACGGCGCTCTCACCTACCGCCTGACGCAGGTCCTCTCCGGACACGGATGTTTCGGGAGGTTCCTGCACATCATCAGGCGGGAGGAGACGCCCGGGTGTCACCACTGTCAGGATCGCCCAGAGGACACGGTGGAGCATACGGTGGAGGTCTGCCCTGCTTGGGCAGAGCACCGCCGTGTCCTCGTAGAGGCGATTGGCAGCGGCGGCGACCTCTCGCGCCCGGCCCTGGTTCAAGCCATGGTCCGGGGTGAGAGGGAGTGGGAGGCAGTCACCTCCTTCTGCGAAGCAGTCATGCTAGCGAAGGAGGTGGCGGGGTGGGCGAGGGAACGCGCCTTGCGCACCTCACGCCTCAGCCGCCGCGGGAGACGCTCCGGGCGTCGGGAGCCGCGTGACGACTCCCGGCCACCGTAGGCGCGGGCCTGCGGGCGGAGAGTAATGGGTAGCTCTCCGTCCGATCAGGACTAGGCCCGTGCCGGACGGCGTGTTCGTGTTCCACGCGCGCCTCAAAGAGATGTCAGCAAGTGACGGGGCCCCACAGGGCCGAAGCCTGCCAGGGTAGCGGGACCATCCGAAAGGGTTTACCGCTGCCCTGGAACATAAAGGGCTAAGGAAGGAACACGGGTGGGTTTTAGTCAGTAAAAGTCTGACACTCCCTTCTGCTCCACCCAGAGCGGGAGGAGTCATTTGATGATTTCCCATCCTCAAAAAAAAAAAAAAAAAAGGGTGTGTTGCTCCCGCCCGTCCCGCTTCCAGGGCTAGCCGGTTACGTTCCGAGCTGCGGAGCAGTCGTGTGTGTGTGGGCGGTATTGTTTTGTGTAACACCGCCCAGTGTCTACGTGTATCGCGGCCCGCGCTGCGCCTACACGTGTGAGTTTGGCGTCTGTGTAGTTTGACTGTCTGCGTTCGTTGCATAACGTGCCTACAGGGTTACTGGTAATTCGACGTATATCCGTCAGGGGCTGATAAGGGGGCCAAAATGCAACAAATTGAACCCCCCATATGTATGGCCGAAATTCAATAGTTTTCGAGATATTTGAATTTTAAGGGTTTTTCGATATTTACCCAAAATTTGACATTTAATTCCAAATAAAAAAAAAACTACATATTTCAATGGGTACCATTAAAAATGATGTAGCTGGCACTTCAATTAAGCTATGGACATAATTAAAACTACTTAATTAAACAAAATAATTAAAATAATGAGCGATATGAGAATAATATCTTACCAATATTTTCATTTTACGCTTCAAAAATGTTGTCTCGTCACAAAAATTTCTATGACATTAATCGTACAAATAACTAAAACAACTTGCCTATTCTGTAAGCTTTCCAAAAAGGTATAAAAGTCAATTTTAAAATACATAATTCGTGGCATGGCATGTGTTTGAATCGGCGCGGGGAGAGAAAGGGTCATTTGTATTTGTATGAAATAAAATGCATTAAAAAATGTACGTCAAATTTTATTAAAAATTTTACACATCTTGTTCAAAATGAGCCCCTCGATTACGAATGCAGGTTCGAATTCTCTTCCTAATGCCTCGATGACACTGGGCTAGTTTTCAAGCTGCTAGTCGGCGAGTTCGCGAGTAGCTTGTAAACTTGCTCCGTGTCATTGAGCTTTTTACAATCTGCTTTTAAATATCCGATTGTAAAAAAGCTGCTTGAAAAAATAGAAAGCCGGGCTAATTTACTAGCCATTCGCTGGCGTGTTGGCCTGTAAGCTAGTCAACTAGCTGTGTGTCATCGTCGCTGCTAGTGAACTAGTTGCGAGCACCTTTTTGTGTTTTGGACTTTTGGCAGTTCAAGCTAGGTATGTCGAAGGAAGTAGTTCGCGCGGGAGCAGTTATTTTAGCTCATGTTATGAAGAAGTATTTACAACAAAAACTGAAGAAAAAATGTAAACAGAAAAGAAAATGGGTAAGATTGTGGATAGAAAAACGTGATGAATATAGTGCTTCCAGCGGTTTATTAAGAGAGTTGAAAGATCAAGATCCTTTGGCCTATAGAAATATGTTGAGACTGAATAGTTCCAAATTGCAAATGATGATGAAGAATTGATGACTTACTGCAAATGGTAGACGGAATGCTTAAAAAAAATGATACGACAATGAGACCGGCAATACCAGTTACCACGAAATTGGAAATAACATTACGTTATCGACCTCATCTAGTTTTAAAATATGATTGACGTGTAAAAGTGTTTGTACAAACCTACTTACAAAAATAAAATCATTTATCATTTAGCCACGGGCGATTCTTTGAAGTCTTTAGAGTACCTGTTCAGAGTTCCGGAATCAACTATTTCGAAGTTTTTACCCGAAGTGCTAACAGCAATTTCTCATGCCCTTCGACCGTTTATTCAGGTGAGTGAAAATAAAATTACTACAAAATTAAACACCAGTTTTATTAGACAATATTATATTTGACGACAATGTATACGTTTCCTCCAAACGCATTAATAAGCCTGCTGCAAAACATCTCCATCGTCATTTTCATTGTTCAACGATGAGGCACTAGTCGAAGTAAAAGAAAATTGCGAGTCTGCACTTTCGACAGAATATGGGGCCTGCTGATCTAAAGATGACAGCTTAAAACGAATGATGCAGTTTTGAATTTCCTGTTGTAGCAAGATGGCTTGTCGCTGTGGCAGAAGACGGAGCTCAGATGCAACAAATTTTCCGAACTGGTCATACGGCTTCTCATCTAACGATGACTCCTCCTGATGACTCCTTGGCAATTTCATCCATTTTTTTAATAGCTTATGATATTTCAGTAGGTGTATCTTCGAATGCTGGTCGTTTTTTAGATCTTTTCTTTGACGTCGAGGGTGGTCCCATTTTTTCAGGCGACTTCTTCTTAGGACATTCTTCTGAGAAGACATCGTTGTCGTTTTCAGAATCGATAATGTTATTGTCTTCATCTCGTGCTGTGTCTGGACTACTTTGTGACAGTTCCTAGAAATTACATTGAAATTTAACTTTGAATTGTTCTCAGGTCCCAAAACAAGCTGATGAATGGAAAGAAATCGAAAATAAATTTCTTCAGCGGTGGAATTTTCCTAGATGTTTTGGTGCAATCGACGGTAAACACGTTATCGTCAAGAGGCCTCCGTGTTCCGGTTCAGTTTATTTCAATTATAAAAAAACCTACAGTATAATATTATTTGCTATGGTTGATGCTAATTACTGTTTTATTTACATAGACGTAGGTGCAAATGGACGAGCAAGCGATAGTGCAATATTTAGAGATAGTACATTGAATATTGCGATGGAAAACAAGACTCTTGGCTTGCCTGAATACGGTGTTATTATTGGAGATGATGCTTTCCCTTTGAGGACAAATCTTATGAAACCGTACAGTAAAATAGGTCTTAGTGCTGCCGAAAAAATATGTAATTATCGTCTTTCCCGTGCCAGGCGAGTCGTAGAAAATGCCTTTGGCATACTTGTATGGCGATTCAGAATATTTTCAAGACCGATTGATTTGGCGCCTGAAATTATCGATAAAGTCATTTGGACTGCTTGTTGTCTTCATAACTGGCTAAGAAAGACTGATCCTGGTAACTACATGCCACAACAAGCAGTAGATGGAGAGGACTTGAATACGGGAAATATCACACCTGGACTTTGGAGGGAAAATGCTAATAATATGCAGCCCATTAATCATTTACGTGGAAATCACCACAGTCGAGCTGCTGAGGAGATCAGAAGAGCATATGTTACCCATTTTATAGATGAAAATCCGCTGCCGTGGCAGTGGGAGAAAGCTGGAATAACGGTCTAATATATATTTTTTTAATATAACATTTAAAATACTCACGTTTGATTTGCTCCTTCGTGTGGCCACAACCTCTGCCAAAAATTTCGCTTCATTGAACCATACCAACTTTGGTGTGTATACTTCCTCAGTACCACATCCACTTTTCTTGGATTTTTCAATTTTATTTATTTCTTGCCTGTATACGTCTTTAATTGATTTTATTTTTGCCTTCAATTGCTTCACATCCATACCCTCAGTTAATTGTTTGTCGTTAAGTTTAACTAAAAGATTTTTGAAACTTTCATCCTTTACTTTTGTATTACAATAGTCTTTGTCTTTAATATTCCATAAAATTGGGTACTGCCTGTAGATGTTGAGAAACTCTATTATATCACGAGTGTTCCACTTCATTTTTCAGCTTAAAATTTAAACGAAAAATGCAGACAGCACGCCACACGGCCACACAAAACAACACGTGGTTTCAACTCGCTGGCTAGTTCGCTACTGAGCGAGTAGAAAGATTTACGTGTCATCGACACTCGCTTACTCTCTCAGTCGCTGGCTTTTAAACTCGCCGACTAGCAGCTTGTAAACTAGACAAGTGTCATCGAGGCTTAAGGTTGATTAATAAAGTACAATACAATGTATCTGCTTACCAGTTTGTTTGATTTCTTCGCTTATTTTGACCCATAATGAAGACTTATAATTGGAGTCCATATATTTCCCATCGCTCATATCATATAATGCTGGATACTTCCTCACAGCCTCAATCAAACGTTCGTTGTTCATTTTCCGACGATGAACAAAACGTCAGAGCACTGTATAGTATCACTACCGACTGCTCGGGCGCAGCTCGGCGGCGCTATATTCATGCAACGGGCCGTGGCCGAGCCGAAGCGGGACAGAGTTGTTTCCGAGCGTTGTCCGTTGCTCGGGCGTCACTCGGTTGCCGCTCGGTATAACGTGAGTGTGTTCATACAAAATATATGTAATAATAGTTTGACCGTGCTACGGCCGACACTCGGCTCGGACCCGACAACACGGTCTAGCGTGAGTCATCCTATAGAACGCTGCTTGTCCGATTCTTTCGCTTGCTGTGCTGCATTTTTTCTTGCAATATGCGAATGATATTCCTCCTTCAAATGTTCTGGACGTCCGGCACTATCATATCGAGTGCATGTTATGCATGTCTTTTTTTGGGGTAAAAAATGACATTAAATTTAGACCCAAATATTGTTTTATAGACATAAAAAGAACATGGTTCTTTATTTAATGTTGTTAGTTGCTCTTTATATAATTCGTAAATTTTGGCGATTGTCAGTTTGCTCTCCAGGTGTCTCTGTCTCTTACTTTTCTTCCTGCAGTAGTGAGATTCGAGCCGGGGAAAAGAGTTAATGTGGTCAATGTCCTTCTGTTCAGACTCTAAACTGGTTTTGTTTATTGGGACTCGAGAACCACGCCCATCCTTCCCTGTATAGTTACCCAACTCATCTCTATATTTCATTGCTTCATTTACCGTTCCTTTTGAAATGCTTAGAGTTTTTAGAAAAAAATCTTTGCAGACTCGTATTTTATTATAATTTTTATCAAAATAATATGAATAGCTAGCAGTCCGGGTTTTTCAGTAGGAATACCAACTTTCATTGTTTTTATTGGCTGGGCCACCACTTTTTGATGTAAAAATTGTGACATTTTAAGTCTTTCAACCTCAGAAAAATGATTTTGACACTGATACTGATTTTACGTAGCACTTTACGGGCTTAGGTTTCTTTGCACGCATGAGCTGGCGCTTTTTACCCAAATAAGGCAAACCGTTTTGTTTATTAGATTTAGCTATACTTTTTCCACTTTTTAGGGTCGCTTTTTTTCCAACGCGTAGGTTCAACGATATTGTTTGAAGTAACAACGATTGGAGCTGGCTGTTCAGTTGATTCTTGATTGTCTACAGTGACATTACCGGTTGAATCTGAGTTGGAAGATGGTAAAGTAGATTGTTGAGGCACGGAATTCTGTTGATACCTTGATTCAAAGTCATTGTTAATATCCTGAAAGCATTCATTAAACAATCAACCGACTTCCAAAAACGACACTACAAAGTGAAAAATAACTTTAATTTCGGAAGTCGGTGTCGCTGGGTTCGCATTTTCGTTGTTTGCCACCGACTTTTTTCACCGACCGATTTTTCACTTTGTAGTGTCGTTTTTGGAAGTCGGTTGATTTTTTTTGCAAAAAAGTTTTTGTTTTTCACTTTTTTTGTAATTTTTACCAGTAATTTTGGTTTAAAAACCAAACTACTGAAGCGTTTTTGATGAAATTTCTAATTAATAATTTTTCAAATCGGTTGGCAAGCGACGGAGTTATGCGCGAACAAACGTAAAAAAAAAAATATAAAAACATCCGAATTGAGAACCTCCTCCTTTTTTAGAAGTCGGTTAAAAAAGGCCCCGACTATCTGCTGTCTTCGAGTGCCACAGTAGATGTACTTTCTTCACTATCGCTCTCACTAGAAGAATTTGCAATATACACTCGTCTTTTCTTTTTGAAATGTCTATCCTCTTCACTATCTGGCAACCATGAAAATAATTCATCATTTTTATGTTGCTTTTATTGTTGTAAAACATATCAAAACCTCAACATCAAAACATAATCTACACTGTACTCATTACTTATTTGCTTACTTATTGTCTATCACTTCATTTACACACACAGAGTCAAGAACTTAAATAATAAATTGTAATAAAGCATCAAAACATGTCTACACTGTACCTACTCATTACTTATTTGCTAACTTATTGTCTATCACTTCATTTACACACAAAGAGTCAAGCACTATAATAAATTGTTTATGACTTTATGACACACCCTATTTACTCAAATTCAATACTAAAGCCTTCTAGCTGCCCACAATCTTTGGACAATTTTTATTTTATTTTTTATTTTATTTATTAAGGGATAATAAACTACTACAACATATGTAATACAGGGTGTCTGGCGGCAGATTTATATTTTCAAAAATTAATAAAAAAATAACTATTTGACATATCGTTTAATTAAAAGTAAAGGTAGATAGTGTAAAAGTGCGGATTTCATGTTTTAAAGATTACATCATCCAGATGTCTTCCATCGAGTTGCAAGCAATGTTCAAAACGGAGCCTCGTGTTCCGCGCCACACGCTGCAGTAAGCTCGGTTCAATTGCGCCGATTTCTCGACGAATGTTTTCTTTTAAATCCGCAATGTTTTGCGGATTGTTACTGTATACTCTCTCTTTGAGGTATCCTCCCCATAAAAAGAAATCCATTGGGGTCAAGTCGGGCGATCTCGGTGGCCATGGGATGTCTCCAAAGCGACTAATCAGTTTGTGAGGGAAAACTTCTCGAAGCAAATTCATCGAAGCTCTGGCCGTGTGTGCGGTCGCACCATCCTGTTGGAACCACGTGTGTGATGAGAACGCTAACGCGAAGCTAGGAGCCGTTGCTCAAAACCAGCACCTACATCCTGCTGTGGTTGTGGTATGGCTTGGTTCCTGAGGTCTCCTTCAGCATCCGCATTTGGCAATTGTGGTACTGGCAGTCGATGTTTGTTGCAGATGTTATGCAATACAGCACAGGCGTTTATGATCATAGCCACCATATTATGATGATTATAATGTAAAACTCTATGTGCCAGTAAACATCGCCAACGTGCTTTTAAAACCCCAATGCAGCGTTCGTTCTACAGTATTTCTGGTAAGACAATGAACATTAGTCAAGGGTGTCTCACGGCAGAGTTAGGGTTTTGAAATGAAATAAAAGTCAATTTGCATATTTTTGTGAAAACATTTTTATTGAAAATTATTGAACTACAGTGCGGATTTTATTTTTTAAAGATTACATCTTCCAGATGTCTTCCATTTCGTAGCACGCACTCACGGAATCGATTCATCGCATTTTGCATAACGCGCCTAAGCATAGCCGGATCGATGTCACGTATCTCTCGTTGGATATTTTGTTTTAGCTCAGCGATATTCCTCGGAGTATTGACATAAACTTTGCTCTTAAGGTACCCCCATAGGAAAAAGTCCATGGGGGTCAAATCGGGCGATCTCGGAGGCCACGCAATATCACCAAAGCGGGATATCAATTTCTGAGGAAACAATTCACGAAGTTGGTCCATAGTGGCACTTGCAGTGTGGCAAGTGGCTCATGGTGAAACCACGTTCTTGAGCTGTAGGCTGGATGCTCTCGAAGTTGGGGTATAAAATAATTGGATATCATTTGCCGATACGCCTCACCAGAAACAGTTATCGCAGCACCCGTCGCATTTTCAAAAAAATACGGCCCGATTATTCCATTGACCGAAAGAGCACACCACACTGTCACTTTTGGGCTATGCAGCGGTCTTTGATGTTTTTGTCTGGGATTGACATCTGACCAAAAGCGACAATTTTGTTTGTTTACATATCCATTCAAATGGAAATGTGCTTCATCACTCCAAAACACAGTATTCAAAGTGCGAAATCTCTCTATGATTGTCTGGCAAAAACTTTTACGTAAACTGTAGTCATTTTCATTTATTTCCTGAACTATCTGTATTTTATAGGGATGGAATTTCAAATCACGTTTTAAAATCCGCTCTACGGTTGATTTGGTGACGTTTAAAGCCGCCGCTCTTTTGCGTATTGACAAGCGTGGATTGCGTCGAACGCTAGCTGCAACTTCGTTTATTGTTTCTTCCGTCCTTGAAGTTCTGCTTGGGCCTGGACGCGGTTGATTTATAGCGGAACCGGTAGCTCGAAACTTGATAATCCATTTACGAATCAAATTTTCACTTGGTCCATCGCGTAAACGTCTGATATTGTAGTGAGAACAAAACTGTCTCCGAGCCACGACGTACGATTCTCCACCTTTCAAAAACGCTTCGATAGCGAACGCGCGGTGCTCTCCCGACCACTGCGACATCGTGACTAACGAATCCGCACGAATGACGAAGCTACTGCGCCCCTCACCCCGCGCTTACTTGCAACGGTTTTTAAAATATTCGAATTTAAAATCCTAACTCTGCCGTGAGACACCCTGTATAATGCTCATTTGCACTACCAGGTTCAGCGCTAACAATTGGAATTAGAAGCCATGGTCTCAGCGGATATCCAGAATCATCTGAAATTTTAAAATTGCACTGTAAAGACCATAATTGAATGTACAACATATAAAATTAACGTTGTATACGTATATTATACTTAAGATCTGTATTTAAAGACAACATTGAATAAAAACTACATAAATTCTTATGAAAATTGCAAATAAATAAGGTATTTTATTGAACAAGTAAAAAATATAACTTTATGATAAGTTACCTAGCAACCAGATAGTCTCTCCTCTATTTTGTAGCTGTTGGAGATGCTCCTACATCTCACAGTTTCTCCAAATATAGGCATCATGTGTAGCTCCACCAAATGATGCATCAATATTGATTATATTTAAATCACTATCACATATCTAAAAACATAAACATTATGATAAGTACCTATGTAAATTGCACTGGATATTACTTTCAAATAATATTTTAAGAATTTTTGTTACACTTACTATTTGTACATTCCTGGAATGGTAATGTTTTCTATTAAAAAACCTTTCTGCATGTTCTGTAGGCTGAACTAAAGCTACATGAGTGCAATCAATGCAACCAGGAAATCCAAATTTGTTTGAAAACCTGAAGAAAATAAAGTAAGTACGAGGGCGGCACTGAAAATTTCGGGAATCAAGGAAGTGACACAACATTACTATTTAAAAATGTATTTATTGCTTTTCGAAGTATTCTCCGCGAAATTTGACACATTTTTCCATACGATGGAACCAATCATTGAAGCAACCATTCCATTCGGAAGTTGGGGTCTCCAAAATGGCCGTTTTGTAGGCGTCCACAGCTTCTTCAGGTGATGAAAATCTCTGTCCACGCAATTTATTCTTTATTTTAGGGAAAGTATAGAAATCATTAGGGCTTAGGTCGGGGCTGTACGGCGGATGGTCTAATAATTCTATGTTTTCTTGCTCTAAAAACTCTTTTGTTCTGTGCGCGGTGTGAGAACTCGCATTGTCGTGATGGAGGATGATGCGGCGGTTGCAGTTCTCTTTACGGAGTTCAGAAACGACCTGTGGCATACAAATGCTAGCATACCATTCTGCATTAACCGTTCTTTGTCTCTCAAGAGGAATAGTCGTAACATGGCCGGTTTTGGAGACAAACGTGGCCACCATTTTTTTTGCAACACTCCGTGAACGAACAATTTTTGTTGGCTTTAACTCATTTTCGAACACCCAAACTCGTGACTGGTTTTTTGTTTCGGGTTCATATGCGTATATCCAGGATTCGTCACCTGATACGATGTTGTATACAGCATTTGAGGATCCTGCGTGGAATCTTTCGAGAGTTCTGACGCACCAAGTAACGCGAGCCGCTTTTTGCTCTTCACAGAGCGAATGCGGTATCCATCGGGAAAACAACTTTTTTACACCTAATTGTTCATGCAAGATTATTTGTATTTGACTCATGCCAATGTCTAAAGTTGCCGGAATTTCGCGGTATGTCACATGTCGATCTTCCTCAATCAGCTTACGCACAGCATCAACGTTTTCTTGGGTGACTGCAGTTTTTGGACGACCTTGACGGGGATCATCACTGAGCTTGACACGTTCACGTTGAAATTCAGCAAACCAGCGATAAATTGTGGTTTTGGATGGGGCTTCATCACCAAATGCAGAAATCATCCGGTCAACACACTGTTTTTGTGTTAAACCACTTCGAAAGTCATAATAAATCATCGCTCTTGAATTTTCTCGAGTCAATTCCATTTTCTCAACGACTAAACAAGTTTGACAAAACCTTGTGACAAGACCGAGAATCTTTTTTTAAATAAATAAATGGTATTCGATTTTTAAAACCAAGGAGTTTTCAATTAAAAAGATTTTAATATGACAGGAACAGTGGAAATATTCCATTCCCGATACTTTTAGTGCAGCCCTCGTAAACATTAAAATACAAACAATCGCATAAACTTAACGCACAATGGACGCACAGGTACGTCCATTGTGTATCTCTATTGTTTCGAAAGCATCGTAAAATAAGGGTGTCTACACACCTGGGGGGTAGGCCCCCAGGTGTGTAGACACCCTTATTTTCCGAAGTGCAAAGTGCGAATGTTCGGATCGGACCGACACATGGTCCGGATCGGCTCAGTTGGGTCGGGACCATAGTCAATATTCGAAAGAGTGTAGGAGTGTAGGATCGGAACCGACCGAACCAAATAGTAACTTCGTAGCAGGAAACGGCCGAACATTCGGCCGATACTACTTTGGAGTAGACCCTCTGTTCCTATTGATACATACGATAGTCGGTTGTTACATGAGTAATATGTTACGGGTGGAATAATATTCGTTCGTGGTGTATCTACCCACCACAACTCGCTTTCAGAGTCGTGTCTATACGTAGCTACGTAATAATAGCTATTATTGACATTGATTTGTGACCGAAAATAAAAAAAAATAGTTTAAAAAATTATTATTTATTTTTTGTTTTTTTACCCACGCCTTTTCCTTTGGGCGTGAGTATTTCTGGCCGGAGGCACGGCCGTTTGGCGGGCCGGTCGTCGATGATGACGGCTCACTTTGCCGCCTACAGCAAAGCCGTCATCGTCGACTCCTGAGCCCCGCCGACGCCGCTGCCCCGGGCCCGCCGTCGTCAGCGGCAGTCGGAGGCAGTGCCTCCGACGGGACCCAATCGTTGGGATTGGTATCCTCATCGTCTTGCCTAACAAAAAAGTTATAAAAATGTAATAAATGATAAAGGATTTTATTTTGTAAGTAGGTTTCTACAAACACTTTTACACGTCAATCATATTTTAAAACTAGATGAGGTCGGCGTTTCCTATCTGACTAGTCTGAGAAGAAAGGCCGAAACAAACTCAGACGTCACAGTCTCTTTTAAAGTCCAGACATAATCTTGGTCAGATCATATGAAGACCATCTAGGTCGATGTCTGAGATGGTCTTTTGAGGAAAGAACCACACATATTGAGAGGACCTGTCCAGTCAGTGCACGCATATGTCAGAAATCGTGCAGCTCAACTCAAAACTTAAACTCAATAGGTATAACTTCTAAGAAAACTGCACATATTACAGCAAAATCTTTGTTTTGTTTAGTACTTATACAAATTATGAAAGATTACTTACAGAAAACCTTCTTCCATTTTTCACTAGGTATTTGTGTGCTTCTGCTTTAGCGCTATTTTCTCGCTGACAGCTAATTTGCAAATGACAACATACTATCTTTATAGTTTATGGCCATTCAATATCAGGCACAGTCATCGGACTGTACTGCCTAGTTTTACGTGAATTGTAATAAATAAATAATTCGAAATAATGTATCCTATCTATGAGTATCTATAATGTAATTAACGACGTTATTTAATATTTTGTAAAATAATAGATAGCGACGTAAAACGTCGAACCAACAATTCTGTGGTATGGATCGAATCTAATCTGTATAAGTACGAAAAAAATACCACAAGGCCTCTATGTAAATTATAACGACACACGACGGAGATAATAATATTAAGTTTTAGTAAATGTGTGGTAAAACACTAATATAATGGATTAATTTATAAAAATAAATGTCTAAAGCAATCAGCGAGCGATAGACAGTCGATCAACATCTAGGGAAAAGGTTATCGCAATCTGATAGTCAAGTTTGTCTGCCGATCGCTGTCGCTTTGCTGTCAAAAACCATACGTAATACGAAATAATCGCCAGTCAGTAGAAATCCATGCACTTTTAGTTTGCCTATTGCTCTATAGTGGCAGCACCATCGCTAGTTTACTATCGTGTTGTTATCGCTGGTACTTAATACGGATTTGCGATTGGAGAGCAATTGCAATGCATTATCATTAATTAATTTGAATTAAATACACCAAAATATCACTATTTACTTTTATTGAGCGTTAGCGTGAGGCTGTGGCGTGAGGTTCCGATCTCCCGCTAATAGAGCGTGTTGCGGAAACGTCAAAATATCATTAGAGTTTGTCAAAAGTGGCATTTGTCTACCATTTTGATGAACATTTTTGTCGTTTATCTGTCACGCCCGCTTCGACGTTCCTTTCCGCATGAGGAATAGTGACTTTGTCTACCAATTTAGCAGCAGTCACGTGACATCTGGTAAGCAAATGTCAACTCCATACAATTTGACTTTTCCGTTGGCGTTAACGCTTACAGAAAATGGATTTTGTCTAGGCCCCATTGAAGCTTGTACGTGACGTGTCTTGTGCTTGCTGGAGTAACTCCGATTCACAGGGTGGCAAGTTGCACGCATCGTAATTCCGGACACTCAAGGAGAAAGCTTGTGATTTGTCTTTTACCTTGTACGTCCTATTGAAGATGACCATCCTGGCTTGATTGACATCGTCTAACTTTTTCAACCCATACAAGTGGCAAGTAAAAGACTGTATGATGTGAAAAGAATCCTGCACATTATGGTTCTTTGATCCCAAATCCAGAAATGCTTCTTGGAAAATTTCTGAATTCATCAGATATTGCAAAGGTTTCTTTTTTCCTCGTCGGTACAATGCTGGGTTGAAATCGCAACCAGTGAACGCATGCTAAGCTGGAAGCGCCTTCGAAATTTTTGGGCCTAATTTTTTGTAGAGAGCGGATACGTCGATGTATCGGCGTGCATTGCCAACTCCAAGATCCATCCAAACTTCTACTCTTGCTTGCAGGTGTTCCATATTCGCTAACATGATGACCACTATATCAGTATCAAAAGTTCTGATAGTAATAGTAGAATCTTCATTTTGTTGGCAAGCAAGAAATGCTATCTTCGTATCCGCTTCTTCGTGATCAGGGCATGACAACTCATTATTAATGATGCGTGTTACTTTATTATCAGTAACAGAATATTCATAACACAAATCATGTTTTATGTAAATTACTTTACTACCGATAGTCATATTAGCACTTACTCATCTGTCGATGTACCAGCAACCTCAGTAGACAAGGAATCAACACTACCACGTGATTCAGAGCACTCTTCAGAAACAGCACGTATTTCGGAGCTATTTCCGGAAACTTCCGATGCATTGTCACGTTCCACTACACTTTGCTCTTGTAAATACTGAACCTCTGGCGGTATTTTAATTGCTGTAAATAATTTATAGCACTGTGCGTGATAAACTTTATTTAATGAAGATTCTATCGACAGTTCGAGATTATCATACGTTGATCGAGATTTCCGAAGAACCGGTTTGCTCCGACGATATTTTAAAAGATTTACACATTTTTTTAATGTTTCTAATGTAAATTTAATTGTTTTTTGTAAAGATGTTTCACCACAAAATACGCACTTTAAACTAATATCACTCATATTAAATGTTTATAAACTTTAAGTCACATTACTAATATTAAATTAACAAAATAAATCGAAACGTTGGAAACACGTTGATAAATATCACGCCACGAACGAGTCTCTGTGATCAGCTGTGATGGCGTCGTGGCAATAAAATCCAGAGTGGGGACGGAGTGAAAGAGTAAGAGATAGAGAAAAAGTGAGAGAGAAGTAGAAACGCGGAGAGGGAAATATAGGTATGACCCAGCTGCACGCATTAAACTTTATCGACGATTTTTTATTATTTCGGCTTGCGGAAATCGTCAGATTATATATTTTTCGTTATCCTTGAATTATTACCTTCAAAATAAAAAAAAATTTTGCTACGCTCGAGAATGTCGAGATGACGTTTTTTTTTACAACTTTGCTGCCCTCCCCTTTCTTTATGTCACTCTCAAATTGTCAGATTAGTGGAATATACACTTTTCAGCATGTAATTAACTCACCCTACCTTAATCTGACGCGCTCGTGAATTTCTAATGATCAATTTTTTTTTACTAATCTGATCCTTTATCCTTCACGGGCGGCCTTATATATGGGGCTCACATTTGGTGGAGGTACTTAACCGGATACAAGGTATCGCCCTGTATATTAATCTGCCGCGCTTTAGTAAATCCCGAAATCCCCGCTTGGGCTTGGGCCTACTATTAGGGAAAAGTGACGGGGAGCACACACAGTCCCAACATACCTAATACATACCCACTTATAAATCTATCTTCTATACTTATAATAAATCTGTAGAGAGGTCAATTCTGTACATGAAATATATTTCCAAAATAACTATCAGGGGGTGATTAGGGATCGATACTGATGCCAAAAATGCAATCAGTAAAATTTTTGTCTGTCTGTCTGTCTGTCTGTCTGTCTGTCTGTATAACCGTTATAGAAACAAAAACTACTCGACGGATTTTAACGAAACTTGGTACAATTATTTTTCATACTCCTGAGCTGGTTATAGTATACTTTTCATCACGCTACAATCAATAGGAGCAGAGCAGTGAAGGGAAATGTTGGGAAAACGGGAGAAGTTACTCCATTTTTTAAGCTTCCGTCGCGTGTGCAACGTTAATGGTTAAAGCTACACAGAAATCATGTATGACGGAAATGTTCTCCTTAAAATTATATAAAAAATATCCCACGACAGCATATGTCTATCTTTTATGGTTGACTCACAATAACACGTGTAACTCCCGATAGCTTAGCAGTTCGAAGCTTTTTGATTAGGTATATTTGTCTATTCTTACGTTTATAACACTCTCAGTCATCCCTAATTAAAAAAGTTTACATTATTAACTATTCCATAAAAAAGAATCATAGAAATCGGTATAGAAACACCAAAGTTATACATGAAATACGCTTATAATAAGCCATCGCGCGTGAATACTGAATCACTCTCGACGCGTCTCGCGGCCGAAGGTATAAAAAGGCGGGGCGTCCGAGCGCGAGCGCGAGCTTCATAGTCATACAATTTTTGCCTGTTGATGCGAATAGACGTTCAGAGCGTTCGACCTTATTGACAGACAATACTTAATTGATATAACAAACCGTGCTTATCAGCGCGACTTATAGTCTTTGATAATTTATTTTTAAATTTCTTTTATTGTTATTTTATAAAATAGGTATTAGTTATTTTAGTAGTCGAAATTCGAGAGAAGCTAAGAGAATGAGAAATAGGCGTTCTCAAGAATCGGCAGAGGAAAGAGCACATCGGTTAAAGATACGAGAGTTAGTGCATCAACTTCTCGAGCCAATGAAAGCTCTCCCGAGAGAGAGATGCAATTAGCAGCTGACAGAGCGAGACGAGCTACATCACGGGCATCTCAAAGCTCTTCTCAACGAGAGCTAAGGCTTACCATTGACCGAGAACAACATGTGTTATCCCGAGAAGCTGAAACTGCTTCACAACGAGAATTGCGGCTCACAGCTGACCGCGAACGGCATACATTATCTCGCGAGTCTGAAACCTACACTGAGAGGGAATTACGTCTCACAGCTGATCGCGAACTGCATGTACAGATGCCAGCAGGTCAAGCTACCCGAAACTGTAAAATTTTCCCAATCAACCTTAAACCTTAATGCTTTAGAGATAAAGTTGAAAATCTATTAAAGAAATTTGACAGTTTGTAGTAGCTTGATGTGCTGGCGTCTGTACTATCCCGTGAGTCCGAAACCTTCACTGAGAGGGAATTACGTCTCACAGCTGATTGCGAACGGCATACAACCAAACCATATACCCAATACATTAACTTAATAACACACAAGGAGTTACACGCTGACGGAGTCGCGGGCACAGCTATTAACAATAATTAATAATAAGTATGTAAAGTGGTCGAAAATTTACTACTGACGGGACAAAAAGGGGTAATTCAGTTTGTAAGGGGAGGATTTGAACTTGAAACTTTATTTTACATTTTCACGCCTAAACCACTGAACTTCTGATTTGGCATAGAGATAGAGTTAGCACGTTCCCGTGGGATAATTTCCGACATCCACGCGGGCGAAGCCGCTGGCAGAAGCTAGTAAATAAATAAAAATAATAAAATAATAAATTAGTAATCACGTACAATATCATTACAAATAAAAATAAGAAAAAAAAAAGAACCAAAAACAAAACAACCAAGTCTCAGCAAAACCTGTTTTTCTCGATCAATCTACATATGAGATTGATCCGTGCACGGTGCACTCAAAGCGCAACAGGCCGCCGAGCACGACGGACCGGTGAAATAGTGCGATAATGGCGGATATCGAACAACCTGCTGAGAAAAGAAAACGGCGGGCTTTTTTGTCTACCGAGAAGACTATGATTTTAAATATGTACCACGCAATAAGAAATGCAGACTTATAGGTAAAAGCAACAATCTCTCGCGAATTTTGTTTATAAGGAGTCTGATTCTCTGCAGCTTGTCATAGTTGGGGTCATTAATCGGTACAGTGTCCTCATTATTAGTAAAACGAAGAAACCTCTTCAATTCTTCAAAGCGATTGTAAGTTATAACATTACTTATTGGTGTGAAGTTAGAACAGCTATTCCTAGTAATGTAGAGTAGTGGGGAAATGCATGATAGACATATAAATTAGTACACCTATAAACTTTTGAAGTTTTTTGTCTGTCATTTCTAATGCCGACCCCCGCGTTTGCTCTGAATAACGATTCATTTCTTGAGTTATATATTCAATAGTTTCTGGAGTGAATAAATATAAAAAAAACTGAAGAGGCGTATCTAAATCTTTAATTTCTTGAGGAATCTCCCAAAAAGGCGTAATCAGCTTCATTATAATCCAGAGCTTTGTCTTGCCAATTTAAACGAACAGGTTTATTTTAGGGAATGGTCCGCGAACGCGATGGACCAGCAGCTAACGGATCAACAGACGCTCGTTCACCTTCATCTGACGAAGAATCCTCATCAGAATCAGAAGGATAAATGATTATGTTTCTTCGTCTCGTAGAATTCCCACTGGGTTCATAGTCTTGATTATCCGGATCATCCCCCACTAGTTCATCGTCGTCATCTTCGCTTTCATTTGGCATATAAAGACCGTAGAATCGTATTGGCACCATTTTTCTGAAAAAAATATCGAATAATGCTTCACTGCATAAATTCCCACATCTGGTTGAATGCATAACTAGTAATGCATACAATGCCAAATATGGAAAACTCATATACAATAAAAAAGTACGTACGTACGTTAAAGTGTATTAAAACTTATGTATTTATCTAGCCTTCCTAATTCGACAACACATTAAAACAAATATATAACAAAATTTATCAATTAAGCTTCGTAATTAGAATCTTCGTCCGTTATTATTTTAAATGAGCTCCATCGTGCGTGAGGATACAATAAGCTTATATCTAACAGAGTAATTAATTACATTTGCGGCATAGGGCGCTTACCGTCATTTAAACTGGTCCATGACGTATTTCATATGACGTCGGTCACCGACAACTAGATATATACAGGTACTAACTCTACCTAACCTACTACATATAAAAAATCGCAATTACAGCTCATGAAAGCTTCTATACTACCCATTCTAAGCTACATTTATCTTAATTTTATTTGGAATTATCTGCGGTATTTGCAAGAATCATTTAATGCGCATAACCCATTAATGATTTATTACGTTACTAGCAACAACTATGGTAAATAGATAACTTAGTTCGTCTACAGAATGTAACTTAAACATTGTTTAAATTTTTAAGTCTACAACTATACAGCTTGTTCTGCAAAGAATTGATAATAGACTGAGGTTCTTCAGTACACCACCATTCTCCGCGTCCGTAGATCTGAATCCGTAAAATTTTATATACATATTTATGTTCTGTAATTTGTATGGTGTACAATAAAGAGTATTCTATTCTATTCTATCTCTATCTTATTAAAATGGCCCTCGCATCTCCGTCTAATCCGGGTCTGACGTCCGTCTCGATGTAGTCAAAAAAAAGTGGGTCTTGGGTCTTGCACCAGTCAGCGAGCACACTTTTAGAGCACTGTCTACTAACTTCAAAAGGTCGTCAAAAGTCTTTTGTCAGCAAGTCTTTTCTCAAGCCTGATGTAATTCGTCGCATCATCGAAGAAATCTGTAAATAAAAAAGTATCTTAATCTCACTGTTGCGGAACATAAAAACAACTATGATCTACGTCCATAATCACTGACTTAATATAAGCTCATAATGACGTCATCCTGCGACAAACACCGAGACGGGTTATCAACGTAACGAGAAACCCACATTTCTTATCTGCAAGTAGAGTAGTTTCGGGTATTATGGCACACCATAAGCCTTTTTGAAAATAAAACTCGAAGTATATGAGATCAATCAGTCTTTATTGGTTAATTAAGTAGTTAAACTAATCAGTAATCAATAACTAGAAGCTTATGGCAATATAATTTTAAAGAATAACTAAAAATAAAATTTTTCGTAAACTTGATCATTCACAAAATCTATTTGTGGTGGGATAATATAGCCTAGGGCCATATTGACCGTAAAATCCGTGAGCCATATTGCCCACTGGAGCATACAATTAAGCGCAAGTTATTTTGAGGAACAAAATTCACAGAAAAAAATGTCAGTTTCCACTCCTGAGCATTCTTCATGGGCCCATAGCTTACATTCTTACAACATAGACATTGAATCCATGATTCACCTCTGTTGTCCATAGAATAGAGAGACTCGCAATACAAGCACTTCGCGTCAGAAAAATTGCGTCTATCTGGACTTTCATCAGAGCTGTCCTCGTACAAACAAAGGTTCATTTTCTTCCTCCGAGCTAGATATTTGTACATCAATTATTTTGGTCTTTTTGCCTTTGCCTTTCTGTTTTTTGCCTTTATCTGCAGTAGTCTTTTCGTTTTTCTTCTTTAACGAGTCTTTCAATTCTTTTTTGTACAGGGATGAAGTCAGCAATGTCGATTTACAAGCCTTTCTGCCTCGGTTACTAGTTTTTCTAGGTGTTATTTCTGGTATTGGGGATAACTGAAATGGTGTTATAAAATTCTGATCTCTAGAAGTCGACGGTTGTGGAGACATCGTGACGGGAACCATAATTTGTTCACAGTCTACAGGTGGAGTTTTATTGTGGTCTCTTAACACAGGGATTTCTGTATCAGACGCCGCATGAATCATAACGGGTTCATTTTCGAAGGGTATCATATCAGGAGATTCATTTGTTATTGTAAGAGTAGAAGATATAGTTTAGGTTCGGGAGCGAGGTTTTATTGATTGTTAATGCAGTTTTCTCGTTCATTATCCATGTCTATAAAATCGTGGTCTTTAAACACATTTCTGTCAATGGGATATATCCCTGTTCCACGAAAACCATTAACAGCTATCTCTCCGCTTTGAGCTCGTAAATATGCATGTCCAAAAACTTCCATCATATCATAATGCGTCAGTGGCCGTGTATTGTTCCTAATCCAAGATCTTATTTCATCAGATACATATTTTTTTAGCGGTCCCATGAATGATTTATCCAGCGGCTGAATTTTGTGACTGGAGTGTGGAGGAATTGATAACAAATGAACATGATTTTCTCTTGCAAGATCTATCAATTCAAGATTTCTTGTGTGACTGGTATGGCCATCAAGAATAAGCAAAACTGGAGATTCTTCTGCAGGTTTCACATGTTGTATGAAATGTTGAAACCATTTTGTAAACAAGTTAGTTTGAATCCAACCTGAGGGGTGGCATTCATGTATAGCACCCGGAGGTGCACCTTTCATCAAAAGCGGGTGACTTCTTTTTCGTGGAAATATAACCACGGGTGGCACAAATGAACCTCCAGCACTCATGCACATCACGCAGGTTATCAAAGAACCCCTTTCAGCTGATGTCAAAGCACCAATTTGCCGCTTCCCCTTTTGGCTTAGAACTTGGGGCATTTGGGATGGTACAACAGTTATGCCTGTCTCGTCAACATTAAAAATTCTGTTAGGTGGGAACTTGTGGTCATCCATCAATTTTTCATAAAGGTTAAAGAAATGGTCCACATTTTCTTTATTAAATCCTTTAGCTCTAGCGAAAGATGTCCCTGTTGGGCGCCGAAAAGAAAGCTCCGGATGCCTTTCTAAAAATGATTTTAGCCAATCTTTACCAGCGGTTTCATTTTTTGCTGAAAATGTATGGGCGATATTGTTTTTCACTGCCAGCTGATAGGCTAAATTCATAACATCTCTTCGTACTAAACCAAACAACTTAGCTTTCATTGCTAACACATACCTGACTAGTTGTTTTTCTAGCTCTTCAGGTAAAGTAGGTCTTCTTCCCAACTTTGCAAAAGTCGCTATATCGGCTGGCAGTTCTGTTTTAGCTGCTAAACGTCTTAAAGTTGTTCGTGGTACCTTATACAATTTAGAAGCTTTAAGTGAAACCATTTTTTTATTTCGCACATCTTCGATTGCTCTTCTCATTGATATTTTGCACCAAGTTTGGCGTTTTCTTTGGGAAATAGGTTTTCGTGGGGCCATTGCCTAAAAAAGAAAGAAAACATTAATTATTTAATCATATGGCAGCCAATATGGCCTAGCAGGCCATATTGGCCCTCTACCCGGTGAGCCATATTGGCCGCAGGAACGTTTTTGACAAGTAAAATCTAACCTAAAACCAGTGAATAATATGCATACAAAACTATTACCTCACTACAGATTAAGAGTTTGCCTACAAAACTGTGCACTAACAACATAAAAACATTAATTATTCGAATAACTGAAATGATTTAAACTTACCAAAAAAATTACATCGAAATACGTAATTCTGGATAAAAACGCATGCAGGACACGCGCGCACTCGCCGCGCTGCACAGATTGACTGAGGAGGCGGGGGTTGCACCAACATGGCACTGTAGGTTAAACGCTAGTGTTGGTTTATTTCGGAGATATAGTAGTAGTCCATATTGGCCGACCAGACTATAATACCCGAAACTACTCTAACAATTCAGAATAACTGTACCAGTATGACGCAATAGTGTGGTTTAATTTCAAATAACAAAACAGAATATGTTCCATATTTGGTGTCTATCTATAAGGGGCCACAAGATAAAGGAATAAATGGGGAAAATAATAAAATTAATTTTGTGCGATGAATAGATGAATCATTTGCAACTCTATCGCCATTTATATTAATTTATATTTATGTTATAATTATATACAGAGTGTTTTTGACAGCCCTCCGCAAACTGACAGGGTGGCTTCAGTACATCATATTAAGATGACCGGTACATGAAATTCTTTCAGGAACATTAAGGGAATCCTAAAAACCAGATTTGTTTTATTACCTCACACGCAATGTATCGTTACCGTGGCAAAACGCACGTAGCGGACGGCAGCGCAGCGAGCTTGAGCGAGCGAGGCCCCCGCCCCCCACGCGCTCCCCGGCGCACCTGGGCCGCGTCTTTTATTACGTTACGTTACATTGAAACGAGTGACAACGAGTACACACACGTACACAGTAAAACACGTACACAGATAAAAAAAATAAGTAAGAAAATAATTCTACCTTAGAATCGCTCCGGTCGTATGAGATACGGCTCGAAGTGACCTCCACCGAGGTGTTCACACACATTGGCACGGCGCAGGGTCTCCGCGTGTAAGCGGGGCAGCAAGGTGGGATCCTCATTGCAGCTGTAGCGTAGCTGCTGGAACACGTTCGTTATGCGTTCTCGCATTTCCTCCTCACTTGCACATGCACTCACAAACACTTTTTCCTTTACGTAGCCCCACAAAAAGAAGTCTAAAGGTGTAAGGTCGGGCGAGCGGGCTGGCCAGGGTTGCGGTCCAAATCTGCCAAGCCAGCGATTCGGAAAGGTGGCGTCTAAATGCGAACGCACTGGGAGCGTTATGTGCGGAGGAGCGCCGTCGTGCTGGAACCAAATCATTGGCAAGTGCGCAAGTGGTAAATCCTCCAAGGCTTCCCATTCCTCGTCCAGCTCGTCACGGAGGGTCTCCAGCTCTCTTTCTAGGTTAACGCGAAGAAAATCGAGATAGCGCGCTCCGTTCATGCGCGCGGGAAGAAACACAGGCCCTAGGATTTTATTACGATAAATTCCTGCCCAGACGTTTACCGACCAACGCGTTTGATGTCCGGTCTCTTGGATCTCGAATGGATTCGATTGCGACCAGTAATGCGCATTTCGACGATTCCACATACCGTTGCGCGTAAAAGTCGACTCGTCGGTCCATATCACATGGGCGATAAAATTACGATTTCGATCGTGTTCAGCTCGCAACCACCGGCAATACGCTACTCGATGATCACGATCACGAGGCAATAGGGCTTGGACCCTATGTATTACATAAGGCCGTTGCCGATCCCTTCGCAGCGTTTTATGCACGAAGATGTGTGAGACGCGGGCTCCATGATTCCGCCGCAATAATCTAGCTGCAGTGCGTGTTCCTAGGCGTGGATTTCGACGGACCAAGTCTAAAACCCTTTCTGCAAGTACACCGCGAAGTGGTCTTCCGGCGCATTCCTGATTGGGAACTATGGGCTGGTTATCTAGCACTCGTTGATAGGCATTGGTAATTATCCGGGAGTCTGATGGATGCCGACGGTCGGGATACCTACCAATGTAAATTCGGAGGGCTTCCCTAGCATTTCCCCGAGCTTCCCCGTAGCACAACATCATTTCTCCATACTCACGCGCACTAAATGTAGCCATTTTTCACAGCAACAACAAAAAATTTACGAACGTAACACACGAACCGAACGTGTCACAACGCGACTGCACGGGCGAACCGAATCGACATGCGCTTACGCACAATTGCAAGCGATACTGCCAGTGCCAGCATGCCAGCAAGTTGCATCTTGCTCGCGATGCGACGACAAATGTTGCCAACTACACGAAAATTTCGCACGAAATCTTGTGCAAAATTTTAGTTTTTGCGCTACTTTTAATCATTTAATCATAAATGGATAAAAGTTAGTTGTCATTTTACGTGGCGGACTGAAACGATTAATTTGTCAATCTAATTTAAATGTTATGTTAAGTAAAGTATGAGTAGTGCAAGTCCCGTGTAAGGTTAGGCTGCCATTGCAGAGGGCATAGGTTCGATTCCCGACTCTACTATCAATAGCAATTTTGGGCAATGTACGCGTCAGTGGTTATAAAAGAGGTTCTTAGGTTTGAGGTGAACCAAATGTGTTCTAACATTTTTGTTCACAAATTAAGGTCTAATAACTTGGCAACACTGCAATCGTGGCACCGTACGATCGTGCAAATCTACTCTCTCTCTATTGGTTAGGAGGGAAGAGTAGGTAGCATGCGGCCAGTTCGATGTACTGTAGCTAGGCATAAAGTGAACAGCTGATTTCAAGCGTCGTACGTTTTAGAGTATTCAACATCCATTGCCGTTTTTTTTAATTCAGCTGTTTTATTTACATAAATGGAGTGTTGCATACAGAGAATGTAATTTTACATTGAAATAAAGGAATATCAGCAGAAAAAACGGCATAATTTTTTTTTTTTTCCTGAGAAAATTTCCAGTTGGATATGATTCAGAATAAGGAGCTGAATCAATCCTGTGTTTTTGTGGAGGGCTGTCAAAAACACCCTGTATATGTTTATATTCATGTTTATATTTATATGAGAATATGTATCACGTGACCCTGTCATTGGTCTCTTTTAGCTGTTGGGTCTATTTATGAGAAATAAATAAATCATTCCGTACATAATTTTCGACCAAACTTTATACAGAGTTGATACGACAGAGGGGCACTAAATTACACTACGTATACTATACGTGTTTACTTAGTATTAATTCGATACGGTATAAAAATAAAAAGCGCCAACAAAGAGAAAATATTTTTTTCAAACAAACTAAATAGTTTACAAATCAGAATAAAAGGTTCCTTTACCTCTGTAATTTGACTGACCTTAGATGCCTAGGTAACAGAGTGGCAAAGTCGCGCCGCGTGTTATCTCGTGTCGAGGCGGGCGGCCAGCGGCGGTCTGGCTTTTATGTTAGGTAAGGTTTTGAAGTACGCACACAAAAACAAACACACTAAATTTTTAAATTCTCGATGTATCCTCCATTCACATTAATGCGATTAACGACTAAAGGCGATCAGTGTACTCGGCCACAGGACCACTTAGTAAATCTAAAAATTTCGCCGCTGTAAGGGTGCCGTCAATAAAAACAGGGCCGATAATATTATTATTATGAATACCAGCGCACACATTGAGAGAAAATCTGTACTGGTGTTCAGATTCTCGAAACACGTGTGGATTTTCCAAACTCCAGTACCGGAGGTTTTGTCGATTCCAGATGCCGTTCCGTGTAAAAGTACTCTCATCGGTCCATATTACATTACTTAAGAAATGACGGTCTTCGGTTGTTTTATTTAGTAGCCATTGGCAGTAACTGTTCCTGACCGGCAAGTCTCTCGATAACAAAGCTTGCACCTTCCGATATTTATAAGGTTTGTGTTTGTTACGTTTATGAACTTTGTGGATGGTTCTATGGCAACATCTAAACTGCCGGGCGGCTCTGTGGAGACTCGTCGTCGGGTTGCGGGAAAAATGGTCTAAAATTCGTTCTTCCCAAGCAGCGGGTATTTGCCGCGGTGGCACTCCCTCCTGTTGCGGAACTATACATTTATTGTCCCGTAATCTTTGTACTGCCAATGGTATGGTGCGGGCGTTCCTAGGGCAATTGCGGCTGTCACCATACCTTTCTCTGTATGTTCGCAGAGGTAAAGCTGCGTTTCCACGGCATTCGCCGTAAATTAAAATCATGTCAGTGTATTCTGACGCCGTGTAAGTTACACGAGGCATTGTTGAACACTTTCATTATACACACACACACACACACAACCAACGGGCTGACGATGACGATGATGACTAAATTATATGTATTGCACTAATAAGTTAAAAAGTGGTAAAAGATCACTTGCCATCCGGGACGGAGGACGTCGATGCGGTGGGAGACGAAACGATCGCCGAACGCGCCCGGCCTGGGCTGGACGCTACAAATTAAGAAGGTATTGGTTTAATTTTGAATAAAAATGTATTCGTTTCATGTTTTCATTACTACTTTTATTTATTTGAATAACTCACTGGGGGTAAAGCCGAGGAGGTCAATCTCTGCATTGACGATATGGAAGTCGGTATCGAGCAACGCTTCCTCCGACTCGACCGGTATCACTTTGATGCCCGTTGACGGAGAAAATTGGAGGCTATAAAAAATAACATTGTCTTAAATATCGACTAATTTCTTTATCTTTTTTATCTAAGTCATTAAACTTATACCTACTTCATGGGAGGCAACTTTCCCTTTCCCTTTCCAGTAGGTGGGGGAAGAGGGGGAGGAGGGGTGACTAGAACATCCTCCGCTGCAACCAGAAACAAATAATAAATTAGAAGCTAGAGAAATGTGGTCATCAATATGTGGAATGAGGTAATTTTAAAACAAACCACCTTCGGGTATGGGTGGGGGGGTGCACGAGCGCCAAGGCATGTTAAGGCCTGCGTCGCCGCCGACCGGAACACTGACTGGATCTGTAAAAAGAGCATACGATGTAATAAGAATAAGTCATCAATAATATAATAATGTGCAAGCCACAATAAATTTAAGTAAAAACAACAAACCTGTACTTGTTGATGCCCCCTCGTTGACTTCCCAGTACCTCCTTTTTCTAGGAGGTGGGGTTGTCGGTGTCCCTGGTACAAGAGGGCAAGGCACTCTTGGCGGCGACGGTTTTCTGTAAAATATTTAAAAGTAAGACAAAACAATTTGTCACAAGTTAATTTAAAAAAAAAGAAATACACAATACCGTCGTTGTTTCCTTTCTGGAGCATCAGGAAGCAGGCACCTGCCTGCTTCCTTCTCCTCCCTTAGTGCAAGGTACTGCACCTTTTGGACGGGTGACATACGACTCAGGTGCTTCTTGTATGTCACCCGCCTGACCCGGGAATTTTGATGCGCCTCGATAAACGATAGAGGGCTAAAAGAAAATAATAATACTTAAAAACAGCCGTATCATCTAGAGACAAATTTTGAATAGTATACATACTGAGAGGGCTGATCTGCCGGCTGGCTGGCTCCGGCATCCTCAATGTGCACTGGAAGTGCTCTAAAAAAGTAACAAAACTTTAAAATAATCCTTTACAGCAGACAATCAATAAATTATTTAGCAGACAGCACTTAAGTAACATACGGTTCTACTAGCTGGCCACCACCACCGCGTCGCAAGCCACGACCAGTGCCTCGTGCACGACCACCGGCTCGCAAGCCACGACACCAGCGCCTCGTGCACGACCAACGCCTCGTGAGCCACGAGCAACAGTACCAAGACGCGGGCCACCGGGGCCACGAGCCGCGGTACTGCTTCGTGAGCCACGAGGCCGGCCGGTGCCACGAGGCCGGCCGGTGCCACGAGCCCGCCCGTTCGGTGCAAGTGCGGTCCATTCCGTGTCCATCATGCTATATTCAAAAAGCAAGGTAAAGCAAAACAAAAAAAAAAAAAACAGAAAGCACCACCACGTAACATTATTCAAACAATGATTTATAATTCTAAAAATCCGAATTCCGAAATCCTGATTTTAATTCCGAGGAATAAATTCACCATGTACACCAAGCTTTACAGCAAAATAGGTAACAATTACAAGATGGCGTACGAATTTGGTCGGACGCGTGAATATTTTTTACATGTTTGAAGTTACAGTGTAATGTTTTCGTATTGAATGGACAGAATATTCATCTAATTAATAATTGTTCGATGATTTCAAGGAATCATAGAAGAAATCAACGTAAATAAACCAAAACAACAATAAAACATTTTCAACCGCCGCCGCCGGCCGCGTTCCGTTTGAGGAAAAACACAGAAATTACGTATTATTTTACTCACCGACTTGAATCCTGTACTAATTCTTATCACATATAATATTGTTAACACACACAAATAGTTTTACCTGGTTTTGTAGCGTATATAGCTGTATTTTGGTCTAAGTCGTTACGGCGATCCACACAAAACAAAGTGACGCAATATACTGAAGTAAACAATATTTTTTTCAACCATAGACTCGTCACACCTAGTGTTGTCATACATCTAAACGTGCGGAACGAACGAACGAACCATTCTAAAGCTATGGAAGTAGAAAGTACTACGTCATATCCAAACAAAATCGACTAAACCTCACGTTGACCGTAGAATGCGTCTTGGGATAAAATTTTCCCAGCGCACAAATTACGGCACATTTTTTCTAGGAGCAAAAGAGCCCCCCTTACACGTAGTAGCGGCTATACGTGTTTACTTGGTATTAATTCGATACGGTATAAAAATAAAAAGCGCCAACAAAGAGAAAATATTTTTTTCAAACAAACTAAATAGTTTACAAATCAGAATAAAAGGTTCCTTTACCTCTGTAATTTGACTGACCTTAGATGCCTAGGTAACAGAGTGGCAAAGTCGCGCCGCGTGATCTCGTGTCGAGGCGGGCGGCCGGCGGCGGTCTGGCTTTTATGTTAGGTAAGGTTTTGAAGTACGCACACAAAAACAAACACACAAAATTTTTAAATTCTCGATGTATCCTCCATTCACATTAATGCACAAATTATACCGACGGAGAATATTGTTATTTACTCACAAATTTTTAAATTCTCGATGTATCCTCCATTCACATTAATGCACAAATTATACCGACGGAGAATATTGTTATTTACTTCACTTTAATTTGTGAAATGCTAAAATAATCCTATTTTTTAGTTCAACAATTGTATTTACCTCTGAGGCATACACTTCACCCATAATGTACCCCCACAAATAGAAATCCATGGGAGTGAGGTCCGCAGATCGTGGTGGCCACCGAACAGGTCCGAATCGACCAATTCATTGCTGCCCAAACATTTCTGTGAGCCGCTCTCTGGAATCCATCACAGAATGTGGATGCGCACCGTCCAGCTGGTACCATAACTTGCGATAAACGACTAAAGGCGATCAGTGTACTCGGCCACAGGACCACTTAGTAAATCTAAAAATTTCGCCGCTGTAAAGGTGCCGTCAATAAAAACAGGGCCGATAATATTATTATTATGAATACCAGCGCACACATTGAGAGAAAATCTGTACTGGTGTTCAGATTCCCGAAACACGTGTGGATTTTCCAAACTCCAGTACCGGAGGTTTTGTCGATTCCAGATGCCGTTCCGTGTAAAAGTACTCTCATCGGTCCATATTACATTACTTAAGAAATGACGGTCTTCGGTTGTTTTATTTAGTAGCCATTGGCAGTAACTGTTCCTGACCGGCAAGTCTCTCGATAACAAAGCTTGCTCCTTCCGATATTTATAAGGTTTGCGTTTGTTACGTTTAAGAACCTTGTGGATGGTTCTATGGCAACATCTAAACTGCCGGGCGGCTCTGTGGAGACTCGTCGTCGGGTTGCGGGAAAAATGGTCTAAAATTCGTTCTTCCCAAGCAGCGGGTATTTGCCGCGGTAATACATAACAATAAATGTATAGTTCCGCAACAGGAGGGAGTGCTCCCTCCTGTTGCGGAACTATACATTTATTGTCCCGTAATCTTTGTACTGCCAATGGTATGGTGCGGGCGTTCCTAGGGCAATTGCGGCTGTCACCATACCTTTCTCTGTATGTTCGCAGAGCTAAAGCTGCGTTTCCACGGCATTCGCCGTAAATTAAAATCATGTCAGTGTATTCTGACGCCGTGTAAGTTACACGAGGCATTGTTGAACACTTTAATTATACACACACACACACACACAACCAAAGTTTAATTACGTGTCCTATCACAATAAAAAACAGTCAATCACACAAAAAAAGTCACGTGTCCTGTCACAATAAAAAAAGAAATACTGTCTTAAAGTTTTATGGTGTGAACGCTCGAGCTCGCATAGATCTAAAGACATCCGTCTGTGCATCATCTTTATAGCTCTCTATCTCATTGGTAACATGTAAAACTTTAGCATTAACATTTATATAAATATATCCAAATCAGTCGCTGGAATGGGATTCCTCTTAAAATAGAAATTTCCATTTTTTACTTCGGAGATAACATACTTTGGATGTTCCGTCTGATACATATTAAACTGACAAACGTTTTTCTTGTCAGTAGTCATTAATAATAATAATAATTTATATAATAATCGGGTTCAGGTTGCATTACGCTGAACATTGCGTTGACGTTTTCGATATGTCCTCCACCACTCATACGTGTAGTTAGGATCTTTTTTGCTGGTCCAGAATATACTACATGATAGGCCTCTTCGGAACATGAGTAGCTGTCACTTACATCCCAAGAAGTATATCCTGAAGCAGGATCTAAATAATTCCCATCGTTGAATGGACAGGTTACTCCACTCTTTATTTGCACTTTATCCTTTTTAATCATGCGAACGCCAAAGCCTGTTGCCATCATGACTTTAACCATTCCATGGGCAAGTACATTATGGTACTCTCGTCCGTTAAGATTGTAGTAAGCACCTTCACAGGAGCCGTCGGATTGGACGGAACCTGCGAAAGTCACAGCTGTATCAACAGTCTCATTAAAGCGAGGGATGGGTATATCTATTCCCTAAACCGTCGCCTTACGAAACGCATGCATTGTTTTACACTCATGTTCTGCTGGCGCGTAAACATGGCTCACAACTCCTCCATGCACCAGTGAATTGTGGCTATGCATTCCGCAATACTGTACGAGATAATTCAAGTTAATCAGACAACTGTAGGTTGAGACATAGCTGTGGACTCCTTCTGTTGCAGAAGTTGTATCTCTACGTCTTCTTCAATAAAATCGTCTTCTTCATATACACAGTCTCCTACTGTAACCAGTGAGATTGTTGTGTAATTAGATTCTTCAGCTGTACAATCGAATGCTCTATGCTGGCTGAAGATGATGGGAACAAATATTCCCAACATCAGTAAACACTCCAGACACCGCGTAACTTTGAGTCTGTCGCAAATCAATTTCTCAAGGATACAAATATTTAACGATATCAATTCAATTCAATTCAATTTATTTATTGCAGATAATAAAAATCCATAATATTACATAAAAACAATTATAAAAACAAAGATGAATATAAATTAAAAAAATACAAAAATTATAAAAATTTTCGGGAATGTCAAAACATGTATAAAAGAATAATTAAGTCAAATAATAATAATAATCAAATATAATTTAAACAGAAACAAATAGATAATCAAAACACATAAAATATTATAGTACCTATTATTATAAGTATGAGGGGCCGCTAGCGTGCAGTCGCATCCACCTCATCAACATTGGCGAGTCCCACCTCTGGGACAATGCGTTAAGAATACCATTCGCGAATGCGTTAAGATATGATAACGATAATGGTGCAACCAATTTAATTATATTTTTAAACCCCTCTCCTTCCTTTCGCTGAAAGGGAGATTATCGCGAAATATAAGTGCTGCTATAGCGTCTGTAATTTGTTTGTGTTTTGTACCACCTGATCCATATTCGAATATTTTTGAAAATGATTTTTCTATGCCAGTTTTCTGCGTTTAGGAGTTAGTCCCTATAGATGTCGAAATGTGAAATTCTGAAGCAGATAGCCCAAGAGAATCATCAGATATTGCGGCAGAATATGTGTATGTAGATGACATGGCAGATAGAGTTTCCAATATGACTGCATGATCCTAAGACAAAAGAAAATCAGTAAAAAAAAATTGCTTTAACCAATCTCATCTCACATTAAAATAGTTATTTGTAAATTTAATATTAATTGCTATAAATAAAATATACCTTGTCCTAACAACATTGTCGGATAAAAGCGTGAGAAACAAAATAAATCAAATCAAATCAAATCATCTTTATTGTGGATCATAGGTACATAATACAGATGGTGTTGTTTAAATATTTAGGACCAGCTATGTCCTACCCTTAGGGCGTACAATAGAATGTAGGTAAGTGTCTAGTGAGTTTACTCGTACATGCATGTCAACAACAATGTAATACATTGCAAATTATGAGATTCTTGAATCTTCTTAATTATTATTATTACATTATATGATTATCTACACCGAACGCATCATGACTCAGGCAGATTGTATTTTAATAGTGATTTGTCATCAAAAAAGTCTTTCATAGAGTAATAACATTTGTTCACTAATAGTTCATGGAGTTTCTTTTTAAATGCTTTTGTTTCAGTGATTGCTCTTATAGGCCTTGGAATATTATTAAATATACGTGGAGCAGAGCAGAAAATACTTTTGTGCAAGAAATGAGTCTTACTAGGCACTATGTCTAGTTTGTCCTGATGCCGTATACGCGTTCGATATTTGAATAGATCAGTATTATTTTTTACAAAAACTGCGACCTCAAAAATGTATAGACACGGTAATGTTAATACATTCATTTTTTTAAAATATGGTTCACACGAATCAGTTTTCTGTAGATTGAAAATTGCTCTGACACACCGTTTCTGTGCAATGAACGCGCGTTCTTTATCAACACTATTACCCCAAAATATCAAGCCGTATCTAAGGTTACAACTGACGTGTCCATGGTATGCCGTTATTAGTGTTGGTAGGTTTGCAATTTTCCTTAGTCTGTAAAGGGCATATGAGAACTTGCTTAACTTTTTACAGACATAGTCGACTTGTTTTTTCCAATTTTGTTTTCATCTACGTATAACCCTAGAAATTTTGTTGTTTCGGTTTCTTCAATGTCTTTGTCTTGATACTTGATATTTAAGGTGCCCGTACGTCGAGTTCTTATTTTAAAATTCATTATTTTGGTCTTGTCAATATTAATCATTAATTTATTTGAATTAAGCCAGTCATTTACTAATATTAAGGATTTGTTAGTGTCAGATTCTAAATTAATTGTAATGTCATTAGTGAATAGTACAGTGCTATCGTCAGCGAATAATGTCATGTCATGATTTACTACCGAAGGCATGTTGTTTATATACACAAGGAAGAGAGGGGCGGATAAGATACCCCCTTGTGGAACCCCAAGTTCTACTGTTCTGGAATTAGACGCATAGATTTCTTCTGTTTTTGTGGCTATGTTCACTTTCTTTATCTCTGTAATCTGTTGCCTATTAGATAGATATGACTTTATGAGATTGTATGCATTGCCTCTCACACCGTATGCATATAGTTTTCCTAGAAGAATATTATGATCAACACGGTCAAAAGCTTTTGACATGTCCATATATATTGCTACGGCCGGCAGTCCTTTGTCCAAATTTGTCATTATTTTTCCCAAGAAATTATATATTGCTACATTAATCGATATAAATCGATAGTCGATTACAATTTAAATGTCAAATGTTCTCGATTAACGGTAATAATAGATTTTATTTTGAAACTACACGTCTCTAATAATGTCAAATAGAAATGTCACCATCAATGTCATTAATTTAAAAAAAAAAATATGGGCATGGTTAGGTAGGGTGGGTATCCATTTCTTTTGAAATAAATTTGCCTCAATCATACTCAGACGTATCTTTGAGACGGTACCCAGTTACTTTCGGACAATTCACCAGAAGAAATGGGAGTCCTTCGTAATTCGTGAGGTTTTTGGCTCTGTGATCGACAGAGGGGACAACTTTCTTTATGACATTTGCCATTATGGGTGTTTGTCCTTGCTTCTACGAGCTGGGTGGTGGTTAAGCCAGACGAAAAATTCTCTGCTGCAGCAATACAACTATGAAGGATATCAGTGCTTCCACATTGTTTCACAACGTCACAGAGGGCAAAAAGCAGTGCTTTTTAGTTAGAAACTCAGTGTTGATAGACAAGTTGAAGTAGTAGAAGTAGTGTGAGTAGTTGAAGTTGTTGTTGTTGTGTTGATGTCAGTTAAAGTAGTGTGTAAGTTTTTTTTGTCACTTTGATTCTCACCAGCAGTGCGATTCTGTAACCAGCTTACCGTGAAAACTTAGGTAAAGTGAGCGTGGAGTGAGCTGCCATTCTAAATAATGCTAGGGATTGACACTATTGACAGCTCACTCTAAGCTCACTTCACCTAACTTTTCACCGTGAGATTTTTACAGAATCGATCGGCAGGTTAGATATGAGCAGTGTCATGATGCTTGCGAGGGCAATTAAACACATCAACACGGTCTAGGGTAATTTAAAAAAAATACATATTACTATTAATCCAAACTAATATTATAAATGCGAAAGTAACTCTGTCTGTCTGTCTTTCTGTCTGTCTGTCTTTGCTTCACGCCTAAACTACTGAACCGATTTGTGTGAAATTTGGTACAGACATAGTTTGGAACTTGAGAATGGACATAGGATAGTTTTTATTACAAAAAATAAAATAAAAAATAAAATTTATTCCGGACATACAGCGCCATCTATTGGTCAAGAGTCGGCATCAATTCAGTACTGAAAATTCATCGGAAAAATGTAAATAAATGTAAGAACTATGTGGGTAAAACCAAAAATCTGCCGGAAGTCACTATTCCACGCGAACGAAGTCGCGGGCAAAAGCTAGTGTGTTAATAATTTTATATGACATATATATATTAAAAGAAATGTTATTTAATACTCAACCATTTTTTTAAATAAACGTTTACTTAGATTAAAATTTCAGGATTTTATGAAAAAAAAAAAAGAATAATAGACCAAAACCGTATTTGAATTAACTTATATTTAAAAAAAAAAAAATCATTTAATTGGTGTTAATGAACTTGGAGTTAATAATCTGAGAAAGCGCCCATGAGGTTCATAACACATCGGCAACGATTTGGCATGCTCAGAACAAGGTTGTCAATGTCTTGCTGCTGAATATTGTCCCAGGTCCTTCTGAGGTGCGAAAAAAGTTGGTCTTCTGTTGCCAGATTTTCGGGGGCTTCCCTCAGAGCTCTTCTGTGAAGCATATCCCATGCGTGCTCAATGGGATTTAGGTCTGCCGATTGAGCAGGCCATTCTAAGGCCCTAACATTGTGTTCCTGCAACCAAGCAGCTACCGTTCGCGCCGTATGTGCCCGGGCATTGTCGTGCATGAGCAGGAAATCTTGCCCCATTTGTGCTCTGTTGGTCAAGATTATGGGCCCCAGCACCTGTTGGCGATATTTTTCTGCCGTCATAGTGCCCCGCACCCAAACGAGGTCCGTCCGTCCTCCAAGGCGAATTCCTGCCCAAACCATAATTGTTCCTCCTTGGTATGGGTGGACTTCCTGGGGGTGCTGGAGTCGGCTCCATCGCCCAGGAACTCTCCAAACACGCGTCCTGCGTGAATCTGGATGGAAACCGTACCTGGATTCATCCGAGAACAGCACATTGGACCATTGCTCACGGCCCCAGTCCACGTGGTTCCGAACCCATTCCAACCGTCGTCCACGATTGTCTATCCGTAAGGATGGGACCCGGAGTGGTCTACGAGAGCGTAATTGGCTTCATACAGTCGTCTCCTTACAGTTTGGTCACTCACAAGCACTTGGTGTTCCACCTGCAGCCTTTGGACCAATTGAGTCGCCGTTACATTTGGTTGTGCTCTTGCAGAAATTTGCAGAAATCGGTCTTGTCTGGGAGTAGTGATGCGACTTGGCCCCCGATGCCTCTCCGCTACTTCACCTGTGACACGATAGCGTGTCCACAATCTTGAAATCACGTTTTGGTGCGTTCCTATTGCTTCAGCAACATCACGTTGAACCGATCCAGCTTCCAGCATTCCTACAGCCCGTAACATTTCCTCCCTAGTTAAATGCCGTTGCATGGCTAGAACGGCTCAATTTGCGCTTTATCTTTAAGTATCCAAATAAAAAAAACTGATACTCAACGTAATTTGTAATTTTTTCTAAATCTCGCTTATATGAAAATTCGCTCTCCGACACATAAAGACATTTTTTGCCACAAAAACAAAAGATTTTTCAAAAATTTGAATTTAGAACAACTCCGAGATAAATGACGAACAAATTGGCGTATAAAAGTTTTTAATGCGACCAGTACTTTTTGAGTTATTTAATTGAGTATGAAATATCCCTAGACCGTGTTGATGTGTGTATATTGTCCATGATTGTGTGAAGTGTATACTACAAGATAAGTGAAACTTAATGAATAATTGTTGTAGAAGGTTTTATTAAAAGTTATTAAACAGATATCAGTCTTAAAATTAAAGATAGCCAAAGATAAACAAACAGTATAATTAGAACCAATATCATATTTAATAAGGGTTCGGCTATGATTTTAACCCCTAAGTAATCTGTGTGTGTACTTCTGATGAAAATTGATGGCAACTGTAAAACTTAGTTTAGAACGAATTAAAAAAGATTAAAAACTACATCAACACCTTCCTAGGATGGCGAGAGGCGATCGTTGAACACGACATTCCATTTGCTGTCAGCATCTGCTCGATATGTATAGAAGGACCTGCCGACTTGGACTGGCTCGATGTTTTTTGGAGTCTGAAAATTATAGAGAAGTATTAAAAAGTGGTACATCGTTCAAAAATACCCGCCTTGAAAATATAAAAGAGCTTCTTTTCAGAGCTCAGCTAAAAATGTAGACACTGTTTTATGTTCATCACTGGCTATCCTTATAGTTATCAAGAATGTTTATACTTACACTGTCGTTAAGCCTTGCCACTTGATCTTGTTGATTTGGTACGTTGTTTGAAAAGTATGGTTGAAAGTATCACGGCCACTGATGCCTTTTCGTTTCAAAATCCTGTAAAAATGGTTTTAAATAAATTAAAAAAAAAAACACTTTCAAACATGCAAAATATATAAATATCTATAGTTAATCTCTACTGTTAGTCTTCAATGGTCAGGACGACTTTACAACCGAATTTATGAACGCTCATCGCACTTTTCACCACTGCTTTAATCATGCCTTTTCCAACCTCCACCGGCCATTCTCTTGGTACTTGGATTTTCGGAGTCAAGACTGTATTCGCTCATTTTATTACTCTGAACAGTTTAAAAGCTGGTTGAACAAAATGGAAACCAATGTACCACGCAAATAAACACATGTAAGTACAATTTATGGTAGGGAAATAATAATTACCGCAACAATGCAGCTGTGTTCACGATTAACTCGCTGAAGCGACTGCGCCGGGAGTTATTTTCCCGGACTTAAATTCTAGTTATCAGAGAGACGCTGATAAATTGTTACGTCTACACCTCAACAATAATGGTATAATAATAATAATAATATCATCATCATTCTCCTGCCCTTATCCCAATTTATTTGGGGTCGGCGCAACATGTCTCTTTCTTCCAATTTCTAATATATTTATTATTTATATTATATAATAGAACTAGGTTATTTGACGTAAACCAATCTGTAACTATTGAGAGTGTACTGTTTACGTCGTCAAAATCTTGTCTATTCCTGTCTACTTTAAAAATAAGAGAGGTATCATCTGCAAACAGTACAACGTCACAGATGCCCTTTAAATGGAATGGTAAATCATTGATATACAATGTGGAGATGACAATATGACTTTAAATGAAAACACTGGCAATACTGGTTTATACAAACATTTGTCAACTATCAAATATATCCGAACATCGAAATTTTAAAAAAAAAAAATTCTAACAAACTAAATAGCTTAAAACTGCAAACAAAATAAAACACCATTTATAAAATTGGTACACTGACCTGCGGTAAGAATGGCAACGCCGCGTGGTTTCATTCATGATAAAGCGCGAGGCAGCGCGCGGCCGCTCGCGGGGTTGCGCGGCGACGCCGACGACGGCCGACGCAGCGACCGAATGTTCTGGTGCCATTATTAATATTATTATTAATGCTCAATTATATCAAATCACAGATTATTAACCAAATAGTCGGGCATCATTCACCCGCGAGTTATTCACTAATCAATTTATTATTCACAATCACTTTTCGACCAGTTAGTTATGTCGCCAGTCATTTATTTTTTTTATTTTCAATATGTCCGCCGTGTTCTTGAATACACAAACTACACCGACGTATAATGTTATTTCTCACTCTTGATAATAGGCCACCATTAGCAGCCATTTCTTTCAATTTATTAAAGGATATTATTATTCTATTTTTAATTCCTCAACGGTATTAACTTCTGTTGAGTATACCTCATTCTTTATGTGACCCCACAGAAAGAAATCCAGGGGCGTGAGATCTGGTGACCTCGCTGGCCACCGCACTGGTCCAAAACGGCCAATCCACTGCTGTCCGAACATTTGAGTCAAACGCTCTCTTGCAGACACCACTGAATGAGCTGGTGCTCCATCTAACTGGTACCACATCTGTCTGTACACGTCCAGCGAAAGTTCGTCCGTGTACTCGGAAACAGATCTGTCGGTTCAATGAACTTTACAGCATTTAAATTGCCATCAATAAATATCGGACCAATAATGGTATTTCTGTGTATGCCAGCCCACACATTGACAGCAAATCTGTACTGGTGCGAAGTCTCCCGTACTAGATGCGGATTCACGCGGCTCCAGTACCGAAGGTTCTGTCGGTTCCATAAACCATTCCTTGTGAATGTACTCTCGTCAGTCCACATCACATTGTACAGGAAGTCAGGATTCTCGAGATGTTTGGTTTCTAACCAGCGACAGAAAGTTTCTCTTATTGGTTTATCTCTCGGTAACAATGCTTGTACTTTCTTGTACAAGGTGGGCCAAAAGAAATCACCCTATTGGAAGATGCTCTCATTTTTGCAAATGGCCGCCAATGTCCAATCTGTTTTCACATTTGTGGACTAGACATATGCAGAATACAAGTGAACAAGCCATGGAGCGATACACTCCCCAAGAACGCGGAATAATCGTGTCTATTTTTTTGCGTAACAATTCGTCTGTGGTTGGTGGCCAAACTCTGCGCCGTTTGTCCACCTTTAAGAGTATGGGACCACACGAGACGTTGCCAAGAGTGGCCGGCCCCGGAGCGCCCGTTCTGCCGAGAATATCGCCGCTGTTGTCGAGGATGTCGAGCTGTCGCCGGAAACATCGACCAGACGCCGTGCCACGCAATTAGCCATCAGCCGGACGTCCTTAAGGCGAATTTTGATCAAAGACCTGCGAATTAGGACTGAGGGACATGTGGTTCCAACAGGACGGAGCAACGGCACACACTGCGCGAGCCACAACCGATATTCTGAAGGCAGCGTTCCCGAGTCGCCTCATCTCTCGTTTTGGCGATTTGCACTGGCCCGCAAGATCGCCCGATTTAAGCGTTCCAGACGTTTTTTTTGTGGGGTTTTTTGAAGTCCCGTGTCTACGTGAACAAGCCCGAGACTCTGAAAGCCCTCAAGGACAACATTCGACACGAGTGCGAGAATCTGTCGCCCGAAGTTCTCGCCAAAGTGATGAAAAATGCCATAAAACGAGCCCGTATGGCAATCAATTGTGACGGCGCCCATTTGGCCGATATAATCTTCTCGACTTGACCAATAAAATTCTAAAGGTTCAAATAAACACAATCAAAAAACAGAATCGAAGCTTTTCATTTAGAAAAAAAAAGAGAGCCAAACAACATCGGATGACTTCTTTTGGCCCACCTTGTACTTATAAGGTCTGCGTTTGTCACGTTTCAAAACTTTTTGAATAGTTTTGTGATTTACTCGAAAATGTCGACCTGCATTACGCAGACTGGACGTCGGATTGCGATCATAATAATGAATAACTCTTTCGTCTGGAATCATATTTGCACGTGGAGGAGCACCATCTACGTGCGGGATCAGGGATTGATTTTCCAGTATCCTCTGGACAGCTTGTACAATAGTGCGCCCGTGGGTCGGACACATACGGGTGTTCCCATACCTCTCACGGTATGTCCGTACAGCTAAAGCGGCATTTCCGTGACACTCCCCACACACTAAAATCATATCGGTGTACTCCGAAGCTGTGTAATTGTAACGAGGCATGGTTATTTAATAATAAAACCTTTAAACACCAAGTATTAAGCGTCTAATTTCGCAAAGTTTACTTAGCTATTTAACTAAGTACCTATAATACGTTATGTGTCCTGTCACTATTAAAATAAAGCGTCAAATTTCGCACAACGCAACACAACAACAAGATACGATAACACTCGCGCGGCGACTTCAAACGGGCGCGGGCGCATCCGAAATTCCAGAGCGGAACAAAACGTGTCACAGGCAGTAAGGAAGTCCGGTGACACACTGACCGCGTAGACTGTAGGTTTCGACAAGTAGGCAAAGTAGAAACAAGCAAACTTACTTATCTCTTTCGCACATACATATTTTGCGATTGACATGAGTGCGTAACAGAAAGTTATGACTTCCGCATGCATTTTTTTATCTAGTTGTGATGATACGCTTTTATGACTCTTAGGGCTCAGGCATAAAGTATAATTTGCATTGAGAAATTAAATTTTAAAGAAAAGGCGTAGGTTTTTGAAGTAGCGACACAGATTACTTGGTAGCGAGCTGGCAACGTGTGTCGTTAACCTGTCGCGTGCTTTCCTGTTTACAATACATCATGTAGAAAATACTTAAAATGAAAAAATAATGTCCTGTGGCTAAACTACTGGATATATTCATTTGATTTTTTTTTGTGCAGGTTGGGAATATCATGACTTATACGAAGTTTCATTTATGATCATATTATCATCTCCACATTGTATACTAAGAACAAGAATGGACCCAGTATTGAGCCTTGAGGAACACCTAACTGAACTGGTAGCCCGTAAGATTTCACACCATTAACATCTACACATTGGACCCTATTATGTAAATAAGGAATTATTACGTTGAGAGCTTCGTTTTGGACACACTGATGACGTAACATACGCAAAAGCGTGTGATGGTGCACGCAATCAAAGGCTTTGGAGAGATCACAGAAAACTCCAATAGCATTTTGCGATTTCTCCCATGCGTCAAATATGTGTCTCAGCAGAGCAACACCCGCATCTGTAGTTGAACGATCTTTTGTAAAGCCGTATTGCTCATTATATTAGGCTATTTAAATTAAAATGTCTTAGCACTATGTACTATCGCGGTCTTTTCCGCCTGCTCACTTAAAAAATTTTTTGCCTAAATCCTGCGGCGGCGCCAAACCACGCCCCCTAAAAGTTTTGGCCTATTAGGAAAGCGATAACGCAATTAGTTGCAACCTGCACTGCGCAGCGTAGTGACGTATCACGTGTACTCCTTTTTTTAATTTTACGGACGAACTATTTGACATGGGCGCGCTTACCGGACCTTTTGAATATTGACCATTGAGCTGTTTACTTGAGTAAATTATTTTAATTATTGTCATGGTAAATTGTGTGGTTTTAAAATACCTTAATTTATAAATAAAACTTTATTAACGATGCACAGTGCAAAGTTTATCATGCAAATGTTATCTTGTGTAAGTAATTGAATACTTTCTAGTTTGTTTTACATCAATAAAAGTATTAGATAAATAAATAATAATATAATATAATTATTCAAAAAATTATAAGGCATAAAAACCAGTACAGTTTTGCTTAAATTTAACAAACAAACCAAAAAAAATAATAATAATAATAAAAAAAAACATAATAATCATTTTTTTTTGTATTATTTTTTTTTTTTAATTTTTTTTTGCTTGTTTGTTAAATTTAAGCAAAACTGTACTGGTTTTTATGCCTTATAATTTTTTGAATAAATATATTATATTATTATTTATTTATCTAATACTTTTATTGATGTAAAACAAACTAGAAAGTATTCAATTACTTACACAAGATAACATTTGCATGATAAACTTTGCACTGTGCATCGTTAATAAAGTTTTATTTATAAATTAAGGTATTTTAAAACCACACAATTTACCATGACAATAATTAAAATAATTTAAATAATTAAACGAGGAACCAGCAGAAAAAATATTCAGAGTTTTTAAACTTGAATGAATGACTGATTTATTTGCAAGAATATAGGTAGCTAACATAAGATCGGTTTTACTATATTCGGCATTTCTGCCGTGCAAATATTTAGATTTTATATCTTGGTTATACTTATCACTATATACTTGGTAAAGCAATTACTTATACCTTTATGAGAGTGGTATGTATTACTGCTTTGTTGTGACGGGCGAACTCGGAATACTTTCTCGCTCACACACGCACTATTTGTTTCAATGTTATTGATTATAATTATTTGCAGTGAAATTTACTATTTGAAATTCATAATTTATATTTTTAGCCGTTATAAATTAATTAATGTGCATAATTCAAACAATGCGAATTTTTATATGAATAAATAAATAAAAATAGTTGGTTTTAATTAAAAAAATGCTTGCCATTGTTGTGTAAAAAGTATTTTGTTGGTTAATAATAACCTACTTAAAATTCCGTGCAAATAAGTAGGTAGTGACTAATTATTAAATAATTCATTTCTAGAAATTTTACAATACGCCTAAGCCGAACAAAAGAGTCATAAAATTCAATAACCGCAGTGAGCAAAAGTCGGTGGCATCCTTTGATACTTTTGTTATACCTAGCGGGTTTCGGTAATTACATAGAGGTCTTTCTCTCATCACTTATAAGATAAGATAAGAAGCATCTCTTTGTTTGACATTACAATGATGCCCCAGTGCAACTGATAACAAGTCATTTTATGTATCAGTAACATGTGTGTCAGCAACATGTCAGACGAGAGTTTAAATTAATTTATATACAGACTGTGATTTGTGATATAATAATAATAACCTCGTGAAAGCCGAGAAAGATAAACAAATCAAGTATCTTGACTTGGCTCGCGAGGTTGTCGACATGTGGGATGTGGACTCAGCGATCATTGTTCCGATAGTTGTGACAGCCAATGGCCTAATAGCCAAGAGCTTCGACCAACACCTGAGGAGGCTCTCGTTGGGCAGCTGGATCAAGGACTTGATTCAGAAAGCGGTACTTCTGGACATGGCTCGCATCGTCAGGAGGTTCCTCTCTCTGGAGCCCTGACCGCCGGTAGCTTGGACCCTGTTCCCGATACCGGTGGGCTACTACTTTTTATATTTTTAAATGTTTTTTTATCCTTTTGTTTATAAAAATTTTAAAAATTTATTTTGTAAGTATTTAAATGAAATAAAGGAGATCATAATAATAACGTTTATTTATAAAAATGGTGCAGATTTACAACTGAATGATGAATTGATGACTGAATAAAAATAAATACAAACCATACAAGCACTTTTCTTACCATCAGTACTTTTGCGCCTTCTAGCTATACATGGAGGTAGATATATACGGACCGAGAAAGTTGGGACTAGGGTTTAGTATGGACGAAACATAAAAACTGATTTGTTTAGAACTATTTCGTCGTTTGTTGCGGTCGGGTTTTTTGAAACAAGTCAGTTTTTTTTTTAATGAAGCCACTTGTTATTAGACTATTTAATCCTTGTAGAGAAACACTGTCCGGCTGTGGATCAGACGCCATGAAGAAGAGGGTGTCTTAGAGGATAGGCCGCGGGCACCACGTCCATATCTGATAACCTCCAACGTATGGTAAACACTACTATTTCACAAGCGCTATATTCTCAGATGAGAAATGTTTTACGTCGAGCCAATATTGTCGTCGACACTTGTGGCGCGTGATGAATACACGCTACGAACCTAGAAATAGACATGTGCAAAACAGTGCACCACGAAGTGATGTGATATGTCATTACATTTCGTGCCGAGTAATATTACATTACACCATCACTTCAAACATCACGCATGATGATAGGATGTCGCGCCATGCGATAGCACACCATCGCGCGTTCTAATGTAATACAATGTTCTAGTGTAATAAGACATGGTGTCAAGGAAATATAAACCCTTTTATAATAAAAATAGAGTTCTAAATAACATAATAAGTCACCTGACCGGGCGAAATACGAAATCGCACGCGCCTAGTTCCGGACTTCCGATATAAACCGAACATTGCCGATGCGATGCGTTCGGGAGGGCTCGGTTCGAGCGAGTCTGCGAGTCATGTCACGAGCTACTGTGCTGCTACCGCGCGCGTAATGTTTAGTGTGATGGTGTGATGCTTATTTTAGTCGAGTAATGTGTGATGTTACAGTACGCGCTCGGGTGATATTACGCGTGATGCATCACTCGCATTACTCAAACATGCCTACCTAGAAACGTGATTCCTAATCATGATTCTGGAAGGATATGTGCTAATATGTGGGGCTGGATGAGTGCTGATGGTCCCGGAGAGCTTGTCCATTTCCCAGGTCGCCCTGGGAAATGGACAAGCTCTCCGGGACGGCGAAACTTACTGCGAACTATTACAAAACGTAATGGTGCCAACTGTGCTCACAGTTTATCCGAGAGCAGAGCTCCCGGAATTTATTTTTATACAGGACATTGTTTTTCTCGTTAAGTTTTTAGCGACATAATCGCCAACGGCTTATGAAATGAAGGCTAGACCACACCAACTTCCTAGTTCTAAATTTAAAAAACCCGCGTTCTAACGCGTTCAATTATATGTTCTGAAGGGCATGTCTTGAATTTTTTTATTACCATACAACCTTATACTGAACTGAAAATTGCAAAAAGCCTAAGAAAATTTGAATATTGTTAATTGTGTGTTTTACCTACTTACTATGTCCAATATTTTATGAATATCTTTGTTCAGTCCAGTTAATAAATAAATAAAACTGATAAAACTTCAAAATTGTATTTTACTTTTTAATTAATGCCTAACCGACAATAGGATTTATCAAATCAAATTTCTAATTAGAAAAATAAAGACCAAATGTATTATTAACTCAACGAATCCCAGATCTATCTATACTAATATTATAAAGAGGAAAACTTTGTTTGTTTGTAATGAATAGGCTCAAAAACTACTAAACCGATTTAAAAAATTCTTTCACTATTCGAAAGCTACATTATCCATGAGTAACATAGACTAAATTTTATTTTGGAAAAAAATAGGGTTCCGTAAGATATTTGGGTTTTTCGGACACAAGGTGTAAAAAATCAACCAGAAAAGTTACTTATTTTGCGTACGCTGCCTAAACTATAAAAGATAGAACCATAAAATGTTCAAATTAATTGTAGATCTTATAAATATCTACAAAAAAGTCCGCGACACACTATACCTATCTATGTCGAGTGAGGCACAACAACCATTTTTTTATTTAAAAATCTTGAATTTTTTTGGACTACATTTATACGCATTTATTTTACTCATGCTATTCATCCTTATCAAAATAAATTATTTCATCAGTAAGTACAGTTTATGTAGATAATATTTGGTCGTTGAATGATTAAAATTGGTCGTTTGGTTTTGAAGTTATGGCGAAATTAAAATATTACGATTTCTGCTGCACGGCCCGTTGTGAAGTGGGCGTCACCAAGGCCGTGCACGTGCAGGAATAAGTTTACAAAATCAAGTCATAATATAACTATTTACATCACATCCATGATCTGTATAGTGTTATAAAGTTTTCATAATTTTCGCAAAGTTTAAAAAAATCATCTTCTTACTTCTATTTATTTAAAAAAAAATTATTATGTATCTTTATGGGTTATTTTGATTTCATTTTTCGCAAAGTTTAAAAAATACATCTTCTTCTATTTACTTTAAAAAAAAATATTTTGTATTTTTATGGGTTATTTTGATTTCCTTTTGAGATACGCAATCCTGTCACAAATCCGAAATCTACGCGGACGAAGTCGCGGGCAGAAGCTAGTCCATAATATAATAAATAGATAATAGCAGTAGTTTGAAAATAAAAATAAATCTCGAACGGCGCGTGCGTCACCGCGTCGACAGTGCAGTCGGCCCGTCTTATCTTTCATTCGTCTATTCAAGGTCAACGGGGCGGGGCTAGAGAGCGCTTCTATGTTTTGAGTGCAAGCAAAAATGAACTTAGTGGTGATCAGGCGGAAGTGTCCGTGATAGTACGGTAAAGTTTTCATCATTGATAAACACTTCATGTTCCTTCAACCAGTGTTCCCAGTGATGCCCACTTCCATATCGTCGTCCTCCTCCACGTCCGATCCGGGCATTTCCGCTATCGATCGCTCCGACGCAGCAACCTGGTCCTCAACGTCCTCGAATATAGATGGTTCTAAAATAAAACCACATACTAAATTATACTTACGACTTACAAGAAGGAGAAGCGGCTGGATGCGGAGAGCTGAGGACCAAATATAGTGGCGCGAAATGGGAAAGGCTTATGTCCAGTAGTGGACGACTACGGGCTGACGATGACGATGATGACTAAATTATATGCATTGCACTAATAAGTTAACCAAAAGTGGTAAAAGATCACTTACCATCCGGGACGGAGGACGTCGATGCGGTGGGAGACGAAACAACCGCCGAACGCGCCCGGCCTGGGCTGGACGCTACAAATTAAGAAGTTATTGGTTAAATTTAGAATAAAAATGTATTCGTTTCATGTTTTCATTACTACTTTTACTTATTTGAATAACTCACTGGGGGTAAAGCCGAGGAGGTCGATCTCTGCATTGACGATATGGTAGTCTGTATCGAGCAACGCTTCCTCCGACTCGACCGGTATCACATTGATACCCGTCGACGGAGAAAATTGGAGGCTATAAAAAATAACATTGTCTTAAATATCAACATCGACTAATTTCTTTATCTTTTTTATCTAAGTCATCAAACTTATACCTACTTCATGGGAGGCACCTTTCCCTTTCCCTTTCCATTTCCAGTAGGAGGAGGGGTGACTAGAACATCCTCCGCTGCAACCAGAAACAAATAATAAATTAGAAGCTAGAGAAATGTGGTCATCAATATGTGGAATGAGGTAATTTTAAAACAAACCACCTTCGGGTATGGGTGGGGTGCACGAGCGCCAAGGCATATTTAAGTTAGTGCCTGCGTCGCCGCCGACCGGAACACCGACTGGATCTGTAAAAAGAGCATACGATGTAATAAGAATTAAGTCATCAATAATATAATAATGTGCAAGCCACAATAAATTTAAGTAAATACAACAAACCTGTACTTGTTGATGCCCCCTCATTGACTTCCCAGTACCTCCTTTTTCTAGGAGGTGGGGTTGTCGGTGTCCCTGGTACAAGAGGGCAAGGCACTCTTGACGGCGACGGTTTTCTGTAAAATATTTAAAAGTAAGACAAAACAATTTGTCACAAGTTAATTAAAAAAAAAAGAAATACACAATACCTTCGTTGTTTCCTTTCTGGAGCATCAGGAAGCAGGCACCTGCCTGTTTCCTTCTCCTCCCTTAGTGCAAGGTACTGCACCTTTTGGACGGGTGACATACGACTCAGGTGCTTCTTGTATGTCACCCGCCTGACCCGGGAATTTTGGTGCGCCTCGATAAACGATAGAGGGCTAAAAGAAAATAATAATACTTAAAAACAGCCGTATCATCTAGAGACAAATTTTGAATAGTATACATACTGAGAGGGCTGATCTGCCGGCTGGCTGGCTCCGGCATCCTCAATGTGCACTGGAAGTGCTCTAAAAAAGTAACAAAACTTTGAAATAATCCTTTACAGCAGACATCAATAAATTATTTAGCAGACAGCACTTAAGTAACATACGGTTCTACTAGCTGGCCACCACCACCGCGTCGCAAGCCACGACCAGTGCCTCGTGCACGACCACCGGCTCGCAAGCCACGACCAGCGCCTCGTGCACGACCAACGCCTCGTGAGCCACGAGCAACAGTACCGAGACGCGGGCCACCGGGGCCACGAGCCGCGGTACTGCTTCGTGAGCCACGAGGCCGGCCGGTGCCACGAGCCCGCCCGTTCGGTGCAGGTGCGGTCCATTCCGTGTCCATCATGCTATATTCAAAAAGCAAGGTAAAGCAAAACAAAAAAAGAAACAGAAAGCACCACCACGTAACATTATTCAAACAATGATTTATAATTCTAAAAATCCGAATTCCGAAATCCTGATTTTAATTCCGAGGAATAAATTCACCATGTACACCAAGCTTTACAGCAAAATAGGTAACAATTACAAGATGGCGTACGAATTTGGTCGGACGCGTGAATATTTTTTACATGTTTGAAGTTACAGTGTAATGTTTTCGTATTGAATGGACAGAATATTCATCTAATTAATAATTGGTCGATGATTTCAAGGAATCATAGAAGAAATCAACGTAATTAAACCAAAACAACAATAAACCATTTTCAACCGCCGCCGCCGGCCGCGTCCGTTTGAGGAAAAACACAGAAATTACGTATTATTTTACTCACCGACTTGAATCCTGTACTAATTCTTATCACTTATAATATTGTTAATACACACAAATAGTTTTACCTGGTTTTGTTGCGTATTTATCTGTATTTCGATGACACTCGTTACCGCGATCAAAACAAAACAGAGTGACGCAGCAAACAATATTTTTTTCAACCATAGACTCGTGTTAAATACGGATCCCTAATGGATAGTGCCGACCTCGCGCATTCCCGCCTGTTTACGCCAACCGCACGATAACTGCAGCGTCGACATCCGTCCAGCCACGAGCCGCCGACGCAGCAAAATTCATGATAGCAATTAATTACTTTTAAGTATTTTTTCGGCCATTCCATATTCTAGCATCGAATAGGTTTCACTAAATTTATTGTAATAATTTCATTTTGAATTAAATTAGTTATAAAATATCTTTGGTTTTTTTTCGATCCACCGTCTGCAGTCTACGTAATTGGCGCAGTCGGTAGGATACTCGCGGGCCGGTTCGCGAATCGCGTTAGAATCATCTCATATTGATCACCACGATCGCGAGTCACCCGGGCGGCTATCAAGTCACGTCACGAGTATCCAGAATCTACGGTAAAGCTGCGGAGCCGCGTGGAGAATCCAGACATCGATTCACGGCAAAGAACCAGAGATGAAACATATGTGAGTACACCAGAATCTTTCTCGTGTTGCTTCCTCTCTATTCCTAGTTACTTTTATGTCCAATATTTTTCATCACGAAAAATCTAACCGTCAGGAACCTGCATCGCGACAGGCTCGCCGACATATAGTAGATATTAGCAGAGATTTAGATAGTGAATTAGATTTTAATTTAAACAGTTTATTTGAACCTATAATAATGCCTTACGACCCCGATGTAATTTTCAAGGCCCTACGCCTTGTGCCCGATTTTGACGGAAACCCCAATATACTGACGAGGTTTATTAACATCTGTGACCGGATAGTAACACAGTACGCAAGCGCTGAACCAGGCAACGAGTTAGGGAACCTGTGTCTTTTAAATGGCATCCTAAACAAGATAACAGGGCCTGCCGCATCCACCATCAACTCAAATGGTATTCCGGAAACATGGGCAGGTATCAGATCAGCTCTAGTTAATAACTTCTCGGATCAGAGGGACGAAACGGCCTTGTACAACGACCTCTCGCTGGCTACGCAAGGTAATAGGACCCCGCAAGAATTTTACGATCAATGTCAGACTTTATTTAGTACAATTATGACTTACGTGACGTTACATGAGACTTTGCAAACGACTATCGAAGCAAAGCGGACACTATATAAGAAAGTGACAATGCAGGCCTTCGTACGTGGACTAAAGGAACCTTTAGGCTCACGTATACGTTGTATGCGTCCGGAAACCATAGAAAAAGCTCTAGAATTTGTGCAGGAAGAATTAAATATTATATACCTGCAACAACGTAATGATGTCCCAAAGGCTCAAACTTCTCAGGGCACACCCAAAATTTTATACAAACCTCCTATGATGCCTGTTATGCCGTTTAACTCGTTAAATGTTCCGCGACCCCCAGTACCTAACTGGCCTACTCCAGTAGGACAGCGTGGCCACCAACCCCAGCCTCAGGCCTTTAAATTCAATAATCACAACCAGCACCAAAATCGCATGCCTACCCGGACCCAGCAAATGTTCCGTGCACCAATACCAAACTACAACCCTCAAAGCAACGTTTTCAGATTGCAGCAGAGGACTAATCCATCACAAAATTTCGGTCCGAAACCTATGAGCGGTGTTCAACATTTTACACCGAAACCATTACCGATGATGCCAGGGCACGATTGGCAACGAAACGGGAACCCACCACCGAATAATTATTTTAAGACGCGTGAATTAAACCTCAGCGAACTTGCTTTGCCTGATAGCTCTTACTACTCAGCTGATTATTACTATGAGCCAGTATATGACTACTACACGGACGGTAATGACTGTTACATTGTTTGTGACTTTGACTACAACATCAATATGACTGACTCCAACTTGACTACATCTTCTGTTAATCAGATGGCAGGTGAGGCGGAGCCACAACCAGGCCCAAGCAATGCAAATCAGAACCAGAATTTTCAGTCGGACCAGACATCCAAAGAGCAAAAATAGACCTTAACTTACAGACCCAAAGACAGTTACCCTACATAGAAATTGCCTGCCCTCCTTTAAAATTCTTGATAGACACTGGCGCTAACCAGTCGTTTATAAGCCCCGAGGCTGTACAGAAGTTTTTCAGGGATTATACTCTTAACTATGACCCTTTCGAAGTTACAAACGTACACGGCGTCAGCAGAAATGACTATTCCATAACGCTACCATGCTTTAATGAATTCAATGAGGCCGATAGTATAAAACTATTCGTTTACCGTTTTCACGATTATTTTGATGGCCTAATAGGATTGGACTTACTATCTAGATGGGAGGCTAAAATAGATTTGAAAGATTTCCAATTAATAACGCGTACTGCTACAAACCAGATTAAAGTATACAACTCACGCAATGTTAACCTGTACGAAGACATCATCCCAGCTAAAACTTCTAAGTTAGTCAAAATACCCATCAATGCCCCGGACGGCGACGTTTTAGTGGACGCACAAATATATTGTAACTGTATCATCCACGAGTGCCTTACCACTGTTACCAATAGTCGTGGTTATGTGGAGTTAGAAAACCCAACTCCTAATGACGTCATATTTTCACTGGACCAACCAACCCGTGCAGAACTGTTCAATGCTAAGTGCACGCAAACGAAGCAATCAAATCGCGTTGACAACGTATTATCGCGTTTACGTACGGACCACCTTAATGCAGAGGAAAAAGCTAATCTCTTAACCCTTTGCTCTCGTTACGCAGACGTATTTTACATTGACGGAGAACCATTAACATTCACCAACAAGATTAAACATCGTATAAGAACAACGGACGAAATTCCCGCATATACTAAGAGCTACCGGTACCCTTTCGTTCATCGGGAAGAAGTTAGGGATCAAATTTCCAAAATGCTAGAACAAGGTATAATAAGACCGTCCGATTCCGCGTGGAGCTCGCCCATATGGGTTGTGCCAAAAAAAATTGACGCTTCCGGAAAGCAGAAATGGCGCCTCGTAGTCGATTTCCGAAAATTAAACGAAAAAACAATAGACGATAAATACCCCATACCAAATATCAGTGACGTCCTTGACAAATTAGGCAAATGCCAATACTTTACGACCCTAGACTTGGCCAGTGGCTTTTACCAGGTAGAGATGGACCCTCAAGATATACCAAAAACAGCATTCAACGTGGAACACGGGCATTTTGAATTCCTTCGGATGCCCATGGGACTTAAAAATTCACCGTCCACCTTCCAACGAGTCATGGACAATGTTCTAAGAGGCCTGCAAAACAACATCTGCCTTGTGTACCTTGATGACATTATAGTATACAGCACCTCCCTTCAGGAGCATATGGACAATTTGGAAAAAGTTTTCCAAAGACTTAGAGAGTCCAATTTCAAAATCCAGATGGACAAGTCCGAATTTCTAAAACTCGAAACCGCTTATCTGGGACATATCATCAGTAGGGATGGCATCAAACCAAACCCCGACAAGATCTCTGCAGTCCAAAAATACCCAATCCCGAAGACCCCTAAGGAAATCAAACAATTCCTAGGACTCCTAGGCTACTACCGAAAATTTATCCCCGATTTTGCTCGTATCACCAAACCTCTTACCCTATGCCTGAAGAAAGGTAGTAAAATTAACCTCAACCCCGAATATGTCAATGCCTTTGAAACCTGCAAGACCTTGCTAACCAATGACCCTATTCTACAATACCCAGACTTCAAAAAAGAGTTCAACCTCACAACAGACGCTTCGAATGTCGCTATTGGAGCAGTGTTGTCTCAAGGACCCATAGGCTCCGACAAACCCGTCTGTTACGCTTCTCGTACACTCAACGAAAGCGAGCTAAATTACAGCACCATCGAAAAAGAATTGCTTGCCATAGTCTGGGCAACGAAATACTTTAGACCCTATCTCTTCGGTAGAAAATTTAAAGTACTGACTGACCACAAACCCTTGCAATGGATGATGAACTTGAGAGAACCAAATTCACGACTGACCAGATGGAGACTCAGACTAAGCGAATATGACTTTACTGTAGTGTACAAAAAAGGAAAAATTAATACTAACGCGGATGCTCTCTCCCGTGTAGAAATCCATAACGAAGAAGCAGAAGAGATCAACTCATTGATCGAAAATATTAGAAGCCTCAGATCAATGATTAATAACCCATCGGAGGCGCCACCTCCACCAACAAACCCCTCGATTGACACCGACCCATCGACTGAAGGTACTAACGACCTTGAATCAATGATCAACAACCCAACAGAGGCACCACCTCCACCAACAAACTCCTCGACTGACACCGTGCACACCAGTAATGAACATCCGATACTAGAAATCCCCATTACAGATGAACCTCTCAATAAATTTCATCGACAGATCCACTTTACTATAGTAGGTGACATAAAACGCCGACAGACAGTAACTAAACCATTCGAAAATCATACTCGAATTGCGGTCCAAATTTCAGAATCCAATTTAGAGAACGATATAATAAATGCTATCAAGGAATACGTGAATCCTAAGGTCAAAACAGCTATCCTAATTAATCCACCCTTGGCCATGTACTCAATAGTACCCATCATACAAGACAAATTCAGAAGCTCCTCACTTAACCTGGTACTAGCCAAGACAGAACTCGAGAACGTTAAGGAATACCTCCGACAACAAGACATTATCCGACACTACCATGACGGTAAGACGAACCACCGTGGTATTAATGAATGTCATCTAGCCCTCTCACGAAAATACTACTGGCCAAAGATGAAAGAACAAATCACCAAGTTTATTAATGAGTGTACCATTTGTGGTCAAGCTAAGTACGATAGGAACCCAATAAGACCTCAATTTAACATAGTGCCCCCAGCTACCAAACCACTTGAAATTATTCACATGGACCTCTTTACAGTTCAGAACGAAAAATACATTACTTTTATCGATGTCTTCACGAAATATGCCCAAGCGTATCACCTACGAGACGGCACCGCTATTAGCATCATACAGGCTCTATTACGGTTCTGCACCCACCATGGATTACCCATGACTATTATCACCGATAATGGCACTGAGTTTACGAACCAGCTTTTCTCCGAATTCATACGTCTTCATAAGATAGTTCACCATAAAATTCTACCTCATAGCCCGAACGACAACGGTAACATCGAACGGTTTCACTCAACCTTATTGGAACACATCAGAATTCTAAAACTGCAAAATAAAGACGAACCGATAGTTAATCTTATGCCATACGCCATCATAGCATACAATAGTTCAATCCACAGTTTTACAAAGTGCAGACCGTTTGACCTAATGACTGGACATTTTGACCCCAGAGACCCAATCGACATAGACTTGACTGAGCACATGTTACAACAGTATGCGCAGAATCATAGACAACAGATGAAGCAAGTTTATGAAATCATTAATAACTCGTCTCTTGCGAATCGTACCGACCTAATCAACAATAGAAATAAAACCCGCGAGCTTGAAGTAGAATATGCCCCTCAGCAACAAGTTTTTATCAAAAACCCCTTTGCCAGTCGCCAAAAAACTGCACCACGTTACACACAAGATACAGTACTCGCTGATCTGCCCATACACATATATACTTCGAAAAAACGTGGGCCCATAGCCAAAGCACGACTGAAACGTGTTCCTAAAACAAGCCAATTGTTACAGGATCCTGCTACTACTAACAATCCATGCGACTCATCCTCAAGAGATACGACTTGAAACCTTAGCCGATGGACCAGGACTATTACCATACAGATTAGGACCAACCAGACTAACTACACACTACCATTCATTCATACAATATATACAATTGACCGACATAGAAGATAAAGTAAATTCCGTACAGACGCAACTAAAGACTTTCAAAACTAAACTTACTAACGAGACTTACATGCTTTACGAATATCAAATTGACTATCTTACCAACAAACTTAGTAAGGTACTACAACAAGTAAAATCTTTGGAACCTGCTAGAGTCAAAAGAGGTCTTGTAGACAGCCTTGGGTCAGTAATAAAGAGTGTTACTGGCAATTTAGATTATCTAGATGCCCTGAAATACGACGAAGCTATTAAAACTTTACAAAATAATGAAAATAAAATAGCATCAGAGTTTAATAACCACATCAGCCTAAGTAAAGAATGGATGACCCAACATGGTTCCATTTTAGACCAAATAACAAAAAATCAGGAAAAGATCAATGCAACATTAGAAGTACTCTGGGAGAAAAGTGCTTACACAGACCACAGTTTAATAAAGTTCGCAAAATTTGCCCAAATTTTAGGAATCATAACTAATAATGTAGAAGATTTAATGTTAGAGATAATCAGATTAGAAAACATAATGGCTTTTATACGTGCATCCAGCACCCATCACTCCATGATAGATATAGAAGTTTTAAGAACTATGATAGATAAATTAAAGTCCATATACAACCAAGATAAAGTCTTAAATTTAGAATTACGAGAATATTATAATCTTATAAAACCAGGTTCCTACTTTATTGATAGAAGAATAGTAATAGTATACAGTTTCCCTATAGTCTCTACAGACATTTACGATTTATACAAACTATCCGTTGTACCCAACCAGCAACAACTCGCCCTTATTCCTTCCTCTCCCTATATAGCAACAAACGAGAAATCATTCGTGTACATGGAGGCTGAATGCCCGAAGTACAGTAGCATCCATCTCTGTGAAAGGAAGACAAGTCATCAGATCCGGACAAAACCTGACTGCATCCAAGAACTCATCATCAACCAAGGCCTAGAAGACACCTGCCAATTCACTAAAATTTCACTCTCCAAACAAGCAGTAGAAAAACTTGACGACCAACACTACGTTCTATCATTGCCCCAACCGACGAAAGTACAGTTAGCCTGCGGCAGAAAAGACTTCAACATTCTGGAGGGAAGTTATCTCGTCACCGTACCCATAGACTGCTATCTGCAAACAACAGAATTCACAATCATCAACGACAGCAACGAGATAAAAGGACAGCCACTAAAATTATTAAAAATCCCCTACAACGATATGAATCAAACGACTGACTCCACTCACATCATCGGCTTCAACTCAGTCAACTTAGAAGAACTTCACAGCATCCAGAGCAAGCTTCTGATGGAACACCCTATTCAGATTGACAAGACCCAGCCGGTTGTTGTATACCATACCACCATACCATTTTACATCTTTGTACTATGCGCAACCATATTAATCGTTTTTGTAATAAGCCGCAGATACAAATGCTGGAACCCAAGAGCGGACGACAGAGAAAAGCAACAGACTCTTAAAATACACACGTCTGAAGATGTGACCAGAAAACGAGATGAACTCCCAGCAACATTTTCTCTCAATATGAGCAAATAGTTGCTGTTCTGCGGATGGAGGTGTTAAATACGGATCCCTAATGGATAGTGCCGACCTCGCGCATTCCCGCCTGTTTACGCCAACCGCACGATAACTGCAGCGTCGACATCCGTCCAGCCACGAGCCGCCGACGCAGCAAAATTCATGATAGCAATTAATTACTTTTAAGTATTTTTTCGGCCATTCCATATTCTAGCATCGAATAGGTTTCACTAAATTTATTGTAATAATTTCATTTTGAATTAAATTAGTTATAAAATATCTTTGGTTTTTTTTCGATCCACCGTCTGCAGTCTACGTAATTCTCGTCACACCTAGTGTTGTCATACATCTAAACGTGCGGAACTTACCAACGAAGCATTCTGAATCTATGGAATTAACGTCAGAGCCAAACAATATCGACTAAACTTCACGTTGACCGTAGAATGCGTCTTGGGATAAATTGTTCTCAACCCACAGATCACGGCATATTTATTCTGGGATTGGAATTTCCCAACGAACGTAATAGCGGCTACTAGTCACAACAATTTAGTTTTGACTATAGTATTATCAGTTAAATCTATTGTTACAACTGGCTCAACACATATGGGACCGGACCCGTTACCAACCAACTCATCATAAAGACTGCAGGTGATCGCAGACTCTTCACGGGCTTTGAGAGTTCTCAAAGCAGTTATTGTGTTGTGGGCCTTGCTTAATTCCCGTTCTAGATCAGATATGCGTCTCAAAGTCAGTTCGTGGGTGTCGCTACATTCCTGGAAATTTGACACTAGTTGACGGAGGTGCTGATGCTGGTCAAGTATGACCATATGCTGTATATGTAGTTCAGTCAGCTGGTTCTTATGTTCTTGTCATTAATGAGCTTTATTTCCACCTCGCTGTCTTCCCTTTCACAGAGCAGCTGTTTACAAGTAGCTTCAGAAACCTCGAGCTTCGTCAAGGTAGATTTTTTTTTTTTTTTTAATTATAATTCACAAAACTGATGTACAATCACAAATGCATTAAAACCTTTACGACACAATATTTCTGATTGACATCTACTAGATGTGAATCTAGCATGCATAATTTAAGTAAGACAATTAGTTATTTAAAGATTTAAGTAAGACAATTAGTTATTTAGATCTTAGTTTTGCTTCCATCTCCTTGATTTTAGCACTGCGGGTCATCATTTTCTTATCTTCAGTTTCAAATTAATGCGTAATGTTCCAGTGCAGTACGTCTTATTATCGAGAAGTTTTTTTGCTAAACCAAAACTGTTATAAAAATCATCCATGTATAGCGCCCATGCACTATACATGGACAATTTTTATAACAGTTTTGGTGAGGTGATGCAGCTCATGAATGAAAAGCTTCGTAATGGCCATCCATTACCAAGCTTTTCATTCATGAGCTGCATCACTACTTTCTCGGCGTGACCTTTTCCAGAAACCTCGTGGTCATGACCGCCTGCGTACACACGGAATTTTAAAATCAAACCGTCAGGTTCAGTGAGCATAATTATAATTTGATCACATATTTGTGGCGTTTATTTTTTATAAATTGGCGGAACTTTAGTCGACCTCTCCATAATATCATGCTCTCATCTAAAGATAATTCTTTCGCGGGGTAATAACAGTTGTTCATTTTCGTATTGAAATAGTCGATGACACTGCGAACTTTTAGCACTGGGTCACCATTATCTGCTTCAGACGTAAAATGGAGACATCTCATAATGAGTAGAAATCTATTCCGACCCATCTGTTTAGCAAAAATTGGTATGGAAAATAACCTGCCTGTTTTCCAGTAATCCTGAAGGCGACTAAGCTGAATAGTGCCCATATGAAATAGTAGACCAAAAAAACTCTCAACTCGGAAACAGTTCCTTCCATGCCGATATTCTAGATTTTTGTGACACTCCAGCTGATAATTTGACTGCTTGTTTATTAGTTTCATCACAAATCATTGTAAGAAAATTTTCACTAAAGAAGTAATCGAAATAATCAATAGGTCTTATCCCAGGATTAGCGTTAATTATTTATTAATTAGTTGAGTCGCGTAAAAAATAAGTTTTTCATTTCGCCTACCTCGGTCCACTCGGATGTAGAGCCTTCAACTGATGGTCTGATTGAAGACATATCTTCTTGGGATAGATTGAGTTGGTCTGCTGAAGTATCGGGCGTCGACTGTGGTGGGGCGGAATGTGGCCTTCTGATCGGTGAATTTGATTCTATATTTATGGCAGATACGCAGGAAAATGTAAGCTGAAGATTGGTCCTCTTCCTCACTTCCAGGGTCAAACTCGTCCCTCGATTCAAGATCGGCAAATAATTTATCTTTGACGTCTGAATCACGTAAATAACTCGTATTACAACGACTTCTTTTAGGTCGCGAAGGGCCTGCCTCATATAACATATCATATAACTTGCTTGAATCGTAAAAAAATCAAGCGCAGTGCCAACGTAAACACAACACGTCAAACGCAATACCGGCGGCACACTGACTCATAGAAACTGTACTGAGCCTACTACGCACCCCGCGCCAGCGCGGGCTCGGCAGCGAAGTTGTTAATACCTAGGTTTTAGTCAAACCTAGGTATTAACAACTTCGCTGCCTAATTGTATTACACTAATTTAACATATTTATAACACTTTACCGGCTACCAGTGTTGCCAGCAAAAAAAAGTCGTTGTAAATTTAACAAATCACTTCTTAAAGTCTATACAATAGTATGTTTCTTCATCCACTACTACGATATTCTCTATAAATCCTATATAATAGCTGCACTTTTGTCTCATAAGGTATTTCACAAGCACGCAATCATTTAAACTGTAAGCTTTCGCATTTCTTTTCATACCAGTCTTGTCTGTTGAAGTAGTTGGACTGCCATGTCATGCAGTCCACAATTAAAACTTATGCGCTATGTATACAATGTTTTATTTAAAATTTAGGTATAGGTCATCTCTCGTCGAGTGACGTCATTACAGACTGTTTTCTAATATCTGGATTTTATTACTACTACTGTCAACTCGTTTCAAATCCTTATTGACACGAAAGATTCTTGTTCCAATCTTTGATGAGATTCTTCTCCTAGAAGTTGGTTTTCTTTTAAAGTATTGACATTATTTTTCTCTAAATCATTATTCTGAATACGGTTATCAGTTTTACAATTTACAGTACTGTGCTGATTGTTGCAGCTGTGATTAGGTTTTCTTTTAAAGTATTGACATTATTTTTCTCTAAATCATTATTCTAAATACGGTTATCAGTTTTACAATTTACAGTACTGTGCTGATTGTTGCAGCTGTGATTAGGATTTATACCAACTACTTTTATGGTGCAATTTAAGGCTAATGAAAGCAGACTTAGTGGCTCGTTTGTTGTAGCAACGTATAAAGATTCGTCATTATTACAAATTAGACTTTTCGGAATATTGTGGTCATGTATTTCGTGGGACTTAACACGTTGAGCACTTACCCTGACACCAAATTACGGCAGTAGAATTTGCCATACTAAATGACAAACGTTTCACTTCGTAGTGTCATGTTGGCCATATATGTGCCTGTCGAAATTAGATACTACGTCGATGGACGTGAACGTTTCTCGACGTTGTGTCATGTTGGACATGTGTTTCCCTGCCCAAATGCGACACTACGTCGACAGACGTGGACTTCTTGCGACGTAGTGTCGTGTTGGACATATGTTCGTCTGCTTAAATCCGACACTACGTCGAAAGATGTCCATGTAATAATGTCAAAGTCCAAGAATTTTTTTCATCTCTGCAACGGTAGTATGGCGTAAATTTTGAGACCGGGAGTATCGGTTTGATGGTTTGTTCGGATTACACAAAGCTGTACCATAATTATTAGTACATTGGACCACACACTCGATTAACTCTTTGGGAAAAACATGATCGAAAACTTGTTCAACGCTAGTCTGAGAGCTAACGTCAAATTGTATGTCATGTGAATCGATATCAAATTCAAAAACAGGAATTTAATCTATTGTACTCGTATGTGTCCACGGCTGTTCCTCTGATACAGGGGATCTTTGCTGGTTCTGCCGTGGTGCTGGATCTATATTATTGTTATGCTGAGACTGAGATGTAAGAAGGGGTGGCGAGTTGTCTATTGATTCTGAAATTGGTTCAGTATGTTCGGTAGGACTATCGTCCCGCTCAAAATCCGAACTTCTATTTGAGATATCATACTTGAATCCGATGAAGCGACAGGGCCTCCAGAATACTCCAGATGTGAGTCGACGAGGTCTGAATGAAAATATTTCTTCTAATGAACTAGAGGCGCCAGCTTCGTCTATATGCTGTGGTTCATAGTTCATGTCAGAACCATAATCCCCGTCATTGTCCTCGAAAGGATCCAGCACCCTAATTGCGTAACACTCGATCAATCGGAATCGGTTTCATTTTGACAGTTCAACAACATTCATTGCGTTATATATACGAAAAATTTGTCTGGCCAACACGTAGTTGGCCAGACAAATTTTTCGAGCTTATGAAGTAATGGATTAGCAATTTGCTTCAAAATGATTCTGATTCCGATTGATTGTGTATTACGCAATTAGGGTGTTGATTCTGTTCAGATTCTGAATTTGATGATCGTCAGATCGTCGAACAAGCGTATTTTTGGACGTTTCTTGGAATTTTTTGCCGTCATCTGAAGGCTTGCCGACATCTGAAGGCTAATTCTCGTAACTTAAAACGTTCAAAATCTAGTCGCAGTCTCATCTCGGCGACAAACAAATGACAAAAACTTGTCAAAATGTAGGGAAATTAGAGGAATTTTTGAATTCCTAAAAAAAAACGAAAAAAAAAATCCTCTGAAAGTTCACAGTCTGATCTCATCAGACTGTGAACTTTCTTAAAATTACGAGAATTGCCCCTCTAGTGTTAGATCTCATGTTTCTTCAGGAAACCTTGAAATTCTCCATTGGTACTCGTATATTCAGTGCCATTATCGATACGAAATTTCATTAATCTTTGTGTAGACACACTGGTCATATTTAGACCTTGAAAAACCCATCTTTATTATATGGTCATGAATCTTTTGGTTCCAACACCTGGCAGCTTGTTTCAGGCCATATATGGCTTTCTTCAATTTGCAAACCTTGCCATTCATCATAAAATGTAAATTACTTTATTAAACCACTGTGTAACAACGATACAAAAATTATCATTGAAAGCAAGGTTAAGAAACGAAGAAACTTCAGGCTTACGCCAAAGTTGTCAAAAGTGGACAGTTGTTGAAGTAGATGTAGTTAGTGTGGCGCCGAAGAAAGAGACACATAAGATACAGAAGTGGAAGGCGCCGAATTTAAAATCAGTCTAATGGACAAAGAAAGCTTTACTCTAGTTGAGGGCAAGAAAAGTCGATCGCATCGCAACCACAACAAACACGGTACCACTCCTGCAAGCGGGGATTTTTGAGCTGTAGTGCTCATCATTCTTCTGCATATTTCCCGGTTGAACTGACAGACGTCCAGGAAGGAGCCAAGGCCAAATCAGTGGCGAGGAAGGAAAAATGTCAAAATGTAGGGAATTAGAAGTATGTTTTGACAGATTGAGACTGAGATCAGACTGTGAACGTTCTTAAAATTACGAGAATTTCCCCTCTGAAATTATAAAATATTCATTGCGAGCTAAATCTTAAATTTGTTTCTATTTCAAGATTATATTATGATAAAATATAGTAATATTACATGAATATAAAAAAAAAATACTACAAAAATAGTGTTAATTGGCGGCTGACGATTTTTTCTAATACCTTGGATAGACATGGTAATATACTTATAAGGCGTAGGTCTTTTAAAGGGTATGGATTAGAATTTTTTGGCAAGGGTCTAACTGAGGCAATTTTCTATAGGTCGGAGAACGTAGACGTCACTATGGAGCAGTTTATTATGTCCATTACAACAGTTAACGTATGCAGCAGGGTCATGTTAATCATGTCCAGGGTAATGTTATCGTAACCATTACGGGGCAGTGGTCCAACTGCTCTGTACAACTAGTTGGACCATGGGTCTTTACTAGGGGCAGTTGTCCAACTTTAAAAATAGTTGGACCACATCATCTTTTGAGAGTTCCGTGGTCGAATTCATTTAAAAAATAACTTGCCAACTCTAAAAACCTCAACTGCATCTTTATGTGTGTATAGTACCTACTGGTTTACGGTTATATTGAACCTCTTTGCAGTAAAATAACAAAATTAAAGTCAGGTGACTAATTTTTTAACTTTATTTTTTTACAATGTTTTACAACATTCAACGAAATTTATCTAAAGCATGACCTACAGTAATATCACCTGAAATCAGTTGTAGCTGTATTTCTCGTATATAATCATCATTCTCAATTTGAACTTTACGTCTTTTGTGTGGGATTTCGCTTGACAACGTTGTAAAATTTTCTAAAACATTTAATAGACGTAACATTGTAACATTTTTTGCATTAATGCAATGTTATTAGTCCTATGCCTCTGGCTAAATACGCTTATAAGCTGAGAAAATTCATCAAAAATTCCTTTAATCCAATAACGCTCTATATACATATTGAATTAGTTTGTTAGCTTCAATACCACTTTCTTGTTTTATATATTCCCAGCCTTCTACAAATTTATCACTGTGCAATAGTGGAAAAACTGAGCATAATGAAATAGTTCGTTTGACTCTTTTTGATTTAGTTTTTGAGATACCTAATTTTTTTGCTTTTCTCCAAATACATTGTGACCAATGATAATAACAGCCTGCAATTTTAACTGTCGGACAAAATTCTTTAATGCTGTTCAGAATAGACATTTCGAAGTCACAATGTAATATTTTTGGATCCCAATTTAACTGTGATCTTAGCATTTCAAATAACGCAAAATAAGTGGATTGCTTTTTGTCACTTAGAAAAGCAAAAACCAAAGGCGCAACACTAATAGACTCATTTGTGCTTCCCGTATCGCCAAATATAGTAAATAATTGTACGAAAGGCCTGAGGCAACATTTAAAGGTTCCGTCCGCAAAATAAGTACTCATTTAACTTTTTCATCAGCTCTCTTGCTTTAAATGAACAAAAAACTATGATACGCGTTCCTTCATAATAATAATCAGTCAATAGAAATTCTTTAAATTTGTGTGGTACTTCTATTACTTCCGTATTAGAAAATACCGTTTTTGAAACACCCAATGATTGGTTTCTAGCATTATAAAGGCTATGCTTCAAATTTGAATATGATGGAAATGTAGTTATAGTATCATATGTTGTATTTTTATATTTAGTTAAAGTATCGTTATACAGTTTTGGAATAGGTTCATCGGAAACCTTTACTTGTTTTTTCAAGTTGTCTAATGATAGCGATATTTCATTTTGTACTTCATTTGGAATACAATTATCACAATGAGGCGTCGTGTTTACTACTTCCTCCTTTACCTAAAATTAAAGAAAATCTTCCATTACTTATTATTAACCGTGTTTCTGTAATAACTGTAAGATTGGACTATAAATAGAAATTCAATGATACGTAGAATTACCTATTAATACGTACATTAACGGTCACCGATCCTTTGCAACTCATTATCCTTTGTGTTTCCGTGTTTCCGTGGTGTACCTACCCACCACAACTCGCTTTCAGAGTCGTGTCTATACTTAGCTACGTAATAATAGCTATTATTGACAATTATTTGTGACCGAAAATAAAAAAAAATACTTAAAAAAAATATTATTTATTTTTGGTTTTTTTACCCACGCCTTTTCCTTTGGGCGTGGGTATTTCTGGCCGGAGGCACGGCCGTTTGGCGGACCGGTCGTCGATGATGACGGCTCGCTTTGCCGCCCGCAGCAAAGCCGTCATCATAGACTCCTGACCGACGCCGCTCCCCCCGGCCCCGCCGACGCCACTCCCCCCGGCCCCGCCGACGCCGCTCCCCCCGGCCCCGCCGACGCCAGCGGCAGTCGGAGGCAGTGCCTCCGACGGGACCCAATCACTAGGATTGGTATCCTCATCGTCTTGCCTAACAAAAAAGTTATAAAAATGTAATAAATTATAAATGATTTTATTTTGTAAGTAGACATACACTAACACAACAACAAACACTTTTACACGTCAATCATATTTTAAAACTAGATGAGGTCGGCGTTTCCTATCTGACTAGTCTGAGAAGAAAGGCCGAACGAAACAAACTCAGACGTCACAGTTTCTTTTAAAGTCCAGACATAATCTTGGTCAGATCATATGAAGACCATGTAGGTCGATGTCTGAGATGGTCTTTTGAGGAAAGAACCACACAGATTGAGAGGACCTGTCCAGTCAGTGCACGCATATGTCAGAAATCGTGCAGCTCAATTCAAAACTTAAACTCAATAGGTATAACTTCTAAGAAAACTGCACATATTACAGCGAAATTATTGTTTTGTTTAGTACCTAAACAATTAATTATGAAAGAATACTTACATAAATCCTTCTTCCATTTTTCACTATAATTTGTAATTTTGTATGCTTTCGCGCTTTTCTCGCTGACAGCAAATTTGCAAGCGACAACATATGAACATACTATCTTTTTAGTTTATGGCCATTCAATATCAGGCACAGTCATCGGACCGTACTGCCTAGTTTTACGTGAATTGTAATAAATAAATAATTCAAAATAATGTATCCTATCTATGAGTATCTATAATGTAATTAACGACGTTATTTAATATTTTGTAAAATAATAGATAGCGACGTAAAACGTCGAACCAACAATTCTGTGGTATGGATCGAATCTAATCTGTATAAGTACGAAAAAAATACCACAAGGCCTCTGTAGCCATGCCAAAAATATATATAAAAAAATTGTATAATTTCTGTAAGACCAAAACTGTTCTAAGTAGTTAAAAAAAGTATCTGCTTTTCACCCAGGCACCTACTTACCGATTTTGTAGGTTAGAGATACTAATAATCTGTAATAATAACAGCATGGTTATGTGGTATAGACCTAGTTAAAACCTACATTATATAGCGTATTTCATGATTCGTACATGTTTTTTACGTAATACGTAGGTAGATATGTTCATCTTTCATTCATTCATTCACAGATTCACTTCACATCTTCATTCTCGTCACAAGCAGTCGTTCACTTCACTTACCTACCTTACCTACCTACTTTAAGTTCAAAAGTATTTACGTGTATTTACGTACCTACTTCAAAAATAAAAAAAAGTATAGTTTTAGTATATAGTTATCAATAAGTTATAAAATGTATTCACTGTTGGGCGAAATTGATCAAGGTACTCAGGATTAGGGATACATACCGTTTCTTGAGTAAATAAAACAACATTTTGTAACAGTTCATTGAAATTTATTTTGGCGGGGTCATGACTAAAAATTGAGTACCTAATTAGTCATAACCCCGCCAATCTTCAACGGCGCGGCAGCGGTAATGCCGCCATGTTGAAGACGGCACCGGGATGTCCGGGGCGGTGAAGGACGTGGCCGTCGCGGGAGCACTGGTAGCCGCCGCTCTGGAGCACGGGGCCACTGCAGCTCCCACAGACGACGCTCGTTACGCGCCTTCCGCCAAAGCACTACCCGGTGCTCTTCTCGTCTGCTTCTTAATTTTCTAAAAAAGAGAATTGACACTTAAAACTCAAATATCAATAACGTATGTACTAATTTTAAATCTCCACAGTGAAAATTGACAAAGACCACATTGAAATATTATGTTAAATTATAACTACAAAACAAGTAGTAGGTAGGTATTTTGTTTTTCGATAACACGCGAAGTTAACGTCTTCTGCTTGTAATAATAGCTTCTAGAAGTAGATAACTAATAGTACCGAGCTGTAAAATTGGTTTTCTTTTTGTAATCAAACGTAAATATACCAAAGAAAACCGGTTGCTTGAAATTTATTTCCTAATGAATACGATACCAAACTTAATGAAGTTTGCAATGGCAAGAATGGCTATCGGAGATATAACAAATAAAGAAGACAACAAAGAATAGGTACTTACTGTGTTATAATGGTCACAACAACACTAAACATAAAAAAAAACATTTTCCGTGCCCGGATTCTCAGAGGGTCGGTCAGGTAGTATAAAGTTTATGACAATGACAAGTTGCTTGTCAAAAACTTTTGTAAAAACGTCAAACCTTCATACAGCCAATGCCCGTGCCATGGCGAACAGCGTTTAATTTAACACAATATTTTTTATTAACGCCATCTAGTGGCTCGCGTGTTAATTTATTCTAAAAGCCTTGTAATGTGCAATGATGTACAAGAGTTTTTTGCAGATGGCGTTATTCCTAATGCAAGCTATTATGATCATAATTATAAAGTTTGATTGTTTGAATTGTAATTGAAACTTGCTTGGAAAATTCATAGAATCGTAAGTCTTATAGTAAAGAAATAGTGTTAGTTTTTGGTTGAAAACTTAAAATAACTTATAATGTTTGATCGTCAATGTTGCGACCGAATTCGGTTGTAAAGCGATCGCTATGAATGTCGAGACTGCAGCCCCAGGTAATGCTTGATCCGTGAGGTTACAGTCTAGTCTAGTAACTTGACAAAAAAATGTTACAAAAACAACGGTCGTGTGAAACCACCTTTACTTGTAGCGTAATTGTTTTATGACCGTCATAAAACTCAAAAAATTTCAAACGCGCAGAAGCGTAGCCGCACTCGGACAAGTAGTAAAACGACGCACTAATGCGGCGTGCCGCACTGGGTAAAACTTTCTTCAACCGCGCATGCTAGTTCATAGCACCACACTTAGTGAGCTAATTGATAGCATTTGCGAAAAATTCGCTAATAATTCAGCAGTGAATGCGTATTGTATTATAATGTACAATTGTTTTGATGGATAATCTTAGAGTAATAAAATAAGTAGATATGATACGTACTATTACTGGAGAATTCCACTCGCAGATCTTAGATATTACTCTCGTATCAAGGTCAAAAACGAGATGCCGGCGAAGTGTATCAATGCGTATGTTACAATTAACACACAGCAAGCGCAGAGCTAGTTGCGGCGTCTGCATGATGTCTCACACAAATATCCAAGAAGCAAAATCGGTGTCCAGAAATCAATAGCGCAGAGTAATCGTCACAAGTGGCAACTATCAGTCCGTAAAACAATGCCAAGGTCAAAATAACAAAAGGGAATAAAAACAACAGAAAGAACCAAAATAATAACAAAACAACAAAAGCGAAGATGCGAATCGATTGCCGGGTGTCAATCAATAGCGCGGCTCGATGACCACAGATTAAGTAACTTGTCCATGACAAATGACGTTCCGATGTACGCAAATGAGCATATCACACTTTTAGAACTTAAATAATTATTAAAAAAAAAAGAACACAGTGCATTATAAATCAGCATATATATTTATTTGACGCTTACATAGTAATTCGAATTGATTTACAGTTTACAACTGTCCAGAAAAACGTGAATATTATATTCTTTGAATTCGAAGTCATTTCATATGCGAAATGAATTGTCAATAGGTGCGTTCTGAAACTACTATTCAACTAATTATTACACAGGTTACAAAAATAAAAATAAATGGATATCTTTTTCTTCCGGCTATTTAAAGAGATATTTTTTGTGGTATATAAAATCTTATAAAATAACGATATTGTTCGTATATATGACATATGTGTAGACTATCGTCTCGTCGTCTGGTACGCTCTGGCCAACCTTCTTTAATTCACAAACGGAAATCAAAATAAAAACTTACTACATTTTAAATTAAATCGTAAACGGAAGTTCAAATCAAAAACTAATACAGAGGATGTGACGTAACAGGATCGATATTTTAAATCAACCGGAAGTTAAACATAAATAATAAAAGAAATACAGTGGATGTGACTACTAAATGAAAATGAAGCAAAGGCCAGCTGCGGTATGTAAATAGTAGATTGGTAATAAATAGGTGCAGATAAATATTTGTAGTGTTTACGTATAGTTGAGTGAGGCGCTCCGCGTCTGCCGCGAGACACACACCTCCCAATATAGATAGCAGATAGTAGCAACGTGAAGTTAATATCATTGAAATGTTGATACTTATTACAAAAAAAACTTACTATAAGGATCAGCGTGACAGTACAAGAAAGTATGATAAACAAATTATTGACAAACACAATAGAAACTAGATAAATAATCTTAACGAAACAAAAACAGACAAACGAAAAGGTATTTTCAAAGTGCGCTGCAAGTCAGCCTCGCAGCGGATCTGGTAAATGGCATCTCCGAGTTTGTACCGGGCGAGAATACGGCCTCGTTTTGCCCATACGAATTGCCAACCGAGGCGGCTACACGAGCGCTCCGAAACAACTCCCGTATCACCTTATCGTGTGAACGAGCGCCTTACGCTCGTTCACCTAGAAGCACGTCGCAGAGCCCGGCAAGTCAAGGCAGCAGTAGTCATCCCGCGTCGCACCCGTGCGCCCTCCAGCAGCTCGTCACGCAGGTCGCGACGCGCGAGACGCACGACAAGGAAGCGGGGGCGGGTCTCCACTGGCGCCGTCGCCTGCGTCGCGTCGATGCGCCTACCTCCGACACGCTCGGTGCTTACTATATCGCGCGCTTTAATTTTGACGCCAATCTTAGATGCAACCAACATCACCGTGTGGATTGGATTTTCACCACTTGTCTCGGGTATGTTGGAGATCTGGATATCATTTGCCAGCAGCTCCTGATCTCAGTCATTAATGTCGCTCCGCAATTGTGCTATCAGATCATTTACCTCCGACGATGCTTGGGGCTGAGTGTGGTTATTTTCTAACACAGCTACTCTCTCCTCCAGATTACTCATCCTGTCGTTCGTTGCGTTTAGAGAGGATCTTAGCTCGGACAGATCATCACGAAGCAGCTGGAATTCGTTCCGTACTGTCTTAAGAAATTCCTCCTTAAAAACGCTTAGCTTTGCCCTGAGGATGTTCAGGTTGAGCTCCTGTGTGGTGTCTAGGGCTGTGCTATTTATGGGGCTGGTGTCCATCAGGTTTACGAGGCTTTCCTCGTGTGTTTCTGGCGCTGGTGTACGCGCCCTTACCGGCGTTTCAGCCTGGTTGTCCCTCACCAGGTTTTTATTGCACTCAGGACAGTGCCAGGGGGTCGTTAAAGGACCGGTATTCGGAATACCCACACACGCTCGGTGGTACCAAGCCCTACATTTGAAGCAATTTACAGCCTCTGTCGACGACATAAACTTGCCACAGCCACCGCACTTAACCATGGTAAACTTGTTGTTGACAAATTGATCACGACCAATTAGTATACCGATGCAATTGATGGCGCTGTTTCGATAAACATGTTTATGACGCTTTTCACGGTGTGTATGGTACGGATAGACACCATAAGCTAAGTACTGTATCAGTGTAAAGGTGCGCACACACAAAAGTTTGGTTACACTTTGTGACCCGTTCATTAACATCATCATCTGCCTAGCCTTTTCCCAACTATGTTGGGGTCGGCTTCCAGTCTAACCGGATGCAGCTGAATACCAGTATTTTACATGGTGCGACTGCCTATCTGACCTCCACAACCCAGTTACTGGGTAATACGATACCCCTTGGTAAGACTGGTTGTCAGACTTTCGGGCTTCTGACTACTCGTAACGACTGTCAAAGATCCACGAATGACAGCCGGGACCAACGGCTTAACGTGCTTTCCTAGGCACGGAGGGGTCTCAGTATGTAAAGATGGTCATCCATCCACAGACCAACCGCGGCAAGCGTAGCTTAACCTGACCGATCGACCTGTGCGGCTGTTATTATTTAGCCACGGACCCGTTCATGAACAAAACACTTTTTATTTTCCCTCGTGTGTCAGGTACTTGAAGTATTTTTGGGGAACGATAAAACGCTTTTTAAGTTTATTATATTTAACACTGCACATACACACTGGAAAATATTGTTACGAGTAAGTTGCACATACATGTATTTGCACTATAAACTTTTGTTAAACAAACTAGTATTTTTATTTATTTCGTGAGAAGTAAACAGAGAGCTTGATGACTGATTGACATCCGTGACGTCTCTCATATGCTATCGGTTTATCTGAACCTATTTGTCCTTGGGATAATACTGCGCCTATTGCTACGTCGGATGCATCCGTAGTTAGAATGAAAGGTTTCTCAAAGTCCGGGTATTGAAGTATTGGTGCATTAATGAGTACTTCTTTGCAGCTTTCGAATGCTTCAGTGTACTCTTGGTGTAAAAGATATTTTGCTGCCCTTTTTTAAACATTTTGATAGTGGTTTTGTCGACTAGGCGAAGTCCTGGATAAACTTCCTATAGTAGCCTACTAATCCTAAGAAGGACTTAATTTCTTTCTGTGTTTTTGGTAGACGGAACTTTTTTACGGCTGCAATCTTATCTTCATTTGGCTGAAGGCCTTTGTCTGTTAACGTATGTCCTAGAAACTTGACTTGTTTCTGTAGAAATTCTGATTATTTCAGATGGATTTTAAGGTTGTGTGCCCTAAATCTGTCGAATACTTGTTTATATTTATCTAGGTGTTCCTGTAAAGATGTGGAATAAATGATCACGTCGTCTAACTATTAAATACATTGTCTAATCCTCGTAGTACTGAGTCCATTAGTCTCTGGAATATACTTGGTGCGTTCTTTAGACCGAATGGCATTCTGTGGAATTCGTAATGTCCTTGATCTATAGAAAATGCAGTTTTCTCGATGTCGTCTGGATGCATCTACTTGATGGTAGCCCGAAGGTAGATCTATTGTTGTGAAATATTGGGCACGTCCTAGGTTATCCTAGAATATCATCTATATTAGGTAGAGGATACTTATCCTCTATTGTCTTATCGTTTAATTTCCTATAGTCTTTAACTAGCCCATATTTTTGCTCTCCAGAAGCATCCGCTTTCTTCGGGACTATGTGTACTGCACATGACCACGGGGAGTTGCTTTCCTGTATTATGTTATTTTCGAGGAGTTGACTAATTTGATTTTTAACTTCCTCTTTTTGTTTCGGTGCCTGTCTATAATTACGCACGAAAATAGGTTTATTGTCGGTTAACCTTGTTGGTGTTTAATTTTGTGTGTACTTAAATGAAAAAAAAAATCCTCTGGGTTCATATGACTGGTTCGTAATCTTTCTAGGTTTTGTTTCTGCAATTTGTCTACGGTTTAGGGTATCTCTTTAGTGTTATTTACAGTTTCTTGTTGGGTGTTTTTATTTTTTATGTTTAGCCGTTGAAAGTTCATGGAAGCAACTATTTTTAACACGTTCGCTGATAGTGAGCACTTACCCTGACACCAAATTACGGCAGTAGAATTTTCCATACTAAATGACAAACGTTTCACGACGTATGTCGTGCGTGTCATGTTGGCCATATATGTGCCTGTCGAAATTCGATACTACGTCGATGGACGTGAACGTTTGTCGACGTTGTGTCATGTTTGACATGTGTTTACCTGCCCAAATGCGACATTACGTCGACATACGTGGACGTCTTGCGACGTAGTGTCATGTTGGACATATGTTCGTCTGCTTAAATCCGACACTACGTCGAAAGATGTCCATGTAATAATAAAAGTAAAAGAATTTTTTTTCATCTCTGTTCAAACTTTTTCAACGCTAGTCTGAGAGCTAACGTCAAATTGTATGCCATGTGAATCGGTATCAAATTCAAACACAGGAATTTCATCTATTGTACACACGGCTACACGTCAAGCTCTACAAAACCAGTTTGTCTTGACCTCACTATGTATGATATTTTCTCACAATGAACGGTCAGCTAATACTGGTTTTGCATAGCTTGATGTGTAGCCGTGTTTACTCGGTATGAGTCCACGGCTGTTCCTCTGATACAGGGGATCTTTGCTGGTTCTGCCGTGGTGCTGGATCTATATTATTATTATGCTGAGACTGACGTGTAAGAAGGGATGGCGAGTTGTCTATTGATTCTGAAATTGGTTCAGCATGTTCGGTAGGACTATCGTTCAACCGCTCAAAATCCGAACTTCTATTTGAGATATCATACTTTAATCCGATGAAGCGACAGGGCCTCCAGATGTGAGTCGACGAGGTCTGAATGAAAATATTGCTTCTGATGAACTAGAGGCGCCAGCTTCGTCTAAATGCTGTGGTTCATAGTTCATGTTAGCACGTCGATTCTGTAAAATTCAAACAACAACTCGCATCTCACTTCGCTATTCACTCTCCCTTCGCATAAGGTTCCAAATGACCTTGATTTTGCATTCTGTAAGCATCACCTAGTCACTTGCGAAGTGAAGTGAGTTCCGAAGCGACCAATATTGTACTAGTGACTACCACACTCAACAAAATGTTATTCTAGTTTTATCGATTCAGATAACAGTAATTGACATTTTATTTTTCGAATTTCAAATAGCCTATTATGGAAGCAGCAATTTGTCAACAACGGAAGATTTACCCATCTGCTAACCCGGTCTTTTTTAAGAAGATGTCGAGCTTGTATTGCAGCTGAAGGAAAGCAATTTGAACACCTTTTGTAATTAATCTCAGTACCCAAATAATTGTTGTTTAATTTTAAACTTAAGGAAAAGGAGATGTTTCAAAATGTATGTTGCAAGGCCAGGTCTTTGTACACCATACTAAAAAATGGGGAAACATAATTAAAACAATTTCAATAATACAATTACTAGAAATGGGCTTTGTTTGGTATAAAGCACATGAAATTGTACACTTGAAATTGCAACACAGTTATCAAGGGAGAAGTAAACATGTTTTTGATAACGACAGTAATTTCTCAAAAAAAAAAGTATAAGTCGTAGCCACATTATAAGGCCTTTCTGCCACTTTCACCTTCACGCCAAAGAATACATACCGCCGTCTTGTTTTTTCCTGGTGGAACAAAAGATTTATAATAATAATGATAATTTATTTAATATTGAATTTATGATGAATACTTGCACTCTTGTTGGGAACAGACGTGTCGAAGATTTATTCAAATAAAATTAATAAATAAAAATTTGCTGAATCGTGACCTGGATCTACCGTAGTAAAGCAAACTGTGTCATACGTAGGCATAATACTTATGTGTAAATTATTTACTGTGTGAAAATGTGTAGTAATTAACAAGTTCATAACTGGTATCACAATGGCATCGAGTCCCTTCAGCCGGGGTGGCAGATGTGCTCGGAGCCCACCTCCTACACCCGCGCCCGCACCAGCACCTGCACCTGCACCCGAGCCCGCACCTCACCCTCCACCGCCCAGCCAAAGAGATGATGTCATGATAGAAGCGATATCGACGCCGGAAATCCAGAACTGGATGTTGTCCATTGAGCAGTGCCTAAGTGAAGTGTGCTCTATTGCAGCAGAGGGCAAATTAAATATGGAGCAAAAACTGCGTATAAGTACCCTATGTCGAAAAGTTAGTCACGGCACATCGCAGATGGCCGTTCAGTACCAGTCCCTTAAGATGAATGCCGTCCGAGCCCACACCACCGTCCAAACACTCGAAGACCAAATTGATTTGTCGCAGCAACTGCAAGACCTTAAGCTGAAAATCGGAGCTTCTGTGAAACCAGTTACCGGAACTTCTTTTGCTGACATGGTTAAAAAAGGTACCGACAATTATATACAGCCAATAAATTTAAGCTCAGTGGCCATATACCCTATTGACAAACTAAAGTCGAGTGAGGAGACAAAAACACTTGTCCAAAAAATTATATGCCCCGAGCAAATGAAGCTTCAGGTAAGAGGACTACGTAAGACAAAAAATGGCGGTGTCATTATCAGCACTGAAACAAAGGACGACATTGAGAAGGTGAAAAAATCGATGCAGTCATCAAATTCAGGCCTTACAGTAGACGAGCCCCCAAAAAGGAAGCCTAGAGTAGTGGTTATTGGAGTGCCCTCGTCCATGCAAGAGAAGGAAGTCTTTACTTGTTTGTACCATCAGAATTTAGCCGAGAACCTTCAGGATTGCAGCCTCGAGACCTTTTTGACCTCCATTAAGTTAAGCCATAAGTCAGGTAAAAAGGATGCTGAGACCTGTAATTATATATTAGAAGTATCTGCAGACATACGCAAAACCCTGATATCGAAAGACAGAGTGTTTGTGAACTGGTCGTCATGCCCTGTGAGAGACTTTACTCTAGTCACTCGCTGTTATAAGTGCCAGCAGTACGGACATGCGGCCAAATCATGTCGGGAGACCACATATACCTGTGGCCACTGTGGTGATCAGGGTCATTCCATTAAAGAATGCACAAAAAAGGCTGACGAACCAAAATGCGCTACTTGCTTGCACTTCAAAAAACCGAGCAATCACAAGACAAGTGCCGTTGACTGTCCAGCGAAACTAATGGCTGAAAAGAGGTACATAAATACTATTGATTATGGAGGCGCCTAAGAGCGCCGTTAGTTACGTATCTTTCTGACCCTTGTTATTGTTTGTCTTATAGTTAGTTATAATTATGTTTAATAATTTAATTAATGATATAGGTAATTTCTCTGTTTCTGAATCCCATGTTTGTGACGTTGAACACTGTAAACAATATCTCTCCTCCTATACTAGTCCACTAACCATACTAACCCAAAATATTCGCAGTATTTTTAAGAATTTTGTCAATTTTTGCATTTTTCTACAACGTCTAGACATAAACTGTGACGTTATTGTCTTAACTGAATGTTGGCTTTCCAAACAATATACTTATGCTGACGACACTGCCCTTCTATTTTCGGCTGACTCAGAAATAATGTCTACAAAGTGGCACAACACGGATTCAATATTGTTAATAACTGGCTTCTAATTCACTAACACTAAATGCAGACAAGACAAATTATATTAAGTTTTCGATGCGCAAGCAAACATCAACTGGCACTACCTTGACATTATATGCTCATTATTGCACAATTACCACAAATAACCAATGTGTTTGTCCTAACATTAAAATGGCAAATACATTGGTGTTATAATAGATGAAACACATATTTATTAATTTTTAAAGACTATTTTAGCTCTTTTCGCCTGAAACACAGGATTACCTAGTTCAGACACGTAAGTCTTAGAAATATAATTTAAATTTAAGCAAAACTGTACTAATTTTTATGCCTTATAATTTTTTGAATAAATATATTATTATTATTATTATATTATAATATAAACGTTTACAAAAGGTGTACATTTAGCCAAGAGTGGCAAATTTCCCATACAATTATAGTGCCTAAAAATAAACTACAACTAAAAGAAAAAGAAAAACAAATACAGGGTGGCCCATAAGTCCTTACACATGTAAATAATTAATATATAAAAAACTAATTACAATAAGAAATACCTTTTTATTTCGTATTAACCTTTATAAAATGGGAATTATTTTTTTAAAATAACATCATCCAAATGTAACCCGTTACGATCACGGCACTCCTGTAAGCGACGTCTAAAACTATCGACGACTGCGCGGCAAGTCAGTTCTGTGATGTTAGCCATTTCTCTTTGAATATTTTCTTTTAGGGCTTCAATTGACCGCGGGTTTGTGTCATACACTTTAGATTTCAGATAACCCCATAAGAAAAAGTCCATCGGGGTTAGATCCGGACTACGTGGTGGCCAGGAAATGTCTCCTCTTCGAGAGATCACTTTGTTGGGGAAAAGTTCACGAATGACGGGCATAGCGGTGTTAGAGGTATGGGCCGTCGCGCCATCCTGTTGAAACCAGGTCCGCGTATTGTAGCCTGGAAAATCTGCAACGCTGGTGTAAAAAACTCCTCGATCATTGCTACATATCGCTCTGAATTAACGGTAATCGCGCGACCTCTGCCGTCTTCAAAAAAATAAGGGCCTATGATGCCACGAGCTGACATAGCGGCCCATACCGTCACTTTAGGGCTGTGTAATGGCTTCTGATGTTTACGTTTTGGATTTTCGGGGCTCCAGTAGCGGCCATTTTGTTTACTTACATGCCCATTAATGTGGAAGTGAGCTTCATCAGAGAATAACACGTTATTGAACGAAGAAAAGCGGCTAAACATTTCATTCGCGTAATTTAGTCTCTGGATGGCGTCAGTGTCTTTTAATTCCTGTACCAACTGAATTTAGTAGGGGTGCAGACGTAAATCTTTCTTTAAAATCCGCTGTAACGATGTTCTGGATACGTTTAATATTCTGGAACGCTTACGAGTAGACTGGGTAGGATTTTCACGAACAGACAGACTGTAACACTATGTCGATGTTTTCTTCCGTCCTTGATGTCTTTGGTCGGCCCGACCGCTTTTTATCTAACGTCGAACCAGTCTCTTCAAACTTTGCAACCCAGTTGTTGATCGTTTGAACAGTTGGAGTGTCATGAAAGTTGTGTAGATTGTGATGTTCTCGAAATTTACGCCGCGCAATGGTTGCCGAAATATTGTTCCGATAAAACTCGCGCACACAAAAAGCACGGTCCGCACCGGTGAAACGCTCCATGGCGACTGACTTCCCAGAAACCGAACGTACTATTTTTGCCCCGCCCGCGCCCCTCCCGCGCGTCTTATGCATTTTATTCGAAATTTACATTTTAAAGGACTTATGGGCCACCCTGTATAAATTAAAAAGAACGAGTTTGCGGGAGAAATAAAACTCATTTGTTGTTAGTAATGGCATTTGTATCACCTTCTGCATGTCGACTGTGTAAAGTGACTCCTTCCCTTCGCTCTGTTCGCACTTTTCTTCCACCAATTTCAAGTCTCTTCTAGAGTTCCTTTTTGTCTCTAAATGCTGAGCCAAATTAATACAGTCCTCACAATTACAAGGAATTGGCATTGATTTATGCGCCATTTTGTGATTTTGGCATTTCGTGCATGTATCATGTACTGGCTCTGCAGTAGAAATGTTCATTTCTTTAATCATCTTATGAAAATGAATTCAACTACACTTTTCCATAGATTTTTCTTCACAGTAACTTTTAAAATCATTAAAAATAGAGGAAAACGTTCCCCTATTGGAAGATAATGGCGATTAGGGGCATGTTGAATGTTGTAATGAGAATGAACGGGTTTATATTTTAAGATAAACTTACTCATTTTTTCTTGAAAAGACGTGGAAAATGCTGTTGAACTTGGGTGACGCCCTCGAAGGTCTTGCGCAGCTCCTATTTTTGCTTCCCACCGCAGAGGTCGTTTGCACGACGATCCCCGCATTCCCGACCTTTCTGAGGCCCGCCACTTGTATGCCCAGTGATGCCGGGCTCACGGCCACGCCTCCGCTTCCTTCGTGTCGTCCGAGGTCTTGATCGAATCCTTCTGGTCTTCAGCAGGGTAGGTGGCCACTGATGGGCCCGGCGGGCGCACAATGGGCACCGGATTGACGTTCCTACCCAGACGGAGGGCGTTGGCGAAGGACTTCGCGGCTAAGGGAACGGCATCTGGTGGGGGCGCCAACACTGCTGCCCGCTCGACTTTCGCATTTGCCGCTGCCAGCCGAAGTGTAAGGTGCGGGATGACCGCACTCAGCCTCTCGGTGAGGGCGCCGATGGTCGCCACCTCGTCCTTATTTAACCTCAAGGTCTTTGACCGCACCGCCTCCATGATGCCCCTGGTGCTGCTCGTTGCGATGCCGGCCAACTGCTCGACCGGCGCCGATTCCAGAGGGTCCACGGTGTACTCCGCGCCACTAGGCGCCGCGCCGCGACTGGGGTCGCAGTGGCCTGATCTAGTTGCAGCAGTGGCGCCGGAGTCGCTGTTAAAAGTCCGCCAACGGGGGAGTTCAGTCCTTCGCTCCGCCCTTTTTGCGACCATATGTCGAACCGCGTCTTGAACGTCCTCTGGTGACGTCAGCGGATGCTTCGGGTTCCTCTGCGGCAAAGACTCGACCTGATGTTGATCCTGGGGGGGTGGAGACAGGTCCACCAGCATAGCATAGCGTGGGCGTGTAAATCTCGGGGGGCGAGCGCGCTAGCGATTGCCGTGGGTTGAAGAACCCACTGCCCTCGCGCCGTAACTCTTCTAGCGCCTGCAGTTCCTCCACCTTGTCCGCAATTGAGGCCTCCAGCAGCTCCTGCTGGAGGCGCTCAGCCTCGTCCGCCATCTCGGCGGGCCACTACACTACACGCACTTTGTATTCGCGTGCCAACTTAAAAACTAACCTTAGTGTCCCAACCTAAGCTCAACCCCACCCCGTTCGTGTATTATATATCCTTTTTTCACTTTCGCAAAAACGTCACTGTCGCATAAACTTCACTGTCACTACAACTGTCAATTACTTGACAGGTTGGCAGGTGGGGTACAGGCTACACCCACACCGTTCGCCCTCTCACTTACAAACCAAGATGGCCGCGGCGTTGAAAGGCACGATGCCACAAGATAGTACGAGAGGCACCGAGTTTTTGCACCGACCAATCGCAATTTAGGATTTAAAAAGATTTGTCACAGGCACTCCGCAAGTCCACTCGCTACAAGCGCAGGCAACGAAGTCAGTGATGAATCATATACCAAATGAAAGGGTACAATGTACTGTTCAAAAATGCAGAAGGGCATCTAAATCTGTCCGAGAGATTTCGAGAAGTGATAGCTTATTCTTGCCTCAAGATACAACGAATTTTTGTTTTGCTTCATTGTCGAGTATTATTATAGTTTTTTCTTGTTATTTATAGCTAAAAATCATTACTTCATCCTTATAATCATCATTATTTATCATCATCATCATCATCGAGTAATGATAGATTTTATATTTTGCTACATTGTCGCTACATGTTATTTGTATGTAGGTATTACGTATTTATAGTTAAAAATCTTCGCATCATATTTTTGTAATCATCGTTATGATCATCATCATGTTTATTTCATCTTTTATTATCATGATTATTAATCGATCATCTTTTCGGGTTGGTCCTGCTTCGCCATTATAGAATAAACAAGAGATAAAAGAAAACAAGAAATGTTTTTTTAAGAGTATTAAAAAGAATTTATATACTAGTTACATTCGCTTCAGACGTCAATAATTAATGAATCCAAAAACTGCGGGTCAATGTATAGATTCTTGGTAATGAGCAAAACCCAAGAACCACACTATAACCATTATGTGGGCGCAGGTACCAAACGTGCGCTTACCGGCTTTGTAAGAGCAATAATAATAATTAATAGCGTCCAGTCCCGTTTCGTTGGTATTTACTACTAAATAGGAATAATATGTCCATGTTCGTGCATATCTCGATTGTATTTTCCCTCTTAAAAGCCACAAATCGTTTCCGTGAATCGTTGTCTCGTTAAAATATTCTATTAGTTGTCCATTATCTTGAAACACCTGTATCATATAAACTCCGTTTCTGATGTGCTCGCCGTAGTAGCTTTTAGCAAGCTTCAGCTGGTATGTTCCAAGAGTAAAAGTTACTAGTTGCTCCTCTGTCAACGTTGGGAAAGATTGTAATTCTGGCAGGTCAGCGTTTATAATTATTTTGAAAAGCCAATTGCTGTCTGCGGCCGAAAGGATTTAAACCATGTCTTTCTACGTATTCTGCCAAAACGTTCTCTGTCTGAATACGTGCGATTTATTTATTTTACGATTCTTTGTAAAAATAATGGAGCAAACTGACTGTCTTCAGGTGGGTACTGACCAACGCACATAGGGGTATTAGACATCAAAAGTTGATCAAAACTCTTTTTATAGTAATGGGCCAGTAAAACCGTTACCTAAGCTAGTTTTAGTGTTAGAAACTTAAATAAAACTAAAAATTAATTGAAAACTGGATGTTTATTAAAAAATAATATTATGCTACACTAAAAAAATATTCTGATTCGTCACACGAGCTCTCTTCATTTGATTCATCGTCTTCATTTTCACTTTCTGAACTTTCTTGCCTTGAAGTTGTTGCAGATTTGGATGGCAGAAGAAGATTGATCGTTTCTTTCGAAAACGGTCTCGTTGATTTTCTTGGCAATGGACGTATACTTGTTAAAAGAGGGTCTGAGCTCAACAGTAATCTGTGTATAACGTCTTTATTGCATGCCTCTCGGGAAAATTTTCTTGCGAACCCAAGCCTGTATGTGCGAAGTGCTTATTCCGGGCTTCGGCAGCCTCCTCTGATAGTTGCCCGATTGGTAACAAGGCATGTGAAATGATTTGACCACCATGCACTAAAATTTAGTGCATGGTTGGTGTCATTGGATGCCAGCTATATAAACTTACGTATAATTGAGATGTTTCGCATGTAAATTTTTCAAATTTAGCAACATTAATTTCATATTTTTTTTATTTGACTGTCTACATAGTTGATTTCATCCTTGGTCACATCCGTTGTTTCACGAATATACCTGATTCTTATGGGCCTACAATATCAGGGGGAGGATGGCACTGGATTTTGCCACAATATTTTGCCCTCTTTTGTTTGTAATCTAAGTGGAACGAAGGAGCTCTGGAAGATATTAGCATCTGAATCTGTTGTGTTTTCAAACTTCTGTTTGAACTGACTCTGCTGGGATCCATCGCAACCCCATTTGTGAACAAGTTCTAAGTTAGATGGTTCTTCTTCACTGCATTCTTCAAAAACTTCGTCCCGGTATTGGCATAAACGGGAACAAGTGTGGTCGAACATCTTGCAATTTCACTTCTGCGCATGTGGATGTTACACGAAATGCATCAGTTTTCGGATAGCATTGCTGCTTTGCCTTTTGAAGTAATGAGTAACAAGGAAAGCGCTGTTTGTCAACATTTCTTACGATATTATATTGTCTCCTCGTTAAATCTCCCTCCACAAACATAGATAATGCTTCTGTTGGTGATAATTGCGGAATATGATATGGTTTAGTATGGCGGAATTTTGATGCCCTCGTTGGCGATTTCATAATGTCCTTTATAATATTTGAAGCATCTACATTGCCAGTGGATCTCAATTTCATTTGTGCTGCAAATGTTAGCTGCTGTGGATCTGCACGTTCTCGTAAATCTTTAGTTTTTTTCCTTTTCGTGCAGTCGCTAGATTCTACGAATGGTTTACTAGGCCGACCGCCTGCACTTGGTAAAGATGACGTCATCATTGACATGAGACATCACACTGAACACCAGTGGAATTGGTGTGGTTGGAGTTATGGCAATTTAATATGCAATAATAATAAAACATAGTCGAAAATAAAAATAACTGTAAAATCAAACGTATAGTCGTATACTATGGAAATAAAGGCAAAATTGGGACATAAACACAAATGCCATCAAGGTCCGCATTAGTAGGAAAACACTCATCTTTAAACAATAGTTCAATCAACATATAACTAGGTAAACTAACCGGTAAGTCACTGAAAAGCCATTGGGTAAACAACTCATAGTCCTTAGTTATATCAGTGACATCATCGGGTAAATCAAAGTAATTACCTTCCAGCATATACAATCCCCTCACAAAGCCGCAAACAGCCTTTCTATCATTGAACTTTAATGAAACAAAACCTTTAAGCATAGATATATAGGCCCGAGCGATAGCGTTGCTAGTAACCCTCTTACCATAATTTGACTTTAACAGTCTCATGAAAGTGGTAATAATAGAAATATACCCCAAACGACTATTCCAAGGGAGTGGGACTAGAATATTCTCGTCACAGACGACCAATATATGCTGTGATATCCAAACAGCCTTAGAGCTAGAGATAGCATCAGTACCGAAATCAAAGAAATGCTCCAAACTATCGCTACGACAATTTGGCATAGCTGAGGCTATAAACAAGCGGGTTTGATCGACTCTGATATCATGAAATATCAGTGGTATACCAACAAGCGCGCAATACACGCATCTGGAAGTAAGCATCGCATGTAAGATGCTTAATCTAACAGAATGAGAACCGTGGAGAAAAGATTTTAATATTAATGATGGAATAGTGTAAACATTAAAACGTACTGCTCGCATATACAAACAGTATGCAAAGGAAACTTCCGTCTTACCCGATTCCAGCTGCACCTCAAAGGTAGCATTCAAAAAATCATTTAGATGTTCTCTAGACATGTCAAAAGGACCATAAATTTGTAACACCAATTCTCGGGTACGCCTTCTAGCGTCTAAAGAAAGTTTAACTGTAGCTCTACTGGGAAAGAAGGTTTGTGCAGCGGTGCGAAAACTGAGATCTTCAGGCGGCTGTCCAAAAGGCGACTCATAAACGTAATTTCGTGCATTGACGTCTCATTTGCTGAAAATCGCGAATGGTCACTTTCTTCATACTAATACCCCAATGTGCAACGTTACGATGTGTAATGTAACATTCGCATCGAGCGTGTACGCATCGACCATGTTACGCTGTGTTTTAAAATCGGCGTAACATGCTCGTCAAAACTCTGTGCTCCGCTTTCGCCGTTAGTTCACTCAAGATGGCCGACAGCGAGGACGCGTTGGTATCTTTGATTCTAAAGTAACCGTCATGAGAAGCTATAAATTTTGTAAACAAGTGTCCAGGAGTTCACAACATTTGGACCAACAAAAAAAATGAATTTGTTTAAGATTTAATAAATTATTAAGTAACAAATATTAATTAACATATATTATTTAAGAATAATTATTCGTCAGATTCAGATGTTTCCATTTCTGTGTCAGAATCAGTGACATGTATCACGAAGCTGTCTACAGTTTTATCAATCATCTCATCGATTTTGGAATAAAAATTATCTTCTTCCTTGATAACATGCTCCACACAACGCTTCCAATTTTCCGAAGTAATCTGCTGCAGTCCCTCTTGTAATAATTGTTTTACCTCGTCAAATTAAAAATTTGTATTTTTGCGAGCAACATATCCTTTTACGTTGGCCCAAATTAGCTCAATTGGGTTAAGCTCACAATGATATGGCGGGAGTCTCAATACTTCCACATTATATTTTTTTGCGAGTTCGTCCACTACATAAGTTTTAAAATTGTCTTTAACATTTTTTACTTTTAGCAGTAATTCAGTCTTAATTTCATTGTCGTCGTAAGAAATATTCTTACTTACAAGCCAATTTTGTATATCATTTTTTATCCAGGCAGTAGTAGGAATTCTTTCAAGACGCCTTGAGTGGTATGGTGCATTGTCCATTACCACTACTGCATTTTCTCCAAGTTTTGGGAGAACGTTTTCAAACCATTGTTCAAAATGTGTTGCAGCCATTGATTCATGGTAATCTCCCGTCTTCTTGCATTCAAATATATTTTCACCGCCCTCTACAAAACCGTTCTCATTGCCGATATGGGTAATTATTAATCGTTTACCTTTTGACGTTGGGTTACGTGCACCAATGCTAAGTCCTTCTAGGAAAGCCTGCTTCTTACTTTTAACTTGTTTGTCTACCCAAGTTTTATTTACGGTATGTCCTGTAAAAACAATTAAACATTTGTTAATTAGCGTCTTAAAAGAGTTGAAGTACATTATTATTAATACACACTTGTGATAGCCTTTAAGAACTAATGTCTCAAGGTCGGCGGCGCGTGGGTTATATTTTGCAAATAGATTTGCAGTATCATACACATCACTTCACGGTAAAGGCGACGGTATTTGCTTACAATCAGGCGAACCGTATGGTAGTCTGCCGTTTCACTGCAATAAAAAAAAACACTAACCTGCATTCACCCATGTCTCATCCATGTAAAATATCTGGCGATTTTGTTGTCTATAGTCTTTAATAGATTTAAAATATTTTCGCCGCCATATTTTTATGTCATCTCTATCAATAAGTGCGTTATTTCGCTGTCGTTTTATATATTTAAAGTTTAAATGCTTTATTAGCCGCCTGAGAGTTGTTTCGCTAAAATTTGGCAAATCTTCATCGTCATTGACTGCCTGAAGAATCTTGGGAATTGTTGGTAATTGGCCATTTAAAAAGAAACTGAATTTTTATCCTAATTACGGATTTATCAAAATCGTCTACTTTCTGATACAATTTAGGCCTGTCTTTAGACTTGATAGGTGATTTTATTCCCTCTTCTGATTTATATTCTTTTAATATATTATACACAGATGCTATTCCAATTCCCAAAATCGATGCTGTTTTTTTTATTTATTTCGGTTTTGTAGGGATATTCATTCGATGACCAATTTTCTTTCACGTACTTATATACGTTGATCACCATATTTTTCTCATTAGCCGTAAAGCTCGTCACCTGTAAAAATCACCTGTAGTCACTTGTCACACGAAGCTCAAGCTATATCTCCAGGTATACCAATTAACCTAACCAATTACTTCACAATTTAAAACCTACTTCTAATATTAACCTTAAGTTTCCAAAGATTAGCGCGTTTGAACAAACAACTCTTTCTTTTTACTTATTATATATTTTAGATAAATTGTATTACGCACCTTTTGACGTTTTTTTCATGGCGAATTTATTTCCTTAGATGTACTGGCTACTGGCTCTATTATACGTAATAACAAATAAAATTAACGCAACAATTAAAGTAACAACAATAAAAAAGTGATAATGAAACAATAACAAAATTAACAATAACAACCAGATCCGCGATATATGCAAAGTAATGAACTCGTACGCATTCCAAACTCGAATGACGCGTTTATTTCAAAATGGCGTCCCGATAGTTTACAATCCCTGCGACGGACGCGTTCCGGTACCAAGAACACAAACGATAGCGCTTTGCGTCGTTAAAATATGATGCGACTAAATTAAATAGGTTGTTACTTTCATATAACCCGTCTATATTTCATGTCGATTGAATATGGTCAATTTATTATTATCTCGCAGTATAAAATGTTTACTTAGTAAAAGATGTTTACTTAGTAAAAGATGTTTGTTTACATAATTTATAGCTTCTTGTGACGGGTACTTTACTTAATTATTGTTTCACCTAAATTAAGAAGAAGAAAAAACGTTACTGGACATCAAACTTATTTAAAAACCAAATTGTATCTGTTACTTGTGGGCCTATGTACTTAAAAACTTAATAAATAATTAGTAATTATTTATTAAGTAAGTAAGTATTTATTAAGTTTTTAAGTAGTAGTGTTTTTAAGTGTTGTTTAGTTTTTTGTGTAGTAGTTTTTAGTTAAGTTTTTAAGTAGTAGTGTTTTTAAGTGTTTTTTAGTTTTGTTTAGTTTTTTTTTTCCCTCCTCAATGTTTAAAAACTTGTGTGGACTGTATGTTTTGACTTGAAACAAAAAGTTCGAGCTCTTATAAATATAAACATATGTCCCATCACAGATTACTATCATCTTATCAGGATTTCCAAAAAGGGCTATGGGAATCATTTTATTGCGATGAAGCACCTCTTCCCTACTAATATGATCCCAACCAAGGTGTCGTGGCACATAATCTTGAGTTAACGCATCTCTGGCTTCTTTCATATAACGCTCCAGCTGTCTTCGACTCAAGTGGAATACACGAGCTAATCGTTCATTATATTCGCCACTGGTCAACTTAGCGAGCAAGATAGCCAAAGCGGGTTGAGGTTTATTAACAGCATTAAGTGATGGTGTCTCGCTTAACCGATTCGTTGCGATGCCTAATTTCACTAACTTCTAGCCGTGGCGTCGAACAAAAATAACGTGACACTGATCAGTGCCCAACGCCATACGATTAAATGACACTCATCTGTGTCTTCAGCCATGCGGAAAAGAAAACAGTGTTTTGACATTTTTTTACGTCAAAGCTCGAATACTTTTAGTTTACATGTGAAATCTAACGTGAACGGTCAGGCACGTTGTTTTAAGCGATAAAAAGTGGCGAAACAAGTGTATTTGTGGAAATGGAAGGTAAGTGACTTATTTAATACAGATGTGCTCAACCTTTTCAACTTATTTTGCATTTCCTAGTAATTTGATTGATTATGAGGTATTAAATTGGGTCTAAAAATTTTTGCATAACAAATTTCAATTGTTTATAATTAAACTACGCAAATAAAAACTGCTAAGTTAGATTAAATAGTAATAATAATGATAGTAGTACTAATATATAATTATTTTATATGATTATTTGATACTAGCCGATGCCCGCGGTTCCACCCGCGTAGAATTTGTTTCCCGTTGTCCCACAGGAACCTATAATCGGAATAAAAGGTAGCCTATGTGCTATTCCAGACCAAGACTTATCACCTGTGCTAAATTTCATTGAAATCCATTCAGTAGTTTTTGTGTGAAAAAACAAAAACATCCAAACATTCTCACGGATACACAACAAATGTGAAAATTATTATTGTCAGAAAAAAATAATATTTGGCAAGATACTGATAATGTTTATTTATTGTTTAAGAATTACAGCGAAAAAGAAAGTACATTCCCGATACAGAAAATGAAACTCAATGCGACGATGACGAAGAGATAGTACAGAATTCACAACGCTGGGAAGACTCAGAAAACTGGGAACAGGAATTTATACCAAACCAAAAAACATGTAAGGATACTTCAACGTACACAAAAAAAGAAATGGTGGACAGTGCAACATGCACAGAAAGAGATGATGGCCCGACTATATTGGACGTCCATGGATGTAAATATTTTGGCCAGTTGGTTTCAAATGAATTATTGCGCTTTAAACCATATGAAAGAAATATAAAGATGCAGAAAATATTAGATATAATAAAAAAGTAATTTTAATATCAAATAAAGACCGGACAAAAGTTAAATAAAACCAAATTTTAATTCAATTACAATTTTAATTTTAACCAAATTTTGACTTAGATGATAATATTTATTAAAAATCATTACATCAGATCCGATTAACTAACATAGAATTTCAATATTTGTGAAATTCTCTGAAACAATCATTAAGGCACAGGCCTGGGAATCCAGGGCAATCGGGACAGCCAGTTATAACAGATACCCTTTTTTTAGTTTTTGTGTAACAAACTCTGCATCTTTTTCTTAGGGTATTATTACTTCTCTTTGGTAAATTGGCGGGTAAATGTATTTTTGACTGTGATAGAGGACGAGAAAGTTCTGATACATTGGGCATTGGTAACAATTCTTGCATTACACTCTTTATAAATTTATATAATGAAGTTTTATTTGTAGTGTTTTTTGCGTTGAAAAGTAAATAACCATTCACCAAACATATTTGGATTATGTGTATTATGACTTTTTTGTACCAGCGCAGGGTCTTGTGCTCACAGCAATAATAGCTTAGCATCTGATCATGTCGATCTATTGCCCGCATATATTTATTATACTTTATTTGTACGGCCGGCTTATATTTTATTGTGCGTACACGGCGACTAGTAGTCCCTTTATAATTACTTTTGTGTTCAGTACTTATAAATAATACTTCCCGTTTATCTTGCCATTTGGTGACGACAATTTTTTTATTGTTTTGTAATATACACGATTCACCAGGCTTTAATTTGCACATTTTTAATTCTCTTGGATTTCCTATACGGTTTGGTCTTAGGGTACCAGTCACATACGTGTTTTTGCCTATTAACTCATCAGCCAACCCTACGCTGGTATAAAAATTGTCCAAATACAAAGCATGCCCTTTGTCAAAATATTTTTGCATGAGCAGATGCACCACTTTTTTAACGTGGTTTCTACCTCCTACTTGTACGTCTTGGGATCCTGCATACATGTGAATTTTTAAAATTATACCGTTGGCGTCGGCTAAAATGTACAGCTTAATGCCGTATCTATGGGCTTTGCCTTTGATATATTGACGAAAATATAGTCTCCCTTTCCACAAAATAAGAGATTCGTCAATTGTCAACTCTCTCAATGGGTAATATACGGCGTCAACTGTCTCATTGAACAAATCGATCAAAGATTTTATTTTAAATATACTCTCCGTCCTTTCGATATCTTGTACGTTCAAAGCTCTTAAAATTAAAAAAAACCTATCCCTAGACATAAATAGGCGTGGACTAAGACGGAAAAAATAATGAGTGGACCAATAGTCCACCATTCTGTTCAGCTTTATGGTGCCCATTAGTAATATTATGCCAATAAAAGTTTTTAATTCGGCGACACTTAGATCGGTCCACTTGCTAAAGCGAGAACGTGCAGTTGTCGCTTCTACTTTCAATTTGTTACCGTACTTGTTTGTACATTTTAATATTAAATTTAAAAAGCGGGCATTCATAAATAAAAAAAAATAATCCAAAGGACTTTGGACCTCTGCGTCATGTGGCTGCAATATACTACTTGTCCCCGTAAATGGTATCTGTAACATCTGACTGGGATTACCCGGAAACCAGCCAGTTGTTTCTTCTAAAGACTCTTCCTCTGGATCTTCGTTCTGTTCATTGGCGTGAGAATCGACAATGTTTGCATCCTCGTTCGCACTTGCATCGCTTAACTCATTTAAGAGTTCTTCGTTATTCCCGGTTAGAATTCCATACAGTTCTTCGTCTTCATATAACTGTAAGCCTGGAATGTCATATAACTGCTCACTTTCTTGAGGAGACATCATTCGTTCCAATTCCACGCTTACGGGATCTATGGCCGATGATGTACCCGGAATTGGCGAACTTGGAATATCCATATATGGATTCTGATGGTACATGCCAGATGATGGTCCAGGAACTGGCGCACTTAGAAAAGGATCTACGCTAAATAATGGTTCAGGTTCCGGAGAACTCGAAGAATGGTATTCCATTTTCTTCAAACTGCAAAAGAATGAAAACTCTATTGGAAACGAAAATAAAAGAGACACGTATTTTTGGTCGTGTTTTTCATTGTGTTATCTATTTTAATTTGTAAAAAGTACACCAAAAGAGGTTTATGGAGGTTTTAACAGTTATTTTAATATTACAGACAGACACTCCAATGTTATTTATTTGTATAGAGTAATAGACGTATAGATTATATTTAGTAATAATACTTATTTAGTTACATAATATTTATCAGTAGATCTACAATAAAATGATTTGATTTGAAAAAACTCATCATTTTATGACTAGAACCCTCAATATTATTACAGTCTAAACATGTCTATCACTAATATTTTATCATTATAATGAAATCAGATGGGAACCACTGAGTTTTCAAAACAGGTAAAAAAATTGAAATTGTAGACTAGTATGTATAAAATCATAATTTCGAAAAGATCAGTCTACTAAATAAAAATCTTCTTTTTTATGTTTTCCTTATTATATCCTTTAACCTGTCTGAGATCATATTTAGGAATAATTGAGATTAAAAAATAGATATAAAATCTTTACATAATAGTTTATTCTGAATCAGATTCAGAATCGTTTCGCGTTATCTCTTCGAAACACAAACTTTTAAAGTAATCGTAATATGTAGCTGGGATTAACCCGCTGTTACACAGAGATATTAAGTCGTTGAATTTCGCTCTTGGTATGGAAAGAAGGTTAAGATAGAGCAGGGCTACTGATTCATTCATACTGTCAGCTCTTTGGCGCCTTTGCGTATTGGTGTTAATAGCAATAGTCATCATGTTACAGTTCGACAAATCATACCGATATTCAATTTTGAAGAGTCCAAGTAAATGTACTGAGGAAGAATAGTGGAGGCGAAGGTTACCGCAACAGCCGGTTTAGGGACGAAACCTACGCCAGCGTCACTTCTGACCCTGCGCATGAAGCGTCTAACTTGAATTACATTTTTGGAACTACCAATCAATGAGAAAATTTGTTTATTGGACATTTATACGGGAACCGAAGTAAGGACTCCCGTTACTTCGGTATCTCCAGCCGGTATAGTTGCCTTAAGAGATAACTGATCTAACAACTTTTTATTCTGTAAAAACATACGAGTATTATCATTATTTGGTAGGTCAAATTTTATGCCGACTTTGTATTGATTAATGGTACGTAGATGCACGACGCCTGAAACGCCATGCTCCCGTAAACCTTTGGATAGGGCCATACGATTCCTATCGTATGGCCCTATCCAAAGTCCTATACTGCACTTGATTGCGCTCAATAACTTGCAACCGGATAGCATACATCTTCCGCGACCATCAAATCTAACTATATTTTGGTCGCTTTTGTCGAGTCTTACATCTTGAGGTGGGATGACTTGGCAAGGCTTACCCCGTAGAAGTTTTGGCGCTGGACCTTCCTGGCTGCTGGTACTTGGCCTGCCTCTTGAAATGTTTGGACTATATTTTCACAGGACTTCAGCTACTTCAGAACGGAAATCTGCGAGACCTAAAATTTTCTTAGTGTCAACTCCATTTTTCTCCAGTGCTTTCTTATACAATACCCACGAATTTATTACACTAAGATCCAGTAAATGGTTAAACATTCTCATATACCACTTCCTGCTCTTCATACGAATTCTGTAGCGTCCTTAATAAGAATCTCCATCAAGTCCACACCTCCCATATGTGCGTTATATTCCTTGTCCAACTTTGGGCATTCAATATTTATCCTTCTTTTGTCTTTCTTATCATATCTTTCTATCTCTTGTACAGGTTGCGCCCCCACGTACGTCGATGCCAACACTACTTGTTTGTTGTCTTTCCAAAATACAGAAGTAATATCTACACCATCATAATTTGTGACGTACTCGACAAATGAGCCTCTTGGCACAGAAGATTTCATCACATCTTGTTTGGTAGGAAGCTTGCAAGATTTTCCCAGGCAGTTTCTTTGAATTGTGCCTAAGGAGTGAATGCCTTCTTTCACCAGTGCATGCATCAAAGGAAGGGACGTATAATAATTGTCAAAATACACAATGTGATTTTGCTGCCTTTGTTTACAAGTTGTTCTGAAATTGTTGCGAGTAACAACTCGCAACAATTTCAGAACAACTTGTCCTACCACTCCAAGTTCTGGCTCACCCTGAATTCTGTCGCTTTCTTCTTTGCCAGCATAAATTATAAATCTATAGGCATATCCCTTTAGATTGCACAGAACAATTAACTTGAACCCCCACTTGTGAGGTTTGTTAGGTAGATATTGTTTTAGGAAATGACCAATTTTAGTGGCGCACATTTGTTCGTCAAGAGATAAACGCTGATCTATGGTAACGCTAGAAAATTTTTCGTTCAGGTGGTCTATTATTGGACTTAATTTGTATAATTTATCATGCTGAGGATGACTAGGATGAGAAACAGGTAGATGATTATCATTATTGTTGAAATGTAACATCTTGCGTATTGTTTCAAATCTGTTCACAGTCATTACGTCTTTTATTGGTTGGAAACCGTTTTTAGTGTGCCAGTAAGACCTTGTGTTAGGGTAAACATAGACATATATAAAAGAATACCTAAATATCTACGCAGCTCTGTTATTGAAAAATGTTCTGGTTTTTCCGGTTGTTGCTGCACGGAATATCTTGTTGTTTCATTTATAATATTTTCCAAAAAGCTGTTAGTAAAAAAGTATGAAAAACACTGATAAGGGGTATCTAGCTCCATTATTTCCGAATTTAGGTCTTCACTGCCACTAAATTTGATATTATTTTCATCGTAACTTAGAGACTGTTTTCTCCAAACTAGGTTTCTTGTAGGGTTGGTCGGTTGTGAATTACTAGGTCCTGGCGGTGGTGATATAATAACTGATGGGTCTACATTAGTCTGAAGAGGAGTATCTTGCACCAACGGAGGGTCTGGATAGGTTTCAAGTGGCTGCTACTTTGTCAAAAATCTCTTCATCAAAGTGATCGTCCAACTCCCTGGCCAAAGATTCGCAAGTAGGGTAGTATGGAATGTCCTCACCGTCGGATTTCATATCGTCCTCTGAAATTTCTCCATTTTCTAACGCTATTAGCAATTCATCTATCTGAAATCACAAAATAAATCATGCTAAAACCATACCCAAAGCAATAAAATCAGCCCACAAAACCTATTAGAAAACCAACTATCGACATTCATCAAAGGGAACGTTAGTGCATAGAGTATCATTTTTGATACAACAACAAGAAAGAACGTTAGGGGTAAATAAAATGGATTCACAAAATATTAGATTCCCAAGGTAATTGGTACACTTACCGTCCATTTTATCAAATTTTTTTTACGCAAAAACACCAAATTTTACTATGATTAGACAAGATGATAAAGTATTTTTTTCACTTCGTATAGTTTTGCCGCCCTTTCGTTCAAAATGTGACACCAAGCACAAACGTCACTGTCAATTGTCACTTTTTTTTTTCTTTATAAGAAAATGTTATGGTTTCGTTCAATAATCCATTCATTGACTTCACAGATTAAAAAATAAATCCACAAATACGGTTTCAATGGCAAGTATCGTTATCGATACAATATGCATTTAAGGGATATCCATAATTGTTGCATTCCTTCAATTATGCGTATGAAATTCTTTATAGATGGAATAGCTTTTGTTTCAATCATACGGATTTTGTTATTTTTGTCCTTAATTTGTTTAATAAATGTTCTTAACACATTTATGGCATTTTTCCACATCCTTTATATATTTTGCCATCAGGCACATGAAATGTGTTAGAATTTAATGAATCAAAAAGATTGTTCAATAATTTTGTGAATTTTACCAAATTTTGGCATTCTCTTGGAATATCTCCTCTTGCCACGAGATGTGTGGCTGAAAATATGGGCTGCTGATTTCACCTTAATTTTTCTTATTTTGTCTGTGTATATGTGCTCATCTGTGACCCTGAACAGGCATTTCACCTCTCCATATGACTTGTCAGCTTTATACGTTTGTTTGTAATATTCCCATTTAAGAGTTTTTTCACACTTCTCTTCAAAATCATAATATTTTAAATCTTTTGTAAGTAAATTGTTTCGGACTCCTTTTAATAAATGTGGAACATCAAATAGAGGGATTATTTATTTTCCCTATTTCAATTACTTCATTCTTGCATTCCTTTACTTCTCTAAAATATTTTTTTCTAGTATCTTCTACTAAGTCATTTATAACACTAACATTGACTGTGCTTTGATCACAAACAGTACATATGGCCTTCAATCCACTACTACTACGTACCTATTTAATTACTTTTTGCAAAATTACTTTTAATTGTGCTTTATTCATGGAGTTGGTGAAATAATATGCGACAGGTTGCTTAAATTTCTTTCTTAATCCCTTAACCATGAAGACCAATACATGTTCTGCAATTTTGTTGCCATCAAATATAAAGCCCCTAAGCTGTTTTTTTGCAGCGTTATAGTGGATTTGGGGGGCAATTGACATTTCGTCGAAAATTAAGCTGCATACCCGATCTTCTGGACACAACTCCTTGACTGTATGTTTAATTTTTATAAAGATGGATTTATTTAGTCCCGGCTCCACTTTTATTTTGGTCTTTTTAATGACTTTGTGGACGGCAATGTAAACAATTTTGAGGGTAGCTTTTTGGACTCTTCTTATATTATAAAGAAAGTGAGAGCACTTTTTCTTACAAGAGAGAATCTGCGAAGGCTTCTTGCTTGTCTCGGTGTATTGCATCTTTGTGAAAATTTTTGCTGCATTAGTCATTTTGTTTGTCAGCTTTTTTAATAATAGATCTGTAGACAATTTTTCAGCACTGGCTATTCTGGATTGAAGGGTTTTATTTTTCTTTTGTGATCTGATGAAGTTGACAATTTTTCAGCAATGGCTATTCTGGATTGAAGGGTTTTATTTTTCTTTTGTGATCTGATGAAGTGGATTGAAGGGTTTTATTTTTCTTTTGTGATCTGATGAAGTTCAATTGCAAAATTTTAATTTTTCATCTTGTTGTTTGTAATTGGTTCACCAAAAATGACAGCACCTCCTTCTGCTGATAATTATCTGTAAAAAAAAACACAATTGTTTTACTTCCAACCTACATAAGTATACTAGCACTTATATGCTATATATGTATTTATCTGTTTGTCTTTCGATTTAAAAAAAATATGGCCAATTACTTTTCATTAGGGTTCTGGTTAAAATTACGTAGTAAGAGTCTATTTATCCCTTTTGATTATGGTTTATTTATAATAAAGGAGTCGAAAAATAGGAAAAAATACCAGGAATTGCAGAAAAATATTCTTTCTTGCATTTAAGCCTGGGGGCCTACTCCGAAGTGCAAAGTGCAAATGTTCGGATCGGACCGACACATGGCCGAACCGAATATTATTGAAAAATGCGAAATAAGTTCGGATCGGCTCAGTTGGGTCGGGACCATAGCCAATATTAGAAAGAGTGTAGGAGTGTAGGATCGGAACCGACCGAACCAAATAGTAACTTTGTAGCTGGAAACGACCGAACATTCGGCCGATACTACTTCGGAGTAGACCCCTTGATTTGTTGTGCGCAAAGAGTAATAGTTTTTGAAGTTATTGCCATATTATTCTATGCAACATGGCGTCAGCATTGACTGCTTTCGTTCTAAAATCATGTCACATGAAAACATAATATCACGTAAACGTTAAATATGAAAGGTATGTGTTCCTGTACTATTAATAATAATTATTATTCTGATAAACATCTTTTCCGACTAATAATAAGCAAGTGTGACGATTTCATCGTTAAAAAATAAATAAATATTTATTCTGCTTTTCTGAGGTTGTACTTCTGAACGAAATATTCAAAATGACATTTTGGTTATTTTGTTGAGTGTCACGTCAGTGTCAGTGAGTCAGTTTCGACAAACGAGACCCCTTTTCCGAAGGTTAAGAATTGAAATAAACGTGTTTGCTTCCAACAGGTATTCAAAACAGTAGTATTAACTTTTATAACCATAATAGGTAATCAAGATGAGCTGAAACACTAGAATGTTTCAAAACATTTGATCGGGCCTTGGTGAGCCACATCTGTTTACGGGTGATGTTATCATCACCGGGGTGTTTCTCCACAACCCGTCCTAACAACCAACGAATTGGTGGTAAATCATCTTCCTTAATTAAAACAATGTCCCCGATATTGGGCTCCGGAACTTGGGAAGACCATTTGTATCTGTTCATGAGATTTGACAAATACTCTTTGGAACACCGTTTCCAAAAGACTGCATCATTCGTTGAACTAATTGCCACCGAGTCAAATAATCTAGAACTTTCGTAATTTTTATCTGGCACATTAACTATCGGTTCGCTGATCAGAAAATGACCAGGGGTAGGTAGTGGTAGGCAAATAGCTTCAATCAAGGACCAACTTACTGACTCTTGTGACAATTCAAAAGTACCTGTATTAAATGGTTTAAGTATTTGAAATATATAATTTTGAGTTTGATTAAAAAAATATAATACATTTTTAACATTCATGTTTTATTATTTTTTAATTATTAATCTGAATCAGAAGAATCATAAACGACTCTAATTCTCTTCCTCCTGTGTGCCTGAAAAAGGAAAAATAGTTTAAGCTATGATTACTTACTACTATGTTTTAGCCTAGTCTAAAATTTAAATTTACCGTATGTGGCGATGATTGATTGATTGATTTTTCAATCACAACTTTGATTGGCTCCCTGAGCCTATTGCTTATATCTTTTAAAGCCGCAGCAAGTCTGTTTGTAGCTTGAGCGTGCTCCCGTGTGGCTTGCGCGTTCAGCTGCTCCATGGCTTCCAGATTTGTGGTGGCTCTGGTCATGGATGCTTCCAGATCTTCAGGTTCTTGAAAAGAAAAATGTTTGTTAATATTACAAAATATTATTAAATTTAAACAGACACATAGCCTGTGTATACTTATAAAAATGGAATTGGTTAAACTTACCATTAATTTGTTGGTGCCGACGAAGACGTCGTCGTCGTGGTGGAGAGAGAGAGAGAGAGTGTGTTTTGCTCAACACGCTCTGTCACAGCTTGAGAGCTTGAAGGCTCTCTTGCAACCCAGTCTGAGGGGTCATTAGTATCTCGAGAGGCGGCAAGATTGGTTTGGTGCCCTTGTTCTGCAGGACCTCTTGCAGCATGTGAGCCTGAGTGCTAGTATTCCTGCTCATCTCTCACTATTTGATTTTCAGAGGGCTCAGGCTGGTCCTCACATATCAAAAATTCCTCCACTATCTCTTACCCAAAATAATAATATGGTTAAACTCATTCCATGTCCCAAAATCAAAGTTAAAAAAAATAGCAGTATGACCCAACTGAAATACAGTTACCTACTATGACAAATTATATAAAAGTTTACTTAATTCCTTATTATAAACTATTGAAAAGGGTGCAATATACCTAGGATTATTTGATGGGGACTGATCATCATCTGGCATGCCGTGGAAATGTGAAAAAAAAAATATTACTGATGAAAAATTATTAACTATTATCTAAAAATACTGTAATGGATGAAGAAAGCAATTTATCTATTCAGCACGCGGCTCTGCCCTTGTGGTTGTGGTATCGAGATAAAAAGTAGTCTTTGAAATTAAGATTTAAAAATTGTTTTGAGTTTAACCGTTACAAACGAACAAATTCTTCTTCTTTATAATATTAGTCTAAATACAATACAAGTCAATATTAATCATTAGTGAAAACCATGTCAAAAACCCTTGAAATAAAAATAAAGTGTACAAAAAGCCATGCAACTCACACAACATTCACAGAAGTTGATGATGTGCCACCTTCTTTCCTTTGCTGTCAATGGAAACATAAAACATGCAGTGCAATGAACTAACAAAGAAAAAGAAATCACTTAGTGCAAGTACAGACGCCAGCACATCAAGCTACTACAATCTGTCAAATTTCTTTAATAGATTTTCAACTTTATGGCTAAAGCATTAAGGTTCAAGGTTGATTGGGAAAATTTTACAGTTTCGGGTAGCTTGACCTGCTGGCGTCTGTACAAAATTTTGTGTTTTAAACCCACCCAAGCAGAAAGTATAGCATTATGAAGTAATATTAAGAAAAAATACAGCCCAAGCTCCAATTGCAATAAAACCTACACTTCCCTATTCGCATTCAGTTTGCCGTGGAAGCCTAGATTACAAACAAAGATCTAATGGTTAAGATAAAACTTGGGCTAAGTGCTCCACCAAAACCAAATTTTGCCTACAATATATTGCGTGAACATAGTTGAGGCTTTTGGAAATATATTATGAATTAATTTTATACCTTCCCACATGCCCATTATGCCACAATAGGAATGATCTCATGGCGCTGGCATAGTCACCCAGAGTGCAGTGAAGCCTCTAAATATTAAATTTTAAAAAATAATAGTGTATGCCTACTCTATGATGATATAAAAGTTGTTACACAACATAATGCAAGCTATGGTACTTAAATTCCAAGAAAGGGAAGATCCCTACAGAAAGTGGATTGTGGCGTACTCCTGGCAAAGGTTCCCCACATCACGCTCTAAAATGTTGTAGAGCCTCTCTTGGAGAGGAGTTAGCGATGGGGCCTTTGATGGTCCGCCTCCTAAAACCCATAATAATTCATTAATAGTCAATTTATTATACCATTAACAGTTTTATGAAAGAGAAATAGCATAATTATTACCTGTAGCTGTTTGTTCCTGCTTGGTGATTTTAATTTTTTTTTAATAATTTATGTTTGTACTCATTGTAGACCTGAAAAAAATTGAATGCGTGAGAAACTGTTGGGCACATTTAATTAATCAATATTATTATGAAAAAAGAGTACCTAAAGAAAAATATAACTGTACCCTAATCATCAACATTTATCGATTAAATGACTACTACTTACTATACGCTATAATATTGGTCTGCTGTTTTTTGGACGCAGTCTGCAGACACATTGTTTAGGATAGCTGCGCACTCCTGCCACAGCCTTTTTGTTAGACTGCGTCCCTCTTTAGTGCGCGTTAAGTGTCCAAGCGCAAGCTCCGGCTGCGCTTCCAGAAAGTCTTATACGGCCCATTCACGACTTCGGTCTTAGCGGCGAGCGGCGCGGCAGGCGGGGCGGCGGCGGCAAGCGGTGCGTTTTACATGCCACGTACCCGCAGTAGCGGCTAGCGGCAGCGGCCGAGGTGGACGTATTTAGGTATCCGTCCCCTATCGCTAACTAACATCTTTGGAACTCCAAATAAGGAAACAGTTTGCATAAAGGCGCGTTTTAATTCACCCATGTCTTGTCTGTAGATTGCATACAAGAGGCAATATTTCGTGGAAGCATCCAAAATAACTAATATGAATTTGTACCCATTAGAGACAGGAAGAGGACCCAGGACATCTGCATGGATTGTGTGAAATGGGGAATCGGGTTTTTCCCAAGAAGTGATGTTCTGATTCGGTGCTCGCGGTACCCTTTTTTTTGAAATACAGACTAAACAGTGAGCTACGTATTTGTTTACAAATTGACGAAGCCCCGGGAACCAAAAGTATTTGAGGATGAGATCAAGAGTCTTGTCTGCGTTAATGTGCTCGTGCTCGTCGTGAAATATTCTTAATAAGCTGAGCCTATGTCCCTTGGGAATGTAGCACAACAAGCGGGAATCCTCGCCGACGGGCGAGTATTTGTAATACAACAGGTCATTTTGAGCAACATAACGCGTCGAATCTAGTACACCATCCCTCAGCTGTTGCAGTAATTTCTGTGTCTTGTTATCTGCGGATTGGGCTATTTGAGCCCAATTACGTGGTCTCGAAACTTGGTTAGCTACAACAACTGAAGGGTTGCCCCGGACGCGTTGCTGTCTATCAGCTTTTCGTTCTAATCTGGAAGATTTTCTTACAGATGCTGACGGACCAGTGACTATAGATATATCGTCAGAATCTAAATCGATACTTCCTTCAACCTCGCGAGCGTCTCTACGAGGCTCTTTGGACTCAATTTTGACCAAAAGCTATTCTCAGAGATTCTAAGTACCTGTCGTAGTGATCGGCTCTAGAGTCAGACGTGATATTATTACTATTATGCAATATAGTGAAAACTACCGTTATATCCTGAATTAATAAGAAATCGTTGTGAAATGCAGCTAGCATCAACTGTGTGATAACTTCGCGATCGTTTTTATCGTAGATGTCCGTACAAATACATTCTAAGAACACAATTTTCTTTTCCATGACAATATGAACCGAAATACTATTTCCCACATATGTGAGTATTTATAATTTGGTTGTAGTTGGATCGTAGCACAAAACATCACCAGGTGATGTATAATATAGATTTGAAAATTCCAATTTGTCTAATATTATTGCTCTGAGAGTACCTATCAGTAAACCGAGATCAAAACTAACATCATATCTCAGCGACAGCGATTGTCATCATATGTATGATACTAACATAATCATAAACGCGAGTCAGGTCACATAATGACGTTCTATATTCTTCAACGTGTGAATAATTTGCTAAATCAGTTCTACCTAATTTGACTAATAATTTGATCGGATCTGGAACAACGAACCATTGGAAATTATCATGCACAAAGTATTTGGAACAAAAGTATATAGAATTATTATATTTAAAAAACTTTGACTCTAAATTTAACAAAGTGGCACACCAAGAATTCATATCTTTAAATTCCTTACTTGTCAATAACCAGCTATCATCACCAGCGAACATACCAAAGTATACTTCGTTCATGTCAAACATAGTCGCGACAACGGCCATTAAGAACCTAGTATTCTGACAAAATGTTGATGCGTCCCCTGATTTTCTCTGGTAATCTACGCGGTATCTAACACCGTTTTCAGAATCTGAAAGAATTGTGTGAGCATGTGCTTTAAACCATAAACCGACGTAAAATTCCATTACTCCCATGGACTTCATTAATAAACAGTCAAAAATTAACGTAGCTAAACCCTGACTTTTATCATATTTGGAAATGTCTATTTCTAACATTGCTGCACCTTTAAGAATGAGCATCAAATTTCTACGGTGGAATTTCTCTATTAAGAACTTCGGCGAATTCATCGTTAGTCAGTTGTGAAAACTTTGAATTTATTGTTATAAATCATTTCCATTCTACGATCTATTTCACGGAATATTGGCCAAAATATCGCGTTATGATATTTTTCTTGACATGCGATTGTCTGCAAAGCGTTGTTTACATGCGGAGCGGTTAAATCCAAAGTTGGTTTTACAGTTGGTTTTATCATAAATTAGTAATTATTCCAATTCCAATCTAAAATATCGAATTCAGGACCTTCAATTAATTTCCTAACAGCTGGAATTTGCGTAGTTAGCCAAGATTCTAATGCTTCAGAATTTGGGGCAATTGGGTTATTTCTAAACTCCTCCAACATCCACAACTTATTTTCATCGATATATGACCCAAAAAATTGTGTGATAAGTCTTTCACCTAAACAATGTGCGTCAACTAGACCATCTAACTCTGGAACAGCCATATTTCTTTTATTCAGAGCAATTATCGATTCAAGTTGAGATGGTCTCCTTGATGATGGCATCATGGTTTCGAGAACAGGTCTTAATTTATCAAATATGATTTTCTTTGGAACTTTCTTTGCTTCGATGGTGTGTATGCCCGCCCTCCAACTCTACATCTATTTCGTTGTTCAATAAGTTCTCACTATCAAGTTTATGCTCGTGCCTAGAATTACCTGGTAACACCAAAACCTGGTAAAACCTCTTTTAGGTAACTTTAGATAATAGAGTATTAACATGATCACAATCGCTAGATTCTACTGGTAATTTCTCTAAACCAATAATCTGACCACCACGTAGATCAATTTTCGTCTTTTTGATTTCTTTACTACTATACCTGCGATCTACTATCTTTTTAAACACGTCGTTTACGGGAGTATAATAAATTAACGATACTGTGTGTCTACTCAACGCAACCAATATATGAGATTCTGATAAATATATTTCCTCTTTAGGTTTGGTAGATAATCGTACCACAACAATGTTCTCTGCTTGTTTACCTTGGAACTCATGTATAGTCGACGCGTTATAACCGGCTTTCTGCAATAACTCCTTTTCTGATTGTTTGAAAACTAAATATTTGTAATACTCATTTACTTTGGTACATTAACTCTCTGCAACTGAGGTGCCATTTTTATTTCTATTATATTGAGGAGTGGTCTGACAGACGTGTAGGTAGAGTACTATTTATGTTGTAGGTGTTATATATTTTGTCAAGGAACTTTAATTAATATAACGGTTGACATATTTTTAAATGGGAATTACAATGAGAGTTGCAATAAAACTCAAATTTAAGAATTTATAATTATATTTGTATCACATAAGAGATCAAGGAACTTTTGGTACAATGACTATTAAAAATTAACAAAATGAAAAATATTAAAAAACATAACAAAAAAAACTTATATTTGCCTTCTTCTGGCTTGAAACTATTCATAAAAAAATAAAAATAGAAATCCTTAGAGTACTTTTGTTACAATACAGTCTCAAAGTTCAGTCTTACAATCAGCGCAAACTTGAGCGGCGCACTGCAAACAAATCGGTTTTGCGCAAATGCAACAAATAAATCTCGTTTGTCGTTTCAATTTACTTGGACAGATACGACACAACTTTCTTGTTGATGATGCGCCAGTGTCGCTTGGTGGCTGAGGAGGTGGCAAATCTTGTCCTAAAACGCGCCGAAGAGTCATACGCAATTCTCTGGGAAGTTTTTCATTATAAACTCGCTGTTTTAGAGCTGGCAGTACCAATTCCCTTGCAAGGTGCATAAGAAAGTCAGCTCTTCTCATTTTGCATTCTGGATACTCACTGTAAAGCACATATGCATTAATACCAGCTATATCCAGTAATCGATAAAAAATTGCTTGTGGCCAACGTCGAGTTTTGCGGCTACATGAATAAATGGCGCACTTTTTGTCTATTTCGTCCACACCTCCTTTACTATGATTATAATCCACAATCATGGAAGGTTTATTAGTTACTTCATCGGTACTTGCATGGTGGTGGCAAGAAGAGAGCAGAATCACTGCCTTGTCTTTTTTTGGGACATAAGAAACTAAAGTCAAATCTTTAGTGAATCCATATAAAGCACTTCCAACAGCTCTATTTTTGCTTGGTTTAAACTCAGGTGGAATCTCGCGTTTGTTTCTTTTTAGTGTTCCTAAATATGTCAATTTTTTTTTGCAGTAAATGTTCAGCCAAGGGTATAGAGCTAAACCAGTTATCAGCTGTTACGTTTCTGTTCGAATTTTCTATGGGTTTCACCAGTCGCAATACAGACTGCGTAGGCACAGCTAACTTCTTCTCTGCTTCGGTAAGCCCCAGACCATCAGAACTCTTCCCATGATAAATATAGGCATTGTAAACGTAAAATTGACGAGCATCACTTAAAATCATAATTTTAATACCATATTTGGCAGGTTTATTGGGCATATAGATAACAAATTTGCAACGACCTTTGAAAGCTAAAAGCATTTCGTCAATACAGGTGTAATGACCGGGTGTAAAATGAGCTTGACAATTCGCTATAAACTTATCGAAAAATGCAGAAACAGGAGCAAGTGGATCTGTTTGAAACCGTTCCTGTCTGTCATCAATATTATCCAATCTCAAGCAGTTCAAAAGAGTGTTAAACCTATATTTAGACATTACACATCTAAATATTTCGTGACCTGTTCCATCAGTTGCAAACAAATAGTTTGAATCGGCATCATTACATTTAAAAACCGAAGAGTAATATAAGCACCCCAGTAGTGATTTCATTTCTACAGAAGTTGTATCTTTGAGCTCATGCTTGGCAAAATTTGCAAATTGTCTGCGATAGGCTTCAAGTTTTTTATTTGTGCAGGAAACCAATGTTTCTATCATCTCAGCATCAAATAACTTGTGCCATAATTTTTCAAATCCAAGAAATGTATGCCCCGAAGTTGGCCTTGGCAAAGATACAATGTTATGTGCAGGTGTTCGTGAGGTCCTTGAAAATTCAGTTTTCGTCCAAACGAAACCATTCTTACCTACGTACTTATTATTACCACTTAATTTGGCAAAACAACCTCTTCAGAGTCTATGCTTCCAGGACTGGCCGGCTGCTCTTGGAAAGTTTCTTGTTCATCACCACTCGATATTTCACTGTCTTCATGTATTTCCTCCTCAATGGTGAAATTCCGATCGGCAACCTCATCGTCGACATCACTAAATTCTAACTCGTCTTCTTCCTCCAACCATTGCTGAATATGGTCGTCGGTACCCTTTCTCTTCCTTTCTCTTCAACATGCTACAGCTGATAGAGCGAATGCTCGTGCGAATCAGCAAATAGCACAGAATCTTGGGAGGCTTGCTGATTTAGTCGAGAGATATTTATCCCATAGAGCTAAAGTAAGAATTTATTGTAAAAGCAATAAAAACAAAACAAGTATAACATTGATGTAAGATGTAATTTAACTGAAACAGTTTTTTTTATGATGCATAACACAATTTTCATTATGAATATTAGTTTAGTTAGTACCAACCCGCGCTGGGCCCGCGTGGTGGCTTACGGCCCACTCCCTCTCAGAGAGAGGAGGCCTGTGTCCCAGCAGTGGGAACATTATAGGCTGATTATGCCATTAGATTTTTCCTGAATTTTGTACCTGCATATTTGCTTCATTTTGCTCATCCTGAGGTGTTAATGCCATTACTGGTAGCGTGGCAGCATTGGCGATAATTATGTAATACCACACATGCATTTGTTATGTAGCCAGTCATAGTAGGGTGGTAATGTAGCTTCCGATCTACTAATAAACGCCGCCAACGAGACTTAACCCTTTAACCGCTTGGCTAAATATCAATTGTCGTGCCCCTAGCGCGAGGCTACAAATCGACAAAATAATACCTACAATAAATAAGGAGGGGCAATCGTTGTATCGATAAAAAAAAGTCAAAGAATTTTTTATGTTTTTATTTTAAATCAGCCTTATGGCTTCTACAAACAGGCGCGACACAAAGAAACCGCTCATGTTTTTGTGTCGCGTGTCGCGCCTGTTTGTAGGACCTTTAAATTAACCACCCTAATCACTTTCTTCGTATCACAATCGTTCATCTTTAAGCTAATAAGTAAATGTTTTTAACAGTTACTAATTGTTTAACCTTACTAAATTCGAATTGTTTACATCACAATAATCTCTTATTAATCGACTAGGTACTTTTTTCTTTTCTTATAAATCTACCTACAACAGCAATGGCTAAATCTTTGTATCACAATTGTTTAATCTTACTATCTAAATTTTAATTACTTACATCAAAATAATCTCTTATTATTCGACTTTTTCCTTTTCAAATCAAACTAAGTATAATAAATCTTTGAATCACAATTGTTTTTTTTGTTTTTGCTTACCAGTTACTATACTCCATTTGTTTAGGTAATTAAATAAAGGTAAACAAAAAAACCACGTGACTTAGCCGACTAAACGTAATATCACTCACTTCACTTGTCATGCTATGTCACAGTTGTACTCTTCAATTTAGCAACATTATTAACGAATTATAACGTTGCTAAATTGAAGAGTACAACTGTGACGTAGCATGACAACTGAATAGACTGGTATTACGTTTAGTTGGATAACCACGGCACGTGGTTTTTTTGTTTACCTTTATTTAATTACCTAAACAAATGGAGTATAATACTTTACATCACATTCATTTACACATATTCCTCAGTATACTATAAAATACCTAATAAGTTTTGATTACCTATTAGATCAAATGCAATGATTTACGCATTTATAATAAGTAGGTTATAGTTGTTACAATTCACGAGCGCACTTTTCATTTAGATGTGTGTTGAACTGTTACCTATTTGTAACTACCTATGAATGACGTCCGCGCGCAACTGTTCGCTTCGTCGGGCACACACACAAGTGCAATGTGTACCTACGTGACGTGTACGTACACGAAACCTACACGCAAAGGCTTGAGTGCGCTCGTGAATTGCAACAACTATAATTAGAATTACGCAGTCATAAGCTAAAAACAAAAAAAAGGACAATTAATCAGTCAAACAGTAGGTAACAAGTAGTAGGTAAATTATTCGTTGTCTGTTTTTATCAGACGTATTATAGATGTCACAAAATGTGTGTACGTTTCTATAAATTTATTCGTGCGAGTCACATTAGTACCGAAATGTTTTTCGGCTAATATTTTTGCCGTTTTTGAAATTAGGTCAGTGCTGATCGCTTCGTATTGTGTGCCTACACTTGATATTTTTGTTAGAGTTTGTGTTCCTCTTGATACAAATAAATCAGGCGTACTATCTGTACTTCGTAAGTCACCGTCATGTGGTACATAGTAACATAACTGGGATTGTGCTACCGACGAAGGCAAACATACATCTTCTACATCTTCAAGATTCATTTCGTCTTGACTATCGCTAGTTGGATCCAAAATTGATTGACTACATTCCTGAGACTCGTCATACTTTCCTTAAAAGCAATTAAATATAAATAAGTACCTATAAAAATGGCTACAGGATGTGTATAATCAAAGGCTACAAGTATCAATTTGGCACAATTTACTTACTTTTCGATGTCATTTCGTTTTCTATCAAATTTAAATTTAATGCTCAACAAAACTGTGACGTTCAAGGTGTATAATATAACTAGGGTTCAATTCGCATAACACTTGCACTGAACCGTAAAAAAAGACGTGGGCTCGGTGTGTTTGACATGGACAAAGTGAAGTTGAACACAGACTAAATAGAGCAACGCAAGAAAAGAAATTAGTGACAGGATGATCTACCTACTTACTTAAACTATCGATATTTAGTCGATAGCTTCTATCTATGGTATTCCGCAGCACATGTGTCAACGCAAAGATAAACATTACACGTTTTACACATATACCGTGTGTGTGATCTTTTATTCTTAGTCGCGCATACTTTACAACGCTGACTTTTGCCACTGGGAATTCGTACAGGAAAATGTGCCAAAGCATCGATATGTAGACTGCGAGGAGGATTGGACTGAGTACCAGAAGTGAACGCTGGGCTAGTATTTGCAATTAATCTTTTATTTTTTTCTAAAAGTTGCCGTATCACATTTAATTGAAAATCTGCAAAACTATGTTTTTTGTTATTTTTTAAGACTCTGAACAAATAAAAAGCATTAAGCATAAACAAATCGATGATGTGGAAGCCTAATTTTTTATACCACTTCCTAGTTTTCCTTATACAACCTATGCTACTCATCATCATGTCGGTGATGTCCACCGAACCCATATTTTTATTGTAATCTATTACACATTGCGGCTTTAATTTAGGCAGACCAGAAAAATGATCCAAATTGTCTGACGGAACAATTTTGTCATCATGTATGGTAGACAGCATGGTAACAGCTTTTTTGTCTTGCCATTTTAACGCTAAAAGAGGAGGAGATGAAAATGCTTCTATTTCTCCACGCTTAAGTTTTTTGAATTTTGGCATATGTTTCCTATTACTTTTGACCGTACCGCATGCATAAATGCCTCTTTGTTTTAAATAAAGAAAAAGTCGCGGACTAGAATACCAATTGTCGACATATAGCTCTCGATTACTATGATAATAACCTTGTACCAGTTCAGTGACTACTGATCCTGTAATACCTAAATTTGGTACATGCTCTATTTGTGTTTGTGAACCACAGTAAACAATGAAATCAATTATAAACCCTGATTCGACATCACACAAAACAAAAAGTTTTATTCCAAATCTGTTTCGCTTTTTTGGCAAATATTGTTTGATTACCAGACGACCTTTGAAAGGCACAATGCTTTCATCAATGCATAGTTTGCCTCCGGGGACCAATGTGTGTCGAAATTTTTGTCGTGCGTGGTCAATCATCATTTCAATTTTATATAATCTTGATAAATTACTTACATCGTGTACTTCAGAAAATGAAAGCATTGCCAGTATTGCGCAATATCTATCTCTACACATAATACTATGAAATATGGGACTATTTAAAAGGGGGTCTACAGACCAATGTTCTTCAATAGTGAGCCTTTTATTCCTTGTAAAGAGCATCGTAAGGGCTAAAAAGATATAAATGTCATGAACAGTCACATCTTGCCACCTTTTTAAACGAGCGTACACCCGTAGATCCGTATGCCTGACATAGAATTGGTGATATTTGTTAGTAAAATAACATATTTTTTCTACTAAATCATTGCCACAAAAATGTTCAAAAATATCCAGTTCCGAGGAGTCGCTGCTCAAAGGTACTGAAGGTGATACCCCCGAAATAAATTCGTCAAAGTTTTCTTTATCAGGTACAGTTATGTCTAACGTCCAATTAATGCCTTCATTGTCGTCATGATCCTGAAATGACAAATAAAAATTTATTACGTAAGTATATTATTTTTTATATTCATTAGGTAGGTATATAACTTTAACAAAAAGGAACCTAGTTAGCGTTCCTGCACACGATGCCGTCACCGCGCCGTCGCCGCGCCGACGCCCGCCGCACAGTTACACTGTAGAATACGAGTCGCGCGAAGCCCGCCACCGCGACGCCACCGCGCGCGTTCCCGTCCCTGTCTCGTTTGATTCATTCCATTGATTCCATTACCGACCGCGTACGAACGTGCACGCCGCGAGATCGCACGCAGCCGGTACCTAATGGAATGAATCAAACAGACAGGGACGGGAACGCGCGCGGTGGCGGGCTTCGCGCGACTCGTATTCTACAGTGTAACTGTGCGGCGGGCGTCGGCGCGGCGACGGCGCGGTGACGGCATCGTGTGCAGAACGCTTATTAAAGTTATCTTTTTTTTAAAGATAACTCATGCACTAGGAATAATTCCTGTGTAGCTTGGGACTTCACAAACACACAAGTCACGGACACAAAACAGCTACACCCAAACTCGAATAATGATTTATGAAAGAGAGAGAGAGAGAGAGAAAAAGAGACAAACGCGAGTGCGAGTGCCTGTCCGGCTTGGTAGGTACTGTCACAGTACCTTAATAATGGTAAGGACAACATACAACACGGTTCCAAATTTGAACAATCAATAGGATATGTAGGTAGTTAAGTAGGTAATATAGGTAATAACAGAATTACATCACAATATTTAAAATACTATTTCGATTCATCAAGGAGTTACCTAAACCCAACGAAAGTCTTATTTATACCTATACCTACTGAATAATGTGCAAATAACCTAAGAAGAAATTGAAATAGGTACTTACCTCTCCATCACTTCTAAATTCTATCGAATCGGATAATTCCAATTCGTCGTCACACTCGTCGTCGTCACCTTCTAATATTCTTAATAATTCCTCAGTAGTCGTCATTATTGAAAATTGAAATGTGACTATTTTATCGACAATGCACAAATACCAACGAACAACATTAATGGAACTTTCCATTCGTTTGATCCGCTTGTGACGTAGGCAGTGGTCGTATTAATGTGACAGCCGCGCTAGACTAACTAGAGAAATATGTTGCAAGCATAGGAGTCAAGGGATGGGAACTAACGTCAAATGTTGGCATTATACAAAGATCGTGAGGGATATTTTTCTTATGAATAATAAGGAAAAGAATTAATAACACAAGGCAATATGTTAAATTTAACTTTATTTGGTATGACACCGTTTATTTTATGCTGAATGATGCATTATACCTGATTATTTAACTGTTTGTTATTTCGTTTTTAAAATGCGCATTGCATTGTATCCCATCCCTATGGTCATATTTATGCGACGCGCGCGATAGACGCCGAAGAAAATTTCAAGCTGCCAATTACTTATTTTTGTTTAAGTTTTTTGAATGCTTAGAGTTATGACACATAATTTTAAGTAATTGTTGTAAATAATAGCTCTATTTAATAATAGTTTTAGTTGTACCACGCAATTAATAGGACGAAAATAGAACGAAAAAATCATGCATGTTCTCTGTCGCAGAAATACGACACGCGCGGTAGGGACACGGAAATATTTGTCGCATATATGCGACACGCGCGGTTAAAGGGTTAAGCACTCCGATGGTGCGCTCCACTGTATTTCGTACCAGACAATGCTGCTCAGTGTAATATCCTTGAGGGGTATCGGGCTCTGTGACCAATATTGGTGTCATCAAGGTTGATCTAAGGGTATCACCTGAGTCACCTGAACCATATTTAATTGTTATCAATGATGTTTGTTTGTTTTTAATAATGTTTGATATTATTGAAAGACAGAAAGAAAGAAAATGTATTTATTGCGACTCGTACAGTATGCTTAGTGTGAGTTTTTTTAACTTCACCATCGCGTTAGAGTTTACTCTGATTTGTATGGCGCTGAATTAGCGCCACCTGGTGCCATACGCGAGAACTAAAAAATGCGAGTGTAAGTTTTTTATTTTACTTTGTCGATGGTGACGATCGAGTCCCACTCGATAGTGAGCTCGTAAATTAGCGTGACTCTGTGTTATCGCGAGTGTAAGTTGCAATTTTGACAGTTTTGACAGCTCGTTTGAGAAACGCGTTCACTTTCGAATACGTTAATTTTTCACTGAAGGATTTGTCGTGAGAGCCTTGTGAGTGTGGTGAATTTTCAAAGTTATTTTATTTTAATACGTTGTGTGGGTTTATTATAACTAATATGTTTTACTTGGAAGATGGCATCACGTTTATATTTTGCTTAAAAGATGTTTGAGAATATTATTATAATTACGTAGTCGTTACATTAAAATAAATGTCAAGAAAGTTCTTTTGTTTTAATAAATTCGTTTAGCAAACTTGTAACAAAATCTTTACTTTTTTCCTAATCAAAATCAAAGCTAACTACTAACTACTACTTGCATCTTCTTTACAAAGTCATCATCTGCTATTCAGTAGCGTAGCTCATCCTAATGGGTCCCTGTATCCTCCTTCTGCGAAGCAGTCATGCTAGCGAAGGAGGTGGCGGGGTGGGCGAGGGAACGCGCCTTGCGCACCTCACGCCTCAGCCGCCGCGGGAGACGCTCCGGGCGTCGGGAGCCGCGTGACGACTCCCGGCCACCGTAGGCGCGGGCCTGCGGGCGGAGAGTAATGGGTAGCTCTCCGTCCGATCAGGACTAGGCCCGTGCCGGACGGCGTGTTCGTGTTCCACGCGCGCCTCAAAGAGATGTCAGCAAAGTGACGGGGCCCCACAGGGCCGAAGCCTGCCAGGGTAGCGGGACCATCCGAAAGGGTTTACCGCTGCCCTGGAACATAAAGGGCTAAGGAAGGAACACGGGTGGGTTTTAGTCAGTAAAAGTCTGACACTCCCTTCTGCTCCACCCAGAGCGGGAGGAGTCATTTGATGATTTCCCATCGTCAAAAAAAAAAAAAATGGGTCCCTGTATCAAATTTTTTTGGAGGCCCTTTTTACCCAACTGAAGCTACAGAGGGTATTGTTCTTACAAAATAAAGAATATAGAATACTTACTTAGAAGGTGAGGGGCTCGTGGCTAAGTAATAACAGCCGCACGAGTCGATTGAAGCTCACCCATCCACGGGCCTACCGCGGCAAGCGTACCTACGCTTGCCACGGTAGGCCCGTGGATGGGTGACCATCTTATCATACCGAGACCCCTCCGTGCCTCAGAAAGCACGTTATACCGTTGGTCTCGGCTGTCATTTGTGGATCTTTGACAGTCGTTACGGGTCGTCAGAAGCCCGAAAGTCTGACACCCAACCAAGGGACTGAGACATCGTATTACCCAGTAACTGGGTTGAGCCAGTCAGATAACCAGTCGCTCCGGAGGTAAAATACTGGAAATCAGCATCCGGTTAGATTGGAAGCCGAGACCCAATAACACTGCCCGACCCGGGAATCGAACCTAGGACCTCATGCTCAACAGTAGCGCTTGCGACCATTAGATTCTTCCATACTTCTCTATTAGTCGTCATCTTGATACTTACTCACCCCCTTTTTAAACATATTTTTTAACCAATTTACAGAATTAAATATCATTTACCAACAAGAATTTTAGGTTCTGGATATTATTTAAAAAATGTTTGCTTATACACATTGTCATACCGTATCGTTGATACGGCTGATACAGCGGTAGCTACCCTGCTGCTATTCCTTTCCCATATTTGGGTCGGCTTTCTGTCTCAACTGGATTTAGGTGAATACCAGTAGGATTCTACATGGAGCAATTGCCTATCTGACAAGATAGGCAGTTTCTCCATAGAGACCATGCTAACTTTCTGTGTAGTGAGTGTCCGAGACAGAAAGTGTATGCATGCAAGTGCAGTGTATGCAAGTGTGTGCATGTAAACTAATTATGAATTATTTGTTTAGAATTAAAATGGTTGAGTAGTGAATCCGACCATAGTAAGAGAAGTTATTCAATTTTAATTAGAGGTAATGAAACACCAACAACAAAGAAGGTTACAGTACTTTTATTCATCATTAATCAGTCCTAAATAAAATTGTGTCACAAACTAGGAAGTTTATTTTGATATTATAACAATTCTTCGAATTCTTAACTAGTTATTTGAGATAACTTTAGTGTCACAAACTATTTACATATAATAATATCATCATCCTCATCTGCCTAGACTTTTTCCCAACTATTTTGGGGTCGGCTTCCAGTATAACCGGATGCAGCTGAATACCAGTATTTTACATGGAGCAACTGCCATCTAACCTCCACAACCCAGTGACTGGGTAATACGATACTAATCGTACATATTATAATAATATAACAAGTAGTAAATAGGAACACATTATTATATCACACAACTTCTTATGAAATGTCAACTTTTAACTTAAAACTGACAAGAATAATACCAAAATAGGTGGTGGGCAGTCGTAGTACTTAATATTATTTATATATATCTAATTAGTCTTTAAAAAATGTATCTACAATAATTTTCTCTAAAAGATTTAATCCTCTGTGGCCTACAGCTTGCCACTCCCTCTGAGCCTGCACCTCCATTTCTCTAATCTTCTGCTCTCTCCTCGAGTCCATGTAATCTTTATGTTGCTGTTCTTTAAAATTTCTCCAAAACGAATCTGCTTGATATTCTTGCATGACGAGGAGTAAGTAGTTTGCACAGATGTAACAGGCTCTGGCTGAACTACACGGACATGAGATGAAGGTCTGGTTGGGGAGAGCATGCCCATCTCTAGAAAAAATAATAAAAGTTATTTATATTAGGAGTGGTCATCATAGAGCCTTTTAAAAAGTTTTTTCTTACCTTCCACTTTATCTCCACAAAAGAAAGAGGTGTAGGAGCCATGGTAGGTGGCAACTGTGGTGGGGCAATGCCTCTTGATGGCCCTGGCTCATTCCAATTAGGTTGGATACATAGAACATAAAAACTTTATGTTCTTCAGACTTTAAAGTTTTTCAGTTGATGCCACGTCACAACATAACCATACTTCAGGCTAACTCTTTTCCAAGTTTCATCAAAAGCACTTCAGAGGTTGGGCACAAGTAACAGGTGGAATTGGGCTGAATGTGAATCTCCTGTAAGAGAATACAATTTATGAGACAAAGTAACATAATTTTATACTACCGGTTGGTGTTATTTAAGAAGTTTAAACCTATGACAACCCAGCTTCTTCTACTGCCAAGCCCGTAGCGACTTGGACACCAATGATATGTGTTGCAGATAGCTTTCTGAGGTATGCCATGCTAGACCAAAATAAACTGTTTTATTTCTGCAAAGTTCACGGATTATATGCTCGCTAATCACCAAATAATTAAAATTCCACTTACTTCTCCATAAATGTCACCATCATAACATAATTGGGACGAACTTGTCTTCATTTTTAATTAATAGAATCCAATATTAATCTAAATCACAATAACTTCACACAAGTCACAAACACGAAACATAAACAAAGTCTTTATAACCAACACAAATTTGATAGACAGCCGCTTTCATTAGGAACACTGAATATAAATGTCATTCTATTTGGTCGGTTTATCGGAGGACGCTTACGTGACACCAACATAAGAAAAATAATGCTCGCAATTCACGGTGACCAAACGCGTATTGGATGGTTAGCTTCGATGGTAACTCACACTCGCATGCATTCGGTTCTCGATACGTTTGACGTTAACTCGATTTACGCGATGGTTAAGTCATTCGAACAATGCTGTCAAACTCACACTAAGCATACAGGATCATAAACGACGACGACGACGATTGACGAATTGACTTACACATTTTCGTTTTCAGCCTGATGGAGTTGTTCCAAGTAGCTGTTAAGTGATTGGTGATTCCAGACAAACGAGTCATGGTTTGCCCCTCCATGGCTGGCATCAACACTTAAAATATTTAAATCACAATCGCATACCTAAAAAAAACGGATTATTGCTGTTTTAAAATGTTTTTCCTCTCTTTATTGTTTTGTATTACTTAGTAGGGTGGAGCCATTGAACCACCAAATGGTTGAAGAGCTCTAGCGCGGTTGTTATAGCAGTCTAAGAAAATATTTTTAACTCAGAACGTAGGTTATTTAATAAGGTACCACATTGCGTTCAAAATTTAGGAAAATATTTGCTATTGCCTGATTAATACAGTTTTTTTTAAACAAGTTAAATGGTTCATAGCGTACCCCTAAGGGTACACGATGAACCGGGGGGGGTGGGACCGAATGCACCAGGTGGTACACAATGAATCATAGTAATGGATAAACCGATAATAATTGTTTGTTTTAAGTTGAAAATAAATAAAACAGCCAGCACTTTATGAGGACGTTGCACAGTGGTGGAGTTTTCGTCAAGATTGTATATTCGGCTTCCATTAGCAAAAGATGGAGAGCGACTTAAAACTTCTTTAAGGTTGTCGAAAAATTTTTGCATGTTTATTTTTATTAAATGCGCTCTTGCCATACTACAAGACTCATGTTTTTTTCACTGAAAATTCAGGATGTCTTGCCCTAAACCCCCTCATCCAATCTCGGCCTGCCATTTCATGGACTTTGCACGAAGGCGGCATTTCAATTTTGTTAATCACTGCCATTTGGAAGGCAATTTGGCAGTCTAGAAGTTAGGCCATAGAATTTATTTGCACAATTCAATAAATATTCCTGGTCTTCTTGCTGACCATTAAAAATTTTACTTGCATCATAGTGTGGCTCTAGTCTAAACGACGGATTGTTCCTGTATTTTGTTATGCATCTTCGCAGTGTTGGATAGGGAAGGGTTCTTTTGCTGCTTTTCTGATACTCAGTCCCGATAAGTGTTTATCTATTCCTCTTTGGATAGCTTCTCCGGTGTGATTCCCTTTTTTACGGGCTTCCCGCCCTACCGTGTTTCGTCCCATGCTGAAATAAACAAATAGTAATGATACTCACATTAACACTCAGAGGTTGACTGGAATAATACTCCCCACATGCTTATAGGTATGTGACAGATCCCTACCTATTCAATCAATGTTACCTGCACAATCTAAGCATTACACAGAGCACTTAGATGTGGTACGCAATGAACCATGATTCATTGCTTACCCAGGGTAAATGGCTCACCGCGTACCCATCCCCTCGTAGGAAATGTTAGGTTATGTTTTAACCAATAACCGTTGAGAAGCAATTCCAAAAATAGTCTCAAACAAGCGCAAGGACCCACATTACACAAATAGTTCACTCATATTTTAGTAAGAATTAAAATAATAAAGTAATTACACAAAGAAACTCACGTTTTTGCTTGAGAAAACACATGGTGCACGCGTTCGTTTGTGGCGACAAGCGACCGCTGACTAGATCAAACTGCACGACGTGGCAAGCGAGTCGTGACACGTTTTTTGCACGAGCTGGCAACGTCGCGTATTGCCATAAAGGGCTAAGGAAGGAACACGGGTGGGTTTTAGTCAGTAAGAGTCTGACACTCCCTTCCGCTCCACCCAGAGCGGCAGGGGCCATTTGATGATTTCCCATCCTAAAAAAAAAAAGTATGTTAACATCGACATAACTGTATGGAGTAGGTAGGTACTTACAATTTAAGCATTCAAGGAGTGATAACGCTTTCGGTTAAAAAACCTCTCCTCATAGTCTGCAGTCTTAACAATTGCAATATGAGTGCCATCAATACAGCCCAAAACACCTGGCATTCCAAACTCCTGGTGAAACCTGAAAACATGGTGTGTGTACACACTGGAAGAGCCGTATATCCCCATAATAAGTAATAATCAAGTTTTCCTAATATAGATATAGTAGTGATTAAATAAATTTATTCATACTGACCCAGTTTTGATGGAATTTCTTTCTGCCAGCGTTTGCGGAAAACGAACATATTTTCTCCGGAAATGGTTATTGTTAAGAGCTAGTGTCACAGCTCTCACGCAGTTAGATATACTGACTTGGTGCATCTTATGGTGTGCTAGCTCCTATCAGGCACTGTCGCAGGCATAGACTTTGGGGGGGATCGTAGACAAAGACAAAAAATTATTCATTGTAATAGTAAAAAAAGTCAAGTAAATTAGACATCATTGCACAAAAACTTATGAGGAATTAATTATTAGTATATACCGTGTTCTTCACGTTATTCATAAACTTTGGCAAACGCTTCTATACCTTTTACAAATCAAATCTAACAAAGGAACCAAGTAAAGTAGTACTTCTAAAGTACTAGGTACTACTAATTTTATTAAGTTTACGTTAATTGAGCTATGCAGTAAGAAAGGGTCTTAATTTGGCTTATGTTGCCGCTTAGTGCAATTAAAATGATAAATCTATCAAATGCTTCGGAAAAAGAGATAAAGAGGCATATCGGGTGATTTACGCCAAGGTTAAATTTAGTTTGTATGAAAATTAACAAAAACTCAATCAATATTAGTCAATCATCAATACATATAATAAAGTCGAACTGGTCGCTGTCTGTACATAGAAGATATGTATAATATAGGAAAAAAAACTACACACACCGGCAAAATTAGAGGTACACCAAAAAAAATACATTCTTTCTTGAGATTGAATGTCTATTATTTAATGTTTTTGCTTCATTTGAGTCTGTTAGTTTATTTTATGCAAGAAAAAATCAATCAGGATTTATTAGGATTTATTTAATAAAAAAATGCTCTTGTCTGAAAATTTTTGATGTTTTCTACTGCGTAAGAACAGAGCTAAATCTAAAAAAGAAAATGTTGCCTCCACGCGCCCTTATAAGGGTTTGGATACGTCTAGCCATGCTTCTGATGACACCTTCAATCATTTCCTGAGACAAAGTGTCCCATTCTTCAACCAGCGCAAATTTCAGGTCTTCAACATGTCTAGAGGCAGGATTTCTTGGACGAATCCTTCGTCCAATCAGTTCCCAGACATGTTCTATCGGAATCATGTCCGGCGATCGTGCTGGCGTCCATCTGGGACATTTGAAAATGTTTGCTGCACTGTTACATCGGAAGGGAATTGTTGCACAGTGGGTGTATAACAACCCTTTGTTGCACTTGTAGATGTCATCCGTGTAATGTTTGTATAATTTATGGAGGCATCTGTGGGTGAATTTTGGCAAAGGGGTGACTCATTTATTTGCTTGTATTGGACGTAGAGAAGGGTCATCAGAACAAGAGCCAGAGGTAAAAGTGTCATTCACCACTGCAAGAGACTGTTGAAGTAGAATTAAACTGGCAGAAGGCAGTACGCTTTCATATGGATGCGTAAGGTCAAAAGTTATATGATATGATTCCAGAATTAGGGGAGATGACATTCTCTCAGTAAAAATATTATCCTATAAATAATCTTCGGCGTCAATAAGATCACCATCTGGCACGTCAATAGCTTCATGTGCGATATTGTTTTCCTGAAAAATTGTTTGAACACCTTCTGGACCAGCAACACAATCTGCCGGGCAGTCAGTTACATAAGAAGAAAGAAATTTGTCATCGGTAAAAATATCACTGTTATAGGGATAAATTCCAGTTATTTCCAGTTATTCTATCCAGAGGCTGCAACTTTTGTGAAGTATGAGGTGGAACGGTTAATACTCGTAAATGGATACCATTTTCACGAGCGTTATTGACTGAATCAATACTTATGTGGCTTTCGTGGTTATCCATTATGATTAAACTCGGATTAATTATCTTTGGAGCATCTCACGTGTTTTTTAAAGTGTTTCAAAAACACAAAATTAGTTGAAGTTATCCAACCACTTGGGTAAGGGGCTCCGGTAGTACCGCGAGGACTATTGTCTATCATACGATTTTGCCAGATTTTTCGTGGGAAAATTAAAAACGGTGGTGTGCATACGCCTGCAGCACTTATTGCACAGCAAAGTGTAACTATTTCTCCGCGTTCGGCTGACGCTCCTCCTTTTTTAGAAGTCGGTTAAAATTGGGGATCAGCGCTATGGGTCTATCGTTCCCCATTTTTCGTTTGTCTTCTTGTTTCTGTAGTGAAATGACAATGGACTTTTAAGTTTTTCTGGGTATATGCATAAGTTAATTATGTAGCATAAATGAGCTGAAATATTCGGGGATACATATTTTATGACTTTGGTGCAGACACCATCGTTGCCTACGTTATGGGTATTTTTAAGCAGGGGGTCTACTCCGAAGTAGTATCGGCCGAATGTTCGGCCGTTTCCTGCTACGAAGTTACTATTTGGTTCGGTCGGTTCCGATCCTACACTCCTACACTCTTTCGAATATTGACTATGCTCCCGACCCAACTGAGTCGATCCGAACTTTTTTCGCATTTTTCAATAATATTCGGTTCGGCCATGTGTCGGTCCGATCCGAACATTCGCAATTTGCACTTCGGAGTAGGCCCCGAGGTGTTGTGGGAGTAAGAAAAAAATTGAATTAATTTTTGTGTTGATTTTATCATTTGAGGGTCGGGTTTTGTTTTGACTGTCATTCCATAAATTATTTGTTTGGTCTGATTCTGAAGCTTGGTCAATGAAGAAGTCGTTAAAATTATTCGCAATGGATTCAGGATCTGTAATCTTGATGTCATCTTTAAGTACCTATTTCTGTAATAGGCTCTTTGGGAAAGTTCAATTTTGACTTGTTTATAATTGACCATGTCGCTTTTGATTTGTTTTCTGATGTATTTATGCAATAATTGTGCTGTGACTTCCGAGTTAGTGATATTACTTTTTTTAAATCTGCGTATTGCTTAAAATCAAAAGTAATTTTTTCAAAGCAGGCTAAGAATCGGCACTTTTCGAACGTCAAATTTACAAAAGACAGTCCCCTAAAAACGCCCGCTCTTCACCACTTCCTAGTGCTATCGCTGGGAAGAAGAAGTGGCGCAACAAACTCCCCAGCAGCACAGCTGTCTGTTCAGTTAGAAAATAGTTAATTGTACACTAGGAACACACACACACATTGTATACTAGGAACCTATTTTCAGTAATTAACATTACAAGAAAATTAAATTATTTGCCATATGTCAGCTAGCCACGCCAATATACCAACAAATATAATAAAAACTATACGTACTCAAGCTAAAAAATAATTAATTAAAATTAAAATGTAAATAAAAACTTACTACCCAAATAAAAGCCTCCAGGCATAAAGGGCGTGACATCTTACATATTTTGCAATGCTGGGTTCTGTTAACATAGTTGAAGTCACAAAATGATTTACGACCATCGAAGTAAAATAAATAAATAAGTTAATAACAATAACCTGTCAGTAAGCTAATTCTGGAAAAAGAACATAAACATTGTCTTGCGTTAAATTAGGGCGACCAACTATTCTTATCGTGTATGTAGTCGTTGATGGATGGAATAAAGAAGTTTTTATTTATTTTTGTTGGATGTATCCTATACTGCCATTAAAATTTTTCTTTTTGTTTGACTACACTTTCTAAGACCTTTGGATATCCATTTAGATTTTTTGTTTAGCGATGTTGTTGTAATTTTGAAATCGAAACATGAATTGTAAAAACATAAGAAAAGGTCCATAAAAAATTATAAGCTTCGTCCGGGTCATTAGTATTGTAAATGTCAGTAAACGACAAGTTGTTTATGCATTTTTTAACAGTTGAGCTATGTGGTTGGGTATACCAAATTCAATTATTTCACTTTTACATCTAGGAATATTGTGTGCTAAGTTGTCAATACAAGACTTACTGCTGAGCCTGGTAGGATGTCTAATTTATAATTTTAACTGAAAAACGAGTGAAGTTTAATTAAAATATGTTTAGTAGTTTTAAAGATAGGGAGTGAGAGAGGAGAAAGAGGTGGCGTTTAAAGAAAACTAATAAATAGTAAAAATATTTTTTTTCAAATCCGCCTATGTAAAATTCAATCAGAGTCAAATTCTTCATCCAAATATTCAACTCCCGAAAAATCAGCGAAAAATCAGTATACAATGTATCTAACCTATCTCATAGTATGCTTTTTCGATTTTCTGTACATGTCTGCATGAATTTTTCCAATTTTCAATTGTTATGCTTTCGAATGCTTGCTCAGCCACTGCCTGCAAAATATATCAATTATAAATATGAATACTCATATAAGTGGCATATAATTAAAATAACAAGAGAATATAAAATCCGAGTATGACCTGCGTACCTTGATATTAGTGGAACAAACATTATTTGAGGCGATTTTGTGCTTTGCAATTCCCCAAATTAATTCTATGGGGTTCAGATCACAGTGGTATGGTGGTAGCCGCACCATTGTGTGACCATTCCCTCCCAAAATCTCATCAATTTCATAAATGGGTTCTGGTTTATTTCGTTTCACTAGTGTCAATAGTTCTGGCTTGCGCATAGAGTCTTCAAAAGTTATATTATTTTCAACAAGCCACAGTTTTATATCGGCGACGTTTATTGCACTTGTTGGTGCTTTGTTTAAAATTATCGAATGGTAGGGCGCATCATCCATAACTATAATAGACGCTTCCGTTATATTAGGAATTAATTTTTCCTTAACCCATTTAGTGAAGTTAATTTTATTCATTTCAGAGTGGTAATCCTTATTTTGGTGACTTCCGCAAAAAAGAAGTAAGGCATTCGGCACAAATCCTTTTTCACTGCCAGCATGTACGATGATGTACCTTTTGCCTTTAGAAACGTTTGTTTTGACTCCGCTTATATCAACTGACTGCCAACCCTTTTTAGTTTATATGAAGAATGTACATAGGTTTCATCTAAGTAAATAATATCTTTCTGTAGTTCCACAGGTAAATTTCTGTTATCCATAATAACCTTCAGGTATTTTTCCCGGTTCACTGCAATATTGGTTTTTTCCATTAATGCAGATCTATCAGACTGTCATTTCTTGTATGAAAATCCAAGGGCCAGTAGTACTTTCCGTAAATGTTCTCGACTTCCATTAAAACCTAGATCTTCTCTTATCACAGGAAGCAGATTTCGAAGAGTGGGCACCTAAAAATAATTAATTATTATAATTTATGAATAGCTTTTTCCAGCGACTTAACTCCCATGTGTAACAACATTACTTATTAAATCGCATATTATACTTATATGTAGTTATGACAAATCAAATTATTTAATGAACTATTATTTTGTAGGCACACTAGGTTTAAATGATGGAAAAATGAACAAACTAGTTCCTCGCCTGTTTTCTAACGGTGTAGAAGAAATGGACAGTTTGTCTTATGGCACACAAATCAAAATTGTCCAAATCTTTCCTTGGACGACCCTTTCGGTGTTTACTGGTGTAGAAAATAATCCACCATTTTTTTAACTTCCTTTTCAATGTTTCTTACTGTGTTGATACTAACACCTAAAATAAAAAAAAAAAACACATATTAAACAGTTTATATACCAAGAAACTTTGTAAAAGATCAATCATAATTAATCCTTGTATACGCGTCGTGCAAATTCTGTAAACATAACCTCAAAAATGTAACTTAGAATAATCAATTTATGCTCATTATAATTGGCGATTCTGATCCATTTTGAATAAAGAACAATAAGAACACATGTTTTTACACTTAAAAACAAATTTCATACAGATACCTGTCAATTCAGCAGTTCGCACATCACCAAGTTCTGACAAAATTTGTCCAGCCTCATTTTCAGCCAGACAACGCAAGAACACTTTATAAATTACTGCTCTAGCACTACTCCGAATAGTCTTGTTCATTTTTTAAAATAATTAATTAAGTAAATAATGGAATAAACTTAAATAACGTAGCGAAAACAATAAATCCGAGTACCAGATGACATTTAAGCTACTAGAACTTGACAGCTTTGCGGTGTTGCTATTAAAGAAGATATTTTAGTACCACCTGTCACCACTACAAACTCTTTTTTGCCTAGCTGTACCAAAACTGCATAGGGTAATAAAACTCGAATAAAGGTGTTAATCACATTTTCTCAGTCATTTATTTGAATTCTTATGGGTTTACAATCATTCTTAAAAATTATTAACAAAAATATTGTGAGATCGGTGTTTTAAATCAACACAAATGTAAAGTAATAACATTAACCAATATGCTGCTGCGTCCAGCAATCCCGACGACGAAGCTGTACGTGTCCAGACTGCACCACTCCACGAAGGTTGAGGAGATCGTGGGTACATGCGTGTGAAGACCAACTGGACATTGAGGGTCGAGAAGTTGGAGTCGCGTCACAACACGAACTTCAAGTCGTTCGTGGTGCGTGTTCTGACACATCATCTCGAGAAGTTCCTCAAGGAAGAGTTCTGGCCGAAGGGTGTTGTGTACTGCCGGTTTCGTGGCCGGCTACATGACACCAGACAGCAAAACACGACGCAGACACTTCGTGTGCGTTAGTTAGTTTTTAGTGTAATTATAATGTTGTATGTATTAATAGTATTTTTAAGTTATATTAATATTGTATTGTATGTGTTTATATGCAACAATTCTTCACTTCGAACAAAAATAAAATAAGTTTTTATTAACATATAATATAATCAACTTTGGTTCACACTTTGCATATTAGCTATTATCTAGCTTTATAACAATTATAAAATAGAAGTAATCAACAAAAATATGTTATTATTGAGGTACAATTGACCCCTGGTATGTACAATTGACCCTCATAGAATATTAATTTCTGATAATAAAAAAAATGTCAGATTCGCAATTGTGACAAACATAAATTGACTCCTGAGGTGTACATTCCTTGTGTGCCCATAATCTGCATTGAGCGCAGTGGATCCACATTTTATTAGGGCGACTGGCACTATAAGGTTCCATACATACAACACAAAACCATTCCTCTTCTTCTTCACTGCTTTCAGTCATTTTTTGCTGCAGTCTTCTCGGCTGGAATCACCTTTTATCCCTTTAGATTTTCCCGGGTGCTGTAGATTCTTTTTAATTTGTTTAGCTTTCTTTTTTCACCTTTCTCCGCTTCTTTTTGTATGGCATTTTTTTCCGGGGTATCGGTATATACATATAGCCGTTTGTCGTTTTATTCTTCCGTGGTTGGTTTTACGTGGCGGCGTCTTTGGCAGAGGGCGAACTACTTCAGGAGAGAAAATAAAGGGTTAAAGCCTATTCTAGACGGATGTAATCCAGGGTCCCAACCAAGGTGACCTTCCCCGGTGCCATCCATCTAGACGAAGGATGTAATCCAAATTTTGATTTGACCTTCAACGTCCTTGGATTACGGGCGCGTGTTTCCATCCGCGGTTAGAGCGCGTGGATTACAACCGTTTGGCCGGCGGATTACATCCAACCAAAGACAGTTGCACTGTTGCAGTCGGCGGTTGCGCACATATGCGTGTAAAAAATGTTGTCCGAAGACCAGTTATGAATATCATTAAAGTCTCATAACTCCAATAAGTATGAATGGCTGAGAATCATTCGCTCTTTTAACCAACGCTTCTTCCATTTTCTCTTTTTTGTAGTTTTTCGTCGTCTATTGCACACAAAACTGCTACGGCAAAGCCCACTTTTTGGAATTTAGACAAATTTGGAGCCATTTCTAGAACACGGTTAATACGGTCCGCGCACGATACGAGTGAATACGTGTTTTCACGCCAGAAGACGGCTCGCGATTGCGTGTTGGCGCGTGGATTACATCCGTGTAGCCGGAAATCATAAAGTGGATGGAAACAAAGTTCCCACCAAGGTCACCTTGGTTTGTACGCTGGATTACATCCATCTAGAATAGGCTTTAGTTCCTTTAGATGTAGACGGTTTGGGGTCGAGTACAAGAGTTGAATCAGAAGAAACATTTGTTATTTCACGTAATGGTGTGCCAAATCTTTAACTTGTAGGTATTTCCATAGATTCAATGTAGTATGTATTTTGCTGGGATTCCTGTCCTATATCCAAAGGATCAACTGATGCCAAAGTGTCTCCTAGCATGATTTCAGGCACTAAAGTGGCTGCTTCTGACAATGGACTTGCTACGGCACGGATTTCGTTTGGCGCCTCTTGATCTTCACGTGGAGATGAAATTTGTACAATTACAGGCATAAGATCCAACTACGCGTTCGTTAATCACAATCAATAAAATAAAATAGGTATAAAAAAACACTTACTGCTATATTAAGTCGATGACCAATCTCTCTAATTCCAACATTCTACTCATGTAAAAATATGATTTTATGTTTGGTATAGACATTAAGTTGCGACATGCTGCTTTTTAACACCAAATTGCTTAAAAATACTTATCGAGTTATGTGAAACGATTTACAAATGTGTGTGCGCAGTCACTGCTATTAGGCGTAGTGTAATTTTTGTCACTTAGATGAATTTATTATCTACCTCACGAAGCAAATATATTTTTTATTTCGTATCCAACCATTCTTGGTAAATATAAATTCTGTTAGGCGTAAATCATATTGGTCGTTCTTTAGTAATGCAAGCAATATTGTAGAAATGAAAACAAATTAAAAAAGAAACTGATAATATAGGTGGACTGTATTTTCGAACCCACATGTTGTTCGTCGCCAATCCAGCATCAAACCGCTAAGCCACAAGAACTTGTTGGAAATACGCGAAATTAAAGATTGGGTTGTAATTATGTAGTGTGACTTAAAAGCTTTTCAACTTTAATGTCAACGAGATAATGATTAAAATAGCTTAACAAAATGATATTATAATGCCGGTGGCTCCGACAGTGTTGGGTGGGTTTACCTTAACGTTACGTATTAAACATGAAATTTGCGTGTCTGTATTGATTGTATTTCTTCATCGAGTCCTCGAGCACTCGTCTGTTAAGCTCATATAAATTGAATAAACCTTAATGTTACAGCCAGAGGGTCCAAATTCGTTTGTTTTTAGGGTGGGTCAGATAATACTGATGAGGGACTGTACTTTTACCAATTTTTATGTAGTCAAATATTTCAGTTGGAAAAACTCATTTTACGCAAAATAAAATTTGCCAGTTTTCAATTTACCATTTCTATTCAGTCAATTGTTATAGTCTGTCTGACTAGTTCAGTCTCGGGTAGCCTGTTTTTTTCCATATTTTTTTTCTATATAATCTAGTCGTTTCTGGCACTCGCCGGCCGCTGCCGTGGCACCGCTCGCTACGCTTGCTCGGCTCGTGCGCAGTAGGTCAAAGTTTTAACCTAACCTAACCTTTTTTTTTTTTCTCGCTGTGAAATGCTTTATGCATCCCCGCCTCGTGGGGGACGAGACAGGGTATGTGGGACTCCCTGTCAGAACTTCGGAAGGACAGTATACCCACTAAAACTCAGCGGTGTTCCTGCAATCGCCGTAATGGGAGGGCTATGGGAAATCGGCCCAGGTTTTACTTCCACAGCCCTCCCGGCGCACGCCCGCCAAGATGGTATGGCGGGCCCCGCATGCCCCCCAGGTTGGGGGGCTACGGGAATGGCCGGGAACACCTGGCCATTCCCGTCCCACAAGGTGGAGGCCTGTGCAAAACAGGCAACGGTGCCCCCGCATCCGTTGCCTGCTGGCCTCCACGCCCGCCTTACAGGCAGGCCCCGCATGCCCCCCGCGTTGGGGGAGCTACGGCCGCAGAGGATAGGGAGAGCGGCAACGAAACACCGACACTCCTCTTCCCCTGCGGCCCCGCCGCGTCCGCCATCTAACGGTGGCGGCCCCGTCAAGGCCGCGGAAGGTAGGGGGGGGAGCCTCTCCCGCCGCGGCCTCTGTCCTCAGCCGCAATGTCTCCCTCACGGGGGACATCGCGGCCCGCCTCAGGTAGGTCGCGATGTCGCGCAAGCGGCACCGCAACCTACCCGTGGGCCGCTACGTCGGGCTAAACCGCACAGCCCTGACGAGCGGCCCCCGCTGGGGTTCCTCTTACCTTCACCGTGGTCCAGCCAGCCACGGCTACTGAGCCCCCCCGCCTCGACAATGCGGGAACCCACCGGGGGGGGGGGGGGAACCTAACCTAACCTAACGATTTTTTTTTAAATTAGCCTCGTCTAACTAGTTTGGTCCCTGATAGCCTGCTAACAATCATCTCTTTTTCCTTATTTGTATTAACTAAACGATTATATTAAAATAAAATTGCATTTTTTAATTATGTAATTCCCAAAAAATCTTATTTTATTCTTTGTATTTATGCCATAACAAATCATTTGACCAAACGTTTATTGTCTAAAGATTGTTTGCTGTAATAAATCATTTGATTAAAGACCAAATGCCTAAATGACATTATCCTTTATAATATTCTGCCAAGTAAAAATTTGACCAAATGAAAATGTGCGTACTAAAATTATTCCAAACATTGCATTGGTATAAAAAAAGGTTGCTAAAATTTGTTTGGATGATGAAATTTTGGCAAAATCTTTTCGGCAAAACGGCAGGATCGCTTTATTTTCTCATAAAGAACAATTTATTAAAGACTTAAAATATTGGGTCTTAGTAATATAATAATATTGTGTAATTGTGCTTTAACTACTAATGTGTGTGGGTAATCTAAGAAATCACAACTAGCAACCCACGTTAATAAAAAAAGTGTGAACTCCTTGTCACAATACAATTAAATTACTAAGTATACTGCCAGTGCGTTCGTTTTAACTTTAGTTGCCTATCTCAAACGTCAAAGTTAACAAATCGTATTTATTAGGACTTATTGCGGTTATAGCTTAAGTATTCATTTTCATTATGAAAAGAAAATTGAAACTAAACCTCAAAATAATCCTTATTACGGATATGACACAATATTATTTTAATATTACTAAAATCAATTTGTAATTTATAACTTAATACTTTGTTTGTATAACCCCCATTATTATCAATGCTATCAAGTAAACCCTGGCGCATGAATCGAACAATATTGAAACATTGTAGGGAATTTACTGGGTCCAGCGACTCACCCGCTTCAACCTTCCCGCAGCCACAATCCGAGGGTCCTGGCCTGGTAAAACGTCGGGGCTTGTCGGCAGCACACCACAGGAAATCTTCAGTCAATAATCCCAAACATATAGGTCCATAGGTCACATAAAGCACAATCTTCGCATTGACAGAACCTTGCGTTTCATTTATAATAGCTGTAACACGATAACCTTCTTTACGTACTTTATGTTCCGGAGTAACTCGACTTTTTACTGTACATAATTTTCAGTCTCTTTTGAATTTGACATAGCCGATTGCATTATTGCCGCAAGATTCTATTGTTGAGCTGAAATAAGTGCTATGTGTAGAAGCCGCTGAATGAAATACAAATTTAACTATTGATTTATACATACCGTAGTAGTTTAGTCCCTTTCATTTCTACATTTGAAAACTGTACTTTCGACAAAAAAAGTTAGTACCATGTCAACATTAACTTTTGGTAGATTCCTGGAGTCTGCTTTAATAAACCCAACTTCCATTTTTATTCGAAAAACGCAATTAATTTTCGTTAGTAATGTTCACTTTTACTACAATTATAACCTCAAAGTTTTTATAGCAGCATGCTTACCTGGAAATGGATTCTAGTTGCAATATTCCATCCAGTTTTAACCATTTAAAAATTACCATAATTTTTTACCTTCAGAAGCTGCACAATCTTCGCATTGACAGGACTGAACCAAACCTTGCGTTTCATTTATAATAGCTGTAACACGATAACCTTCTTTACGTACTTTATGTTCCGGAGTAACTCGACTTTTTACTGTACATAATTTTCAGTCTCTTTTGAATTTGACATCGCCGATTGCATTATTGCCGCAAGATTCTATTGTTGAGCTGAAATAAGTGATATGTGTAGAAGCCGCTGAATGAAATACAAATTTAACTATTGATTTATACATACCGTAGTAGTTTAGTCCCTTTCATTTCCACACTTGAAAACTCTGTACTTTCGACAAAAAAAGTTAGTACCATGTCAACATTAACTTTTGGTAGATTCCTGGAGTCTGCTTTAATAAACCCAACTTCTTCTAACGAATTGTCTTAATCCCGGAAACCAAAAGTGACGGAGTATTAAATCAGTCGTTTTCTCCGCACCGATATGTTGATGTTCATCATGAAAGATTCGCAATAAGCTTAAGCGATAACCTTTAGGGATGTAACATAAAAACCGGGCTTGTTCTCCAACTACATCAAGTTCGTAATATAAAACATCATTACGTTTTATATAACGGTTCGAGTCAAGCTCACCGTCACTCAACTTCTGCAAAAGCGATAGAGTTTCTCCGTCCGCGGCCTGCGCTATCTGGGCCCAGTTACGTGGCCTCGGTATTTGGCACATATTGATCGCATTACGACTCAAGTAATCGACGTGTGATAGCGCAGTCCCCTTACGATACTCCAGTTCAAAATCGTAAACTTGTAGATCCATCCACCACCTAGCTATCCTAGGCAGCAGATCCTTTTTGCGTTGGGTCAGTTTCAAGGCGTTGCAATCTGTTATAACTTTAAACTTATTACCAATTAGATAATGCCTAAAATGTTGCAACGCCTTAAGCACAGCCAACGTTTCTAACTCGTATGAGTGATAACGTGGCTCTGCTCCCTGAGTGACTTTACTGAAGTACGCAACAGGTCGTTTGCGACCTTCAGCATCGGTTTGCAGTAAAACAGCACCATAACCTCGCGACGACGCATCAGTGTGCACTTCTGTGACTAACGAAGGGTCATAAATAGCTAGCACAGGTTCGTTGATTAACCGCTCAATAATGTCTTTACGAACCCGTTCGTGCTCGTCAGTCCACTGAAATTGCACACCCTTGCGAAGTAAATCGGCAATGCAAGCCGTTTTGAGAGAGTAGCCAGGGCCCCAAGTCTGCTAATTTCAATAACATGTCCCACTATTACGATTCAATCGAGAGTCAATTATAATTCAATTAACATTGTGACAAAATGCGTATTCTGCTAAAACTTAAATGTGGTGTCAATTGAATTGTAATAGAATCGTAATTGGATTGCAATGGTGTCAGTTGAATATTTCGTGGTGTTGCCTATTAAAATCTACCACGACACTGAATGAATGAATGAGTTATAATTTATTTTAAACAAAGGTTTGTTTTTTCATTTCTGTGATTGAATTACGACTCATAATAAATATATTGTCTATAATGAAATGCCTTCTCGATAGAATAAGACCAAATGTTGTAAAAAACACTTATAATACGGGGACTGTGTTGCTAAAGTAAAAAATTGTTGCTGTTACGGAAATGTCACTTTCAATTCAACCAACTTGTCAAAATATCAAGTGACTGTTGAGTTGATTGTGTTTTAAATTTTTCTATACAGTACTTGTAAAAAGTTTTTAAAAGTTAAAAACGAGTATTTGCAAAATGGCAAATTAAATAAGCACTTAAAATCTTTGCTAAAGTTAATTCAAATTCGTTGACTACAATTATTTAATATTTCAATTTGATATTACAAAAATTGTATAAATTACTTAAAATAGAATACTACCTACTGAATAATTAGACAATTTATATCTAAGCACCACTTTACTGGTGATATTGCATCCTTACGCCCTTGTTGTTGAAGAAGTGGAGTTAAGTTTTCACAAACCGCCTTCGCTTGTTCTTTTCCGAGTCGGAACGTTTTGATAAATTCTGACTCAGGTAAATCACGAAACGGATCTACACTGAGCCTCATTGTAGCTCGGGATTTGCGACGTTGCCGAAAAGGCTAAAGCCAAAATACGCCAACGTAAACTTGGTGACGGCCTCATTCTTATTTTAAATTAAAAAAACTATACAACAATTCAAACGCTACGCGTGACGATCTATCGTTGTTGAATTGTACTTCAATGGTAAGATTGTCATTGAGAGACGATTCACATAAATGTCAAATAACGAGCGGACTACCAATAATTGTAAGATCGAGACACAACTGTGACACGATTGAAGAGCAGAATAGCAAATTGTTCAATGGCGATTGAGTGGCAGTTCGATGATGTCAATGGAACACCATTTGTCTTAAATAAGTAGTAGAATACCAAATGTGCCAAACTATTCAATCGAGATGCAATTGAGATTCAATTGAAGCATTTGTAAATTAGCAGACTTGGGGCCCAGGAATATATCGCCGGAAATACCCAGTTAGACCGAGAAACTGTTTTACCTCCTTCACATTGCTAGGTGTTCGGGCCTTGACCAATGCTTCAATTTTATAATAATAATAAAATTAAAAAAAAAAAAAAAATAAATTAAAATTATCAATGAGTGGCAATGGATAACGATCCTTCACCGTGTTCGCGTTCAGCGCCCGAAAATCGACACACATCCTGTCGCTACCGTCTTTTTTCTTGACTAGCAAAATGGGACTGGAGAATTCTGATTCAGACTCCCTAATTATCCCCTTATCGAGCAGGTCCCTAATTATTTCCCGTACGCGAATCTTTTCATGATATGTCATTTTGTAAGGTCTATATACTACAGGGGTCTCATTGTGTAATCGAATGTGCATAGACCCGGTATTGACGGTCGTAGTGGCGGTACCAGTAACAAAAAATTCAGAAAACTCTTCGATAATATTCAGCAAACGTCTTTTATCGTCACCGTTAACAGTCGTATTTATCTGGTCATGCACGCTTGACTGCACATTAAGAACTGATCTTGATCGCGTAAGACGTTGCACCCCGCGTGTTCGAGTGTAGACTACACCATCTCTATTAAGGACATCTGTACCTAAAATAACTGGGATAGTCAAATAACAATCAGGGACCACATGGAAATCCGCTTCAAGAGAAATTTCAGGGAACTCGATGGTTAATGTTGTAGAAAAACTAGACTCAACTTCTTGGCTGCCGATGCCACGCAAAGTACAAAAAGATGGTGTCTGGGTACATTGAAAATGTTTCACAACTGATTCCGCAATTAGAGAGATCTGCGAGCCACTGTCTATATTATAGACAGTGGCTCGCAGATCTCTCTAATTGCGTGATTGCGTAATTGCGTTTGATTCAAGGTGTACCCGTAGATATCCTTATAGACTCTATAAGGATATCTACGGGTACACCTTGAATCTCTGCAGACGCTATATCGTTCCGTTGATAATCATCTTGAATCTCATGACAAAAGTTAACATTCGATTTGCGATTCGCTGCGTTGCTTTGCAAAACAATCCTCTACTTTATGCCCCATCTTTTTGCAAAAACTACACGGGTCGGGTCTACTCGTAGCCCGATTGGAAGCAGACGGTACCGACCCTGACGGCTCATTTCTATCAACAGTATTATTTGATTTCATACGTTTAGGACATTCGTTTTGTTTGTGACCAAAACCGTTACATTTATAACATTTTGATCTAGAAGTAAAATGTTCTCTTTTTCGCGAATGATTTTGAGGCTCATTATGTTTGTTACGGACGGGTATATTCTGGGCCGGTTTAATATAAATCGACATAAATCCAACAAAATCACATGGCAACAAGTTAGCGTTCGTAGCAGCCGCGCGAAAATGCGGGTCGGTTATGCCGCGAATAATTATTGCACTAATTAATTCTTCACTTAACCCGTTGATAACGCGCAATCGCAACAATGACCGCCTGGCATACGCAGCGTATGTAAGATAACGATCGGAATCTGTCTTCATAATTTCGAATAAAATGTTCGCACTATCTATTCTACGTGGGCACAAAGATTGAAAATTCACGTTTAAAATTAGACCACGTACGCTCATTAGTCGACCATTCGCTAAGCCACACTCGTGCATCGCCTTTTAGGCAATGACCTACACGCGCCAAACACTCGCGATCGTCCAACCGATTGATACGGCACAAATGATCAACTTCCTCACTCCACACATTAAAATCATTTAAAGAAGGATCAAAACTAGAAATATAAATATGGTTGGATCTCACCGGGTTTACAGCATTGATTGCGGTCGCGAGTTTATCCGCCACCTCGCTCATGATGAGTTCCGCAGCTGATGGTGTCGTGCTCGGCGGCAACGATGCGGCCGCGCTCACCGTACCCGCCATCGCGCCGTCCGTGCGAGTTTGAACATGCGCATCCGCATGGCCGGTAGACACACTCGCTAAGTCGGATGCACGCGGCGGCGGCGGCGAGAGCGAGCGCACCGAAGCCGACGGCTCAGGCGGCGTCGGAACGGCACGCCCACTGACGTTTGCACCTGCTTGACCTAAATTAGGGACCTGCGTATCCTCCAACGCCGTCAAACGAGAAATTATCGTTTGAAGCTGTTGTTCGATACCTGAATCGGATGAACGTCCACGTTTTCGAGATTTACTGCTACCTTCCTTAGGCATTGCGAACGATGATTAAGTAACTTTTAACTACAAAAATTTAAACTAAAACGATTCTCCTAATCGTCTAAAAAACCAACGCAGATGTGGTTAGGAATCCCACTTCTGAAATTAGCGTTTTAGACAATTATTGTTTAAAAAAAATGCACTTTGACAAAAACATTTATTAAAAATGATCACAAAATATCAAATATTCTAAGTAAGCACTAAAATTAACTAAACCGTATCTGAACAATGCTAGTGAACGTCCGTCCGATCCGATGGTTGCAGGCAAAAAGGGCCGATGCCTGCTGCTGTCCCCGCTCAGGCGCTCGCCCGCTTGCGCTCCCCTCTCCGTCTCGTACCACCGTCACGCCACTCTGACGTCATAGCTGAAGACACGCCCCCTGGGGCCTATTCTTCAGCTAATTATATATAGTATATCATATACTGTAAGTCTTACAGTATAGGTACATATTTCTTGATAAATGATCTCATTTTAGGAAACCAGGTGAGGTCCCTTGGACGCGCTAATGACCGGATCCCCTCCGGCCATTCATCCCCTCGGCACGCTAGACCTTGGGATTGGGGTGATTTTTTAGAGAGGTTGTCTACCTCGCGGCTCGGGCCTCAGTGGCCCGGACCCCCGGTCCTGAACCCAGGATTACGGGGTGGCCGACGGCTGGCATAATCAACCACCGCCCCTACGTCCCCACGCTGCCGCCGGATACCGGACAGACGCAGCGCAGACATGGACTTCGTCCACAGCGGCGTGAACCGCCCCCCCCCCCAGTATACGCCCACTCACCTTCCTCTGTAAGCAGAGGGGGAGTAGGCGTCTATAGCCCGGTTCCCTTCAACGACCATCGAGGATGATCGGTGATTGGAACCGTGACCCATCCCCGTGTGTTGAAGATTAGCCGCCGGCCCCAAGTGTCCACCAAAACCTGGTGGACACCTGGAGCCGACGTTGCCCAGGGTGCTCCACGAGGAGGCTCTTCAACATGCACCCCATCTTAACACGCCTTCCGCTACGATTTTATAGACGCGACCGTTTTTTAATTTATAGTTTTGTTGGATACCAACAATGGTTGCGGTCACAGGATCGGATAAAATTCGTTTGATCCGTTGTAATTCGTCATCAGAGGATTGAACTGTGGTGATCCAATCCTCTGTTGTAACAGCAAGAATATCAACGACGTGCATATTTTCAGGTCCGGCGTCTATGGGTGCCCGGCTTAAGGCATCGACATGAGCCATTTTATCTCCTGGGCGATACTTAAACTCGCAATCGAATTCCTGCAACTGTACCCATCACCTCGCTATTTTGGGAATCAAATCCCTTTTTGTCAAGGTGGTGCGCAGAGAATTGCATTCAGTCACGATCTTGAATCTTATACCCAGTAAATAAATCCTAAATTTGCTCAAAGAGGCTATCACGGCTAATGTTTCTAGCTCAAACGAGTGGAGATTTTGCTCATCTAACGATGTTTGGCGGCTAAAGGAAGCTACTGCTGGAGAGCAGTAGCTTACTTTAGCCGCCAAACATCGTTAGAAAAAGGAAAAATCATCGAGATAAAGAGGGGTTATGGAGATAACCCCTCTTTATCCCTTTGTAGAAGAATTCCTGCTATACCGAGCTTACTTGCATCAGTGTGCAGCTGGGTTTCAAAATTTTTGTCATATAGAGCGAGGATAGGTCTATTAATTAACTGTTCCTTAATTCCTATAAATGCCTCGTTTTCTACATTACTCCACTTCCAAGGCGTATCCTTCTTCAAAAGAGATGTTAAGGGTCTAGCTATTAGAGCAAACCCTTTGACGAATCGTCTGAAGAAACTAGCCAATCCTATAAATCGCCTAACATCGTGAACGTTGGTAGGAAACTTAGAGATCGCTTCTGTTTTTAAGGATCCCGGCTTAATCCCCTGACCACTAATTTCAAACCCTAAGAAATCTAATTTATCAAACATGAATTTACATATATTTAATTTAAGAGTAAGACCACCCTCTTTTATCAGTCCTAGGACCTCATCCAACCGTCGCATTGCTTCCTCAAACGATTACGCCGGGATTAGGACGTCATCCATATATATTATTACGTACCGTACCTTTGATTTGGTGAGGATTTTATGCATTGCCCTCTGAAATATTGAAGGTGCATTTGCCAAACCAAACGGCATTCTCGTATACTCGAATTGGCCATCTGGTGTGACGAATGCAGTTCTCTCTTGGGACTTTTCTGAGATAGGAATTTGATAATATCCCGGCGCTAGGTTAAGGGATATGAAGATATTATGGCCAGCTAACTCGTCAAGCAGATCTTCCACTCTAGGAAGAGGATAATGATCACGCTTAGTTTTAGAATTAAGAGTTCTGTAGTCCACACACAAGCGTTTTTCACCGCTCTTTTTCCTAACTATCACGATAGGGCTCGCATAAGGAGAAGAAGACTCTTTTACTATACCGCATTCTAACATCTCCGCTACCATTTGACGTACATCTTCCCTCTCACAGCGGACCCTATCAGAATACCAGCGCTACGACATTTATTTTTTAAATGTCGAAGCATCATGCTGAGATAGGAGCCTTTTGGCCTTGTATAGGACTTTCTGTTTTTTTTTCCTTTTGTTACTTTTTTATACAATTTGTTTTATTTTATTTTTAACTGTGTTTAGTTTAGTTTATGATCCTGTACGAGTCGCAATAAATACTTTTTCTTTCTGTCTTTCTTTCTCTCAGGGTGAGAAAGTCTATATGGCCTGTAAACCACAGGTTGCTCGTCTTTTAGATGTATATCCATTTCAACGACCTTAGTGAACCCCAAGTCCTTGAGACAGGAAGAAAAACATTCCTTATAACTTAGAAGTAGGCCCTTAACTGCCTGCTTTTGCTCGTTCGTGACACAATCTCCCACATTTGGCTCAAACTCATCGCCTTCATTACTCAACTTTACATCATACACGTATTTGCAGCCTTGAGGTATTTTACTACGGGTAAGTAATTGTTTACTCTTTTATCTGTAAATCTTTAGTGATCAAATTAAAAATTAAAACTCGACCTTGGCCTTTATCTATTTCATATTCCCCTGGAAACAAGAAATATTCGGACCCAACTGGACCACGAATTTCCCCAGCTACAAATAAGGAACCAGAAAAATTCGGACCTGATGTTACTTATTTCATTAGGCTTGACATAATTGTCACTGCTACAAATCAAGTGTATCTTGACATCATCGGTAGTTTTACTAATGTCTAAATTATCTGCAGTTTTAGTTATTTTTATACCAGGGAGTTCTGAATACGTATGGCCCAATAGGACAGGATAGTTAATGAGATTATCGTCAACTATTAATACCTCGACATCGTTTTCAACGATATCCTGCACCTCAATAGTCACTTTAGAATTACCCGCAGGCTGATACGGTATGTTGCCAAGTCCCTTCAATAGTGGTAAGTTTCTACCAGTTGTGAAATTGATTCCTAATCTCATGGCATCAGAAAAGCGTATTAACGTACATTCACTACCCAAATCTATCTATATAATAATCTACTATTCGCAGCTAATTCAAAGGCCAAAGTCTATGAGGTAGCACAGAATGGTTTTAATACTGTATCCAATTGGCTTCTCAAAAATCTCTTAACAGTAAATACAGATAAAACCAAGTACCTATTATTTACAATGAGAAACACTAATCCAACGCTTACTAACCTAATCATTTTAGCGTATAACAACTTCAATTTACATTATGCTGAAATTGCGTGCACTTGTACCACTTTAGCTAAAACCGACCATATTAAATATCTAGGCGTCACGATTGACACAAATTTGAACTTCCGCAAACACATCGATTTATTAGGCACCAGAGTACGCAAACTAATATACATTTTTAAAACGTTACGTAACATTGCCGACTTTAAATTAATTAGACAGGTTTATCTATATCTAGCTTTGTTTCAATCTATTATTACCTACTGCATAACGTCCTGGGGTGGTGCCGCTAAATCAATTATACTGCACGCCTGCCACCCACTGCCTAGAACGTGCCCAAAGAGCAGTTTTAAAGGTTGCTACTTTTCATAAAATTCAGATTTCCTACACACGAGCTTTATATGGCATGCAAGGTGCTAACAGTACGTCAATTATTTATTTTGAATGTAATTTTATTCCAACACACTGAACTTTATTTTAACCCAGTACCTTCAGATAGGAGAAGAAAAGATTTGGTTTGTGCTAACTCTCAGACTAAACATGCTTTTGCTAATCGATTTTATTTATTTTAGGACCCTATTTGTATAACCAGTTTAACAGAGTGCTAAAGATGTATAGTTTAAGTTATAATAGGTGTAATTTACTAGTACAGGAATATTTGGCAAAACTCAATTATGCAGACACGGAAAAGCTACTAGAAATTTTAAAATAAAATCTAATATACCTACCCTAATTGTAAGTCTTTTCCTTTACCTAATTAATAATAGTCTCTACTATATGTACTTTGATATTATTCGTTAATTTATCTAAACATTACTGTATATTTTACATAAAAATAATCTAGCCAGTATACCTTCTTTTCAATTTAGCTTCTAATACATTTATTGTTGTCTTCTTTTTAAATGTTTGGTGTAAATTGATGGCCTGAAACACAGGTTTTTCATAAACCTAGATCAGGCAGGTCTACATTACAGTTAGAATTTAACTTTCCTCGATTGTAATTAACGTAAATCATATTTTTACTTTACTTTTACTTGAATAAAATTTTCATTTATTTATTATTTATTTAAATCTAAGTGGCACTGCACCTTTACTTCATTTAAGATAATGGGGAAGGTGTATATACTGGATGCGACCTGACTAGCAATATTAAGGACAGATTTTTCCTTATCGTTTCTTTGGGGTATATTCGCTTTTGGGCAAGCATTTGCCAAATGTCCTAAAAATTTACAGTGATTACACCTTATCGTGGGCTTATTACATTTATAACTGGGGTGACCAGGCTGATTACTATTAAAGCAAACCATGACACTATCCTCTGATTTGTTCGTTTTGTTAGTTCCCTTTGTATTCGCGTGAATAGTAGAACGTTTATCTTTATCTTTACCCGGCCTATCTGGCTCCCTAGGAGTTCCCGGTTTTACATTTTTAAGGAATTTCAATAACTGTTCTGGCTCTGAAAACTGCGCCGCTTGGGCCCCTAACCTTATACCTCGGTCCTCAATTCCATAGACTATACAGTCTACAGCATCTTTACCATGGATATTGCAGCGATTCATCATCTTCCTGCCCTTATCCTATGTTACTTGGGGTCGGCGCAACACGTTTTCTTCTTCCATTCTCCTCTGTCAGCCGTCACGCTATCATTCACTCCCTTCTCTTTCATATCATTTCTCACACAATTCATCCATCTTTTCTTCGGCCTTCCTCTCCCTCTCCATCCATCAACATGTATATTCTTCACTCTTTTAGTCACATGCGTTTCGTCCCTTCTCATCACATGCCCATACCAAGCCAAGCGATTTCCTTTCAACTTTTCTGTCACTGGCGCCACTTTGAAACTTCCTCTTATATACTCATTTCTTACTTTATCCATTCTCGTCACTCCACACATCCATCTCAACATTCTCATCTCCGCTGCATGCAATCTTTTTTCATCCGTCTTCTTCACAGCCCAGCATTCAGACCCATAAAGTACGACAGGCCTTATCACGGACTTATAAATTTTCCCCTTTAACTTGAACAACATCCGTGGGTCGCAAGTTGTTCCTGTGACCTGTCGCCATTTCATCCATCCTGAGTTGATCCGGTGCGTTACGTCTCGGTCTACTTCGCCATCTCCTTGGACAAGCGACCCGAGGTACCGAAAGTCGGAGCAGATCGATAAGGGCGTGCCGGCGAGTGATATGGGCCTAGGACTGGTGGGACCGCTAAAATCACAAAACAGATACTCAGTTTTGGTCTGACTTACTCTCAAGCCAATAGTCTCGAGTCTTTTCCACCACCCCTCTAATCTGCTCTGGACCTCTAAGCAACCAGCACAATATCATCGGCGAACAGCATACACCAAGGAGCCTCTTCTTGGATATTCGATGTAAGAGCATCCATTATCAGCACGAAGAGGTACGGGCTGAGTGCTGAACCCTGGTGCAAGCCGACAGCCACATCGAAGCTGTCAGTAGTGCCCACTGTAGACCGGACTTGGGTACTACATCGACTGTACATCGCTCTGATCAACTGCACATACTTCCCTGCCACGCCTTTCTCCTTCAGCGCCCACCACAAAACTTCACGAGGCACTCTGTCGTATGCCTTTTCGAGGTCAACAAATACCATGTGCAAGTTCTTATGCGCACTTCTGTATTTCTCGCACAGCTGCCGGATAGCAAAGATGTCTGTTGTTCCTCGACCAGGCATAAAACCGAATTGGTTTTGCGAAATGTCACTCTCTTCTCTCAGTCGCCTTTCAATAACTTTCTCCCAAGCCTTCATACTATGTGAAATTAGCTTTATTCCTCTATAGTTGTTGCACTCCAGCACATCACCTTTGTTTTTAAAGATGGGCACCAGCGAACTGTTACACCATTCGTCAGGGATAGCTTCTTCCAGCAACAACTTATTGAAGAATAAAGCTAACCACGTCCATCCATCTATCCGTAATAGCTTCCATACTTCAACTGGTATTCCATCCGGACCTATTGCTTTACCATTCTTCATCCCATTTACTGCTATTCTCACTTCATCCATACTAATCCTTTTCACTATTCCCTCATTTACTGGTTTATTCTCAAGCACACCACTCCAGTCATTCTCCTCATTCATCAGTCTTTCGAAATAACTCTTCCACCTATCCTTAATTTTCTCATCATCCGATAGAACTATTCCAGTTTCATCCTTTATACACCTTATCTGACAAATATCCCTCGACTTTCTCTCTCTAGCTCTAGCAAGCCGGTAAAGATTTTTTTGACCTGTTGGATTATCCAGTGTGTCATAAAGCTTGTCCTGGGCTTTTGCTGTTGCTATGGCCACAGCTTTCTTGGCTTTTTTTCTTTAGAGCATCATACTCCTCTTTTTTTCTGCTTTCAAACTAACATTCTTATCTTCAACACTCTGCCATTCCTTGAACTTTCTCTTCTTATCCTGCAACACATTCTGTATTTCTGTCGACCACCACCATGTATCTTTATCTATCGTACCCTTTCCCTTCGTCTCTCCCAAAATATCTTTCGCTGCACTCCTAATATACCCTGCCATTTCATTCCAACATTCATTTACACTTTGATCATTCATGTCCCCCATATCTAAGATTTTATCTACCACTCGCTCTTTAAATTTCTTCGCATAGTCATTCTTCTCCAGCATATGCCATTTTATTTGGGGGGGGGGGGTCGCTCTTTGTTTTTATTGGACTTCATTTCTACAACCATTTCCATAATTAGGAGTCTGTGCTGTGAGACTAGATCTTCTCCCGGTAGCACTTTGCAGTCTTTGATATGCTTTAGGTATTTGCGTCGTACTAGAAAGTAATCAATTTGTGTCTTGTGATTGCCACTTTTGTACGTAATTAGGTGTCCATCGTTCTTCTGGAACCAAGTGTTGGCTACTACCAGGTCAAATGCGGTAGCGGATTGAAGCAATGTCTCTCCCTCGTTATTTACGTTACCAAATGCACTCACCACCCTCCATGCACTCTTTCATAAACCCCTCGCATTCTTCCCACATGTCCATTAAAATCACCTCCAACTATCAATTCTTCATGCACCGGAATATTCATCAAAACTATGTCAAAGTCCTCCCAAAACTTCTCTTTCACCCTTTCATCACATCCCACCTGCGGTGCATACACACTTATTACATTCAGCATTACATGTTCTAACATAACTTTTACCACGATTAATCTATCATTTATTCTTTTTACTTCCATCACGCCTTCTTTCAAATTACTGTCTAACACTATTCCCACGCCATTTCTTTTCCCGTCACTCCCACATTGAGTAGGTTAATTTTTGCGTAATAGTATAACTCAGGATTCGCCAAAACGTAATTTCTTATTCAACATCTCTAAGTAATTCTCCATAGTTTTGACTAGATGGAAATGTCTCTATTAATTTAGCTTTCCACTCTTCCCAAGAATGCAAGAGAGTTGGCAAACTTTGATACCACGTCTTGGCGATGCCCGTGAGTTTAGGTAGAGCGTAATGTATGACCTGTTTTTCCGACCATTCGTAAATTTGTCTACATTCTTTGACTTTAGAAATCCATGCATTAATAGTTTGTTCTTTGATCATTGGGTCAAATTCAGGCATAACCTGGTTTAAAGACGAAAACTTCTCACTCGAACCAAATTTCGAAGACTTCATAATATCTAAGAATGACTCAATTAATAAAGTAGTATTTTGATTGCTTACATCAAATCTGCTTCGTTTCGCTTCATCAGCCTCGCCATCACGATCAGAACTAGGCTTCGCTCTACCACGTTTCTGATGCCGGACGTCCCGACGCTTACTGCTAAGTCGGCTGTCGCGCCGGTCACGTGGTCGGCTCGGGCTGCGACTGCGGGACTCACTCGTCAGTCGCCGTCGGCTGCCGCGCTCCCTGCTGCACCTGTTTCGATGCTCGCCGGAGTTCTCTTCACTGCAGTCGCTACGGCCACGTCGCTTGGTGCGACGTTTCGAAGCAGTGCTGCGCCGGTGCTTGCTCCGGTTGCGCCTACTGCATTGATCATCAGCCTCGCAGCTGCCATCCCGGCAACGCGACGAAGTTCGAAACCGCTCAGGTTTCATCGGTATACTGATAAAGACAAAAACAAAAAAAACGCATCATTTTGTTTTAATTGGTTGATGTTGAAGCCAAAGCTTAGCATTTACGTGTGAATTTGCCAAGCAAAAGGGATCACTAACATTGTCCGGGAGTGCCCTAACCAAATGCTATCAATCCAACAAACTGGGTAGTCACTTAACCTCATCACCGAAAATTATTTTAGATAATGTTGTTAAAGAGACTACAAAGAGCGCTGTCAATATGCAAACCTAATATAATAATAATATAATAATATATTTATTCAAAAAATTATAAGGCATAAAAATTTGTACAGTTTTGCTTAAATTTAAATTATATTTCTAAGACTTACGTGCCTGAACTAGGTAATCCTGTGTTTCAGGCTAAAAGAGCTAAAATAGTCTTTAAAAATTAATAAATATGTGTTTCATCTATTACAACACCAAGGTATTTTGTTGTATACCTGTGTGTGTCATATATATCAATTAGATTATTTTTATAGAATAAAATACAAGGATACTAAAAAAGTAAAAGTTACTTACGTGACTTTCCACACCCCGGAACACAACAGATATTTTGTGAGCAATCTTAAAAATATTGCCATATCGCAAGGTAAATCAAGAGTCCAGGAAACAATGCCAAAGTCACACAGAAATATCTGAATCGTCGGAGTCCAAAAACAAAACCCAAAACGTTAAAATCTAATAAAATACAGCGGAAACCACAAGAACACAACAAGAGCGTTTGAGTTTGACAACTGGGCAATGACATTCTTGGGCGCCATAGCAAATACGTTTCGTTCTAATAATCATCAGTTTACTTTTTATTTTGGTTGAGTTCCAATTTTTTCCTATAAGTAACATAAACAACTCAAATAAGTTTAAATTATTTTGTTGAAAAGGATTATTGAAAAAAAAAGTTGTCAGTGTAATTATTCAGATAATATACAGAGAATGGCACTATTCGTGTTGCTTAGAGAGGAACGCTTTAAAAATTGACAATGTAGTGTTACCCTTACTAAATAAAAAATTAGTGATACCATGTTTTGAAAAATAATTTAGAAAAATGCCATATATTGTTAATTTATCGAATATATCGGTTTGTGGTTACGTGACACTGGTCTAATGTTTTCTTCAGACTGAAACCCCTGTGGGCGGGGCGGACAGTCGTCGCTTGCTAGCGATTCCTGTCGGTCGCGTGCGTAATCGTTTTACGCACCGCGTGTGAATTTGCGATCTCGGGCGGCTCATGTAAATATGTAATAAACATGCATAAATGCTATTTTGCGTCGTGCTTTTTAGTGTAAATAAATTCAGTGATAGGACACGCATTATTGATTACCTATAATTGTGTAAGGCCCGTACGTAATAAACGTTACTCAGCCCAAGAGACCGCACTTGATATGAATGTTGAGATCCTGAACGTATTAATAAACGCGATTGTTTATGTTCTCAAGTTGCGGATTAGGTTTACGTCATCAACTGAGTGATGGACTGATTAATAAACGAAACTCGACCCTTAAGTATACATCGGGCGCGGGTTCTTGAGATGCTATATCGTGAGTGCAGACAGTCCGTGACTTGAGGTGCGATTGGCGTGGCGCGAAACATGGAGTTTGAAAATATTTTGAGTGAAATTAATTATTACGATGAAATAGATTACTGTGACGATATTTTGTGGCCTTTGCGATTTCGTTTACCAAAAGTTTATATAAGCGATGCTTCAAATCCTTTTGAATTACCTACTGAACATTTAAAAAAACGATTCAGATTTGTTCAAGAATCAGTGTTGTATATAGTAACATTAATCAAAAACTCATTCGTAAAATATAATAACAGAGGTCTTCCAATTTCCCCGGAAATAGCCGTCCTTTTAACTTTAAGGTTTTAGCAACAGCATCATTTCAGGTTAGTATGTAATATTGTAATGTAATTAACTACCTACTTATTACGAACGAAAATCCATTATTTCATATGATAATGTACCTTGCGTACTTAATTAATTTATATTTCAGCTTGTTTGTGGTGACCTAATACATTTATCACAACCTACAGCTTCAAATATCATAACCAGAGTATCAAAACTATTAGCCCTTTTGCACACAAAATACATCAAAATACCTCGAGGAGATAATGCCAGTACAAACAGACAACTGTTTAAAAACTTGGGAAGTCATGGACGTTGGCCTGGACTCCCAGGAGTAGACGGTGCCATTGACTGCACCCATATCAAAATAGTGAATACACCAGGATGCCAGCATCATTTTTATTTTATTTATTCGGGAGAAAAAATAATTACACATTAAGAATTACAAAAAGATAGGATGCAAAAATGATACAAATGTGAAATCAACCACGTTCTCCACAGATACACAATGAGACAATTTGGTAAATTTTAAGACTAGCGTTGTAAACAATAAAAAAGAAGAAATTTTTTAGTAAAAGTATAAAAAGTAAAAAAAAAAATTATAAATAAAGCCGTTAATAATGCCGCATAAGTGGAACAACAGTATCACATTATTTTTTCAATATGTCAAGTAACATGAGCCTAAACTTTCTATGCGGTATAGTAAAGAAAGTATATTTTTTAAGTAAATCACTATAAGTGTGAAATTACAGTGGCAGCGGGCGGGGCGGATGAGCGGGTGACGCGTCGAGCGGAAAACGCTCATTTCAATAGATGAACACAGTAGCAACGGAGCGTTTGAGCGGTTTGGACGTTTCTCTTATGTTTCGTGTGCAATTAATATTTGCTTAAATTAAAATTTCCGATTATTTGGAAGCTAGCGCCTATATAAAGTGGGAACTTTTTTTTTCTAAAAGCAATCGTCACGATATTAATAGTGATCGGTATAGACATGGTGAATTACAGTATACATATACAGTACAAACACAGTTATCGAAACCCGAAACTAACTTCATTGCCGTAACAATATCTCCTGCGCAGAAACTTTTGTTGACTCTGAGGTAAGAAATCAAAACTATAATAATCATCAATGAATTTTTATTATTAATCAACAATGCCAGACATAAAAAGTAATCAATAATTATCTATATTATCTGGAGGTGCACTGTGATAACCATATTGTGTCATAATATATGGATCTGAAATACTTCCTGCTTGCATCTCGGCCATTATAATTGAATTTATTTTGTTTCGCACTCGCATCTTTTGGATTCCTTTGAACTGTTCCATTTGTGGGAGTAAACTCATCAAATAATGATAATCATCTGATTTTGGAGGTTCTTGTGCAGGCGTCTTTTCTTTCTTCTGAAGTAGTAAAAGTCGTTTTTTTTCTATTTCCAAGAATTCAGAGCGCAGTTCGTTAGCTGATTTCCTCTTTTTTCCTCGACTGGATGTTGATGGAGCCGATGTTGATGGTGTTGGTGAAGATACTGATATGCTCGATAAAGGCGATGCCACATTTATATCACTTATAATGGAGTCTTGCGTGTCGTCATTTTCGTCACTGTCACTAGTTAGATGAGTAGTGATATTAGATTCACTTCGGCTAGGCTGTATTTGATCTTTCATAAAAGACATTTGGCGGAAATGTTTCCAAGTAGACACACAATCAGTAGCTGCATCCCCAGATCGAGTTGGTGGAATTTTTTTTTAGTTCCTTTCTGTAGTGGTCCTTAATGTTCTTCCATTTACTCTTCAACACATTAACTGTAAAAAAAAATGGTAAAATGAATATGATTTAGTCTGTAACTAACTGTACGTTTTATTTGCAGGTACTTGTCTACAGGGATGTCATTCAAATCACTAGCTTTTTCCTTCCGACTAGGAGCTACTACTGCTGGAAATATTATATATACTACATGTGAAGCAATCTGGGATCAGTTAGTACATATACACATGCCTCAACCTACAATGGAACATTTGAAGAAAATTGCAAATGACTATTATGAAAAATGGCAATTTCCTAACTGCATTGGGTCAATTGACGGGAAGCACTGTCGTATAAAGAAACCTAAACATTCAGGATCTGAATACTTTAACTACCGAAAGTTTTTTTCTTTAGTGCTTCAAGCAGTTGCTGATGCTGATAAAAAATTCATCGTTATTGAAGTTGGTGGTCGAGGCAAACAAAGTGATGGTGGCACGTTTCACTACTCGAGATTAAATAGACAACTAGAAAACAAAACGTTCAATATGCCACCTCCTCAAGTGCTTCCAAGCACCGACAAGCAGCTACCCATGGTCTTAATTGGCGATGAAGCTTACCCATTAAAAGAATATCTCATGCGCCCATATCCCCAACGAAATATTGACCAGAACAAAGACACATTTAACAAGAGGCTGTCAAGGGCCAGAAAGTGCATTGAATGTGCATTCGGAATTCTATGTGCTAAATGGCGAATACTTAATAAATCTATAGAAATAAATGTCAAATATGCACGTTTAATAATAAAACCTGCTTGTTTGCTTCATAACATTACTATGGCCAAAGATGTTTACGCCGAACGCCATTTGCATTTAATCAATCAAATAGCTTCACAAAACTTAGAATCAAGTACAAGACAAAACAATAGTTCCACGGTGAGAGCTAGAGCAATACGAAATGACTTTAAAGATTACTTTAATAATTACCATCAAGATAACCAATAAATTTTATTTACCATCAGAATCTCCGCTTATTACTTGTATTTCTTCCCAGTTTTTTAATTATTTGACGATTCGAATGATTTGAATCGCTACTATTCCACAAAAGTGGCCGAGCCAATACGGCACTTATTAAATCTTCTGTCGACAACGGCATGACGTCTGAACAAACCGAGCGGAAAACGCAAACTGACTTGCGTCCACCCGCCCTGCCCGCGACACAGGCTTCTCCCGCCGCGATACCCGCTCGCCCGCCCCGCCCGTACTTGGTGCACCTTGGTACACAAGTATGTGCTTGTCTTACACGCCAGCGGATTCCGCTACCCGCGTCGCTCCCACTGTAATTTCACACAAGAGAGATAACAACTGTCATGAAGTATATAGGAACAGGGAGTCATATTTTTCAATTAATGTACAAGTAAGTAAGCCTAATAATTGTGCAGAATAATAATTATACTTTTGCTGTTAAAATTATGTTTTTAAACAGTCACAAATTACAGTAATCAAACAACAAAACCCCTTATAAACTTAGAATAAAAAGTGAATGTTCAGTTTTATGAATACAATTTAACCAGTTTTTTTTTTCAGGCTGTTGTTGGCCCTCAAACTGAATTTTTAGATGTTGTTGCTAGATGGGCTGGCAGCATGCATGACTCCAGAATATTTCAAATGTCTTCGGTGTACATGAAATATACCCAGGGTATCTTGGATGGAAGACTTGTAGCTGATAGTGAATATCCTACGCTACCATTTGTACTTACGCTTATAAGGCTTTCTCCTGAAGATCCCACTTCAATACGCTATAACAGAGCGCAAATAAAAACTAGAAATATTGTTGAGAGAACTTTTGGAATTTGGAAACGTAGGTTCCCTTGTCTTTCACGGGGGGGGGGGTTAGGAAATAAACTTGCTACTGTATCAAATATAATAGTCGCTTGTGCAGTGTTGCATAATTTGTCATTGATTTTAAATGATAACATTGAAATTTTTAATGAAGAACACCAAAATGATGTGGTAGATGAACCAAATACGAATAATATGTCTGGCACGAGCTCAGGGTTTCTACTAAGAAATACAATTATAGAAAGTTACATGTAGTAACATGTGTGTACGAATTATTAATATGTCTGGCACGAGCTCAGGGTTTCTACTAAGAAATACAATTATAGAAAGTTACATGTAGTAACATGTGTGTAGTAACATGTGTATATGTTATGTGATTATGATATATATGAGTAATTTCTGTAATAAATGTTTATATTTAGCCGTTACTTAAATTCAAGATTTTATTTAGTTATAAGGAACTTTTAAGTGTTAAAGTCTTCAACCATATAGAAAGATTGAAATTAAACAATATTACAGTTACATAAGGCTTGTTTATTAATATATAATATAGAGCACCACAATAAACTCCTTTCTTTAATTTCTATGACATCATATCTGTAACAAAAGACAAAGGCTTGTAAATATTAGCATGTTAACCACATGAAAAAATCAATCCATCATCACTCAAACCTACAAGTTAACATTGTAATTAAAGTACCTGAGGAACATTGTTTTTTTTGCTGAAGGATCTGCTCGGCTAGCTCAGCTTTAGCCTTAGCTTCACGAAGCTGCTGTTTGAGTATTTTCATCTCTACTTCGTGCTTTTCATTAACCCTCATTTGACGATCCTTGTACTCTCTCTACAAAATAGAGTCCTTATGACGTTGACCTGTCAGTGCTGTTGGCCTCCTCTCAGGTACAATTGGAGCAGTTTCTGACACAGAGGCAGGTGTGGATGTCTGTGGAGGAGTTTCTGTGACCTCTTGAACTGGGTCAAAAGGTGCAGCCGCAGTCACTTCCTCTATGTAGACAGGATGCACCATGTGATCCTTTATAATTTCTGAAAACCAACCAACCAATAATTTTATCATTAATCTCAATGTATTATGTAATAAAAACTATATTTAATAAATGTTTTTCCTGTGCTTGTTATGAGGTGAATAACAAAGTAAATTTATATTTATGTTAGTATTATATTACATAATAATAAATAGATGTAAATTTACGTCTGTAGGTACAGTATATACCAAGAAATGCATCCGAATCAACCGCAGTATCTATCCCAACTATAAGCGCTGGGACCACTTCAGCGACATCAGGGTCAATGGTGGCATCACTTATTGATGGCCCTCCCCCAGTGGCCATGCGGTGTTGGCGTTCTTTGGTCAACGCCTCCCTCTGTCTTTGTTTAATATTCATCCAGAGCCGACGTAGTTGTTTAGTTGTTGCCTAAAATATTAATAACAACGTGAATGTAAATAGTGCAACAAAAAAGAACAAGCCAAAATTTGTCACTGGCATAATTTCATGTAAATTAAAGTCAAAATCTCAGACAATAATAGGGTTCCTTTTGTTCTGTTACCTGATGTCACAATATAGAATAAATAAAGTAATTATTTACCTGGGTAGATGCGTGCGGACTAGCGTTGTATTCTGCAGCTATTTTGTTCCAGGCCTCATTTTTATGTCGTAGAGACGCACCATCGGTGTCCTTATTCTCCACTAGTCTTATATTTTTTTTAAATTTCTAAAAAATACTTTTTCTCGGTTGGAGTAAAAATATGCTTCCTATTTTCCCTTTTAAGTAAAGCGCTGACACAAGGGCACGAGGCACAACGCGTGCGCATCATCGACCCAGTTGCTACGAGGGGAAATTGCTGACACGGAACACGAGGCCCGACGACACCGTCTACGTCGAGCCCGCGCACTTCGTATCCACCATCGATCGAGTCAATTTGATTTTCCAATAATTGTAATTTCTTTTATTAAAATAAATTAGTTTGTAATAAATTCGGTTTTTTTTGAGTCCTCCGGTCGTAGCCTACGTAATTGACGCTACATTGCGTTATGTTGTTATCTATGCTTACTGAGTTAAGTAAACAATTATGTCGTATTGGGAAATAAATACTCAACCTTTTTAACAATTTAACGCTTTCTTGGGTAACAACCAACTATAAAACGTGTATTAGCGCTATTCATTAAAGATTTAATGAAATAAAAGTATTTCAATCAAAAGTTTTACATCTTTTGACATAGCAATAACGAAATGCGACAAGTCTCATTCAAAACTTCGCTTAATGTGACGTCATCGTTCACGAGATCAAGTCCTCAAGTACAGATAGGTGAGGAGCTGATCTTGGTTACTGAGATAGTGTACTTATGTGTCTATTAATTAGCAACAATCTTGAGATGCTTATGACGTCATAATGGCGAATCAAATGATAATGCACTTGAGTACGGTGTTGAGGGATGTTTATTAATACGGGCCTAAGTAAGGACGATTGATTAAGTGAGATATTGTGTTGTTGTTTTGTGATTTTGTGATTGAACAGTGAACACAAAACATTGAACAGTGATTTGCCAATATGGAACTTTTTTTATAAAGCCTATTGATGGCTGTAAAACTGCTACATGTAATTACTGTCGTCGAGAGTTATCTTTTAAAACGAGTGTTACAAATTTAAAACAACATTTAAAACAAAAACACATTACGGTGTACAACAATCTAATGAATTTTGGCAAAACCCTCGAGTCAGCACCTGAAACAGTGAGTAATATTGCCTTGTCGTCTGAAATCGAAGGTTTGCATGTGGAAAATGTTGGTGATGGGAATAGGAACGCTGCATGCAGTGGTGGTAGAGAGACGAGGAGGCGTGTTAACAATAACGGCGAGAGTAATGATGATGTACCTCCTAAAAAAATTCAGCGAGTTATGCAAGCGTAAATACCGAAAAAGCTTAAATCAGAGGAAAGGAATAAAATTGATATATAAGCCTTAAGAATGATTGTATACGATTTTCAACCTTTTTCCATTGTAAATGACATAGGTTTTCTTGAGTACACGTATGCACTGAATCCTAATTATGAAATACCGGACTGTCAGTGAATCTTCTGCCAAAAGTTTACGAGAAAAACCTGGTCACGTAAATACGTACCTTCCCTATCGTCTAGCCTCTGCTAGAAGATAGGGAAGGTACGTATTTACGCGACCAGGTTTTTATACCAGGTATTTGCTTCCAAGTACGCACACCAGGTACCGAACCGAAATACTTGAAAGACTTTATGGGTGCTCCACATTCACGCGCGATTCGCGGGCGTGAATCGCGACGCGAATTGCGGCGCAAATCGCGCGTGAACTTTTCTTGGCTCCACATTTGCAGTGTTCACAGTTGTGTTCACAGTATAGTTCTTCGAAATTGGCCGTGAAAGAGGCCGTGGTGTTGGTAAATTTAAATTTACCAACACCACGGCCTCTACCAGGTTCAAATATCGAAATACCCTACGTTTTTTTGGGCGATGGAGCTTTTGCCCTTTCTGAGTATATTATGAAACCATATCCAGGAAATTACGACATGGGATCTCCAAAACGTAAATTTAACCAAACATTATCTAGAGCACGAGTCGTGGTAGAGAATACTTTTGGCATATTGGTGACAAAATTCCGTGTGTTTAAGAAACCAATTCAATTACAGCCAGAAAAAGCAGCCATCGTAACAATGACAATTTCTTAAGGCGAAGCAGTACATCCTTATTTGTGTATACACCACACGGGACTATCGACCTTTATGACAACAGCGATATGCTTGTGCAACCTGGCTCGTGGAGGCAAGAAGTGGAGATGACATGTGCTGTTCGTGATTTGCGACATGTACCACGCAGACCACCTCTTAACGCCACGGAAATTAGAAACCAATTCACCAATTATTTTAGCATATAATTATCATCACTCGTGTACTATCTGAATAAAGTATAATATACTTACCGTATTGATTGTTGTTTTATTTTTTGTTGTATCACCAATCATACTGTCGATAATATCATATCCAAACCAAATGGGTTATTCCCTGAGTACCCCGATCCCCGAGGCCCCCGTCCCGGAGGAACCCGATTTATTTTTATTTTGATAAACTCAATTAATAATGAGTTTAGCTTAAAAGTACCGTCAGTAGAAGAAGTGTTAAATAAAATTTTAATACTTATTATAAAACTCGACCTTAAGGAATAGGAAAAAATGATATAGTCTTACTTGGTTAAGATAATACTTTAATGTAGGTACCTATATATTAGAGAATAGAATCACAGGTTTAAATTATTATCACAATAGTTCCTTTTCAATACAGAAAATCAAAATACACGGAACATTTACATAATTTAAAAAGTACGTAAAACCAGTCTCACTTTCAGGAATTATTTATCTGGCTGTGCTTCCAGAATTAAAAAAAAAATAGTTGTCATGAACTGTATATTTGTTAAGTATATCGTAACATTAATTTTATATTTTTAATTGTATTCACTGTAATATAATATAATAATGATTCGACATTGTACAAAATTTCAAATCAACTGCTTTCATGTTATATATTTTTTACACTTTTCTTGGCGGCAGTACAACTCGAAAACAATACATAAAATAACAAAAAGAAATGTAATCAGTTTATTCGTATTCGGGATTCTCCGGGACTGGGGCCTCGGGGATTGGGGTACTCAGGGAATAACCCAATCAAATTGGCTTATACACGTCATCGGCACCTGCTCCCGATTTTTCCGATTTTTTTATTTTACTTTTGTAATTTCTGTAGCTGGAGAACAAATTAGTTTTTTTTTGTTTTCAGTTCATCCACGGGTATTTCCATGATAGTGCTAATACGCTTCCATGCGTCGTGATTTTTTAGTTTGTTTTTGTAGTCTTTTAAACTTTTATTCCATAAAACTGGTTCCATTTGTATCTGTTCCAGAAAAGATTTTTCTAATTCGTTTGTCCAATTAAAACTTTTATCAGACATTTTGCACCACTGGAATTTTTTTGAATAAACAAGCAGGAACACAACCGTTCTCGTCCTCGAGTAGCGCGCGAATGTGGAGTCGTGTTGTGTTCACGCATATTTCGCGCGTTCGCAAACTCTTTGACGCGGGCCAAAAACCGACAAAAAGTGGTTAACAAGGCGCGAAAGTGGCGCGAACCCGCGAAAAATATGCGAATCGGCTCCACATTCGCGCCTTCGCGCGCAATTCACGCGTTTGCGCGCGAATGTGGAGCGCCCTTTAAGCGGGCTCCACATTCGCGCCGCGAACACCTGTCAAATTCGCGCAAGTAAATTTGCCGCGAAGTCGCAATTTCGCAATCGTTCACAGTTTAGTTCGCGCGCTCGTCGAGAATGGACGCCGATTTAAGCACTGCTATCGCTGTGACGCTATGCGCTTTGGCTCACTACAATTACGTGTATACAAAAGATAAAAAAAAAATTAAACAAAAATGGAGAAGACGAAGATGGTGGATGACAAAGATACATCGCAACAGAACAAGGTAAGTGGTTCCTATGATAGCTGTGTCGATTGAGGTGGCGTCAAAGAACTGTTAAATTAGTTTCTGTCCTGTGTAAATACCTAGTTTCAATTCTCGCGCCCTCTTTGAGTTCCCTTAAGGGGACTACAGGAGCTAAACGCGACTTTTATAATGGAATTAAAAATAACTAAAACCCGACTACAAAAAATCGCACACTGAAAAGTATAAAACAAGAACAATATTCATTTGACCGATATTTTTAAGTAATAGCCGTGGTCGTGTGCCACCTGCGGTTATTTCACACAATCTTTATTGGCTAGGTGGCATACGACCACGGCTATTACTTAAAAATATCGGTCAAATGAATATTGTTCTTGTTTTATACTTTTCAGTGCGCGATTTTTTGTAGTCGGGTTTTAGTTATTTTTAACTTATTTTTTTTATTTACACTACACTCGAGAGCAATGAATCCGGGTCACTTGAAGAATCCTAAAAATCTCGGAAACTAAAAATGCTAGGTTAATGCAATAAATTGTATTTAATAGACAATGTAATACTCCTTAAATGAAGGTATTAAAATTATATCATAAAAAAATCAAATTTGAAAAAGGGCCACTTTCGAAGATGGAACTACGAAATTACAGCATTTGGTTTTGCTTTTGTTTGTAATCTGTCATTTATGTGGGTACATAAACCATGTTGATAGTGCTGATAAGCTGAAATTATGTCGCTTACGCCTGAAGAATGCACCAGAATACTTACAATGCTGGAAACCGGCCGGAGTCAGCGCGATACAGCCAGGACTGTCGGTGTGTCGCTGTCAACAGTACAAAGAGTTCTCCGACGTTACAAAGAAACTGGTTCTAACCTACGCAGACCAGGAACGGGCAGAACCAGGTGTACCACAGCACGAGAAGACCGATACTTGGTGAACACCATGCTTCGAAATCGCTTTCTCACAGGAACTGAACTCACAAATCAGTTTCGACGCCTCGGAGGAAGTAACCCAAGTGCATGGAAAGTAAGACGTCGGCTTGCTGAATCTAACTTAAAACCCCTTTGACCTGCAAACGGCCCTAAACTGGAGCGTGGGCATCGTATTTCAAGACTAAGATATGCCCAGAGCCACGTAAATTGGAGTATTGAAGATTGGTCAAAAGTTATGTTCTCCGACGAATCAAAATTTATGCTCTACAAGCACGATGGAAGACACAGAGTGTATCGAAGACCAGGGGAAAGATTCAAGCAAGCATGCATCGAAGAAAAAGTAGCCTACGGTGGTGGGTCTGTACTTGTGTGGGCCGGAATTTCTTCTGAAAGTCGCACAGAGTTGGTGATCATAGAAAACGGCTCTTTAACTAGCGTAAGATATGTGGAAGAAATCCTCAATGATCACGTTGGTCCATTTATGGTCAATTTAGGTGAGGATGCTATATTTATGCATGACAATGCCCGACCTCATACAGGTAGGATTGTGAATGACTACCTTCAAGAGATGAACATTACTCGTATGGAGTGGCCAGCGCGCAGCCCGGATATAAACCCGATCGAGCATGCTTGGGACGAGCTAGGCAGATGCGTAAAACAACGAAACCCTCCCCCAATCACGCTTCGTGAGCTCAAAATTGCTCTCACAGAGGAATGGAAGAATATTCCCCAAAATCGTATAAGGAACTTGGTGTACAGCATGCCAAACCGCGTAAACGCAGTAATGGAAGCACGAGGAGGCAATACGAAGTATTAAAATTCAAGAAAATCGTAATAAAGTTCAAAAATTTCATGTTTCCTATTTTTGTTTTAAGGAGAGATCAGCAGTTTTTTTCTTTATGTAATTTTGTGTTAATAAAATGTATGGTGACTCATATTTTTTTTACTTTCATTTAAGGAGTATTACATTGTCTATTAAATACAATTTATTGCATTAATCTATCATTTTTAGTTTCCGAGATTTTTAACATTCTTTAAGTGACCCGGATTCATTGCCCTCGAGTGTATTTTGGGGTTATAAAAGCTATACAATGTATATATATTTCAAATGTGCTCATCAAATCCTTTCATTTGATACCCATATCGTACTGTGCGAAAATATTTTTTTTTCGGTTACGACTTTACATCCCCTAGAGGGCGCCATTTTGGATTTGGTGACACGTCACCTACCCTATAACCAGCGGACAACTGAGACGCTTCTAACGACACCTCATTTGTCATGTTATGATAAGCAGTTTAGAAGTTATGAGGGAACAGATGAACATACATACATACATACATACCGGTCAAACTCATAACCCTCCTTTTGGCTTTGCCGTAGTCGGGTAAAAAAGCATATAATTCACTGCAATCAACAAAACCAGAAAAATATATGATATTCTTCAGGATATATGCTAGTAAGATAGTGTTTTGAAAACATAATAGTTTTATAGGGTAATTTTATTTGTTGCAGCTTGACTATGGAAAACCAATTGATGGAATTAGTTGCCGAACCTTCTTGTGAATTTAAAAAGTTTACTCGAATGTCTTTAGAAGATTTCGAGTACTTATTAGATAAGGTTTCACCAGTGATTATGAAACAAGATACTCGACTGCGAAAAGCAATTCCAGCTCGAGTGCGTCTCGCTGTCACGTTAAGATTCTTGGCTTCTGGAGATAATTACGAAAGCTTGCATTTCTTATTCAAAATTTCACCTCAAATAATTTCGGAGATCATACCTGAAGTATGCCTGGCTTTGAATAAAGTCTTGAAGGAGGAAATTAAGGTAATAAAATAAAATTTTACTTCAAATCGTGTTTATTTATTCAAAATGGAAATAATCACTTATTATCTAATTAACTTGGAATTAGTACCTCCAATAACTAAATATCAAAAGAGAATCATCTTTATCTTGATTATGTCAAGAGCACGGCAAGCTTTACACTTTGAAATTTGTACCGTTTTCTTATGCCATAGGTAATAATAGTTATAATAAAACTGAAAGAGTAAAGCTTGGCATGCCATTGTCTGTACTTATTCTGAGATCAATCATAATAAAAAAATAAAAAACATCAGAATACCAAAAAAATAGCAACGTTTTGGCTTATAGTTAGGCAAGATGAAATGCTTTATTAATTACATCATTAAATTCAGTCTGTGATTGTTCAGTCTCTGTGTTTGCAAGATAATAAGTGGCTGGAGATTTTACTTCATTGGATGTTACCATAAGTTTCGAACCAGTGTTTCTTCTGTTTTCAGGAATGTGAATGACTGGCGGTTCTATAACTTCATCCGATGTTATCATAGCTCTCGAATCAGTGTTTGTGCTATAGTCAGGAATGTCTCTAGATTTTATTACTTTATTGGATGTTATCACAATTCTAGAACCAGTGTTCCTGCTATAATCAGGGAGGTGAATGACTGGAGGTTCTTCAACCTCCTCCGATGTTACCATAACTCTCGAACCAGTGTATGTATTATAGTCAGGATTGTGACTGGAGATGGCGAATTATTTATTGTATGTTCGGAATAAATTGAATGAGATGTGCTAGATCTTCCATATAACGCAGTAGGTGGAGTCGGAGATTGGTGTTCAGGATATGTTTAGCATGATGTGCTAGGTCTCCCATATAACGCAGTAGATGAAGGCGGAGATTGGTATTCAGGATATGTTGAGCGTGATGTGCTAGGTCTTCCATATAACGCAGTAGATGGAGGCGGAGATTGGTGTTCAGAATATGATGTTGAGCGTGATGTGCTAGGGCTCCGATACGCAGTAGATGTAGGCTGAGCTGGGCTATTAGACAATCTGTTGTATCGGTTTCGACTATTTTGTTGGTGGCGTAGGAATAAGCCGTCTATTTCATACATGAAAAGTAATCTGTCATCTTCAGGTAATGTCTTTATTTTTTTGGATAACATTTTACCATATAGCTCATAAACATCATCTTGGTCGGATTCTTTCCTATTTATGGTTGTTTTTAACGTAGCAAGAGCATCTTGAACTACTTTGCCAGCATCTTGCAGTTCTGGAGGATTGGAGCGCCGACGAATTGTGCGTGGTAGCTTTATTTGTTCATTCTGGCTTTGTACAGTTTGTTTTTCTTCAACCTCGTTATTTTCAATAACTGATTCTTCCTCCTGAAAATAAGTGTAAAAAACAATTATAACATTTTTTATTTTACAGATGCCATCGACCGTAGAAGAATGGCTAGATATCGAAAATGGATTTGCTCGTAAATTTCCTCATGCTATTGGATTCATAGACGGAAAGCACATCACTCTAGAATGTCCAAGTAACTCAGGATCAGAGTATTTCAACTACAAAAAAACATTCAGCATAGTGTTGCTAGCATTGGTGGACAGCAATTACAATTTTATTTTTGCAGATATAGGTTCTCAAGGCAGGATAAGTGATGGCGGAGTATTTCGGAATAGTTTGTTATGGCAAAAAATTTGCACAAATGCTTTAAATATTCCTGAACCATGCCCTCTCCCAGGCTCGAATGTCGATGTACCGTACGTATTTTTGGGAGACGGTGCTTTTGCACTTACAGATCATGTGATGAAACCTTATCCGGGCAACCATGAATATGGTTCTCCAAAACGTATATTTAACCAGGCATTGTCACGAGCACGTGTCGTTGTAGAGAATACATTCGGAATACTTGTGACGAAATTTCGTGTATTTAAAAAACCATTTCAGTTATGCCCAGAAAAGGTTTCTCTTATTACAATGACTTTTATATTACTTCATAATTATCTCAGAAGAAGCAATACTTCGTCATCCATATATACACCGCCTGGGACCATCGACATGTATGATAACAATGACATACTCATACACCCTGGTACATGGAGACAAGAATTGGAAAACAATAATTCTTCTGTTCGTGATTTGCCACACATACCTCGTCGACCAGCTTCGAATGCGAGAGAAATAAGAGAAGAATTCACTAATTATTTTTTTGCACTAAACCAACAACAAAATCTGCCTTATTAGGAAACACCACGGCTTTTTTTGCAAATACCTACCTATTTTTCAATTCTCTCGCCCTCAGTGTTTCCTCTTAATCTTTACATGTTGACATCAATAATAAATTGAAAATAAAATATACTAACCGTATTTGTAGTTTTTTTACAACGATCTCTATCTCCCATAAAAGCATCGATCGCGTCGTATGCAAACCAAATAGGCTTATAAATATCACCACTGCTTGCTCCAGACTTCGAAGAATCTTTCACTTTTTTTTTATAAGTCCTATAGCTGGACATAAGACTTTTTTTTTTTTTAATTCAGTCATTTCTATATTCATAAGTTCCTGTATTCGCATCCATGCATCATATACCTTCGTTTTTTCTTTATGTTTGGGATCCCATAAAATGGGTTCAGCATGGAAGCACTCGATAAATACGAGTTCCAGTTCGTTCGTCCAATTGACGCTCATTTTGGTGCAAACGTAAACAAATACAAATGAGCACGACCTCACGGCACGGAGTCTCGCGCGATACTGAATTCACGCGCGAGTGTGGATGCGCTTGCTTTCACGGGAGGTTCGCGCTTCGCAAACCCTTTGAAGCGGGCGCAAATACCGACACTGAACGGGGAACAAGGCGCGAACAGGTGCGAAGCCCGCGAAGGGGCGCGAAAGCCATCCACATTCACGGTTCGCGGCGTTCGCGGGTGTTCGCGGCGCGAATGTGGAGCCCGCTTAAAGTATTTTATACGGCTACTCGCTCAACTACGTAGGTACTCAACTGCGTTAGTTTTCGCAAATGCGAATTGCGAACATGTTCCTTATCAGTAAGAGTCTACGGAACAATGCAAGTATTTTTTTACTTTATTGGTTTGTAAGTATTTATTTATAAACGCGACTGTGCTCCTTATTTGTAGGAAGTCACGGATCAATTTCCTATGCAAGTATTTTTCTTCTAACAGGCTTGGAGTGGATTTGATTTTTAACTTTGAACTCTGAAATGTAAACAGCAATAATAATTTCTTAGTAGCGACCCTATAACAAGAGACATAAGATACATTATCGCGCGTACGATAGGGATTTTTAAATTTGTGATTTTTTATGATGCACCTGAAGCGCTTAGTGGTTTTTTTGGGTTAGTCCCGCTATGGTATGGTCCCGGCACCCTCTTAAAATACCTATCAAAAAGTCCCGCTATGGTACCCATCTTTTAGATCTACGTTAGACAATAGAAGGTACAACTGAAAAGAAAAGTGTATCTATAAATAAATACTTTTAGGAGTGTATCAATAAAACGTCTGTTTGCGATATTAAATCAGGCTTTTATTAATTCAAAATATTTATAAAAAAATATCAAACAGTAAAACGAAATATTAATTGCAATGTAATTTTTAAAATAATCAACAATATTAATTACCAATAATCAACAATAAAAAAAATATAAAAAATCCACATCTCAGAAAAGTATTACTGTAAATATTATAAACTACAAATAAAAACAACATCCAGACATAAATATTAGTTACAAATAATCAACATTGAGAAAAGGCAGTAATTGTAAATTTATATAAACTACAAAAATAATCAACAACCAACTAGACAAATATATTAATTACAAATAATCAACATTGAGAAAAAGGCGCAAATTGTAAACATAAACTACAAAAAATAATCAACATCGAGAAAAAGTATTAAACATTTTAATAGGCTAAAAACAAAATTAAAATAAACTATTTTTTTAAATGTTCTGATCGAAATGTTGACTTTGATATGTTAATCAGAAAATCACCAATGGAGATAGCTTTATTTTCGTAACTTTTTGTTAGCTTTTGAATCTGGCGGTCGATTTCTATACTTGTTCTTTTTCTTGAATTTATAGGTGATCTTTTTAGTCGAAAGCTATAACAAAAATCATCAGTTATTTAAGTTAAGCTATATTTTTTTCAGTAACCGTCTGTAATAGAAGGCGACAACCAATAATATCTACCAAAATAAATAAAATCAAATCCATTTTCAAATTCTTCTATGTACTCGTATTATGTAAAAAAATATATATCTGCTTTTAAAAATATTATATCTGCTTAAAAATATTGTCTAAAAAATACAACTTACTTGGCTTGTTTTATATCAAAGTGACATGTGTCGTTGCCAATTGTTTGCAGAAACAATAATAAACTGGGATTTTTTCCAATAACTTTGTTGAATCTGCCATTCCATGATTCCGCCAAGTTAGTTGTTCTATGGCGTTCATTATGGCAACACCAAATGAGGTCTGGATATTCAAGCCACTGAGTGACAAAATAGTCATTGAATTTGGTCATAGCTTCATCGTCGAAACTGAAAAAAATACTTATTAAACGTTCGTACTTGTAAAGCAATGAAATTAACAGGTCCTTACTGATATTGTTGTTCTTTACTTTTTTGCCATATAATTAGAGTTAAGTACTCAAACATCATTTTGGAAAGTAACCAAGATATTATACCTATTTTCCATTATATGCAGCCAGCCGTCTTCAATATCTTGTTTTGGCAAAAACGCCAAGCCTATGCATTGCTTAACATGGTTCGAGGACTCTTCGTGTTCCATGAGATTTAAAGATTTCGCTTTTTTGATAACGTTCTTTTGAAAATGTACGTTACATCCATTTATTTTGATATCAGGAAAAATCTTCGCTGCTGCATTTATTACTCCTATTTCATAATCGAAGGTAAATTTCGATGGACGCCATTCAGGCAAAGTTTGTTTAATCAATTCGAAAACTTTTTCATAAGTTTTCCCTTCTTTGTTTTTTAACAGAATATAAAATAATGGTGCTACATTCGTGGATAACTCAGTGCTTCCCATGTCTCCATGAATGACATAAACTTGTTCGAATGGGTTTGGGCAGCCGTCGAAAGTGCCATCACCAAAGTAATGCGTTACACATTTTATATATTCCTTTACTTCTGTCGAGGAAAATATAATTATTCGATTACAGTCTTCATTACAATAATCAGCCAATACATACTTATTAAATTCTTCTGGTATTATAATTTCTTCCACATTCTTAAATTGTGTTTTTGGTACGTTCAACGACTTATTTCGGTGTCTGTATAATACTGTTTTTAATTTTTTATAGTCAGGAACATTTCCTGTAAGGTGTAACCCTTTGTCTTTTAAGTTACCCATGTGTTTTTCGAAAATTTTCTGTACTGATCCGTAATTTGAATTTACTTCTTTTTTGCACTCACTTATAGCCATTTGAACTTCATTGTCTTCAAAATGTGGCACGCACTGATCACTGTGTTTATAATCTTTAATTATTGTATTATTGGTATTCTCAATAGTTATATATCCACTACATTTAATACTATTTCTCCTATTTACACAATGCCAAGTACTTGAATTTTTATTTTCTCTGCGTTTAATATATTTATGTCCGGCACGTAATAAAGTTTTTCCACCGCGTCGACTGTCAATAATTATTAAATTTACACCACGTGCACTACTTGACCCAGACATTGCAATAGATAAACTAACAAGCTATCCTAATTACTCATATCGCAAAAGTACAGCTGCAAATAGCAAACTAAACCCGGAATAATACTGTCTCTCTCTATTTTCATAAAAACAAAAGGGAAGAGCTAGATACGAATTCGAGGAAGGGCTCGTCTCTATTGTTTGACGAAAAAACCGGTTGGTCAGGTAACTACCTGAAGTGAAACGACAATTACCGAGCGTGATTTGTTTAAAAAATAGTATTAATAAATATTATCTTGCTTAACTATAATAGTTAAGAAAAGATATTTTTTATTAATACTATTTTTTTCTTAACGCATTGTATAACTTTTCTTTACAACAGTACCAAAAACTGAAGGGTACCATAGCGGGACTTTTTGATAGGTATTTTAAGAGGGTGCCATACCGGGACCATACCATAGCGGGACTAACCCGTTTTTTTTAGTCGTGATTTATTTAAGTCACCGATTGCTCGTGCATTGTGCGTGACCTAATTTCTTGCGAACTTTTTTGACTAGCCTACTTTCCTATTGTCTAAGTTTAAATTTATGTAAATATTTTTGTTTTGATTGTTTAGTGTAAATACTTACCGTGTAGTTGTTAATTACTTACGTGTAGTTGTTAGTTACTAACGTGTAAATATGCCACCGAAAAGAAGTGTGGCTTGGGATCATTTTGTAGATTTATGACAATTTATAGAAGAGTGCAAAATGTGCAAAGCCAAAATTTCTTTTAAATCGAGTGTATCAAATTTAACTAAACATGTTCAAAGAAAACACCTTGCCGTTAATTTAGTGGCACGCGAAGAAGTACAACAACAACAGTATCTTGCGCAAAATCCTGTTGGTCAAGAAGAGATCAGTCTACAGCAAACGCCACCGCCACAGCCGTCAACTTCACAATTGCAGACAACGAGAGCAAGGGCGGTTTCATCTATTTCGGCATTTCTTCGCTGTGATTGTAGCAAATTAAAAAAGGACATAGACGACCGCATTATGAATTTATTTATATGGGATATGCAGCCCTTTACTATCGTTGAAGACAAAGGGTTTCGGGTTTCTCCTACAGTTTGCATTTCCAAATTATATTATACCGTCGCGGAAGTATTTTGCAAATAATTTACTTCCAGCACAGTACGAAGCTGTCAAAATGACGACAAAAGCGTCCGTAAACGAAGTGAGTGCCGAGAATTATTTAGTCGCGAGCAAGGGGATTATTTTAACTTCAAGCCTCATAAACATATGCGATAATTACACCAGGCTGCAAGAACTATACTCCCCAGTAAAAAAACTTGCCATAAAGTTAGAAGAGGGTATGACAAAACGACTAGGAGATTTAGAAAAAAAATACACTATAGGTTTGAGCACAGTTTTGGACCCTCAATTCAAACTAAAAGCCATAAAAGACAGAACGCATTGAAGACCTTAAAAAATACTAAAAACAAAAATTACATACGAAATAAACAAGAAAATTCAACAATCAACCAGGTCAACCTGTACCATCGACATCAGCTGCAAATTCTGTTACGTCTCAAATTTTCGGATGCGACATGCCGACATACAGTTTGTGGTGTGAATTCGACAGCGAAGCCAACAAAGAGTTTGAACCTAAACCCTCAGATGTTCAGGCTTCCGAAGAGTTGGAAAAATATTTATCTGACAACTTAATTAAAACAACGGAATGTCCCTTCAAATATTGGCGAGAACACAAATTCATTTACCCCGAATTGTATACATTATTTATAAAACACTGCAATATCATGGTAACTTCGGTTCCTTGCGAACGAATATTTTCCAAGTCGGGGTATCTCATTAGTGATCGAAGAACACGGTTGTCTACTACAAGTAATAATAATAATAATATCCCTGGACATTTCACACAGCGCCATCTAGTCCCAAGCTAAGCAACCTAATGCTTGTGTTATGGTAACAAGACGGCTGATAAACTACTTATATACATTTTTTTTTTGTAAATACATACATATTATAGATAGAAAAACACCCAGACTCAGAACAAATACATGTAGGACTTACAAATATTTGTTCTGTGCGGGAATCGAACCCGCGACACGCAGCGCAGCAGTCCGATCGCTCAGCCACTGCGCTAACCGTGTTGTCCAGTGTAGTGTAGCACAGATAATGTTTCTGCATGTAAATAAAAATTGAAAGTAAATAGTGCATATAAAAAAGTAAAAAATGTCGATATGTACACACGGCTACACATCAAGCTATGCAAAACCAGTATTGGCTGACCGTTCATTGTAAGAAAATATCATACAAAGTGAGGCCAAGACAAACTGGTTTTGTATAGCTTGACGTGTAGCCGTGTGTACATATGTAGTTGATTTTTGTACATACAATCAATGAACTTCTAAATATGCCTACAATTGCTTTAAATACTAACTTATTTTATTTCATAATAACATTTATTATGAAATAAAAAACTTGAGAGGTGTCAAGGGACACCCGGATGGAACGAAGTTCAAAGAGAGAGAGAGAGACGGACAGAGAAAAACGCGCACGCCGCACGGCTTACAACTATAGCAAAAAGTATCGTTCCAACTTTTGGTCTTAATTTTTTCCGTCTAGCCCCCTTTCGCAACGCGCGATAAGGAACTTCGTTCCAATAAAATATTTATTTTTATTTAAGAACCGTTAAAAATACAGTCATAAACCTGGAAAGTATGAAGGAAAGTTCATTGTATTTTTAACGGTTCTGTTTTATGTAATAAATAAAAATGACATTCTTATAAAGCATGCTGTCAGTCACCGCGCTTGCTTTATTCGCGCCCGCCCGTTTTGCCGTAACAAGTACTTACGCGTATACAAAAGCATGCTTAAAATATAAATCATTAAGCATTAAGCAAGTGATTGCCATATAGCAACTTTCAACACTACTACTGCCAAGTCCCCGAACTGTCACCACCAGTGTGTCCAGTGCGGACCATTTCATCTCCCGATTTTATTTCAATACGCATTTTCGCCGTCAGTATGGCCAGTAGTTTAAACCGTATTTGATTAGTGAATTTTAAACAGTGTAGTTTCAGTTATATTAATGAAACCTAACAACTTCGATCAATAATAGTACTAGATTAAGGATCAGGAACAAAATTCAGTCGCTCAAGTGGCCACGTTTGCACACACGTAACCATCTACATTTCTTAGAAAAAAGTTTAATAATATTAACAACTTCAGTTTATTATAAACCTTAATGCTTAAAAACATAGTTTAATTACCATTGCAAAATACATTTAAAATGTCGCTTTAAAATAAAATAATTCTATTTTTAAATTTTCAGTCATTTATGCTAAAATGAAACTTTTTGAAATAAGACAACAAAAGTATTTGTGGTCTTATTTTTCGGGCCGTTTTTGGAGCGCTTATCGGGAATCTAGTATTTTTATTGATCGAAGCCTTACAATCAGCTTTTATTTCTTCGTACAGCTTTCTTGCGACGATTTTGGTGGTTATCTCTTAAAGGGGTACGGCTTCGGGCCATCACATAGTGGGACCCGTCACCCGTCCATACAACGTAGTGCTCAAAAGTCCAAACATGTTTATTTAAATTGAAATATCAGTCAGAAATGAAAAACTGATAAAATACAACATTATATTTCGACATCCGAAGCATCAGAATCATTAGAAAGGGCTAGTAATTCTTCTAAAAGCATATCTGTAACTTCAGGATCAAACGGTCTTCTTTTAACTACTTGCGAAGGTCTTAAATTTGTTATCAGAAGAAATAAGTAGACGATGAAATATATCTTCTAAGTTACTGTCTTGAGGTTTTTCGAGAGAAGCGCTCTCTATATATATTTTAAAATCCTTGTTTCGTGATTCCTGCGCTTCTTCACTTAACTGCCCAATCGGTAGTAAACAATTTGATATAATTTCATTACCGTGGATTAATATACATTGGGTACCATGAATAAAGAGTGACGTATAATTCCGCGGTATTTAAACAAAATGATTTAAACTTGTTGGTATCGATTTTAAAACCACTTGATATTGTTTTTAATATTATATAAAACTTATGAATTAATGTCTGATTAATACCAGTAATTGTTGCAGATAGCCGACTATTTTGGAAAACTTACGAGCCACATTTCCGTCATTGGTATTCCCGTAACCTGGTTTGGGCTTATCAACAATTAATGACATATGTTTTCTAAATTCGGCTTGTATTCGTTTTTTATTTTCCTCCACTACACTTTCGGTTTCTTTATTAATACGCCAAGATTGAGTCGGTAATTTATAGACCAAATGCAACAAACATTCAAAAAATCGTGTCCGCCTTTGTACCTTTTTGTGTGAAAAGTTTAAATAAATAAATAAGTACCGAGATTCCAAATGACAAAGGATGATGAGACATTTTGGTACCCGGTCCAATAACAATAATTATTGTATTATTGAATTGGTCTAACCTATAGGAGAAAAAATTGTATGGCGACGAAACCTGAATGTTAGTATCTTCAGAGATATTGATATATGAATATGTTGTTCAACATAACAATATATCATATTAAAAACTTAAGCGATACAACTGAAAACTTGATTTACTGATACCAACCAACCTAGGAGGCACCACGGGATATATCGGGAGCGGAGTGGGGGGTGCAGTGCGCGTGATCGGCTGATACATCTCCATCTATCAGTCAGTCAGTCGCTCGTTCGTTCCGTTCGTGAGACTACGTTACGCTACTTTCTACTACTTTATTTTATCTTTCACATTGACCCGTGCTTTTCTTTTGGACTCCGTTACCCGCTAAAATCGTTGACTTCGGCTTATTTTATGGACTTGATTTTTTACCAAAATGGAAGAAAATCACAATTGTGTGATGTGTCGGCGAGGTTTTTATCATGAAAGATATCAGGAACATATTTTACGTGACGACTTACCTAGCTTGCGTCCTGAGTTAGCCGCTTATATTAAAAAGATGCTGTTTTAGAGGTATGTAAAAGTTGTATTTCTTACTTTTGTTTAATACATTGCATTCATGTTAGTCGGTGTTCAATGAACCTTTTAACCAGCTATCATGTAAATGTGCACGTTTTATTAGTTTATGAATGGGTACCATTAATCAATGATATTACATCATAAATAGTTAAATCATTCTCACTTATTAATATTAAACATACGGCGGATAGTTCATTTCAAATGAAATGGCAGGATTTTACTTGCGGCGGTCATTAGGCGGTAACAATAGGAGTGGTATTTACAATAGATACCTGGAAAGATATTTTGTAAGGCCCATGAAAGCGCTCAATAAACTGCATTTCTAAGAAATGTTTTTTTTATTGTTAAACACTTTTTAGCGTCTGTTATACTTTTCCTCTTACCATCCAACTTCAAAATTAAAACTATTTTACTGTTGCTTTCCCATCTCTTTCTATCAAAGCCATTCGTATAGAAGCATCTAAGGACCGATATGATTTGTACACACGGAATATATGTATATCTATCCATCTAGCGCTAGGAGCTGGCGTAGTCTTTGCGCGTATTTGTATATTTTATTAGATAACTAATGCATTTGGATATATATTATTTAATAAGCTTACGCCTTTATGTAGGTGGCTACAATGAATGCATGAACATTGTAAACGTAATGACCAAATAGTGGAATCGCTTCCCAGACCTATAAGTATATATAAAACTAATTAATATTAAATATTACATGTTGGTTTCAGGTGGCATTTAACAATACGCAGCGTGTGTGTCACCGTTGTTGGCAGAAAATCGAAAACGATTTAAGAAGACCTGCTGCACCCGAAAGAAGACCAAATGATGGGGAGATTCAGGTCCCAGGTTATATGCGAGCACCAAATGCACCTAGACATTGTATCTTCAACAACTGTGTTCATGCAACTCGATGCCGAATACCAGCATCTATCAAGACATATATTTTTTGTAACAGTTTTAATGCGGAGCAATTTACTGACATACATATTATGTGACATGTTGCGAACAGCTGTACAAAATAAGTTAGATTTCAATGTAAGGTGCCTTATCTGAAGAGGAGATGCACTTTTGGACAGGGCGGAAACCAGACCAGTTTGACGCTATACTAGACGAAACACCTTCTCTTAGTGTGAGATGCAAGGAACCCAGAAATGCGCTAGGTATCTATTTGACAAAAATAAAGAACAGGGGATTCAAATAACAGGTTATCCACATTATTTAATATGTCCCGCAGACAGTTAGAGCGAATTTAGAAAATAATTCGAGAATGTCTTAGTCTCGAATATGTTCCAAGACACCTAGGTTTTGACCACATAACTAGAAATAATATATTAGAGAGGAATCTCTCAATTCCAAAAGCTTTGTTCGGTAATGAGAATAACGATAAGGTCATTTTAATATTTGATGGAACTTATGTTTATATAAATAAAAGTTCGAATTTTTTATTTCAAAGACAATCTTACAGTTTACATAAGTTCCAAAACTTACTTAAACCTTTTTTAATCGTATGTTCAGATGGATACATCGTAGAAGTACTTGGCCCATATGCTGCAACAAAAATGGACGCGAATATTATGTCTAATATAATGTATGATGCGGAGAATCCCATACATATTTTGTTACATCCGGAAGACGTATTTATTTTGGACAGGGGTTTTAGGGACAGCGTAGGTGACATTGAAGTCAATGGCTATGAACCCCACATGCCACCATAAAAAAATAGAAACGAGACACAGTTAACCACTGAGCAAGCAAATGAGTCGCGCTCAGTTACGATTTGCAGATGGGTTGTCGAGGTGGTTAACGGGCGCTTTAAACGCGATTTCAAACTTTTAAGACAAAAATACTTTAATAAAACGCTTCCAAACATGTTTGTTGACTTTAGAATTGCTGCAGCTATGTTAAATCATTTTCATATTCCTATTACCGACAACATAAATGTAGAATCCTTTCTCAACATAATCGAGACTAAAATAGATACACCAAATATTTTATATACTTATGTCGAAAGAAAACGATTGAATGCGCGTAGAGCTAACTTTGAAAGAATAGAAGCTAATGATATTCAAAACTTCCCAGAATTAACTGAAGAGGAAGTTATTTTACTTTCGCTGGGTACTTATCAATTGAAACTCGCCCGTTCTTATTGCAACGAACATTTAACAAATGGACTATCTAATAGAAATATATCAACAACATAACCTTGATGACTTATCAGACTATGGTATAAATGATGCCGTCTGGCTATTACGCGGACGAATAGAGACTAAAAAAATCTGTTTAATGTTGGTGCTGGTTACAGCTTCTTTTTGTGTAATCATTAACCCTTTCCCTGCCGTCACCGTAATATTCCGTGTTTTGATGCTGATGCCCGTGGCGCTAATCCCGGAATATTACGTTCTATTTCTTCTTAACTACATTTAAAAAAACTGAAGAAATTTGATGATTATTTATAATACTTCAGGATGTGTACTTTACAACAATAAAACTTTTAAGACCCCCCAGGCTCATCATTTTGATACATAACAATGAAATCTAAATGCAGTAATCAAATGAGGTGCTTTTACAACCCTGACACACTGCGCCGAACCCGTAATTTTACGTGGGCTAGTGATGCGCTAGTAAAATCTAAATAATAAAAAAGCAATGGTTTTAAATTATTAATTATCTTGTTAATCCATGTCTAGAATATAAATTAAAACTTTAATGGTGTTTGGGACGAATATCCGAACGCAACTCGATCACGCCATCACCAGCCAATCAGAGCACATCTAAATGACTCCATTGCTCGTTCTGATTGGCCAATTGTTCCCATACCCCTTTCTTCGGCCGCTGTATTTTATAACTAATTAAATTTTGGACTCGCAACCGTTGTAACTACGACTTGGTATTTTTTATTTTCAAAACCCCATCAGAAAGCCATTAAAACAAACAGTTAATCAGGTAGCTTGATCACTCACAAACATAATTGGTCATTCGAACCGGAGTTCGAGGATTTGGAGCATCAAAATCAAATCGTCGAGTCAAGCGACTTTTGGACTGTCAGGCTACTGCGGCCACGCAGCTACACAAAGACGAGCGAAAATTCCACTTAGAGGCGCAAAGTCAGAAGCATATTTATGCAAGGGCCTTCAATCAATCAGATTTGAAAGGACAATCGCAGATGTTCAATCAGCCGTTGGATAAAATCCGTGTTGCAAGAAAGTGGCATAGATGTTGCCATATTCTCGGCGCACAGTACACGGCATCCATCAACTTCTGCAGCACTCCAGGGCTCCAAGTCTGCTATTTTTATAAATTCGTCATTCCAATACGATCCCATTCCCATCCCATTGTCATTTTGCTAAAAGTTCGTAATCTGCTAAATTCGTAATGGTAGATCATTGGTCAGTCAATGGTCTCGTAATAGAATTGTGTCATAATGACATAGTCGTATTGTCATTAATAAAAAACCCGTTAGTAGAAATGATTTTCGAAAAACTACTACTAAATTTGAACATTTACTCATGCCAGATTTCATTTATATATATTTTTACATATTATTTATTAGTGTTTTATGCAATCTGATGTAGTAAGAAGTTCGTAAATAGCACAAAACATTCAATTTATGTGTAACGCGGATAAATGTGAAACTCTCTCAATCTGTTTAGCTGTCAAATGTGACTGTTAAGAATCGATTGCTGGCGCCATCTGTGCAGCGCGACGAACAACTCCCGTTCCATACTCGGAACCTCGCGCGCTCCGCTTCGCATCATCTAAGCGCGCGCCCTTCACGTTGCCTACGAGGATCCGCTTCCGGGCAACACTCTTTTCTCTGGGGAGCCTCTGAATGGTCGTGGGGGTCGTGCGATCATTCTTATACGTCTACATATTTTTCTTGTACCCTTTTGTAAACCAGTATTAAAAGTCTATCATATTATTAAGAAATAAATATTTCATTGGAAAGTTCCCGCTGCGTCCCGCACACAATATCAAGACACACATAACAGTAATAACAGTGACAATACTGCTTACTGACGTTTATTTGTTTTTATTTCTAGCGGCCGGTCTTTTGTATTTATTTCCGTTTGAGTGTTTTAAGTGTTTGAGTGTTTTAGTTTTGTTTATTTAATTATTTGTTTTATACAAAATGGTGCTAATTGAGCAAATTTCGGCTCTAATGGATTAATTTCGCTATGAAGGGCGATGTTTATTAATAATAATAATAATAATAATATCCCTGGACATTTCACACAGCGCCATCTAGTCCCAAGCTAAGCAACCTAATGCTTGTGTTATGGTAACAAGATGGCTGATAAACTACTTATATACATTTTTTTTTTTTTGTAAATACATACATATTATAGATAGAAAAACACCCAGACTCGGAACAAATACATGTAGGTCATACAAATATTTGTTCCGTGCGGGAATCGAACCCGCGACACGCAGCGCAGCAGTCAATCGCTTAACCACTGCGCCAACCGTGCCGTCAAACGATTAACGATTAGATATTGAAACGGTATTGGACGGAGTGCGCCCAAATTTTAAATTCGATATCGGCGGACTGCCCCAATAAAACGCCGGCAGAGTGGCGCACAGTAAGTACCTACATACAGTATAATACAGTACCTAAATATAATTAGGTACGTATGCAATATAAAATGTATAATTATTGTAATTTTTTACACTTTTTTTAGTATTACAATGAATACAAGAGTAAAATTTTAAAGAAAATTAAATCACAGAAGTGAAATAAGTGCAACAGGTAAGCAATACTTTCTTTTAGCAGCCTTGCAGAATTATAGTGTGAAGCATAATCTAGTAATAATTTTACAACTTGCATTTAAGCTGCTGGTCCTGCAAAAAAAAATTCATTAAGCCCACTCCAAGAGCGCGTAAGAGTCGTCTAGTTGCAAATCCCGCTAAAACGATTCAATAAAATTTTGCAGAAATGAAAAAAAAGCTAGAAACAGGAACAACTGTACTTTATTAGGCAATTTTCATTTTTTCCATGGCTAAAAAAGATACCTAATATTAACAAATCTAAAAAAGGCTGCAATTACTACCAAAAACTAGGCTAAAAACAGGTTTTAATTTTAAATAAAAATATGGCGGATTTTGAAACTTAATAATAAAACTAATAATAAAAATGCAGATGAACAATTTTAATCAAAAATGTAATTTGAAAAGAAACCAGTAAGGTAGTTGTTCTACATTGCAAATCAGGTAAACATAAAAAGCTAAATCATACTATTAGGTTGACATCGTCAAAGCCGTCTTCACAAAGGTCGCTCGGTATCTCTGCTGTATCCACCTCAATATCTCCTTGCTCATAAGACCTTCTGTTTTCCACTGTTTTATAAAATGCTAAATTTTCATTTTCTCTCCATTGCTCTCCATAATGTTTTGATAATAGATTTGAAACATCGGTAATCTTTGCTTTCTTTGGAATTACCTGGTTTGCTGGAATAACAACTGGATTCAACATAGTGATGCTTTTATTTTTATTTGTTATCGGCTTCTTTACGTTAATGTCAATTTTATATGACTGTTCTCCTTGAAGCAATAAATTATTTGTTTTGGAACGTGTCAAGAAAAACCTTTTGCACTTTTGGAACTGTACATGCCAGCTAGTGGTTGGTTTAATAATTGGCGCGTAGGCCGATTTCCAATCTTGTACTGCAATTGTATCTAAAGCAGTCAAGTTACAATATTGAGTTATAATTTCTTGATATTGTTCAGGAGACGAAATTACTTCACGCTTTTTCAAATCTTTCTCTATTTGAGCAAACACCCGGTCGGGTGGGATAAAAGAGTGTCCCACAACTGGAAAAATTATTTCAACCTTTTTGATGCGTCTGGGTGCTTCTGTTGTTAACCACTTTTCAAGCATGGCAACCATACCGGATTTTTTTTTTGCCCAGAACAGCCATCTGCTACTATTCTTAAGACTTTAATTTCTTCTTTGATATCTAAATTAGTTAAAAAGTGATGAACTGCTGAAATAATTTCATTACTACCTTTGTTGTGTGTGGTTTCGTTCCAGGTATATGCAAATATGTTTTCCTTGGTTAGTTTTGCCTTAGAGCTACCAACTACTATAGTAAAGTTGTAGAAATTGATTTGGCGGCTATAGTAGGCGGACTGATCTGGCACTTTAGGAAGCCCTAAATTTTTTTGGCAGTCAAAGCTCATTGTTAGAAGATCACTTCTTTGCTCCTGCAAGATCTCATAGAATGTTTTGAACCTCAAACGGTGGGCTCTTTTTTCAATTATCAATTTATTTTTCGTCTCAGCATTTGTTTCTTTTTTAATTTTCTCATCTAACTGCAGACAAGTCGAACAAACATCAGACCTGGGTGTGCCAAAACCAATGTTATAGCAACAATTGAATATATTTCTAAAAAAAATGCTGCTTTACTTCTAAGCAGGGATGTTCTTTGTTATACATACGCCAAAGTTTTTTTATATTTAGTTCAGGGGGCAAGTACAATCTTTTTATATTTTTTGACCTGCAGTAGTGGCTTTCATTCGCTTTAAATGACTCTATAAAGGCTTGTACCGCTTTTCTTTTCTCTTCAAACTTCTGACTTTTTCGGTCTCCACCACGACGCTCTTTTGCCATCTCCTCCTTTTCATAAAATCTACGCATTACTCCTTGTATACGGTCTTTCTTTACACACAATACCTTAGTAAAGGTTTTTTGACAAACAGGGATCAACTTGCCGCTCTTGTTACGAATGAAATATTTTAACGAATGATTTCGCTTGCTACCAACTTTTGCAGTTTTAGATGTAGTGATAGTACAGTGTTTTATTATAAAATTATCTTGGGAAATCTTTGTCGGATGTTTGTAAAATGATTGGTGGAATTTTCTCATTTCTGTGCATGTTAAAGTCGCGCACTGAAATGCCTTACGCCTGTGTCCACATGATGGGAATGTTGGAAGGGTATTTGGCTTGTATCTACAACAAAAATAATCATTATTTAAACTTTCACTATTAATACAGATTTCACTACCAATTGAAAAAAAATACATACCTACTGTGCCAAATTTCATCAAATTCAGTGCACTAGTAACAAACAAAACAACCATCATTCATTTTTTTTACACATAAAATAAGTTCACATACATACTTATTTATTAGTATAATAAATAATGTTAGTATTACGGTATTTGAACAGGCTTTTTTTAGTCAGACCATAGTAAAAGTAAAAATTAAACCTAGTAACTTAATGTAAGATTACAAATTTCTCGAAAATAAAAAAGTATTTTTATTATAACTTGTAACAATGTTTAATATAATTGCCGTCCATTTCATACAAATAGGTCAATCACACACAACACATTCGTATAAAGTCGGGATAATGCAAAGAACTTTTAGGGAAATTTATATTAGTTACTCAGAATAACAATAAAAAAAAAATTGTATTTTTGCACCAAAGCATGTTCAACCACTTTTATGGTCCTGTTTTGCATAACAACTTTTGAAATAGCAGTTGACTGTTTAGTAGAAGAAAGTAACCAACCTTTTTTCACGCAATACTTCACGTTTCCACTTTGATTTATTGACTAATCTCTTGCGTGCTTTACCAGGCTCCGACTTTTTTATAAATTGTTGTAAATCCTCCATTTTTTCCGTACAAAAACAATAAAAAACCACAGCAATAACACTCGCAGGTAACGGAATCCGCCATACTAAATAACTGTGTCACGTGACCTAATATTGGGCTGCCATTGGTTGGATTTGACATGGAGGAATTTGAAACTCACACACTATGTTTTAGAGTACTTTGCACCGAACACTGTTTTTAAAACGTATTTTAGACTCCCTTATGGCGGAGTTTGATACGAAACAAATTTACGAATTTGTACTACTCCAAGAATACTTTTAAATGTCATACTAGGTTAAAATTTGATATAAAAGCGTTTTAGCGGAATTTGAAACTAGACGACTCGACTATATACTATATTAGGGCGAGATGTAGGAGAGCGGTGTCCGGCATAACCCACTCACTGTAAGCATTAGAACATTGGTTTTATCTTTTATCATTCTTAAATTACTGTTGTATTGCACATTAGGAAGTAATTCTCAGTTGTTTAATGTGTTTTTTTTATTTGAATGCATAACTATAATTATTTATTTGTTCACTGTCACATTTTGTTGACTTGCTTGCTTTGTTTTATTAACTGTATGTTTTTTTTTTTTGTTAAATAGCCAACTATCATGCTTCCTGTGGTGGATGCTACTCCTACTACAAGTAGTAATTTTCAATTTGAAAACAATTCTTTCTCGTAAGTGGTACTAACTTGGTACTCTGTGCTTAATTTGCTTAGCTTTCATCATTTAACATAAGTAACTAGTTTCTTAACTATTTTGATAACATTGTTTTTATTTTTAAAATTGAAGATTATTATTTTTTTTATTTTTGAAATTGAAGATGTCCAGCATTTGCTGATGGAATGTGTCCGGAATAAAGATAAACGCGACTTGATGCTGAACGAATTAAAGTTAAATAGGCTGGATGTGGGTCTGATTCAAAGTATTTTGGCAAACCCTAAATCCCTCTTTGAGGAGTGGCTAGAGAGACGTCACGGCGTTCTCACCTACCGCCTGACGCAGGTCCTCTCCGGACACGGATGTTTCGGGAGGTTCCTGCACATCATCAGGCGGGAGGAGACGCCCGGGTGTCACCACTGTCAGGATCGCCCAGAGGACACGGTGGAGGTCTGCCCTGCTTGGGCAGAGCACCGCCGTGTCCTCGTAGAGGCGATTGGCAGCGGCGGCGACCTCTCGCGTCCGGCCCTGGTTCAAGCCATGGTCCGGGGTGAGAGGGAGTGGGAGGCAGTCACCTCCTTCTGCGAAGCAGTCATGCTAGCGAAGGAGGTGGCGGGGTGGGCGAGGGAACGCACCTTGCGCACCTCACGCCTCAGCCGCCGCGGGAGACGCTCCGGGCGTCGGGAGCCGCGTGACGACTCCCGGCCACCGTAGGCGCGGGCCTGCGGGAGGAGAGTAATGGGTAGCTCTCCGTCCGATCAGGACTAGGCCCGTTGCGGACGGCGTGTACGTGTTCCACGCGCGCCTCAAAGAGATGTCAGCAAAAGCGACGGCCCCATAGGGCCGAAGCCTGCCAGGGTAGCGGGAACATCCGAAAGGGTTTACCGCTGCCCTGGAACATAAAGGGCTAAGGAAGGAACACGGGTGGGTTTTAGTCAGTAAGAGTCTGACACTCCCTCCTGCTCCACCCAGAGCGGGAGGAGTAATTTGATGATTTCCCATCCTCAAAAAAAAGTACCTGGGCCATCGTTCTGGCCATAAACATCCTCTGTTATGCTTATAACAAAGGCGCAAGAGGGTTCGACAGATAAGCGTTGTGCAGCGTACGGCTAGTTGCATTCGAAACCAGAACGCAATAAAACGTGTTATTTTTGTTCAACTCGTGCAAAAATCTAAATATTCATTATGGACATTGAGATTATGTATGACACACAGGACAGGTATGTTTATTAATTATTTTTTTCACCTTAGTTACAATACAATATATGTCACAATGAATTACGGTTTCATTCCACTCCTACTTTTCATAAAAAATATAGTTCCTTAGACTTTCGAAAAAAAGTTCCGCTTAGTACCGCTTTCTGTCCTAAATATTTACACTTGTTTGTTGGTTGACTACTAATACTGTGAATTTTAGGAACTCAAACCAACTCATTGTGACACTAGACCCTTTTTTTCACAGGTAGTCGGAGTGGACCAAGTCACTCTGAATTCAATATTAAAAAAATGGATCTGGTTTTAATGTTAAAAACCGAACCGTTAGCGTTTAGCGAATATAAACTGTCAAAAGACTGTAAATAAAATCAAGCGATTTGAGATTAGTGGTAGACCAACCGAAGCAAATGATGGGAATACGGCAAAGGAAGTTTTTTTGCTGAACCTACAAAATCTGGGGCTATCACAGGCTTAGATCCTGAAATTATAGAAAGATTTGCCAACATCCTCAGTGTTTTATCATGTGGATTTAGCGTGAACTACGTTAGTTTTAAAAACTACTGCATCGAAACTGCAAAAATGTGCTTAGAACTTTATAATTAGTACAAAATTAGTGCATCTGCGCACTAACTATTAATACAGACCGGTATTGGTACAGACATAATAAAGGAGCTACCTTTGCCTGTGGGGTTGTTTTCAGAAGATGTGCTGGAAACCAGTCAAAAAGAATACAAAGGTTTACGACTTTCCCATGCTAGAAAAACCTCCAGAATCCACACCAATACCGACATTGTGCACTGGATGCTAATAGCTTCCGATCCTATCATTGCATCCAAGAGGAGGAGCCATCACAAAAAAAGGAAACCTTTTTCTAAGGAGGTGTTGGAAATGTTGGACGTGCCACTTGTAGAATCCATCGAAGACAAGGATGGTAATGACGAAGAATCAACGGATGATCATGATGATAGTGATAGTAATTAACTCCATTGTTTACAACATAATTGATGTATAATTTATAATTATGTGTACTTTAATTAAAATATACAAATTATATTAATTATTTTCAATTCTATTTTATTTTTATTATCTACTAGCTTTTGCCCGCGACTTCGTTCGCGTGGAATAGTGACTTCCGGCAGATTTTTGGTTTTACCCACATAGTTCCCGATCTCGCGGGATCTCTTCAAAAATGAAATGTGGAAGATATTCTAGGGAACTCTTCAAAAATCAACATAATGAGCTCTGCGTTTGAATTGAAGATATGTATACTCACTTAGGGCATTAAAGCCGTTATTGCCGATCGAAAAAGGCGAAAATGTTATTTTTCCCTTATTTTCAAAATATTATTTTGATTTGCCATTTCAGAAAAAAATACTGTTTCTCCCTTGACAAATTTTCTATTATTTTAGGCTTTATAGATTATTAAAGTTTCTTACACCAAGACATTTCTGTATACCACGTTTTTAGTTTTGCCATCCTTTGCAAAAATATATAGGTCTTGTGGTTTTGACACTCTTGAGCACGCAACGTAGAGTTGTCCATGGGAGAAACAGTCGTTTTCAAGATGTACCCCCGCAACTTTAAGCGTTTGCCCTTGGGCTTTATTTATGGTCATTGCAAACGCAGTTTTCAGCGGAAACTGAACTCTTTTGAATTGGAATGGCAAATCAGTTGGAATTATGGGAATGCGGGGAATAATTACAGTTTCGCCTTTTGCCATTCCAGTCATAATAACGGCTTTAATGACATTCCGTCCTAAATAGGTTACTTGTAACCGTGTGCCGTTACATAGCCTTGGTGGATCTAGGTTTCTCATAAGCATCACAGGAACTCCAACTTTCAGCCTCAACTTGTGAGAAGGCACTCCTGATAACTCTAAGGAGTTGAGAAACTCTGTTGGGTAAGATGTCACTTGCTCGGTATCCACGACGTTATCTACTGATAGATACTCGATGACATCTCCCTCTACGTCAGACATAATTTGGTCATTTATCCGGCCTACTATTTCATTTGTTGGCGCCAATATCGCCCTTTCGCATAACCACTCCCGATTTTCGATATTAGCGCGTAAATCCGGATAGACACTATTTTTTAAATTGTATGTGCTATCCACAATTTGGCATAATTCGCTGCTCAGCGTGATCATACTCTCGGAGTCGGTAGGCATACGATCCTCGCCGATCTTCAGAAGAGCAGCAGCATACTGCCCGGCTTGACAATCATTATGGAGTAATACTCGCATATTCGTCGACAGTGAAACCTTTTTCACATGTGTCCATAGCACAGATGCTTTTAAACAGGCATTGATTTCATCTGCCGGTGTGCCCCTTGCTATAACCGGCAGGGTCTGCCGGAAGTCACCGGCCAATAGAACCACCATTCCTCCCATAATACCTTGATTGTTTTTAATGTCTTTCATCGTGCGATGAAGTGCTTCGATTGCTCTTTTATGGGACATCGTACATTCATCCCAAACCAGCAGTTTACATTGTTGCAACATTCTTCCACGCTCACTACTTTTACTTATGTTACAAACTGGCTCATGAGCTAAATTTAGTGGCAATTTCAGAACTGAGTGGGCCGTTCGTCCTCCACTAAGCAGCGTAGCAGCTATTCCGGATGAAGCTACTGCCACAGCGACTCCTTTATCTTTCCGGATTTCAGCTAATAATAAGTTTAGAAGAAAGGTTTTGCCGGTACCTCCTGGAGCATCCAAAAAGAACAAACTGACAACACACACAACACACACTGAACACTGAACACTGGCAACTTTGTTGATGATTGTCTCAAAGACTAATCTTTGTTCTGGATTTAAAAGTGAAAGGGCCTCTGTTATATACCGAGCATTTGTAACACCTGCTTATAAGAGTGGAGACAAGGACAATGTAGAGAATTATCGTCCTATATCTATTATTTCCACCTTGTCGAAGCTTTTTGAGAGACTTGTGCACGGCGCTCTTTATCCTCAATTACATGGCCTTATCATATCCGAACAACACGGATTCGTTAAACGGCGTTCGACAACTACCAATTTAATGTTATTTACTAACTTTCTATTTGAAAATATGGATAAGAGAGTCCAGGTAGACGCTGTGTACACTGACTTTCGGAAAGCTTTTGACAAGGTGGATCATACAATTCTTCTGGAAAAGCTTGCCTACAACGGTATTCGGGGCAATTTACTTCGATGGTTTGCATCATATATTTATAACAGGACACAAAAGGTCGTTATTAATGGATTTGAATCTGAAATTGTAACTGTCAAGTCTGGGGTTCCTCAAGGGTCTATTTTGGGTCCTTTGCTTTTTGTCTTGTTTATAAACGACATAAAACAGTTTTGTTAATTCCAATTTTTTGTTGTATGCGGATGATGTAAAAATTTACAAGGCCTGCCAAAAACTCCACGACTGCCTATTGCTCCAAGAGGATCTTTACAGACTTGATACCTACTGTAAAAAAAACAAACTCTTTCTTAGCCTTCCGAAATGTCACAGTATAACTTTTACTAAAAACAAAAACAAACTTAATTGTCTGTATACATTGAATAGCCATAATTTAAATATAGTAGATTCCGTACGCGACCTTGGTGTTACAATGGATTCGTGTTTGCACTTTGACTTGCATATAGAGAATATCCAAACTAATATTATAAATGCGAAAGTAACTCTGTCTGTCTGTCTGTCTGTCTTTGCTTCACGCCTAAACTACTGAACCGATTTGTGTGAAATTTGGTACAGACATAGTTTGGAACTTGAGAATGGACATAGGATAGTTTTTATTACAAAAAATAAAATAAAAAATAAAATAAAATTTATTCCGGACATACAGCGCCATCTATTGGTCAAGAGTCGGTGTCATCTATTGGTGAAGTCACTATTCCACGCGAACGAAGTCGCGGGCAAAAGCTAGTAATAAATAAAGCTTTTCGGATGTATGGTTTCGTCATGAGATCCTCGAAAGACTTCGTGCGACCCTCTACTTTTCTGTTATTATATAAAGCTTTGATAAGATCTCAATTAGAATACGCGATTCCTATTTCGAATCCGTACTACGACAAATATAACTTTAAATTGGAATTAGTACAGAAAAAGTTTTTACGTAGGTACTGTAAACTATAAATGTTACCATTCGAGGATTCCTTACACACAATTACTACAGCAATACAATGTCTTAAGTTTAGAATCTCGGCGTTTACTTTTGGGGGCCATGATGTTGCATGATTTGTGTAACAATAGATTTGACTGTATTGAAATCACAAATAAGTTACGCTATACAGTACCTAGAGCCGTTATCAGACGGGCGGCACGCGTGCCCCGGTTGTTCCATGTAGATTCATGCAGGACTAACGCCGGGGCGCGAGTGCCTCTTCGTCAACTTGTGGAGGCCTATAACACACACTTCATTGACATAGATATATTCTCTCTTTCTAGTATAAAATTTAAAACCTTAGCTATAAATTCTCTTTCACCGCAATCTTATATTCACTTAATTCATTTCCGTTCCTAACTCGTTCTTATATTAATCCGTGGACAGTGGTGTGGGTTATATGTTTACCTATTTGTGTAATTAATCATAATTGTTGAACTTAACATGTAACTGTTTTTTGTCCCTAATAAATAAAATAAAAATAAAAATAGCGCGATCTATTTCGATCCCAACGCCATCTATCGAGCATAGTGACAACTCGGATTATTTATCTATACTCCGTTCGGGCATTTTCTTTGTACTAAAAGTTTTATTATATTGATATTATTTTTTTCATACCTTTTTACTATTTATTTACTTTTTTCCGATGAATTAAAACAATAACATGAACCGAACTCGTGTAACGATCGACACCATTGCGCGATCACCAACTCGACATATAGTACTAATAGAATTATCTATACTCCGTTAGAGCATTTTCTTTGTACTAAAAGTTGTATTATATTATATTTTCATACCTTTTTACTATTTATTTACATTTTTCCGATGAATTTTCAGTACTGAATTGATGCCGACTCTTGACCAATAGATGGCGCTGTAGGGTAAGTCAGGGAGAGACGCCTATACGGTATAGATGCCCACTGAATTTAAAAAATAAAATTAAAAAATTACGTGAACCGGAACGCATCCATAATATGTCAATTTGACAGCTAATGTCAGTGTAAAAGTTTTGATAGGGATAACAATTATTTAAAAAAAGTATTTTGTTGTTTATTCCTAAAATAAGGTAAGTGTAGCTGGTTAAATCGGTATAATATATTTTTTGAGATAGTTTGCAGTATTTTTTTCCCCTAAATCTTCACGTAAATAGTATTTTTTTGTTTCATAACCTAACATTATGATCTTGTTTTGTTGTTAATCCACCTTTTTGTATTGTAAGTGCTTTCTGGTACGTTCAGAGTCGATAGGCATCTCTCCCTAATGATTGGGAGAGATGCCCAATGAAGTTTCAGGGTTAGATGCCCAGTAAATATTAATGATCTTTTATCTTTTCAGATGCCAAATGAATACAAAAGAAAACCTTCTGGCTCTAATAGAGCTACGTGGAGTGAAGAAGACTTGGAAAAAGCCATTACTCTAGTAAAAGATAAATCTTTAAATTTTTTTCAAGCAAGTAAAGAATACAATATTCCTTACAGAACTCTTCGTCGTCGATTTCTCATAGGCAATACTAAAAAAGGACGACTTGGACCTGACTCTCTGTTTAGAAAGAAAGAAAAAAAGATTGTTAATCATATTAAGAAGTTGCAAAGCCGTGGATTTGCACCTACTGTTAATGATTTACGTCAGTTGGCTTTTAAATTTGCTGAAAGTTTAAACCTTCAACATAATTTTAACAAGGAAACAGGGAAAGCAGGATATGATTGGGTTGTCTTTTTTACGTAGAAATCCTGAAGTTTCATTAAGGAAGTCGGAAGGAGTGTCTCTACAAAGAGCTAAAGGAATGACACCAGAGGAAGTTTATCCTTTTTTTGATTTATTGGAGTCACTATTTCAGGAACATAATTTTAATAGTAATCCAAATAAAGTTTTCAATATGGATGAAACAGGTTTACAATTATAAAACAAACCATCTCATGTTCTTGCAATGAAAGGATCTAAATCAGTTCCACAATTAACTTCTGCAGAAAAAGGAGAAAATATTTCTTTGATTTTTTGTTGCTCCGCTGAAGGTAATTTTTTACCACCTGTTGCTATTTTCAAAGGTAAAAATAAAAAGCAAGAGTTCGCTGATGGTATCCAGGAAGTGAAGTATATATGAATGAAAAATCAAGTTATATCAACTCTGATCTTTTTTTTAAATGGCTGAAAGAACATTTTTATCCTAGGAAACCTCCTGGAGCAGTGATTCTCTTATTGGATGGACACACTTCACATTGCAACTCAATAGAGATGCTAGAATTTTGTGAGAGTAATGATATCATTTTACTTTGTTTTCCGAGTCATACAACTCATTACTTACAACCTTTGGACAGAGCATTTTTTAAATCTCTAAAATCTAATTTTAACAATGAAACCAATGCCTGGATTCGTAACAACCCCAACAAAAAGATCTTCAGATTGGAGATTTATTAGGCAAAGCATGGGGCAAATCAGCCAACCAAAATAATGGTGCATCTGGATTTCGTGCTTGTGGAATTTTTCCACCTGACAGAAATGCAATTCCTGAATACGCTTTTATATCTGATGTTGCCCATACAACTGTCCTCTCAACTGATGGTGTTTCTGCAGAAAATGTGACTCACACGCTCACCAACATTGTCAATACTATTGAAAACCCAGTCCCTTCCACAAGTGGCGTCAATATCTATTTAAATCCAGTTCCTTCATCCAGCGGGGTAAATAAGGAAAATGACGATAATCAGTCTACTCCTAAAAAAATTGAGAGGATAATCTCCTCCTCCGAAACGGAAACTCCTTCAAAGATCTTAGATAAAGTTTATCCAGTTCCTTCGTATGAAGTTAAGGTTGTGAGTAAAAGGAAACAGCATGCTGAAGTATTGACTTCACCAGCAAATTTGGAAAAAAATAGAAATAAAACTAAAATAAAGGATTCAAAAAGCCGCTTTAGTAGAGAGTCAAAAGGGAAGAGATCTGAGAAAAGACCACCATCAAATAGAAATTATGCAAAGAGGACTAAAAAAGAAAGAGGTGCTAAACACCGTAAAGAAAACTCGGATGATTCAAGCATTGAGGACGATCATATTTCTCTTTGTGATAGTTCACCAGAAAGAGACATAGAATACGAAATTCTTGGAGATATTTGTGTCGTGTGTGGGGAATATTATCACGCCACTAAAAAGAAATGCGACTGGTTACAGTGTGTTCAATGCGAAATGTGGTTTCATGAAGATTGCAGTGAAGATTCAGCGGAATGCCTAACGTGTAATGTCTGATTATGTCTTAATTATTTGTGGGCATCTATCCCTGATATCTATAGGCAACTCACCCACATGCCTGGGCGAGATGCCTATTTTACATTATTTTTAAAAAATATTCTTGAATCCAAATATGTTACACAATAGTTCCAAATTTAATCTGAATGGCATAAATAAACAGTGATTCAAATAAACTGTGTATTTCATTTAGTACCTTACATATATAATTAATAATGATTTTTTTTAAACTGTAGGCAACTCTCCCTGACTTACCCTATGTCCGGAATAAATTTTATTTTTTATTTTATTTTTTGTAATAAAAACTATCCTATGTCCATTCTCAAGTTCCAAACTATGTCTGTACCAAATTTCGCACAAATCGGTTCAGTAGTTTAGGCGTGCAATAGCGTAACCTGCAATAAACCTGCAATAGCGTAAAAAAAAATCGACTGCTCCCTTCATTTTGATGAGTTATAAATACATAAATGTAGGGAGCAGCAGATTTTTTTTGCGATTTCAGGTTTGGTCCCATAGTAAAAGTTGTTGTTGTGTTGTTGTTGTTGTGTGTTTTTGTTGTTGTTATTTATATAACAAAATGTCTTTTTGTTTTATGTAGTATATTTACATTTCAGATTTTTCTATTGACTTGAAAGTCAAGTTTAATATTGTTAAATAAATATTTACTTTATGAGAAATAAAGAGTAATTTAAATGTTGATTTTTTAACATAGTAGTATTATTTAAAATTCCAACTTATATTATATTCCAAAACAGTGGAATAGAAATCACATACCTGTTGCAAGCCAAGTGCTTCTGCATAAACTACATCAGGTAGCAATGGTGCCCTTGCCATGTTTGCAATATTGTGCAATATGCAACATGCATTCACAATCTTGCCTGCAGTTGTTGGACTATAATGTAAAGCACGTGCTGCAAGCAAACACCTGCAAAAAATCAATTTACTTTCATACAACCCCATTTAACTAAACGTCTTAATAGATTCACTTTTATATACTTACTGTTCTTGACATATACAAGAACTATTGCATCTAAATTTCTAAAATAAGAAATTCATTCAATATAAAAATAGTCACTTTGGTATGTAAAACAATTGCCTAGAAATGCTCTTTACCTGAAACGTGCTTTTAATACGCCGATGCAACGCTCCACTGTACTGCGTGCAGTTACATGTTTCACATAATAATTATGGTGTGGTATTGAGGATTGGGGTGATCATAGTTTTCCTTAGTGGGTACCCGCTGTCACCTGAAAATTATAAACATTTTTCCAACAAACACTAACACATGAACATGATAAAAAGGTCATAGGATTCATCAAAAAAATATTGTAATACCTAATAAAAATACTTGTTCATTAGTATTTTCTGTAAGTTGTTTTAAGTGGTGACTGAGTGGATGACTCTGCCATACAGAGGAATCATGCGCGGAGCCTGGGTTGCTTGCGCCCACACAAAATATTTAAATGAGCATCGCAAATCTGTAAATGAATTAAATATTATGTAGGTATAGATAATATTGCATTACAGACATTATATAATTTATTAGTGAAAATTTGGGCAGTAGGTAGACATTTCTACTTTCTACCCAATACTTACTATCATAACGTTCAGGGAATGGAAGCCCTTTCTGTTATAATACTGTTTTTCGTGTATGTGCGGCCTTAATATTGCTACATGTGTGCCATCAATACAACCCAAGACGCCAGGAAATTCAAATTTCTGATAGAATCTGAAAAGTTTTTAGTAACTAAATAATTCTGCTTAGGTACAGACGCCAGCACATCAAGCTACTACAATCGAGTGTGGCGCGAGTCGTGGAGCTGTGCGTACGCGTTTATGCTTTCGCAGCTTTGTAACGAGTGACACTACTATACCCGGTTATTTGTGAAATGGGAGAAAATTCAAGTGGAGCGGATATAAGTGATTCAGAAATAGTACAGAGATGTGAAGAGCAACTAATTGAGATGGAAGTAGAAGTTAGAGGGACAGAAAAAAGAGCTGATGGAATAAGAAGGTCTGTGGAGAAGAGAAAAGAACGAGAAGTGGACTCGAGCGAAGATGATTTTATAACTGTGAACCGAAGGAGACCTAAACGGTTAATAAGGAGTGAGTCCATGGAGACAATGAATGGTAATGGAATTGAGACGAATGTGGCCAAAGTAATGGACAATCATGAAGTGTGTATTACCTCACAGGATAATCTGCCGAAACCTATAGCCATGGCTAAGTTGCTGAGTTCTGAAAATATGAAGAATATTCTGAGAATAAAATATAAAAGCTCATACAAAGCTTTGATTCAATTTCAAAGAAGGGAAGATGCTGAAAGACTTCTAAACTGTCAGAAAATCAAAGACATGGGCTTACGGTGTCAATTAACTCAGGAAATGACGATATCCTATGGAATTGTGAAAGGTATCGACCTTGAATTAAATGAAGACGAAATTAAGAATATTTTAAAATCAAACACTGAGGTCTTATCAATTAAGAGATTAAAACGGCTGAGTTCGGAAGGAAAATGGATTGATTGTGAGTCAATAAGAATTAGCTTCAAAGGAAATGTACTACCTCAATATGTTTATGCCTATGACTGTCGTTTTATAGTAGAAGCATATATCTTCCCAGTGACGCAATGCTCAGGTTGCTGGCAATTTGGCCATATCATTAAATATTGTCCATCTAAAAAGATATGTTGCCCTAAGTGCGGAGAAAAACACGTTAATTGTAGTTTGGAAGAATACACATGTTTAAACTGTAAGGGGAATCATTTTGTTCTGGACAAAAGGTGTCCTATGTACTTAAAAGAAAAAGCTATCAGAAAAATAATGAGTGAGGAACAACTTACATACAAAAAAGCCCTACAACGTTTTATGGAGAAAAAGCAAGTAGTGAATAAAGATATAATGGAGACCTCAAAGCAAACTGCTAATACGCAACCAATATTCACGCTGAATACAGGAACCTATAGTAATATCCTGACTAGGGGCCTAGTACATCAGAAACCGCAACCAAATAGAAAGGAAGACGAAGAAATACAACAGACCGAAACATCAGTGACAACCACAAAGAAAAAAGTCATAACTTCAAAACAGGGTACCACGAAAAACATAAATAAAACAAACCAAAACAAAAACGATGATATTTTAGAGCAGCGGGTAGGTGAAGAATGTTCCATACCACAGAAATATGAGGAAAGTACGAAGCGAAGCGAACAACTATTATACAAATTTGAATGGAAGAAAATATGGGTAAAAATTAAAAGTATTATCAAATCCGAAAGTCAATTTGAAGAAAAAATTATGTCTTTGTTTAAAATCATTTGTGAGGAACTTAAAAATTTTGTAATTAAGTTGATATTAGGGGAAGAAATTTTGAATAACATAAATTGTTTTAGTAATGGATAGTTTACAAAAAGTAATTAAGTTGAATTTATTTCAATGGAACTCGCAAAGTTTACGTCCTAAACTTGTATCCTTTTCAGAACTTTTAATTCGAGAGAATATACACATCGCAATTATTAGCGAAACATGGTTTGACTGTGAAGTTGGTGTCAATATTAGCGGGTTTAATGTTTATAGGAATGATAGATATGACGGTTACGGTGGTGTCGCTTTGTTAGTACACAAGTCGGTACAATCTCACCTAGTGTCATTAAATATTAATAATGTGGGTATTGAAATGGTTTGTGTTAAGTTATTAAATTGCAAGGATTTAGAATATGTAGTGTCGCTTTACTGTCCTTCGTCCGTACAAACACAATCGTCTGACTGGAATGATATATTCTCATACTTTCCGAATAAAGCAATAATAGCGGGCGATTTTAACGGACACCACACCAATTGGTCTGTTAAATCGGATATTCGAGGTACACAAATAATGGATGCGGCGCTAGATAACGACTTTATTTCTATAAACAACGGCCAAGCGACTCGGGTTAAATTAGTGAATGGAAATTTACAACAGACTTCACCTGATGTATCATTTATCTCTTCTGATGTTGCAATAAAATTCGGCTGGCAGATATTTAACGAAAATTTGGGTAGTGACCACCTTATTATTAAAATGACGGCTAACGTATGGACCACCGTTCATATCCATAAAAAACGAAATTTTAAAAATGCTAACTGGGGAGATTATCGCGAAACGGTTTCTGAAAAAATTTTAGAATTTAAGGAAATAGCTGTTAATGTCCAACAAATGTATGATTTCTTTATAAAAACTATAGAGTACGCGGCTAATAAGCATATACCATATTATAAATTTAGTTATCAGCCAGATGAAAAGTTTAAACCTAAGAACTATTGGACCCCTTATTTATCACAATTAGTTGCACAACGAAGGTTAGCCCTATCCACTTTCCGCAAAAACCCCACCCCAGATAATTTGAATAAATTGGAAAGAATGACTTTGGAATCCCAAAAACTAATTAAAAAAGCTAGAAATCAGGGCTGGCAAAAATTCTGTAATTCAATTGATGAAGTTACTTCAGCCCCGGAGATGTGGCGCCGGATGAGGTGGATGAAGGGCTTTAAACATCAACGGCCATGTGTACCGGTTGAAAAACAAAATGAACTGTTACGAAACCTAACTCCGGACTACGTTTCTAGTTGTATGCCCTATTTTAGATCTAAAAATGAGGTTTTAGAAATTGATTTTAGTAGTCAAGAACTCGAAAATTGTTTAAAAAAGAAGGACACGGCTCCGGGGCACGACGGTATACCTTTTTCCATGATTTATAATTTACCCGAAATAGGAAAACAGTTTTTACTTAAAATCTACAATTTGGTATTTTCACTCGGTATTGTTCCACTCCAATGGCGTGATATTCTAATCATTCCCATTCCAAAATATTCAAATAATCTTAATACGGACATTAAACTAAGACCCATTTCGTTAATATCTTGTATTTGTAAAACCTTCCACTTAATGATTTGTAAACGATTAGAATGGTTTGTAGAAAAGAACAAATTGCTATCTCCATATACGGTAGGATTTAGAAAGTCACAATCATCTTTAGATGCACTTTCTAGGCTGGTATCTTATATTCAAGTCGGATTTACTAAAAATGTTCCTACAGTCGCATGCTTTTTGGACATTGAAAATGCCTACAACAATGTGTTAATTGAATCGGTTACTAAAGTACTAGATGAAATCCAAATTGGTTCCAAATTTTGTGTTTACCTTTGGTCTTTTATAAGTGAAAGACATTTAATCATTAAGTCTTTTAATAGTCAAGGGTCTGAAGGTAGGTGGACTAATAGAGGCCTAGCTCAAGGGGACCCGCTTTCCCCCCTTTTATTTAACATGGTTACATACCAAATTTGTCATCAAATACACAATGTAATAGTGTCACAATACGCTGACGACTTTGTTATTTACATTAGTAACAAACAAATCTCTTTTTGTGAACATGAGTTACAAGATGCCCTTAATTGTATTATGGCCTTATTGGGTGAGATTGGACTGACTTTATCGTCAACTAAATCTAACTATTGTGTTTACAGTAGGGGTCGAAGACGAATATTGCCAGCTTTGAAAGTGTATGGTCAACCATTAAATATGGTAGAATGTATTAAGTATTTAGGGCTTTGGGTTGATAGAAGTTTACATTGGAGAAAACATACTAATGAATTAATTGAAAAATGCTCAAAATATCTGAATGTATTAAAAGTATTAGCGGGTAGTTCATGGGGAATTCACACCAAACACATGCGAAGATTATATATTTCCGTCATAAGAAGTCGGATTGACTATGGCTGTTATTTGTATGATTCTGCTGCAAAGACACATGTTTCTAAATTGGATAAAGTACAGAACCAAGCCCTAAGAGTTGTAGGGGGATTCATTAAAAGCTCACCAATTCATGTGATGGAAAGCGAATTGCACATACCACCACTGTTTTTGAGGCGGCAATATCTCTCCTATAAGCACATTCTGAAATCTCGATCATGGACAAATAATTTAAATATTAATGTAATTTCTGAATTAAATTCTCTTATAAATAATAGTTATTGGGTAAATAAAAAGAAACCGTTGCTAGCTTCTACGCTTAACGAATTAAGTCAGTTGCATATTGTCTCTTCAGATGTTCTTAAAATGTTTACTCTCGAAGTGTGGGTGTCCGCCATACAAACTAAAGGAGTTATTAGATGTGATCTAGAATATGTCAAACAATCAAAAAAATATTATGACCCTAATTTATTGGTAAATGAAGTGGTAGCAGAATTAAATAATAAGTATAACGATTGGGATAAAATCTTCACGGACGGATCAAAAAATGTTAGTGGTGGTGGGGCAGCTTTCTTTCATAAAAAATTAGACTTTAAAGCTAGCTTTAAAATCGATGCAAATACTTGTATAATGTCACTGGAACTCATTGCAATATATGAAGCAGTAGCTTATGTTCTCAATCAAAATTTACACAAAGCAGTTATTTTTACCGACAGTAAAAGCGCTTTACAACATGTAGCTCGATGCGCCTCTGGTTGCAGAGGTGCATCGATAGCTTACGACATTCTTAAAATTATAAACATTATTAATAAAGACGAAATTAGAATTATATTGCAATGGGTTCCAGCACACATAGGATTACGTGGCAACGAGGAGGCTGACCGGTTGGCAAAATTGGCAATTAACGCAGGGAATGAAGCTTCTTACCTACCTGATCACTGGGAATATGTCTCAAAAATCAAGGAGTCTTGCTATGATAAATGGAAAGATCATTTCAACGAGATTTCGAAAGTAAAAGGAATATGGTACAAAGTAATTCAGAGTGAACCTTCTCGCGTGCCCTGGTTTGATGACACTAATTTAAGTAGGAGTTACGTCAAAGTAGCTTTAAGACTGCGTTCTGGGCACTTTCCATCAGCAAAATTTGCTTTCCTAATGCGTAAGACAGCATCTCCAAACTGCGAAGTATGCAACAAAATAGAAGACGTACAACATTTACTGATGGAATGTGTAAAGAACAAAAATGAAAGAGATTCATTGATTAGGGAGTTTGGTTTAAATATTTTAGATCTTGGGCTTATTTTCACTATTTTAGCGAAACCTAAATCAAATGTTGCAAAAAAATTGTGTGGTCTAGTACAACGGCTTGATCAATGAATAGCTAAATAATAGAATAATAAGGATTATAAGAATATTGTTATTTTATGTTAATTTTAGTGGTGTAAGAGTAGTGATAAGGTACAATGGGGTTGGCGTATCCATGTGGATAAAAACCCTCTATTAATTTTTAAGAAATAAAAAAAAAAAAAAAGCTACTACAATCTGCCTTTCTTTAATAGATTTTCAACTTTATCGCAAAAGCATTAAGGTTCAAGGTTGATTGGGAAAATTTGACAGTTTCGGGTAGCTTGACCTGCTGGCGTCTGTACAACAGGCAATACAAACAAAACAATCAGGGTATATTTCATTTCTCACTTAGCCTTTATAATATCCCTTTCATCACATTGTGTAAGCCATTTAATATATTTGTGGTATATTTTATTTAACACAGTAATTTCTGAAACATTATGGAGGGCACTCTGTCCAATCAAATTTTGGTAGGACCCTGATGCATAAAATGCAAGTGCTATTAGAATCTGCAATAAAAAAATAATATAATATTAATCTACCTATTTCGTGTTTCGATCTATAGAGTAATAAATCAATGTCAAATTCAGTTTTCTCACCTTCATTTCAGCCGATACGCTATCGTTTCGACGCGGTGTGGCCATAAGGGGAATGAGTTCTTCAATTAACCCCCTTACCCCTGAGTCCTTTCCAAGGCGAAACGTTTTTACAAATTCCGCCTCGGGAACATCAATAAAGGGGTTCGTGTTCATTCTCGCCAAGCGACGGGCTCGACGACGTCTTCTGCTTACCGCCCATCTTCTTTCTCTAGCATCCACTGCGTTAGCTAGCTCGAGAATATTTGCTCGTAGTGAATAATAAGTCATTTTCCACAAACACGACTCGTAGTAACGAATTAAAAGCAATGCCTCTATATTACTTTACTCTTTGAAGCAATGTCTGCACAATGACGTTCTAATGGTAGGCCACTGATCAAAGGAACTGTCAAAATTTTAGCAGATTACCGCCTAAGTCAGTCATTCATTTGTCATTGTGTAACAGATTACCATTATATGCAATTTCTTTCAATGGAGTGTTAGTGGTTGACCACTGGAAAGTCATAATGACGCCATTTATGTTAGTAGATTACCAAACTTGTCAAAATCAACAATTATGAAATCAATGATCGACCATTCTGACACTATTGTAATAACAGACATGAGGCCCAGGCCCAATCAAACTAGCTTACCTATAAGCGCTGTTCGATTGAGATTATTCCTGTTGTTGTCTCGTCCGAAGATGATGAAGAATTTTACTAATTTAGTATATTTCCTGGCTACTGGAGGACGTCACATATAGTTTAAATCTTGCAATGACAAAAAATAAACGTTGGATCCAAGAACTGTCACATACGACATAGGTAATATAATTATGTCCTTTGTGACAGTTCTTCGATCCAAGTGGGGGCGATACTAAGCCAGCGGAGGTTTTGGTGTTCGGGTCCAATCGTGGGTGTCACCGAAATAAACGGTTAAATAATATTGCCTTCGTATCGAAACTCAACAAAAATAATCAACAATTAAATATTGTAACATTTGAGTAACATAACCTCCTTAAAATTAATAATAATATATTTTTATTGTACTTGAATCACAGTATAAATGACACGTTTTCCAAAAGTAATCTGAAGTAATTTAAAAGTAATTAGTATTATGTTTAAAAAATCAGTCTCAATATGTTAAAGTATGACTCTTAAAAATATATTTGGTCTGCATCTTCAGTCAAATAGTACTCACCCGATTTGTGGAGAGGAGTTAATTAGTCAAAATCTTTTATTTTTTGGAATAATGATTTTTACATTAAGTTCTTTGTCTTTAGAACTTCATAACAAGTATCGTCATCTTTAATGTCAATCTTATCAATAAAGCCTACGTAATACTTCCAGCTTTTTCTTGCATAATACCTGATCAGTATACAGTCATTTATTTTATAGGTTTCAGCCACGTATGTGTCTTTATCTTTTGAACAACATGGAACAGGGGTAGCATGTCTATCGATATTTTCTTTCCCTTTTTGAGGACACAAATTAAAATCAGTAGGTTTTACTGGGGCAAGCGTTAGTGGCCCGTAATTTCTTAAATCAAAATAAGCTTGATTTTCCGGCGTAGACCGTATTTTAGATAAAATTTTCACTTTATTGTTTCGTTTACTATTTCTATCTCCATTTCTCCTAAATCCATGTCGTCGTCAACTGTGTAACATGGAATGAAATCAGGCAGCCAATAAGTCAACGCTCAACAGACCCTATTGTTGGCCACATTCATGTCTGTATTAGCTGTGGCACCTCTCTTTTAAGACAAAGGTCACATTCGCTGAACATTGATACACCACGGGTTTAACAAATAAGGAATGTGATTGCACAGCAAATTGCACCACAACAGGTTAGATAACAAACTATACTATTGTTAGAATCCTATTGAATGCAGTAAGATTGCTCTGAGATTTTTAACATCTCAGAGCAATCTTACTGCATTAAATTTTTTAACATTATAACGTTTTTTTTCTACAGTTGCCAAGATCAGCCAGTCTGTGTCATACTTGTTGGCGAAGGACTGAGAGAGCAGCTTCACGCTTGACTTCAGAAAGGGAGTCATCAGTACCAAGTCTTCCGTCATTGGACACAGACTCTTCTAGAACGCAAACTGAAGCACAAAATACTA